>CM068367.1:610630085-613361235 GCA_034769895.1 Magicicada septendecula
ATAAAAGATTGGTGTAAAAAAATGGAGATGATAATTTGTAACTGATTGTTATTTAGTAAGAGACAGTGAATCTATAATTCAACAAGATCAGTGGTTTTGTGTTCCAGAGTGATTAATTCTGAATTATTGATCTCAATGGGTTTTAATGTAATTTTGTAGTTAATTACTTCAATCTGTTATAGAAAGCTGTTTATATGTAATAAGCAGGAATTGAGTCCAGAGTCTTACTTGGCACCTGTATTTTAAGGTTTTGTACAGATGTTCATGAGTTACAATCGCGTTTTCTTGTGAAAACATTGTACAAGTAGAAAAGCCACAATCTGAGCATTGTAATATGAAAATGATAATTTTCATAACACATAATGTGTTATGTGTGATTATGTATGATCATAACTCATTGTATGATTTACTCTTATGTGGTTTAGAATGATTTCTCTGTAAATTGTAGTGACATATATATATCATCAAAATGTAATGTAACGGCATCAGTTAATTGACAAGTATATTAATTTATTGCAAACTGCATTTTGAATTTGTGTCATTTAGACTGGTACTTGAAACATTAGTTTTTACAAATATGTGCTATCAGAAATAAATCACTGAAACCTCTTTCCTTTTTTTTGTCTCCACATGATACAAGAGATATTGTTATAAATGCATATAACAATAAAGTTATAGAAATTTTAATGAAAAATGTCTGTGAGCATGAAAGTGAAATAAGTTGAATACATAATTGCTGATTACTAGAACTGCTTATAAGTCAAGCAGTTTCTGTAAAACATTACAATTAAATTTACAGTGTATTTTGGTTGTTGCTAGGTTACATCCTTTCCTGTATAAATTATTAGTTGGTGAAATCATCATTGGGTTTACTTAGGATGCTGAGTGTGGATCATTCCTTGTTGTGTTGCCCTATATTTAAAAATATAATTTTTCAGACACAGTGACGTGTATATTCTTCACCATAGGATTTATGAAATCTTTGTCCATTTCATATTCATTTCTTCAGCCACACTTTCCGTGGACTTCCCCAAAGACATCTGTAGCAGTTTGTACACCATTATTTGTTTAGGCAGTTGTGCTGATAGCTATAATTTCTTGATTGTTCTTATGTTTGTTAGTCATTCTGTGGATACCCAGTCCATCCCTTGTTCTCATTTCCATCATTCACTCTTTAACTTGTTGAAAAAATTTAATTTCCAATGTTTGTATTCTAATATAATACATTTTAGGTTAGTTGTCTCCAAGTCGCTTATATTAATATAATAGATATTTACCATATATCCGTCGTGCGACTTCGTTTTTCTCGTCTTATTTTGACGCGTTTCGGCAACGAATTGCCATCTTCAGAATCTTAATCACTCATATGAGATCGTTAAAAAATTAAAAACACTAAAATCATTACGGTAAAAGTGCACTTTTACGATATTGGAAACTCACAGACGCGAACATGAAAGTTTATGTTTCTCACGTGGACTATATCGATCGACTGCTTTCGCGTGGACAATATCGATCAACTGATTCACTGTTTATATAGCCACTGATAAACCTGTTTTGCTTATTATAGCCCATATGTACTGTGACATTTCATTTACTGGCGCCCGTGTGCAAGTATTGCCATGTCGTACAACATGTTATGTGAAAATGTAAGTTTATCATTCAAGACATAATCACTGTTGATTTTGACGGCTTTATATATTTCGTATTCCTCAAGCGCGTCCATGTATTTTCCTTTCCTGCAGCAATGCAAAGGCTGGAAATTTGTCTCAAAATCACTGTAGTTATGATTACATAGTATCAGGTGCCTGGCAAAATTTAAAATCTATAGAAAGGCCACAACAACGGACGTCACAATTCATGCCGATTCATATCATCCCACCTCGCATAAAATGGCAGCTTACAATAGTTTTGTGCATAGATTGCTAACTATACCGTTAAGTGAAAAAGACTACATTGAAGAGGTTAATACCATCAAGCACATAGCAGCGGCTAACGGATATAAAAGTTCATTAGTGGATAAATTAATAAGTAAACACAAAGAGAAGAAATTAAAAAAGTCGAACAATGATAACACACTTCCGGTTAATAAATACATATCTGCAGATTACACAAACATTTTACCAAATATTCTAGTTAACGAACTCAAGAAACACCATGTAATTGTAACCTTTCGTACAAATAACAACATTCAGAGACTTCTTAGCCGAAAAAACAGTATACCAGAAAGAAAAAGAACCGGCGTATACAAGATGAATTGCAGCTCATGCGACATGTTCTACATAGGCCAAACAGGCAGACCATTTGAAGAAAGATATAATGAACATCTTCCCAGAAGGGAATTACATAAAACAACATCTAATTTTGCCAGGCACCTGATACTATGTAATCATAACTACAGTGATTTTGAGACAAATTTCCAGCCTTTGCATTGCTGCAGGAAAGGAAAATACATGGACGCGCTTGAGGAATACGAAATATATAAAGCCGTCAAAATCAACAGTGATTATGTCTTGAATGATAAACTTACATTTTCACATAACATGTTGTACGACACGGCAATACTTGCACACGGGCGCCAGTAAATGAAATGTCACAGTACATATGGGCTATAATAAGCAAAACAGGTTTATCAGTGGCTATATAAACAGTGAATCAGTTGATCGATATTGTCCACGCGAAAGCAGTCGATCGATATAGTCCACGTGAGAAACATAAACTTTCATGTTCGCGTCTGTGAGTTTCCAATATCGTAAAAGTGCACTTTTACCGTAATGATTTTAGTGTTTTTAATTTTTTAACGATCTCATATGAGTGATTAAGATTCTGAAGATGGCAATTCGTTGCCGAAACGCGTCAAAATAAGACGAGAAAAACGAAGTCGCACGACGGATATATGGTAAATATCTATTATATTAATATAAGCGACTTGGATACAACTAACCTAAAATGTATTATATTGAAGCCCGTCAGGCAAGTGTTGTATACAAATACAAAAATGTTAAAATCAAAATGCTAAAAGTTGCACAAAACATTAAATTTAATAAAATGTGTATAAAAATGAATATCATACCAAAATTTGCACGCATAAATATTAATTCAAGAACACCGGCGGCACTCAAGACGAAACAAATAGCAGAAAAAAAGAAAAAATGTGGTTAACGCAAGAAATTAGACAATTATACAAAAAGAAAAACAGGTTAAATACGGATCTTTATAAAGCGCATTTAGAAATGTTAAAGGAAATTCACCCTGCAGTTATAGATGTTATCATGACCAAAATTAACGCTTTAATATCCAATTATTTTTATCATAAAGTATTAACCCATAATAAGAAAATACGAAATCTATATCTTACTCAGCATAAAAAAGAAAATAGACCAATAGATTGTAAACATGTGTTCTATGAACGTGTAACGAATACAACCACCATAGAGTTCACTAACCAAGAAATAAACGTGCTTAATAAAGGTCTGAAATATAATGTACCAAGATTTAATACGACAAACGAAATTGTCCATGAGGTAGTTAATGCTGAAGCTGCTATTAAAAGATTAAATGGTTCCGTTGCACAGAATGAAGCAAGGGTTTTTATCAACAACAAACTCAATAACGCAATTAATAGTAATAAATGTAAAAGTCAAAACAATTTTTTAAAAAGTAAATATAAGCAGGATATCATGAATCTTAAAACAATAAAAAGTAAACTTGAGAAAAATGATGCAATTATAAGTAAGGCAGATAAGGGTGACACATTGGTGGTCATGCAGAAAAGAGAGTATACTCAAAAGGTATTTGATTTCATAAATAATAATAATATTAAGAAAATAGACCGGGATCCCACAAAGGCTTATGTAAAAACTTTGAATAACACCATTAATCAATGTAATTTTTTGTTAGATGAGAAAACACGCAGATATTTAAAACCAATTAATGCCACGGCACCAAAATTCACAGGACTACCTAAAATCCACAAGGAAAGTACACCAATCAGACCAGTAATAAACTACACCACAGCTCCCGGATACAAAGCTGCTAAATTGTTAGTGACTTTAATTAAGAATAATATCAGGATAGCAAATAATTACAGTATAAAGAACAGTTATGAGTTTGTTGAAAAACTTAAAAAGATAGAAATACTACCACAATATAAATTAGTATCGTTAGACGTAACTAATTTGTACACTAATATCCCCGTGAGGGAAACTATAGAAATTGTAAATAACAATTTAAAGGAAGTAGCTCAACTTAGCATGCAAAAAATCAATGAACTTATAAAACTACTTACAGTCGTCTTGGAACAAAATTACTTTACATTTGACAACGGGTTTTTTACACAAGATGACGGTCTGGCTATGGGTTCGCCACTGTCAGGACTATTAGCTGATATATATTTAAATTATTATGAGAATATGAACATAATATCGAATAAATTATACAAGAATAAAATCATTTTTTATTGTAGATACGTCGACGATACGTTTATGATATTTAATGGAACAAAAAGGCAAATACAAAACTTAAATAGTCACATAAACAGCATACACCATAAGATTAAATTCACATCTGAAATAGAAGAAGAAAATCAATTAAATTTCTTAGATTTAACCATTTTAAAAAACGAAGGAAAACTTCAATTTAAAATCTATAGAAAGGCCACAACAACGGACGTCACAATTCATGCCGATTCATATCATCCCACCTCGCATAAAATGGCAGCTTACAATAGTTTTGTGCATAGATTGCTAACTATACCGTTAAGTGAAAAAGACTACATTGAAGAGGTTAATACCATCAAGCACATAGCAGCGGCTAACGGATATAAAAGTTCATTAGTGGATAAATTAATAAGTAAACACAAAGAGAAGAAATTAAAAAAGTCGAACAATGATAACACACTTCCGGTTAATAAATACATATCTGCAGATTACACAAACATTTTACCAAATATTCTAGTTAACGAACTCAAGAAACACCATGTAATTGTAACCTTTCGTACAAATAACAACATTCAGAGACTTCTTAGCCGAAAAAACAGTATACCAGAAAGAAAAAGAACCGGCGTATACAAGATGAATTGCAGCTCATGCGACATGTTCTACATAGGCCAAACAGGCAGACCATTTGAAGAAAGATATAACGAACATCTTCCCAGAAGGGAATTACATAAAACAACATCTAATTTTGCCAGGCACCTGATACTATGTAATCATAACTACAGTGATTTTGAGACAAATTTCCAGCCTTTGCATTGCTGCAGGAAAGGAAAATACATGGACGCGCTTGAGGAATACGAAATATATAAAGCCGTCAAAATCAACAGTGATTATGTCTTGAATGATAAACTTACATTTTCACATAACATGTTGTACGACACGGCAATACTTGCACACGGGCGCCAGTAAATGAAATGTCACAGTACATATGGGCTATAATAAGCAAAACAGGTTTATCAGTGGCTATATAAACAGTGAATCAGTTGATCGATATTGTCCACGCGAAAGCAGTCGATCGATATAGTCCATGTGAGAAACATAAACTTTCATGTTCGCGTCTGTGAGTTTCCAATATCGTAAAAGTGCACTTTTACCGTAATGATTTTAGTGTTTTTAATTTTTTAACGATCTCATATGAGTGATTAAGATTCTGAAGATGGCAATTCGTTGCCGAAACGCGTCAAAATAAGACGAGAAAAACGAAGTCGCACGACGGATATATGGTAAATATCTATTATATTAGTTTGTATTCTATTTTTCTGCAGTCTTGTTAACTTAAATCCTGTGTTTTATTATTTTTATTGATGGTAGTTTTTAACAGTGTATTTTCATTATTTTATTATTGATCAGGTTTAGTAAGGCTTTATATTGTCCTTGCATTCACTACAAGATTGTGTCTAAAATAATACCATTTGTGCCCACCAGAACATTTATTGTTCCAGCAAAACCAAAAATGTAATTATGAACACTTTCAAAGTATACAATAAATATTTACGATTTTGGTGTATGAAGATTATAAATGTTTGTCAGACCTTACTGTGATCATGCTTTTTGTGATCTGCTATGATCACAATCTGATATTTCATCAGTGTCGTCAGTAGAACATGGATTTATAAGCACAATCAAACAGTAAAATAAGCATGCAAATATGCACGAAAAATGGAAAAAAATATGCACCAAAATAAGCAAAAACAAATACTCGAAAATAGAATAAATAATTAGTTTTGTAGAAATCCTACCTTAATCTTGGCTGTTGCAGTACATAAGGAAGGTGGTCCTGAGATTTTCTTGAGTGAAGCTGCGTCTGTCACTGAAGAGTGATTTGTACAGTGAAAATGTTCTTTCAACGTCGCATGACATCACAAGCACATATCAAAAGCAACACGGTTCTTCTTCAATGAAATCCTCTTCAGTATCTATTTCTTCATTGGAAAGCTTTTAGAAATTTTATACTGTCTTTGTAACCACAATTTTTTAGTAACACTCAACTGAGCTCATTGAACACAATTTTTGCAACACCATGAATTTCTGGAGATAATGTACTGAAGTTTCCTCTATCAGAGAAAGTGAATGTTGCAATGAATTATTTTGAGCTTTCAACTGTGTTAAAATACCAGGTAATTTGGAGCAGTGGTTATGGATGTACTGTATCTTTTCTGGGATGATGTTTTCAGTAAAACATTCCTGGGCTGTGGCTATGCTTGCTGCATCTTGTGCATTTAAGGAATATAAAACTGTTTTCAGTTCACTGAAATGTTCTGCGTAGTATGACACAGCCTCTAACCACAAACACCATTGAGTTAAAACTGCTGAGGAGGTAAAGACAAAGTTGGAAGCAGTTCACAAATTTTTTTAATAATAATCGGTGCCTTTCCAAACACTTTCTTCACAGTGGAGACAAGAAGATCCACGTCTTTATGCTGGCTTCTAATAATTTCAGCCACATGATGTAAACTGTGAGGAAGGCACGTCAGGTGAACTAATTTAGGGTAAAGAACTTAATCCAGCTACCACTTAACAATATATGGAGCAGCATAATTGAGAAATAACAATACATTGTCATGCGGTACCCTGTCTGGCTACAAGAAAGTTAAAGAGTCATTGACAAATTTTGCAAAAGTAGAGTGATTTACTCTGTCAAGTATTTGTATAATAAGAAAAAATGATCTGCTGGCTGCTTCCATAGCACCAACTACAGCACTACACACGCACTATCATGATGCATTGAGCTGCCTCATTTCCCCTTCTCAAAGTTTTGAGAAATAATTTTTTTTTTTTTTTGCAAAGAGGAAGGCCAAAATTTAAAAACTAGGCCAAAGACCTAGACCAAGCTTAAACTGTACCAGGCCCATTGTGACAGGACTTGGAAATGAAACAGCCTGATTAACAAGACAAATTTTATTAACGTATGATTTACAAACATCACAATACTTCGAAAATCACACACAACATCTGGTACACCAAATACCTAGTTTTCAAACCCTTTTCTAAATTTTATATTATCTTGATTATATCGTACAGTGTTGCCAAATTCATTAAATGCACAAGCAAACTGCCTAAAAATATGCATAGCTCATCAGGAATATAGGATTCTATGATTGTAATAATCACATACGCAGAGTTTTAAACAATAAAAGTTACAAAGTGTGATCCACTATAATCAATAATGATATGTTTTTTTTTATGAGTGCTATAACAGCAAAGAAACAGATAAATTCCTTTTGTGTGCCCTTTCATAACAGCCTAACATCTATTATATCAAATAAATTCATAATTATTAATGACCCTTGGTTCTGCATTAATAGAATTTGAAACACTTTGTTACATACTGCAGTGACACATGTGACCAGCAAGTCAGCCAGCATAACCAGCCCACTATCAACCGAAATCTTAAATTCGAGCAATTAAATAAAACAACTAACTAGAAATGTAGACTAGACTAAAAACGGCAATTTACAAAATGTAAAGTCACACAGAATTCAAAATGACCGGACCGCAGCCGCATGCCCAGGCCAGGCATCCCTTGCACAGACATGACCCGAAAGAGTGAAAGAGACCAAAGAAACGAAAATAATAAATTTCAAAGTTAAAATAATAAGCGCCAGGGTTTAGCAAAATTCACCGCCCAACTGTAAGCCACTTCAAACATCATTAAAGTAAAAAAAGTAAAACCCGACAATAGCATGTGCAAGGCTGACATGGTAATTCATGAATGTTCCAGCATGTAGTTCAGACGGACTTGCTTGAGTAAAAGTATATACTGTATATCATAAGGTACCCAAAATTAAGTTACAAAAAATTAAGGGAGCTGGCGATGCCTGCTAACCCGCATACAATTTATGACTCCCTATACATATAAATCTATGGTGTAATACAAACAGTGCACAACTGAGCACATTTTCTACGCACACGTCAAGTTCGGTCTATTCATATCACTTTACAAGTTAAGTTCAAAGAGAATGTAATTTGATTTATAGAAGGTGTCAATCACATGTGAATTCTGTTGCGAAACTCGAGCGTGAGATAATGGAAAATGGTCACCTTGTATTCCGTGGTTAGAAGGCGATCAGCTGCCTGCATGTAGTTTAAGGTCACAGAAGTCCCCGTTACAGTTCATTGCAGATAGAGGGTGAAAGATTCGGGTTCCCAGGTTACATTCTTTCGACGGCGAAATTCAGGTAAAGCTTAGCTGCTCAGCAGATGACCACGAATGGAGTTGTAGTCATCCTCATCTCTCGAGCACTTCGACGAGTCAGGAACCCAGAGGTACTTTATGGATTAGCATACAGATATAAAGATGACCACACGTCAAAAATATTCGCCGCCGAGATATTGATAGTTAATCAGCCGTGACGGAAATGGAACTGACCTTGGCGTCCGTGCACCCACATGCTCTTTTCAATCACCAGAATGCGCGCGCATGACTTCGACGCACACCGGGCGTGCAAGACGATACAAATACGAAATTTACTAACCGTAACGGCGCCGTGATTATATGCTTGTGCCAATCACGGCACACCCCCACTCCAAAAGGGCAACATAGTTGACCCACGCTTGAAATTCGGAGTACCCTGCAGTGTACCCCTATAACGGTTGCTATCGGTGTTTTCACCAGTCATGGCTGTCATGCCACTGCGGCCATCCCCATGCGAGCCCTCTCCGTCAAACCAACCCCACGGGACCGCCCCAACACGTCACCCTCTCTGGTGACCATCACCTAACTCTACTGCGACCACTCACATACCCATCCGAAGACCAAACAAGGCATCACCAACCTTGGTATGTGAGTGACCGTACTACCTCTCGTCCACCTCTTGGACTGACCAGCCATATGCACCAACAAGCCATCTCCATCCTTGCCATATGGCTGGCCCACATCCCTACACTAGGGCGGACGGCCCCGCTTAGCCCGACAGAGAAGACGGCATAGAGGGCACGCGAACATCTATCCCAACTCATACTTAACCAAAACACCTCGGAATACAACCGAGGAATGCGGCATGGCTCGGACACTACCATTATCAACCTCAAAATCAACAACTATGAACCGCGAAACAACACCACCTAACTTCTCCATCGTAACATTTCAGAACAGGGGAAACTGACGATCTCCAAGACCACGAACCAAGTGTTTTTTTTTTTTCTAACGGGAGGGGTAGGAAAATCGGGAAGATGAAACGGGGCAAGAATCATTGATGGTCAAGGGCGAGGACTAAGGGTAAGGACATGGTTCCCTCCGAAAAGGAGAATGACTGGAGAAAACCAAGGCTCGTGTGGGCAGGGGCGCAACCCTGAAGTAGACGAACACCACTGGGACTGTGGGGAACATCTACCCGCTACCCGTTAACCGCTTCTTCTCACCTTTCTATGACGAACTTTAGGTACTCGTTCCTTTCGGACACCACTCTCTGAGAAATTATCTCGTGTTGAGCTGTACTGATTCGTTTCTTCTGAATCAGGATCACGGCAACTCACGTCGCTACTTTCACCCCGACTTGGATTATCCTCATCATCTAACTCCTCTGCTTCTCTTTCTTCCACCCCTTCCTTTTCTTCCTCTATTCCTTCTTCCTCTTCTGCAATTCCCCTTTCTTCGTCCCCATAATCCAAATCACCATCATGACACTGCACCTCTTCACCCTCTCCCGTTGCTCCTCTGATCCATCTTCAACAGCATCTTCTCCCAGCTCCTCACCAACTTCTTCACCAACCTCTTCGCCAATCTCATTTTCATCAACACACTCATCATCAACATCATCGACCTCACATCCACTACCACCATCCGAACACTGCACATCTTCATCCTCTAGTTGCTCACCTGGTCCGCATGAAACTTCTTTCCGTTCCTCGGAATCCTCAACACTACTTACAGAAGGCGTCTGCACATCTCCACACACTACATCATTCTCACACACTCCACAACGCTGCCACCAAATTCCTCTCCAACTTCTACCTCATCTCCTTCCACCACACTTGCAGCATGGACATCCCCTTGTCCACCCGCAACCTCAGAAACTCTTGCAGCCTGGACATCCCCGTGTCCATCCGCAAACTCAGACTCTTCAGTCTCCCTAACACTTACAACTATACTCCCCTGCGCAGCATCTGCAGACCGCTCTTCTGCCTCTTCCTTCGATTCCTCTCCTTCACCACTTTCAGCAACCATAGTGTCCTCAACATTTCCCACCCTGGAATTCAGCTGTCCAGGTCCATGTGCAATGTCTAAATTAAATTCTACTGGCGATGGTAAAGCTCCACCATCAAGTGACTTCTCATATCCCTGCGTTGGCGATGATATTACAGGATCTGGATCCACCACGAACCGAGATGGAGATACCGGAACAAATTCTGCGGCATCTGGATTCAACTGTGACGTCCTCTGTGAGTCCTCTAATTCAGTATCAACAGACGTGTTCTTGTTGTCTTGTATCGATCCACAGAAGTTATTCTGCTTTTCTTCTTCCGCTTCACCTTCTTCATCCACAACTCTATTAGACACTTGTAATTCCTCTGGAACCTTTAAAGTTTCTTTTCTTTCCAAATAGGAATAAAGTCTTCCTACAGGATCCCTACTTGCCGATGTTTGTTCCCTGATATAACTTCTTCTTCCCCTGTTAATTTCATACTTATTTGTTTTCTGTGCTGTAGCTGTTGTTACCGTCTTTCCACTTGCCACCCTCTTGTAGCCTCCATTACTTCCGGAATATTCAGTTTTTCTGACAGTCTCTTGTGTTCTCCTCCAACCCCCATGTTTGTCCTTTTTAGCTCTTCCTAACAAACCACTGGAGTATTGGACATCTGTAGCAGCTCTTCCCAGGGACTCGTCCCCCGCCTGGACAGTACTAGAAACCACACACAACCGGTCCAGATCCGCAAAACAACGGGGACGGTCCGCGAATATCAAACGAGATCTCTCTTGGGGATTCAGTCCTTCCAGAATTGCTTGTATGACTTCCGTCTCGGGCAACCCCAACCCCAATATACGGGCAGCTTTCCGTATATCATGCACGAAATCCCGCAACGCCTCTCCGTTGGCCTGTAGGCGATAGAATAAATCAAACTTAAGCTGGGCACGTCGTCGATGGGGTATGAAGAAATCCAACACTTCCCCATGGAAAGCGTCGACACTGCCGCCCCGACGCAGAGTGTTGGTGACCAGCCCTGCCAATGAACCCCGGCAATACGGGTATATAAGGGACAACACCTCCCCATCGGACACCCCCGGGAACTCTGCCAACTGCAGGACCAGGTCCAAGAAGACCAACAACCTGTCCTCATCTACTCCATCCAACACCGAAAGTTTCTGGAGACCTCTGAAATGGGGTGGGGCAATCTCTGATAGCATACCGCCGCCAGAATTGCACAATTCACAACACACAACCACCAAACATAAATCCCCACGAAACACCTAACACCAACCTAACTTACAAAACATAGTCACAAAGAATCAGGAAAAAACTCGAGTACTATCTCTTCCAACGAGCGACCTCCGGGTTCCTTAGCATAGCGAAGGCTCGAGAGATTACTTATGCCGAACTAACTTCCCTGACGCCGAACAAGAAAACGAACAACACGCACAATGACAAACATAACCATCAAACATTTTAATAACTAATTTCTTTTGACTATCATCGGTGATGACGACGCTGGTCCGACCACACCGCATCCCAACGAGGATTCTAACGTAGTGTACTCGCGCATAAATCCCCCTGACAACTAACACGTATCTAAACCGCTCCCATCCTTCTTGGATACAAAACACCAATGCCTCCGGTAAGTTACATACATCCTCCAATCAAAATACACAAAGAAATATTCGGGTGTGATTCCTGCTTGTCTCTGATTCACAAATATTAGCTAAAGTGCACAACATACATAGTACAACAATAACAATAACATGTATTATAACTCTACAAAACAACAAACATAATATTTCTTAAATTTCAGTGGGCACAACAGTCCCATATCACATTTCCATTACAGAACCCGAATCCCTCTTAACTCCCTGCCAAGTGCAGCAACCAAGGACTAAAAAAAATGTTCTTAATTCCTTTATTGTTATCTCTTCCTGAAAATTCCGTCCCAATTTTACAAGTCACATACGGAACCACGCTCTGCTACCATTTGAGCCGCCTCATTTCCCCTTCTCAAAGTTTTGAGAATTTTTTTTTTTTTTGAAAAGAGGAAGGCGTCCCGTAAAATTTAAAAACTAGGCCAAAGACCTAGACGAAGCTTAAACTGTACCAGACCCATTGTGACAGGACTTGGAAATGAAACAGCCTGATTAACAAGACAAATTTTATTAACGTATGATTTATAAACATCACAATACTGCGAAAATCACACACAACATCTGGTACACCAAATACCTAGTTTTCAAACCCTTTTCTAAATTTTATATTATCTTGATCATATCGTACAGTGTTGCCAAATTCATTACATGCACAAGCAAACTGCCTAAAAATATGCATAGCTCATCAGGAATATAGGATTCTATGATTGTAATAATCACATACGCAGAGTTTTAAACAATAAAAGTTACAAAGTGTGATCCACTATAATCAATAATGATATGTTTTTTTTTATGAGTGCTATAACAGCAAAGAAACAGATAAATTCCTTTTGTGTGCCCTTTCATAACAGCCTAACATCTATTATATCAAATAAATTCATAATTATTAATGACCCTTGGTTCTGCATTAATAGAATTTGAAACACTTTGTTACATACTGCAGTGACACATGTGACCAGCAAGTCAGCCAGCATAACCAGCCCACTATCAACCGAAATCTTAAATTCGAGCAATTAAATAAAACAAATAACTAGAAATATAGACTAGACTAAGAACGGCAATTTACAAAATGTAAAGTCACACAGAATTCAAAATGACCGGACCCCAGCCGCATGCCCAGGCCAGGCATCCCTTGCACAGACATGACCCGAAAGAGTGAAAGAGACCAAAGAAACGAAAATAATAAATTTCAAAGTTAAAATAATAAGCGCCAGGGTTTAGCAAAATTCACCGCCCAACTGTAAGCCACTTCAAACATCATTAAAGTAAAAAAAGTAAAACCCGACAATAGCATGTGCAAGGCTGACATGGTAATTCATGAATGTTCCAGCATGTAGTTCAGACGGACTTGCTTGAGTAAAAGTATATACTGTATATCATAAGGTACCCAAAATTAAGTTACAAAAAATTAAGGGAGCTGGCGATGCCTGCTAACCCGCATACAATTTATGACTCCCTATACATATAAATCTATGGTGTAATACAAACAGTGCACAACTGAGCACATTTTCTACGCACACGTCAAGTTCGGTCTATTCATATCACTTTACAAGTTAAGTTCAAAGAGAATGTAATTTGATTTATAGAAGGTGTCAATCACATGTGAATTCTGTTGCGAAACTCGAGCGTGAGATAATGGAAAATGGTCACCTTGTATTCCGTGGTTAGAAGGCGATCAGCTGCCTGCGTGTAGTTTAAGGTCACAGAAGTCCCCGTTACAGTTCATTGCAGATAGAGGGTGAAAGATTCGGGTTCCCAGGTTACATTCTTTCGACGGCAAAATTCAGGTAAAGCTTAGCTGCTCAGCAGATGACCACGAATGGAGTTGTAGTCATCCTCATCTCTCGAGCACTTCGACGAGTCAGGAACCCAGAGGTACTTTATGGATTAGCAATCCATACAGATATAAAGATTGTAACCCCTCTTTCCTTTTAGGTCTTTTTATGAATATAAAACAACTTATTTTAGTTTAATATTTTTTTTGAAAGAGAAGCCACAAGGCAATTAGGACTAGGCCGGAGCCTAGAGAAGCAAAAATTGTGCCGGGTCCAGTATGACGGGACTTGCAATGAAACTCAGCTGTAATAGACCAATAACAATTTTATTTTATTTTATTTTATGCCCAGATTTAACAGTATTAAATTAGAACAACATGTGTGCATAATAACAAGTATGTATAAATATAAAGGATAACAAGTGTGTATAAATATAAGCACAACAAGTGTATATAAACTCAGTGAATACATGTATATATAATTATAAAATTCTCCCCCATCTCGTGGCTAGCTAGACATGGACAAACATAACAACACACACAGAACATAAGGTACACAAACTCACAATTACATTAATTCTAACACCAATGCCCCTGGAATGCACCAGCCTTGCAGGGAGTGTAACCACAATACTCAGAACCAGCCGTGATAAAATATTCACCCCTCAACAACCCCTTTTTGCAGAATTGCATAAAGGCCAAAACCCCAGAAAAGGATGAGAAAACTCATAACTCATAAATAAAACTGGACCGCCCATTTGCATAGCATTCTACTGATCAAACCCATCATGAGTGTATGAACCTTAAGTTCCTTCCACAGCATCAACAATAACAAATTTACAGAACTACATGTCCTGATTTCAAACAGTTGTTATACCATTCTAAACGGTTACTTTACTTCACAAATTCAGAAGGATTGAAATATCAATATGTACTTTAACAATCAGAAATTAATCACTCGAGGCTTTACAATTTCAGAAAAATTTAGACAAAATGTTTTACCAAAAAAAATAATGAGTATATGTTATATAGTTAAAGAAATTAAACAGCAGATACTACAAGTGAAAGTCAATCAATATGTGTTTTGCCAGTTACAAAAAACACTCAGTATAGCCCTTTTGTAAGGAGCACAATCAACTAATATATGTCCAGCAGAAAAACAAATTAGTTTTTATTAACCCCGAATGACTATATAAATATAATTAAAATAAAAAAATACAATAAGGTGGTTGTGCTCTAGCATCTGTGGCAGCGCGCCAGCATGTGGTTGACAAAGTTTGACAGGCCTCCAACCTGTCTGAGGTTGCACCAGCATGAGTCAGAGAAAAAACTAAGTCCCCTTTTTAAACCCCAGAAAACGTCCCAAAAAAAAAACCAAGGAAAACCCCCAGCCCTTAAATGTTAAACGCACAGTGAAGTTAAAATATATTCATCTCTGTTCCAGCCGGAACAGAGCTACTAACCTGTTCTATAAATTTTGTAAAACTAAAATGACAATGAAGAGCAAACTGTACAATGTGCAAGTGTGAAAATATCTCTGGCACGCTCCCCCAGTGCAGCACACAATTACAGGCAGTGCACTCAGCGTTATGTAATTCAGTTTTAAAAGTGTTCTTGAATTTAACTTATAATGTTCTGAGTCCTGATAAGCTGCTCCCCATTCTGGCAGAGAGTCTGCACACGTGGTCACATGGATGCAAAGATATTTAATATGAACAGGCGAACTGCCGGCCCGGCCCCCAAAAGAAAAATAATAGAGTACATATCACCTTATTTCAGCTGGCAAGTGTTACATTGAGAACGCGTCACCATCTCCCTCTTCAGACAGGATCTTGTTAATGGTTCATGGCTGATGTAGGTGAACGCCCATCAGCAAGCCAGGTCTCCGGCTTAGTTCAAGAACCCGGGAGTCGATTATGCTCTAGCACGCCATGAAGATAGAGGAAACTGCGTCGTAATTGTTCGAAGAGAGAGAAGGAGCGTTGTCTCTTGTAGCCGGGCAGTGAGTGAGTAATCTGCTGTCAGCAGCAGATAAAGCGAACATTCGCCCCCAATTGCGCGCGCAACCATAACCGCAGCGAACAAAGGTCGCCCGCCTTCGCTCTCTTTTACAATTAAATAAAAATGTTTCTAAAACTTTTTCAACGGCCGGATAAACACCGGCACACCCCACCCCGAAAGGGCAACCCGGTTGCCCCACTCTAAAACTCGGGAAAGTACCCTGCAGTGTACCCCCTTCTTGAATATTCCGGTGGACATCGTGGGTAAGGTGGCCCGGCGGCACTTGCTCCCAGGAGAACCACCATCCCCATGCGACCCTCTCCGCTATGCCAACCCCACGGGACCACCCCAACACGTCACCCTCTCCGGTGACCATCACCTACTCCCACCGGTCCCACTCACATATTCGTCCTAAGACCCAACAAGGCATCTCACACCTTGATATGTGAGCGACCGTGCTACTCCTCGTCCCTCACTTGGACCGACCAGCCACATGGACCCACAAGGCATCTCCATCCTCGCCATATGGCTGGCCCACTTCCCTACACAAGGGCGGACGGCCCCGCTCAGCCAGACAGAGAGGACCGCACCAAGGGCACACGAACATTAATCCCATCATTTACTCATTCAAATACACCATAACTAGAGGGGGTTTACTTTTCTACAGCACCCTACTACACAACTTTCTCTCAACAAAAATAACACCAGGAAAACCGGAGAATGCGGCATGGCTCGGACCCTATAATGAACAACATCAACATCAACAACTATTAACAACCAGCAACAGCACACCATCACTCCATCTAACTTTTCAAACAGGGGAAACTGACGATCTCCAAGACCACGACCATCTCAAGGACCACAATCTACTCACTTCCGGCAAGTCTCTCTCCACTTCCTTATCGATAGTTTTTTTTTTTTTTTTTTTTTACTAGTGGCAAGGGTAGGAAAATCGGGAAGATGAACTGGGGCAAGGAGCATTAAAGGGTCAATAGTTAGGACTAAGGGTAAGGACCTGGTTTCCTCCGAAAATAAGGATGAATGGAGGAAACCAAGGCTCGCGTCGGCAGGGGCGCAACCCTGAAATAGATGAACACCACTGGGAGTGTGGGGAACATCTACCCGCTACCCGTTAACCTCTTCTTCTCACCTTTCTATGACGCACCTTAGGTATTCGCTCCTTTCGGACACCACTCTCTAAGAAATTATCTCGTGTTGAGCTGTACTGACTGGTTTCTTCGGAATCAGAATCAAGGCAACTTACCTCACTACTTTCACTCCGCTTTGGATTATGCTCATCGTCTAACTCTTCTGCCACAATTTCTTCCCTTTCTACAATTTCCCCTTCTTCGTCCACATAATCCAAATCAACCTCCTGACACTGCACCTCCTCAGCATCTTCCCGTTACTCCTCTGATCCATCTTCAACCGCATCTTCCCTCAGCTCCTCACCAATTTCTTCATGACACTCATCGCCAGGCGCTTCACAAACTTCTTCACTCACCTCTTCTCCAATCTCATTTTCCCCAACACATTTATCATCAACATCATCGCCACTACCACCATCTGAACACGACACATCTTCATCCTCTGGTTGCTCACCTGGTCCACCTGAAACTTCTTTCCGCTCCTTGGAATCTTCAACACTACTTACAGAAGGCGTCTGTACATCTTCACACACTACATCACTCTCACTCACAAACTCTACAACGCTGCCACCAAATTTCTCCTCAACTTCTACCTCACTTGCGGCATGGACATCCCCTTGTCCATCCACAACCTCAGAAACACTTGCAGCCCGGACATCCCTGTGTCCATCTGCAACTTCAGACTCTACAGTCTCCCTAACACCTACAACTATACTCACCTGCGCAGCATCTGCAGACCGCTCTTCTGACTCTTCTGTCGATTCCACTCCTTGACCATTGTCAGCAACAACAACAACATCAACATTTTCCACCCTGGAATCCAGCTGTCCAGGTTCATGTGCAATGACTAAATTAATTTCTACTGGCGATGGTGATGTTACAGGATCTGGATCCCTCACAAACCGAGATGGGAATACCGGAACAAATTCTGCGGCCTCTGGATTCAACCATGACGTCCTCTTTGAGTCCGGTAATTCAGTATTAACTGACGCGTTCTTATCCTCTTGTATTGTTCCCACGAAGTAATTCCGCTCTTCTACTTCTGCTTCCTCTTCTTCATCTACTACTCTCTTAGGCACTTGTACTTCCTCTGGAATCTTTAAACTCTCACTTTTCTGCAAATGAGAATAACGCCTAACTACAGGCTCCCTACTTGCCGATGGTTGTTCCCTAACATAATTTCTTTTTCCCCTGTTAATTTCATGTTTCCTTGTTTTCTGTGCTGTAGCTGTTGTTACCGTCTTCACACTTGCCACCCCCTTGTAGCCTCCATCACTTCCGGAATATTCTGGCTTTCTAAGCGTCTCTTGGGTTCTCCTCCAACCACCATGTTTGTCCCTTTTGGCTCTTCCTGATGACCCGCTGGAGTATTGGACATCGGTAGCCTCTTTTTCCCGGGACTCATCAACCTCCTTGACCGTTCCTGAAAGCACACACAGTCGCTCAAGGTCCGCAAAACAACGTGGACGGTCCGCGAATGCCACACGAGATCTCTCCTGGGGAGTCAGTCCTTCTAGAATCGCTTGTATAACTTCCGTCTCTGGCAACCCCAATCTTAACACCCGGGCAGCTTTCCGTATATCGCGCACGAAGTCTCCTAACGCCTCCCCGTTGGCCTGTGGGCGATAGAATTTTTCCAACTCAAGGTGGGCACGTCGTCGAATTGGTAGGAAGAAGTTCAACACCTGCCCATGGAAAGCATCAACACTGTCACCCCGACGCAGAGCCTTGGTGACCAGATCAGCCAACGTACTCCGGCAATACGGGTATATAAGAGACAAGACCTCCTCATCGGACACCCCCGGGAAATCTGCCACCTGCAGGACCAGGTCCAAGAAAACCAACAGCTGGTCCTCATCAAATCCATTCACCACCGGAAATTTCTGGAGAACGCCTGTAAGAGGGTGGGGCAATTCCTGATAGCATACCGCCGCCAGAATTTCACAATTCCAAAACAAACGATCATGAAACAAATCCCCACTAAACACCTAACACAAACATAACCTACAAAACATATTAACAAGAATCGGAAAAACTCAAGTACTGTCCTTCCTTTGAGTAGACCCCCGGGTTCTCTAGCGCTGCGGAGACCTGGCCTATTCTGATCCATTCACATTCACGACGGAAGGAGACAAGAGACAAGCAACAATACTAAACACCCATAACATCAAACAGCAATTCGACACACACGCCGTACCAACACATAACTCACAACAACCAACTAACAACTGAAAGTCATAATCTGGGAATTAATACTTCGACATCAACCGGACACAAGTCTGTGCCGGTACCGATTTCCGATCGGGCCATACCGCATTACTCCCCGGCCGTACAACCTTTACATTTTTTTTTTTTTTTAAATTTTAAACACCAATAACCGCCTCAGTGGTGCGACCCGACTCACAAGTTATGCTACCTCCAACTAGCCTACCCGGGCATATATCAAAAACTATGTCACAACAATCGGATTAATATTTCCGAGTCTGCAAGCCCCGTCACACACCAGGACCCAAGAGTTCAAGCCTAGAATGAACCACGTTCTGCTACCATTTGTAACCCCTCTTTCCTTTTAGGTCTTTTTATGAATATAAAACAACTTATTTTAGTTTAATATTTTTTTTGAAAGAGAAGCCACAAGGCAATTAGGACTAGGCCGGGGCCTAGAGAAGCAAAAATTGTGCCGGGTCCAGTATGACGGGACTTGCAATGAAACTCAGCTGTAATAGACCAATAACAATTTTATTTTATTTTATTTTATGCCCAGATTTAACAGTATTAAATTAGAACAACATGTGTGCATAATAACAAGTATGTATAAATATAAAGGATAACAAGTGTGTATAAATATAAGCACAACAAGTGTATATAAACTCAGTGAATACATGTATATATAATTATAAAATTCTCCCCCATCTCGTGGCTAGCTAGACACGGACAAACATAACAACACACACAGAACATAAGGTACACAAACTCACAATTACATTAATTCTAACACCAATGCCCCTGGAATGCACCAGCCTTGCAGGCAGTGTAACCACAATACTCAGGACCAGCCGTGATAAAATATTCACCCCTCAACAACCCGTTTTTGCAGAATTGCATAAAGGCCAAAACCCCAGAAAAGGATGAGAAAACTCATAACTCATAAATAAAACCGGACCGCCCATTTGCATAGCATTCTACTGATCAAACCCATCATGAGTGCATGAACCTTAAGTTCCTTCCACAGCATCAACAATAACAAATTTACAGAACTACATGACCTGATTTCAAACAGTTGTTATACCATTCTAAACGGTTACTTTACTTCACAAATTCAGAAGGATTGAAATATCAATATGTACTTTAACAATCAGAAATTAATCACTCGAGGCTTTACAATTTCAGAAAAATTTAGACAAAATGTTTTACCAAAAAAAATAATGAGTATATGTTATATAGTTAAAGAAATTAAACAGCAGATACTACAAGTGAAAGTCAATCAATATGTGTTTTGCCAGTTACAAAAAACACTCAGTATAGCCCTTTTGTAAGGAGCACAATCAACTAATATATGTCCAGCAGAAAAACAAATTAGTTTTTATTAACCCCGAATGACTATATAAATATAATTAAAATAAAAAAATACAATAAGGTGGTTGTGCTCTAGCATCTGTGGCAGCGCGCCAGCATGTGGTTGACAAAGTTTGACAGGCCTCCAACCTGTCTGAGGTTGCACCAGCATGAGTCAGAGAAAAAACTAAGTCCCCTTTTTAAACCCCAGAAAACGTCCCAAAAAAAAAACCAAGGAAAACCCCCAGCCCTTAAATGTCAAACGCACAGTGAAGTTAAAATATATTCATCTCTGTTCCAGCCGGAACAGAGCTACTAACCTGTTCTATAAATTTTGTAAAACTAAAATGACAATGAAGAGCAAACTGTACAATGTGCAAGTGTGAAAATATCTCTGGCACGCTCCCCCAGTGCAGCACACAATTACAGGCAGTGCACTCAGCGTTATGTAATTCAGTTTTAAAAGTGTTCTTGAATTTAACTTATAATGTTCTGAGTCCTGATAAGCTGCTCCCCATTCTGGCAGAGAGTCTGCACACGTGGTCACATGGATGCAAAGATATTTAATATGAACAGGCGAACTGCCGGCCCGGCCCCCAAAAGAAAAATAATAGAGTACATATCACCTTATTTCAGCTGGCAAGTGTTACATTGAGAACGCGTCACCATCTCCCTCTTCAGACAGGATCTTGTTAATGGTTCATGGCTGATGTAGGTGAACGCCCATCAGCAAGCCAGGTCTCCGGCTTAGTTCAAGAACCCGGGAGTCGATTATGCTCTAGCACGCCATGAAGATAGAGGAAACTGCGTCGTAATTGTTCGAAGAGAGAGAAGGAGCGTTGTCTCTTGTAGCCGGGCAGTGAGTGAGTAATCTGCTGTCAGCAGCAGATAAAGCGAACATTCGCCCCCAATTGCGCGCGCAACCATAACCGCAGCGAACAAAGGTCGCCCGCCTTCGCTCTCTTTTACAATTAAATAAAAATGTTTCTAAAACTTTTTCAACGGCCGGATAAACACCGGCACAAGATGACCACACGTCAAAAATATTCGCCGCCTAGATATTGATAGTTAATCAGCCGTGACGGAAATGGAACTGACCTTGGCGTCCGTGCACCCACATGCTCTTTTCAATCACCAGAATGCGCGCGCATGACTTCGACGCATACCGGGCGTGCAAGACGATAGAAATACGAAATTTACTAACCGTAACGGCGCCGTGATAATATGCTTTGTGCCAATCACGGCACACCCCCACTCCAAAAGGGCAACATAGTTGACCCACGCTTGAAATTCGGGGTACCCTGCAGTGTACCCCTATAGTCTATGAAAACTCGAGTTGCTATCGGTGTTTTCACCAGTCATGGCTCTCAGGCCACTGCGGCCATCCCCATGCGAGCCCTCTCCGTCAAGCCAACCCCACGGGACCGCCCCAACACGTCACCCTCTCTGGTGACCATCACCTAACTCTACTGCGACCACTTACATACCCATCCGAAGACCAAACAAGGCATCACCAACCTTGGTATGTGAGTGACCGTACTACCTCTCGTCCACCTCTTGGACTGACCAGCCATATGCACCAACAAGCCATCTCCATCCTTGCCATATGGCTGGCCCACATCCCTACACTAGGGCGGACGGCCCCGCTTAGCCCGACAGAGAAGACCGCATAGAGGGCACGCGAACATCCATCCCAACTCATACTTAACCAAAACACCTCGGAATACAACCGAGGAATGCGGCATGGCTCGGACCCTACCATTATCAACCTCAAAATCAACAACTATGAACCACGAAACAACACCAACTAACTTCTCCATCGTAACTTTTCAGAACAGGGGAAACTGACGATCTCGAAGACCACGAACCAAGTGTTTTTTTTTGTTTTTTTTTTTCCTAACGGGAGGGGTAGGAAAATCGGGAAGATGAAAGGGGGCAAGAATCATTCAAGGTCAAGGGCGAGGACTGAGGGTAAGGACATGGTTCCCTCCGAAAAGGAGAATGACTGGAGAAAACCAAGGCTCGTGCGGGCAGGGGTCAACCCTGAAGTAGACGAACACCACTGGGGCTGTTGGGAACATCTACCCGCTACCCGTTAACCGCTTCTTCTCACCTTTCTATGACGAACTTTAGGTACTCGTTCCTTTCGGACACCACTCTCTGAGAAATTATCTCGTGTTGAGCTGTACTGATTCATTTCTTCTGAATCAGAATCACGGCATCTCACGTCGCTACTTTCACCCCGACTTGGATTATCCTCATCATCTAACTCCTCTGCTTCTCTTTCTTCCACCCCTTCCTTTTCTTCCTCTATTCCTTCTTCCTCTTCTGCAATTCCCCCTTCTTCGTCCCCATAATCCAATCACCATCATGACAGTGCACCTCTTCACCCTCTCCCCGTTGCTCCTCTGATCCATCTTCAACAGCATCTTCTCCCAGCTCCTTACCAACTTCTTCACCAACCTCTTCGCCAATCTCATTTTCATCAACACATTCATCATCAACATCATCGCCCTCACATCCACTACCACCATCCGAACACTGCACATCTTCATCCTCTAGTTGCTCACCTGGTCCGCATGAAACTTCTTTCCGTTCCTCGGAATCCTCATCACTACTTACAGAAGGCGTCTGCACATCTCCACACACTACATCATTCTCACTCACACACTCCACAACGCTGCCACCAAATTCCTCTCCAACTTCTACCTCATCTCCTTCCACCACACTTGCAGCATGGACATCCCCTTGTCCACCCGCAACCTCAGAAACTCTTGCAGCCTGGACATCCCCAAACTTAGACTCTTCAGTCTCCCTAACACTTACAACTATACTCCCCTGCGCAGCATCTGCAGACCGCTCTTCTGCCTCTTCCTTCGATTCCTCTCCTTCACCACTTTCAGCAACCATAGTGTCCTCAACATTTCCCACCCTGGAATTCAGCTGTCCAGGGCCATGTGCAATGTCTAAATTAAATTCTACTGGCGATGGTAAAGCTCCACCATCAAGTGACTTCTCATATCCCTGCGTAGGCGATGATGATATTACAGGATCTGGATCCACCACGAACCGAGATGGAGATACCGGAACAAATTCTGCAGCATCTGGATTCAACTGTGACGTCCTCTGTGAGTCCTCTAATTCAGTATCAACAGACGTGTTCTTGTTGTCTTGTATCGATCCACAGAAGTTATTCCGCTTTTCTTCTTCCGCTTCACCTTCTTCATCCACAACTCTATTAGACATTGTAATTCCTCTGGAACCTTTAAAGTTTCTTTTCTTTCCAAATAGGAATAAAGTCTTCCTACAGGATCCCTACTTGCCGATGTTTGTTCCCTGATATAACTTCTTCTTCCCCTGTTAATTTCATACTTATTTGTTTTCTGTGCTGTAGCTGTTGTTACCGTCTTTCCACTTGCCACCCCCTTGTAGCCTCCATTACTTCCGGAATATTCAGTTTTTCTGACACTCTCTTGTGTTCTCCTCCAACCCCCATGTTTGTCATTTTTAGCTCTTCCTAACAAACCACTGGAGTATTGGACATCTGTAGCAGCTCTTCCCCGGGACTCGTCCCCTGCCTGGACAGTACTAGAAACCACACACAACCGGTCCAGATCCGCAAAACAACGGGGACGGTCCGCGAATATCAAACGAGATCTCTCTTGGGGATTCAGTCCTTCCAGAATTGCTTGTATGACTTCTGTCTCGGGCAACCCCAACCCCAATATATGGGCAGCTTTCCGTATATCATGCACGAAATCCCGCAACGCCTCTCCGTTGGCCTGTAGGTGATAGAATAAATCAAACTTAAGCTGGGCACGTCGTCGATGGGGTATGAAGAAATCCAACACTTTCCCCATGGAAAGCGTCGACACTGCCGCCCAGACGCAGAGTGTTGGTGACCAGCCCTGCCAATGAACCCCGGCAGTACGGGTATATAAGGGACAACACCTCCCCATCGGACACCCCCGGGAACTCTGCCAACTGCAGGACCAGGTCCAAGAAGACCAACAACCTGTCCTCATCTACTCCATCCAACACCGAAAGTTTCTGGAGACCCCTGAAATGGGGTGGGGCAATCTCTGATAGCATACCGCTACCAGAATTGCACAATTCACAACACACAACCACCAAACATAAATCCCCACGAAACACCTAACACCAACCTAACTTACAAAACATAGTCACAAAGAATCAGGAAAAAACTCGAGTACTATCTCTTCCAACGAGCGACCTCCGGGTTCCTTAGCATAGCGAAGGCTCGAGAGATTACTTATGCCGAGCTAACTTCCCTGACGCCGAACAAGAAAACGAACAACACGCACAATGACAAACATAACCATCAAACAAAGCACCGCCACACACTATACAATATACCTAACAACAACAACAAATATCCTATTCAAAACCCACCAACACCACATTTTAATAACTATTTTCTTTTGACTATCATCGGTGATGACGACGCTGGTCCGACCACACCGCATCCCAACGAGGATTCTAACGTAGTGTACTCGCGCATAAATCCCCCTGACAACTAACACGTATCTAAACCGCTCCCATCCTTCTTGGATACAAAACACCAAGGCCTCCGGTAAGTTACATACATCCTCCAATCAAAATACACAAAGAAATATTCGGGTGTGATTCCTGCTTGTCTCTGATTCACAAATATTAGCTAAAGTGCACAACATACATAGTACAACAATAACAATAACACGTATTATAACTCTACAAAACAACAAACATAATATTTCTAAAATTTCAGTGGGCACAACAGTCCCATATCACATTTCCATTACAGAACCCGAATCCCTCTTAACTCCCTGCCAAGTGCAGCAACCAAGGACTAAAAAAAATGTTCTTAATTCCTGTATTGTTATCTCTTCCTGAAAATTCCGTCCCAATTTTACAAGTCGCATACGGAACCACGCTCTGCTACCATTTGAGCCGCCTCATTTCCCCTTCTCAAAGTTTTGAGAATTTTTTTTTTGAAAAGAGGAAGGCGTCCCGTAAAATTTAAAAACTAGGCCAAAGACCTAGACGAAGCTTAAACTGTACCAGGCCCATTGTGACAGGACTTGGAAATGAAACAGCCTGATTAACAAGACAAATTTTATTAACGTATGATTTACAAACATCACAATACTGCGAAAATCACACACAACATCTGGTACACCAAATACCTAGTTTTCAAACCCTTTTCTAAATTTTATATTATCTTGATTATATCGTACAGTGTTGCCAAATTCATTACATGCACAAGCAAACTGCCTAAAAATATGCATAGCTCATCAGGAATATAGGATTCTATGATTGTAATAATCACATACGCAGAGTTTTAAACAAAAGTTACAAAGTGTGATCCACTATAATCAATAATGATATGTTTTTTTTTATGAGTGCTATAACAGCAAAGAAACAGATAAATTCCTTTTGTGTGCCCTTTCATAACAGCCTAACATCTATTATATCAAATAAATTCATAATTATTAATGACCCTTGGTTCTGAATTAATAGAATTTGAAACACTTTGTTACATACTGCAGTGACACATGTGACCAGCAAGTCAGCCAGCATAACCAGCCCGCTATCAACCGAAATCTTAAATTCAAGCAATTAAATAAAACAACTAACTAGAAATATAGACTAGACTAAAAACGGCAATTTACAAAATGTAAAGTCACACAGAATTCAAAATGACCGGACCCCAACCGCATGCCCAGGCCAGGCATCCCTCGCACAGACATGACCCGAAAGAGTGAAAGAGACCAAAGAAACGAAAATAATAAATTTCAAAGTTAAAATAATAAGCGCCAGGGTTTAGCAAAATTCACCGCCCAACTGTAAGCCACTTCAAACATCATTAAAGTAAAAAAAGTAAAACCCGACAATAGCATGTGCAAGGCTGACATGGTAATTCATGAATGTTCCAGCATGTAGTTCAGACGGACTTGCTTGAGTAAAAGTATATACTGTATATCATAAGGTACCCAAAATTAAGTTACAAAAAATTAAGGGAGCTGGCGATGCCTGCTAACCCGCATACAATTTATGACTCCCTATACATATAAATCTATGGTGTAATACGAACAGTGCACAACTGAGCACATTTCCTACGCACACGTCAAGTTCGGTCTATTTATATCACTTTACAAGTTAAGTTCAAGGAGAATGTAATTTGATTTATAGAAGGTGTCAATCACATGTGAATTCTGTTGCGAAACTCGAGCGTGAGATAATGGAAAATGGTCACCTTGTATTCCGTTGTTAGAAGGCGATCAGCTGCCTGCGTGTAGTTTAAGGTCACAGAAGTCCCCGTTACAGTTCATTGCAGATAGAGGGTGAAAGATTCGGGTTCCCAGGTTACATTCTCTCTACGGCGAAATTCAGGTAAAGCTTAGCTGCTCAGCAGATGACCACGGATGGAGTTGTAGTCATCCTCATCTCTCGAGCACTTCGACGAGTCAGGAACCCAGAGGTACTTTATGGATTAGCAATCCATACAGATATAAAGATGACCACACGTCAAAAATATTCGCCGCCGAGATATTGATAGTTAATCAGCCATGACGGAAATGGAAGTGACCTTGGCGTCCGTGCACCCACATGCTCTTTTCAATCACCAGAATGCGCGCGCATGACTTCGACACACACCGGGCGTGCAAGACGATACAAATACGAAATTTACTAACCGTAACGGCGCCGTGATTATATGCTTTGTGCCAATCACGGCACAGCATCTGTGGTTTTATCTTTAGAAATCCATATTTTTCATGCTTCAGTGTATCCCAAATATTACAAATTGCGTCTTGAAAACACTGTGGACCATTGTTTCTGCACAATGTAAATTCATCCGGCACCTCCGGATTTGTGTATTTGTCTAAAAAAACCTCGAAACTGCACTTTATTCAATTTTCACAACAAAATGTCAGAACTCAGTAATGCTAAACACAAGTTTTTGGAAAATGTACTGGGACTTGACTTTTTATCGACATTTCTTGTAATCAGTTGCTGATTTAACTTAGATTTATTCTTAACCCTGTCTTTATGCCATGTTGTATTAATGTACGTACAACGTCATATGTTTTCTTTGCTGAAACACTCTTTTCACACACCAAACAAAATAACACTGCTGTCCTCACTAAAAATATTACTTCAAATTCATTTACATAACAATGCCGATTATGGTGCTTTATGGGAGGCATTATTCAACTCAGCTAGAGAACTGATCACATTCAGCTTATTGTAATAATCCGTGAGATGTGACTGACACATTGCAACTGGATGAGTTAACGGCTTGAAGAATTGGGACAAGATACCGATCCTGATTGGACTGATCAATCGGAGAAGCAGCTTGGCGGGGAATCCCAAGATTTTCTTCTAATTTTAACTGCACGGTGTTATTTCACAATATGTTGGGACTTACCCGTTTGCATTCAAATTTTAGCTTTGCTTTTTTACGTATTTCACTGAAGCTACTATTTTATAGTTGATAAAAAAGGAATCAGTGATACTGATGGTTAGGAGTGAAATATGCACTTTTCATATGACGGGTTTAGACTAAAATATGCAATTTTAATTCAAAATTGTAAAATATTAAAGCAAAATCTTTTTCCTCCAGAATAAGCATTTATAAACACCATCAAACATAGTTAAAATTGCTTGCCAGGATTCGTATTACAAAGTATAACATTTCTGTTTATGTACAGAAGTGTTGAACCATTGATGCATTTTGCTTAGAAATCCGGGCTCTAGTCATCAGTGATATTTCTTTTTGTGTGTATATTTAATCTTAAATTTATTTATAGAAGATTGAAATCCTTTGAATGTTAGATTATTTCAGTATGTGTTCAGTTTGTTATGTTCAGTTATGTTGTGTTCACTTTGAACTAATATTGTTTCAGTATGTGGAATTCATGCTGCTGTGTTAACAAACATCAGCATGTAAGTGCCTAGTCAGTATTAACGAGGATAGCAGGTCTACTTGTAAATTACAGTGAAAATTATGGTACCTGAGGTGCCCTTATGAAAGATGCATCTCCTTTCTCTCCCCTTATGAAGATTGCATTGGCATCATATTGTTATTGTTTATATAGGGCCAGTTAAGATTAATAAGCTAATCCATTTTAATTGAAAGCACAATCTGGGACCGTGTAACTAGATTAAGTTGTCGGATTACTCTGCTGTGTTATAATTGACTATTCTGACTATTTAAGACAGTCTAGTAAGCATCCTGTCTTACATACTGTATCAGCTTGTTGGCACATTTGCTTCCATATTATGAGGTGTAGGTTTGAATCTGTGTTATTGTGGACTGTTACTTTAAAGCGAAGGCAGTCACATCTGTCTCTTTGTGTACAACACAGTGGAATTTCTGCAGGGTAGAATCCATGTGGATGTATAGCAAAAAATGCTACATTTGCATAGTCTACACATATTCATGTTGTTTCCATCTTGCGATGTTGTTACTTATATCATCGTGGATCATGCTCAGTGTGGTATGTTTTCATATTTAGTAATTTTCTACAGTAAACAAAAGTAAAAATTTACAGGAATTGCACAAATGCAGTGCACAGAGAAGGGCATTGAAAATGCTTCAATAAATCTAAAAAATATGTATATTTATGTTCATTCACCAATCAATGAATTCATTCTTCATTTACCAATGTACAGATTATAAGTTAAATGTAGTCGCATTCATAAGCGAAGTTTTATATGTGTACTACGTTATTGACAACAAAGAAGTAGTTTCTATGGAAACTCACCGGTTCCCATTTTCGATCACGCACCAGCGGTCGTTTTCAAATGTGCGACATGTCCTTTTAAACATTTTCAGTGTTAACAGTGTGGTAAAAGAAACCTGTAGACACAATGCCCATCCAATCATTATCTATAGGTTAAGTAAAGGTGCATTCTACTTTCCATTCAAGGAATTGAAAGATGAATTGAAAGAGGACAATGATAAGTTTTTTAATTACTCTACAATATCCATTTATAGTTTGATAACCTGTTGTCTTGATTATAGGTCAATAGACATGGTTTTATGACATTTTAATAAAAGTTTTAAAATAAAACTATATACTATAAATAGTAAAACTATGATAAAATATAAAACTTAACAGATGCATTTTTAATCTTCATAATATTTAAGTATCTTTTAATGTTTTATGGTAATCGATTAATCAACTGTAATGAAGGTCTTCTCTTCAAACTGGCCAATTCCCCCATTCCTCCATCCAGTGTGCATTTCTTGCAATCATCTCTTAGCAATCACACCTTCAGGGTTAGCATCGACAGGTCCTGTTCTTCAGTTCAACCTGTTGCCACTGGCAGTTTTGTCCTTGGCCCCATTCTGTGTCTCGTGTATATGAACAACCTGCCCGTTTTACACAGAGTCACGTTGTCCCTCTTTGCCGGCAAAGCGATGTACCACCACAGCTCCCTGTCTCCGCGATTTGCGAGTACAAAGCTGAAATGTCTTGTACTTGGACTTGCTTCTGGATTGGCTATGGAAATGGCAGGTGGCGATCAACACAATGTTCTCGTGCAACCGCCTGGCTCTGCGCACTAAAGTTACAATTTATCTCTTGTTTCTTCAGTCATTACCTATGCTGCTCCCGCCTGGTGGTCACTCTTGTCGACCACTAACAAGTGTAAGGTGGAATAATTTCAATCCAGAACCCTCCATTCCTTGTCAGTCTCCATGATTCATTAGAAATGATGTAATTCGAGGAGGCCTTTGAGTTCCTACTCTTGCTGCTTTTGTCCGGTTGCTCGCTGAAACTCTCTTTGCTTCCACAGTAACCTCTTCCTTCCCCAAGTATGTGTCTAGCACACTGCTTGGCTCTGTTACCATTTGCCAGTATGTTTGCCACATTTTGTATATTTCATCCATGTAGACTATGAATAATAGAAGACTCAAGCTATCTCCTGGTTTGATGCCCTTCTTCATTTCAAAATACTTAAGACTTCTCCCCATTCAGTCTCACAATTCCCTTCAGCTCATGACATTTCTGATGGCCTGTATCAGTCTATTTAGAACCTGTTTTGCTTGTAAAATATTCTGTATTTCCTTTCTAGGGACTGAATCAAATGCCGACCTCATAGCCAGGAATGTCAGAAACAAGTCTCAACCTCTGTCAAGATTTTTCTCTTGGGTCATTCTGAAACTGAAAATGTGACACATATTTCTTATATTTTATTGTGAAGTTTCTGTACCACTATTCTACTGTATCATTTATTTCTCCTCCTCACCAGTGTCCCAAATCTCACATCGGGCATCAGTAATCTCTGATTGGTAGCCAATTTGGCTCCTCTAATTACTTTTAAATTCAGTCTGTCTTCTCGTGATTTCCTTATTGTAGTGCAAATAGTCAATAATACTATTTGCTGTTTTTCCTTTAGTCTCAAAAGCAATGTGATATATCTTTTTGCATTGGGACAAAATGTTTCCCACCAGCAACCCATTGTCAACACAAAATTTGAAATGGACCCATAATTCCTGTAACCATTCATAAGCTTGTCAAATTCTGTTATTCAGATCTCCTCCAATCATTATCTGCCTACCCTCATTATATACTTTTTCTGTTCTACTCAGTTCGTTATACAATTCTTCTTTACTCTGCACATCTGAGTCCTCAGTCGGTGCATAAACTTGAATAGAAGTAACATGTATTTCCAAATCAAGGTCTGCTGTAATTATTCAGGAATTTACTCCTTGTGAACCACTCACCATATTGTACATTTCAGTTGCCACCATGTGCCAAGCTTTCCCACACTCACTCCAGAATGTGTAGTTACTGTTCAGCATGATCATCCTAGTTCCCTTTTTCTTCACTTCGCTGATCCCAATCAAATTTATTTTGTACATCCTCATTTTCTCCACCAATTTAACTTATTTCTAGTTATTGTTTTTATGTTCCATATTCCCAGTCTATGTTAATTTTTGTTCTTCTCCAGTATTTTATCCATTGAAGCAATCCACAATCTTTTAAAGGCTCTCATTTCCTTTTGGAATCATCCTACGCCATGCGGGTGATGAGCCCAATGATGGCAGCCCATGACCTTGGAACAACTGGTTTCCTGTTTGTATCCTGGAGAGTAGGCTCTGCCTTCCTTCACGATCCGTTACAGTGTGTGTGGTCAGTCTGTGTATGTGGTAACTGAAACGTCTTGTTGTTCTCAGCCATCAGCCTACAAGGGATTACTACAGATTAATCTATAGCTCAGCAAGGAAATAAGAAAATTAACCAATGGAAAATGAAAGACAGCCTTGAATACTCTAACAGCACTGGGGTCAGAAAAGGACGTGAGTTAGTCAAGAGATACTAGACAGGAACAGTTAAAGAAAGGGGTCTCGTCCGAAACCAGTTGAAGCAAAGTCAGAATTTCGCTATGGCCCAAAGTCTGGTTGTGCTCAGAAGCTAAGATTGGTAGTCAAATAATCTTGTTGAAAGAGCTAACAACAGCTAACTTATGTCACATTGTTATTATTCAAATTGGATGTGATATTTGCACAAATTGGATTCAATAATTTGAAATAACTGTAACTGGAAATAAATGAGTTTATTATAAGCTAATTCTAAGGTACTTACCATATTAGTGGAACTCATTAGTATAATGTACATAGTCATCAGCAACTTCCTTAGTCCTGCAGAGATGAACACTCTATTATTTAAATAGGTTATGGATTGTACTGTCTTATTTAACATTTGAATTTAATTATAAATTTTATTCTATGTGTGTACACACACACACACCAAACACAAACGGAGTCTTGCATTTTGTAACACTAATTAATTTTTTATGTTATACAACGCAACAGGGAAAAAGCTGGACTTTAATATTTCTTTCTCTCTTCCCTGATGTCAACACAACCTTATGCTGAAGTCTCAACCAAAATGTGAAACAGATTTGGACTAATATTTGATATTTGAACCCTACCAGAGTCTGAAGTCTCAACCAAAATGTGATACAGGCCTAATAGTTGAGAGACTACATTATATTCATAGCACTTACATACGACTGGTGTGGTTTACGTTTAATAACCGTGCATTATAATAAGTAAAAGCAGGCAAAATAGAAGGTTTTTTTGTTCTTTACGTCAACAAATAAATAAATCTCAGACAGACACTGGTATGGACGGCATATTAGACTAGAGCGAACATATAAATAACATCACGATTTGCGATCCATACCTTGCCCTGTGAGTTTTCTTGGAAATCCTCTGTTACTGAAAATCTTTTAAGCCTCATTCACTTCTTATACAAATACTAGACTATGACATTTATTGTTAAGTCTAATCAAACAAATTACCCACTTTATAGGTTAGAAATCACATCCAAATGAGACAAGAGGCTTCTTCTGATTAAAGTTAATAATTTCTTAGGTAAAATAACATTCTGTTATTTAGGAGACATACTTTCTACATTAATTCAGTAAACAGTTTTTATTTTGACTCCAGTTGATTGAGAAATTGTGTTAACTTAAATTGTGGTCACGGACTCGTGAGGAGGAAATACAGAAAACGGTAAGAAATTCCAGTAACAAGGCTATACGGACACATCGGGTGTAGATGACACCACGGTCTGTAGAGTACAATCCGTTGGTGAGTGTTGTAATTTGCACGTTCCGATAATCCATTTGTACTACTGTACACAGTTGTTATACGACTTGTTCGCAGGAGCCTATATCTCGCCTAACCGGTTTCGTTGTTCCTGATTTTCACTGTAACCAATTCTGTGCATTCCAGGAATTTGTGCGTTCTCCTAACCACTCACCAAAACATGTGTGACTGCGATTATTGTTGACTGTGACGGAATCTGCGTCTCACAGAGTATTATGACAGCAAGCTTATAAAGGAAAAATTCTGTGTTAAAAGTGATGTGTGTACAGTTCCTCAGGGTGCGATTATGTGGAATATAACCTAGTGCGTAAACTATTATGAATGTGCAAGTACTGTTTCGTTGGAAACATAGGATTGCCGATTTCCAAAACAAGTGGATATAGTGACTGGAAACCAAGAAGTGGGCTGTTAGACCGTGGTCCAGCAGCATTAAAATTATAGTTATTATCGAAACGCTGGTTCATGTAACAATAATGTCCCGTAAACTATATGAAATTCTTAACAAATTCACAATAAAAATAAAAACAGAGATTTCGGCCATGCCCACGACGGCCTTCTTCAGTGGTGCGGAAAAGAGACAATAGGTCCCGCGAAAGACTGAGATTGTGAACAAGCTTCCCGTAAAACTCACTCATATAAGTTTTTAGGAGCTGGATCATCGCATTAAAATAACGCATTCTGATAGGTTCGAGTTACACAGCATTTCAGAAATCAGTTGTAACATTCCAGTAGTGTAATTCAGACGTAATGTTTTTTTTTTTTTATAATTGAAGCATGTTGCATCCGATGGAAATCTCTGCTATGTGACTGACGTACTGTCTTCGATGCTGTGTACTTTAAATTTTCTTTTTCTTCACATCGTCATTTGTAAATTTGTAACTTCTACATTTGCTTGTATTTACTGACATGACATTATCTTCATTTGTTTTCAGGTCCGGTTTGTATCAGCTGGATCCGCTCTAGATTCTGTTAAATGCGTGTTTATACCACACGTATCTTTCAGTCGCGTACAATCATATTAAATCGCCTTTTATATAATATAAATACGTACACTTTCTTTCAGAATATCACATTTGTTCAGTTCACAGTATAGGTTCAGGTACTAATTACCTCTTACCCTTGATCATTAACATGGGTTTTAGCCATGTCTCCATTGGCCTCAGAAAGATTTAACGTGGAGAACAGTTTAAGGATTTTAACATTAATGTGTATCGGTATTCTAAAAAATTAATTGTTTATTCCGACGTGTTAGACAGACATCGTAAAATTGTAGTACTGTTATATTTGAAAGCTTGGTAAAATGGCATGTTGCGTAGTGTGACACATGGGGTTTCTGCTATGTGTCCGTAGTCCTCGTCGTATGTTCAGCTTTTTTTTTAGGCTTCGTTGTTGTGAAGCATCATTCCCCGTAATACTTTCTTTTGTTTGTATACACGAATATACTGTCGTTGTGTTTTACCTTTGTTGTGAGCACATGTTTATGTTTTTGTTCTTTTAACACGTACATTTAGGTAGACCTATCGTTTCTGGTTTGTCTTTTCCAGCTAACGCCACTTGTTTTCACATTCACAGGTAGCAGCAGATTTTAAAATTAAGCTACCTACAGTAATTTACAGTTACATCTTCTTAATATAAGGTTATATATACTCGTAGTTAATTCTTTTTCTTGTACCGGAAATGAATCTTCGATTATGATTTCAGATTAATCATTAATCATGATTTCGTTGATAAATTTCCAATTTAATAACAGTCACTGTTATTTTTAATGTGTTTACAATGTGTAATATTTATTTATTGTATTGACGATGTCTCCTTAAGGAGGTGAAAGTAAAGGAGGGATTTTAATGTTAAAACCAAAGATTTATTATAACAGAACTATCTTATGGATAAGATAATTGTGCATATTGTGGTTTGTAGGCGTGTTAGTAGGATCACACAAGCTGATCTTTCAGAACTTAACTCTAAAACACTCCACATACAAGTTAAACAGTCCTGTGAAACAGTCGTACGGATTTGATCTTACATTTGAGTCAGTTGAAATTTTTGTCGGTAGGAATACTTTCTTTTGTTTATTTGTTTGTCGTGAACCCGATAGGAAGATCTTAAAACGATATGTTGTTTTGATTTTAATATTGCTATTAATATTACCCACTATAATTTTGTATATAATAATTAAAATTCTAAGTTTTCATACTTTTTATACTGATGGGCGTTTGAAACATTTAGATAAAAAATCTTTGAAGTACTTAAATAAACACTTTTATTGCGTGTTACTCGAATTGTATGTGACTGCAGGAAATTTAAAAACTTAAGAATAAGGCGAGTTGCGCGTCCACTTATAAAAGCTGTCATGCATGGGAACGTTTGTAACCGGTGCAACTGAATTGCGCTCACATGCCTAATAGACCGCTAATCCAACACCCGAACTGCGCTCACCATTTCTTATACCTGCGAAGGTCCTTGAAGAGACACTCGAGCTGCGCTCAGTGTTATACCTGGGGAAGATTGTGTAATCAAACTAAAAAAAAAACACACATTTTCAAGACACTTAAATTTTTATTTTTAGTTAAGATAACACAATTTTTCCAAATTTATATGAAACACATTTTACAAAATTATATCTAGATATTTGATCTCTGTCTAATTGAGCAATTTTTTGTTGTATAAATTGTTGCCGTAATAAAACTTCGCGTCTTACATATCTTTTGGCATTCCTCTTTATAGAATTTAACTTAATGTAGGTATCTGTCTGCATATCTAATAAAACTTTTAAAAATGAATGAATATTTGGATGAGACGATAAATGTTCACTTTTAAACTTTGAATGAAATGATTCACATGGATTTGTGGTCCTTATAGACCACATGTCGGGGGAAATATAGAGTCACTTTCGATATAATTTTCCACTAAATAATCTAAAAACTGATCCACTCGACTGTCTTGTGGTTTTTCGCTTATAAAATCTTCAACGAAGCAGTCTCCTACCTCGGATGCCGGAAGAAATGGTAGTCCAAATATATGTCTCAGCCATATATTCCTATTTAACTTTCTTCATTTTTATATTCCTGGGTTAGTCCCACTTGCTGTATTTTGCGCCACCTGTAATGTTTTTCAAAAAATCACTAACTTGTGTACACGCGCAAGAAGTGAAACTTCTATGGTATATATATATATAGTTGAAATAAGACTCACTCTTAGTGAGAGCGATTATTTTAAAGATTAGAAGAACATTTTGATAATAGTGAAATACGTCGTCGATTTTTTTAAAATTTAATTCTAACCTCTATTAATTGCAAGTATCTGTAAAATTATTTTCATTGCATGTAATTATATATATATATATTCAATCACTTTCTGCTACAGTCCGTTTCTTGATGTATATAATACATTTAATATTTATAACTAAATTTACCTCAAGATGTTATTTTTCCTTATTTGGAACATGTTTCGAGAGCTCCCGTGCTCCCATCCTCCGCCTTTGCGATCTTGTGTCTGGTGAAATATTTGTGTGTTGGCTGCTGGATGCTATTAAGGTTGTTTGTTGGTCTTTGGTATTTTAAAGTTGTATTATTGTGTGTGATTGTGGTATATTTATTTGTATTTTGTGTATTTTCGATGTTGAGTGCTTTGAATATTATGTCACGTTTTGTATTGATTTGTATTTGTTCTGGTATTAGTTTGTTTTCTGTTTTATGTTTGTATATTTGTAAATTTTCCCATATGTTCATTATGGTGCCTTTGTGTGGTATATGTTTTATTAGTGATACATTGGTTATGTCTGGGAATTCATGTCCTGTGTTTATTGCATGTGTGGCTAAATTGGATTTATATATTTCTGGTTTTTTGTATGCGTTTAGGTGTTCAAAATAACGTTTTTTCAGCTGTTTTTTTGTTTGTCCTATGTAACATTTATTGCAATCTTGGCATTCAATTTTGTATATACCGTTAGTTGTTGTATTATCTTTGTTGTGTTAGCTATTTAGATTTTGTAATTTATTTTTATTAGTTTTGTATGCTATTTTTATATCGTGTTTTTAAATAGTTTTGTTAGTTTTGTCATTTTATTATTTATGTATGTGAATGTGGCCCATTTTTGTTGTTGTTATTATTTATGTGTTGTTCATTTTGATTAATTCTTAATTGTTCAGTTTTTATTCTATATTTGATTTTATTTTCTATTTTGTTCATAGTATTTTTATTGTATCCATTTTCATAACCAATTTGGTATATTATATTTCTTTCTTTGTCAGTTTCTTGTTTGTTTAGGGGAATTTTGTACATTCTGTTAAATAGCGAATAGAATGCTGCCATTTTATGTTGTGGTGGGTGGTCAGAATGGTTAGGTATAATGATGTTAGTGGAAGTTGGTTTTCTATATATTGCATATTGTATGTGGTTGTTGTATCTTGTGATGGTTATGTCTAAATAGTTGATTTTGTTATGTTTTTCTTTTTCTTCTGTGAATTGTATTTTAGGATGTATGTTATTGATTTGTTTCAGTATGTTCTCTGTATTTGTGTTTTTGTTATTTGATACATGTAGCCCATCATTGTAATAAATACAATAACATAGAAAATAAAATAAGATTTGAAAAAAACAAAAAGACTATTACAATCAACAAAAAACTCAACACATTAAAACAACAACAACAACAAAAAAAAAAAAAAAAAAAAATAAACACACATTTTACCCTCGAACCATTAACCTTAGCAATACAGAATTTAACAAAAAAGAAACAGAATATTTAAACAATGTGTCAAAAACTAACATAACTCAAAATGCAAACAGAAATCTAGAAAATTTAATAGTAGAAACAGAATTTGCCATTAACCTAATAAAAGACAATATACAAGAAGAAAAAAGAACAGAAGCAACACATATAATTAAAAAAATAATCACTAGCGAAATGAAAAACAAAGATAAACAAAAAAAGACAATAAAACAATAAAAGAAATTAAAAATAAAGTAAAGAACAATAATTTAATAATAACTAAAGCAGACAGAAGTCAAGCAACAGTAATCATTGATAAAGCAGACTACATTTAAAAAAAAACCTAAGAGTTCATCAACAATAATAAATGCATACAACTAAATAAAACCCCAACAGAAATCTATCTTAACAAACAATAAAACTAATAAAGCAACTAAAAACATATTCAACAATAAAAACACAGACATATATATAAATAATAATCCAGAACCACCTAAAATGAATAGCCTAATAAAAATACACAAATTAAACAACCCAATACGTCCATTAATCAACTTCAAAAAAGCTCCTACATACAAAATAGCAAAAATAATAGCACAAAAATTAAAAAATAACCATCTAACAAATAACCATCATAACATAAAAAATACATACGAATTAATAGACAAACTAAAAATAATAAATATAAATGAAAATACATTTTTCACATCATATGACGTCACAAACATGTACACCAACATCCCAGTGGAAGAAACAATAGACATAATAATAATCAAACTTAAAGAACAAAATGAAAACAAACAATATATAACCGAAATAAAAAATAGCCTCCAACTAATACTAAAACAAAATTACTTTGAATTTAATAGCAAAATTTATCAACAGCAAGAAGGTTTAGCAATGGGATCACCATTATCAAGCATAATAGCAGAAATATTCCTACAACACATAGATACCAAAATACAAAATGTTATAAATCACATGACCCAAATGGCATATGGATAAGATATGTAGATGATGGGCTATATGTATCAAATAACAAAAACACAAATGCAGAGAACATACTGAAACAAATCAATAACATACATCCTAAAATACAATTCACAGAAGAAAAAGAAAAACATAACAAAATCAACTATTTAGACATAAGCATCACAAGATACAACAACCACATACAATATGCAATATATAGAAAACCAACTTCCACTAACATCATTATACCTAACCATTCTGACCACCAACCACAACATAAAATGGCAGCATTCTATTTGCTATTTAACAGAATGTACAAAATTCCCCTAAACAAACAAGAAACTGACAAAGAAAGAAATATAATATACCAAATTGGTTATGAAAATGGATACAATAAAAATACTATGAACAAAATAGAAAATAAAATCAAATATAAAATAAAAACTGAACAATTAAGAATTAATCAAAATGAACAACACATAAATAATAACAACAACAAAAATGGGCCACATTCACATACATAAATAATAAAATGACAAAACTAACAAAACTATTTAAAAACACGATATAAAAATAGCATACAAAACTAATAAAAATAAATTACAAAATCTAAATAGCTAACACAACAAAGATAATACAACAACTAACGGTATATACAAAATTGAATGCCAAGATTGCAATAAATGTTACATAGGACAAACAAAAAAACAGCTGAAAAACGTTATTTTGAACACCTAAACGCATACAAAAAACCAGAAATATATAAATCCAATTTAGCCACACATGCAATAAACACAGGACATGAATTCCCAGACATAACCAATGTATCACTAATAAAACATATACCACACAAAGGCACCATAATGAACATATGGGAAAATTTACAAATATACAAACATAAAACAGAAAACAAACTAATACCAGAACAAATACAAATCAATACAAAACGTGACACAATATTCAAAGCACTCAACATCGAAAATACACAAAATACAAATAAATATACCACAATCACACACAATAATACAACTTTAAAATACCAAAGACCAACAAACAACCTTAATAGCATCCAGCAGCCAACACACAAATATTTCACCAGACATAAGATCGCAAAGGCTGAGGATGGGAGCACGGGAGCTCTCGAAACATGTTCCAAATAAGGAAAAATAACATCTTGAGGTAAATTTAGTTATAAATATTAAATGTATATATATATATATATAATCCGTAGCACGTCGGATTGATAATAAAAACAATGCCTGTTTTCGAAACACGTGTCTCATAAAGTAAGTGAGAATACATCTTGCATGTACAAAAAAGAACAATCAATTAATAAATATATATATATATATATATATATATAGTAACATTACATAATCAGTGCTCAATACTGATAAAAATAAAGAAGTATTTGTAAAATAATAATAATAAAAGGTTAGTAGTTACCCCTTCCAAAAGTCAGAAATGAGGGATTAAGTATCATGCTATGAAAACATTTGTACCATAAAACACTTTAGCAATTAAAAAACAATGTACTAAGTGTTACCATAAAAGTGCGGTGTGTACAAAGTGCAACATAGTATGATATGTGTAAAAAAAAACTGAAAAGGACATCAATCAGAAATAGTGAAGATGCAGTACTATAGTAATAAACTATAAGTTTAATAATAAGTTGTAGTTTTGTGTTGTTAGGCCACAAAGGCAATATCAATGTAATTAAAATATTATTTTGTTTATGTTTGAAGGATCCAGGGTTATATAAGAAATTAATAATTGTTAATTAAAATAAAGTAAAGAGATGGTGGAAAATAAAATAGTGCCTAGAGTAATAATACATTAACAGAAGTATAAGTCAGAAATAAACCAAGTTAAAAATCATTAAATTATAAAATACAAGTAGCTAAGTTTATGTAAAGATGTGAAGAAAAACATAGTATAAATTAAATGTAATTATAGTTAAACATTATAAAGGAGTATTTTTCCTAAAAGAAGGGAAGAAATAATAATAATTAATACTAGCCTATTTACTAAAACTGTACCTAGGTTAGCCAATAAAAACTCATCAATTTCTAGGTTACTAAGAGTAACATAATCAACAAGAATTGTTAATTGTTAAATTGGATTTCAAGTGAGTAGATGACCAAAAAATAATGTCCACCAAATTTTAAAAATTAAGTAACTACAATTCGGAAAAAACACCATTCTAAATTAATGAAACGATTCAGCACAAGCCACTACATCTGGGACATCCGTTTAACCACAATAATTAATGCCAGAAAATCGAAGAACATAGAAAATTCATCTAACTATCTGATGGCCTGAAAATTTTGAACTGTAACTTCTTGGGTGAGAACGCCTACCTTAATAAACTAAAATATTACACATGACGACCAAGTAACGAACACTAGAAACAGTACCATATCTTTCAATTTATAAGAAAACTTAGTGTGAACATTATAAACTTTATTTAATTAACCAAAAACAGTAAAAATGTATGTTCATTAGGAACTCTACTGCAGCCATCTTTATTTTTTCGCTTTCTGTATGAATACGTAACCTGCGCTCTGGCGTTTAAAAAACGAACTTGTTGAATCAGACTTTAAGAAAACAAATATTAATTATTGTAAAGTATGATGCTAGTAACTAAGCATTTCTGACTTTCTTATAGTTCAAAGAATCCCAAAATAACCCTGAGATACATAATTTATTTATTTTAATAGCAACTGTAATTGAATACATCTGTTGTGTTATATGAAAAAACTTATATCGAAAAATGATGTGATTTCGAAAATAATCGATTTGTAAACTGATGATTTGGAGGTAATAATTTCCAGAAAAATAAACCAAATTCAATCAATAAATACCTTTCTTTTACGTAATTGACTTTGTATTATTTCTTGTAGATAGTAGCTTTGTTACAGGAAACAGGTGAATAGCAGAGAAGAGTAAGAAAGTTAGCTCTGACATCAGAACGTATGAAATACGCCGGAGAACATAACCTTTCAATTGGTTAGCAAATTGAAAACAGCTGATGCAACGCGCGAGAAAAAAACAAACGTTTAAATCGTACTCAAAGAGCGGAATTCTCTCTCTCTCTCTCTCTCTCTCTCTCTCTCTCTCTCTCTCTCTCTCTCTCTCTCTCTCTCTCTCTCTCTCTCTCTCTCTCTCTCTCTCTCTCTCTCTCTCTCCTGCCCATTTACAAACAACTGAACAGTAATAACTGTAAGAAGATATAATACATAATAAAGAATATCGCGGTTTATTTGTCAATACTAAAGAATCTCACACACCCAATCAAAAATTAATAACACTATCAGAGTGTAAACTAACGTAATTATTATACGGTAAAGGTCTCGCGACGGAAGGTACGTATGATTGAGACTGGAGACGTTACAGATTGACGTACAAACGTGGGGCTTAAATAACCCGATTAGTAATTTTCACGTTACAGAATGGGCTAAAAAAGACGTAAACCCGATCAGTTATTTCACGTTACAATATATATATATATATTGTTGAAATAAGACTCACTGTTTTCTCTGTATTATATATAGGTATGTAAACATAATCACATAATCGACGTCATGAGACGTCATCATCAGAAATACAAATGAAATATTATGTTTAATATTTATATATTATAAATGAAATATATACGTATAATATTTCATTAGTATTTCTGATGATAATACTCTAACTAGTTTTTGACACGCTAATTTTTGAGGTTACGTACCTTTTCGAGCTTATCATACGTTCGGTAATAACTCTTCAGGTTATACAGCAACGTGTGGCGGGAACGCTTTACTTCGGACAGAATCGTGAGTTTAAGTTAAAACAAAATATAACATTTTAAACTTGCCAAGACTGAGCAAGATGAAAACGGCAACCAATAATTTTGAGTTCTTCTGGAAAAATTTCTTGCAGGCTCGCGTGAATTGCAACTTCAAAATCTATTATTACAGTACTGGGATTTAAAACATAACCCAGCAGCGTGTACTTTTCTATTAATAATTGGAAAACTCTGCTATACGTAGAGTTCTTCTTGTCTAATACGACGGGTACATAAAAGTTCATTGCATACGCATGTATAGTGAAGAGTTGGCCGAAATACTTAGTGCAATATTCGAATGTTCCGTCCATATACAATAAATCCTGTTGACACATAAACTCCAAGTTATTTTCACATGAGAAAATTACTATGTTGTCTAAAAAGTCATTGCACATCAGGAAAGGTTCGTTCGTACTTGTTCTTAAGTTTGAAGAATTTAAGAAATGTTGCACTTCCATCGTTGATTTTGGTAGTTTGGGCACTAACAGAAGTCGCACATATTGATGTTGTTGCGGATACACTTAATGTCCGTAACAGATAATGTTTCCAACGAGTGAGTTTCAGCTCTCATTTCAGACCGGATTAATTTTGAAGGTTTCGTTGAAATATCTTTTCAGCTCTCATTTCAGACCGGATTAATTTTGAAGGTTTCGTTGAAATATCTTCTTGGGCTTTCCTTTTCACGACATTATTTAGTTTGCTTCATGGTTATGTTCGCCACATTTTTTCGAAACTACCGCATTTAACGTATAAATTGTAGCCATACAGTTCTTCTTGGTGCATCTCCATACAACTTCTTCTGTTGATTTCACATCTCGATATTTTCGAAACTTGTAATTCTCAAAAACTAACAACGGTTGTCCTCGTTCACTCAACATAGTTTCCATCGTCGCACGCTTAACAGTCGTCGACAACGTTTCAAACAAAACTGATTTCAGAAATAATTTCAATTTTCATGTACCCAAGTGGGGTTTGGGGGAAATTCCAAGTATCCGTACTTTTCGTACCTACCTGGCAGCAATAAACGCGGTTTCCAAGTATTCCTACTTTTAGTACCTGGAGCCAGTGAGCGCAGTTCAGTAGGGGATGAAGTAACCTTTTCTCTAGCAAACCTACCTGACATTAATCTGAGCGCAATTCGAGTGCGTCCTGAAAGTTAAGTGATCCCTACCTCCGTCGTCCCTCGCCTATCCGGTGATCGTAAGAGGAAAATCAATTCCTTTTACATCAGACTCCAGAAGGTTGGTTCCTTCGCTGACGTATATCAACTGGAAACCATTCTGTGCCTCCGGGTACAGGTTAGGGCATTCAATAGTAAGCCTGGGCCTTCCCAGTGCTTCCAATGTCAGCGATTCGGCCACTCATCGGCCTTTTGTAAGATGCCGCCGCGTTGTGTACGCTGCGGAGGCAGTCACCCGGCTAACTTTAGGGGTTGTAATCACTTTAAGAAGGCCCTAAAGAAGCAGCAGCGGGAGCAAAACCGTCAGGTTGAACCTTCTCGCCCTGCTCCTAGACCCTCGAAGCGGGCGGCAGTCCAACCACCCATCTCGGCATCTACGGCTCTTCCTGCAGCACCTGCCGCTGGAGGAACCATAACTTACGCTACAGCGGTCGCTACGGCACCCCCTGTGGCCCCCAGAACCTTAGCACCTGCCGGAGTGCCATCTCCTCAAGCAGCAACGCCCGCAGTACCCCCGTCACAGACCCAGCCGCCTAAGAAACGGCGCTCTAAGCGCAAAGCTAGACAACCACTAGTGGCAAAACAACTATACCCGGAGGCTAACAACGCCCCTCCGGCTGTCCAGCATCTACGCGGCCAGGAGCCTGTTTCTGTTGCCCAGTCCCCTGCGAGTTCCATGGAAGTCTCGCCAGCCCCCGAGCAGCCAGCTCCAACTGCCCAACCTCCCCTGGAGGCGGCATCTGCGCCTTTCGTGGCCCCAGCGTCGGCTAGTCAGGCCTCTGTAGCCAGTGGTTCACCATTGGCCCCTGAGGCTCAGCTGATGGCCTGGGTCAGCGGCATTGTCCCGCAAATTCTTGCTGCTCGGGATGTCCCGACTATACTCATGGTGATCCTAACATCCCTGATCGACCTGATTGTCCCTACATCTAACCATGGCTAGACAGTTTCGGTTCGTCGTGTGGAATGCCGATGGTGTACCGGCGCGTCGGGCCGAACTGGTAGCTTTCCTTGTGGAGTACGACGCAGATGTCGTACTCCTCTCTGAAACACATCTGGTCCCTAATCGTCGATTCTCCCTGCCAGCCTATGCTTGCTACAGGAAAGATAGGAATGATCCCGATCGCCACATCGCATCTGGCGGAGTGGCGATCTTAGTCCACAGGCGGAACTCTCATAGAGAACTCCCTGCCCCTGCAATGACCCTCATCGAAGCATGTGCTGTGGCGCTCGATGTTGCCGGCCTGGAGGTGCGCTTTGTTTCTGCGTACCTCCCGCCCGGCCATCGAGCTCCGCCGCACGAGGAGTGGGACGCCCTCCTAGACAGCGATCTCCCAACCATCGTAGCCGGAGACCTTGACGCCAAGCATCCCTCTTGGAACAGCAGAACGTCAAACCCCTACGGCAATTCTCTCCGTAGGGCTGTCGAAGATGATCCCAGTGTCCTCATCATCGGCCCGTCCGAACCGACACACTTTCCCAGTGCGGTAAGTGTAATTGTCAAGGCCATCCCCTTTCATCTACAAGTCAGCGCGGTGTCGGACCTCTCGTCCGATCACGACCCCCTGCTTGTAACTGTCTTGCTGCCGTCGGTCTCACCCCGACTTCCCGATCGTCCTGTTAGGAGAGTCAATTGGAGATCCTATCACGATGATCTGGCCAGGCAGTTGCCATCTGTCCCTCCGGACCCACTCGTCTCTTGTGACGACGTGGATCTCCGGGTACATCAGCTCCAGGACCTCGTCCAGTCTGCAATGGACAAGCACACTTATACTGTTCCGGTGAGTAACAAACGCTCCGACCTTCCTGCGGAAGTTCTCCACGCCATCCGATTACGGCGCCAGCTCCGCCGCAGATGGCACCATACCCGTGACCCTGCCGCTAGTCGGCGATTTCGAGCCCAGTCGGAACACGTCTCGCAGCTTCTGCTTGACGTAAACGCGGATCGATGGGACTCCTATTTGGAGTCCTTGGAAGTCGACCACGCCTCCGTATGGAGAGCCGCTGGTAGACTAAAAGGCGAAAAGAGGATTCGCCATCCCTTGAATACCCCGGACGGCACTGTATACTCTGCAGAAGGCAAGGCGGAAGTCTTCGCCGACTGTATTGAGGAACAGTTCACCGTCCATAGAGGCATCTCTGACCCGGCTCATACGGCCGTCGTCAGGGATTTCCTATCTGGATACTTTTCTGCTCCCCCCAATGATCCTCCTAATTTGGTCGACGAGGAAGACCTTGCGTCTGTCCTTAGCCGACTGAAGAAGAGAAGGGCCCTGGCCCCGATCGCATCGGCGCCGCTGCGTTGCAGAATCTCTCACCTTCGGCAGTTGACGTTCTTGAGCTGTTCAACTCCTGTCTCCGGCTGAGGTACTTCCCCCGCCTGTGGAAAACCGCTAATGTCATCATGATCAAGAAACCAAAAAAGCCGCCCACGCTACCTGGAAGCTACCGCCCGATATCACTATTGCCAGTAATCTCGAAGGTATTCGAGCGCCTTCTCCTGCCCCGTATTCGGCCCCTGGTGGATGGTTTCATCCGCGAGGAGCAGTTTGGGTTTAGGCCGAGGCACTCGACTACTCTTCAGCTAGTACGGGTTGTAACCTGCCTAGCAGACGCCACCAACAATCATCAGGCAACAGGCGCCGTCCTGTTGGATGTGAGCAAAGCCTTCGATAAAGTGTGGCACGAAGGCCTGCTCTACAAACTGGCGCATTCGCCACTCCCGGCATCTATTGTCCACTTGCTCCGATCCTATCTGACGGATCGCACCTTCAGGATCAACGTAGATGAGGCGTTCTCTCGGGTTCGCCCTGTCGCCGCCGGCGTCCCACAAGGATCAGTCCTCGGCCCCGTTCTGTACGTATACTGTACACGAACGATCTGCCTGTTTATCCCGGGGTCATGTTATCTCTATTTGCCGACCACGCGTTGTTTCATTTTAGCTCGCTTTCGCCTTGGCGGACGAGCGTAATGTTACAACGCCAGTTGGCTATGCTTCCGGACTGGCTAAGGAAGTGGCGTGTAGCGATCAATACGGAGAAATCCGAGGCGATCTGCTTTACTCATAAGTCCATTTCCCGATGCCAATCCATCTCTTTAGAGGGGAGACCCATCAACTGGACTGAGACGGTGAAGTACCTAGGTGTTCAGCTTGATCGGCACCTAAACTTCAACGCCCACGTGACCGCAACCCTCAACAAGGCTCGAGGCGTCAGAGCCAAAATATCACCTATGCTTTCGCGGAACAGCTGCCTGGCTGTCCGTACCAAACTTACATTGTATCTACTGTTCCTCCGAACAGTACTCACTTATGCGGCGCCCGCTTGGTGGCCTCTCCTGTCGGCCACCAACAGGCATAGGCTGACTACATTTCAGAACTGGACCCTACGCTCCCTCACGGGTCCCCGTGGTATGTGCGAAATTTCGCCATTCACCGGGGCCTCCGTTCCCACCTTAGAGGTCTTCGTCTGGTCCTTGGCAACAAATTTGTTCGCCAAGGCAGGCGAGTCCCCTTATCCGCACCTCCAAAGGCTGAATAGCGTGGAGAATGCACCGCCCCCTCGCCGCGTCAGGCGCCCTAGGGCGCTGTTAGACGACCCCCCTTAGTTCATCACATGAACCCCAGCAACGAACCCCCAACCTTCTGGAGACTGAAACGATCACAACATTAACTACCTGCGCCTGCCGAAACTGTAGTCAATCATGCTGCGGCAGATTGGATTAGATAGAACATTATTGCCAGCATCGGCTTTGCCGATTCGGCAGGGCTTTAATCCGGGACACGAGCTCCCGCGAGGTTGTGCAAATGCCTTCCTTGCGAGAGCTGACTGCCCCGGTGACGATTCCCTTCGACTCGGCCGCCGCCTTCGGGCGGTCGAGCCTTTTGTTCTCGCTAGCGTGCCTCTGTAAGTTTCCGTGGGCTATGTCCTCGGAGACCAAGGAGCCGCGACCAGGCGTTACAATTGGCTGAAGCCATGACCACCAAGATCCCCGTCAGCACCTGCTTTGCTGATTCGGCAGGGTAATGGCCTGAGACACGGGCTTCCGCGAGGTTGTGCAAGTGCCTTCCTTGCGGAAGCTGGTTGTCTCGGAGTCATTCCTTACCGTTTCGGCCGACGCCCTAGGGCGCTCGAGCCTCTTGTCCTCGCCAGTGCGTCACTACGTTCCCAAAGGCTTGCCTGAGGGGACCATGGTGTCGCGCCTCGGCGGGACATTTGGCTGAAGCAAAAGCTCAAGCTTGCCTCCGTGGTGGCCATGTAATTAATCATGGACCCGCGGACTGCACCATAACTTCCTTGTGCAGAGCAAACGACCGCGCTGACCTGTTGGCACCTGGCGTTCATCAGGCCTAGGCCTGGACAACGCGCACAAATTAGGGCGCAAGACGCCCGCGCATCATCCATCCATCCATCCATCAAAGTTAAGTGAGAAATTCTTGGTAAGAGATAAGAGGAAATTATGATTCGTACTTTTGATGTACTGTATGTATAGTAAAGTGGAGACAGATACAAGAGAAAGCCCACTAGAATACAATTTTTGTAACTAAAAATTAGAGAAATAAAATTGAAAGTCAAGGATTAAATCTAAGGGAATCTGTACTGGAAGGGTAAACATTAAGCCGAAACATATCGTGATGGAGACGTACAAGATTGACAAGAAAATAAAGTTCTCGATATCCTTCGCAGTGCCTCTGTAGTGACAGTACTGTGCGGAAACGCCACGACCCGATACTGAACCCATATTTGCGTGAGGCTACGTGAAAAGTTGTTACCCAAACGTTTTCGTCACCAGCTCATCAAGACAACGAACTTGTTCGCTCCGCACTGTCTAGCAGTATGACGTAGTAATGTTAGACGCCAAATGACATGTAGGCCGATGCCTAATCTGTGTAACAGACAAGTTCGTGGCGGTATTCATTCGCCACGCCAGTATCAGATGCAGGTACTCTTATCGATATTTTTTACAACACAGTTGAATATGATGTGTATTGCATATACGGACTCTGTTTTCTACTGTTGCTTATGAACAAGATCCCTTTAAACTTAGCGAAGAAGCTGGTTCAACCGTTTTAGAAACCGTTATGGCTTAGTAATTGTAATGACTTAAAATTAACGTCTGGAGAAAGCGGCGAATCCAAAACGTTGGGTCGTGAGAATGTAAAGTAGTGTTTCTTCTGTGCAGCCAGTTTCAATAAAGACTTGTTGCTGTGTAGCTGGAAACCTCTACATGAAATTTCTGTATGTTTAATGCTTTGTAATTTTTCCGTATATGTACATGTACTGTAGGCTACATGAAAACAAATAGGCGCAGTAAGAAAATTACTTGAGGGCAGTATTTTCTGATCAATTAACTCATTCTCAGTTTTTTTTGGTGAAGACTACTTTTTGGCTATACATACTCCTGTCGCTACAAGTACGTTTCATAAAGGGTGAGAGAAAGTCACAAGCTCAAATGAGTGTTATGGCAATTATGTGTGCCTAATACGTCGGTATGCTACGGGAAGTATATAACTGACCGACTAGTATTATACTATAGCTGTCTGTTATACACATTGTAAATCGAGTGTCTCGATTTGTTATGAAAAAGAGCCAAAATACGAGCATTTCTCTGTATAAATGAACCATGTCGGACTGCATTAATAATGTTGAAAGAATGCACGCCTATTAACATTAATTTTGAAAGTGACATGCTGTTGAGATATGCAAAACATTTTCTTGCTGTCAATTCACAAAAGTCATTTCCGTTAAATTGGTAATAACTTGGTATGGAAGGATATTGTGACAGCAGACATAGCGTACAAATTTGCGGAGAAAACAGTGTTGTTTCAATGATGTCTAGTTGGGCGTGATGACAGAAAAAAAGTAAAGTACCGTTTACCAAATGGTAAAAGCTTAAGAGCATGATAATGTCTTTCAGCCGCCAGCTAAACGCAACATTATTATGGTTACTGACTGACTGATTGGTTACATACCTATCTACAGCTATGCAGTGTTGTTTGCTTGTTAGGTCTTTAATCTGCGACGGACGTTAGCACGTTAGCGGTCGCGGTTTTAGTTAACGATTCCCGGCTGGTAAATGATGACGTCATGCAGCGTGATGCGTTACAGAAATTTTCAAATGACCCCCAGCCATAAGACATTATCATGTCAAAAAACGTCGCTGGAAATTGTGTATACAAATTGTGCTGGTACACGTAATGTGTGTACAGGAATGCGTTAAATGTCGTTATAACCAGTCATTTAGAGATCAGTATTATTTTAATACGCAGTTAGTTGTTTTTGTTCTAAACCTTTTTATATTATAAATTATATTAGTTATACAGAAACGAATGACAAGGATTTTTGAGTTACTGAAATAGAACTATTATCATAGAATATTACCGTTATGTCCCCGGTGATGCTTTTATTAATGTAGAAGTTACTTTTACAATAAAATTTGATATTGTAACTGTAAAAAAACTATATTTATAAAAAAGAATCAGTTAAAAGTTTGTTCGGAAAATGGGTAGTTGGAGGTATCCATAGCGCACGTCACGACGCGTGTCCGGCCGTAGACCTTACAGGAAGTTCCATGTATATCGGGCAGTCTGTACTCGCGTAGCGTGTTAATCACGTAGGTTAACGATCACAGCACGCGTACTGTAAATAGAAGATGTAAGCGCCACGGCGGCTGCGCGCGCTCTGTTGGCGGAAACAAAACTCTCAAAAGTCTAATAGTGTTTATTATATTCGCATGTCTGTTCTGTATAAGTTCAGACGCTTAATTTGCAAGAAAAAAAGAATGCTAAGTGCAGTTACGGTCGAGTGGTCGCAAATTGTGGCTGTCGACGAACCAAGGTTCTGAAAACTGCTTGAGAAACCGCACGTGTTGCAGTGGCTCTGGTGCGGAACTAGCGGCTAACGTGATACTTACCAGTGAATCGGTTTTTAGAAGGCCGTAATAGTTCTAAGATAGCCAACGTCTACCTACGTTTTGTTGTGCCACATTATCGTAATGGCAGTAATAATTATAATCACTATCTGTAAGTGGGTTCATCTTAGGACTTTTATTTGTTGTTGTAAGTACGTGTATGATTTTGCTTTGACTCGGTGGTGTTTGTCTCATGAACTGTGTAATGTTATTTGCGTTAGAGGGGCCGCACATCTCGTACAGGATACCTTCTTGTATTAAATAATGTGTTACGTTTTTACAAAAATTTTACGTTTTGTGTGTACATATGTTGTTCTGTTTAATTCCACGTCGTTTTTCATTTCATATGAAATAGTTATATTGTCAGCCAATCATGTTCGTCTGTTAGCAAGATGGACGGAATAGTCAACGAAGAGACTGATACTGATGTAGCTGTCAATCGCTATGTGAAATATGTTTGTTATACACTGTCTGCTCGTGTTCAGTGTGGTTAACGTACACTGGGTTTTCAGTTGCATCATCTTGCCTTGTTGCGAATTTGCATTAGTACTAGGTAAACGCTTATTCAGTCGGGTTCATCATATGTGTTAAATTGCTCGTCCACAAATCGGTGAAATGCTAATGGCTTGGGCTAGCCAGTTTTACGTACCCATTGGAATCGTTGATACTGGAATCTTCGTAGTGCATACTGAATAAACGATGTAGATAATCTGTAATATAACCTCTTACAAAAAGTCAGTTCTTGGTTTAACAGAAACGCAACAGAAAACTGTACTCTCGCCATGGACAAATCAGAAACGACTATTTTTTGTTTGAAGTTGGCGTTCACAGTGAGGGATGAACATTTTTTATACGAATGGATATGGGCTACGGTAAAACAACAGTTGGCAAGCAGCCCCACTTTTTAAAAAATCTTGACCGTTATTTACACAGTAAAATAAATAAAATTTATTGTAAATTTTACCTTCTTATTCCAACCAAGCATTAGACCTGTTGCGACCGCAATCATTGCACAGCTTTTTTGGTCTTCCGAGGGATATCGGTCCCTGGGGTCATATCTTTACATAAGGTAAAATTTATGTTTTTAAAATTTGAGTGGAATTTTAAAATTTATTAAATTTAGTTAGAATGTCTTTAGTCTAATGGTTAACGACTTTATGGCATTAGACACATTTTTTACGTCTAATAATAATTTAACTCAAAAATTAAGCCGGTTACTGACTTCATTCGATTTTAATTCTTATGAAACAGTAAGTTAAATAAAAAGAAAGACATTATTGCTAATGTATCACTGTTAAGCTTAAAGAGATGCACATCCTTCTAGGATTGAGTAATAAAGCCATAAATATAAGTTTAAAAAAATGGCTATTATTCTTTTAGTTGTTTAACTGTTTGATTGGAACCGCAGTAGAAAAACATTTGTATTGAGTAGCCTAACTGCGGCAGTTTAGTGACCTATGGGGGGAAATAAGTTATCCAAATAAAATTAACACGTCAGCAACTCTGTTACAACAACCATTAGTAAAGAAGAAGAATTGATAATCTTATTGTGAAGTGCAGTGCTTTGCTTTTCGTATTCTGTAAATCCATTTTTTGTTCGTTCTACTGCAAAATACTGTATCATGAATGTGAAACTAATATACAGTTCTGTACGGCTGTACTAGTATTATTTATAAAAAATATGGTACCTTATTAAACCGAGACCTTTAGTAGCAATTTTTTATTTTAGGTAAAATCATTTTTCTGAGAGAATGGTTGCCTACCTATGTGTTTGCAACCGTGTCGACGTAGTCGCACTTAAAATAATTTCTGGTTTATTTAATATTTACGTAAGACGTGTGTAGCCGTACAGGACTGCTGAGAAGTAACAATCGTGTTGTCCAACAGAAGTAAAATTCTTCTCACAAAATATGTGAAAGGAGCGTTATTATTATCAAAGAGCGTCCCCAGGGAATGTGTCGCCGGGTGCCAGTCGCAGTTTGGCGCCCCTCCAAAATAATAAAGTCTACTTTGTGTAGTCTTTTCGAATAATAACAACAAAATGTATAACATTTTAAAGTGATATGTTACGGAAGTGTGTGTATACAATCACAATGAACAACGATTATTACGTTTACACTACAATTTAGTGAACGAAAATAAATCATTGCTAACTCATAGTTAGGTGCAATAAAATAGTTATTTAACCTTTTAAGCTTAAAATAAATTCGAACGTATAGGATAAAGTAAAGGGAGTTAGATAAATGTTCTTATTTTAAGTTTCATTTGTCAGGCTATTGTAGAGCATCCGCAGTACCCTGGGGACGACGGCAAGCGTCAGCTATTATTGTGCTCTGTTCTCTAAATGCCATTTGTTGTTACCTTAAAGAGCATACAGACAACAGTGAATGTCTATGTTCCCATAGGACTTCCAGAAGTAGTGGGGAATATGACCACATTATAATTACTTAAAAAATGATAATAAGCAGAAATTATTTGATTTTGCGAAATGTTTAATAAGCGCAGTATTGTCCGAATAAACCTTTTTATTTAGCTCTCAGTTTGAAGTTTGTTTTATAATGAAGTAGCATCAATGAGGAAAAACCGTCTCAGTCACCTTTATCTTCTCTTACAAACGTGTCTTACATACAACAGTTTATATAATAATAACGTAACGACATACCGTAATAATAATTTTGCAACAACGTAATGAACGCCAGCGTTTGTACGGTTTTTGAGTGGTGTCGGTCTAAACTGACAACGTAATTACGTTAATGCTTATCTTTCTACCTCCGTAAAGTTGTTAATGGTCTTAGCCTAGATTTTATGCTACATGCTTTGCCGCTTGCGTGATTTCAAAACCACCCTTACTTTGTGGATTGATGAGTAATTCTTGTAACCAGTGATTGTGTTACGACGCATTGTGTTTATCTGCAAGTATACACGTATGAGCTCAGGGGTCCCAGGTACTCTATGAAATACACAAGAAATATTATGAACATGTCTTATTATTTAGTTGCCAAGGTGTATTGGCAACGTAGTTTGTTTTGTTGCCAGTCACTTTATAAATAAAATTATTTCGCAAATAGGTAAAGTCCCTCCTTATAAGATAATACTAATACGTATATATTGAACACGTATTTATAAGTGTATACGTAACATATACACTTACATTATACGTATATACATTACACTTGGACTTAACAATAGTTGTGGAACGTTGTTTCTGACTTCAGTCTCCTTCAGTGTGTGTGTGCGCGCGCGCGCGATATGATTTTTCACTTGCACACTTCTCATGTTATCGGATTATCAAATATCGTTATTATTTGTTAATATAAAATGTAAATTATTTATAGTATTTAATTGTATCTTTCCATAATACATAATTAATATTCTTTTACATATTCTGTAGAAATAATGTCTCTATTACCCACGGGGAATCAGGAAATTTAATCTTTCCGATTTTCTGTTCGGTCGTTGTATATTTTTTCTTATTTTCGTTTGTACTGTAAAGAAAGTTCTTTATAGTCGTTGATTCAATTTTCTAAAATATACTGTTATAATTTTCCTGACAATGTGAGTGTTGGAACCTTCAATAGCTTTTGGTATTCTGAGTGTATTTTGAATATTTCTGTTGTTTGTCTTTCTTTGTTTGCTACTTAGAGTTCGGACCACTGAGAATCGTAAGAAATAGGCATATCGTAACAGGCATATACGCATAGAATCGTAACAGGGATGAATAGGCATAAAATGCAACAGCAGTGAAACGATTGTCGTTGTACACCGTTGTGCGGATTGTTAAGTAAAGACTTGTTTTAATAAATAAACTGCTAAGAATTAATTTTTAGAGTATTGTTAGTTTCGAAGAATTTACATCGAATACAACCTGATTCGTGCTGGATAAATAAGGGTTTAATGAGAGTAAGTTGGGTGTGATTTATCAGCAAGTGAAACAGGTCAGAGTATTGGCGCGTTTTACGGTTTCGTAGATTTAATTCCGTATTTTGTAACTTATACGGGCATAGACGTGGGATACTAGCGTAATCCTCGACACATTAATCATGTCTCTGTCGTAGACCATACAAACGGTTTCTCTTGTGTGTGTAACTGTAACACGTCACGCCTAACATTGCCCGTTAATACGTTCCTGACTCACACGCTACATATGCAGGACAATAACCAACGGCCCGGAGACGTTTAGGTCTTGGTCAGAAAAGTACGTGCATACGTATGTTCCTGTTAATACGGCAATGTTTTGAGAACTGAGTTGTACGTTCAGAAATGTAAGAAACACAAGTGTTGCAGGAAGTCTTGGTCCAGAGTTACTTAAAAAACAGAAGAGCGAGCGAGCAACTACAGTTAGGCTGAAAAGGTGAAGTCGAAAAAACAATTCTTTACCACGGAGATATTCAAGGCTCGGTGATAGCACCAGCATATGGCAAATAAAACTTACACTTAGCAGATAAATGCCATAGCATAAACATTTTAAGTCGGCCTGTCACACTCGGTTTCAGTGGACAGGAATCCTGGTTGCAGCGCGATTTAAGAAAATTGAGTACTCTAATATTTTTGCTTATAAACATTTGCAGTCAGTTACAGTAAAAACGATTTGAGAGCAACCTGGCGTTTTAAAGGAAAGACCAATAAAATTTTTTTATTGCATTTTACTGCCGTCATATTTTGTGTGTGTGTGAAATGGTATGGTTCGTAGGAAAACCTCTTTTAATCGATATGGAGTCCGGTAAAGTGAAATTCAAACGCCCTGGCGAAGGGTATACAGGAAGGAACAAGTTACTGAAGTATGCGATCAGACAAGAACTAGGAATGAATATAATGGCTTGAATTTTACATCCGGCAGAACTGTGTAAAATGCTTCGGACCGAGACCGCGGAAACGAAAACAAGTATGATTAGGAGTTATCGGCTGGCAAGGGTAATGAAATGCCACTAGTAACTGTTGATGCATTGTAAATTTAAATAAAGTAGACAAACCGACAGGAAAAGGCGACGGTATTGAGAAGATTGCTTGCAAAAAACTAGACAGTAAGTTGTAAGAATGAGTTTCTACGTTAAATCAAGTAAACGCTTTACTGTCTTTTTACGCTTCCGCAATTGCAGTGGTTCCCAACGTTCCCAGACCCGCGTACCACTTTGGGCGTTCGCGTTCATTTCGAGTACCACCGGAGCTTAAAGAAAGGTTATTGGAGTTTTCTCAATTAAAAAACTTGATACAACATGAATAGTATATCTTATTATTCCTAGTTATGTATACTTATTTAAATCTAATACATACAATGTACAAAACGGGAACTGATTTTAAAAATTTATTTCAGGTTGCTTCCAGTGTTTACGTAAACGCAAATAAAGAAAACAAAATAAGATGACAGCAGACATCTAATGAAATATTACTGCAAAGTGTTTAGGTTGTGTTTTTATAAGGGTAATCGTTTTAAATCGTGTCCGATGAAAATTTATTGTTCTTTTGAACACAAATTTTTTTTTAGAAGATACTTTGCGTATCTTCTTGCGTACCACCGGTTGGGAACCCCTGGCTTATGCAATGATCCCAATGAACTTTATGTTGCTTTATATGACGGAATATAACAACACAATTTGTATAGTTCACAGACGCGTGTAACACTGTAGTAAATACAGTTATTGTTTGTAGCCCTTAAATGTCGCTCTTAATCAACAGCTTAAATTAATGAACTCTTCTCTTTCTGTGTCGTTTGGTAGTTTGTGCGTGCGTATAGACACAATTAGGCCATCAGATGGAATAAAATTGCTATACGTTATGCCTTTTTAGACAAGGAAATAAGTGCTAAAGATAAGTTGATAAAAGCATAGGTAGTTGTCTATTGATTCGGTTTCCGTTAACGGAATCGTGTCTGTTACAAGTGGATTTAACAAAAGCCGCACGTCTAACGAATTCTTTTTGTGTTATTGGTTTCCAATAAGTGTAGTTTGTGGTACAGTTGAAAAGTATCTCTGTTTAACAGGAAACAAAATGTTCCAATGAGACAAACGACATCTTTAACAAACACTGTAAATATTATTACTTTTTTCTTACAGAAATACATTTAAAATGTGCAAGCGTTTTTCCTCTACTGTATTCGACAGTGATTCTTCCTTAGTTTCAGTTATAAAATAATAGCAGGTAGATTAAGTATTTGTTTAGTAAATCGAGTAGTAGAGCTCGGTCTGTGCACCAAAGTGTGTGTATGTGTCCATATAGGGATGAAATATAAATTGACATATCTCCTAAACAATTTCAACGACCCCGTTGTCTCGCTTCCAGTTGTTTATTATTCACCATTTTAATCATGAGCGCATAAGTTGGGGCCTAATTTTTGGGGAGGCAGAGTGAACATTTAAAAGTACAAAGTGTGTAGTGAGACCATCTTAGTAAAATGACGTAATGTAAAATGTATTTTGAACAAAATCAATAAGTTCATTAATAATTCTCAGTCAGAAGTATAGTAGCGGAGTTATTGAGGTTTTTTGTTTTTACAAAACAGTTATTTTGATATATTTCATTCAGACTCGACAATCATCCCCCATACAAATTTCTTCGAAAGAAACAATAGTAAATTTACAGAAACAATTTTTCCGCAAACTAGTCAGACCGTTGATAAATTACCCGTACTGTACTTGCAAACTTGGAAACGGTGTCCTGTTTGCTAGTTTATAATAAATGGAAATAGAATTTTATAAAGCTCGAAATTTTGGGACTGGGCACATGCCTTCCTAAACTTACGCCTATGACTTTAATTATCCGAATTAATTATTTTACGTACATTCAGCAGTAATTCTGGAATTAAAATGTCAACTTATATTTGGTTTATCTATAATTTTTGGCAGATTTGGAGTTTTAGACATGAAATCAACAACATATCTGTGATTCATATTTGCGTTCCGTCAATTCCCTGGCGTATCCGGATACATGTTCGGATAGCATGCCCATGTATCACATCGAATTTGTTATGGAGACACGTTTCGGTTCCGTAGTGGGTAACATATTCAATTTGTGTGATGAAATACAAACAAGGAACTGCTCTGCGTTGATTAACTCGTTTAGCCAACAATTTGCCATCAATTTATGGCTAACGATATTTAGTTACAGACATTCGTGTCTGGTGGTAACCCAATTCATTCCGATCTGCTGCGTCTAAACAAGCAGTCTTAACCGATGAATATTTCTGCTTACGAGTTCCGGGACTATGTCAAACTATAGGTCCCATCCGGTTGTAGAGAAATTATATACCCATAACAGATGTGGAGAGAGAATCGAGTATGAAATCAAATACGTTGTTAATAATAATTGAATTTAAACAACGGTCATCAGTTAACTAGTAAATTATATAACTAAGTTAACATCCGCTTGGTGCTCAATCCTCCATTCACCGTCCCAGTATATTACTTGATATGTAAAAGTCGTAAATACAGTCTAATTTGGAAAACGAAACATTCAGTAGATAATTAAGTGTTTAATTTTAAACAAGCGTCCTTCTGTGATTTTACGGAATCGCGACGAGTTATGAATGCAAGGCGGATACGTACTTTGAAATTTTTATGACGTTGAAAAGAATACAATGAAGTAAGAGCCATGTTTGCCGTTCCTTACTTAGACGTTGTATAGAATTTGCTGGTGGCCTGAATATAATGTGCCCCTCCGCACCTGCGTCAACTCGTTTTGTAAAGTAATTAGCGGCAAATTGTGCTGTGTCGTGTTGCGTAATAAGTAGGCGACATATTCGCTTAGCTTAGTATTTAGTCCTACGTTTAAATACTGTAACAGTTTGTGTAATTTTAAAATTTGCTGTAATTAGATGGAAACGACTAAAATGGGAAATATTTCATTTGTCTGTAATGGGATCTTTCACAGGTGAAATCGTTTATACCTCTCTAAATTGCATAATACTATTTTGCATCAATTAGCAGTAATGGTGTTGATACAACATAAAACTTTTTATTGTAGGAATCGACAATCAGAAATATAGAAATATCTTATTTAAACTCATTTTTACTGTAACAAATAATTTTGTCTACAGCTACCTCTGACTTCGCAAAGTGATATTAAATATGTTTTAATAATTCAAGCATATTGAGGTATTTAGACAGTCGAACGGAATCTGTTAGTGGAAAACGTTTTAATACGGGTAACTTATCAGAATTGAACAGACTAAGCCTGTCACCATCATCATCATCAGAGGGATTGCAAATGCGCTCTTTGCAACTTCATATATTTTGCTCAGTGCCAGATTTTATGAGACACAGCAGCATTAGAAGAATTAATGCTTTATACGGGACAGTCGTTGCTACTAGTCATAGTAGTTTGGAGCAAATTTTCCATACGACCTAAAATAGCCATTGTGAGGAAGGACATATATTCTTCGTTTTTCCGTGTCAGTAATATTTTGGCTTTGACAACTGAATCCGGATGTTTAAATATTTTCACTACTCTTAAGTCTGACATGATCAAAACTGAAATGTGTTGTACCGGTTCTTTCTAGTCTGCGATCTCTATGCATTATACTTTTCCTCATTTGCTTTTAGTCCAGGGACTCTAGTTGGTATTTTCAAATTCGTAAATCTCCCCTTACTCGAAACATTGATCGCAACAAAGTAAGTATATCATCTCCGTAAAATGGCATTAACTGGGTAGCTTTATTTGTTAGTGTATCACTAGTTTCAATGCCTAACCTTATGAGTGGTGTTTTCAGAATTGCATTGAGTAAAAACCAATGCAAGAAACTGACCATTCCCAGGTGGAAATTTTTTTTAAATATTGTCCAGCGTCTGGCACAAACGTCTGCAAGGCTTTGAACTTAAATCCCTCCAATCATGGCTTCTCCAAGGTGCCAACGTTTATGCCTCCAACAAATGTCACTTATAAGCTAAGAGTTAACCAGTTTGGTTAAGTGTCAATTAATTGATTGGTTATTTCCTTGTATGTTTACGAATGTCATTTCTCCAGTTTTTAGTACTCACTACTAGGCCTACCACGTTTCTTGCAAGCGAACTCTATCAAGGTGATCTCTTTGGTATTGGTTGTATGTCTTAAATACTCTTGTAACCAGGTTTCCCAACCATCTTCTAGGGTAATAGAAATGCCCTGTAATAAGATAGAAAAGAAAGGGAAGGTAACAAATGTCACGTTATAAAGGTCATACCAGATCGTACAAGACCCACAGAATGGATTGCTGCAGGAATTGCTCGTTGCAAACCGGAGTATTGTAATAAGTTTGTGGTATTATTGAGCACACAGATATGTAAGACCACTAATGCAAGTACGTGCAATATTGTATTCTATGTAATCCATTGACATTTGTCTAATGACTAGGAAAGCGCAAAAAGTGAAATTCAGATATTTCGAAAGTACCCAATCTTTTCTTCTTTCTCACAAGCAGAAATATTTAAGGATTTTGCAGAATTGCTGATAACGTAGAAAGCTAGAACCGTTCAAAGCAAAACGTGAAAATGCAAACGCATTTTATACGTGTTTTTTATGTTGTAACTTTGTCATATAATAGCGGTGGAATTTCTCTTCTCGTGTCTTGGGAGTACTGACAGTGATTCAAAACGCATTAATATTCATGAATAAATGTGCCTCATAATGCTCGGACGTGCTTAGTTTTATGTTTTGACTATTTTATCAGACGCAGTCGTAATTTACATACACTTCAGCCTTCGTGAAGGTTGTTCGTGCCCAAATCTTGATGGCGGTTGTGAAAACAAATTTAAAACTTTAATGCACTACTTTCAAATGTTACTAGGGTGTTTTCTGAAGCTATGATACTTGTATGTAAATTTCAAGAAAGTGGCAATTATTCTAATAGGCTCACGCGCACTCACAAAAACACACAGAGCCAGTAACTCGTTGGTTTGACGTAGGATATGTAGTCGATGATTTGACGTTAGTGATTTTAAAAAAGACGTCGGATAGGAAGTATGAAATGTGCGTCACAGAAAAGAAACAAAGCTGAAGGCCAAATCTCATTATTATTTACTTCAATGACAGAAGTATTATAAGAAACGGAGAGCTAGAACATGAGCATAACGCAAGCATTCTCTCTCCACAGATGAAGTATGAAAAAGAATACAGAATAAAATTATCTCATAAATTGTACTAAAAATATAAAGGCAGTTTATGAAGTCGATGAAAACAGCAGGACAAATTCTGCGGTTGACTTCACCGCGTTACAAAGAGTTTTGGGCGACAATATCCCAATCGAAGTCCATGAAGCAAGTGTATGAGATGAACGACGGAAGTTGATGGCAACGAAGGGGCGGCGAACGCCATAGAACGTGCTGTGAGTATATAAAGGACGCTATTACTGTACGAAGATTAGAAACGTGCAGTAATTCGTCTAGCTACGTTAATAACTTCACCAGAGCAGCTGGGTGTGATGCCGCGTAACGGTAGCGTAAATTCTTGTGCATTGTATTTGGAGTATTGTGTGACCTTGCTCTTGTTCGTACGTAAGGAAAACAATTACGAATTAGCTACAGACCGCGTATAACGAATCTCAATTTCAGAGCAAAAGTCTACGCCTATAAAAATACTAAAAATTGTAGAAACATGGATTTTGTGCTTGCACTTGCAGTCCCTTTTTGAACCCAAACTACAGTTTGAGTACTTGTAACGGTTTTTGCGTTTCGCGGCTAACAGCAAACAGCTTTACGTCACCGTTCAAGAATTTTGTTGAATTTATGATTCAGTGTCGGAGGCACCCGTATCGGTATATGTAAACAAATGAAACGCAACTATTCTTGAAACATATAACGGTAACAAAGTCGACCATATTAAATGCCCATTAGATAAGCTGTTTATAATGGAAATCAGAAGTCGATGTTGCACGTACATTTGAAAAAGGACTGATACTCTGTTTACAACGTCTGCATACTGTAATACTCCACCGTTTATATCGTTATCTTTTCCCAATTTTGTGCTCCGTATACTGACTTGTAGGGCATGAAAGAGAGTCGTATTATGAAAGGGAAAACACCAAAATACCGCTCAAGGAAACCATGGAAGATGTTGCCGCGGATGCGAGAGAGATGCTGGTAGTGCGAAGATGCGAGGCCTCTACCAATAGAGTGAGGTGTAGGATCAAGACAAACAGACCAAGGTCCGACTTCGGGCTGTTGTAGTAAACTAGGAAGAGGATAGTAATTTATTTTAGTAGGAGAATCAATAAGAAAATAGTAACACCTTTTTCCCCAGACTTTGGGTTTATCCCACATGTTTGTTTTTTAAGATGTCTAATAGGTCTACATCAAATCTGTGTATTAACTACTGTCTTTAATGTTTCCCTAGCTACGATATTTATTTATGTAGCTGATGTTCATTGTCATTAAGAATATGGAAGATTTTTCTTTCAGCGAACAAGTTATATATAACCACTCTCCCCCAACCTCTCTCAGTCTGTCTGCTCGTGCGTGCATGTGTGCGTGTCAAGGTGTAATTTTTAAGTCATTTGCTTTATTATAGTACTATTGACGGTAGCTTGTGTCGCGTGAAATTTAATTAATAAATGTGTGCGAGCTTTCCACTTTCTTCAGGAAGTACAGATTAATAAATTGCATGTAATTTGTATAAATCTCTGTTTCAAATGATACAGATATACATATCATGAAATTAAATGCGCATATAAATCATGAATGTAAAATCACGTAATTACAAACACATATTTTTAATTGTTGCAGCTAGTTGTTTGCGAATTATATCTCTTAAATTTATTTAACAAAAACTTAGGTCAAATTAATCTTGACATTTACCCAGAGGTGTTGCGTTTTTCCTCGGTTGTCACCATGTTTCACTGGAATTACACAGTTAAGTAGTGTTCGTATACACTAATCATGATACCAGCACAGATTGTATAGCAGTCTTGAGTCCTCTAGCTATGTTGATTGTCTATGAGGTACAGGATCTGAGTGTTTTGCGACGAGGTTTTTAATTTCTCCGTCTACTATAGAATTCTCAGTCTCTGTAGAGATCAACATACCGGATGTATCACGTGCATCAAAATTTCTCGAAATACTTTGTTCTGAAATGTTTGAATTCTTTTTGTATTTGCTTTGCTAGCAACCTCCAACGTTGTGAGCTCTAACGCTATACTGGTTTTAGTATTTATGTTTAGATTAATAATTTGTTTTCAGCTGATATTACTTTTTTTCATAAACAGGTACAACTGTACATTCTGCATACAATTTTCCGCTTTTTTCTCCATGTTTTGGTTCTATTTAAGTTTGATATTGCCAAGTCCATTCCAAGGAACTTTGATGATAAATAAATGTATGTTCAATTAACAATTAATGTTACACACATTTTACAAAAATTATTTTTTTTTTATTTGTTGTATTTCAATGCTCGAGACGATTGTATTATCATCGTATTCATAATTAAATGACATGATAAAAGAACTTAATTATATTAAATAATAATTAAATACAAAAAGTTATGTGTAAATGATACACGTATTAATTCACCCACTTATAAAATATCAGCGTTTTTAAACTTAACAATCTAAAAAATTTAATTCAGTTACATTATTGTGGGTGATGATGGTTTTTACACGTTTCCAATAAGTATCAAAATATTTCTGTCCTATAAACTGTGGTCATTGTAACATCGTCTATTGACATTCAGAAAATTTATATCACAAGGAAAAGACATGCAGTTATTAATCTAAATGTTGTGTATAAACAATGAAAAAGTAATTGTTTGTTTTAGATAATTTACAAAAAGATCTCAAGCCATATGAAACAAACAACTTTTGTGTGCATCAGTAGAAGAACACGTTACTTAATGATGTGTCTAAGTAGCTCAGTGAGTCTGCTTACACAGCGATACCATTACATCTCTCTGTCGGCTAATGTGTCCTCCCGTTGTAAAAGAATGATTAATTTTTTTTTTACCAAAATATTAAATCATTTTGTTACAGAAACACATTATGTGGAGCAGATATGAAATTGTTAGCCGTCCAATTCGAGGTTGAGTGAATGCGTTGACCTGGATCCAAAAATTTATGTGACGTAATTAACAGATGTTTACAAGTCTATATAGACTCGTGTAATTGTAATCCCGTAAAAGGAAATTCTGTATGTGTCTGTAGCGTATACTCTGTCTTGTAGATGTATTTAATTTTAGTGTTATTTATGTGTTCGGTGTGCTGTAATCCGTGAAGTAGTTACCCCTTGAGTTTTGGGACGATCACTTAATAACTACCGGTAGTACTGTAGGTTGTACAAAGTATTGCTGGGATTACAGTGTCTCGCAAGAGTGCCCATTCTTTTTGGATTTTCTGTGGTGATAATTTTATCCAATTACTTACATAAACAAATTAAAAATTTGTTGTTAGTAATGTTATTACAGAAATAGCGACGCTTCAATTATTGTAAACCAGAAACGATTAGAGAAGAAGGCTGAACGAAAACTAAGCTTAACAGTACGAATGGAGCAGGAAGACGATTAAATTGATACGGAATTCGTGTGTACAGTGAAAGTTGTTTAGCCGGGGGATTTATGTGGATACAGACACGCTTCCATTGTGCGTTGTGTTCCTTGTCTTATGGTCAGCGTTGGCCAAATTTCCTGAATGTAAATTCAGGTCAGTAATCTGATTTTGTCCGTCTGTATTTGTTTTCTGTGTCCAAAGGATTTGTTTTTGTTTTACGTAACAGTAGCGCCAAGTTGCAATCGTTCCCGCTCCATCATCAACCTACGAGTACCTATACGTTAACTAATTTGTTTTTTTTTCTAAAATAAAAATAAAGTGAGATTAGAACCCATAGCGTAATTATCTGCAATCAATACAACACATATGTATGCATTATTAGAAAAATAGATTTTATAAAATCAAGAATGTATAAAACAGTTTATAAGCAGTGAGAGAAGTTTAATTTCTTATATTTACGCAGTTTGTCGAAACATTTTTGTCGATTGGTTGGTTGGTTTAATCGATTGGTTGTAACTAAGTTTCGTCCAATTAATTTTTTTCTTTGAACTTTGATACCAACGCTTCATTGAGGTTTGGCGGTTACATTTACGGTATACGTATATCACATTTGTAGTTTTTTCAAAATAATAAGAACAGAAGTCATAACAATTCTCAGCGTAACGTATTTCTCGATATTGCTAAGACATTTTGCAGTGGGTAGAGTGGAATCCATCAGATCGTTATAACCCACTATAATTCTGAGTAGTTTGTACGTTGAACTGAGAGACTCGCTGTCAATTGAAGTAAATGTAAAATATTTCGTAAATGAAAAGAGTTTGAAGTGGATGTATATAACAGTGTGTCGTAAAAGTTCACACTTCTTCGAAACCTATCAAAAGGACTAATATCCTTATTAAACTAGGTAGTCTGAAATTGGAACTACTTAAGCTCTAAACACATTTTAGAGAAAGAAATTGGTTTTAATATGGGTTTAACCGTAGAAATAATGCTCTAAAAGCAATGTTTGTAAAACTACTAGGTCTGTACCACGCAGAGGCAATGACGATAATGACTCGGTTGTTTTAGTCCGCTAATTTCATTCAAGATTTTAACCGTTTTTTTATACTAGTTGGTAAAAAAACGAATGATGTGAAAAGTAGATAGCAGTGTGTCAGTCATTAGATGTATATAACCAGATAACAAACTTGTACTAGATTCTTATATTGAACAACACAGCCTGTCGGTTTCCACTAGTGCAGTGACTCGCGGTAAGCACTTTCGAGTGATGATAATGAGGAAAATCCCTGTAAAGCGCTTATCATGTAACTAATACTAGGCCTGTGGAAAGCAACACGCCGGTGTGTGTATAAAGAGTACACAACTTTAATCCGTTAAAGTAGGTTGGATTACGTTATGGAATCAACAGAGTATTCCAAAAGTTCTAACACTTTATTCCATTATAGCAACAACGAGAAGCATGTTGAAGAAACTGTTCGGCACAACTTGATAGCTTGATACAACTTCTTAAAGGTTTTTATTTTAAAAAAGTCTGAAGTTGGTGGTACATCAGCTGTGTGGAAGTTCTAAACTGTGTTGTTTCAAAACCATTGATATTTTATATACGATTTACCAGTTTCGTTTTACAACAGACTTATTGAAACTGGAAAGTTATAACAAAATGTAACCTTTGTGTTTTGTGGTCATATAACAGTATTATCCTGTTAGTACTATGTAACGGTGTGATTCCTGTATACAGATTGAAATCGTGTTTTCTTTCGTAAATAGTTCTGTTATTTACTAGTAGAAAACGTTTCCAAAAACTTGTAAAAATATTTTACACTTAATATAGAACATTTTAATTTTTGTTCTATAAATTAGTCGTTTTTTTCTAACTACACTTGTATTTATCTCCTTTGGTCTGTAACACCAAAACGTAGGAAAAATAAATTTTTTTTTTTTAGAAGATAGGGACCACCTGACAGCGAGTGACATGACAGTGACGAATGAGTGAAACAATAAAAGAAGAAATTTACAATAGATGTACAGCCTTCAACTTAAAAGTACAGATGCCTAAAAGCATCATAAATTTAAACAAAAGCAGAGAGAAATTTTTCTAAGAAAGACTACAGAGGCGTGTGAACCCAGTCAACATGTACGGACAGAACGATGTCGAAGTAAGGAATTGTTCTAAAAAGAAAGGCAAACAATCGCCAGAACGTAGTACAATGAAAATTTACTAAGAAAATGTTACGACAAAGACTAACGTACTAAATCAACAGAACAATTGTATGTCAATGAGACATCCTCGAGAGTGGTGCTTTTAGCTATACAAAGGGTGGCACACGTGGGAAGGCTTACGTAACGCGCGCTTCAAAACGATGTAAGAAACAAAGGGTGTCTTGCTAAATGGCATGAAAAACGCCAAGAAGAGTTATCACCATAACATATTGTAAGGACTACAGCAGGGGTGGAACCAATTAACCGATGCAGCTGCCAGCTGGACAGAAAAAAGAATGTCACTGTAGAACAATACCCGAAGCGATTTATGACCGTGGGAGCGAGCATGCTTAAGCAAGAGGTAGCTGACCCAGAGCAAGAAATTGGTGGGAACAGAAATCATCTATCAGAAAGCAGCTAAGAGTGTAGGCGGGTTTCCTGAAGGGAATTCTAGGTAATCCAAAAAGCAAAACCAATGAACAGGAAGCAGAGTAACTTGTGGGAGTACAAGGAGGGACTTTCTCAAGAAATACAGAGAAAGAACCAATGGAAACGAAGCTGAAGTACGAGAAAGGACTTAAGTGGGGAAAAGTAAGAAGATAGTGGGAAAAAGTAGAGGAAATGACTAAACACTTAAAAGAGTCTTTGCTAAAACTTCGGAAGTCGGTAACTAAAGTTACGGAGAGTCGGTAAAGTCCGTTATAATGATTCGGAGTAGTGACTAAAACACTTAAGAGTCTTTGCTAAAACTTCGGAAGTAGATAACTAAAGTTACGGAGAGTCGGTAAAGTCCGTTAAAATGATTCGGAGTAGTGACTAAACACTTAGGGGAGTCGAGAATTATACCCTGATTAACGAAAGAAAGTGACTGGCGGAGCGGCCGCGCGGCGACCGAGTTTGTAGTAAAAACATTCCACTTTATAACCTCGTGGAAACGTAAAATACAGGGCGAGAAATGTCTAATGAACTGTATTTTAATCATCAATTAAAGACGTTTTTAACAAACTTTTCTAATTTTTAAAATCTCTTTTCAATAAATTTACATTGTGAGTTAAAGAAAAAAATACACGAATTTGAATTAAAAAATTAGGGTTTATCGTTTTTATTACGTAAGAACTCAGAGGTTAAGCATCGGAAAAAAATTTCTTGTAGACAAATGGTAGTCCACCTTCTTTAGTACAATATATCAAAAATTGAGATTCCTACGATTAATATTAACGACGTTATTAATTTTTTCCGAATGTACTGTTAACTCCGTTATTAATAATTTTTTTCATTGTGTTTTTTCACAATAAACATAACAAAATTGTATTCATCAATACAAAGTGGTATGTAACCTTCAAATATTACGAAATATAACCGCAATCAGTTAATATAGGAAAATTAGAACTAACATCGATCAACGGCGCGCGATCGAGTCAAGGTACAGTAACAGCCCAAAGAAAGTGGTGCATACGCTCACGGCTCACACATTGACACATAGCCAACTTACTACGAGTCACCAATCTCTCATAAGTATATACTTAGTTATCTGTCTACTTATTTAATCTAATCTTCTACCTGGAGATCTGTCAAAAACGTACATCTGACCAGACTTTTGTGGTTTAGTTGAACTACATGCTTTTTATAACAGTCTTGAATGATTGTTTATTACTCTTTTGCGGTACGGTATTTATTGTTTTCTTGTTAATAAACTGTTTTTGTTTTGTGATCAGCTTTAATACTACTAATTGAAGTGCAATGTAATTACTGGGAAATTGTTAATGCCATTCAAATTTCTCAATAACTAATTATTTAACTATGAAATATAGTTTACAGTTTAAAACTACCGAGCAAAGCTCGGTCTACCAGATATTGCATAATTATAACAGTATTTTACTGTTATAATGTAATTGAAATGTAAAAACAATTAGTAAATTACTTGTTATTAGCATTGACAAATAAATAATAAATACAGTACGGTACTTACAAGTATTGTAGTGTTCTTCAGCTTTTATGGAATCCGCTCATAAAATATGTGTATAAATCATAAAAATACACTATTAAAACACTCTATAAAAAACACTTATAGCTGTGAGTTAGTAGTCTTCAAACGAAAGTTCTCTGATACCCTCCATTGGATCGTCATCACTATTATCATCTTCTGAACAATTATCATCCTCGGAGCTACTGCTGTCTTCCACGGATATAATCATTTCCTCCACAGCTTCTTCCATTAGTCCTTCGTTATTCCATGCATCGATAATAACTTTTTTGGTGTGGTCCACTACTTGCTCCCACCTCTCAGCAGTAATTCGATTAAATCCGTCTTTAGTCAGTCGTTCAACTTCTTTTAAAGTAAACATTTTGTTGTTTTCGGCAACATACCCCTTAACCTGAGCCCATATAAGCTCAATGGCGTTAAGATGGCAATGGTAAGGTGGTAGCCTTATCACTTTGTGACCTCTGCTCTCTATCAATTCATCAACAAAATACCTTTTGTTCTGGGGCTTGTGCCATTTCACTAATTCCAAAAGTTCTGATTTTTTCAAGTCGGTTGTAGATTGAATATTTTTCCTATCCAGCCATGCAAGTATGTCAGCTTTTTTATCTTTGCTTGTGGGAGCTTTATCAATTTGCTTAGAATGGTAGGGAGCATTGTCCATGACTAATACTGCAGGCTCTTCTAGGTTATTTAGCAAAGTTTCAGAACACCAACCGAAGAATTTGTCGTGATCCATATCTTCATGGTAGTCACCGGTTTTTTTCGATTTAAATAGTAGAAGGGAATTTGGAACAAACCCTTTTGAAGAACCTGCATGACATATTATTAATCGTTCACCTTTCCCTATAGGTGTTAACATTGTCCCCTGAAGTGACTCATCAGTCCATCCTTGTTTCAAACAATGCCCAGCATTGACCCAGGTCTCATCGAGCCAAATTATATTATCGAAATTCTCGTCTTTGATTTGGCGAAGAAAACGACACCTCCAGGCAGCGACATCGCTTCTCTCCATAATCACTTTTCTGCCCGAAAATTTTCTCCACGTAAATCCTAAACCTTTTAGCACGTTTCTAAGCGAAGACAGACTGCCATTAAACAGCTCTTCATTTTCCAACGATGATAAAAGTTTTTTCAAAGTGGGATATTCTTTTCTTATGTAATATTGATATACATGTCTTCGTATAGCGTCTTCCTGAAAAGTGTCAAGTTTTGTCACAGTTTTCTCCCGTTTCCTCTGTTTGCCCGGAGTTGAAAGTTGGCTATTACTGTCATCTTGTATTTCTTTCAATTCTTTTTCCTTGCAAACTCGCAGAACTGTATTTTTATGTATTTTCAGAGCATCTGCAGTTCGCTGTATTGCATTATTAACCGGAATCAAAGGACCTTTGTTCGCCTTTTCTCTATCAAAATATTCCCGCACTTTGCACACAATTTCTCTTGACTGTCCTTTCATAGGTACGCCTCGGCCCGAAGTTTGTCTTTTCTTTGGAGTTCGAGTCCTAGGTCTTCCCCTATGTTTCCTTGGTTCAGCCTCGTTACGTTGCTCCATGCTCAGCCACCGAAGTATATTCACACAAAATAACTTAAAAACACGTCAATTTATAATGAAAGCACAAGAAACTAACACTTAAAATCAAGATAACCAACAACCGGACATCACTCAACCACCACATCAACTAAACTGAAAGCTGGAAATTTCCCTTACCCTTAGTGTGCGTATAACGGTTCAGTTTTCCTGGAAGCGTGTGCTATTTGTAGACATAAAGGAGAGGCCGAGACGCTGTACGGGAATGACGGTAGCGCGCGAATAAAATGGGTCCAATAGGTTCTGACTGTACTTCCGCCGCAGAGCGCCACGCATTGCTCTCTGTGAAATTCACTTTATATATTAATCCATTGTAGTATTCCTATCACGTACAAGGTGTAAGTTGTATATGTCTTCTACATTTAGTTATCTAAAGAGAGCGTCACGCAAATCTCATTCGTGTACAACTTTTAACAACTGAGTTAACAGTACATTCGGAAAAAATTAATAACGTCGTTAATATTAATCGTAGGAATCTCAATTTTTGATATATTGTACTAAAGAAGGTGGACTACCATTTGTCTACAAGAAATTTTTTTCCGATGCTTAACCTCTGAGTTCTTACGTAATAAAAACGATAAACCCTAATTTTTTAATTCAAATTCGTGTATTTTTTTCTTTAACTCACAATGTAAATTTATTGAAAAGAGATTTTAAAAATTAGAAAAGTTTGTTAAAAACGTCTTTAATTGATGATTAAAATACAGTTCATTAGACATTTCTCGCCCTGTATTTTACGTTTCCACGAGGTTATAAAGTGGAATGTTTTTACTACAAACTCGGTCGCCGCGCGGCCGCTCCGCCAGTCACTTTCTTTCGTTAATCAGGGTATAGGGGAGTCGAGCTAAAGTTTACGGAAATTCGAAGTAACAGTCCGGATAGTTTACTTAGAATCAAGTGATGTCAACAAGAACGACCTGTGAAGTGAAAATAAATGTATGAATAGTGAAAGTGTATATTTGTAAATTACTTCGTGTAGGAGTCACATTCCTTATGCACGCAATGAGACGGTGTTCAACGCAATTGAAGGAGCGTCTACCTCGAATGAATGACGCTTTATACGCTGAATGAAGTACTGTAATAGAGAGGGAGAGTCCAGAATGACGACGCGCCGTAGTTTATGGATACGTACTCAGAGTAAAATTTTTTATGTATTAATTTTATTTCTAAATCACCTGTCTGTCTCTCTAAAAGAATCCACCTTGAGAATTTCATAGTATAGGATATACTCATTTAAAACTTTTTATAAATGATAAAAGTCACAGTGTTTAAAATTATAGAGAATTATAGACAGCCACATTACAATGAATCCATTTAAAATTATACTTTATAATGAAATGAGTAATTAGTTTGTAAGAAGTAATTCATGTTTTAATGATACTCAAAAGTAATATTAGGATAAAAGGAATACTGAAGTGTGAAGAGATGTTTTAGTTTCTTTTATACGTAATTGTTTTTTTTATTGGTAGAAATAATGTATTAAAATAATTCTTGATAACCAATTGTTAATCAAATTAGTATTATGATACCAATAACAATAATCGTTAACATAATAAATGTAGTAGTATACAGACAAACCCGTCTTATATATTTATTGAAGATAAACCTATTAAATTAATCATTAGAATTAGCTGTGAATTCCTTCCAAATAGTATTGAATAATAGAGTATTATAACCTGTGATTACATAACTGCTAATGGATAAATTATTATTACAATTAAAAACCCTGAGATAGTAAACGTTAACAATTAAAATTAGCATTGCATTTGACGCCCACACTAGGGACGTAAAATTAACGTAACATTGACGCCGCAACTAGTGTGGCATAACAAGTTAAGATTACATTGGCGCTTCAGAACGCGGGGCGTAAACACTTAACTGTCAAACATTATACTTGACAACAGTATAGAATATTAATTGTTACAGGTCCATCCAGGGCTGGAATGTGGTACTCTTGTATTCAAATTATTCGGTTTATAAAATGGGGTAAAATTCTATCGAAATTTGAAAGTTAAAATCATTTTTTAACTATCAATGTGATACAGATTAAGGTGCGGATTAATATAATAGATTAACATTTGCTGATAAATTTTCGTAAACAAATGTACCCTTCAGTGAGCGGTGCATGAGTTGAGTCAGACTGAAACGTGCCGGTAACTTACGCTCCAGTCAGGTCCAAAATTGTTATGAACAACTAATGCCCCACATATTTGCAGTTAACCGGCAAATTCAAATTTTTATATAGCACAGCCAATAATAACGTGAATGGAACGCAATTGAAACAAGTGACAGCAGTACGGCAGTCCATCTTCCTAATGATTAAAAACGGATGAATGTGTTAAAAATATATAACGACGGTGTCATATCCGTAAGGAGCGTTAAATTAGCTTGCCTACAGATAGTTGACTGAAACCAGATTGTGTTTTTTGTTGTTGTGTAACATTTGTAATTACACAGGAAAATCATAAAATCTAAAGTATTCACTGCTCGTGTGTGTATGTGTTTTTTTAAACAAAGAATTCCTAATTTGTTTTACTGTGGGTAAAAAGAATGAACTCGTAATTTTAAAATTGGTAATGACCTTGGTAGTGTGAAAATGGTAGTGAGTGTTGGGTCACTACACTGCGCAACATAAGCTGCGGTGAATAATCTGGCTTGTACACCGTCATTCTCCCCAAAGCACCGACAAGTCAGTGACAAAGCAGCAAGTAATCTTCTTGCCTAGTTAACGCCTACTACTTAGCCGTTCGGAACTGACGTTAATCTGTAAATCATACTTATAAAAGTACCCGTGATAAAATCTATACAGTATTTGTATGAATGTATGTTGAAATTAGAATATAAAAAGAGCATTTAAATGTTGCGTTGCCATGTGTGTTACTGTACGAGAAAAAAAAATTTGTCACAGTTTGTCAGTAATGTGACTTAACGAATTTAATGAATATGTTCACATTCTAACAATACCTGTATGCGTATCATATGGTAGAGTATTGTGGTAGCAGTGCATTTCATACGCTCCAAGATCACGCACAAAGAAATTCTTATGTGCTTATGTAAGGGAAATTCCTGATTGATACATACACACGTGTTTGGAGACGATACTTTTGAGTTCGTGTTGATTTCCGTTTCGACTTTGAAATTAGTTTTCTTTGCACTTAAGTTTTCAACGCGTTAAACTAATGAGTAGCAATACGTGTAATTCCGAAACAGATAGAGGAAAGTATGCCAGGCTGATGTAACATGACTTGTAACTTTACATTGGCGTTCTAATCAAGATACCATTTGACGTCGCAGGCAGAACGGTTCCACGTATTACACTTTTAAAATAACGTAAATTTTACAAAATTATGTAATTTCTTGACATTTTCTTGTGTTTTTATGGAACATATACCATATGTATGTGAAGTATTGATTACTTCATCGTGGTATGGACAGAGAAAGTAAAACGATTGTTGATAGAGTGTATTGAAATCGGCGGCGTGCGTATCGTCAAGGAAACGACAGACAACATTGCCGCCGGCAAGGTTAACGGGTCGGACGGACGACTTTGTGTGTGTGTGTGTGTGCGCGCGCGCGCGCACGTAGGCCTATGTGTATAACGCGCTGAAACGTATCCGTAATTTATTGAACCATGATCGCGTCTTTTGTTGTTTCCACAAATAATACGTAAACAGCGGCCTTTGTTTTATAACTCACGGTCAATCGACGATCGCGATCTAAGGTAGAAAATCAGCTGGTATTTTAATCAGCGTGTCAGCAGCCACAGTTTACCGGGAGGTTTTCTTATCCGGTTCACGTATTGTTTTCCCCGCAGCCGTAAGACTACGTATTGACCTGATTTACCGTGTTTTATCGTAACCACTGTGACGCTTTCAGACAACGAGTGTGAGAGAATCGCTTAGAGAATTATAATTTGTATTTAAATTAGTAGACTGTTGTCAGTGAGTTTTTACTTTTTATTCTCACACTTTCTTTCCGTTCGTACCCTAGTTATTGTATAACGTTTTCGCTACACACCACACGAGTCTGTTGGTTGCGTCTTGTGGATGCTGTTAACTGTTTACTGCAGCGCTTTTCACGTATGTTAAACGTTTATAAGACTCTTAAGACGACTTTTTCGAAAGACCTCGTTACAGTCGCCTTCCTCATTTTCCTAACTGATAGAGCGTTCTCGTCAGATATAGTTTCGATGAAATCACAACATTCTAGCAGACAGGTATTATCCGGTATGTTATTTAGGAACGCCTGTACAGCAGTACGTGTAGAGTGAATTATACGTAGAGTATCAAATGCATTAGAGTTATGATTCAACGTTTGTTTGTACAGTCTGGTTTTCGGACAGGCGGACTTCGTGTAGTGTACTGTAGAGTATTTTTGCGGACGTGATCGCTACAGGTTAATGAACTGAGTTGTACCGTTGTTTATTAGGATAATGTATTGTTTATGTTTTAAGTAATACCTGAAGAGACACAAAATTAGAAATAATAACCGCCAGGAATATTATACTGTATACAAGAGTACAAATTACAGTAGGTGATGAAATACAAAGAATTGTTAGCCAACCGCATGAAAGATGGATAAATCGTATCGATGTTGGATATACGAATATTAAAACGTAATGACAACACGAACGTCAGGATTTTACTTTGTTAAAAATGTTAACCAGTTGGCTAGTTGTTCGTAGCCACCGCGTGCATACAATGGAGAGGCGACCTGGAATAATGAAATAATGAGGGAACGCCTGAAATAACGAAATTTATGCGAATATTTTTCTTCTGTTGTCTTGTACAGAAGGCACCATGTTAAAAGTTTAAAAGTATTACTAGAGATGAATAATGACGAAATAACGAGTATAATAATCGATTCACGGTCTTTTCGGTAAGCATCTTGTCTAGTTGCAGTATTCACGAGGTAGGCCTATAACAGATAGGATAACAAAATGAACTTGTTTTTTATGAATTCTCGTTCCGTTACATATATTTTTGAACGAGCGAAGCGAGTTTTCAGTTTAACTCTACTGTCTGGCATTTGTCTGTCTGTCTGTCTGTTTGGGGGGATCTCACGATAACCTTTGATTGAATAGATCAGCCGACTGTCTCTAAAGCTTGGCATGCCTGTCTATACTTTTATCCCACAGACCTCTGTTGTTATTGAGATTGAAAAAAAAAAAGAAAAAAAAATGGAGGGCCTAACGAAAAAATGTTTGGAGTCAAAACTTCGGAAACATTGCAAAAATCCATGTGGGGTATCAAATTAAAGGGAATTTTAATAAAAATCTGAATATAGTGGTAAAAAATAAGGATTAGAATTTTATTCAAAAGACAGTACAAATTCGGTATCTTCAATACTTTGACAAAACTAGTATCTGTGTACACCCCATCATATTTTTGACCGCATTCAAAAAGTTGTAAGCTGTGTTTGCAAAAAACTTCAGATATTTTATGAGTTATGTGTATTTGTGAAAGGTATCAGATATCTAGGCCGTAGACGTTTATGGAAACGAATATAAACTTAAAAACTAGGACTAAATTATTTGTCATTGTTGAAGCATGGTGGTTAAAAATTATACTTAAAAAACAATGCAGTAATCGGAATTTTTAGTATTTATTGTATTCATAATAAGAAAAAAAAGTAATTTTCAGTCGTTATTTACTAACAGAATAACGTAATCACGGTTTTCGTAATTTTTCTGATAATGAAAAAATTATCTATCATAGAAATTTATATAATAATAAATGCATTTCGTTCAAAGTAGTCAGGAGCAGCAGTAGTCTCATATTATTATTTTTACATATAACTTAGGTTTTGTCTGTTGTTTCCTTCAGTATTAATATTGAGCAGGAAATTTTTGAATTTAAATTACAAATTCGTATTAAGTTGTACTTTATGTTGTTATTTTAGTACGTTAATAATAATTTATGAATGGGCCTGATTTGTATATTACTGTGTAAATAAAGTATAATTAATGAATGCTGAGGCAAACTTATAGTCTATCATTATATTGTCATGTCATATATCAAACATTGTGTACACACACACACACACACACACTGTGACGATTTCATTAATAAAAATATGGTAATTATCAAATTGGTAATGTGTAGGCTGAGAAATTTTTAATAAAATCGCACATTTAAACTAAATCTTATTGCTATCATTAATAATAATAATATTTAATAAAAGGTCTAATAATAAAATAAAAGAAATACGATTGTACAGAAAGGGTAAAGCTTGTTAATTAATCCTGCATAGACAGGCACTAACCAGAATTAACTTGATTTCCGACCCCTAAACAAACTAAATATACTTGTTAATTTTGACATTATTTAAATAATTAAACAAGACCACTGTAATGTATTTTAATAACGTCTGTAACTAAGAATATCTCTACTTAATTAAATAGTCAAACTTTAATCCTTTAAATAAAGAAGAAACATGGAACTACTTTTATGTTGCTTGGTAAATGTCGCGAGATTACTACTCTCACCCCTAACTATTTTCACCCACTTGAAATGGAGCGGTCAACCCGTAAGCTGCGCACAGCAGTAATGTGGAACGTTAAAAATAGTTTGTTTCCTAAAGTGATTAATCCGTCAGTTAAGACACAGAGGCATTCTTTATACTATTAAACAATGTGTTGCGTTAATATAGTTGAACCGCGATTCATATAAATATGTTGTAAACGAGTAAGAAAGAATAATGAAAATTTAGCGCCTATGACATCTCTACAAAAAATCTTAAAATATAAAACTTATGTAATTAAAACTGTGGTAAGACCATAAAGTGAAGTGCAACAAATAAACAATCATGTGAAGTAGATACAGGTGAATAAAACTTTTGTGTTAATCATTCAAATCAACGAGCTATTACTACCCGTTAGCCAAGAGCAGAGAACCAGGACCCGCAATGATCTAAAAGACTTCAGGACTACACCATCCCCGGATACGAAGATAACGAGAGATAGCTGACCTACATCAAACATGCTGCAACCGAGGACCGAGGACTGGAATAACGAGGAGCTGGAGGATATCGAAAGGTGACACGGAGGCATGCCTTCCGTGGTTATGAAATACTAAATATTATATCCAACAAAAGACAATTAAATTAACAACATTAAGACATTTTAAGTACTGACAGTAATTGTATTCTTATTCTTAGTAAAAGAGTTATAGCTCTAAACTGAAAGCTTTATTGTTTTAAAAAAGATTAATAAAGTCCATTCTTCAAATGGCACAATTTTAAAGATTGTATATGGCGAGGTGACCATTATTAACCTACTATATTCAATCCCGGATCCGGGGAATTAATTAAATTTGATGTACATCTTATTTTGAGGGCCCTTGTAAAAGAATAAAATAGAATCATCTTGTAAACTGTAAGCTGTTGAACCATATATGTTGAGAATTTTAAGTAGAGCAATTAATACCATATGTAATAAAGAGATGTCATCTGTAGTACCGACTAAACTGAGTGCATAAATCAACAGTCTCCCCCTTCCAGAATCCTTTTATATTAATTGTTTTGGTGTTGTGATTAATTTTCAGCTCGTCACAACGAAGGCAGCCTGTATGATTGGCATTTATAATTAATGCAGGTTCCCTAGGTTATAACACAAGTTAAGATGTTATAAATTGCGCCACTCTGCTAATTTGTTTAAATTTTGCTACTCCTTTGTAAAAAAAAAATTGTGTCTTGTGTTGTTTAAGAAGTAATTGTGTCCTTGGGCACACACACCCTGTTGATTTATTCACTCATTTACTCTAAAATGTGTTTAAAATCTTAAATAAAATAAAACGATAATTATTATTATAATAGTATAGTAAATAAGTAATTTGAATTATGATTTAGATATAGGAATGTACATAATGTTAACTTAAGACGCCTCAAGAATACGAAATAACATCAGGTACGTGCTTGTCAAAAATTTCATTCAGCAACATGTCGGTTTGTAAACAAAATCCGACCGGTTGAATTCTTGTCCGCGCCTGTGTGAAACTGTCATAGTTACCCTCCCGCAAGTTGAGTTAGACAATACGCCACCCTCTTTGTTAGTTCTATTGTTATAAGAAGCGTGTCTTTTCCTGTGTTTAGTAACCGAAGATTCCCCCTTTTGTCGAACGTATATTCAAGCCTGTGTGAGATTTCTCTCTCTCTACCAATGTAAAATGATAAAGGTTGTCATCACATTTTAATTGTTTATTTGTAAAAAAAAAAGGGTAAGAATACGATTGATTTATATTTTTAAATTTTTCTTGTGTATAAAAAAAAAAAGAAAGCATTGTATAGCATTTAATGCAAATAGTAGAATAATTATTTATAGCGACTCACATTACGAAAATGGCTGAATTTAACCCTGATCTATTATTAAAAGATGAGCTGTGCTACGAAGCAATTTTACGAGGTCTAAAACACGTGAATGTAACCGTGTCTGAATTACGAAAATCATTACGCCAAACCGGATCAGATATACCCTCGCAGTTAGATAGATTGCGTGAACTCGATTATGACAGCGAACGAGAAACCTGTTATGCGAAATATAGGGAACTGACGGTATTATCTCAGAACCTTCAGGACGAAAAATCACCTACTGTAATATTGCTCGTCACGCAACGATAGAACATTTAACCCGCCGGTTGAACAATTTATTAAGCTGGCCCGACGTCACCGTAATCCCCGCCGATGTGCAGAAATTTGCGGATGAGGCATTACGCCAATTACCCATAATTATCAACGACTTACGACGAAAGTCAGACTCATCTAGAATGGAGGAAATTGAGCACTACTTACAAAAATTATATATTTCCCCAGTTCAATCCCCTACTTTAGAACACCCTCCCTCCACCTCGAACCAAGAATCACCCACCGTATCGAAGATACAACCGACTCATGAACAGTTACCTAGTAGAGAATTAAATACCCTAACTATATCAGAACCCCTACCGCCTAATGGTCACCATACTCGCACTAGTCAATATGCGATTACAAATCCTAATGCAACCACCAATCCTTCGAAAAGTATACCAAACGTAAATTTTAATGCAGACCTCTACGGAAAGATTTCCCACCCAGTAGAGAAAATAATTAATGAAATTCCTTACACCGATGGCTTAAGTACCTGTTGACTTTTATCAGATACCTACTGCAAATAAAAGATCTACAACAATTGAACGATTGGCAAATACTGCAGGTAATCCTACCCAAATGTAAACCACCTTTACGAGATCGTGTACTAGAATCATTACACTCGACTCTTCTAGTGGAAGAACTTCATACTACTATAATCAAATATTTTATCCCCACGGGAATTTATGAGGAGATCAAAAGAAATACCGTACTTCGAGTACAAGGAGCCCATGAAAGACTGGCCCACTATATTGCAGACATCAGAGAATCTTCACGTCTACTGCAAGTCGACTGGAGTGAAAAACAATTGGTCGATACTATTCTAGTAGGCTTATCTCCTGAAGAACGATCCCGTTTAGCACTAATAAGTAGACCCCTCACTTTCGCTGACCGTGAACAATGTAGTGTTCACTCGTCAAATGTGTGGTACGCAGATCAGCACAGACATGCACCGGTATCCACTACACCACATAGAAAGGAAACGCAAGCCCTAGTCTCAGATGCAAGAAGTCTACGAGAAAGACGACCATTTCGGCGACCAACCTATGTTCATGGCCATGGTAAGTCCAAGGAGCCTCTACCTCGACAGGAAACCAGTGAGACCCCACGTAAAGAATATGTATGCTATAACTGCGGTAAACCTGGACACCTCAGTAGAAACTGTAAACGGAAACAGTACATTCAGAAAACACATTATCCAAAAAACATGTAAGGCAGGGAGATCCGAAACCCTGTGTCTTCCGCAGCACCGTGAAAACAGGTAAACTCCTGAGAGACAACAAATTAAAACAAATTAATAATAATAACAAAAAAAAATTAGACCCCTATGTTAGAAAATTTATCGATAAATGTAACGCTATTAATAAATGTGATTTCAATAAGTGTCAATTACCGTATATACAAGTTGACCTTGGTGTTACATCCACCCTCGGATTAATTGATTCCGGATCAACGCGAAGTTTAATTAGTCAAGAGCTAGCCAATAAATTATTTAAACACAATTTAGTTAAACGCAGTCAATCAGTAAATATTAGATGCGCTACAGCTAATAAACAAAACTTAATGATAAAACTTATCATCACGTTTAAAGTAAAAATTAAAAATCTAACGTGGTATTTTCCAATGTTGGTATGCGACGAGTTAGGACCCGAGTTAATATTGGGAGCTGATTTTATCAGTAAAACAGGAATAATTCTAGATATTCACGATAAGATATTTTACTTTGGATTCGATCGTTCACGGAAATATAACTTGGATGATAATGCAAATAACAGAGAAAGTACGAGCACCACTTCTACACATCTAAAGCATCACGAATGTGAATTAGGTCATCTGGAAAGTAAAGATAGACGGAACATACAGACTTTAATAAAACAATTCTCCAACGTCCTCACCCCAAAGTTAGGACTGACGGACCTGATAGAGTACAAAATAAATTTGAGCGACAATAAAGTAATACGTTTAGCCCCATACAAGTTATCACCTCCAAAAATGGAAGTAATGAGGAACCAAATTAATAAATTGTTAGAACAAGGAGTCATCGAACCCTCTACGTCATCTTATTCATCACCCGCGTTTTTAGTACCCAAAAGTAACGACAAACATAGACTAGTTGTGGACTACAGGCAACTAAATAAACGGATAGAATTTGAATCTATACCACTTCCCGACATCCACAGTGCTTTTCATTATTTTACGAAAGCAAAAATTTTTACCATTATTTATTTAAATCAGGCATTTCACCAGATACCCCTCTCGGAAGAATCAAAACGTCTAACCGCATTTGCCGTCCCTTTCAACCTGTACCAATTTACGAGGGTACCCTTTGGTATATCCCAAGGTAGTTCTGTATGTAGCAGATTATTAGAAAAATTATTTCATGACATAAAATTTAAATATGTGTATCACTACTTAGATGACATTGTTATCTACAGCGAGTCAATTGAGCAACATCTTAAACATCTACGTGAAGTACTATCCCGATTGGAGAAAGCTGGATTAACCGTAAACCCCAGTAAAGTAAATTTAGCTGTGACACAATTCTCATTTTTAGGTCACATCGTAAAAGCCAACGGAAAGGTAAGCATAGACCCCGAGCGAACCCGTGCTATCAGAGAATTTTTACCACCGCGGGATGCGAAAGGAATAGCCCGATTTTTAGGAATGATAAATTATTTCCACAAGTATATCCCACATCTAGCCGAAATTGCAGCACCTCTAAATACTTTAAGAAAGAAGCGAGTTAAATTTGAGTGGAATGAGCAACACCAAACCGCATTCGAGAAATTAAAAGAAAGCATCATATCACCCCCCGTACTACAATTAGCCGATTTTACAAAACCGTTTGTAGTGCAGACAGACAGTTCAAGTGTAGCCCTAGGTGCAGTAATATATCAGGAAGTAGATAACTCTAGATTACCTATTAGTTACGCTTCACACACCCTGACAGACCAAGAAAAGAAATACTCCGCATACGAATTAGAATGTTTAGCTATCGTTTTCGCTTTTGAGAAGTTCAAACCCTTTTTAGAACATAAAGAGTTTTTGTTAGAAACAGATAATCAAGCATTATCTTGGCTACTAAATCACCCAAAACAGTTAGGTCATATCGGAAGATGGGTATTAAGATTAAATTGTTTTAAATTCAAAGTACAACATATTAGAGGCACCCAAAACGTAGTTGCCGATACACTGTCACGTATGTTCCAGCCGAGTAGTAATACTTACGAAAACAAGAGTAGAGAAACGCCGATTATTAATACTTTAATTACCGAATTTCCTCTTGCATTTACGGACTTAGCCCAGTATCAACAACAAGACCCACGTTTGAGACCAATTATTGAACAACTCGATAAAGGAAATAAGTCAGAGAAATACATATTAAGTAAGAGAGTGTTATGTTGTAGAATAGCGAACGGAAAATATTTACGAATAATCGCCCCTGATATTATTAAACCTATGCTGATGGAATACTATCACTCTTCCACCATTGGAGCACATATGGGAATAAATAAAACCATACATCGAATTCGTAAAGAATATCACTGGGAAAATATGAACAGTGAGATCGCTAATTTCGTGAAAAGGTGTAAGTTGTGTGCACTCAGCAAACCAGCGAGAAACAACCAAATAAGTCAATTAATCTCAGAGATTCCTGCTACCCCGTTCTCCAAAATTTATTTAGACTTCAGGACCCTACCCGCGTTCTAAATCAGGAAATACAATGTTATTAATTTGCGTAGATTCTTTTAGCAAATTCGTCTGGATGTACCCCATGCGGCGAGCCTTAGCTTCTACCACAGTAAGTATTTTACAGCATAGATTATTTAAAGAATTCGGTATTCCAGTTCATCTAGTGTCGGATAACGGACCACAGTTTAAGTCCAAGGAATTCAGGAACATGTGTTTCAAACTAGGAATAGACCACATTACCACTACAGAGTATCGTCCGCAAGGAAATATAGCTGAAAGGTATTTGCGAACCTAAAATCTGCTTTAATAGCCTACCATGCTAACGATCATACGTCTTGGGACCAGAACCTATCCTGGATACAATTCGCCTTTAATTCAGCATATCATGAAGGACATAAGTCTACCCCATTCGAATTATTGTTCAAGTATAAACCTAACCACCCATTATCCACTAAGTGGAAAATACATGAGTTGTTACCCCTTGAAATTAGGGATAAAAATATTAAGAGAATATGGAATGAAGCGCGCGCTAATTTACGAGCAAACTTAGCGAAATCAAGGAAATATCACGAGCGAAATAATAATAATAATGAAGTAAAGTACCAAATCGGTGAGTTAGTAATGTATAAAACACACCCTACGAGTAGTGCAATCGATAAGACAACTTCCAAGCTATCATACCGATGGTGCGGTCCTTATCAAATTCACAAATACTTAACTCCAGTAACTGTAGCCCTGTACGAACCCTCTACTCAAAAATATGTACGAAGAACACATATTTCGCAGATAAAACGTTATCACAAAGAAGGAAATGGTAGAGTACAAGTTAAATAAATGTCAAAAAAAAAAGGTATATGTTTTGTACTCAACTGCAAAAGAGTACTTGAGTAACATTTGGCTACCTAATCGTATAAATAGGTACGAGGCCTGATCAACCTTGAATCCTATTCATCGAAAGTAGAGCAAAGTAAGAAGTCAGCTGACATCAAATATGAGGAATAATTAAGTAACAAATTACTTAAAGAGTAATTCTATAACTAGAATAACTCACAACTAAAGAAAAATCCGGTAGTAGTCATAAGTAGTAGAGTTAAGAAAAATTTAGAATGTTTACAATATGTTTTATAATGTGTGAATTTTATGTAGTATTAGAATTAGTCTGTAAAGTATGAAGTATATATATATAGATAGTAAGAATAAGCAAGTCGAGAGTGACTTATGCAGCTCGTTATTACATACAGAGAAAAACGGGTGAGAGAAATTTCACACGGGAAATCCCCAAGCATACTCCCGGTACATTGCTGACCAAATTATCCGGAGTCTGTGTTTTTAAGCGGCGGAGTATGTGACGATTTCATTAATAAAAATATGGTAATTATCAAATTGGTAATGTGTAGGCTGAGAAATTTTTAATAAAATCGCACATTTAAACTAAATCTTATTGCTATCATTAATAATAATAATATTTAATAAAAGGTCTAATAATAAAATAAAAGAAATACGATTGTACAGAAAGGGTAAAGCTTGTTAATTAATCCTGCATAGACAGGCACTAACCAAAATTAACTTGATTTCCGACCTCTAAACAAACTAAATATACTTGTTAATTTTGACATTATTTAAATAATTAAACAAGACCACTGTAATGTATTTTAATAACGTCTGTAACTAAGAATATCTCTACTTAATTAAATAGTCAAACTTTAATCCTTTAAATAAAGAAGAAACATGGAACTACTTTTATGTTGCTTGGTAAATGTCGCGAGATTACTACTCTCACCCCTAACTATTTTCACCCACTTGAAATGGAGCGGTCAACCCGTAAGCTGCGCACAGCAGTAATGTGGAACGTTAAAAATAGTTTGTTTCCTAAAGTGATTAATCCGTCAGTTAAGACACAGAGGCATTCTTTATACTATTAAACAATGTGTTGCGTTAATATAGTTGAACCGCGATTCATATAAATATGTTGTAAACGAGTAAGAAAGAATAATGAAAATTTAGCGCCTATGACATCTCTACAAAAAATCTTAAAATATAAAACTTATGTAATTAAAACTGTGGTAAGACCATAAAGTGAAGTGCAACAAATAAACAATCATGTGAAGTAGATACAGGTGAATAAAACTTTTGTGTTAATCATTCAAATCAACGAGCTATTACTACCCGTTAGCCAAGAGCAGAGAACCAGGACCCGCAATGATCTAAAAGACTTCAGGACTACACCATCCCCGGATACGAAGATAACGAGAGATAGCTGACCTACATCAAACATGCTGCAACCGAGGACCGAGGACTGGAATAACGAGGAGCTGGAGGATATCGAAAGGTGACACGGAGGCATGCCTTCCGTGGTTATGAAATACTAAATATTATATCCAACAAAAGACAATTAAATTAACAACATTAAGACATTTTAAGTACTGACAGTAATTGTATTCTTATTCTTAGTAAAAGAGTTATAGCTCTAAACTGAAAGCTTTATTGTTTTAAAAAAGATTAATAAAGTCCATTCTTCAAATGGCACAATTTTAAAGATTGTATATGGCGAGGTGACCATTATTAACCTACTATATTCAATCCCGGATCCGGGGAATTAATTAAATTTGATGTACATCTTATTTTGAGGGCCCTTGTAAAAGAATAAAATAGAATCATCTTGTAAACTGTAAGCTGTTGAACCATATATGTTGAGAATTTTAAGTAGAGCAATTAATACCATATGTAATAAAGAGATGTCATCTGTAGTACCGACTAAACTGAGTGCATACATCAACAGTCTCCCCCTTCCAGAATCCTTTTATATTAATTGTTTTGGTGTTGTGATTAATTTTCAGCTCGTCACAACGAAGGCAGCCTGTATGATTGGCATTTATAATTAATGCAGGTTCCCTAGGTTATAACACAAGTTAAGATGTTATAACACATATATATTTTTTTAAGAGTTATGTGTTTTTATTAATACAGCTTCTAGGAATATTCTGAATTTATTAATAATTTTTTGTAATTTCTTAATTTTTTAAATACTAGTAGTAACAACCGGCAGTAATAGCAATAACGTACTGTTCTCACCATACATGTTATTTACTCTACTCTAGCAAACGGTCGCATGGAAATGGAACTGTCAGTAAAGTTTAGATGTTTGGTGTTTTATTGGATCTGGCCGGATCGTATATGGAATCGTGGTCACAGTTTCAATCGGATTTATCTGTAACGTGACACGTTGAGACGCCGGTCGCGTTAATTCTCGGTAACAAATTCTTGAGCGTCTACCAATGTAAAAACGGGGTTACAAAGTCATTCGCCTATATCCTCACACCGGCCCGCTATTATTTTATACTTTTTCGTATAATTAATCGTAAAATACTATTGTGGCTAGTTTCGGATGTATTTACGTAACATAAGGAAGATGCCTGAAGAACGTACCTAAATAGTCTAATACAGTTGTATGTATGCAGTTTATTCGTTACCGCTAAATCTAACACATGTTGCTGGTTCTGTTCTGGAAAAGACCTCCCAGACTTTAAATATCTCTGTGAGTCCGTCTTTTCACTTTGCTCGTGTAAATAGCCTAAAGAGCCAGTAGTTAGTAGTAGTAAGAGCCGGATTAGATAGAGTTATAGTTAGGAGAAAGAACAAATGAGAACAAAGAAGTTTATAGTTAATATTCATTATCTGATATGTTCAAATTGTTAGTCCTAAAGAAAAATATTGAAAGTAATCGATTTCTTACAAAATTAATTGTTTATGAAGATTCTACTCTGAGGCACGCCAATAATAAGTGACCGTTTCCCATTCATTCATTGTGTGGTGTTTTTTGTTTTAAACGTTTTCTAACCAATCTTACACGAGTCCTTGCAGCAGCAGAAAACTAAATGAAAGTTAAATTTTTAAAAATGTGTTACTGTGTGTAAAAATAGGTTAATCTGTCCCAAAAATATATTAAAGTATTAAAGTTTTTCCTTTCAATTGCGTATTATGAAGGTATGTTATTGATTTTACACGAGTGTTGCAAATAGCCTTCTTCCCGGGGACGCCTCTGTTAAGTTGGGTCAGCTCTGTGTCTGCTATTATCATTGTTATTTAATGTTATATGTGCAAGAAATTCAGGTTTCAACAACTTGCATGGATATTTTCCTTTATACGCTTTTAAATTGTTTCTTTGTGTACTTTGTTGCATTTAAATAAATCATTGTACGAATACCCGCAGATTATCATGCGTAACAAAATTTGTTAAATATTACTAATTACATTAGTAGTTTTCAGTTATTCCTCTATTCTCTGTGTAAGTCTATACACGTGGACCTAGTCTTCCCTGCTGTGTTGGTTACTGTTAATACATTGTTAATGAGGTCTAAGTAAAGTAGAAACATCCGTTTAAAAGTAATGTTTTGCATGGTTGGTTTACCGTTATCGCTATCGTTTGTTATACCACTTTTGAGTGTAATCACGGCTAGAGTCCGTCGCTTAATTTGATATGTTATACGAAAAAATACTAAAATGCCAACGTGTTTGTACATTGATTTAGTAAATTTCTATAAACAAATGTGAATAACTCCAATTCACTCTAAAGTCTAAAGTTAAGGTTCCACCTTGTTGCGTTTCAACATAAAGTGACCGCCTCTTGTACTCTAAGAATACAAAAATGATTTAACAACCTGATTTACTGTTTCATAAGTCCGTGTTTTACGTCTTGTATCATTTAAACCATAGCTACAATATGCTACAATAATACCTGTAGTGTTATCGCATAGAAAAGAAAAATATTAAGCAACAAAGAACAATTATTTTTAATTCTTTGAGTGGATGTATACTATTAGTAAATATTGAGAAACACAATAATAAGTAATTTAATTGGTTCTGAAGTCAGAAAAATGTCATGTTTAGTAGACTGTGTGAAGATATTTGTAATTATTCGCTTGCTAGATGTCATTTCAGGTCACGCATTAGTTTGTTTTCTTAACTTGAGTAAGTTTGTACTTATAATTTTTTAAAGTAAAAACCTTGCGTACGTTGTAAGAAGTGAAAGAAGGTTAGATATCGTCCCAGTGCTCTGTGTCGTAATGTGATCGGTCAGCATATCTGTAAAATAATATGTGGTCAGCGAACGTTCGACGTTTGTAAAAAATATTTGCGAAGTAAGTACTGTAGTTCACGTCGTGCCTCAGGACTGCCACTGTTTTCGTATACTCTGACAAGGCGTTAAATTTAAATTTTGTTACCTTTTTTATTTTCGTATATTTCCGTTTGATCCCATTTTTCTAACTAATAAGGGCTAAACTGTTAACTAAAATATTAGTACTAGAACCTAGTAACACTAAAATACTTTATATCTTAAATATTAGTCGTCCGTCGTAGTTTGAAGCCGAAGCGTCCAGATTTGTGTTTATAATTCAGGAGTAGTGAAAGTGCGAAATCTATTATTGTTCACGAAGGGGCAGTATTTGTCCTTACGGAGACCTTCTGCAAAGAATCTTGTAAGAAGGGAGAGTAAATGAGGTTGCGTAAGCTGACGGGTAATCTCGTTGCCTGCGATTGCACCGAATTGCTCCGGCCGTGGTTTATAGGAAAAGAAACGTCTTGTAATGACTGCTTTTAGACTGTAAGAAAGATTTTTTTACCGTATGTGGCCTTTGCTGATCCTAAAAATATATAAACGTATAAACGATTAGGTTGATCGGGAAGCTATTGTGTGTCCAAGCAGCCATGCGCCCTGAAGGATTAAGCCCCCTACACATTATCGGACCGAACCACCAGACACGACCAAACACCCAGACCGTCTGTGGTCGGGTCAAGGCTACACACCTTCGGACCGGACCAACTTCAGACAGGAACCTATTTTCTCTGACTAGTCGAATGTTTGATCTTGTGAAGGAAAGGGTGTCGCGCTATGGCTCCGTATCTTTCAAAAATGCAAAAAATCGGTGTAGCTTTAAGTGTTTTAGTAGCAACTAGTGATGACAAGTGTCGAAAGAAGAGAAAAATGTGGGCAAAGAACTTGTTTCAAAAACGGAAAACATTCACCCATGCAAACTTACTTAAAGAACTGGACTCAAACGATTTTCGTAATTTTTTACGGATGGATGAGGAATGTTTCATCAATTTACTGGATTTGGTGAAACCATTTATTCAGAGAAGAAATACGGTCTTCAGGGAATCCGTGAGTGCAGAAGAGAGGCTAATTGTGACACTTCGTTATTTAGCTACTGGGAGATCATATGAAGACATGAAATTCAGTGCTGCTATATCACCACAACTTTTATCAGCTATTATTCCAGAAACATGCGCAGCTAGCAACGCAACAAGAAACAGAAGCACAAACAGCGAAGGTTCGGCAATGACAAGGGAAGTTCGGCAACAACGCTACAAATTCCACGACCAGACTGAAAAGTGGTGGGGACGGTCCGCGGTCCGATGGTTTTCCCATCGAACCTCCCGACCGTCCGTCACGACAGATTTTGTCCGCGGACACGCCTACACATCTTCGAACCCACGACCAAACTGCGTTTTGTCCCGACGGTCCGGTGGTCTGGTCTGATAGTGTGTAGGGGGTTTTAGGCGACCCTCGCACCCCCACGCGCGCTCACCCACGCGCAGCCCGGCCCACCACCCGCTAATGGTTCTTTTATAAGTCACCTACTAGGCACTGGACTGCAAAACTACGAATTTTTAAATATTTATCTTTATCCAATTAATATTGTAATTTTTAAATTCTACATATTATTCCTTAAAAAATGAGTCCAAACACGGTGTCATTGTGACACTCCTAAGCAGTTTAAAGGTCATTGGGTTAGATTAAAAACTTGACTATTTGAAAGTGGTTCTTTAGACTTTATTTGAATCAGTTGTAACATCGTACAAATTTACAATAACGCTATGTGTGATAAACAATGTATGCAAAATTCAAAGTCAAGTACAATAATTAAGAAACGATAACAAATTGCGTTACAATTTATATGGCAAAAATTCATTTATAATAATATCTTAAAAGGAAAGTTTAAATAAATTTATGCTTACGACATTTTACAATATACAGGTACAATAACAGTTATAGGAGACTTCTTCAAACGTGTCAAAAACATAATATTCATCTCTACAAAATTAACGAAACAACAAGTAAATAAATGGACGGAATTGTTTTGATTTGGTCTATTAAATTAAAAAAAATTTAATAACGATAAATATTACAAAGGATGCTGTGAGAAGATAACCCCACTAACTTACTGTAAAACTGCGCATCCAACATCGTCGTCTTCAGTGTCACTATCACTTTCAGACTCACTATCTCCAGGACACAAGTTTAAAATTAAGTCTCGAACACTGAGATCGTCAAGTCCTTCACTTTTCCAATCTTCGTCCATCAGCATCTTCACGTTTTTTACATATTTCTCCCACAATTCTGGCGTCACAGCAGCTACAGCTTCCAAAAAGAGTTCTTTTACGTCTTTTAACTTAAAATTTTTGTTTCTCTCTTTCATGTAATATTTTAAATATCCCCAGACCATCTCGATTGCGTTGTACTGGCAATGATAAGGTGGAAGGCGGATCACTTTGAATCCCAATTCTGCTGCTTTGGAATCAATGAAGTAGGTGGGATGCGGGGGTTTGTTCATTTTCACAACGTTATAAAGTTCCGGCTTCTTCAGGTCAGGCGGAAAGCACACTCCTCTGTCATTCAGCCACCTTATCATTTCATCTTTGGTAGAATTCGATGTCGGTGCCTTATTTTCCACTCTCGAATGATAATGGGCGTTATCCATAATTATAGTAGTGCCAGGCGATAACACCGGGATTAAAATGTTGAAAAACCAATTTTCGAACACTTTGGAGTCCATTTCTTCGTGGTAATCACCGGTCTTACAAGACTGAAAAATAAGTGGTGGCGCTTTGATCCATCCATCTTGTACTCCCCGCGTGACAAACTATCAGACGTTTACCTTTTCCAAGTGGGGCGCTCAAAGTTCCCTTCACACTTCCATCAGTCCAACCCTTATCGTGACTTATATTTTCATTAACCCATGTTTCGTCCAGGAACACAGTGGTTTTTAGGTCTATATTGTGTGTTTTCCGAAGAAACTGGCATCTTTTCAGAGCGATGGATGGTTTCTCCATTAACACCTTCCTAGTATTGAACTTCTTATATGCGAATCCCAAGTCCTTCAACACGGTGGCTAAGGAAGACTTACCACCATTAAAAAGTCCAGCTTCCTTCAGAGAAACCTGCAGTCTTCTTAAGGTGGGCACTTCTTTTCTTTCGTAGTATCCCATGATGTGGCGACGTATGGCTGACTTTCCGAAGTCATCCACTTCCGTAACAGGTCGGTTCCGAGGTGTTTGAGGATTCTTCTTCCTAGGAGTACTAATTAATGTACGTCTCTTCTTTTGTAGAGAGTTTGTGACATCTCCACCATCTTGTGTCGATGACTCTGCCGCCACCGTTTCGGTGTCATCTTCGCAAGAGGCTTGTTCTGTCTCATTACTTTGTACAGTAATTTCGTCCTTTAGTTGAGTATTTATTCGTTTTACTGTCCGATATGAAACACCGCAAGCGTCAGACACTCTTTCCAAAACCTTTTTGACGTCTTTTAAAGGGCCTAAGTTATTTTTCGCCAAATAAAAGTATCGAATCACAGAAGCGACTATTGTTCTTGCTTGTGAATGTAAAGTTTCTTTTGACTTGCCAGAAGACATCATTAAAGAATTCAAACACACACATAAGGAACTCGCTATACTTTTAAAAAAGAAAATAGGACTTAATATAGAGACACAGAAATACACTATATCCCGCAATATACTGACCGACACAGAGCTCTACTAAACACTGAGCGGCAGGTAGGCCGGTCTGCACGTGTGTCTGTGTGTGTGAGTGGGGGTGCGAGGGTCGCTTAATCCTTGAGGGCGCATGGCTGCTTGGACACACAATAGTAATGTTGTCCATCGTTCTATTGCTCTTCTCAGTGTCTGCTAATTACTTTTTTTAAATTGGTACAATTTCCGTGAAACATTACTTATGAGGGCGATTTGAAAAGTTCGTGGCCTACCATGTAAACGAATGTGTGACGTTTCTGTTTTTTACCCCATCGTGGCGCCACGTTCGCCCCACGAACAGCTGTGAAGCGTCATGTCGGGTCAACTCATTTTTGCGGAGAAACAGCTGTATAAATAAGGTTATCTCACACTGAAAATGGAGAAAACTGAACATCAAATTTTTTGTTAAGAAAGGTTTAACGCCAACAGAAATTTTTAATGAGATGAAGAATGTGTTGGTTCTTCATTTACTACAGTGAAAACATGGGCTACTGAATTTAAACGTAGTCGTGCAAGTTTGGAAGATGACCCGCGTACTGGGCGTCCGAAAAGTGCCACTACACCTGAAATATTCAATAAAGTGCACGATATTGTTTTGGAAGATTGCCGTTTGAAGGTGTCTGAAATTTTTAAGCCTGTGGGCATCTCAGATGAAAGGGTACATCACATTCTTACTGACAAATTAGGTATGAAAAAGCTGTCTGCAAGATAGGTGGCGCGTTTGTTGACAAGTGACCAAAAACGCATGGGAATGCAAGATTCTCAGGAATGTTTGGACCGTTTTAAGAAAAACCCGAAAGATTTTATTCGTAGATTTGTAACAACTGATGAAACTTGGGTCCATTACTTCACTCTAGAAACAAAACAACAATCGAAACAATGGATGGATAGTGATTCGCCGCCTCCAAAAACGGTAAAATCAATTTTGTCGGCTGGAAAGTGTATGGATACATTTTTCTGGGATGCTAAGGGGATATTTTACTAAATTGCCTTGAAAAGGCTCAAACGATAAATGGAGAGTATTACGCTAACCTTTTGGGCCAATTAAATGTAAAAATTCGAGAAAAAGTCCAGGTTTAGCAAAGATCATTTTCCATCAGGATAATGCACGCCCTCACATGTGCGTTGTGTGTATGGCAAAAATCGCCGAGTTGAAGTACGATCTGTTGCACTATCCGCCTTATTCACCTGATTTAGCGCCATTTGATTTTCATGTATTCCCAAACCTCAAAAAATTTTCGGAGGGAAGCGATTTTCCTCAGACGATTAACTGAAAGCGGCAGTAAACGGTTATTTTGAGGATCTAGAAAAATCGGACTTCTTCAACTGGGTAAGTGACAGGGTAAATGACTTGACGCTTCACAGCTGTTCGTGGGGCGAACGTGGCGCCATGGTGCGGTAAGAAACAGAAACGCCACACATTCGTTTCTATGGTAGGCCGCGAACTTTTCAAATCGCCCTCGTATTATCGGAATTCAAGTGGGCCCTTCCTAGGCAGAGAATCATTTTAAAAAGATGGGTGCCAAGGGCACTCGTCGCCACTTCATCATATAGATATAGGCCTAAGTGGTGCAAATGAATTTATACCATTTTCATTTAGACAAATTTATAATTTTAAATGTGGTACTATTTTTTGCACAGAGAAATTACAGCCACAAGGGGACAAAGGAGTGTAATCGTATTATGATTTTTTCTGCGGATACCCTTCTACCGATATTTAGAGTAATCAGGTCTAAATATTCCATCTCGAAAATTTGCAGTTGGGGGGGGGATTCAGATCATTACATGAAGTATTGTCTCAGGAGAGATTTGACATCATTGTCTTCTGTTCCTGTTTCTATTTCGTTAAGCGAAATGATTGCCACCTTGTACGTTATGAAGTAATGATTAATGTTCATTTTTTTATGTGTAGGTTTATATCTGAGATGACTGCTGTGATTTTTACCATGGGCAAGGATTTCGACTTCAGTCTTATTAATTTCCAAACTGTGGTGTGATAACTCGTCCCAACGTGCAAAACGTGACTACCTCCGGGAATTGTTGAAATTTCCTGCTCGTAGTTTAAACCACTTTATGTTTGTCTCAGCATATTAAACATTGTCGTATAGAATAGACTTAACAATACAAAAAGTAGAAAAATATGTTAAACAATTTGTAACTCATAAAAATGTAAAATCATTTTTGTAATTGTACTTATGTATTCATTTATGTAAGAAGCCACCACGTCCGTACGTTGTGCAATTTAACCACAGAAGAACAGGCTACTTAGTTTGTTAGTTTGAACAGTTTCCTTTGTTCACGTTTATTACGTGAAGAGTGTTTTTAACATTCGCCAATCGTATAGTACGAGTTTTGCTTTCAGATATGCTTTAGAATGTTTATGTCATGTTTGTCATTTTTTATAGTTGCGTTTTGTCATGTGTATGAAAACTAAAGCTTCAGCTACCCAAGGTCAATAAGTTATACCACGGTGTTTTAAGAATATGTTAAAACCTAATTTGGATATTGAACTTTTACTATCGATGAAGAAGAGCAGCTGAAAATAATAAAGCATGGAAGACCTCAAGAAAGCAAAGGATATACATGTCCGACTGTTGTGACGAATAATGTGGATGATTAAAAGTAAACAAGGGGGAAGAGATGTAAAAGAAAGTCAGGTGTGCAATATATAAAACATATAAAACAATTAGAAGAGAACGTATAATGGCAGTGTGGGAATTTAAACAAAGAATTAAGTGAATGGGCGACTATCTTAAAAAGTGCGTATGTAGTGATCCGATTCTAGTTCGTTTTGTGGTTTAAAGTGTGTACATTTTTTTCATTTATTTATACGTTATTGAGTCTACGGAAGACATCATACCAAGTACAGTAAGCGAAAATCATGTGACACAGAATGAGGAATGGGAAATTCATATTAGCCTACTTGACGAATTAAAATAATGGGTTGTGTCATTCTGTAACGAATTCTGTTAATAGGTTGCAAACTAACTAGTAGTTGTAAAACCCACTGAGTTTTAAAGAGTGGTGAATTTGCACAGAACACACACATTAATTAATTTTTATGAAAGTTTTGATGTATTCATCATGAATGGATCAAGAAGTAAGCGAAGCCGTCCATGCCGGTTAGACAACGGAAGAATTGTAAAGTCTTATGGAGAGAAGCATTTCGGTGTGATTATGCATTCATTAGCTACAGTAATTTAAAGGCCTGTGAGCTCAATATTGCATATCACTTCGTCACGGCAGAAATTCTAGACTCCTGTCAGTTTCACGATGACTCATGGTTGTTACCCTACTATGTTAAGTACTCGTATAGGCCTATAACTTAAACTGTGCGTGAAGTCACACTCTCGTAGGTGTCACCTTTCGTGATCCTAATTGTCCAAGTAACGTGCATTAACGCGCGCGAATACCACGGACACGTGTATTATATTCTCCGACTTTCTTTTTGTCATTTTCGTCGATTTATCGTTGAGACATCTTTTTTGAGGTAGTATGTTCAGTGTAATTTCAACTAGGAGATTGCATTTTTAGCATAATATTGGCATAAACGTTATGGTAATTCAGGTTTAACGTTGACCCCTTCAGATACCTTCTCTGTTATGGAGCTTTGGTGTTTTTCGAACAATCACAAAGGACATCGCATTCCTGTGTAAGCAAGACAGCTGATGGCAGCCGTATTTATCAAACTAGCGTCTCATCTGTTTCACCTATGCCGTTTGTTATGCCATATCAAATGCAGTCAAGCACAAATCCTTGCATAATATGTAAACCGCAGTACGGGAATGAGTGTGAATTGTCTTATCTGAATTGTACTCTTCAAGGAATATGCTTATTTTTATACATGTTTTTAACAGGAAACAGTATGTATGTAGTACTTCGTTTTTGTGCGGATCCTATCACAGTACAATGATACCAAAGCGGAGAGAGTTCTGTCACACTCAATGAATAACCGAACTCACATCAGTTAACACGTCCAGACCCTCATCAGCTTTGGCTAACGAAGCAAATTATGAATTATGAAATAAGAACCGGTATTAAAGTATACAAAACTACCAATTAAAGTTACGTAATTTAAAAAATAGGAAGTTTTTTTTGAAATTATGTACTTAAAAGATTATCGATAATGTTATAAACTTCGGAATTTTGCAAATGTGGTTTTTTCGACGTTTTCGCTGACAGTGACTAAACGCTGGTTATAATTCTCATATTAACCCAAGTATCGAGCTGTGTGTATATCGAGACTACATCAAATCAATATCGCCTTCGCGAGTTCATCGACAAGGTAGGTAATTGATGGCACTGCTTTATGATGCGGTGGAGAATGCTTTGTGTTTTTCAAGACTTTCTAGCGCTAAGTTAATTTTATACGATGATGTAATCAAATTTTTTTCCAACCCATGTTTGCATATCCTTGTATGCTTGAGGTATATGAAGTCGTTATTATACTAAGTGTAAGTAGTTAAAGAAACTGTCAACAATCAAAGGAAACTTAACAATCCTTATGAAAGCAGATAAAACATTACTTTTGATAAATACGAGTGTATCTGTTGTCGCCATTTATACTTGTGTCTTGCGTACACCGGAATGCGACATCCTTTGCTCTATTCAAAACACCAATTACAATTACAAAACGTGGTGTTTTGTTTAGTTACATTGAATATTGATGTAACCAGTGTAAATGTTAAAAGAAGAGAATATAGTAAGATTTATTAAGGACCAACGAGTAAGGTTGTGTATAGGAGAAACGAGGGGAATGGAGTAAAAGTTTGTAAATGGAAAACCGTAGAAATAGGAAGAAGGAGTAGGCTAATGGTAAGATGAAAAATAAAGCTATGGTGGATATAAAGAGAAAATCTCCAGTCCCTAGGGGGTAACTGGAGAGAACAATTCCAAAATAGAAAAAAAAAATAGGAAATTTATGCACAAAGTAGGCTATAGATACGCGCAAATCAATAGAGCATGAATGTAAAGAGAAGAAAGTGAGCTGATTTAGAAAAAGAAACGATCGTAAGAGCTCCCTGAGCAGTGCTACAAACGCTTGTGCAGAGTAAAGTGTAAAATAATAAATAATATTATGACACGAGTTTACAGTAGAAAGTCGGGTTGTTAATAGAAAGCTACATATAAAAAAACTAATATGTTAGTTTTTAGTAAAACAATTTACGACAGTCATATAAACTTTTGCTAAGTCAAGAAGATCATTAACGAACTTCGTTAATTTAATTCTACTATTATTTCAACTTCCAATGAGGTGGACGTGCTTGACTTTGAGATACATATTTACAGCATTTTAAAGTTGTTCAGTAAAAGTGTTCCGTGTCTTTGTTTTTCATTGTTTGTGTTGTATTGAGTTTTCTGCGTAGAATTCTGTTCGTCACACACCCAGCTAGATACGAAAGACGTGTACCACCGTAGTACATTTACAAACCAATATTCGAGTTATTCTAGAGTTGGGAACCAGTTTTTTGTAACTTAGTGGAATAGCTATGATACTGAGAGATTTCCCGCCATCTGTGGAAGAGATCACCTGAGAATAGGTGAAGAACAGTGCGATCCCACAGACGATGTTGATGCCTCGGGTGTACCAGATAACCGGGTGATGTGCACCGGAAATTTACAGATGTAGAGAAACAAATTGTTAGTAGACAACTATTAATAGTAAAGTGACTAGTAACGCGCATGATTTGTCATAAATGAAGGAAGCATCCATCGTTCGGTAGCGTCATGAGGATAGTGGTTAGCGAGCTGGTACTAGAAACCTACCCCTATGACACGTTTCTAATATACTTGAGACGCTGTTGTGAATTGACTGTAATTGGGCTAGACCAGTGTTTCCGAAATTGTTTACTTACTACCCTCAGGAAAACTCTATTCATAGACTTATTCAGAACAACTCTGTCACTTAGATGTAACTATAAAAACGGGTGGATATAACGGAACAAGAAAGGACTTTCCTCGTTTGCAGCGTATTGTTCGCTTGAAATCCGAGCAAGTCTGTTCATTGGCAGACGATGCGATAGTGACCCTGTAATGCGTATCAGAGTATAAGTTGATATACGTTACGGACACAAACAGTTAAAACGAGATTAACGATATGATATCATAAAGAAGTGGAATTGACATAAAACAATGGGGGTTTATTGCTTCTTATTAAATTTTCAATAAAATGGCAGTCGTTTACAATGTTTAGGCGACCAAAATGACAAAACGTTTACCGTCTTCTTATTGCTTACTTCTTGTGAACACTCAACCCCCCCCACCCACCCACCAGATTCCCCATGAGCCCATGGCGAGGGTCAGTAACGGTCCTTTTGGAAAACTACGGAATAGATAAAAAATTCAATAAATGAATACGATGCGCCTTGGTTTTTATATTTACGGCGTTTGTTTGACATGTGTTATGTAGGCGATTGCTTAGTAAATGACCTACATGTAGAAGACAGGGCGATAGTTATTAGACATATATGGCAGCCGGTGATACGCTCAGTAGCTTTGTCAGTGAGTTTAGTCATAACACTACTGTCAACTGCTACTGTTGTAAATTGACATATTAGCTGTGACGTAATCTAGAATTGTGTATCGTCCTTCACGGTAAACATTGTTAGTTTGTTTTGCGTACATGACTGTAGTAGTACGTAGTATGTTGCACATCACGTGGTCGTCAGATATATTTTGAGAGGAAACGCCTTTTACATAGTACAAGCCAGTGTGATAACAAGAGTCTTGAACTTTCGGGGCTGCTTTAATACACAAATACACAGTACGCGCACGCTTTTCATATTAACTACTCTTTCACGATTAGTTACATTGTCACGTAACTTTCTGAGTGTTTTTATTTTTCTCAGCGTAAGGTATTATTCCAAAATTACTTTGAGACTAAATTTTTTTTAGGCGTTTAGAATCTCAGATGTATAAGTAACAAAATTTCTCAGTTGAGTTAATCACCATTGTATGAGACTGTTGACATACAGGAATTGTTAGATTTAATGAAGGTTTCTAAACTGGAGTTACAAAAGTATTACATCGCGTTTGATACGTACTTGTATTTCTCATGAGGCAGTGTGAGGAACGGAAAATTAACTGATAATTAAGGTATAATTGTAACTGGTTCACTCGTAAACAGTTTTACGATTCAATTCAGCAAAATAGTCTAAACACACACACAAATAGAGCATAAGTAACCATCCGTACAGTATACGCGCTCGCTATATGAGAAGTGACTACACTTTTATTAATGGTTGGTCATATTTTACTAACATAAACAATTCTGTATATTACGTATGTACAGGATAGGTACATTTTTTGTCTAGACGGATCCTTAAAACATACGCTCAGTGCGTTACGAAAAAATAACAAGAACTGTTTCATAGAACATATTGATTACTTATGTTCTCTGGGTCACGATTGCCTGTATTTATGTTTCTCTTCCTCATCTAATTAAGGAAGTACTCATTAGTTTTAGCCAGAGACTGTTTGCAGTCTGATACTAACATACATTTTTTAAAAACGGAAACTTGTTTATTTTTGTTGCAGTACCATTACAATAAAATACGTAAAATTATTTTGACAGAAGTCTATAAACACTAAATTTTACTTAAAATGGTCACAGAATTAAAATTTTGAATTTTGCCGGTATAATATGTACTTTAGATATCGTCGTTTACTTTTTAGGATACTACTGGTTCAGCCTTATTTAACGGATGTCCACTTCACAGGCAAGAAGGAAACCATTCTACAGCGGATTTTGTGATCGGTTACAGTTCTTCACTTCGCGTTGCAACTTAAAAGAAGCTATCATTCACATAAAGTTGAAAACGTTCGAAAATAACGTTGAGGTTCAAATCGCATGATAGAAATTCGACTTGTAATTAAGAGGTCTTTAAAAATGCCTGTTGACATCTGGAAGACCGAACGAAAGATATCAATAATGCTTTAACGCAAACGGAAGAAAGTAAAACAAAAAAAAAACTTTTGTTGCGAAGCCTCCCCGATTCAGATTTAAGAACCCTTCATATAAGATTGTTTGGTAGTGTGGAGAAAAATTGTTCCCAGATTCAACCTCGTCCTTTTCTTTTGTCTAAATCAGCACTCGTTCAAGTTAGAAAGCGTTCCTTGTTTATATCAAGTGTTCTCCACTGATTGACAAGACCATTTCCTTTGAATGCGTTTTTGTCTTCGTTTGTTTTTTGTATCCTGATTTGCTTCTCGTGAATAAAATTTCACATTCTTCGTTTTCTTGGAATAGATCTGAAGTCGACCCTCATCATTGTGGTTGTGTTAGGTGTGCGTAGCCAACCTTGAACTGGTACCATTTACAGCTCATAATTCTGTAGAGTTGTCACGTACATGTAAAGAACAATAACGTGGGAGGTTCCTTACCTTTAATCGATCCCGAAGTAATGAGTCAATCGCCATTATCGATGAGTACAGTACATCGAGTGATTAGTCTCATCGTTGTCACTTTAGACGGGATTGGTAGAAGAGAGTTCTAACGTTATCCCAAGTCGACGGTGGATAGTAAATTTTTAAGAAGTTTTGATTTTACTAATGTAGTCAAAGGATGGTTATAGATTCAACACTAATCGATAATCCGTCTGCATTCCTAACACCATAGTGTCCATATTGTAGTCAATCGTGCATGAAGTAGGTTTAATTTAATTTTAATGCAGGCAATTGTAGGCGGTAAAATCAATATTATTATACATGTTATCATACAGATTATATCACGCATTCGGCGGTCAGGTTTCACTGCTCACAGTACCGGATTTGCTTGAACGAACACAATGCGAAGGAGTCTGGGAAAGCGTGTCTCGTGTGTATCTGGTTCATAACCGGTCCGCGTAGAAATACTGTACACCTGGGAATGACTGTGTTCAGCCAGTCCCAATAGTATTGTCTGTTGCAAAGCACATTCATTCATCTGTCCCTGTACGAGTCCTCACTGTTCTGTTTTTATTATCTGGGTAAACGGCTTTCTCTTTGTTGTCAACGGAAATAAAATGACTTGGAAGTTTGAAAAAATCTTTGTTCGTCTTGTTTACTTTCCTGCAATGAATTTCAGTTATAAGTCTGCAGAGACCGAAATGCTGCATGAGTAGTACAGCTGCATGAGTACTACCATTGCTGAAGTACATTAAAATTCATCTGGTATCCTGTTAGTCATGAGGTTACAATTATTCCTGTAACCATGCTAGTTCTCATTGGTAACGCCTCTTGGAAACTTGAGCGCGGTAAATTTTTTATGGACTTAATAAGTATTTAGCAAAATTCGTCTTTAGGTGTCCGTATATAACACTCACTTATCCGGAGGATTCGTGTGGAGCTCATGAACAGCATTATCTATAGTTACATTCGTGTAAATTAAAAGTAAACATTCGCCATTTATATCCCGCCGGTGGTCAGTTAGAGACATTCGCAATAAAGGATAGTCGAAAGTTTAAAAGATAGTGGGAATAGAAAATTACTCCTTTTTCTTCTCGTTCTATGTTAGGTCATGCTGTATCTTTAGTATTTGGTTCTCGAGACTACACTTGTCACAGAATCTTCTCAAAAGTCGTCGTGTATTTCTGCTTATAGTGGATTATCTTCGCAAATAATGCCCAGTAATACTCATTCCGCTCCCTTCCTATACTGTCTTCTTTCTCTGCCTGTGATAGTATAATATGTGTATACTACAAATGTAGTTTAGGAATGGAAGGATCTGCCGCTAATTCAATTACCCATTATAAGTATATATGGGGTCTCTTACTTCTTTAACTTAATACGGCTTCCCCGAGCGACATAATCGGACTCTTCGCATACATGTGTACAATATAATAGATTTCTGATTGTTGCCCGTAAAAGACATTAAATTTAACAGTTGATTCGAGTTGATGTAAATATTTCATTGATTAAGAATAATGTTGCCGGGGCGGTAGTAGGTTTTATCACTGTGGAGGGATAACACCATTGCAGCCTGCGCCAACTCGGCCTTGCGTTTGTCGCGTGTTACCGTCACGTTGTACGTATGCAAATTTATCAAGTAATTTGTTTAAAATATGTACTTTCTACCAGTGATAGCATTATCTAATAATACACAAGGCAGTAGTTGCATAGGAGATTATTGACTAATTAAGCATAAGGTATGTAGAAGCGGCAAGTCCCCCCACCGGTAATATAGTATTGAAACGGCAACGGTAATGTTCTGTTGAAAACAGAAGTGTTGGTGCGGGATAACTTTACATAAGAATGCAAATTATTTTCCTGGTAATGCTGTTATCTTACAAATTATGTAACCATAAACCAAAAAATGGACGTAATAAAACGATAAGGAACAATGTCAATGTTACTTTGCATGGCCGTACAACAAGCTTACCAGTGAAAGTAAAAACAAAGGACTAGAAGAATCGTTAATATAATTCCTACACGTCGCACTGTATGTAACTGTTTACACCTACGTGCCGACAGTGACAAGGTCGGAATTCATAATGCAAGTGACATTCTCTTTGTGCTTTTGATTGCAATACACAATGCCACGTCAGTGACTATCTACATGTTAAGTCCAAGAATCTCCGTTTAATGATATGAGTGCCTTCGCGATTACAGTTATGAGCAGGGAAGTTTTCTGTATTACTTTATGTATTTAAGTCTTATGCGCGGTCTGACTGCACATGTGAAAAACTGTAGCCATAAAAATATATTGTTTGGTACTATGCTAAGCCTGAATTTGTTGAGCCTGAAGTTTAGAAGTTTTCCAAAATGACATTGTTGGGATTCTAAATACGAATCTGTTTGGGTGGGAGGGGGTCGTTTTTTTCGATACTCAACCAGATTGTTTTCAGTCAGTCGTAACACCAACCTGACGTTACAACAAAGGTAAGCGGATAAGCCACATTTCCCCATGGTAAACTACCCAGAACTGTGTCAAAAGTAGAAGACCATGAGTACTGACCGAACCGTACAAACCGTATCCCCTTTTGAGATGGTCAGCGAAAAATATTATATAGTAATTATTGCTGGAATTGGCGTAAAAAAATTGTTGGTTGCAGTGGAAAATGGTTGTCAACCATACGTGTGTAGGTGTGTATGATGGGGCTGAGGAATCTTCTCCGTTGTAACTCTCGCTTTTCACGGAAACGAGCGAACCCGTTCGTGTTACACACAGCGGTTGGGGCGTCGCCCTCGGACATGCAACGATTCAGGGCGTGTACGCGTTCATTTGTAATTTCCTTCGTGTAATTAAGGCGTCATGGTATTGCATCAAATCCGATAATTACATCTTCATATTGGAAAAGCGTCTGTGAAGCCGGTGTTTATTATAACATCCATCAGCAGTGTCTTCAACAAAAACAACTCCCTCAACTGCTATAGCTGCCACTGCTTCTACATCATCGTTCTGCTTGTGCTCTAAACATACTGTTAACTGCTAAAGTATTTTTCGCTCCCTCCCTACTACTGTCACAAAGAAATAAAGTTATAAAATAAGCATTTGTAGTGGCTTGCGTTTCGGTAATATTATATCTTTAGTTATTTTAATTCTAACGTAAATTTTATGGAAGCACTGGCAATACGGTTAGACAAACACATTGCCTTACTAGGCTACGAAAAAACATTCGTTATATTGCCAGATGAAAAGAATAGTTAAAAAACTTCTCGTTATGCCGCGAAGGGGGGTAGTTAATATCGGTCACCTGTACAAATGCTCCAGTATTACATTAAAGACGACTGAAAGACTAGAATAGCAAGCAGTGGAGAACTTTGTTAAGGGTGTTACATTCTCCAAACTAGTTTGTATTGCACATAATAATCTTTGTAAAATGTCAAAAAATGTATGAACGATGGACGTACATTGGGACGAAACTGAATGATCCAACTTTTGTACTATAGTCAACTGGCGACACTCTTCATTAAATGAAATATCCACTGAATATGACTTACGGGTCTTCATAGTTAAAAACAAAGACTCTCATATTTAAAAACAACCTCTAAAATAATTGAGATAGTCATCGGATTGTCATTTACGGGAAATGGAGTGTTTAAAACAATCTTTAGATTTTAACAAAACATTTATTATCTTGATGTGCGGGATCTAACTAAAGTTAGCGCGTTCAGAGGATTGGCTTTATCGACCTTGATCATTGTGTTCTAATTAAATTAACAAATAAAGAAAACAACACATATGCTAATAGTTGTGGAAGCAAACAGCAAATTTATCAAAATAAACAGTGCTGCAGAAAAACGTTTATACTGAGGTTGTATTTTTACATTGCTCGTCCTGAAGAAGGTAGACTGAATTAAGTAGAAATATTTGAATTGAAAATTGCACCAAGGAAGTTCTTATTCGCAAGTAGTAGGTATATTGTTTGTTACTTTTGGAAGTGAGTCTTGCATCGCTAAGAGAATGAGAAAACCATCCGTGTTAGTATATTAAAATATTTGGTGATTATTATATTATACTTTTAGGACTGCTCTTAAGCCATTCGAAGGAGATATTTACGCTAAACTATAAGTTCCAAACATGTTTAGCTGGCGCTTCTTCAGATTCTTTAAAACTTTTCGCTCCCATCTTTACCCTTCTTATGGACAATTACCTTTTTAATGAACACTTACAACGTTAACATTATTTTTAAAATGTTGGTATGTTGTTGATGGGCATGTTGGTTTTTTTTATTTTTTTTGTCGTAATATTGTTACAGACGGTTTAAATTATTTTCTAATTTTTTTCTTCTGTTTAATTATAATTTTTCTTGACTTGATCTACGTCGTCTTGAACACCTTCACGCCCGCAGGGTTCTGAAGTCCGTTGTGTAAACCGCGGAATGAAGGAAAACACAGAGATCTCTGTCCCTGAAGATCACACTCATTCAACAGTTGACAGTATTAAGTTTTCCTGTCAACCGAGTGCGCGGCGAAGGCACATCTACGTGTTAACCTTATTACAGCATTGTATAGAAGTAATTTCTTGTTTCCTGTGCTGGAAGGGATTTCCGTGATGACGAATTCGTATAATTGTTGGTCTTGAAATCGTTTTCTGGTTATGCTGTAATTATGTTTTACAGTAGTCAAGGTCGCGCTACGGTTTTTGGCGACCTATCTATGCAGCGAACCTGGCGCCCTTCTTCCTTCCTTCCTCAGGGCAACGTTAATTAGATTCAATAGAAGAATTTGTGGTTTCAACTTCGCACGTTGAGCTTTTGATAACTAGGCGTTAATAACAAAATTTAAATGTTCTTTTATAAACATTATATAAATTGAACGAGCAACTCGACTGACATTTAATCTTGTTTTGTTTCACTTAGTATCTCAACCCTATCCCCCAGATACACACATAGCAGGCATGACTATTTAGAGCGTAGACGTGTAAATTGACAGTATATGGATGAAAGACCCATAGCGGGTTTTTTGGGCGAGAAAGGAAACTAAACCATTACATGAATGTGACAGGTAATATGACAGGTGTAAGTCAAGATAAAAGTTGTGTGATGTTATAAAAAATAATAATCGATACCATACTGCCGCAGTGCATCTCGTGGTATTGCCGATTATAGACTGTAGGTTGTTGTATAACGTACGTACGATATACGCGTAACTCTGTTACATTGACGTCCTGAAAAGAGGAAATACAAATTACGAAACTTCATAACCAAGTGACCGATAAACTTGAAACTGTGAAACGTTGTACTATGTGTTTAGTAGTGGTTTAGATTATAATATGTCCATATAGCCTTGATTAGGTGACAAAAATCTGACATTACTGAGCAAAATATAATATCTTCGAACAAATACACTGCAAGTAGGTTTATTTTCACCTGAAGCACGTTTGACAGAAATTATTCTGTATCTTCAGAGGTTTGTTTGCATTGTAATTGAATGTTTCGCTGTGAAACGTGCGTCAGGTGAAAATAAATCTACTTACAGTGTATTTATTCGAAGATATTACACGGAGACCTGCAGGAAACTGAACGAGTTACTTACAAAGGAATAATGAGCAAAATATGTACAGACATTTTACAAGATTTAAGATTACATCAACCTGGTAAAAAAATCTTTAAAAAAATGTTTTAATTTTAATCAGAATTATTATCAGAAATTTTAAAACAAATATAAAGAGCCGCATATCAGCTCGCAGGATAAATTATTTCCCCTGAAATTGGAAGATTATTTTAAGTAAATTAATGGAATTTAATTACAGTATGAGTTTTGTGTTTTGCGTATTCATTGTGAATTTTATTGTTAATTCATAAAACAATTGTGTTGGGTTTACTAATTACGTAACATGTAACGATAAACACCGTGGTGGCATCAATAAAGCTGTACAGTAATGCTGTTGTGAGTTCGCTCTAGCTCTTTTTACACTACACATTTACGTGCTCAGTTATATGAAGTACGTTTGCTACATAAGACTAAATGAATGTTTTTGTTTGTTTAAAATTTGCCTTGTATAGAAAAATTTAATTACAAAAATATTTCTAAATTATTTACGTATTTTTTCTAAGATTAAGTTGTACTATATCGTCTGACGTCCGCACTAGGCTAACTTACCGTTGGAATGCGATAACAATAATTACTTAAGGGATACTCGTGCCATGAAGTCTACTGACAACATAGTGTGAAAAGCGTTAAGTAGGAACCGATGTTCAGAATAGAGTTCGTGGCGACGACGTACTCTATTTTTCTTATTTTATTTGAGTTTAGTATTTATCCGTAAAAGAAGTGCTGACGTTTGGTTGTAACACTGTGTTGCGCAATTTTAGTAACCACTCGTAGTACGCGTCAGCAGTGTCTCATTTCCTTATGTCAGGAACAAAGTAGCACACGTACTAATCAAACACCCCGAAAATGCGGGATTCGACCCGGATTGTAAACGCTTGTCCCAGTGTCCCAAGAATGGCTTACCGGGACGCTGATTTGTTATGGGTTTTAAATATTGTAGAAGTAGAAGTTTATGTTTTGACGCTGAGGTTGATAAAAAGGAAAGAATGAATTAGTCTGACAAAAATAAGTGTGTAAATTTCTTTTTCAGTTATGAGGGTAAGAACAGCGGCACTCTGAATTTTTAACACTAAGTGTTTATTCGCGATACCATCTCACAGTGGCGACATAGAAAGAATATTGTCGTAGGCCTATATGAAAATTCAATCGTCTCGTCCATCAAAATCAGGCTGGACGTTAACAAAATTGGGTTGGATCCTTCCTAAGTTCTGTACAATTTTCAAATCGACTGTGACTGTAATGAAAAAAATTCTAAAGAACGCTGGTACACTTGAAAAAAGTACTCATGGTTGTAAGCAGTCAGCAGCAATTCTACCTTTGATAATATTGTCCGCGTGTAAAACAATTTTTGAAGCATGAGGACATGGTAAGATTCTGAAAGGATCAACGAATACAATGGCTAGGTCACGTGAAACGGATAAGCGTATACCAAAGAAAATCCTGACGGCACAGGTGTATAAAAGCAGAAAAAGGGATCGACCTAGGATAAGATGGTTGGATGATTTGCTGGAAGATCTCAGAAGAATGGATGTGACGGGTTCCTCTGAGATAGCAACGAATAGGAGACGTTGGAGAAGATTGGTGTTGGAAGCCAGGGCTCACGTCGGGCTGTAGTGCTGAAGAAGAAGAAGTGTAAAACATAGATTTAATAACAATGAAATGTTAATGACAGTAGTTCTTATTAGATAGTAGTAGTAATAATAATAATAACAATAGTTGTTATAAGGCAGTAATTAATTTACTAAATAATGCGTGCCATATAGTAGTGTCAGTAAAATTTTTTGTGGGCAAAAACATCCAGGATTTTCCTTAGGTTACAGCGCAGACAAAACTGTACAAGTTGATTACGTACTACAGCTTTCCCGATTATAAACAAAGATTTGAATGCTTGTACATACAGCGAAGGTGGTGCGGTAGGATTCGTAAAACTGGACACAACGTTACCTTTAATTTTATTGTTATTTAATGTTCTACCACCGACAATTAGATAACAGTGAAGGTCGAAAAGATAACAAAATAACTTGCGTTCGTACACTCTGTGTTGTTCATCATTATATTTCCCTTCTAAAATGCGACTGTAATTTTTTCTCTGTATGCTTTAAGTATATAAATCATTTCTATATTTAAAGCATGGTTTATGGCTCTGAAAACTTTTTTAAAAGGTGGGTGCGAGGTACGATCAGGAATATCGTGCATATTCAACATATTAATAATTAAACTATCCTGTATACGACAGAGCTTAATTATTTCTACTAGTATTAAACAAAAAAAAAGACTTAAAATACGGGTTTAGATCAGATCAAAAGAAAGAAAAGTAGAAATTCTTTGGTTATAAAACGTAATTCATATTATGAAATACGATTAGAATATCCAACGAGTGATGTACCGTATCTAACAAATGGTAGCATTTTAGCAAAAAAAGCTGGCTATAGCTGTTGATTTTTGAGTTTTACCTGAGAGCAGAAGACTGTAGCAGTGAGGAGAAACATTATCTTTAATACTTTTTAATACAGGAAAGTTATTTGCAATAATAAGCCTGGAAAATTAAATTTACAATTCTATGTATCGATTTTAAAAGTTAACGTGTATGAATTAATGACTTGTAGGAACACAAAAGACGTAAAATTAATAGACCATCATATGGTACTTGACTTAGAAAGTTTTGATCTTATAAACCTGAAAATATGTTTTTGAATTTCTGTAATTGTAATTGTTACTTACATCATATGCGAAAATCAGTATATTTATTTTGTTTCTGGTGTATAGTTTCCGTGAAGATCATAGAGAATGTACGGATTTTGTAGACGCTGGTACTCTTTCAAATTCTTTAACGTCTTTGTTTACAAATTGATACTACTATATACAAACGTGTCATATAATCTGTTTATCGTAAACATCCAATTATGTTTGTACTGATTTAAAAATAACGCTTATTCATGTGTATCGCATTTCAGTGTTTCAAATGTAAACAAGATGTCGGCATTAAAGACAATGAAGGTAAACAAGTTTTTATATCAACTTTGATTTCATGATAAGATAGGATATCTCTGTTACAATGTGTGTGTGCAAATTAATTAGTTCGGAACCATAACGTTAATAATACACCATTAATTAAAGTGAGCGTTTATTATTAGTTTTAATTGTAAAATAAACGCGTAAGTTTTAATTGTAAAACTTATGCGTATATTTGCACGATTTACAATAATTTTGTAAGGTTAGTTGTTATAAACCGGCTTATATAGTGTAAGTACAATTTGCTATTCGTCTTTTTTTAATCATTACGTGTTTTTACGTCCTTGTTATTTTGTATTCCATTCGACTTTGTGTTTTTAAGTGTTCCTCTGGTTTTGTTTTCTGAACTAATTTACTTTTTTAATGTAATTTTCTCCATTCGTCGCAACTGCTGCAGTTAGCACAATTAGGATTTGCAAAAATAATTGGGAAAGTCATCATTCGTGAGAAAAGTGGTTGAGCGAAACTCTGCAGATGTGGTTAGTGTTCACGTAATGATGGGCTGTTTTTGTGTTCCGTCTTTGCGAATTCTACGTATTATGTATGTGCTACTATTGCGTGGGTTTCCACAGTATTTGTGTCGCCACTTTATAACGATAACAACGATGCTTGCCATGTGAATACATTGTTTTCAGCTCGTTGGAGATAATTGTGTTTTTCTAATATAGCAGGGTCATCAAGTGTTACAAGTTCATAATTGTAAATGTTTTTTCGGTTTTTGATGTGAAGTATTATATGATTAAATAACTGCCTTGTCTTCTGTTTTTTAATTTGACGCCTTCCACTATCTCATATCCTTTGTGACAACCGCGTAGGAGGCAGTGGTGCGTTGCCTCACTTGCCAATCACATAAGAAGTTCTTATCAGTGGCGTAACTACAAGGGAGGGATTAGGAAATCAATCACCCCCTCACCAGAGCTTTGAAACATTTCAACAAAATTCCATAATAACTTAACGTAGGCCTATTTCTAAACCAATTGTGTGTGTTAAAATAAGGCTTATAACTGTAAAAATAAAAGGAATTAACAATATTTGTAAATTAATAAAATAAAGAGGCGAGTCTAACCTTCAAGCTATCTATCAGTCCTTCCAGAAGCTAGTTTCATCCCCCCCCCCCTTCCAAGAAGCTTCATCTCTCTCCTACAAGCTCATAGTTACATTCATTAGCCCACTGGTTCAAGTACATTACAAAAATATTATTTCACTCACGAAAGAAATTTTCTCTTGAATCATTTCCTTTCATTTATTTGATGAACGGTCTACGTGTTTCGTCTGATTTTCCGACACCATTTTTCCTCTTACGAGCCATTATACTGATTATGTATTCCATTTAAAATCAAAGTATGTATACACTACATTTGCATGTAAGTACTGCAAATGTTGGCCTATATCAGATTTGCGTGCAGTAGAATTTGAACAGTGGCGGCTCAGTAGACCAGTGGGTATGGCACCTGGCTACTAATCGAGAGGTCCCGGGTTCAATTCCCGTGCCCGCACCATAAAATCAAGGTGCGTTTTTCAGCCCCCAGGTCGACTCAGCCTGTTGAAAATGAGTACCTGGGATAACATCCTGGGGATAATAATGGCGGCTGAAGCGTAGTGCTGGCCACACTGCCTTCCTTGTATGCCGGGAAGCCTCACATTAGGCAGCCTACCCTGCCTTCTCCTAAGCTACTTCGGTGGTATACATGGGAGCCATTATTATTATTATTAGAATATGAACAGTACGCTCTGTGTTCGTGGTGTAGGGTATCAACGAATATTACCTAAGCGTAAACAAGTTTGTTGTCCCAAGAGCGGAGATAATCAAGTTAGCCGGCCCATTGTTCGACCTGTATTTTATCGCAGCGGGAGTACAAACATATATCGAAACTAGTGAAGACACTACTGTAGTAATGAACTCGCTTAGAGGTGAACGATCGGAGAGTGTAGTCCCAGTAAGCTGTTCATCAGCCGCAGATAAGAATCGCCAGACTCCTTGAAAAGATGTTAAAGTCTCGGTTAGCCTGACGAGAGACAATGGGTGTCGGTTAGGAGAGTTAGATATAATCGATCCTTATTTTAATCGCCTCTCTTTGTCTATCCTTGGAAGTGTAGAGGTCCTCGGTCACCTGGCAGCCGTGTGTTCACCTTTCCAGGTTTTGTATTCATTCATGTTACGCTTGAGTGTGTAAAAGGACCCAACGATACTTATCATTTTGTGATATAAATATTGTAAAGGGGTTCAGTGGTGCAACTGGGGGAGGGGGGGGTCAGCAGTGCTATTAAAAATGTAAATGAAATTCCATAAAGAGCTACTTCTTAACTACTACTACTTAACATAGAGCTACTTCTAAGCAAGTACATTTGTTAAAATAAGGATTATAAATAACTGTAAAGATAATTATATGCGAAGAATTTATATCACATATAGAATTATACGTGATTCTGGTAGATATTTGTCAGGATAAGGAAATAAGAAATTGTTGCCATCGCCAGCCCGTGAACTTCATACAAAAAAAAAAAATAATAATAATAATGGCGAATTGGTGCAAAAATATTTGTTGCAATTATTTTCGTAAACATCAGTTTTATGAAAAAGTCACCAGAGACCTAATTTAAAGAACATCAAATTGTCTATAAAAAAGGTCCTTATAATATTTTGCTTAGTATGTCCAATAACCCAGAAGGGCGTGTACAGTAGCAAGAGCGTTCGTGAATTTTATAATCGATGGGAGAAAGTCCTGGCAACACATCTCGATGTAATATTACATTGTCCATCTTTTAAAATAAAACTTATCAGTTCTGGGTACATTAATAGGCAGTGGTAGTTAAAAATATACCATATAACAAGATTATCTACCCAAACCTTAATCAAAACTTAATGTAAAAATCGTTGAAGTCATTTATTTATTTATTTTTATTTTTTTTGATGGTACGTAAATCTTTTCCCAAAATTTCAAAGACGTTCGGCTTCCTCGTTCCATGCATATTCGAAGAAGAATAGTATAGAAAATCTGGCGTAGAATATCTCACCCTGTTGAAAGAAGCCCTGATATGTAGTTGCGTCTGAATGTCGGAAGAACTTTTCAGAGATAGATTTGAGTGGACGATCTCCGATTATCCGAGGATCGTGGTTTGGCAGTTGACTGATTGTAAAAATTGTCTCGTATTTTGCTGCAGTAAAGGTGGGGTAGTGAGTCAACAGTATTGACGAAATGAGAGTCATAACTCGCTGTAGAGAATTTAGAATGCGATGTGAACTAAAGAGAAATTTCAAATGTGACGCGTTTATAAATCACATCGGACACAATCGCAGAACATTAGAATGACAATTCGAATGCCAAGGTCGTAAACGATGAATCTTTTGTTAAAATTTTCAGTGACGTAATTCTGTATACTTTATAATTACGGAATGGTTGAGACTGGCAAAGTACTTATTATACCTGTCCAGTTTTTGTACTAGTGAACGTCTGTCTTGGTGTATTAGAATTTTACTTTATATGTGATACAGATTGCATCATTATTTTTGTAAAACTTAATAGGTGCAACAATTATTACGACGAGTTGATACGTTACATTTCGTAAAGTAACAGACGAAATGTTTTTGCTAACCTGTTTATTTCTTTAATCGTATAACCATCAAGGATATAGGAATAACGTTGTCCCGAATAAGCCATTTCTATAAGTTTTATTTACATACGCCTGACTATAGACTGCAGAATGTAGAACATAATAATCTGATTACCATGGATGTTTATCGATGAGGTAATTTTTTTGAGGGTGCATTTATTTTTTTTATCTCAAAATACGTTGTACAGAAATCATGTTTTGTTAGTGAAGTTTTTAGTAATTTGTTCTCACCTTCAGATGTAGGATATACAAATTGGCTACTACGGTGCACTCGGAACCACCGTCCTAAAAATGTGTAAGAATGATTGCATCATTACTATCCGAGGCGTACGATTTACATTTGTAATCGGTCAATGTTTTCATTAAATACTAACCGTCCTGTTTGTCTGTTCTTTAGGTTTTGATCTCTTGTAAAGGCGAGTGAGGTTCAATTATTTTTAGTAATACCTGTGCTCTGAAAACAGAACCCGTTTGTTAACGTTCGTATACGGATTGTGCAGACAACGGAACTTTTAAAACCACGGTCAGTTCAACAGTTTTAAATCTCTTTGTTAGAATGAGCAGTCAACGATTTTGTAGTGCTGGGAATAATCAACCATATAAAGAATCGAGAAACAATTTTTTTGAGAGTATTTTTACTTCCATGTTCCATATGGAAATGGAAGTATGGTCATGGCGAAAAAAATCGTATTCAAAATAACGGCAGATTCTGATTGTACTACCCTCAAAACATGAAAAAAGTAATTTTTCGAAAAGTGTCTGTGTGTAGAATTTTTTCTGTGGCAAACGATAACAGCCGCAAATTCAAACAGTAGAGGACTGAAGGCCTATTGTTTTTGGTGAAGATCCGTTAAGGGAAAGGGGTAGTTTACCTACAACGTTTTACGTTTTAACCAGAGTAAATTGCTTAATTGTGATAAATAAAGTATATCCTGAAAAGAAGGTTATAATAATCCACTGTAGAAAGGTAGATGAAATATCTAAAAATGAAAAGGGTAGTTGAAGGGGGAGGGGGTAATTTTTTTAATAAATTAAAAATCGGTATGGAGAACCATACATGACTTCCATGTTCTCAGATTATATATAAAATCATTTGGTACTACCTTTATGCGTACCCGCAGTTATTTCGATAATGCGATTTTTGGGGTTAGATATGTAGTGAATATCGCACATAATTTTATGTAGTGAAAGAATTATACAAATTTTAATTTTGTATGTTGCAAAATAGTTGGCTGGTGATTGCAATTGATTTCGTTTGTCATTTTTTAATGGTAAATGACTGTAGTAGTAATTTGTCACCGGGTCGTGGCTGTGACACCAAAAATTGATCATGTTAGGTTAACATGAAAACTGAAATTATACATGGAAACCAATACATGTGTGATGTAAAACTATTTTTTTTTCTAAAACCACGAAAAACCCAACTCGAAGTAAGGCGGGAGTGACCCAAGGGTCAAACCCTTGCCTATTATTATGGGCCTACATGTCACTTTTTTGTGGCAGAACTCTTTTTTGGTCAAATTCGTTTTCCGACAAGTACTCGTTTTGTGACTAACAAAAAACAAACGTCCATTATGTACAATTTGTAGAGCATATGTTGTCATTCCTTACTACAGTGTTTTTTGTTTTTTCGGTAACCATAAATATTTGTATTTTTCATTTTGTATTTCCTGTTGTTTTTTCCAATTTGTAAACTTAAAATCGTTAGGTTCTTTATTTTAAGTGTTACTATGTTATACGCATTGTAGTACACATTTAATGTTGTTTTGTCAACCACACCTTTTATTTATTTTAGCAGTAAACTAAAACCCAAAACCGTTATTACCTAACTACCAAATGAAAACAACAAGTATTTTTGCTTTACATTAAGAAATAGGACAATTTACAAATAAGTACACTTCTTCTTTTCCACACCGTCATATATCGATACAATCGCATATTAAAAACATCGAAATGTATTGCGGGTACTCTTACAATTCCAGTCATTTACTTGAATTCGGTTCGATAATTCCTAAAAAATATAGAATTTTGTCAAAGTGAAATAAAATGTTTCCATAGAAACTACTTCTTTGTTGTCAATAACGTAGTACACATGTAGTACACATTGCCGAAACTTATAAAAATATCGGTATGGAGAACCATACATGACTTCCATGTTCTAAGATTTATATTAAAAACCTTTTTCGAAATGAAACGTTTCCATAGAAACTATTTCTTTCTTCAGCCTTAACTACAGTACTGTGTTCACTAACGTATAGGACTACCACTTCACGTTAGTGGACTCGATTTTCACTGATGATGGCAGTCGATGGCATTGCCGAAACGTCTGGTTTTGTGGAAAAGATTACCACACCCAAACAACCCGGGAAGGAATTTTAACAAAACCACTTCTTTGTTTCCGATAACGTAGTACACACATAAATAAACGTGGCAGGTAAACTACCCCTTTCCCTTAATCGATCTTCACCAAAATCAATAGGCCTTCATTCCTTTACAATTCAGGAACATACACAAAAAAATATTTGATTCTGTTGGAATGTGCGGCAGTTATCATTCGTCATAGAAAAAATTACCGTTGTTAAAACATAAAATTTTGCCGGTAAACTACCCCTTTCCCTTAACCGATCTTCACAAAAATGAACAGACCTTGAGAACTTAACAATTCAGGAACGTATGCAAAAAAAATTTGATTCTGTTTGAATGTGCGGCAGTTATCATTCGTCATAAGAAAAATTACCCTTGTTAAAACATAAAATGTTACAGATAAACTACCCCTTTCCCTTAACCGATCTTCACCAAAATCAACAGGTCTTGAGTACACTACAATTCAGGGCTGTATGCAAAAAAGTATTTGATTCTGTTTGAATTTACGGCAGTTATCGTTCGTCATAGAAAAAATTACCCTTGTTAAAACATAAAACGTTGCAGGTAAACTACCCCTTTCCCTTAACCGATCTTCACCAAAAACAATAGGTCTTGAGAACTCTACAATTCAGGGCTGTATGCAAACAATTATTTGATTCTGTTTGAATTTGCGGCTGTTATCGTTTGTCATAGAAAAAATATCTACACACAGACAGACGCACACAAACTTTTGGAAAAATGACTGTTTTCATGTTTTGAGGGTAGTACAATCAGAATCTGCAATTATCTCGAACACGATTTTTTTTGCCATTACCATACTTCCATCTCCTTATGGAACATGGAAGTAAAATGGTAGTTTATGATGGAGGAAGTAAATTTATAAGTTTTATATGTGTAATACGTTAATGACAACAAAGAAGTAGTTTCTATGGAAACATTTCATTTCACTTTAACAAAATTCTATATTTTTCATTTTAATATAAATCACGTATGAGAAAATACATCGTTCCTGGCAGGCAAGCATATCTCAATTATGTAATGTTTACTTTTCCAAAGTTTTATTATTGTGATTACCCAATAAAAATGCCGGCAAGACACACACACACACACACACACACACACACACACACACACACACACAATTCGCGTTATTTCTGGCCTCAATCATGTTTTTCCTTATGTTTGCACGCTTTTTAAATGAACAGTGCCGAAACCCACACCAACACAACGCGTGCAAGCTGAAAAGGTGGACAGCGGTTTTCTTCCTGTGGATCGCTGGCCAGTGAATTTGCACGTGTTTACAGAGGAACATTTCATAGACAGACTTTTGGTCTTTAGGGAATGAACCCTCTGCAAGATGCTCAGGGTCTATTACTTAGTAGGCCTAATTAAGTAAGAAAACATTTGTTATGGTATGAGCCGGGTATGAGCCTATCAAACTATATAGTGGTCTGCGAACCTCAAACAGTTATTGTACGTAATCTTACTACAGACTATAAGTAATATAAAAAAAAAAGAATTAAAATAATATTAAACCCATAATTACGAACTACCTAATGTAAGAAAGGTGAAAATAATAAAAATAACCGTTATTAATGTTAAAAAGCAATGTAAGTTAAGTTATAAGTTTTCAGAATATTGTGAAATAAAAGTGTTTAGGAAATCTATCTTGTTATAATATAAACATTGAGTAACACATGTCATTTATATAAAATAACTATGTAACTAATCTAATAAGATTAAGCAATGTGTACAATTGTGGAATATATCCCTAGAAATTAATTATGTACATCAGAGACAAGTAAAAATAAGTTTAGAATAAGTCATGTTAATTATAAATTGTAAAATCAACCCTGTGACCCATAAAACATGTTGTGAATCCAAGAGCTTTACCGAGTTAATCTACAGAAAATATAAGAAAATTGAATTGAATTGTTTGATTTGATTAAAAAATCAGAACACATATAATTCAAAGCTGAACATTTCTAATAAAATACTTTTTATTATTTCAGGAACTTTATATAAAACTTAATATAAAACACTGAAACTGAAGGCCAGAAGAATTGTAACAAGAAAATAATTTATAAAACTAAACAGCAATTTGGTGATAGAGTTCTATGTAAATACAGTTAGACTAAGACATACATTTGTTCACTCCTTATTAAATTTAAAGGAACTAAAACAGCGAACTGATATATAACAAACAATATGAACATTAAACTATAAACATTATGAATAGTATTTTCTCATTTTACTATTTTCGTTTGTTCTGATTAGATTAAGTTGTTTCTTTTGTATAATCCAAAGAACCCATGACACAACACAAATACCCAACAGTAGGGGGAAAATGCCGGTTCTGACTAAAGTACCGTTATTCCCCCACCACCACCGCTGGACCTGCAGCATCCGCGAATTTCCACCAATAAAATTTCATGCCGCCTTTCGCGCGCCAAGTTCAAATATATGCCGCCTTTCGCGAGCCTAGATCAAAGAGATGCCGCCGTTCCCGCGGTCCAAGATTTTTTCCCACGCTCTCCCCACCACCGCTGGACCCGCAGCATCCGCGAATTTCCGCGAATAAATTTTTTAATGTGATTTTTTTATTTTTTAATTAAATTGATTTGCATATCAAGAGGTGGGTGGGGGTGGGGTGGGGGTTCAATGGACCACTCGCATCCGCGAATATAATTTTTTATTTTTTAATAAAGCTGATTTGCATATCAGGGGTGGGTGGTGGGTGGGGTGAGGTTCAATGGACCACACGCATCTGTGAATAGAATTTTTTTTATTTTTAATAAAGCTGATTTGCATATCAGAGGTGGGTGGTGGGTGGGAGGTTCCGACTTGATGCATTATAGTGTATATATTAAAATATATGACCGCGAATATAATTTTATTTTTTTTATTTTTAATAAAGCTGATTTGCATATCAGGGGTGGGTGATGGGTCAATTCTATCTTTGAATGTAAATAACTATCTCTCTCCCTCTCTCTCTCTCTCTCTCTCTCTCTCTCTCTCTCTCTCTCCCTCCCTCCCTCCCTCCCTCCCTCTCCCTCTCCCTCTCTCTCTCCCTCTCCCTCTCTCCCTCCCTCCCTCCCTCCCTCCCTCTCTCTCCCTCTCTCTCCCTCTCTCTCTCTCTCTCTCTCTCTCTCTCTCTCTCTCTCTCTCTCTCTCTCTCTCTCTCTCTCTCTCTCTATGTCATCGGTTTTACATAAGCGTCAGTAAGTCGTGCTACTTATGGATTATTGTAATTAGCGATACTAAAATGTAATCACCAGGAAATATATTTATCGCCTACCTCGTTGCGTTCTACTTCTAATTTGGCACATGACGGTCATTGACTGCGATTTAGAAATTAATATACACAACATATGTGCTAGCACTCTCTCTCTCTCTCTTTATGTCATCGGTTTTACAGTGATATATCATCTCTCTCTCTCTCTCGCTCGCAGACGTCGGAAGAAATTCCTAGTTTATAATGTAATTACCTGTGTGTGTGCTGTTACAGATGACTCCTCAAAATCTGTTGTACAACATCTCTCGCTCGCAGACGTCGGAAGAAATTCCTAGTTTATAATGTAATTACCTGTGTGTTCTGTTACAGATGACAAATCCATACGTTAACGGCTTCACAGTAAATGTTAGCCTATTGTGTGTGTGTGCTATGTAAATTGTTTGTACATGAATGAATAATATAATCGTGATAGTTTTAATGTAATGTGTGTTGTGTATTGCTGCTGCTGCTGCAAACGTCGGTAGAAATTCCCACATTCAAATAGTTGACAGCACCAATATAAGGTATGATTTGAATCTTTCGGTGTAGCATTTCACATAATTTAATGTACTTTACAAATAATTGCTTACATGTTCAGAGGTTTATAACGAAATAAATTAAAATAAACCATAATTTGTTTTAAATGATTAAATATATATTTACACCACTGTATACAAACTTAAAATATAGTTTACAAACTGTTGTAATACAATTATTCAAAAATACATTTTACATTGATTAAATATATATATCACAAACAAACATTGTTATATAAAATAAATACAATATTAATAATATTGTTTTAAATGATTAAATATATATTTACAACACTGTACACAAACTTAAATATAGTTTACAAACCGCTGTAATACAATTATTCAAAAATACATTTTACATTGATTAAATATATATATATCACAAACAAACATTGTTATATATAAAATAAATACAATAATAATATTGTTTTAAATGATTAAATATATATTTACAGCACTGTACACAAACTTAAAATATAGTTTACAAACGGTTATAATACAATTATTCAAAATACATTTTACAGTACATTGATTAAATATATATATCACAAACAAACATTGTTATATAAAATAAATACAATATTAATAATAATAATTTTGACATTGTAAGATTTTTAAATAATAATTTCATGGCTGTAGATATAGTTCACAAGGAAGTTTATCTGTAACATAACAATACAGTCGATATTAGAATCACGGATACGATAAATATTCAATTATCACATGCACACACACACAGTCAGTGGAAAGAAAGAATCAAATGCGATAAGTAAGTAAACTTTTTCAAGTGTGTGTCATTTTTCATAAGTTAATGTACTTTCAAATAATTTCTAATCAAACCAAATATTATTCACCGGAACTTTGTAAATACTACTTAGAATCAATGATACATTTATCACATAAAGTTAATGTACTTTCCAATAATTTCTAATCGAACCAAATATTATTCAACAAAACTTTGTAAAAAAAAAAAAAAAAAAAACTAAATAGAATCAATGATACATTTATCATGTACATACAGATTCAATTATTAAAGTGTTAAGTACAGAGGGTTGAAACTACACACACACACATACATCAATAAATTGTTTGTTAACACGATTGCTACTTACGACGTTAGGACACAATCTCCACCTGTATTGTTTGATTCCTCGTCCCTCGATACACTAAATGTAGTTCTTTGGGTTTGATATGCCTGAAAAACGTTTTTTTCTCAAAACCCTTCACAAACACATATTTATATATACGTGTATGTGATGTTAACAATGAAACAAGATTGTCGTACGGTGTCTCTCCTTCGCTCCATCTAAGTCTATGATAATTTGACGTTAACCAGTGGTTTGTCCTAACGTATTTTGGATTCGTAACGGATGTAGCAGGCGGAGTCAAAATCCAATGTCTACCAGCAAATCTCAGAACGTCCATGATTGTCAGTTCCTTCACAATATATTTTCCGTTGTCATCGAAAAAGCACTGGAAGTCAATTATAACTGCAGTATTATCCATAATACTGTAAGACAAAGAAACCACACATTACAAACTCTATATATATATTATGTTTAAACACACAAATATCGTTGCGATATTAATATGCGAACTTACGTTTACAGACGTCTAGACTGAAGCACCGAGAGACATCAACTGACGAAAGAAACAAGTGTTGAGGGGGGTTACTATACATGGAGACGAATTTTTTTAGCAGGTGGGGAGGTGTCTTCATCATAATTGTTCTCCATGTTGATGCGTCGTATTCGATAATGACCGTATGCAAGCGTATCATGACCATTGTCTAATATATAGCGCTTATCATCATACGGTGACAACGCTTGCTTATTTACGCGCATCGTGTACAGCGTATGATGATCGCTACGTAAACAAAGCGCACTAGCAGAAAACTGACAATGATCAGTGAGACACTTGCGATACATATCGTGTCGTAGACTCCTCTTAATCGCAACTCGAGGCACACCTTTACATACACGTTTTTGACACTCTTTGGTAGGATCTTCGTGAGCCACAAGGAACGAATAACATTTCGCTCGGAGACCCACGAATTCTCTAATAGGACGACCACACGTTTCATCCTTGAACAGTCCAACAACCTTTTTGTTCTTAAGGCTATAACAAGGATGAGACGTAGGGTAATCCGATGTGTCAAAAACGTGTAGGTCCTTCTTCATGTCTGCATACAAGTCTGATGTTTGAATACTATACATCAGACTGTCTGTATCAGTCATTAACAATTTAACGTTGCGACCGTACTTGGCGACAGCATAACGATAATGAAAGTCGTACATTATCGTTTTGCTAACGTCAAGCACCGTGAAGCCGACATACACGGGACGAGAAAGAACAATGGATTTTTTACGGAGTGACAGCCCCACCAAATCGTTCGTATAACGAATCATACGTTTTAGCCTAGGTGTGGAAACTAGTTTTTGAAGCCGTCGTTCATCCGAGACTAGTTCAAAGTCTATATGTTTCCGTACGTTCTCCAGCGACTTACCGTATACGGCGTTGTTCATCAGTTTGAAAAGGTCTTTTTCAAAGCTGTTGACGGCTGCTTGCCTCTTGCGGGTGTTGAAATCGATAAACGGTTTCAACCAAGCGCTTTGCTTAAAACACAACACCCTATGAGTCGCTTTCAGCTCTAAGCCAAGACTTAAATACAATTTCAAATTTCGATAATGGAGAACGTAATTTTGTTTGTCCTCCAAAGTTGTTAACAACTTCTCTACGGATGACCCTGATTCGTTATACGATGATCTGTATATACTCTCATGTAAACGTTTGGAAAAGGGAGAAAGGATATCGGGTGTTACGCGCTGGCGCACAGGTGCAAGCGGGTAGTCGGAATGCAGGTCGTGTAAGGTATTAGGATAGTGTAGGTCGACTTCGAGGATGTACCCGATGTCGGAATCATCACTCACATTACGTACGTCCAAGGACTCGATTTCGTTACGATCGAGCCATCGGAAGTCTGCGTAAGGGAGTGGTTGCGACATGGCTGCACCGTATAAATTGTTACAGTCCGTATACAGAATGAAGGAGGTCGGTTTCGAAACATCGTACTGATCTGGAATCAGAGGATTGTTAGCGACTGCATGACGGTTGGATATCATCGCGCAGCCTCCGCGGACCCCAGACTCTACAAACAGATGTTGATTTATCTCTGTCAACAGCTCTAATTCGACCCCTGTCATTTTTAGCATCGCGTTCCAAGCGAGTCCGGGAAGCGAGTAAAAATGACATGGGTCCAAGCAGTAATCGCGTAAGGCCATGTCTCGGAAACTTTCAAAGACATCGGCCAGCAGCATTACGTCTGTCAACAAATACAAATCGTGGTAATCTCCAAACGTACGCAGATTGAATGCACTCCACACGTTTTGTGCGTGCTCGTAATCTGCGTCCGAAATAGACGATTCCATCAACCGGTTATCAAAGTGTTCACGAGCGGGTAGACTTGTTTCGTTGAACCGATCAATGCTGTCAACGTACTCGTAAGGGTATACCCCCTTGCGTACGAGCAGATTGGTCTGTTCGTCGAAACCCCGTCTAAGCATTTCCTCTCTGAGCAAAGGAAATTGGCTCCCGGACGTGGACAGATTGGTAACGAGTGTGTCCAGAGAGCGATTAAGAAATTGAAAGGAGTCTACGAAACGCAAGGGACCCAGGGAGAACGACACGTAACGCTCACTAGATGTTGCAATGCAGGATACGTGTTGGTCCTTATATTTTCCTAAACCCAGCATTAAATGGTGACAGTCGTAGCCACGAAGGTTGTGAAAGAAGACGGGGATATGACGAGGCATCTTGTAGCTTAGATTACAGCTATTGTGGGCTGCTCCCAAGAATTTCCCCGTAAGATGACAATGATTGCGTACCTTGTCATCGTCTGTCAAAGGGCGCTCACACAAATGACAAACGGTGGCGTTAGTGAACACAACATTGTCATCATCGGACATAATTAATTGTACGTTATGTCGTATTACCTTCATCATATCCTCGGCGTCTTTCATCAACCACGAGAAGAAAGTGTCTACGACGTTTTCACCCCGATAAACTTTAGCCTTTCTCCAGAGTCTGTGCGTGTGATCGACAATAGCATAGGAGAAACCTGACGGAATATGCATCGCTTCGTATGATGTGGACGATACAGGAGGAGAAGTTATTTTCTGACGGGCACCGTTGCTATCAACTGAGTAGAATTCACCTAACTCGTGCACTGTCGTCGGGACGTTGTTACCAGGTGAACACGATTGAAGCGGAGTGATGAGGGACTCGAAGTCGGCGTAGACGGTAAAGGGTACTTTAAGACAGTGCGCGTAATTTTTAAATGACATAAACTTCTCCTCCTCTGTGGGCATTTTGGTTTTCTGTTCACCATAAGGTGTACAGTAGGGGAGATGATCGGACAGACCATGTTCTGTGGTGAAACGATGCAGGCAGTAGTCGCAGTACAATGATTTATGCTCGTGTTTTGTAAGGGATGATAACAATCTACTCATGTTACTGATAAGACAGTAATGTTTTCGGCTATTTGTATCGGACAGAAGTAAAAGATTAACATGATGTAATCTGTCCTTATTGGGGGTAATTCTTAACGGATAAACCTCATTTTTTGATTCGTTTCTGATATTGTCTTCTATATCATAGCCGAAAACGTTTATAGAAATGTTGGGATTCTGTGCTTCAAATTTAGAAAGTGAGTTTATAGAAACAGGGTACTCAATACCGGACATATTTATTGTGTTTATGAATGAGGTGTATTTTGTAACAAATTCTTTATTCCTTTGTTGAGGGTGTATGTGAGCTAGTACGGACCATAGAAAACACATTTCATCTTGGAGGTTCTTGATGTTGACTACTGCCTTGGTGAGTGCAAGTTTTCGCGGGGTTGGAAGGTAGGAGGACGCTGCTAGAGGCCGGTACCGTCCAACAACCAGTTCCAGCTTCAGTACAGCATCCACCGACCATCCGCTCCCGTCACGGGTAAAATTGGATATGCTATTCATGATTTTATCGTAGGATTCATCGAGTAGACAGTTCAACTCGTCGTCGTCCGTGAGCAACGTACGACAACGTCCGTGGAAGACGGCGTCTTTGGTTACCTCTTTTTCTTCGCCGCTGTCACCATCTAACACAGTTTTAGTGAAACGTATCCTGCACGCAATATGCCATTTGATACTGCGTAAACGTGCTTGTTCTGCCAGAATATCCTTGCACAATAAAGGTCGCACCTCAGTCATTATCGGTAATATATCTTGATCTTCTTCTTCTGTGTCCGTGTACACGGGCAGCTAATTAATTGTTGTGAGGGATCCTGTAATACTAGTGTTTCGCACGATATAAAATCGTGTCATAACTGAAACAATAGAAACATGTATTAGCTAATAGGAATGATGAATAACACACACACAAATTGATGTTTGTTGTAAATAAATAGATAGTACACGTTAGTAATACGTTAGTTTATTGTAAACTGTAAAGATGGCAGCGACTCCTGATTTTAGCATTGAAAGTGAAAGAAGAAAATCGTTCAAGTATTGGGAAGTGACGTTTGTCAGCCCCGACGAGTTAGCGTTTGCTGGGTTTTACTACTATCCGCTAAATTATGATGTTTGTGGACATAGTATGTCATTCATAGACGATAGAGTTAAATGCTTTTGTTGCGGAATTGAATTAGGTCATTGGAGAGAAGGTGACATACCTATGGTGGAACATGAAAAATTTTCTCCGTCATGTCAATTTCTAAACGATGTCAAGAGACAATACATTGGGGAGAAGGTGACAAACCTATGTCAGAACATAAAACATTTTCTCCGCCATATCAATTTCTAAACAACGTCAAGAGACTATCTTATACATGTTAGACAGAGTTGAATCATATGTTAATTCATATCAAACAAGTTTGGTTTGCTACATAATTATAGAGAGAGAGAGAGACAATTGGTATTAAAAAAAATTTTTACCTTGTTGAGGATGTTCCTGTTCCTGCTGATGTTGTTGTTCAGGATTCTGCTGAAGGTCAGACATGATGATGACGATATTCAGACGAGAGAGTGAATACTGAAAAACAAAGAAACTGTTATAACGCTGGTATTATGTTAGTGTATCTTAAACGCTTTATATCACACAAAGTAAATTAGAATATCAATTTGTAACATACAATTTGTAGCGCAGTAGTGTTCAGCAACACGAACGAGTTGTAAGTAAGACGCTGTTGTGAAGTTCACCGGTTATATATATATAGTGCAAGCGTTGATGTGTGTGCAACTGTACTAAAAAAAGCTGTTATGCGCATGCGCAAATAATTCAAATGCACATATGTAGATGACTGAAAAGAGATGATATAAAAGTGGTTGCACTGTAGTAATGTAATCAGTCCTCTTGCTAACACGCGATGGCGATGAATAAGGAGGAACGACTTGCGTATGATATAGATACGATAAGCGACAACATAAGGAAAAAATATCATGCATTACAACACGGTATCAGAGAAGGTGACGAGAAGTTTAGAAAAAATTACAGACCGATTCTGGAACCATTAGAAGCTATTTCACGAAAGTTAAGTGGTGATATGATGGAGGAGGAGGAGGAGGAGGATGAGGAGAAGAAGCAGCAGATAAAACAAGAAGAGCCTACACAACACGTAATAACAGAAAACGAAAGTGACATGCAAAGTCATAACGCTTCTCATTTCAGTGACGAGGACGTCTGGAACCCTAACACTTCACATTTCAGCGACGATTCATTAGCAAACAAATATATGCGTTTGTGCGAATCGGCGGACTGTAAACGGATTATAGATCGTATGTATGGTGTTCGATACGAAGGTGGTAAATTTATGATAGGTGATTCAAATGTAAAAATCGATGATAACGACAACTTTCATGTCAAAGGAAAAATTTACGAGGGTACGCCTGGTCTGTATGAACTTTTGTTTATGAAACTACCGAAAAAATACAATAAGGACGATATGAGGAAATATAAGTCCATACTACAAGCAACCAACGGACACAAACAAAAATATAAACACAATACGCGAATAAACAGTAACAGTGGCGTCAAGTACCGACTAGTAATATCTAAATTGTTTGCATCGAGTGCACGAAAACGTACAGGGAGTGGCTATATGGAGATGAAACCGAACACTGCAATCGATTACGTGCATTGGGATGATCCTAACGAGTTGGTTAATCGATTGAGAATGTTAATGGCGTCTCGAAATAGTGGCCATACTGGTCATAGGAATGAAATCGTTTCGATATTGGAAGAATTACGTGAAGCCGGCATTATCATATAAAAGCAGACGCACCGTTCTATAACCACCAGTTCTTCATAAATATGAGTGTAGACAAGTTCGGTAGACACGACAGCGCTGTAAGAGTGCGAAAAGAAACTCATCGAAGTCTGCGTGAGGATATCGGTTTACGAGTGACTAACGACGGTCACTTTGATGTGAAAAACAAAAAGATACGCAACTTGGGTGGTCCTGAAGAGCTGCACGATGTTGTTTCTTTACAGTACGTAAAGGACGCATGCTTACAGTACAAGAACGACGACGCTACCGTAGACGCAAAAGATCATCGAATAATAATGCTAAACGATCCGCTTAAATCAAGAGATGCAGCCACAAAACGATACGTAGACGAGAAGAGTTTGAAAAAGGATCGTGCAGGTAACGTAATCGTTAATGACTGTCGACTAACGCGTGTGCAAGCGCCTGTTGACTTCAAAGACGCAGTGAATTTGGAATTTTTACACGCACACACAATCAGTTTGCAAAGCGATGCTTTCTACGCTGCCGGAAGAAAAATTACGAATATAGCGAACGGTGTCAATGACAAAGACGAGACAAATGCACGAATTAAAATTACATATAAAGACTGAATTGTACAAGGTCACTCAGGTATTTCACGCTCATATAATCAATCTAATAAAGTTTGTCTATAAATATCAAGACAGCGCGACACAGCGTTCAGTCCTGTCTGAATATATTGAAGAGGTGGGACGTTTAATAGACGTTCTCGATACGGAAACGGAAATCAAGGATTGGAGATCTGTTTACAAGAATGCACGTACTTCGTAAGAAAAGAATGGGGCGTGGTGTAATTGGAAAAATACTTAAAAACACTGTGCCCGCTATTGTTTCGTCAGTACCTACTTTGATTAATCGAGCGGTGGACGCATTACCAGTAGAATTACACCTAACCCGGCTACCGATTCTGTGGACCTGGAACAAAACTCAAAGAGAGATTGGCACGTGGCGAGCGCGGAATCAACGAGCTGGACGAAGCCTGTCGCGAACACGATATCGCCTACGCAAGGTACAAAGACAACAGTCGAAGACGTATAGCCGATCGCGTTCTTGCCGACAAAGCGTGGGAACGAGTGAAAGATTGGAATTCCGGTGTTAGTGAAAGAGCGTATGCTGCAGCTGTAGCCGCCGCAATGAAAGCGAAATCAGCAGTGGGTGGAGGGAGCTCGCGTAGTGGTTGCAGAAAAAAGAAGAAGAAGAAGGGTTCAGGAATTAAACGTCAATCCGCGAACAAACGCAAAACGACCTACAAACGCAAAACAGTCCCAAGGCATAAACGTAACAATAAAAAAATAGCGTCAGGTCTATACCTACGTCCTTACAGACAAAAAAACTAATTTGCATACCAGTGCGTGCATTGTCTGACAGTGATTTGTATGTGTACGCAAAACTTTTGAAAATACCTTATTTCAGAGGAGTTTTTATGCGTAACACTTTACCACACACACGACCATGGAAGAATGAGAGTGCAGTTGTTAATCTGGACAGTGCAGAAGGACCTGGTACGCACTGGGTTTGCTACAAGAAGCGAAACAAACAAGTTTACTACTATGATGCGTATGGTAATATGCAGCCACCTCTTGAGCTGACACAGTATTTTGGAACCGACACTGACATTTACTACTATTACGAGCGTGAACAGCCACCACACACAGTCATCTGTGGGCATTTATGTTTGGACTTCTTAACGCGTGAGTGATCAGTAAGCGACAAGATGTCTTCGCTGTCGGTCACCTTAACGGGTACGAATGCTGCTGCTCTTGTATGTGACTTTTTCCCGCCTCTCGAACTAACAAACGGCGAATGGTATGTAGGTCTATTGGACTTTACTACATACAACAGTATACCGAACGTGATTGAGGGAAAAAACAATGTGTTTCCAGTACTACGGGACGGAACAACGTGGGACTTGATAACTTTACCTACAGGTGCTTATGAAATCGGTGACATAGAAGCCTTCCTCAAAAATCAGTTAGGAGACTCAAAGATTAGTCTACGTCCTAACAACAATACACTGAAATGTGAACTGACTTGTGCACTGGATATTGACTTTCAACAAACAGTGTGCGGTATCGGTGATATGTTGGGTTTCAAGGAAAAGCGTCTGCTTGAAGCGAATAAAACTCGCACGTCTGACGCCACAGTTAACATTATAAAAGTGAACAGTATACTGATAAGGTGTAATATAGCGCAAGGATCATACAAGAACGGTAAAAACGGGCACACGCTGCACTCGTTCTATCCGTCAGTCGAACCAGGATTCAAAATAATTGAATCACCTACAAACGTCATATACCTACCTGTGAATGTGAGTCGTTTGGACAACATAACATTATCTTTACACGATCAGGACGGTGACGTAATAGATTTTCGCGGAGAAGTCATCACTGTGCGTTTACATCTAAAACGACTATAGACATGGGCTTGTACTTTGTTTCTTCGCCACCGCTGCTACCACAGTCGTCAGTAATAAAAGAAGAAGAAGAAGAAGAAAGATCAGTTAGGAAACGCATCAGTACTCGTTCGAAACTGAAACGATTAACATCAGTTAACCGTCGTTTTCTGATTTCACTGGGTTTTGTTGTAAACAAGTAACATGGCGAGTGGAATATTATCAGTGGAGCAGCAACCGTTCTTTGAAGACAGTATCACACACTTTTCATTTCACTCACACGCACCGTACGCAACAACAAGATATGGAAACAATGATGAAATACGTGTGCCAATACAACAACAGGACGTCTTTACACTGCCGTCAGAAAGTTTCCTCTACATCGAAGGCAAGTTGGTTAAAAACCCTAGTGTGGCTGCAGATACTGCACTGAATGTGGAACTGGTGAACAATGCTATAGCATTTCTCTTTGAAGAGATTCGTTACGAGTTGGCCGGAGTGGTAGTGGACCATACCAGAAACGTCGGTGTTAACGTCAACTATTAAAACTTTTCTATCACTCAACAACAACACATGTGCCGCAATGGAAAACGCAGGTTGGGTGGCGCCGTCCGCGAACATATTAAAAGTGAATGATGACGGTGAATTCAACTTTTGTATACCACTGAAAATGCTAATGGGATTCGCAGAAGACTACATACGCATCGTGCTGAACGTGAAACAAGAACTTATACTCCTACGCACATCTACCGACATAAACGCTATGGTTTTAGCAAGCGGACAAACGACTGCTAATTGTGTTCTTGAACTAGATAAAGTTTACTGGAAAATGCCTTATGTACATGTAGCTAATGCGTACAGATTACCACTGTTACGACTCATAGAGAAAGACCACCCGATAACTATGCCTTTTAGGACCTGGGAGTTGCACGAGTATCCTGCCTTACCACAGACTAAAAGGCAGAATTGGATTGTCAAGACCTCGAGTCAGCTAGAAAAACCACGCTTTGTTGTGTTAGCGTTTCAGACAGCAAGAAAGAATGTACTGACGGCACACGCCGATGAATTTGATCATTGTAACGTGATCAATGCGAGACTGTTTCTAAACGACAAGTATTATGCTTACGATAATTTAAACTTGGATATTGGGAAAGACCGTTTTGCATTATTGTACAATATGTACGCCAGTTTTCAAAGTTCGTATTACCACCGTTTAGACGTCAGCCCAGTACTGACACCAGAATTATTCAAATCAAAAGCCCCGCTGTTTGTATTCGATTGTAGCAGACAAGACGATGCGCTTAAGTCTTCAGCAGTTGATGTACGTTTAGAATTTGAATCGTCAATGAATTTTCCTACACAGACGACTGCCTACTGTATGATACTACATGATTCGCTTGTAGAATATATGCCATTGTCCAACACAGTACATAGACGTGTTTAAGTCTTATTTTATACAAATTTTGTAAATACTAGTTTTAAATATATATATTTTCATATTTGTAACATAATATTGGAGCTGTGTGTGTATGTATTTTAATTGTAAAACTAGTTTAGATATATTTTAATACTTGTAACAATATAATCTTGCAACTGTGTATGTTTTTTTAAAAAATTGTAAATACTAGTTTAGATATATTTTCGTACTTGTAACAATATAATAGTTTAGATATATTTTCATACTTGTAACAATATAATCTTGGAGCTGTGTATGTATTTTTAATTGTAAAAACTGTTTAATATAATCTTGGAGCTGTGTATGTATTTTAATAAATGTATATAGTACACACACTTTATTATTATTTCTATAACCCACTCCATAATGTATACTTACTTGCAACAAACTAGCGAGCGTTGTCCACACACACGTACCCTTAAATGACGGACGTTGTATGCACACTGAAGGCTTGCACGCTTAAAATTCAGCTATACCTAAAATATATCTTCAATTAGAAGTGTAATATAAAAAGTACAGTAAGAATATATTTTCAGAAATTGTAATTTGATCACACACACACATACACTTATTTGAATGAGTCATGTATTAAATTCAATAAATAATGCACTTGATAATGTTTTAATATGAATAATTTTTACGTTTAAATAAAATCTGTACATACAATAAAATTAATATAAAAATACGGTAAGAATATATTTCAGAAAATTGAAACAGACATAATAATTTGATCATACACACGCGCGCGCACACACACATGTATTAAATTCAATAAATAATAATGCGCTTGATAATGTTTTAATGCAAATAATTTTTACGTTTAAATAAAATCTGTACATACAATAAAAATTATGCTCAGTTATTAACGTATTCAAAATGTTTCATGTACACTTACTTATTAGAATGAGTCATGTATTAAATTCATAAAATAATGCACTTGATAATGTTTTAATGTGAATAATTTTTACGTTTAAATAAAATCTGTACACTTACCAAAGAAGTTGTGTATACTGAAGACTCGTAAGACGTACAATAATACAACAGTCTTTCAACTATTAAAAAAAAAAAAAAATGCAGTGATAGATTTCACGATGTATCAGCACACGCAGGCGGTCAAATGAGAAATTGCCACTAATTTTCTGCGCGTATATATTGTACACTGGTAGTGGGGGAAAGCTTGTGTGTGTCCGTTTTTAGAGTAAATACTTTCTAATCCATAATTAATCCTAATTACTGTCAGCGCTGCTAATGATTGTCAGGTGTCAAATTAGAAAGTAGGTCACAGCGAATGCACATTTATATCTCACTAATTATGTTGTGGACATGTACATACATGCATAGCTGTAAGCGTTGACTATTTCCTTATGAAAGTGGAATGTGGACTTTCCTAATGACATTGTTATATTTTTGGTGTCTCTAATTTCGTTTGGGTGGGGAACATGTTCATACATGCAAAGCATTACAACGGTTTGTAAACTATATTTTAAGTTTGTATACAGTGGTGAAGATATATATATTTAATCATTTAAAACAAATTATAGTTTATTTTAATTTATTTCGTTGTAAACCTCTATTTGTAAAGTACATTAAATTATGTGAAATGCTACACCGAAAGATTCAAATCATACCTTATTGGTGCATTCAACTATTTGAATGTAGGAATTTCTACCGACGTTTGCAGCAGCAGCAGCAATACACAATACACATTACATTAAAACTATCACGATTATATTATTCATTGATATACAAACAATTTACATAGCACACACACACAATAGGCTAACATTTACTGTGAAGCTGTTAACGTATGGATTTGTCATCTGTAACAGCACACACACAGGTAATTACATTATAAACTAGGAATTTCTTCCGACGTCTGCGAGCGAGAGATGTTGTACAACAGATTTTTGAGGAGTCATCTGTAACAGCACACACACACAGGTAATTACATTATAAACTAGGTCGCAGTCAATGACCGTCATGTGCCAAATTAGAAGTAGAACGCAACGAGGTAGGCGATAAATATATTTCCTGGTGATTACATTTTAGTATCGCTAATTACAATAATCCATAAGTAGCACGACTTACTGACGCTTATGTAAAACCGATGACATAAAGAGAGAGAGAGAGAGAGAGGGAGGGAGAGAGATAGTTATTTACATTCAAAGAGAAAATTGACCCATCACCCACCCCTGATATGCAAATCAGCTTCATTAAAAATAAAAAATAAAGCATGCACGACAAACATACTCTCTCGAGTCTCAGATTCTGGCGGACAAATATCCATTTTCACTTGATAGATAGGTGTACCATTTATACATATTTTGTAAATACTAGTTTAAATATATATTTTTTCATATTTGTAACATTATAATTGCGTAACACTTTACCGCACATTGGAAGAACGAGATTGGTGTAGAGAGAGAGAGAGAGAGAGAGAGAGAGGGGGAGGGAGAGAGATAGTTATTTACATTCAAAGAGAGAATTGACCCACCGTCCACCCCTGATATGCAAATCAGCTTTATTAAAAATAAAAAATAAAAAATTATATTCGCGGTCATATATTTTAATATATACACTATAATGCATCAAGTCGGAACCTCCCACCCACCACCCACCTCTGATATGCAAATCAGCTTTATTAAAAATAAAAAAAATTCTATTCACAGATGCGTGTGGTCCATTGAACCTCACCCCACCCACCACCCACCCCTGATATGCAAATCAGCTTTATTAAAAAATAAAAAATTATATTCGCGGATGCGAGTGGTCCATTGAACCCCCACCCACCTCTTGATATGCAAATCAATTTAATTAAAAAATAAAAAAATCACATTAAAAAATTTATTCGCGGAAATTCGCGGATGCTGCGGGTCCAGCGGTGGTGGGGAGAGCGTGGGAAAAAATCTTGGACCGCGGGAACGGCGGCATCTCTTTGATCTAGGCTCGCGAAAGGCGGCATATATTTGAACTTGGCGCGCGAAAGGCGGCATGAAATTTTATTGGTGGAAATTCGCGGATGCTGCAGGTCCAGCGGTGGTGGTGGGGGAATAACGGTACTTTAGTCAGAACCGGCATTTTCCCCCTACTCCCAACATTACATTAATGAAACTGATTTATTATTTTTACTTCTTTTTTTTCTGATTTATGTTCAATAAAGAATGGAAGTATGGTAATGGCGAAAAAAATCGTGTTCCAGATAACGGCTGATTCTGATTGTACTACCCTCAAAACATGAAAAAAAGTCATTTTTCGAAAAGTGTCTGTGTCTGTCTGTGTGTAGAATTTTTTCTATGGCAAACGATAACAGTCGCAAATTCAAACATAATCAAATAATTTTTTGCATACGTCCCTCAATTGTAGAGGACTCAAGGCCTATTGTTTTTGGTGAAGATCGGTTAAGGGAAAAGTGTAGTGTACCTGCAACGTTTTATGTTTTAACAAGGGTAACATTTTCTATGACGAACGATAACTGCCGCACATTCAAACAGAATCAAATAATTTTTTGCATACTTTCCTGAATTGTAAAGGAATCAAGGCCTGTTGATTTTGGTGAAGATCAGTTAAGGGAAAGGGGTAGTTTACCTGCAACATTTTATGTTTTAACAAGAGTAAAGTACTTAATTGTAATAAATAAAGTATCCTGATAAGAAGGTCATAATAATCCTCTGTAGAAACGTAGATGAAATATCTATAAATGAAGAGGTTAGGTGAACGGGGTGGGGGTAATTTTCTATTAATGAAAATTGTAGTTGAAGTGGGAGGGGATAATTTTTTATATGTGTACTACGTTATCGGCAACATAGAAGTAGGTTTTTTGTTAAAATTCCTTCCCGGTCTGTTTAGCCGTAGTCCAATGTTTTCTGCAAAACCAGACGTTTCGGCAGTGCCAGCGACTGACATCATCAGTAAAAATCGAGTGCGATAACGTGAGGTGGTATACGTTAGTGACCACAGTACTGTGGTTAAGGCTGAAGCAATAAGTAGAAAGAAGTAGTTTCTATGGAAATATTTCATTTCGAAAATGATTTTAAATATAAATCTTAGAACATGGAAGTCATGTATGGTTCTCCATACCGATATTTTCGAAAAGTGTCTGTGAGCAGAATTTTTTCTATGGCAAACGATAACAGCCGAAAATTCAAACAGAATCAAATAATGTTTTGCATAGAGTCCTGAAATGTAGAGTACTCAAGGCGTATGATTTTGGTGCAGATCGGTTAAGAGAAAGGGGTAGTTTACCTGCAGCGTTTTGTGTTTTAACGAGGGTAATTTTTTCTGTGACGAACGACAACTGCCATAAATTCAAACATAATCAAATAATTTTTTGCATGCATCCCTAAATTGTAGAGGACTCAAGGTCTGTTGATTTTGGTGAAGATCGGTTAAGAGAAAGGAATAGTTTACCTGCAATATTTTATGTTTTAACAAGAGTAAAGTACTTAATTTTGATAAATAAAGTATCCTGATAAGAAACTCATAATAATCCACTGTAGAAACGTAGATGAAATATCTATAAATGAAGAGGTTAGGTGAACAGGGTGGGGGTAATTTTGTATAAATGAAAGTTAAAGTTGAAGGGGAGGGGATAATTTTTTATATGTGTATTACGTTATCGGCAACAAAGAAGTAGTTTTTTGTTAAAATTCCTTCCCGGGCAGTTTGGCCGTAATCCAATGTTTTCTGCAAAACCAGACGTTTCGGCAGTGCTTCGACTTCCATCATCAGTGAAAATCTTGTGCGATAACGTGAGGTGGTATACGTTAGTGACCACAGTACTGTAGTTAAGGCTGAAGCAGCAAGTAGAAAGAAGTAGTTTCTGTGGAAATATTTCATTTCGAAAATGATTTTAAATATAAATCTTAGAACATGGAAGTCATGTATGGTTCTCCATACCGATTTTTTGTTTTAGGAACTACATAATAGAGTGATTAACAGATTTTTAAACACAGAAGTGTTTAAATTTCATTAATTTGGCACGATTGTAACCCCTCTTTAACTTTTTTTTTTTTTTAAGAGGGCCACAAGATAATTAAAACTAGGCCAAAGCCTAGAGAAGCCAAAAATGCGCTGGATCCAGTGAGACGGGACTTGCAATTAAAACTCACAAAATTAACAATCAATAAAATCCTTTTTTATTATTATATCTCCTTTAAAATTGTTACCTACAAAAATCAATAAATATGACATTTAGATTCTATGTTCTCCTTAAAAATGTTAATTGAAAAAAATTAATTCTCCTTAAAAATGTTACTTGAAAATTATTAATAAATATAAAATTTATTTTCTATATTCTCCTTAAAAATGTTAATTGAAAAAATTAATTCTCCTTAAAAAATATTAATTGAAAATTAATAGAGATAAAATCTATATTCTCCTTAACAATGTTAATTAAAAATAATTAATTCTCCTTAAAAATATTAATTGAAAATTAATAGAGATAAAATCTATATTCTCCTTTTAAAAAATGTCTTTTGAAATTAATAATTATAAATCCATATTCTCCCTTTCAAAATTGTCATTAGAAATTAATAAATATATATAAAACCTATGTTTTATATTTTCTTTTTAGCCCTATATCTAACCCTCCAAAATACACACGAATGTACAATACATATATAACCCCCAAAAATACACACGAATATACAATACATATACATGTTCCACAACACAGGACAATTATAACATCTATCTCTTGCCACACCCTTTTCCACGCCATGAGGTACATAATTAACAATCTGTAAATATCCATATTAGGTTTTAATACTTAATATGTGTATAACATATTACATGTGTATAACTGATTATGTATGTAACACCAGTGGCCCAGGACATACTAAATTCAAAAGTAGGCATAGTGCCTGATACTATTATAAAGTGCTGCCACATTGAGCACTTAGACTGGGAGTAATAAAAATTAGAATACAGTGAACACCCCAGTGATCATACTTAATTAAAAGAATTTAAATATTGATAAATTTTGTTAAGTATTGAAAGCAGTAACTTGTCATAAGCCTTATAACCCTTTTAAAGGTAAGTTCGCCCAAAGGCCGACATGTTCCTAGGTAAGGTAGTGCATAACTCAACCTGTCCCAAGAGCATGTTCAAGTCTGCATGAAAATGCACCTATACAGGATTAAACTGGTGACCCGACTTAACTACCAAAGAAACTTCTATCCCTAAATGATCCAAACTGAATTTAAAAATGAGAAATTAAAACATAAAATGAAAACTAAATTGAACCAGTGAAATTACATGTTGATTGAATGAATTAGTAGCACTAAGGAAACCCTTATACTGAAAATAAGAAGGAAATTTACGTCTGAATGGTGAGCAGCCACAGATACATGTCAACCCCTGGGCTCACAATTTATACAACAGATTTACAAAATGTACAAAAGATTCCCCCCCAAGTCCACACACTATTCTGTCCCGTTAACCGGAGACCCAATTAAAATGTTTAAAGCTTAAAGTCATTGTTGTAGAGTGACTCTATGTCCACTGGTTCTAGTGGGTTACATCACACTGTGTAAAAAAAAATAATATGGATTGATGTCACCTTATATATTGCATGGTGTGAAGCGGTGATCTCCTGGTCTCATGTTAGGGTGTTTGTGGTTCGTCCTCGCTATTCTCCTCCGGCAGATGAAGTTGAGAGAGAGAGTCTGGATGTTAATGGTTCAGGATGGAGCTGTTCCCCGTCTTCAGCGGGGGACCCGCAGATCTGTATTAGTTTAGCCTGCCATAGATGAAGATGGTGCAACGAAAAGCTCTTCTCTGTCGGAAAAGAAAGCAGGCGAAGCGAACAGATGGGCGACCAGCGAGAGACAATTTTAACCAAACCCAGTTCCGGGTTTCTCGCTTGCAAACAGCGGCGAGCACTAGAGTGCAGCACTAACCGGGCACACTTAAATACCTTATTACAGTATAGTTTGCGTGTATCTGTTAAACACAGTACGGCATTTTTCGTCAGCTTTGGCGTTAAATGCCGAACACGCGCCGATCTATTTTAGACTCGGCACACGATTAGATTGTTTTCAAAGAAACAAATAATTATAATGAGATTTAAATGCATCTTACGTACAGTATATATTGCTTGTAGGCCTATATGTAATCTACTCATATTATACTGGTTTGTGGTTTGATGCGTCTGAAACGTTCAGTAAGCCAGAATTCCTAGCGATTGCGTAAGCGATAAGAAGATTTTAATGCCTTAGACTCTTTTTTTAAGCATGGCTTTTCTTTGTAACAAATGAAGAAGCTTTTGATGGTAGTTTTGAAATTAACGTATGACATTTTTTAATGATTAGCATCATATCCATCATCGTCATTATCATCATCAAGTTTTCACACATGGACTTTAGTGATCGGAATTTTTAATAACAACGATTTTTCCGGTTGACAACACGTTTTATTGCTTTCGTTTAAGGGCACCAAACGTTTCGTCCATAATGTGATGTAACATCCTCACTGATAAAGGTGAGAAACCACGGAGGCTTCCGCTTCACAGAATGGGCGTAACGTCTGATGTTCATAACGATACCAGTAAAACGTGGTGTCAACCGAAAAAGGTGTTGCCATTTCAGGTTAATCATCATTTGCCGGACTCATGTAGGTACACATTAATCCACCTTTCTCTTTTTACTTCCATGTTCCATAAGGAAATGGAAGTATGGTGATGGGAAAAAAAATCGTGTTCGAGATAAGGGCTGATTCTGATTGTACTACCTTCAAAACATGAAGAAACGTCATTTTTCGAAAAGTGTCTGTGCCTGTCTGTATGTAGAATTTTTTCTATGGCAAACGATAACAGCCGCAAATGCAAACAGAATCAAATAATTTTTTTGCATACGTCTCCGAATTGTAGAGAACTCAAGGCCTATTGATTTTGGTTAAGATCGCGTAAGGCGCAGAGGTCGTTTACCTGGAACGTTTTATGTTTTAACAAGGGTAATTTTTTCTCTGACGAACTATAACTGCCGCACATTCAAACGGAATCAAATAATTTTTTGCATACGTCACTGAATTGTAGAAGACTCAAGGCCTATTGATTTTGGTGAAGATCGGTTAAGGGAAAGAGGTAGTTTACCTACTACTACTCTCCAGCACTACAGCCCATGGTGAGCCCTGGCTTCCGCTACGACCCGTCTCCACTCATCTCTGTCCATTGCCCTCAGTCTCCAGTTTCTAATGCCCATCTTTCTCAGATCTTCTTCCACATCCTGCTGCCATCTTCTTCGAGGCCTGCCTCTTCTTCTTTTGCCCAATATCGTTCCACTTAATATAGTTTTGGGCATCCTCGTAACATTCATACGGGATACGTATCCCAGCCATCTAATTCTAGCTGATTTTATGTGCCTCACCAGGTCTTGTCCACCAATCAACTCATTTATCTCACTGTTATTTCGGATCCTATACATATTCCCTTCCTTCACCGGTCCAAATATCTGTCTCAATATCCTTCTTTCAAAAGTTCTTAGAGCGCTTATATCCTTGTTTACGAGAGTCCATGTCTCGGATGCATAAGCAACAACAGGTCTGATCAGTGTTTTATATAACATCAGTTTGGTTCTTGGAGTTAGAAGCTTTGATTTCAGTAATGATTGGTTTGCATAGTAGGCTCTATTGCCGGTTATGATTCTATTTACTATTTCGCTGCTCACTCGGTTTTCATTATTCAGAATAACACCTAGGTACTTAAATTCTGTAACTCCTTGGAAACAGTAATGGCCTGTGTGAAGGTCTAGCAGTTCTCTATTTTCCTTCGCAGACACTTTCATGTATTTTGTTTTAGCCTCATTGACTTCCAAACCAATTGTGCTTACTTCCCTCTCCATTTCAATAAAGGTATCTTTTAATACATTTTTGTTCCTGGCTACCAGCACAATATCATCCGCATATGCTCCTAGTTGCCTCGTCCTTTTGAAGATGTGTCCTCTGAAGTCTATCTTGTTTATAGCATAATGTAGTACCAAGTTGAAGAGGGTTGCAGATAGTGCATCACCCTGCTTTACTCCAGTACCAACCGTAAAATCTCGGCTTTTGTTTCTTCCCAGAACTACTTTTCCTTTGAAATCTTTCAGACTGAGCAGTACCAGTCTCACAATCTTTTGAGGGACTCCCATTTCTTCCAATGCTATTCGCAACATTTTTCGATTTACACTATCGAAGGCTTGCCTGAAATCTATAAACAGTATATGGAGGTCAATACCATATTCGAAACATCTTTCGAGTGACTGCCTCATGACGAAAATTTGATCGACTGTGCTCCGGTCGGCTCTAAATCCACTTTGATGTTCGCCTAGGATTTCCTCTGCGTAAACATTTAGCCTATCAAGGAGAATCATGGAAAATATCTTATAGACACAGCTTAGCAGTGTTATGCCCCTATAATTACTGCATACAGTTTTATCTCCTTTTTTAAAAACTGGGCATATTACTCCAGTCTTCCAGTCATTTGGCATTGTCTCTTCCTCCCATACACTACATACTATATCATGAATTTGTGCAGTTAGTGCTCCTCCGCCTTTTGTGATCAGTTCAGGGCTAAGCTGATCTTCGCCAGGCGCTTTCCCGTTCTTTAGTCGATTAATTGCTCTTCTCACTTCCTCAACTGAGGGAATTTCTACGTATGGTTCTGGACCTATTCTTACATTCTCTTCTACAGTCTCCATTGTGTCAGGCTTATTTAATATTTCTTCAAAATATTCAGCCCATCTGTTGAGGATCAGCCTGTCTTCTGCTATTAGTTTTCCATCTTTGTCTTTGCAGATATTTAGCTTTGGTTGGTAACTTCTGTTTATACTTCTTACCTCATTATACAGTTTTTTTGTTTTCTTCTGTTCTGATAATTCCTCTATTTTACGCACCTTCTCCTTCATGTATTCTCTTTTTTTCTTCTTACACAAATGGTTTGCCTCGCGTCTGCTAGCTCTATATCGGTCACTATTCTGTCTAGTGTTTCTCTCCAACATTTTCCTTCTGCATTCATTCTTTTTCTGTATAGCTTCTCTGCACTCGTCATCAAACCATTCGGACTGTTTTCTCCTTTTCACACCTACTATCTCTCTAGCCACCTCTATAACAGCTTCTTTCATGTTTGTCCACTTTTCTTCAATATTATTGATTTCCTCATCAAGTTTGTTAGTTATCATTAGTTGGTATTGACCACAACAATGACCATCTTCAAGTTTATCGACATCGCATTCCATTCTTTTCTCTCCTTTATCTCTTTGGATCATAGCTAGCTTTTCTCTGACCACTGCTCTCACCAGACAGTGATCAGTATCATAGTTTGGACCTCTCATTGCTCTAGTGTCTACTACAGAGGTTGCATGTCTTTTGCTAACAAGGACATGATCAATTTGATTCATTAGATCAGTCCCAGGGGCTCTCCATGTCCCTAAGTGGATTCTTTTATGATCAAAACTGGTGCTTTTTATGATCATTCCGCACGCTGTAGCGAACTCTGCAAGCATTCTTCCATTGTCACTGGATTCATTGTGCAGGGAGAATTTCCCAGCAACGCCCAAAATTGTACTACCCTCAAAACATGAAGAAAAGTCATTTTTTGAAAAGTGTCTGTGTGTCTGTCTGTGTGTAGAATTTTTTCTATGGCAAACGATAACAGCCTCAAATTCAAACATAATCAAATAATTTTTTGCATACGTCCCTCAATTGTAGAGAACTCAAGGCCTATTGTTTTTGGTGAAGATCGGTTAAGGGAAAAGTGTAGTTTACCTACAACGTTTTATGTTTTAACAAGGGTAATTTTTTCTATGACGAATGATAACTGCCGCACATTCAAACAGAATCAAATAATTTTTTGCATATGTGGCTGAGTTGTAGAGGACTCAAGGCCTATTGATTTTGGTGAAGATCGGTTACGGGGAAAGGGTAGTTTACCTGCAACGTTTTATGTTTTAACAAGAGTAAAGTACTTAATTTTTATAAATAAAGTATCCTGAAAAGAAGATCATAATAATCCACTGTAGAAACGTAGATAAAATATCTATAAATGTAGAGGCTAGTTGAAGGGGTGGGGGTAATTTTCTATAAATGAAAATGACAGTTGAAAGGGGAGGAGATAATTTTTATTTATATGTCATGTGTGCTACGTTATCGGCAACAAAGAAGTAGTTTATTGTTAAAATTCCTTCCCGGGCTGTTTGGCGTGGTCCAATGTTTTCTACAAAACCAGACGTTTCGGCAGTGCTATCGACTGCCATCATCAGTGAAAGTCGAGTGCGCTAACGTGAGGTGGTATACGTTAGTGACCACAGTACTGTGGTTAAGGCTGAAGAAAGAAGTAGTTTCTATGGAAATATTTCATTTCGAAAATGATTTTAAATATAAATCTTAGAACATGGAAGTCATATATGGTTCTCCATACCGATATTTGTTCTTCGCTACAGTTTAGTTTAAAGATACCCTAATTTAAAAACCCGTCGATTTAAAAATTGGAGTTTCGTTGTGGTGCTGTCTTCCGATAAATGCTTAATTTATATTTAAAACTAGCCGATTTACCCAGCGTTGATTGGGTTCATAATTTATTCATAGGCTCATAGGCACCTATTCTTGTTCTAACGTTATATTACTTCTATATTGTATAATCTTCCTTATATTGTTATGTTCCTTTTCTCTGTAGGAATACTCTGTAGCGCACCTGTTTAAGAACATGTCATAAATTTTATTCTTATATCTGGAGAAGAATTTTGTTGCGCGTGATGCTCCTGCTCAATTTCTAACTCTGGGAGAGGGCGAACAGCTAAATTAGTTTTCAATAAAATGTCTACAGTACTTGCACGCGCTGCGTATTTAACTGTCGTTTTATAATTCATTGTGTTAATGTTGAAATAAGGTCTTTGTTAAATTAGTGTCTCCTAAACTTATTCTAACAATATAATACCTCTATAGATTTCAGCTTATGAATTTTTAAATTCAAACTGAAGCAAGCGCATTTATATTGTCTGAACACTACGATCTGAATACATTCGCTATCAAAACGTTGTTTTTTATACTCGCTTATAACTTACTTCGATCTTAACTTATCCGCTTTTAAATTCAAACTGAAACAACTCTGAATTCACGCACTATGCAGTATGAACTTAGTAACCTTGGTTAAACTGTCGGATATGGTGCACGATTTTTCACCAAGCAAAAAGAGCAACAATAATATAAGAAATCTAAGGTTAACAGAACAGAGTTTATTTTGTTAGTTGGTATGGCAACCAGAATGTTTTAACATGATAATGTTTTTAGGCTGGAGGTCATTCCACAAAAATGTAACGCTTCCACACGTTCGATTCCCCAGTTTTTTTTTTAGACCCCAAAGGACCCCCCAAAGGATCGTATCGAAAAAACACCTGTCCTATGTTGGTTCTCCCGTTGTGTAAAATATTTGTGCCAAGTTTGGTTGAAATCGGTCCAGTGGTTTAATAGGAGATGTGGAACATACATACATACATAGGTACATACATACATAGATACAATGACTTTTATTTATATTAAGATAGTACGCAGAGAAATGTTTATTACAATCTGATTTCACAGTTTTTCAGTTCTGTCTATTCCATTGTGTTCAAAATTCTGCAAGTAACAATGGATAATAACTATATGTTTACCATGTAAAATTTTAGGTCGTTTCCTTTTGCTAAAAAATATCTGTTTATCGTAATTATACTGCACGTGTAGTTGCAATGTTAATTTTCCTTTAATTAAATCCACCACACATCAACGTTCTGTCTACAACGACTGTGTGTAAGTGTTGTTGCTATTACCACTTCAGGTTTTTAAATTAATATGTTTAATGTAGCATTGTGAGGGCTGTTTGTTTCAAATAAATGTTTTATAATGCGTATTTAAAATACTTATTCCTAGATAATTTCACAATCACTTGTCATTCATAGGAAATATATTCGTAACTTTCCACGTCTCTGGATATACGCTACAGTCAAATTTTCAGAACATTTTCAATAATTTAAATGAACAATGGTTTAGTTGATCAAACCGCACTTAATATTCATTGTTGATGTCGTAGAAATAGCGGCTGGAGCATTTTGTGTTTTTACAGTTATTTAAAGAATTTTTAATTTTCAGTCTTTTAAACTAAGTTTTTTTCAGATACATATTTCAGAACAGTATTTTTAATAAAAAATTAATAATTATATTTCATAAAATGTATTATAATTGTATTTAGAAAATTGTTTAATACTGCAGTAAATAGTTGTAGGACGCCTAAACCTTGATCTTTTTTTTATTTAACCGTAAAAGACATTTTACTGGAGTTAGTTCCATCCCGTGGAACAGTAACTGTGGCACACCTGCGACCAACATCATAAATAAGTGTTGCACCGTAACCTTGGTGTTGCACATACCGCTGTTAGTTACTTACTCACCACAGCTAGTACAGCACAGCCTGCCGAGTGGACCTGACGTCAGTTTTGCGGATGTATGTTTTACACACAAAATTCTCGTTACTACACCGTACTTGTCCGCTTTTCTTATATTTCACGTTTTCTTCCTGATAAACCTACCATATGCTTCCTAGAAATAGATAAAAGATTTTGTTTTGTTTTGAAAAACGAAAGGTTAATGGAATTAACATGTTATTGAAAGAAGATGTTTGTTTCTGTATTTTTTACTTTGTTTAAAATACGTTAAGGTTTTAAGACGTGATAACACGAAGGTCTGTAAAAGTTGAAGTGGCCCAGCTGCTTGCATTCTGCATCGTCTTCAAGAGGCACGGTGAAAGAAAACATTAGCTAACAGTCTGTAGATGAGGCTTAAAAACAGAACTCCCGTGAAAGCCAGTGATAATGCAGTCTGTGCACACTTATGTACTGTATTTACTTCTATGAACATAAGTGCTTCTCGTAATATATACCTATAGCTAGCTATTTCCTGATAAAGTTAAGTAGATCTGACTGTGGTTGTTTACGAAATGCAACCCTATAAGAATTAAGTCTATTTTATCTTTATTCTAAAATTCCCTCAGTACAGTGGGTGCAACAGATACACCTACGTTGCATATAGGCCTGTCACTACCAAGACAGTGATTATTCAGAAAGACTTGTCAATACGTTTTGTAACACTGGGCACTTAGGCAGCAGTAATATATTATGTTCGGAAACAAAATATTTTGTGATTGATAACAACTCTCTGAGAACAAAGTTGCAGGCTTCTCCAATTGAGAAATACATAAATAGGTTTTTTTTCTTTAGGTTATAATTCAGATAACTCAGCATGTGCGCAGGGAGGTCAGACATGTGCGAAAGTACATTACGATCCCTCCTACTTCATTTAGTTTTAATACAAATGTCAAATATTCCATTGCACTTGCTGAATTAATGTATCGTATGTGGATGAAAGCAAGACATTAATTTAACGATAGTAATAATAATAACAATAAGAATAATACGTAAATATGAATAGAGTAATAAATGTTCGTACTGATATACTTATTATAATGATAATATAATGTATATGAAGAAAAATTGATATATATTTTCCTGTAAACGCCGATAGGAACACTACGTGCAGCTGTGTATTGAGAGGTAAGCTCGCTCATTAGGTAGAATGCCAATATATTATGTACAATATAATGAAGTGATTAGTTGAAGGGGTGAAAATATTTTAAAATAGATTAACTTTCAAAGTCTGTAACTCATAAAGAGTTCGAAAAAAGATAAGACGAAACTAAATTCCGAATTGTTGTAATTTTTGCTAGTTATAAACAGATAACCAGCGCGCGATTAAATAAATCAGTACAAGACTTTTACCGTCTGAATAAATAACAATGATCGTTCTTGTCGTGACTAATTTACTGTTATGTAGATGTTTGTTGAAGGAAGACCAAGGAGTCGCTAAGGTACGGAAGAAATGCTGACAGTGTGTGTTGGTCGTATACATACAAACACATGTAACGTTCTATTAATGCAGAAAACTATATTATAAAGCTTTTTGATTCAGTGAAGTGGTACAGGACGCACTGCTGTATGTACTGTACTACAGCCTCTAACCTTATGACAAGTCAAGAAGTGAACTCACGGAACTGAAATATCGCAAATATATCGCTGGTCCCCAGGTTCGCAACTACGAAGTGTGACAAGAATTAGGAAGAACTATTAATAATAAAGTCAACAAAATCCAAAAATACTGATATTGTGGAGCGAATAGTAAGTATATATGCCCACTGTATAAATTTATGGCGAACTATACTGAGCTACATAGCCTACCTGCCAGATTCATGTGTACATAGAGTGTAGTGTTAGTCGTGTCCATTCCAGCAACGGAAGCGCGTCGGAAAAGTTGAAAGTACGGATTATTGAAATGTATACATTTACGTTGTTCAGAATGTTAACCCGTAGGTTACGTCGTCACGGATTATTATGTTATCTGTAAACCCGTTTGATAGAACAGAATCCTCCATCCACCAAGTTTATTGTGTGAAGATAAAAAGAATATTAAAAGATGAAAACGTTGTTATTATTACAAAAAACGCCTTTTACAGTAAAGGCTACTGCAAAGGCATTAGACTGTCTATAGTAGCTAGAAGAACTGTTTGTGGGAAGAACCTGTCCTTGCCCACATTGGAATGCCCACTCACGCATCAAAATGGAAAGAAATACTCGGCCATTAGTTGACTGAATTAATTAAGCGCGGTTAGTTGTGTCGATACAGAATGGAATGTTTATCATACGAGGTAATGTAAATATATGTATCTTGTCTGAATGTGATTGATTACTTGTCTCATCTTTTGTATAGTTTTTTCAGTTGTTTACATAGTAATTGTAGGTGACCGCGTCTTATCGCAACCGGTTTTGTTATCTCACTGCACACTAGGAGACGAAATAAGTTGCGTTTTTATGTGCAACATTCATACTGCAAGATTTTAGTTAGGTAGTATTTTCAAAAGTCATTTCTGGAAACTGACGTTAAGCTGTGTGAAAATGAACAAGAACTAACTAAATATAGTATATCAAGTCGTGATTGTAAGCGAAAAAATTGAACTCAACATAATGGGAGGGAAGGTCTTATTATTTGTTGCGGCTGTCGACACGGAATTAGTTTAACATGGTGTAGTAGTAGTAGTAGTAGTAGTTAGTGCGCCAACAGCGTCAGTTCGGTATCCATTGTCGCGGTTAGTACTTTTGGCGGTGCTTGCTCTTAACACAAAGGAGTGGTTATGGGAAAATATTCTGGATTGTTATTCTGTAAGGTTCCCACTATAGGAAGACGTTCGGAACCAGCATGAAAATGATATGCCCGTGTGTTTGCGAGGACAATCAGGACGTACACATAATTAAATGATGGGAAATGCAAACCAGTCTTCATATTTGCTAAGGAAGAGTTAAAAAAGGTGATTTGATAAAAGACGATTTAAAATTTAAACCACGGCATGTTCTATTCTAATAACTAACTACTAACTGGATGTTGTTACAGCAATATTTTATAAAACTCAACAACATTCAAACTCTTTTGGTTATTGCTCCGTAATTACTTTTAAATATTACCATAACTAATGTAGTTTGGACCAAGAGCTTAGGAGAACATAATTTTGTACCGATATTTTACTGTATTTTGTAGACACAGCCATAGTATATATATTTTTAACATTCCCGAGCCATGTAATAGTAATTTTTTAATACATTTGCAGGGACAAGAGTAATTGCATACGGTAGTTAACTGATTAATTCATAAAACTATTCATAGGTTGGTAATTTAATCGGTCGCTGGTGACATAAATCCTAAGAGTAGACCAGACTGCTTTGTTTAGTAGACGCGGAAAGAAATGTTTTGGCCAGTAATCGATTGGACATGCAGGTAGACATGATGACATCAGTAACAAATCGAGTTGTTTACTGTGTAAAATACCAAAGGTTTCAAGGTTATTATCCGTTTGCACCTCGTTGTTTGGCCAGTGTAAACTCCACGCACCGGTTTCGACTATCGCATTTGCAGTGATAACCGTCGCAGCTGCGCCGAAGAGTACCGTTGTCGTTTGTCCAGTCTCAAACTGTGGTCCATCGCATTCTTAACGCTGACTACACCAGTACACCTACAGCTACTTTAACTGAACATACATTATCCGTTATTTCATATGAGTAAAACTAACAGAGGTTAGTTCGTGGTGTGGTACATAAACAATCAAGGTTTTTAAATTTTTTTATCAATTTTTGTATAATTAATCAGTATTACATGCTGGGCTAACTTTATTTCTAAACCTTTTTTGACTTATTTCCCCCCTTAGCCTTTCTTCTTGTAATCATCGAGGCCTGACGCATATGACTATTTCCGTGACTTTTGTAATAGCATGTATACAATATTAGGCCCTAACTTATGTTGACGTAATTTATGGGTATTGTTGGACTTAAATAATTAACACGTAATTATTTTTTCAGTGTCAGCAGTGTTTATTACGCCAGTGAATAAATATTAGGTGGATAGCTAGAAGGGTAGTAAAAAAAATTGTTCTGGCTTTGAGTAGCTGTTAACGGCATTGGAACGAGCCGTGGTTATACAATAGTTTCTTCCAATCAAGCATTACCTAAAGTCCATGAACAACACTGGGTGAGATTTTCCAATTCATTATTTGCCTTTGTATTCATTCGTCTTTCCTTCTTTTCAAATTGAATAACTCGTGGATGATGATTTGAGACTACTGCTACAAACCATCTTGTTCAACCCACTTGTACAGTGTAGATAGATCTGACTTTTATGTATTTATGGCACAAATGGTTATTTTAACGTTACGCCTTCTCTGACGGTTTTCGCCATCGCAGCAACTTCAGAGATAAGTTACGGTGCTTCGAACAAAATAATAAAGCTTCATTGTTTTCGGTGTATAGACTTTTATTAACATATTATTAACATTTCCAATCATCGGAATAATAATAGATTTTTAGAAAAGATCATTTTGTGTTATTTAACTGAAGTTCAAGGTGATTCAGAAGGAAAAATAAGTTTCTGACCGGTTATGTGTAAGTAGAGAAACACGTGGAGTAATATTTCCGGGATAGTATAACAAAATGAAGCAGTAGGATACATGGCGACATTGTCTGTAACCACTGAGAATGCGGATGACGTCAGAGCTACTCAGCTGATGAGAATTCCGATCAGCTTTGCGGAGACCGATGTTTATGATACGGACCGCTGAGCGATTAATAGCAGGTGAAGAATCATTTTGTCCGATGCGGATCAGTGAACTCGTCTGGGTTTAGAGCAATCGGGATGACGTACCAGGCCTACGTGGAATGTGGGAAACGTCATATTTCCACAATAAATTTATTGTTGAGAAATTCTTATTTACGAAATTACAAGATAATCTTATCGAATTTAAAGAAAATTTCAATTTTAGTTTGTTAAATTTTCTTTTCTTTTTACGTTATCATAACATTTAATGGAACTGTGACTAATGTACCTAAAACCTTATTCTGTTATGTTTTATACGAAAAATCACTTTTTCCTTAAATGTTTTATTACGATTCAACTTATACTTCTGATTTAGCCTTAGTGTATTGTTTTTGTTTTCAAAACTTGTAATTATTCGGTGTAACCCTGCAGTAACTCAAATGAAAATTTACGGCGAGAAAATTAGTAGTCCCCTTCTCCCCCAAGTTTCCCGTTGTAAACCACAAAAAGACTAGAAATATTTATTTTTGTTAATTGAAAAACTACGTTATATATTTGTATATTATATATTTAACAATCAAGAAACTGTTGTTAATATTGTTTTAGAATTTAGTAAGAGCTGTACAATTAATTTAATGTAGTTTAAAATAAAAATGTTTAAACTGCTTGACCACGTTCTTTCAGTGCCAAATTTTATTTATTTTTTTATAAACTTTAACAATTTATTATGTTTTATATTTTATAAAAAACGTTAATTACGTTTTAGGAAGATTAGAAAAAGATAAATATATATTTTTATTTTGTACTATATGATATGTAAAACTGAGTAGCATTATTGAAAAGAAATACAATTGCGCTGATTGAAACAAGCTCTCCAGCTTTGCGTTTCATCAAACTCTACAATACCTCCAAACTTCTGTTGGCGCAACTTGCGTGGGCACCCTTGTGGAAATCATGCAGAATCATTTAAACATAGCAGAGTTTACTCATACGAATCATCTACATAATATATAAACATATTTATTAGCAGCCATGTATCGATCATAATGTTGTTTGTTTGATCACACGATTTTTGAGTCGCGTAACAATAAGAGAGCGTGATGTGTCTCTACAGTTTAGATTTAGTTCAAAGGAACGTCAGAGCTAGAATTATTGTTGACATGACAACAGTAGGGAGCGCTGTAGGGAACGCTTTGTTCCCTACATTGTTTTCTCGTGTAGTTCCATGCAAGTAGATACAGGCTTTATGTGAACCATAATACTTCCAGAAATGAAAATATTTTGAAAAAAGTGAAACTGTAGCAAGGAATATTCTGGTCCACTTTCCGGATTAAATGTAAAACATATATTTCAGTGGGTTGCTTGTCGTGATGTTGACAGTAAGCTTAACTAGTAAAGAAATCAAGTAACGATGATAAACTTTCAACGACTTAAATAGATAAGCGTACATCAAAATGCGCGCGATCGTGCAACCCTACGCGTTATGGTACCCTTATGCCCATCAACACACGTGTAAAGCAGAGTAAGATTAATGCGATACGAAAGTGGTGATGTAAAATGTGATTTCATAGTGACAAGATTTAACTACAGTTTGTCAAGCAATATTGTATATCTTTATCAGACCATCTTTCCATGTTTGAAACCCGTTTAATCTTCATTGCATGTTACTGTCTTTTCTCAGCACTAGATTGCGCTCTCCATCACTTCTGACGTTAGTCTCCACGCCTCCCAACCCAACCACAAACTGTTATTAAGGCACCGTTTTTTTAAAAAACGGAGAACCCCATGCAGAAAGGGGTGACAGAGAGGGGATAAGCTTTTCTTGTAACTTTATTAATAAAATATTTTGTATAATTATTTGTATCTCACAACAGTGTTTCGACAGTTTTTTCATACTGTCATATTCAGAAACTGTAAGACACAATAAAGAAGTAATTAAGTAATAATTATTATTAATATAAATATAAACAATATTTTTTAAATTTAAATTTTGGCTTGCAGGTCAAGTTAGGGAACTATAAATTATGAAGAAGATTGTAGTGAATGTTTGTTTATTTTTAAAATTGTTAAAACGTGTACTGTAATTTTCAGTCTTGAATTGGTTGTTTCAATAATGTTTAATGATGAATGTATTAACGTTTTCTAAATCCAGAAATGTATTACGTACGTATGCAAAGCCCGGCACGTTATTCAAATCTTATAGAACCTGATGACTACCTGTTCAAAAGAAGATATGTTCGAAAATGAGGATTCATTTGTCACACTGGTAAACGAAGTGAATTTCTCGCTGCCATAGGGTCGTGTGCCTTTCATAAGGGTTTGGAATCCAGATTTTATTTCCGCATTGATGTGTGGTGGTTTTAATTAAGCGATGTATCGTGGGTTGCGTAGCGGTAGTACGAAGGGGTGCATGAAGCTTTTGCTGTTTGTTCTCTGTACTTCAATAACGATATTAAACTTCTGAATTAATTATGAAAATGTTGAACAAATAAGTTGTAAGTAATCACAATCATAAATGAGTAATGAGTGTGATGGAAAAAATAAAACTTACAATTTTTAGTATAACGTATCATTCTATATTTATTTCCTGATGTGTGTTGCATTTAAATAGTATTAATTGTTTTTTTATTTTATTTATAAATCTGATTTACGTACAATTTTTTGTTTGTATATGGTTTCCTGGACTATTGCATTTTTTGCTTACCATTCGAAGCGTGGAAGGGAAATGAAGTGTTGTAATAACGTCGTTAAAATCTTTGTTTATTCATTCGGCTTACATTAAAATAAAATTTCGTGTCAATGAAATTTCCGACTATCTCACACTGACTGCAAAACTCACTGTTTTCGTGATTATTACATCACGCTGATGGCTTTGTCTAGGTGGATGGTTTTCCATGGAAAAGTAATGTCTCCAGATTGTAACAGGAAACGTAGTCTCTTTAATTGTCTGTCAGTGGCAATAAATCTTTGAGAACGAATTACCCCTCTCTTCTAAGTATGAATATTACAGTGTGTATGCTAGTGGCCCGATTTCGTCGTAGAAATCTGGGAACCGCGTGGCTGTAACACGTATATCAGTTGTATAGGTTATTTGTACAGAGGTATGATTTTAGGTTGTACGTATGACTGAAAGTACTTCGTCATTGACGTGTAAAAAATTCATTCGAATGTAAACTTTCGAGTATAATTGTGGTGAACCGAGTACGGCTTTCATATTTATGAAAGTAATTAGATTGCATATACAAACGAAGCGGATAAAAACGTTACTACTAGAGGGGAAGACTTTGGAACTGCGTCAATGTTATCATCCATTTGAGAGACACGCAACAGCAATGGATGTGGGGGAAATGCGTCGTCTGTATCTCGGTGATGTGATAGACTGCTACACAGAGACAACTGGTTGGCAGTTTCAAAATTATTTTAAAATCTTCCAGTTTTTAGAATTGTTTTTAATTTATCCGTTTAATGCTAACTTTCTTTATCTTTAAAGAATCGGAACGTATACGTTCAAATGCATAAATCTATCTTGTGAAAATTAAGGAACTCAAAAACGAGCTCTTTTGTAGCACCAACGCAACTTTTGGAGAGGCAGTGTTAGCTGTCTCATTATTAATTTCGGTTGTGTAAATTAATTATGGTAATTATTGCTGTATATGTTAGACTACTTTTCAATACTGGAAACGTGTTTTTAACGTTCCTCTGTGTTTTAAGAAATAAAGAATGCCTGTGTTCAAGAAAGTAGACATATAAATATGAGCTAGTATCTTAAATTTCCAGACTTACAGAATTAAACTGCTTCGAATTAAAAAGATAAAACTGTACTTTTTCCAAAAGGAAATTCAGGGTCCATAACAATTATTTTCGCTAATATTTGGCATGACTCGATGGGAAATAGCAACAAGTAGATGAGAGTGTAAGGAGAAGCGTCAGCGAAGAGTACATATATGCTTTACATACACCCTTCGTTTGATAGGGTTTGACTTCCGGTAGAGAGTAGAATAGATACTAACTGGAATTTTTATTTTCAAATTAGATCTTCAATATTCAATAATTCCAGAGCAGGACCTTTTTTGCATTTGAGCTTTTTTGTTGCTTTTCCGATCGAGAAGATCAAGTCAGTGTGTATTGTCAGTGGAAACTATCATAAATTTCCCCTAGCAAATAAAGTAGTGAAATTTAATTTTGAGACGTCACCCATGCAGTTGCATCATCCGAAAATGGTTAAGTTAAAACTCAGTTGTTAATATACTAGCGAGAGTCAGCGTGACATTATAAAAAGTATTATTTTTAATTAACCTTTCGCTGTATTTGGTACGATTCCAGGTCATGTGTCCTCGGTGAAAATATAAATGACGAAAATCTTAAAACATCACTACGTGCAGATCGTAATAGAAATGACAGTATGTCTATGTTCCCTAAACTACATTCTAAAAGTAGTTAAAATGTTTATTGTTTCTTTTAGCGTTGAGTGTTTATTGTTTCTTTTAGCGTTGGTTGGTGTAGGCGTACAGTTTTCTCATTAATGCACCGTAATAATTCTTCGTCTAACATAAAATTTTCTTATACGGAAAGTTTGTAGTAACGTCTGCTTCGTGTACACGCATCTCTTCTAGTCGGATTGAAGACAGATGCCTGTTGCTTTCTGCAGTAGAAGGCAAAGAAGAGAAACAGCAAGATAATGTCTTCAAGCTTAAGCAGAGGAATCTGTCTTAATCTCGTTCATTGACCCATTGTTTTGAGCGTTCTTGTACGTATTGAGGGTGTATTAGATAAAGTGGTATCCCGTTTGCATTAACTCCTCCGTTTTCAACCTTGTTACGTTTTTAATTATCGTAAAGCTTTATGCTTTTGGAGTGTGTGATTTTCAGCCGATGTTCGTACATAGAACAGAGGTATCTAAGTTAAGGGGGATTTTAATTAAATAAAAAATACACATTACAGTAGCAGGTGGTTAACATATGATTCAATTAACAGTTCCTAGTAATTAAGCTCCGAGGGTAGTGGAAGTGGTGTACTTGTTTTCCGGTTAAACATTAGAACCGTTAACCAAGATGTAATTGTCCACGAATAATCGTCTATTGAAAACCAAAACTCTATCCTATCTCATGTCATCAACTGCATAAGATCGATTTGTAGATTTTACTTTCTGGAGACACTTAAAAATATGAATGGGCGTGAGAAAGGATCAAGACAGCATGTCTTTTCACTTTAGTGATCACGTAATTTTGAAGATAATGTAAGAACAAATTAATACAAATTAGGCCGGGAACATTTTCAGTGAAAGTAAAGAACCAAATTTCCTATTAACACTTCGTAAACTAATCGGTTATCACTTTAATTGGTAAATCAGTTCTCAGAACTTTACGGCCAAGTTTCTTTCAAACGGAAATTAATTAATTTTACGTTAATTTTTCGTTGTAAGTATTGAATTCTGACCAGTGTTAAACGTTTATTAACTGCTAATACTTTAATTATTTTATAAATAATCGAGTTATGTTAGATGAAGTATATATAATAAAAATTAGGAAGGCTGAAGATGGGAACACAAGGCTTCCCGAAACATGTTCCAAATAGGGAGAAAACATCTTGAGGTAAAGTCATTATAAAATATATATAATGAAAAGTAGATCACTCTCTCGTATTGTACTCTAAGACAATAGGTTTAGAAATGATATTGTTAGTACAAAAGCTTCAAGAGCTGTAACTCGGAATTTCGTTTTTGCAAACCGTATTAATTAAAGTGTTCTGTACATTTATGCATTTTAGAGTTTCGCTCTTGTGTGTACGTGTTTACGAAGGTGAAGGTAATGATGTAATGCCGATGAACATAATAGTTTGTCCATGCCCTCTCGCAGATGTGATTTAATTCAGATAAGTAAGAAGTCTTTAATTATAAACGTTAAGTAATTGCGTAGGAAGTCATTAGACGTAATACGTCATTGAGTGATATCAGTGTGTATTCGGCAATTAGTACTTGTAGTTGTGTAGCACGCAATGAGAATGACATTGGCAATGAGCAGATAACTGGGTGTTGAGTTGTAACTTCCGTAGTAAATTGAACGATTGTGTATGATTACAGGCTGAACGAGACAGGCTAGCCAGGACGCATAAGGAGCTGGAGCGCAAACTGGAAACACGCGATGTCGAGCTCCACGAAAAAGAGGAAGAACTGTTTTTACAGCTGGAGAAAGCCATCCGTCTCGAAGAAGACTGCGAAAAAGTAAGTTCTTGATACAGGGCCGGCTCAAACCTTTAGGTCTGACCGGGCCGGGACACAATTTCGCCCCCCCCCCCCAAAAATTGTGATGCTTATTTTCTTATCACTACTAATTTAATAACATTATACTTTAAAAGTTTTATCATGACTATTTTATACTAGTGGGGGCGGTTAAGCCCTACACATAAAAAAACTATTCTGTAGGTCTACATGAAATTATTTAAAAAATTTGAAGTTTATACTATATAACTTTTCACATGTTAACAAATATTTTTTTTGTTTATTTTTTTTTTTGAAACCCATTAACTATTACTAAGGCTTGTTTTTAAAATTTAATTTAATAAAGCTGTAACTTGACTCACCTATGTAAGTGTTTCACATGGACGCTCAATGCCAGTGGAAAACATCAAATAAAACGAATCAATTTCAAACAGTTTCCTATAATTTTAATCCAGTCGGTGTACATTTCTTCTTATTATAAGTACCTATGTGTACAGATATTATCAAAACACAAACGTCGTTTCACATGTAAAGTTTATTTTTACAAAAAATGTCATACCAAGATTTATTGCATTAAAGTTTTTCTTTAAAAATAAAAAAAAATTTTTGGTTTTTGAAATTTTAGTTAAATTTCTTTCTTCTTGCTTTTTGCTTCAGCAAACCTTTTAACAATTTTCGTTAAATCTAACTGGTTTGCAATGTCATTCTTAATAGAAATTGTTGCTAGAGATGATAGGCGGTCTTGCGCCATTGTAGAGCGTAAGTAAGTTTTAATTAATTTGAGCTTACTGAAACTGCGTTCTCCATTAGCAACCATGACAGGAATTGTTAAAAGAACCCTCATTGTAATCCATATATTAGGAAAACAGTCAATCATGTTACTTTTTAAAATAAGTTGCAAAGTTTGAACAGGTGTTTTTATCTCAGATTTCTTCAGAAATACACCCAGATGTTTAAGCTCCTCAAAAATGTGGTTGTCATCGATGTCATTTTCTCCTAATTTATCTTCATCTTGAAGAACTTTTTGAAGATTCAAACATTTTTGTTTCAAGATTTCGGATTCTGGAAGAGTTTGCACGTTGTACAAGAAACCCCAATGATGGTTAAGAGTCTCAAGTTGTGTAAGGCGCTGTTCGATGGATGTCAGAGCCTGATCTATAAGCGGGTAAAAGACAACTGTTTTAAACAACTGCTGTAGATCTGTTGGCGCTTCGTCTCGGGACTCATAATCAAATTGCCGGTTTTTTCTTTCTCTTAGGCTGCTATGTCTTTCAAATCTTCAGCTATGTCTTTAGCTGTTGCTACAGCACTTGCGTATCCAGTTTCACGATATTCTTTTAAAAATGTTTGGCACTTTCCAAGAAGATGTGTAACTGTTGATACGTTCTGTGGATGAGCGTGAAAGTCAAAGTACGTCAAATAATACCGCTTTGTGAAGATTTATATTGATTGTCTTATTATGTACCAAACAGTGGTATTCATTGATAATAGAGTAAACTGTTTAACCTGCTCGAAAGAACAACTTCATTATTAACAATCATAAAGAAAAGAAAAACGTGGTTTTTTTATCCATTATTTTGGCGCCCTGTAAAAATCTGCGCCCGGGCCACGGCCCGGTTGGCCCGTCCTTAAGGCCGTCCCTGTCTTGATATAAAGGTGATAATCAGTTTCTGCCGAGTAGCTACAAATATTGTTTTTGCGTGTGCTGTGTTTCTCTTATGTGTTAAGTGTGTCATCACTTTTGTGTACCGCAGATCATTTTAGCTCTGTTTTGAGAGACCACACAAGATTTCAGTCGCGAAATTCGAACTTTCCCCTGGTGAGCAATTCAGAAATCATTCAGTTTTTCTGTCACATCAATGTACCCCTTTCTATTTCAACCATTTGTATATATTGCAAATTTCTAAACTGTAATAAAACGTGCTCATTTTCACTAAAGCCTACACGATGTCTTGATAGAAAAAACTAATTAGACTCATATGTACTTTTTATCCCTGTAGTTAATTTTAGAAATACCCTTATCAGCTCTGCAGCGACCAATAAGTACGTAATTAGTGTAGCGTATTTTGACATTTCATTCAAGTTACTGTAAAACAGTGTACATGTTTTATAAAATTTGTAGGTTATTAATAGTATAAAACGTCAAATTATTAAATTTAAAGCAAACTGTGTCGTGAATCTATTTACAATTTAGTGTGCGTATTCTCCAAATTTGAGTTTTCGAAAGGTCGGCATTGTTTAACACAGTACATGTTGTGTTATTTGTGATATAACGTGTTATTTAGTTGTTTCGAAACCTTAACTTTCACTGCGTGTTTTGGTGGCGTTTGCCAGATTTTTATAATAGAAATTGCTCACCGCAGTGGCATCTCGTCGAAAGTTATGGTGAAACGTTGTGTTGTACCGCATGTTTTATATTGGTCGCATATATTGGCAATTCTTCGTACGCATTAAACAATGTGTACGTTTCTAATTCACTTCTTTACTTCCAAAGATTAGGATTGTAGAGTCTGTTCCGTTCTTTTTTCTTCGGTTTCTTCCTCGGAATAGGTCTCTTGGTGTTGTTTCATATTTATTTAATAATGTTAAAATTAACGTTGTTAAAAAAATTAAATGTTAAAACTAGGTGAAACAACTAAGTCACTTCTTTAGAGTATTCCAATTAATGCATTATCTTAATTATACTTATCCTGGATATATAAGGCTGATTAATGCGTTGTAGGTTAGCATCCATTGTATTGTGTTTACTGGGAAAATACTTTTGTGGTGGTTCAGTTTTTGGGGGTTCTCTGAGCCGCATCAACCCCACAGAATTTTTTGAAGTCCACAGATAAAGTATAACTTTTTAATATCTTATCTATAATAAAACAACACTTTCCTTTAATATTAAATAAACTAGAAACAAAAAATGAGACGCTTAGAGTTTGTTTTTATGAAGTCAGTGCATCCGTAACGGGTTTTTGTTCAAGTGGTTGCAATTCGAATTGACTTTTCAAGATATTAATGAGAACATTTGCTTGTTATGAATTTGGTTCATACTTTTTTTATGTGTTTCATTTTGTTCACAAATGTGTGCGCTGCCTAAAAGCGAATGCTTGAGTAGAGTGTGTTTATGAAAGATACTTTTTGTTTAGGAAGGTGCCGAAACATAATAATTTTTCGACACAGATAATTGAGTAAACGTGTCTTTGAGTTGCATATCTCATTGCGTCTACATATTCCATTTGCAAATTCACAGATGCCGGTATAACGTATTGATATATCTCAAAATAGAATAACAAGTAAAGTGAAATGTTGATTTGTTTTCCACAAAAACCTTGAAACCTGTAATGAAAAACGGGTATGTAAAGCAAACTTCATTACGGGGATGAGGACTATGCGTTTATGCAGACCACATGTCCATTTTGAGACTGTTTCAAAATGAGCTTAGTGATCCGTTTTCTTTCAATTTTCATTTAATGGCAACAGTCGCAAAGTAAATGTTACCCGTATTAATGCGCCTTTTGTATTTCATGCGGTGTATTTTGGATGCACATACTTTTAACCACAGTACGTGAGCAATTTAAAAGACAAATATTAATCTGCTTTTTGGTTTTTGAAGAATACCAAACGTGGTATCAAATACGTATATAAGTATATGTAAATATGGTATACCACATACGTTTGGTTGTTGGAAAAGATTCCTGTGAATGTATGCACAGCGATGAAAGTGTAGTTGGGTTTCATATGGAAATTAATAATACTGTTTTTAATGTGCGGAAAGCAGGGATCGGTATTATCTATGGCTTCTCACGTGCGTTTACTATAATTAAACTAAATGACTGTGTAACTGATATTTTTCTGTGGGTAGAAAATCGGGCTGTGCATAATATAGAAAGACGATGTCGGCTGCTAACCATTTAATGCCAAGTTGTGATTTCCGCGGTGCGTTCTCAAAAGATTTATAGTTGCAGGGAAAAAAATAATACTTCGTAAGATAAACTGCACGACCTGTAAGTTATGATGAGTGTTCAATCAGTCCTACAGCTTGTAATCAAACCAGTTAATAATGTTGAAATTGTGAAGTGGAGAGCAGTGGTCCTGAACCACAGAGAACAAGACATATTGAACATACAAATAGTATACTACAAGCGACCAATAAAGATAATTACGGATATCTCAAAAGTTCTGTCTTGAGCGTATTTTTCAGAAACTTGAGTTTGTTCCTCGTTAGTTTAGATTAATAGGATGAAATTGGGTTATATTCCGTCTGTTTCACATTCATCGACACAAGACAAATGTGCTTAGCGACGCATTCGACATTCTTTAGTTGCCGGTACACATTTTGTGTGTATTTCTGTACATGTGTGTATTTCTTTAGTTCCGTTACCGGCTCGGCTACATTCGGGGTTCACCCGCGTAGCAATGCTTCCGTAAATGTTTCAGTTACACTGCAGTGGCTGTCCTGGGGCAAAAGCACAATGACTAGAGAGATGCAACAGATCGATAGTAGAGAGAGGAATTGTAGCTTCGCAGCTGATTACTGTTGCAGACTGCCAAATGAAAATTTTTACTGTGCGTGCGGACGCACAATGTTTACAAACTTGAGTTGAGTTTAGAACCTTATTCAGCTTGAACCGGCGAGTCTTAAAATGTGAATGTCTTTCCCCTTCTTCCCCAAAGACGGGTCGAATATGTGAGCTTACGGTCTTCATTTTCTTAAAATTAGCCCATTTCAATACTTAATTTACTACAATATTTTAACTTCATTGAAACCTCAAGCACAAAATGTACGTAGATTCCAAATATATTATAAAATGATGACTTCTGTTACCTCCATTGACGGTAATAGTATTACTATTGTCCTCAGAGATTACGATTTAATTACCTCGTTACTGATGGTGAAAAAGTGCCAGAAACTGACGGTAACTCGCTCGTACGTATACTGGTTTTATTGCACGATCACATAAAAAAAATCCAGTTCAGCTCAGAATAAGTTGGACCTGAGTATACTGTCATTTTATAGTGAAGCTCCGATGGCTAAGTATTTGAATTGCACCAGAATATAATTCCAGAAATATAAATGTTAAAATGCGTCTTCAGAATTACATACCTAAATTATACTTCATTGTAGGTCAGTTTTTCATTCAACAAAAAGGTAGTGTTATTAAACAACTTGTATAATGTTAATATAAAAGACGAGAGTGAAAGTAAACAGTTTGAGTTAGGCCCAGTATAATATAGTAGTGCAATCATTGTTCGATTGTTAGTGTATTAAGCAAATAATGGTCACTTGAGCTGAGGGGAACAGTGAATTTACATGTAAAGTTAGTAATGCATGTTAGTGATTGCTTGATTTTTATATTACCGAGGAACTAATACATTTTCCTGCGATAATAGCACTTAACAATAATAGTGACTTGAAATAAATACCAATCGTGATGTTGCGTAGGCCCCAAGTATAATTAAATCTGTACGGTTTAAATGATTACGTAGGGGAAATGGCGTGGTTTACAGACCCAAGTGCCGACAGTCAAGTATTATTTTAATAGGGCAATAAAATAGTAATAATAAATTGTGGTTAAGTTTTTTCGATACCTGGAAGTTGTTCAGGTGCCACTTATTAGCCTACTTCTGAATCAATCTTCTCAGTGAAACAAGTTCCAGTTGGGTGTATATACAGCTTGGGTGTAATATCCAGTATGTAATATTACAGCTCATTCTGTTCTTTTGTCTACGATGTAATGATACGGTGCGAGTATTTGAAGCTCCTGATAAATCATTTACAGTTAAACATGTAGCGCTCGGTGTAAGTGCAAGATTTAAAAAAAATTCCGTATGAAGTATTTTATAATTTTGTATAGTTTTGTAAAATGAGATTAAGTTTGTAACACGGTAGGCAAAGTAGTGTTGGTAGATTGTTAAAAGTGAAATAGAGTCGAGTGATACTGTTTTTCCGGTAGTGAGCCTGGTGTGTTCTAATGTGTCTTCTAGTGGTTTTCCCTGTACTGTATTGTCATTAATATTACCATATTAAAATTAATATGCTTTTTTAATATCACATAATATAACCGTAATAACATACTGTATTCCAGTTTTGTTGTATCTGTCACACGTGTGCTTCGGTTTCTTAAGCCTTATGTATGTTATGTATGTTGTTATTCATTCAGAAACTTTACACACGTCTGCTTGTATAATATGGTTTCTTTGCTCGCTAAATTCGTATTATACGGTGTGGCAGAACAGCGGATACCAGTAGCGTTCGTTACACGCTCGTATCGCGTGTGTAAATATTGTTTTGTAAATGCGTACTAATTAACAAGAACGTGCTTATTAACAGCAGAAGCGTGTTGAGGAAAACACCGTTACCTAACGAGTAGTACAGGTTGTAGGAAATGACGCGAACACCATTTGGAGTTACTTTATGAGCGTAGCACGTGTGACTGCAATTAATTTTGCCAGCTGTTATTGACTGAGGATATTTATATGCAAGAACTTGAGTAGCTTCGGATATTTAGGCCTATATCTTTTAAATATGGAAATGTACGCGTCAGTTTATATGACAGGGTGTCTACGACCCGGGAAACCCGGGAATTTTCAGGGAATTAAGAATTTGTGGAATATTCAGGGAAAAATCAGGGAATTTCTTCGTTAATCAGGGATTTTCCTTTTGGGCTACTCTCCGTAAACGTAGTAGCGATACTTTCGAATTTCGCGGGACGTAATCGATCGCTACTCGATTCCCGTAGTCAGCCAATGAACACTCGTTCCCAGCGCGGGACTGAAGTATGCTATTTGATTGGTTCCCAGCGCGGATTGGTATTTGACCCAACCTTGCGCAGGTTGTCTGTTCAGTATTGTCAACTTAGCGGGTTTCCCGCTCAATCTTGCAGATTTAAGTTTTTGTTTAGCGGGGACGTTTTGGAAATTTAACAATGAAAGTGTAGGGATTTAATGGATTTTCGACCTTCCACAGCGGGAAGAATATTGTTATTTATATTGTGAATATAGAGTTTTATCGGAATTTCAACTATTTTCGCAGCGTTGAAAAGTTTTGAGTGTTGGCTACACTTTCGTGATTTCGCGCCGTAATAGTGTTTACATCTCTTCATTTGTTGTTTACCGGTGCTTACTGTATGTGTTGCGTTCGCGCTTGAGTGTGTTATTGTGATTTGAAATTCTTGAAATCTGTTGCGTTGTGCGCGAAATCTAAAGCAGAAGCTTTGCAATTAATTGCGTGCTCTTAATTCTTTAGTGGTGCGGATTAAAATGCTTTTAATGTGATGTGCGTTCGTTGTTAAAAACACGTGGGCATCCAAATTCGTGACTGTGCAAAGTCGTTTGAAAATTCCGTTTTATTATGGCGTGCAAAACTCGTTTTCAGTCAGAGTGGTTGAATGACCCAAAGTTTAAATCATGGCTAGAAGCAGTGAAAGACAGCCCTTTTCGGGCGAGTTGTAGGTTATGTCGGTATTCGTTTTCATTAAGCAATATGGGCTGGCGTGCAGTTAGTAGCCATGCTGAGGGCTCCAAACATAAAATTGCTGCAAACAATTCTGGCGCTATTACTAATTATTTTAGTTCACCTGTGGATGCTAAGCCGCAGTTTAATAACCCTGAGCCTAGCACTTCTGAGCCTGTTGCAACCGACGATGGAAACGATTCTTCATTGCTTCGACGAAATTCAAGAGTGAATGATTTTTTGATTAAAGAAGACTCCACTAGGGCTGAAATTTTGTGGTGTATTCAGGTAGTGATGAATCACCGAACCATGAGGTCTGCTGCCAGGGATGTTGGTGTTAAACGGATGTTTTCCGATAGTGAAATTGCAACCAAGATTCAGCTCTAAAAAGACAAAATGGGGTATGTAATTGTTCATGGAATTGCTCCATACTTCAAAACCAGATTATTTCACGAGATTGAGCTAGCGGATGTTATAACAGTTGGTTTTGACGAATCGCTGAATAAAGTTTCTCAGATGCAACAGATGGACATTGATATCCGCTATTGGGACAATTCCAAGGATGAAGTAGTAGTACGCTACTGGTCCTCTGCTTTTCTTGGTCACACAACAGCAAGTGATTTACGTGCAGCATTCAACAAGGAGATTCCGCCCCATTTTATGAAGAAGGTAATTAATATATCAATGGATGGCCTTAATGTAAATTTTAAGTTTTTAAGAGATTTCAAGGCTTCCATCAAGGAAATTGAAGGCCCTGTTATGCTTGAGGTGGGAAGTTGCGGCTTGCATACAATGCATTATGCCTATAAAGCTGGATTTCAAGAAACGGGATGGATGTTGGTTAAATTTCTGAGGGCTTTGTTCAATCTTTTTAAAAATGTTCCAACTAGACGCGCAGACTACAGACGCCTAACGAATAGTAGCATCTTTCCACTGAAATTTTCAGCGGTCCGGTGGCTAGAGTGCGCAAATGTAGCTCAACGAGCAATAGAGATTCTCCCGAATGTGAAAGTGTATGTGAGAGGAATTGAACAAGGGAATTCTGCACCCTCTTGTATGAGCTTTGGTGAAGTGAAGAAAGCATTACAGGATTCTTTGCTTGCACCAAAACTTGCGTTCTTCAGAACAGTGGCATCGGATCTGGAACCTTTTATGACAGAATTCCAATGCAATCGCCCTATGATACCATTTCTGTATTCTGCATTCTGAGGATTATCATGGACAGAATTGTCAAGAAGGAAGTATTGGAGGAAGCCAGCAATCCTTCTTGCATCAACGTAACTCAAAATGAAAATCTGTTACCAGTGAAACACGTGAAGGTGGGATATGCCACGATGGCAGAGCTGAAGAAGGTAAAGAAACTGAAGGAATTGGATGTGATGACATTCAAAAGAGATTGTAGAGAGTGTCTCGTAAAAATCTGTCAGAAACTGGTGACTCGCTCGCCTCTTTCGTATAAATTTACAAAAGCTGTCTCCTGCTTTGACCCGCAATTAGTTAGTTCATCAAAATCATTGGCAGAGAGCAGATTACAAACCTTGCTCTCCATTTTAGTGGAAAATAAATGGATCGATGGTCCTACTGCTGATCAAGCTGCGAGAGAATTCTCAAACTTTGTGTCCCAGCCCAGTGCCTCTGATAGACTAACCCCCCCCCCCCCCATTCATTCGATAGATTGTCAGATCGTGCAGACCACTTTTGGAGAGATTTTTTTGGAAGGTCCAGTCCAGAATTGAGGATTCTAAAAGTCATGAAAATGGTTCTTGTCATTTCCCATGGTATTTCCAGTTTAGAACGAGGTTTCTCTGTTAATAAGGAAGATCTTATTGATAACATGGCCAACGAGACCCTGGTAGCAAGGCGATTGGTGTATGACTCTGTGAACACAATAGTGGGCCCCAATGTACAGGACCTCGTGATCGATAAGAGTTTGATACATTCCACGAAAAATGCAAGAAGTCGCTATATGGAAGAAATTTCCAGAAAGAAAGCCGAAGATGAGAAAAGGCAGCTAAAGCTCAAAAAGAAAAGGCAGGTTGACCTGCAGATCATGGAGTTGGAAGCCAAGAGAGCAAAACTTAGGAAAGAAAAGGATAAGGAGCTGGAACTGCTTGAAGAAAACATCAAGAAGTTGGCTGAAGAATCGAACAAGTAAATGGAAGCAGACTTCTGTTGCAATTTTACATAAGTGTAAATAAGTGCTTGGTGTTTAATTAAAACAAACATTGTGTTATTGTTATTTCTATTTTGTGAGGCGCAGTGCTGTGTGGTGCGTGCAATTTAAAGAAATTTGAAAACTTTAAAACTTTAAAAACACTGTTCTTGAATTATTAAGGCATGGGGAATGTGATGATAAGAATTTATTTCAGCCAAATGGCCATAAGCTTACGTACACAAATATGTTTGATTTGATCTAACATTCTCTATACTCAATCAGTGATTTACTTCTTTCACGGCACATGCTAAAATAAAAACGATCGCATAAAGTCCGGTACAAAACATATACACACTGGTACTTCGTTCATGGAATCCTTTTGTACGCTTGCCTTGTGATGGAAGCCGTGTACAGCCAATCTGGTGAGAGCGCTGAGCTTACAATTATTTGGTCCTGTCCAGTTGCAATCTAGCGTAGCATCTGTGGAATAGAAGTCTGAGAAAATAATCTTTTGCTTCTCTGGATTTGAGTAGTTCCTGCTCTGGTAGATGGGGAAGATGTAAGTATCATTTTATTTTTTTAATAGCTTTTAATGTTGTCAATCGATCTTCATCTATTATTGTTCATCTTCAAGGCAAATAACCGGTATTAATAAATATTCATGCCTTCTCATAAAATCGCTTACATATACTCCCGGCCACAGGCCACTTGTTCATGTTACTTTTGTCATTCTGAAAAATATGATTGTGAGAAATTGCCATGACATTAGTGAAAGGCCCCTCTCATATGAATACATATTTTAAAATAAATGCAGTTTTGAGTGTTGATTCCTCTTGTAGCATATATGATGAGTGAAATGGAACACATTGGGATAGTTTGACCTTTGGTGGGAAAAAATTTAAAATGATTTTAAGGGAAGCCCTGAATATCCATAAATACGGTACCTAAATAACCTACTCTGCTCTGTTTTCAAATCTTCCATTCGTCTTGTCTTGGAACACTTTACTGCACAATGTAGCGGTCAATATCTGTAACAAAAGCTGAAAATGTTGAGCTTTTTTCCTTTAATCCATCTTTTACGGGGTGCACTCAGTTTGGTGACATTCTCCATGGTTAGAAATAGGAGGGATTTGGGGGGAATTTGTCCTTAGCGTACTGACGCAGAATTTGCCTGGTGTTGAAAACAGAAAACCATCTTCGGGTTGGCCGAGGCAGGATTCGAACCTGCTACAACCTGCACGCTACAAGTCACACCTTAGCGCACTGAGCGAAATGTGTTCGGTGCAGTTGACCTTTAGTTGCTCACGACTACAATGTGGCTGATCGTGTGGTCATCAGTAGTCCACTCAAGTTCTTTGTTTTGTAAATGCGTTGTATTTTGGTCACTTATGTTACTCAGGGAATTTTCTTACTTATCCTGGAAAAATCAGGGAATATTCAGGGAATTCTTTTATGATGAGTTGGTAGACACCCTGATATGATCTATGTAGACCTACTCGCGAATGTGGATGTAGAACAACGTGTGCTCAGTTTAGAACCGACCGTGTAAGATGGAACGTTGGCATATTCTGGACGTAACGGATATTTGGTGCGATGAATTGAGGATGCCTCGTCGCCTTGCTCGTAGTTTTGTGTATTACACTATTGAACTACGAATAAATACAACACGCACTATAAACTCTTCTGTACAGGACGTCAGTGTGTGAAGTTATTCTTATTCTATACTTTATATTTGTACCCTTGAAGTATTAGGTAGAGTACTAATAATAACACTTTCTAATTATTACGTTAAAATATTAGACAGGTATCCATTCCAGACTTTTGCACATTTTGTAATCAGCTATCTTCGATATTAATAACATTGGATTTATTTATCATGTTCATATACCGTGCAAGTACCTTTCAATTCAAACTGTAAAAACAATGAATCGCAGGAGACGTTTGACTAATTCTTGACATGCGTTTCCATTGTAATCTCCATTTTTTACTACCGGTCTGGCTTTCCATAAACGCTTCTCTCGTATCCATTTTCGTCTCCATATTTGTATGTCTTACAGTGTATTATATTTATCTATAAAATCCAAATTCCACTCAATCACTCATTCACACTGATACCTCCCAAACCATTGAACCTTTAACTATGAAATTTTACGTCTCTCTTAGGTCCTAGGTGTTTTGTAAAAAAGCGTTAAAAAAATGTCTTCCTCTAACGGGATTACAGAAGGTGTTAAAACTCATAAATAAAATTCACATATTTTCCTCCTTTCTGAATGGCTAAGGGGCTTCAAAATTTTTACATTTTTTAAATTATTAAACATCTGAAGCCATGTCAAAAACCGCTTATGTTGAAAATGGAATTAACTAATTATTACACTTAATTCCTGCCACTATTTGAAGGAACGACAAAGTAAACAAACTAATTGCTTATTTTTTATTATAGTAACAACGAAAGACACAGTTTTTGTTTATCGTATATTTCCATATATTAATTTACATGTTATAAGGTAGTTAATTGTTCAAATTTAGCTTTTTTTAGTTGCATCTACTAAAGGAGTTTAACTAAATAAAATGTTTTCTTATTGTGTTCTATATTAGCTTTTTAGAAAACAGCCGTTAATTTGTTGGTTTTTGTAATAATTTTTTTTTATGTCCATCAACGTTCAAAAGGGTGTTGACAAATTATCGTGTGAACATATTGTTAAGCATACTGAGAAGAAAATATCGTGTTTCTTACTTTTTTATTTTAGACAAATTGCAGCAAGAAAAAATGTAGAAGTGTGTCGCAAACGTAACATTAAAATAGTGTAAATTTAAAGTAAGATGTAAATGTCATGCTCGTGTTGATTCACCATTACGTGGCACACACCCCTTCCGAAACGCTAATCATTATTAGCTTTGTCGATCATAAGTCATTACAATTGTAAAATTCCTTGCCGGTAACATAAGGTTCCGTAGGTTTCTGCTTTAATTTTTTATCACAAAATAAACAGTATTGAAAAATGTGATTTTTAAAACGTCGTAAATAACATATAGGCCTACTTTGCGAAGGACGGATAATTGAGCAAGTTTCATTAGGTATTAGGATCGGAACTATTTATTATGTTATATGTAGCTCAAAATATTAAGATTTCTGTATACTTAGAGACTAACTAACGGTCTTGTTTTCCTAAACAATTCATTTATTTGTCGGATAGTGAATGCATAAATACTGGTACCATTAAGCGAATGGACGTGCGTGCGTCTTTGGAGTAAGAAAATTTAATGTATTTTCAACCGTCTCGTGTCTGATAAACTGTAATATTTTGAAACTTCGGGTTACTATTACCACTCCAGTTTCTCATGACGTGTTTCAGTGCAAATTGACTGCAGAAAAGTAATTAATGTTACATTACACGTACACAATGTATTCCATCGTGTACGTTTCTTTTTGCATAAAAATTACTTTTATAGATGTCCAGTGTGATCCGTACATACGAAAATTTGTATTAAACAAGTTATGCATTCAACTTATGTGGGTACTTATTAGTTTGTTAGATGTGGGTACTGAATATTGTTTGTTAAATATTTGTAATGGTACATAGTATATCACGTTGTGAGCCATATGTGTCTCTGCTTAGTAACCAGCTGTGGTAAATTGAAGAAATAACGGAAAATAAATCTAACAAACTGAAATCTGTGCCAGAGATTGTCATTGACACTGGCACTATTAAAAATTTCACGTTCCAAATGCTGCTTTATTTATTATACTCCATTCTAAGCACTGGCATCTCGGGTTATCGAAAGTGTAAGTACCGAATAACAGTACAAACAGTAGAAAACAATATAATGGTAGGAGATAAGAATGTCAGAACGTTAACTAACTACCTGTAATGACAGCAATAAAGATGGAAAATAAGTCCATTGTGTACTATTGGCAGACATAATTTGTAATAACTGTAAAAAAAACGTGCAAACAAACGGATTGGAGACGCAGCATGCGGTGCTTGTGTTATAAGTATGTGTTTCGCTGAAGTAGATACTTCAGTTCTACGTTGTTTTACAAAGTCTTGTCTCTGCGAAGAACTCGTTTAAAGGGAGCTGAGAGTTCACAGTATGTATATCCTGTAATGAATTTTCTTGTTCCACTAAATGCAATAAGGTAATTGAAACCAGTTGAATACTAAATGTGAACCATCCACAAAGAAAGTGGACAAGAGAACCGACAGTAATGGCCTCATGATACATCTTCAGAAGTTAGCACACGCTGACTTATCCGCTCTGATACCCTTCATCCCAGAGGCCACCGCTGGGGGTAACAGTTTAAATTATTTTCGTAATACTCAATAATGGTATAATTCTGTAGTAATTTTTTATAAGTAATAAATCGATTTTGATAAAAAAGAAACATGTCCGTTTTCTTTTGTCTAACGAAATAAAATTCGATAGATTTTATGTATTACTGTGACGAATGTGATTTGTTTCAAATAGGATGAGATTAGAACATATTTTACACGAACTATTATGGTGATTACTCGGGAGAATGTGTGGTTATGGAATACAAAATTAGATTTAGAAACATCTGCTAATTAGCTGGTTTTGTGGAAAATTGTTCTTTTTATGGAAATATAATTTTATTCCACGTAATAGGTAAGTCGTAAAAATCAGTCCTATTTTGCACATCATAGATTTTAAGAGTTTTCTGCTCAACTTCACTAAAAATTAAAGGTAACGTATTTATAAAATTCTTGTGAATTGTGTTAGACCTATTATTACAATTTTTTTGCCTTAACCACATTCCAATTTCAAATCGTAGAAATTGCAATTAACCGAATTCCTACGAGAGACAGTGCCCCTGAAAATCAGCAGAAACTGTAGGTTCTGACAGTTGTGTAGCCAGTGGGATTACGAGGGGATGGGGGTTACAGTACCTCCTCCCCGATTGGCTAGATCGCCTGGGCGGCTTGTAGATAGAACAGGTAGGTAGTACCAGTTCGCTAGCGGCTGTGATATAATGTACCCACTAGGCTATAACTAGCGAATCTGCTGATATCCGCCATCTCTCTCCCGCTTATCATCAATAATCCGCTACCACGGAAAACTACTGGTGTAGAGCCCTGCTTGGAGAAATCCCCCCCCCCCATAAAGAATTTTCTGTCTGCGCCACTGGGTTCTGACGATTAATCCGTCTTTCTCAAAGCATTGTTTCGCAAAACTACTAACTCCAAGATCATAGTTCATCCATAAGAACCATTTTGTCAGATGCAGTGTTTAGTTAACTGGCAGTAAAACGTGTACGGCCATTATGTGTAAACCGAAGTGACTGAAAGTAAATCAGCCTTACAAACTGCATGCAGATAGATTTAATGTATTACAAAAAAGACGACTCTTTTTAAGATTTTACAGTTTACATTACAGACAGATGTGACTTGTCTGTTGCCTTTCCCCGAAACTTGCTATTAATGATATGGAGCGGAATGAACATTTATTGTAGCCTGCTAATGTAATTTATAATTAGTTATGGATATTTCATTAACATAATAATCATGTTGTGTAAATAACATAGAAATTTCATCATATTAATATGTGTAGATGTTTCCTTTTTCCAGTTCATTAATATACTGTATATACAGGAATTACATATAAGCCTATTATCAGTTTCACTCGTGCTTATCATAAAGTAAGAAAAACTCTTTAACTAAAAATATAATTGAGAAAGTACTCGATCTCACGCTATTCGAGTTTGAGTCATCTTTTTTATATGGATACGTGTTTTTTTTAACCAACTTCTTCGGTCTAGGGTCTTCCAGCTCTTGCTGGTTATCTCGTTTATTCTAGAGTCGCTTTTCTTCACATCTCATTTCAATCGCTTTCTTGGGGTGTTTCGTTCCGTGTGACTACCTTTGTAGTTGTTTCAGTTTTACGTTGTCTACTTACGGCTACAGGTCCAGTTCTTCCACACCACGACAGATGCTCGGTTTCTTAACGTCTCGTCTTTGCTAATACCCTTCGTAAGTACTGCTTAGGTCTTTGTATTTTACGTCTCTCGATATCTAACCGAATAATCTTAACCTTTTCTGTCGGCAACCAGATTCCATCACAGGACATCCCGTTGTGGAGCCGAAGACATTACCACCTTCACTTCTCACTTACCTTCTCTCTACGCGCGCGCGCGTGTGTGTGTGGATGAGGCATATTAATTTAATAACTACCTTCCTCGAATTTACTTTGTTTTTAATCTTCGTAGAGCTTTCGGGGACCGATTGTCTCCTCTTCATCATTGTGGCTGATATCTGGGTATACACAGTATTCTAATAAGATGCTGCCAAACTTCGGGAAACGATTATACACATTAAACCGAAGGAAAATGTTCAATAAACATGTGCCGAAAAATACTTTTTTTCTGTCTGTATGGATCCGTGTAAAAAAGAAAATTAATCACTGCCGGACGAGATGAGATGTGGAGTTGAAATTTGGTATACACAAAACATTTACCGTGCCTTATAAATAAAAAACCAGTGGCATTGCGTGGGTACATAACACCTGTTGCCGGTTGTGATAGGCCTAAAACTTAACCTAAAAATTAATTCGAATTTTTCTTGTACCAAGTGTTCTTTTTAGAGCATTTTCTGTTATTCGCAGGGAGAAGTAGAGGGTGCCGGTTCAACGGGATCTGACTCTCATTATATTTACACAGGATAAATCAGAACACAAATAATCGAATTAAAAATAAATAAGGCAAACAGAGAAACACATGACTAAACGAACAAAACACAAATAGGTACGTAGTATCTGCTGCACGTCAGTTCCGAAAACGAACATAGCTGCTAACTGAGCGTTTTGCCGGCTTATACAGTGGCAACACATTAGACGGCGAGTGTGTCTCCCCTCCACAGTTTGTACAGTAACAACTAGTACTGTACTAGGTCAATGACCGTACGGAGTAAAACACAAGTAGCCGGCAACACAAGACGGTGCAAGAGTCCAGCAATTCGAAAGCAATGCTACTCTTTTCTTCAAGTTTTCCTACTAATATTGTTCGGATTTCAAATTATTCAATAACCAAAGTATTTATTCTGTGATATAATTAATATTATTTTCTCTTATTTCCAGTACTGTTGCCGCCGCCAACAGCGGTTACATGGACGCCACGCTACTGAAGAAAACAAACCAAAATGGTATCGCAAAAATTTTCAAAATGTCGGCTGATTGCAATTTGTAAATATTCGTAATTCAATGGTACCACCTTTATGGAATTCGGATAAAAAGATAACGGGGATACAGCGTTTTTGCATTTACATTGTTTTACCTTGATTACTTGCATGAGTACTTGTTTGAAGTTGCGTTAAGTTGTATACCATGACTTAACAATTTTTATTTCTACTGACTAATAGCTACAGTATTTAGTCCATTTGGCAACTCATGTCTGTAACGAATACTCTCTCATACTTACCAGAAGAGCATAAATATGTATACCATGCTCAGTATTAAAAAGAAGAAGTAAATAAATAATTAAATACGCTTTTAAATTTATTTCATTTGGCATTTAGGAATCTGAAAAAAATGATCCAGTTTCTTTAAATTTTTAACGAGAAATGGTTTCACAATACATGGTTCTTATAAGGAAAATAGGCAAGATGTTCGTTAGGAAAGAAATGTAATAACTCCGTTATTTTGTATCCGAATTCCATAAACAGAGTATCGTTGTCTTAAAAATAAAAATAGCAAGTTTTTGTGTAATGGGATTTTTGTTTCAAGTACTGATTTTTGTAAAATTTAGAATAAAAATGTTCACCCAGCCGCCGCCATTTTGAAAGTTTTTAAGATAACATATTGGTTTGTTTTGAACTTATAGTAATCGTACACTTACTGCACATACGTACCAGATTTCAGCTCCCCAACTTTTTCTGTTCAGCAACTAGGCTATTAATTTTATTTTTTAACACATACAGACTGAAAATAAGCATTTTTCGGCATATGAGTTTTGGTTATTTTTCCTTCAGTGTAATGAGTAGAATCATTTTGCCAAGTGCGACACCGTCTTTTGGCAACACTCCGTATATCAGCAAGGTAATTAAACGTTCAGTATGCTGTAAAATCAGACTTTACAGGCTTGACTACGAAGGCGTGTAGGTTCAGATATTTCCTAGAACGGTAACAGATTACGAAGAGCGAATTTACATCCTGTTGAAGAATGGAAAAAAAGAGATGGCAGTAGATATGAAAACTGTTAGTTGAATGCTGGAGAGTGGATATTTGGAGCGCAGTTTATTGCCGGTAGTGAATTCATGCCGAATAAGTGAACGGAATCACTGCCGGCCTAAATGGCCACTGACCTTCTAGCAGTACCGTTTCTTTTATCGTTCACTAGTTCTCTCACTAATTTTTATTAAACGCATTTTTAACTGATTCGCTGGTATTCTGTAACGAGCGTGTGAATATTGTTTCGTCTTAACTGTTGAGTGGTTTCTTCCGAATTCCGTACAGAACGGTACAGAGAGGTACTAATAGCATAGCTGCAGTATTACAGTGTTCACAGCTGGGAAACTGAAATTATTTTTGCCTGTTACAACCAGACAGTTGTAACAGAACAGATTGTACAAGAAAAATACAGTTTAATTTGTTAAAATTTCTGTGTGATTGAAAAACAAACATGAATTTTGGAAATATGAACTGTTTCTGATTAAAGATGTATCTGGAATACAGCCGATGTCAGTAATAGCATTTGCTTTAAATAAAATGTACGTACAGTACTTCAAATTCTGTAACTATAAGGCAAAATTAGACTGAGGAACAGACGGGACGCCTGTCAGTGGCCATTTGTTCAGTACTCTCAAAGAAAAATGCGATACAACTGCTAGTTACTAATTTATGGTTTATAAATAGCCTATACGAGGGGCATTTCATAAATAATGCACACAATTTTTTGTTTCCTACACGTTTTTTTTTACAGTATCTCTTTACAATCCTTCAATATACTGTAGTCTTCCTGCTCCTCAGTGACTGAGTCCCAACGTCTGGGAAGCTTTACTATTTCATCCAAGACACCACTTCTGTTCATCTGTCGAATGGCGTGGGTAACAGCATCAGAAAGCTCTTTCAGAGAAGGAAAACGACGTCCACGCATAGCTCCTTTCAACTTTAGAAATAAGTCGATGTCTGATGGACTCATGTCCAGACTGTAGGGAGCATGAGGTAACACTTCCCATCCGTATTCGTGTAGTTTTTTTGTTACAGCATTCCCGATGTGCGGGCGAGCGTTGTTATGGAGAATTAGTGGCCCAGCCTCGAGCAACTGAGGTCGATTTTTGTGTATTTTTATGTGCAGATTTTGCTTGAAAGCACAATAATACACTGCTGTGACACTTGCTCCACATGGTACTCTATTTGTCATGATGATTCCTTGGTGATCATAAGCAAAGATCAACATTTGCTTGACCTTTGATTGAGCTCGTCGACATTTTTTTGGTCTTGAGGAAGCTGAACCTCTCCACTCGTTGGACTGTTTTCAACTCGGGCTCATGTCTCTAATCCACGTTTCATCAATAGCGACAATTCGACACAAGAATGCTTGACCTTCAACGTCGAATCTTTGTTTCAGCAAGGTTGCAATATCCAGGCGTTTCTGCTTCTGTTCAGCATCTACCAGTGAGGGACCCATCGCGCAGAAATTTTCTCTTCTTTAAATCATTTATCACAATAGGGAATGTGCCGTTGGTGGAATCCCGTGGCTTCAGAAAGTTCCTCACATGTTGCACGACGATCGTCTTCAAGAACAAGAGTCACAAGTTTCACACTTCGTTCATCTGTTGGTGTTTTTAGCCTTCCTGGTCTCGTATCATCGTCAGTGCTCAAACGACCATCACGAAAACGATTAGCCCGACGAGAAACTGTATTACGGTCCACTGTGAACTCATCACAAACTTTTTTCACTTAAAGCACTGTGGATTTCTGTGGGGCGTTTGCCACGTAAAGTTTCGATCTTAATGCAGACCTATCATCTTCAACAGTCACAGTACCCGTGACTCGTGCAGGCTCCGTTTCTAGCTCTCGTTATTTAAACATAGTACGGTCGGTATGGATGAAACAAAACCTCAAGCCTTCAATTGCAACTGACGTAATTTTCACTGTTGTTGGGACATCCAATCTGCAGTACTGCCAACCTGTGGATTATTAATGAAATGCCCCTCGTAAGAAAACTCAACATTAATAGTAATAACATTAGTAATTAAGTAACGTTAAAAAATATTAGCATTTATTTGAAGAAATGCGTAACACTATACATAAAATAATAATAAAAAGAAATAATAATCATTGAGTATTGTTACAATAATGTAGTTTTTTATTATGGCTGTGGTAAAGAAAAACTTATATAAAATTCCTGTCAAGATGAAACTGTTTACTACGTTTTCGTTGAGATTATAATAATTTTCCTGTGTTTCCATAGAATCACTTACTGTTAACTGCATACTGTATACTACATGTGTTTTTTTTCAATCTCGAGCATACACGCGTCTTCGTTTCGTTGATTGTTGCAATAGGGGTTTTCTTTTATATGTCGTAAAAAATTGCATCACTATTCCACTGGGATGTATGATGTAGTTTCCACTGTTACAGAGGCGAGTGTGCTATAAAGTCCGCAGAAGTATTATGTTCAGTTCGAACAAACTTCATTTTATCGGAGCTGTTCAATTATGGAATGTGTAATTTAATAAGTACTAAGAAAGTCATGTTTGTTTAGTAGCACCGCGTAAAGTGGAGTCTAATCTAATGGGAACATTATAATTATATACCTTCGTCATAGTCCTCAGCGTTATAATAATATTATATTATAGATTTTTTATTTCTGTAATAATTATATATTTCTATTATATAGAAATTCTTTACTTGTCTTAATGCTTGTTTCTCTTCGTCTCTCAGTGGCGTCACTTTCAACACTTTAAACAGTGTGTAGAGATAATATTATCAATTTAATTGCCTTCTGTATTATCGATAAATAATACCCACTTCAACCAGAGTGGAATTAATCAAAGATTCATTTGTGCGCACTTTACTTACCTTAGTTCTCAATATTCAAGTCGTAGTGCGTTCAAGTATTCTCAGCAATATCTGTGTTCAGATGGCTACGGCTTAATGCTATTATTTCCACTCTGCGGTAATTCCGTTGCGTGTCGATAATTGTACAATACTGTAGTAAGGCTGAGTACTTCACTTCATTCCTTGGTTTCATTCTTGCTGTGTGACGTTTACGAAATACGTGTTATATGCGAGAGGAGCAAGTTTTCTCTTCCGTAGGCAAAAGTGACAAAATCTTCTCGGTATCAGTTTTTTTTTTCTAACGAAGTAATTCATTGGCTTAGATATCAAAAAATATTTTATTTAATTTTGTGACGTATACATAGCCTGAATGTTATTTACTTCAGCGCAAGGAATCTCGTTTCAAGAGCATATAAAGATTTAAAGAAGCTGAGGAAGGAAAACTAATTAAAGTTACGAATCCTGCGTAAAAACATTTCAGTAGTTACTAGCCTCGGCTACATGCCGGTAGATATTTAAATTTAAGTTTAAATTCTTGTGTTAATTACCAAGTATCAGGTAGCTTACAAATGTAAGCAGTGTTCCATTGGTTCGTATTTTTTCGTTTGTAACTGATTAGTAACAATTGATTTACTGTTGAACTAATTTGAACACTTTTCATGTGCACATAAGTCTACAAACCGTCTGCCAGACTTCCTGCAACCACCGTGAAACGAAGGCACGAAGGCCATTGCAAGGTTGTCGGCAGTGTTATTGTTTTCATCATACACAACTTTCTACCGTATCTATTACTTACTAGCATAGATGGTGGAGGCAGTCTTTTATTTTGTTCATAAAATATTTTTTTATTTGTAAAATATTTTACAATCAAGAAAATATTTTAATGGTTTGGCATATTGTTCTGATCGTAAACGGTAGTAATTGAAATATTTTGATAACACGTACACTTGCGCAAATAGGTTCAACCACATTTGATTGATGCGGTGAAGATGAATAACCGTTGTTATTCAGGTAGTCAGCAGGGCAGGGTAATTAGTACTTTAAGATTAGATAAATATAATTCTATATTAGACGCGCATTTTTTTAGACAATACTTAACTAAGACGGTTTTATTGTTACGTATATCTGGACGTATTTCCAGTGTAGAGCCCTATGTCGCATGATTTGTATTGTGTTTATTTATTGTTTATTACGAAATCTGCTGTGAAATTATCAGTTACTAAACAATCAGTGAAATACGGATTTAACTGTTACTGAAACTTTATGATATGTATGTTCTTACCACCAAAAATGGGATGGTTAGATCCTTTACCCATAAAGTTGTTACATTATTTAGAAAATTGTGGTAGACAATGAGCAGTTTGTACAGTAAGTTTATTGTCAGTTTGCATCCAGGTGAATAAGAATCCATTAACAGCGCAATGGACTTATTTACAAATTTTTGAAAGGAAACTACTGAGAAAAAACAGAGAGATCTAGTCGACGAGAAAGTAAATAGCCAGGTTACTTCGGGATGATAATTAATGTTAAAAAACCTTACTTCGGGAATTTCCTGGTTGAAAAGAGACGGCTGATAATGAAGGTATAATAGTAATAATAATAATAACAACAACTATAGACCCCCACTGGTGATAAACACTCACTGTGACAAACTTTTTATAAAAAATAAAAGTAGGGAAAATGCATTATTTTATTTTTCTCGTAATTTTTCGGGCGCCTTCACTGATAATGAAGGTATAATAGTAATAATAATTATAACAACTATAGACCCCCCACTGGTGATAAACACTCACTGTGACAAACTTTTTATAAAAAATAAAAGTAGGGAAAATGCATTATTTTATTTTTCTCGTAATTTTTCGGGCGCCTTCACTGACAAACCCTTCTTCTAACTACTAAACCAAACTAAACTTTAGTCTCTACACGTTCAGTCTTCCACCGAGGAGAAATTTGTACTGATTATACAAAAAATATTATTCAAAAAAATATATATCAAAAATGTTTTTGTACGAACCGTTCATTTGTATAAACGTAATTAATAACCTGTTTGAACTTTAACAACAAATGTATTCACAGAATACTGTTATTTAAAACGAACTCAGACCATAATAGTATAATGTTACGACGGTCTCACTGATCGTCGTATGGTACAGTGGAAAACAAAATACAGACACCGATGAAGTTACTAATTACCAGCTGTAATTAATCACAATTAATTATTTGTTATCAACTCGTACAATAATTCAAGTTAAATTTGTCCACACGCAACAATAATGTCAACTAATAATGTCCCGCACGATAATCACTTTTCACTAATAACCACTTAAGACGCACTGAGTAAGTCGCCCAACGTAGAACTGTCTCCAAGCGGCAGCTGTTGCCTATTTATAGCCTGCAGGGTTCTAGATTAATGTTCCATAATATGCATCCTTAACAAGCTGATGCGTGCTTAACGCTCTCGAGTTTTTCTTGAGTTAGTGTAGCAAGCTGAATGATGCTGGTAGGAAGTCAGAAAAATGTTTTTGAATGAATTAGTGGACTGTAAAATCAGATTTAAGTAAAGTTTATTTGAGCATTATTCAGAAGCGCAGGCCCACGCAATTACGTCAGGCGAACATAGCCAAAATACAAGGTGTGGCGTAGATTGCCAGGCTACATAATGTGTAGCATTGAAAAGAGATCGAATAATAAGTACATTAGTAAATTTAGATTGCCGCGGCTAGCGAGAAAGGAAGGGTGCAAACGCACAGCTTAAAGGTTGAGTGATAACTAACTAAACGCAGCGGTGAGCCCACTAGTGCTGCACCGCGACGGATGACGTAAGTGCGCTGGGCTGATTGCGCGTGAGCAAGTACAAGGTACAATGTATTAACATACTGCCCGCCTCAAAATCGGGCGATTTTGACATAGTTTGCAGTAAAAAAAGAACAAGTTATTTAAAACACAAGTATACATGAATAAGTTACACATCTAAGAGATGCGACAATACATGGTACATGAATATTGGCAAAAATACAAATATAATATAAACAAGTGTAAATACATTGTTAATCAATGCTCAATAAATAATATGTAACAATAGTCCAAAGGCTTGAATATGCGATAAAACATAATAAGAATAATAACAATAATACATGGCAGTAAGGACATCGTAGGTGGCATTGCACAATCATTAGAGAAATCCAACAAATTTAAAAATAACAGCGTGATACTTAGCGTATAATAAGCAGTATTACACAATAATACAAGGCAATATACCTGAAAAATTCACTATGATAATATACAATAGAAATATACCACAAAAATCTCGATAATAATATACAATAAAAAATATACCACAAAAAATTTCTATAATAATATATAATAGAAATACCCAAAAAATTTAGTATAATAATATACAATAAAAATATACCACAAAAAATTTAGTATAATAATATACAATAAAAATACCCAAAAAATTTAGTATAATAATATACACTGCACCACACAGTACACCATAATTGACATCACACTAAGAAAAAGAGAAACGTTTAAATGTTCACCAATGCACCGCTACATGGCGTCCATTAAATGATACAATAAATACAAGTGCATAAATAGGTACACATTACATAAGTAACATAACATAAGTTACATAAGCAACATTGTACTTAGTAAAATGTGCATGGTAGAGCATGTGCTCGACCGGCAATGTCCCGGGCATGAAGCACCGAGATGTCAGTCAGTCTGATGCCACCGGAAGTGGGCACAGCTTATGAATAGGTCTACGCAGAATGCCGTTAGCAGTACGGACGTCCGCGACACGTACTAACCAATCCTGCCCTAGATATGTCTGAGTGACAATACCGCGTTTCCACAGCAATGGTGGAGTATTGTCTTCTAAGATAAGGACTAGCTGTCCTATAGCTAAATTTTTAGACTGCCTTTTCCACTTATTTCTCTGCTGCAGCTGGTGCAGATAGTCTCTAGACCAACTCTTCCAAATAGAACGAGTAAAATCTTGCAAAAACTGCCATCTCCCCAAGCGACCCACATTTATATCCGAATAATCGGGTTCCGGTAGCGCGGTAAGGGGGGAGCCAACCAAAAAGTGAGCTGGAGTCAAAGGCTCGGGATCCCCGGCATCATTTGACATGGAGAACAAGGGACCGGCTTGACTTGGCTTGGCTTGACTTAGTCCCACGTGGACTGGCGAGGTCTTGAGCGGATTTTTGGAATTCGTCCTGCTGAAAGAGTTTGTAAATGATTTGGACCGCTGCGCGCCCTGACGTAGAAACATAGGACCGGCGTAGTCGACGGCGCACTGTGAAAATGGCTTCGAGGGAGTGACTCTGGGAGCGGGTAATTGACTTAAAAGTTGGCTTGAGCCAGTAAGAACCATGTCACCGTTGTTGGTGGCCGTGTAACAAACGGGGTTAACCGCCGCGGGATAGGATGTCCGCGGGATTGTCATGCGAGGCGACATGATACCAATTGCCCTTTGCAGAGAGCTGCCGTATCTCCGAGACGCGGTTGGCGGTTGGCGCGCGGTAATTAATGCGAGTAGCATTAATGTCGTCACGAGCCATGAACGAGGAGACCGGTTTAGTCATGTCCACGTTGAAGGGTAAATTCCCGGCGAGTATAAACCCTAACTTAGTTTCCTGGATTGTCGGAAAATGCGGACTTCGAACAAATTTAGTCGGCTCAATTAGCTGCAAAAAGTATTGTGCCCCAAGTAATATGTCAATTTGTGACGAATTATTAAATTGCGGGTCAGCTAAAAATATCCCCTTTGGAATTTTCAACGATGCGATGTCAAAGGATTCTGTTGGAAGACAATTTGTGATTCTGGGCAGAACAGCGCAGTGGACATTTAAAGTGAAGTCCTTATAGCGTGAGTTTAAGCGCACGCGTGTGCTAAAATTGGCCTGACATGATGAGCTATTTATGCCCGTGATAAGCAGCTCGGATTTGTTTAGTTTTAGGCCCATGCGGCGGGGGAAACCCATAGTACAAAAATTGGCTTGCGACCCTGAATCCAGCAGGATTCTTACCGGGCGCCTTTTACCGGCATGATCGGTAGTAGTGCATACGGCGGTGGACAATAAAATTGATTTATTCGTCTGTAGCTTCAAAGAACATTGCTTATTGTTCCTGTTGTTCGACTGATTTATCGAAGCATGGAGCATGGTGTGGTGCCTTTTCGAGCATGCCTTGCATGAAAATTTAGAAGGGCAACGCGAGCTGTCATGGCCCGACCGTGTACAATTCAGGTAGAGTTTATTATTTATTAACACTTCTCTACGTTGCATAGGTTGTAGGGCAATAAATTGCGGGCATTCAAGCAGTTTGTGATTACCACGACACAGCTGACAAAATTCATTGTTTGTTTGAGTGTGCACTAGTGACCCAGCGAACTCCGCGCGCTTAGTGATCCAGTGATTTGCGATAAGAAGCATTATCGCTAACCTGTCTGACGCCAGACGAACCAGTCGGTGCATTTATGTTTTGTAATAGCTGACGTCTTGAATTTAAAAACTTAATAAAATTATCGTAAATCGGAAGCTGTTTTTCACCTAAAGTTTTCTTCCACAACCTGCACGTATGCTCGTCAAGTTTTTGGGCGAGAAAATGCACAAAAATAAGCTCAAACGTATTTACTGATAGTTCAATGAGTTCAGCGCATTTATATTGGCGGTGAGCTCATCTATAAATTTAGAAATGCTGAGCACGTTGAATGTGCCTCATGCCCAGGACGTTTGCTGCATGATAAGTGGTAACAATTAATTTACTGTCATATCGGGCCTTTAACAAATCAATGGCCACCGTGTAATTTTCGTGCGTGATAGGGAGCGATTTTATGACATTCAGCGCCTCGTCTTTTAATGATAAGTGCAAATAGTGTAGTTTTTGGATGCCAATCAGGTCCGTTCGGACATGAACTAACTCCAAAAACATGTTGTAAAAATGTTGCCACTCAAGTATATCACCTGCGAAACAGGGTAGCTTAATCGGTTGCAACTGAATGGGAGGCGTGCTGAATGTGACTACTTCGGATGGACTTGCTGCCTTCCTGCTCATCTCCTCGGCATGGTCTATTAAATTTTGCAGCTTGCATTCTATGCTGCATAAGTCATCTTCGGTCTGAACCCTATCGCTCGCGGAAGCAAAATCGGAGTCCTCAGACTCGATTTGTGTTTGGATCTCATCATATTTGGCTGATAGCTCCATAAGGTGGCGAAGCTTTATTTTTATTATTTTTAATGCATGATGGTCATGCGTATCATGATTGAAATTGTCTGCGTATGTATTTATGCGAGATATAGAGGCCTTGATCGTGCCACGTTTCTTGATCAGCGCCTTCATATCCGTCATGATTGGGTATGAGAGAAAAAAAGAAAAAATTTAAATGATAATACAGAAAAACCAAGTTAATGCAACGCGATGAGCAAGACCAGGCAGGAAGTCCAAATTATAAAGTCACGCAAGGACACGGTAATACTTACTTAACACATCTTAAACTAATTTTATGTGACAATAAATTCTGAATTAGGCAGTACAAACAATATAGCAGTATAATCATTAATGACGTGAGTGCTGTTTGAAAAGATACGACTTACAATTAAAGAAAATATTTGTTGAGTTCGCAAAAAAATTATAAGTTCATATTCAAATGATTGCAAAATATTTTAAATTATTAAAATTATATTATTATTTCAATACTGCCTTGTTTATTTTAATGGCATTGAGAAAAAATATGCGAATCATGCAAGTTGAAACTAATATAAAACATGAGTTCATAGTCAGTTGAAATGGTACTTATCGGCACGTTCTAGAAGGCATCGAAAGCTTGTCGGAACCCTTGTAGTCGTGTTAGGTACCCAAGAAAAGATGATGTAGGCATGGTCGCTGCCTGTCCGGTGATGTCCGATGCGGTCGAATCCTGTCTAGATAGGCTGCTCTGGATTTTCCCACATGCTGAATGCCACGTGCTAGATGCTCATATGCTGCAATGATGACTCCAATGTTCCGGTTGGCGAGATATGACGTCCCCAAGTCGTGTGATACGATTTCCAAATGTAGGTGATAATTAACGAGTTGTTGAAATTAAATTATGAAGAAAAAGGAAATGCTGATAGGCCTGCTTAATGCACTGAACCATGAGACGAATTGTCCATGAAGTTAGTCACGTCCGTGAAATACATATCCGCGGCCCGGAGGACCATGTGATGAATGCCGCTGGACGAGAATGCTGTCGCTGGGCAAAAGTGCGGTCGCTTGCGGACCGAAAATGTTGTCGCTTGTGGACAGAGAATGGCGGTCGCTTGTGGACCAAAAATGTTGCCTGTAAGGCTAAAATAATATCCGGCCCAGAGGACCATATGATGCGTGCTTAACGCTCTCGAGTTTTTCTTGAGTTAGTGTAGCAAGCTGAATGATGCTGGTAGGAAGTCAGAAAAATGTTTTTGAATGAATTAGTGGACTGTAAAATCAGATTTAAGTAACGTTTATTTGAGCATTATTCAGAAGCGCAGGCCCACGCAATTACGTCAGGCGAACATAGCCAAAATACAAGATGTGGCGTAGATTGCCAGGCTACATAATGTGTAGCATTGAAAAGAGATCGAATAATAAGTACATTAGTAAATTTAGATTGCCGCGGCTAGCGAGAAAGGAAGGGTGCAAACGCACAGCTTAAAGGTTGAGTGATAACTAACTAAACGCAGCGGTGAGCCCACTAGTGCTGCACCGCGACGGATGACGTAAGTGCGCTGGGCTGATTGCGCGTGAGCAAGTACAAGGTACAATGTATTAACACAAGCACTCGAAAACTCTAGAGGATACTCGAGTGCGGCATTGATAGAAACACGCACCTACTGGGGTAGCAGAGAAACGCGTAGAAAGACACTCTCTATTGTTCGGGACCGTTCCGAAATTGCGTAACAATAATGTTTCAAAATTTTTTCCTCATCGTCTCCTTTTCTAAGAAAATGTTTTTCAGACCCTCCCTCATGGAAACTCTATTCATGAACTTACGAAGTATGGTCAGAAAATTCGTTTAATTTAAGTGTGCCTTTATTGATGTACATTTATACTACCTCCTTCAAAGTAGTCTCAGTCGGATATAGCCTAATACGACTATGCGAACGTTTCTTGAGCTCACTGAGCGATGTTGTATTACGTCTTTGGCAGCCGCGAAACCTTGTACTTTCGTGTCGCTTATCATTATTGGCAAGAGAAAAGATCGCATGTGTGTGTGTGTTCAAGGTTCATTCAGTTCGCGCGCGATGGTTACGGTGTCGTTATGATTATTTTCTGCGTAAAATTCTTGAATAAGCAATAACGTGCATTATCGGGGTTTTATTTCTATAAATTACCCTTCCGTCAATGTGGCCGTTTTCTGCGAGTAGCTTCACACAAGTGGTGTAATATGCCCGAATAGTACTCTTTATTTATCATTGCACGTAGTGATGGAAATTCATGGAACACAAAACCACAATCTTCAGCTTATTCACGGCGACTTTGAAGTTTTTGTACCATTTCTAAACCGCAAATTCATGCATACCAGACTCAGAAGAAGCCTTCTGTTGCTCGGCGCTTTTACCATGACAGAGGAGTTCATTTCATTCTTTACACCAAATTTATGTTCTCAAATCTTGCATGGTAAAATATCAAAAAAATCGTCTAATACACCAGAACACAACTTACTCAATTAACTGTTAGATCTAAAATATGCATCCAACAGGACTATAATTTTAGAAAACTGTCACTAAGATGTGTACCATCATAGCATAGTTTTTTTATTGAATACTTGTAGTGGGAAATTCAAAAATTGTACGACCTTTGTGATGAAACTTCGTATTCCAGACAGCCCTAGGAAATGAGTTTCTTCGTACCGGTGGATATTCGTATCTATAAAAACAGGTGATAAGATGAAATTTGGCAGTTTGAAAGTTATTTCAGCGACGAGTTGAATTGAAAGACACAAAATGTAACAAATGTTTATTTATGTGCATCGGCTAATAATTGAGTATCTCTTAGAATTGAAGCGCCTCTTTGCTCTTTTGGTGTAGGGACGAGTAAGTATGGATGTAAATAAATGAGTAAACTAAGGTTGTCATCTGTGAATTTTCAGTCACCAACATTTGTCCAAGTTGTAGGTACGTAGCTTTACAGTTATAAAAAAGTTGTTACACCACATACCATGTAATTGTTAGACAAGCGCTATTGTTACCCATGAAGTGCTTGTCCACGCAATTGTTCGTCGTCGACGAATCGATCCATCGTATCGCTTATTAGTCTAATTGATAAATTGATACTAACCAAAGAGGTACGTAAAAATAGTAACCGTCTCAACATTAACTAAAATTACGCGATGATACAACAAACATCAGCCCATGGAATAAGCATCCAGACACTAGAAGAGTAACGGGAATGGTCGAAGCTGAAGTTAATATCCCCGGTTCTCCAGCGAGCTAGGGGTGACTAGTTCGAGAGATTTGATATTGTTGCGGTTAATATCATACGATTTGGGAGGTGTAGCTTGCACACAGTTGAACAACAATACTAATGTAAGAATGACTCGTAACGAAGATATGAATTAATAGTAAACAAATAGCAGAAGATTTGTGTAATATATTTGACTCAGTGTGGCAGTGAGGACTAGGAATATTAAATTAATTGACTAAGGAAGCCAAGCGATTGCGTTTCGAGTTACGGCAAGTAGCATACCTCCCTTGTTTATATGTAACAGATTTAAACATAAAGATATGTTGCTCATGTGTGTTTCACCAGCCCTATCTGGAAGTCACTGCAGTAGTTTCATTGTCAGTGCGTGTAGCCTACGCACACATGCTTCTCATTCCTGTGTTTAAAAAGTAAAAATGTAATTTTCAAATTCATTAAAGACAAAGGAATTTGTCTTGACACGCATATTTCTATTATTACAACGATCTGCGAAGTCGTGAGCGAACTGTTTGCTTATTTTGTTCAAATTGACGATCACAATTGCACTAAAGCCATGCGTCACGGTTTTGCGTATCATTATCGTGGGAAGGCCGTGCTTATAATGTCTGTATCATTCCAGCAGTATCACGGTTGTTGAAGTCTCAGCATGACTACTAAAATAACACCAGTTTGTTGGTCTCTCCGCTTGTCTGCTATAATTGCAATCCGGTGAGAACAAAGTGTCCGCCATATTTACTTACTTGCGTCATTGTTACGTACCGTACTGACGTACTAAGGCAAGCCTTTTTGCTCCGTTTGTCCTGGTATCGTATGTTGTTTGTAACCAGTTTTGTTACAATAAACTCCGGATTCTGGCATTACGACACCTCAGTTGTATATAGTACGTATGTACTAACGTCGAGGGCGAATGTCACGTTCTGCCCAGTCCGGTAAACGCTGACCGAATTTTTGCTAAAAACTAGTTACGCTTTTTACCAAGTTCCACAGAGACAAGCGAAACAAGTGCCAGGTAACTGGATTTACTTAAATTAGAAAAGACAATGTTTTCCGCCAGTAAATCACACTTAACATTCTAAGAAGTTAAAAAAAGCGTTGATCCTTGTGTGATTTTTGGAAAAAACATACTCATGTCAAACGTACAGGGTAGTAAATGTTCTTTCATAGTCGACTGTTTCGTACTAACGTGCTGCCTTTAACTGTGTATCAGTCATTTTCCTTTTCCTAGCAATTTTTCGAATACATTATTTAAATATTATTTTGGTTGCACGTGAAATAAAAAAATAGCTATCAGATAAACGCCAAAGATTTTTGACCGGGTCCAGCAAAACTATTTGGTTATTCAGCCAACCCCTCCACCTATATAAAAAGAGGAAAGAAGCTGTACAGCAAGACTTCAGAGAAAGGGAAAGGTAAATGATAATACACCGTGTATAAAAACACAGTTACACTTTTGTAAAGGTAATTGTTGCTTAACCACTGGTATAGATAAAAACGTTTTTATTTTATGCAAGAGTTGTAACTCATAAAATTTAAAAATCAGCCGTTTTCTGTGAACTGTATTTCTTTCATTGATTATCTGTTACATAAAACTCATCTTCTTCATCTGCAGGTTAAGTCGCGTGTTCCAGGTTCTGTAGCCCAGTCGTCGTAACGCTGTCTTCCTTTAGACAGCATATAAAAATCGCGGGGTTTAACTCCACCATTAAGACAGAGTTGTCTCTTACTGCATTGTTCAGGCAAGGATCTGGATTCCACAAAAGTTAGGATGCAGATATTCCGTAACAAATCAAAGGACAGAGGTGGCTTTACAGCTGAGGAGTGAGGAGAGTATTCGAAGTCAACTCTGGTCCCTCGGAATTGGCAGTTGTGACATGAAGTACTCGACTGACTTTTATTTTCGTAAGTTTCGTAAAGTCGGGCGTCTAAAGTGAGAAACGGAAACATGTTAGCAGTGGACGTTAGGATTTTTTAACGTTACTACAAAGGTAGTGTTCAAGATTCGTAGATTCCCGGCCTGTCAGATACACCTGCACTAAAATATGGATTACGCGATGTGTTTTGTCACAACGGAATATAAAGGGTGTCCCATAATGTACGCAATATTTGAATTACGCGCCACTGTCGTCTTGTTAGGTTGGTAGCACTGCAACTGTTGTATTGTTGTTGCCGTTTACTCGCCATTAGTCGTCATGGAGCGGTACACGAAAGAACAGCGCGTTGTTATTGTGAAAACACATTATAAGAACGGTGAATGTTATGCGGAAACCGTTCGTAAATTGCGTGGAATTTTTGGACGACGAAATGCACCTAATCTGTCAACTATGCAGAGATTGATTAAGAAATTCGAAGAAACAGCTTCGTTATTAGACGTTAAATCGTCTGGACGTCCTCGCGCTACCCGTTCTATTGAAAACGTCGCGGTAGTGAGAGATAGTGTCGATGTGAGTCCAGGGAAATCAATTCGCCGTCGATCACAACAACTGGCCATTCCAAGAAGCACAATGCAGCGAATTCTAAAAAACGATCTTCATCTGAATTCCTACAAAATCCAACTAACACAAGAACTCAAACCGTGTGACCATTTGATGCGCCGAGAATTCGTCAGTTGGATATTGGGTAAACGTGAAACGGACGGTGATTTTTCCCACAAAATCATCTTTAGCGATGAGGCACACTTCCACCTCAACGGGTACGTAAATAAACAAAATAGTCGGCTTTGGGGTACAGAGAACCCTCGTATCATTCACGAGAAGCCTTTGTGTATCACAAAGAGCAACTGTTTGGTGCGGGTTTTGGGCTGGTGGCGTGATTGGGCCGTATTTCTTTGAGAATGAGACTGGAGATGCAGTAACAGTGACTGGCGAACGTTACCGGAACATGATAATGGAGTTTTTGTGGCCTCAACTGGAAGGTATGGAATTCGAAGATATGTGGTTTCAGCAGGACGGCGCAACCAGTCATACTGCCCGCGAAACAATTGCTTTGTTATCTGAAAAGTTTCCTGCACGTCTTATTTCACGCAACGGCGATCAGAACTGGCCACCGAGGTCTTGTGATTTAACACCATGCGACTCCTTCCTTTGGGGATATGTGAAATCACGCGATTATGTCCGCAATCCATGAACAATTTTTCAACTCAAGGAACAGATTCAACGAGTTATTGGTGAGATTGAGCCGGAATTGTGCAAGAAGGTCATCGAAAATTTCGATCGACGGACAACAGTGTGCCAGCAGTTTCGCGGGGGACGTTTGTCTGATATTGTGTTCCACATTTAACCGCAGTAAGTGTACTTTGTATTAACATTAAAACATCTGATATTTTTCAATAAATAAAAGTTTTTACAACATTATTACATCTTGCGTACTTTATGGGACACCTTTATATAGCACCTGCGGAATTTGTGAAGTCACGAGCCTTCTCTTGTTTAGGTAGAACGCGATAGTTTCCTTACGGTGCTTTAAAATTACATCCGTCGTAAGACGCTTTTAAGTCCGTCGTTTGAACAAGCTTAAAGCGTGAAAAGAAAAATGTTGGGCAGGAAAAGAAGTAAGAGTGGACAGGATTGTTTGTAATAGTAGGTTAAGAAGTGCTTTTAATCTTTGTAAACTTTAGTGATGGTTTTCCGATAATTATTGGAAACACTGCATACATTACAATTGCCTTAGGCCCTCATAATTGTAAATTAATCTAATCTACTTGTTTAGTGATCGTTGAACTATCATTATAAACTTACGTACTTTGTCTCGTGATAAGCAAATGTTTCTTACAGTTAGGCAATGGAGAGTAGGATGTTAATTTATCGCTATATGTCGTTCGCGCAGAAGTTGCTTCCTTTAAAGGCAAATGACATTTAGTTTTAGGTACTTTAAGTTCAAGTTCAAGGTCTGACGCCTGTTAGGTTTTTTAGATCGTGAAAAATGTTTGTTCACAGACGGGCAAGGATTCGACAAGAAAGTCAAATCGCTCTAACCTGCGCCTCACACAGTCCCGAACACTAGCGGAATAAAATCCTAGACAATTCCGCCTCATGTGTTCAGACTCTTCAAATGTATAAATAGAAGCCTCTGTACTGAGATCTGGGCAGTAATTGTGATATCGGTGATTTCAGAATCATATTTATTTGCCTTAAAGTGCGCACAGTTTTATCATTAATGTTGATAGACAGATGTTCATTCCATGGTCGTTTTCTGTGGTGTGTTACTACAGAGATTCAAAACAGATACGAAATAATGTCTTGGAGACAGTCAAAGCAACCTGCACAAACATGTACGGTCTGTTAAATGTTTGATAACAGAAACCTAAACCAAAGATTGATAAAGCAATCCTGTCTTGGAGGAAAAAAAGCACTAACCTGTATACAACTAGAAAAATAGTATGGAAGAGCGTGAAAAGCTACAAAGAGAATAAGGTCACTGAGAAAAGCACTATAGGGTTGGCAAGCATTAAACAAATAGAGTAGATTCCTTGGTAGTATGATTTTTAATAATGTATAAAAAATAATATAGCCTAAGTTTAAAAAAATTACAACATAAAAATTAAAGGATGAAGGGAAACAGTGGTGACACTCACTAATTTGAACAAATCAAAACCTATGATTATGCTATAAAATGATGTTGAAACTATATATCAGGAGCTCGGAGGAGAAAGGGCGAATAAAAAAATCGATTTTTTTTTTTACAGAATCCTATTTTCTGACATGTTAAGAACACGGTAATACCACTATCACATATATATTCGCCCTTAGTATTTTTTAAATAGCATTGAAATGTATGGACTGCATAAAACCAGCTGAGAGCTTTAGTGCTGTAATATTGGAGGAGTAAGGGCGAATATACTGCATGGTGCCACACGTCAACATGATCTATTTCTTACGTTCGCCCTTTCTCCACCATGCTTAGACAGAGTTATACTTGACCAGATATATTTATGAAAAGTTCGGTCAGTGTGAGTTGGTATTTTGATGTCATTAGTTTATTCTTTCTTATGTATACTGTATATGTTATTTCTTTGGTGAAACGTACCAAGTGTTTATATATTTTTAAAAAACCTTTTTGTTAATAACTAGTGTTAAGTATAGCAGTTATCAACAGTTCAAATTTTCATTCGATTACTTTAAATTTTAGAATAATCTTAAAACTTGTTTTAAAATTATTATATTATTATTTTTTTATTTTACTTATCATTAATTATTTAAAAATAAAAGTAAATTAATCAGAATCTATGTTTTTTAATACTGAAATACATATTCGCCCTTTCTGTCCTGAGAGTATTCACAAACTTTAAATGCGATTTCCCAACACCATGATTTTCATATTCGCCCTTTCTACTCCCAGCTCCTGATATAATCATTATGTTTTTGTCTGTCTGTATGTGTAAAAAAAAAGCAACGAGTAAGTGTTTATAACAATATAAATTCCTTACTAGAATGCCTGATAAACTGTGTGAGGGTGGTTTTTAACCAGGAGATTCAATTTTGTCGTCAGTTTCAATTGTGATTTAACACTGGACAGGGGTTTTTTTTTAACGACTCTTTAAAATAAGGCAGTAAGTGTAATTGTTACTTTGGGATACACTTATTCAGTCTATGTTTTCAGTCACTAATAAAGAACTATTTGTCTGGTAAGTTATAGGTAGACAAAACCTCCACAGACATTCTGGGATGGCTGTGGTCAGATCATTATGGGAACAGTTTGGCCTGCAGGGTTCTTCCTAGGCTGTTTAATCAGCACTAGATCCGTTTATTTTGTAGTTAAATAATTTATGTGTCGTTCTTTGATACTTTATTAGTACTGTAATTGTCATGTGCACCACAAGGATTAGGTTTACAGCCTGTTCTGTATTAATAAATTATAAATTAACAATTAAATTCACAATTATTTACATGGATATCTTTTTTCAATAGTATCTTTGATATGTTTAAAAGTACTATGTAGTTTTTTTTTTAATTGAAATACAACAGGTGTAGTATGGTGCTTATTTATGTGTATTTAAAAATATTAATTTTCTTTATTGTTGTTAATATTTATTATTATTAATTGATATGTTTATTAATAAATTTGGAGTGATAAAGATATACTTAACTTATATTTCGATAAATAAATAGTCGTCTGCAAATAATTGTTCATTTGCCAAATTCATTCAAAGGCGTGATGGGTGCTTATACATTTCCAAACATCCTTTGAAAGGTCAGTGTAATTGGTGCAGTCGCATAGCAAATGGCAGTTAGGCAAGGAAACATAATTTGCTAACGAGCCTTCTTTCCTAAAAATTTTTATTGCGCTTTGTATAATCATTTTGAAATGTTCATTTAACCTTAAGTGTGGATTATGGTGCATTTGTCCATATGTCTCCCATAATTCTGATGCTACGGATCCCTAGTAGTATTGGAATACAAGCAGATACAGGTATAATGGCAACATGATGTACCCACTAACTATTTTCACTTTTCTCGGTTCACATCATCAATAAGATGCTAAGATACTCAACTTCCTCGAGGAAGTTCATCCAACACATAAGCCAGAAGTGCTCGCATAAATTCCTAGAAAATACTAAGGAGGAAAGCTGTTTCTAGTTGGTCCCTTCAACGTGATCATCTTTCTGAAACTAAACAACATTATTCTGGTACATACTATCTTCTAGACCATCTTTTTATCACGTCAAGAGATCTTGTAGCGCTTCATATAGTATCCTGTCCTATGCAAGATTGAGTTGAAAGGCTGATTGCACTGATTCCTGAAATTCTCACCATTAAAAAATTGCTCTGAATGTCAGTAATAATTGTGTTACCAGAAAGTATTTGGCCGTGTTTAGTTCGACCCTTTATAAATTCAGATAAATTCTCTCCAATTGGTGCCTGTGCTTATTGCGATATTTCATAGAGCACCTTGCAAACAAAGAAAGATAATTTTCGCCTCGTTCACATAATTTATTGCCTAGCTTCTCCACAGCAGCGGCTTTATATGCCCTCTCCTGCCCTCTGTATTCATCACCAATACACAAAGAGAGCACGGTGTATGGCTGTCAGACGAAGTGGTGGCTTTCACAGCCGAATTCACCCCACAGTCAGGCTTATTTCATATGTTTTTCCTTCTCAAAAATTGTGCGCGCGCGCGCGCGTGTTGTGTATGTGTGTGTGTGTGTGTGTGTGTGTGTGTGTGTGTGTGTGTGTGTGTGTGTGTATGTGTGTGTGTGTGTGTGTGTGTGTGTGTGTGTGTGTGTGTGTGTGTGTCAACACGTTCATGCATTTTGTGTTTAATTCAATATTTTCATGATTAGTGAATACTCGTTTTTCCAAGACATGAGGACTAAATGAATGAAAATATTTCTTATATCATAATATAAATAAACAATAATATCAAGTAAGGGAATAACATATTAATTACATTAATAATTGCAATCACAAATGTATTTTTTCAGAAACTAAATTTTAAATAAATAATCTTTTCTGCCTGTCACAGCTTAAACAAGAAAAGGAGCGGATGCTTGAATGGAAGAACCGATTGGAGAGGGAGAAGAATGAAGCTTACCGCCAAGTACGTGGTGTGATTATTCATATTTTATAAGTAACTGTTTAAAGTGAATAACGTACTGAGTTCTGTGTTTCGACTCTTACAAATTGAGAATTTTTTTATATAAGTTTAAGACACGTAACTACACAGTATACATTATTTATTTAAATATTAAAAATTTTAATGTCGTGAGTTAGACCACGGTGTGTAATACCGTAATGCACAATGAACATTAATAAAAACTTTCTCTTGTTGGTTAATTCTTGGTTTAGATGGGATAACAGTGAACTAACTCAGATTTATATATTGCTACATTTCAGTACATCCGTATACTTATAATAAATTCAAGTTGAACAAGGTAATCTGTAAGAATTTTTTTCTTTTTTTTTTTTCAATAAAATTGAATGTTTTTATATGTGTTACTAAATTGTTAATGAATATCCTTTGTCATGTGCATTATGTTGTGCCGCAATGATCCTTGTCCTTCAGCTATTTGGTGTGTGTGGGCGGGGGGGGGGCAAAGATAGATTGTGAAAGTAAATGAGAGAATAGTTGTAGTAGAAAAAAAAAGAGAAGGGTAATTGAAAGTTATACTTCATTGCATGTAGCAGTTAATTCTTTTTTTTTCAGTTGAAACTGCAGGCAGAAGAATCGGAATTAACACGGCGGAGATTGGAGCGAGCACGAAATGATGTTGTGCGACAAGTGACTGCAATTGTTGCTGAGAAGGACTCACTTGAAAGAGAAGTAATTACATTTTGTATTGTATTCTCAATTATTTACTTCCCTTGTACACTTCTTGTTACTCATACCCACATGTAACTTGGTTTTGCAGTTTGTTAAAAAACATTCAGTGAACATGATGAATCTAGGTTAATAGAAACTTGTTTGAGGATTATTTGTTTTTTATTAAGATTGTAAGAAAATTATTTTTTTCTAAGGAGTAACTTAAAACTTTTTTGGTTCTTATGTAGTACAGTGAAACTTCGATTAACCGTCACTCTTTTAACCATCAGTTTCTGTTAACCATCACTCTTTTAACCATCAGTTTCTGTTAACTGTCAGTCCGTACTCAGTAATGTACAGTAACCAGATTGCCACAAAAAAATCATCCTCGCTTTACTGCTGAGCGGCGGAGGCGCCGGAGTGGCGCACTATTGTTCTATTGATGAGTCACGTTCTTGGCCCGCCTAGCTATCGCACACGTGGTCAGTTTCAGTTGTGGCTGAGAAGCTGTTGTGCTCGGTGCTGTACGTTATTTGTTGCATAGTGGCTTAATTGTTTCGGCATACGCTAGTGACATTCACACCAGTAAGTTTTGTTGTTAAGGTTTCTTTTCTTTTTTGTTTTTGTGCAGCAGCTAAAAAATGGCTGAAAAGCGTAAACGGGTTGTGTTAGATCTCAACCAGAAAATTGAGATTATTAAACGTTTGAAAAAAGGTGAAACTCCCACTAGTATTGTTCTCATTTACGACGTTGGAAGAACCACAGTGAATGACATTAAACACGATGCTGAAAAAATAGAACAACATGTTTCAAAAATGCAAAACATCGATTCGATGGAGATCCTAAGACTCGTAAAACCATGAAATCAGCAAAATATGACCAACTGGACACTGTTATGTATCAATGGTTTATACAAGCACGGACTCAAGGAATCCCACTTTCTGGCCCCGTAATAATGGCCAAGGCGGTTGAAACGAACAAAAAACTTGACGGAGACCCTAATTTTAAAGCAAGCATAAGATCAGAAACTAGACATTAGTGGTGGAAAACTTACTGCAAATAGCGCAGTTATTGCCGAGTACAGAGAACAATTTAAAGAGAAAGTGGCCAAATTAAACCTCGTTAGGGAACAAGTGTACAATTGCGATGAAACCGGGTTCAATTGGAAAGCTTTACCACAAAAGACATTGGCATCACTTTCGGAGACATCAGCCCCGGGTTTTAAAGTCCCAAAAGATCAGATCACTTTAATGGTTTGTGCAAATGCCACCGGCAATCACAGGTTACCCCTGCTTGTGATTGGAAAAGCAAAAACACCTCGAGCATTCAAAAATTTTAATTTGAACGCATTGCCTGCTACCTATTACGCTCAAAAGAGTGCTTGGATATCTCAAGATATTTTTTCCGATTGGTTCCACAAAGTGTTTGTGCCACAAGTTAGAGCTCATTTGGCTGAAATGCAGTTACCACAAGAAGCATTGCTGCTAATGGACAATGCTCCAGCACATCCCACTTGCGGAATTAAAAGTGATGATGGCAAAATAACATGCCTCTTCCTTCCGGCAAACACAACACCACTAATCCAGCCTATGGACCCTGGCATAATCGAAAACATGAAACGTTGTTATAGGAAAGCTTTTATTGGAAGTTTGATTTCATCTGATGATGAAATGTCTGTAAAAGAGTTTTGGAAAACGTACAACATAAAAGATGCAATTTTCAGTGTTGCTGCTGCATGGGACGATCTTCAAGTGTCAAATCTTAAAAATGGGTGGAATAAACTCTGGCCTGAAGCTAATGATGGTGAACCTAATGAAACTGGGAATGTTAGTGTCGACAAAATTGTGCAACTGTAAAATAATGTACCGAATGCTGAAGACATAACGCCAGCAGAAGTAACAGAGTGGTTGGGATGTGACAAATTGAACGGAGGCTTTGACATTTTGAATGACGATGAAATTGTTTCCAGTGTGATTGGCAACGAAGAAGAAGAAATTGACGAAGATGAGTGTTATATTTTGAATGAAAAAACTACGTTAAGCCATACAGAAGCAGAAACAATGTTATCAAAATGCATTGAGTGGTTTGAGGGGCAAGAAGAGCCAAACGCAACGCAGATACTTCTACGTAAAGTACGGAACATTGCAGCTCAGAAAGCACGAGCCTCGAAGAAACAAAAGAAAATGACAGACTATTTTAAAATTTGAATATGTATGTATGTCTAGAGCGTAAGTTCATGTAACAATATGTACAGTACATATGTTGTCCTACATATACTGTAATTAATGTAAATTGTATATTGTTTGTTTCTGTAAAATAAAATACATGTACTGTATGTACAGTGTATTTCCAGTTCGTAAACGTGAATTTTTTATCATTAGTTCATATGCAATGGATGGGGGTGGGTTATTGTTTAAGGGTTTTCTTTTATTCGTCTATTCGATTAACCGTCACGGTCCCAGTCCCGACCCTGACGGTTAATCGAAGTTTCACTGTAATTGTATAATGTGTATTAAATGTATCAGTAGAAAAAACCATCTTTGAAAGGGTGCATATATTTTTACTTTAGGGGGGGGGGTGCAAGGCCATGTGCGATAGGAATTCATGGGCAATCTGATTCACCCAATTTAATTATCTATAAAATTGATCTATGACACACTCATAGTGATTCAGGGTTCCGACATAGTCCGGTTCATTAAGAATAGAAGGCTTGAGTGGCTGAGCCACGTAAGGCGAATGGATGACAGAAGAATGGCTAAGAGAATTGCAGATTTGAGAGCGGTAGAAGAAGAATCCGAGGTAGACCCAGAAAGGAATGGTTAGATGACGTGGAGGATGATTTGAGATGTAGGAAAATGGGACAGAGACGGATGTATAATGAGAGGGCGGAATGGAAGTAAGTCATTGAGTAGGCTAAAACCCATGTTGGGTTGTAATGCCAGGAAAAGAAAGATGACACACTCATAATCTATTTATTGTATATAATATTCAAATTTTATAAATCTGTCTTTTCTCAAATAAGAAAGTATATACATTTTTGTTTGTATCATTAATATAAATTTATCCTGATGTTTAAGAATGAATCCCATAACAGCTGAGACTTATGTATGTTTAGTATATTATTGTATGCTGTATGCATGTAAATAGCTCTAGTTCATTAAAATTAAAGCTTGTACTCAATGGCATGAAATAATTGATTTTCAGGAGTCAGCATTCCATTTTCAGTGCTCGGAGTTTTTTTACTTATCTCCCAAATTCCAGAGCCATAGGTACAGTAGACTCTCAACTATCCGACCTAATGTGGCGGTCGGCCGGGTCGGATAGCAAAAAAGTCGGATACACCAGAGCCGTAGGCATACCAGCCTCTGTAAGGTCAATGACCGCCACCCTATTGCGTTGAATGTACTTGTTGCTATTTGGATGCATACGTCAGATCAGTTTGTCCTTATAAATGACATACAGTAATAAATGAATTAGAAAGAAATTAAATAAGAATTCGCAACTACAGTATCTTTCACAAAACCTTTATTTGAAGGACGAAACAAAATGTGTAGTTAACAATAAGTTGAATGAGTTTTACTATGAGTTTTAATTTATACAAAAGCTTTCAACCAAATTAGTTGTTAATATAAATCAAATTATAATAACCTAAAACTACGTACTGTATAATGAAAGAACGAGTGAAACTTACATTGTCTAAGGTTTGAAAAAGTCTGTAATTGAGACCTGCTTCTTTCCTCGCCGCTATATCCTTCCACTTACGTAAACATATGACAACACCACTTACGGTGTTGCTTCTTCTTGCTGGCCAATGTATTCTAGCTTCCTCACATCCGGGAACTTTTTCTAACAGCGATACAAGCGCAGTGTTATCAGTTGCATTTTCCACATCACATTGCTGTTCTACCTCTTCCCACTTATCACTGGCTCTGTGATCCAGCAAAATTTTCCACGCTCGCACAAGTGTTAAAGATGGAATTTCATCCCATGCCTCGGACACCCATCTGATGACGTCAAGCATGTCTACTGACTGTAGTGCCGTCGCAACTTCTGTATTATCAATTGTCGTGATGATATAGCTTAGTAGCCTACGTCTATATTTCTTTTTCAAAGCTTGGAGCACTCCCTGATCCATTGGCTGGCATATAGATGTAACATTTGCAGGCAAGAACAAAGCTTCTATGTCTCCATCTTTTAATTGGTCATTTGCTGGATGTGAAGGAGCGTTATCCAAAACTAGGATTGCTTTCCTTGTTAAATTGTTTTCAGCTAAATGTTTTTCAACTTGTGGCACAAATTCCTGTTCAAACCAATTTTTGAAAATTTCTCCATTCATCCACGCCTTTTTTTGATGGGTATAATGCAGGGGCAAAGAACTTAAATCTTTAAGATTTTTAAAAGCCCTAGGCTTACGAGATTTTCCAATCAAGGTCAGTCTCAACTTGTGGTTTCCGATTGCGTTACTACAAGCTAAAACTGTAACGCGGTCCTTGCTCTTCTTGAACCCTGGTATGGCCTTTTCCTGTTTAGACGCTAGTGTTTTAGACGGCAACATACGGTAATTCAAACCCGTCTCATCACAGTTGTACACTTGTTCTCCGGAAATACCTTCCTTATCAAGCAGGTCAAAAAAGTGTTTTTTAAAGTCAGGGACAGCGTCCTTATTAGCAGACAATGCTTCACCACTAATCGTCATCTGACGAACACCAAAACGTTTCTTCCAGCGATCAAGCCACCCGTCACTGGCAGTAAACTCACCATCGTCTCCTTCGATCTGTTTTTTAAACTGAATCGCTTTTTCTTGGAGCAAGGGGCCTGAAACTGTCAATCCTTTCCCCCTCACATTTTCATACCACAGATATAAAGCCTCTTCAACTTCCACATGTTTTCCTTTTTGCATAGTTTTTCTAACTTTCACGCCACTGCCACTTGCTTGCTTAGAACACCATTTTTCTATCTCTGCGCGATTTCTTCACCAATCACCCACAGTAGTTTTTCCAACTCCTAACTCCAGTGCAATTTTGTTTACCGACTCACCAGAATCCATTCTTTTTATTGCTTGCAGTTTTTCTTCCAAAGTTACTACCACTCTCTTTCGTTTGTCACCCATATTTCACTTAAAAATAAAAGCCACCAACAATACTGTATACACACTTTATAACAAATTAACAATCCACGAACGACTGAACCGCACGGACTGACTTCTGGATACAAACTGACTGATGCACTTGTTACACACTCAAGTAGGAACACGAAACTTTCCTCACAACATGAATCAATTGGCGTACTGTATTGGTAACTGGTGATTCACGCGTAAGCGCCTTCACCCGCGTGGCGGGATTGCTCACATGACGTTTGAAGGCGCTAGTAATCGGATCGGAAAATACTGTACTGCATACGTACCATACTCAAAAAATACCTTTTTTTTTTAGTAGAGCGGGTCGGATAGGCCGGAGGTCGAATAGTCGGGAGTCGGATAGCCGAGAGTCTACTGTAATTATATCTTCTAAGATGTCAAAATCAGTCATCTTTTTCGTTTTGTAACTTCTTTCGCACTCCAGAGTATATAATTCAGCTGCCGTATTACCATTATCTCTTGTTTTATTTTGCAGCCAGCATTTTTATCATTTCTGCTGTATTTTAATAATGTCTCAACCAAGACACATAAAATAAATACTATTTTGTATATTATGCAAATCTGCTGTCATATTCGCTCCAGTTACCAGCTGTTTGGTTTTTCTCAAATGTATGTCGAGGCCCAAAATCTGTATTCTTCATAGAGTTTACAGAACGAATAAAAATTCATCCACTCCTACTACAACTTGATTATCCATGAACAGAAGCATTTAGAGAACAGTTTTCACTAATTAAAATCTCCATTTCATGACATTAGTTTCACCACCTACTTAAGGCTGTGTTAATTCAAAATGTTGGGACACATTTTACCAACTTTAACAGCACTGACACACCCCCTCATAAAAGTTATGTACTGCTGTAATATAGACAACACTAACTTCAGGTTGGTGTGTGATTGATCAGAGCTTTGTTAACAGAACACTATTATATGTTTTAAGCAAATCAATAAATGAGTTTTAAGAAAAACAATTCCTTGGCTAACAGTGTCTTCACAAAGCTGTTTCAAGTAAAAGCCATTATTAATACAAGTCCTTCCCACACAAAAACCAGTTTGTATCATGTGTGTAGTCATGTATCATGGCTTCAGTTCTATTTTTAGAATTTATCCATGTAATCGTTCATGGAAACTCATCACACTAAGCTCACGATAATTCCCATATTTTTGCCAATCATCCTTTTCATATATTATGTGGGCTTGTTTCCATTTGTATGGGAATTTCATACACTTAAGGCACTTTAACAATTAATTCAAATACAAATACATCTCAAATTGTTATTATCCAGAACTTTTAATTATTTAGGGAGGGAGGGAGGGAGGGAGAGAGGGAGAGAGAGAGAGAGAGAGAGAGAGAGAGAGTGAGAGAGTGAGAGAGTGAGAGAGTGAGAGAGTGAGAGAGAGAGAGAGAGAGAGAGAGAGAGAGAGAGAGAGAGAGAGAGAGAGAGAGAGAGAGAGAGAAGCATACAGTCCAATGGGTAGACAAATGTTGCAGCTGATGATATTATATCAATCTGAAGCTGATAGCCATTATTTCTTTGTGTTATACCGTAAAGAATTAAATGGTCATGAATACACAAAGAAGAGGTTAGCTTTGCTTGCTTACAGCAGTGGAACTGGCTCTCAGAAGTTATTTCGAAGGTTACTGGAGTGTTAGCTAATACAGGAAAATTTTTAAATGTCAACCTATTGTTTTTTTATTGCAATCAGGAAAAAACATGACTTGATAGAAAGTGGATTTTAAGTGTTTGGCAATGAGAGCATGGCTACTACCCAGCAGTGTGATCATATGAATTCCTCAGAGAGGAGTTGTGTAAATGGCCTTAGCCTAATCATGTCACTTGCTAAAGGAGCAATGACAGTGAGTGTAGGACTTCAGTGTATTGAACAGTACATAGAGTTGACATTGATTAATGATGTGTTCTTTATGCAATATCAGCGTTTTTAATAACTTGAACTAATGTATACTGAAAAATGGATTGTTATAATTATTTGGGTACATAAAACAGGTATAATATTTAGATGTTTATTTGATCTATCATTTTGATGTAATGCAGAATTAAAACTGTCTTTGTAAAAAAAATGTAAGTTTTTTATTTATTTAAATCAAGAATATACTAAATTTGTTTTAAGCGCTAGGATAATGTTAGCTCTTGGAGCTTTCAGATAATATTCGCATTAACAACAATAGCGAATCAGTGGAGTTCCCTCCCTTAACAAGGCTACAGTGTCTATCAGTTTTTGTTCTCCCTTGGTCTAAAATGAATTTTTAACTGACTAATTTTTATTTAATTCCTACTTTTACAAGTCTAAAATTTCTGAAATTCATAGTAGCCACACGTTTAGAAAATGTTAAGGCTCCTGATCATAGATCATAAGAAATCAGCATAAATTTCTTGCTTACATAACATCATAAAGTAAGTAGACAATAGAAACAGTTTATTGTTTGCGATAGACTTAATGGGAAATTGGGTAAAAATATAATGGGATATTGGAAAAATATAAATAAAATAGATTGATTTGTACTAAAAGTGGAATTGATATTACTAGCATTGTCCATATGAAATTCATGAAAATAGTAATTGCAAAAGTTTTCAAGAATTTAAATGAAAAAGCTAAAAATTTGGGGTATGGTTAATCATCTACCATTTAACCCTTTGGTATTTTCCTAATTCTAGTTACCATTAATGAACAGGATCATATTAAACTTTCTGATGAAGGCAATGAATACATAAGAGAAAAATGTATTATTAAATTTGAACACTGTCATTCTGAAGACCTTATTATCTGTTAAATTACAAATACCATTGTTTTTTTAGTTTAAAATTTCAATTATTCTTAACAGTCAATTATTTATCACTTTGTCAATTTAGAGTGCCTGTATCTTGCAATGGGTGATATAAATTGAAAGTAATTATAAATTTTATAATTTTTACATGTTTAAAATCTGACTTATACTAGGAAATATAGTTCAAGATTTTTTAAATTTTATTGATACTCTTTATAGTTCTGTGTGTAAGAAAATTGTAGTGAAGTTGTTACAGAACCTTCTAAATCAAAAATGCTATTGGTGTTTAATATTAATTTCCATAGGTACTCCTTATCTCTGGTATTTGTTTTGAAGGTAACAGTCTTTGAAAATATAGATTGTGGATTAATTTTGTCGGTAGAAATCATTTAGGGTTTTTCTCGATTTTTTAAATAGATTTTTAGATATAAACTTTTATCATAATATTGAAAATTAAAAAAAAGGTTTAGAATTATGTGATTCTTGTTTCACTTGATGGTGATATAAGTTGTTTTTGGCTTCAAAAATGTGTTTCTAGTTGAATTTTAAAAATTCTGTTACTCGTATTATTTATTTTGGAGGTTTTTATATTGAAATAACAAAAAAAAAGTTGAACTTGGCACTTACATTTTTTAATGAACCCATGCTAGAAACATTAATTTATTTAAAACTATGAAAACTTGACTTACTCTAATTATGATTCTAACCAGCTCATAGGGTGATATTTTTTTTTCAGAATGAACGATTAAAAGAAGCTTTAAAAGATGTAGAGAGAAAAACATTAGGTAGCAGAAAGAGCAATCACAGTGTTATGGGTTTGGAAAAAGAGGTAATTGTCATTGTATCTAGTTGTTGAAGACTATTAAATTATTCAGTCGAATGACTTTCCAGATTTTTATGGAATAACGCAGATTGAACAAGTGAAATTATTTTAATACAGTGTTATTTTTTTATTAGGTATGCGATCTGAAATTGGTGGCTAAACAAAGTGCAACACTCAATAGCCAGCTCAAAAAGGGAATGAAACATTTAGCTACATGTCGTAGACGTAAATGTTCTGTTTGTGCTTATACACGTGCAACATTTGGAGAGTATGCAGGCACAGAGTAAGTTATTGACATTATCCTTATGTTTCTATAATTACGTGTGCTATTTTAATACCATTGTTTGTCTCATTGTTTTTTACTGTTCTTTTCCTGTATAAATAAATAATGCCCACTAATAGAATTCCTTGAGAGCACTGCTTGAGTGAACCATTCTTCCAATTTTTTTTAGAGTGACTCATTAATCTGTTTCTTTTCAACACATTTCCTTCTGCAGCTTCAGTTTTGCACATAAGTTCTTCAGTTTGATCTGATTCTTTTTGACATCATTTATTGTGGTTTGTGAAACACCATAAATTTTGACAGTTTAAGTAGCCCTGTGACTTCCTTGAAGATGCCAGAGATGAGTACCTTTAGTAGACATGGAATGAAAACTGATCAGAAACATACCCAATAAAGAGTGTTGTTAGATATTAGTGCAAGGCTTTGTTGAGAATGACTTCTTGGAAACTAATTGTGCTCTGTACATATCCATCTGGGAATCAATTGTCTGTTATTGGAACTCCAACCACAATTACAGTGGAACTGCATTAACGTTTGGAAGGATTTGATGTAATAATGAGTCCTCAGAAGTGCAGACTGGCTTAATGCGTCAGTCAGATTGCTTGGAAAAGTGACAAAAACGCATTAAATTTGTGACTTTGTGTTGCCACACTGCTTTAGATAACATATCTTCATTCTAAAGATTTTATGTCTGAACACTTTTATGTGTCTACTGTCTACTCCTGTGTACATCTTAAGCAACGCAGAGAAACGTAGTAAATCGAAACTGCAAGGACAGAGTTTATTTACTCATTCGAGACTGATAAGATTTGCTTTGTATGAAGATGCCAATGTTAGCAATTTTTGGCCAAGACAACAGTACTCTGATAATGAAGAAAAGGATAAGAAAAAGTAGCTTTAGTGGGTGATGAATTAGTGTGTCTCTACTGTAATACAGTTTCTTTTATAATTTACAGAACTATATCCATTAATAAATATAGTAGTATAATATGTAATATCATTTATACTAAATAGACTTACGTGAATATAATGCTACTATTACACACACACAACATTGTATCATATAAACTATGTAATATCTTGTAATACACTGTGTAATATAAACTGTAATACCGTATATTCAGCATGGTTAGTAATTTTTATTAGATTTTATTAAACAGCATATTATAGGCTCTTCATGGGATTTTAAATTACAAGATACTGTGGTTAATAAGTAACTGGATAGTCAGACACATTTTTGGAAGGATTTAAAACCATTGTAGCTTGAAACAGTTAGGAAAAAGTGGTTGCTGTCATAGAACATTTTAGAGTTATTTGGACTGGAGGAGCTGTAACTAGAACAGATGTATAATGTAAGTGAAGTGGGACTCCGTTTTAAAAGTACCATCACAAAAAGAAGCTTCTGCTCCTAGGTACAAAAAAGTAAACCATGCATTTCCATTCTTGTTTGCTTTAATTCCAGTCTAATGGATAAATGATTGCTTCCTGTAATCAGTAAATCTATGACACTGAAAAATCTGGCATCTTGAGTCATTGCCCATAAAATGAACACCTCAGAAACAGCATGAACGGAATGGCATGTACCCACACATGTTAGTGTACTAGCAGAAGCACATAAAAATGACAAAGAATAGGTGCATATCAAGGGCAGACGTATACAGAGTGCAATTGTATAAGTACTCAGCATCCAGACTTCAGTCTTGCTTTGATTTGATATGGTGGATGCAATTAATTTCACAGGTATTTGTGCAAGCTATTTGGCAATTCAGTCTAACCACCAGTTATTTAAACATGTTTCTCCATAATGTAACAATACATTTTCTGAATTGGGCTCTACCAAAATTATATATTAATGTACAATTTATATTTGTGAAAAACTACAATATTAAAAATTTTTACTATGCTGTGAGTTACATTACATTTTTTTCTGTTACAGCAGCAGTGGGAAGAAATTGTTTTCATGCTTCCAGTCTCCATTTGTAGACTCCCGGAAAAAGTCTCGCTCAACACAGGAAGCAGCAGGATCTACATGGTCAGATGTTGATGCTTTAGCTGAACGACTGTCTGATATTTCTATGATAGTTCCTCCTTCACCACAAACATCACAGTATTCTCCATTACCCATGTCTCTCAAGCACATGTCATACATAGATGAAGGAACATCAAGCAGCAGTGAAGGAGAATGTGATGGTGAAGAATGTCCATATCCTCAAACTGATGCTTCTACAACATCATCTGCACCTCATGCTTTCTCTTCAGATTCTGGTTTCTCTTCAGAAATGTGTGATTCATCAACACCAGCCAAATCTCTTCACCGGGCTACAAGATGGACTTCGTCATTCAGGAAACTCATTCGACGAGTTTCTAAGCGGCAAGTTAACACTACCTAGATTGCATATTTTGTATATTTTATGTGAATTGTGGCAGAGTTGTAGTTTTACTGTTATATATAACAAACTTAATTTGCCAAGTTATTTTTTTATATACTGTAAGTGATGTATGTATTTGTATATGTATTTGTACATATATTTAAACAACAGTGACAAACAGATATATTTGTCTAATGAACAATCTGAAATTCAGCAACTATTTTATATCTCCAGTGTAAAAATAATATAAATTTTTTTATGTAAATGTGTGTTACTGAAACTGTAAATGGATGGTAAGAATGTAAACTGTAATAAGATTAATGTTATTCTCTTAAATTATTATTATTATAGTTTTTAACTTTATTATGTTTGTTATAGATATGTGAACATTTACCATTGTTTGTAATAAAGTTTGTCAGATTTTTTTACATATGCAATTTTGATGTTTGTAGATATAATATGTTTATATAAAGAGTATTGTACATGGTAAAACTGCTTCATTTAGCTGATATCTGATACATACAAATGTTCAGTATATGGAAGATTTCAGTATAGCTGTTTGGAAATTAATTTGCATGTAAAAAGCAAGTTTTAAAATACATCCATGTACTGTAAGTGTATTCATTACGTAAATAAGGTAATATACAACAGGGTTATTTATTAATACTTCTGAATGCAGTAGAAACACTGCATAATAATATTGTATTATCCTGAATAAGTAAGATAATTACTCCACCCTCCACCTGATTTAGACATAACTTTATGTTAAGTGGGTGCTGTTGATGTGGGTAATAGTAAGTGCAATAAAGGATTCAATATTTTCTGTGTATATAATTTACTATTAATTGGAGATTACATTTTATTGGTTAAGGGAACAAGATTCCCTGTTAATAACACAAAGTTTGAATTACAAAATGCTTTTGTATTCAGACAACATCTATTATTTCATTTCAAAATTCTCTTTATTCAGGATAGTACTGTCTTCATTCTATATAGAACAATTAGAAACTTTAAGGTACTTTAAAGCTCAGTGGAAGCTGTTGGTTGTGATTTATCAGTATTTTTTGTTTTATTTTATTTTTTTTTAAGTATATGGTGAATGCTCAGACTGGAAATGGTGATGCAAACATCTACATGTATTCCATGAAATAAGGAACTACCAACTTTCTGTATTAAATCTTAGTACTGTATTAAAATTTCAGCACAGTATATATGTCTCTAAATTGTAGTATAATTTAACTGAGTTGTGTTTGTTATAAACCTGCAGTAAGCTCATTCTTCAGTACTTACTTTACGAACATTTTAAAAATAAGATTGTGATGCATATTAAGAACTGCTTTCATGGATGATTAGTTGAATTGTTTTAATCAATAACTCCTTTTCAGTTTCACATAAAGTGTGTATTATAATCAGTATACTCTTCCTGAAGATAATTAACATGTGGAAGTGAACACAAATCGGTATACACAAGTAGTAGTGGACATGGAAACTCTCAGTGCACAAGGTCCGTCTTTGTAATGTTGTCAAAGCAATGTTCAACCTAACACATTATGTGGCAATGTGTGTAATGATAATATTTACTGTTCATGTTAATCTGAATGTGTCAGATTTTGTATCTCACCAACTGAAAACTCGACAATATCACAATGATCATCTTTCCTAAAATTTCATGTATTAGATAAAAACATCCATTATTGTGTATTGTAAGAACACATTTAATAATATTTATACTTACATTACCATAACTAAGCCATGTGGTAACTTGATAAGAAAACGTTTGTTTTTTTATAAATGGGTGTTTGTTAGTGTAACTGTCTTTTTGGACTTTCTTTGAAAGGGAAAAGCATATAATTAACTGAGAAGGTAAGATACGAAGTTTTTACTCTTGTAATTGTGAAATACTGTATGAAATTACATTTTACAGCAAACATGTATATTCATGAAAGCATTCAATAACACTAGTACATTTTTATAGCATACATAAATAAGACATACAAGATGTATTTCTATACACTTTCAATATCTTACTCATTAAACAGTTGTTTAGGGGCTTTGTCTTCCTTTTTCAAAATCAAAAACTATGTGAATATTTAAAACATACATTGAGAAAGTCTATAGAAGTAGAATATAAACTGACTTAATAAAAAGTTACATATGTTGTAAGAAATTAATGCAATAATTGACATGTTCATAAGAGATAATTATCATATAATATTGTAGATCAAAATATCATGACAACATAGAAACAGTGAATAAAATTTAATATTGAAAATCATCTGAGTAAGAGCAGTTCATAATAATAATTATAATAATAGCCATTTTAGAAATTTCAAATATTTGAACAAAATGTTTATAATGAATTATCATCTCTCTATTAAATAAATGTATTTGCCTAGAAAAATCAAAATATTGAACATAATAATTTAACATAATGGATTCCCTCTTGCATGTGTTAATGCAGATTAATCAAATTACATAAATGAATAGTTAGAAGTTTGTATCTGCACTAGAATGTTTGACAGATTATATAAACTAAGTATTTGTAACATTACTATGATATTAGTTTTTAAAAGCTTAATAGCAAAAGTTCGCTAAGTTTAGCTTAGCTAAATATTTTGGATATTTGCTGCAGGTATACATACAGTTAAAATGTATATATGTATTTATTTAATTATAACACATATCGCTTGTAACAAGTCAGTAATATGTTAAAAGTTTGTGTTCCTTTTACATCTTTTGACAACAGCATATTTCCTTTGTTCATGAGAATGCTTCAGTTGTTTGTGTTTATTTGTATAACTGTAATCAGGGATTGATTTATTTATGTGTTGTCTGTACATTATTCACTTAAGACTCCCACATTTTGATAAACACAAACTTAATTCTTGTATCATTAGTTCAAATGGATCATTAGTTCCTACAGTTTGTTTTATGATCAGCTATTGAATACATGTTATTTTTATCAGCAACCAAAACATAAACAGTTTACAATTTTTTTAACCCCTTTTTCATTTGTTCTCAAAAAATGAGTGGAATGCCAAACTGTACACATGGAATGTCTGTGGACTGTTATATAATTTATATGTTTTTCTTGTTAACAATAAAATAAGAACATTATTGTTGAAACTGCTAGTTATCATCATGTAGCATTCATGTGGTGTCACTTACTACCTACAGCATTACTTCAAGGCTTTAGATCCCATTAACAAGATACTCTACACATGTTTCAATGACCAGTCACTATGTGATAAGCAGCCACATATACATTCTTGAAAGGACTAATTTATTAACCGTGTTACTAATACCATGCTTTCACTGGGAGCTATTTACCCATTTTTATAACATAATTAAATTTTACTTATGATAAGTAGAACCCAAAATAAATCAACTTCATATTAGATAAATCTATCCCTGAGTATGGTATTTGTTTATTATATTGTGTGTATGTGAACGTAATTTGTAATCAAAACAGTATTATATAATTAGTATGTAAAAAGTAGAAGTTAGCTCATATTTGAAAGTTGATGCAGATGTAAATCAGAACTATTAAATATGATATTTCTTCACACGTATCAAATTAAAGTATTCTTACTTTAAAGGATATGTTCTTACATGGAGACTCAATAAACATTCCCTAATGTTAGTAACACATGTGACCACCATTCCTTTGTATTTAACAACATAATTTTAAAATGCAGTAATTTATAATACAAGTGTTAGTTAAATTATAGCATTAGAAGAGTTTAAGAAATTATTAAGATTTGGTTTCTTAGTAAACAAAATTTTCTGGTGTATATGGGCAAAGTACTTAATAACAAAATGCCATATGCTACTGATACATTTAAAAGGTAAGTTAATATGAACATGCTTGTTGTTATGCTTTTGATTTGTTATGTACAGGAGCAATTGGGAAATATTTATTAATTTTAATTTTATAGATTAATAATTTAGGTAATAGTAGTAATATTATATTAAATAACGATTATAGTTGCAACAATAATATTACTATGTTATTCAGTACAGAAAATTTGAGTATTAATTGTTTAATATTTCTGTGATACAAGATTTCATTTTGTCTTTCCACTTCTGTATGTTACATTTAGTGTACTTAACCATTATAGAATATATAGAATTGTTATTTTGTTAATGTCAAATGATAATATAGAAATATCAATTTCACTGTCCCAGGATAAGGAGACTGAATAGCCCAACATAATATTGCAATGCATCTTTTGCATACACAACACATTTTTCATACACATTAAAAAGTATATTTATGTACACATTACTAATATACAATTCTGCAAGCAAGCACTGACTTGCTTTTGTTGGTTGACATTTGGTGTGTGTATGAAATGATAAGACAACAATTAAACTATCATGTACATACACTTGGCAAGCATAACTGGAATGTGTAAATTTATTATTAAAACGTATTACAAAGAAGACTGAAAGTAATCTGTAATTTCTGTTTTAAAATAATTATATTTAAACCTGTTAATGTTATAAACATGGAAACACAAAGTTTCCTTTTAAAAGAAGATGTGGCGATTTAATTCTCACTAATTCTGTATTTTTGTGTTGTAATAAAGATTCAGTGACTGATGTAACAGTTTTTATGAGCCAGTGATTTATATAAGTATAAAACCCACTGAAAATACAGGCACTCTAGAATTGTTAGAGTGGGAACAATTTGCTGGAAATTGTTAGAGTCCTACTGGGAGTGTTCAACACTAATAGCTGTCATGCTACCCCTTGAACAATAATCCCTTCAATCCATTTCAGATGTTCAAGTCTTGCTCGCACAAGATTAAAGCCAAAAAATGAGTGGTAGGTAAACAAAATTTTTTATAAATGTTATATTAATATATAAACTGCTTCTTTGGGAAATTCTAATACTTTCTTCTTTACCATTTAAATTACACTATCAAGTCATGTAGAATTTTATTGTGTATTGAAAAGGATGTGAAGAAATCTAATATTATGCACATTTTCTGCAGTTGTGTAGGGACTTTTTTCACAATTATTTCTTTTGTTATCAAGTGCATGTTATACATATTATCACATAACTTGCCATTTCTCAGTGCAAGAAAAAAGGGGAGGGCTACTGGGAAGGTGGTCTGATTATTATATAACTGCTCTGCAACGTGTTCTCTCCCCTCTCCCCTTTGGAAGAAGATCTTCTTAGCAAGTCCCACAAGAACCATCTCTACTCTGTTAACTGCTAGGTGACAGTGTTTCCTAGGGACAACTACTCTCCAAATCTAAACTAGGATACTATTCCATTCTTGATACCACTCCATCCGCCTGACTTACCCATGGAGACTCCTCTCATTGAATGTTATATTATCATAGTCACTTCCCATTGCTTAGTAACATGTTGTGTAGATATGGGCGGTTGCCTAGGAACCAATCATTTCTATCCTTTTTATTCGAAAAGTGTCTGTGTTGGTGAAGATCGGTTGAGGGAAAGGGGTAGTTTACCTGCAACGGTTTTTTTTCTTTGGGACACTGTAATTCTATGAAGATCTTCATACTGTCCTGTACTTCGCCTTCCTAAAAAAAAACTTTCTTCAGGAAATTATTCCTGCTTTGTGTACTATTAATGAGGTTCATAATTTGTACCCAACACATAGACTCCATCAACACCTCATTTTGTTCCAATTCTGTAAAATGATTACATCAAAATACAAATATAGACTATATATATAAAAACCTCTGATGATACTGATATTTTTCAGTGAAACGTGCGTCAGGTGTTAAAAAGAATATACAAAATCATACTACTTGCAGAAGAAACAAATTAAATAACATCACAAAAAATGTGTGTGTGTGTGTGTGTGTGTGTGTGTGTGTGTGTGTGTGTGTGTGTGTGTGTGTGTGTGTGTGTGTGTGTGTGTGTGTGTGTGTGTGTGTGTGCGCTATATAAAATACAAACTGTAAATGTTTGTAAGCTTGTATGTAGTTTTGTGATAATTTTAAGAACACTGCAATCCTTTTCACAACCATCTTTTTATGCTAATAGTAAATACAACATACGTTGTTGATCATGAAGAACATATGTGATTGCAGATTGAATGGTAGTCATATTTTAAAAACATGCAACTTTTTTTAGTTACATGCCATTGGAAGTACATATGGAGATAAGAGAGATTGAGCCCTTATAAATTAATTTGTTAACTTATATTTCCCTTATTCCATTTATAGCATGGCTATTGAAAGATAATTTTCTTATTTTTGTTTGTGAAATACAATGTTCTAAACTTCAACCCAGAGTTAATACTAACTGATTGGTATTTTGGAAATTATTTTGTTATAGCTATACTAAAAAATAACTTGGTTACTCCAAAGGATTATAACTATACGAAAAATAGTTTGTTTTGCTCAGTCCTTGATGTTTTCGTTATACATACTTTTTATACATAAAATATATTAATAATAGTGATAATTAAATACAAAGCACTTGGTATAATTCATAAAAGAAAATGTATCTTTAAAATAACAGTCTTACTTTAAAATTGATGTACAAGAAAATAATTGTATATTGAAACTAAGTAGAAGTAACCAAAATATTATTATTTCAATATATCACTGATCATGTGAAAATATTTTGGGTATGATCTGAATATGAACATTTCTCAGCACTCATTTGGTTGCTTGACAGCTCCTTAGAATTATAAAATATGAATGCTGTCTGTGTTATGCTAAGTTGTGCCAGAAGCTTGTTAACGATGGGTTTAATACTTAATTGTTTAAAGAAGGTCAAAACTAAGAGTCTCTTATCATTTCATACGTAGCATGGTATTTTCATTAAACACATTTGAGGAGAGGAAGAGAGAAAGAGCGTTCTGTATTTAATAATATTACTATGTAGTACTTTGATTGTAAAAACGTAGTATTTATTATTAAAATTCCATATGACATTGAAAAAAATCAAAATTGTTACCTGTAGGAAGTCATTGTTAATTGTTTGAAATTCATGTTTTAAAATTCAGTAATATAAAACTTATTGTATTTGTTACAAAATATGTTGTAAATATCCAATAATTATGTTAAAATTTTTATTGTTTATAAACGCAGATCGTTACTACTAGTAATTGAAGTTTGGAAATTATTTTAACTATATTTATGCTACATATGTAAGAAAGTGTGTTTAATTTTGGCTTTTGTTTGAAATTTTCTGATGAGAAGGCTGTTACTAATGTCATTCTTCAGGAACAAACTACAGCCTTTCACCAGGAAGTTTCAGATAAAAGCTAAGAGAAAAATCTTGCTGTGAAACCTATATGTGCATATATGAATATATAACCAGGAAAATGTAACCAGTAGTAATGAAGCAAGTATGGTTAAAAAGCATAATTAACTATACACACAGTACTTACTGAGATGGTTAGTAATAGATGAATTATGCATGTGAGGTGAAAACTTATTGAAATAGCGACAGAACGTTCATAATAATAGGGTATTGCAAAAATGATTTTTTCGTCTTCAATCTATGTAATTTGGGAATATTAGTATGTTGCAAGGGAAACGGGAACATTTGCAGGTGCAGCCATCAGTTGTGTTGCATAAGCCATGTGTTAATTGAATAAAACACATTTCAGTATACATGTTTTATTTGTGCCTGTAGTAATAACATGTTATGTTGAAGATACTCCTGTAAAATATCAGCTGCTTGGCACAACATAAGCAACTGAGTAAATAGTTGGGGGCTTTACATATTGTATTTCCAGTTGTCAAGCCTGGAAAATGTAACCAGTAGTGATGAAGCAAGTATGGTTAAAAAGCATATTAAACTCTACACTTAGTACTTACAAATATCTATTACTGAGATGGTTAGTAAAAAATGAATTATGCATGTGAGGTGAAAACTATTGAAATAGTGACAGAAGGTTCATAATAATAGGGTATTGAATCTCATGTGATGTTTATAAGCTAAACTCTTATAAATTATTAAAAGAAATATTGTAGTAAATTTGTGGAAAAATACAAAGCAAGAACATATTTCAAGATAAGATGAATGTGATTTATTAATAATGAATAGGTGGATATGTAAGTGGATAATTAAACATAGTTTGTGTTAATTGATGAAAATATATCATACTCACAGTCCAAGAATAAAACTACTCGGTATAAATTCAAGTCGGAAAACCTACTTTGAATGGACTATATTAATAATAGATTTTTAGTGTATTTAAGATAAAATATTGTGGAGTGTTTTAAATTACATACACAATATCTCCAGATGTAATTTCCATTTTCAGTATGATTATCATTATTGTTCATCTACTGACTAGCAACTTTTTAATAATAATTTATTTTTTGATGCATAATTTTATCTTTATCAAGCAAATCATTTTGTATATAAACCAATCAAGCAGAACATTTTTCTTTGGCATGTGTGATCTCCAAAAACTGTACTGTAACTACATATTCATCCTGTTAATTTTATTTTTTCATACTATTATATATATTCATCACTGTCACAGGGGCATTTATAACACATATCATGTACTTAATGTAACACTGATTCCAGTTTGATTATATAAAAATTTTACCTTTCTTTCATAAACTTCTAAAAAGAGTAGGAAGGACTGTAAATGGCACTGTATTTCTGTTGAATGCATCAAGATTTGTCTGTGATAAAGCCGTTTATGGAAGTAATAGATTGCTTAAATTTCAAGTGAGATTGGATAATATGCTGGACAATGATTTTATTATATTTAACAAATATCAACAGCTAACATGATGAATATAAACTTCAGATGTCTTTATAATAAATAAGTAGGCCTGCTATCCACACAGTATTTGAAAAGGAACAAAAAATGTGTGTGTGTGTGTGTGTGTGTGTGTGTGTGTGTGTGTGTGTGTGTGTGTGTGTGTGTGTGTGTGTGTGTGTGTGTGTGTGTGTGTGTGTGTGTGTGTGTGGGAGGGGCACGAGAGAGAGATTGAATTTGATGGTATAAGTTATTGTTAAATATAATTGTTTTGAAAGTGAAAACAAATGCATGAAAGGTTCAAGAAGAAACTTTATATAACATTATCCATCAGAGTGTAAAGTCTCTGAATCTCTCAATTCCAGTTGAAAGATTCAGAAGTTTATTTATGTTATAGTAAGGTTTCTCAAAGTGATGATTTTCACCATAACTGAAGAATTAAAACTTTAGTTTTGGTTTTGAAATATGTTGTTTTCACAAAACTGAATTATATTTTTAGTATATATTGTATATGTTTATCAATAACAATATTTTTCTTGTTAATCAATTTATTGTAAAGAATAATTCTCATTTTTTAATTTATAGTGATATATATTTTCACAGTTAATGTTATTGTTAAGAGTTATTTAGCGTAAATTAGTTAAAAGTAAGGAAAAATTTTAATTAGTTAAATAAACAATATATGAAAATTAAAGTCTATAAGTCTCTTTATTGTTCATTATGTTTATCCCAATAAAAATATGTCTATTTCTTGGACACTGGCATGCAGAAAATAAGTTTTTGATAATAAGGTTGATTACTATTAGTGAAATAAACAATGCGAGAGCGTGCACACACACACACACTCACACACACAGGTTGTCCATAGAATCTTATTAAAATATTTTCTGTTGTAACACCCCTTTGTAGTTACATCCAGTTGAATTCAATCAACATGAAGCAAGCTGAAACTCTCAAACAAAGTGCTTTTGATAATATCAGAATTATGAGAAATAATTTTATGGAGTTAAATAAGGAATCTCTCAAACTGGCACAAACATGGGGAATGGAGTCAAATTTTTAAAAAAAAAGGCTTCAAACAAGAATTGAAGGCAATGAAAAAAAAGATTCAAGCATTCTGTGCAGTAACTGAAAAATTTAATGTATTGAGCCCCTCGGTACTGAATAAATGAAATGACGACGAACTATATTCATTATCTGTGCATCTTAAAGATCAATACAAGATGGATTTATCAGACTCTTTCCCACAGCAGATGATAAGTTTCTGATCAATTATGAAAGAAAAAAATGGAAAACAAAGTGACAGTTTCGGAACTAGCTAAGACCACAATATGGTAACACTCAACTCTCTCCTCCAATTTTCCAGAAGTTTTTACTGCCCATATTCTTTTTATGACTCTGCCTGTGACAACAGCAACAGCCGAAGATCGTTTTCAAAATTAAAAATCATATTTGAGAAGCACAATGTTACAAGATCGACTCTCTGGACTGTCACTTCTAAGCGCATCAAAAATGAGACGGCATGGAATACAGACTTCAATTTTCTGATTGATTCCTTTACAGCATCAATATCCCAGAGAAGGCAATTTTGAAATGGCAATTTGGTCGTGTACCTTTTTTTAAATAATATATTTTTTATTGAAGCCACAAGTTGCCTTTTTTTAAGTACGCTATGTGTAGAATTTAAAAAATTAAAATTTTAGTGTATTACAGTAGATTTACTGCACTTTTGTGTGGTACGTCTTAATTCTATAATCAGTTGATGAATCGGCCACTTGGTGAAACATATTAATACAATGGTTTTTAAAAATATGTAAATACTTGGGATGTTTCACAGTTTTTATTTAACTCTGACAGCTGTTTCAACTTCTTAAACCATTGTCTAAGAGATCAATGAAAAACTAAACAGAAGATGTAAGGGTGGGGAACATCTGTTTAGGGTGTGTATCGGAACATGTGTGGAGAGTGAAAATGGAGTGGTTGTAGGAGCTAAGGGAAGGTCAAGTGTCTGTAAAAACTAAATATAATCTGAATGCAAAATATAAAATTAACTAAACTAAATAACAGCTTTTAATAAAGAGTATTAAACAACCCCCCTCCATCGTCACCCTACACATGTTCCGATACACGCCCTAAAGAGATGTTCACCACCCTTACAGCCTCTGTTTAGTTTTTCACTGATCTCTTTGATGATGGCTTAAGAAGTTGAAACAGCTGTCAGAGTTAAATAAAAATTGTGAAACGTACGAAGTGTTTATATATTTTTAAAAACCTTTGTTTTAATTCTATAATGTTTTAAATCTCGTTTCCTCTATGAGCACTGATTCTCTTTGAGGGAATTTTGTATCAACATTTACTGAAATAATGTATTTTTCTATTTTATTATATTCTAACCAATGTTATTAGGACAGACTGTCGGTTCGATGAATGGACAAAATGATGAATCTGATTATTATAACTTGTTTTCTTACTATTTATTTAAAACTCTTCTTGGATAGAATTACCGAGACCCTTATTATATATGGGATTCAGTTATCAAAACACTGATTCCTATTATTAAGTCATGATGGGAATAACCAAACAACTGCAAGTGGCAGCGCTGCCTCCTAACATGCAGTGGGGGGCAGTTTACATAAGCGCCGCTGCTGCTGGGAGTAATATGCCAGTTATAGTTGGCAACCAAATTATCAACTTATTGTGTTAGTACTATATTTATAGCATTGTGGCAGTGATACAGTTTCTAAGAGAAACTGATGTATCAGGAAAATTTCATGAGGACATAGGATAGATGTTTGATGTGCATCAATTGTAATGGTACAAAACCTGTATAACAAAATTTACGTAACAATTTTTAAAACATTTTATTAGAAGTATAGCAGTGTTGGGAATTATTCGATGGCTAAATAAGGTGATGTAACCAAACGTAGGTGATTCACATCGTGAGTTGAACAGACCATTACCATATAAGGTAAGGTATGTGGTAAATTGGATTCACGTCACCGTTTAGTCATTTGTATGTGAACGAAAAGTTTCCAGGCTCCAGGGCAGGACGTTGGTGGAAGTCCGCCTCAAACCAGTTTTCAAAGGCGCAATTAACACGGAAGTCTGGCGTGATGACGCTTAGCTCGTCGCAGTCTCCAGCCGACTACGAAACAAGATACACGTGTGTTCTATTAGTGGCCTCGGACGTTTTTGGTAGGCCGAAATAGTTACAGTAGTTTCTACCAAAGAGTATAGAAATATGGTGCAACGATTTGGATATCGCACGCAGATAAGTAACAGTGAAAAAACAAATTAATTGGCCAAAAGTTGATTAAATTTTGTATTGTAAAACATTAATAACAGAATGAGATATTACAAAAAGGGGGTTAAATAGAGAAAGAAAGAGTGAGAGAAAAAAGAGGATAAGAGAAAGAGAGCAAAGTACTGATTTGTGAATTAAAACATTTGTTAGTTAAGTGTCATCATTTTTGTCTATTAAATTTTGTTTTATTATGTAATTAATAAAATTACAATAAATTAATAATGTTTGGTAAGAAAATAAAATTAGATGTTATTGGATCTAACCATGTGTTAGTGTAATTATTACGCCAAAACCCATAACCTGTTCTGTACCAAATGTTCGTCTAAACGACCCTGGAAGAGTTTTTTTTATATAAGGGAATTATTTACTAAATTAATTCTTTGGAAAGAGTGTATTTGGTTTCCATATTTACTCCTCAAAATATGGTTGCGACCTTGGGACTTTTGGAGATCTTCTGTTTTTTTAGGTAAGTCGAAATAAGATCGTAAAAATTGGGGGTAAGTATCTTCTTATGTGTATTTTTTTGTAAAATTACAATTGGCGACCCTGCCAGGATGCTTGTATAAATTTTATATGAGTTAGACCTACTTGAGATACAGAAATAGGTTTAGGTTGATGGCGTTTGTTTGAATAAATCGTAGAGGTTATGAAGTGTTATTTGTATAGATTATGATTCGAGGTTATGTCATTATGACTTGTAATGTAAAACATTGAGTTAAATGCTAAAATTTTTTACCAAATTTTATTCATATAATTGAAAAAAGATGGAAGACAATGAAAACGAAACTAGTTTAACTGACTGTTATAATGAGTGATTCTGGGGCGCAGTCAACCCCAGTGTCAACAAAAGAAAGTAGTAAACCGAGTGATGAAATGATGAGTTTTTGAAGTAACGATGAATAATAATGAAAATTCACAAAAACATTTTAATGAATTAAGGGATGAAATGAAACAACAAAATGTTAAATTTGAAAGCAATTTTAATGAACTAAGGGATGATATTAATAATATTGACAAAAAGTTTGATAAGCGTTTGAGCGATTCACAAAAGCATGTTAATGAATTACGGGGTAATATTAATGAGATAATAGAACAACAAAGTGTAAAATTTAATGAAATCAATACTAGTTTAGTAAAACAGTTTGATGAGCATTTGAGTGCTGTTGATGAGCGCATTTATATTATCAATAAAAAAGCGGAGGGGTGACTAATGTGTTAAGAGAACAAACGGAGAAGCTGAAAATAAATACAGATAAATTAAATGAGAACGAAGAAAGTAAACTAAACCAGGTAACAGATAACAAGGTAAGTGCTTCTGATAGTGAAAATAATAGTGATATGATGAATAATAATGGTGACGTAAGTAAAGACGTAGTAGTAGAGAGTAAAGTAATGAATAATGATAGTGATGATGAGATTTTAATGAGAGTAGAGGTTAATGGTAAGGAGATAGTTGTTAATGAGATTGAAAGAGTGTGTGAAGAGAGGTTAAGTGAGAGTTTAGGTGAAAATGATGGGCAGAGGGCAAATTTTCCCTGTGGTATAAGTGGAGTAAAGACCACAAGTGGTTTATAAGGACAAAGATTCCTCCAGAGGTTATGTGGGAGACAAGGTGTCTCTAAATGGTTCCCTAATTTGTTGTGATGTACCTGGTAAAGCCAGGAAGTATTTTAATGATTTTGTGATGCCCTTTTCATGGAGTGAGATAGTTCAGGGGGGTTGTGAGAGATGGAGAAAGAGAGAGATAGAGCTTTTTAAAGTTAATAGAGGTTATGAAATGTTAGTGCAGAGTTTAGATATTGAGAGAGGTGAGAAAATTGACTTTGTGATGTGATTAGTGCAACAGTAGATGATATTGATGACTTACCTGGTAATAAGACTGGGATAACTGGTATAGGAGCAGATGATAATAATGATGATATTGTAACTTACGTGATAGTGACAAATAATACTAAGGGCGACTTGTGACTATATATGGTGGTGACAAGGTATATGATGTAATAATATGGAATAATCCTGTGGGTTATTATGGTATTGTGATAGAATATGAGAATTTAGATAGTCATTATATTGATAGAGGTAATATAATGAATTTAAATGAAAATGAAATGTGCATGGGTAATATATGACTAATTTTTGATGATGGGGGGTTAGATATATGTTGTTGATGGACATTTAATTATTTGAGTTCAATGGTTTTTATACTTGGCCTGATAATGTAATGATTTTTGGTGAACAATCACATTTTATGTGAAGCATATTGTATATAATTTTGTTTTGGTGTTAAATGTATTAGGTTATGTTATTGTTATGGTAGGTATCTGACGATACATTGTGTTGTGTGTACATTGTATTTTGTGTACTCAATGTTTATAATTTTGATTGAGTTTATAACAATAATAATATTTTATTTGATGGAATAATTGACATTACTGAATTTTTATAATGTAATTAAAATTAATTTGAAATGTTTTAAAAGGCGTCAATTTGGAAATCTGAAACGTTTTAAAAGATGTAAATTTAGGGAATAAATTTTAAATTTTTTTTTAGATTTGAATGTTATAATGAATGGTAAATGATAAAAAAGTTGAAAATCAAAATGTTTAATAGATTCAGAGTTGAATGTAGAATGTGACAATTGTAATATTCAATAGAAAATTAATACTAAAGTTGTGTAATGTTTGTAATTTTTATTCAGATTCAGAATTGAAATGGTTATTTTAATGTGAGGTTGGTCATGCTTATTTTAAGATGATGCATTTATGAGATATACAATATAATATGGTTGGTAATGAGATAATGGAAATGTAAGATGGAATTGTTGTTAAATAGAATCTGTAATTGAATTTAAGAATTATTTTTTGGATAATTTGAATTATTTTGAGAAAAATTTGTCTTTGATATGACTTACAAGTGTATGTCAATATGTTATTTGGTTTGAATCATGTGTGTTATGTTAACAATTAGGATACCTCTTGTTGAAGAGTTATATATTCTTTGTGTATCAAAATATTTAAGATAACAAATCAGTACTTTGATAAATGCAAATCAGTACGTCTAGGGGAACCCAAATTGGTTAAGGATATGGAATGGTGAAAGACCATTTGCTAATGTTTTTACTTGGTTGTTACAGAATCTGGGTGGGCCTGTGGACCCATGGACCTGCGGACCTGTGCTGGCCAGCGTGTCAGGGCAGAGTCGCCAAGTGCCTGTCTGGCTTTATGGTGTTGGGATCCTGATGAAGGAAGTCCAGTAAAGTCATGCAGGTGCGGTCACAGCCACTGGATTAAGGGGGGTAAGTACCCATTTTAATCAGGAAGTAAAGGGGGTCGTGGCGCCATATCCTCACTGGTCCTCCTAGGTTTAGGCAATGAGAGTTTGTATGTTTTTAACATAAAACCTCTCATTGGGGGGGTCTTGTAACGGTACAAAAACTGTATAACAAAATTTACGTAACAATTTTTAAAACATTTTATTACAAGTATAGCAGTGTTGGGAATTATTCAATGGCCAAATAAGGTGATGTAACCAAGCGTAGGTGATTCACATCGCGAGTTGAACAGACCATTACCATATACGGTAAGGAATGTGGTGGATTGGATTCATGTCACTGGTTAGTCATTTGTATGTGAACGAAAAGTTTCCTGGCTCCAGGGCAGGACGTTGGTGGAAGTCCGCCTCAAACCAGTTTTCAAAGGCGCAATTAACACGGAAGTCTGGCGTGATGACGCTTAGCTCGTCGCAGTCTCCAGCCGACTACGAAACAAGATACATGTGTGTTCTATTAGTGGCCTCGGACGTTTTTGGTAGGCCGAAATAGTTACAGTAGGCCTACCAAAGAGTATAGAAATGTGCAATGATTTGGATATCGCACGCAGATAAGTAACAGTGAAAAAACAAATTAATTGGCCAAAAGTTGATTAAAGTTTTGTATTGTAAAACATTAATAACAAAATGAGATATCACAAAAAGGGGGTTAAACAGAGAAAGAAAGAGTGAGAGAGCGTGTGAGAGAAAAAAGAGGATAAGAGAAAGAGAGGAAAGTACTGATTTGCGAATTAAAACATTTGTTAGTTAAGTGTCATAATTTTTGTCTATTAAATTTTGTTTTATTATGTAATTAATAAAATTACCAAGAAATCAATAATGTTTGGTAAGAAAATAAAATAAGATTTGTTATTGGATCTAACCATGTGTTAGTGTAATTATTACGCCAAAACCCATAACCTGTTCTGTACCAAAGGTTCGTCTAAACGACCCTGGAAGAGTTTTTTTTTATATAAGGGAATTATTTACTAAATTAATTCTTTGAGGAGAGTGTATTTGGTTTCCATATTTACTCCTCAAAATATGGTGGCGACCTTGGGACTTTTGGGGATCTTCTGTTTTTTAAGGTAAGTCGAAATAAGATCGTAAAAATTGGGGGTAAGTATATTCTTGTGTTTTTTTTTTGTAAAGTTACACAATACATATATGGAGCAGATATTTGTACATTATTAACAAAAAGTAAGTTGCATATGTAGTTATTAACTAAATTTATATAGGTTACCATTGTATGAACAGTGCTACTGATGAGAAATCTCATCAACAGAGGCAAAGCTAATGTGGCATAAATAGATTACAAGATTTAATCAAAAGTTTTATACAATTTTTGTTTATTTGAACAACAATTATGTGCTTATATTTATATAACAATTATGTAATAATTAAATAATTATGTCTATATTTTATATTGACTTTTACAAAGTCTCCATCAGATATACACAACAGTGCCAATGTTTTTTTAATCTTCAAAACATTTCTGAAATGCACTTTTTGGTTTAATGGCTTGCCTATGATCTTTGTTTTATGTCGTCAACAGTCACAAAACTTTTTTTTTTAATTCTTCAGAAGAGGAAAAGATAGAATAGGAAAATAGGAACATATCAGGTCAATACGGTGGTCATCTAAATGTCATTGCAGTGTTCTTTTTGTCTAATATTCTTGAAAAAGCAATGGCATGTGCTGGTGTGTTATTGGGATGTAATTTTCATTAATCATCCTTCCATAAAGCTAGTAATTTTCTACAAACAGCTCCATGCCAAATAGTACTCTTCTTTGTCCATGGTGGCTAGTGATAAAAATTATGGAACACAATCTTCATCTTATTGTTATGTTCTTCAGCTCATTTACAATGTCTTTGAAGGGTTTTTTAATTTATAAAGTGCCCATTCATACATTCCAGACTTGCCAAAAGCCCTCTTGCAACACTTTCACTATGTTGGAGCAGTTTATCTTATTCTTCACACAAAATTTAATGAAAGTTTTTCAATGTGCATTGAATATGACTAAAAATTTAGAGAATTATAAGAAATGTATGTACATTGCATAAAAATAGTTTTTTAATTAGATACGTATAGTGTGAGAAATTCCAAAAATTGTATGAATGTTTTGATCAAGGGTCATACTTTCTACTCTGCAAACATTAGTTTGCCTAACACTTACATATGTTTCCACAATTCAAAGCTACATTTTTTTCTTCTTTATTGGAATTATCTGCCTCTCACCATTGAGTTATAAGGAACCTCTGTCTGTATTCTCCATCCATTCCTATCCGTACATAAAACAGCAACATTTATAGTTTCTAATTTATATATATATCCAGAAGACTGGGATATCCTTAAAAACATTCTGGGTTTGCAGAGCAAAACATTGGCACTTTGAAACTTTTGTGCACAGATGTACCCAAAAACTTGCTTTAACAGGTATTCACCACCAAAGCTTTCACTCGAGTGGATGAATGTGACATGTTCATGTGCAAGTGTGCTGAACTTATATTCCTAGTACATTTATGTACCTAACCATGGTATGGGATTTTTAATTATACCCAAACAGTAAATTAATGTTGCAGACAGGAGTATTTTGGAAATGAAATAACTATAAATTTTGAAAAGAATGCAGTTACCTTTTATTAAAAACAAAAAATAAAATTCTAAGATATGACCCTCTTTATAATGTGATGTACATCAAATATACATGTTAAAATCATTGTATTAACAAGTTCAATTTAACAAACATTGTATTAACATATAATAAAAATAAAATACACTTTACATGGGTGGCTGGCAAAATAATAATAAATCAAAAATTAAAAAAACTCAGAACATTTTACAAATTTAAAACTCATCCTAATAGAAACAATGTGTACTCATATCCATATTTAAATAGTTAATATTTTTACACTCAATTAAAAGCATTGTATACAATGTGACGATTTCATTAATTAAAAATATAGTAATTAATAAATAGGTAATGTAAAGGCTGAGAAATTTTAAATTTTAATAAAATCGCACATTTAAACTAAATTTTATCGCTATCATAAAATTATAATAATATTTAATAAAGAGTTTAAATAATAAAATAAAAAGGAATACGAGTGTACAGATAGGGTAAACCTTGTTAATTAACCCTGCATAGAGATGCACTAACCGGAATTAACTTGAATTCCGACCCCTAAACAAACTAATAATACTTGTAAATTTGACATTATTTAAATAATTAAACAAGACCACAGTAGTGTACTTTAATAACGTTTGTAATTAAGAATATCTCTGAATAATTAAAAAGTCAAACTTTAACCATTTAAATAAAGGAGAAATATGGAACTATTTCGCTGCGACGCGTAACCTCCGCGCAATTAACTGACCCTTCCTATATAGTTACAGAGCAGAGATGATGCGACGTTCAACCAGTAAGCAGCTCAAAGCAGAGCGCTGTACAAAATATGTATTTTTTGTTAAATGTGGTTATTAGTTTCAAATAACCGTGTGAAGAGTTATACAACGAGAATGTAGTGTGTAACAGGAAAAAGTAATGTAGAAAATTAAGTGCGTAAGGTGACATCTCCCAGTAAGAAATATAGTTAAAGTTATCTTAGTGTTGTATATGTAAATTCAGATACAACCGTACTATTACCAAATGTGATGTGCATAACTGTAAAATGTGAAGACAAAGACCTCAACTGTATTTACAATACCACCGAGAAACAGGACGACTTCATGACACCGTAACATCCGAATCAACATTAGTTGAGTCCGAGGACCTTCACCAGAAAGACTACCACGATGACAACCCACTACAGAGAGAGGACCGAAGAATCATGCGTGGAGGACAAGGACTAAAACCCTTAACTAAGAGGCGACGCGGAGGCTTGTCTTCCGTGGATATGTATCTTTTGAAATAGAAGTAATTGTAAACTAAAAGACTTTAAAATGACAATCTCTAAAGTTTAAGAATAAATGTTGTAACAAGTAATTTCCGCAACCTTAAGTTGTAAAGTAACACGTGTGATGTAGCGTAGGAACATTGCACTACTAAATGAAACCATTTTTCAAATGGTATAAAGAGTAATAAAGTAATTCATTAATGGAGTAGAGTAAACTTTTAATCCCTAAGTAATACATATAAACTCGGATCCGAGGTAAAATGCGCTAACTGTATTATAAATCTTAATGTAGAAAACCCATTACAATTTTCACTGTAAGTTAAAAGTTGATATGTTATGTATAATCAAAGAGACATAAATAAAGAGATGTCATCTTTAGTACAATACTAAATTGAGTGCATAAATCAGCAGACTCCCCCCCCCCCAAGTTCCTTATATATTAATTGTTTTAGTGATTTGATTAATTTTTCAGCTTGTTACAATGAAGGCAGCCTGTATAATTGGCAGAACCAATTAATGCGGGTTCCCTATGTTATAACGTCTTACGCAAGTAAAGATGTTATAACAATATTCAACTTCCATTCTTTTTTAAAATATTGTTACATTAACTATTTACAAATATACATCAATTTACAAACTCACATGTTAAAAAAAAAGTTTTTTCTTTTGTGTGTTTCCTTTCTTGTAGTTTTATTACCAAAAAAATCAATACATCATCACCTGATACTGTTGATCACGTTTACCATGGTGTGTATGTGTGTGTGTGTCCTCAGTGGTCTTCCAGAATATTGTTTGTTATGCTCAAGCCTTGCAGATACCCCAATGCATTGTCCTTATGACACGTTGCCAAGAGGCAATGCATGGCACTGGCATTCACTCCATGATGACCTGATTGCAAGGGAGAGAATGGTCTGTCAAAAATTGATTAAAACAGACCTGATCCTGTTCAGGATTGTCAGAAGAGGCTTGGCATCACTTTCAGCAATTTGTATGTTCATTAAAAAACTCATAAAATCCAGCAGTTGTAATCAATTTAAAGCTTTTAGCAATATATCACAGTGTTTCTGTTAATCCATAATTATTTTATTAACATAGTAATTAATAAATAATTACTCTATCAATGTGTTTGCATATTAATCCCTGTTGATATAGTTTGTTTTTGTATTGTGTTGTCCAGTTTTGCATAAAACGTATAGCTTTTACAGGTGCATAATTTCCTGTCGGTGCAGGCCTCAATGCACAAAATGATAACACTATACACACAGTTCTCATCCCTCATGATGCCAAACAGGTTCCGGATTAAAGGGGGGGTGTAAAGCCCCAGGGACCCCATGCCCGACCATTTCAATTAAATTATTTTGTATTCTCTAATTTATTTGTATTGTTGATTATTGTAAAAAGATCTGCAAAATAAAATAATAGTAAACAGTTTCAGCATCTATTTAATCAGTATAAAATAAAAAAAATATGAGAGTACAAATACGGTTTAAGAACAATATTTTGTTTCTTATATTTATTAAATGATTGTCTGAATTAAGTAAAGTATTGTGCAAAACGCAAAAATTTCATACATGGGGCCCTGCTCTTAAATAGCCCCGGGCCCCCATAGCCTTAATACGGCCATGCAGGTTACCCACACCTGCTCAAGATTGCTGCTTCAATTGCATGGTGTATATTGAACTTTTTACGTTTTTGGTTTATATAAATTTAAACTATTTTTTGTACAGTCTACAAGTCTACATGCATGCTACAGTCTCTCTTTTTCTCTCTCTTTAATAATCATTACCCTATATCTACACTTTCGAGCATAAAGGTCTTCAGCTATTGAGCCACTATGTGGTCATCTATCCAGTTTTATGCTAATGCATGTGATGGTGGAACTTGAAAATGGAGCTACAAAGCTTTAAGCAGAGGTTACCAAATTTTTTTATTTTATCAAAATTAATTGAAGGTGTGTGCATTTGTCTTAAAGGATGAAGTATAACATTATTTTGGTTAATAATAAACAAATAATGTGGACTATGCACTTAATGATTTTGTTATTGGCTTAGCAGCTTGTGTATATGAGTGTGTGTAAGCATTGCTCTCTATGGAAAATCTCAGCATGGCATTACATATTTACAGAAAATACTGTAATAAGCCATATAAATAGTTTAAGTCTGCAGACTTTTAGCAGTAAAAAAAATATTTTATTTTAACAAAAGCAACAGTAGTGACATTTGAATTATAAACTTTGTAAATACCATATTATTTCTTCAGATCAAAGTTTAAAGATGCGTAGAAACTCACAAATTCTACAATGTTAAGTGAAACTGTAAAAGCTGTTGTACTGAATTACTTACTGTAGTTTTAAAAGTACTTTACTCATACAGCAATATGCACACACTAAAAGTTTTATGAAAACTTTAAAGTAAATTATAATATAATCTGTTACAAGCGGCTATATTATAACAGCTTTAATGTGGAAGGTATTATTTAAAATAATTTTGGCAGTATTGATTTAAAAAACATGTTTTATTATACCGGTACCACGATTACTCTGTAAGACAATGGGCAAATAAATATTATATTTATACATTAGTAAAATGTTTTCAGTGAATGACGTCCTGTATCAAAGAGAAACCTGGGGTTGGTTATTGGCCTGCGAAGAGGGGTAGTAGCTGCTGAGAATCACTTTGTGTTTAAGAGCTTCTTCATATGTCGGTGGTCCCGCAGGTACAAGAAGACATGTAGGGAACGGAGTACTTCTAGTCTCAACTGGTGCTGAACTAAACACTATAACATACATTTTTAAAATATTTATTTGTACCAATGTGTATACAACTGTTTTGTATACACATTAAAAAAAAAAAAGAAAGAGTAGTATAGAATTTAATGCGAATAGTAGAATAAGTATTTATAGCCACTCACATTTCAAAAATGGCTGTATTTAACCCTGATCTATTATTAAAAGATGAGCTGTGCTACGAAGCTATTTTACGCGGTTTAAAACACGTGAACGTAACAGTGTCTGAATTGCGCAAATCATTACGCGAAACCAGATCAGATATACGCTCGCAGTTAGATAGATTGCGTGAACTCGATTATGACAGCGAACGAGAAGCCTGTTATGCGAAGTATAGGGAACTGACGTTATTATCTCAAAACCTTCAAGACAAAAAATCACCTACTGTAATATTGCGCGTCACGCAACGAATAGAACATTTAACCCGCTGGTTGAACAATTTATTAAGCTGGCCTGACGTCACCGTAATCCCTGCCGATGTGCAGAAATTTGCGGATGAGGCATTACGCGAATTACCCATAATTATCAACGAATTGCGACGAAAGTCAGACTCATCTAGAATGGAAGAAATTGAGCACTACTTACAAAAATTATATATTCCCCCGGTTCAATCCCCTACTTTAGAACACCCTCCCTCCACCTCGAACCACGAATCACCCACCGTATCGAAGATACAACCGACTCATGAACAGTTACCTAGTAGAGAATTAAATACCCTAACGATATCAGAACCCCCACAGCCTAGTGGCCACCATACTCGCACTAGTCGATATGCGATTACGACTCCTAATGCAGCCACAAATCCATCGAAATGTATACCAAATGTAAATTTTAATGTAGACCTCTACGGAAAGATTACCCACCCAGTAGAGAAAATAATTAATGAAATTCCTTACACCGATGGCTTAAGTATTACGAAACTGTTAAATTTCATCAGATACCTACTGCAAATAAAAGATCTACAACAATTGAACGATTGGCAAATCCTGCAAGTAATCCTACCCAAATGTAAACCACCATTACGAGATCGTGTACTGGAATCATTAAACTCGACTCTTCCAGTAGAAGAACTTCATACTACCATAATCAAATATTTTATCCCCACGGCAATTTACGAGGAGATTAAAAGAAATACCGTACTTCGAGTACAAGGAGCCCATGAAAGACTGGCCCACTATATTGCAGACATCAGAGAATCTTCACGACTACTGCAAGTCGACTGGAGTGAGAAACAATTGGTCGATACTATTCTAGTAGGCTTATCTCCTGAAGAACGCTCCCGTTTAGCACTAATAAATAGGCCCCACACTTTCGCTGATCTTGAACAATGTAGTATTCACTATTCAAATGTATGGTACGCAGATCAGCACAGACATGCATCGCTATCCACAACACAACATAGAAAGGAAACGCAAGCCCTAGTCTCAGATGCAAGAACTCTACGAGAAAGACGACCATTTCGTCGACCAACCTATTTTCATGGCCATGGTAAGTCCAAGGATCCTCAACCTCGACAGGAAACCAGTGAGACCCCACGTAAAGAATATTTATGCTATAACTGCGGGAAACCTGGACACATCAGTAGAAACTGTAAACGGAAACAGTACAATCAGAAAACCCATTATCCAAAAAACATGTAAGGCAGGGAGATCCGAAACCCTGTGTCTTCCGCAGCACCGTGAAAACAGGTAAACCCCTGAGAGACAACAAATTAAAACAAAATAATAATAACCAACGAAAATTAGACCCCTGTTAGAAAATTTATTGATAAATGTAACGCGATTAATAAATGTGATTTCAGTAAGTGTCAATTACCGTATATACAAGTTGACCTCGGTGTTACATCCACCCTCGGATTAATTGATTCCGGATCAACGCGAAGTTTAATTAGTCAAGAGCTAGCCAATAAATTATTTAAACACAATTTAGTTAAATGCAGTCAATCAGTAAATATTAGATGCGCTACAGCTAATAAACAAAATTTAATGATAAAACTTATCATCACGTTTAAAGTAAAAATTAAAAATCTAACGTGGTATTTTCCAATGTTGGTATGCGACGAGTTAGGACCCGAGTTAATATTGAGAGCTGATTTTATCAGTAAAACAGGAATAATTCTAGATATTCACGATAAGAAATTTTACTTTGGATTCGATCGTTCACGAAAATATAACTTGGATGATAATGCAAATAACAGAGAAAATACTGTAACTACTTCTACACATCTAAAACATCACGAATCTGAATTAGGTCATCTGGAAAGTAAAGATAGACGGAACATGCAGACATTAATAAAACAGTTCTCCAACGTCCTCACCCCAAAGTTAGGACTGACGGACCTGATAGAGTACAAAATCAATTTGAGCGACAATAAAGTAATACGTTTAGCCCCATACAAGTTATCACCTCCAAAAATGGAAGTGATGAGGAACCAACTTAACAAATTGTTAGAACAAGGAGTCATCGATCCCTCTACTTCATCTTATTCATCACCCGCGTTTTTAGTACCCAAAAGTAACGACAAACATAGACTAGTTGTGGACTACAGGCAACTAAATAAACGGATAGAATTTGAATCTATACCGCTTCCCGACATCCACAGTGCTTTTCATTATTTTACGAAAGTAAAAATTTTTACCATCATGGATTTAAATCAGGCATTTCATCAAATACCCCTTTCGGAAGAATCAAAACGTCTAACCGCATTTGCCGTCCCTTTCAACCTGTACCAATTTACGAGGGTACCCTTTGGTATATCCCAAGGTAGTTCTGTATGTAGCAGATTATTAGAAAAATTATTTCATGATATAAAATTTAAATATGTGTATCACTACTTAGATGACATCGTTATCTACAGCGAATCAATTGACCAACATATTAAACAAATACGTGAAGTACTATCCCGATTGGAGAAAGCTGGATTAACCGTAAACCCCAGTAAAGTAAATTTTGCTGTCACACAATTTTCATTTTTAGGTCACATCGTAAAAGCCAACGGAAAGGTAAACATAGACCCCGAGCGAACACGTGCTATCAGAGAATTTTTACCACCGCGGGATGCGAAAGGAATAGCCCGATTTTTGGGAATGATAAATTATTTCCACAAGTATATCCCACATCTAGCCGAAATTGCAGCACCTCTAAATACTTTAAGAAAGAAGGGAGTTAAGTTTGAGTGGAATGTGCAACACCAAACTGCATTCGAGAAACTGAAAGAAAGCATCATATCACCCCCAGTACTACAATTAGCCGATTTTACAAAACCGTTTGTAGTGCAGACAGACAGTTCAAGTGTAGCCCTAGGTGCAGTAATATATCAGGAAGTAGATAACTCTAGATTACCTATTAGTTACGCTTCACACACCCTGACAGACCAAGAAAAGAAATACTCCGCATACGAATTAGAATGTTTAGCTATCGTTTTCGCTTTTGAGAAGTTCAAACCCTTTTTAGAACATAAAGAGTTTTTGTTAGAAACAGATAATCAAGCATTATCTTGGCTACTAAATCACCCAAAACAGTTAGGTCATATCAGAAGATGGGTATTAAGATTAAATTGTTTTAAATTCAAAGTACAACATATTAGAGGCACCCAAAACGTAGTTGCCGATACACTGTCACGTATGTTCCAGCCGAGTAGTAAAACATACGAAAACAAGGAGAGTAGAGAAACGCCGATTATCAATACTTTAATTACCGAATTTCCTCTTGCATTTACAGACTTAGCCCAGTATCAACAACAAGACCCCCGTTTGAGACCAATTATTGAACAACTCGATAAAGGAAATAAGTCAGAAAAATACATATTAAGTAAGAGAGTGTTATGTTATAGAATAGCGAACGGAAAATATTTACGAATAATCACCCCTGATATTATTAAACCTATGCTGATGGAATACTATCACTCAACCATTGGAGCACATATGGGAATAAATAAAACCATACATCGAATTCGTAAAGAATATCACTGGGAAAATATGAACAGTGAGATCGCTAATTTCGTGAAAAGGTGTAAGTTGTGTGCACTCAGCAAACCAGCGAGAAACAGCCAAATAAGTCAATTAATCTCAGAGATTCCTGCTACCCTGTTCTCCAAAATCTATTTAGACTTTTCAGGACCCTACCTGCATTCTAAATCAGGAAATACAATGTTACTAATTTGCGTAGATTCTTTCAGCAAATTTGTCTGGATGTACCCCATGCGGCGAGCATTGGCTTCAACCACAGTAAGTATATTACAGCATAGATTATTTAAAGAGTTCGGTACTCCCGTCCATCTAGTGTCGGATAACGGACCACAGTTTAAGTCAAAGGAATTCAGGAACATGTGTTTCAAATTAGGAATAGACCACATTACCACTACAGAATATCATCCGCAAGGTAATATAGCTGAAAGGTATTTGCGAAATCTAAAATCTGCTTTAATAGCCTATCATGCAAACGATCATACGTCTTGGGACCAGAACCTATCCTGGATACAATTCGCCTTTAATTCAGCCTATCATGAAGGTCATAAGTCTACCCCATTCGAATTATTGTTCAAATACAAACCTAACCACCCATTATCCACTAAGTGGAAAATACATGAGTTGCTACCCCTTGAAATTAGGGATAAAAATATAAAGAAAATCTGGAATGAAGCTCGCGCTAATTTACGAGCAAACTTAGCGAAATCAAGGAAATATCACGAGATAAATAATAATAATAATGAAGTAAAGTACCAAATCGGTGACTTAGTAATCTATAAAACACACCCTACGAGTAGTGCAATCGATAAGACAACCTCCAAGCTATCATACCGATGATGCGGTCCTTATCAAATTCACAGATACTTAACTCCAGTAACTGTAGCCCTGTACGAACCCTCTACTCAAAAATATGTACGAAGAACACATATTTCGCAGATAAAACGTTATCACAAAGAAGGAAATGGTAGAGTGCAAGCAAAATAAATGTAGTAAAAAGTATATGTTTTGTACTCAACTGCTAAAGAGTACTTGAGTAACAATTGGCTACCTAATCGTATAAATAGGTACGAGGCCTGATCAACCTTGAATCCTATTCATCGAAAGTAGAGCAAAGTGAGAAGTCAGCTGACATCGAAAATGAGTAATAATTTAGTAACAAATTACTTAAGGAGTAATTCTATAACAAGAATAACTCACAACTAAAGAAAAATCCGGTAGTAGTCGTAAGTAGTAGAGTTAAGAAAAATTTAGAATGTTTACAATATATTTTATAATGTGTGAATTTTATGTAGTATTAGAATTAGTCTGTAAAGTATTATATTTATATATTGATAGTAAGAATAAGCAAGTCGAGAGTGATTTATGCAGCTCATAATTTTATACAGAGAAACGAGTGAGAGAAATTTCACACGGTAATCCCCAAGCATACTCCCGGTACATTGCTGACCAAATAAGCCGGAGTCTGTTTTTAAGCGGCGGAGTATGTGACGATTTCATTAATTAAAAATATAGTAATTAAATAATAGGTAATGTAAAGGCTGAGAAATTTTAAATTTTAATAAAATCGCACATTTAAACTAAATTTTATCGCTATCATAAAATTATAATAATATTTAATAAAGAGTTTAAATAATAAAATAAAAAGGAATACGAGTGTACAGATAGGGTAAACCTTGTTAATTAACCCTGCATAGAGATGCACTAACCGGAATTAACTTGAATTCCGACCCCTAAACAAACTAATAATACTTGTAAATTTGACATTATTTAAATAATTAAACAAGACCACAGTAGTGTACTTTAATAACATTTGTAATTAAGAATATCTCTGAATAATTAAAAAGTCAAACTTTAACCATTTAAATAAAGGAGAAATGTGGAACTATTTCGCTGCGACGCGTAACCTCCGCGCGATTAACTGACCCTTCCTATATAGTTACAGAGCAGAGATGATGCGACGTTCAACCAGTAAGCAGCTCAAAGCAGAGCGCTGTACAAAATATGTATTTTTTGTTAAATGTGGTTATTAGTTTCAAATAACCGTGTGAAGAGTTATACAACGAGAATGTAGTGTGTAACAGGAAAAAGTAATGTAGAAAATTAAGTGCGTAAGGTGACATCTCCCAGTAAGAAATATAGTTAAAGTTATCTTAGTGTTGTATATGTAAATTCAGATACAACCGTACTATTACCAAATGTGATGTGCATAACTGTAAAATGTGAAGACAAAGACCTCAACTGTATTTACAATACCACCGAGAAACAGGACGACTTCATGACACCGTAACATCCGAATCAACATTAGTTGAGTCCGAGGACCTTCACCAGAAAGACTACCACGATGACAACCCACTACAGAGAGAGGACCGAAGAATCATGCGTGGAGGACAAGGACTAAAACCCTTAACTAAGAGGCGACGCGGAGGCTTGTCTTCCGTGGATATGTATCTTTTGAAATAGAAGTAATTGTAAACTAAAAGACTTTAAAATGACAATCTCTAAAGTTTAAGAATAAATGTTGTAACAAGTAATTTCCGCAACCTTAAGTTGTAAAGTAACACGTGTGATGTAGCGTAGGAACATTGCACTACTAAATGAAACCATTTTTCAAATGGTATAAAGAGTAATAAAGTAATTCATTAATGGAGTAGAGTAAACTTTTAATCCCTAAGTAATACATATAAACTCGGATCCGAGGTAAAATGCGCTAACTGTATTATAAATCTTAATGTAGAAAACCCATTACAATTTTCACTGTAAGTTAAAAGTTGATATGTTATGTATAATCAAAGAGACATAAATAAAGAGATGTCATCTTTAGTACAATACTAAATTGAGTGCATAAATCAGCAGACTCCCCCCCCCCAAGTTCCTTATATATTAATTGTTTTAGTGATTTGATTAATTTTTCAGCTTGTTACAATGAAGGCAGCCTGTATAATTGGCAGAACCAATTAATGCGGGTTCCCTATGTTATAACGTCTTACGCAAGTAAAGATGTTATAACAATATTCAACTTCCATTCTTTTTTAAAATGAACAACATAAATAACATGAACAACATAAATAACAACATAAAATTCACCATGGAAGTAGAAAATGAAAATTGCCTAAACTTTTTAGACCTTTCTGTTCGAAGAAACGCTGATTGTATCACATATAAAATATACAGGAAACCTACTACCACGGATATAACTGTTCATGCTGATTCATTCCACCCATATACACAGAAAATGGCCTCTTTTAATGCTTTCGTAAATAGACTTTTAACTATACCTATGAACCAGGAAGATTTTCAAGATGAAGTAAATATTATTAAACATATAGCTGTCAATAATGGATATAAAAGTGATATAATAGATAACTTAATTCGCAAACGTAGGAATAAAATGGAAAGAAAATTAAAATTAGATGGTAAAAAGAACCATTATATTTCAGTTGAATATACTAATGTGATTCCTAATATAATAAAAAATGAATTAAGAAAATTAGACATCATCGTGTCCTTCAAAACTACCAATAACATATTGAACATATTAAAACCTCGAACACAAAAAACAACCGAAAACAGTTCTGGCATATATAGAATCCAGTGTAGTGAATGTGATAAATTCTACATAGGACAAACGGGCAGGAAATTTAAAGACAGATATAAAGAACATTTGCCAAAAAGGAACATCAAGTCAATCAAATCCAACTTTGCTTTACATCTGGTAAACAGCAATCACAGTTATAGTGGTTTCACAGATAACTTTACGCCCATACATATATGCAGTAAGAGCCGATACATGGATGCCATGGAAGAATATGAAATATATAAAGCGCTTTTATTTCAACCAAACCTACTGCTTAATGATCAATTAACATTTAAATCTCACTGTTTATATGATACTGTATTGAAGAGTGATAACGCTTGTGTACACCAGCCGAGTATATAGTTTGATTACGTGGTCAGTTACAGTACGGCAGTGCGCACTGTTACGTGGACTGAGTTCTATCATACTCATTGTGTTATGTGTTTATGTGTTGATGTGTTTTAATTATTATATTCTTGACACGTTCGTTATGAACTAGAAGAAAAAACAATTTTACCTGATGATGGGAACGTGTTCCCGAAACATGTCGTAAGACATCAAAGACGTAGTCGCAAAAAAAAAAGGTATTTATTTATTTTTTTAAATATTGTTACATTAACTATTTACAAATATACATCAATTTACCAACTCACATGTTAAAAAAAAAGTTTTTTCTTTTGTGTGTTTCCTTTCTTGTAGTTTTATTACCAAAAAAATCAATACATCATCACCTGATACTGTTGATCACGTTTACCATGGTGTGTATGTGTGTGTGTGTCCTCAGTGGTCTTCCAGAATATTGTTTGTTATGCTCAAGCCTTGCAGATACCCCAATGCATTGTCCTTATGACACGTTGCCAAGAGGCAATGCATGGCACTGGCATTCACTCCATGATGACCTGATTGCAAGGGAGAGAATGGTCTGTCAAAAATTGATTAAAACAGACCTGATCCTGTTCAGGATTGTCAGAAGAGGCTTGGCATCACTTTCAGCAATTTGTATGTTCATTAAAAAACTCATAAAATCCAGCAGTTGTAATCAATTTAAAGCTTTTAGCAATATATCACAGTGTTTCTGTTAATCCATAATTATTTTATTAACATAGTAATTAATAAATAATTACTCTATCAATGTGTTTGCATATTAATCCCTGTTGATATAGTTTGTTTTTGTATTGTGTTGTCCAGTTTTGCATAAAACGTATAGCTTTTACAGGTGCATAATTTCCTGTTGGTGCAGGCCTCAATGCACAAAATGATAACACTATACACACAGTTCTCATCCCTCATGATGCCAAACAGGTTCCGGATTAAAGGGGGGGTGTAAAGCCCCAGGGACCCCATGCCCGACCATTTCAATTAAATTATTTTGTATTCTCTAATTTATTTGTATTGTTGATTATTGTAAAAAGATCTGCAAAATAAAATAATAGTAAACAGTTTCAGCATCTATTTAATCAGTATAAAATAAAAAAAATATGAGAGTACAAATACGGTTTAAGAACAATATTTTGTTTCTTATATTTATTAAATGATTGTCTGAATTAAGTAAAGTATTGTGCAAAACGCAAAAATTTCATACATGGGGCCCTGCTCTTAAATAGCTCCGGGCCCCCATAGCCTTAATACGGCCATGGAGGTTACCCACACCTGCTCAAGATTGCTGCTTCAATTGCATGGTGTATATTGAACTTTTTACGTTTTTGGTTTATATAAATTTAAACTATTTTTTGTACAGTCTACAAGTCTACATGCATGCTACAGTCTCTCTTTTTCTCTCTCTTTAATAATCATTACCCTATATCTACACTTTCGAGCATAAAGGTCTACAGCTATTGAGCCACTATGTGGTCATCTATCCAGTTTTATGCTAATGCATGTGATGGTGGAACTTGAAAATGGAGCTACAAAGCTTTAAGCAGAGGTTACCAAATTTTTTTATTTTATCAAAATTAATTGAAGGTGTGTGCATTTGTCTTAAAGGATGAAGTATAACATTATTTTGGTTAATAATAAACAAATAATGTGGACTATGCACTTAATGATTTTGTTATTGGCTTAGCAGCTTGTGTATATGAGTGTGTGTAAGCATTGCTCTCTATGGAAAATCTCAGCATGGCGTTACATATTTACAGAAAATACTGTAATAAGCCATATAAATAGTTTAAGTCTGCAGACTTTTAGCAGTAAAAAAAATATTTTATTTTAACAAAAGCAACAGTAGTGACATTTGAATTATAAACTTTGTAAATACCATATTATTTCTTCAGACCAAAGTTTAAAGATGCGTAGAAACTCACAAATTCTACAATGTTAAGTGAAACTGTAAAAGCTGTTGTACTGAATTACTTACTGTAGTTTTAAAAGTACTTTACTCATACAGCAATATGCACACACTAAAAGTTTTATGAAAACTTTAAAGTCAATTATAATATAATCTGTTACAAGCGGCTATATTATAACAGCTTTAATGTGGAAGGTATTATTTAAAATAATTTTGGCAGTATTGATTTAAAAAACATGTTTTATTATACCGGTACCACGATTACTCTGAAAGACAATGGGCAAATAAATATTATATTTATACATTAGTAAAATGTTTTCAGTGAATGACGTCCTGTATCAAAGAGAAACCTGGGGTTGGTTATTGGCCTGCGAAGAGGGGTAGTAGCTGCTGAGAATCACTTTGTGTTTAAGAGCTTCTTCATATGTCGGTGGTCCCGCAGGTACAAGAAGACATGTAGGGAACGGAGTACTTCTAGTCTCAACTGGTGCTGAACTAAACACTATAACATACATTTTTAAAATATTTATTTGTACCAATGTGTATACAACTGTTTGTACAAGATTTGTTAAAATATTTTGCCGAACATTTAATTTCTTGGGGTTTTATATAATTTACTGAACCATGTCATTTTCTAATTATTCTCCTCATTGGCTTGTATATGTATGGTCACGATATTGTTTCTTTTCTTGATACATGTTTCAACTACCAAGCAAAATGTGTGACTGTCATGTTGGCTCAATAACTAATGATGAGGTTTATCAGTAACATATGGTCCCAATAGTCATGGAACTAGTCCTGATACCGTATATTTTTATTTTAGAATTTCACATAGATCTATTAACAAATTTATTTTTATGTCCTCCGCCTCTATAAGCTGTTATCTCCTTATTGAAAACTTCAATTTTGGAAACAGTAAAGTCCCCATTGGTGGAGTTAGGAGAGTACAGAGATAAAAACATATTGTTTTATCCAAAAGAAATATTTGGTGTTGAACTGTGTAGATTGGAACCACAAGTTTTCTTTCCATGGTTCAGATATTTTCTTCCTAACGATTCCAAATAGAATCATCAATTAACAGTTTGCCTCTCAGGCAGAAATTCATAATGATAACTTCCAGGATATCAGAAAACTTCAGTATGACTTTGATATTTGATGTAATCTGTCAACCATCAACCATTTTCAGTTTTGGTAAACATTTTCCAATTTATTGTGGTGACTAGACTGTAGTCTCAGTACGCTGTAGGCCAACACAACCATATATCAATGTTCTGTATATTAATAAACCCATTGACACTTTGTCTTCTTTTATATGGTGTGTCAGTTCTTGACATGTCTTAATGTCTATGTTGTCAGTTACGGAATGAATATGCCTGTGAACAGTGTGTTCCAACATTTCTAAAAAGATCTCATGTAATAAAGGACTTGAAATTTGCAGTATTCTGTAGTTTCTTACATGAGCAGAATCAGTTGATATCAACCTTTTATATAAATTTATCATTTAAACCTTAAAAACATACTACTGTAAGTTTTTTGTACCATTTGATGAATATTGATAAATAAATTAATTTTTATCTAGTTTGACACACTACTGGTACACTATGTTAATACACTACTGGTACTCAAATGAAGTCTCCTAAGTTAAAACTGTGTAGGATTTTATTTAAAATGAGTATATTTAATAAACATTAAAATATTTGATGTCAATATTTACTACCATTTTTTAGGTAGAAAGTCTTTAGCTTCAAACAATGCACATGAACTCACAAGTAAATAAATATTGTGAACCAAAATATAAAACAATGACTACTCTTTAACTCAAAACCTAGTGTCTAAAGATTCCCAAAATAAATTGAATAATTATGTGAATAGTGTTATTTAAATAGTAGCATTAATAGTGTTATTTTCTTATGTACAATTAAAGTATATAACATTGCTAGAATAATTTTTACCCATTATTTATATTAAACTACAATATGCCCAGACAAATTTGTATAGTTACAACATAAAGAGTCTGGGATGCAATAAAAAAATACACTTGATGCTATGTCCATTGTGTATTCTAAGTACACAAAGTAAGTTACATATTAACAGCATATACAATGTGTTTTGTATGTTACCAGCATCATAAAAATCCTGAATAAGCTATGAAATAGATTAGCAAGTTTTACAGGCATTTTTTAAAATGTCGTGTTTTATTTCAAGCTTAACTTAATATTTTGCAGTTAGACACAAAATATGTACAGCTTACATACATAAGTTTATATGCCTTGTATAAAAAAAACTGAAACAAAATGTACATTGTTTGAGGGAAGAAAAGATTCAGAGTAATATTCTTAATAATTGTACTAACATAACAATACTTTATTGATAGCACAAGGTGTATTCTGACTTATTAAAGGCAGAGTGTCACTTGTCATTTGTGTAGTGACTAATCACTGTGATGATATTAGTACCTCCTGTGATAACTTACTCTATTCATCTGTTTAGTTTTAACACTTTCATTGTTGAAAGTGTACAATCATGAAAATACCATATACTTTCATTTAAAAATCTGTCTGAATGGTCTTGCTTTAATATTTTAGTTGCATTCTAAGTTGGTTGATCGCCAGTTAAAATGCATACACATGCTCAAGAGTGGACTACCAATGGACTATACTGGTCCAAATAATCTCCACATATTCCTTTGTAGGCAGTAATGAGTAATGTACAGAGATTAAGTAATTCCTTTGTTATGTTTCAAAAATTAATATTTTTATTAGATAGTTATTTAATTATTATTTTATTAACTATTAAGCTCTTTTAAACGTCTGTGCAGTGGGCATTTATTTCCGGAGCATCAGTTGTCTAAAACGGCTTGTGAGTAATATATGCTCAAAGCTACCAAGAACTATCAAATTATAACTTTGTTTCTCAATCTACACCTCTGTTTGAAACACAGTTTAGTATAAAACATCAATTTGTTTGATGTACAATGGATGGGATTTCACCAACCCTGAACTACAAACACATTTCAAAACTACAATTTGCCACCTCCCCCCCCCCATATAAAAATGGTTGGATGATTTAGCCAATTCATGCAAATAAAATCTTTCAAACCTGTTGTAATTATAATAGGAAAGAGTGAGACTTTATTTTAATAAACTTTAATGAATCTCAAAATGATCACGACTATAGCGATCGAAAAATTTTTAAATTTTAAATTTTCCTTCTCGACCAGTTTGTTCAAACGCGGCTGTGTCAACGACTCCGAGTTAGGGCAATAAATAAAGTTTAATTGGAAAGACGACAACCCAACGCCAATATTAGACAATAGAGATATGTTCAACTCGACGCAACAAAAGGGACGACGGTTTGAGTTGATAGGAGAAACTCGACTGAAAATTATGACACCACAACAAACCAGACAATGTACGAGAGTTCACTCACATGATTACGTAGAATTGAAGTGAGCATCCGCTTGGGGTTCTGCCAGGATGCGAGAGTAAGGCAAAAACGAGAAGAAGTCACAAAAGAGTTGAGAGTGATGCACTCTACAGAAACAATATGAAAAATAACCAGTGAATAGAATCGACGATGTTACACAGCGGGAAGTAACATTTACATGACGTGCTGAAATTTACGACGAGAAAGCGAGGTGGGTGCACCAACTGACACTTGACAGAAAATTATTAATAGCCAGAAAAAGGGGTTGCAAGTAAGAACAATACTCCAGGAAGTACGAGGCGACAGATGAGGGTGTTAGGACAGCCTGGCGTAAAGTTCAAGACAATACATTGATTGACAGGCGCTTTACGACCTGCATTTCTTCGAACGAGGTCAACGTCCGGACAGAAGATTCTGGGGTATGTCCAACCACCTATCAGAGTAAAGCATCTTACGGAGAGACCGATGGAGAGGCAAGTTTCCATGGTAACCAGACGAAGAGCAAATCAGAGGGTAGAAACCAGAGGACCTCGAAGTAGTGGGACAAGATTTTTGAGAGAGGGTAGTTGTTTGGCCTATCATGTGTAACCAAAGGTGTGGACAGGCTTTAGACCAAATTTTAGTAGGGAGAAGTTAATAAAAACTGATTGTCCACCACGGAACGCTCTCAGTCTCATATAATTTGTGTGCTCGGTCTTATAGTTTTTCGAACATATATTTTGCTTAGTGCGGACTCAGTCTTATATAAATTTTGAACTTCTAGTTTAAACAATATTACAGTGTGCGGTATGGAGAACTTTATCGAACTTAGTAAAAATACAAACTCTCTCAAGTCATAGTGAAAACGATATAATGAACACCACTATACGATATGCGTGAATAACAGACTTAATAATGTGTTAACAATATTCAATAATCTTGAATGAATTATCACAACAATTTAAAAGAACTATTATGCAATCGTACACTATTATGTAGTATTGCACACATAAAAGAATCACGTTAAATGGATCTGAACATTTGATATGATATAACGAACCAAACATTATTACGAATAAACATTTACTTTACAATCACAGAGAACACACAACTAACTAATAATGGTTGTATTCGAGAATGAACTTAAATGTACAAATTGACTTTAATAACCATATCACACCCACACTACTCTGTAGACGACGCGAGTGCACAAGTGTACTGACCAGTGAAAGTGATTTCAACATTATACAACGGAATGCCTTCATCAGAACTCACCACCACAAGGAGACTTAGCACCGCTGGATCCTAAATGAATAATCAAATTCCAAGTAAAACTTTATGATTCTATTAGTATAATTATAACTACTGACCTGACTCTTTCAAAGGATCTATACCCTGGGAAATTGTAGTAAATTTTGTTAAAAAGATTAAATTCAAGTATTATAATGATTAAATAAAGCTAAACCATCTGGAGTGTAATGAATGCATTAAATAAATTAATTATCATTTGATTTTGTTGTATGTGACATTTTATGTATGTTTGTATGTCTTTTCAGCTATTGAATAAGATGGAACTCATTTTATGATATGTATGTGTTTTATGTTTTTTGGATGTATTTTACAGGTGCTATGAATTTATATAGGTTATGAATACAATTTATCTAAATGCATAATAAATTAGCATTTAAGCACATTCAATAACGCGTTCATTATTACTGAAAACCCTAATGTTAGAGTGTAACGTAATATGCAAATTAATTAAACAATTCTAATGAATAAATTTTATATGTATTGATTGAATACACTTAATGATCAGTGAGTCTCATGTCAATTATGCTAATGAGTATTTAAAAATTTGATAACTAATTTAATTAATTAATCCAACTCATTATTAGCATAATTATCACTAACACGACATATAACTAGTAACCAAGATAAAAAACCGTTGCTATGTAAACAAACAATATAGACATAACTTGTAAAAGATTGAACTCTTAACACTCCCTCTCAATCTATACATACATGTCCTGAATTCTATGTTCCATGATAAACTCTATGTAGTCCAAGTTCCTTTCTTAATTTGAAAACTGTTCTATCTCCAAGTTCTTTGTCAAAATATCAACTACCGATACTTGATTTCTAATAGAAATGTACTTAATTTCAACCAATTGTTTCTTGACTAGTTCCTGCATATAATGATATTTAACATCGAGATGTTTAAATCGTTTGTGTTCCCAAATTTTATTTCTGTTATCAAATCCATTACGACATACATTTTCATCATTGTTAAGAATTGCTTGAGCATCTTCAAAATTTTCTTCATCACTGCTCATATTCTGTACATTATCATCCAGATGCATATTATAATTGTCTAAGTTTTCTTCCAAAATATTTGGATCCCCAAAACTGTCTTCATTATTCCAATTTTCTTCAGTTCCTCCAAAATTTTTAATTTCTATAATTGTCATATTTCTTGTTGAATTGTTCTTAACCATTTTAAGATTTCTGAGTTTTTCTTTAATCAAAAATAACATTTCTAGCAATAACATTGATTAATTTTCTTGTTATAGGATTCCACAATCTTTAACCATTGTGTGAATAATCACCATAATATTAATATCTGCTCTTGAGTCGAATTTTCCTGATCTTTTACTCTTTGGTATATGTTTATAAGCAAGACTTCCAAATGTTTTAATATTTCTAACCTTGGTTTCTTTCCATAAAATAATCTTCCATAAAGACCACTTGCATATGAAATTTCCAATGGTCATCATCTTTTCCAACAAATTGGTTAATTCTATTTTTTTTTTGTGTATTTGTCATTTTGTTCACTTTTTCAAAAATACAGCAGAAAAAAATAATAATAATAGTATGAAAGAAAAATTTTATAATGTCTCAACCTCTTTAACACTTTTAAATACAACACTTTTTAATAAACAATCACTTTTTACAACATTTTGTAATATTTTCTTCATTTTATTTTTTGTAATTTATTTTTCCTTTTATTTTTCTGTTGTAATTATAATAAGAAAAAGTTAGACTTTATTTTAGTAAACTTTAATGACACTCAGAATGATCACAATACATAACATATAACCAGTAACTAAGATAAACATCTGTTGCTGTGTAAACAAACAATATAGGTACAACATGTACATGATTGCATTCTTAACAGAACCAAATAAAATGCACTTTTTCTTTCGATGGTCCTCATAAAATTTGTCTATGTCAACATAATTCCTAACTTTCAAGTTTGTTCTGATGCTCAAAATGTTGAACATATTCTGCAAATCCAGGTTCTTCCTTTGCCATGGGCGTAAGTATCGTTGTAGATCGACAAGGCACTTCAAATCTATATTTTTGTGCTGTATTAGCCAGTTACTTTTTTGTAACATGTGAAAGTGTGCTTGTGGGTTTATAGTTTGATATTTCCTGATGATTCCTTAATTGAAACAGAAATTAGCTTATAAATTAAACTAATCGCCTTCTGTCTATCAACACCAAATGGATCCTTGTGAGCATTCTCAAGCCACAGCAGAATGTATGCATGAGGACACCACGATGTTGAAATTCAATTCAATCCGTTTGAAATAGTGGACCACATTATTATTATCAAATGGGTTACATTTCTTTGATTACAAAAGAGTCATAATACATTCATGAGTTTGCTGAAATGTGTTGCACAAGTGACTGCATCCTCATTAACCTAAGTAATTTTCTGAATGTAATTTAACTGAGCTATTGCCTCCTCCGAAATCTCGTTGCCATTATTCTTCAATTTGTATAATGTTTGAAGTAAATTAACCCAACCGATTTCACTGACACTCAATGATAAGAACATCATAGGTTTCCCAAGTTGTCTTATCATGGTGAATAAATCTCTTTTTCACTCAGCCCAATACCAACTTGAATTTGGTATGCATCTGAAGAAAGCGAGATTTTATTCTAACCAGTGATTGATATATTCCTTTGATTGCATTTACTCTCTTGTTATAGTCAAATCTTTGCCAACATGTATGAAGGCCACAGTGAGAGAATTGCGGACTCTTAACCTCATGATTTTCATTGCCACATAAAGGAGATGGTTTGTAGTTACTCTATGACGACCAGACTGCCTCAATTCACTGGTAGCCAGGCCCGGACTGGTCCACTGGCCTTTTCAAATAAAATGCGACCTGCGCCCTCAGCCAGCTCTGAAAATGCTGTCACGCTTTTACACGAGAATAAATTTTGGTAATCGGATCACATTCCCTTTTTTTAAATATATTTAAAAAACGAATTGCTTAACTGTATTATTAGCAGTAAAGAAAGCGTATGCAACGCAAAATGACGTGTGCGAGTGCGAGTCTGGCAGAGCACTGCGCGGCGAGGGTGTGTGCCGTACATACCCATCCATGCTGTACGACTCGGTTTCATCAATGACCTCGACGCTGGACATGGCAGTGCCACTGCGCCCTTACCTCCACTCCCTTCGTACCTCCTCTGCTCAGGTGCTGTGCAAGTGGAAGTACAGTAGTGTTTTCCAATAAGTTTAGTGGTGTCACGTTTACTCTCAGTGTCACACAAATGTCAGGAATGATTGTGAGTTGACAGATTGCAGAAGTTATTTGACACGTTATTTATATTTTCGGCTGATTATTTCCATTAAGGTAAGAAAATAGTAACTATTTACTATATTTATAACTAACTATATTTATGAAACACAAAAACTGTGTTTATTCTTATTTTGGCACGCAGATTATGTTATCACGAGCTGTACAAATGTTACGCAATAACTGATGACATGACTCACACCTAAACTCTCTCTATCCTCAAGCGCTACAGGGCCTACAGCCCATCTGCTCATGTAGGCTCATTCCAAAATGTTCACGGCATTTTATCCACGTGTTGTTTTTTCATTTACGTGATATTTAATAATAACTTGCCATACCCTACCCTGTTTTTATTAATCATCCGTAACTGCAAAATTTTTTTACTGTAATTTTTCATTTCTGTAAATGATGAATAAGATTTTATATTTTGTAAAATAATCGAGCAAATTATTATTTTAGGTCACAATGGAAGAGAGACCGAAGAAAAAACGAAAATCAGGACATGAGTTCAAAAGAGAGAAAGAGGCTAGAGAGAGGGAAAAAGCTGCCCAGTCTTGCCCGAAAATCATAAGTTTTTGTATGCCAAAAACAACTTGTAGTTCAGATAAAACTGTATTGGATGAGGACGAAGCACTTATCATAGCTACACCATCTTTCAGAAATCGTAACCAGTATATCGGACAACAGCGAAGTTCCTGTTGTGTCATCATGTACAAAAGTACAGACATCAAAAATTGACGACACTCTGATTGACGATGACGATTGTGATCAGCGCGTTCAGTTATGTCTCCCAACACAAGTTATTACTCAAGATGTGAGCGTTGTTGACTCTGATGTTCGGTTCGAAGAAAATTCATTGCTGAATCCCAACGAGCATTTAAAAAAACCCGGACCAAAAGACATTAACTCCTTCTTTCAATTTCATCCTATTCAACATGGAAAACTATTGAACCTCTCCCTTTTGATGACAAGGTGTTTCATTTTCATTCTGGGGACTGCCAAAAATTCAAGCGCAATTGGCTAACATACCACATAAGTAGCAAAAAGCTATTTTGTAGCGTTTGTTTGGCTTTTACTGATGGATCCTCAGTTTTTTGTCAAGTGTTTGACCGCTATAGGCATTTGACACAAAGTATAGGAGAACACGAAAAGTCGAAAGCTGATCTAGACTCTGTGAAGACGTACATTTCTCACAAAATGTGAGAGATGTGAGAATCGCAGCAATTGACAACAATGTCATCATAAACGAACTCTATTGTCAGAGTGAAGAAATGGAACGTCTGCTCTCCTACTGAATACTAAATTATTAGAGTTAGACATTATAAAAAGTGTATTATCCTTAGTTATTTATTTTGGTTTTTGTCTCATATTTGCAATCTCCATTGACTTTATTTCCAGGTTAGCAAAATATAAAGTCGGCAGCAAATTAGTAAAAGTTTTGTAGCTTGTTTTTTAAATTTACCTAGACTTAAATCATAACATTTTCTTAAGTTTACAGCCTTCTTACAGATTCAAGTTAAAACTTAGTTTTTTATATTTTATTATTTATTGATAACAAAAAGGTGTACAGAGTAGATCCTTTACTAATTTTTATGTATTAATTTCAGTATTTTATTTAAAGCGCTGGTAAGATCTTGATAGTAACATTGATCTTTATTGTACACAAAAATGTAGTATTACGTTTGATTTTAAAGGTATTTTGTTTATGTACAAAAATATCAATCAAAACTTTGTCTCCATTCAAAAGTAATGTTCTATTTTTTCTTTATTTTTATTGTAGCACAAACAAACAGTTGTAACATAAAAAATTTTAATTTTAAATTATTTAATTGTTTCTTGATAACAAAAAGTTGTACAGAGTAGAATTTAGCTTCACTGATTATTATGTATTAACTTCAGTGATTTATTTAAGACGTTGGTGCCGTACATTTTAAAAGTGACATAGATATTGTTACGACATTACAGAACAATCCACGTGTTTCTCTAATGTTCCAGAGGAATCCGGCTGTAATGTTGTGTGCGTATGTGATTTCAACATGCGCTCGCGAGATTTTTCTAGACGTCGCCTAGGCGTGAACTGTGTCAAGGCCGCAATCAATTACGTCCTAGTGTAGCGCTAATGCATAGTATGTGGAATGTTCTGGTGTGTGAACGGGGTATAAATACAAGGCCTCAGCGGCCTTAGCTCAGTTATTATCGGGCAATTACACAGTGAGTTTGAGTTGCGAATTATTGGAGTGTGGTTTGTAGTATTGTGGCGAAGTATTACGTGTTTTATAATTGTACGAGACTATTGTAATGCAATTGTGTTTTATATCAGTTAACATTTTTATTGCGTGTGAACTATTTTTAATTGATTTGTTGTTAGAGACTGTCTGGTTAATTACAAACCGTATAATTGTGATAATTAAAGCTGGTGATTAGTGACATAATTGGTGTCTTGTATTTTGTTTTCCACGGTACCATACGACGATCAGTTAGACCTCGTAAAAATATTTTTTTAACAAAAAATTTAACACGTGTGAGTTTTAAAGGTATTTTGTTGATGTACAAAAATACCAATCAACATTTCGTTTCCATAGAAAGCTAATGTTCGATTTTTCCTTTATTTTATTTATAGTACAAACATTTGTAACATTAAAAAAGGTTTAACTTCAAATTGTAAATTATTTCAAATACCGTACTTTATCTCATTTTTTTTTAGATATGCAACTCTTGTGTGTCTGTTCTTTATTATTTCGTTCTCAGCTTTAAAGGAGCTGCCTCAGGAGCTGGTATTTATTGCTAGTATATATTAACACTCATTATCAATAGTAAAACGTTAACGGCAATCAATAGTGAACAATACAAAATCAACAAAATGGTATTCTAGGCAAAACGGTGTTGTATGACGAGTTTCCAGGTCGGGATTACATTAAACTCCACTTGAGGGGTGCGCCCTGAAAAACCTAAGGTCTGCACCTTTTCCTGAGGGCCAGTCCAGCCCTGCTGGTAGCCATCATGAATGGTGTAACACGAATCCCTTCTTTGAATTGTCTGAAGTGGATGAGATAGATACTAGGGAGTGAGAGTTCTTCAGTGTGTTTATCAAACAATAAGCTGTGCATACATTCTTCTCCCCTGGTGCTATTCGAAGGTATTTGTCATCATTCCATAACGATGTGTGTTGTTGTGTGGTGAGACTGTCTTCACTTACTTCATCTCTCTGACTTTCATTGACATTCATATCAGTGAAGAAGGACTGGTTGTCAGTAGTATCATACAATTGGTAAAGAGGCGTTGTCGTTAGATATTGAAATCAGGTCTTGATTTTCTGTTTGTTGACCAAACCAATCAAATAACTTTATTTGTGGATTTTTTCTGTTTGATATAAATATTGATGCAATGATCATCATCAACGTGCCTTGGTAACTGATGAACCATAGTATTGACTGATACTGGAACATTGATGATTTGCCCAAGAATTCTGTTTGTCCATGAACATGGTGCACTCTCCTGATCTGCATAAATGGTATGAGTGGTGAAATTAGTCTCTTGGACACTAAATTTAACTCAGGAAGATGTGAAGGTTTTTCTGGGTACACAAATGTGTTCCATTTTCCTAAAGTTGGTATATTATTGTAATGCAAAGACTGAAAACAGCATTTACATGCCACTATATTGCCAAAATTAATTTTTGGGAATTCTGTAAACAGAAGTTGTTGATGTTCAGGATTAATATTTTTAAGATCGTCTTTGAACCATACATGATCACAAATTCCACACGTAAATCCAAATGGATTATTGAAAAATATTTTGTTGAATGCTGCAATTCCTCTTGAAATTTATGTACGGTAGACTTATTACAGTTAAAGTTGAAGCTATGGTCATCGATACATCATTACTTGTTGATGGATTGACTATATTGGTGACATTATCCACCTGTGATGTTTGGCCCAATGCTACTGCAGAGTCTAAGTTTACTGATATTGTTTGGGCCGATGACACTGCAGAGTCTAACTGGATGCCATTTTTAACAGCTTTTCGCCACATTCTGAATACCTTTAGATGTTGCAAGGCAAGGCAGTCTTCAGGGTTTTTTTTACATGGTCTTTGTGCACGCTTTCTTTCACAAAATGCTCTTTGTGCTAAGTACTTGTTTTTTTTTGGCATCATTATTCGGCATGATCATATATCACTTACAACACTACTACAACAACAGAATTTTACCTGCAAAATGTGACGAATGTATACAACACACTAGTTAGTATCATTGTAATAGTAATTGCAAATTAAACGAGAATATGAAACATGCTAGCCTCATTTTACTGTTAATCTCACTTCACAAATAGAGACGCACTGAGAAGGAAACCAGGTGGTCTTTATCCATGCTTTACAAAAACAGAATTTTACCCACCAAATGCGATGAACGTATACAAGACAGTAATGTTGTAATGGTAACTATGAACGAAGCAGAGTATGATACATGCTGGCCTCACTTTACTGTTAATCTCACTTCACAAACAAATAGAGACACACTGAGAAGGAAACGAAGAGGTGAAACATGCTTGCCTCAGTCCACTACTGCAGTGTCTGCAAACATGCAGGCTTACAGCTGCTATTCCTCTTTCCCCTTCCCACACTATATGTTGCCCCTCAACAGCATTTAACTTTTTCGTTCATTGCTATTTCCAACCAGTGGACTTACACTACAGTGGCTAAAGGAGTTTCACTTAAATAATATTATTCTAATTACAATATTTTAAAAATATTTTCTATTTAAGTATTATTGTATATGTAGTGTATTGTGACTTTCACTATGTGTGTTACAAAGCACACAGGGGCTTACTATAGAAATGCGTAAAGACAGTAATTATCCTCCTTTCAAAAAATATATAAGCCTGTCCCAAGAATGAGCACTAGCACTATACCTGAACCACCACTGGATCAAGGGTCCAATTTCCAGATGCACTATACAAACAAGGTGTGTTAATCAGGCTTTAAGTTGATTGAATGGGGTTGCAAAAATTGGTACATGAGATAACATCCCAGTGTAATTGTGGAAGTTACCTACACTACCTTCCTTGTATGCTGAATGGCTCACATTTGGCTTTGGCAACCTGCCCTGCCTAACTCCTAAATTATACTGACTATACAAAAAGGAGTCATTAATATTATAAAAGTTGAACTTCTATATGTAATTCACATTAGCAATTTGTCCTGTAAAAATACAAAGTTATAATTCAAACAAAATATAAAAAGCGTCATAAAAATTAAAGACACTGGTCTTTCATGTAGATTGCTGTCTGTAATAAATAACAAATTAATAGGACCATACATCAACACACAAGAAATGATAATACACTGTAATCAGGCCCGTATTCAGGCATGTGCTATTGTGTGCTCGCGCACAGGGCGGCAAGATTTGGGGGGCGGCAAAATTTTGGATTTTTATTTTTTAGATTCACAATGAAAGGATATTTCCAATGCAATAAAATCATTATTGGTGACGAATAATTGGCAATTAATAACATTTGGGCAACTACTGAAGGAATCAATTATTAAAATAATTTCCAATGTAATTGCAACGATTTATGAAATCAAATAATCAATGCCATTCATGTAGATTGTTGCGAGCAGTGTATACTGTTGAGGAAGAAAACGTTGCATTCCTGTCTGTCACTTGGTTATTTCCGCTTACTCATATGTCATATTGCCATTCCAAATCCAGTATTCTGCTGCTGTTCTACTAGTGCTACTAGTCTGTATAAATGAGTTAGGGAAGGTTTTTGTTGGCAACACTGCGCTGTCGGCTGCCGCTCTGTGCTACCGTTTGCCTATTCTATTCAACTAGGTTATGTTAGTTTTTATTAAACTGAGAACTGTGATGTGAAATGAAAAAAAGTACGAGTTTATATTTTACTTCTTTAGTTCTTTATTGGATTGCAAATCGATATTTAAGTATAAAATTGAAATGGACTGAAGAAAAAGACTAAGTGAGGCGGCATATAGACAGAAGGCAGAAGAAAAGAAACAAAAAGAAGATGACATCCTTAAAAAAGTAAGAAAATTAGAATCGTTTTTTAGTTATGAAAAAACTGAAAACAAAATTTCTGAAGAACCAAAAATTCATGTAAGTAATAGTAATACTGGTGGTACTGGTAATGAATGCAAAACAACCAACCAAGGTTCTGGCACTTCTGATGAAAATAATAAGATTCATCCAGAACCCTCAACATCGGAATCTCCTGGTCTAGACAAAAATAGTGACAGTATAATATGTTTGCCAGACAATGATCCATATCTGTGTACACATATTTTGCGTCTAGATTTTATTTTATTTCCAAACTTACAAATCTTGAACCTACTAGTATAATGAATTCAGCAAAAGAACTGTGTGAACTGTACAATATGGATTTGGAGGATAGTCTAATAAATGAGTGTATCCATCTTCAAGGTTTCATAAAAAATATTAAACGTGAAGTGCCAAACAAGAAAGGTGAAAAAGTAGAAAAACCCTGGACTTTGCAAGTTTGAATAAAATGTTAGTTGAAATAAACTTACAAGAAGTTTATCCTAATCTCTTTGTGTTGCGCTGAAAATTTATAACTGCACAGCTGCAACCAACTGTTCAGCTGAAAGATCGTTTTCTGTTCTAAGAAGAGTGAACAACTACATGCGGTCAAGCCAAAGACAAGAGTGACTTGTAAGTGCAGCAGTTCTGTGTATTGAGTCAGATATAACTAACAGGCTGAGTTTTGACAAAATAATCAATGATTTTACTCACAGTCAAGCCAGACGAAAACCGTTCATTATGCAAGCTAAGATACATTTTTACATGTCAGGTTTGGTTAAATGCTTTTCACTGAACTTAGTGTAATTCCGTAATGTATTAAAAATAAACAATGTCAAAAACACTGCCTACTTTTTAATTCCATGTCTTATTATTGCAATGTTAAGAGTAAATATTTAAGAAATACCATCATAATTTAAGTGAAATATAAAAAAATATGACATAACTGTGATTAAGAGTAAAAAGAATAAATTTTCTGTAGACTACATCCTACATGAATTATATGTCAATGTCGAGAGAATTATGCCATTTAAAATTACGTTGTAACTTGTAATACCTACAACGCAACAACAGACTGCCATCATATGTTTATGTTTACCTATTATAATGTACTCAACTTGAGCTGGTATGTCTGTAAAATCACAGCTTGTTTCCTTGTTTGAGTCGTAAGTTTGTGTGGGTGGGGGCGTGGTGCGTGGGAGGCAGCATATTACTTAGAGCACAGGGGCACACAATACCTAAATACGGGTCTGACTGTAATACATTGGAGTTAAAAACTAAAGATACTGCATACTGATACAAAAGCAGTTAAACCAAATATTAAAAAGAGATACGGGAGATGGACACTGAAAGGTTTATAGGAAACAAACTTATTCTTATGTAACTACACACCTGACTTCTTTAAGGACAGTTAAAGTATTTAGAAGAGTAGTCTAGAGCAACTAAATCTGATTCCGAAGGAGGATAGACAAATGACAACCTCACAAAAAAAACTACAGAAAGTAATAACATTATATAATATTGTAATTTAATGACTGTAATAACGTATTATGAATGACATAATTCATTACCTCTGTAGGATGCAACCCAAGTTGTTGCTGACTGTGTTGGAAAAGATTCCTCAATATCTCTTCCAAAGCCTGTACCTCTCCTTCGTCTTCTCCATACCTTTCCACTGAAATAGTTTTGATGCTCATTATTATCTCTAACTTTTTATATGGTTCATATCATTATTATGTTTGGTGATTATGTATACAGTTACAATAAAATTAATTTAATATTTATTGTGTGTTCATATATGTGTATTCATTGTTTGTTTAAAAATTATTGTGTGTGTGTGTGTGTGTGTGTGTGTGTGTGTCATGAAAACAAAACAGGTTTAAATGAACAGAAATAATGAGAGGATTAAAAACTGGAATTAGGTAATGATAACTTATATAATAAACTTGTGAACAATAAGCATCTGGCTATAGTGTTTTTGTAAAAACAGCTGCAGACATGAATAAGTTGATAAACATTTAAGCACATTTAAACTATGAGAAAAGTTTAAATGAAACTTTCAGCTGCTCTAATCAGGGAGTTTTAACAATCTGATCCCAACATATGATACAATTTCAATGAGTATGCTTCCTATGGAGAACAATTACTTTGTAAACTCTACTTAACATTTTTCAGTCCCTTTTGGTTTGTCTACTGAACCATATTTATTTTTGTAGTATTTTATTTTATGTAATATAATAATTAAAATATTGATTTGAATTAATCAAAATACTTATGTTAATAACAATTTAAATTTAGAAATTGTAAGAGATGATTTTAACCAAATAAAATTATTATTTTATCAACTCAGTAGGGCATAATGATTAGACAATTTGGTAGTCAGTATTGTGGAGCAGAAAAGTCTGGAATACTAGCAGAATGATTAGACAATTTGGTAGTCTGGTTTTCATACACTATGAACTTTAAACATAAACACTTTAACATTTACAACCACCTCATCAACAGAAATAGATAATGTGATATTATATACTAAGTTTGTCAACTTAATCAGAACACATTGTATAACATTATGTATGAAGCCCTGTTTTATGAAAAAGAAGAGTGGAAAGAAAATTAAACGGATGAAAAGTTTTTATTTTTCCAATTGACACTATACAAACTTTTGCTTCAATGCTTCAATAAAATTTTGTACCTCTCTTTCACCTAAAACAAAACTTTATAACAAAAACATTATATAATGAAATTTATGAGAGGTAATAAAAACACATGGCTTATAAATCGTTGTTGTAGACTAGAAAGTGTGAAAAAGAGCCATTTGATAATGTCAGTGAATACATGTATTATGAAAGACTATAGTATTAATAAATACTATTAACATGAAAGCATGTAGCACATATAGCTACTCTGGGAAAACCATCCATCACACAGGGCATAAGTGAAGATGAAACAAATCCCTCCAGTACTCCAGTCAGTTAGAATTTCTGTACTAGCTTCACACAAAAATGTACATTAATGTGTTACTTATACAAATTGAGAGTGGCGGCTCGTACAGGGAGGGCAAAACGGCGCAGCCCTCCCACTAAATTTGCAAATTAAACTTGTCAATAATATAACTATAATGTGTAGTATCTTTATGTGAAAGATATTTTTGGGGTGACTAATAGCGATCACCTGATGTTTTCGGCATGGTCCCGCAGACGGACGTTTTCGCTGTCATCCTCCCTGCATAGGCGGGTCTTGCGGGGAGTGGGGAAAGAGGACGTGTACACATGTCTATGCTTTTAAATCAGCATCAGCCATTACAGAAGGGGCTCTGCCTGCTGTCTGATTTCGCAGCTCTTTTCATAGAGAACCGGAGCGTTGTTCAAAACTTCTGTGTTGCTGTTTAAAGTGCTATAATGTTATTATGTGCAATTAATTAATTTGTGAATTAATTAATTAATTAATTTAATAAGTATTGATTGGTGAATAATATCCTTCTCAAGCCCCGCGTGTTGGGATGCCATTAATATGGTGTTATTTTTAATATGTCATGCCACACGTTGGAGGCGTCTTTTACTTTAATGATATAAAGGCAATCCTTTATCAATTGCAATAGATGTGTATAATTAAAATGTCTTTATTACTTAATTATCTATGGCCCGCGTGTTGGGATGCCATTAACTATAATGATTTTATATGCAATTAATTGATTTGTGAATTAATTAATTAATCAATTTAATTAAGTATTGATTAGTGAATTATATCCTTCTCAAGCCCCGCGATTGGTGAGCCATTAATATACAGTGTTATTATGCTAAACACTATGTGATTTAATTAGTTAAATCGTTTAGCAAATTGATTTACCAACTAGCATAATGGACAAAAGACTCTTAAGTAAATTAATCATGTTCTTAAAACTTTAACATGTAGGTTTTGTGATAATGAACGCATTTGTTTAAATGTACTTAAATGACTAATTTATTTATTCATTACGTCAGTTTATATTCATACACATAGAAAAATCTGCTGTACCTGAAAATACATCACATAAAACATATATCTTAAAAAAACATGTTCCAGCTTATATGATGGCTGAAAAAGACGTACATACATAAATCTTGATATACAATAATTCAAATAATAATTAATTAATGCGTTCATTAATTCCAGATAGTTTCGCTTACTCGTTCATTATTTATACTTTAACTTTATTCTTTTATCAACTTTATATAAAAACTCCCAGGGTAGGGATTCTTTGAAAGAATCAGGACAGTAGTAGTTATTAATTAATAGATTAATAAATTGTTACTTGGAATTTAGAATATCCGTTCATGGTCCAGCGGTGACTGATCTCTGTGTTGTTGTGTAGGCTGAAGGACACATCTTGTTTAATGACGTTGAATGCACTATCAATTGTACACACCCACGAGAACTCGCGTCATTATAGATTAGTGTAGATATGCTATTGCTTTCATTGTCAGTTTGTGAGATCATTCTAAAATGAGTGTTGTATGTTCATTTTCGTAAAGTTAATGTTGATGTCCGTTCGTCACTGAAATTCAGTCGACTTTGTATTGATGTATATACGATTATATTGCTTGGTTGTTTATTTCGTTCAAGTATTAAATGTTCGGTTACGTTTAATGTAATTCAGTAACACTGGCTAACTAAGTTTGTCTAAATTGTACAGTACACTAGTAATGTTTTGTGTATGTACCGAGATTGAATTGTTCACTTAGATTCTTAATAATGTTAATGTTTACATAAGTCCGTTAAGTCGCACTTTGAATTTTACAGTTTGAAAATACTAAGTCCGAATATTATAACATGGCGTTTTCACTATGACTGATAACTTATACGAAACTGAGTACAGTAATACCGAGTCAAAATATATGTTCAAAATGTAATAAGACTGCCTCCATTAAGACTGAGACTGTCAAAACTGAGCGAAAAACTGATACTAAGACCGAGAGTAAGACTCACTTCCCCCGTGTTAGACAGTTAGTTTTATCAACTTGTCCCTACTCAGATTTTGTTTTAGGGCCTGTCCCTGCCTTTTCTTACTTGTGATAGATCAGCTCAATATTTTCTCAGAATATTTTTTCCCACTTCTCCAGGGTTTTTGGTTTCTGTTCAATGATTCGCTTTGGCTTTTGGTTACCATAGAAACTCTCCTCTCCACCGGTGTTCTTCGCAAGACTTTGTACTCTGATAGGTTGTCAGACATCCCCAGACTTTTTCCGTACGAACATTGACCCTATTCGCAGAATTTCTGGCAATTGTGCGCCTGTCGATCACTCTTTTGTGTGGGACATACACAGTGTTGTCCTAACTTCTTCCATCTGTTTCTCTGGTCATCTTGAAGTATTGTTCTATCCTACACCCCTTTTTTGTAACTATTAATAACTTCTGACATACGTTGGCTGGTGAAGCCACCCCGACTTTCTAACCATAAATTGTGTCTGTCACGTAAACGTCACCTCCAGCTGTACAGCTTTACTCGAGTCTTTTCAACTATTTACTTCTTTCATTGTCTCTGTAAAGTGCAGCATGTCCAACTCCTGTGTAACATCCTGTCCCTTTTTTGCAGTACCATCGTATTCTGACGTAACCCGAGCAGACGTTCACCTTATTTCTCCGTACACGTGTGAGTGTCCTCGTCTGCTTTGTGTCGTTTGTTGTGGGGTAATAATTTTTAGCCAAGCTTCTCCTGTCATTTCGAACTTTCATATCTATTGTTGAGTAGAGCCTAACATCTTTCTATTGTCTGCTAGCGATGCCGGTTTGACATCTCCACATTAAGCCTTGTTTATTGCTTTGACTAGAAGTCGTTGACGCAACTGCGTGTAAACCAAATCAGTCGATAAGAAAATTTGAAATTTTTAAATTTTCGCTCGCTATAGCATCCTCAATTTGGATTTGATGACGTGACCTCTGGGAACAATAAAATCCAAATTCTGCGCCCTGTACATCGCCACACCATGTCCATCTTCATCCGGGAGGAATATAGCATGTTAACCTACTTTTGTAATTTGTTTTACAATTGGCGTACCCCCTTTTTGTTTTAATTGCATTTATGAATTTATTGCTAACCATATGGAATGGTTGAACATATTTAACATCAACGCATCTATGTATTAATTACACATAAGTGTTTTAAATCTTATTATAAAACAAGTTATAAATTCAATGCATGGTTTTCACCCATTTAACTAAATGATTCATTTATCTTCTGAAATAATATCTATACAATATAATATTAAACAACTCAATATTAAACTCAATTGACTTAATGTAATGCCTAACGTATAGTAATAAAAAAATCTACTACAAAATAAATCTCATATAGTATAAGTAATCCTACTAATAATTTTTCGTAAAATTTATTTGTAATTCGATTGTTAACTAACATATTTGTTACTTTAATTTATCTCATCTATACCCATATTGTTTCATCAACTATATACATATACATAATCTCTGAGTAATGAATATTTATTTTGTTCTAGCATCAATTCAGATCCCTACTCTATTCATTATACACATTCATCTTAACATGGCTTATTTGCAATATAATTAATTTTATATCACTTATTCACTTTTAAGTGTCTTTTTTGTTCACTTTGTCTTTGCTAATTTATTGCTATTCATACAACTCAAGTTATTGTAACTAGAATGTTCTTTGCATTCGCTACGATACTTCATACAGAATGTCAACTAAAGTATTCACGTGTACTTATTATCTAACATATCATCAGTGTTCTATGAACTACATAGGTTCTTAAGTTATAATTGACATTAGGTTACATGTTTTCATTGATTAAGCTAGCTTGAATGAAGTTCACGCGTCATTAGCCCTAACTTAAATGACTTGTCTCATACAGCTAACTCATTAAGGTATGCCCCTCGACTTTCTCCCTAGTGTATTAAATTCTATCCTTTGGTTTGTAATATTTCTTCATTTGTCTCACATTGAACTTCCCTCGGATCTTGCTTTTGTCCTCACAGTCGGCGAGCTGGTAGGTAGCATCCCCAAGAATTCGATGTACCTTATAAGGCCCACAGTAAAGTTCGTAAAATTTGTCAATCCTTCTTTGGATCGCGTCTGACTGATAATAAGTTCTTATCAAAACCTTTTCACCAATCTTGAACTTAGTAATGGTTTTGGATTCATTACATAATTTAGTTTGCTTTTCTCTTTTCTCCTTCATTCTTACAAATATCTGGTTGTGATCAGCTCCTCCAACTCCAACAATGTCTTTGTCTAGATATTTTTCCCATACTCTAGTCGGTTTTTTGCCGAGATGCGCCTCATAAGGTGTTACTTCAATGGTCTCATGGTACGTCTCGTTAATGCAGCTTTTGATAATCGTTACATAACGTGACCACTTAGTATGTTGGTCACATATGAATAATATGAATAAATTCCCGAGCTGTCTATTAATCCTTTCAGCCAGATTTGCACATGGGTTTCTAATTGCAGTGTATCTTGGTTGAATGTTTAGCTCATTCAAGCCGTTCATCCATTTCTTTGATGTAAATTGTGTCCCATTGTCAGTGAGAATTGCTTTGGGCGTCCCAAATTCTTCACAATACTGTCTCATTCTCCTTAACGTGGTAGAGGTCGTTGCTCTCTAAGTGTAAACAGCCGTACGTACTTCGTGAAATTGTCAACAATAACAAACAAATATCTTACCCCAGCGGACGATATGGGTTGCGGTCCAAAATAGTCCACGCTGACTATATCTTCCCTTCCTAACAGGACAATGGCCTTCATTCCGCCGAATATTACCTTGTTACCCGTGTCTTTACATTTTTGACACACGTCACACGCCCTTACATAATTCCTCACTTTCTTCAACATTCTGTCTATCGTAAAATATTCTTGCAACATTTTCGTACATTTCTTCGATCCCAGGTGCCCATACATCCTGTGTAATTCAGCGATTATTTCTCCGGATACACTGTTTGGTATGTACAGCTTCCATTCCTTCTTACGTTATCTATATAACTTTTCGTTAACATATCTATAAAACTTACCTACTTCCTTATCTAAACATCCTTCATTTATCTTATCAATAATAGTCTTAAGTTTAGTGTCTTCAAGTTGATATTTTCCAATATCCTTGATTATTTTGCTTACATTTTTATTCATCTTAATTACCATGTGATTGATTAAATACTCGCACACATCATCGTTAATTTCCTCTAGCGTGGCGTCTCCTGGATTCCTGCTTAGAAGGTCGGCACTGATATTGTCTTTGCCTTTGTAATGGACTATGTCAAACTTGTATTCCTGGATGCTTAAAATCCAGCGTGTTATTTGCGAATTATTTAGAGGGCACTTGTTCATAAAGGTCAATGCCTTATTATCCGTGATAACGGTTAAAGGTTGCCCTAGTATGTATATGCGGAATTTTTCCAGACATCTTACAATACTTAATAACTCTTTTTCAGTGGTGTAGTAATTTCTTTCTGCACCCTTGAATGTTTTGCTAGTAAATGCTATAACGCCGATTTTACCTTCCTCGTCCAGCTGATATAACTGCCCGCCATATGCAAAGTTGCTGGTGTCGCATTGCATGTAGTATCTTTGGTTTATTCGAGGAAACTTCAAAATCACTGTCTCTATGAATAGTTCCTTCACTTGTTGGAAACATTTATTTAGTTCTGGTGTCCATTCGAATTTATGTCCCTTCTCAACAATTCAAGTAATGGTCGGGTTGTTTCGGCATATTTGTCCGTAAAACGGTTATAAAAATTTGTTAGGCCCAAGAAACCTTTTAGTTGCTTTTGGTTTCGAGGTGTTGGGAACTTCATAATCGCATCAATCTTCTCATCCGTCGCCTGGATTCCTTGTGTAGTTAGACAGTATCTTAGGTATGCAATTTCTTGCCTAAAAAACTGTGATTTATCTAAATTTATAGTCAAGTTCGCTTTTCTTAGGTTAGTTAATAATAATTCCAAATGTGACAAGTGTGTTTCTAAACTTTCGGAATAGCATAAGCAGTCATCTACATAAATGATGGTGTTTTTCTTAACTTCTTCCTCCAATACCACGTCCAATCCCCTGGTTAGTGCAGCAGAACTGGTACTCAGGCCAAACGGCGTAACTGTGAAGCGATAGCATTTGCCTTCATACATAAATGCGGTGAAATCTCGGCACTCTGGCTTCAGTGGTACTTGCCAGAAACTACATGTTAGATTGACGGTGGATAAGTATTTCATTTCGCTACACCTAGCTAAAATATCGTTTATTGGAGGAACTCCCTCGTAGTCTGGGACCGTCACGCTGTTCACCTTTCTCGCATCCAGACATAATCGGACCTTTCCATCTTTCTTTATAACTGTGACAAGCGGGTTGGCTGTTGCATCGCTCTATGACCCCATACCATAACATGCGACTTATCTCTTCATCCACCTTCCCTTTGTATGCCAGTGGGACTGGCCATCCTCTCTGGAAGTACGGTGTCCGGTCTGTCACTTGGAACTCGTGAGCGTATCCTTCGATTCTTCCGGGGCACTCCCTGAATAAACTTTTATTTCTTACAAGAATTTCCCTTAACATCATCAATATTCTTCCATCTCTGCAGTCAATGCTCTCCACCTTCTTGTCGATGTTTCGTATGATTTCTTCATCTCGTTCTATGTCCATCACCTCCATATGCATTATTGGCACTGTGCACGCTGCTTCGTCAGCCTTTCCTTTTAATTCGATGACTCCTTTTCCCGTATCAATAAGACATCCTACTTCCTGGAGAAAACTAATTCCTAAAATGCATGGTTTTATAAGGTCTGGTATAATGAGGAACACACACACATTCTTAATCCCATCAATATCTATGTCACATAATATCTGTTTCCTTATTAATTTCGATTTATTGCCTACCACGCTAATTATTATAAAGTGTTGCTCATTGGTAAAATTTTATAAGGTGCTATGTTCTGCTTATTTTGATTGAAGCATGATTCCAATAATCCATTAATTACGCTCCCGGTGTCAATTAATGCAAGCACCATAATACCATTGTTGAATTTTATGATTACTTCTGGGCATTTTAATATTCGCTGAACAATCTCCTCGTCATCATCGCATAATAAGTCATTTCTCAAATCAGGTAGTATTACATTAACGTTATTAGTTTGACAGGCATCCGAATTTTCGGCTATCTTCCTTACTGTAATAGTTGATTTTTTTTTTCTTTCGGCTATCTTCCTTACTGTAATAGTTGATTTTTTTTTTCTTCTTGTCGTGTCGTTTTCGGTTCATTGCCCGAAGTGGACGCACCTTTATTAGTATACTCTATTGTGTTCATGGGCTGTCTCTCCCCAGCGCGGTGTTGTTGTGTGTGTGCGGGTGTTTTGTCAACCCACGTTCACTTCTGCAACCCAGTTGCTTTGTTCGTGAAACTTTCACTCTCCTTACTGGAATTTCTCCCTTCGTTCGTTGCTACGTAACTCTGCTCTCTGCTGTTTCGCAGGTGAATTTGTGTATATTCCACAATTAGGGATTCAAAATTTGGAATTGTTTAAGATTTTGTTTTAGGGCCTGTCCCCGCCTTTTCTTACTTGTGATAGATCAGCTCAATATTTTCTCAGAATATTTTTTCCCACTTCTCCAGGGTTTTTGGTTTCTGTTCAATGATTCGCTTTGGCTTTTGGTTACCATAGAAACTCTCCTCTCCACCGGTGTTCTTCGCAAGACTTTGTACTCTGATAGGTTGTCAGACATCCCCAGACTTTTTCCGTACGAACATTGACCCTATTCGCAGAATTTCTGGCAATTGTGCGCCTGTCGATCACTCTTTTGTGTGGGACATACACAGTGTTGTCCTAACTTCTTCCATCTGTTTCTCTGGTCATCTTGAAGTATTGTTCTATCCTACACCCCTTTTTTGTAACTATTAATAACTTCTGACATACGTTGGCTGGTGAAGCCACCCCGACTTTCTAACCGTAAATTGTACCTGTCACGTAAACGTCACCTCCAGCTGTACAGCTTTACTCGAGTCTTTTCAACTATTTACTTCTTTCATTGTCTCTGTAAAGTGCAGCATGTCCAACTCCTGTGTAACATCCTGTCCCTTTTTTGCAGTACCATCGTATTCTGATGTAACCCGTGCGGATGTTCGCCTTATTTCTCCATACACGTGTGAGTGTCCTCATCTGCTTTGTGTCGTTTGTTGTGGGGTAATAATTTTTAGCCAAGCTTCTCCTGTCATCTCGAACTTTCATATCTATTGTTGAGTAGAGCCTAACATCTTTCTATTGTCTGCTAGCGACGCTGGTTTGACATCTCCACATTAAGCCTTGTTTATTGCTTTGACTAGAAGTCATTGACACAACTGCGTGTGAACCAAATCAGTCGAGAAGAAAATTTGAAATTTTTAAATTTTCGCTCGCTATAGTGCATATATTTTCTCTTGTGTTTTATATAGTTTTGATTGTGTTCTTGTTGTACTTTTTGTGTAAATGTAATGATCTAATAATTTATTCTTTATTAGGCAGTGTATTCTGTGTACAATAGTGTTTTTGTCGAACCTTGCGTACATAAATATGTAACTTATTCTGTGTAGGCATGAGCCTGTGTGTTCTGTGCGTATTTGTTAGAAACGATTAAAATGGCTATGAATTCAATAAGTAATATTAAACATTTAATTATTTCAAATTCACTTACTTACGAAAAGAAAATAGAACTAAAAAATTAGGGCCACCAAACCCGAATTTAGATATTACACAACAAAATTATAAAACGGACAGACCAGCATCAAGTAAAAAAAACTACACAAGAAAATTTAATAGAAACTGTTACTTACATGCTGATTGGATATGTGGATGTGAGGTGATGAATTCCTTTTTTTGTTATGTATGTTTGGTGATGAACCTAAACAGTGATTCAGTCTGGACTAAAAATGGAATTAAGGACTTGAAACATTTGGGAGAAAAAATTAAAAAACATAAAATTAGTGAAACTCATATGAACAATTATATTGAATATTCATTGTTAGGAAAAGTCAATATTAGTTGGCAGTTAGACAGTGCATATAGATTAAAAATTAAACAGCATAATGAAGAAGTCTCTAAGAACAGATACATCCTAAGTAAGTTAATTGACTGTGTAAAGTTTTGTGGAATATTTGAACTAGCTTTAAGAGGACATGATGAAACAAACACATCTGAGAATCCAGGTATTTTTAGGGGCTTAGTAAATTTAATGGCAGGCCTAGATAGCACCTTAAGAGAGCATATTGAAAAAACAGACAATAGGGTTTTCGTTGGTCTTTCTAAAACAATTCAAAATGAAATTTTGGATTCTATTTATGCAGTGTGCATTGGACTAATAAAAAATAGAAATAAATGAAACTGACTACATTTCAATTGAAGTAGATGAAACCACGGATTGTGCCACTCTGTCACAAATTGTGTTAGTTGTGAGGTATGAATTGAATAGAAAATTACATGAGAGATTTATAAGTTTTGTCAGTCCACAAGATCACTCCGCTGAAGGTATTAGGAATACTATTTTTGAAGAATTAGCAAAATTAGAACTTGATAAGATGCCTAGTAAAATTATTGCACAAAGTTATGATGGGGCAGCAGTAATGAGTGGAAACATAACGGTGTTCAAGCAAAAGTTAAAGCTGTGTACAAGAATGCCCAGTATATACACTGGTATGCTCATCAACTAAACTTAATTATTGAGCGCGCTGTATAACAAAACAAGCAAGTAAAAATATTTTTCTGTAATTTAGATGGCTTTACAACATTTTTTCAAGATCTTCCAAGCGAACTGCCATACTTGATGAAGTACTAAAGAAACGTCTCCCAAAATGTTCTAATACCAGGTGGAATTTTAAATCCCATTGTGTGACAACAGTATTTATTCATAAAACTGACATTTCCGCTGTTCTTGAAAACATCATAGATGATGACGAGAGTGACAAGTCCACTGTTCAGAAAGCACTAGGACTGAAAAACACATTAAATAATGATGATTTTAATTTTTGGTTAACATTTTTCAACAAAATTATGCCAGCCTGTGACATTTTGTTTAATCAATTACAGCAAGTAGAAATTGACAGTATTAAAACACACCAGTATGTTGCCTCATTCAAGTCACACATTCAAAACGTCAGAGATTATATTGATTTTGATGCCAGTCTGTCTGCAACAAATGATTTTGGAGAATCATCACAAAATCCAAAAAGGTCACGTTTTGATGAAAGCAAGAAGACTGCAGCTAAAGAAGTTTGTGACATAATAGTTACCAACATACACGACAGATTTTCATTTTCAGACCATTTAGCAATAGCAGTTTTGTTGCAAACAACCCTGTTTTCTAAACATCAGCTTATCTTTCCAGAAACACAGTTACAAATTGCTGCTAAACAATTTAATTTAAATGAAACTGCATTAAGACATGAACTGGTGGTTCTATACAGCAGGCCTGATTTCACAAAGGCAACTGGCACATTGGTTCTACTCAATTTTGTATATGAAAACAATCTAGTTACTGTTTTTCCCGATCTGGTAAAACTATTAAAAATTATTTGTACATCCCTATGACTACAGCAGAAAGTGAACGATGTTTCTTAACTCTCAAACGCATTAAAACATTTACACATAATACAATGAAAGAGGACAGACTAAGTGCTCTGGGAATGTGTTCAATAGAAAAAAAAAATGTTAGAAATAACTCCTAACTTCAATGAATTAGTTATTGACCATTTTGCCAAACAAAAGGAGAGGAGAATGGATTTCATGTTCAAGCAAATAAACTAATCCAAGGTAGGGAACAAATATATTTTATTTAGTAATGCATGCATTTAATAATATAATTTATTAAATATTTAAGTTTAGGAACGTGAACTGCTTAGAGTTATAAATAATTTCAGTTTCAAACACTGTTTAAGTATTGGTAGTTTGCAAGGTAGGTTTTTGATATTAACAATACTTTTAGTAGTAAAGCAAAAGGTTCAATTTTACAATTATTTCATGATAATAGCAATAATTTAGTTTCTACTGGTGACTTTTGTTATATATGGGTACAACAAAATTTTGCCCCCCCCCCTGTCAAAAACATTACCAGCCGCCACTGCAAATTGATATAAGTAATATTTCCTGTTCATAATAAATTTTACAACAAAGTGAAATATATGGACAACTATATTACCCTGTATTTATTAATTTAAAATGTATAAAATGTATTTATTTATTTATATGTATTTATTTATACTGTATGAAGAATTAAACTTTTTCAACTGATAGAACAACAATAGCAGGACTTCTCCTTCACTATAATATTATACCTCTTCTAAATGTAAAATAAAATTTTGACAAATTAATTTTTTATGTACATAAGTTAAAATCATAATAAAGTTGGAATATTACTCTTACTCACTGGCTCAATAAGCTACTCATTGCAATAAGTAGTACACTTTAATTCAAACATAAATAGGGATGATTTATTTTTCTAAATTTATCTAGTATCTATTTACATTTTTGTAATTTTTTATAACTCTTTTTATTATATAACAAAATAAGTAAAATGTTTGTCCGGTGTTGGAGAATACAGACTTTAATAGTAAAATAGTATACAATTTTAAGTAAATGCTAAAATTATTATGTTTAACTTGTATGTTGTGTGTTTCCAAACAAAAAACTTATACACATATTTCCTTATCATATGCCACATGTAATTTCTGAATCAAGCATAAAGGAAAATACCTACACTCAATGTATAGGTTAAAAATTACACTCTCAGCATCAGGTTAAAAAGACAGTTGATGCTACTAATATACCAATATGTGTTGGATTATAATTTTTAATTACAGGCCTTATAGACAAACCATAGGTCAAACAAGCCCTGGATTAAGAAAGTTCAGATTATATAACCATATGGGAATTTTTCACCAGTCTGTGACAAAAACAACATGGCACAGATATAGTTACATAATAAAGTATGTTAGTATCTCTACTATTATCTAAAAATGAAACTTTTTCTTGTGAACTTACTGTTTATTCTCTTCTCGTCGAACGCGTTTCGGCGTACGTATTCGCCTTCTTCAGCTTAGAGACAGACTGCCATCATTTAGTAATGGTTGTTGTGTGGAATGTGTAGTGGGGGTGGTGCGTGGAGGAAGGGGATTGGCGCGGGGATTCAATTTAATGTTTGTTTTTTTGTATAATTGTGTCAAAAAGTGTATGTGATTTATATTGTAATTGATCGTTAAGTATGTCGTTTGGTTGTGTTGTGTGGTGTTTATATATTTCGTTTTGTTCAGTTGTGTTGAGTTTCGACCTTTGGGTAAGTAATGTAAAATTTCAAGATTAGTGTCTATGTTGGTGTAACTGTGGTTTTCTGTGTGTATGTGTGTGGCAAATGCGGAGTGTATATTGTTGTTGGTGAAAGCTTTTTCATCCCGTTATTCTGAACACTTAAAAGCTTTAACCAACAACAATATACACTCCGCATTTGCCACACACATACACACAGAAAACCACAGTTACACCAACATAGACACTAATCTTGAAATTTTACATTACTTACCCAAAGGTCGAAAACTCAACACAACTGAACAATACGAAATATATAAACACCACACAACACAACCAAACGACATACTTAACGATCAATTACAATCAAATCACATACACTTTTTGACACAATTATTAAAAAAACAAACATTAAATTGAATCCCCGCGCCAATCCCCTTCCTCCACGCACCACCCCCACTACACATGCCACACAACAACCGTTACTAAATGATGGCAGTCTGTCTCTAAGCTGAAGAAGGCGAATACGTATGCCGAAACGCGTTCGACGAGAAGAGAATAAATAGTAAGTTCACAAGAAAAAGTTTCATTTTTAGATAAGTGTTAGTGCTGTGAAAGAAGTGATGAATAATCAAGACAACTCTACTATTATTCACAATTGTCTTACTTACCAGTTACAAAATAATTTAAAGCTGAGATAAACCATAGCACCGATAGTTAAAATGATTATTCCAGGTATAATGATGTTCTGAATAGGGTCAAATTTACTTCCTGAAAGAAATATAAAATATAACATATGTTTGTCAAATTTTTATAAAGGTAATATGTCAGAGTTACAGTCAGAGTTACTTGTTGACACGTGACAGCAAAAAATGGTGAAGCAATAAAAAATTACTTCTATATGTTTATCATAATTCACACCTCATTAAAATACCAACTCAGATTGTCTTGGCCATAAGAGATTATCAGAAATGTTATTTTTAAATACAGTATAAGTATACGAGTGTAAGTGTTGGATACAAGAAACATTTTTTTAAATTACAACTGTGTAACTACAATAAATTATTTGTAATTATTCAGTTTTTTAATATAGTGTAATCCCTATAATCCAAACGTATAGGATGTACAGCACAATTGAAAGCTAAAAGCATATGCGCAGAACCCAGTTTTTTCATGGACGAGTACACTTTGAAACTGTGAATGGCGGGAGGGTAATGGAGAATCAGATGCTATACAAGCTAAGGTGTTGCCAACATACGTATCACATTTTAGTTATGTTTTTAATTACACTGTTATATATTAACCTCACCCTATGTATTATTATCTCAGTTTATTATCAATTATGTCGTTGTTTTACAGTTCGTTGTAATCGTTTAAATGGTAATTTAAACGTTGTAATCTATTCATGCAACTTTAGGACATACTTGAGTGAGTCTGAAGGTTTTTTATTAACATCTTGCTTATCTTTACAATAAAAATAAATAAGTATAAAACAAACGGTACAGAAATAATAGTAGAATATTAGTTGTATTATGATATAAAACGTATGTGTGTGAGCGCGTGCGTTATCGTTTTGAGTAATAATAAAATAAAGTTGAATATTGAAGTGAAAAAATTATTAAAATTTTGATTGTTGTATGTTATAATTTTACTTTTTGCTTTATTTATAATAAAAGGTTGTTTTGCCAGCTGGTGAAACATAAATGTTCTCTCTGTCGTTCATCTGTTACTTTTACGAGTTGTAACATTTGTGGGGCTAAAAGATGTTCTTAAAAGATATTGTTACGACGGTCTACTCGATCGTCGTAGGTACAGTGGAAACAAAATAAGTACAAGACACCAATTAAGTCACTAATCACACCTTTAATTGTTACAGCAAAAATAGTTCGTAATTAACAACGCAGTCTCTACAACAAATCAAATGAAAATTGTACACACGTAATAAAATGTCCACAAATATTAAAACTCAATTGTATTACAATTATACCGTCTGATTATAAAACGCAACACTTCAATAATAACTACTTGAACGTACACAGTAATAACTCGAACCGCTTTGGAAATATATCGCACTAATACTCTCGAACCGCACTAACCAATATCTTGCATGGAACTGAAAACTAAGGCCGCTACCCGAAGTATTTATAGTCATGCTCACACACCAGAAGCTTCCAAACTGTGTCTTATCTCTCGTGAACTACGTAATTACTACACCCTTGACACAGTCCGAGCGCCGGAGCGAAGCCCGGCACAGTCTAGAAGATTCTCGCAAAATGTGTCTAGTAGCACGTACACCACACGCTTACATCGAGATCTTTCTGGCACATTCGATAAACGCGTAGATTGTTCTGTGCTGTCGTAGCACTGTCCCCTCCTTAAGCCTGTTCGTCCCGAACTGGCAAAGCGTCTCTAAATTTGTATTTAGCCAGGCGATCTAGGTGGACGACCTTGAACTTTCGCTGTCCTTCCTGTTGAATCCGATAAACAACATCGTTAATCCTTTTTTTTACAGTGTAGGGTACTTCCCAGTTAGACTGAAGCTTAGGTGAGCGACCACGATGGCGCTTTGGATTGAATAACCAGACCTGATCTCCTTCTTGGAAACCCACACTATTGCTGCGAATGTCATACCGAGTTTTCATTTTATCACTGGCAATCTTCAGCTGTCCTCTTACCAAGCGATTCATTTCTCGCAGTTGGTTTTCTAATTGCGAGGAATAGTTCTTTGGCTCTTGGGACTGAGTCTCAGGTGATCCAAACATCAAGTCCCCAGGAAGACGAATCTCCCGCCCAAACACCAATTTTGCTGAAGTCATGCGGGTTGTGTCATGTACTGATGACCTATACGCCATAAGGAATAGTGGTATACGTTGGTCCCAGTCTGTTTGGTTCTCGTCAACAACTTTCGAAAGATGCTGCTCAAGTGTCCTGTTGATCTCTCAACCATCCCGTCTGACTGAGGATGCAGAGGCGTTGTCCTGGTCTTTCGAATTCCGAGTAGACGGCATAATTCTTTCAACACTCCTGATTCGAAATTTCTCCCTTGATCCGAATGGATTTCCATAGGGGCTCCATAACGGCAACAGAAGTTGTGAACTAACTGCTTTGCCACAGTGGTAACCTCCTGATTTGGAATTGCGTAGGCTTCCACCCATTTAGTAAAGTAGTCACCTACAACCATGATGTACCGGTTTCCATCGTCAGTAACTGGGAATGGTCCAGCAATGTCTATGGCAATTCTCTCGAAAGGTTGTCCAACGTTATACTGTCTCATTTTTCCCCTGCTTCTGGTTTGTGGGCCCTTGCTTGCAGCAAATATTTCACACGTCCGAACCCATTCCTCTACGTCGTGGCGAACATGAAGCCAATAGAATCGCTTCTGTATTTTGTCAAGGGTTTTGTTAACGCCAAGATGGCCTCCAGATGTTCCATCATGCATCTCCTTCAAAACAGACTGTACTTTACTTCGGGGAACTATCAACTGCATGACCATGTCTCGTCCATCTGCACTTCCCCAAGCCCTTCTCAGCAATCCGTTTTCTAAGGTGAGAGATTCCCATTGTGCCCAGTAGCCCTTCAGCACTTCGGAACCATGGCAGATATCTTGCCAATCCGGGCGGCGACCTTCCTCTTTTGCTGTCAAGATCGGTCCAATGTCTTCATCAGTCATCTGTTCTTGTCGACAGTCTTGTGTTGTCCAGCCATCAGCCAGGAAATCTACAGTGATGACTTGAACATGTTCGCTTGAGTTTTGTTCTTCCTTTCTGTGGCAATGTCGGCAGTCGTCCGGGCATGGTCTTCGTGATAAGCCATCTGCATTACCGTGCAGGTGCCCCCGCCGATGTTGTACCTTGAAGTTGTACTCTTGCAGACGTTCGAGCCACCTTGCCAACTGTCCTTCCGGATTTTTAAATCTCAAGAGCCATGCAAGTGCAGCATGGTCAGTACGTAGTGAAAACTCTCTCCCATAGAGGTATTTATGGAAGTGCTCCAAAGCTCTGACAATTGCCAACAACTCTCTTCTTGTAACACAATAATTTCTCTCTGGTTTAGAAAGCGTCTTGCTGTAATACGCTGTTACTCGTTCTTCACCGTTCTGCACTTGAGACAAAACTGCTCCTAGACCAGTATTGCTTGCGTCTGTGTCTACGATGTACTTCCCTTCAGAAGCTGGAAAAGCGAGAATTGGCTGCGGACATAATGCAATCTTCAACGTTCTAAATGCTTGTTCACACTCTCTCAACCATTGGAAGTTTCGTTTATTTTCTGTTATCTCATGTAGTGGTTTAGCAATAGTAGCGAAGCCTTTCACAAAACGTCGGTAATATGAGCATAACCCCAGGAAACTCCGAACTTCGTGTTTATTCTTCGGAACTGGCCAGTCTCTTACGGTGTATACTTTATTAGGATCCATGCTAACGCCCGCTGCCGAAACCAGATGGCCCAAATACTGTACTTCCTTCTGGAATAGAGAACACTTCTTCGGGCTCAGCTTCAGTTGTGCACCGTGAATTCTAGTTAGAACTTCCTTAAGGTTTTCGAAATGATCTTTGAAAGTCTTCCCGATCACTATGACATCGTCTAAGTAAACAAGGCAAGTTTTCCACGTCAGGCCTCGGAGTATAAGGTCCATCAATCTCTCAAATGTTGCCGGTGCATTACAGAGTCCAAATGGCATGACGTTAAATTGGAATAAGCCACTTGGGGTCGAGAAAGCGGTCTTTTCCTTGTCTTCTTGATGAAGACCCACTTGCCAATATCCACTCTTCAGGTCCAATGTGGAAAACCACTGTGCTCCGGACAACGTGTCGAGTGTATTGTCAGTGCGAAGTAATGGATAGCAGTCTTTCTTTGTAACGTCATTTAACCTCCAGTAGTCTACGCAGAAACACAATCCACCATCCTTCTTCGCTACCAGCACTACAGGGGAAGACCAAGCACTTGACGAAGGTTCGATTACTCCCTCTGTCAACATGTCCTGTACTAACCGAGACATCTCCTCTTGTTTAGATAATGGAGGCCTTCGAGGAGGTTGGCGTATCGGTGTTGTGTCCCCGGTATTGATGCGATGTTGCACAAGAGAGGTTCTTCCCAGTGACTGTCCCCGAACTGCAAAACAATCTTTGAATTCGTGTAAAAACTGTCCGAGTTCTTTTACCTCACCACTTGACAGGTCGTTAGAGATCTGTTCAATAATTCTTGCAGTTCCTCTGGTAATTTAGAAGTATCCGAAGAACTGGATCTTCGTTGCGTTATTCCGGCTACCCAGGTCACAGGAGTCAATTTGCCTAGGAGCGTATTGCTTTGTAAAGTGATAGCTTGATCCAAAATATTCGCCACTCTAATAGGTACGTTTCCGGTTTCGTCAGGTTTTACTAAACTTCTGGCAATTAGTATGCCCGGTGTGCTGACTACCTGGGGTTCGAATATAGAGCACTGATTGCCCCTAGTATCTACCGCAGTTCTAACCACGATGATCTTTTCGGAGTTTGGCGGAACAGTTATGGCCACTTGGTTTATGACGTCCATCGATTTTTCTGCTGTCGTCATTGTTGATAGCATTACCTCTTCCCCTCCGATTCTCAAGACATTGTTTTTGAAGTCGACTATAAATCCGTATGCATTCATAACGTCCACACCAAGAATTGCTTCATCCACAATGTCTGCAACAAGTACTTGATGATTAAACTCAAGTCTACCGAGGCGTAGGTGTATCTCCACTTTCCCATACACTTTTACAGGCCGTCCAGTAGCTGTTAGCAAGCTGCAAGAGCACCAGATTGGCTTGAGATCTTTTACCACGTCGGGGCGCACAATAGAAACTGTTGCGCCTGTGTCAACTGTAATCGAGGTTGGCCTTTCTTGAACAAATCCGGTAACTACCAAGCTCTCGCTGTTTTTCTGAAGTGTAGAAATTGCGTATTGTCTAGGGGCTTCGTTCCTCCAGTTAGTCAGCACACGCCCCGTTGTACCGACTACTGCTCGTTTTCCTGCTGCTGAATTCTAACCCGACAATCTCGTTGTAGATGTCCAGGTTTCCCACATCTATAACACTTCAGTCTTCCATCCTTTCTTATCTTATTCTGTGGCGCCGACCGTCGAGTCTCTGTTCCTTGTTCTTCTTCCTCATCGTCTGTGCCATCGCGATCTTTTAGCGCGCGCACTTTATGACATGTCCAACCAGACGCTGATTTGGCGGCCTCAAATTGCAAAGCATGTACCAGGGCGTCCGCACTGTTCTGGTGTCTTGCCATTCGTAACACTTGCTGTAGTTCGTTATCTCGGACACCGGCAGTAAATGTCTGCATTGCAAAACGCGTTCGAAAATCTTCTGGCGCTTCAGGATAGGCCAGTCTAATTAGTCTGTCGATACTTCCTTCAAACTCTTGAAGACTCTCCCTGGAATGCTGTCGCCTTGCTCTCAACTGGGTGCAGTACACATCTCGCAAATGTTTATCACCATACCGTAATTCTAGAGCTTTTATCAACTCGGCATAGATGTTCTGGCTGTCAGGTGGCACTTTCTGTAGTAATTCTGCCGCGGGTCCTTTTAATGCGAGAACGAGTGAGACTGCCTTGTCTTTCTCTGTCCAATTATTTGCGCATGCAGCAGTTTCAAATTGGCGGAGGTACGTTGCCCAGTGACTGCTTCCGTCAAAGTTTGGAGCTTTGACATGAACTGTCCCTACTGAAGGCAAAGTTACTTTCTCTATTGACGTCTTTTTCTGTCTTTATCATTGGTACAGTCTGTTCGCAAAGTTGTTTTGGTTGTAATTTCAGACACTGCTCGACTTCATTTTTAATCTGCTCTTTTATGTTTGCCATTGAGTTTTCTACTGCAGATATTTTTGTTGACATAACTTCTTCCATAGTCAAGACAGATTTTCTACTTTAGCTATTTTATTTGACATGGATTCTTCTACGTCAGATATTCTGGTAATCTGATTATTGAGCTCACCTCGTAATTCACCTATGTCACCACGTAGGAGACCCAATTCTGCGGTAGTATGTTCTTGCAACTGTTTCTGCATAGTTTCAAAGAGAGCTTCCGTTTTATCTTTTTGTCTTTCTTCTGTTTCTAGCATTAGTGCTTTCTGACGTTCATCAGCCTCTTCCCTTTCCTGTCTTCGTTCTTCCTTTTGTTGTCTTTCCGCTTCTTCCGCCTCCTGTCTGCGTTTCTCATCCTGTCGTTTTTCTGCTTCTTTCTGTGACTGCCGCAGCAGTGTTTGTAAAGCTTCCATCATCTGACTGGGATCCATGTTTACCGATTAATTACGAATCACACTCGTCTTGTACAAAGTATCCACTGTTAACCGTTCTATCCCAGTTCTGACACCACTGTTACGACGGTCTACTCGATCGTCGTAGGTACAGTGGAAACAAAATAAATACAAGACACCAATTAAGTAACTAATCACACCTTTAATTGTTACAGTAAAAATAGTTTGTAATTAACAACGCAGTCTCTACAACAAATCAAATGAAAATTGTACACGCGTAATAAAATGTCCACAAATATTAAAACTCAATTGTATTACAATTATACCGTTTGATTATAAAACGCAACACTTCAATAATAACTACTTGAACGTACACAGTAATAACTCGAACCGCTCTGGAAGTATATCGCACTAATACTCTCGAACCGCACTAACCAATATCTCGCATGGAACTGAAAACTAAGGCCGCTACCCGATGTATTTATAGTCACGCTCACACACCAGAAGCTTCCAAACTGCGTCTTATCTCTCGTGAACTACGTAATTACTACGCCCTTGACACAGTCCGAGCGCTGGAGCGAAGCCCGGCACAGTCTAGAAGATTCTCGCAAAATGCGTCTAGTAGCACGTACACCACACGCTTACATCGAGATCTTTCTGGCACATTCGATAAACGCGTAGATTGTTCTGTGCTGTCGTAGCAATATTATTTACCTAAAATACTGTATTAAAATAACACGATTTTCCTTCTGCTTGAAACAGATTTTTGTTTTGTCTACGATTAAAAGGTTTTTGCAAGTAAGCTAATACCCGTATGAAGAAGTCGTCCCTTTATGATAAACTGTGCAGATAGTTGAGTGTAATTAAAGACCGGACGTGCATAAGAGCATAGTTTGCACATTTCATTCCATTCCGATAAGAGTTGGTAGTATGTCTCAACAGCAGACAATTGCAAGGCTAAAAAAAACGAGATAGGTTTATATAACATTTGATATATAACACAGAGAGAGGTAGAGAGAGAGTGAGTGAGTCATCCATGGTAAGCGAAATACAGATTACTAACAAACCTTGCATGCGAGTTTTGGTTAATATTCGAAATAATATTCATATGTTGGCTTCACTGACACTCATAACAACAATTTTCTTCTTGCGTCTCAAAGCGACTCCCACCACATCACTATTTCCCTCAGACCATAAATGTTTCGCGCATTCCCATGCCCTTAACTTTCAATTTTGCTATAATGTATGTGTTTGTAGCCTCAAACTCTCAAGTAATGATTTTTTTAACGCAAAAAACTATGGGAGTTATAAAAAAATCATAGTTTAGTAAGTTATAGCATTTAATTACAGTTTAGTAGAAGTCGAAATTGTCAAGTCCGATAATAATATAAAAACACAGTACAGCATGTCCATTATGATCTTAAACTCAGTTTCACTATATTAGTCCAGTCGCCAGAGATTTTGACTTGATAAAAAATTGGGGCAAAGCAATATTTGGTGCACGTGTTAAATAAACGTTAATAATTAATATAAAAAAATCTTTGCATGTTTACCTTTCTAGGGTTTTCTGAAAATGGTCTGGAAAAATCGTAAAGACAGATTTTCTTAAAGCACTCCGTAAATATGTACAGTTGGAAGAAATAAAAAGGTGTATATTGAAGAGCAAACAATTTCCTTCAGAAAGTCTCCTTACATATTTTTACGTTAATGGAACTGTTTTCCTGAAAATTGGTAATGATGAGCGCTGCGTTTTAAAAAGAGCGTTTGCCCCCGATCTTGTAATATCTTGTAATTCGCTAAATTAGCCAGGCGCGTCTATTCAAAAATATCATAACTTTCTTTAATCTAAGCATAGCCAGTTAAATAAAGGCTAGTTGTGAAGGGGAACAGTATAGCTTTCAAATTTTGTTGATTTTTACATAAATATTTTATTTGAACATAAAGAATATAGTGTGTAAATATTTACTGTAGATACAAAAAGAAGTGAAACCACAAAATTACAAGTACTATACAATAAAATTTAAAAAAATAGTAGTTCTTTACTAATTTACCTTTAAAAGAGATAAACTTTTTATTTTATAATAATGAAAAATACTTTTGAAGTTGTTATTTAAAAAAAAACACCTTTTCAAAAGTGAGTATTTCGACGTATTTTAAATTTACTCGAAAATTCAGAGTTTATCTGCCTTTATTAATCTTAAAAATAGAGATATCGAAATACAAAAAATTGTATTTGAAAGCTGCAAGTGTTCTGCATCAAAAACTATACTCATGAAAATTAAAATCATTTTCGAAATTAAAAAAAATAAATAAAAATTGTGTATACTAAAAAAAGGTGCCTCCTTTGCGTTACATACATGTATCTTTTAAGTGGGTTTATTTGAGTACTTGAAATTAACGTTACAGCTACTACAATACTAAATCTATCTATTCATGTTATTTCTCTTACCTGATTATACCTATACTCTAAAAACAAGACCCTAGAAAACAGGTAAAATTTTTAAACGGCGCGGCGTTCTATTCCCCTCGAGTGTGCAACTGTAAATGTAGCTGCGCGCGCAACACCCATTGTTGTGGTGTGCCATACAAACATCTGCTATACAAGAACGGAGCAGTAACGCAGTTGATATTTCTTCAAAGGTTATAATCAAAACATTACAAATATTTTTGTTTTTATCATATAAAACAGGTAAAAAAATTGCAGTTTAAAGTTTTTATTTACACTTTTTATACATGCTAATATTTATTTATTTGTGAGCACGTGTAGTGGAGTCAAAATAAAAATCAAATGTGAATTGTTTTGGGAGTCGATTTTTTGTGTGCTAAATTGGTTAATGGGATCAAGTTGAGCTAATAGTTAAGTTTTGTGTAAAAACAACCCGTTTATTTTTTTATTAACAATTTAAGTTGCAAAATAGCGTTTTTATAAATATCTTTGGACCCAACAAGCCGATTTTAATGTGATTTTTTTCAGTATTCTATAATAAATTAAGAACATTTCTAGCCTTAATACGGAAGTCGATGTTATTATTATTGTTAATAAATAAATAAAATGGCGATGGCGTTTATAAACAAATTGCTGTTGTTTTAACACAAATTAATGAAAGTTGATAAAACTTGAGGGAAAGGTAACCTTTGTGGAGTACTATAAACCCCAAAAATTTCATATTGAAATGTCGAATATTACCTCAAAAAAATTGCAATTCACAAAAAACTTTGAGTGCTCATAAAGTACGGCAAGATTGTGGCACAAAGATGTACGACGGCTTAAATTAAAGCTTATTAAAAATACTTTCGGGTGGTTAATTAACAAAATTTTTTGGCCTTTCTGACACCATTTTTTGACCATTTAAAAAAATTAAACGTAGACATGGATAGCCTCAAAAAAAGATGAAAATGAAGAAAAAAGAAAAATCTTAAAATCTGCAGCAGCAATTATTCGAAACGATGTTAATCTGAAGAAAAGTAATACAGAATTTTATCCTCCAAGTGATAATATATTCCAAAATATTAATGAGAATATCCCAGAATCCCTTCAGTTTCTGATAGAAGAAATAATTTTAAAAAATAAAAAAGGTGATATTAGTTCATATGAAACAAAATGCACAGCAATTACTCATTCAATTATGAGTTGCATAAGACCTAGAACCTTTCTATCACCATTGCAAGTTGGTCTGTCTGTAATGTTGCACAGGAAATTTGCTTCAAAACGAATTATAGATATATTGTCGCATCTGGGAGTGTGTTCATCATACAAAGAAGCAACACTTTATGAGGATAGTGTATTGCTTAGTCCACGTTCTCCATTTAGATCTGGTTGTTTTGCACAATTGGCATTTGACAATTCAGATATTAACATCAATACTATAGACGGGAAAATACTTTTCATAGTATGGGAAGTATTATGATTGTAAGTCCCAGAGATTGTTATTATAACAAAGTTCCCTTAAAACGATTGACAGTTAAGCCTACTGCAAAAGAAATTAGCAAAATTGACAAAATACCATTCCAAATTTTTGAAAATATTAATACACATGCACTCCAAAACATTGTTTTTGAAAAAGTAGATAACCCGAGTTTTAATAATATAGATTTTTCTAATGCTGACTTGCTTTGGATTTATGGAGTGACCAAACCAGGCATTACTGGCTGGAATGCCTTTATGTCCAAGCTTTTGGAAAATATGACGTATACATTATCTAGAATTGTTTGCTTGCCTTTTGTACACTCTCCTCCAACTGACAAAATTACAATATACACCGTTTTAAAATACGCTGTAAAACTAGTGAAAACTTAAATCTATTTAATTGTTTTGTTACTTTCGATCAACCTTTGTATCAGAAAGCGTTTAAAATGGTCCAATCCTCACCTGATGATGATATACATAATGTAATTGTTCGACTTGGAGGATTTCATCTGCTTATGTCTTTTCTTGGTTCAATCGGTTATGTGATGGCAGGAAGCGGTTTAAAAGAAGCATTAAGCTGTTACTATGCGCCAGGAACTGTAGATAAGATGTTAGATGGCCATGCTTATGCTAGAGCAGTACGAGGCCACACATTAATTTGGATAGTTTTGTGTAAAAAGATTATTGAGGAAATGAATCTTTCAGAAGTTGAATATTCAAATATGAAATCTTTACTACAAGAATTTTTAGATGACAATCTTACTTACAAAGAAGTACAAGATCATAATTTTTTTAACATCTTAAATGGTAAATTTCTAGAAAAAATTATTGAAATTGAGGAATGCGGTAAAACTGCAAAATTATGGATACAATACATACGAATGATCTCTATTGCAAAAGCATTTGCACGCTCTGAAAAAATGGGTAATATAAAAATTCAATTACAAGTTATTCAGCAAATGTTGCCATAGTTTTATGCGACTGGACATTTTAATTATACGAAATCAGCCTTATTATATGTACAATATATGAATCAATTTATAAAAGAATCTGAAAAACTTTTCACCTCAATGCAAAACCAAAATGTAATTCCAGAAACTACCGCTTTAAAAATTAAAGAACTTCAAAATTTTATAAATAACAGATTTTGTACTGTAAGACGAACTGAGAAATTCTGGTCAGGAACTCATACTGATATGACAATCGAACAGGACTTAATGAGAGTCATGAAAGTTGATGGTGGTATGATTGGACGGGGAGTAACTACCAGTACTGCAAATAAATGGATTTTAGCGATGCCATATACACATGATATCTGCGAAGAAGTAGAAAATTTTTGTGGTATACAATTTTCTACTTCCGATCAGCATGTAGATGCTAGAGATTCTCGAATAAAACGAGATACTGAAGATATTCTCAAAATAAAATCCTGGTTTGATTGTCACGAGACATTTCCTTATCAAGATTCAATAATGTCTATATCTACTGGAGTTACTGGCGGTAATAATATTAACTGTCATAATGCTTTTGAGGTTGGAAAAGCAGGGTTAGAAGAAATTGCTGGTACAAACTTCCATAAAGTTTCGTTTAAACGAAAAAATAGAGTACTGTCATTAAAAAGTGTTAATAGTAGTCTGAAAATTCAAGAGGAAATTGTCCCTATAGATCCAATGTTTATATTTCAACGCATTTGTGTAGCAAGAAAAAGTGACGACGAATTAAAAGATTACATGCGTTATGAACTTGCACCGTACCCAACATCTATGTTTTACGAAGGTGTATTTCGGAAAACAGATAAGTCTAAACTATATGATATGTTTGAAGTGGACCGCACTGAGATTAACCTTGAAGATTGCATTTACGTCATTGATGGTGGTATGTTACTGCATAGAGTAGTATGGTCAAAAAATGACAAGTTCAAATGTATTTTTCAAAGATACGTAAATTATGTCAAGAGACACTTTGGATCAAAAGTTACTGTAGTTTTTGATGGCTATACAAACAATTCTAACAGCATCAAAGCTATGGAGCGTTATCGCCGTACCAATCAAAATTCCTCTTTAGATATTTTATTCTATGAAGATATGTGTGTCACAGTGACCCAAGAACAATTTCTTTCGAATAAAACTAATAAAACTCGTTTTATTGAAATTCTAACGAGATATTTGGAAGAAGAAAGCTAACGTTAAACAAGCTGACGATGATGCAGACTTATTAATTGTGAAAACAGCCTTAGAATTATATGATAAATTATATGCACGTCAAATTGTTACTTACATTGAAATTCCCTTTAATTTGATACCCCACGTGCGGTATTTTCATATTTTCCATTTTTGACATCACCCCTCCGCCAATTCCACTAATTTATTGAGCCAAAAATTTTTAAAAACCAAAATTTTTAATAGTGCGTATATGCATGTCACATATGATATTTCATATTTTCCATTTTTGACACCCCTCCATTACAACCCATTTATTGAGCCCCAGGGCCCAAATGTATTCAATAGTACGTATATGCATGTAAAATTGTTACTTGCATTGAAATTCCCTTTAATTTGATACCCCACAGTATTTTCATATTTCATATTTTTCATTTTTGACATCCCCCCGGGCCCAAAACACCTATCTTATGTTGGTTCTCCCATTGCGTAAAAAATTTGTGCCAAGTTTGGTGGAAATCGGGTAAGTTTCATATTTTCCATTTTTGACCTCCCCCAAAACCACCCATTTATTGAGCCCCAGGGCCCAAGAATTTTCAATAGTGCTTATATGCATGAAAAATTGTTACTTGCATTGAAATCCCCTTTAATTTGATACCCTACATGCGGTATTTTCATATTTTCCATTTTTGACATCCCCCAGGGCCCAAAACACCTATCTTATGTTGGTTCTCCCGTTGCATAAAATATTTGTGCTAAGTTTTGTTGAAATCGGTCCAGTGGTTTAGTAGGAGGTGTGAAATATAAATACACACAATGACTTTTATGTATATTAAGATACACATATTTAATAATATTATTCAACAGAGGAAGATTTGTTAAAATTGACCATTCCGTCTATCGATTTAATACTCCTAACGATGAAATAATAACAAAATCGTTATTTTGATTTTATTACTATTAAAATTTGAACTATTTTAAACAAAAATAATGAAGACTTTATCATGATCCAATGGTTTATTTAGTAGTAAGAAAATAAATCCACGGAATGTAAACGTTTTTATCGATTTTACCGCGCGCTGCCCTTAAATAAGGTTTTTTTTTAAAGCCTGACCTTATAAACATGCAAAGATGATTTTAAACCGATATTTAGACCTTTTTCAATAACTATACCAAGTATCACTTTGCCTCAATTTTTTACGAAATTTTACCATTATTTTTACTCTGGCGACTGGACTAATATAAAAGAAATATATATCTGTTCTGCCTTCATAAGTAAAAATTAACTTAAGCAAATAAAATATTCTTTTCTTACAGTGTTTTCAGTATGCAGACTCACCGTTAAATGTCTGTAGATAAGAATATTATTTATGTTTGCATGTTCTATCCAATGTATTAATTGTATAAGGTTTTCATCAGTCATACTGTGGAGACTGTGGTGCTAAATGTTAATGTTGCCTAGTTCTGTGTTTTGAGTAGGAAGCTTTTTGTATATTTACTTAAATTCATTCTCTTTTTAAAATTCAATGTGATTATTTTTACATTTTACATTTTCACTCTTCTTATTACTGTTGTTGAAAACTTTATAAAACTTGCTAATCAAAATTTTAACAAGGATTCATAAAATACTCGCTTCCAGATTAATACTGAGTCTTAAAAAGACTGACACTGGTAATTCTAAAAAAAAAGAATATTTAACGGTTTATGATAAAATATCGGTATGGAGAACCATACACGACTTCCATGTTCTAAGATTTATACTTAAAATCATTTACTTGCATTTGGTTTCATAATTTCTAAAAAAAATATCCCCCACGCTCAAACTATTTTCACTATTTATAGATACTTTTGTTATTGTGGGGTAATCATTTAATATAATGTTATTTTAGATTACTCTAAAATATTATCTATAAAAATTAGGTATTTATTCTTATAAATAAACTGAACTATGCAGATAATCATCCCTCCTCTTCAACCGATCACCACCTTGTGGGATCCCCTCCTCTTCAACCGATCCCCACATTCAACCAATGTATGATAATTACACTTTCATAGAGTAAAAGTTCTATCATATGTAATTGCTAAGGTATCGTATCCTTCAAAATTAAGTACTCGTACTTTACTTGATATCAGCAAAGTAATTTTCAAAAAGTTACCTCCTCCCCTTCACCAACCCTCTCCGTTTATAGATATATCATTTATCATTTTATAGGGGATTAACATGACTTTATTTTTGGGGTACTTATTTATCAAAATTAAGTACTTTACTCTTGTTAAGACACAAAACAATGCAGGTAAACTACCCCTCCCCCTTAACCGAGCAACCCCATTCTTGATATATACACTTTTAATGAGTAACAGTTTTATTATATGTAATTGTTAATCCATCAAAATGAAGTAGTTTATTCCATATCAGAAAGGTAATTTTCAAAAAATTACCCTCTCCCCCTTCAAATACTATTTTCATTTATAGATATTTAATCTATTTTTCTACAGTGGATTATTTCATCAGGATAGTGACCATCTTTTCAGGATACTTTATCAAAATTAGGTACTTTACTCTTGTTAAAACAAAAAACTTTGCAGGTTAACTACCCCTCCCCCTTAACCGATCTTCACCAAAATCAACAGGCCTTGAGTCCTCTACAACTTGGACACATATACAAGAAATTATTTCATTCTGTTTGAATTTTGTGGCAGTTTGAATCATTCACCATAGAAAAAATCCTACATATAGACACACAGACACTTCACGGAAAATGACTTTTCTTCATGTTTTGAGGGCAATACAATCAGAATCAGCCCTTATCTCGAACACGATTTTTTTCGCGATCACCATACTTCCATTTCCTTAAGGAACATGGAAGTAAAAAGTGACATACTAGAAATTTTATTACTTGTGCCTTTGACTCAACAAGATCCTAATGTGTGAAAATCTTATAAATATTGTTACGATGGTCTAATGGATCGTCATAATGGTACAGTGGAAAACAAAATACAAGACACCAATTATACCACTAATCACCAGCTTTAAATATCACCGTTAAACAGTTTGTAATCAACAAAACAGTTTCTTACAGCAAACCGAATAAAAATTGTTCACAAGCAATAATAATGTCAACGAGTATAACACAATTGTATTACAATTGTCCCTCACAAATATAAAACACATAAGACTTCACCACCATACTACGAACCGCACTCAAATAAATCGCAACTCAAACAGAAACTGAGCGTCGCTGAGTACTTGTATTTATACCCACTGAAAATCCAGAAACATCCATACTACGCATTAACAATGCTACTAGAAAACACCAGAACGTAATTGGTTGCGGCCTTGCACACAGTGTGCGCGGCTGCGCAACTTCTGGCAGAGTCTAGCTAACGCGTTGAGAATCACGTATGCACACACATTACAGCCGGATTCCACTGGAACATTCGAGAAACACGTAGATTGTTCTGTAATGTCGTAACATTATAAATAATCTTTACATGATATAGCTTTATACATATGGTATCTACAATAATAATCTTATGGCAACCCTTTACTAGTCCTGTCTTATAGGGAAAGATGAATCTCTTTCTTCTCAAATCTTTCCATTCAGGAAGACTTCAGTGATCACTGGTTTTGCGGTTTCAAAATGAACTTGGTATTAGATTTAGATGTTCAAAAGCACATAGACTTAATTCTGAACGTAAGATGAAATTTTGTAAATGACAAAAACAAGTATATTTTTGCTTGTTTTCACCCCCAGGAAGTAAAAACACAATTGTCGATACAGATTGCTTCGAAAATATGCAATGCTTGCAGGTCAAAGACCTGACGCCATTTCGACAAGGATACTTAGGAAGCAGCTTGCTACTATCTGTCAACTTTTCCACATGTCCAACGAAGATATTAAACAACTCGCGACTTTCATGGGACATACGTCATCGATACACCGAAGCAACTACAGATTATCTGATGACATATTCCAAATGACAAAAATTATAAAGCTGTTGCTAATGATGGAGAAAGGTAAAGGGGCACAATACAAGGGTAGGCCGCTGGATGAAATAGATATTCCTCTGGAAGATAACCTTATTACAAACTGTACAAATGCAACAAACTTCAGTGACAGTTCAGATAGCGAAAATGAATATCCGGAAGATATTCCACTTCATGACATTTTATCAGGTACTTCAAGAAATGCAGATGGCAGAGAGGACAATGTAATTACGATGCCAGAACTCAATGAGGATGTACTGCAGCCATGTAAAGACAGAAAACCTGTACCAAAAACAAGGTAACTAAAAAAGATGTTCACAAATGGATGAACGAACAACCCAAGGTAGTTGGAGAGTTCTTTAAAACTCACACTAAAGAAAAAAATTCTTCCAAAGAGACATGAAGTAGAACAGCTGTATGAATTATACCCACAACTAAAGTTACCAGAAAAATGGAGCTCAATAAAAGTGTTTGTGCAAAATGTTTACACAAAAAAAAAACTGATGTAGCTAGGAAAAGAATAGGCTTAAATAATAGGCCTACACTTGCTACTTAAACAAAACGAAACATGTTGCTGTAAATAATTTGTTTGATTATAGTTTTCATTATTGTATTATTAACTAATATAATACTGTATTATTATTATTATTATTGTTACTAGTGTAATTAATTACTTTATTGTTACAACTGTACTTACTTTAGTATTGTTACTACTAAAAGTATTTACTATTAGCATAAGTTAATGAACAGTGAAACTTCTGAATACCGGTCAGTCACGCGGACAAAACATTTGTCTGCTGTAAAGAAGTGACAGCTATATGGAAAACTGTGTTAGTCGTTTTGTTAAATGTTGTGTGTTTTAATAAAACAGAGCTAGAAATTCACTAGACCTACGTCATGTAACTAAGTACGGAAAAATATCACATATAGCACTAAAAAAGACAATTATTAACCTGTTGATGTAGACAAATATTTTTTTTATTGTTGTATTGTATTGGAGTGTTAGTGGTCTCAAATATTTCTACTAGTAATTTTATACAAACCACTATGTTGTCTTTAGTACTGACGAGCGCTTTCGGCAGTCAAGCCATTTTTAGGTCATTTACCAACAGATTAATACATTTAACAGGTTGGTAAATGACCTGAAGATGGCTTGACTGCCGAAAGTGCTCATCAATACCAAAGACAACATAGTGGCTTGTATAAAATTACTAGTAGAAATAATATTTTATTACTGGACGTATAATAGATTATAATATTACTTTTAAAAAAAGTAAAATAGAATGACTCATGAAAACCAAAAACGGGCATGAATGGTAAAAACAAAAATAAAAATGTACGGCAATACCATTAAATCTATCAGAACAGTTCTAACATTGTACAATTATAACGACATCCCATTCTTTCACGTACGATAGTACTCTGTAATGCAACAAAAAATTTATCAATTATAACAAAATGAACTGTGTGCGTCTGGGTGCACTGAATATCGATAATTGTGTCTTTAAAACTTGATAACTCGTGTTCTAATGAAAACTTTTACTGTTTATGCCGTAATATACAAGTTGACTAATAGGGTAGTGATGGAATATTTAAATTCTTTAACGGTATGTTTTAGGCTCGATATTCACGATTTTTATTTATACTTGTATTTTCCTGTTATAAAAAGTAAAATACTGCCTAGTAAAAAATATTGTTTTGTCCTAAGGTTTCCGCTAGATGGAGAAAATAGTACCAAAAAACATACATTTTTATGTTTTCGACCGTTATTAGGAAATATGTGAGCATTGTGTCTTATGGTAAAATAGCCGGGATTACAGAAGTGTCCCCTATTAAGAGAAGCCCTTAGCAGAAGTTTTACTGTATTTATAAAAAACGGTTAAACAGAATTCTCTATGACAGTTTTCTAGTATTGTATCGCTACGTATTGTTTAATTTTTATTATTTCGTGTCTGTTTCAGTATGTAGGCCCTACTTTATTAATAATATATTCTTTTAACGTGTGCTTTGTTTTCATTTACATTTTTAGGATAGTATATAAGCTTTTTAAAAATGATTATTACAGAATGTTATTCTGAATGACAGTTTTCTAGTACATTTGTATTGCTATCTACAATTTTATTTTCATTATATGGTGTCGAATAAAGCGAACCGATTGTCCATGGTAACTGAGGGAAGGATGATCACGGATAATCGGTATACGTTAGGTATTAATTCAAAGGAAAAATTACGAAACCTGTCATACAGAAAAAGACTGAATGGGCTATTTCAATGAACAAATTGTGCGTATAAAATAATTATAAAATAATATAAATAAAAAAGTACTTTCTTTAAAAAAAGTCGGTAATTTTGTTTGTGCATTTTTTTTTTTTATTATACACCCACGGACTTGCAAGACATCAACGAAGTCAACATTATCTTCATCTTCCATACATTTTAGTAATGTCTCTGCAGATGTTTGAGATACAGAACACATTACATTCGAGTTTGGTTGTAGTTCGTCGTCGTCGAGTGCTCACAACGGCTAGCAGTGATACATACTGGAATGTTTCTCTTCCGGTGCAATAGGGCATCAAATCTAATATCAGCATATTTATGTTAATGACGTGAGGTTTAATTATTAAACAACGATAATGAGTAACAGCTTACTTTTACAAACTTTTAAATATATGGTGCTGTACCGTATTTTCATTAAAAAATGCATTGTACAGCATTCACGTGTTTTTGAATCTCTTTGCTGACGCGTGTAATAAAATAGTAAAAGATAAACAAATTGAATTTTGTACTCAAATTTTCTAAACTTTCAACTACAGTAGGTAGAGTATACCGTAATTACATAATTGGTAAGACCATGGTTAATCTACACCACGGATAACGGCGCTACACTGTACTTTATTAACAGGACGCTGTTTTGTACAATGTTCTACAGGTATGATATTCTGTATGATATAAATATGTTTTTCTGTATGATATTCTTGCAGTACATTTGCATCATTATGTACCGTATTAATTAATTTCAATCACACTTTCATCTGCATTAGTATATTCTTCTTCAATATATAGGCCTACTATGTTTTCCCTTTCATTTATAAGACAGATTTTACACTTTTTAAAAATTATTTGACAAATTGTTGTCATTTATGATAATTTTCATGTAAATTTGTATCATTTGTATTATTTAATTTTGATTAAATTGCGTTTTTCCCACTTCTTTACATATCGTTATATGTAAAAAATTGTATTTCATTATAAATTTTATTATTTTTTTTTAATTTTCTGCTGTAAAAGAATGACGTTCTGTAAGAGTGAGTTATTAAATTGGAACATTTTCAAAATTACCAAAATTTGAGTTTTCTTAACGTTTTTGCATCATCTCTATCAAAAAAGTAGTATATAGTGCCCGTTTGTGCGTGCGTGTGTGTGTGTGCGTGTGTGTGTGTGTGTGTGTGTGCGTGTGTGCGTGCGCACGCGCGTTTACATGCTATAAACTACTTTTAAAGCATGCGCTTGTGAATTTATGAATGTATTGTACATACACTGTGGCAGGTCATGTCAAAAACAGTTTTCAAATTAACGCCTAATTTTATACACATCTGGTCACTAATGGGATTATGGTATGGTTTGGTTAGTTTGGTTTGGTTTGGTTTTGGTCTCGGTCGGTTCGGTTTCTTATTCTATCATTGATTTTTCTATTCTATCATATTTTAACAAAAATTTCTTGAAACAGTTTCAAAATTGTGGCCGTTTTTTTTTTTTAAGCAGTCATGTTTTTGCTATTTCTGCGATAGTGGTGTGTTTTATTAAAAAATTGTAATAACAAATTAAATTATACAAAAATCCTGTAATATATGTTCTTACATGTTTTTTGATTAAACGCATGAAAACGAGGAAACTCAAGAAACATGTTTCGACTGTATGTTATGTTTTCTCAGATTTCTGAATTAAATGTGTATTTCATCAAAAAAATGATGTGTAACAAAAATTAAATACTCATAAAACAGTATTTCTTCTTGCAGCATCTGATAAAACAAACTCAACACGTAAACTGTAAAAAACCTCTTCTCGAATCTGTTATTTATGTATGAACATTATGGTAGAATTGGAGGGTAAGTATAACCTGAAATTTCAGCCCAATGATTTTCTTTCATTTTGGAGAAAGGACATGTAATTCTAATTAACAGTGAATATTAGTACGTACAACAGCATGACAATGACATAAACAAACCAAGCGAATTGTGTTGAATAAACATATCAACAAAATTCTAAAACGACTGTAGCTGAAGTACATTTGGCAACGTTGCTGGCTTCCAAATATCATCAAGACTTCGAAGAATAATAAAAATTGGCAGCAAAATATAACCTATATACGTTATGCGCCAGATGACTGGAAACTGATGGCAGCCAAAATACACCATTTCTAAAACCTTATTAGTTTACTAATTTTTTTTAACATAAACATTACAGATGGGTTATTTAAGGTCTGGTAACACTATATACATCTTCAAATTTATTTATATTTCACTCCTTCTCATAGCAGCTAAATGTCTTCAAAACTTAAGGCAGCCGAATAGATAGCGAGATGTGTATATATATATATATATATATATATATATATATATATATATTGCAACGTGACAATTTGGCAAATTTAATTTAATTTAAATTTGTGAAGTCCTTCGATCTTGGAGCACCAAATTTAAACAACGTTACATATACATAAATAGGTGTGAACGGTCTCACGTTCAAGATTGACAAATTCTTTAAACATATAACATTTAAATAGGGGGTCAGGTGTATCTGCAATAAGAACTCTACGGAACTTGAAACGGTAATTAAAATTTATTTGATACTATAAAAAAAATATGTGCACATGGCACTGACTTCGATTTAAAAAACATTAGTTATTATTTGTTATAATGCCGTAAGGCTTAAGATATATACATCCTTACTAACTAAACATTCTATGCTACTAAATAGTATATAAAAGAAAAATCTCATTTTTAGACTACTCAGTCTATTAATATGTTTCAAAATCAATTTTTAAATCTTTTTTCTATATATGGTACGTACTCAAAAGATTAATAGCTATTACTTCTCAGTACTGTTTTTTCAAATACTAATTGTTTTTATTTATATTCTTTGTAATTATTTTATATCATATTAATTTGATACTTGTTACGTTACTAGTATTTCTAAAACATCTATGATTTTTAACTCTACTATACAAGAAATCTTACTCTTATTTTTAAATAAAATATTAATGTCTTTAACTGTCTTTGTATACTGTGTATGATTAAGATATGAATAAGTTGTCTATCACCTTATTGTCGTCAATCATACTCGATCATTTTTTGTTCCATCGGTGTTCATCTTCGTCTCGCCTCCAGCGTCGGCTGTCTCTCTTCTCCTCTTGTCCAGCGTCGGCTGTCTCTCACTCTCTCGTCCTCTCCTCTTGTCCAGCGTCGTATCGCTATGGAACTGCTTCTCTTGTCCAGCGTCGTATCGCTATAGAACTTCTTCTCTTGTCCAGCGTCGTATCGCTATAGAACTTCTTCTCTTGTCCAGCGTCGTATCACTATGGAACTTCTTCAGTAATGCTGTTATTAATTACAATGTTTGTCTTATAGCTTGGTTACGTATTTGTACATAACTGGCAATTTAAACTGTTTATAAAAATATTAATAAATATGCCGTGCTTACGGGCATAAGCTCCCGCTGCATCGTGGATGATTCAAGAAAGAGAACCACTGAAGCTTGCGTGTCCTATTTATACCCATGTCTTGGTCGACACCCTTCAGTGATACAAAATCGACATGTTAGAAACTGTCTTTGGCGTCAGTTCCCCCACTCTTTGTCAAATTCACTATTTTTTATTTTTCTGCGAATTGCAGAGTCCTGTAAGTATTTTTTTTATACTTATCTTATAACTAATTTTACAACACATGTTCATTGTAATTTTGGACATTGCAACTTAACCCTTTTGATTTGTACACAGTTATTTCACTATTGCACTTGTACGGCGTGTCACTTTCACGTGGTTTTCGCACACAGTATTTATTAAATTTATTTACATTTTATGGTGCTTTTGGATTTTAATTCTTAATTCTAGTTTATGAATAATTACGGAAAAACAGTCATTGTGCAATTATTCATACTGGGGTGGCAAACTTGCCTGCAGAGACCTGCGTTCACACACACTAGCAAAATACTGGTGTACACACTTTCAGTTACATTTGTGTGTGTGTGCACGTTGATTCAGGTCGAAACACCTGTTCATATTTTTGTCTGAGTCAAGCTTGCAATCCATAACATGCTTATTTCTAATATATTATTACTTATTTACAGTTTATTAAGTAAATTTAAATTTTTATATTTCATGCTCAGTACATCACTTATTTGTACTGTCGCATTATTCCTCTGCTTGGTAACAAAAAAAATTTTAATAAATTTATTTATTATAAATTTTTTTTTATCTATTTATTTATTATTATTATTTGCAAAAAAAAATATAACAAATAATAAAGAATAATATTCGTCATTTCACCCTTAATAGGAGTGTATACAAATGTCTCACCTCCCCTCTTTCGTACGCTCACTGCTCGCGACCTTGAATTAGGGTGGCTTTACAAACAGCTGATTTGACTGGTTTCAATGACCTCTGTTTTATGTGTAGAACTTCTTAAATGACGTTGCGTGGAATTTACCAATTTCTTTCTTCTGTATCTCATCATATACAATGAAAGTGTTCTGTCCCACTCGCTGTCTTAACGTATACGGTCCATTATAAAGTCTGAAGAATTTCTTCGCCGTATTATCACTCCTTTTTCCCACTGGATTTGCTTTGAGTAGTATACTTTCTCCCACGTTGAATTGTTGTAACTTGTGAGTTAGATTAAATCTCTCTATTCTCTTGTTACCTCTCTCTCTTATTCGTTGCTTTGCGTATTCAATTTTCACACTTATTGGTACAGGTACATTTTGGTTATTAGGTTTGTTTAGATATTTAGTCCAAAATCTGGTTAGCTTCTTATCTTCTTCTAATTCCATTGGAGTGTATCCTGTTGCTTCACTATAATTTTCGTTAATGGCTTTTTCAATAAATGGTAAATATTCTGCCCATTTATTGTGTTGATTATGGCAATATATTCGTAAATATTTACCTAATTCTTTGTTAACTCTCTCAGCAAGGTTTCCTTGAGGATGTCTTATGGATGTGAGTACTGGTTGTATTCCATTTTCCCTTAACGTCCTCTCCCATTTTTCACTTTGGAATTGCACACCTTGATCACTGAGTATCTTCTTCATTTTTCCATATAACGGAATATATTTTTGCAGTAGTATCTTTAGAACAACTTTGGTTGTGGGTCGCATAATTGGGTACAGTCGGACTGCCTTGGAAAACACATCGATACATACCAATATGTGCTTCACACCTCGACTTGATCGTGGTAATGGTCCCAGAAAATCCACTGCAATTAGCTCTCCTTTGTTTTCCTTCTGTATACTCTGCATTCCTACATATGTGTGTAAATTCGGTCCTTAATTTTACATTAACTTACTCATACATTCTTACCTTCGCTTCTAAACTTCCTTAGCTCTTTTCTTAACATGACATTACTTTATCTAATACATTACTTATACACTACATTAACATTCATTACCTTTTATTACCTTTCTTTAACATTACCTTTCTGATCGCTACAACTTTCTTGAAATACACTTCCGTAACAGAATACTTTTTTAGCTCGTAGTGTCGCATGGTCGGTTACAGAGGAACTGTCTTGGAAAACAACGATATTTTTCTCGAAGTCCTTAATCCTAAGTAGTCTCTGCCCTTATGACTTTTCACTCTCGCTTTCTTCTGTGTCCTTGTATCTTCGATAAGTGTTCGCTTGATCAGCCGTTCTAATAATTATGGCAATTATTGCCGTTCCTAACCCTTTCTTCATATTAATAACAACAATAATAACATTCCTTACTTTCTTAAATATTTCTCTACAATAGCATTCCTTACCTTCAATAATACATTTCTTAATTAACCCTTTCAAATAATATTCCTTATAACCTTTCTTAATTATACTCTCTTATATTCTTACACATATTATTTCTTATTATTAATAATTAATAGTTATATTATTTTTCTCATTTAAAATAATTATTTATTTTCATTTGTCTTGAGTTCTGAGTTCGGTGTGTCGTTAGAACTGACACCCCTCATTATAACAATTGATTGTTGTACACAGGAAATTCATTGTGTTCACCCTCGTGTAAACAACGTCCGCGTTACATTGTATTCCCTCGTTACCTTTCCGTTGCATAGCTGCGACGTTTGTGTTTATCGTAGAAGTCACCTGTTCATTGAGCAATGTTTTCATCTTGCCTCTCTTTCTCTCGCAACGGTCGCATTCCATAATTCCCTCATCATGAATGCATTGCGTATGTTCAGTCTGCTTGAGGCCCATATAAACAGCTGTCGACGGTTTTTTCATACGTCGTTTATGATAACCTCTGTAGTTTTCATACTTACAGTTATAATTATCGTTATTATAATTATTGTGCGTATATCTAACATCATATTTACCACAATTTTGCGTAGTGTTTCGTCTAGATAACTTACTACGTTTCTTGTTAAGCCTACAGTGATATTTATCTCCGTAAGTGTGGTGTTTTATGTGTTTCAAATGTGTCATCTTGTGTGATTTACTATTGTGTGTATGCCTCACACTTGGAATATTGCTATTAATAAGGTATGTTTTATTAACCTTAATTTGCTTCTCCTCCTTAATGTTAATTACTTTTTTATAATTATCATTAGTAATTACACATGTATTTTTAACTACTATGGTTTGTTCACCTTCTACAGACGCTATGTGCGTATTTGTGTCTCTAATTTTCTCTTTTGCTATCCTTTCTTCTCTTAATTCTTCTGTCAGTTTTGTAAAAAATTCTGTTAACTCTTCTATTTGAGTTCTAATATTATTTCCTTTTACTTTTTCTGTTTGTTTGTTCTCTACTTCACCAAATACGGCTTGCATCATGGCTTCAAGTGCTTCTCCCATCCTCAAACTTCCCGATATTGCCATGTTGAATAATTAAAATTAAAATATTTATTTAATAGTAATTCTTTTAAAAATTATTATTGATAACCGTTCCCTACTTATTTATTTATTTCTGTATTTTTATTAATAGTTATTATTAACTCATTACAGTTACACCTGTTACATAGACAACAATATTATTTGTGGTGGGCGCCAGCTGTGTGATTACACAACAATTAACATTACATTCAGTTACTGTTTACTACAAATAATAATTACATATTATACATTTTTCATTTAACACTCTTTATATATTTTAGAGCAACCATTTAGCTACATAAAAAAAATTTTAATAGTCAAATGATGGGTATCGGGTCATACATTCATGATCTATAATTTATGTAACAAATTTTTTTTTTTTTTTTTTTACATAAATTTAGGCATGTTGGGCCCCACATGCAGGGCGACATTAATGCAACGTGACAATTTGGCAAATTTAATTTAATTTAAATTTGTGAAGTCCTTCGATCTTGGAGCACCAAATTTAAACAACGTTACATATACATAAATAGGTGTGAACGGTCTCACATTCAAGATTGACAAATTCTTTAAACATATAACATTTAAATAGGGGGTCAGGTGTATCTGCAATAAGAACTCTACGGAACTTGAAACAGTAATTAAAATTTATTTGATACTATAAAAAAAATATGTGCACATGGCACTGACTTCGATTTAAAAAACATTAGTTATTATTTGTTATAATGCCGTAAGGCTTAAGATATATACATCCTTACTAACTAAACATTCTATGCTACTAAATAGTATATAAAAGAAAAATCTCATTTTTAGACTACTCAGTCTATTAATATGTTTCAAAATCAATTTTTAAATCTTTTTTCTATATATGGTACGTACTCAAAAGATTAATAGCTATTACTTCTCAGTACTGTTTTTTCAAATACTAATTGTTTTTATTTATATTCTTTGTAATTATTTTATATCGTATTAATTTGATACTTGTTACGTTACTAGTATTTCTAAAACATCTATGATTTTTAACTCTACTATACAAGAAATCTTACTCTTATTTTTAAATAAAATATTAATGTCTTTAACTGTCTTTGTATACTGTGTATGATTAAGATATGAATAAGTTGTCTATCACCTTATTGTCGTCAATCATACTCGATCATTTTTTGTTCCATCGGTGTTCATCTTCGTCTCGCCTCCAGCGTCGGCTGTCTCTCTTCTCCTCTTGTCCAGCGTCGGCTGTCTCTCACTCTCTTGTCCTCTCTTCTTGTCCAGCGTCGTATCGCTATGGAACTGCTTCTCTTGTCCAGCGTCGTATCGCTATAGAACTTCTTCTCTTGTCCAGCGTCGTATCGCTATGGAACTTCTTCAGTAATGCTGTTATTAATTACAATGTTTGTCTTATAGCTTGGTTACATATTTGTACATAACTGGCAATTTAAACTGTTTATAAAAATATTAATAAGTATGCCGTGCTGACGGGCATAAGCTCCCGCTGCATCGTGGATGATTCAAGAAAGAGAACCACTGAAGCTTGCGTGTCCTATTTATACCCATGTCTTGGTCGACACCCTTCAGTGATACAAAATCGACATGTTAGAAACTGTCTTTGGCGTCAGTTCCCCCACTCTTTGTCAAATTCACTATTTTTTATTTTTCTGCGAATTGCAGAGTCCTGTAAGTATTTTTTTTATACTTATCTTATAACTAATTTTACAACACATGTTCATTGTAATTTTGGACATTGCAACTTAACCCTTTTGATTTGTACACAGTTATTTCACTATTGCACTTGTACGGCGTGTCACTTTCGCGTGGTTTTCGCACACAGTATTTATTAAATTTATTTACATTTTATGGTGCTTTTGGATTTTAATTCTTAATTCTAGTTTATGAATAATTACGGAAAAACAGTCATGGTGCAATTATTCATACTGGGGTGGCAAACTTGCCTGCAGAGACCTGCGTTCACACACACTAGCAAAATGCTGGTGTACACACTTTCAGTTACATTTGTGTGTGTGTGCACGTTGATTCAGGTCGAAACACCTGTTCATATTTTTGTCTGAGTCAAGCTTGCAATCCATAACATGCTTATTTCTAATATATTATTACTTATTTACAGTTTATTAAGTAAATTTAAATTTTTATATTTCATGCTCAGTACATCACTTATTTGTACTGTCGCAATATATATATATTGTAGCGTGACAGAAAATCCACTACATCTTAAGTCATATGAAATCATAAAGTTTAATTACACCAACAAATGTTATAATAATATTGAATGACATTTAAATAAATCAAGGGAATGAACCACGATAAAATAAAAATCCTCATTACATTATATATAAAAACCACTGTTTAAAAAAAACCAAAGAAAGTATCGAAGCAACTCATAGTATCATATCAGTAATTTACCCAGGGAGCTAAGAGCAGTAGACCAGTTATATAAGACCATATCAAGAAAAAAAGACTCAATTAAAGAGTAGTGAATACCAAAATACCCCAAAAACAAGAAAAGGGAAGAATAAAATTTGTGATCAGAAAGAAAACAATACCCTGATACCTGTAGAGAAGAATAAAGTCAGTATCAGTGAATAAATTAAATGTTCCAAACTAAACCTCAGTCGAGATAACACAAAGTACCTTGGTTTACCCAAGAATGAAGAAGGAAGACAAGAAGACCAGAAGAATGAAGACTAGAAGAGGGACAAGAATGAAGACTAGAAGAAGGACAAAAAGGAAGACCAGAAGGAAGATACGAAGAAGGACAAGAAAGAAGACAGGAGGAGAGGAAGAAATAGTATGAAAGAAACACCGTTGTAAAACCTATTATTATATAAACTACTATCAACCCCAAACCCACAAAAACTATGCAAAAGAAAGTATAACATACCCCAAAATCCTATAAAAATGTAATTATTTAAAAAACTAAAGTGCTGTATAGCGTTATAAGAAGTGAATCGACTAAAGCTATTGGGTAATAAAGAAAATAAACTAGTCTTAACAGTCCATGATTACTAAAGGTCTGGTCTGAGATAATAAGACTCAAAATATCAGAACCCACAGTGAAAGTGAATTTGTGTAAGTGTGTTTTAGAAATGCAATAAACTTAAAGTTGGTGAAGCTATAACTTATCAGTATGCAATATAACAACTTTAATATCTAATAATAAACAGCATAATAAAATAATAAAATGGAAGATTTCCAGTATTTTATTATTTCAATGTAAATCTTTATTTACAAGACATTTGTAAAAAAAATGATAATAAATAGAGTATAGGAGTTCATGTTTACTGATGTAGGGGATCACAAATAATAATGGTTTAGACCAGAAAGGACTGGGATTAATATAATATTAATAAGTGTAAAATGTTTAAATAGACTGTTTATTCACAGTCCTAAAATCAATGTGTTAGTAAAATGTATTTGTAAGAGTTATTAGAAAATAAGATTTATGTTATGTGTTCTAAAAAGAATTATGTTTGCTAAATAATAGCCTACATACCATTAATAATGTTTAAATAGGTATGCTATGTTAACTCAAAAATAGTTAAAAGATATATGTTCAAACCATGTCTGCAATATGTTCAATTGTGCAGATTGCTAAACAATGTTCATAATTATTTATTTTAATAACCGTAGTGTTAATTAACTACTACACCACACAATAAGTTATAAGACATGTTATTTTCATATAATTGTAATTATGTAAAGTCAGAGGAGGAGTTAAGTTTAAATTTATTTGAGAAAGACAGAAATATAAAATTCTAAAATCTAGGCCGTTTGGTGAATTCACAGAAACAATATAAACCAGTATAATTCACTTATAAATCCTGTAAACTAGCAAGATTTATATAAGATAACTCAGTTAATCACTAATAGGAATGATCCTATGAGTTAAAATGATAATAAGGAAATATACCTTAACATATTGTAAATTTTCAAAATATATAAATTAATTAATTTTAAAGAGCAATGTCAAATTTACAGATTAACACAAAAAACCAGTTCAAAGGTTTAATTTATATGTATTTAAGAAAGGAAGAGGAATATGACTAATTAAAATTTATTATAATAGTATTACTGATACCTAAAATGGAGGAATTTTGTATAAAGACGGAAATCCAATTTTGAGCCTATATTTCCAAAAAGTGAACAAAATTTGTTAATTTCCACAAAATGCCTACAGATATGGACTATAATACATCAATTTAAAGGGAATGAGATGATTAAACCAATAATAAGGTTCATAATTCATAAAAGTGATGAATAAAATAGATAAATTCCATATATAATGTAATATTTTATCATGTGTACAGGTAATCGAAATATGTTAACAATACTTTTTCAAAGATTAACTGGGTCAGATTTATGACCAAGTTAATTAGTCTTTTGTTGAATATCAAGCTGAATAGTTGTGTGAAGAACGTTCCTTTAAAACCGAATCGAAAATGGTACTAGCAGTTAGCCATTAAAATCAGTGAACCGAGAGTTAGACATTAGACACTTTTTTAAACTAAATCTACCCAAAACGTTCACGACAATAGTGAAAACAAACACCTAACTTCATAATACGAGTGATAGAAAACAGTAAAACATTATATTTAAACTAATTCACTCTACAAATCCTAACCATCTCTTGAAAACTTTAACCCACAGAAGTGAACACATACAAAATAAACTAACCAACACAAGTTTACACAGAACACTTCGTCAGAATACACCAAATAACTTAACAGACATATTACACCAGTGCGGGAAGATTTCAGACATTCACGAAGGTAATTTTGTCGTGATTTTTCGGACATGTCGACTTTGCAGTAACTACGCCAGGACTAGTAGCGGCCATCTTTTAATTCTGCAGAGCCAGCCTTCACGATCCCGCAGTGACGTCATCGTCTGCGTATGGTTTGACAGCATACATACACATTACTTATTGGAATTATTTAAATTTTATTGAATAATAATTATTGTATTTGTGTTAATTGTTAATGTTATACTTTCTCGTCACCCTTCTCTGACTATTAATTTTAATCGCTCAAAGAACCTGTCTTTTAATATATTAAATATCATAAATTTTGTTCTGTATGACACAATCGATAATTCCCGAGACAGAGTCGATAATTGCTCTCCATCGATAAAAAATCGATTATTTATTTAAATTGTCAATAAATCTATATATTTCCCTTATTTCTTATCTGTTACTTATTTCACAGGTTAATTTAAGAGTATTTATTAAGGCTGAAGGACTTAACTAAGAAGAAAATATTTTATTTGAATGAGATATTGGACCAGCCAGAAAAGTCACCAATCGATTGCTAACTGGAGTTAATCTATTTAACTCCAGACTTGGTTCAAATCTTCTAGAAGTGCATCGGCGGTCAATAAATACCTGCCTGTTATCAAAATTTTTACAAGAACCTTTTAAAACAGATTTATTTCTTATACACACCTCTTAATAAACATAAACAAGATTTCTTACTATTTGAAAATTTTATTTTTATAAAATTTTTCATCAACTTTTTATCTTTTGTAACGACCGGCATACAGCGGTCTGGTTGCAAAGTGGCGCCCAACGTGGGGCTTAATAATCTAAGCTTGGCAGCGATTAATAAATAGAGACAGAGAAAGATGCAAAGACGAGCTACGTCGAAAAAGAGGGCGGCAGAGGCCGAAAAAGAGATGGACATGGGGGATAAGGAGGCAACACCGGTGGAGGATCCGGAAGTGTTACTAACCCAGGTGGAACCGAAACAACCTGAACCACCAGAGGAACAACTAGAAGTACCAACGCAGACAGTGGAAGTCAATGTCCCAGAGAAGGAGAAATCTAAAACCATGGAAGAGAAGATGACGGAAATGTTCCTAAAAATGAGTCAGCAAATGGAAGGAATGGAGAAGAAAATGGATTCCACTACCAAGGGCATGGAAGAAACCAGTAAGAATTTGAGTAAGGATATGGAAGAAAATAATAAGAAGTTGAGTGAAGACTTGAATAGCAAACTGGATTCCACTAACAAAAAGATGGACGAAAGTAGTAAGGAAAGGAAGGAAGATAACCATTCATTAAATGAAAAACTAGAGGAGCTGAAGGAAAATAACCATTCATTAAATGAAAAACTAGAGGATCTGAAGGAAGATAACCGATCCACAAAGGAAGAATTGGGCCGTAAGATAGAAAATACTAATAAGAGGATCGAAGAAACTAGTAGGAAGATGGAAAGAAAAATGGAAGAAAATAATAAGAATTTAGAAGAGAAGATGGAAGAAACCAGTAAGAAAATAGAAAGCGACAATCAGCAATTGAGGGAAAAGTTGGAGGAAAATAATCTGAAAATGGAGGAGAAGATGGACGAGAATAATCAAAGGTTGAGAGAAGAACTAAGGGAAGTTAACCAAGAGAACATGAATAAGTTAGACGAGAGGATTGAGTTAGCTAAGGAAGAATTAAATAAAAAGATAACCGATACGAAGAAATCTATCGTAAAGAAGTTAGAACAGGAAGTCGTGGTTGTCAACCAGCAGATCAGAGAAGTAGACGAAAGATGTCGTCAAACAGAAAACGAAGTGCTGGAAGTCCGGGAAGTGATAACTAAGGAGATTACTCAGGTCCAAGAACAACAGAAAACAAGAATGGAGGAGACCAAGAAATTTGCCTTGGAAGAAGTAAATAAAGTGAGGACCCAAGTAACAGAAAGATGTGACGGCGTGGAAGCCGCTATGTCAAACATAACCGGACAGGTGCGTCAGAGCCAGGAGGAGATAGAGTTAATAAGGAACAGACCATCTGGATATCACAATTTCCCCATGTCAGAGAACAGAGAATGGCTCAATTTCCGGCAATACAAACGGAAGCCTATGGAGTTCTTGGCACGAATAGAGGAGTACCTCGAGAAACACTGAGGGAACCGATGGGTCCAGAACAGAGAAATCCTTGACGAGTCATTTCGGGAGGTGAATGACCATTGGTGGATGGCCAACCGGAGCGACATCGACAATTATGAACAATTCAAGAGCCTGTTCAAGGCCAAGTACTGGTCAGAGACCACGCAAAATCTAATAAGAGATAATATATGCCACGGCCGCTACAAACCACAAGTCGGCAGTTCAATGACAGCTTATTTCCTCGGCAAGGTGTGTATGGCCAAGCACTTAGAACCAGCCATACCGGAGGAGTGCCTAATAAATAAGTTGTCTTACCATTATGATGAGGAGGTGATTCGTGCGAGGAGGGGCAGCCAGATAAAAACCATCCAGGCAATGACAGAACTCCTAGAAAATTATGAAAATGAAGACTACTACCGACAGAGTCGTAGAAGAAGTTATGGGCCCGAACCAAGGACGTACCAGAACAATAACCAGGGTACGAACCACATAAATAATGGGTACCAAGGAGGCCGGGCATATCCGCGAAATAACGGTCCTAATAATAATGGAAATAATGTGAACAATACTAATTACAATGATAATAATAATACGGGTCCAAATTATCAAAACCCGAATCGACCCTCTAATGGTTATCAGGGTAACCGCAATCCCTACCCTGATAACGCAAATAGTCAGAGAAGCCCCAATTATGGTAATAGTCCTTACCCTAATAATACCAATCGTACGGGTCCCAATAATGGTAGTTTTAATAATAATAGGTTTCCTCGCCCTAGAGTGAACTTCATATGAGCCACAGATGGAAGACAGCGGAGATTCGATCACAATAGACGAAATAGCTACCGAGGATATGAAGAAAGGCGGAGGAGCCTAGAACGGGACCAACCAAGGTACTATCCGGCGCGTAGGAGCAATAGTTTGGACAACACTGAACGGAGGTCGAACCATGAACGACCGGAAGACCATAGGACCGATCGGCAGGTAACCACTCTGAGCATCCCAAATGAGGCATCGACTAGTATGGCTCAAAGGAACAATGATGCCGAGCCTTTAAACGGGCACAGGCAGTAATAAATCGCCAGAACCCGTTACTGCTCTTAACTACTGGGTATAATAATCATAATGAGTGCAATTTTGAGAATAATCACAATCGTATCACAATCTTCGGGTGCAACTACCTAAAGGACATCAGACAGGAGTTATTGGAAGAGGATAACAGGAGTCCCACCAATAACTTCAATAATGAAATTATACATGTCGACGCCAAGGTAGAAGGCATCCCAGCCAAGTTAATGATCAATACTGGGTCGAACGTATCAATAATAAGTACGACGGAATTGGAGAGTATACAGCAAGAGTGCGGGAGAACTTTACAAACATTGCCGTTGAATAATATTGTTTTGTTGGGTGCAACCGGCCGACAAAACAAAACTATATGTAGACAAGTCTCCGCCAGTGTGATGAGCTGTGGTATAGCGATTGACATGGAATTCTTGGTGGCGAGCGGTCTGCCATTTAATATACTGGTCGGGTGTGATGTGCTTAGGAGGAATTCCGCCATCATTGATCTGAGAACTGAAACATTGTCGCTGTTTTCTAACGGACATACTTGGACGGCGAACTTGGTGGGTAGTGACCAAGTTGTTCCCGATAGTATCCATCAGCAAATCCGAAAAATTAATTACATCCATCCAACATCTATAATTGAACAGAGAATAGACGACACCTCCAATGAAGATTTATGGTCACAAAAAATCCAGGAGATGAGGGATTTCCGGAGCGGTATAACTGGCGAAGGTTTAACAACAAACCAAGCGAACAAATTAATAGACATACACAACAAATATAAATCAGTCTTTTCTGATGAGCCCGGTAAAGTGAAGAACTTCCAGTGTACTCTACAATTCCGAGACACAGTGGACTTTAACCGGAAGTCTTACCCCATTGCGCAATCACGAAAGCAAGCAGTAAGAGCTGAAATAGAGCAAATGATTAACCGTGACATTATAGAGAGTAGCCATTCCCCATATACAAGTCCTATTGTGGCTATTCCTAAGAAAAACGGACAAGTCCGTTTGTGTTTAGATGCACGCGAAATAAATAAGATGATCATTAATGACAGGACTTCGCCCGGTGAGATTGAGGAGATCTTAAAACGGTTCCACGGTACCAAATACTTCACTACCTGGGATACGATGTGCGGATACTGGCAGGTGGAATTACATCCACAGAGACGCCAGTATCTGGCCTTTATATTCGAAGGGCGGAACTACCAGTTTAAGAGGTTGCCCTTCGGACTGGTGAACTCAGTCGCAGTCTTTGTGCACTGCATGGACCAGATACTTGGCCAAGAAGCACTACAATTCACCACCGTATACGTCGATGACTTGCTAGTGTCCTCAGAAACTTGGGAGGAACACTGCTACCGTGTGGAACACGTCTTACAGAAGCTAGCAGCAAACAATATTACGCTGAAGTTAGCAAAATCTCATTTTATTGCTAAAGAGATACAATTCTTAGGCTTCATATTAAATGATAAGGGAATCTCACCGTCGGCTGAAAAAGTTGAAGCGATTCAGAACTTTCCTACACCAAAGAATCGAAGGCAGTTACAGTCGTTCCTGGGACTCTGTAATTATTACCGCAAGTTCCAGGAAAAATACTCCGAACTGACTGCCAGATTTCAGCCGCAACTGTCATCTAAAAATAAATGGATCTGGGGTAATGAACAACAAAATATATTAACTCTTATAAAAAAAAAATTCCTTAAACACATTATACTCCGCCATCCAGATTTTAACAAGCCTTTCTTTCTTAATTGTGATGCCAGTGACATCAGCCTCTGCACTACCTTATATCAAGAGGATGAGGAGGGCGAACATCTTGTAATCTGCTTTGCCAGCAGAGCTCTGAACCAGAGTGAGAAAAACTATCACGTGACAGAAAAAGAGTTATTGAGTGTCGTGTTCGCATGCGGAAAGTTCCGCACATATATTCTTGGTTATCCCGTTACCGTCCGGACAGACCATAAATCTATCTCGTTCCTTAAGAGATGTAAGTTGAGCTATGGAAGGTTAACGCGGTGGATACTATTGCTGCAAGAATACGACCTTAAGTGGGAGTATATCCCCGGAAGGAAGAATGTCGTCGCGGACGTATTGTCTAGAGTAGACATTGACAAACAGACGTTCGAGGGGGAGAAGGAGAGTATTCTGAAGGTATACCATATTCTCAGCAGCAGCGCCGGTCTACAATCAGTTCTGGAACAACTAAGCACACACCAACAAGCTGACCCAAAATTAATTACTATTATCTCAAGATTGGAAGCAGGGGATGAGACAATATCCCAATATTATACCATACATAATGGAATCCTGTTTTCCAAACCATCATTATATAAGGAGGAATGGAAGGTAATAATTCCGACCCATATCGAGAAAGAAATAGTGTTCAGTTATCATGTTCGATATGGGCATATGGGGGCCTTAAAGGTGGTAAAGGCCCTGGAAGAGAGCTGCCATATCAAAGACATAAATCGGAAGGTTCGGAGGTACATTAGAAACTGTCGCATTTGCCAACTCGTAAAAACTAACAACGAGAAAAGAGAAGGGCAGATGATTCCAATAACATCGCAGTCGAAACTTGAGAAGGTATTCCTGGATATCTGTGGGCCATTTCCCCGCAGTGGAGGCCGCCACCGATACAAATATATCGTCATCATAATGGACCATTATACCAAGTTCGTGAAGCTATACCCAGCGAATCAGGCGACTACGAATAAAGTTCTTGGGATCCTGATCAACCAATACTTCCCAACTGTCGGAAAACCGGTATCGATCATAACCGACCACGGAACACAATTCAAGGGGAGGAAATGGCGGGATACACTGCTGTCCATGGGGGTTCATACATACAAGACATCCGTATACCACCCAAACAGTAACCCGGCCGAAAGAGTCTTGCGAGAGGTGGGGCGCCTATTGAGAACGTACTGCCATGATCAGCAGAGAAGGTGGCAAGAATACTTGGAGGCCACTGAAGAATTCCTCAACCTGGCCTACCATCCAGCCATAGGAATAACCCCATACTCCGCAATGTACGAGAGACAACCCCCTAGAGAGATTGAAGATATCTTGGAGTTCCCCAGAGAGCATAAATATAGATTTGATAGAATTCAATTTTGTAATAAGGTGGCCGAAGATCAGGAGAAACGGTGGAATAAATACAATAAAAGCATGGGTAAGGTTATTCATTATACCGTTGGAGAGAAGGTGTTGTTGAAGAATAGGGAATTACCCAGTTCCTTAGAGGGGATAACAAAAAAGTTATTGCTCCTGTACACTGGTCCCTATATTGTCTCAAAGGACAATAACAACAACACATACGAAATCAAGGAAATGAATTCAAATAAAGTCAAGGGTGTCTTTAACCAGGCATCCATGAAGAAATTTTATGATTAAAATTATCCAAATTCTAAACACAATGTAAGCTAATTACATACAATTTATTTGAAAGAAACTATTTGGAAAAAAGAATAAAACAATAACAGAATTTGAGAAAATCCTAAAAATTCCAAAGAAAAAGTAAGTACATCTTACTACACTATTATTAATGAAACCATTTAGAAGAATATAACAAGAAGAATTTTGAACAAATCCCCCAAATTCTAAAAACAATGTAAGCCCATTACATACAATTTATTTGAGAAGAAACATTTTGTAAGAAGATATATAAAATAGAATTTTGAAAATCCTCAAAATTCTAAAACACTTGTAAGCCAATCTTACATAAATAATTATTTGAAGAAAAACTTTATGGCTATAATATAATAATAAAGAAGGAGAGAATTTAGATGAGAAACCATCTACATTCAAAAACTAGTAAGGACAGCTTACTAAATATTTATTTGAAGAGAAACATTTTGACAATAATACCAAGAGAATTTAGAAAAATAAAACCAGCCAAAACACAGGTAAACCCACCTTACATACAAATGATTTGAGAAAACTTTATGGAATACTATAAGAAGAGTGAATTTTTGAATTGTGTATAAATCAAGTTTCCAAACCAAGAATAAGTACAACTTACCAACCAATTATTAATAAAACACTTTGGTGAGATAAACAGAAGAGATTTCATACCATATTTATGGTAAACATAGAATATAATTACCATGGTAACAAAGGATCATAATGGGATGAATAAAGGAAACAGACTTTAGAATTAAAACAAATAATTCTGGACAGTATGATCATGTCTAATTTCAATATGAAGAGTAAAAACCTTTCCATAAAATGATGCTAAAGGAAATAAAAAAGAAAAAATTCTTTAATACGATTTGAGTGATTGAATATAATAAAGTGAAAAAACTTATTTGGAATTATGAGATAATGAAACTTTGAAGTGGTATGAGGAGAAATTATGACCTCATTATGAAATTAATAAAAAACCATCATTCGAAAGTATAATAACAATGACAAGAATAATGTGAGAATAATGTCAAAGATTTATGTAATTAAACGAATTAATATAAAATGATTTATGCTTCGTATTGTTTAAATTAGCAGCCATCCTTACTTTTCTTTTATAAAATTGCTAAACTGCTATAATTGTTTTATTATTTAGACAAAGCTTTTCGTCATTACTGACATCTTCAGGTCTTAAACAACGTCTATCAACTGTACGTTGTAGGCTTTTATACTTTAGGCCCCTCCCCTTATGTCATCGCCCCTCCTATTGGTTCTAGCTGCTACCGCTCTTCACGGGAACTTTGTCTACCTTTTTCCGTTAGGCATTTTTCTAACGTCCGTCAAATTGTTTTTGATAATAACAAATTTTACATACAAGAAAATGGATTACCAATGGGATCACCGCTTTCACCATTAATGGCAGAGATATTCATGAATAGCTTTGAAATTAAAATTTTAAAAGATATAGATAAAGAAAGAAGAATTAAAAAATGGATCAGGTATGTAGATGACATACTAATAGTTTGGGAAGGTGAAGTAAATGAATTTAAAAAATTTACGGAACAACTAAATAACATAGAAAAAACAATAAAATTTCAAGAAGAAATTGGAGGATTAGAAATTAATTTCCTGGATATCAATATTAAAATTGAAGATAACAAACTCAAATTCGATATATATAGGAAAGAAACATACTCAGATTTAATAATTCCACAAGAATCATATCATCCAGTAAATTATAAAATGGCAGCATTAAATTCATTTTGCCATATTACTATAGAGCTATAAATTATCTAGAAAATGAAGAACTCAAACAAAAAGAATTAAAGAAAATACAACAAATAGCAAAAAATAATAATTACAACCCTAAAATAATTAATAGAATAGTTAAGAAAATAGAGGAAAATAAAGAAATAGAAAATAACAAAAAAGAAAAAACAAATGAAGAAAAGAAATATAAAGGAGCAATAACATACATAGGATATCAAACAAAAATGTTACAAAAATGTTTCGAAAAATATGAAATACAGATAGGAATAAAGAGAAACGAAAAATGTATTCGAATATATAAAAAATGATAAAACAGAAGAAATTCCATTAACAGAAAAAAGCGGCGTATACAAATTAAAATGTGGGGAATGTAATAAGATATATCTGGGCGAAACTGGAAGAAAATTTAAAATTAGAATGAATGAACACGCAAAAGGAGAAGGGGTTAGAGTAACGAACTCACTATATGCAAGACATTTCAACGAATCAGGCCATAAATTCATAAATCCCAAGGAAAATATGGAAATAATAAAAATAGAAAACAATCCGCAAAAAAGAAAATTAATAGAAGAACTAGAAATACTTAAAGTTAAAAAAGAAGATAAAAATAAATTAATGAATATAAAAGTGGATTTTACAAATGAAGAAATATTTTATTATATATTAAACAATAAACAAAAATAAATTAAAATAATAAGAATAACACACTAAAAAATGACGAAATGCAAAAGGTTATAAGTCAAGAATGAAGAAATTAACGGGAGATTCTGAAAACAATTTGACGGACGTTAGAAAAATGCCTAACGGAAAAAGGTAGACAAAGTTCCCGTGAAGAGCGGTAGCAGCTAGAACCAATAGGAGGGGCGATGACATAAGGGGAGGGGCCTAAAGTATAAAAGCCTACAATGTACAGTTGATAGACGTTGTTTAAGACCTGAAGATGTCAGTAATGACGAAAAGCTTTGTCTAAATAATAAAACAATTATAGCAGTTTAGCAATTTTATAAAAGAAAAAAAAATGATTTATGAAATAAATGACAATTATGATAATGATAGTTCTACAAATTCTAGAAAATAGAACAAGTGGAAATTTAAGAACAAAGAAACAGTCTAAAAATGTCATAAAGATATGCTACAATAAACAATGCAGTTTATAATAAAAAAGCCAGAAGGTAATAAAGAATTTATAACCAAAAGATTTATATGATAAGAAAAGTTGAAAAATGTAATAATAGAAGAGCTTCCTACCATAATATCAAATGAAAGAAACATCCAGTTAACGAGTCAGAAGAACAACTGAGATAGGAATATTAAAATCTCTGAGAAATATAATAAGTAATAAGTGAAGTATCCCAAAGATATTTTTTTTTTAAATAGTAACAAATGTGTACTATTCTGAATATTTTTTTTAATCTGTCTGAAGATAATTCCAGCAGGATTAATATGTTTTTTGAGCAGAGATGATTTGCCTCTGTACTCAAATATGTGTGAAGTATTGGACAGCAGAGGAAAGTAGCGTACAGTGCCTCTCTGAACTGAACCAGCTCACAAAGTAGGGAACGATAGGGAGGAAATATCCCAAGGAGAAAATACTAAGAAGAAATATGAAAATGAAATAATAAATATGAAACTCAGATGACTATTACTATCAAGGAAGATCAAGTGAGAATGATATAAACTCAAATATAAATAAGAAAATTTTAAAATGGAAGGAAGTCCAAAATAGTAACAAACCTAGAATAATTATCATAAGCAATTGTTTCAGACAAAGCAAGTATAGTCTGAAAAAATTACTTCTGGAGAAGGGCATTCTGTAGCGTGACAGAAAATCCACTACATCTTAAGTCATATGAAATCATAAAGTTTAATTACACCAACAAATGTTATAATAATATTGAATGACATTTAAATAAATCAAGGGAATGAACCACGATAAAATAAAAATCCTCATTACATTATATATAAAAACCACTGTTTAAAAAAAACCAAAGAAAGTATCGAAGCAACTCATAGTATCATATCAGTAATTTACCCAGGGAGCTAAGAGCAGTAGACCAGTTATATAAGACCATATCAAGAAAAAAAGACTCAATTAAAGAGTAGTGAATACCAAAATACCCCAAAAACAAGAAAAGGGAAGAATAAAATTTGTGATCAGAAAGAAAACAATACCCTGATACCTGTAGAGAAGAATAAAGTCAGTATCAGTGAATAAATTAAATGTTCCAAACTAAACCTCAGTCGAGATAACACAAAGTACCTTGGTTTACCCAAGAATGAAGAAGGAAGACAAGAAGACCAGAAGAATGAAGACTAGAAGAGGGACAAGAATGAAGACTAGAAGAAGGACAAAAAGGAAGACCAGAAGGAAGATACGAAGAAGGACAAGAAAGAAGACAGGAGGAGAGGAAGAAATAGTATGAAAGAAACACCGTTGTAAAACCTATTATTATATAAACTACTATCAACCCCAAACCCACAAAAACTATGCAAAAGAAAGTATAACATACCCCAAAATCCTATAAAAATGTAATTATTTAAAAAACTAAAGTGCTGTATAGCGTTATAAGAAGTGAATCGACTAAAGCTATTGGGTAATAAAGAAAATAAACTAGTCTTAACAGTCCATGATTACTAAAGGTCTGGTCTGAGATAATAAGACTCAAAATATCAGAACCCACAGTGAAAGTGAATTTGTGTAAGTGTGTTTTAGAAATGCAATAAACTTAAAGTTGGTGAAGCTATAACTTATCAGTATGCAATATAACAACTTTAATATCTAATAATAAACAGCATAATAAAATAATAAAATGGAAGATTTCCAGTATTTTATTATTTCAATGTAAATCTTTATTTACAAGACATTTGTAAAAAAAATGATAATAAATAGAGTATAGGAGTTCATGTTTACTGATGTAGGGGATCACAAATAATAATGGTTTAGACCAGAAAGGACTGGGATTAATATAATATTAATAAGTGTAAAATGTTTAAATAGACTGTTTATTCACAGTCCTAAAATCAATGTGTTAGTAAAATGTATTTGTAAGAGTTATTAGAAAATAAGATTTATGTTATGTGTTCTAAAAAGAATTATGTTTGCTAAATAATAGCCTACATACCATTAATAATGTTTAAATAGGTATGCTATGTTAACTCAAAAATAGTTAAAAGATATATGTTCAAACCATGTCTGCAATATGTTCAATTGTGCAGATTGCTAAACAATGTTCATAATTATTTATTTTAATAACCGTAGTGTTAATTAACTACTACACCACACAATAAGTTATAAGACATGTTATTTTCATATAATTGTAATTATGTAAAGTCAGAGGAGGAGTTAAGTTTAAATTTATTTGAGAAAGACAGAAATATAAAATTCTAAAATCTAGGCCGTTTGGTGAATTCACAGAAACAATATAAACCAGTATAATTCACTTATAAATCCTGTAAACTAGCAAGATTTATATAAGATAACTCAGTTAATCACTAATAGGAATGATCCTATGAGTTAAAATGATAATAAGGAAATATACCTTAACATATTGTAAATTTTCAAAATATATAAATTAATTAATTTTAAAGAGCAATGTCAAATTTACAGATTAACACAAAAAACCAGTTCAAAGGTTTAATTTATATGTATTTAAGAAAGGAAGAGGAATATGACTAATTAAAATTTATTATAATAGTATTACTGATACCTAAAATGGAGGAATTTTGTATAAAGACGGAAATCCAATTTTGAGCCTATATTTCCAAAAAGTGAACAAAATTTGTTAATTTCCACAAAATGCCTACAGATATGGACTATAATACATCAATTTAAAGGGAATGAGATGATTAAACCAATAATAAGGTTCATAATTCATAAAAGTGATGAATAAAATAGATAAATTCCATATATAATGTAATATTTTATCATGTGTACAGGTAATCGAAATATGTTAACAATACTTTTTCAAAGATTAACTGGGTCAGATTTATGACCAAGTTAATTAGTCTTTTGTTGAATATCAAGCTGAATAGTTGTGTGAAGAACGTTCCTTTAAAACCGAATCGAAAATGGTACTAGCAGTTAGCCATTAAAATCAGTGAACCGAGAGTTAGACATTAGACACTTTTTTAAACTAAATCTACCCAAAACGTTCACGACAATAGTGAAAACAAACACCTAACTTCATAATACGAGTGATAGAAAACAGTAAAACATTATATTTAAACTAATTCACTCTACAAATCCTAACCATCTCTTGAAAACTTTAACCCACAGAAGTGAACACATACAAAATAAACTAACCAACACAAGTTTACACAGAACACTTCGTCAGAATACACCAAATAACTTAACAGACATATTACACCAGTGCGGGAAGATTTCAGACATTCACGAAGGTAATTTTGTCGTGATTTTTCGGACATGTCGACTTTGCAGTAACTACGCCAGGACTAGTAGCGGCCATCTTTTAATTCTGCAGAGCCAGCCTTCACGATCCCGCAGTGACGTCATCGTCTGCGTATGGTTTGACAGCATACATACACATTACTTATTGGAATTATTTAAATTTTATTGAATAATAATTATTGTATTTGTGTTAATTGTTAATGTTATACTTTCTCGTCACCCTTCTCTGACTATTAATTTTAATCGCTCAAAGAACCTGTCTTTTAATATATTAAATATCATAAATTTTGTTCTGTATGACACAATCGATAATTCCCGAGACAGAGTCGATAATTGCTCTCCATCGATAAAAAATCGATTATTTATTTAAATTGTCAATAAATCTATATATTTCCCTTATTTCTTATCTGTTACTTATTTCACAGGTTAATTTAAGAGTATTTATTAAGGCTGAAGGACTTAACTAAGAAGAAAATATTTTATTTGAATGAGATATTGGACCAGCCAGAAAAGTCACCAATCGATTGCTAACTGGAGTTAATCTATTTAACTCCAGACTTGGTTCAAATCTTCTAGAAGTGCATCGGCGGTCAATAAATACCTGCCTGTTATCAAAATTTTTACAAGAACCTTTTAAAACAGATTTATTTCTTATACACACCTCTTAATAAACATAAACAAGATTTCTTACTATTTGAAAATTTTATTTTTATAAAATTTTTCATCAACTTTTTATCTTTTGTAACGACCGGCATACAGCGGTCTGGTTGCAATATATATATATATATCTATATTGTTATTTTGGAAATAAAATTTTTTTCGAACTTTAAGATATCTGGTTTCTTGGGAATTAAATTTAATTTACGAGGGACATCCAGAAAGTAAGAATACAAGGGCTGTGTAGGACATAGGGAAATTTTTTCAAAGTTGGCACCCGTGACGTGTAGACGGGTTCTTAATGGTCAAAATGAGACATTGAGCGCCTCAGTCCATTACAAAATGTCGTCGCAGCAGCTTAACACGTCAACCAGTTCGTCCACTTGCTCCACGTACCGCAGGTGTGAGATTTCAAACTGAGGGTGAATCCTTTCTCGACTCAATTGTGACTGGGGACGAAATGCGGGTGTGTCACTATACTCCTGAGTCAAAAAGACAGCCTCTGCAGTGGCGCCATACCTATTCGCCAACATCCAAAAAATTCAAAGTTCAGTCTTCACAGAGGAAAATCATGGCATCCATCTTTTGGGACCGGAACGGGATCTTGTTGGTCGATTTCATGCCCAAAGGGACCACCATCAATACTGCTGCATATTGTGAGACCCTAAAGAAGTTGAAAAAAAATCAAAGACAAAAGGAGGGGAATGCTGACTCGTGGTGTGTCACTCCTTTATGACAACGCCAGACCCCATACCACCCAGCTCACTCAGGACCTGCTCGTGTCGTTTGGATGGGACATTATGACTCACCCACCCTACTCCCCGGACCTGGCACCCTCGGATTACCATCTTTTCACCAAATTGAAGGAGTTCTTGGGTGGACAGCGATTTTCGAACGATGAGGAGGTCATGGAGACTGTGAAAAAGTGGCTTAAGGAGGTGGAGCGGAAGGTATACAACAAGGGTATACAAAAGCTGGTGCCCAGGCTTCAAAAGTGCATTGACCTCAACGGCGATTATGTGGAGAAATGATACCATATTTTGGCACATACCCTGTAAATTTCATTAAAATATATTCATTTTTCGATTTTTAACAAGTGTTGTATTCTTACTTTCTGGATGTCCCTCGTAGAATAAATATTATAATTTATCTTTTAATCTAAAATTTAAATTTATTTAATTGTATTAAGGATTCTAAATATAATTTCTTAATTAATTAAATGGGAATTTTATTAATATAATTTCTTAATTAATTAAATGGGACTGTACTGAGCTTTTTTATTGAGTAGGTTAAATTTTATTTTTATTTTTAATATATTCTGAATAGTTTAGATTTATATATTTTAGATTTCAGTACAGTACTGACTCAACATATCATACAGTACAGAACTGAAAATAACATATTCACATCACGTCTTTGTGTCACAGATTTACAAGAAGGATATAAAAAAGTTTGTTAGTGAAACCGAGACAAACAAAAATTACTTAAGAAAAAAAATAGATTAATCTTCAAATATTGAATTTAAAATAAAAATTCTTTTAATCAGAGAAAGGAAACATTCACTTCTGTAGTTTATTTCATAATTTTTCAATTTCTGAAAATTTTAAATTCTAGTGTGATAAAATAAAAAGTGTTTGTGATAAAAGCTGTTCATTTGCTTAGTGCTTTACTTAAATTTCATCCTAGCCACTTAGTACTTTATAATAAATTATACATCACTATACCTATGAAAAGCAAAGACAAAATATTATGTAACTTAATGTTCTTTTGGTAATTCAAAAATCCTTTAATCCAAAATGATCGAACAAATTTTGTTTTGGATTATTGGGATTAAACTGTACTTTAAGACATAAAATTCTATAGAATCACAAAATAACAAATCACAACATACTGTCTTGTCAAAACATTGATATTTTTAATTGTGATTAATAAGAATGATAATGCATATTGATAAGTACAATTTTTAATAAGTAATATGTAACTTCAAACAGTATCCTGTACACCTCTGGCTCTCAGTGACAAAATAACTGGGCCTGCAATATGTGGGGCCTGGTTTAAAGAGGCCTTACTTAAGGGTTAAGTTTCAAAGTACAATAACTTCAAAAATTTGTCCACATTACAGGCTCCTTATACTTTCAGGATAATACTTGAAAGTCTATTCAGGCTTTTAAGTACTTCTTATGTTGTAAACTGTCTGTATAGAAGTGTTTATATCAAAATTATTTTAGACACATTGACGAGATGCAGTACTAATTGTTTATATTCATGTACTCCATTTAAAATTGTGTGCACAGTCTTTTAAAATATAGCTGCCTCATTAAACATTTTTTCTAGGAATTTTATGTATCTTTATGGCTTACCTGTTGGCACATGGATATAGTAGACAACTTGATTTTCTGGTGGACTCATATGTTCTTAGTTAGACTACTGCTAGCAGTAGTCCCTTATAACTTTATGGTCAATGAAATGTAACAAAACATATACAGTTACTATTCTAAATGTACTATAGTAACAAATCTGAAGGTTTTAGAATTATTAATTGTTTGGAAATTATGAATATCGTACTCAATATCCCTTACAGTGCCACATTTGGTAATCCATTATATAATACAAAAGTGAATGTCATAACTAAACATAAGTAAACATGAAATACATATAAACAACAAATCAATTCTTACCATATGTTGTTTCATCGTCTATTAAATAGCACCGTTTTGAAACTATATCCCACACAAGGCCCCTAAAAAATATATATAATTTACCAAGTAAAATTAAAGAAAAGACTTCTTTACAAACATCTATATTTACATACATATATATGCACTGATTATAATAGTATATAGTAACCTTGGTGATTTTATACAATCAGTTATTTGCAAAAATATAATTTTAAAAAATGGCAGAATATGTAAGTGTAAAGTGTATGCTTAATATAGGTGTAGCGCACAATGATCCAACACAGAATTATTCATTAGCTCTTTGTAGTGTTTATGACTATTACTGTATTATTGTAGTATTAAAGTTGCTGCTACTCAACTGTAATAGTATTTACAGATAAAAAGTATTACCTCCTACATCTGCAAGTTTTTGTCTCTGCTCTGGCACAGATTAAGTTAATGTCTCCACTTGTACAGTCTTGGTCAACTCTGCATCTGTCACCATATGTCCTCACTGCTATTAAGTACGGTAGAATTGATTATTATATATAAAGGAAACTGTATCATAGTATAATTCTTATACTACAATTCTTATAGTATCCTTAAATTGTAAAAACCAGTAATTTATTAATTACTAATGTACGTAATATTCACTTTAGTAACGACAAAGCCTTTAGGTCTATATTCGTGTGTGTGTGTGTGTGTGTGTGTGTACGCGCGTGAGATCATGCTTTTGTTTTTCATAAAACACTGCACTATCTCAGATATTATGTGTGCATAGTCTCTCTCTCCTCCCCCCCCCACACACACATACACATTAAATCTACTACAACGAGCACAATTGTATAATAACTTATCCTTAGTATAGTTCCATGGTATATACACATGAAATATAAAAACAATAACTTTCAAGTAGTATTTATTATTTATTTTCATTTCTATAAGTTATGTAATACTTAATAGGTTTAATTAATTTTTACATAAATGTTAACAGAACAATCAAAGAATGTTCCACATTTTTGTTTAGTAAATTTTATTATAATTCCCTTAATATCAGGCTTGTTGGGTGATCTAAGATCTATTGATGCTACTTAAAATTATTATAGTACTATTAATACTTTTTATTGGATATGCAAAATATATTTTTAGAAAGCACACACCTGAAAAATGTATATGAGAAGTTTATGGAGTATCAACCATTAGTTATAGAAACTAATTAAAAAGCATAAAGCAGTGGTAAAATTTATTCCATTACAATTTATTAAATTAGAAGAATATAAAGTTCATTTGCCCAAAAGATTTCTCTTGAAGTTAAATAATAGGATCATTAAGGATTTAAATAATAAATAATAATAATTTAAATTTGGTTTATAAAGGGCTGAAAGATTCTGTTGGCAGAAATTAAAGCTAAATAAAGTTCTCTGAGAAAGTAATTAGTTTTCTTAAATTTTATTTTCTTAAGAATGTTAATTTTGTTAAAAGGAAAAAGGAACCTAGGAATGTTTTTTTTTTTTACATTAAACAAATGATAACTGTAGATTACACTATGCTGCAAAAAAAACATTTTTGTATGATGATTTAGTGAAAATAGGTGTTTTAAATAGTGCTGCTAATTCCAGATGTAACCTTATTTTGTTTCTAACACGTCAGACTTTTTTTTACAAATTCATTATTTACTTTTAAGTTTTTACTACATTTATGATGATGATGATATAGTTGCATTGTTTCTATGACTTTCATGGCGAAATTTATGACAGCACAACAGAAGAATACATACTTATTGCACATGTTTCATATAAACCAGGCTGTATGACTATGTATATTAGTACATGTGACGCGCAAATGAAATAAATATTACTCAAAAGCCTGTTTTAGTAATTAAATAGAACTTATTTTGAGCACTTCATTTCAATTTCATTTTGAACATTTTACATTGAATAAAAACATATAATAAAATTATGTATGAGCAGATATGATAAAATATATACATAACATTTACTTTTCTTGTTCACTATGCTGTTTTATTTTTTTAAGCGTCTTTTCTGGTGGGTTGAAGTTTCTTTTTCCTGATTTGCACTCCTCAGCAGTGCAATTTCTCTTTAGCACAAAACAGTAGTTAGCCAGCATGTTAACATTCCAGTATCCCTGGTATCTCTTTTCCATGTCTATGATATCTTGGTGGAAACGTTTTCTAGTTCTTCCCTGACATTGCCAAGATTCTCAGGAAAAATCAATGTGTGAATGGGGATAGTGAAGTTTAACATCTTGTTACAGTCAAATTTCCTAAAATGTTGTAACATGGATTTTAAAATAGTTTTGTAGTTTTGATCTTTTTTGTTGTATTTTCAGAAGTCTCATCCATCAAATTTCTTATTTGCAGTCCAACAAAGATCCCTTCTTTTAACTTTTCAGTATATACTTTTGGAAACTTTGTCTGTAGGTATTGGAAACAGCTGCTCTCTTTTGCAAGTGCTTTAGTAAACTGTTTCATCAAACCAAGATTGATATGAACAGGTGGTACAAGCATTTTTTCCCATTGTAGAAGTGGTTGCTTGTAATAGTCTTCAAATCCGGTTGGAGATTTTCTCTTTTGAGCCAGTCTGTTATCTTCCAATATTTGTCCTTTGCTCGACTGTCCCATTCACAAAGGAAACATGCCTTTTTTGTATATCCAGATTGTTAACCAAGTAGCATGCCAACCACTTTCAAGTTACCACAAACCACCCAAAAATGCCTTTCATAGTTAAGTTTTTCAAAATAACGTTGAGATTTTCATAAGACACTTTCTTTGGCACCGACAGAAAGCCAGCTGGGGTATAACAAGTGTTGACAACTTATTCCTCTTGTCCTAAAAAAGTTCCTCACTTTGCGAAATCTAAATTACCCGGTTTTTAATATTATTTACACTCATTTGAATTGCAAAAAAATTGTAGATTATAGAGAAAAATAAATATTAAATCTGAAATAAGCACAAAAAAGTACTTTGAAACCACCTAAATTTATATGATCATCAAAACTCATGCTGCATAGTGTTATCATATGATGTCTACATGATGGCGCATACTATTATGTCAATATGATGCTCACTGAGCAAGTAAACTGCACAACAGGCATCACATCCTGTGCAGGCAAGCTGCACAGTTTACATCATATCTTCACTTTATTAGTTATATATTTGTTTACAGATTACACCGTAAATCAGTATTGCTTTGTGAACATGAAATACATTAAATACTTTGTTAAGTTTATTCTGAAATCTTGATTTTATGTCTTCATTTTTTTTATGTTTCAATTTTTACTATATAATCTATCAGATATGTGGCAGATTGTTCTGTTTTAATCATTAAGGAATACTTCTTAAGAAATCTGTATAAAGACACACAGTTAATAATTGTTCTGACACATATGTTAAGCCACTGTTTTATAAACTTTTCACTTTACTTATTGAAGTTTACAATAATTTGCACTATACTTAAGAACTGCACTTTTTGGTACTCTGTAGTAGTATTGCAACTGAAATCTTCTAATGTATGTTTACCACAGTCCATAGTCAATGGCAAGCTTTATCAGTAGTTATCAGTGGTAAGTGATCAAGCTTTACTGGTTGTTTTTCCTTGTATAGTTATCCCAAAAATTGCTTATAAAATTCAAGTAAATACAATTATTTCTATTAAATTATTTTTTCTTTAAAATCTTAATTTTGTTAATTTACATCTAATTTTTATCTAAATTTTAACTTACTCATTAGTTAAACTTACTCATAACATAAACCTCCATAAAGTGGTTTAAAATGTGCTTACTAAAGATAGCAGGGGCATATTTACAGGGGGGGGGGGGATCAGGAACAGGACCGGACCATCCCTCAGAGGGTCGAAAAATTTGATGAATTTTGTTAATCTCTTAATTTTTAGGCTGTTTTATTTCTTTTTCAGCTGTGTATGCTAATATAGTAGTAGCATAGTAACTCTTCTTCAAATACATATACAAACAGGTTTATTACACAGCATTAGGGTATATGTTTGAAATATGAAATAGATAGGAAAATCAATTCAGTCGATAAGTATCTTTCAACAATGTTTCAACAACGTGTATTTTTATTGTGTTATTATCATACTACTTTAATGGGACTGATTTCAGAATCTTATCACGTGTTTTTCAGCCACTTTACATATAGCAAGTTAAATTAGTTTTGTTTTTTCTGTTGTATGAAGCCGACCTGACTCCCTCCCCAAAGCCAAATTCTAGATATGCCACTGAAAGATAGCTCTGGTGGTTAGGTTCTATGTGTATTTTGTTGTGTGTCTACTAGATAATTTTGAAAAAGTGTTAGGTAAAGGGAGCTCTCCCAGAATTATAGAGAAGGTAGTTTATATTGTTTTATAGTAGTTTTCTCCAGCATTTTCAATGATACATATTCCGATGGCTCCTAAATTGGATTAGGAACCCCCATTGTCTATACATATATACATCGACATTGGTGCGTGCGTGCGTGCGCGCGCGCGCGCGCGCGCGCGCGTGTGTGTGTGTGTGTGTGTGTGTGTGAATATCACTCTTTGTACCAGACAAATTATTATTTATTATGAGTATCTGCTCACTGTGTTCAAATTATTATGAACATTTTTATTATCATATAATCATAAATGGCAGCACAATAGTATTAATGTCTTTAAGAAAATTATCCCACCAGAATCACTTTCTAACTAAACTGTTTCCCAAATTCAGATATCTTGTTTTTTTAGCAAGCATATTTATAAATTTGAATTATCACAAATCATACGTATAAGTTGTACAAAGATTAGAGTCCTCCTTATACCTGAGTTTGTGGGAAAATTTGTTTTAATCACTTTCTTACCCTTGAGGTTTATTTTAAAAACACTGTAGTAATTTTATCATAAATAGACTGTCATACAGTTATAAAATATACTTACTTACAGAACATGGAAACAGTCCTAGTTCCCTTATTGGTTCACATATGCATTGAGAATTGTGGCATGTATATCCAGCTAGCATAACACAGTCCATGGAGTCAGTGCAGTAATGTGCTCCTATACAGAGAAATATCTCAACTGCAGAAACAGTTATAATAAAAGTTTTTTCATGTTTATTTTATAATAATAAATTTATTGCATTAAGGACACATTCAATGGAAAGTTAATACAGTATATATGAATACAAATTGAATATTGCCTTTGAGTATTAAACCTAGTCAGCAATAAAAGCTTATGTGAGGAATAATAAAAAAAAAATAGTAAAGTCACGTTAATAGAAAAACAGGAATTTAACACAAATGTGGACTTTATCCTCTTCAAAGAACTACTCTTATATTGCCATTTACTTCTTATACCACTTTTGCCATTTCTTCACATAGTTCTTAGAGAAATTATTCTGTAGTTAATTCCCTTAATTTTAAGGGACAACCAGAGACAATCAGATATTACAAGTCACTAACTGAAACAAATGTGGTTTTAGCAGGTGTACAATAAGTTTCTTAATTAATATTAAAATAGATAGACTGTATGAAATGTAGACTTGTTATGCTATATGGTATATGCTATACATGGTATATTTGTTTATTATTCTTCATTCGTTCTTGATATAATTCCAGTTTATAATGACTATTCCAGTTCTTGAAATACTTTTTATTACATTTATCATTTCCAGTAGTTACACAAGGTAAAAACTTCACTCACACAATCTCCTCCAGTTCATAAAAGAAATTAAAATTAGGCCTACTTTACAAATGATTTTGATTGGTGTGTTTTTTGTAGAGAAGAAAATTTGTATATAATTCTTGGTGTATAAAATATATTTTATGCCACTATAATAGCAAAATTTGAAGTTGATCAGATAATCAGACATAAAAGAAAGAATATTTTGTATATACTTTTTGCATTATAAGTTTGGTAAATCTACTTATCTTTGGCACAGATTTCTTCCTTAATTTTGTAAGACCTAATCTTGAAATAAATCAGTATTTATAACTATTTTATTGTTACATTCTTGGATTTCGTTGTCCATGTCGTGTCCGTTACTTAACTAAATACAACTATTTCATTAACGACTCGGAACACAAAGTTTTTTATGAGTAAAAACATAAAGGTAAAACATTGTAAGGTAAAACTTTGTTTTTACTCATAAAAAACTTTGTGTTCCAAGTCATTAATGAAATAGTTGTATTCGTTACATTCTATATTTAATGTTACATATTTACATTTACATTCTGATCACATTTCATGACAACATTAAAGACTAAATGTTTTTACTGTAACTAACACTGAGTAAACATCATCTTCAGATATGCTGTCCATACTAATATACTATTGATGTTACATAATAGCTTTGGTATTACTGGTATTATATTAAATGATATTATTGTAGTGTGGACCCTAGAAAATATTTGATGTGTCATGTGTTTTGCCTAATATTTTGGGCACATATTTCTGCATAGACACAAACATTCAACACTGTGCTTAAAACAACTTCCAATACCAATTTTCAATGCTGACTGTTGTTCGACTGCTAAAGTCTTAAGTAGACTTAAGTCCTTTGTATTTAAAAAATAAGTTATTTACATTGAGGATTTTATTTTATTAGTTCTGATATATAGGTGTATATGTGAAACAGCAATTTCAAAATAATGTTAAGAATTCTAACAACAATAGTGTCAAAATTTAGTTAAGAATAACAAAATAATGTTATGAAACAATTACGAATCCAGTAAGAAGAAGCAGTTACTCAACAATTAGATAGATCACCATTTTAGGGGAAAAAAAAACTTAAATCCTTCTAAGCTATTCAGTCACATTCAAAAGTAGATGGCAATGTAATGGAATGAAAGAGTAAAAACACACAAAAATTGTGTTATTTGTTTTGGTAGGTGTTGTTGAACCAAACAGCATATACGAATTATACAATTAAATTATGCCTCAATAGTTTCAGTTGCAACTAAGAACAAGGATGTTTATTTGACAGACAATATTTGCTTGTCTGACTGCAAAAGAAGGAACAAAATAACATTCATTAATGATAAGTCAGCTTATAAAATCCTGTTGTCATGGCTCAAATTTAATAGTGATACTTAAATTAAATGATGAAATTTAATATTTGAAATTTATTTATCTACTCAGCAAAAACATCTCATTTTAATATGATTCCGTGGAGTGATGATATAATGATAAACAGACAGATACATATCAGATAACAGAATGATAGACCTATCAAATAACTGATAACAATAAGTAAAGGGCAAGTTTGTAATTGTGGCTTATCAATTTCCAGCTTACACAAATATATTAACTAAAAAAATTATACATGATTTGCTAACATGTTGCACTTTCTTATACAATTACGAATCGTTATGAACACTGGTTAGTATACAAATACTTTAAAATGTATGTTTGTTTACTGTGCAGTATTTGCAAACTGCTGCTCACTTATTCAAAATTACTTAATTGTTGGACTTAATTGGATGGCAGTAGTATTATTAATAGTAAGAGAAAACTATCAGTTTTCCTTACCAGATGCCAGAAAATTAGTCAGTTCGAACACGAACACAAACGCACAGGCAGCAACAAACCCCACAGCTTCCATTTCATCCAACGCTCCGAAATGCAACTACTGTACTGTACCACAAAAACAGGCTAACTTCATTCCACTTTCTCCCCTCCGCCAATAAACTCTGACTTCATATTGATTTCAGTGCCTCCCTCAGGAAGAGTTCAAAATCAGATCCAGCATAAATTCTGTTATCCTGGATTGTAAAAAGGTTACTGTTTCGTGTCATTCACTGAACCCCGTTCCGTTCGCTTTCGCTCTTGTTTACTTTCGCTACTGATTTCCTTTACCTAACCAACAAAATAATAAAGATTCCGACAGGACTAAATTAAAATAAATATTATGTAGGCCTAAGGAAAATGATTGTCTCTAAACATCAGGCAGCATATCACGTTAACTTGAAAGTTAATTAATATTACTGTGGCAAAATATTAATTCACGTATTGAAGACAAATTATTTACACAGAATAGAGCGTTTTACGTAGTTGTGTTTATAATGACGAATTATTTAATTTTTATATAAAAACAAAACTCTTCTATTAATTTATTTTAAGTTTGCGTATAATCTTTCATGCTTAAATCTGGTGTAATTTGACATACATCTAGACTTGTTACAAGTACGTAACTGGTGTTGAGATCTGATAGTTTCTACCATAAAACATTTAATAACACCAAACCTGTGACTTGCAACAAGTGTTTTCAATGCGGAACGGTCTGTTAGTATTACTGTCGACATGAATAATTTATATGTTGTGTTTACCAAGACTGCTGGCGCTTTATCACGTTTAATTGTTAGCAAGGTTGTCTGGCTTCTAAAGGGGCACACTAAAATTTAGTTGGAGATCATTTTCTGTCGCGCAGCCGACAAAAAAGAAATCTAGGCACTGTAATCCTACACTAATCTAAAACTTATCGAGATCAGGAAAGGGGCTTCTATAATACTAGCAGACATTCTGTCGGTAATTGGTGCCTAAAATTACAGGAATAGTAATTACAACCGAAATGTTCATCGCATGATATTTTATTTTCTTATTTTGAAACAAATGTGTGTAATCAGAATTTTAAGAAAAGCTCAGAAAATAAAGGAATGAGATACGAATTTAGAAACTATTAAAAAAACTGCAAAAAGAGGATACATGCGCGAGTTATACAATTAAATTAAGGTATTTTGTTGCAGCAATGTAGGAAGATGGCAACAGAAAATAGAATTAAATGAAGATAGACTACCGAATAAACCTATTAAAGGCGAATTAGAATATTAATGAGCATACATATGGTTGTTCGAAGAACATGTGATATTTGAATCAACTAAAGTCAAATTATGGTAGTGGACAGATCAACTGTATATAGGTATGTAGAGTATCGGTCCCATGACGCTCCCTTATGAAACTCCAGATATTTCTTCGTTACAATGGCGTGACGTCCATGTAACCGCTGTTGCCAGCGGCAATAGTACAGAAGATGAAAGAAAAGAAAATTAATTATCTCAGAGAGTAAATACTTTAGTTATTGATCAATTTGAAATTTAAATAACATCAGTAAGGAAATTTGTAGAAAAGCATAATATTGCTTTCGTACAGCTAAGCGCTTGAACTGTCATTTTAATGTGTGTTGCCAGCTCAAAAATCGGCGAAATTAGTGGAATGTTCAGTAGCCTGTGGTCATGGACCTCGTTGTAGTTGTCACTGTAGAGCAGTAGTCGGCAACCATTCTCCCCAAAGTGATTTTTTCAAGTTTTACATTTCTGTGCACTTTATGAAATAAATAGTGTTATTGTGGTAAGTTCTTTAATTTATTTTTATTAAAATGTTTTCCTGTTTAACCAGTTTTTTTTTTGTTTAAAGTTTTGTTAGTTTTAACGTGCGTATGAAGATGACAAATTGTTGATGACCTACTCCTAATGTGAAAAATTGTCACATATGAAAAATACTGCAAAGCTTTTTTTGATTTGGTCTTCCACATCGCTAAATACGTATAGCCTAAGCGTAAGGGTATTATAAAGCGACAGTTAGTGTTTGTAAATTCCGGCTATTGAACTCCACACCTTTCTATTTTCCATTGATGGGGTAGGGAGGGGTGCGCCCATCGAACTGGTCCTCAGTTGTATAGGTCTATGCGCCCCCATAAATTCAAAGGTTGCCTATGACTGCTGTAGAGACTAGTCGAGGTGACATATTCGTCCGTCCAAATGTGTTGCTTCTGTGTACACTAGCAAAACGCTCAGTTGGAAGCTATCTTCTTTTTCGAAACCGACGCATACCTGTTACTCCTTTGACCTATTTCTGCTTTTGTTAGTATAGTTATGTGTTTTTTGTTCACTTTATTATTATTTCCTTAAATTTTTGGTGACCGTCAATGAATGAATGTTTTAGTGGATGGTTAGTGAGGATCGGTCAATAATATAAAATTTAGCTATTTTGCGTCGACGTTTCGACAATATTTATTATCATCTTCATGACCTGTGTATGAAATACAATAGAAATATCAAACATAACGAAACAATTATATATTTGGGTGAATGTGTTGGTGTATGTGAGTGTGTGCGTCCGTATGTATGTATCATTTTATATGTGATAGTTTGTTTAAATCTTCAAATTATCCTTAAGAAAATGAGCAAATTATAATAAGAGAGAACTTAATTTATACAGTATTACAATTTAAATTACTAAATGTAATGATATTTTAATTAATTAAACAAACAGTAATCAACAATTGGATATTAGATTGGTACAAAAACTGTACCTACAGCAGTCAACATATAGCAAAGTAATATATTACCTATAACTAAAACAGATTAGGGAATGTTCACTACGTAATTATTAAAAGTTATTTTTACCATGTTTCACTCCCTACTGGTGTTAACAAACAATAATAATTTAGAAACATACAATATACACAATAACTGTAGAACATTACGACTTAAATCAGATAGTTGACAAAGGTTATACAAACAAACGTTTCTGGTAAATTTTACTAAAAGGTAAACTTGAATAATAATTGTAATCATGTTATAAAATAAAGTCAAGAGTACTATAGAGTAATGTAATTTATGTATGTGTCCACAATCACAGCTTCTCTCTCACCCATTCTCCCCCTGCCAGTCTTCTCACAGCCTCTCACTCTAACCTGAAATCACTCTATAACTCACTATCACTCCCACTCGCTCTCTCTCTCTTCTACATCTCACTCACTGTCTCCCTTCTTCCCTCTCTCACTCTTCCACCCTTCGCTCTCTTTCTCTCCCTCTCATTATCTCTCTTCATTCTCTCTCTCTCTCTCTCTCTCTCTCTCTCTCTCTCTCTCTCTCTCTCTCTCTCTCTCTCTCTCTCTCACTTGTCTTTGCCCACGATTGGCAGATGGCTTTGCAGGTAGTCATGGCCAGTTGTTAGTCGGAATCTTGCAACCGCTTCCGATGTTTCTAGATTTCTGGATATTGGACCTTGAGATGCCAGGCGTTCCCATCTCTTGTTTGCACTCAGCTCCTTCATCATCTCTCTGGTGTGGTTGCTTATGGAGCGGCTAATTAAGTTTCTTGCAGCTTTCAAGGCCACTCGTTGGTCTGCTTCAGCTCCTTTTTTGGGCAAATCGTCTGCTCTTACGTTTCCCAGGATGCCTACGTGGCTAGGAACCCATTGCAGCCACACATGCCATCCACAGTTTATCAGTTTCTCAAGCATGGTGCGACATTGGACCGTGCGCAAGCAGTCAGTTGGGGAATTGTTGCTTATTGCCAGTATGGCCGCTTGTGAGTCAATTAAGAAAACGACTTTTTGTGGGGGATGGTCAGAGGTCTGCAGGGCAATGGCAGCCTCATAGATTGCACATACTTCCCCGTCATAGTTGTTGGCATTTGTGCCCACTGCAGTAAATCCTTCGGAGAAGATGCAGTGCCACCCCGCTGCTGCTCCTTTTAACTCTAGAATGTAAGAGCCATCGGTGTAAATGTGCAGCCAGTTGTTCGGTGGGTATAAGGTGTTGATGGTTTCTAGAGCACATGCCTTTAGTTCCTGAGGGCACGATTCGTTCTTTCTGGAGTTCAGGTTTATGAGGTCCATTCGGTATCCTGGTAGGGCTGCTGCAACTGTTGAATAGCTCTGGATAGGCGCTGGATCATTTAGCGGGAGATGGTACTTTTCTCTTAAAGCTTGAGCGTGAGTCATGGGGGTAACTTGCGTTTTGAGGCGCTCCGTTGCAGGCTTGTAGTTACTCCAGAATTTTCCGTCCACTCTCTTCGCTCTTTCCCAGAAATTTAGGGTGTTTTTGTCCCTCCTTGCTTTCAAGGGTTCAACTCCAGCCTGCAGCTGCATAGCCGTGATAGGGGTTGATTTGGCCCCGCCAGTGATGGTTCTTAGTGCGTTATTTTGAACGACATCATATTTAGCTAGCTTGGCCTCATTTATTGAAGAGATAACCTCACTTCCGTACTCCATTACCGGTCTCACATACGTTTTGTAGGCAGTGGCCAATACATCCTGAGTGGCTCCCCACTTGGTTGCTGCCAGCCTCTTTATCAAGTTATTCCGTTTTTGGGCTTTCTCGGCGGTAGATTTGATGTGATCTTTCCACATAAGCTTAGTATCTAGAGCAATTCCTAGGTACATCGAGAGAGCAGTTTGATGAATAGTGCTGCCTTTGTAGGTTATATTGACTGCGTGGGATTTAGTTGACATTGTAAATAGCTGGGTGACCGTTTTCTCGGAGTTCACTTCCATTTTATTCGCTGTAGCCCATTCTTCTAGGTGCGTCATAGCCTTGTTAAGGGCGTCTTCGAGTGCTTTGATTTTACTGCTGGTGGCCCATATAATAACATCGTCGGCGAAAAAAAGGCATGACCCTCCTGGCGAGTTCTGTATGTAGTCCTCTAGATCGTCGATCATGAGGTTGAAGAGAAGACAGCTTAAGACGGCGCCCTGTGGCAGACCCTGTCTCAGTTGTTTGTAAGAAGATGTCGTGTTAAGGAATTTACACCTTATGAGTCGCTGTGACAGGAAACTTTGGATCCACTTTAGCATGTTGCCTTTTATTCCCAACAGTTTAACTTTCTTTATAAGCATCTGACGCCAGACCTTATCATAGGCAGCTTTGAAGTCAACGAGGACAGCAAGGGTTGATTGTTTTTTGTGAAAACCATCTTTCACTGACTGAGTGAATTTGATTATTTGGTCAGTCGTCGATCGGTGTTTGCGGAAACCAGCTTGGTTTTCACTAATGGCCCCCTTTTTCTCTAGGAATTCTCTGAGCCTAGGCTCAACCATTTTTTCCGCGGTTTTGCAGCAGACGCTGGTGAGGGAGATTGGCCTGTAGCTGTTTAGGTCATTTGCTAGCTTTCCTTTCTTTAGTAGTGGTATCACTTCAGCTTTTCTCCACTGCTGCGGCAAACCTTTTCTCCATGTTATCTATAATGTTGTGTTATAAAGTCTGTAACCCTTTAATACAAGTGGTAAATCATTTCTGTAATCGTGTGCATAATTCTCTATTTTATGAGGATGATGTGTAATAAAAATGGTGAATGTTTTAGAGTGCCAATCGTGGGCAAAGACAAGTGAGAGGGAGAGAGAGAGAGAGAGAGGAGAGAGAGAGAGAGAGAGAGAGAGAGAGAGAGAGAGAGAGAGAGAGAGAATGAAGAGAGATAATGAGAGGGAGAGAAAGAGAGCGAAGGGTGGAAGAGTGAGAGAGGGAAGAAGGGAGACAGTGAGTGAGATGTAGAAGAGAGAGAGAGCGAGTGGGAGTGATAGTGAGTTATAGAGTGATTTCAGGTTAGAGTGAGAGGCTGTGAGAAGGACTGGCAGGGGGAGAATGGGTGAGAGAGAAGTTGTGATTGTGGACACATACATAAATTACATTACTCTATAGTACTCTTGACTTTATTTTATAACATGATTACAATTATTATTCAAGTTTACCTTTTAGTAAAATTTACCAGAAACGTTTGTTTGTATAACCTTTGTCAACTATCTGATTTAAGTCGTAATGTTCTACAGTTATTGTGTATATTGTATGTTTCTAAATTATTATTGTTTGTTAACACCAGTAGGGAGTGAAACATGGTAAAAATAACTTTTAATAATTACGTAGTGAACATCCCCTAATCTGTTTTAGTTATAGGTAATATATTACTTTGCTATATGTTGACTGCTGTAGGTACAGTTTTTGTACCAATCTAATATCCAATTGTTGATTACTGTTTGTTTAATTAATTAAAATATCATTACATTTAGTAATTTAAATTGTAATACTGTATAAATTAAGTTCTCTCGTATTATAATTTGCTCATTTTCTTAAGGATAATTTGAAGATTTAAACAAACTATGATACATACATACGGACGCACACACTCACATACACCAACACGTTCACCCAAATATATAATTGTTTCATTATGTTTGATATTTCTATTGTATTTCATACACAGGTCCTGAAGATGACAATAAATATTGTCGAAACGTCGACGCAAAATAGCTAAAATTTGTATTATTGACCGATCCTCACTAACCATCCACTAAAACATTTATTATTATTAATTTGATTATTTGTGTTCTCATTTGTTTTGTGTAAATATAGTGGCTTCAGATACCAGGACCCTCTTCTTCCGCCAGCGAATGTATTTGTGTGACAGAATATATATCGGTACTAAAAAACCTTTTGATTCGCTTATGTTTAATGAAAAGTGTGATATGGTCTAGAGTGATATCATTAGATCTACTCCTGATCTAAAGACTCCAAAATCAACATCATCTGGCGGTTACGTTCAGTATTTTAACGTTGCATGGTATACGGAACAATCTTGGCAATGTGGGTGTTCTAAGTTGATCAAACCTTTCTGCAGGATATGTCATTTCTTTTCAACAGAAAACATTTTGTGGAATAATGATGATGTAGGAATAATTGTGGATAATTTTGGAACTGTCCGTAGTTGACATGAAAAATAAAAAAATCGTGTCTTTTCAATATGTACTTTAGCCAAGTTTGGTAATACGAGAATTGACTTTTCATTAAGTAATGCTTTTAAGCAAGCGACAGATAAATATAAAGAAAATGTGAAACGTAACAGATATATTTTGGAACGCTTAATAAGTGTTACTCTTTTTAGTTCAACAAGAATTGCCGTTTAGAAGTAATGGACGAATCCTCTAATTCACTTAATAAGGGAAACTACTTCGAATTGTTAAATTTACTCGCTGAAACTGTTGATAAGCTGTATCATCGCTTACAAACTGCAACAGTGTTTTACGGTACTTTTAGTGTCATTCAGTATGACATCTTTGAGTGCATACCCCGTTCCCTCATTAACAAAATTAAAGAAGAAATAACCGTTCTATAATTTTGTTGCCATATTTATGGATAAAACAACTGTTGTTTCGAATAAATCCCAACTTTCAACAATTTTCCGTTAGGCCTATGTGACTTCGAAAGGCAAAGTTGAGGAGAGATTTTCAGGATTTTCGGATGTTAGTAGTCAACTCCTACTTTATTTGATTACGTAGGCTAGTTCCAGTGCCGTAAAAAACTAGTCGCACAGACATACGATGTCGTACCAGTAGTGTCTGGTTCTTCAGGCCCTCGTAAAAGAGAAACATTCGGATCCGAAATATTGATTGTCCACTACTTTATTCACTGACTTACTTTAAGAAAAATCTGTAGAATGTATAAAATAATGTAAAATATTTTTTTCAAACGGTGTCAGGGTTTCAGTTTTTCACAAAAGCTTCCAACAGAACTAACGCCCTTGATCGCGAAGTTAAAAAGCGTCTTCCGACACTGTGTATCACTAGATGGATATACAAAAGGAGGATGATTGACGTGATTTTAAACTATACACCCGAAATGTCCAGACTTTTCAAGTAAATGGGAGAAGACAGTGAGGAATGGGATGCCGAAACATATACTTATGCAACTGGTTACTATCGGAAATTTGGTTATTATCAGTTTAATTTTTTACTCGAAGTGTTTTCTCCTATATTCCCGAAATCTGATGTTCTGTTCAATATTTTACAACACCATCTGCTATAGTAAAAAAATAGCAGATATTGGCTACTGTAAAAAGAAAATCTGCAAATGTTAAAGCGATTTATCATCTTTGCGTGATATTTTTCATGAAGTTTGGCAAAAGATAAAAACTTTAAATGTGCCAAAGGAAGCATCATGTTCAAAAAGACTTCGAGTAAATGAAATTGGTAGTTATGCTGATAAAAAAGTTTCCTATCGACGGCGTTTCTTTGAAGTAATTGACACTCTGAAAGACCAAATTACCGTTAAATTATCAGTTATCGATAAACTAGAATTTCTTGCTTTACTAGATTGCGAAAAATACGCTGACTTTAAAAAATAATTTTCAGGCAAGGCATTTCAAGTTTTATTAAAAAACTACGTCAGTTTCTTTAATATGACCCATTTGAAAAATGAACTGTTGTAAAGAGTTGCAACGAATTTATAAACAAGTCGGTGTATAACCTATCTTACTTGTTGGTGGACTCTCTCAAGCACTACAGGAAATTACAAAACTGTGCGCATTGACACTTACAATTCCCGTTTACAAGTGCTTCTGCAGACCGGTAATTTTCAGCCCTAAGGCGCATACATACCAGGGGAATACTCAGGGTCAGAGCAGACTGAAAAATCTTTTCTACATAACTTGAAGAAATTTCTACATTTTATGACTCCATTAAAACTTTTTTTTTAGAGAAAAATCGACAAATCAAACTGCATTACAAGTAGACAACAAGTACAACTCTAAGGTAATTTATAAACAATTAACTGTTAGGCTAAGTTTTAGTCCTAGCAGCAAGCACGCCATGCCACCGCTTCATTCATTCTAGTTCTGAATTTTCGATCAGTTAGATGTAACTTATTAAGATTATATTGTTAAGTGGGAGGATCTTTAATTTTATACATGAAATCAACATGATAAACTTTTTCAAAGACTTGGCTGACGTCCAAGATTTGAAGTACAGAATTGAAATATCAGAATTATCTAAGGTTTGCTTAATTACTTGAGTTTTTCGGTGAGCTTTCAGGATAATGAATAGTTCTGACGAAAGTCAAATTGATGTAGGGAAATCTTTTCAAAGGTAGATCATAATTTATTCTGTGGAGTAAATGCCTTTCGAGAAGGTTTGAAATTATCGGCAGTAGACTAATTGGACAAGATGTAACTTCGTGGCTTTGGGAATAGTAATTTTAGCAGTTTTCAGTTGCTTGAAAAGTAACTAAACCTTAAGACTGCGTTAAAGATTTCAGTGGCGTAGCTAGACTTTTTGGCACCCGTGGCAAGGGGATCGTCGGCCGCCTCGCCTTCACAATTAAAAGTGGACAAAATAGCACAAATGAAGGCCCATCCAGTGAACAATGTACTTAATAAATACAAATGTGTAGATTTTTGTATGAAAGCACGTCTTAAGAATGTCTTAAGAATATTTGTTAAGTCAAAATTAAGAAAATACATATAATATTACCGGTATTCAGTTTCTATACATTTATTAGTAAGAAATTTAGACTATAAGAATGTAGTAATATAAAAAATTTATAACATATAAACGTTCTAATACACATGCAAATTCCTTGTAGGTCTAAAGCGCATCGTCAAAACAATATCCTAATGGAACATAAAGTTAAACAAAGAACTACATTGAAAGTAATAAAATAAATTACTTACCATTACAGGTTAATGGTTCCGCCTTCTATTGATAAACACTTAATATTTAATAAATATTTAAAACAAGACATTTAAAATGTAACTTTCCTGGTCTTAATTGCTGCAAAGTCGGTTATTAAATTACTGTAATCTAAAGACGATGCAATGTCGTTTTCAGTTGAAAGTATCGCTAGATTTGATATCCTGTCTTGAGATCGTAGGTACAATTTAAGTTTACTAAACGATCCTTCACAAGAAGACACAGACACTGGTAAAGTAAAGAAAAAACCTTTGCTTTCACGCCACCATATTCACTATACCACTAGTTATCACAAATTAAGTCCGTCTTGTTACATGGTACTTGATTCCAATACAATTACTATATATCATGGGAAACGCGTTGATCATCTGATACCGCGTGAAGATTGATTAAACTTGACAAAGTACTGCGTGATATACCGATAAGACTGAAGATTTGAGTTATGCCGTCTGAGTTCAACTAACGTTACCTGACTTCAATTAATTTATTTGAGTACCGAGTTACTAAGATAACTGTCTTCTGCGATTCTGAGAAAAAACTGACTTACTCACTCACTAACTAACTCCGATTAACTAACATACTGGAGTACTGAGACAAAATTAAAAATGACCAAAACTTCTACATATCTCTAACTAACTGACTTAACAGCCTTATGTAAAAACTGTTCCGTATGTAACTGCTCGATGTATAAAAACTGCAAAAAACTAACTATTTAGATTATAAAGCTGACAAAACTGACTAAAACTAACTAACTCTAGATTCTAAGTCTCCCAACATATATTCTCCGTTCCTTCCACCACCAAAATTTCTAACATCAACCGCCAAAATCCCCACTTTAGGCAAAACTCAACTCTGATTGGTATATCCAACCCTCTCTTATCCAAAATTTTCCATCTACTCTATATTTTCTTAGAAGATAACGCCTACCCTACATAACGCACTTGGTCATTGGGCAGAACCTTCCCCTTCTTATTGAACTGGACTATATCGCCAATCGCCTTCTTCCTTCTATCTATCTCCTATGGTAAAATAATAAATTCTCCGTTGGCACGTGTTCAAACCTACCCTTCAAGTCCCTCGTCAAACTGATTGACGTTAATGATCTCACTAACTTACGTTACAATGTTAACTATCATAAATATCTTAGAACAAGGGCTGCCACGTTCCCTGCTCCTGGCTTTGTGCAAGAGTTTTAATCGGGTTCCCTGTGGTGAAACATTGTCTCTTGCAACTCTATTGTCGCATCACGGGATCTGTACCATATCGAATTTCGTTTTGTATTCGTTGTGGACACTCAGTCGCCAACACGATTGTATACTCTAAAAGAATAATACGTTTTCAAGGAAACTCTCGTTTACCCCATTCACCCACCAAACGTTTTCTCTTTTCTTTTGACATTTCTTATTGAAACACTACGAGTACTTACAGCTAGTATACAATAGTATTTCCACACGTGTGCGATATACTGTATACCCCAATATAAATTTTGAGTTAACAAAAACTGACAGTTTGTCTGGTAGAACAGTATGCTATCCGTCTTTTGTCAATTTGTAAGCGGACATCATGCTGTTTCAAACGGTCTTACGCTTACCCCTATAACAATATAGTTACGCTCTTATGGAGTTTCACACGTCCTTTGGAATAACTCGTGTCTAGTAACTGATTTATGGTTATAAGGTTTGACGTTTCTTACTTCCATATATTCAAAAATTTCCGATCGCTATAAGTGTCAATGCTTGAATAAAGCTTGCTGCTTTGGTGTGCAAGATTTTCTGGATTTTGTCCATAGAAGAAAGAATATCTTTCCAGGAAAAGAGCAAGGTCACAAAAGTAAAGTTTTATATCGCATTCATTATTAATGTTTCAATATATCTTCCGACGTATCAATTGTTTCAGTCGGAGTATCCCTCAGTTTCTCCAGTGAAGCGATCATTTCATCCAACTGAGTGGATATTGCATCTGCTTTTGAACTCCACCTGGTATCACAATGTCCTTTTAGAGTAATATTTACGAAGTCTTTAAGAACACTCCATCTATGAGTGGAACAGGGAAAGAAGGTGAATAGACGTTCTACTGTCCCAAAAAATGTCACTGCCTGAGTTGCATGAAATTCAACATAAAGTTAAGTGAATGATTGTCACAGGGAACAAACAGAACTAGTTGATTCAAATCTAATATTCTCTTCTGAACTCCTGAGTGAATACCAGCCATTGTTGCTTGATTGTTCATATGATTGACCTCTGCAATCGCTAAGATTCAATCCATGAAGTTTACTTGTATTAACTTGTGTGATCCTCTCCGCTGTTTTGACTTCTAAAGGATTAAAGTCTATGAAAGCTTCCTTGATATCAACAGAATTCCGTTTAAATTCAACAAATCTTATAATCTGAGACATTTGTTCTACATGTACAGCATCTGGTTTTGTGTCAAATATAATACTAAAGTACTTCGCCTTCTTACATGCAGTAATAATATATTTGCGCACTATTTCTCCTAACAGGCTTATTATTTCGTTTTGAATAGTTGCCGAAAGATACGATATACACCCAGATTTACGAGAGACTGAATCCAAATGAGATCTCATGACAAGGTCAAATTTAGCCAAATATTTTAACAGAGCCAGAAAGTTTCCAGGATTTGGATTGTTAGTAATTGACTCTCGATGTCCTCTCAGTGCCAGATTTTGTTGTGCAAGAGTTTGTACTGTGGCAATGAGCCGTTTGAGGATTTCTTTCCATGTCTTAGCTGCTTTACTCATTTATTCCTGAAGTAGACCATCAATAAGTCCCCCTTTGTTTAAAGAACGTTCCAGTTCCTTCCATTCCAAAAACACAGAGCGATGAGCAGGACTACTTTCATGATCCTGAATACGGAGATTAAATTTTGCCACGACGATAACCCATTGTCACTGTTGAAATTGATTCTTTGATAGTTTTTTTTTGGTGGAAATAAAGTGCAACAAAAGCAAAATAGAGATTTTTTAGTTGGAGAAAAACACGTCCAAATGCGATTTACCTTTTCACCATTCTGCAAGGTTTTATCAAACCACTACTTGTTTAAGGATCGCCCAGCTTCATCTTCAGGAAAATGGCTGTTCTTGTTCTGCAACTGACATGTTCCTCTATTCACCATTATATCTCGAAAGGACTGAGATGTCTCGCTTGGCCAAGCATGAACCAGAGAAGCAGGCTGGTTATGCTTCTTATGTGAAAGGAATAGTCATATCAAAGAAACAATTTGTTTGTAGTTTTATAAACTGAAAACATTTTTTTCAAGTCTATGCTCACTTTTCCGCCCTCCTAATAGGTGCCCCTTGCGCCCCCCCCCTAACCACTGTATGCGAGTGAGGCGTGGGTCATGACAAAAAAGGAATGCGGCAAGATTCAGAGTGCTGAAATGCAGTTTCTTCGACATACTTTAAATTATACATTGCAAGATGGAATAAGTTATGAAGATATCAGAGCAGAACTCGAAGTAAAGGACATAAATGAAATTATTCAATTTACAGAAGACAATGGTGGGATCATCTGCAAAGGATGAGAAAGGATCGATTGCCGAAAGCTGCACTGAACTATGTGGGTCGTCCGAGGATGAAATGGGTGCCGGAACAGGTTTATATAACCTAATCCTTGAAAAGGAGAAGAAGAAGAAGAAAAAGAAGAAGAAGACTTCATGACGATACAGATCCTGGGACATCCATATAAATTTTAGATAGACGAAACTTCGTCATATTTTATTGGAGCTGAAGGAACCGACATGACAGTAGGTTCGCACATTATAAAATGTAGTGCTTTTTGGGGGGTATCTTGGAGTCACGTTATCAGAAATTGGTAGAACTGATGAAAATACGATCAACAAAATAAAACAAGGGAAAATCGTGATAGAGCAGGTGAATTCTGCGCTTTGAAGTTGGAAAATAAAGGACAAACCACAAAAGATGATTTGCTCAGCAACTATAGTCATTATTTATGGTTCTGAAACTTTGAAGATAAATCAAAGAATCTCCCGAAGGATGCAAGCAGTGGAAATGGACTTGTGGATGAAGGTCTTGTGTCCAGACTCCAGTGCATTAGAAAAGATGATATCAGTAGGCAACGTGATGTTGAGAAGACAATTTTAGACATCGTAAATAAAGCGTCCCGTAAGATACGACCGCGTGTGGAACGGATGTCTCACGATCGTTGGACCAAAAAGTTGCTAGACCGGATTGCAACTTGACGACTGAAACGGGGTTGACCCAATAGATCATGGAAAGAGGACTTAAAGGAGAACGGATGAGAGGGGGGAAATGAGACTTGGAAAGTGGTAGTTGGTACAACAGACGCTCTGGTGTGCAGTATATGAGGGAATACAGTAGATTTAGAAGACTTGCAATTGATAGGTGGTGACGCGTATGGGATTGCTGTCCCAGTTGCTTGGGATTCCTCAAGTTTCCGAAAGACGTTCCCATGTTCTCACGTTGTTCAACTTCTTGGAAACATTCGGAAACATTTGTTTTAGTAAATTTGTACTATTTTTCTTTTCGTTTTGTAATAAAACAAAAAGAGAATCGCTGAAACTTTGGCGAGGATAAAAGCGATGAGTATCGAAAGTATGAAAAAACGATGGAGAACCGGCGATGGAAGAAAATGACTTGAGGAATAAGCAGAAACGGACGTTAGGGTACGAGACACACGCGCTCTATAGAATCCGCTGGATGAGCCGTATAGCATTTTCAGTACGTTTTTTAAAATAGTTTGTTTTCAACATTCCCAAAAGGTCGTTGTTTTATCTTACTGACATTTTGACAAATTACAATCAAACCATTTTCTTACCCAAAACAAAAGTTATGGCTTTTTCTGGTGCAAATCATATTATAACAAACACTGTCATGCAGGAGTCGCCAATAGAACAGGTGCCATATATCAAGATGATTCGGAGAATGAAAGAAAAATTAGTCTCTTCCAGTCGCTTTGTGGCTGTATCATTAAACATTTAAATAATAAAACAAGGAAAGAGACGCTATTGAAATATTATAATGTAATGGCCGTACCTCAACTACCGTATGGTAGTGAGACTTGGATTAGAAAGGCCAAAGATATGTCTAGAATACAAGGAGCGGAAATGAGGTTTTTTGAGGGCTGTAAAGAGTTGTACTAGGAGAGATCTTATCAGAAATTATCATATTAGAATGAAGCTAGATATAGCTGAAAGCTTAAATGAGAAAATCTCCCGGTACAAACGAAGTGGCGGTTACACGTAGAGAGAATGGATACAATTATATTTGCAAGAAGAGTCCTTGAATATTATGCAAGGGGGAAGAGAAGTGTGGTAAGACCCCGTAAGTGATGGTTGGATGACTTCCATTGAGACTGGAACAGGCTACTAGCCTAAGCCGTAAAGGATGACGACGACGACATTCCCAAATACCGCAATTGCGTTAAGAATATTGTTACGACGGTCTACTGAACGTCGTATGGTACAGTGGAAAGCAAAATACAAGACACTTATTACGTCACTGATCACCAGCTTTAATTATCATAATTAAACAGTTTGTAATCAACAAAGTAGTCTCTTACAATAAATCAAATAAAAATTGCTCACACACAATAAAAATGTCTACTAATATAAAACACAATTGTATTACAATTGTCCCGCGCAATATTAAAACACATAACACTTTGTCACAGCATTACGAACCTCACTAATAACCACTTGAACGCACAGAGTAAATCGCCCGACAATAACTCGCAACTCAAACTGAAAAACTAAGGCCGCTGACCCCTTGTATTTATACCCCGCTCACACACCAGAACATTCCACAACTACACATTACCGCTACACTAGGGCGTAATTGATTGCGGCCTTGACACAGAGCACGCGGCTGGCGGCGTCTAGAAAAGTCTCGCGAATGCATGTTGAAATCATATACGCACACAACATTATAGCCGGATTCTTCTGGAACATTCGAGAAACACGTAGAACGACAGACATCGTTCTGTAATGTCGTAACAATATTATTTGGGGTGGCAAATTAAAGATTGCACGTAGGAACACGAACGCCTAGCGGATGTTGTGTATATAATTAATATAAGGGAAGAAAGCATTTACTGTTTAAATTTTTTTTTTTTTACAACTCATGCTCTCCACTAATCCAGTGACTCCTGTTAAGCGCTTTTGAACATTTCAATTAATAATCATCATCAAAATCATTATACCGTATTGAAAACCAAACCATGTGATGAGCAGAATTGTTCAAAAGCGCTTACCGAGAGAGATTAGACTCGTCAAAGACAACAAGTGGAGTCGTGCAGATCTATATAAAAGTGTAGAATCTAATAATAAAACGTTCGTAGATTTAAAAAAAATGTTACATCAAAACTGTAAAATACAGTTCAGGACGCTTTAAAACGCCGTTTTTTTTATTATATAGAAAAAATTAAGCTTGAGAGAAAAAACAAAAAACAATTATATGATTTTTATCTCAATAGGTATATGGAATAAGGTTTTATAAATAGTGGCCATTGAAATATCCAATTTTATGAAGATTTTTGAAGTAATGGAGATTTAACTTGGAATAAAAGAGAAAGTTGTCATATAATAAAAGTGTACATGCAAACAACAAGTACTTTTAATAAAATAATTAAAGAAATACTTGGCACTTTAGAAGATTTATTCATAAAAAATATATAAAACAAAATGTTGTTAATCGTGATGCGTGAATTTAATATAAAGGAAGAAGAGATATCCAGCCGGCAGGAATTGTATATGACTACGTGATAACCTCATCATGGCATACCGCGTTTCGGGTTGAGCAACAGCAACTCAGCCGTCTATATTTTCAGAAGCACAGATGGTTTAGATGATTTTCATATCAACAGATTGTACGTCGGACAGTGGATATTTTTGTGAAGCCATTAAATATAACCTCGTGGACTATAACATTTAATGTACTTTACACTATATTCTGAAAATGTAGGAGATCATTAACGGAAAGAATACTTGCTGAAACAAATAGACGTGCGAAGAAGGAAGACGTCTCCAGCGTACTGAATCTCTCAGAGCAAGTACTGAGTGAAGAAGACAAACGGGAGAACAATTTGTTCAAGTCTATGCTCACTTTGCCGCCCTCCTAGCTATGCCGCCCGTGGCGGCTGCCCCCTTGCCCCCTCCCACAGCTACGTCTCTGAAAGAAATTACAGAAGTAATAATATTCCATTTATATGCAACTCTCGTATCATTTTGGGGTCACTCTGTCTTTTCTGATGTTTAGAATACTAGTTGGGGTTTTTAACTTATTCTGTATTAGAAGCTGAAATACGTTTTTGGTATGTTAGCGAGATGTCTACTTATCTAGTCGTTTGGTGTGAATACGTCTACAAGATATTTGGTTAACAATCTCGTCTTTTCTTTACAATTTCTTACCCAATTTGTAACGGAAAAGCTTTGTCACTTGTCGGAAGTATTTGTGTTAGAGATCGTTTTAAGATTTGATTGGCTTAATTGGATTTTAATTGGCGTTATTTCTTTTAAGATTGATAACATAGTCATAGAAGGACTTGTATGTATGTTTCTTACTTTTTGTCTGTTACTTCCGCAGTTGAATGCAGTTTTATTAAGTGCAATAAGAATTTTCTCGATTTTTTCCTGCAATTAAGTGTGACGTGGCTTGTTGAATTATACATTCAGCATATCAATAATATTGTTAACACCTCGACTTTAATGGAATCTGTCAGTCTTATGGTTAATTCTATATTTCCGTCAACTCTGCTGCGATAGTGCACTAAGTTGGTTTTTGTACAGTCTTGCAGCAGATTTCTTGGTAACAGTGTTCCAATTATCGGAGTGATGTGATGAAAAGCCGTAGGCCTACATGGTAGAACATCTATGCGTGATGACGTAAGTGCGTTGATAATAAAAAAGTCCGCAAGTAAGTTGGAGTGCCTATCGACAAGACTAAATATTTTACGTTTGTAACGTGGTTTTGACTTTGGCTGTTTTGAGATCGAAGCCCCATAATGTGTGCTTGTTGCTATAGTCACTTTGTCCAATGAAGTTTAGCCCTAGAATTCCAAAGAAATCGCTAATTTTCTTTTTATTTAATGAGTCTCGAGCTGGGTAATACACATAAGCAACTATTACCTCGTAGTACATCATTTAACTTTAATTATTCTACCTTGCAGACAATCTCTGTCGTATGTTAGCATTTTATAATGACTACTTTATTTTTACTAACAAGTCGTTAAATTTCAAGTCACTTATTAAAAAACTACATCAGTTTCTTTAATATGACCCATTTGAAAACTCAACTGTTGTAAAGAGTTGCAACGAATTTATAAACAAGTCGGTGTATAATGCAAATCTATCTTACTTGTGGTGGACTCTCTCAAGCACTACAGGAAATTACAAAATTGTGCGCATTGACACTTACAATTCCCGTTACACGTGCTTCTGCAGACCGGTCATTTTCAGCCCTACGGCGCATACATACCAGCGGAATTCTCAGGGTCAGAACAGTTGCTTTGACCAGTAAGTAAACCTTAAGACTTACTTAACCAACTCTCGTGTTAGATGTGATAATGTGAATTTTTTCATAATCATTTTAATAAAAAATTCGATCACAGTCATCCATATTTGTATGTTTTTATAGGCGCCTTGGTGTGTACACAAATGGAAATTTTCTAATTGTAAACATTTTCTAATTACACACAACTCCGCTCAATTCGTGTTAATCTCCCCAAACAAGATATGCCAACTCCGCTCCCCCATCTTCCCCACTCAGTAGCCAATATATGTGGTCAGGACTGAGTACTGAGCAGAGCTGGTCATTACGGCGTCTGTCGAAAGTCAGCGTAAAACTGAATTAACAATTTTAGATAATTTTAAGTATTACATGGCCAAGTGTATGCAGAGTGAAGTGAAGTGGAGATATAATAAAAAAACCTGCAACGCAAGACTTTAATCAATCCGAACCGCAGAAGAAAGAATAATTTAAATAATCATCCGGCCGTTATCCATCAAGATATTCAGCTTCAGCTTATTAGTGCTGTCGCGAAACGAAAAGCAGATCAGATGTTCATGAAAGACCGTAAAAAATTTTCCATTCCGCAGCTGAAAAGTTGGATCCCAGCAGCATATGTGTAAGTGACGTGCGCGCTGCAAACATTGCTGGGGCAAACTTCGTGCATGTAGTTAACAACAGAAACATATTATTATTTTTACATGCGACATGAACTTATAATTCTTATGCGATTCGCCTACTATTTATATGGATGGAACATTCCAATTTTGTACTAAATTTATCACAACTTTGTATAATCCACGGTTTCCGAAGTAATCATTACTTGCCACTCGTGTTTTGCATCTGAGGAAATAAGACGACTGAAGCTCACAAATATCTATTTTTGTAATCAAAGAGGAGTGAAATTCAAAAGATTTACTTTAGAATCCTGATAATGTGATGGACTCTGAGGAAGAAGTAACTCGAGAAGTTCTACCTCACTCGCATGTAATTGTAATTGGTTGCTTTTTCACTTAACACAAACTTGGTGGAGAAAAACACAAAACTTATGTGCGGTTTGTGAATATAAAACTACTGATTCAGAAATTGTAAAATGTTAAAATTAATATTTTGAATCATCTTTTTACAACCTGACGAAGTAGGATATTTTTTTTTACCACAGAATTAGCTGAACCTAACGACTAACAACTGCAGAGTTGACGCTTATAGGCCTACAGATTATATGGTTGAAATGTACGTGGGTGAAAAAGCAGAATTCCCACCGCACATCTGGGCTTTTTTTGGGCAGATAGTAATTTGACCACAAATGGCTGTGAATCTTTTCATATAATCATTATAATAAAAAATTCTATCACAGTCATCCAGATTTGTAAACTTTTATAGGCGCCTTAGTGTGTACACAAATAGAAATTTACATAAAAATTCAAAATTCAGAAAAGCCAAAAAAAGCAGAAGTGAAAAACAAAGTCAGTTGCGTCAAAGGGCAATAGACACGTATAGGCGACATGGTATTTCGAGGCTGCAATACGTTAAAATTATGTCTTAGTAGTATAGTGTATGAGACGGAACAGTACTGATTTTATTTTATAATTATTATTAAAATTTATAAAGTTATTATATGAAATTATTACTAATATTAAAGACTATACAAATTAATAAAAAAGTAATAAAAAACCATATAGCCTATTATAGTTCCGTTCAGCCGATCTATCCAGAGGATAAGCTCCCAAAAGAAGCATCTAAGACACCACCCGAGTTTATTTTCGCAGTTTCAGATTGCAAAAAGAAAATAATTGTCTGCTATTTGCAAAATCTTGGTGCTACTATAAAGAATCGGTATTGTGACGATTTAAAAAAATGTTTAAATTGATTCCTGCATCAACGTGCAAATTGTCCCGTACAGTTCATTGCACGCAAAGAACAGTGTTATTTAGCAAAAAATAATAATTCCGTTAATTAAATAAAATACGTACTAAATAAATAAGGAAATTCCTAATTCATAACCAAAAGGTAACATAAAGTATTAAGATTTAATTAATACTACTTAAAAGAACGAACTATTTTCTCAGCGCGTAAAACCGCGCCAGCTTACAGACCCCTTGCCGCTAAACAATGCCCACATTCGCCGGAGAAACTTCGACATGTAAGGATGTCGCTACTGTGTTGTCAATATACACGTAGGTGTATACCGTTAAAAAACTATTCAATCAAGTTTGTAGTGATTTCGATTTGACCCAATGTAGCGTGGAAATAATTATAATAATAATAATATAAAAAATATATAATGTAGTGCGTGAAGAAATATGTAATTAAAAAAAAAGGGAAACTTAGCCGACACATCTCTTAACAAACTGTAGGTGGTAAGATATGTTCCTTACCAGATTTTAGTGCTGCTAAAATAAGAACTGTAATTAAAATGTAAAATGTGAACAACCGACTCCTGAAGAAGAAAACACAAACAACAACCGTATGAACTTCTAGTACCAAAATCCAATCGTCTGGAACGAGACTACATTCGTTAACAATCAACCTAATGGAGCATCAAGAGGAACCGTGTATCACACCCTAGAAGACGACTGGAGATGACCATCACCGGCCCCACAGCAAACTCATGTTATATTCAGGTGATATCAAACCATAACATTTGTAAAAATTTGTTTCAACAAGAGAAGTAACAAAAGAACAGTAAAGAGCTTTTGACAATTTAAAAATTAATATATATATATATATATATATATATATATATATATATGTAATCTCTGTAATGAAGTAGTAATAACATTACGATGTTTAGATGTAAGGTAATTCTAAAATTTACACCCAAAATTATTCTTCAAATAATTTGGTTAAAGTTGTGATAAATTAAAACATAACAAAGTTGAGACCCGGATCCGTGGTACTTAAAACAATATCTAGCTGAATGCTTTTGAGATAAAAAGAATAAGAAGTAAAATTTTTCAAAATATTAAATGCAGAATTTATTAGAGTACTTCTTTAAGAGTAAAGTAAACTATGAGATATAAATATAATAATAAAGAGATGTTTTTGCTAACACCCAGCGAGTGAATAAATTTATGCAATCCTTGACTAATTCCTAAATAATAATGTGTTATAATTTGTTAGTAAGTAAGGTTTACTAACAACGGCAGCTAGTTTAATTAACAGGTAACAAATTGAACTGGTTCCCGACTTTTGTAATGTCTTAACAAGGGAGACGTTACAAAATTGCGCCACTCTGCTTTTGTGTAAAAATTATGTACATTGTTATAATTCATTAACAGTAACTTTGTCGAATATAAATTTATTCACTCTGAAATCGGGAACAAATAAATGAGTAAAGTTTTAATTAAGATATAATAATATTAGTATTGGGACATTGCCGTAAATAAACAAGTCATCGCTGGTAAATATTCCATTTTAAACCTGTCGGTATCGACAAGCTGTTTCATGTTAAATGCGTGATTGCCGTAAATAAACAAGTCATCGCTGGTAAATATTCCATTTTAAACCTGTCGGTATCGACAAGCTGTTTCATGTTAAATGCGTGTCGAGAAATGTAAACTCTACCCTGTGTACGTATAGAGCATCCCATACAAAACTCCCCTCGCACAGATAACAGACAATTCAGAACAGGAAAGAATCGTGTTTAGGAGTGTCTGAATCACCCTACTTTGTTAAACCACCCTATGCAAACAATAATACTCCCCAAAACATCTGACCCTTTGTGCTATTGTTAAAGCAATGAACTCTTCGTATGTGAAATTTCTCTCCACTATAAAATGATATTAGCGTTTTGTTTTGACTGAGTATATCTGACAGTACAGAAAATTGTATTGTTGTGAGATAAGTTTAATTTGATTAATTAGTATAAGATTTTATGTGTAATAAGAGATATATGTGTGTGTTTAAATGAATTCAAGCTTTATAAGTGTTTAAAGTAGATGACATAAGATTTGTCGTACGTAATACTAAGTTTATTTAAAGGTCATTATTAACAAAATGGCTCAATTTAACCCCGACTTGTTGTTGAAGGACGAATTAAGCTATGAAGCATTGTTGCGTGGTCTTCCATACTCAAATGTAACTGTCGCGGAACTTCGCAAAACGTTACGTGAAAATAAACCGGACAAACCCTCATTGTTAAATCGTTTAAGTGTCTTAGATTTTGAAAGTGAAAAGGAAACATGCTATCACAAGTATACAGAACTCACTTCGATCGCACAAACCCTGCGTGATGAAAAATCCCCCGCAGTAATTTTACGCACCACCCAAAGAATCGAACATCTGACCCGTCGTATCACCAATTTGTTGAATTGGCCCGGTGATAAAGTTACCCCACCGGATACGCAAAAATTCGCGGAGGAAGCATTACAACAATTACCCGAGATAATGCGCGAATTACGTCGAAGGTCCGAATCGTTTAGATTAGAAGAGATTGAAGAAGCAATGACGAAACTAAATATTTCCCCTACCCAATCTCCTACTCAAGAACAGCAAAACGGTACTGTAAAATTTCAGTTTCTGCAGGAATCCAATATAGATCCATTTAAAGAACGGTTAACTGATAGACAAGTAAATATCCAACCTGTAAACGTTACGTTACTTCCTAATGAACTAGAGAATATGACTCGTACCAACGATTTACCTCCTCACTTGCTGACGAATCAATCTGCGGAAAAACCTAGAATGACGACTCAATTAAATCTAACTACCGAGCTTTATGGAAAAATAACCCACCCTGTAGAACGTATTTTGTCTGACATACCAACCACTGATGGGCTGAATATTACAAAGCTCCTAGATTTTCTCAAGCATCTTTTACAATTAAAGGATCTGCGACAACTAAGAGATGACCAGATTTTACAAGTAATTTTACCTAAATGTAGATCTCCTTTAAAAGATCGTGTGTTAGAATCCCTTAGGTATAATCACCCTGTAGAAGAACTTCATACCACCCTAATAAGACATTTCATTCCCACCAGTATCTACGAAGAATTGAAGCGAAACCTAGTACTTCGTGTACAAGGAGCATACGAGAGATTAGCTCATTATATATCTGAAATAAGGGAATCTGCTTTATTGCTACAAGTTAAATGGAGTGAACAACAGTTAGTGGACACTATCTTAGTAGGACTATCTCCTGAGGAGCGATCTCGCCTAGCACTCATGAAGCGACCAACCACTTTCACCGAACTAGAACTATGTTGTATACATTCGTCCAACGTCTGGTATTCTGACCAGAACAGACGCGTTTCTATGTCCCAGACTCAACGCAGAGATTCATTATAACCTCTACCAATTGGAACTGATACCCGAACCTACCGCGATAAGCGATTCGTAAGTACATCTAAAACCCAAAGCTACCCCCATATTTCATACTCTAGATCAAAACCCCGACAACAAGCGAGCGAAGTCAATGAGGAAAGAAGATGTTATAACTGTGGAAAGGCCGGACACATTAGCAAGAATTGTAAACAAAAGCGCTACCAACAGAAAAGCGACCAGTCAAAAAACATGTGAAGCTGGAAGAACAAAAATCCTACGTCTTCCGCAGCACCAGAAGGAAAGGTAAAAACAATAATAATCATAGAGTAAAAATAAATAGAACTAAACGCATAGACCCTTACTTAACAAGATTTATTGAGAAGTGCAACTCTATTGGTGCATGCAAAACAAGTATCTGCCAACTACCCTACGTACAGATAGACCTTGGAGCAACGAATATCCTTGGTTTAATTGATTCCGGATCTACCCGTAGTATAATTAGTCAACAGTTAGCCACCGTATTAGCTAATCATAATCTGATTAAACGTAGCCAAAACGTGAACATAAAGTGTGCCACCGCAAATAAACAAAACCTAAATATATCGCACAGTATTACGGTGAAATTAAAAATAAAGAATTTTACTTGGTATGTTCCCCTACTAGTAGCTGAAGTGTTAGGACAAAACTTAATACTAGGCGCTGATTTCATAAGTAAAACTGGCTTAATCCTTGATATATATGCAAAACAATATTTCTTCAGATTTGATCGTACTCGAAAATATCAGTTCGACTCCGAGTTAAGTAACGACGCTAAATGTGAGACCTCAACTATTCAATCAGAGCATCAAAAATCTAGTCTGAGTCATTTAAAAGGAAATGAGCGACAAGGAATTCAAAAATTAATAAGGGAATTTTCTACTGTACTCACTCCCAAGTTAGGATTAACCCACTTAATCGAATATAAAATAAATCTTAGTGACAACAAGGTAATACGCCTTCACCCATACAAATTATCGCCGCCCAAGATGGAAATAATGAGAAACCACATTAACAAACTCATTGAGGAACACGTCATAGAACCGTCAACTTCTCCATACTCATCACCTGCATTCCTAGTACCAAAAGGAACTGACAAACATAGACTAGTCGTGGATTATAGACAGCTAAATAAGAGTATAGAATTTGAATCGATACCCCTGCCCGACATTCACAGCGCGTTTCACTATTTTACAAAAGCGAAAATCTTCACCATAATGGATCTCAACCAAGCATTCCACCAAATCCCACTAGCTGAGGAATCAAAACATCTAACTGCTTTTGCTGTCCCATTTAATCTATATCAATTTACTAGAGTACCATTCGGTATATCACAAGGAAGTTCAGTATGTAGCAGACTGTTAGAAAAAATTTTTCATGACGTTAATTTAAATTGGTATATCACTATCTTGACGATATAGTAGTATATAGTGAGTCAATGGATCAACATATTGATCACTTGCGTGAAGTATTATCCAGGTTAAAGAAAGCTGGACTAACGGTAAACCCGAGTAAAGTTAACTTCGCAGTAAAACAATTCTCCTTCTTAGGTCACATAGTATCTGCCGAAGGTAAGGTTAGCATTGATCCCGAACGTACACGCGCAATCCGAGAATTCTTACCGCCGAGAGACGCCAAAGGTATAGCTCGATTTTTAGGTATGATTAATTATTTTCACAAGTACATACCCCACCTAGCGGATATAGCAGCCCCATTGAATGCATTAAGAAAGAAAGGAACGAAATTCGAGTGGACTACTCGACAACAAGACGCGTTTGAAACACTTAAAGAAAGCATAATATCCCCACCGGTATTGCAGTTAGCAGATTTCAGTAAAGCATTTGTTGTACAGACCGACAGTTCGAGTGTAGCATTAGGAGCCGTAATATACCAGGAAATCAATGATACTAGACTTCCGATCAGCTATGCTTCCCGTACATTGACCGAGCAAGAAAGGAAGTTCTCAGCCTACGAACTTGAATGTTTAGCCGTAGTATTCGCCTTTGAAAAATTCAATCCATTTTTGGAAAATAAGGAATTTCTACTAGAAACCGACAATCAAGCTTTGTCGTGGTTATTGAACCACCCAAAACAGTTAGGTCGTATCGGAAGATGGGTGTTAAGATTAAATTGCTACAAGTTCAAAGTACAACATATTCGTGGTACTCAAAATGTAGTAGCCGATACTCTATCCCGCATGTTCCAAATACCCAATACTAGATCTGGCGAAGACAATGTTGAAACCACTACCGTTAATACGCTAATTACTAACTTTCCCCTTGCATTTAAGGATATAGCATATCACCAACAACAAGATCCAAAATTGTGCAAAATAATAGAACAAATAGAGAAAGGAAATTATTCTGACAAATATACCTTGAGTAAACGAGTACTTTGTTTAAAAAAGGCTAACGGAAAATTACTGAGAATAATCGCCCCGGAAATAATCAAACCTATGCTAATGCAATACTACCATTCATCGACCATTGGAGCTCATATGGGAATTAGGAAAACTATACATCGTATTCGCAAGGAATACCATTGGGAAAACATGAACAGTGAAATAACAAAGTTCGTGAAAGAATGCGAAATCTGTGCCCTGAGCAAGCCAGCTTGAAAATTAATCTCAGAAATACCCACAACTCCCTTCTCGAAGATATACATAGACTATTCTGGACCTTATCCCCGTTCTAAATCCGGAAATACTATGCTATTAATTTGTGTGGACTCCTTCACTAAATTCGTATGGATGTATCCTATGAGACGTGCCTTAGCATCTACGACAATAAAAATTCTACGAGAAAGACTATTTAAAGATTATGGTACACCCTTACACCTAATATCTGACAATGGACCTCAGTTTAAATCGAAAGAATTTAATGACATGTGTTTTAAATTAGGGATAAATCATATTACAGTGACCGAGTACAGACCGCAAGGAAACCTAGCAGAAAGATACTTGCGTAACGTAAAATCAGCCTTAATATCTTATCACGCTAAAGACCAGACAACCTGGGATCAAAATGTATCATGGATACAATTTGCTTTCAACTCAGCGTATCATGAAGGACATAAATCAACACCATTTGATTTACTGTACAAGTATAAACCCAACCATCCTTTAACCACGAAGTGGAAAATCCATAAGTTATTGCCCCGCGACATAAATGCGAATAACGTAAGAAAAATATGGAACAAAGCTCGTGCAAATTTGAGAGCGAATTTACAAAAATCGCGGAAATATCATGAGCAGAATAATAGGCAAATAGAGTATAAAGTAGGTGATTTAGTAATGTATAAAACTCATCCTATGAGTAAAGCCGTTGATAGGACCACTTCCAAACTATCATACCGATGGTGTGGCCCCTACAAAATTCATAAGTTCATCACCCCCGTTACTGTAGCACTGTATGAACCCAATACAGAAAATTACGTTCGCAGAAGCCATCTGTCTCAAATAAAAAAATTATTTTCGTATCAAAATAAAGAATCACGACTACGAGAAAGATAGTAAACCGAGAATACTACTTAAGTGTTGAGAATAAAATATGTTGTATATTTTATACGATAAGATTTTGCAACATCCTATAGCATAAGTGAGTATAAACTCAAACCCCTCGTACGAATACTAGCGAGGCCTGATCAACCTTAGCTAATGTCCTGTGAGAATAATATAAAGAATGAGAAGTCAGCTGACGAGAAAGAAAAAACTAATCCCTAGCGCAGTAAACTAAAAGTAATTCGATTGTTATTACAATACGTGATTATTATTAGTAACATACTCATGAGTATAACTCCATAAAACGAGTGATGAAATCAAGCAAAAAACCGTTAGTAGATGTAAGACTTAAAAATAAGGTAGATTTATGTTTTTGTGTATTTCATGTGTAGTAGATGTATTAGAATTTAAATATTTTCTATAAGTTGTAAGATAATCAATTGATGGATAGAAATAATCTGAGAGAGAGAAATTTCAGTATGAAGTTCTGTGCCCAAATGTAATTGTGTTTATTAGATTTTCTGTTATTACCCCACAACCCCGTCTTCATCGTTAGGTGCAGGAGGATGTGACGATTTAAAAAAAATGTTTAAATAGCACAAATGAAATTTTGGCTTTTCTAACAAGTAAGAGTATTATCCACCCCTTACCTGTACCTAGATTCCTGCATCAACGTGCAAATTGTCCCGTACAGTTCATTGCACGCAAAGAACAGTGTTAGTTAGCAAAAAATAATAATTCCGTTAATTAAATAAAATACGTACTAAATAAATAAGGACATTCCTAATTCATAACCAAAAGGTAACATAAAGTATTACGATTTAATTAATACTACTTAAAAGAACGAACTATTTTCTCAGCGCGTAAAACCGCGCCAGCTTACAGACCCCTTGCCGCTAAACAATGCCCACATTTGCCGGAGAAACTTCGACATGTAAGGATGTCGCTACTGTGTTGTCAATATACACGTAGGTGTATACCGTTAAAAAACTATTCAATCAAGTTTGTAGTGATTTCGATTTGACCCAATGTAGCGTGGAAATAATTATAATAATAATAATATAAAAAATATATAATGTAGTGCGTGAAGAAATATGTAATTAAAAAAAAAGGGAAACTTAGCCGACACATCTCTTAACAAACTGTAGGTGGTAAGATATGTTCCTTACCAGATTTTAGTGCTGCTAAAATAAGAACTGTAATTAAAATGTAAAATGTGAACAACCGACTCCTGAAGAAGAAAACACAAACAACAACCGTATGAACTTCTAGTACCAAAATCCAATCGTCTGGAACGAGACTACATTCGTTAACAATCAACCTAACGGAGCATCAAGAGGAACCGTGTATCACACCCTAGAAGACGACTGGAGATGACCATCACCGGCCCCACAGCAAACTCATGTTATATTCAGGTGATATCAAACCATAACATTTGTAAAAATTTGTTTCAACAAGAGAAGTAACAAAAGAACAGTAAAGAGCTTTTGACAATTTAAAAATTAATATATATATATATATATATATATATATATATATATTGTAACATTACATTTGGAACAACTTAATATCGTACCTGATTTAATGAAGACTTTGGTTAAGAAGCTAAACAAGGAGAACATTATCTTCCAAGATGATAGTGAAGAGGAATGACTAACCATTTTAGACTGACTAGTAAGACAACTGACCGTACCCAAATTAATGATTTAGGCTAAGTGATGCAAAATACCTTCAACCCCAATTATGACATGAACTTTCAATAATGACCAAATAAAGAATTATAAAGACAGACGGCTTATGAACCAGTACTATAAAGAAACAAATGGTTTCATTCAAAGTATCATAATATCAAGATAATCAAAATACAAATTGAGGGATAATAGGCCCAAACATGTAATATTATGTAAAAGAAATATTAGTAAATGATTAAGTTAATTGATGTAATGAAATTATAACAAACCTTATTATAGATACATGAACCATACAACTAATTGTAACAAATAGTGTTCATAAGATTGTCCAGAAAACAACAAATAATAACTTGTTCACAATAACATTTTTATAACAAGAGTGAAGTCCTTTTAATGACAATAAAATGTAAAACCCTATAAAACCCAATAAGTATGTTTATAAATACAACCTATTAAGTGTTGAGTGAATAGGGTAAATGACAAACATAGTGACAAGTAATGTGAAGCATAACATAGACAGTGTCAGAGTAATTAATGAATTAACTGACAAAAGACTAATCAATTAATGCATAATTTATTTTATAAAAATGTGCATGTTATTATGTTTTAGCACGTTGTTTTATTATCATGGTATTTGTGTTATTTTTTGTATGTAGCAGGTGAAACAGTTGTTGTAAAAGAATATCAATTAAATGATATTAATTCAATTTTTTATGTTAACAAATATAACCATAGAACTGGTGTTAAACAGTGATAAATTGATTGGCAAAGCAAAATAGACTATAAAAAGATGTTATTGCTAAGTGTCAAACAATTGTACAGTTTGAGTAAAAAAACAGTTTATTTGTGCAAAGGTTCAGTAAAATCATAGCCATGTGGGCATGAATTTAAACTAATAGAATAGTATATCTTTTGTTTTGTTAAAATAATGTTATGTGTTAAACAGTTTTTATGATTGTTAAAAGATAATTTAACTGTTAAAGGTTTTAAACATGGTGATGAAAATAACACCAGTACATAGGCCAGGTGAAACCAACTTTTGTAAATTTTAGGTAATGATGTTAGGGATTTTATAAAACAAATGTGGAAGGATAAATAGATTTATAGATAATAGTGTACACAACGAATATAGAAACAAAATTATACATCTCAAGTTATTTAAGAAAATTTCAAATAACAAAATTGTAACATCTGTAGTTCTTAAGTAAAAGTAGGCATGTTTAGTGTCTATATGTCACAAATGTAAAGATCAAAATAATGCTGATAATGGTTTTAAATTCCCCTTCAGTACAGAAAAGTTATGTTAATTTAAAGATTTTGAACAAATTTAGACTTTGAAATAATGAAAGTATATGACAATGTATATCCGAATCAACCAACCAGATTCCAAGTTTACCCTTAGCAACCAGAAATTTCGGATAAATAAAAAGAGACTTCTTTGACAACGATCTTAGCGGATAGACGCGTTTGTAAAACGTCCTACATAATATAGAATAAACAGTGAAAAAACGATACAAACATATTAATACAGTTAGAGGTACATAACATGAACTTTTTACACCAAGAGAAGAACAACCATTATATGAAATAGAAGACCCAAGAACCAGGGAGAAGATCTGAAGTGGACGAGGGCCCTGTATTCGACAAGAACCATACAAAGAAAAGGATTTGGTGATTTTGACATCTTATTATATTGTACATCAACACCCACATTGTATACACAACTTTTAAGTACTAATCAACTAAAACTACAGACACCATATCACACCAACACTAAGAACACTCACTAATAACACGATTTGAGATTGACACCTTTTCAAACACCACAAGAACCTTTGATTTACATAATAATTATTATACGCCTAAACTGGACATAACCTATTAGAACTGGTAACCACTATCCGACTGCCTGTGTGCACGTTACACTCTAACATTGTAATATCCTTTAATTGTAAAACTTGTATTTTGATTTATAGAATAATATTTTGTTTAAATGTAATCCCCGAACCATATACGCCCTGAGATACTTTATTATTAATAGAACCATTAACGAAAGCATTCATTTGGTCTGAAAAAAATACTGAATGTTGGCTACTACTGCCAACTGGTAAAAAGAAGACGTATAATTTGCGCCACAATTGTGATTGTCATAATCAAATTTAAGAACAATTAACCAGTGTTTTTCTGAATAAAGGATTCCTATAAGGATAACATGTTTGATGTTATATTTGTGTCGTTATTATTGCTGTTCCATTTAGGAAATAAATTCACAAATTACAGCGGACACCTCGATAGTTGGCAACGTTGAGTGACGTCATGGAAACGAGCGGTATAGTGGGAGCAAGCGGCAAATTACAAAACCATTCGCCGTTTAACATAACATATTAATAATTACAAATTGACGACTCCAGTGCGAGTTAGTCGCTACATTATTTATCTATGTTACAAATTGATACTTCCAACGGGCGGTGTATGTAATTCAAGTGCACACAACATAAAATACAAGTAACTTATTCCTAATAACATTATACGTAACGAATAATTTGGGTTACAAATTGACGAATACAACGTGGAGTTTGGTCAACCATGAAACCTACGATAAACTTTATCGATCACATCAAACTCATTCGTTACAAATTGGCGCCCAACGTGGGGCGTGTAATTTAATATAAATTAAATTATAATTTGTAAACAAACAAACAAAAAATAAACAAAATGAGGAAGTGAGAAGTATCACGCAAAAGAGCGGCCGAAACCGAGAAGGTAGACGAGTTAAACATGGAAGACAAAGAAGCGACACCGGTTGAGGAAATAGAAATTATAACAAGGAAGGATCCGGAGAAACAACCAGAAGAAACCACACAAACGGAATGCGAGAAGACGCAAGAAATGTTCAAATGTATGATGGAATTAATGCAGGAAACTAGTAAGAGAACGGAGGAGAGTAATAAGAAAAACTTAGAAAAATTGAAGGAGGAATTAAAAAAGGACAGTAAACAGTCTATGGAGGAGAGTAATAAGAAACTAATGGACGAAATAAAGAGTGATAATAAACAAACAAAGGAGGAATTGAGCCGAGAATTGAAGGAGAATAGCAGTAAAATGGAGGAGAAAATAGACGAAAATAATAGAGCATTGAGGGAAGAATTGAAGGAAAATTACCAAGAGACCATGAAAAAATTGGATGAACACAAAGAGTCATTAAAAGAGGAGTGGCATAACAAGATGGAAATTAATAACCGGCAATTGCAGGAAGAATGGGACAAGAAGCTGGAAAAACCGGTGACTGAAATTAAAAGGGTAGAATCCGCGACCAAGGAAAAGTGTGAGCGGATGAACCAAGAGATACTGAGCGTCCGGGAAGAAACGAATGGACGAGTTGAAAATATAAGAACCAACCAAGCAGTGATGGGAGAAAGGTTAGAAGGTATGAGTACTAGTCTCAATCGAGTACAAGACCAAACAACTGCCCATAGAGATGAAATTAATTCCCTAAAAAACAGACAATGTACCGGTGCCCATACAACATGCGAGGAAAATCGAGAAGTTATCGATTTCCAAAATTATAGAAGGAACCCCATGCTATTCTTAGAATGAGTAGAAGAGAAAATAGCCAAAACCGGAGAAGACAGATGGTTTGTGATCAGGAGCATGCTGGACGAAATGTTCCGAAAGGTCTATGACAATTGGTGGACGGCGATGCGGCCGAGTATACAAAACTTCCAAGAATTTAAAAAACAATTCAAATCTAAATATTGGTCTGATGCCACGCAACACATGATAAGAAGTGACATAGGATTGGGCCGATATGACCTGCACGGCAAGCAAACTCCAACCGCATATTTTCTTGGCAAAATAAACATAGCCAGACATTTAGAGCCTGCAATTCCTACAGAATGTTTAGTGCGGCTATTAGCTTACCACTATGGTGGTGAAATTACAAGAGGCCGAATAAACGGATGCATACAAACCATCGAGGAGATGTCAACATTATTAGCGGAGATGGAACAAGAGAAGAACTTCCTCCAGTACAGACGAAGGAACGATGAAATAAATAGAAATAATGGTCGCCACGACGCCCGATATGAAAACAACGGGCAACGACCGAACAATAGTTACAACAACAACGGTAACCACTATCAACGCGGTTACCAAAATCAGAATAACACTAACAACTATCCACAAAATAATGCGGTGAATAATAACAACAATAACAACAACCACTATTACCGTAGCCCTCCTACAAATAATAACAATAATGGATACCAGCGTGCCAATGACAGAGACCACCAGTACCAGAACAACCGAGGTTATAACAACAACTACGATAACCGATACAGGCATAATAATAACGGCAATAATAACAATCAAAATCAAACATATCGAAGACAAGTGAATTATGTAAGCATTGACGATAGAGATGTGGGAAGACGTTGGTACCAGGGACGAGCAAATTATAATGGGAACCGTGGAAGAAGTTTTCAGGAGGAGAGTAACCAGCACTACCGCGATGAACATCGGCGAAGTAGAAGCTGCGACGACAACAGAAATAACCGAAACTCAGTGACGTTCCATAGTAACGCCATTGAGGTACAAGAGTCACAGAGTAGAGACAGACCCAATCAATCAGACAACAGGACTGAGGAGATCAGCCCTGATTTAAACGGACCGCGGCAGTGAAAATCCATCAGGTCCCATCACTGAACCGGCAATTTGGGTACTTACTAGGACGAGACAAAATGACTGACGATACATTGACGATGGTGCACAATCACTTCTTAAAAAATGTTAGAGAAGAACTACTGAACGAAGACACGATAACGCAAAATAGTTCGAATAATGAGATCGTTTATATCATCGCCCAAGTGAATGGACTAGAGACAAGATGCATGATAGATACGGGCGCAAACGTGTCGTTAATCGACAACAATGAATACATCAAAATTCAAAAATATAGTAAGGCCATCTTACCAACTTTACCAATTCAAAATATAATTTTAATCGGAGCCACCGGAAGGCAAAACAAGTCAATAAGAAAACAGGTATCATTAACAGTGACCAGCAGAAATGTAGCTATACCTATGATTTTTCTAATAGCTAGTAATCTACCTTTTAATCTACTAATAGGCTGTGATATTTTGAGAAAATACTCAGCAATAATTGACATGAGACAGGCCATAGTGTCGTTAAAAGTGGATAATATAGAATGGACAGCAAAATTAGTAGAAAATAAAAATGTACCTTCATGCAATAATATAAGAAAATTCAATAATAATCAAGATGAGTCATGGAATGTAAGAAGGGAATACTTTGGGAGTGAAGACAGTTTATGGTTGGAAAAATTAGAAGAGATCCGACAATTTCGGTCAGAACAAAATGAATGTAATTTAACTATACAACAAATAGAAAAGTTAATATCAATATATAATAAATACCGCTATGTTTTCTCTGATATACCTGGCAAAGTAAAAGATTATCAATTTACACTACAATTCAAGGAGCCTGTAAATTTTAATAAAAAATCATATCCCGTTGCTTATGCATTAAAAGAAGCAGTGAGGACTGAACTAGACAAAATGATAGCAGAAGATATTATTGAGCATAGCTGTTCCCCATATACCAGTCCGTTAATAGCCGTTCCCAAGAAAGATGGCAAAGTACGACTCTGTTTGGATGCCAGAGAGATTAATAAGATCATAGTTAATGACAGAACATCTCCCGGAGAGATTGAGGAGATATCAAAAAAATTCAATGGCATACAATTTATTAGCACCTGGGATACGGTTTGTGGGTATTGGCAGGTGGAGTTACACCCAGATAGTCGAAAGTACGTCGCCTTTATTTTCGAAGGAAGGAACTACCAGTTCAAGAGACTACCGTTTGGACTGGTAAATTCAGTAGCTGTATTCGTAAGATGTATGGACCAGGTGTTGGGTCCAGATACTATTCCATATACCACAGTCTATGTTGATGACTTGTTGATTACTTCAGTGAATTGGGAAGACCATTGTGACAGAGTAGGACAAGTATTACAAAAACTATCAGACAATAACGTTACCCTAAAACTTCAAAAATCCAAGCTTATCGCCAGTGAAGTCCAATTCCTGGGTTTTAACTTAACAAGACAAGGAATAACACCATCCAATGAAAAGATTGAAGCAATCCAGAAGTTCCCGAGTCCTAAAAATAAAAAGCAACTTCAATCATTTCTGGGACTTTGCAATTATTATAGGAAGTTTCAGAGAAATTATTCTGAAATGACAGCAAAGTTTTCTTCACAATTATCCTCTAAGAACAAATGGTCCTGGGGACAGGAACAAGACAATTTACTCCAAATGATCAACCATAATTTCCTAAGTTCAGTTGTGTTAAAACATCCTAATTTCAACCAACCTTTCTTTATGAACTGTGATGCCAGTGATATAAGTTTAGGATCTGTATTATATCAAGAAGATAGTGAGGGAGAACATCAGGTGGTGAGTTTTGGAAGCAGAATACTTAATGGATGTGAACGCAATTATAGTGTAACGGAAAAGGAGTTATTGAGCGTTGTATTCACTTGTGGGAAATTCAGAACCTACATTCTTGGATACCCGATAACTGTGAGGAGCGATCATAAGTCAATATCTTTCCTAAAAAATTGCAAGATTAACCATGGGAGATTGACAAGGTGGATACTCGCACTACAGGAGTACCATATAAATTGGGAGTATGTTCCAGGAAAACAGAATATTGCTGCAGATATATTGTCCCGGATTAACATAGAACAACAAGCTTTTGAAGGGGAAAAAGAAACAATCATCAAGGTATATACTATAATAAAAAACAAATCAGATTTGGAAAACATCATGAAATCAATTGCACAACAACAAACAGAGGATACAAAAATCAACAATTTTAGACAAAGACTGATCCAACAGGATGAAAAAATCACTGCATATTACTGTCTACATGAAGACATATTATTTTACAAACCAAATAATAACCAAGGATCATGGAAGGTGGTGATACCTAAAGCTTTAGAAAAAGAATTAATACTGGACTACCATAGTCGATATGGGCATATGGGTGCATTAAAAGTAATGAAGGCACTTGAGGAACACACTTACATTAAGAATATCAACAGAAGAGTTAGAGAATGTATTCGGCAGTGTCACATCTGTCAATTGGCAAAATGCAATAACGAAAAAACAGAAGGAATTATGCAACCTATTACATCAACTGGTAAATTAGAGAGAGTATTTTTAGATGTGTGTGGACCGTTACCTCGTAGTGGAGGGAGAAAACAGTATAAGTTTATTATAATCATGTTCGACCATTACTCCAAATTTACAAAACTATACCCCATTAATCGGGCAACTACAAAAAAGATTCTGCAAATAGTGATCCAACAATACATACCAGAGTTAGGAGCTCCAAGATCAATTATTACCGATCACGGAACTCAGTTTCGAGGAAGGGTTTGGAAGGAGACTTTGTTAGATCTAGGTGTCAAGACATATAAAACATCTGTCTATCACCCAAATAGCAACCCGGCGGAAAGAGTACTGAGGGAGGTCGGCCGTATACTCAGGACATATTGTTTTGATAAACACCAGAAGTGGAGTGACTACATTACACAAACAGAGAGCTTTATCAACTTAGCTTACCATGAAGCAATACAAGATACTCCATATACCATAATGCATGGAAGACTACCACCCCATGAAATTAGTGAAATAATCAACTTCCCAAACAACCCAGCTTACCAGTTCGACAACGTGAGATTCCACAGCAAACTGAATGAACAAGTGGAGAAAAGAAGGAAAAAATACAAAATAATTCAGCAGAAAATGATCCAGTACAAGATTGGAGACAAAGTATTGTTAAAAAACCGCGAATTGCCAAGTTCTAAGGAAGGAATAGCGAAAAAGCTATTATTACTGTATAATGGACCATATGTTGTTATAAAAAACAATAACAATAATACTTATGTCATTAGTGATGTGGAAACAAAAAAGATTAAGGGGACATACAACCAAGTTTCCTTAAAAATGTATTATGAACCTAATAAACAAAGTTGAATAAACCACAAAATTCCAAAGAAATAGTAAGATCAACTTACAACTAATTATTTATGAGAATTAACTTGGAATTGAAGAATTTATTATTATAATACCACAAAATTCCAAACAAATAGTAAGATCAACTTACAACTAATTATTTATGAGAATTAATTTGGAATTGAAGAATTTATTATTATAATACTACAAAATTCTAAAGAAATAGTAAGATCAACTTACAACTAATTATTTATGAGAATTAACATGGAATTGAAGAATTTATTATTATAATACCTCAAAATTCAAAGAATATAGTAAGCTCATCTTACCAACTTTGATAATCCAGAATATAATTTTAAATGAAGCCAAATAAACAAATTTGAATATCTCAGAATTCAAATAAATAGTAAGGACAACTTACAGTACAGTTGGATAATGTCATTATGAATCAAGCGGATAAACAACTGGGAATAAATTTCCAAATTCTAAACAAAATAAGCACCTATTATTAAATATAATTATGAACTTATTATTGGAATATAAAAGAAAGATGCAACATCCATAAATTAGAAGAAACCATAGTGCTATAAAACGAATAAGAAAGGACAAATGTAGACAGTCTACGATGGAAATAAGACAAGACTAGAAATGAATTTACTACAAATAACCTATCATGATTGTGAGAGAATTAACAACAACTAAAGATGCAAATACTTGTTATGTTTTAATTGAATGAAAATAGTGAATGAAAAAATGAAGATTAAGGAGTACTGATAAAGAAGGAAAGAAGATAGTACCAATTGAAAATAAGAAATGTTATTAATATCGCCACAAGAAAATAAACATCTGAAAGAATCAATGGAAAGAAATATTTAGATCTGAGAAGTTAAACTGAGTGAACAATCCCAAGAATATATTATATTATTTTTATTTGATTTAGTCGTGAATAGACTAGTGATTATTAAATGTGATTGACTGACGAGATAGCTCCAGCAATCGATATTATTTATGTATTATGTATTGTAAGGACAGCAGGGTATTAGGTCAAGAGAGCCCCCCGACTGATTCCAGAATATAAGGTGATTAATTTGTTAGGGAAGTAACATGTTCCAGGGATAGAACACTTATAATTAAAGACAAGTATGCCAGATCATAATAAGAATAACAAATGATAATGTGAAAGAGAAGATAATTGATAATTTCAACAAAAACAATATTTTATTAAAATGATCAAATTTGGTGGCAGGGTAGTATGTAACATTACATTTGGAACAACTTAATATCGTACCTGATTTAATGAAGACTTTGGTTAAGAAGCTAAACAAGGAGAACATTATCTTCCAAGATGATAGTGAAGAGGAATGACTAACCATTTTAGACTGACTAGTAAGACAACTGACCGTACCCAAATTAATGATTTAGGCTAAGTGATGCAAAATACCTTCAACCCCAATTATGACATGAACTTTCAATAATGACCAAATAAAGAATTATAAAGACAGACGGCTTATGAACCAGTACTATAAAGAAACAAATGGTTTCATTCAAAGTATCATAATATCAAGATAATCAAAATACAAATTGAGGGATAATAGGCCCAAACATGTAATATTATGTAAAAGAAATATTAGTAAATGATTAAGTTAATTGATGTAATGAAATTATAACAAACCTTATTATAGATACATGAACCATACAACTAATTGTAACAAATAGTGTTCATAAGATTGTCCAGAAAACAACAAATAATAACTTGTTCACAATAACATTTTTATAACAAGAGTGAAGTCCTTTTAATGACAATAAAATGTAAAACCCTATAAAACCCAATAAGTATGTTTATAAATACAACCTATTAAGTGCTGAGTGAATAGGGTAAATGACAAACATAGTGACAAGTAATGTGAAGCATAACATAGACAGTGTCAGAGTAATTAATGAATTAACTGACAAAAGACTAATCAATTAATGCATAATTTATTTTATAAAAATGTGCATGTTATTATGTTTTAGCACGTTGTTTTATTATCATGGTATTTGTGTTATTTTTTGTATGTAGCAGGTGAAACAGTTGTTGTAAAAGAATATCAATTAAATGATATTAATTCAATTTTTTATGTTAACAAATATAACCATAGAACTGGTGTTAAACAGTGATAAATTGATTGGCAAAGCAAAATAGACTATAAAAAGATGTTATTGCTAAGTGTCAAACAATTGTACAGTTTGAGTAAAAAAACAGTTTATTTGTGCAAAGGTTCAGTAAAATCATAGCCATGTGGGCATGAATTTAAACTAATAGAATAGTATATCTTTTGTTTTGTTAAAATAATGTTATGTGTTAAACAGTTTTTATGATTGTTAAAAGATAATTTAACTGTTAAAGGTTTTAAACATGGTGATGAAAATAACACCAGTACATAGGCCAGGTGAAACCAACTTTTGTAAATTTTAGGTAATGATGTTAGGGATTTTATAAAACAAATGTGGAAGGATAAATAGATTTATAGATAATAGTGTACACAACGAATATAGAAACAAAATTATACATCTCAAGTTATTTAAGAAAATTTCAAATAACAAAATTGTAACATCTGTAGTTCTTAAGTAAAAGTAGGCATGTTTAGTGTCTATATGTCACAAATGTAAAGATCAAAATAATGCTGATAATGGTTTTAAATTCCCCTTCAGTACAGAAAAGTTATGTTAATTTAAAGATTTTGAACAAATTTAGACTTTGAAATAATGAAAGTATATGACAATGTATATCCGAATCAACCAACCAGATTCCAAGTTTACCCTTAGCAACCAGAAATTTCGGATAAATAAAAAGAGACTTCTTTGACAACGATCTTAGCGGATAGACGCGTTTGTAAAACGTCCTACATAATATAGAATAAACAGTGAAAAAACGATACAAACATATTAATACAGTTAGAGGTACATAACATGAACTTTTTACACCAAGAGAAGAACAACCATTATATGAAATAGAAGACCCAAGAACCAGGGAGAAGATCTGAAGTGGACGAGGGCCCTGTATTCGACAAGAACCATACAAAGAAGAGGATTTGGTGATTTTGACATCTTATTATATTGTACATCAACACCCACATTGTATACACAACTTTTAAGTACTAATCAACTAAAACTACAGACACCATATCACACCAACACTAAGAACACTCACTAATAACACGATTTGAGATTGACACCTTTTCAAACACCACAAGAACCTTTGATTTACATAATAATTATTATACGCCTAAACTGGACATAACCTATTAGAACTGGTAACCACTATCCGACTGCCTGTGTGCACGTTACACTCTAACATTGTAATATCCTTTAATTGTAAAACTTGTATTTTGATTTATAGAATAATATTTTGTTTGAATGTAATCCCCGAACCATATACGCCCTGAGATACTTTATTATTAATAGAACCATTAACGAAAGCATTCATTTGGTCTGAAAAAAATACTGAATGTTGGCTACTACTGCCAACTGGTAAAAAGAAGACGTATAATTTGCGCCACAATTGTGATTGTCATAATCAAATTTAAGAACAATTAACCAGTGTTTTTCTGAATAAAGGATTCCTATAAGGATAACATGTTTGATGTTATATTTGTGTCGTTATTATTGCTGTTCCATTTAGGAAATAAATTCACAAATTACAGCGGACACCTCGATAGTTGGCAACGTTGAGTGACGTCACGGAAACGAGCGGTAAAGTGGGAGCAAGCGGCAAATTACAAAACCATTCGCCGTTCAACATAACATATTAATAATTACAAATTGACGACTCCAGTGCGAGTTAGTCGCTACATTATTTATCTATGTTACAAATTGATACTTCCAACGGGCGGTGTATGTAATTCAAGTGCACACAACATAAAATACAAGTAACTTATTCCTAATAACATTATACGTAACGAATAATTTGGGTTACAAATTGACGAATACAACGTGGAGTTTGGTCAACCACGAAACCTACGATAAACTTTATTGATCACATCAAACTCATTCGTTACAATATATTAGTAATCTCTGTAATGAAGTAGTAATAACATTACGATGTTTAGATGTAAGGTAATTCTAAAATTTACACCCAAAATTATTCTTCAAATAATTTGGTTAAAGTTGTGATAAATTAAAACATAACAAAGTTGAGACCCGGATCCGTGGTACTTAAAACAATATCTAGCTGAATGCTTTTGAGATAAAAAGAATAAGAAGTAAAATTTTTCAAAATATTAAATGCAGAATTTATTAGAGTACTTCTTTAAGAGTAAAGTAAACTATGAGATATAAATATAATAATAAAGAGATGTTTTTGCTAGCACCCAGCGAGTGAATAAATTTATGCAATCCTTGACTAATTCCTAAATAATAATGTGTTATAATTTGTTAGTAAGTAAGGTTTACTAACAACGGCAGCTAGTTTAATTAACAGGTAACAAATTGAACTGGTTCCCGACTTTTGTAATGTCTTAACAAGGGAGACGTTACAAAATTGCGCCACTCTGCTTTTGTGTAAAAATTATGTACATTGTTATAATTCATTAACAGTAACTTTGTCGAATATAAATTTATTCACTCTGAAATCGGGAACAAATAAATGAGTAAAGTTTTAATTAAGATATAATAATATTAGTATTGGGACTATTTGTTATTGAACTGGTTCCCGACTTTTGTAATGTCTTAACAAGGGAGACGTTACAGTATGCAGAACCATACATAACTTCCATGTTCTAATTAATTACAAAATTATTTTTATTATGTACACTGAGAACGAAACCAAATATATCAGCATGCTTTTGGTAAATCCGCCGAGAAAGATAATCAAAATACGAATTGTACCTAGTTGTTAATATTTTAAATATAAAGAATTAATTTGATTAAATTATCTTTTATTTAAACAACGCAAAAGAAAGCGAATTTGTGAATTTCTGAAAACGAAAAATTATTTTGTTTACATATCCGTGGTTACATAGCATGGAACGATATCAATTGTTAATGTTTTATTGAAATTTTAAGTTTTCGGTCGAATAAATTTATAACATCAATACAAAAAATTTCCCCCTCCCCCTTCGACTACCCTTTTCATTTATAGATATTTCATCTACCTTTCCATAGTGGATTATTATGGCCTTTTTAGGATACTTTATTGATCAAAATCAAGTACTTTACACTTGTTAAAACGTAAAATGTTGCAGGTAAATAACCCCTCACCCTTAACCGATCTTCACCAAATCAATAGGCCTTGAATCCTCTACAACTCGGACACATATGCAACAAAAAATTATTTGATTCTGCTTGAATTTGCCGCAGTTATCGTTCGCCATAGAAAAAAGTCTACACACGCGCGCGCGCGCGCGCACACACACACATTATTCGGAAAATGACTTTTATTCATGTTTTGAGGGTAGTACAATCAGAATCAGACCTTATCTAGAGAACATGATTTTTTGGCAACCACCATTCTTCCATTTCCTTATGGAACATGGAAGTAAAAAGGAATCTTCAGGTAACATAGAACTGTAGGCCTATATCCTGTATGTACGCCCGAAAACATTGCGTGCACAAGAACTGCTATCCTACGCTATTCTATGCTAAACATTCTGCCTAACGCCATACAGTTTCACGTGGCTCGTTGAATACCAGTGTTCAAAAAATTCTTCATAATGATTTAAACATGCAGCCGTACAAAACTCAAATATTGTAAACCTTAAGTGACAGTGATAAAGCAAACCGTGTGACTTTTTGCCGCCAGTTCTTGTATGTCATAAATAACAACGTAGACGTTATTCACAATACGCTAATGAGTAATGAAACGCGTTTCCATTTGAGCGGATATGTAAATAAACAAACCTTTCGGTATTGAGAGCCAAATAACCGTCGAGAAATACTTCGAGAACCATTGCACACTGCTAAACTTACTGTATGGTGTGCAATTCCTTCCTTTGGAATAATCAGTCCTCACTTCTTTGAGGATGAGAATGGGGATTTCATTACTATCACATCAGAGCAATACTTCCAAATGATTTAAGAATTGTTGTCTCCCCAAGTCGCAAAATGTCTGAAATCACACCAAACAGTATGGAGAGCAACCAGCCATAGGATTAGGCGATCAATGGATGCAGTATAACGAGTTACCTTCACGAGTGGCAACATTTGGCAACCGTCACTTCTTCTCACTGCTGGTACCCGTTTCCCCGACTTCCATCATTATTATGGGATTGTTCAACATTCTCCCTGGGTTGATGCTCGGGTGAATGCCTTCTCTCTTCCTCACTGTTTCTGGATCTTTGTTGTTCTTCGCTTCTACTTCTTGGCGGAACTTCCTCTCTCTGGTATAAATTGTTGTGATAACTTCTATTATTGAAATTTCGCTGTCTTCCTTGGTATCGACTATTATTATAATTATTGTTATAATTATTATTTGCCCTTACATAATTTACTCTTTGTCGAGTGTCTCTTGGTTGTTCATTCCTAAGATCCTCTGTATTTCCTGATCTCCATCTACTTCTTCTGTAATAAGATTCTTGCTCGTAATTCTCCAATAGAGCTTCCATATCTCCGATAGTTTTAATTTGTCCACTCAATCGAGCACTGATAATCTTATCATCAAAATGATAAGCTATTTTGGTTACAAGACACTCTTCTGGAATTTTCAGGTCTAAATACTTCGCCACACATACTTTTCCTAAAAAGTATGCCGTAGGTGTCTGTCCTTTAATGCTGTCAAACCTCCCATGACAGATATAGTCTCGAATAATATTTTGTACGGATTCAGACCAATACTTTAGTTTGAATAGCTGTTTAAATTTGTCATAATTACACACTTTATTCCTAATGACTGTCCACCAGTTGTCTGTGATGTTTTTAAAACACTCATCTAAGATGCCCTTGATCATATTCCATCTGGTTTCTTTCGATCGGTTCAGTATATCTTCTACTCTTTCTAAAAATTCTAGAGGGTTCCTTCTATAGTCCCGAAAGTTCACACTTTCTTTACTATCTTGTATGTTATGTTGAGCATTACATGTTGGTCTAACACTCATTCTATCTATCTCCCCTTGTATGTTTACTTGGAGATGTTGTAAACTTTCTATTTTCTCCTCTTGATTATTACTTGGTTTTTTACATGTTCTATTTTGTCATTAAAATTGGTTATTTTACCGGTTATGTAGCTCTTCATACTGTCCAATTGATCATTAGTTTCCTGTCGTATTGCCATTATTCGGACTTGATTATTGTGTTTCCCTCGATCCATCCTGGCATCTATTTCCGTTCTGAATTGTCCGATGGTTTCTTCGGTTTTATCTAGTCTTTGCTTGGTTTCTGTTATTTGCTTTTCTGTCTCCTCCTTGTATTCATCTACTTTTTGGTTAAGCGTTTTGTTAACATTTTCAATCTTCCCCTCGAGAGTTTCCCTTAACTCCTTATTGAAATTCTCCATCTTACCCTCAATTTGTTTCAAGTTTTCTTCGTTTATTTTCTCAATTTGTTTTAAACTTTCCCTCAAGGTTTCGTTTTGTTTCCTTGAGTTTTCCTCTTGTTTCCTAACATTTTCATCTATCTTGTCGACTTTTTCGCTCAAGGTTTCATTTTGTTTCCTTGAGTTTTCCTCCTGTTTCCTTGAGTTTTCCTTATTTTCCTCTTCTATTTTGTCTATTTTCTTTTTTGTTTGCTTATTATCTTCCTGGATTTTGTTATTCCCTTCCATTATAATTCTTAACATCTCCTGTATGCTCATGTCTTCTTTTTGGGTGGGTTTATCTGGTTGGTCCCCTTGAGCATCCTCTTCTACCATTTCCTTTTCCGTGTCCATAACGACTTTGGTTTCTTCTTTATTCTTTATCACCTGTCTGTTGTTCCTTTTCACTGTCCGTGACTACATCTATTTCTTGTTCCTGTCCACCTTCTTCCTTCTCTGGGTCTTCTGTCCTCTTCTTTGGCCTGCCTCTGGTATGCATTTCTTAGCTTCTTACAGTTGCCGACAAAAATTAGGTTTTCCGTTATAGTAATTACTTGCGTATTTTTCGAAATTTTTTCCTAATTTAAGCCCTTTAAGTTGAGCGCCATTTGTAACATATCGCGAGCTTTCTTAGTTATCGCCCCACGTTGGGCGCCATTTGTAACGTACCGCGTGCTTTCTTACGTCTTATTTCTCTCAGTGTTACGTCTATTTGATACTCTGACTGTGTTATTTTTATTTATTGTGTAATTCTTTAGTAAAAATAAACCACGGGATCCTTTGCCGTTTTTTATTTCCTTGCAGGTATTACAGTTCAGTTGTTATGGAGAGATAGAGAGAGAGAGAGAGAGAGAGAGAGAGAGAGAGAGAGAGAGAGAGAGAGAGAGAGAGAGAGTTCCTCTCTTGGTGTACTGTTTAATCGTTTTATTTAAACGCGCGTTGCATCAGCTGTTTTCAATTTGATAACCAGTTACAGGTTATGTTGGCTGTTGTACTTCATAGGCTACGATGTCTGAGCTAACTTTCTCACTCTTCTCTGCTATTCACTGGTTTCCTGCAACAAATCTGCTATCTACAAAGAATAATACAAAGTCAATTCCCTAAAAGAAAGGTATTTATTGATTGAAATTGGTTTATTTTCTGGAAATTATTACATCCAGTTCATCGATTTTCAGATCGACTATTATCGAAATTACAACAGTTTTCGATATAAGTTTTTCTGTAACACAACAGATATAGTCAATTATAGTTATTAGTAAAATTAATAAATTATTTATCTCAGGGTTATTTGGGGATTCTTTGAGCTGTAAGAAAGTCAGAAATGCTTAGATAATAGTATCATACTTTACAATAATTAATATTTTTATTCTTAAAGTCTGATTCAATAAGTTCGTTTTTTAGACGTCAGAGCTCAGACTACTCGTATTCATACCGATGGCAAAAAAGAAATATGGCTGCTGTGGATTTCTAATGAAACCATGTGTTTACTGTTTTGGGTTAAATAAATAAAGTTAAAAATGTTCACACTAAGTTTTCTTATAAATTGAATTATGTTGTACTGGTTTCTAGTGTTCGTTACTTGGTGGTGATGTGTAGTTTTTTTAGTTTGTCAAGGTAGGCGTTCTCACCAACGTAATGACAGTTCAAATTTTTCAAGCGATCTGATGGTTGGACAAATTTTCAATGTTCTTGGATATTCCGCATCAATTATTATGTTTTAGTGGATGTCTCATACGTAGTTTCTTGTGCTGAATCGTTTCGTCACGTTTCTTGAGTGAATGGTTGCAATTTTTGGTTAATATTTGATAAATTTGCTGGACACTATTTCTGTATCATCTACCCTCTTGAAAAAAAATTTAACAATCACTCATCTTGTTAACGCTGTTACTCTTAGTAACCAAGAAATTGATGAGTTTTTATTGGCTAACCTAGGTACAGTTTTAGTAAATAGGCTAGTATTAAGATATTATTAGTTCTTCCATTTTTTAGGAAAAATACTCCTTTATAAATTTTAACTCTAATTATATTTAATTTACATAATGTTTTTCTTCATATGATTACATAAACTTAGATACCTGTATGTTATAATTTAGTGGTTTTTAAACTTAGTTTATTTCTGACTTTTACTTCTGTAAATGTACAGTATTACTGCTCTAGGCACTATTTTATCTTCCACCATCTCTTTACAATTTATACTAATTAGCAATGATTAATTTCTTACATAACCCTGGATCCTTAAACATAAACAAAAATAACATTTTACTTCCATTGATATTGCCTTGTGGCCTAACAAAATAAAACTATAATAACTTATTACTAAACTCATTGTTTATTACCATAGTTCTGTATCTTTATCACAATTTGTGATTGATGTCTTTTTTTTTAATTTACATATATCATACTATGTTGCACTTTGTATACACTGCACTTCTATAGTAACACTTAGTACACTGTTTTTTCATTGCTAAAGTGTTTATTGTTTGGTGTAAAGATTATACAAATGTTTCATAGTATGATACTTAACTATCATTCATTTCTGACTTGGGGAATGGGGTAACTACTGACTTTTATTATTATTATTTTATAAAATAATAATAATAGGTATTTCTTTATTTTACTCAGTATTAGGCACTGATTATGTAATGTTACAATATTAAGAATTATTTTTTACAAATATTTAAAGGAATTACATCATAGTGGACATCGTAGTAGGTTATATTTCCTAAAACCCCTTAATTCAATTAATTTACACTATTTGTATAATAGTAAAGCATTTAGAAAAGAATAAATTAAAATTTTTTTTCATTGTTGTAATTTTTAATAACAATAGATGTTCGTTTCTAAGCAATTGATGGTGCAAGCGCGCGCCTTGCATTAACTTCAACACGCACTCTGGTAAGCGCGCGCATGTGTTGCCCACGCGTACAGACTCACACCGCACCGCTGAGCCGACACATGTCCTGCGATGCAGTCTGCGTGTTGGGGGTCAGTGCAAGCGCGCGCCTTGCATTGACTCCAGCACGCACTCTGGTACGTCGCACGCAATTGCGCTCGCGGTGTACACACATGCTTCGTTATTTTAATCGTGGCAATCATAGTAGTAAAATTTTGCAACGAGTATGTTCGCAATGGGCAAATTCAGCCAGGGTTGAATTTATTGTAGAGACAACATACAAAACACGTTACATGTTCTGGACTACGATTCGACTAAATAAATACTGTATATACATTTCTGGTGGATGAACACCTACACTACAAATTTGAGATTTCTTGTTACTTCATTTAATGTATTTCTGTAATTAATAATTTCCGAATTCTTTAATAAATTTGTAAAAAATTCGTTAATACAGTATATTTGTTTGATTTTCTGTTGTTGGTGTTGCTCCTGTCGTAGAAGGTGGTGTCATTCAATGTAGGTTGTACTTTGTAAAAGGCTCAATTTTAACACTGGAAAGTTAACTTTACGTTAAAGTTAAATTACATATTTTTAGTTTTTTTCTTCTTCTTCTCCTCAACCCAGAGGTTAGTGGGCTTGCAATTTCTTCTTTTATATAGAGAGCCTCTTGATCACATCATACCTTATTCCTTTACTTACCCGAACCGTGTAGTCATACCTGGCCCTGGGCCTTCCTCTCTCACTACACCTCGATCAGGGCGGGGAACCAGTTTGAATGGCATACCAGGTGCCCACCCAACTTTTCCTTTCCACAATTGATCCAATCAACATTTTGTTTTGTTTTTAGTTTTATAAGCACATGAATGCATAGAAGTCTCCTTTCTCCCCCACTACCCACTTCAACCTGGGTCTGCCTCTTCTTCTTTTACCTTCTGGTTATGCTTCCCACGCTCTTCTAGGGTATCTTCGATTTTCTACTCTACAGACGAGGGAAAACTGTCTCAACTATGACCTTTGTATCATATCAATTAGAGGGATCATCTCGAAGTTCCTTCGGCTAGTGAGGCATCGTATTATATCTATTACTATTTTAACAAAACATTTAATTTCATTCGCATACTTATACCGACTGTCACTTGGTGGAGCTTTATTAACAATTTTTTCCACATTTATTCTGAAGAAACCTTTATGCTTTCCAGTTATGGAATTTGAGTTACGGAATTATTCATTTTTGCTACTTCATAATAGATATACTGTAATAACATTCGTTTACTAATTTAATCAGAACAACATGAGATCAGTGGCGGTTTGTGGCTTCGAGGATTGGTGAAGCAGAATCGGTGGCAGCCCCCCCCTTTCTATAGGAAGGAACCAACAGTATTTCGTCGGATGAGTTATGAAGATAAGATTAAATTTCTTCCCTCCTCAAGTGTGTATTGAAGCTGCTCGATTTAATTCTTGCGATTGATATCCTTTGCTTGTTTTATTTCAGGTGTCATTATCTTTCTTTTCTCTTTTGTTGTAGGTGTACTGATCATCCTCCCCCAGAGCTATTAAAATCTCAGTGAAATTCCATAGTCACTTAACGTAGGTTTATAAATCACTTATAATCACAGATTATAAGTGGTAACTATTATTATATTCACTCACATAATCACTTACTAAGGGTTAGTAATAACTGAATAAATAGTTATATGGGAAGAATCTTGAATATTTGTCCTGAGGAAAAATGTTGAATCCAACTTTCAAGACTCCCCCCCTCACACAGGATCAGTTCCTAGTTAAGCTTAGTTCCTAGTTCCTTCCACTGCCGGACACCGCTTTTCCTGCAGAGGACGTAGTTGGGGTAGTAGCTCAGGTGGACTTTTTTTTCTGTCGTGGAGATGACAGACCTAGTACAGAATGATTTGGCGTGTAGCTGATATGTTGTATATTGTACGAAGTGAATCTTTTTGTGCAGGCCTATTTTCATGTAGCCCTATTTAAATAGTTGGTATTGAAACGTTTTTCATGATTTGTTGTGGTTCTAGATCTACTAGAATAACATGAGTTATAACTTTAATTTTAACTGCGTGTTAATTAACCCTACGTTTGTTAGCCAATTATAACACCAGTTAACCGCTTGCTATTAATTATACAGTGTTAATTAATAGATTATATTCTTTCAATCTAGCAACGGTAATTAAAGTTACAATGAAGTCTGCTGATGTTAATTGTAATTGTATTAAGTTTACTTATGCGTGATATGAGTACAAATTAAATAATCTTTTATGTTCAAGAATACTAATTGTTGTATCATCCCTCAGGTAGTTATTAAATAATGAAACGCATATACATTTATCAGTAAAATAGTTGCATTTATTAGTATTACGTTACTAGTCATTCATATTAATTCCATATGATTTTAACATTTTATGATCATTCGTTAATTTAAAATATGATCTATCTCAATAGACATTCATTCTAAGATCTCTATCTCAAGGTTCGATTTAATTTTTAACACTTATCTCTATTAAATATCATATTACACATATTTTATTTAGAAATGGATTCATGTTTAATATATGAAGTACATACGTGAGTTTTTTAAGTAAGCCATATTTTATACATAGGTTCTTTGAGTAGGACAGACAGATGTTTTAACAAAATATTAACTAATGCATAAAAGTTACTGTTGGTACGTTATCCAATCTGCGGCGTGTAGATCAGCGCTGATATCATCTCCCACTCCTTAGATCTGCCATGAAAGTGTAGATCCGCTAATCATATCGTGGTTTACTCTCGTATTGCATGATATTTAAACACTTTTTTTATCACTCCACTTTGACTAATACACTCCGGCATCTTCCGACGTTCCAATAGAATAATTACCGGTTACTAGTTATAACGTTTATTCTTGTTACACGAGTTATAGTTTTCACACGACTGTTTTCGAACACATGCTGCGATCCTAATTGTTTTACAAGTTATATATTACTACAACCTTAGTTCGCACTCTTCAATATTAATTGTATTATACACATTGTCTGTTAACTTTGATTCTACGAAATATAATATAAGTTACAAATCTTCACAACTATTTACACATGTTAAATCTTCGTACGTTTTAAGTCAACTCGCGGGACTTTCACTACTGACTAATTCTGAATTTCCGTAAAGACTCTGAACTGTTAAGTTAAGACTCCACGAAACATAACATACTCTCGTCAACACTTACGACCGACTCCCCCGAAAGATTATTATTAGCCCCTCGATCGCGCTCTCGGCTTATTTTATATACTGAATACACCTAATTCCCCCTTAAGACTCTCTTAGTCCACCATCTTTGTTACCATTGGTTATCGTTCTTCTTTTCTACGAAAATTCCCTCCTATTTCTTTTATACGTTACCCCGCTACGTTTCCATTGGTTTTGCGTCCTAGTCTTCTAAGAACTTTACTCCTGGAAACCCGCCTACGTTGAACTCTGGTTTCTGATAGGATATCTTACTTCCCTACTCTATTTTCCTTGCTCTTGGTTCCACCCTTAGTCTGTGACAATAGTTCGATTTCACACGCGTCAATCATCCTGTCATTTTTTCTTATGTCCCTTACAGACAAATTCTCTTAATTGCCTTCTAACGCACAGCTGCATCTGGTTAATGAGTGTACTCCACTTTGCTATAGATTTCTCAGTATCTCCTTGTCTTGCCCCCGCTGACTTTTTCTATACCCAATCGAGACCAATTGCTTCATTGTCTTACAATGTTCAGCTGAATCCTCTGTTAGAGTTCACACACTTGGTGTGGCCTTTCTTGGTATTGTATTCCGTCATCCCTTTACTGCTGTTTTTCTATGTCTTAGCCAGAACAACCCTTAGTTCGCTACGCTTTCAGCTGTCCTGTTAATTGTTTCAACCGCCTTAGTCGTATATTTCTGGGTATGTCCTCTTTCATACTTACATCTGGTAGTTTTCTTGGTAACACGTTCTGCCACCCTTCACTGTATCTTTCTTAGTAATACAACCGTGATTCTTCTTCTGTCGTTTTCTTAGCATTTAGCTCGATACATTTAATTTCTTTAAGTGACCAGCTGCCATATTGGATTTATGGTCTGTCCCTTACCATGCCTGTCGTCGCTAAAGGATTTTACGCTCCTTTGTCCTAACTTTCTCTGGATAGTACAGAGTGGATCTTATGTTGTTTTTGTGCCTGTTGTTAATGATGTTTCTGAACTTGTAGTCCTTCGCCCACAATTATACCGTTCTATGTTCTATAGGCATAGAATAGTGGAAATCTCGGTTGATAGTCCTGTACAGATTTGATTGGTAAGTAGATTGATGTTCTTTTGGTTGTTAAAATGGCAAATCAGTTTCGTGTACGTTTCTACAGAAATGGGATTTACCTTGACCGTTTGATGAGAATGTTTCTTACTTCCACGTTCCGTAAGGAAATGGAAGTTTGATGATCGCGAAAAAATCGTGTTCGAGATAAGGGCTGATTCTGATTGTACTAGCCTCAAAACATGAAGAAAAGTCATTTTCCGAAAAGTGTCTGTGTGTAGAATTTTTACTATGGTCAACGATAACTGCGGCAAATTCAAAAAGAATCAAATAATTTTTTGCGTATGTGCCTATTGGTTTTGGTGAAGATCAGTTAAGGGGGAGGGGTAGTTTACCTGCAACGTTTTACGTTTTAACAAGTGTAAAGTACTTGAAAATTCATATAAACTTTTTCAAACAATGTTATTTGTTCAAAGTAAAATAATTTTGTTACCAGGCAATAAAATTATAATTTGTTAATTTTAATTTAAATCATCTGTGCGTGAAGATGTTTCGTTCCTGGCAAGCAAGAATATCTCCTTATATAATGTTTACGTTTCCAAAGTTTTATTATTGTGATTACCTCAATAAATATCGGTATGGAGAACCATACATGACTTCCATGTTCTAAGATTTATATTTAAAATCATTTTCGAAGTGAAATACTTCCACATAAGCTACTTCTTTCTACTTACTGCTTCAGCCTTAACCACAGTACTCTGGTCACTAACGTATACCACCTCACGTTATCGCATTCGATTTTCACTGATGATTGAAGTCAATGGCACTGCCGAAACGTCTGGTTTTGCAGAAAACATTGGACTACGGCCAAACAGCCCGGGAAGGTTTTTTAACAACAAACTAATTCTTTGTTGCCGATAACGTAGTGCACATATAAAAAATTATCCCCTCCCCCTTCAACTATAATTTTCATTTATAGAAAATTACCCCACCCCGTTCAACTAGCCTCTTCATTTATAGATATTTTATCTACGTTTCTACAGTGGATTACTGTGATCTTCTTATCAGGATACTTTATTTATCAAAATTAAGTACTTTATTCTTGCTAAAACATAAAATGTTGCAGGTAAACTACCCTTTCCCAGTAACCAATCTTCACCAAAATCAATGGTCTATACAATTCAGGAACGTATGCAAAAAAATATTTGATTCTGTTTGAATGTGCGACAGTTATCGTTCGTCATAGAAAATATCGGTATGGAGAACCATACATGACTTCCATGTTCTAAGATTTATATTTAAAATCATTTTTGAAATGAAATATTTCCATAGAAACTACTTCTTTCTACTTATTGCTTCAGCCTTAACCACAGTACTGTGGTCACTTACATATACCACCTCACGTTTTCGCACTCGATTTTCACTGATGATGGCAGTCGATGGCACTGCCGAAAAGTCTTGTTTCGCAGAAAACATTGGACTACGGCTAAACAGCCCGGGAAGGAATTTTAACAAAGAACTACTTCTTTGTTGCCGACAACGTAGTACACATATAAAAAAATCCCCCCTTCACTTTCAACTCTAATTTTCATTAATACAAAATTACCCCCACCTCGTTCAACTAACCTCTTCATTTATAGATATTTCAACTACGTTTCTACAGTGGATTATTATGAGCTACTTATCAGGATACTTTATTTATCAAAATTAAGTACTTTACTCTTGTTAAAACAAAATGTTGCAGGTAAACTACCCCTTTATCTTAACCGATCTTCACCAAAATCAACAGACCTTCAGTACTCTACAATTCAGGGATGCATGAAAATAAATATTTGATTCTGTTTGAATGTGCGGCAGTTATCGTTCGTCATATAAACATTTCTCTTGTTACAATATAAAATGTTGCTGGTAAACAACCCCTTTCCCTCAACCGATCTTCGCCAAAATCAACAGGCCTTGAGCCCTCTACAATTCAGGAACGTATGCAAAAAATGATTTGATTCTCTTTGAATTTACGGCAGTTATGTTTCGTCAAAAAAAAATTACCCTTGTTAAACATAAAAAGTTGCTGGTAAACTGCCCCTTTCCTTTAACCGATCTTCAACAAAATAAAAAAGACCTTGAGTTCTCTGTAATTCAAAAAGGTATGCAAAAACGTAGTTAATTCTGTTTGAATTTACGGCAGTTATCGTTCGTCATATAAAAAATTACCCTTTTTAAAACATAAAATGTTGCAGGTAAACTACCCTATTCCCTTAACCGATCTTCACCAAAACCAACAGATCTTGAGAACTCCACAATTCAGGGCTGTATGGAAAACATTATTTGATTCTGTTTGAATTTGCGGCTGTTATCGTTTGCCATATAAACAAATTACCCTTGATAGAAAAACCGTTGCTGGTAAACTACCCCTTTCCCTTAACCGATCTTCACCAAAACCAACAGGTCTTGAGAACTCTACTATTCCGTTCTGTATGCAAAACATTATTTGATTCTGTTTGAATTTGCGGCTGTTATCGTTTGCCATAGAAAATACCCTTGTTAAAACATAAAACTTTGCCGGTAAACTACACCTTTCCCTTAACCGATCTTCACCAAAAACAATTGGTCTTGAGTACTCTACAAATCAGGGTTGTATGCAAATAATTATTTGATTCTGTTTGAATTTACGGCTGTTATCGTTTGCCGTAGAAAAAATCTACAGACAGATAGACACACACACACACACACACACACATTTTGAAAATGACTTTTTTTCATGTTTTGAGTGTAGTACAATCAGAATCTGCAATAATCTCGAACACGATTTTTTTTGCCATCACCATACGTCCATTTCCTTAAGGAACATGGAAGTAAAAATTACAGTTGTTAAAACATATTTGAGGGTGGTACTATCAGAATCAGCCGTTATCTCGAACACGATTTTTTTTCGCCATGACCATACTTTCCATTTCCTTATATAACATGGAAGTAAAAGGCAGGCAGGACACACACACACAATTTGCGTTATTTCTAGCCTCACTCATGTTTATTTTCTTAGGTTTGCACCGAACTAATTTTTACGTTTCTTACTTTCTAAATGGAAAGTGCTGAAACCCACACCAACACAACGCGTGCAAGCCGAAAAGGTGTTCAGTGTGGACAGAGATTTGCTTCCTGTGGATCGCTGACTAGTGTAACTGCACGTGTTTACAGAGGAACGGTTTATAGACAGACTTTTCGTCTTTAGGGAAACAACCCTATATAAACTAATGATCGTATTAATTCAATGCAAAAAATCACTTACAGGTGATGCGAATCTGTGGTTGAAGTTTGTGTAGTACCATTTCATGTGGTGGTTGCCATTTATAATAAAATATACATAAAACTAAAATGAGGTATGTTCACTCAGTAAATGAATGGTTTGGTGAAATATTATGTAATGTTACTGGAGACTAAGCTATGAAAGAATTCAGACTATAAGGGATCAAAGGCAACTTTGAAGACCTGAAAACTTTATTGAACATCTTATCTAAACTAGTTTTGATCAAAATTACACATCTGATCAAACAACTTTAATTCGAAAAATGCATTTTTACAATTCACAACACCTCTAAAATAATTAATGATTATAAACTATTCTGCTGTCATGTCTTTCCATAGATGTTATCTAAAATATATTTAATAGCTTCCTAATTTAATTGTTTTCACTAAATTATCTGAATTATGTTTAATAAATTGTCCAAGCTACTAGATTCAATTTTTCAAAAAAATCATTGATATTTATGATCGGCACTTAAAGTAAATTTGTTAAAAATAATATACAATTTGTTACGATGGTCACACTGATTGTCGTGTTTGGACACTAGAAACAGAATAATTTATACCGGTACCAGATGAAATCACTATTTAGAAAGTTAGCTACAATTTAAATAAATAAAAGAATAATTAAAAGAACAATTAACAATCTTATACAATTCTTCAAGCTTACGATTGTCCAACATGAAGTAATGTAATGCACAATAAATGTCGCTTATTCAACAGTCCCACTAAATAATGCAAACCATTTACAGATGTCCTCACCCATTTCACAACTCACAATAACAAGAACTGAGATAACGCACACACACAGTCACAAATTTAAAATCACTATAGTCCATTCCTGATATATTTATGCCTTGGCTGTGAGGTATAGTAAGTGAAAACAAAGACCTGGATGTCGCGAAAATAATCAACCATAATCTGGAAGGTGTGTCTGAAAAAGTGAGTGAGTCGTGCATAATTCTACCGCTCACAAAACGCATGCAAAGTGTCATGTAGTTAGTTATACTGTATATGTTATTTATCTCCTCAGTATAACAATGTGGAGGTAAAAGTAATCCAGTGATGGTACTCGTTTAGTCAACAATACTTTGTGATGTTAGAAGGTTACACCTTCAGGTCTGAACGCCACTGCTTCATTCCTTTGAGCTTTGGGTTGATCGGTTAAACTGTTGACTGGGATGTGAATGAAGTAGTTGTATGCTAGCCAGGCCAGAATTACCATTATGCTGAGTAGGCTGTAACCTAGGGTGCAAGTTTTTGGGAAGCACACAAATTTAAAAGAACAAAAAATTTAAAAACTCATGTTGCACTGTGTATATTTTTTCATTATGCCGTTGCCAAAATCATATCATTTCAAGCACAAAATTTCCTCCAAAAGTAACACATTTCTGTGCCCATCTTGACCTTGGCATGGTGAGCAAATGGCAGAAGCTGTTGTTTCACTCATTGAATCTTTATGTTTGAGATTGAATGATTGCAGAGGCCAAAGCTGTGTCAGTGCTAGGAACATGTCAGGTTGTTACAATGGACTGCAAATTAAAGAGCTCAATCCTTATGCAGCTTACGTCCCTTGTACTGGCCATTCTTTGCAGTTTGTAAGTTTCTGGTTTTCTTTGTTTCTCGTTAGAACAGCAATTATACAACTTTGCTGACGCGAGCAAGCCACTGTATAAATCATACAAAGAGATTGTTTCAGCACTATTAGAAATCAGAATAAGTAGAGAAGTTTTTACATTCAAGTCAATCAAGGTAAGGTGAGAATAGGTTGACTTTTTTGATATATGTTAATTAATTTTTGTTTAGAGTACAATTTTTGGTGTACAAAATAAGAAATATTCAAATGTTCAATCTGTGGAGGACACATGGCCACCAGCGAAAATTTCCAAAAGTTTATAAATAGATCCATTTCGGCTGATTTGACAAGGGAAATTGATGTAAATTAACTATAACTAATGTCTAGTTAAGTAATAAATATAAATACCTAAACAGTTATAAGGCGGTTTAATAAATTCTATACAAGATGAATACTTAAACTGGGTTACCCCAGTTTCTCTGGGGAACTGGTTGCTGCTCATATAACTTGATTATAAAGAAGTCTGTATCGGCCAACCTGAAAATGAAATTAGATATTTTTCATTAACAATGTTATGACTAAAATTTTTATGTTTCTTTTGAACTGCATTTCGGTATGTGTTTGTGATTTTTTTTTCATTTCTTGTATTGGACCAAATAGTACGATCAAAAAGAGGTTACTGCATACACATTTTGTTAATCAGTATAACACAGGTAAATATTGTAACGTTGTTACAAATAAAAATAATAAGCTCTGACTTGCTGTAAGTCTTATAAAAAAAGTGTATTTTGGTTCCATTGATATTTTTTAAAATAAAATTCTCTTAGTTAGGCCTCACGTTGTTTGCGCCAATTTGTAACGTAAATACAAATAATAAGAATAAGAATAAGAGCTTGCAATATCTCTTTTTCAGTATGTTGTTGTTGTTGTTTTTTTTTGGTTAAACACCCCAAGTTGTGGATGCCAATTTATAATGTACTTACAAATAAATTATTGGGCTGATTCTGTTGATAAACAATCATTAATCTAATAAATTGTTAATTCTTTTATGCCCCAGAGTTGGTGCACCATTTTTGTAATATCATACAAAATATTACACTTTTTGTGATAAACAATTAAACTTTCAAATTAATAAAAAATTATTACATTTATTTTATAATCAATGAGTTGTGTATTCGACTTGAGTTGTGGTTAAATTTATACCTTTACTTGTTGATTTGTACCTATAGTGTTCCAGTTTTAAGGTTATTTTTCCTGATTTAATATATTTAATTTTTTAATTAATTAAAATTATTTAACTTCTTTTAATTCCTTCCTGGATGTTGATTGAATTCATTTACCTACTTTAATTCAAATTTAATTCACCCAAGCAAGAGGTACTACCAACTTCTTCTTCGACTGTTTATTAAAACACTAATCTTCCGAAACTGATAAAAAAATGTTAAGTATTCAAAATAATTCCATACACAATTAATCCTCTTCAATTTCTTTTATTCTTTTTTATATTCGTTTCTTTTCTTTTTTAAAATAAAATAACAACCTTTTCTTTTTAAACAATTGTCCAGGCTGGTTCAAATTTTTAGCTCAGTAGTTGGCAATATGATCTCCTTATTCAAGCCTAGTCTACAGATTTTTACGTTATTTATATATAAACTCGGGTTCAAATGTCGTTTGCGAAGTACAAAACCTAACAATACAAGAGTGACTACACTAGAACAAAACAATATCTTATATCTAGAATAACAATTAGTTCGTATGTGCCGAACGATGTCGATTTTGAGGTTAACATATTTCAATAGGTTATACAGCTTTAAACATTAAATACAAAGAAATAATGGTTTAAATGTGAAAAATTATAATAGTGTTAGTGTTTTTGTTTAGTGGTAGTGTAATAAATAGTTTTCAAGTGTACACAAAGTGTTATAGTTGTATTATGATAATTCCGTTATAAGTCGTTTATAATTTTAAGTATGCACACTATGCTTTCCTTTTCATTTGCACGCACTTTATTATTCACTGTTAAATTATTAATGCACTTTAATTTCTTTCTGCTAGTATAAACTCTCACGACACTTTTCTCACTTGTTTGGTTATGTTTTGATGTTTACGTTTCACCTAACCTAGCCGAGGTTCGATTCTGATGTTATCTTTGCGGCTATATCTGTCGCGGAGGAGACGTTCTTTACTCAATGAATTCCAACCCTAGACTCTCTGGCGTGGCGTCAGTTTTTGGGTTGGTCGGCGTCAGTCTTTGGGTTCATACACACAAAAGTGAAAAATTCCCATTGGTCGAAATCTCACTCATTGTCGTGGATGGCGTCACTTTTCTGAGATCAAGATTACTAAAAATTCTTAAATTTAACATATTTTCCTTATGCTATGTACAATTGTAAAGATATTATTACCAATGAACTGCTTTTTTTTCTTCTGATCATTTTAAGATCTCACAAGATATGTTTCTATGCAGTAATTCCAAAATTAACAATTTTAATGTTTGTCCTATTCTGACAAATTATGTTTAAAAGTTATCTTTTTTATTACAGTATTAGTTTTCTCGGTTGTACATATGATTTTATGTGACTAACATGTATTCTAATACTAGTAATTACAATTATGAAACTTAACTTTTTATAAAACCGTTGGCTTGTAAAATAGGGCTATGAATGTCTTGTGTACATTAGAATATTCTTTGTTTCTTACAATAAAATTGCTTAATTCTAATACAAGTTGACATATATTCTTTATCCATTATAGACCATACTAGACATATAATGATCTAATGTAACATTTATACATAGTAATGTCCCTGTCTACCATCTACAGTAGATGTAGGTTTTTGTCCAAGGTAACATCTTGTTAATTACATTATTATTAGTACATAACAAACATTTAAGATTACTTATACCTGAATCTAATAACATATATTAATACTTCCATATTCCTTAAGGAAATGGAAGTATGGTGATGGCAAAAAAAATTGTGTTCGAGATTATTGCAGATTCTGATTGTACTACACTCAAAACATGAAAAAAAGTCGTTTTTCGAAAAGTGTCTGTGTGTCTGTCTGTCTGTCTGTCTGTCTATGTGTCTATAGATTTTTTTTCTATGGCAAATGATAACAGCCGCAAATTCAAACAGAATCAAATAATTTTTTGCATACAGCCCTGATTTGTAGAGTACTCACGACCTATTGTTTTTGGTGAAGATCGGTTGAGGGAAAGGGGTAGTTTACCGGCAACGGTTTTTTCTTATCAAGGGTAATTTTTTTTTTTGGAAAACGATAACAGCTGCAAATTCAAACAGAATCAAATAATGTTTCGCATACAGCCCTGAATTATGGAGTTCTCAAGACCTATTGTTTTTGGTGAAGGTCGGTTTAAGGGAAAGGGGTAGTTTACCTGCAACGTTTTATGTTTTAACAAAGGTATTTTCTATGGAAAACGATAACAGCCGCAAATTCAAACAGAATCAAATAATTTTTTGCATGCAACTCTGAATTGTAGAGTTTTCAAGACCTATTGTTTTTGGTGAAGATCGGTTAAGGGAAAGGGGTACTTTACCAGCAACGTTTTACGTTTTAACAAGGGTAATTTTTTCTATGACGAACGATAACTGCTGCATATTCAAACAGAATCAAATAATTTTTTGCATACATCACTGAATTGTAGAGAACTCAAGGCCTTTTGATTTTGGTGAAGATCGGTTAAGGAGAAGGGGTAGTTTACCTGCAACCTTTTACGTTTTAACAACAGTAAAGTACTTGAAAATTCATTTAAACTTTTTCAAACAATGGTATTTGTTAAAAATAAAATAATTTTGTTGCCAGGCAATAAAATTATAATTTTTTCATTTTAATGTAAATCATGTATGAGAGAAAATATATCGTTCGTGGCAGGCAAGCATATCTCAGTTATGTAATGTTTACGTTTCCATTTTATTATTATGACTACCGGTACCGCAATAAAAACGCAGGGAAGACACACACACACACCCACACCCACACACACCCACACACACACACACACACACAATTCGCGTTATTTCTGGCCTCATTCATGTTTATTTTCTTACATTTGCACGCTTTTTAAATGGAAAGTGCCGAAACCCATACCAACATAACGCGTGCAAGCCGAAAAAGTGTCCAGCGTGGATAGCGATTTGCTTCCTGTGGATCGCTGGGGAGTGTAACTGCACGTGTTTACAGAGGAATGATTCATAGACAGACTTTTCGTCTTTAGGGAATGAACCTTCTGCAAGATGCTGAGGGTCCATGAGTGACTTCGGAGCGCTCCTTCTTTTCCGCGTGTTTGTTCTGTGAAACGTACACTGTAGATTCGCAGCTTTACTCTAAGCAACGCTCAATAGGAAATGTTGAAAATTTTTGTCCACGGTGTACCCTCATACACACTAAACCTGCTCTGATGTTTTAATTATGGACATCATAATATTAAAACTTTGGAAACTTGAGCACTACTTAATGCAGATCAATCATTAACTTATACAAGCCATTAATTTTATGCATATTTTATATATATATATATATATGTGTGTACAACGTTATCAGCAACAAAGAAGTAGTTTTTGTTAAAATTCCTTCTCGGGATATTTGGCCGTAGTCCAATGTTTTCTACAAAACCAGACGTTTCGGCAATGCCAACGACTTCCGTCATCAGTGAAAATCGAGTGCGATAACGTGAGGTGGTATACGTTAGTGACCACAGTACTGTGGTTAAGGCTGAAGCAGTAAGTAGAAAGAAGTAGTTTCTATGGTAATATTTCATTTCGGAAATGATTTTAAAAATAAATCTTAGAATATGGAAGTCATGTATGGTTCTCCATACCGATATTTTCTTTTTATGTTGGACATTGTCTATTACAATTTTTATACATAATATTCTCTCTTTTTATCTACCAAGTAGATGCAGGTTTTGTGTAACATTTATCTGTTACTAATTACATTATTATCTTGTCCATAACCAACAATAGTTATTTCTTATTTCATTAGCTAGTAGTCAGTTTATTTGTCACACTTCTACTACGAAATTATTTACATCACATTCTTCTTTACATCTTTATCATTCTTTTAACATTCAATATTAGTCTTTCCTTCCTACCACACATTATTACATTTTTATACAAAAATAAAACTTTTGTAACCCATTTATAACATAATGATCTCTATTTGAATTGTCTTAGTTTCTATCAGTTACACTCAGATACAACTGAATCTAGGTTTACAGTTTTTTTTATCTTACATTTTCTTTAGTTGTTTTGTTTTGATAGTTCATCTTCTTTTTTCACAGTACTAAATTAATATAGAATATTGAACTTTCACTTGTGAAACTTACTTGTTTTCTCCCGTACGCGTTTCGGCGTGATGTGCGCCTTCATCAGTGGATTGAGACAGACTGCTCTTCCGCATACACACATACACACAAAAAACCACAGCTACACCAACATAGATACTAATCTTGAGATATTACACTACTTACCCAAAAGTCGGGAACTAAACACAGCAGAACAATATGAAATATACAAACACTACACAACACAACCAAACAGCATACTTAACGACCAATTACACTATAAATCTCACACACTTTTTGACACAATTATACATAAAACAAACAATAATTCGGATCCCCGCGCCAATCCCCTTCCAGCCCCACACCCAAACTGCCAAATAAAACCGTTACGAGTTACTAACAGTCTGTCTCAATCCGCTGATGAAGGCGCACATCATGCCAAAACGCGTACAGGAGAAAACAAGTAAGTTTCACAAGTGAAAGTTCAATATTCTATATTAATTTTCTTTAGGTTATGTTGCCATGCTTCCAGTTACTGGTTATCCAGCTAGGCTCTGCGTTATAGGTTTTTACCTATTCTGTACATGATTTCTTATGCAGTTTACTGGAATTTTTGTTATTAAGTTCATTCTATACAGGTTTGATATTTTAGTTTCTTATTTTACTTTACAATGGTCTTAAATTTACTTGTGAATACATCTATTTCATAACACAGGTTTATTACTTTAGTGTTGTTTTGTACTTCGATATTTTTTGACAATCTTTATGTTGAGGGAAACGTAACGTTACAATATTCAAAGGTTAAGGGAAAAATTATAAAAGAAGTTAATAAACTTCGAAACTTAACATATTACGTAGGTCTTTTAAAACCTCGGTGGAGAGACAGTGTTGTCTCTCCACACGATGTCTATCTGCGTGTTTCACATCCTACAGCGGTGAGTTATAAGCCGTTAGTTGCAACCGAACTCCCTATTAATTGTGATCCACCCTGCCATTCGAATATTAATACTGAAGCTTATCGTAATGTAGCCACTCAATTGGCTTTTTTTTCTTTTTTGGTAACAACGGACGAAGCAATTTCTACTTTTTAGTAATACTAAAATGACGAAGCGATTCTTATTAAAATTGGCACAACGAGATATTTTTCACATAGGCCTACTGAGATTTATCCATTTTCCTTCGTCACGTATAAGAATATTTAAAGGCAAAGTATTGTATTGGCCCAAAAAATTGATTTTTTGGAAAAGTTTTGTTGTCTCCCGGAAAAATATTATATCTGCAATATTGTCTGTTTACCTAAACACAGATGTAGAGACAAACCAGTTTACCTGATTGTGATAAAAGCAGTTAAGCAGGATTGGTTTATATAAGCATTTAAAGGATTAAAAAAAATTAATTTTTAAGTATTGTTTCTCATAAACTCTCATTAAATAGGAAAAATTTTATTTATTCAAATACTGCTCTAATGATTTTTATGTATCTGTTCTCAATCTTTTACGATTAAATACAATTTTATTATTATATATTGTAACATCACAAGATGTCACCTAACCTAAGTGTATGTTATTAGATTTCATAAAAACAGAATAACCATGTAAATAAACAGACCTATTACCCCAGGGGATAGAATATTAGATAAGGTCAATCAAATGATTTAATAAGAAAATACAATTACTGTACTATACCTAGAGAAAAATATGTAACCAGATGAATATTCTATGTGACCTAATGTTTATAAAATGATTATTGTATACCTCTCATAAAACTCAAATGTTAAATTAAAATCGTCCAGAATAAAGGTTCACCCAACTAACCTTTGAAGGAGTAGAGAGGCAGTATAACAAAGTGTGTAAAATAAAAAGAAGGACATTATTATGGAATGTAAGGAAAGAAAAAATAATATTTGTGAAACAAACCATGAAAACCCCAAGCATGTCTATGAAATTAGATATTAGATGTTAGTATATTGTCAAATGAAATTGTAATTACAACATAGTATATAGTATATAAAATCATCCAGAATAAGTGAAAACCACCATCACTTGAAGGAGTAGAGAAGAAACATAACAAAGAGTATTAATTGTAAGAATAACTATTGTTATAATGAAATGAAAGGAAAGAACAATGTTTGTCAATTATCAAATATGATACATCATAAGAATATGTCAGAGAACATCAGAAAAGAAAAAAAAGAGAACCATTTAGTATACAAACAATGTAAGCCTGATAATTCAGGAGGAATATAACTCGTTAAGAAAGATTTAATAGACTATAGTGAAAACAGAAATATATTGTGAACTCTAGATAGAACAAATGGATGCATAAGTACTATAAGCATCAAAACCAGTGTATAATCTTAAAAATATTTAAATGAACCACAACAAATTGTTAACTAGTACATAAGTAACTATATAGCTGATAAAAGCATAGCTAAAAAACACCAAGTCTAAAGGAAGTAATTACCTGTAAGAAAGAAAGTATGTTAGCAAGTATAAAGATAGAAATGTGATCTAAATAAAAACCTCTGATACCTTGTATATTATAGTGAATATATTATATTATTGAATATGAATGATATGTGATATTTTTTTTGAGTTGTGATAGTGCAACTATTGCCAGGTGCAATGTTTATTTTTACTCAGACAGAGAAGAGTAATGCCTCTGAATCTGAGAATGTGTAGGGAGGAACGGCAGAGGATGTTAGCCATAGTGAGCCACCCTGATTCCAAAACCTCTACTACAGTTAGGGAATTATATTGTTTTATTATATCAAGGAATATTATGAAAGAATCTGTGAGGTATAAATTATAATAACCATCAAAATGATCACGAATGCAAAGATATGTAATGAGAAAGTAGAATGTAAATAAAACAGGGAATAATTAACTTGAGAAACAAGATCCATTATAGTTAAATGATTTAGAGAGTAAGCAGCTTGAAATTACTAGTAAATTAAGAATTGTACCATTGTATCAAAAGCCAACCTAGAGTAATACACCAATAATATGTTTAAAAAATCTAGGAATACAAGAGAAAATTTTTATTGAGGTATACTAAGAAACTGACATGAATTGATAATTTTACAAAATATAAATTTTTCAAATGATCAATTTTAAAGAGGGTGTATATGTAACATCACAAGATGTCACCTAACCTAAGTGTATGTTATTAGATTTCATAAAAACAGAATAACCATGTAAATAGGTATAGAATAGTCAAAATAAACAAGAAAGAAGAAACCAAGAGAGAAGAATAAAGCAGAAGTGCCATGTGAAACAGTAACCCAATAGCTGTTTGACACTACAACTAGACTGAGACTAAAACGAACTAATGGACAGAATAGATTTAAATTCAACTGTCAATTCAGTAAATGGTTAATGTAAACCGAATGTCATTTATAAACAACAAATAAACGAATGAGCAGTTAAATACTGTGAAAGCAAAATCAGCATTTTTCTGATAATAAATGTGACAATGAACAGTAGATAATGAATGCCAAAACCAATGTTAACAATGGCTATATTGTAGGAACTAAGATGTATTTCTGCATCAAATATACCTATTAGAAAAGAGAGCTATTTATATAAGAGAATCCTATACAAATAAGATGTCTCTATAATTTACCGAATTGAGAACCAATAGGCATTATTAAGGCCAAATTTCAGTGTAGGCGATACACTTAACAAACTTAGACCAAACATTAGTCAATGAAATGACTATCAATAATTATCACCAGTGCAAAATAAAATGCACAAGAACAATGGTTATGCATTAACATAACGAAAAATGATATTAAAACGATAGGTTTAGCCATAATTTTAATTGTAAATAGTAGCTTAAAAAAAACTAACGGTGAACGAAATGTCATTAGTCAGTAGGATCATTTATTACTATGTATAGAATTAAGGTGTAAAAGTAAAGGTCAGTGAACAAAAACGTCAGTACAGTATTAATGGTGTCCGCACATAAACATTTGATTAATAAAATGTTATGTGGATACGAGAAAGGTTAACCAAAAGTGTAAAATCGGCGACTCATAAAGAGCAGACGACAGTAAGAATAGTGTACCCGAACATTGATTTTCTAACAATGTCGGTTAAAGTGAAAGTAATTCGAGATCGAGTGATATCAATTTAAAGGAAACAAAACAATCTTTAATTTGATAATAATATCAACTCAATCGTGACGGTATTAAGCGTATTACAACTGTTAGCATCATTTTATAAATATACATCAGGAATCTGAATACGAATAATAACAACAATGACAACAGAAGCGACCTGTCAATCATCTCAACATTTGACAGTTAGAAAAACCGTTACCAACCGCCAAAAAGTGATACGTCATCTTCGTCCCACCTGTCTGGACCAATAGGAAAATTAGTTATAAAATGATAATTTTACCTAAGCCCAATCCAAAAGAGGGGTATATAAAGACAAACCAGCGAATTTTGACAGAGACCTTTACTAACTAACAAGCAGAACAGACGTACGCTCGTCTCCGCTACGTTTTTCTGATAACACATAGCGTCAGCTACCTAGTACTCCGGAACCAATAGTTAACAACGAGAAACTTTACTTCAAGTTCATCATCAACCAACAACAGTGTTTAAGTGCAGTTTATTTTAATTTTGTGCGGGAATGACGAACAGAAAATAATTTATTGTCATTATTCACGATCCATTGTAATCAGAAGAGGATCGAATTATTCTGTTCTTGTGCGAATTAGTGCCGAAATAAAGTAATCACTAGAATCCGATTACTTAAGTGATAAAAGGTTTTAATTAAAATAATTAAAACTATGAAGGTAAAAGTGCAATTATTATTATTCTTGATCTGAGCGCAATAACTTGTATTTTTGCTACCATAACCTGTACTGACGCAAAACACAAAAACAGTATTTAAGATTACACCACGTTTCGATTTATTATTCAAATTTGTTATTAGTAAGTAAGCTATATGTTAGTTGTAAGGGCTCTCAATTGAATAATATTGTCATTAAAAAAGCAAGCGTTGATGAAACGCACGATCTTCCAATAGATCGTTTTTTTTTTAATTACTTGGTAAAAGTAACTTCAAACTTTGTTGACCAATTGTATCATTGGATACTGTGTAGGCATAATTGTTTTCTTTCGTGTCTCAAAGAATTCACAACTGAGATAATAATAACGATAATAATAACAATAATACTAATATTAATAATTGTAATAATTTTATACTAAAAATAAATAGTATCTGGACTTAACCAGGTTTATAATTCATGTTCTGAGCAAGCCGTATGAGGCATATAATAATTAACTTTTCATTGTACAACTTTGTATGTTACATTATGTGTATTTTTTGAATTCACTATAAGGGTGCAAATAAACCCATTATTAACAGCATCACCTGATTTGATTTATTTTATTTTTTTTTTGAATAATTAAATATTTTCTTTCAAGAAACTTAAACAACTTCTGTTGTGTTTGACATATTGGAATAGCATTGCCAAAAAGTGGTACTCAACTATTTTAAATTTTCTTTTCATCTATTAATTTTTATGTATGGGTTTTACACGGGATTTTCCCTAAATAAATCCGTGTGGCGCCCACTAATTTAATAAACAAGGTGACATAACCTTGCAACCAAAGGGAGTTGATGAATGTAAGCTGAGTTGACAGTTTAGTGAACTTCAAGTAAACGCAATCAGGTACGTAAAAGTATATGTTTGTTTATAATATTGTCCAGACTTTACGGGACTTGACTTACTCAGACTACCTGTAATCAGAAGAAGTTTCTACTACTAGTTTCAACCCAGACGAGAACTATTATCAAGCAATCAACTGCTATACTTCATATTTTAACTTAAGTTAATCTAACATTTAAATATAATCAACTTCATTATTTTTATTTAATACAAGGGAATTCTTTAAAAAACAAGAGTATTTAAACCATTGTAAACACTGTGAGTAACTTGAACGTTGTATGGTAAAATACTTTACTACATTAGTCACCTTCAAGTAGAAATAACCATTCTCAACATTGAGTTATCTCAAAGGAACACTTCACCCATAGATGAATTTTGTTTTAATGAGACTTTTAATATTTTAACCACGAATTTAAACTTTAAACAACAACCACTCTTTTATTTTGTTTCAAGTTAATTTAAACGTAACGTAAATTCGATTATAATAATAAACATAATAATTTTAAATAAGAACCCCAGTTACGGAAAGTCTTATAAATTGACGCATACAACGCGGGGCATTAACATTAAATAACAACGTGTAGTACGGGTGTCATAATATTTATTTTGTTAAAAAGCGCGAGAGAACGCTTGTAGAAACGACGGTACACAAACCGAAAGTAGGCTATGAACTATATCTCGCTGTTGATTTAGTTGCTGAGCTCCTCGGTGGAGAGACAGTGTTGTCTCTCCACACGATGTCTATCTGCGTGTTTCACATCCTGGATTAAACCGATCCGCTAGACGCTTGTGGCTTATCTCTGGCACTACTAAAGAGTGCGTGCTTTAAAGATGATGTGCGGTCTAGCATTCTACGTAGGTTCCAGCAAACTATCGTACTCGTAGGTTAGATTGTTTTAAGTTTGCTATTTCTAACTGTAGCGTAATGTAAAGAGAAGGCTAGATAAAGAAAGCGTAGTTATGAAATACCGTACTAAATAAATTTAAGATTTTTGAAATTATGGGCAACTCACAGTTACTGCACCGAAGCATTTATTGAGGTGGTTGCCTTGAGGGCGGAGCTGTCAGTCAGCTATAAAACAGCGAACAAAAGCGAATTGATATTAGTGACTTTCATCAAATCATGTCATCAACATCATTTTGACTGGAAGATAGGTGAAAAATGCGCCTCCGATATTCAAAGGATGAGAGATAAGAAAGCATGTGAAACAAGTTTGGTGACAATGATAATGTTGGTTAGGTAATCATTTGGTTTGCCTGATTTTCTTTGGGCAAGCACTGCTTGCATTTATTGCTCTGAGGATTCGCCTTTGGGCTACTTGTGTTTGTGATGGACGTGCCAACATAACAAAGACCCAAGGCCAAGAAGGGTGATACATCGGCAGATGAACAACGTGTAAAAGCTTTGGCGGTCTTTCTTCAAGAATATTGTCGAATGACGTGCGAGGAAATTTCACAAGTTACCGGGATTCCACCAACATTAGCATTTCGAATTTTTAAAAACGATTTGCAGACAACAAATATCGGTATGGAGAACCATACATGACTTCTATATTCTAAGATTTATATTTAAAATCATTTTCGAAATGAAATATTACCATAGAAACTACTTCTTTCTACTTACTGCTTCAGCCTTAACCACAGTACTGTGGTCACCAACATATACCACCTCACGTTATCGCACTCGATTTTCACTGATGATGGAAGTCGATGCAATTGCCGAAACGTCTGGTTTTGTAGAAAACATTGGACTACGGCCAAATATCCCGGGAAGGAATTTTAACAAAAACTACTTCTTTGTTGCTGATAACGTTGTACACACACATATATATATATATATATATATATATATATATATAAAATATGCATAAAATTAATGGCTTGTATAAGTTAATGATTGATCTCCATTAAGTAGTGCTCAAGTTTCCAAAGTTTTAATATTATGATGTCCGTAATTAAAACATCAGAGCAGGTTTAGTGTGTATGAGGGTACACCGTGGACAAAAATTTTCAACATTTCCTACTGAGCGTTGCTTAGAGTAAAGCTGCGAATCTACAGTGTACGTTTCACAGAACAAACGCGGAAAAGAAGGAGCGCTCCGAAGTCACTCATGGACCCTCAGCATCTTGCAGAGGGTTCATTCCCTAAAGACGAAAAGTCTGTCTATGAATCGTTCCTCTGTAAACACGTGTAGTTACACTGCCCAGCGATCCACAGGAAGCAATTCGCTATCCATGCTGGACACTTTTTCGGCTTGCACGCGTTATGTTGGAATGGGTTTCGGCACTTTCCTTTTAAAAAGCGTGCAAATGTAAGAAAATAAACATGAATGAGGCCAGAAATAACGCGAATTTTGTGTGTGTGTGTCTTCCCTGCCTTTTTATTGCGGTAGTCATAATAATAAAATGGAAACGTAAACATTACATAACTGAGATATGCTTGCCTGCCACGAACGATATATTTTCTCTCATACATGATTTACATTAAAATGAAAAAATTATAATTTTATTGCCTGGCAACAAAATTATTTTATTTTTAACAATTACCATTGTTTGAAAAAGATTAAATGAATTTTCAAGTACTTTACTGTTGTTAAAACGTAAAAGGTTGCTGGTAAACTACCCCTTCCCCTTAACCGATCTTCACCAAAAACAAACGGCATCGAGAACTCTTCCATTCAGGGACCTATGCAAAACATTATTTGATTCTGTTTGAATTTGCGACTGTTATCGTTTGCCATATAAAATACCCTAGTTAAAATATAAAACGTTGCAGGTAAACTACCCCATTCCCTTAACCGATCTTCAACGAAATCAACAGACCTTGAGTTCTGTATAATTCAACAAGGTATGCAAAAAAGTAGTTGATTCTGTTTTAATTTACGGCAGTTATCGTTCGTCATAGATAAAATTACCCTTGTTAAAACATAAAATGTTGCCGGTAAACTACCCTATTCCCTTAACAGATTTTCACCAAAACCAACAGATCTTGAGAACTCTACAATTCAGGGCTGTATGCAAAACATTATTTGATTCTGTTTGAATATGCGGCAGTTATCGTTCGTCATAGAAAAATTTACCCTTGTTAAAACATAAAACGTTGCTGGTAAACTACCCCTTTCCCTTAAAAGATCTTCACCAAAAACAATATGTCTTGAGAACTCTACAGTTTAGGGCTGTATGCAAATAATCTTTTGATTCTGTTTGAATTTGCGGCTGTTATCGTTTGCCATAGAAAATACCCTTGTTAAAACATAAAACGTTGCTGGTAAACTACCCCTTTCCCTTAACCGATCTTCAACAAAATCAACAGACCTTGAGCTCTCTTTAATTCAAAAAGGTATGCAAAACATTATTTGATTCTGGTTGAATTTGCGGTTGCTATCGTTTGCCAAAAAAATATCGGTATGGAGAACCATACATGACTTCCATGTTCTAAGATTTATATTTAAAATCATATTCGAAATTAAATATTTCCATAGAAACTACTTCTTTCTATTCATTGCTTCAGCCTTAACCACAGTACTGTGGTCACTAACGTATACCACCTCACGTTTTCGCACTCGATTTTCACTGATGATGGCAGTCGATGACACTGCCGAAAAGTCTGGTTTTTCAGAAAACATGGACTAAAACTAAACAGCCCGGGAAGGAATTTTAACAAAGAACTACTTCTTTGTTGCCGATAACGTAGTACACATATACAAAATTCTCCCCTCTCCCGTCAACTATAATTTTCATTTATAGAAAATTACCCCCACCCCGTTCACCTAACCTCTTCATTTATAGATATTTCATCTACGTTTCTACAGTGGATTATTAAGAACTTCTTATCAGGATACTTTATTTATCAAAATTAAATACTTTACTCTTGTTAAAACATAAAACGTTGCAGGTAAAGTACCCCTATCTCTTAACCGATCTTCACAAAATTCAATAGACCTTCAGTCCTCTATAATGCAGGGATGCATGCAAAAAAATATTTGATTCTGTTTGAATGTGCGGCAGTTATCGTTCGTCATGGAAACATTTCTCTTGTTACAACATAAAATGTTGCCGGTAAACTACCCCTTTCCCTTAACCGATCTTCACCAAAAACAACAGGTCTTGAGAACTCTTCAATTCAGGGACCTATGCAAAACATTATTTGATTCTGTTTGAATTTGCGGCTGTTATCGTTTGCCATATAAAATACCCTAGTTAAAATATAAAACGTTGCATGTAAACTACCCCATTCCCTTAACCGATCTTCAACGAAATCAACAGACCTTGAGTTCTTTATAATTCAAAAAGGTATGCAAAAGAGTAGTTGATTCTGTTTTAATTTACGGCAGTTATCGTTCGTCATAGAAAAAATTACCCTTGTTAAAACATAAAATGTTGCAGGTAAACTAACCTATTCCCTTAACTGATCTTCACCAAAACCAACAGGTCTTGAGAACTCTACAATTCTGGGCTGTATGCAAAACATTATTTGATTCTGTTTGAATTTGCGGCTGTTATCGTTTACCATATAAAATATCGGTATGGAGAACCATACATGACTTCCATATTCTAAGATTTATATTTAAAATCATTTTCAGCCAAACAGCCAGGCTGTGTCTTACCTGCCTTTTTATTGCTGTATTAAATGAAAAATATTATATTACATTAAAATGAAAAAATTATAATTTTATTGCCTGGCAACAAAATTATTTTATTTTTAACAATTACCATTGTTTCAAAAAGTTTAAATAAATTTTCAAGTACTTTACTCTTGTTAAAACGTAAAAGGTTGCAGGTAAACTACCCCTTCCCCTTAACCGATCTTCACCAAAATCGAAAGTCATTGAGACCTCTACAATTCAGGGAGGTATGCAAAAAATTATTTGATTCTGTTTGAATTTGCGGCTGTTATCGTTTGCCATAGAAAATACGCTTGATAAATAAACGTTGCAGGTAAACTACCCCTTCCCCTTAACCGATCTTCACCAAAAACAATAGGTCTTGAGTACTCTACAAATCAGGGCCGTATGCAAAACATTATTTGATTCTGTTTGAATTTGCGGCTGTTATCGTTTGCCATAGAAAATACCCTTGTTAAAAAAACGTTGCAGGTAAACTACCCCTTTCCCTTAACCGATCTTCACCAAAAACAACAGATCTTGAGATCTCCACAATTTAGGGTTGTATGCAAATAATCTTTTGATTCTGTTTGCATTTGCGGCTGTTATCGTTTGCCATAGGAAATACCCTTGTTAAAACATAAAACGTTACAGGTAAACTACCCCTTTCCCTTAACCGATCTTCACCAAAATCAACAGATCTTGAGAACTCTACAATTCAGGGCTGTATGCGAAACATTATTTGATTCTGTTTGAATTTGCGGCTGTTATCGTTTGCCAAACAAACAAAATTACCCTTGCTAAAAAAAACCGTTGCAGGTAAACTACCCCTTTCCCTCAACCGATCTTCACCAAAAACAATAGGTCGCGAGCACTCTGCAAATTAGGGCTGTATGCAAAAAATTATTTGATTCTGTATGAATTTGCGGCAGTTATCGTTTGCCATAGAAAAAAAATCTACAGACACACACACAGACACACACACACACACTTTTCGGAAAACGACTTTTTTTCATGTTTTGAGTGTAGTAGAATCAGAATCTGCAATAATCTCGAACACGATTTTTTTTGCCATCACCATACTACCATTCCTTAAGGAATATGGAAGTAAACAAGTGGAGTGTCCAAGTTGCAACATCTATATACTCATGGAATTAGGAAGAATATTATGTCAATGGACAGAATAGAAACATATAGCTTATATAGTGTGGCCACATAATGAGATTATCACAGAACAGGTAACCAAAACAGACAATAATTACTGTTTTAATAAGACATCTCACATATAAGATGATCCTAGATTTTTGAAGGTGTTTTATAGGAATAAACAGTACATAACTGAGAAAAAAAATACATAAATGAAAAAATTATAATTTTATTGCCTGGCAACAAAATTATTTTATTTTTAACAATTACCATTGTTTCAAAAAGTTAAAAAAAATTTTTAAGTACTTTACTCTTGTTAAAACGTAAAAGGTTGCAGGTAAACTACCCCTTCCCCTTAACCGATCTTCACCAAAATCGAAAGTCCTTGAGACCTCTATAATTCAGGGACGTATGCAAAATATTATTTGATTCTGTTTGAATTTGCGGCTGTTATCGTTTGCCATATAAAATACGCTTGATAAAAAACGTTGCAGGTAAACTACCCCTTCCCCTCAACCGATCTTCACCAAAAACAATAGGTCTTGAGTACTCTACACATCAGGGCTGTATGCAGAAAATTATTTGATTCTGTTTGAACTTGCGGCTGTTATCGTTTGCCATAGAAAATACCCTTGTTAAAAAAACGTTGTTGGTAAACTACCCCTTTCCCTTAACCGATCTTCACCAAAAACAATAGGTCTTGAGAACTCTAGAATGTAGGGCTGTATGCAAGTAATCTTTTGATTCTGTTTGAATTTGCGGCTGTTATCGTTTGCCATAGGAAATACCCTTGTTAAAACATAAAACGTTACAGGTAAACTACCCCTTTCCCTTAACTGATCTTCACCAAAAACAATAGGTCTTGAGAACTCTACAATTCAGGGCTGTATGCGAAAAATTATTTGATTCTGTTTGAATTTGCGGCTGTTATCGTTTGCCAAAAAAAACAATTTCCCTTGATAAAAAAAAACCGTTGCAGGTAAACTACCCCTTTCCCTCAACCGATCTTCACCAAAAACAATAGGTCGTGAGTACTCTACAAATCAGGGCTGTATGCAAAAACTTATTTGATTCTGTTTGAATTTGCGGCAGTTATCGTTTGCCATAGAAAAAAATCTACAGACAGACACACACACAGACAGACACACAGACACACACACACACACACAGACACTTTTCGGAAAACGACTTTTTTTCATGTTTTGAGTGTAGTAGAATCAGAATCTGCAATAATCTCGAACACGATTTTTTTTGCATCACCATACTTCCATTCCTTAAGGTATATGGAAGTAAAATATCGGTATGGAGAACCATACATGACTTCCATATTCTAAGATTTATATTTAAAATCATTTTCAGCCAAACAGCCAGGCTGTGTCTTACCTGCTTTTTTATTGCTGTATTAAATGAAAAATATTATATTACATTAAAATGAAAAAATTATAATTTTATTGCCTGGCAACAAAATTATTTTATTTTTAACAATTACCATTGTTTCAAAAAGTTTAAATAAATTTTCTAGTACTTTACTCTTGTTAAAACGTAAAAGGTTGCAGGTAAACTACCCCTTCCCCTTAACCGATCTTCACCAAAATCGAAAGTCATTGAGACCTCTACAATTCAGGGATGTATGCAAAAAATTATTTGATTCTATTTGAATTTGCGGCTGTTATCGTTTGCCATAAAAAATACGCTTGATAAAAAAACGTTGCAGGTAAACTACCCCTTCTCCTTAACCGATCTTCACCAAAAACAATAGGTCTTGAGTACTCTACAAATCAGGGCTGTATGCAAAACATTATTTGATTCTGTTTGAATTTGCGGCTGTTATCGTTTGCCATAGAAAATACCCTTGTTAAAAAAACGTTGCAGGTAAACTACCCCTTTCCATCAACCGATCTTCACCAAAAACAATAGGTCTTGAGAACTCTACAATTTAGGGCTGTATGCAAATAATCTTTTGATTCTGTTTGAATTTGCGGCTGTTATCGTTTGCCATAGGAAATACCCTTGTTAAAACATAAAACGTTACTGGTAAACTACCCCTTTCCCTTAACCGATCTTCACCAAAATCAACAGATCTTGAGAACTCTACAATTCAGGGCTGTATGCGAAACATTATTTGATTCTGTTTGAATTTGCGGCTGTTATCGTTTGCCAAACAAACAAAATTACCCTTGCTAAAAAAAAACCGTTGCAGGTAAACTACCCCTTTCCCTCAACCGATCTTCACCAAAAACAATAGGTCGCGAGTACTCTGCAAATCAGGGCTGCATGCAAATAATTATTTGATTCTGTTTGAATTTGCGGCAGTTATCGTTTGCCATAGAAAAAAAATCTACAGACAGACAGACACACAGACAGACAGACACACACACAGACACTTTTCGGAAAACGACTTTTTTTCATGTTTTGAGTGTAGTAGAATCAGAATCTGCAATAATCTCGAACACGATTTTTTTTGCCATCACCATACTTCCATTCCTTAAGGAATATGGAAGTAAAATTACCCTTGATAAAAAAACGTTGCTGGTAAACTACCCCTTTCCCTTAACCGATCTTCACCAAAAACAATATGTCTTGAGTACTCTACAGATCAGGGCTGTATGCAAAAAATTATTTGATTCTGTTTGAATTTGCGGCTGTTATCGTTTGCCATATACAATACCCTTGTTAAAACATAAAACCTTGCTGGTAAACTACCCCTTTCCCATAACCGATCTTCACCAAAAACAAACGGTATCGAGAACTCTATAATTCAGGCCTATATGTAAATAATCATTTGATTCTGTTTGAATTTGCGGCTGTTATCGTTTGCCACAAAAAATACCCTTGTTAAAACAAAAAACGTTGCAGGTAAACTACCCCTTTCCCTTAACCGATCTTCACCAAAAACAATAGATCTTGAGTACTCCACAAATCAGGGGTGCATGCAAAAAATTATTTGATTGTGTTAGAATTTGCGGCTGTTATCGTTTGCCATAGAAAATAATTACCCTTGATTAAAAAAAAACGTTGCCGGTAAACTACCCCTTTCCCTCAACCGAACTTCACCAAAAACAATAGGTCTTGTGTACTCTACAAATCTGGGCTGCATGCAATAAATTATTTGAATTTGTTTGAATTTGGGGCTGTTTTTGTTTGCCATAGAAAAAAATTCTACAGACACACACAGACACACACACACTTTTCGAAAAATGACTTTTTTTCATGTTTTGAGTGTAGTACAATCAGAATCTGCAATAATCTCGAACACGATTTTTTTTGCCATCACCATACTTCTATTTCCTTAAGGAATATGGAAGTAAAAAATTGTGTCCGATGGGTCCCTCACTGCTTGACTCCTAAACAGAAGCAGGAACGCCTGGATATTCCAACATTACTGAAATAAAGATTTACGTTGAAGGCCAAGCATTCCTGTCTCGAAATGCTGCTATTGATGAAATTGGATTAGAGACGTTGAACCAGAATCGAAATGGCAGTCAAACGAGTGGAGACGTCTATCGTCCCTGCGACCCAAAAAATATTGACGAGCGTAGTCAAAGGTCAAGCAAATGATCTTTGCACATGGGCACCAAGGAATCACCTCAGGGACTTGCTCAGGGATGGGCCACTCGTTTTGCATGATAATGGACGTCCGCACCTGGCGAAAATTGTAACCGAATTGATTGAGTAAGTACGAGTGGGAAGTAGTACACATGTCTTGAGGTTCGAGTCCCCAAGTTGAAAGATGGTATGCGGGGGCACCGTTTTTCCTCCCTGGAAGAGCTTTCTATAGCGGTTACCCGTGGCGAATATTTATAGCATTAATTTTAAAGGTATATTTAGATCGTCTTCTATACATGCTTTAAAGGAATATCAACCCGTCTTGTTGGTAAATAGCAGGGCCTGATTAAGGTATCTTGGCGCCCTAAGCAAATTATATTTTAGCGCCCCCCTCACCTCCCATAGGCTACTCTTAACGTTTATTTCCAAGGGGCTGAATGAAGCTTTAAACACCCTACAATATATTTCTTAGTTAGGAATATCTTCAAATATCTGACTGTTTTTGGAAATAGTCTCAAGAATTGAAAACTGAGGCTATTTTTCAGAGATTGTTTTAGAGTTACACCTTCAACCATTTGTAGTTTTCATGGCTTTTATAAGGAAAATATTGACTAAGTAGTTATAGAATAAACAGTTTTATTAAGGGCACATTTAACATCATTTACACAAAGAAGACAATCAATTAAATATCTTGTGGATTTGTTAAGACTCATGTAAAGTTCAAGCTAGATTGTTTTATCTCGCTTTAGATTGAGCAAACGTTTTAATCACCTCATTGAAATCAAGTCCTTGCAGAAAGATGGAAGGGAAGGTGGATGGAATAAATAACGTGGTCGGCAATTCCACGAAAGTCGGGCGGCAGCTCAATTGAGCAAACGTTTTAATCACCTCATTGAAATCAAGTCCTTGCAGAAAGATGGAAGGGAAGGTGGATGGAATAAATAACGTGGTCGGCAATTCCACGAAAGTCGGGCGGCAGCATAGTTCTATGAGCGCCGCCCGCCGATGACTCATAACAGGAGAAAACAGTTTGGAAAGCACTTCTATTATTTATGTACAGTTTTACCATAATTTCTCGCAAACAGGCGCCTGTGTTCAAAATGGACTCAAATTTTTATCCTTGTAATTTATTACCAATTTTACATTTAGCTGTAAAATTTTATTATTTTTTAGCTAACCCAAAGTGACGCGCCCTAGGCTACAGCCTAGTCAGCCTAATGGTTAATCCGTCCCTGGTAAATAGTTTCATGTTGACAGGCCTGTTGATTATGTGAATGCTGAAGGTAGAGAGATAACAGGTGATCGTTCTGATGACATCCAGGGATATGGACATAACTGAGAGGTAATTGAGGACAAAGAAGTCGATTATACTAGGTACTTTGTTGGTATCAGATAGACAGTACGTTAAATCCTTGCTAAAATATATTCTTAGGAGATTTCTGCCTTTTAAACTTGTAACTCTGGATCCCAATCCGAAAGCTTTGCGTTCCAGTCTCCTTCATTGATAAATTTGGTACATAAGTGAATGGGGAGGGTTTCTTATTTATCTGTGCCGATTACAAGTCTAGACAGACTGTAAATTGTGGCTACAATGAAAGACTTTCGACGTGGATTGCAGGAACTTCGATGTTCTTTGATTAGTGGGCGAGTGCCGCATAGCATATGGTGAATAATAACAGCCGCCATACCAAACGCACACCCATCACGATGAGTGATGCGAGCTATGTAACATTGTATTCTGTGAAATATCTTAACGAGTATGTCTATGTCATTGATCTGTACGAAGCTGTTTGGATCGTCTTTGTGGTTAAATATTCCATATCGCAACGATACAGCCATATGCTGTATTAAGCATTGATTTAAATAAATATAAAATTTGTAAAATTATTATAAGTTTGGGGTAAATGGACAGGTCTGGGATTGTAAAAAAAAAATTTCATTGTTATACTAGGGGAGAAATTAACCTGTTCCAACAGGGAAAGAACACCTGCTCGATTGTATGTGTGTTACGCGTGTATCTTGTGTGTGTTAGTGACACATGTACAGACAGGAATCTCAGCTACCCTCCCCAATTAATTACTAAAATAATTATTTTAATTCACTGTGTGAAAACTAATTAGTGTAGAAACAAACAAAAGCACCAAAGTGTGTGTAAATTTTATAGTTATCCACAGTAAGAAAATGACGTTAATAGGACACACTACGCGAAGTCAGTGCGTAATAAATGTGCCAAAAATACGCAAATTACACTAAGACGCTCAAATTAATACAGTGAGTGCTTAATCGAATTAGCTATGATTTGTGCTATCTCGATTCCGTACAAAACATTGCCATTTGCAAAAAATGCAAATATATGAAAAGGTTCGGGAGTGGGGTCTGCAGGCCTCGACAGGATAATTTCGGAACCAACAGGTGCGGAATCTCGAGAGGGTATAAATTAAGGGTTGGACTGGAAACCCTTCTCTTCACTTCGCTTCAACTGCTCGCTCTGGACGGACCTGCTCTCTTGGACCAGCTCTGTCTGGACGACTTCAGAAGCCTTTTCGCTGTCATCAGCCGCTGCCCTGCTGCCTTCGCTTTGAAGAGGACAGTCAATCAACTTCTGCTGCCCTGCTTGCTGGAATTCACCAGGCATAAGAAGAAAGAAGACTACAACTCAGCTGGCTGGTGAACTGAGTAGCCAGCACACACAGCTGAGTTCGTCGGACCTTCTAAGGGCCACCAGCCGAGGGACCCTTTTCAGGACCACCAACTTGCTGTTGAAGAGGAAGCGTTTTCAGCCTGCCAGAGCTTAAGGTTCCGCAGCGCATCTTGCCCGCTGACGCTCAGGCTCTTAGGTAGCGCTGCCTAGGACGATCCTTGCGAGCCCCCACCAGTGGTAAGCGAGCTTGGATATCGCCTAGGTAAAGAGGCCGGTGGACACCTCTCTTGGTAAGGAGAGGTATCTAACGAAGCCGGTCATTAGCCCAGCTCGTAGATAGCCTGAGCGTTCTTTCCCCGCTTGCGATCCGGCTCGGGCCGGACCCTAGGTCCCTGGTTACCGCCGGAGGCAGCCTGGCTGCCTCTGGTCGGCGAACCCCCCGCTCGTTGGCGGATATGCCCGGTCCGGGCGCGTCAACGAGCACGCAGTCGCTCGCCAGCTCCATACCCCACACGAGCGATTCGCCGTGTTCTCCGCTCATGGATGCGGACCAACTCGTAGATCCTCGAACGGTTCCGCTGCCCGGCGACGAGACCGACGCTTTCGTGGCTGTTGGGCCACGGGGGCGCACGGTTAAGAAACCGAGGCGGAACCGGTCCTCCTCAACCTCTTCCTCGGCGTCCGCCATGGAAGTTGTCCCCGCCGATGGCGAATCCGGCTCGGGGCCGACTATGCCCGGCGATGCCCAAGCACCGCCGGCCACTCGTCGCATCCCACCCGTTTTCGTTCACGGCGTGAACAACGTCACCGGTTTTTACCGGCGACTGATAGTGGCTCCCGGACTTTCCCCGGCCAACGTAGACTTGAAGCTCCTTGGGGGCGACACTGTCAAGATCGTTGTCCGAGGAATGGACGAGTACCGCAGCGTCATGGCGTTCGTCGAATCCGCAACCTCCAATACCACACCTTTACCCCGAAACACGTGAAGCCTCTGTCCTTTGTGCTCAGAGGCTTAGACGTGGACTCTCCTCTCGAGGAAATCCTCGATGAGCTGCGCGAGCTGGGCTACCCGGTTTGCGCGGTACATCGAGTATTTGCTCCTGCCGGACCAAGGCGTCCAATTCCCCTGGTTCGCATCATGGCAGAGAACAGCGAGCCAGGCGCAAGCCTACTCTCCCTTACGCGGCTTTTTGGATTCCGCGTAAAAGTGGAAAGAAGCCGCGCTCCCGGGGCTCTGCCTCAATGTTACAGGTGCCAACGCTTCGGGCACCACTCAGAGACTTGTTCTAACGCTCCGGCGTGCGTGAGGTGCTCTCTACCTCACGCCAGTAAACACTGTGATGCACCTGCTTTTAAAGGGTGCATCAACTGCGGCGGAAGTCATCCCGCCAACTACCGGGCATGTCCGGTGTTCTAGCGGGAGCTCGAGCGGCGAAAGTCGAAAGGGCGCCTGCCACCACCGAGGCATCCGGTAGCTGGTTCACGACCTGCAACCGAGCAGCCAGGCCCTTCGCCTCCTGCTACGGCTGCCGTGTCTTTCGCCACAGTTGCAAATAGGCAACAGAAACGATCTAAAGGCCCGAAGCAAACACCTGCAGCACAGGCAACTCCAACTCAGGCTCCTTCACAGGCCCCTGTCCCGCCTATGGCGAAAAAGCGCCGAAACCTCGCCGCATCTAAAAGTGAGACCACACAGACTACAGAAAGCATCTCGGTTGTGGAGCCTGAGACTACTCAGCCCTCCCCAGCACCGGAGAATCCTGCCCCTGCTTTAGAAGCAGCCTCGCCTGACCTCCCGCCCCCGCGGGTTTCCTAACGCAGGCAAAATGAAGCGGCATAGAAAGCCCCGTGGCGCTCGTTCCCGGGCTCCTGCCAACCCGGCCGCACAGTCCAGACAGCCTGCACAGCGCGTACAGACCGACGAGCTCGCATCTGTCCCTCTTCCTAGCACTTCCGCTCGAGGCGCTACACCTGGCCCTAAGAAACCCCTGGCTTCCACCAATCCCCCGATTGACAAGCCTCGGCGCTCTTATGCGCATACAGTCTCCGGGCACTCTGCCTCAAAAACCGTACCTGGCGACTACCAGGTCGTTCACAACTTCCTTGCTGAGTTCGATCTCCGCAAAGTTGCCCAGACCTTCAGGTCCATCCGCTCCCGCTTGGAGACTGCCGATATAACCGAGAGATTCATGCTCTTGGTGGAAGCCGCCACTTGTGTAGGTCTTCTATGAGTCGGGTCCTCAAACGTGATCTCTCAATTCTTTCCCGGAACGCCAACGGGTTGCCTAATAAGATCCAGGAACTCCAAGAATTACTGGCACGACTCAAACCCGATGTAGTGCTTCTCAATGAGACCCACTTGACCCCTGCGAATCGGTTACGACTGGCCAACTATGTGTGCTATCGAAACGACAGACCGGGCACTGCTGGTGGCGGTACTGCCGTCGCGGTGAGGCTCAATCTCGAGCATCATCGAGTCGTCTTGCCTGCAATGACTCACCTCGAAGGCACCGCTGTGGAGATGTTAAACACTCTAGGCGGTGTACTGATGGTCGCGGCGTATAAACCGCCGCAAAAAGAGCTCCTTCACCCCGATCTAGCTGTCGCGTTCGATGCACACAGGAGGGTCATCATGGCCGGCGACCTGAACTGTAAACATCGCGATTGGAACAGTCGCTTGACTGCCCCAAACGGGAAACGTTTACGCAGGTTTGCTGATTCACGCAGGGTAACAGTGATTGGGCCTACCCAACCTACGTTCTACCCCTCACAACGCCACGCGGCTCCCGATGTCTTGGACATAGCGGTGATCCAAGGAATTGACTGTCCGGTCCACGTGTCCGTGCTAACGGAACTATCGTCCGATCATCTTGATACACGTCGCTACCCAGCACGTCGTACGCAGAGATGTCAGGAAGGTGGTAGAATGGGACCGCTATGGCCCGGCGTTAAGTCGCCGATTGCCAGAGGCGGGACCACTCGAAACCGTCCGCCAAGTCGACGAGGCAGTTGCCGCGTTTGACGAGGCTGTCGTATCTGCGATCGACGCGTCTTCCAGGATGAAGCCTGGCGTCACGCCTCACTGGCAGCGGATCCCAGAGGAGAAGAGTGCTCTCGCTTGCGAGAGAAATCGCCTCCGGAGACGCTGGCAGCGGACCCGTGATCCGGCCGACAAGGCAGCGTACAACCGGGCGACCGGCATTTTACGTCGTGAAATGCAGGCCTACCGGAGACGCTGTTGGGAACTCGCCGTGGCCCAAGCAGGGGACGGATCGGACGAAAGTAGCCCTTACCGGATACCTTCAGCGTTGGTAGGGAAGAGGCGCCGACCTCGTATCCCAGCCATTGCTGGACCCTTTGGTCAAATCCTGGCTCGCCCGGAGGCGAAGGCCGAGTACTTGGGCGCGTGGTTCGAGCGACAGTTCGCTCCTAACCCGCCCATGGACTGGGACTTCGATGAAGAAGTCGAGAACGAAGTGGAAGACTTTCTGTCTCTTCCGATCACTGCGGAGCCCGAACCCATTACTAGGGAAGAGGTCACAGATCGGCTCGTTGAACTCGTACCGAGAAAAGCTCCTGGCCCGGACGGCGTCTCGAACGCCGCTCTTACTCGACTCCCGGAGCAAGGAGTACTTTTCTTGGTTGCGCTGTTCAACGCGTGTCTAAGACTGGCCTATTTTCCCCAGAAATGGCGTAAGGCGACGATCATAGTGATCCCGAAGCAGGGAAAGGATGCATCCCGTCCCGGCAACCTCCGGCCCATTAATCTATTGTCAGCCACGTCAAAGGTTCTCGAACGTCTCGTACAACGGAGAGTACTAAACCATCTAAGAAATTTCGATGTACTGGTCCCCGAACAGTTCGGCTTCCGTGTGGGGCATTCGACCACTCATCAGCTGATGAGACTGGTGGAATACATCACGGGCGCCGGCTGTCGGAAAGAGCAGACTGTCGCCTGTTTCCTAGATGTGGAAAAGGCCTCTGATACTGTCTGGCATGACGGGCTCTTGTTCAAGCTCCGGGAAATCCAGCTCCCAGATTGCTACCTTCGCTTGATTGCTAGCTTTCTGACGGAGAGGACTTTCTGCGTGCGAATAGATGACCATGTCTCTTCCGAGAGACGCATTACAGCCGGGGTACCTCAAGGTAGCGTGCTAGGGCCTCTTCTGTTCTCCGTGTACGTCAACGACGCACCCAAAGAGCCTGGAGTCCAGATGGCTCTGTTTGCCGACGACACGGCGGTCTATACCGCCGATCGGAACGCTGACAGAGCTATCCCACGACTTCAGCACGCACTCGATGCGTATTCGACGTGGACGGAAAGCTGGAAAGTTGCCGTCAACGAAACCAAGAGCTCCGCGGTGCTATTCACAAAGCGCCGGAAAGAACCACGAGGCCGAATGAGACTCGGTAGAACGTATCTGCCCTGGTCGAGAGAGGTTAAATACCTCGGTGCCCACCTTGATCGTCGGCTCACCTGGCGTGCCCACGCTGAGACGATGCGAAAGAAAGCGTCCGCTCGTCTCGCGCAACTGTTTCCGATACTCGTTAACAAGGCTATGACCCGCAAGCTGGGTAAGCTGATCGTCAACGCGTATCTGTTGTCGATGCTATTCCCGTCTGGGGTTACCTCGCAACCGTTCATAAAAAAAGGTTGCAAAGCGTTCTCGATAGAGGTCTTCGGCTAGCGGCCAAAGTCCCCTATCGGTTTTCTTCTCGTCTCTTGAAAAGAGGACTCGGTGTCCGCTCCTTGAAAGACACCGCAAGGCGACTTGCACGTAAATTTTACGTCCGAGCTGCGAGGACCCAGACAAACCCTCTCATAGCTGGCCTTGGCGAGTACCGAACACATCCAGGTGATTTTTGGAAACGGCCTCGACAAATACTGTACTAGTCGACCTAGTACGAGCATGTCGTTGTAGCGACCATTAACTAAATTAAATAAATAATATTCCGTCTGGACATGACCACTAGGCAGGAGCCCCTACCGGAGGCTCGGTACTAGGAACCCATTGGGTCGTCTCACGACGCACAACCCAACAGCTCTGACACTGGAAACCCTTCTCTTCTTTTCAAAACACAGTTGCAGTCGGACACGCTGTCCGTCGGCAGAACAGTTTTATTTTGTTATAAGTCTCATCTATGAACGAATAAAGACGTTCAGCAATTATGTTTACAATATTACGGGAAACGTAGAGTACCGGGACCGTTTAAGTCAGCCAGAGTATCAACAGAGAAGCTACAAAGAGCGACACGAGATGCTAGACGTTAGGAGATGCTTTTTAAACGCCTAACAGCCGTACGAGATCCACCTCGCAGCAGATAGTAATTCTCTGGGACGGACCACACACTACTGGAGAACGACGCTGGACGCTGGACATATCCAGGACCACGCCAAGCCAGGAGTAACGGAAACCCAACTCTGGACAACGCTGGACCCCGTCAATAAGTCGTAAGGTCATCAAAACTCGAGGTGACATGCATAATGCATTTATAAATGATTTTTTTTTTAAATAGCTCATAAAGACTATATGAAGAGACAATGAATTAAAACAAAAAAAAAGTTTATAGTTAGAAATAATGTAATAGAGTCTTAGGTAAATGTTTTAGTCGTAAGAATGAGCGATCGCATATACATAAATATAGAAAAAAAGAGAGTTTAATTTTGAGATAGTATTTTTTTTTTCAAAGTAAAATAATTGAAATGATTTGATATTTGCATTTTGTAGAAAAGAATAATTTAAATTTTTAATATGAAACAAATGCCAGTCTAAGAGTAAATAATATAATTTTAAATTTATTTAAAAAAAAAACATTGGTATAGACTGAGCAAGCTGAGGTCAGATCTAAGTAAATGAATTCAAATAAAATTACATTTAAATTTTATTTTGTTTTAGTAAATCACATTGAATAAATGTCTAGATTAAGATTATTAACATGTCTAGATGTAAGAGTGTTTTAAATGTGTGTAACACCGTATAGCTTAAGAGATAAACACTTAATAATGAGTGATATCTTGATCGGAGATTATTAACAATGTTTATTATTTATAATGCGTGTTAAAACAATAAACATGATATTTTAACTACTCATAAATCTACTACTCTTATTATAGTTACACCTGGTATCGCTATACAACCTGCATACATAAAAGGTATCGTTATATAACACATAAAGTTGTAACCCCACGAACGAAGGGGCTCCAAAAAATAAATTATATTTGATATGTAAATTACATTATATAATTTGTTACGTTATAATATCTTATTCTTCTTCAGCGGCGCGACAACCCATTACTGAGTCAAGGCCTCCTTTAACAGCCTACGCCAGTTGTCCCGGTCAAGTGCAGACAACTGACTGGCTGAGAAACTGGTAGGTTTCTGCACATAAAAGAGTTTCACAGATGGGATATGTAAATTCTCCAATCCAACCCCCAACTTGGAGGACCAGGAACTTTGATTTCGGGGTGCTCTTCCCCTAGAGAGTTGCTTTCACTCAGATGACGAGCTCTCTCTGCCCGGTCGCAGTAGGCTAACTGACTCAGCCCATGTGTACAGCCGTACGGCTACTACAGCCTCCTCCGCCTCCACACTAGATGCACATTCCGCTGCCGATTTGCACCATCCTACCAGGCCAGGGCCCAGGATACCCCCAGACTGCCCTGACAGTCATATTCCATATGGCGATGAGAATTACCGGAGCACCGCTTTAGCGAAGTGGAGCATGGTGTTTTGATTTATTTCCTGTGTGAACGTAGGCCTTTAACTGATAATTTGTTCGAGCAATACGTTTTCATTGTAGCCACAATTTACATTCTGTCTAGACATGTAATCGGCACAGATAAATAAGAAATCCTCCCCATTCACTTATGTACCAAATTTACCAATGAAGGAGACTGGAACGTAAAGCTTTCGGATTGGGATCCAAAGTTACAAGTTTAAAAGGCAGAAATCTCCTAAGAATATATTTTAGCAAGGATTTAACGTACTGTCTATCTGATACCAACAAAGTACCTAGTATAATCGACTTCTTTGTCCTCAATTACCTCTCAGTTATGTCCATATCCCTGGATGTCATCAGAACGATCACCTGTTATCTCTCTACCTTCAGCATTCACATAATCAACAGGCCTATCAACATGAAACTATTTACCAGGGACGGATTAACCATTAGGCTGACTAGGCTGTAGCCTAGGGCGCGTCACTTTGGGGGGCGCAAAATTTTAGCTAAAAAATAATAAAATTTTACAGCTAAATGTAAAATTGGTAATAAGTTACAAGGATAAAAATTTGAGTCCATTTTGAACACAGGCGCCTGTTTGCGAGAAATTATGGTAAAACTGTACATAAATAATAGAAGTGCTTTCCAAACTGTTTTCTCCTGTTATGAGTCATCGGCGGGCGGCGCTCATAGAACTATGCTGCCGCCCGACTTTCGTGGAATTGCCGACCACGTTATTTATTCCATCCACCTTCCCTTCCATCTTTCTGCAAGGACTTGATTTCAATGAGGTGATTAAAACGTTTGCTCAATCTAAAGCGAGATAAAACAATCTAGCTTGAACTTTACATGAGTCTTAACAAATCCACAAGATATTTAATTGATTGTCTTCTTTGTGTAAATGATGTTAAATGTGCCCTTAATAAAACTGTTTATTCTATAACTACTTAGTCAATATTTTCCTTATAAAAGCCATGAAAACTACAAATGGTTGAAGGTGTAACTCTAAAACAATCTCTGAAAAATAGCCTCAGTTTTCAATTCTTGAGACTATTTCCAAAAACAGTCAGATATTTGAAGATATTCCTAACTAAGAAATATATTGTAGGGTGTTTAAAGCTTTATTCAGCCCCTTGGAAATAAACGTAAGAGTAGCCTATGGGAGGTGAGGGGGGGCGCTAAAATATAATTTGCTTAGGGCGCCAAGATACCTTAATCAGGCCCTGCTATTTACCAACAAGACGGGTTGATATTCCTTTAAAGCATGTATAGAAGACGATCTAAATATACCTTTAAAATTAATGCTATAGATCTTCGCCACGGGTAACCGCTATAGAAAGCTCTTCCATGGAGGAAAAACGGTGCCCCCGCATACCATCTTTCAACTTGGGGACTCGAACCTCAAGACATGTGTACTACTTCCCACTCGTACTTACTCAATCAATTCGGTTACAATTTTCGCCAGGCGCGGACGTCCATTATCATGCAAAACGAGTGGCCCATCCCTGAGGTGATTCCTTGGTGCCCATATGCAAAGATAATTTGCCTGACCTTTGACTACGCTCGTCGAAATTTTTTGGGTCGCAGGGACAATAGACGTCTCCACTCGTTTGACTGCCATTTCGATTCTGGTTCAACGTCTCTAATCCACTTTCATCAATAGCAGCATTTCGAGACAGGAATGCTTGGCCTTCAACGTAAATCTTTCTTTCAGTAATGTTGGAATATCCAGGAATATCTGCTTCTGTTTAGGAGTCAAGCAGTGAGGGACCCATCGGACACAATTTTTTGTTTTCTGCAAATCGTTTTTAAAAATTCGAAATGCTAATGTTGGTGGAATCCTGGTAACTTGTGAAATTTCCTCGCACGTCATTCGACAATATTCTTGAAGAAAGACCGCCAAAGGTTTTACACGTTGTTCATCTGCCGATGTATCACCCTTTTTGGCCTTGGGTCTTTGTTATGTTGGCACGTCCATCACAAACACGAGTAGCCCAAAGGCGAATCCTCAGAGCAATAAATTCAAGCAGTGCTTGCCCAAAGAAAATCAGGCAAACCAAAATGATTACGTAACCAACATTATTATTGTCACCAAACTTGTTTCACATGCTTTCTTATCTCTCATCCTTTAAATATCGGTGGCGCATTTTTCACCTATCTTCCAGTCAAAGTGATGTTGATGACTTGATTTGATCAAAGTCACTAATATCAATTCGCTTCCGTTCGCTGTTTTATAGCTGACTGTTTTATATCAAGGCAATCACTTCAACAAATGCTTCGGTGCAATAACTGTGAGTTGCCCATAATTTCAAAAATCTTAAATTTATTTATTACGGTATTTCATAACTACGCTTTCTTTATCTAGCCTTCTCTTCAAACTTAAAACAGTCTAACCTACGAGTACGATAGTTTGCTGGTACCTACGTAGAATGCTAGACCGCACATCATCTTTAAAGCACGCACTCTTTAGTAGTGCCAGAGATAAGCCACAAGCGTCTAGCGGATCGGTTTAATCCAGGATGTGAAACACGCAGACAGACATCGTGTGGAGAGACAACACTGTCTCTCCACCGAGGAGCTCAGCAACTAAATCAACAGCGAGATATAGTTCATAGCCTACTTTCGGTTTGTGTACCGTCGTTTCTACAAGCGTTCTCTCGCGCTTTTTAACAAAATAAATATATAATAATAAAATTGTATTTAATCGTAAAAGATTGAGAACAGATACATAAAAATCATTAGAGCAGTATTTGAATAAATAAAATTTTTCCTATTTAATGAGAGTTTATGAGAAACAATACTTAAAAATTAATTTTTTTTATTTCTTGAAATGCTAAATATAAACCAATCCTGCTTAACTGCTTTTATCACAATCAGGTAACCGGTTTGTCTCTACATCTGTGTTTAGGTAAACAGACAATATTGCAGATATAATATTTTTCCGGGAGACAACAAAACTTTTCCAAAAAATCAATTTTTTGGGCCAATACAATACTTTGCCTTTAAATATTCTTATACGTGACGAAGAAAAATGGATAAATCTCAGTAGGCCTATGTGAAAAATATCTCGTTGTGCCAATTTTAATAAGAATCGCTTCGTCATTTTAGTATTACTAAAAAGTAGAAATTGCTTCGTCCGTTGTTACCAAAAAAGAAAAAAAAGCCAATTGAGTGGCTACATTACGATAAGCTTCAGTATTAATATTCCAATGGCAGGGTGCATCACAATTAATAAGGAGTTCGGTTGCAACTAACGGCTTATAACTCACCGCTGTAGGAGAGGGTGGTTTTAAAAGACCTACGTAATATGTTAAGTTTCGAAGTTTATTAACTTCTTTTATAATTTTTCCCTTAACCTTTGAATATTGTAAAGTTACGTTTCCCTCAACATAAAGATTGTCAAAAAATATCGAAGTACAAAACAATACTAAAGTAATAAACCTGTGTTATGAAATAGATGTATTCACAAGTAAATTTAAGACCATTGTAAAGTAAAATAAGAAACTAAAATATCAAACCTGTATAGAATGAACTTAATAACAAAAATTCCAGTAAACTGCATAAGAAATCATGTACAGAATAGGTAAAACCTATAACGCAGAGCCTAGCTGGATAACCAGTAACTGGAAGCATGGCAACATAACCTAAAGAAAATTAATATAGAATATTGAACTTTCACTTGTGAAACTTACTTGTTTTCTCCCGTACGCGTTTTGGCGTGATGTGCGCCTTCATCAGCGGATTGAGACAGACTGTTAGTAACTCGTAACGGTTTTATTTGGCAGTTTGGGTGTGGGGCTGGAAGGGGATTGGCGCGGGGATCCGAATTATTGTTTGTTTTATGTATAATTGTGTCAAAAAGTGTGTGAGATTTATAGTGTAATTGGTCGTTAAGTATGCTGTTTGGTTGTGTTGTGTAGTGTTTGTATATTTCATATTGTTCTGCTGTGTTTAGTTCCCGACTTTTGGGTAAGTAGTGTAATATCTCAAGATTAGTATCTATGTTGGTGTAGCTGTGGTTTTTTGTGTGTATGTGTGTATGCGGAAGAGCAGTCTGTCTCAATCCGATGATGAAGGCGCACATCACGCCGAAACGCGTACGGGAGAAAACAAGTAAGTTTCACAAGTGAAAGTTCAATATTCTATATTAATTTAGTACTGTGAAAAAAGAAGATGAACTATCAAAACAACTAAAGAAAATGTAAGATAAAAAAAAACTGTAAACCTAGATTCAGTTGTATCTGAGTGTAACTGATAGAAACTAAGACAATTCAAATAGAGATCATTATGTTATAAATGAGTTACAAAAGTTTTATTTTTGTATAAAAATGTAATAATGTGTGGTAGGAAGGAAAGACTAATATTGAATGTTAAAAGAATGATAAAGATGTAAAGAAGAATGTGATGTAAATAATTTAGTAGTAGAAAGTGTGACAAATAAACTGACTACTAGCTAATGAAATAAGAAATAACTATTGTTGGTTATCGACAAGATAATAATGTAATTAGTAACAGATAAATGTTACACAAAACCTGCATCTACTTGGTAGATAAAAAGAGACAATATTATGTATAAAAATGGTAATAGACAATGTCCAACATAAAAAGAAAATATCGGTATGGAGAACCATACATGACTTCCATATTCTAAGATTTATTTTTAAAATCATTTCCGAAATGAAATATTACCATAGAAACTACTTCTTTCTACTTACTGCTTCAGCCTTAACCACAGTACTGTGGTCACTAACGTATACCACCTCACGTTATCGCACTCGATTTTCACTGATGATGGAAGTCGATGGCATTGCCGAAACGTCTGGTTTTGTAGAAAACATTGGACTACGGCCAAATATCCCGAGAAGGAATTTTAACAAAAACTACTTCTTTGTTGCTGATAACGTTGTACACACATATATATATATATATATAAAATATGCATAAAATTAATGGCTTGTATAAGTTAATGATTGATCTGCATTAAGTAGTGCTCAAGTTTCCAAAGTTTTAATATTATGATGTCCGTAATTAAAACATCAGAGCAGGTTTAGTGTGTATGAGGGTACACCGTGGACAAAAATTTTCAACATTTCCTATTGAGCGTTGCTTAGAGTAAAGCTGCGAATCTACAGTGTACGTTTCACAGAACAAACACGCGGAAAAGATGGAGCGCTCCGAAGTCACTCATGGACCCTCAGCATCTTGCAGAGGGTTCATTCCCTAAAGACGAAAAGTCTGTCTATGAATCATTCCTCTGTAAACACGTGCAGTTACACTCCCCAGCGATCCACAGGAAGCAAATCGCTATCCACGCTGGACACTTTTTCGGCTTGCACGCGTTATGTTGGTATGGGTTTCGGCACTTTCCATTTAAAAAGCGTGCAAATGTAAGAAAATAAACATGAACGGGGCCAGAAATAACACGAATTGTGTGTGTGTGTCTTCCCTGCGTTTTTATTGCGGTACCGGTAGTCATAATAATAAAATGGAAACGTAAACATTACATAACTGAGATATGCTTGCCTGCCACGAACGATATATTTTCTCTCATACATTAAAATGAAAAAATTATAATTTTATTGCCTGGCAACAAAATTATTTTATTTTTAACAAATACCATTGTTTGAAAAAGTTTAAATGAATTTTCAAGTACTTTACTGTTGTTAAAACGTAAAAGGTTGCAGGTAAACTACCCCTTCTCCTTAACCGATCTTCACCAAAATCAAAAGGCCTTGAGTTCTCTACAATTCAATGATGTATGCAAAAAATTATTTGATTCTGTTTGAATATGCGGCAGTTATCGTTCGTCATAGAAAAAATTACCCTTGTTAAAACGTAAAACGTTGCTGGTAAAGTACCCCTTTCCCTTAACCGATCTTCACCAAAAACAATAGGTCTTGAAAACTCTACAATTCAGAGTTGCATGCAAAAAATTATTTGATTATGTTTGAATTTGCGGCTGTTATCGTTTGCCATAGAAAATACCCTTGTTAAAACATAAAACGTTGCAGGTAAACTACCCCTTTCCCTTAAACCGACCTTCACCAAAAACAATAGGTCTTGAGAACTCCATAATTCAGGGCTGTATGCGAAACATTATTTGATTCTGTTTGAATTTGCGGCTGTTATCGTTTGCCAAAAAAAATTTACCCTTGATAAGAAAAAACCGTTGCCGGTAAACTACCCCTTTCCCTTAATCGATCTTCACCAAAAACAATAGGTCGTGAGTACTCTTCAAATCAGGGCTGTATGCAAAAAATTATTTGATTCTGTTTGAATTTGCGGCTGTTATCGTTTGCTATAGAAAAAAAGTCTAAGACACATAGACAGACAGACACACACACAGACACTTTTCGAAAAACGACTTTTTTTCATGTTTTGAGTGTAGTACAATCAGAATCTGCAATAATCTCGAACACAATTTTTTTTGCCATCACCATACTTCCATTTCCTTCAGGAATATGGAAGTAATAATATGTTATTAGATTAAGGTATAAGTAATCTTAAATGTTTGTTATGTACTAATAATAATGTAATTAACAAGATGTTAACTTGGACAAAAACCTACATCTACTGTAGAAGGTATACAGGGACATTACTATGTATAAATGTTACATTAGATCATGATGTGTCTAGTATGGTCTATAATGGATAAAGAATATATGTCAACTTGTATTAGAATTAAGCAATTTTATTGTAAGAAACAAAGAATATTCTAATGTACACAAGACATTCATAGCCCTATTTTACAAGCCAACGGTTTTATAAAAAGTTAAGTTTCATAATTGTAATTACTAGTATTAGAATACATGTTAGTCACATAAAATCATATGTACAACCGAGAAAACTAATACTGTAATAAAAAAGATAACTTTTAAACATAATTTGTCAGAATAGGACAAACATTAAAATTGTTAATTTTGGAATTACTGCATAGAAACATATCTTGTGAGATCTTAAAATGATCAGAAGAAAAAAAAGCAGTTCATTGGTAATAATATCTTTACAATTGTACATAGCATAAGGAAAATATGTTAAATTTAAGAATTTTTAGTAATCTTGATCTCAGAAAAGTGACGCCATCCACGACAATGAGTGAGATTTCGACCAATGGGAATTTTTCACTTTTGTGTGTATGAACCCAAAGACTGACGCCGACCAACCCAAAAACTGACGCCACGCCAGAGAGTCTAGGGTTGGAATTCATTGAGTAAAGAACGTCTCCTCCGCGACAGATATAGCCGCAAAGATAACATCAGAATGGAACCTCGGCTAGGTTAGGTGAAACGTAAACATCAAAACATAACTAAACAAGTGAGAAAAGTGTCGTGAGAGTTTATACTAGCAGAAAGAAATTAAAGTGCATTAATAATTTAACAGTGAATAATAAAGTGCGTGCAAAAGAAAAGGAAAGCATAGTGTGCATACTTAAAATTATAAACGACTTATAACGGAATTATCATAATACAACTATAACACTTTGTGTACACTTGAAAACTATTTATTACACTACCACTAAACAAAAACACTAACACTATTATAATTTTTCACATTTAAACCATTATTTCTTTGTATTTAATGTTTAAAACTGTATAACCTATTGAAATATGTTAACCTCAAAATCGACATCGTTCGGCACATACGAACTAATTGTTATTCTAGATATAAGATATTGTTTTGTTCTATTGTAGTCACTCTTGTATTGTTAGGTTTTGTACTTCGCAAACGACATTTGAACCCGAGTTTATATATAAATAACGTAAAAATCTGTAGACTAGGCTTGAATAAGGAGATCATATTGCCAACTACTGAGCTAAAAATTTGAACCAGCCTGGACAATTGTTTAAAAAGAAAAGGTTGTTATTTTATTTTAAAAAAGAAAAGAAACGAATATAAAAAAGAATAAAAGAAATTGAAGAGGATTAATTGTGTATGGAATTATTTTGAATACTTAACATTTTTTTATCAGTTTCGGAAGATTAGTGTTTTAATAAACAGTCGAAGAAGAAGTTGGTAGTACCTCTTGCTTGGGTGAATTAAATTTGAATTAAAGTAGGTAAATGAATTCAATCAACATCCAGGAAGGAATTAAAAGAAGTTAAATAATTTTAATTAATTAAAAAATTAAATATATTAAATCAGGAAAAATAACCTTAAAACTGGAACACTATAGGTACAAATCAACAAGTAAAGGTATAAATTTAACCACAACTCAAGTCGAATACACAACTCATTGATTATAAAATAAATGTAATAATTTTTTATTAATTTGAATGTTTAATTGTTTATCACAAAAAGTGTAATATTTTGTATGATATTACAAAAATGGTGCACCAACTCTGGGGCATAAAAGAATTAACAATTTATTAGATTAATGATTGTTTATCAACAGAATCAGCCCAATAATTTATTTGTAAGTACATTATAAATTGGCATCCACAACTTGGGGTGTTTAACCAAAAAACAACAACAACAACAACATACTGAAAAAGAGATATTGCAAGCTCTTATTCTTATTCTTATTATTTGTATTTACGTTACAAATTGGCGCAAACAACGTGAGGCCTAACTAAGAGAATTTTATTTTAAAAAATATCAACGGAACCAAAATACACTTTTTTTATAAGACTTACAGCAAGTCAGAGCTTATTATTTTTATTTGTAACAACGTTACAATATTTACCTGTGTTATACTGATTAACAAAATGTGTATGCAGTAACCTCTTTTTGATCGTACTATTTGGTCCAATACAAGAAATGAAAAGAAAAATCACAAACACATACCGAAATGCAGTTCAAAAGAAACATAAAAATTTTAGTCATAACATTGTTAATGAAAAATATCTAATTTCATTTTCAGGTTGGCCGATACAGACTTCTTTATAATCAAGTTATATGAGCAGCAACCAGTTCCCCAGAGAAACTGGGGTAACCCAGTTTAAGTATTCATCTTGTATAGAATTTATTAAACCGCCTTATAACTGTTTAGGTATTTATATTTATTACTTAACTAGACATTAGTTATAGTTAATTTACATCAATTTCCCTTGTCAAATCAGCCGAAATGGATCTATTTATAAACTTTTGGAAATTTTCGCTGGTGGCCATGTGTCCTCCACAGATTGAACATTTGAATATTTCTTATTTTGTACACCAAAAATTGTACTCTAAACAAAAACTAATTAACATATAACAAAAAAGTCAACCTATTCTCACCTTACTTGAATGTAAAAACTTCTCTACTTATTCTGATTTCTAATAGTGCTGAAACAATCTCATTGTATGATTTATACAGTGGCTTGCTCGCGTCAGCAAAGTTGTATAATTGCTGTTCTAACGAGAAACAAAGAAAACCAGAAACTTACAAACTGCAAAGAATGGCCAGTACAAGGGACGTAAGCTGCATAAGGATTGAGCTCTTTAATTTGCAGTCCATTGTAACAACCTGACATGTTCCTAGCACTGACACAGCTTTGGCCTCTGCAATCATTCAATCTCAAACATAAAGATTCAATGAGTGAAACAACAGCTTCTGCCATTTACTCACCATGCCAAGGTCAAGATGGGCACAGAAATGTGTTACTTTTGGAGGAAATTTTGCGCTTGAAATGATATGATTTTGGCAACGGCATGATGAAAAAATATACACAGTGCAACATGAGTTTTTAAATTTTTTGTTCTTTTAAATTTGTGTGCTTCCCAAAAACTTGCACCCTAGGTTACAGCCTACTCAGCATAATGGATTACTTTTACCTCCACATTGTTATACTGAGGAGATAAATAACATATACAGTATAACTAACTACATGACACTTTGCATGCGTTTTGTGAGCGGTAGAATTATGCACGACTCACTCACTTTTTCAGACACACCTTCCAGATTATGGTTGATTATTTTCGCGACATCCAGGTCTTTGTTTTCACTTACTATACCTCACAGCCAAGGCATAAATATATCAGGAATGGACTATAGTGAGTTTAAATTTGTGACTGTGTGTGTGCGTTATCTCAGTTCTTGTTATTGTGAGTTGTGAAATGGGTGAGGACATCTGTAAATGGTTTGCATTATTTAGTGGGACTGTTGAATAAGCGACATTTATTGTGCATTACATTACTTCATGTTGGACAATCGTAAGCTTGAAGAATTGTATAAGATTGTTAATTGTTCTTTTATTTATTTAAATTGTAGCTAACGTTCTAAATAGTGATTTCATCTGGTACCGGTATAAATTATTCTGTTTCTAGTGTCCAAACACGACAATCAGTGTGACCATCGTAACAAATTGTATATTATTTTTAACAAATTTACTTTAAGTGCCGATCATAAATATCAATGATTTTTTTGAAAAATTGAATCTAGTAGCTTGGACAATTTATTAAACATAATTCAGATAATTTAATGAAAATAATTAAATTAGGAAGCTATTAAATATATTTTAGATAACATCTATGGAAAGACATGACAGCAGAATAGTTTATAATCATTAATTATTTTAGAGGTGTTGTGAATTGTAAAAATGCATTTTACGAATTAAAGTTGTTTGATCAGATGTGTAATTTTGATCAAAACTAGTTTAGATAAGATGTTCAATAAAGTTTTCAGGTCTTCAAAGTTGCCTTTGATCCCTTATAGTCTGAATTCTTTCATAGCTTAGTCTCCAGTAACATTACATATTATTTCACCAAACCATTCATTTACTGAGTGAACATACCTCATTTTAGTTTTATGTATATTTTATTATAAATGGCAACCACCACATGAAATGGTACTACACAAACTTCAACCACAGATTCGCATCACCTGTAAGTGATTTTTTGCATTGAATTAATACGATCATTAGTTTATATTGTTACGACGGTCTACTCGATCGTCGTAGGTTCAGTGGAAACAAAATAAGTACAAGACACAAATTAAGTCACTAATCACCCTTTAATTTTCACAGTTAAACAGTTCGTAATTAACAGCACAGTTTCTTATAACAAACCAAATGAAAATTGTTCACACGCAAATAAATGTCAACTAATATTAAAACTCACTTGTATTACAGTATACCGTCCGATTATAAAACACAACACTTAACTAATAACCTGAACGCGCACATTGATTTCGCCCGATTATAACTCGAACCGCACTAGCCAAAATCGCTCACGTTACTGAAACTTAAGGCCGCTGCCGCCATGTATTTATACCTGCGCTCACAGACCAGAATGTTCATAATTGCGTCTTAGCGCTCGTGTGAACTACGTAATTAACTGCGGCCTTGATACAGTCCGCGCGGCTGGCGCCTTCGAGAAACCTCTCGAAAATTTGTCGACAAGCACGTACGCCACACGCGTTACATCGAGATTCTTCTGGCACATTCGACAAACGCGTAGATTGTTCTGTGATGTCGTAACACCGCTCCTTCTTTAAGCCTATTCGTCCTGTACTGGCAAACCGTCTCTGAAGAAGTACTTAGCCAGGCGATCTAGGTGGACTTTCGCTGTCCTTCCTGTTGAATTCGATAAACAACATCTTTGATTCTTTTCTTCACAGTGTAGGGTCCTTCCCAGTTAGACTGAAGCTTAGGTGAGCGACCACAACGGCGCTTTGGATTGAACAACCAGACCTGATCTCCTTCTTGGAAACCCACATTATTGCTGCGAATATCATACCGAGTTTTATTTTATCACTGGCAATCTTCAGCCTTCCTCTTACCAAGCGATTCATTTCTCGCAGTTGGTTTTCTAATTGCGACGAATAGTTCTGCGGATCTTGGGACTGAGTCTCAGGTGATCCGAACATTAAGTCCCCAGGAAGACGAATCTCCCGCCCAAACACCAATTTTGCTGGAGTCATGCCGGTTGTGTCGTGTACTGATGATCTATACGCCATGAGGAATAGTGGTATACGTTGGTCCCAGTCTGTTTGTTTCTCGTCAACAACCTTCGAAAGATGCTGTTCAAGTGTCCTATTGAATCTCTCAACCATCCCGTCCGACTGAGGATGCAGAGGCGTTGTCCTGGTCTTTCGAATTCAAGTAGACGGCATAATTCTATAAACACTCCTGATTCGAAATTTCTCCCTTGATCCGTATCGATTTCCATAGGGGCTCGATAACAACAACAGAAGTTGTGAACTAACTGCTTTGCCACAGTGGTAACCTCCTGATTTGGAATTGCGTAGGCTTCCACCCACTTAGTAAAGTAGTCACCTACAACCATGATGTACCGGTTTCCATCGTCAGTAACTGGGAATGGTCCAGCAATGTCTATGGCAATTCTCTCGAAAGGCAGTCCAACGTTATACTGTCTCATTTTTCCCCGGCTTCTTGTTTGTGGGCCCTTGCTTGCAACACATATTTCACACGTCCGAACCCATTCCTGTACGTCGTGGCGAAGATGAAGGCAATAGAATCGCTTCCGTATTTTGTCGAGTGGTTTGTTAACCCCAAGATGGCCTCCAGATGTTCCGTCATGCATCTCCTCAAAACAGACTGCACTTTACTTCGGGGAACTATCAACTGCATGACCACGTCTCGTCAATCTGCACTTTATCAAGCCCTTTTCAGCAATCCGTTTTCTAAGGTGAGAGATTCCCATTGTGCCCAGTAGCCCTTCAGCACTGTGGAACCATGGCAGATATCTCGCCAGTCCGGGCGGTGACCTTCCTCTTTTGCTGTCAAGATCGTTCCAATGTCTTCATCAATCATCTGTTCGTGTCGACAGTCTTGAGTTGTCCAGCCGTCTGCCGGGAAATCTACAGTGATGGCTTGAACATGTTCGCTTGAGTTTTGTTCTTCCTTTCTGTGGCAATGTCGGCAGTCTTCCCCGGGCACGGTCTTCGTGATAAGCCATCTGCATTACCATGCAGGCGCCCCCGTCGATGTTGTACCTTGAAGTTGTACTCTTGCAGACGTTCAAGCCACCTTGCCAACTGTCCTTCCGGATTTTTAAATCTCAAGAGCCATGCAAGCGCGCCATGGTCGGTACGTAGTGAAAACTCTCTTCCATAGAGGTATTTATGGAAGTGCTCCAACGCTCGGACGATTACTAGCAACTCTTTCCTTGTAACGCAATAATTTCTCTCCGGTTTAGAAAGTGTCTTGCTGTAATACGCTATTACTCGTTCTTCACCGTTTTGCACTTGAGACAAAACTGCTCCTATACCAGTATTGCTTGCGTCTGTGTCCACAATGTACTTCCCTTCGGAAGCTGTAAAAGCGAGAATTGGCTGCGAACATAATGCAGTCTTCAAAGTTCTAAATGCTTGGTCACACTCCCTCGACCACTGGAAGTTCCGTTTATTTTCCGTTAGCTCATGTAGTGGTTTAGCAATAGTAGCGAAGCCTTTCACAAAACGTCTGTAATATGAGCATAACCCCAAAAAAACTCCGAACTTCGTGTTTACTCTTCGGCACTGGCCAGTCTCTTATGGTGTCTACTTTATTAAGATCCATGCTAACACCCGCTACCGAAACCAGATGGCCCAAATATTGTACTTCCTTCTGGAATAGAGAACACTTCTTCGGGCTCAGCTTCAGTTGAGCACCGTGAATTCTAGTTAGAACCTCCTTAAGGTTTTCCAAATGGTCTTTGAAAGTCTTCCCGATGACTATGACATCGTCTAAATAAACAAGGCAAGTTTTCCATGTCAGGCCTCGCAGTACCAGGTCCATCAATCTTTCAAATGTTGCCGGTGCATTACAGAGTCCAAATGGCATGACGTTAAATTGGAATAAACCACTTGGGGTCGAGAAAGCGGTCTTTTCCTTGTCTTCTTGATGAAGACCCACTTGCCAATGTGGACTCTTCAGGTCCAATGTGGAAAACCACTGTGCTCCGGACAACGTGTCGAGTGTATCGTCAACACGAGGTAATGGGTAGCAGTCTTTCTTTGTAACGTCATTTAACCTCCGGTAGTCTACGCAGAAATGCAATCCACCGTCTTTCTTCGCTACCGGAGAAGGCCAAGCACTTGACGAAGGTTCGATTACTCCCTCTGTCAACATGTCCTGTACTAACCGAGACATTTCCTCTTGTTTAGATAATGGAGGCCTTCGAGGAGGTTGGCGTATCGGTGTTGCGTCACCGGTATTAATGCGATGTTGCACAAGAGAGGTTCTTCCCAGTGACTGTCCCCAAACTGCAAAACAATCTTTGAATTCATGTAAAAACTGTCTGAGTTCTTTCACCTCACCACTTGAGAGGTCGTTAGAAGATCTGTTCCATAATTCTTGCAGTTCCTCTGGTAATTTGGAATTATCCAAAGCACTGGATCTTCGTTGCGTCATTCCGGCTACCCAGGCCACAGTAGTCAATCTGCCTAGGAGCGTATTGCTTCGTAAAGTGATAGCTTGATCCAAAATATTCGCCACTCTAATAGGTACATTTCCGGTTTCGTCAGGTTTTACTAAACTTCTGGCAATTAGTGTGCCCGGTGTGCTGACTACCTGGGGTTCGAATATAGAGCACTGGTTGCCCCTAGTATCTACCTCGGTTCTAACCTGATGATCTTTTCGGAGTTTGGCGGAACAGTTACGGCCACTTGGTTTATGACGTCCATCGATTTTTCGATTTTTCTGCTGTCGTCATTGTTGATAGCATTCCCTCTTCGCCACCGATTCTCAAGAAATTGTTCTTGAAGTCGACTATAAATCCCTATGCGTTCATAACGTCCACACCAAGAATTGCTTCATCCACAATGTCTGCAACAAGTACTTGATGATTAAACTCAAGTCGACCGAGGCGTAGGTGTATCTCCACTTTTCCATACACTTTTACAGGCCGTCCAGTAGCTGTTCGCAAGCTGCAAGAGCACCAGATTGGTTTGAGATCTTTCACCACGTCGGGGCGCACAATAGAAACTGTTGCGCCTGTGTCAACTGTAATCGAGGTTAGCCTTTCTTGAACAAATCCGGTAACTACCAAGCTCCCGCTGTTTTTCTGAAGTGTAGAAATTGCGTATCGTCTAAGGGCTTCGTTCCTCCAGTTAGTCACAACACGCCCCGTTGTACCAACTATTGCTCGTTTCCCTGCTGCTGAATTCTAACCCGACAATCTCGTTGTAGATGTCCAGGTTTCCTACATCTATAACACTTCGGTCTTCCATCCTTTCTTATTTTATTCTGTGGCGACGACCGTAGAGTCTCTGTTCCTTGTTCTTTCCTCATCGTCTGTGCCATCGCGATCTTTTAGCGCGCGCACTTTATGACTTGTCCAACCAGACGCTGATTTGGTGGCCTCAAATTGCAAAGCATGTACCAGGGCGTCCGCACTGTTCTGGTGTCTTGCCATTCGTAACACTTGCTGTAGTTCGTTATCTCGGACACCGGCAGTAAATGTCTGCATCGCAAAACTCGTTCGAAAATCTTCTGGCGCTTCAGGATAGGCCAGTCTAATTAGTCTGTCGATACTTGGTTCAAACTCTTGAAGGCTCTCCCCGGCATGCTGTCGCCTTGCTCTCAACTGGGTGCAGTACACATCTCGCAAATGTTTATCACCATACCGTAATTCTAGAGCTTTTATCAACTCGGCATAGATGTTCCGGCTGTCAGGTGGGACTTTCTGTAGTAGTTCTGCCGCGGGTCCTTTTAATGCGAGAACGAGTGAGACTGCCTTGTCTTTCTCTGTCCAATTATTTGCGCATGCAGCAGCTTCAAATTGTCGGAGGTACGTTGCCCAGTGACTGCTTCCGTCAAAGGTTGGAGCTTTGACATGAACTGTCCCTACTGCGGGCAAAGTGACTTTCTCCATTACCTTATTTTCTGCGTCTTCTTCTGTCTTTATCATTGGTACAGTCTGTTCACAAAGTTGTTTTGGTTGTAACTTCAGGCACTGCTCGACTTCATTTTTAATCTGCTCTTTTATATTTCTAATCGAGTCTTCTATTTTTGTTGACATAGCTTTTTCCACACTCGAGACTGATTTTTTCTACTTCAGCTATTTTATTAGACATCGATTTTTCAACACTCGAGACAGATTTTTCTACTTCAGCTATTTTTAATGTCATTGATTCTTGTACCTCTGATATTTTAGTAACTTGTTTATTAAGCTCACCTCGTAGGAGACCCAATTCTGCGGTACTGTGTTCTTGCAACTGTTTCTGCATAGCTTCAAAGAGAGCTTCCGTTTTATCTGCTTCCTGCTTACGTTTTTCATCCTGTCGTTTTTCTGCTTCTTCCGTCTCCTGTCTGCGTCTTTCCTCTGCCTCTTCCGCCTCTTGTCTGCGTTTCTCATCATGTCGTTTTTCTGCTTCTTCTCTTTCTTTTCTTCGTTCTTCTTTTTGTCGCCTTCCTGCTTCTTCCCGTGTCTGCCGCAGCAGCGTTTGGAAAGCTTTCCATCATCTGACTGGCATCCATGTTTACCGATAATTTACGAATTACACTCGTCTTGTATAAGTGTCCACTGTTTCCGCTGTTAACCGTTCTATCCCAGTTCTGACACCAGGTCTACCCGATCGTCGTAGGTACAGGTACAGTGGAAAACAAAATAAGTACAAGACACCAATTAAGTCACTAATCACCCTTTAATTTTCACAGTTAAACAGTTCGTAATTAACAACACAGTCTATTATAACAAATCAAATGAAAATTGTTCACACGCAAATAAATGTCAACTAATATTAAAACTCAATTGTATTACAATATACCGTCCGATTATAAAACACAACACTTAACTAATAACCACTTGAACGCGCACAGTAATCTCGCCCGATTATAACTCGAACCGCACTAGCCAAAATCGCTCACGTTACTGAAACTTAAGGCGACGACGACGGTCTGGGCTGTGCGGTTGTGCGTCGCAGAGACGAACCGCTCGGTATCTGAGTTCCGAGCTACCTTCTGGAGCTCCTGCCTCGTGGCCCTGCCCAAGTAGGGCGTGTGCTCTATAGCAGGCCGATTCTCGGCTGTTGTGCTAGCCTACACTAGTGCAGTATACACCGAGGGCGTTTCCACGAATCACCTGGACGTATACGGTACCTGCCCAGCCCAGCCACTAGAGGATTGTCTGGGAACCTCGCCGCACGTGCAAGCCGCCTGAATGTTTCGTCTAAGGAGCGGACGCCAAGTCCTCTCCTTAGAAGGCGTGATGAGAAGCGACGGGGGACTTTGGCCGCTAGCCGAAGACTCCTGTCGAGGACGCTCTGCAACTTCTTTTTATGCATTGCGGCGAGGTAACCCCAAACCGGGCAAGCGTATGTAATGACCGGCAGCAGATAGAAACTTAAGGCCGCTGCCGCCATGTGTTTATACCTGTGCTCACAGACCAGAATGTTCCTAATTGCGCCTTAGCGCTCGTGTGAACTACGTAATTAACTGCGGCCTTGACACAGTCCGCGCGGCTGGCGCCTTCGAAAAACGTCTCGAAAATGCGTCGACAAGCACGTACGCCACACGCGTTACATCGAGATTCTCTGGCACATTCGACAAACGCGTAGATTGTTCTGTGATATCGTAACAATATACTGAAATAAATATGTATCGAAATTTTAAGTATTAGCTTTAATATTAACTGCTTGTAATTAACGTTAAGAGATTAATTTTAATTTCTTAACATTAACTGTATAAATATACATTTTTGAATAAATGCAAAAATTAAGAACGATTGGAACAATTACTCCTTTACGTGCCATTATAAGAACATAAAAAGATTTGTGTGAAGAGATTGGAAGATGACAGATGGCCCCGCAAAATACTGGAATGGATACCACTGGTGAGGAGGAAAAGAGGACATCCACGGAGGAGTTGGCGAGATGACGTAGCGGAAGCAATGGTTGCAAGAAATTTAGAAGAACTTACATGCTACGATAGGTTAAAATGGAAGTTGGGGACGGAGAAACGGCAGCAGCTGTAAAGATCCGTTATATACGGTATATATATATATATATATATATATATATATATTATAACGATTCATAATAGCGTCCTATCAGAGCGTTATATGAAAGCTATGGACGGTACGAGTGTAACGCCGTAAGAAAGAGAGAGAGAGCGTATAATCGCAGCCATCTCACTCTAACCACGTCACCGCTACATTAGAATCCAGTTCAAACATGTAATTTTACTCAAAGCGAATTATCAGTTCAACCTGCGATAACTTCAAAAGTTGTAAATATACGGCAATTCTGAAAACAGCATTGTATTCAGAAAGGAAAGCTTTATAAGTAGCCGCAAGCTCAGTTAATATAATTAACAAATAAAGAAGTTATACGGATGACGCACGCCAACAGGAATAACGAGAGAATTATATGCTACGTAGGAATAAGGTGTTTTCACACACACACACAGATAAAGACCTAAGCAACAATATTCTGTGGTCAGATCTTCGGAAACACATTTGCAAATACCTGTAATCAATCGATTTACAAATACAGGAAGTACGATTTTGACAAGAATTTCTCTGCCGTTTGGAACCTGTCACGGAGTGTTTGAGCGACTTGTTCGAGATTGTCGAAACTGGAAAAACGCATGATTTATTTGTACAACCAATCAGCAGCCCGTATTTAAAACAGACGCCAGCTAAAAGCGAGGGGTAACATCACTCTTCGTTCGGTACTTAAACACACTAGACGTGTATAATTCACATACAGATATTTTTAAATTTCACAACAGTGCAAATTAAGTTCTAAATCGAGAAGTACTCCGCAGTGTAGATGAATTAACAACATTCAATAACACTAGCTGCGTAAAACAACAGTTAATTAATTAATCAATCAGCCGTGAAGGACCTGTGCTACAAAAGGCTACAGCATCTGTAATTGCCAGGGCATCTTCAACCGCATTGATCAATCCATTCTTCTGTGCAACATCATCGAAAGGAGGACCTCTACAGATTCCTATCTTCAGTCAACGCATCAAACAGTAAGAAATAGATTCATTGATCAATGGCATAAGCGCAAAACAAATAATAAAACAATAAACAATTTTAAAAAGACACTAAGAAAAGCACACTTTGTATTGTAACTATAAGATTAGTTCTAATATAGGATAGGAGTGTTGAATGGAAAGTGGTGTGTAGTATTGGACGTGCAAATTATTGCAGACCTGTTCTTTAGCACTGGTTTGGGAGATAGAAATCTCTTAATCAAACCAGATAAGAGCTATAGGTCGTTTGAGCGTCTTAATCATTACTTTCCACACTCACTCAATAATTATAAGGTTAGGGTATAATTAAGTCCTACCATTAACAATTTAAAGTTTAAAAATCATTGATCAAACATTAAATATAATAATCAAGAAAATCTTAAAGTGTTATTTGTAACGATTCCCCTTGAAAACCACAATCACTGAACGAATCCTGAGAAAGAGTGTCTCCATGCGCTGAGCTAAGCTGAAACCGTGTCATTTGTATCTGGGATTTGTTCTGGCGCCCAGGTAAAGTAATATCACGGGTAAGTAACTTTTTATCAAACATCACAAATATTAGATAATTGTGTTAGACGAAAGGGAGCGTTGTAATATATATATATATATATATATATATATATATATATTTCAATCACTTTCTGCTACAGTCCGTTTCTTGATGTATAAATATTAAATGTAATATATATATATATATATATATATATATGTATAAAAAGATTTGTCTTAAAAGTGTGTGTTCCAAAATAAATATAGGCCTAAATATTAACACAGCTGGATTTACAGGGGGGTTTAAGCGGACTAAAGGGAGACCAGAACGGAAAATTTACAGGAACAGCAAATTGGTACCTTAATAAAATCTAGGAAATTTTGATTTTCTGAGTAAAGAGTACTACTAGAGCTTAATCGTCTAGCTGGCTGGCCTTACCATAGAGCTTGTTTCTATTTAGCACTTGGCAGTACTGGAGTCAGTTGGCTGTGTGGTACAGGTGCCGCGACTCGTTGTTTATATTGGTTCTGCAACTAACACTGTTCCCCGATAATAATCAAGTTATTTGTTCATTAACAGCCACAATGAAATTAATATAAAAATCGGTATGGAGAACCATACATGACTTCCTGTTCTCAGATTATATATAAAATCATTTGGTACTGCCTTTATGCGTACCTGCAGTCATTTCGATAATGCGATTTTTGGGCTTCGATATGTAGTGAATATCGCACATAATTTTATATAGTGAAAGAATTATACAAATTTTAATTTTGTATGTTGCAAAATAGTTGGCTGGTGATTGCAATTGATTTCCTTTGTCATTTTTTAATGGAAAATGACTGTAGCAGTAATTTATCACCGGGTCGTGGCTGTGACATCAAAAATTGATTATGTTAGGTTAACATGAAAACTGAAATTATACATGGAAACCAATACGTGTGTAATGTAAAACTATTTTTTTTTTCTAAAACCACGAAAAAATTCAACTCGAAGTAAGGCGGGAGTGGCCCAAGGGCCCCTTGCCTATTATTATACATGTCACTTTTTTGTGGCAGAACTCGTTTTTTTGGTAAAATTCGTTTTCCGACAAGTACTCGTTTTGTGACTAACAAAAAAACAAACATCCATTATATACAATATGTAGAGCATATGTTGTCATTCCTTAATACAGTGTTTTTTGTTTTTCCATTAACCATAAACATTTGTATTTGCTGTTGTTTTTTCCAATTTGTCAACTTAAAAACATTAGGTTCTTTATTTTAAGTGTTACTCTGTTATAAGCATTGTATTACACGTTTAATGTTATGTTTTCTCAACCACAGCTTTTATTTATTTTAGCAGTAGGCAGAGCCGGTCCAAGGCATTGTTTAAGTGTAAGCGGGTAAATTTTTGGCGCCCCCCTTCCGTCTTCAATATAGTGTGTAAAAAATGCAGGACTAATAATTGTTATTGTTTGCTGTTTTTGGATGGTGGAGGATAGTATTGTCATTAAAAACAAACAGCTTTGTACCTTGACATTCTTTATTAAACAGGTCTAACTTGACAAACAGTGTAGTTTGTTATACAACTGTTTTAAATCTTTTTTAATTACTGTAAAACTACATGTTATTAAATTCTGGAAAAATCTTTAACACAGATTTATTTTAAACAAGAAAGTCAATCGTTACATAAGTTTTTTCCAAGACTACAAGCTATATTTCAGCTGGAGAGTAATTTCCTACAGGTCTATTAGACTTTTTAACAATTTCTACTAAAACAATGAAATTAAACTACAAGGAAATTTTCCTGGCTTTCATTTTAGCAAAGTTTTTGATGATTAAATCTGTATCAATGTCTTCAAGAATTTCGTTTTCAATGGCCATCAAAGCCAGTCCACTTAAACGTTCTTGACTAATGGTAGATCTTAAATAAGTTTTTATTATTTTCAAATTTGAAAAACTTCTTTCACCACTGGCAACGGTCACTGGAAGAGTCAGAAGTATTCTTAAACTTATGAAAACATTGGGAAATATATCTACAAAGCAATTTTTCGTTATGAAACTTAAGGCTTCCGTTGGAGAGCTTCCATAGGGTAACATGGGTGCGAGTATCTGAAGCACGTTAAAGAGGTCTTTTCCATCAACATCTTGATCCTCTCCAACAGTTAGTGTAGTTTGAAGATTTGTACATACTGTCTTCAACTTCTCTTGTTTCCACGTCCTGAGAGAATTAATGTTATACAGAAATTCAAAAACGTTGCTATGGTTTTCCATGAGCTCAAACCTTTTTTTTAGAGATGCTATTGCTGTGTCAAGTATAACATTAAAAAAGTTCACTTTAAAAGATTTTTTGCTATCCAAGTTCACTATAGGTTGATCATCACTTTCATAAGAGAACTGCCTTTTTACTTTTCTTGGGCGAACTTGGACTTTTTTCTCAAAGTCAGCGATGACTCCAATTTTCTCTGCGAGCTCCTTAGCATCTGTAATTACACTATTGAACCCATCATCAGATCTCATGTTTTCAAGAAAACTTTGAATACTTTTGATAAGACCCATTGAACTTTGTAAGTCAGATGTGACGTTTTGTAAAACCTTGCTCACCATATTTATTTTGAACAGTACTTCATGCCAAGTATAACACAGCAAAGAAACTTAAAACTCTGTAGTTTTTTGGCAATTCCCAAAGCTGAATTTCTGCCAAAGGCGTCAAGCTTTTGGTCTTGCGAGGCTTCATACACAGCATCGTACACTTTGTCAATGTGATATCTGAGGGGCAACAAAGCGTTAATCCTACTCTCCCAGCGAGTATTACTCAGAGGTTTTACTGTCAAAGCTGATACGTTTTCTGTTAATATACTCCATCTATATGTAGAAGCAGAAAAGAAGTTAAACACTTCTTGCACAATGCTAAAAAAGTCTACTGCAATTGGGCATGACAGCGCTGCATCATTAACCACTAAGTTGAGTGAATGGCTTCCACAAGGCACAAAAAATGCCCGTGAATTTATGTCAAGTAACCTCCTCTGCACTCCAACATGCTTGCCTTTCATGTTGGAGCCATTATCGTAACCTTGGTCTCTCATGTTCTTCAATGGGATGTTGAGTCTTGACAACTCATTTAACAAACACTGTGTGAGTCCTTCACCTGTAGAGTCATTAATGGGCACAAAACCTAAAAAATGTTCTTTTGTGGATGCTTCTGCATTCTCATTTACCTGAACAAATCTTACAACCATCGTCATCTGCTCGGTGTGACTGACATCTGATGTACAGTCCAGTATGATAGAATAATATCATACTTAGTTTATTGCTTAGTTTATTTAAAATATGGTCTTGAATTTTAGAGGAAAGGAGACTGATGAATTCATTTTGTACTCTTTTACTTAAATAATGTATTTGTGTTTCTTCAGATGATACTATTCTAACATGCTCAGCCATAACTACATCAAATTTAGCAGTGTACTCGACTAGTTTAAGAAAATTACCATTATTACTCATGAAAAGAGTATCATTCGTTCCTCTAAATGCCAACCCTTGGGTGCCGAGAAATTGAACAATGCACAACAATCTTTTGAGTACTTGATTCCAGTGTTCTGTTTCTGCTTGTATTAATCTTTCATTTTCCTTGTCAATAGTTTTATCTAAACGTAAACGTAAGCACAGTTTTCGCCAGGATTGATAATTCTTTATGTGGTTTGGAGATTTCTCATGACTACTCAAAATCTTTGACAAATTCTGCCAGGCTGAATACCCTTTATCTCCAGCAAGAGATGAATCTAGATTTCCAAAAAGTTTGCAGACAAAACAAAATACAGTTTTTTTTATATAGAATACATCAGCCACATTCTTTGGACTTGTTCCCCATTACAAAGTTTTCTTATATAATGAGTTGGAGAAAATTTCCTACCTTTAGTCAAGGGGAAAGTTTATGTCTTTTACTTGTATTGGACCTCGCTCAACAAGCAACTTCCAGACATAACTGATGATTTTAGATGGCCACTCTCCGCAGTCGGTTGATAGTGGCGAGGACTTGTCTCTCAATACTTCCTGTAAAAAAAATAATGATTAAAGCACTTCTGTTGGGCAAATAAGATTAATTCAGTATTCAATACAACAATTGAATTATACTACAATCTAATATACTACAAAGTTATTATTTTGCAACCAGTATACTTTGTTTGATAGAAATAGTCATAAAAATTAAAATATTTCTGATTGAAATACAGACTTCAGGAAAAGAAACCTAAAGACTTGTTCGTTGGATTTTTGTTAGTAGTATTTTAAAATATTTTTTAGCTATCTCTTCGATTATCCTGAAACATCGAAATATTCATAGCTTAATTTTTGTCAATCTACAATTAAGAAACGTTTGCTCCTCCACTTCTTTATAACGAAAAAAATACCCTTTGTTTCTCTTAGTTTACCTACTTTCCTCTCTTCAGTAAAATGACATCACAGTTCTCTTCAGAAAAATTTTATCCGCGTACCATTTCGGCGAAAAACTCCGAATTTAAGAGCAGCACCAATTTTGAGAATTGGACGGATGGAAGATAGGGTAGAGACCACAATGATGGCCACGTCTATGAAGGTGGTCACTTGTGAGTATTTCGTTAATTAAAAAAATATCGAATAGTGTTAGAACCTCGAAAGTTTCATAAGTATGTTCTGCTACCTATTTGCTCGTATTACGCAAACAATTTTTTGAGATATTCTTATTTTAAAAGAAATAACATTTTTTGTAGTAGCAAGCAGCTCTAAAACTGCATTTTCTTAGTTTGGATACTAAGGAAACCTGGTAAGTAATTTGTGAAATTTATTGAAATAAGCAGTGCTATGATAGTAAAAAGATTTTCAGCGTCTTCAGCATAAAATAAACTTTAAGTTAATAATAATTCTGCATGTAGTATTCCTTTATATTTTTGTAAAAATTGGTGGCCATCACTGTGTCATCGAATAGACTAATGTATCAGTCCTCGCCATATGTACGACAATAGGAAAAACTTAACCTTACTTTTTAGATGGTTTTTTAATTAAAGTTTGTTGTATAAGAATTGACCTTGTTAATGTCGTTATTTAACATTTTTATATAAACGAATTCTAATTTCAGATTAAGGATGGCAAGTTCTTCAAAGAAACAGAAATCTAAAGAAGCGAAATTACATAGAAAAAATAGTGTGAAGAACAAGATTATAAAGAAAAAGTGTAATTATTCTCATAACAGTATGATAAATGCTGTTAAAGCTGTTCACAGTGGGATGCCAGTGCTACAAGCAAGTAACACTTTTAATGTTTCAAGAAGTACTCTAGACGTTAAGTTATCTGGATTATCTTCTATAGATGCACAACGAATAGCATCAGATCCAACATTAGGCATTGAAATAGAGATAGTTTTGGAGGATTGGCTTTTAGAAACATGCAAAATGGGCATTCCAATGAACAAAGAAAATTTAAATATTCCATATTTTAAGAATAATATGAAAGGTAAAGGATGGTTCCAACGCTTCATGAAAAGACATCCTCGTCTATCACAAAAAAAGGAGAATACTTGAGCAGATGTAGAGCTAATGTGACTGAAGACTATAAGAAAATGGTTTGCTGAGGTAGAGGATTTACCTCAAGATCAAAAAGAAGTTTTTAAACATCCAGAACGATTGTTTAATATGGATGAAACAGGTATGCGTTTAGTGGCTGGTGGTGGATTTGTTATAGTTGAAAGAGGAAAGTGAAATATCCTCTAGCTGTGACAAAGAGAACATTACCACGCTCTTTACTGCAAATGCTGCATGGGAAATTGCACCACCGTTTACAATATTTGCTTGTAAACGATTGCCAAAAGTTTGTGATGAGAAAGTTTCCAAAGGCTGGAGAATTAGTATATCAGACAATGGATGGATGACCTCAAGTATATTTTGCTTACAATGTAATATTTTGAACATAAGTTTTATTCATATCTTGTAAAAAAGAAATAATACTTTTATTAATAAACATTATCATGTATTATATATCAAATTGTTTTTTTTTTAATGTAAATATGTTACTTAATTATAGTATTTATGTACAGTAAAATGTTAAATATGCTAAATAAAATTTTTTTTCTACAAGAACTATATTTTTATCTTTATTACATATGTATTTCTTAACACCTAAAAACATATGGCGAGAACCGTGTTCTTTGATGGCGATGACTGGGGGTATGATGGCCACTTTTATGGAAAATCGACTTTTTAACTTAACATCTATTTTAAAATTGTATTTAGTTTTTGCTCTAAAAAAAAAAAAAAAAAATATTTTCAGCATTAAAATATTCCAAATAATGTATGAAAGCAATTTGATTGATAATTTTCCTTACAGAATTAAAGAAATAAAGATAAAAGTAGCTAAAAATCCTTAAGGTGGCCACCATTGTGGTCTCTACCCTAAATAGAGCGAACGTAATCCTTTTTCGTTCCGATGACTTACTCCACAACGCGGGCACGTGACGTGAATGTGGTCGTACAGAAATGTGTACATACGAGCTTGACGTTGCGGCATGGTATGGTTTGTGCACATAAGAATCGTACACGATATTATTTTACACTAAAAATTGAGCACCAAGTTTTGTGCACAAGTGCAGGAAAAAGATTTTTATTGTACACAAGTTTTTCACACTTCATATTTAAGAAAATTAAAAGTAAACACTTGTGCATAATAAAAAATTTTTTTCTGTACTTGTGCACAAAACTTGGTGCATAATTTTTCGTGTACAATACTATAGTGTACGATTCTTATGTGCACAAACCATACCATGCCGACGTTACAAAGAGTATGGTAACTCTTTAAATTAACCAGAACGAAAAATTTTACACAATTTTTATATATTAGTATAGATAATTTTTTTTAGTTGTAAGCTTCGTTTGAAAAAAAACATTAAAACAATATTATCTTGATTAAGATTAATTTTATTTAAGCTTACCTCATCAATATTTTGGGAAGGTCCATTTGAATTTTCCGTTTTCTCTGTAGATTCAGAGGGTTCCAGGAAAGATGTAGATGTGACATCGTGACAATATTCACTAGCTGTTTCTTCATTTTCGTTATCGGGGTCAACTGATTCTTCATTCAAATCCACTGATTTTGACAACTTATTGTTTGTTAAACTTTTACGGTCTAATTTTATTGGAGTAGATGGGGCCGAAAAAAACTTTTTTAACGATTCAGCTTGTTTTTCATCTGCCTTCGAGTGTAGAAGCTTTCTTTTTCGATAATATGCACCGGAATGTTTCTTGTCATCAGGCATTCTTTTATTTTAACGAAAAGACTGTTCAAAACGAACTGATATTGTACTGACGGTATGAATGAAGGCAATTTCACAGACACCGGCGAACGAACAGGTTAGGTTACGCGCAGCTAGACGTGACTGGGCGTTTGGCACCTATGTGTCAATGTATGGGCGAGTCCATTTACATGAATTTTAAATCACGCCTTCGGCGCCCTTGACTATGCGGCGCTCTCAGCGGCTGCTTACTTTGCTTACCCCTCGGACCGGCTCTGGCAGTAGGCCTAAACTAAAAACCCAAAACCATTCCTACCTAACCTCCCAAATGAAAACAACACGTATTTTTGTTTTACATTAAAAAATAAGGCAATTTACAATTAGTACACTTCTCCTTTTCCACACCATAATATATCGATACAATCGCATATTAAAAACATCGAAATGTATTGCGGGTACTCATACAGTTCCAATCATTTACTAGAATTCGGTTCGATAATTCCTAAAAAAATATAGAATTTTGTCAAAGTGAAATGAAATGTTTCCATAGAAACTACTTCTTTGTTGTCAATAACGTAGTACACATATAAAACTTATAAACATTTACCTCCTCCCTCAACAACTACGGTACCATTTTAATTTATAAAAAAAATTACAACCTCCTCCCTTCAACTACCCTTTTTATGTATAGATATTTCATCTACCTTTCTACAGTGGATTATTATGACCTTCTTTTAAGGATCCTTTATTTATCAAAATTAAGCACTTTACTCTTGTTAAAACGTAAAAGGTTGCAGGTAAACTACCCCTTTCCCTTAACCGATCTTCACCAAAAGCAATAGGCCTTGAGTCCTCTACAATTCATGGCTGCATGCAAAAAATTATTTGATTCTGTTTGAATTTGAGGCTGTTATCGTTTGCCATAGAAAAAATTCTACACACACTTTTTGAAAAATTACTTTTTTTCATGTTTTTAGGGTAGTACGATCAGAATCTGCCGTTATCTCGAATACGATTTTTTTCGCCATGACCAAACTTCCATTTCCTTATGGAACATGGAAGTAAAATATCGGTATGGAGAACCATACATGACTTCCATGTTCTAAGATTTATATTTAAAATCATTTTCGAAATGAAATATTTCCATAGAAACTACTTCTTTCCACTTACCTGCGTCAGCCTTAACCACAGTACTGTGGTCATTAACGTTGTAGCATGACAGATATTCCACCAATAATTAATTCATTTAAGATCATAAAAGATAATTAAATTACATATACTCAAAGAATGTCAAATTGAAATTCAGTTACACTTCAAAGGAAAACACCAAAATAAAAGAAAAACAATAATTAAATAATAAAAATACAATTAAAAGTCAAAGTAAATAAATTAAAGAAAACTCATATTAAAAAATCAGGAGATTACCCAGGAGATTAGGAGCAGGTGATAAACAAGATACCCCAAAATCAAGAAAAAAGAATAAGATTAGGAGCAGGTGATAAACAAAATACCCCAAACACAAGAAGAAAGAAGAGTAAATTTTAATATCAGGTAATAAACAAAATACCCTGAAACCAAGAAAGAAGAGTAAAGTCAGTATCAGATAATAAAGAAAATACTCCAAACCAACCATCAGACAAGATAACACTGAGTACCTTGGTTTACCCAAGAATGAACACAAGAAGGAAGACGAGAAGAAAGGAAGAAATAGGATAGAAGAACCACAATAAAAACCTATTATTAACTACCATTAAACCCCAAACCAAATGATACCATTAAAGAAAGTATAACATCCCAAAACCTTATGAAATTGTAATAATTTATAAACAAAAGTGTTGTGTAGTATGATAAGAAGTGCACCAACTAAAGTTATTATATGATGAAAAATAAACAAATCTTCACAGTCCATTATGACTAAAGGTCTGGTCTGAGAATAATAAAACTCAAATATAAGTCAGAACCAACAGTGAAGGTGTACTAGTGTAAGTGTTTTGAAATGTAATAAACTTCAAGTTGTAGTGTATCTATAGCTTAAACAATATGCAATAAAATAACTTTTATATTTTATAATTAACAAATAATGAAATATTAAAATGGAAAAATTTCCAATATTTCATTAAATAAGGTCACTGTGTTATCTCAAGACATTCGTAGGAATGACAATAACTAAAGTATGGGTGGAAATGTTTACTGTATAAGGGGATGTTAGATAATAGTAGTAGAATCAGAAAGGACTGGTAATAGTTTAAGTTTTAATAGAATTAAGAAGTTTAAATGGCTGATATTGTTCAAAGCCATGAACTCCATATTTTTAAAAGAGTTCTAATAGAATAAGGTTTATATGTTTAGAGTAAGTTGTATTAGTTATATCACAGCATACATCCAAATTAAAATGTTTCAGTATGGATGCTGTATTAATTTACAAATGAGTTAAATGTATGTTCAAAACAGTTTCAGCAAACATGTCCAACTTTATAGAATGCTGATTAATGTTAATTATTATTTTTGTAACAGTAGCATGAATTAGATGCTACACATAACAATAGTTATGTAAACAATTTTCTTTTATGTCATGTTAACTATTAAGAGTCAGAGGAGGAGTAGAATTAAATTTATTTGAAAAAACCATACATGTAAAATACTAAACTCTAGGCCAAATAATGAATTCACAAAAAATTAATATAAACCAGTTAATTAACCAATGAACCATGTAAACTGACAAGATTTAGGTAAGGTAGATCAATTAACAACTACTGTAAATGAACCTATGATTTAAAAGAGTAATATAGAAAAATATCTTAAATTATTGAAAATTTTTGAAATGTATAAAATAACTATTTTTAAAGAGGAATGGTAAATTCAGAAATTATCACTAAAAGACAGTTCAAATGTTAAATTTATAAGTAATTAAGGAGAGCAAAAGGATTTGTGACCATTTGAAATTTATTATAATTATATTAATAACACTTAAAATGGCAGTAAAAGTGTGGAAGGACAGAAACAGTTTTTTTGGGCCTAGATTTCCAAAAAGACAGAAATTTGGTAATTTTAACAAAAATCTCAACAAATATGGACTATGACATATCAAATTAAACAGAATGAGATAAATAAACCAATTATATGGTTAATAGTTCATGAAAGCGAACAATAAACTACAATTATTCCATATATAATGTACTTTGGAATTATGTACATGGGAAGTGAAAATTATTTTAACAATACTTTTCCAATATTAACTTGGCAAGATATTTACTAAAGTGGAGGAAGTAAGTTATTAGTTCTTTGTTAACATTCAAACGGAACAGTCGATGCGGAATCGCGTTCTTAAAACCGTATAATGGAGTGCATAGGTTAAAGCCTAAAATCAGTGGAAAACGGGAGTTACATAAATTAACACTTTTCGAGTTAAAACTAATGAAATAATCCACGAGAATAGTGAAAACAAACAATACACCACATAATACAAGTGATTTAAACCATTGAAACTACATAATATTAATAATTCACTCTACCACAGATTAACAATTCTTCGTCACGATCAGACATAAAGTGAACACCTCTAATAGAAAACAATTAACACCAGTGGACACTGAACACTCATCCAGAATACCTCAAACAACATAGTAGACAGTATACACAATTTCGGAGATCCATAAAACAATTATAACAGTGAATTTATTGTGAGATTTTCCTGTGACAATATTACGTATAACCTCATCAATTCAGCTAGCCGCCATGATGGTCCCAAGATGCAATGCAACCTTTCTCGACTGATTTCATAGAAGCAGCATTGGTTTGAGAATTCAAATATATTAAACATTATATATTATTCACAATTGTTAAATATTAATTATTTAAGATTATTTCTTGTAAATGTTATACTTTCTAGTCCTGCCCTTCTCTGACTATATTATAAAATAATCGTTGAAAGAACCTTTTTTAGTAATTATATAAAATTTTAACCTGTAATCACATATCGATATATCCTGTGACGGAGTCGAACAATTGCTCTAAATCGATTTAAAATCGATTATTATTAATAATTGTCAATAAATCAATTTATTTCAACTGTGTGAATTATAAAATTATTTCACATTTTACTTTAAGTGTTTAATTAACCACGAGACTTCCTGGAAGACGAGAAATATTAACGAAAGGTGAGATACTGGAGCAGCACTGAAAATCATTAATCGATTGCTGAAAGGAGATAATCTGATTAACTCCAGATTTTGTTAAGCTCTACCAGAAGTGCAAATTAAACCAAAAGTACCTTACAGAATTTTAAAAATTTGAATAAAACATAAAACCAGGATTAATTCTAAATTATATACACAACAAACAAACATAAATTTTTTTTTTACAAAATTTTTTTTTCTTTTCTTGTATTTGTAACTACAGTTTACAGGTCTAGTTACAACGTATACCACCTCACATTATCACACTCGATTTTCACTGATGATGGAAGTCGATGGCACTGCCGAAACGTCTGGCTTTGCAGAAAACATTGGTGTACGGCCAAACAGGCCGGGAAGGAATTTTAACAAAAACTACTTCTTTGTTGCCGATAACGTAGTACATATATAAAAATATCGGTATGGAGAACCATACATGACTTCCATATTCTAAGATTTATATTTAAAATAATTTTCAGCCAAACAGCCAGGGAAGGAATTTTAACAAAAAAATACTTCTTTGTTGCCAATAACGTAGTACACATATAAAAAAAAATTATCCCCTCCCCCTTCAACTATAATTTTGATTTATAGAAAATTACCCCCAGCCCGTTCAACTAGCCTCTTCATTTATAGATATTTCATCTACGTTTCTACAGTGGATTACTAAGATCTTATCAGGATACTTTATCAAAATTAAGTACTTTACTCATGTTACAACAAAAAATGTTTCAGGTAAACTGCCCTTTCCCCGTAACCGATCTTCACCAAAATCAACAGACGTTGAGTTCTCTATAGCTCAGGCACATATGTAAAAACGTATTTGATTCTGTTTGAATTTACGGCAGTTATGGTTCGTCATATAAAAAATTACCCATGTTAAAACATAAAACATGAGATTTATAAAACATATCTAAGATTTATATTTAAAATCATTTTTGAAATAAAATATTTTCATAGAACCTACTAACGCTGGGGAAATCTGAGGAGCCAATCAGAGTTGGGCCTACCTGTCACTCTGCTGAATTTGGTGGAAAGCCCTGTCACTGTCGTCAAGTCCCCACCTCAATGAAGAACCCATTGTTTTATAAAAATATATTTAAATTTTGAAAACTGAAAATTCTTTTCTTGTAAATATTTATATTTTATAATCAAAATGACTTTATTTTTGTTACCTGGCAACAAAATTATTTTATTTTCAACAATTACCATTGTTTCAAAAAGTTTAAATAAATTTTCAAGTACTTTACTCTTGTTAAAACGTAAAAGGTTGCAGGTAAACTACCCCTTCCCCTTAACCGATCGTCACCAAAATCGAAAGTCCTTGAGACCTCTACAATTCAGGGATGTATGCAAAAAATTATTTGATTCTGTTTGAATTTGCGGCAGTTATCGTTTGCCATAGAAAAAAAAACGTTGCAGGTAAACTACCCCTTCCCCTCAACCGATCTTCACCAAAAACAATAGGTCTTGAGTACTCTACAAATCAGGGCTGCATGCAGAAAATTATTTGATTCTGTTTGAACTTGCGGCTGTTATCGTTTGCCATAGAAAATACCCTTGTTAAAAAAACGTTGTAGGTAAACTACCCCTTTCCCTTAACCGATCTTCACCAAAAACAATAGGTCTTGAGAACTCTACAATTTAGGGCTGTATGCAAATAATCATTTGATTCTGTTTGAATTTGCGGCTGTTATCGTTTGCCATAGGAAATACCCTTGTTAAAACATAAAACGTTACAGGTAAACTACCCCTTTCCCTTAACCGATCTTCACCAAAAACAACAGGTCTTGAGAACTCTACAATTCAGGGCTGTATGCGAAAAATTATTTGATTCTGTTTGAATTTGCGGCTGTTATCGTTTGCCAAAAAAAAAATTTCCCTTGATAAAAAAAACCGTTGCAGGTAAACTACCCCTTTCCCTCAACCGATCTTCACCAAAAACAATAGGTCGCGAGTACTCTACAAATCAGGGCTGTATGCAAAAAATTATTTGATTCTGTTTGAATTTGCGGCAGTTATCGTTTGCCATAGAAAAAAATCTACAGACAGACACACAGACAGACAGACACACAGACACACACACAGAGACTTTTCGGAAAATGACTTTTTTTCATGTTTTGAGTGTAGTAGAATCAGAATCTGCAATAATCTCGAACACGATTTTTTTTGCCATCACCATACTTCCATTCCTTAAGGAATATGGAAGTAAAAAATTATCCCTTCCCCCTTCAACTATAATTTTTGTTTATAGAAAATTACCCCACCCCGTTCAACTAGCCTCTTCATTTATTTTATCTACGTTTCTACAGTGGATTATTAAGATCTTCTTATCAGGCTACTTTATTTATCAAAATTAAGTACTTTACTCTTGTTACAACAAAAAATTGTTTCAGCTAAACTACCCTTTCCCCATAACCGATCATCACCAAAGTCAATAGGCCTTGAGTCCTCTATAACTCGGTCACATATGTAAAAAATTATTTGATTCTGTTTGAATTTACGGCCGTTATCGTTCGTCAATGAAAAAATTTCTCTTGTTACAACATAACATGTTGCAGGTAAACTATCCCTTTCCCTTAACCGATTTTCACAAAAATCAACAGACCTTGAGTTCTCTATAATTCACCAAGGTGTGCAAAACACTATTTGATTCTGTTTGAATTTACGGCAGTTATCGTTCGTCATAGAAAAAATTACTCTTGTTAAAACATAAAACGTTGCAGGTGAACAACCGTTTCCCTTAACCAATCTTCACCAAAGACTGTATGCGAAACATTATTTGATTCTCGAACACGATTTTTTTTGCCATGACCATACTTCCATTTCCTTATGGAACATGGAAGTAAAATATTTATTACACCAAGAATTGAATATTTCCTCTTTTTACTTCCATGTTCCATAAGGAAATGGAAGTATGGTGATGGCAAAAAAAAATCGTGTTCGAGATAATTGCAGATTCTGATTGTACTACCCTCAAATATGAAAAAAGTCATTTTTCGAAAAGTGTCTGTGTGTAGATTTTTTTCTATGGCAAACAATAAGATCCGCAAATTCAATCAGAATCAAATAATTTTTTGCATACAGCCCTGAATTGTAGAGTACTCATGCCCTATTGTTTTTGGTGAAGATCGGTTAAGGGAAAGGGGTAGTTTACCTGCAACATGTTATGTTGTAACAAGAGAAAGTTTTTCATGACGAACGATAACGGCCGTAAATTCAAACAGAATCAAATAATTTTTTACATATGTGACTGAGTTGTAGAGGACTCAAGGCCTATTGATTTTGGTGATGATCGGTTATGGGTAAAGGGTAGTTTACCTGAAACATTTTTTGTTGTAACAAGAGTAAAGTACTTAATTTTGATAAATAAAGTAGCCTGATAAGAAGATCTTAATAATCCACTGTAGAAACGTAGATAAAATATCTATAAATGAAGAGGCTAGTTGAACAGGGTGGGAGTAATTTTCTATAAACAAAAATTATAGTTGAAGGGGGAAGGGATAATTTTTTTTATATATGTACTACGTTATTGGCAACAAAGAAGTAGTTTTTGTTAAAATTCCTTCCCGGCCTGTTTGGCCGTAGACCAATGTTTTCTACAAAACCAGACGTTTCGGCAGTGCCATCGACTTCCATCATCAGTGAAAATCGAGTGCGATAATGTGAGGTGGTATACGTTAGTGACCACAGTACTGTGGTTAAGGCTGACGCAGTAAGTAGAAAGAAGTAGTTTCTATGGAAATATTTCATTTCGAAAATGATTTTAAATATAAATCTTAGAACATGGAAGTCATGTATGGTTCTCCATACCGATATTTTACTTCCATGTTCCATAAGGAAATGGAAGTTTGGTCATGGCGAAAAAAATCGTATTCGAGATAACGGCAGATTCTGATCGTACTACCCTAAAAACATGAAAAAAAGTAATTTTTCAAAAAGTGTGTGTAGAATTTTTCTATGGCAAACGATAACAGCCTCAAATTCAAACAGAATCAAATAATTTTTTGCATGCAGCCATGAATTGTAGAGGACTCAAGCCCTATTGTTTTTGGTGAAGATCGGTTAAGGGAAAGGGGTAGTTTACCTGCAACCTTTTACGTTTTAACAAGAGTAAAGTGCTTAATTTTGATAAATAAAGGATCCTTAAAAGAAGGTCATAATAATCCACTGTAGAAAGGTAGATGAAATATCTATAAATAAAAAGGGTAGTTGAAGGGAGGAGGTTGTATTTTTTTTTATAAATTAAAATGGTACCGTAGTTGTTGAGGGAGGAGGTAAATGTTTATATGTTTTATATGTGTACTACGTTATTGACAACAAAGAAGTAGTTTCTATGGAAACATTTCATTTCACTTTGACAAAATTCTATATTTTTTTAGGAATTATCGAACCGAATTCTAGTAAATGATTGGAACTGTATGAGTACCCGCAATACATTTCGATGTTTTTAATATGCGATTGTATCGATATATTATGGTGTGGAAAAGGAGAAGTGTACTAATTGTAAATTGCCTTATTTTTTAATGTAAAGCAAAAATACGTGTTGTTTTCATTTGGGAGGTTAGGTAGGAATGGTTTTGGGTTTTTAGTTTAGGCCTACTGCTAAAATAAATAAAAGCTGTGGTTGAGTAAACATAACATTAAACGTGTAACACAATGCTTATAACAGAGTAACACTTAAAATAAAGAACCTAATGTTTTTAAGTTGACAAATTGGAAAAAACAACAGCAAATACAAATGTTTATGGTTAATGGAAAAACAAAAAACACTGTATTAAGGAATGACAACATATGCTCTACATCTTTATATATATATTTCGTGTGTGCGTGTGTATGTCACTGAACTCCTCCTAAACGGCTGGACCGATTTTGATGAAATTTTGTGTGTGTGTTTGAGTGGGTCCCTGGATGGTTTAGATTCACAATTGGGCCCGGTAGGTGGCGCTGCGATCGGGTTCCAGGAAATTATATATAAAAATGAATGTTTCTTTGTTTGTCCCGTATGCGTTCCTATACCATTCATCGGATTGCAATGAAACTTCGGTGAGTTGTTGTGCGCACGCCCGCGAAGGTTTCTGAATTAGTGGTGTTTTTTCGATGGGGTCCTTTGGGGGGTTCTTTGGGGTCTTCCACATCTCCTCCTAAACCATTGTACCGATTTCAACCAAACTTGGCACAAATATTTTACGCAAAGGGAGAACCAACATAGGATAGGTGTTTTTTCGATGGGGTCCTTTTGGGGGTTCTTTGGGATCTTCCACATCTTCTCCTAAACCACTGTACCGATTTCAACTAAACTTGGCACAAATATTTTACACAAAGGGAGAACCAACATAGGATAGGTGTTTTTTCAATGGGGTCCTTTTGGGGGTTCTTTGGGGTCTTCCACATCTTCTCCTAAACCACTGTACCGATTTCAACCAAACTTGGCACAAATATTTTACGCAAAGGGAGAACCAACATAGGATAGGTGTTTTTTTGATGGGGTCCTTTTGGGGGTTCTTTGGGGTCTTCCACATCTTCTCCTAAACCACTGGACCGATTTCAACCAAACTTGGCACAAATATTTTACGCAAAGGGAGAACCAACATAGGATAGGTGTTTTTTCGATGGGGTCCTTTGGGGTCTTCCACATCTTCTCCTAAACCACTGGACCGATTTCAACCAAACTTGGCACAAATATTTTACGCAACGGGAGAACCAACATAGGATAGGTGTTTTTTCGATGGGGTCCTTTGGGGTCTTCCACATCTCCTCCTAAACCACTGAACCAACATAGGACAAGTGTTTTTTTCGATACAATCCTTTGGGGGGTCCTTTGGGGTCTTGCACATCTCTTCCTAAACTATTAGACCGATTTCAACCAAACTTGGCACAAATATTTTACGCAACGGGAGAACCAACATAGGACAGGTTTTTTTCGATACGATCCTCTGGGGGGTCCCCCAAACTATTAGATTTGGTTACTATGGCAACCCAATAGAATAGATTCTGTTATAAATATATTATCGCATTAAACTGAAGACCACGCGAACGAAGTCGTGGGCAACAGCTATTTATTTTTAAGAAACCTACTTTAATTGAACTTTATTAATTAAACTAACATTTTCATTACGTACAACGTGAAACTCCGTAGCGAAGCACGGGTATTCCCCTAGTATTGTATATAATGGATGTTTGTTTTTTGTTAGTCACAAAACGAGTACTTGTCGGAAAACGAATTTTACCAAAAAACGAGTTCTGCCACAAAAAAGTGACATGTATAATAATAGGCAAGGGGCCCTTGGGCCACTCCCGCCTTACTTCGAGTTGAATTTTTTTGTGGTCTTAGAAAAAAAAAATAGTTTTACATTACACACGTATTGGTTTCCATGTATAATTTCAGTTTTCATGTTAACCTAACATAATCAATTTTTGATGTCACAGTCACGACCCGGTGATAAATCCACACCATTTTCCACAGTCATTTTACATTAAAAAATGACAAACGAAATCAATTGCAATCACCAGCCAACTATTTTGCAACATACAAAATTAAAATTTGTATAATTCTTTAACATAAAAATTTATGTAACTACATCTTCTGGATAAAACCTGTTCCATTTTTATCTCAAATATGATTTTCCGTCTTCTGATGATGGTAACGCTGAATAGACTTTCCATTTCTTTTGTTGATTGTAACATAGAGAACAAACATACCACTATTTGTGATCAGCAATTGAAAAATTAAATTATTTTTTGTTGTTGTAATATGTGTCTTTGTAATACACAACCACATAATATCGGATTGCTATATGTCTAAGAGACAAGGGAGATAAATATTAGGGTGTGACCTAACGAATGATTCATGGACTAAAAATAAGGATTTATAGTTTCCTAAAAATATAATCTAACTTACAATCTTTGGAAGAAAATGATTGCAGTCTCTTAATAACTGCTCCCTGCATAATGAAAAAATCTGGAAAACTACTAACAGCATATCAATGATACTTAATTATATCAAAGGAAATAAAACGATATATTTTATCCTTCTGGGTGTTTAATTCCCAAATCCCTTCCTCTCTGCGCCACTGTGAAAGAGTAATTTTAACATTTAAGTAGACTTTTTAAAACAAAATTACAATGTCCTAAGTTTATTCATTGTTTCATAAAAATTGCCACTTGTAGATTGCAAAAGTTGATGTACACAGAGAAATTTAGATGAGTATATAGTTTTCCAAAGCTTGCATCAGTTTATTTTCTTTCATGATGCACAATTTCATATTATGCATACCCTACATTTCATAAGTGGTACCGACCAGTCCCTATCTCCAGTATTGGAGGAGCCCCCTCCTGGAGCGTACACATATAATATTGTATACAAACTATCTTAACAGTAGGCTTAGTAGCAGTTTTTTATTTCTGTCATGCTAGGGCTATAATAATTATGCATCCTCTCAGTGAACAATTAAAACTCTGATCCTTGTATAAATAAAATTATTTCCTTAAGATACGAACCCACTCTATTAGCTTGAGCTATCCCAAAAGTTCAGTGTAGTTTTAGAAAATAGATTTATAGTCTATTGAACACTTCATTTGAATAAAAAATATTAACACACTTGTAAAAAATCAGTATGGAGAAACATACATGACTTCCATGTTTTAAGATTTATATTTAAAATTTTCAAATACATATTGAATTAATGGCTTGTATAAGTTAATGTTTGATCTCCATTAAGTAGTGCTCAAGTTTCCAAAGTTTTAATATTATGATGTCCGTAATTAAAACATCAGAGCAGCAGATTTAGTGTGTATGAGGGTACACCATGGACAAAAATTTTCAACATTCCCTATTGAGCGCTGCTCAGAGTAAAGCTGCGAATCTACAGTGTACGTTTCACAGAACAAACACATGGAAAAGAAGGAGTGCTCCAAAGTCACTCATGGACCCTGAGCATCTTGCAGAGGGTTCATTCCCTAAAGACGAAAAGTCTGTCTATGAACCGTTCCTCTGTAAACACGTGCAGTTACACTGGCCAGCGATCCACAGGAAGCAAATCGATATCCATGCTGGACACTTTTTCAGCTTGCACGTTTTGTGTTGGTATGGGTTTCGGCACTTTCATGCAAATGTAAGAAAATAAACATGAGTGAGGCCAGAAATAACGTGAATTGTGTGTGTGTGTGTGTGTCTTGCCTGCCTTTTTATTATAGTAATCATAATAATAAAATGGAAATATAAACATTACATAATTGAGATATGCTTGCCTGCCACGAACGATATATTTTCTCTCATACGTGATTTACATTAAAATAAAAAATATTGAATTTTGTTAAAGTGAAATGAAATGTTTCCATAGAAACTACTTCTTTGTTGTCAATAATGTAGTACACATATAAATTTACCTCCTCCCTCATCAACTACCATTTTAATTTATAAAAAAAATTACCCCCTCCTCCCTTCAACTACCCTTTTCATTTATAGATATTTCATCTACCTTTCTACAGTGTATTATTATGACTTTCTTTTAAGGATACCTTATTTATCAAAATTAAGCACTTTACTCTTGTTAAAACGTAAAACGTTGCAGGTAAACTACCCCTTTCCCTTGACCGATCTTCACCAAAAACAATAGGCCTTGAGTCCTCTACAATTCATGGCTGTCTGCAAAAATTATTTGATTCTGTTTGAATTTGAGGCTTTTATCATTTGCCATACAAAAAATTCTACACACAGAGAAACACACACAGACACTTTGCATGGTTTTTAAATAGAAAGTGCCGAAACCCATACCAACACAACGCGTGCAAGCTGAAAAAGTGTCCAGCGTGGATATCGATTTGCTTCCTGTGGATCGCTGGCCAGTGTAACTGCACGTGTTTACAGAGGAAGGTTCATAGACAGACTTTTTATCTTTAGGGAATGAACCCTCTGCAAGATGCTCAGGGTCCATGAGTGACCTTGGAGCACTCCTTCTTTTCCGCGTGTTTGTTCTGTGAAACGTACACTGTAGATTTGCAGCTTTACTCTGAGCAGCGCTCAGTAGGGAATGTTGAAAATTTTTGTCCATGGTGTACCCTCATACACACTAAATCTGCTGCTCTGATGTTTTAATTACGGACATCATAATATTAAAACTTTGGAAACTTGAGCACTACTTAATGGAGATCAAACATTAACTTATACAAGCCATTAATTCAATATGTATTTGAAAATTTTAAATATAAATCTTAAAACATGGAAGTCATGTATGTTTCTCCATACCGATTTTTTACAAGTGTGTTAATATTTTTTATTCAAATGAAGTGTTCAATAGACTATAAATCTATTTTCTAAAACTACACTGAACTTTTGGGATAGCTCAAGCTAATAGAGTGGGTTCGTATCTTAAGGAAATAATTTTATTTATACAAGGATCAGAGTTTTAATTGTTCACTGAGAGGATGCATAATTATTATAGCCCTAGCATGACAGAAATAAAAAACTGCTACTAAGCCTACTGTTAAGATAGTTTGTATACAATATTATATGTGTACGCTCCAGGAGGGGGCTCCTCCAATACTGGAGATAGGGACTGGTCGGTACCACTTATGAAATGTAGGGTATGCATAATATGAAATTGTGCATCATGAAAGAAAATAAACTGATGCAAGCTTTGGAAAACTATATACTCATCTAAATTTCTCTGTGTACATCAACTTTTGCAATCTACAAGTGACAATTTTTATGAAACAATGAATAAACTTAGGACATTGTAATTTTGTTTTTAAAAAGTCTACTTAAATGTTGAAATTACTCTTTCACAGTGGCGCAGAGAGGAAGGGATTTGGGAATTAAACACCCAGAGGGATAAAATATATCGTTTTATTTCCTTTGATATAATTAAGTATCATTGATATGCTGTTAGTAGTTTTCCAGATTTCTTCATTATGCAGGGAGCAGTTATTAAGAGACTGCAATCATTTTCTTCCAAAGATTGTAAGTTAGATTATATTTTTAGGAAACTATAAATCCTTATTTTTAGTCCATGAATCATTCGTTAGGTCACACCCTAATATTTATCTCCCTTGTCTCTTAGACATATAGCAATCCAATATTATTTGGTTGTGTATTACAAAGACACATATTACAACAACAACAAATAATTTAATTTTTCAATTGCTGATCACAAATAGTGGTATGTTTGTTGTCTATGTTACAATCAACAAAAAAATGGAAAGTCTATTCAGCGTTACCATCATCAGAAGACGGAAAATCATATTTGAGATAAAAATGGAACAGGGTTTATCCAGAAGATGTAGTTACATAAATGTTTATGTTATTCACAGACATGTCCAATTCTTTTTGCCTTGAAGTGGCAAACAATAAATTATGAGTTCTTACTTCAATGTAACTTTGTCATTTACAGAAAATAATGGAATCGTAAAATACACAGTATAAACAAACACAATTATATGTACTAGGACGAGTCTCAATACTGGGCAGGCTGCAGTTGATGGATAGTAGAAGTTACATCAGGTGTGAATAAGGCTATACCAAATAAGCAGCCCCGAACTGAGGCAGCAGCATTATCAGGGTGTACTATGGGTGACCTGAGATACGGTTACTCTCTTCAAAAAGTACTTGAGTCCTATGACAGTGCTGTGACATGAAAAGTAAGTTCTGCTATTGAATAAGTATGGCCCCATATTGCCTTGTACGGTTGGGGGTTGCATCCCTGAAGGCTAGGGGAAGGACACTCCAAATTCAAACCATGGACAAGGGATCTGATTGCTGAGATAAAGGCAATATCTCTAGGGCAATGGTATGGCTGAAATAAAGTCTTCTGGTCTTCCAGGTTGGGGGTTGTGCAAGTTGATGGTAATCCTTCCACATCAAATATAACTTAATCAGTTATATCAACAGAGAAAAAATCTGTCTGGGTATACGGGGAAACAGCTTGGGAAATCTAAGGTTAAAACATTTAGAATAGTGAAAACAGTCAAGGTAGGTACCTGCAATGTTAAGAGACCTTGGCAGAAAGGAGGCTGAATTGATGTAGGAACTGGAAGAGAGGCATGATTAATATCTGTGTGCTGTTACAGACAAGAAATAAATTCAGGGAAATACAGATAATAGACAATTTCACAATTATATACGTGAGAATTGATATGAACAGAAGAGTTAGTAGTGGAATAGGGCTAACATTGGCTACATAGTTCTCACATAGGGTGAAAAGTTATTCTTATAAAAATGGCCAAATAATGTCAGTGAGAAAAAATTAAGAGAGGCTGCATCACTGTGATTGGACTATATGCAACAAAAGATGGAAACAATTATTTTATAGTGACCTGCAGAAGGAAGTTAGTACGTTTGTTAAAACAGATTATTTTTAATGCCTGATAATCTCAGGTGATTTAAACACCAGAATCAGAAATATACCAGTTCCAGGTGTAACAGGCACTCGGGATGAAAGCACTATAAATGAAAAGACCACATTTTAGAACTTTTGTTAGTTTAATTAAATTGAAAGTTTTCAGGAAGAGGAATAATAACAAATATACACGGAGCACAAGAGGTTTTCAATTCATTATTGATTATACAGCACTAAACTGGCTGCACTGGTAGAAGATACTTGTGTTTATTGAGTGCCAGGTACACACATTTATTCTCTATGTGGGGTTGATGTTACTGACAGCTTTTCTCCATTTGGCCAAGTTGTGCACATTTTCCAGCAATAGCTGCTTTTCGCTCAGGCCATCCTTTCCACAATCCATCCATCTCTAAGTATGTCTCTTGTTATCGTTCTCTCAGTCCAAACCACTGTAGTTTTCTTTCTTGCATCTTCTTCAATATCGCAAGGACCAGGTATTCTCAAAATTTGTTTATTGGAAAGATGGAAGAAAAGACAACAATGTTGATGAGGTTTACAAAGTGCATTTACTAGAAGAAGAAAGTTGCAATTGTGACTCTATCAGTCACACCCTTCAAACTATTCACAACCTGACTACCTGAAGAAGTAGGCACATAAAACGCTAGGAGAAAAACCTTTTGGCCAGGAAAGGTTGCAGCCAAAAAACTTACAGATTACTCGCTGAGGACATAGTGGCAGCAATAAAAGAAAAGAATGTATCATAAGGAATGCAACTGTATTGTAGATATTTGCAACTGCAAACAGAAGACACTACAGAAATCTAGCAAGGTAAAAGAAATTTTGCCTAGACATTAATATGCAGAGTGGAAAGGTCTTGGGATAGGTTTATAGCACCAATTGAAAATGATGTTCATGGCTATCTGATGGCTAAAAATTATTATGGCATTTCAGTAGTACTGTCAGAGATAGAGCATATTTAAATATAACAATAGAAAGTCTGTGGATTTAACATTACTAACCAAAGCTTGGTTTGTGCCTACAGAAAAAGATTTTATGGCAATTCAAACTGAGGTTTCATCAGAAGTTGATCCTATAACAATAGAACAATTATAAGTGGAGTTAAAGAAATTAAAAAAAAAATAAAAGTACTGGTTTGGATGGCGTAAACACAAAGAACGCTTGAATGTGGTGGAAAATATTTGACAAACTGACTTTTGACTTTATTCAGTAAAATGTTGGAGAGAATACAAAGTCTTGGTTGCAGGAAAATGATAAACTTATTTATGATGAGGCAATATAATTGCTGTGACTATTACCAAGGAATTAGACTGTAAAATACATGTTATAAATTATATTCATAAATATTAAATCAACACTTTAAAAGCTACCTCCCATCCACTTTAATAGGGGAACAAAGTGTTTTTAGAACTGAAAAATCCTGCAGTTACAATATTTTCTCAGTAAAGCAATAATTGAAAAGAGGTGCAGCATGAATTTACAGACACATGTAGCTTTTATCAGTTATGAAACACCTTTTATGGGTTATGTAGAAATAAATTATAGGATATTTTACTATGTTGAGGATTACCACTCCACCTTGTCTGTGTCATTCAGAGCCAGTATGCAGGGACAACTATTTGTATAAATTTAGGTAAGGAAAGATTTTATAAGAAACTGGCTACACATATTTGTATACATTTGCTGTTAACATAATGAGATGATTTTGATTATTCACTTTTATTAATTTGATTTTACTAAATACACGCTCACAATCATCATGGGAATATGGTAAACATAAGCCAGAAAGAGCAAATTGAGATAAATCTTTAAAGCAAATATCATCAAACTGTCACTAAACTTCAATGAGTGGCCCCAAAATTCATCTGATTCAGTACAGTTCTTAATTTCTTGTGGAAGGTTGGTTTGTGGAAACTTCTGTCATTTGTCATCAATTTGTTGGAGTAAATTAATATTTTCACCAGACAGTATGTTGGGTAACCTAGGATATATAGTGAAAAGTAATACCAGTTGTGTATCCCTTTTCTCTCACCATTTGATAGTGCTTCCTTCAATGTTAGTAGAGAAAGTAATGGTAAGACTGTCATCGAAGTACTATCTCTTTCTTAATTCCATGCACCCTATTTGAAAAAATTATGTGTATCTACTATAAAAGTCTTTTAGTAGATTCTTTAATTAGGTAATTTCAGGTGAACTGCTTTGTGCATTTTTATAATAATAAATATGTATCTCCAAATATACTCCCTTATCATGAATAAATTTGGTACTTTTATTTGAATCATCACTGAAAGTTTTGTCATCGCATAAGAACAATCCATAAAACATAACATTAGGTATATAATGAGTCTGCATTTTATCATGAAGATCATAATTACCGCTTTACTGTTTTGAAAATACTGGTTAATGGCAATGCATTTTGGAAAAACCCAAAGTAAAAACAGAAAACAGAGTTTCAAAGGATTGTTCAGCAGTGGTGAATTTCTTTAGCTTGACAAGTCCTTCACTCAGACATTTCAAATCAAAAAATAGTCTTAGAGTATCCCACTGTTTAATCAGTCTAACAACTACATGCAAAAACAGTTATTTGGTCTGGGATGGATGAGATGTATTGTGAACTAACAGGTTAACATAGGTTCGGAGCTAAATCCTTGCATTACTTATGGAGACATTTACATGCCGCACTTGAGCACAAATGAAAGGAATGATACACACATTTTAACGTACCTCTACCAGAATAGGTCCTTAAATCAAATCGTTACAGAATTTTTAAAATGGAAGATGGATGGAAATCTCATCTCACACCGTATCCACCTAAGGCTAACCTGATAATGTTTTCTGTATGTCATATCTGGGGTTTGAAACAGATTTTCACATGATGCATCCATGTTAACTTTATAATGATTCCCTCGTTTAAAAAGATCCGAGAGGTTTCTTGATTTTTGTGAATTACATTTTTAACAATATTTGTAAATTTCATACATTTTGTAAACAGAATTTGCATATCTGAATGGGAATGAGTCTTTTAAAACATTCTACGAATATCCGATTGGCCTAAATTGAATATTGTGTTCACAGACAATCCTGCCAATTTAATTTCTGTGAAACAAGATGACTTTGACACTTGAAGTACTGGCTGCTTTACAGACACACAAATATTTTGATATCTTTAGTTGGATAATTTCTGAAACTAAATTTTTCAATCATTTCCAACGCAATACATCCTGTATTCATGCCAATTTTGAAAAAACAATATTTCCACAGCATGAAGTGTCTCAGCAGTTGTATGCCAAGTGTTACCATCACAATTTGTGTCTCTGCCACCATCAGGTTTCACTCATATTCAGGCACCCCACTATGCCTAACATGTTAACAATGTTTTCATCATTTAATTTTGTCCCATCTTTGTCACTTGCTGAATCTCTTGTGTCATCGTAATTGTACTCATTAAACCAAACACTCAACTAACATAAACTTCAACTCAGTCTCATTATTATTTATATAAATCTCTTTAGTGCATTCTTCAACAGGTCAATTTTTTCCAAGTATTTTAATAATTTTTTCTATTAATGAGTGCCATGAATCAGCTAGCTAGCAGTAACTGTCTTTTATTCAGGGCTTGTTTGTAAAGTTACAATGATATCTACATTGTCATCAGCCAAGAGAAGGAACTGTAATTTGGTTTTAAACATATTTTTTTAAGCTCCTCAATATTATACTTGTGTATTCTTTTCTTCATCAAGTTCAGTTAATTGACTCATCAATATATTTCTGTTATCAAATAAATCAGAAAAGAGAGTACCACTGACAGACAGCCTGTCACTGAAGATGTTCTCAGGATTTTGGAGGTGATTACGACTGAAAACAAAGTGTTGGATATATTTTTCAACTCTGAGATTTATAGATGATTTGGTGTCAAATAATTAAAATGCTACTGGGATGAAGATCTCAATACCTGCAGCTCAAAAGTGTAAGGTTGGTCTATTATGAAAAGAACAAACATAATTTTTAGTAGACTTGTAACAGCCAAGAAGATGGAGGTCTGATAGCTTATGAATGAAGTGACTAAAATTATTCAGGTAACTTCTGTATTTTTCTGCAGCACTCAAAATGATCAAGTGTGACTAATTATCATATAACTTCTGAGAACCTTCTCCAGCATGTTTCTATATACAGTTTACCAGCAACTTCATTGATTATAATAATTAACACTTTATTAAGTCAATTAACACACACACACACCCCTCATATTCTTGATCATTTTGTAATAAAACTACAAATTATAAATAAAGATAGAAAGAATTTTATAGTAAATGAAATCCCACTAGTGATCTCGCCAATTTGTAACAAAACGTGCAAATAGAAGATGATGATGCCCCACTGTTGTGAGCGCCAATTTGTAATATATCTACAAATATAAATAAGTAAATATATAAAGATGTAGCAAGGATTATTGTAATGCTAATAAATGTTGTCTGAACCTCGCTGATGATAATGCTCTTCGTTGGATTCGCCAATTTGTAATTAAACCTAATTACAAATATAAAATTAAGTAGTGTAAATAATGTACAATAAAGTGTAATGTGTTGATGAGTAAAAATTTTCGTTAGTTATAAAAATTTGTGTTTTTTTTAAATTTAATTAAATTAATTAATTGTATGTTTTTAATTACTTCCAATTAAATAAGTAAGATCTTGTGTTCTGACAATATTTGTTTCTATGTATAATCTAATTGTGTAGTTAGATCTATTAATTCTCTCTTCTGACTTTGCTCTTCTTCTTCTTCTCAAATATTTCTTTTATCACTCTAAATTATTTTCAGAAGAAAAGAATAACTAGCATTTACTATACAAATAAATACAAACTCTTGTAACTGAATAATTATGTTCATTTATTAACATTTGAAATTATGCGCCATTCTGGCTGCGCGTGGACCAGGCATTGGTTGATATTTGCTCAAGTCGGTAGCGAACAAAATTTACAAAATATATGTTTACAAGATTAATTAATTAGGATTCTTTTAACTGTCGAAATGGTCAGAGAGGGCAAGGAACAAGATACAATGCTTACAACTATTTTTTTAAATAAATTATTATGCTGAAAAAACAATATTATTATGTAAATTGTCAATTATTAAAAGTAAAATCGAACCATTCGTCGAATGACGTCACTGGCTTCGAGAAGGCTGTGTCCTGTGCTCGCTAACAAATTCAGCATGGCCGCCGCACCTTGATTTCTCTGCTATGCACTGCTGATGCTGGTTGATCTTCTCCCTCAGAAATAAATGAGTATTCCCTTCTCTGCGAAGTTGCAGTAGTCCTGGAATATAGTGTGGAGTGTTCTTCCTTCTTCTGCGATGTCGTTCTGTGATTGTTTACTGGTGCAGTGTTCGGTGTTCAAATGTGTTGTATTCGTGTTCTGCTAATATGGTTTAAAATTTTCACAAAATGGCAGTTGATTCCTGGTGCTAGTGTTAGATAATGTTCTTGCTGTTGTCCTGGATTAGTTTGGTGTTATATATCATCTGTTGGTGTTATATTTACTTAGTTAACCTCTGTACACTTTTCGAGGCTGCACTTATAGTTTTTTCACTAATTTATATCTTTTCGGTCTTCTGTCAGTAATTTCTCAACTGTTCACATTAACGATTAACAATAGACTGATGACTGAAAGTCGTCGTTTTGGGTTAATTTATGAAATGTCTTTTTCCTCTTCCCATTGTCTTTTTATAAAAGTACATGTCTTGGATTTGTTTCAACTTCTAAATATACATAACAAGTTTTCCTATTTATTGCTGTAACTCAATTATTTATTAATTTTACAAAAATCTAACTATTCAGCAATATTCTTAAACGAATTTTACATAATTTGATATACAGCTGGGTCTGTTTTAAGTTCAGATAAGCCTAAAATTTACAATTTTTGATATTTACGGTAGGCCTCATATTTTGTACAAATTTAGTATTTAAATGGTTTACAAGTGTTTTTCTGATAATATTTCCATGAAATAATATTACTCACTCCATGATTATTATTTGTTGTTAATAATTTTGTTGTTATAACACTTCAATATTGATTAATTTACTTTTTAGTCTGAGTTGATTACCATTTTAGGCCTAGTATTAGTTATTTCCAAAAGAAGTTAATTTTCTTCCTTTGTCATTACATTCGTTATTATTTGTATTTGTACTGATTACATTTTCATATTTTTGTGTTGTATGGATTAAATTCTATTCCTTATATTATGTAGTTTGATTGAATTTATTTAATTAAGTTTGACTCTGATAGATGGTTTTGGTTTACATTACTGGTCTGTTTTTCTAGAGTGGTGTATTAGCTAATCTGCTTTGTACTTTTTATATGGTTTACAGTTTTAAATAAAATTATAACATTCCTATTTCCTACAAGCCTCTCTGCCTTGACAACCTTGAAAATTAGGTAACATTATTTTGAATACAACAGAACATCTATTATCTACTATTTTTTATATATCACCTAATTATAACAAAAACATCTTATGCCTATTATTTTTAACTGTATCATTCAATGATAACAAAATATCTTATCCTTATTATTCCCTAGACATAATTTAATAAAAAAATAAAAACATCCTATTACTAGTAATACTGTCAGTCATTAACTGTCTTTTGTATTTATGTTTCTTTTGATAATAACTTAACTGTGATTAAAAACATCTTATATCTATTATCCCCTTATATCTAATATATTATCTGATTAACAGTAAATAAAAAACATCTTATTATTAGTTATACCCTCAGTTATGAACTGTCCTCTGGTATTTATTGTCCTTCTCACAATTTACTTTACTGTAATTAAAAAACATTTTATTGGTAATAGTATTTCTTATATATAATTTAAAAAAACTCTTATTACTAATAATGTTGTCAGTCCTTAGACTATCTTTGATCCTTGTGGTTTTACTAGTATTATTCTACACTCATGGTAGTCCTTTTATATTATTAACACTTCATTGAATATTTTTTCATAGGTTTTTTTTTAGCTATGTTGTTCACTACACTCACTGTAGTTTCTAATTTTTGTTACATCACTTCACTTTATTGGGTTCTACACTATGGTAGTCTTTTTAGTGGGTTCTACTCTATGATAGTCTTTTTGGGTTGTTACACATTATACTTATACCTAGTTTACAATTCGGTTTTAATTGTATTGTATCTTGTAACTTGAGTTACTGAGTCTAAATATATTGGTTTTAATTTAGTTTCAATGGTATGTATTCCTTTATTAATATTTTTGGAATAGCTCTTCTTATTTCTAGGCTCTTTTTAGGAATCTTGACATATTTTGTCCTTTCTTCCTTATTATATTAGTAAATTCCTTGTCTTGTGGTTTCTCTTTGTGGCATTAATTCAATGCATCTTACTTGAATATTAGGTTTCATCTAATGTTTATTTATAGCTCTTTGCTAATTTGTTGTTGGTTTTGTCTTGGGGTTTCTCTGCTTCTTGACTTTATAAATTTCCCTTATTAAAATTGTTTTTACCTTTTTATCTCTTTTCTTTCCTTTCCTTTTTACTGCTTCCCCAATCTACTGGGTATACTGCTGGTTTATTGGGTTTTTATATATGGTAGGTTATTCGTATATTGACCAATAGTTTTCTTTGTTATTGTTTATTCTTATTAACATTTTATTGACTTAATGTACAGTTTCTTTAGTTTAATCTTTAATATTCTCACTCACTATGGACATTTTCTTCTTTATTTATGTTGCATTAAGTTAAAATTTTAATGTGATAATTCTGTTATGCTACAATTTTTACCAAAATCCTTAGGTGCTCAATCCTATTCTTGGAATATCACTCTCTTAATACTCTACATACCAGAATAAAATCTAACCTATCACAATACGAACATCAGGTCACTACTGTTAAATAATATGATTTACTGTCTGTAAAAGTGTAGCTGTTATTTTACACTGGCAAATGTAAAGGAATATAATACAGTCTGAGTATATTACATAAGATATTAATATTCATTCTATTCACATTGTTATTAGTAACTATAAAAAACAAATATTACATGCAAAATTTTTTTTTACATTAGTACGAAATTACAAGAAACATTAGTACATTACATTAGTACTTGCATTTCATTACTTATGTCTGTATAGAAACTGACATTGTTTTAGTATTATTAAAGCAAAAACAATGTCAGCTAAATGCATCACCATCAGGCAGTTCAGTGAAACAGTCTGCTACAATTTTATTATCTACATCATCCCTCTCATTTTCCTCTTCTTCACATTTATCAGCATATTCTCGGAAATCCTGTGGTATATATAAACACTTTTCTGGAATGCAGTTCATACATTTTGCTAAGACGATTCTTGGTATTTCAGGATTTTTACATTTACGAAACATCATACAATGTAAGTGTCTCAACTTTTTGTAAGAGACACGCCAGAATCCTATAGATGCAAGTGCTATTCGCCAGCTTTTCATAACTTTTGAATTTGCAGATTCATGTTTGGAATCAGGTGTTAAAATAAATAATACACCACTCATGTTCAACAGTCTATTAGCTTTTACACAACAAAGATATCTCTGTTCTGATGATGGTAAATATTCCAGTAGCAAAGAAAACACAACAATATCAAAATTATTTTCTGGTAACTGTTTACATGGTGACGTGAAAGTGATATCACTGCGCTCACTAGACACTATTTCAACTGAAAGGAAATCACACTGTGTGACGTCTGTTGTGGCAGGTGCAAGGTCAATTGCAACAACATTGAAGAAAGGACAGATTTTAAATGGGTTATAACAACTTCCAACATCCAAAACATTAAGGATATTTAAGTCTTTAATGTTGTAGCTTGATGATAGGCCAATATCTCCAAATAATTTATTATTTACATTATCTTCCCATTCTTCTGCTTTCTGATGTCCCATTTTCAGAAAGTACTCTTCAGCCTGAGATACTACCCACTGTAGACGACACTTGTCTGATCCTTTATTATTGCTTTCCCAGCATTCGGTTGCTAGTCGCATCATACTGTTAGCATATTTCTGAAAAACGAATTAAAAAAAAACATTTTATTGTACATATCATAGTGACAATGCTTAACAAAATCTATAAGAACTAGTGTATATAGATTCACTTTGTAATAATTAAAATATTTTCATTTTAAATAATTTTTAAAATGCAAATAAATTATTTATGACAGTCAGTATTTAGAAAACAGGACATATTCCAGCATATCATCAAAGTTTAATTTTAATTTTTTTTTTTTAGTTGTGTAAGAGTAGCTACCTAGTAATTTTGATGCATTTACACCCACTGGCAGACCTTCCTTGCAGTTACCACTATTCAAAACGTTTTTCAAGGTAACCTACACATTTTTTAATAATGAACTATACCAGCTTAAGTACAATGTCTATTGACAGCATGAACAAAAAGTCTCTTCACATTTTCTCATACATAACATAAAGGGACCTAAGTTGACTGACTTTGCATTTTAATAGACAAAGCAACACTACAGCTAGAAAAAGAGCACTTAACATGACTGAGTAATGCATTCACCACTTCACTTACATGCCATAATTTTGTCTAAAACTTTACACATATAGTTTACAAGTCCTTTAATACTCATACATTTTTCTCATAAGAGAAGTGTGATGGTTACCCTACCACCCAGGGCTACTCTTAGAGTTGTAAAACAGGTACGGTAATGCTGGGCTATGCAAGCAAATTTCTTTGATTTTGTCTTTTAACTCATAGCAAAACATTAGAATTGAACCACACACCCTTCAAAGTGCACTTATACAAATGACGTGACACTGAATAATTAGTCCAGGTGGGAGTGGAAGGTGTGAAATAATTGCTGGTTAGGAGGTTATTGTTTAGTTTTAGGGTATGTTTGAGTTTTAAGTATCCTATGGCTAGGTTCAGGTTCGCAAACAGACCACCACAGCTGCAAAGGGCAGCATCCTTTACCTCACAGGAAATAACTGACATTTGCATGTGAGTGAAAAGAAATTGGAATAGATATATATTCTTTGCACATGGTGAAGTGCCAGAATTTTACTATTTCAGTTAAAAACATGTACCCACTTATGGTGACATTCTTCCTCACATAGAACACAACTAAAAAATGAGTGCAGTGTAAATTATCAGTTCTAAATGATTCCCAGTCAAATTTGAATAACACATAAATTTTGTTTATCTTATGATCCTATTTGAAACTGACCTGTCTTATTATCACATGTACTGTATCTATATTGTATCATATATACTATATTGCCTACTGGGTCTATATGCCTACTAATTATGGCATTTGTACTTTTGTCATGTAGTAAACACACATACACATGTGCACGTGTGTGCACGCGTGCGCACACACACACAGAGAATCCTTACGTTTTTTAATATAGCATAGAATAATGTTTTTTCCATGATGAATTTCATATCTTGGAGCTTTGTTTCTGGTTCCCTAGTGTTTGTAATGTTCAGGCAGAACCAATCATACTAAGAATGGTAAGAAATCACACTCTATGGTAAAAAGGAATCTGCACAAAATTGTGAACATTTCTTTGGATACTACAAGTGAACCATCAAGTGGGATTTAAACTAAAGAAACATGACTCATGCCACCTTTTAAACTTTTGCAGAAATCTTAAGTATATATATGATGATGGAATCCGTTTATTAAGTAAATAAGAACTGTCAGTTTGCATCATCACATTACCTAGCAATCTCCCATTACCACACAGGAATTTCCTTTGCTCAATCATTCCTACAGTTTCATTTATGGTTACCACTAAACAACTCTCATTAGAGCTTCCATCAAAATGGATATGATTACCTTCCTAGCAACTAAGATTTCAAGAAATTAATACTGAACATACTTTAGATTCATACTTCCATACAAACTTATATACCTGTAATAATTCTTGCTGTTTGCAGTGCATTCCCCATGCCTTGTCAGTGCCTTGTTTTTGGCTCTCTATCCTCAGTTTCTGATGGACATTTTTGATAAATGTAGACAGTTCTCTATGTTCGTCTGTTGCCATATTAAAATTACAATCCTACACAAAAAAATCATACAATTATGTTACAGAATTATATAAAATTATTACATAATATTCACGTAAATTGTTTAATGTTATATAATTCAACTGTATCTAAATTTTTAATTCTTAAAACTCACCAGTTTTAAGAACAACAAGAGTGGTCACATTTGAAACAGCTTTTCACTAAGAATCCTGAAGCACTCTATATGCAGTTTCTAACTTCTGGCTTAGCTCTGCTGGATTTTCTACAATTTCATTCAACTGTTCCACTTGTAATTCAAGAAGCATTCCTGTTAGCTTAGCAGCTAAATTTGGGTCAGAATAGTGCTGTCGTACGAGTTCATACAGATTTTCTCCTATATTTTCTCTTCTTTCTTCTCGACTCTTAACATAACAAAGAATTTAATATTCAAATGTTAAATATAATATTTATTATTTAAATACAGGTATTAACAAAAAAGTATTAATGAAATTAGTAAATCTTACTTGAGAGTATCTGATGTATTCTTGTTTTGCTTTAAGCACAGCCTCACGCAATGCATTTGTATCAGATATAAGATGCTGAATTACTGAAACATCTAGCTCAAGAAGCATTCCAGTCAACTGTGCACAAAGCTCAGAGTCAACCTGTGATACCGCATGAAACAGTTCTTCTCCCAGTGTTTGCCTTTCTACTCCTCTAAGAAAACAATGAAATAATACACATTTATAATTTTCCACCATCAATCAAATAAAATACGATACATAATTACAAATCTATAACTCTACTGTAAAAAATACAAAAGTATAGGATATAAAGTTTTTATTAAATATTTAGTTTTATTTAACATATTTGAAGAAACGTAGTACACTATAGGTAGGTAACTCCCTATAGAAAAAAATGTATAATTTTTTGTGTTTTGGTACTACTTTTACAATTTTAGTTTTAATTACTGAGATCTGTCTTGCTTTCAACAAAAACAGTGAGTAAATAAAATCCGAATTAACATTACTATACTACGTTATTTACTATTGAGTCATATGTTAAGTTCTATAGACCTTATTCTGAAACAATACAATATTCTAATATGCTTTTACTCAATGATGAACATATCCTATATAACACCTACTGCAATTTACAGTGGTCTGTGTTGCCAACAAACGAAACCGTAACATTCAGTCCTCTGTAACCAATGTGCTTCCTGTTCATGGAAGAGCTTGGAAAGATCAGCTGGAAAAGATCTCATGAAAATAGCCACATAGTAGGTGTTAACTGAACTCCTTCCTCCACCACTAATAACACACACAGTAACATATAGTTCACAATGAGACAGAAGAGAATAGGCAACTATCTTTTCTTGATGGACAGTTGTGAAAAGAAATTGACATTTTAGAAATACAGTTTCATATACACACACCATTCAGCTTAACTACCATCAATACTCTAATGGCTGCATAGATAGACAAATCAATAGGGCAACCAGCCAATTAGATACTGATATAGAAGATGATCAAAAGAGCTGTTTTTGGAAGGTTGTTAATTTTTTGAATTACATTTTCACTTGTGAAATATGCTCTCTGGCCATTCTTACAATGAACAGCAAAATACATAACAGGAGGGAAGCACTCATGGATGAGGAAGCAGAATATTTGCCAGACAGTCTCTGAATTGCTGACATAGTAGCCTGCCTTGTACGAGTATCTTATCACTTGTGTGTCATTTTCATTCTCCTTAGTAAACACCAGTTGGTCAGACCCTTTGTGAACATACTTCAGATATTTTTAATGGATTTTACAGAATTACAAAATTCCAGATTGATATGAGCCTGAAAAGTCATAGACAGGACAGAATTGTAGGGAACCACCCAGCAATTATCCAACTCTACTCCATTGATGGTAACAATGAAACCGCCATCATCCAGAAAGCACCCCACTTACTGCAGACACCATTGACCATACAAGGCAAACTCCTGTTATAACATCTGCAAGGACTGTGAAGAACCATGGTTGACTTAATGATCTGTAAGGGCAGAATAAAGTTCAGGATCACGGATTTCTGCACTGATGATCTTGTCAATGTCAGCTGGCTTGATCTTGCACTGCATCCACAGGAAGATGTGGGCATGAGGTAGACCCTGTTTCAGTCATTTTACAGTGTACATGTACCATCTACTTGGTACAAGCCTTCATCAAGAGACGGATCTTTTTTTTTACCTTGTCTGAGGATGATGGATCATAATGTCATGTCTATCTTGTGGCTTTTGTATTTTGGACCACTTCGGGTTACATTTAAACATGATGAACAAATCAGTAATCAGGATGGCCATAGTGACACACATGCGACATAGCATCCTGAGTCCACTCATGCATGTAACTGGTTCCAATGGTGAAACCTGAAGGTAACGCGATCTTGCTGAACTCAGACACTTGTGCATCATTTCTACTCAGGGCATCCCACAGATGAACATACTTCTGACTCCGCAATTTACTCTGATTGTTTTGAATGTAGTTCAATCTTTCTGTCTCTATCTTGGCATACATGTTGATCAGAAACTGACTGAGGAGACTGCGGTATAGTGAGATGTAGTTACCTTGGCTCTCACTCTTCGTGATGACATAGAAGTCTGAAGTCAACATAGCTTTTCTAAGGGGAACCTTTGTATCTGGGTCATTCTCAGATGTATTGAGTAACCATCCTCACCAAGACAGAATATGAGTGGATACTGGAGGGCACTGTAGGCCTAAGCATGATATGTGTCTCCCTGACCCATACCAGCTTGGTTCCCCTGCCACGGAGCACAAAGTTAAGCTTATCAAACTCCTGACAAACTATCACCAAACCACCTCATTTGTTGTATATGCATTAAACTGACCTCTAATAATAATAATAAGTATTTTGTCTTTTAATAACTTTATTTATGTGTTTTCTCAGAATTAAATTCTCTACAATTTTTATTAAAGAGATTACTGCATTTATGGCCATTTAACAAAGTTATTTTATGCCAAACCTAAAAACAATGTATTTGACAGCCATTTTTTGAGATTTTCAAATCTTTTCTCAAAAACTACTAGAGATACAGTTTTCAGACAAGTTTTATTCAAATTTTCATGTCAAAAACCACACAAAACCATCAAATTTACCCATTAATATATGTTACAAAAAATTCAGCAGAGCTTTATTTCACTCAGGGAGCAAAAATATGCGCGAAATCTTTTGCTCGCCGTAACTCGCTAACAAATCATTTCCCAGGACATATGTTTATATAAACTTTTTCTCATATTTTTAGTTCTAAAATCAACTCCCAAAAAATTGTCCACTCCTGGTGGGACACATTGTTTATGCTAAAGCTGGATAGCCTACATTGTCAATAAATTTTGTTTTCTGCTTTAGTATAAACAAAGAGTATAATTATTTAAAAATCCTGTTAATAGTGTTTGCCTTCAACTAATCGTATTTTCATCAGAGTTACACTTATTTTATTATTACACGCATTTTAAAATTCTCAAATTTGAAGGACCTCCAGTTGTCTGTCAGTAGATTTTTATATTTTGAAAAAGTCATGCCTTTATCACATGATATATAATAGGAATGGACCTGAAAAATGTTAAAGCATTGGGGGAAGTTCTGGACCACTCAATTCTCAAATTCAATACTTTTCCACTAATAATGGAAGCAACTTGACACAATGCTAAACATTCTGCTTTTTGTTAGTCACTTTGTAATTTTACTTTTAATTTTTTAGGTTCTTCACTTCTTCAGTGCTTGTGATAATTCACTTTCAATGCCTTTCAGAATTATTAACACATCACAGAATTGCACGTCCACAATTTAATTCAAAATAATTGATTCTGATACAAGTTAAAAGTTCGATTTAATGGAGACCAAAACTGCTTCAACAGATATATGATTTTACACAAGTTTTGGTTACAGAACTGATCTCATGAAATACTGTTCTTCTTATCTAGAGGTTTAATAAATTATTGTTGTTCGGACAAGGAGAAAAAAAGGGTACTTTCCTATTATCTGTGGCTTTACTATCTTTCTGACATTTCGACTATGCAATAGCTCCATATGTTAAGGTATGAAGAAAATGTATTGCACTGAACAACTGCATTTGAAAATATACAGTGCTTTCATTAATACATTTTGTTAAGAGAACAGTTCACAGTATCATTGCATGACAAATGAAAACATTTAATAATTAAATACAATGGTTTTAGCACAAAAATATTCGGAATTAAAGACCACCCATGTTGCTACAGCAATGTGTCATCAATTGACACTATGGGAATTGACAAATAAAAATCCATAATTTTAAAACTCAGCCTGTAAGAGTAAGCAGTAATATATTTTTATGGCTGGGGCTACGATAAGGTAGCAACCGCTCAGTGGCAGAATGAACTTGAACGGGTGCGCACCCAAATCCGCGTACGGTTTATATGCAAATTTTGACATTTTAACTTCTTAACGATATCGCAAGAGTGATAGTTTTAATAATATCTGATGATGGAGGATAAGCTCTGAAACTCGTCATAGACGAAGCACAAGAAATCACATGGCGGATAATTTAAGGTAAATAATTTATTAATTCGTACAAGTGATTTGGTTACCATATTAAACATGAATATTATATTTTTATGTTTATATAGTATAATATAATTTAAAAGCAGTTATTTACTTTATGTATAAATAAAGCAATGGACTCTAAAGATAATACATATTCAGCTTTATTTTACAAACCACACACAATATGTGGCTTTAAGTAAGGTGACCAAATATAAGTAGCATAAGTTACACATAACATAAGTAAACATAAGTTAACTGTTAACACACAAATAATAAAACATATTCACTTTTATTATACAATTCACAAAAATACAGGAATCAATGTATTATGTGTAAGTATTTGTGGATTTTCATTGTGTTACAGGACTCATTTTTAGATCAACGTATTTTTCACAACACAATCACTCACTCAAAAACAAAGTTCTTCTAATTAAAATTGCCTTCCATAACAGTCATAAAAAACATCAATTTCAAAAATAGTAAAACTTTTTAAGTTTAAAGCCAAAGCGAGTTTTGTTTATGCAATGAAAATCCAGCGTAGTAACCTGTAATGAGTGGAGGAGTGTCCATTGGGTATTTTGAGTTGTGTATTGTTTGTGGTTTGTAAAATAAAGAATATGCACAGCTATTATTTTTGGAGTTCATTGTATATTTAATGATAAATTAAATAGCCATTTTTATATTGTACTACTGCACTAAGTACAATGTAAAACGTTATTACTGGTTTTAAAATTAAAGTTTTTTTTTACATTGTTTTTATTATGTTCTGTTACATTTATATTCTTATTTAAATAAATAATAACAAATATCGGAAATGTAATATCAGCACAGATAATGGTAGAGTACGAAAAGCTAGCTAATATCAGCCCAGTATTATTTGTTTTAGTATAAATAATATAAAACATTGTTATTCAATAACACACAAAAATACAATGAAATATGAACAGAAATATGTTTTTACATATGGTTTGGATTTTTACATATGGTTTGGATAAGTGTGACCTAACATAAATAATATAGGTAAATACCAAAAATTTTTAAAATATTCTATTTCAATGGCTTTAGATGACATGTCATTACATCTTAGTCAAATAATAATCTTAACTTGTTTATGCTTTGAGGTTAGGTACTATATTAAAATAACTTTTAGAATCAAAGTACTTACAATTCTGTTTTTCTGACAGATTTAATTAATAGTTCTTCGTTTTCTAATAATCCTATAATCTCTTGATTTGATAAGTTCTTGGAAATTTCTGTAATCACTTTATCAACATCATCAGCAGAAGATACAACATATGCAATTTTAGCGCGAAGGTGATTCATAAGAACGTCGTTGGTATTAAGGACAGGCGGCAATTTATCATTCTCCATTATATGTTACATTTTCACAGTACATTAAGCTTTATGAAACACATTCATTAGTAATTTTCATAACACAAACGTACAAAAATCACATTCAAAACGGGAAATACAAACCAATTTACAGTAAAAACACCTGACTGAGCAGAAGCAACTATGACAGTTTGACAGTTGGTTATACGGTATTAATAATATCGTATATACTTTTACAATTTTTTGCACTGTTAGTAAATTCTATACATAATGTTGAAGATCCAATAGGTCAATAATTTTTCTTTATCTGTTGCAATTATACAAATTTTCATCAAAGCTGAAAGCAAGTATTTGAGTTTTATGTATAAAATGTGTCTTTTTATTGGACGTATTCAATAGTTTTATAACATATTGGCTTGAACAAAGTGCAACACTGCTTCGCTATCCAGTAGGTGGCGTCATCACACGGTAATGTTTAGCAACTTTTGAGTTACACTAGCAAATATTATTTACAAAATGGCCAAAGATGAGTATGTTGCTTGTGTGTGGTGATGTGATTTGTTTTAAGTACTGTATTTTCAGACGGGTTGTATGACGATGGCTGAATATAATATAGACATTTCAAAACTTCCTGAGGATGTGAGGGAGAAACTAGCTGAACTGGATTTAGAATTATCGGAAGGTAACTATTTTACCGAGCACACTTGTACTGACGTCCAGCCTATGGCTTAGTTAACAAATAGTGGATATGATGTTTTTAATAGTAATATAAAAATCACTATGTTGTCGGTACGTTAGAAAACTTAATTTTATTAAATATTAGGAACTTCTTACACATTTCATACACGTATAAAGTAAACACGAATGTGTATAACTTAACAAATAAAAAGCGAAAGAATTCAGTTAATGGCAAGATGCACTTTCAGATTGAGAGTATTGATGAAAACATTATTTATTACATGTAAACCGTGGTACCTAAGTCAGTTTTACGAGCACGTTTATTAATAACACCAATATTTAAATTGTTTGTAGGACATCCTGATATAGTTAAGTCTAGTAGGTTATGGCCTACTCCCACTATGTGAAGGCTTTGGGTGTGGAGTTTCTGACTAATTCATTACTTCGATTTATATAATAATATATTTCAAATGTTTGTATTTTCTAATTTCTCGCGCAATATTGAAATTCTAAGTAACATTTGAGGTAAAACCCAGTTTTCGTAGTGGTAAGGGGATAGATTTATTTTCTTGTACCTTTTAAGATTAATTGTGATAGTGCTATCTCTGTCTTGTGTTTTTACAGAAATGGAAAAGAGAGGCGAGTTATAAATTATAATCCTTATATAAGTATTTTAGATTGAATTCATTATCTGCTATAGTTTCATATTTGGCTGGTAATCTGTGACCTTATTAGGGAGGGTGGACTGGAAAAATACATTATCATTAGATTGTATATATTCTTATCATTGATAAACATTTGCAGATTGATGGAACATAAAGTTGCTTTAAATGATAAAATTGCTAGCTGAACGTGTCCTCATCACTAATAGAATGACCATCATTATTTTCATCAATGGGAATGACCATCCAGTGTCTTCTTATCCGTTTATTCTCATCTTGTAAGGCAATGGCAAGAGAACAAGTAGCACTGTTGCTTAGTAATACATTTCCTCTTAACTGTTCAAAGAGTAGGCCTAATAAACTTCATTTTCTCTATACTGTGGAGTAACCATATTGGCAATGTAGACAAAGGAATATAAGAATAGGACAGGTATTAGGAATGTACATAGTAGTATGTATTGTATATCTTTAAGTGTGAATGTATTCGTGTCTTCATGGACTACTGTTTGTCACATTTTTTCATGCCATTCACTGAACATTGATTTTTTTTGTATGCAGTTGGTGATAAATCACGTAAAATTTGTGTACTGAGTGTGATGACCCGTTTTACGAGTGTTGTAATTTTTTCCATTAACAATTTTTGAGTGAAAATTCGTACATCATTAATTTGTATAATGATGTAGGCTACAATGTATTGTATACATTTATTTATAAAACATATTTAGGCTATATTATTATCACATAATGTTCATCATTAGGACTGGTGTGCCCACTACTGAGTGAGAAAAGACCTTTCCCAGTTATTCTTTATAGTGAGTGAGTATGTCTGCGGTATACGTAAGAAAATGTGAGCTCCACGATCACACACATACTTGCGCTTGATATTCATATAAAAAATGTTACAGTAGGCCTATAAGGCAGATTACATATTAGTTTGTTAACATTGATTATCACCTAGTAAAGTACCATAAAACGGGGTGACTTGAGCCTACTTTTGAACTTTGCACGTTCATATCTGTAAAACTATCAACTATTTTCAAATAACTTTTTTACAGTGAACTTAGTCTTGGTCCATTCTATAAACGTGTGGAATATAATTTTTTTCCAATCAGTATAACCATCAGAAAAAAAATATTTTATGGGTGGGCTCAAGTCACCTCGTGGGTTGGAGTGACTTGAACCCAGCTCATATATTTCAATGTTATTCTAATGCACTAGACCCATTGTATTAACCTATGGGGTGACTTGAACCCTCATATACTGCAGACTATTTATGTAGTTTGTTTTTGAGCTTGAAAATTCCTGTTTTTTTTTTTAGGTTTTATAGAGGAAAATGTAAAACAAAACATGAAAATTTCCTCAAAACTGTAAAAAAATCATAGAAAATTTAAAATAAGGCTTAAAACAGTTTAACTTACCACAAATTGAAGATCTGAATATGCTTAATCAGAAAAAGTTAATCAACAATTTTTTTAAAAATAAAGAGTAATTTTTCTGTGTAACTGAAATATGGCCAAAATCACGTACTTGCAAATTCGTAGCAATCCACACTACAAAGCTTGACACTTGCACTGTGATAGTCATTAATAACTAAATGTAAAAAATAACACCTTTGTTACAACTACATACTATTTACACTATGTACACTTGTTTCAAGCATTTAACTTGATGTCCTTGTCCATGAAATGCCACTTTTCTACCTCTGGAACAGCAAAAGATCCTCTGGCGGTAATGGGTGAGGGGGCTGCAATTTTTTCTTTTATTTCTGTTCTGTTGTACCAGCATTCATCAATTTTATCTGGCCATTTCCAATTACTGGGACCACTCAAGGTCATTGTACTGATTTTGTAGTCTTTTCCTGGATTACCGGTACCTATATCTGTTATCACTCCCGGGAAAAACTCTCCTTCGTACATTACCAAGACATAAGAGCCTTTTTCGTAAGCACCGGTACTATCTTTTTTTTTAAGATTCTCTTTCTTCTTGACAATTCCTTTTTCTTCTTGCTTCTTGCTACTTCCTTTTACTTGTATCTTCTTGCTATTTCCCTTTTCTTGTTGCCTTTCTATTAGAAAATCAATATCGTCAAAGTCTTCTTCTTCGAACTCACTGTACACTGAATATTCACGCTCTGGTTCACTTTCGCTGCTGGTGTCTGAATCTCTTTTCACTGCCTTTTTCTTTCTTTTTGCAGTCGCCTTTATTGGTGGTGATGTGAAAGTACCGGTAGATGTAGAAGGTTGGGCTTCTGGTACCTTATTGTTTTCACCTTTGAAATCATCTGCGCTCACACTTTTTCCAGGCTTAACCTGTACCTTTTTCTTCCTTCCTACTTTCTCATTTCCTTCACCATAACGTTTTTTGTGCAAAAACTCAAGTACAGAATCACTTACTCTTTGTTTAAGTTCTTCGCCATCATGAGAGCCTTTTTTTTAGTAAAATAGTTTACCTTTTTCTTGTCCGTCTGGTGGCCTTTTCTCTATATTTAATTCTACGCGTTTCGGGACATATGCCCCATCATCAGGAATATCCCTTGGTGAAGTTCGTCGATCATTAAAATATTAAAAACACTTTATATACAATTTTACACATAACAATAAATATAATATAAACATAAAAAACACATAAAATCCCTAAACTTGTAGATTTAAAAATCCCTTTTTTTTTGTTTGGCAAGCTATCCTTTGTAGGAAGTCTGTCCAAAATTTCTTTCCTGTTTACAGGGTAAATGCCTGTTTTCCAAAAACCATTTACTAAGGAATTACTGCCTTCGTGGTGAAGTTCAGTTACAAGCTGTTTAAGAAGCTTGGGGAAATCACTTTTTGGAACAGGGGACTTGTTTGTCTTAACCTTGTAGTCTGTTAAAATCCTCCTCCATGCTCCTTTCATGGAGCGAAAATATGCAACGTCAAGAGGTTGACTTATATGGGAGGAATTTGGTGGTAAACATATAAACTTTATGTCATGTTTCTGACACAGTTCAATGATGTTTAAATTCAGGTGGCTAGACAAATTGTCTCCGATGACAACTTTGGTTCCGCTTAGCTTTTTCAAGTGTGGTATCACCACAGTGTTCAACCAATCATCGAACGTCACGTTATCAAACCACCCTGACGAAGTTCGGTTGTAATGACATCCTGAAGGACCACCTTCAGTCCAGGTAGTCCACAGTTCCTTGGACTTGTAGACGACGTATGGCGGAAGCATTGTCCCCTCTGCATTCCCACACATCATGATAGATGTAGAAGATTTTGTTGAGTTTAAAATCCGTTCTGGATATTTTACTCCTCATTTGGTAACAATCTTTAGGTTTCCAGGGTCATCTGTTAAATTGGTCTCATCGAAGTTGAAAATGTTTGAGGGAGGTACATTTACAATCTCCTGTTCTAGATAGTCGAAGTATTCATTAATGGAGTAAGTTGAAACTTTTGCCCTCTGCTTTTTAATATTAGATGATATTCTTTCGGTTAAGTCTTGGTGTCTGGACATAAAACTTTTGTACCATTCTTTGCCGGGCAGATTGTTTTTAAATGAGCTAATAGTCAGTCCATTCCTGTCAAGATATGACTTCACAAGCACTCGTATGTCAAATCCAGTCATTGGATATCCAAATAAGGGACATGTCACTACATGGTCAGCAAACATTTTTTCTGTTTCTTCGTCAAGGATTGTTTGACCTCCAGGACGCTTCAAGTGCACACCCTTAAGTCTTCTTTTGATGGTACTTATAGATATTTTATAATGTTTTGCAGCTTTTCTATTTGACATTTACCCACTTCTAATTTTTCGTATTGCTTCATCCAAATTTTCCTGTGTGTAATCCGCATATTTGCGGCTATCTTTTTGTCTTTCATACCTTCTTGGCATTTTGAAAGCTTAATAATTAACAATTAGACCTGAAAAAAAAACCTTGTAAGTCTAAGTACCAAAAACAAAAAAATAAAACAACAGCACATAGGCCAAACTGAAAAAAATTAATTCAGTAGAAATTTATCACATATAAAGTGTATTACGGTACCTATTAAACAAAGGTTACCACGTAAACACAGGTTTTAAGGTGGGCTCAAGTCACCCCAAAAACTGCAAAATTTGGTAGGGTTGAGATGAACCCAGGTCAAACTCACTCAATCCTGTACATAATCAAACATGCTTGGACATGTTTGTGTTGCCAAAGGACTAACTAAATGAGGAAAAATGGGCTAATTTTCTTCGAAGTGCAAATACTCATGGTACAGATCATTTTTTTCTACGTTAAAAAATCTAGATTCCGACATTTTACCATTATTTATTTATTTTTTTAATTGAATGGACAGTTAAATAATTGGAATTGGTTGTGGTGAAAGCTAATCAGTTAACCTTTAATTTGAGCTATGAAACCCTTAGATAGACCATTTAGTTTGTCAGAAACGGCGATTCGAAACTTTTTTTTTTTTTTTTGGGCTCAAGTCGCCCTGTTTTACGGTAAAAAAAAGATGGCGTATGTAAGGGAATGACAATGTAATTTGTTAATCTTATTTTCATAATTATATATTTTAAAGAAAATTAAATATTTATGACTGGATAGAATCAGGTGATGCACATATATTTATAACAGCATAAAAACTATAATCCATGAAGGTTGTTTGGTGAAACTTTGTTCTCTACTAAACTTCTTCTTTGCAAGTGTAAGGCTCAAAGTCTATTACGTTGACCATTATTGCAACTGATCTCACCATCTTTTCATCAGCCATCCCAAACTTCTACATTTAAGCATATATTTTCCACTTATGTGTGATATTCTTGATGGGTCTGAACGTTCTACTTGATCAAACCATTTCTGTCTATATTCCCTCACCATGTCATTCAATGGTTGGACAGCTAACTCATGATGGGTGTCCTCTACAAAAATTAAGTTATATAAAAATAATTATAGTAATCATAGCATCTAAGTTAAGATAAATGAAGACACAAGAAAATGTAGTTTTAGTAGAGCTGAGATTTTGATTATTATTGTTATACTATATAAGCATCTTCCTCTGTACTCTTTGTCCGGTTACCAAGTTGTCACCATGTGGCAATCTATCCAGGTTTCTGTACACATGCGTGTGACACTTGACTCTGCAAGTTAATTACATGTATTATATAATACTGCTGGGGATTATTACTTTCTGCTGGTGTGTGTGTGTGAGTTTTTGTACTTTCTGAATAGAAGCTTAAATCACCACATTGAGTTGTTCTATGATCTGATTAGAAGCTTGTATTTGAATTTTATGTGCAGCTTGTAACATATTTCAGCAATTTCATGTAATTATTTGTTTTAAATAAAGCTACATTATAAATGATGGAATATACTATTAACTCTTGAAAATTATGTTTTCATTTCCTGCCGCTTACTGTTAATATTTTACACACTTCATTTGATGTGATGATGTATTATTGTCACCTTGTATTTTTTTCTGTAAAAAATAATCTATTCTCTATTAATAGAAGGCTTGAAAAATTATATTATGATTGATATAAACCATATGATAATAATGATTATAAGATAGTTCTGTATATGTAATAAAGGTATGAATACACACACAGTCCATTTCTGAGTGAAGCTTATCACTTCCTTGTTTTTTTGTTATATTAGGTAGTGTTTTTTGTTATTTGTTTTGATATAAAATAAAAAATAAAGAGACCGAATTATGACAGATTTGTAGCCTATTTACCAAGCATTTGGATATATGGTACCGTATGTCTCTCAGAAGAAGTTACCAGTGTTGACTAACACTTGACCCATATTCACCTGCTGTTGTTCATTTAGGTTATGAATCACAAATCTCTCGGTTAGTTTTTAGAAAAGTGTACTGTTATTAGATAGTCTACATGATTAACTAAGGAAATGGAAACACAAATACAATTACACGGTAATTTAGGAATACTGAATTGTTCTAATCCCCTGAATAATAATAAAGTCAGTTTTATAGTATAATGGGAAATAGTTGCATGGGAGATGAATAAAGTCTGCTACTTTAGTAAATTTGAACTTTCAACACCCAGTTTAATAAGTTATCATTACATTCAAAGAAAGTAATAAGATTGATTGATTATGCAGTTGATTAGGATTCGTGGTAGTATGTTTAGGATACTAAAACTTACTTAATGTAACAGCATTAAGAAATTATATTTTGGAAATATATTCAAAATGTGAGGCACTTTTTGTTTTAAAGTGGTGTAAGAGGATTAAACTCAAGAGGATACACACACAGAAAATTATATCAGATTTTTTCTAGATGTGTGTAATTTCAATCTTATTAATTTTATTTCTAAATTGCCCTTGAGCAGAGTTAAATAATGGCATGTCCATTTAGTGATAGTTTTTTTAAAGATTAATTGGCATATTCTTATTGAATTTTTTCAACGTATACAGTGTTGAGCTGGCGTTTTTTTGTGAAAAGAAGTGGAGACATTTATTATATTAAAAAAACAGTGGTCACAAACACACACCACTTTCGGAGTCTTTGTAATGTATGGAATGATAATGTATAAGATTTGTACAGGTTTTTGTCTTTCAGTTTCTTCACATACGCTATTGTCAAAAAATAAATAAATAAAGGTTACAAATTAGAGTAGTAAACTAGTAAACGTCACATCAAACCGTAATATATTGTCCCCACTTTTTTATGAGTTATACGAAACTTACAGTTAAGTTATGCATTATCCTGGAGTATAAATGTATGAAATATATACAACCATACAAATGCCATTGGCAGTGTGTGTATAATCACTGGCACATCAGTTTTTGTAGAAATGAGTTGGTTTTCATTACAATTGTTTTGTAGAAGTCCGGATTCAACAATTTTTGTATGCAGAATGATATACGCATTCATTTTTTAAATGTAAATTTACTGGTTACATTAACAGTATTTTTGTTAATCTAATCATAGCATTCGTTAAATATTGAAGGAAAGATGCACCTCTCAGTTCTCTTATCATGCCAGTGCCAGCAACATAAAAACTGGACTTAACTGTACTTAGTAAAGGCAGTAGATCATATCCTTTTTACTTCTGTTCCTCTATTAAAATTCTGGATGTCACAAAACCTCATACTACAAATTTTTTTTGTACGTTGTAATAATAATTCAAAACTAGGCAGTGAAAAGTTGGATATCAATTCTGAATAATGTTATCTAGATATTGGTTAGATAAGATTAATGAGTTATGCCAATCTCCAATTTTGTGGTTTTCATTAATAACAACTCTGTCTTCAGTTAACACTTTTTTTTTAACTTTCTCATCACCAAACACTTCCCTCAACATGTGGAACTGGTATACAAAACTGTTATTAATAGATGACTAAGTTATTCGCAGACTGTTAAGAATTTGAGGGTGTTCTCAGATAGAATGCCTTTACCTGGCTTGACTCTTTGTCTATGTCAATGTCAAAAATAACCCTGGATTACTGTTTAGTTCTTTTGCACACTTCTTGGAGCAATTCAGATATGTAACTCAAAATTTTGCTTGTAATATAATTGAGCTTTGCTAATAAATTTAAAAGCTCAATTTTTTCCCAGACCAATTTCTTCAACTAAAAGTTAAAAAATTCTGGATTTGAATGGGTGTGTATTAATGAAATTAACAGGATACACGCCAGCCGTCTATATGTCATTAAGAGGACAGGTTAACTATTTGGACATATCTCTCTGAAGCCAGTTCCTTATGATGTATTAGGTCTAAATAATATGCAGCTGTATAGTTTTGGCAACTTTGGCTATAATTATTTTTTGTACAATCTAGTGTGCACTCCAGACATTAGAGTGGGAATAAAATAACTCCTGCAGTGCAGAATATTTAAAATTGCTTAGATTTTAATAATGCAACCATGAAAAATTTATATGATACACTCTCTAGAATAATTGAGACGGCATGGGAGTCACATCCCCATTGTGATTATTAATAATTGGGAATGATTCTGAAATTGACTAGGCCTAAGTGTGTTCCATTTTTGAACAGTTTGTTCGCTTGTGTAATTGATTATAAAGTATTGTTTGTAGTTTATGTCTCTTGTACCATTATATATTGAAAACATTTGCACTTCGACCATAGAGCAAGCTACATAATAATTATTATTTATGGTTTTTATGATCACTTGTTTCTATGAGGCAGTTTATCTGAAGAGATAAGAGGGAACCAATTTTTTAAATCTCTTTATTACAAGTGGCCCATTTTACTAAAGTGTTAGAACAATTAATTGAAATAATACTTGTGATGTGGACCCAAAGTAAGGTAACTGCAATAAGTATGTGTATAACTACTTGCACTTCAGATTTTGACTAGTTTTGCAAAACTTGTCATTTTTTGAACATTCCACTTTCAAATAATAACAGATAATTTTATAATTAACTACAACATTTTTGTAATATAAATTCTAGTATTGTATGTGCTGCAAAACAAATACAGCAACAAACTGTGTATAAGTTTTGACAAATATTTATCAAATTAAATCAAAAGTCATGTCAAAAAACAGATAATATGAAAACTATTACTCCTATGTAATATTTAAGTATAAAGAAATCTCATGTTTGTAAAATGGAAGTTATATTTTTAGTGTATATTAGTCTATTAGTATTTTTTTCATATCAATTTTTTGTATTCGTGCATGTGCACATTATTTACAATTCTGTTAAGGGAAATCTAAAGTCTGAAATTTGTGGTTTGTGGGTTCTGTGGTGCTGTATTTAAGTCTTATAAATAGTAGTACTGGCATAAAATAAGTTATTTTAAAAATATTTTTTAAATAATGAATTGAATTTATTTTCAGCAAATTCAGTTTGTTAATTATGTAACTTAAATGTAAAAAATTAAATTAAGGTTTTTGTGAATGCATGTGTTGTGCTATTGTTTATACTCATTTGAACATTGGCACTTAGAAAGATGTTTTTTGTGTACCTCTTTTAAAATAAATGCTATATGTGAATCATTGGTAGACTATACTATGTATGTTTCAATCTGATGTAAACAATGTCTTTTTCATTGGAACAGTTTTGTTCCTCCCCTAGATTTTAGCTGATTGCTTGAATGGAAAGTTGTCTTGTTTGGAAATACCATGTTCCCTGAGTTTGCTGTCATGACAATATCAGTCATAGGTGTTTTGTTTGGTTTGGTCGAGTAAGTCTTGTGCCGTCTGGTGATTCTCTGCTCCGAATAAAACCTGCAGATTTAAACCACTTTTCAGTTATATCTTTAAACATCCCGTACGTTCATATTGGTTGTCTTGTCACATTGGTTGTTGTATCACATTTTTGTTTTCTCGTAATAGATTATATTTTTGTTTTATTTCGTTGCCACCATAATTCTCTTTTTTTTTATATGGTGATACATGCAGGAGATTGACACCATATGTGTGATAAATTTATTATACTCTCATGTCATGTTGGCCACTTCCCAGGATTGTTGTGCTCTGTTCTTGGGTCTGTAGGCTTAATTACTAATTACTCCATTGTAACTTTGGTCTCTCATCCGTTTTTACTTAATCAGCCAGACATTGTTTTCACACCTCATCTCATAGTGCTGTATATTATTTTACATACGGTACCTTTGAGAGTACAGAATTCTAATTATAATAGGCTATAGGTCTTTAAGAAACTGTTTTAGAATTATGATTATTTCATAAGAGAAAGTAATTATTCTTAAATGAAATGAATATTCTAAACAAATGTAACATAATATCTTGTTTATATGAAATAAATAAACCTCCGCTCCACAGTCCGTTAAGGACCAAGGCGTACCGCGCAGCTTTTTGTGTTAGTGTGACGGTGTATGGCTAGTACTACGCGCCACCAGCCGCTAGTTGCGGTATTCACGGCCAGGAGGCGGCGCTGTTATCTCACGCCTACTCAGTTTGCCTCACGACGCTGAGTGCACGCCGTATGGAGCCTCCGTCGGGAATTGAACCCGGGACCACGAGCGCATCAATCGCCGCGCGGTGGTGACTAGACCACCTGGAGGTTCTTATATGAATAAGATTATATACAATAAACATAAAAACTTTGAATTAACGTTTTATTACTGTTGGAGAGCGTGCACTGAACGAGGCTGTTTATAGTATTCACATTCTAGTGACCAGAAGGCATTTCATATCACATCGTGGATGTGTTTTATTGAAATAACGCAAAATGTAAGTTAGACAAACTTGCCACATTTGAGGTCACCTGACTTGTACTCAATGGCATATACACGCGATTGTTATTCTGTGAACTTTTATGATTAAATCTCGATTAATTTGGCTCAAGTTCATGTACAGCATTAGCAAATGTGACGTGTGCAGTAAAATGCCGGTAACCAACGAAAGGTAATACAAAAGAAGTAGAGCAGTTTGGATTGCGTGAGCCCTTAACACTGTCTCATTAGCAAAGCTGAAAACATTAGGTTTCATTTACATATTTTTAATTCATCACATATTTTATCTTATTTGTTCGTTTATTTTGTAGTACTTGTTGAATAATATAGCAAATATATTACGCGAGACAGAATAATACAATTGTTAGCGTATATACGTTTAGTGTAATGTTTATGCATGAATATAATTGATTTAGATTAATTAGATTTATTGGTTTGGCAAGTATCTACGACAACTGTGGAATAATAAAAACCGGTAACAAAGCTGGCTGATCACTGCGTATTGGTGTGGGTAATCCGTTGTATTGTTGTAACTTCATTTTACAAAGTTAGTAATTTTGCAATTTAAATAAATAATTGTGAGTGTACAAGCTGTATAACAAAACGGTTTTATAATAACTGCGAAAAATGATTAGATTTATGTAAAAGTGATTAGAACGGGAGGGAAGGTGCAGAGCCCGTAGTTTCATAGAAATCTGACGTGGATGAAATACAAACTGCACTAATAAAACGTCTTGATTATAATGGAGTAGTTATTTTATTTTCGCATTCTTTCTGTTACGAACGACAGTTTAATGCTGTTTCAAGCTTTCACACTTCAAAACCATTGTGTAAGTTTTCACCACTCCCCCCAAAAAAATTCACGCAGGTCAACCAGAGTATGATTAGGGGAGAGTACAATTCTAAAACCGATGAGCTCGTCTGCGTTCGTGACTTTACTATTTTTTGTAATCCCTGATTAGACTGGCGCCATTATTCTGTAAAACTTAACGTCTTCAAAAATTGTCGAGAACTCGGAATCTGAAATCGTGAACTTCGAAGTAAAAGGTTTCAACCACATCCCCCACCGGAGTGAGAAGGTAACTGTTAATTTGTTAAGTAATGATGGAGGGTCTTCTTCGTTTTTGAGTTCCTGTCATTACTGATGAATAAAACATATAACCGTATGCAGAATTTTGCCCCTTTTGAATCGCGCACGTTTAAATAATTTTGCAAATAGCCATGTGTTTATGGACAGACTTAAGTTTTATAAAGTGAATTAATGTTTCCCCTGTTTATCGATGCTGGTAATTTGATGTCGACGTAACTTGTGATATTGTTCTATGGTGTTTAGCATATTAATAAGTGATGTGACTGGCGATCATGAGAACTTGGCAATTATGCATCGCGAATACCCAACTTAAGTCGTCACTCATATGACATTCTAGTTTCACCCTCTATTAGATATATATTGCAAACTGTTGAACGTTACTTCGAGCAACTATGTTTAGAGTTAACATATTGTTTGAGGTGTCACCGAAAGAAAATAGTTAAAAACGAATCTCCATATACGTTGTGGGTCAAGGTGTGTGTGTGTGTGCGTGCGTGCCGTTGAAGGCATTACGATTCCGTAAGCAAGAAGCAGAATGGCTACACTTATACTGCATTCACAATCCGTGTTACCTGTGATGTTGATTAAATAACTTAATTTCGTAAACATATTTAGTAATAGATTCCGTACAGGATATCCACGGGTTCTTTACGTTCTTTACGTATGGTAATCTGCGACCGACAGATGACAGAGTTGAAGAAGTTCAGAAACCGTTTCATAGACTCAGTCTCTATAGTTCTGAAATGAGGTTGATTATAAGCATAGACAAAGCGGTGGTTGATCGCTATGACGCGAGATGATGAGTATCCTCAGAACTGTGATAAGAACTATTAGTTGCATAGAAACGTTTTTGTTATACATTTGTATTCGTTTTACTTACGGAGAGACTAGGTGGCACATCGGATTATTAACCTTTGGTAAACTGTAAACATTTCATTGCAGTTTCAGATAAGTGATTCAGTCCATGTTTATTTTTGAATGTAAAATCGAGAGTGTACTTAAATATACTTGGAAGATTTAAAGATTTGAAGAGGATGTGGTATTCGGAAGGTAACCAACCGTCAGTGAACTTCTGCAACATGGGATGAGTTGTGACTACTGTTTCAGAAATAGTAGGTTTTTGTGGACGTACAGTGATCTGTACTAAGGCGCTGAATACTAGATGTACAGTCATGAAACGTTAAAGTGAAGGTAAAGAAGAAGGTGTGTAGGAATTATCGTGGTTCATCTTAATTTAGACCGTACGTATTAACACCGATGACTCAAAAATTCATCTTAATTTCGAAGAGAACAGTGCATGTGCTGAAACCTGATGTGTCGAGAGTTCGGATCTTGCACCGACAACCGTGGAAAGATTTAATAGAAAATTTCTAATGCAACTATCACCGGTTTTTGTGACCTTTACTGTACGGTTACGCCAACTGTACAGTTAAGGCCTGTAATGAACGTTGTTGCTGTCTATTTTAATACACATTACTTTAATTTAAGTCTCTTAAAAAATTCGTGTTGGTAACAGAAGTAATTTCATTTGAAGGTAGAAATATCCCAAAAGCCGTGTGAAGGTTGAACGTGAAACGTGCGACCATGCTAAACCGTACGTTATTTGCGGATGTAGCGATTCAAATTTGAACATACAGGACAATTTGCATAACACTGACTCGCGTGTATCATACACACAAGGTTACTTCATATCCACCTGCCTAACTGTAGTGAAAGGAACTTTTTACAACTTATAATACTATGGACAGGTGGTTACGCGCTGCTTTGTGTAACGGAATGGGAAGTGAAAAGGAAATGTGGCTTGATCCGGTCAACTAATAGTTGACTGGGGTACGGCGGGTGGTCGCCCACAGGGAATAGGTATTATAATTCCTAACAATTTGGTGGTACAATCTGCCCCCGTCTCGTAAATAAACGCATATATTGATGTCCATATAATCAGGACAACCAGAAAAATACAAATGATGCATGTTGAGTTTTGCTTTATGTTGGAGATATCGTCGTATTCGTGGATATAACTGTTCCATTTATTAGTCTCAGTTTCGGGACTTGGATCGCAAACTAAAATTCCAGTGTATAAAGTACATTCCCAAACTAAGTATAGAGTTCTCCACATGGTATACGGTGGTAAGACTTGTAATTGGTATTGTGTCTTCGACGTTCCATAAATATGATTTTGCCAGGTGTGTTGGACGTTGGCAGTGCCTTTAAAGTTTTCTTCCTGAAGGCTATGTGAAATATCTCCTTGGAAAAGTATGCAGAGACAATCTGAGAAATTGGTCAAGCCATCGTGTTCAAATTTTGATATTGTGTTAAGCATTATGCAACCGATTCGAATCTAATTCCTTTATAAAGCATGTTCGTCGTTCACGGCGAGGATATAATGTCGTTTTCAATATCTTGAGCGTACTGTTAGTATATAGTTTCACACACAAAACTATTTTAACATTGAAAATGTTTATAAGGACGTGTCGCACATTTGCGGCCGATCGCTGGTACGTTATCGAAATGGGAACCGGTGAGTTTCCATAGAAACTACTTCTTTGTTGTCAATAACGTAGTACACATATAAAACTTCGCTTATGAATGCGACTACATTTAACTTATAATCTGTACATTGGTAAATTAAGAATGAATTCATTGATTGGTGAATGAAGAATGAATTCATTTATTGGTGAATGAACATAAATATATATATTTTTTAGATTTATTGAAGCATTTTCAATGCCATTCTCTGTGCATTGCATTTGTGCAATGCCTGTAAATTTTTGTATAGTACTACGCTCATTTGAATTTGATTAAATGTTATTAATAATTTTAAATTTGTAGTTAATAATATAAATTACAGTTGTTGAATTCAGTATTCGTGTATTTAAAATATAATAATACATCAGCCGTGGTCGATTTTAGTGATATTCTTGATATTAAAATTATAGTTCATATCAAAAGAGAGAATCTATTATAGAAAACACATTAACGTGCCTAAGAAGTTCAATTTCTTGTGAAATGTAAATTTTAGTGAAGTAATTCGTTTGTGTTAATTTTCGTTTCACTCGTAGACTGTGGGAGCTTGAATTGTGATTGTAATTTGTGGTCGGTATCGAAGGTTGTTTGTATCGATTTTTTGTAAATGTTTTCATATGCGTCATACTGTTGGTTAGTTATTTGGTACCGTACCGCCGTTTTGATAATTCCCCACTAGAATCGAGAAAAGCTAAACAATCTAGACGATCGTGGTAGCGCTGTGGCTTGACGAATCAAGAGGACAAGAATTAAGGAGACGGACACAGATGGGTGGAAACACCCAGCAGCCGTCTTAACTTGCGGCTTTTAAATATGCCAGGAATAGTATTTACTGCATTATTATTTAAAATGAAAAACATCGGTACCGGTAAGTGTTTTGTGACATTAATTAGCCGAGTTTTTAGCTAAAAACCAACCAAATATAAATTTTTCGTTTTTCATATTGTCGTGCTATGGACATACGTTAACAAAAAACTTGATACTTGTATGTAGCTGTTTACATTGGTGTATTGAATGAGATGGTCACTAACGGGAGCCCTTTTCCCTAACAAAGAGTACTGAATAGTTTACTGAATTTTTAAGTACATTTTGGAATACTAAATAGTGATTTTACAAATGAAACGCGAAGTTTGAAATTGCATGAACGAAACAATGATGGTAGACCAAAATGACTAAATTGTAAACAGTGACCAAAGCTGAGAATGTGTTCCCTTCCGAGCCAACGTTATGAGTTTTTTAACTAATTACTTCCCCGTACTGTTAAATTGTGATAGCCTACCACATCATCGAACAGGTAGCTTATGTTACACCATTGTTAAATAGAAATCGTCTTGTGTTACCGATGATTTTAAGTATTTATTAAAAATAGAAATAGTTGTATTCATTGTGTTTGAAGTTTCATATTATGTTGATGACTAATAGAATTGTTTCTCAGTAGGCCGTTAGCCTGACCGTGTTTGATTTGTCAGTCAGTGGGGAGGGGGAATAAGTATTTAATTTGTACCACACCCCTTCTTTTTTTCCTTTCTTCATTGTCTTTTCGCTTTCATTGTCTTCATTAATCATTGTTTGCAAGACATTCCATGTAAATTTTATGTTTACAATTAATTTGAAAGTTACCTATAAACACATGGGGTTAGTTTGAATGACAACGTAGTATAATTGTGCACCTGTTTTATTCTCTACAGCACTGTTAAATGAGCTTCACTAAGTTGTTGCAGTTTTCTGCCAGTAAAACTTGATAGGCCGGTTTATACTTCGTACGTCTTCAGTTTAAAAGATGTATTTTTTACTTACCGCTTATTGCCAAGATTGGAACAGTCTGCGAATGTGGCTCCCATAGCAGGTGAAGTGGTCATATGTAGACAGTACACTTAATAATAGTAGGCTGCATAAAGGGGTCTGCCATTGTTTTCATGGATTTCTAATAGTTTATTTATTTGCGTAGACAAAACATTAAAACGAGAAGATCTATTAACGGTTGCGGAACGTAAATATTTATTGTCTGTAGATAATAGCCTGTAGTGTAGTCATTATCGAAAGTTTGAAAACTATACAGGGTATTTCCAAAAGACGGTGCCAAACTTCGGAATGTGATTATAAATAGCGTTTATCGGAAACATATACCATCCAAATGGTTAACGTACTGTGTATAGGTCTATTAAATTTTAACTCTACATCTCATTTCATTATGCAATAATTAATTTTTTTTAACTTATACAGGCACTCAGACGGAAAACGAAGCATTTTTCGGCATATGCTTATTGGTAATTTTTCGTTCGGTTTAATGAGTAGAATCATTTCTGAATCGTGGAACCATCTTTTGAAAACACCCTGTATACCACGTCTATAACATAAGAAAATGTTTGTTTACATATGTCGTACTCATATGGCTACTGGTAAATTATTAAAATTCCACGGTCTGTTTGTTAATTTTGTGAATTTGTAAGGATACATTAATTTTCGTGGTAAGGAAGAGAGTTGGGTCTATCATAATAAAGCAATTAATTAGAGAGACAGGAAGGAGAAATGTTATAAATAACGCGATCCGAGACTGCCTAGCAGCACGAAGACAAGAATTACTAATTACTGCTAACTGCACCGGAGTTTACAAGCAAGGAAGAGGAAAGTGGATACCGAAATGTAGAGGGAACGAAATGCTTGTGAATGATAGGAGTCAGAAACGTGTGGAAAATTGTTTAATATATTTAAAATATTTGCCGATAAAACGAGTGAGTTTTTAAAACAGAGGTTTTCGTGGGTGCACGTTTTTACTGTATGTGTTATTTTGAAGGTATAAAGTATGTGCTATTTTGTAGTATTGTCGTATCTTCACAGTACGAAGATAGACAGAATCACGACGTAAATGTATACTTCTTATATACTAAGGTGTGCGTTCTGGGAGTAGCAATAAAAAAGAATTTTTGGAAAGTGTCCCGCGTAGAACTAACACAGCTGGATTAAGTTGTACTTTATTTGTTTCTTCATCATTCAGTTAACTACCCTCTTTGTTATATCGTTGCGCGTAGTGTAGTTTTTAAAGGAACGACGAATACAGGATGAAGGGCACACTAACGACCTTGACTAGATAAATAAGTCTCACTCGTAAGGCTAGGCGCGTACTTTTGATGTTCAATCGCCGGGACTAAACAATCCCAATTCCAAGAAAATGTTATGATCCATGCAGTTGCGATTAACCTTGTCAGTTCTACATGTATTATGTAGAAACTTAACGTTGTGTTTTAGCTCTGCTGTTGTGATTAAAAAGAAAAAAAGCGAAACAAACGATGTTGGCTACATCTTGGCTGGGTTATAATGACCAGTATGGGCATCGGAAACAATAAAAAATGGTTTTGACATAATATGCGACAACGAAAATTCTGACCCAGACTTTCACAGGGGGTCAAAATAAAATCTGTTTTATGCCGCCTGTCTGTCCGTCCGTACTCCCACACATACGGAATTTTTTTGAAAAAGGCTTTTACTATTCTGTTCAATATTAAACAAAGGTGCTTTACAAAACATCTTCGGTTTAATCCGTGACGATGATGATAATGATGAAGTATACTAAACGATTCAGCAGTATTTCCAAACGTGCTCTATATGAACGTAATACAGACCAAGTTTACTAAATGAGGGTCAACGAAAATTTGGTGACTCGCTAGTAATTAAAACTACAATATTAGCCCGAGGCGTCAAGTAAGTTTATGTGCAGGAAACGACTTCTGTAAGGCGAACAACTCTATCAAAAAACAAAATTTATTTTCTTAAAAACGGCTCTAGTTATATTATTCGAAATTTTTCCATAATTGCCTTTACTAAATAATATAAAAACTTAGTGTATACAAAAATAATAATGACTATTTTCTCTATTGTGGCACTGCGAGCGAGTTCTGCAGCTCAAAGAGATTAGTTGTTGATACGTATCTTATATTTTACATTGCAGATTTCTTGCCCCCGGAGAGACTCCAACTCCCTTGATTTTAATTATCGCTAGACTTTACTACAATCCCAGAAATGGTAAGGATACATGTGAACCATTTTGGGAATGTTTGCAAACGCTGTAAATGACAGAAAATCAGAAACGGCTTGGATAGATGTTGTCTTGCAATTTTGTGAATTAACAAACGTCCCAAACTATATTCATGCGGTAGATGGAAAGCGTATACGATTAATGTAATCTATCGGTACTTGATCAGATTTCTATAAGTATAAGAATTTCCATTCGACTATTATTTTAGGCGTAGTGGAAGGTGACTACCGTTTCATTGCAACAGACGTGGGGCCTCACGGCGGAAACAAGTGATGCTAATCTATCAACAACAAAATTACCGAAGATTAAATAATAACTGTCTTCCAAATACACAGAAACTATCTTTCGACGATATAGGAGAAACCCATGCGTTTTATATTAGTATGTTGCACTCTCACAAAATATACTGAGAGCCTACCCAAAAGCAAATCTGTTAGTTAAGCAAAGAGTGTTTAATTATAGGTTAACACATGCTCGTCGAATGATTGAATGCCTTTTTGGTATCCTAGCAAATAAATGGAGAGTTTTCATTCCCCATAGAACTGAATGTTGATTCTGAAGAAATTAAATTGAAATCATGTTGTGCTTTACAAAATTTTGTGAGAATAAAAGATGGAGTACAGTTTGAGGACGAATCGTTCCAGTACTCTGCAAAACATCATTCAGCCTGAACACACGCAAACCATTCTTGGCATAGTGTAAAAGATTGTTTTTCAAATTATTGTTGTATGGCAACACTATACAACTTAACTAAATTTTAAAATGACAACAATTTATACGTTAATTGGATACAGTTAATTCCCAGACATAGTCACTGATTGGTTTGGAGATTTGTGGATAATGGAAACACACGAAAACAAAAATACACGTACAACAGTGCGTGTCCTGTAGCTAATGCGAATTGCTAGGTTTCCTTAAAAAATAATATACAGTTAAAAGTGCAGTGAATACAGTATCGCAGGCCCATATTTCAGTAATCTAACTTAAAATTTACTTTACGTATTCATTAGTATCACGTATAATCGGGAGGAGACTGTAATTTTAATACCAGAATATATCAGAAAATAGTTTAAGTGGATTTTGAGGCACATCTTATAAACAGTTATGTAGTTAATAAAAACTAAACATATAGGCTTACGTATCTTTAATCTGTTTCTGTTCTTTTGATACATTAGTCCAGTCGATTACAACACTTGCACAAATTTCACCCCCGTAGATTTTCTTTAACATTACGATCACTCTATTTATCTTTTATCACATATAGCTGGCCGTTTCTCCACTTCATAGATCAATTTTTCCATATCAAAAATAGTATTTGGTGGTGAATACCAACAAAAGATACGAAGTTGGACATAATAATAGAAAACAAAACGTTTTAATTTAAATTGTTAATGATTATTGCTCACACTGCTACCGAATAGCACAGCAAATAACAGTCGCTAGTACACCCAGGTTCATGCTGGATAATGTGACTCATTCTTGATTTTGCGACAGTCGCGTCGTTGGAAAAATAAGACCAGTTGCGTTTTTTTAATCGCGTATGTGCGTGCAGATATACTTAAAGCTATGAGATCCACCTTGCGACTAAATAATCAATCGCGCGACTGAAATCCTAAGTGTACGCCTGGCCTAAAATCAGTTGTAAATTGTTGTAATTTTGAAACACGGTGCATGAGCATTATAATGTGTAAATTGCAACCAGATAAACACGACGTGGAAACACTAAACGTATTAGTGTAATCATGAAAGTGGGTGTGGAGGTGTAACCCGTAGTAATCAGCTCGTATACTGATTACAGGTATGCGTCGTCAAGTATTCACGGAACACATTTTTCAATTGAGTCCACAAATCTAAGTTCCACCTATAATATCTACACAACCATAACAGTATTACGTATATATAATCAACGCATAATTTTAGAGAGTGTTACCAGGAAAGGAATACAGCATTCATTGAGGATGTTGTGGAGTTTGTGTAAGTGATTTACAGCGATGACTAGAAGAAGAGGTCTTCAACGTTCTAAATGTTTGGCGACGGCAGTGAACAGCGTTCTCTTTACAGGGCTGCGTCACGTGCTTCACCTGCATCTTACTACGGTCATATTGGTAATGCGAAAGTTGCTTTGAAAGGCATTGAATTGAGAGCGGAAACGTCTGTAGACTTCTGTCCGATGGCGTTTCACATAACTGTCGCATTTCGGTTCTGTTGTGGAATTGCTAAAGAAAGGTATTTTTCGTTTGACGCTCGTATGCGTGTTTTCAAAATTTCGGTAACGATAGCTGCTAATAGTTAAACTGATATTTATTTTTGTCTCTCTGAACAGTGTAGGCTTTTTTGTGCTGATTTAATATCTTACATTCATTATTTATCTACTAATAAATTTCGTTTCGTGCACAAACTGCGTAGACTCAGTCGATTGCGATGAGACTTACAAATTAATTTTATTTTTGTTAGGTTTGATTTTGATTGTGGACTGATCGCATTAATACTTATAAACGTTTCTATTTATTTCTTTCGTGAGAACCAGAAGTATGATACGGCTGAAAAATCGTATGCGTGCATGTTGGCTACAAAATCTATGACCTTGAAAAGAGATGAGTTGGTTCCCTACATCGATGTTTCAGTACTTTTAATAATTTAATATATAATGTATTTTTATAGTAAACTCATTAAAAAACATCTTGTACTTGTAAGTCGATTTACGTTAATCGTTTTAAAGTTAACAAAAAAAATTCATCTATCGTATGGCTTATCATAAGGCATTAAACACAACTAGTGCGATATGCGTTGTAATGAAACGGCGATTTATTCTTTATTCTTCTCACCTTAGCCGTGGTCGCAGAACAGGTTATGGCATGGACGCCGTTAGATGTAATACGTATGTCTTTTGTAGAGGGAACCAGAAAAATCTAGAAGCATTCGATTGGGTAAAGTTTACGCGCGCTTGTTAAGTTGTAGTATAACTTAAGTCAGAGTGGCCTAATATATGTCATTCCCATACAGAAATTTTATTTAGGTATATTCGTATCTGGAATTTTAGAATCTCAACATTTTGACGCTCTGCTGAGTTTAAAATTTGTCTGAATAAGTCACACATGTACAGCTTTAAAGAATATAAGTATTGTTAGTCATAATTCGTCACGAAGTACTAAAAATCCTCTCTCCTTTACGTGACAAACTGGGCAAACAAAGAACAGCCGATCAGAAGACAAACGTAAGAGAACATATTAATTGATGACTCGTTGGGCACTTGTGAAACATATTAATACAAAGGTTTTGTAAAATATATAAATATGGTTCTCCATACCGATATTTACTTCCATATTCCTTAAGGAATGGAAGTATGGTGATGGCAAAAAAATCGTGTTCGAGATTATTGTAGATTCTGATTCTACTACACTCAAAACATGAAAAAAAGTCGTTTTCCGAAAAGTGTGTGTGTGTGTAGATTTTTTTCTATGGCAAACGATAACAGCCGCAAATTCAAACAGAATCAAATAATTTTTTGCATACAGCCCTGATTTGTAGAGTACTCACGACCTATTGTTTTTGGTGAAGATCGGTTGAGGGAAAGGGGTAGTTTACCTGCAACGGTTTTTTTTTATCAAGGGAAATTTTTTTTTTTGGCAAACGATAACAGCCGCAAATTCAAACAGAATCAAATAATGTTTCGCATACAGCCCTGAATTATAGAGTTCTCAAGACCTATTGTTTTTGGTGAAGATCGGTTAAGGGAAAGGGGTAGTTTACCTGTAACGTTTTATGTTTTAACAAGGGTATTTCCTATGGCAAACGATAACAGCCGCAAATTCAAACAGAATCAAAATATTATTTGCATACAGCCCTAAATTGTAGAGTTCTCAAGACCTATTGTTTTTGGTGAAGATCGGTTAAGGGAAAGGGGTAGTTTACCTACAACGTTTTTTTAACAAGGGTATTTTCTATGGCAAACGATAACAGCCGCAAATTCAAACAGAATCAAACAATTTTCTGCATACAGCCCTGATTTGTAGAGTACTCAAGACCTATTGTTTTTGGTGAAGATCGGTTGAGGGGAAGGGGTAGTTTACCTGCAACGTTTTTTATCAAGCGTATTTTCTATGGCAAACGATAACTGCCGCAAATTCAAACAGAATCAAATAATTTTTTGCATACGTCAGTGAATTGTAGAGGTCTCAAGGACTTTCGATTTTGGTGAAGATCGGTTAAGGGGAAGGGGTAGTTTACCTGCAACCTTTTACGTTTTAACAAGAGTAAAGTACTTGAAAATTTTATTTAAACTTTTTCAAACAATGGTAATTGTTGAAAATAAAATAATTTTGTTGCCAGGCAATAAAATTATAATTTTTTCATTTTAATGTAAATTATGTTTGAGTTAATATCTTTATATATACAGTGGAACTTGGTTATTACGGCCTCGGCTGTTACGTCAACTCGGGTGTAGCGTTATTTTGTCATAAGTCCGGTCAAACTGATATCTTTAACATTATAAAAATTCCCGGTTTTAACGTCACTAAATATTGTACTACTCTGTTATAGCGTCAAATATTTCTCAGATATTTTACTCTAAATTTCATATAAACGTATATATGTGCGCGCACGCGCTAGCCCATGGCTACAGACATACATTGTATGCAAGCAATAAGCACTGTAACAGGATTGCCGGCGCCAGCCATTTTACGTGCTCCAACGGATGGCTAGATCGATTTAAGGCCCGACACTCGATTTCCTTTGCAAAAATTTGTGGTGAGGCAAAATGCGTAGATCTGAACGTTACAGGCGATTGGGTGCGTAACACTTGGCCAGAAATTAGACGATCATATAAAGATGAAGACATCTTTAATGGACATGAAGCTGGAATTTTTTATAAATTAACTCCAGATAAGACTTTCAAATTTAAAAATGAAAAGTGCGTTGGTGGGAAGCTCTCTAAACAAAGAGTTACAGTTTTTGTTTGTGCGAACATGACGGGAACCGAAAAAAGGAAACTTTTAGTTACCGGGAAAAGTTTGCATCCTAGATGTTTTAAAAACATCAAAAAACTTCCTGTAAGTTACACTGCCAACATAAAAGCGTGGACTTCTAGTATTTTTGAAGATGACTTCTGTACGTGTGTATGTCACTGAACTCCTCCATGTATAAAATAATATATCGTTCGTGGCAGGTAAGCATATCTCAGTTATGTAATGTTTACGTTTCCATTTTATTATTATGCCTACAGCAATAAAAAGGCAGGTAACACACACACACACACACACGATTCACGTTATTTCTGGCCTCACTCATGTTTATTTTCTTACATTTGCACGCTTTTTAAATGGAAAGTGTCGAAACCCACACCAACATAACGCGTGCAAGCCGAAAAAATGGACATCAATTTGCTTCCTGTGGATCGCTGGGCAATGTAACTGCACGTGTTTACAGAGGAACGATTCATAGACAGACTTTTCGTCTTTAGGGAATGAACCCTCTGCAAGATGCTGAGGGTCCATGAGTGACTTCGGAGCGCTCCTTCTTTTTCGCGTGTTTGTTCTGTGAAACATACACTGTAGATTCGCAGCTTTACTCTAACCAACGCTCAATAGGAAAGGTTGAAAATTTTTGCGGCTGTTATCGTTTGCCAAAAAAAAAATTTCCCTTGATAAAAAAACCGTTGCAGGTAAACTACCCCTTTCCCTCAACCGATCTTCACCAAAAACAATAGGTCGTGAGTACTCTACAAATCAGGGCTGTATGCAAAAAATTATTTGATTCTGTTTGAATTTGCGGCAGTTATCGTTTGCCATAGAAAAAAAATCTACAGACACACACACACACACACACACAGACAGACACACACACAGACACTTTTCGGAAAACGACTTTTTTTCATGTTTTGAGTGTAGTAGAATCAAAATCTGCAATAATCTCGAACACGATTTTTTTTGCCATCACCATACTTCCATTCCTTAAGGAATATGGAAGTAAAGCACTTGGTAAGTTTCACAAATTTTTTAATTAACTCTGACAGCTGTTTCGACTAACTTAAGCCATTGTCAAAGAGCGAGTGAATGAAATTACTGAACACAGGACGTTAGTGGAGTGTAGGTGGTGGATATCTGTTTAGGGCGTATCTGGAACATCTGTGTTGTGATGGCGACGGTGGGGAGAGTGTGTGCATGAGACAAGGGAAGGTCAGGTGTCTTTAAAAACTAAATACAATCATGAATGCAAATTATAAAATTAACTAAACTAAATATAAACTGAATGCAATAATTTAAAATAATGATGAACATTCAAAATAATATAAAATAAACTAAACTAAATAACAGATTTTAATAAAGGGGATACATAAAATTCAGTCTGTTCATTGGTTAAATTTTTTATTGCTTTTTTAATTTCTAAAATTTCTAACAAATCCATTTTTTTACCTTATTGTATGTTGTGGAGTAGTGTTATGTTTTTTGTGTCTATGAAGTGATTGTGTTGTAAGCAATGATCTGCAAAACCTGTATTAGATGTATTGGTTAAAATCGCCTTCTTATGTTCAGAAATGCGATGTTTCAGAGCACGGCCACATTGTCCGATATAAATAGCATCACATATAAATACACTGTGCAGAATGCGATGCTATTTATATCGGACAATGTGGCCGTGCTCTGAAACATCGCATTTCTGAACATAAGAAGGCGATTTTAACCAATACATCTAATACAGGTTTTGCAGATCATTGCTTACAACACAATCACTTCATAGACACAAAAAACATAACACTACTCCACAACATACAAAAAGGTAAAAAAATGGATTTGTTAGAAATTTTAGAAATTAAAAAAGCAATAAAAAGTAACAAAAATTTAACCAATGAACAGACTGAATTTTATGTATCCCCTTTATTAAAATCTGTTATTTAGTTTAGTTTATTTTATATTATTTTGAATGTTCATCATTATTTTAAATTATTGCATTCAGTTTATATTTAGTTTAGTTAATTTTATAATTTGCATTCATGATTGTATTTAGTTTTTAAAAACACCTGACCTTCCCTTGTCTCATGCACACACTCTCCCCACCGTCGCCATCACAACACAGATGTTCCAGATACGCCCTAAACAGATGTCCACCACCTACACTCCACTAACGTCCTGTGTTCAGTAATTTCATTCACTCGCTCTTTGACAATGGCTTAAGTTAGTCGAAACAGCTGTCAGAGTTAATTAAAAAAAAAAATAAAATTTGTGAAACTTACCAAGTGTTTTTATATATTTTACAAAACCTTTGTAAGAGAACATGCCTTTCACTTATGGCGACATAGTCTTGAATCTTCCTCAACAATAGTAGTAACTTTTTTTTTTTAACAATGTAAATTCCAATTATGATTTGTCTGTAAGAGGAAATATAGCTTTGATAATAGTAGTGTCCATATTGGGTTTTTATACTGCTACATTTTGTAACAACACTACGTACTTGTTGCGTCTTTCACGCATCTCGACGACAGACCGAGCAGAGCAATACAAGTCATAGCCATCATATGTTTTCCTTTACACACCCGCATTAGTAATTCATATTAGAATAATGTCCGTTTCCATTGGTTTTGACGAGGAAAATTGGATATTAAAATCGATTACAACATACAGTACGTAGGCCCACATGTAGCCCGAAAACTCGTACATTAGACAACTTCTCTTTCGCAATCTTCTTGTACTACCGCCTGCCATCGTATCAGATTCCAAGATTCCAAGGGATGAGTAAGGAAAATATCAGTCAGACGTCAGTGTGGAGATTTTGGCCGTACCCCACCTAAAAGTTTTTGACGTTTCGAGTGCCACATATATATGAGAGCCAGAGCTTAATGTTGTTCATGCCAAGAAGTATCACCTGACACACACAGCATCGCGTTCCAATCCATTGCACATGCTTCAGGGAGGCCGAATCAAGAACCAGACAGCCAGTCAACCTCCTCACCCGGCCTGTGTTTCGAAGTTCCATTTCTGCTCCAAGATGGCCAAACAATGGCTATGCCATATCGGATGGGTTATTTTGATAATAATGGCCTTTACCCGTTACCTTCAGGGATAAGCCTTCGGGACCTCACCTTTGGGGAGGGAGTTGAAATTTGTACAGTAATTCATTGTATAAAAGCTAATTTTTGTCAGAGGTGTTTTACCTCTGGCAAAAACAATATAGTAGACAAGTTTAGCAGTAATGTTAAAATGTATTATTGTGTACATAAACAACGACACTCCAGATTGGTTAGTGGCCAGATGGGGCTGATTTATTACTGGTCGCCCTGTTAGACATAACAAGCTGTACACGTGCGAGCGTGGAGCATATCGGTATTCCATACAAAATTAAGTCGATCCGTTAGGAACACACGTTAGCAACATACTAATGACATGTGTCTAGGAAGTCTCGAATGTTCGATGAAAGTGAATAGGTTAGTGTGCTGTCAACACGTGCTATGAAACTAACTATCAGTACAGTCGTACAAATATTTACTTACTTGGAGCATGGTGATGACTCTCGTAAATATTTCTTGTTTTTTTTTACCAAAAGTGAATGTTAGTATCGCGTGAAGTAGCGTATATTTTGTCCCTTCGTGTTAAGATTATCATATATGGTATGTTTACAGTTTGGATGCTTTGTGTCAGTAATTCACCATTCGTACAGTCATGACCTGAAAATAGAGGTTCGACTTAACGTTGATACACATTTTGAGGTTTATTTATTTTTAAACTGTTTTAGTTTAATACCCGATTAATAAAGACACTTGCCAGATTCATACAGCTTTCATTAACAAACTGTGACAATCGTTTCAGGCAAGTTAACTATTTTGAGAATAGCCTAGTGGCCATAATAATAGTTGTCATAGTTTTTAATAAAGATTATGTGAAACTACCAAAGGTGTTTTAATCGTTTATGGAGTTATTATTTTTCGCCAAACGACACTTCAATTAATTATATTTCAGCAGTTTTTGTACTAAAGAAAAAACAGAAAAATTGACCTGATTTCTTGATATGAAATTTTTTTTATTTTGTTGTCCAAATGTTACTAAGATCTTGTTTGTTATAAGTCCGAATGTTACAGATTTTTTGAATACAAATTTGTATCTAAAATAGTTGTGTTCCGCGTCGGAATAGTGTTTATAAGTTCTTAATAAAATATTTTGTAAACGATGATGTGACTCATTTCGTTGGACCTTTGTTTGAAGTATTTAAAAAATTAAATCTGTATACATGAGAAATTGAAACTTACAAAAAGTAAAATGTATATCAAGTAATGTATACATGTATGTTACTAAATAAATGTGTAATAAAAATGTGATGATTTCACAGACGGAAAGTGATATAGGTTGTTTCCTGTATTGGTTAATAAGGAAACGTATTCAAAGAGGAAGCAGTGACGCGTTTTGGCAGCAGATGTCTTTTGTTTCAACGCGATTCTTCTATATTTTGTACGGTTAAGATAATTTTTACTTTTTGCAGTAAAATATCATTATCAGACATTGTTGCTGAATCACAGTATTTTGTTGAACTTTGTCTACAGTTTGCATAGAGTAATGACGGATCACATAAATATGTAAAATGTGTAAGTTCATATCATTGTTCTTTTTATTTTATTTCATTTTCTTTCTGACAGTTTTGTCGACGTTTTCCAGCTCTTAGGTAGGATCGGCTTATCTTAACACAAAGAATACCCAATTTAAATTAATTGATTAAGCATTGTGTTTTGGACAATATGATACGTGTTTACTTTGAACTGGGCAGTGTGCAAATTAGCTGGTGGATGTGACTCCTCATTCCCTTGTTTGGATTTTCCAGTACACCGCACCGCGGCATACCGTCGGGCATATTGCCCTGCCACGTTGCATTGTATCATCTGTGTACATCAAGCAAACACGTCTCGCCCTTCGTGTTTGCCTTCGCATCCTTTTGTGTACACTATACCGCTTACATATATAATTGCCGTGCAAAAATGGCTGTCTGTGTGGATTCACATTTTCCATTTCGATTAGATTTCCGGGTAATCGATATAAATATTGGCGTAAGCCAAGCATTATTTGTTGACAGTGTAGCCACAATATATCATATCCTCTTGTTTTGTTGCAAATCTCTTGCGACCGTAGTACTACGACCTTTAACGTAGCGACTTCCTTCATGAGTGCGTCAGTTTAAAATGTGCATACGTCCCTTTCAGGTGGTTACTAGATATGTTATTACTTCATAATTCATATCGGGTTAATTGGAGTCGCTTTATTCTTTAAGTTTTGTTTGTACGCGTAAAATAATTTGATTCGAGACTTGTCTTGTGCAACTTATAACACAGTTTTTACTTTGTGCACACCTTTTTTTGTTAATTTGATTTCCAATTTTTTTATTGATTGGCGATTATCTAAAAACAAAACAAAAAATTTATTTTTCTTTAGTTTTATTCAAAATAGGCCGTGTATATATAATACAGTAACGTAATTTTTTTGACACCTGTTTCGTTGTGGTCTCAATTTGGTTGGTTGCAGAAAAACCTAATTCACTATTACTGTAGGCCCTACGTTGTTCACATTTCAGAAAGACCGATGTAATGTGGGCGACCTTGTGAACTCAATGACATGAGCTCAGCTTGGTGTAAACCTTATTTGCAAAACTAATTGGAAATTAAAAGTTGCATTGCGTTAGTCGTATAGGATGGAATTCACCTGTTATAGGCCAGGGGTAAGAACGGGGTAAGGTCAACTCTTCGCCGGTATCGTACCCTATGTGTGTTAATGTTTTGACCGATTCCTAAAAACACTCATGAAAAATGCAAGGAGGTTGTTTCAAAAATTAGTACGACCATATGGGAATTTCAGACAGATTTTTTTCTTTCGGTCAGTAGAGGAGAATGCTCATCATGAACCAGCGATACTTGTTCAAGCAGAAGTGAAGCACGTATTCATTGGACCCAGTACAAGTGTTAAGTAACCGAGTCAGAGTGAGACATAGTCATAAAAATACATTCATCAATGTCATTTCAGTTATTGTGTGAAATACCACAAGTCAGCTGATCCGTTTCAACGGAAGGTATTTTATCAAGGTTATGTATGGAATAGTGCCAGACGTTTAGTACGGAACATATGCCCGCTCGCGCTGCACTTTCATGCCCCTGCAGTACAAATGTTTTGGGTCTTGTTTGTTATTGACGTAGAAACAAGTTAAAGTTGTTGTTTTTTTACATTTTTATCGTTTGTATTTTTTAAATACGTTGTTCGTGTTCATCCCTGTCGGCGATATTTGTCTTGTAATCAGTTCATCGTGAAGTACCGTTGCCTGAGCAGTAAGAAACGTTCTTTTTTATTTTGCGGCCATACATTCAGCACATTCATATTAAGCCAAATAAATTAAATGCAATTTATTTGTTAAAAGTTTATTGACATTTTTTATTAACTCACACGAAATTATGGCAGGCTCGATATAATAATTTTTAACAAAGCCGTTTGCGTTAATTTATGTTACGATTTCGGGTAGTTTAATTTTTTTAATTCTTTTGTTTTTGAAGAATGTTCATGTTTAATGATTTCTTCTTTTGAGTGTATGATTTTTCTGTTCTAAAATGCAAATGCACAAGTCAACTGTATACAGAAACGTCTGCTGTTTTTACGATTATCACTCACCGTTTTCCAAGAGTGAAGCAACAACACAGACGTTGAGGCTAAAATAATTCACTAAGGTAATTTTTCGAGCCTGACAGCAAATAAGTTTTTGCTTAAACTTCAGCACAGTATTGGTACTTAATCAAATGCATTGCCTGAAATAGTTGTCTTCTGATTGTTTACTGGGAGATGTAAAAAGGGAATAATGAGTAATGCTGAAAGATCATATTAGTTCTGCAATTTCCAAATTTGATTTTGCATTTTCAACATTGTGAGTCATGTTTGGTAATTGAAAATAAATAGCTTTTATGTGGGTGGGATGCTAACCAGCCAGCGTGTAGGAGATATCTTAACGGACACGACATATGTAACGTCGTGACGCAGAAAGATATACGCTGAAAACAAAAAGAAATGAAATTTTAGAGAAACGGGAAATGGCATCGTGGCGGATCGAGTAAACGATGAAAACAGAAACTGTAGCAAGAGGTAGTGTACATAATACGGAAAGTAACTAGACGGAAAAGACACGCGTAGACTGGAATTATTCCAAAAAGTGGCAGTCTAAAATTGAAAACTTTGTAACGAGTAATTTGGATTGTTTGTAACGTGACACTATACGCGAGCTAGGTGTGTACCAGTTAGCCTGCGCCTGATACAGAGTTTCTTGGAATATGACAGCTATTCTAAGACTAGTTCTCCTTCGAAAAGTCTTAAGACCTTAGAGCCTAGTAGGTCCTATAACAAAATAAGGACGCAAGTAAGTCCATGGTGTTCATTGCGAGATAGCTATAGCTCTAATTAGTTTGTTAGTTTTGAAATGAATTTTTACTAATTGTAGGGATTCGTATGGGACAAGTAGTAAGCAGATGTAATAGTTTATATTTGCAAGTTAACGGATACGTGGACAAAGAATAAACAAGGTAAAGTGTCATTACGGAATGAATTACACTGTCTAGCACGTGTGTTTGCGAAATGAAAGTTAGAAATATAAATCGTGACGTCACGTGATCACCTATTCTGTAAAATCCAAGGACATTTGGAGTCATAACCTAACGTTACGCTTGAAACCGGTGTGTAGAAAGGAATTGTTTCTTTGTAAATTACTTTAGATCAGTATAGCATAAAAACGTTTCTGTTCGGGTCGTACTATTTATCTTAAAATTTGGGCTCACTTTGTATTTTAGTGCTAGGTGTTCCTGAATTGCCTGTAGTATTTACCATGGGTAATTTTTCTTACAGACAAAGATTTTCTGTTTGAAGTAGTTTAAACAATTTAAAGTATTTTACGAAAGAATATTAGAGGCTTTACAGATATCGAGAGACTCGCAATAAGCAGCCAAACTGTGATACTTTGGCTCTTTTGGGGATTATAAAAATTGAGTGATATTAAACATATCGCCGTGGACACATCCAGTAATGTCCTATTAAACCAGTGCTCAGCAACCTCCAATAAAAACAGTGAAATAAGCGGAGCTGTTTTCATTGGAGTAACGCGATCCTGTGTAATGAAAAATCTGCAGTTTGGATGGCCTGCAAAGTGTGTCTATGAAGAGACCGCAGGTGCTAAACATGAGGTGTGTTAGGGTTACGTTGTCGTGTTACGGTTTTGATGGATGTAAATACGTCGCAGCTAAATAACACTTGCAGTAAAATTCAAATATGCAACTCGGTATTGTGAAAGAATTCGAATGGATTGAAATAACGAGAGAGAGAGAGAAAGAGAGAGCGAAGTGCATTATGGTCATATGAATCGTCGACAGGGAGCTATGTTAATTGTTTTCTTATTGAGAATTCTAGTTATGGAACATGTTATAAATAGCTTGAATATTGTTTGCTCCACTTGTGCGAGCAGTTTATTCAAAGTAAGTTTATTTTTATCTTTCGATAAGCAGATATTACTGCCGTTTGTGTAATGTTTTACCGAGTTTGCCAAGACTGTAGATGGTTCAATGATGTATGATGTACGTGTTCCGGAAGAGACTGTTATGTGCGCAGACAGCATAACAAACACAGAAAGCTTTATTTGAATGAAGCTTGGAACATGTATTTTATCATGTAGCTTGTAGACTTTACGTTACTCCATTTATGCAGCAAAATTTGAACTTGGTTGTACTGTGTGAAACTCAAGAATGATCTCATTTTCGCAGTTCGAACATTATTGTGAATTGTCATCGTCTTCTGAGTTATACATATACAAACGTAAAATCCCCCAGAAAAATTGTTACGGTACAGTTATCATCTCACAAAACGTAGATTGTGTTAGTATATACTGACAACACAGTTTTGTTATTAAAAAAAAAACTGGGTGACACCGTAGTAGGAATGAGGATTGTTCGCAGGTCAAGGGAGACATGGATTGGAAATCGGGGATTAGTGCTGGAAGTCAGAAGACGGAGATAAACGAAAGAACGTTACAAAACGTTTTGAGCTTCTGTTTTTGTATTGGACGGGTTCGTTGTAAAAATAGAAAGGTTGTGTTTACCACGGCCGTGTTTACTCTGTCTGTACGTACTCTAAATATAATGTACAGCATACGTCCTGCAGCTACAGGACGCGGAACCGTTTGCTCTGCCCACCTATTTGACTTACGTAATATTGTACACATTGTCAATTTCCGAATACAGTATAAGGTTTTTTCCTCCTCTGCCATAAAACACACTTAAAAATTATTTTTCCTACGCTTATGTAAAAACAGTCAATGTTTTTAATGTTTGTATTGTGAACGGTGTTATCAGCTGAAGAATGTGTTGGAGGCATACGTTGGATGAGGTGTTGCAGTGAAAGCGAACGTAGACAGAGTAGAAGTTAAGAAATAAAAAAAATAAAAATAGATTTTTTTCCGGGCTGCAATATAAAGTAAGGAGAGAGCAACACAGTTAGTGGAAGACGAAACAAGTTCGTTACAGTTTAAAAACAAGGGAATCAACTGAATTCTAATTGTGGCGTACAAACCATTTGAAATCCGCACTAGCAGATAAGATGCCATTGTATAACAAGATGCAGACAATTACAGTTAGATTTATAGGCCTACCGAGTAGTTATGGGTAGTATTGTGTATGTGGTTGCATGGTGACGTGCAGGAATCAGACATATTCTGTTCACGAGATATAATCCGCTGATGACACCTTGCATATGTGTCCGCTGTATTCTGCTTATATAGGAGTTGACAGTGAGAAAGACATGCTTTGCCTGCCAGACTCCTCAAATAAAATGAGTTCGAGTGCCAGTGTCCGTTGTTAATTAGTATTAAGGAAAAGGAAAAGGCGGTGTCTAGCAGTCTTCGTGTTGAAGTCTTTTATACATTTGTTTGCAACTAACAGATTATCACTTCTCAATAATCAGTTAGGTAACAGTCAGAAAGGAATTGCTTGTGTATCGCAGTGGTTATTGCATACAAAACATGTATGTAGCAGACTTGGCTGGTGAATGTCATGAGCGAGGGGCAGCCACTGAGGTCCTCGAATGCACGGATGTTGTGTGTAGTGCGGTTCGCTTGGCTGACTTCTGATTCATACGTTTATCAGCTTGCTAGTTTCCCAGTAATTGTGTTTTATGTATGTACGTTGGCTAAGTAGGCCAGTCAATTTGTACATAAAAAAAAGGCTGAAATCGCAATAATTCATGTACTTCTAATTTTTTGATATGTTGTTAGGACCAGTACCAGTAGTGTGAATCCAAGTTTGCAGCTTCGAAAGACCTGTGCTAACTGCGTAATGCGTGAAAAACTGCAAAATTTTCGCCCATTTTTTCAGTTTTTGCCTTATACCTCCTAAAGTATGCGTTCTAGGGAAAAAGTTATACATGCCTTTTTTAAAGCAGATTAAATTTGCAATAATTTGAGTCCAACCGCAGCTCTGTACGTCCAATAGTTCCCGAGATACAGCACTTCAAAAATTGGCCATTTTTTCCAAACAGTGAAACATTTTAGTTTTGGTCGAGTTTCGATCCAAATATCGGGAAAAGTACTCATCCTACGAGGAAAGTCATAAAATGAATTTGTAGTAAATTTATTTAGCTTTAATTTAAGCACAGAACGACGCCTGTAGACCTAATAGTTCTCATTATTTGCAAAAAAACAAAAAATGGGAAAATTGGATTTTGGGAGAAATGGATCTAAACACTTCCCATGACGATTTGTGGGAACTTGAAAGAAAAAAAAGGCATAAGACCATGTAAAAGGAATGAAATATGTATTTAATTGAATTAAATGTAATAAAATAACCATAAGATAATTTCAACTGAAACTTTGTGTGAATCCACAAAAGTCTAGAAAAATGTTCTTATCTGGTGTAAGGACCTAACGTGGGCCTTCTCCCTCGTGCTCCTCCTTTTTTTTCTTCTCCCTCGTGCTCTTTCTAATAATAATATACAGTACTAATATACTGTAACAGATAGTTTAGAAATTAATATAGAACGGTATAACAGTGGTGAAGACGATTTGAGTAATAGTGATAGTCGGCTAACGGTGATAACAGTGACGGAAATATTAGTGGGGTGGAAGAACTGACATAAATAATTGTAACTGCATGTAGGTAAAATGTGCTCTATATTACTTAAATACTTTTAGTCTAATTGTTGCATTAATATTGTCTCTCCTGTTCTTTATGGATAGTTTACATCTGCTTGTTTTTTAAACACGCACACACACACACACAATCATTTCAGGTGCAGGCTGTTATTGATGTCACTTGTTCAAACAAATTAAATGCCAGAGCAATGTGGATCATAATATATTACTACGTTTTTCGTGAATCGTAACGTGTACACAAAGTGTTACACATTCCAAAATATACAAGGATTGTTGATGTCTAGGCTCGACTTTGGAGAAACATTGAAACAGACAACATGCCAAGTCACTGTTTACTAAAATCTTTATATTGTCTCTTTCTGTTGTGTCTGACGCTTGTTTCGTCTTACAAAATGTTCATGTTTACCTGTCTGGTAGTCCTCTCTCACATTACGGTTCTCCTCAGTTGAGTCTTATCGTTGAAACTGTCGTGTTCGGGCCTCAGCGTAAAATGTGAGTTTTTCAACCGAAAATCGTATTTCTCATCGAACTTTCGAAGTGCAACTGAAAGAAAAGTCGGTTCCGCCGGGCATTTGTTTTATATGTCGCAGTAAACTTGAGGAAGGCAAAGTAATAGTTGTGAAAAAACGAGGTATTCTTTCGCTTATTGAAGTGAGTGTGAAACGTGGCCTTCTGCAGAACCAACAATTTTTACAAGAGTTGAATGAAGTCACCGTACATGATGCATGCAGGAAGAGGTTGTAATGACCAAAATTTTTAATTTTATAAATTTTGATCGAGAGGTGCGTTACACAGGTCTAGTCACCCAACCCAAGCCAGAAGTAATAAATAAAGGGACAACTTAACAACATGTCAACTGGACGCTTGCTAGGAAACAATGTAAGAACGCCTGACACAACACTACAATAGAAAGTAGAATCGACTGTGACAGACTCGGTTCAACTCAGATTTACAGCACCACAACAAACTAAACAAAGGATACAGTACGGTGGCACAGATACGGAGAAATTGTAGCGAACACGCTGTAAGGTTAATTTGGAGCGTGCCAGCAATAAGAAAAGGATACTCACACAAAGGGTTTAGGAGAGTCTCACCCCGTATGAAGACAAAGCAGTGTACACCGGGTGAATGCAGCCAGGAAGTGTACACAGCATGAAAAAATCGTAAGGATGACAACTAGTATTTATGACGGGAGACCGGAGTGTCATCTTGGGGATGACGACACGCAAGGAGCTGCTAATTGACAAAAAAGGGTCGTGGGAAGTCAAACAATAACGAAATGTGCTACGTATTGTTCGCATGAGAATAACAGCAGACCTTCGGAGCATACTTGAACAAAAGCTTGATGGACAGGCGCGGGATTGCTCTACATTCTAAGAAATGGTACGGAGCCCTTTCGTAGTGTACTTGAGGGGATGTCCGATAACGAACCAGAGTCTAGCATCTTCCCAGGACGCAAGTGGAGAGGGCTGTCGTCATGAGGGCAACGAGAACAGCGAATCAGGGGTCGAGAACCATAGTTCTTCGTAGTGGTAGGAATTATCTGACCTATCGTGATTGACCAAAGGCGTATTTGCCAGGACATTGCATTATGGTAAACGAATCTTAATAAAAACTGTTTACAGGGCACGCGGAGCATCAGTCTTACTCTATTTCCCAGTCTTACTATATTTCTCAGTTTTTTTTAAAACTCAGTTACGCTTTACTTTAGTCAGTTAGCATAGTACTTTCAATTATTCACAAGTTATTCAGTCTTAGTGTATTAGCAGTTACTCAATCATGCAGTATACTTCAGTTGTTAAAAACTTTCAGTTACTCAGTTTTACTCAGCTACCGCTTGTTAAGAACTAAGTTAATTATTCACAAGTTAATCAGTTAATCAGTCTTCATTTAATAACAGACTCACAAAACTTTACGTCAATATTTTACCGAGTTACGGAAGTGTACCGCGGTAGCGCAGTGTGAAGTGTTATAATTACCGCCAAGATTCAAGCACGATATTATAATGAGACAATACGTCATGTGAACTAAACACAATACATTAACGTATATAGACGCACGAAGAAGTTTGACGGTAGACAGTTATCTATACACGATCGTTAACAATGAATGCACTTATGAAACACAAAACCTTATAGACTTTCATATTAACGGCCGACACCAACGGAGAACACACACCGCGAGTGCTAAGTGATGACAAGCATCAAATCTACGCAACCTTTACTTATTTGGATCATCAGTGGGAAGGAGTTTTCACCGATGGAGTTTTTGGATAATCCACTATCACAAGTAAATCTTCATGTTATTACTGTTATAATAACTCTACTGTCCTGACTCTTTTCAAAGAAACCACACTTTGAGAAATTATATCAATGTAATGATAACATTAAATATATAAAGCTACTCATCTGAGGCAAAATGAACGCATTAGTGTAAGATTAATATATTGATTGTCTATGTTTATGTATATTCATTGTGTTATATATGTGTGTTTTTCAGCGAACGACGTAATGAATTCATATTGTAATTTGTATTCTTATATAAATATGTTTTCTTTTATGAATGTACTTACAGGGTATAATTTATATCCATATATCGGAAGTTTTCTTTATTTGAATAATGTTAAATAAATAAGTATTTATGCGTTCATTATTGTCATTTTACCTTGTAACAGACACTAACGTCAATTGAATTATTTGTAGTAAATTTTCCTATATCGTTTTTATACAACTTTAAGAGTCTCAGTGCAGTAAATTATGCTAATCGTTAATAAACACAGTCAATCACATCAAAATAATTAATATATTACGTAATTTAAATTAATTTGACATAAATTAACCTAATTGGATAATTACATAATTAAATTCCATAAATTAGCATAATTGCACGTTGTATGAATTGGCTCCCAAAGATAGTTGTAGTAAATTCATACATTATAAGGTACACCGTTGAAAGCAATGTTGCAGCATCTGTCCGTCGTGGAAGTGATACAGTTCCTCAAGCATCGTCATCGCTCCGATCATCAAGAGGCCCCTTGGACTCCTCGAATCTTCAGAAAATTTGTTTTCTTTGTGGAGAAAATATCACTGAGGAATTTCTCAAGCTCCAGCAAAAACTGCCCCATTCACGACGGAATCTCGTGCACAAAGTTGAATCACTGAGTGTGAGGGCATCGATTCTAGAAGCAGCTGGACGTCGATGTGATGAATGGGGACAGCAGATCATACAGCGCCTTGCATCTGAAACTGACCTCGTCGCTGCTGATGCCAGGTACCACCAACTATGTCACAAAAAGTTGTACAGCATGCCATCAGCAAGTGGATATAAAATAGGGCGTCCTGAGCCAATGAATCTCCTGGAGGGTATGGAGTGTATATATTCATACCTTGCTGAAAACGGGGAGGAATGTCAATTCTCGTTAAATGACCTCATGGATCAGATCAAAGGCGATTACAAGCCTGATATAAGAAGTGTGAAAACTCACCTCACAAAACGATATGGCGAAAAGATTATGTTTGCAGAGCTTGGCCGCGGCCGCAGCCATCAGTCAGTCTTGTGTTTCAGAGACATTGGCAAAACAATTCTCTATGATAACTGGTATAATGAAAGAAGGAACAATGCTGCAGAAGAGCGGTTGAGAGTGGTGAAGGCTGCTGCAGAGATAATCTTGGAAGACATTCGCTCTCAAACATATGACACCACTGAGTATCCTCCATCTGATGATTTCATGCGGGATATCGATCCTGTCGTTTCTGAGTCTCTGAAACTGTTGCTAGAAACCATCGTGCTAAAACACAAACGCCACTCTCTCGATGGTTGGAAAAAGAAATGTGTTGCAGTCGCTCACGCACTCATATCAGCAGTGAGGCCAAAATCTTTCCTCTCCTCACTTTAAGACAAGCTTTGGTACCTACTTATACAGGAAATTTGGATCAAAACACCTTGTTAACCTCTGCTCAGCTATGGGATTTTCATGCAGTTACAGTGAGGTAATGCATGTTGAAAGTTCAGCTATCGTGCGGCGAGAAGCCTCACCAACCATTGAAAAAGGAGCGTTCATTCAGTTCGTCTTTGACAACGCCGATGTGAATGTCAACACCTTTGATGGGGAAAATACATTCCATGAAATGGGTGGCATCATTATCATTAGCCTACACCACATCCGCTGTATTGCCAGACAAAAGCATCCCACGTTTGAACAAGTATGTTTCTGCTGACACAATAAGTTCGTATGCTGTCTCACAACTCAAGCAATGCAGCGTGAGAAAGAATGCTGGCTTGTCAGCTATTTCAGTTACCGATTTACAGGAAGTTTTCCAAGTTGCTGGTGACATACTGCCCACAGCGCCAGACCTGCTCTGGTTATACGGGAAATCGTCAAACACCCCAGGTATACCTGGCTGGAATGGGTTTATGGAGGAGGTGACAGATGGTCTTAATTTCAAACGCTCAAAAATTGTTTTTCTCCCATTCATGCACGCTCCACCGACTGATTATGACACCGTGCTGACATCTCTTCTTGAAGCCAGTGAAAAAACCAAAGCTCATTCTCAAAAAACGTGCTTTGTGACTTTTGATCAACCAATTTACATGAAAGCCCGAGACATTGTTGAGAGTAGCCAACATCCTGAGTTGAGCAGTGTGGTGGTGAGGCTTGGTGGTTTCCATCTCCTCATGTTCATGGGTGGCATTGGCGCTATAATGGTAGGTATGGCCTGAAGGAATTGCTTACGACAATATACACCGAGAACAGTGTGGACAAAATGCTGAATGGTCGTGCATACTCGAGGGCTGTGAGAGCTCACATGATGACTAATCTTGCATTGGCAGACTTGATTTTGAATGAGGTACAGTTCACTGAGGAGGAACGAGCAGAAACTGAAAGAATCCTCAGTGAAAGTGAGAGGTCTCTGATCCTTCTTGCCAGGGAGAATGAAACTTTCCAAATTGTGAGTGCCAAATTCAAAACTGCATTGGATAAACTAGAAAAAGAAGTCCAACCTCAAAGCTCTGGGTGCAATACTATCGAATGACTACACTAATGAAGAAATTTATACAGGCAGAGAGAATGGGAGATGGGGAGCTCCACCTGGAAACAGTAAGCAAAATGCTTCCTTTCTTCCACTCAGCGGGCCACTTTTTTACGCCAAAAGTGCTCGTCTATATCTGCAAGACATGAGTAATCTACAACAGAGGATGGATCCAAAAGAATTTCGTTTGTTCACACAAGGAGACTTCACGATTCGCCGATCGGATAAATTTTGGTCAGGCGTGTGGACAAATTTGTCTATCGAGCAGTAAACATCTGCGAGGAAATGGAACAGTTCTGGAACATTTCCTGTACAACTACTGAACAACACGTCGACATGAGGCCAACACAAACAACACGTCCAGCATGAGGAGACAGTGCTGATGTGGAGAAACTTAAGAACTGGTTCAGTATCCACCCTCCATTTCCACTACTGACAAAATACTATCCATCAGCAGTGGAATTGTTGGAGGTCCTGAAATCAATTGTCACATGGCCCAAGAATTGGGAATTGAAGGGGTCAAACAAATCACTGGCAACTCGTTTGGGAAGGTAACTTTCAAACGAAAAGACAAAGTGCTAACCTTGGCATCAATCAGCAGTTCTGTCAAAGTGGAAAACAAGCGTGTTGACGTAGATCCACTCACCATTTTCCAGAGGTTGTGCATTACAAAGCAAAGCAAACCAGGAGTTGAAAGAGCATTTCAAATACGAGTTGGCTCCATACCCAATAGCATTGTTCAGTGAAGAGGGGATGCGTAAAGGTACAAAATCTATCTTCTACTCTGCTTTCACTCCGCTCCCCCAAAAAATCCCTGTGGGAGCCAGTACGTTTGTAGTGGTGGATAGTGGATATCTATTACACAAGGTTACCTGGCACCGTAATGATTCCATTAGGGCAATTGTTGCTGGGTACATCAGCTACTCATTCAACCACTTTGGTAGGAATGTGTCAGTGGTGTTTGATGGATATCCAGAGGATGGGGCCCTCAGGAGTACCAAAACCGCTAAACGCTTGAGTCGCTACGCTGCTCTTTCTTGCAACGACATCATGTTTGAAGAGTCAACACTAATCAAAGTGCCCCAGGAAAAACTGTTATCCAGCGACGCCTGATTGACCTTCTGTGCTCAGCATTTGAAAACCAGGGGATTGAGACTAAGAGAGCTTCAGAAGATGCAGATAGCGACATTGTGAGAACCGCGCTTGACAAAAGTACGTCCTTTGAGAACGTACTGATAATTGGAGAGGATGTGGACCTACTGGTTCTTTTCAATGGCTTGGCCTCGACCATCGACAACGTCTACTTCCAGAAAAGTGGCAAGAGGTGAGTCAGGTTGCGTGCAGTTTTCCACCACTTCATTCAGTCGTGGAGAATTGGAATTCTCCCCTGGATTTGAACTTTTTTTACACACATTCAATGGGCGCGACACCACCTCTGCCCTTTTCTGGCAGGGGAAAACCAAATTGTGGAGCGTTCTCCAGAAGAATCACCACCTAGTGGACTCGAATTGTTGCAAATTTAATCTACTTTAAAAAAGGTATCTATAACGTTTTCCCTAGAACGCATACTTTAGGAGTTATAAGGCAAAAACTGAAAAAGTCCGAAAATTTTGCATTTTTTCACGCATTACGCAGTTAGCACAGGTCTTTCGAAGCTGCAAACTTGAATTCACACTACTGGTACTGGTCCTAACAACATATCAAAAATTAGAAGTACATGAATTATTGCGATTTTAGCGTTTAAAATGACTGGCCTAAAGGTGTTCCGTAATAGCTGAGAGTAGGGTAGCGTAAAAGATTACTAATAAGCCGTACATGACAAGCATGTGTGAAAATGGAAAATACAAAGCATTTTTAAAATCTCACGCTTTCCAAATTTTCATTGCAATTTTCACAACTGTAATTCCCCTTATTCCCTCCCATTTGGGCCATCAAAGAAAAACGTCAAATAAGGTTAGTCTCTTTTCGAAGGACCGCAGTACATTTGTATACAAAATGTAAAATGAACTATAAGTATATTATAAACAAGGTCCGAGAAAGGAAAATGTAATTTTAAAAGTAAGTGTTATTTATATAGACGCGATTTTATAACAACATACATATTAGGTTGCGCATCAAGATGTAATGCAAGAGTAATAATGGTTGTTGCTATACAAATACTGAAGAGGTAGGCCTATACCAACAATAATTTGGAATTGGATGCTAGACAGAATGATGTAGAAAAAAGGCAGAGGTTTAACATAAATAGGCCTATAGAAGAGGATTGAATGCCAAAATAAAAAAAAGCAACAATTCTGTTTCTCGTTTTCACAAATGTTTTTTTATTTGTTTTAAATACCAAACCCATACTACAATAGGATGTCGCTCAGCCGAGACTGAAGATGGCTTATCGTATTATGGGCGATGCGATTGGTGTTGAAACAAATAAAACAATGTGTTAAAAAGAAAACGGGTTGTTACTAATATATAAAGCCACGGAAGCTTACAGATGAGAAGGGAATATAGGCTACACAGTAGAGACGTGTTTTGAAGTCGACGTAGTATTTGTTACTTGTTCAAACTGCTACGGTTGTCTACAGTTACTTGAATCAACATCGCTTACAACAGATTAAATGTTTCGAAACTTTAAATTTTTTGTTTACAGTTCAAAACTTACGTTTCTTGAATTAACTGTTTTCGTGTGCGTGCGTGTGTTTTAATTTTAGATTGTGTTGTAATTTGAGATTCCGAGGTGTAGTATTTTCATTTTATTCCCATTCATTCCTTTCTATCTGTTCTTGAATAATCGTTTACGATTTGTAAATCATCTTGAGGTTTTTATTTTAATACATTTGTGTTATATGTGTGTGGTAAGTTTTGTTTTAATAGTTCCATTAAGTCGTGCTAATATTAGTGGTATCTGCGTTGTCATTACAGCCGACAGCTAAGTATTCATGGTTGTTGTTTAACTGTTTACGAAAGTGTGTAAATGGTCATTGTATCTTTTGTGTAATGTTTTTCTAATATAAATATTTACAAATCAGTTATCAAAAAAGCGAAGGGCAATATTGTAACTTAACTAGAAGAAAAGAAATATCTGGACTATTGTAGAGCATCCTGTTCCATCTCCCATTAACCCAGCTGAGTGAGTGATGAATACGGAAGAAACGTCTTACAGCCCAACAAATAAAAATACAATAAATAGTAAAGAGCATACTCACGATTGTCGAATGTGTAAAAACGGAATTATTTAGCCATCAAAGCTGGTAGAAACAACGCATGGAAATGCTGAAAGGCTAATGGAACTGGTAATACTGCCTTACAATGGAGGCTAGGGCCAGTACTCATTCCTCGAAATATCGCATGACAAAGAAAAGTCGTTATGTACATGTAAACAGGTGGCACAGTTTATTTATTAGCGATAGTGAATTAGCGACATTTAATGTTCATTTGTTACGGAAGTATTGTGAATTGTTTGGGTAGATTTGTTAAGGTGTTTACTGAAAGTTTTGATTGTTTTATTGTTTCTGGTGTCGTAGCAATAACGACGTGCAGTAGCTGCCGATGAGTATTTAGCACGCAGTTCACGTCGTTGTGCGCGTCGTTTGCCCATATTGTATGTGGCTGACTTTGGTATTACGGAAGTGTGTATAACAGACAGATTCAGTTATTGTGTGTAACATCAGCTTAACGATTGTTTCATTTTCTGAATGTGCGATGTGTGCGGTAAAAACATAGTTGTTATTACAATTTTTCAAATTCTAATTCACCGTATTCCCTCCTATTTGGGCCATCAAGAGAGAAACCATAAATTAAGATTACCCGTAAGAAAATTTGCCCAGTTGGTGCCATCACGAGGGTGTTGAAATGGCACTGTCTGCCAGCTATCATAAGCTGTCACCCAGCGGCAGGATGGCAAAGCAAAAGCAGTAAAAACTATACAGACTCGTGTCCACGTCTTATGAAAACGCGACCATCACAACATTTTATATCAACATCGCGTTGATATAAAATGCTTTAGTGTTAAGACTGGTCTAAAGTTCTAAAACACATAAAATGTGTTTTTAATTATTAAGCTGTATTAATAAGTACTGTATTAATATTATTAAGTACTATCAGACTTCTCGTTTTTTCTGATGGTTATGCGTGTATTTTATGAACGTAAATAAATTTGAAAGACCAACAGTACTTAATTGAGAAACATGTTACGTTACGGAAATTGTACTGTGAATCTGTAGTTGTTTGAACATAATCGTTTTTCATTAACACAGTCATATAATGTATCATGATGTACTGTAGAAGTAACTGTAACTCTAAATACAATGTGTAACGTTATGAGAATTGTACGAGATTTGATAAAAAATTTGGTCCCATTTAATGTAATTTTATTAGGATATAACACGTTTACGCCACAATTTGTTTTCAGTCTTCAAAATGATTTTTGTGCTTTCTGTTGACTTTTGTTTTACACCTCCAACAACCACAAAACATTATCGTTTCATGTTTCTTTTTCATTCTTGAGGGACGAAAAAGTTGTTTGGGGCAATATCTAATGAACTCTGTAGTTGCGACATCATTATGATTGTAAACGTGTTTTACCAAAAATTTTGGAATTAGCGGTGACGTATGATCTAGTACATTATTACGGTACAGTTTCCGTAAACTGCCTTCCCATAAATGTGGCCGATTTTTAGTCGGCCTTTTTAGTAGTAACTTCAGTTACTAACTTTATAGACTGTAGCAACTAATGGTTAAAAATTATAGCATCAGTACAACGATAATCGAAGAAAACAACTCCGGTATCAGAAGAACTTAATGTTCGGTCGAACGTTACATATGTTTTTCAGGTGTTGGTTGATTGGGGAGTTTCTGTTAAAACGACTGACCCTTACTTTCGATGTTTGGGTATATCACATACCCATGATTTGTCAACTGTTACAGTGCATTGGAACAGTATTGGAACTTTAGCGACTTCATTTTCCGTGGCCTCAACGATTTCTTCACGCTGCAGTTTTTAGTGAAAATTCAGCAGTTGGAACAAATTTCGCTGCCATTGTCTCAAGCCCAAAAGATCAGCGAAACTAACTTGTGATTAACCACATCAGATACAAACTTACTTAACCAACTTCCGTAAGGATGAATCAGCGATTAGCAGTGATTTCTTCCGTAGAATCTTTCTCTTTTCCCATCGGTCAATGATATGCTTCAACTCAGTCATCATCTTCAACTGATGTACGACCGTTTTGGACGCTATTGTACCATTTGTAAACCTCTCGTTCATGCGTACGAGACTTACCAAAAGCTTTCTGTAACATTTTGCCAATTTATAGTACGTTACCTTATTCTTACACAAAATTGAACGCAAGTTCTTTGATCCTATGTTATAAGATTGTAGAAAATCGACTAATCCAATCATAACATATTCAGCTGTCAAAACTAAATTACCCATCCAATATGGCCACAGAATTAGGTAATTGTTGCAGACCGGTGAACCAACATTCCAAAAGAGTTTTTGAATGGCACATTTATAGTGCGATTACGTCAAAAAATTGTATACTCTTTTTGATTAAACTTCATATTAGTTCCTAGTGTACTTGTGATCGTAAACTTGTGTTGTTTTCAATAAACGTAAGGTAACATGTAATAATACGTAAACTAGGTCAGTGGGTAAATTAGTTTTAAAGAATGCAGAAGGGAAACAGTTAACAAATCTAGAACATGAAGTCGTATTGAAGCTTATTGTAAAGTTATAAACTCGTTTTAAAGTTTCAACGCAACAGAATAACAAGAACTCATATGCTAAATTACAGATTACGTCGTTATATATTTTTTCTGAAGTAAACGATGCTTAGACGATTCTTGTAATATTTATATACATATTTTTCGGACGTCCATAGTTTGTTTTCGATATAGGTTAACTGTCTGAGTCTGATCAATCGCGCATTTGGCTGCAGACCAAGCTGTCTTCAAGGGTTTAATTTGCTTCACTACGAGTTAGTTTATGGGAGCTCCATTATGTGGCATATTCTCCTCGGTAAAACTGTCTATGACAGATTTCTACTGGATGTTCTCCATTTTTTCGGTGTATACATTGGTCTTCATGTGATTACAGCTCCCGCCGTTTTTTATGTCATAAAGCATTCAGTCTGTTCTTTTCCCCGTCTTCTCTTTCCTTCCACCTTTCTCTCTATGATCGTTAGCTGCAGACACTTTCTACGCAGAATATATGTCTCAACCAAAATGTTTTTCTCTTATTACTTTCATTAGTTTTCTTTCCTCTCCATCGTTTCTCACCACCAGTTCACCTTATTCGTTCTTCGTCACACCACATTTCTAAGCTGTCTAGGTATCTTTCAATGTTGTTAGTGGTCCATGTTTCGCTGCCACGTAAAACAGCTCTCCAAATAAAACATATAGCAAATCTCTTTCTCATGTGGCATATAGCCGCGTGCAAATGAATGTGGCTGTTATTCGAAGGAAGGACATCCAGAAGTAACACCTAAAAGTGGAAGCCAAAAACGAACGGAAATGCTTTATTCCTACATGCAGCTTTCGGACAGTAGACCGTAGCGAATGGTGTGCTGTCTAGAGAACTTCGCATCTACTAAATTTGCGCCGTGTGTTTCATTCTTTTTACACAGTGATGATTTGTTTTCTGTACATTCATTTGGAACCAGGAACCAGAATCATTTTCCTGTAAATCACGATTTTCCGTACCTTCTTTAACTCGTATACTCCTCACAATAAGATGATGGGCTTCCGTTATTGTTTGCTATTTTTCTGCAAACTTTTAACTGACAACTTACGACGTCTAATACGCTATTCAAGTCTCTTTAACATTAGCACGTTTTCATAAACATTAGACATTTTGTATAGTATCGTCTAAAACGGTAATATTCTGCAGTAATCGTCTTTTAGAACTTTAATTTAGTTTCAACCTTCGGGTTAACGGCCAACTGTTGACCTATATATCTTGTTCGTATGGTGGATGTTTATCTAGTAGGTTTTAAGTGGTTCAGTGAAATATACACATTACACACGTACATAAAGACGAGATACACACAATAGAGAAAGAAGAGATGATTTCTTTAGCCAGAAATGAATTATGTAAGTTGATGAACATAGCAACCAAAGCAAGATTAAGTTAATTTTGTAAGAGCTCAGTGTAAAACAGAATTAGTATGTATTAATTTTCTGAACGAATGAATTCACACATAACAGTAGTCAAGGAAACATTAGTAAAATGAAGTATGTTAACTGTTGTAAAAGCCTGGTAAAACACAACTACAAAAGCTAGTTTCGTAAGAGGTATGTCGATATTGCCATTAACGTTTCAACAGCACATTGTATAGTAGGAGGGTGTTGTAGGTTTTTTTTTTGAAATCGGTTTAGTCTGTATATATGTTACACACATCCAGGTGGCCGGGTAATAGTACAGCTGGCTCCCTTTATCTTACTGCAGATAACAATTCATTGCCCTTTCAGGTTATCACAGAGTATAACGTTAATTACAGTCAGATTGTCGCCTAAGCAATCCACCCAATACGCAGCCATGTGTCATCTACAATAGTTGTTTGCATTGTTCTTTTTTTTACTGTTTTAGTAGGTGATCTAATAATTTACGCTCATCACAAGACATCCAGTAAATACGTATCGTCTAAGTGAGTCATAATTGTTCGTTGTGATGGCGGTTTTTTAAATTATTAATCGCAATAATGTTTCAGTTTAATAAACAGGGATAAACGGAGTATTTGAAATACAGTTAATATTATCCATTGAAATGTTAATGCAGGCATGCGCGCGTTTGTTTGTGGTAGTCCTATTTATAAAGGATGTATGTATATAACATATAAACATACACATCTACATGTGTTCACATAGTAAAATCACTCTTTATTCCCGCATGTGGACATCACCACGTCGAGTCCCAAGTCTCAGAACTGTACAAATGGAAAATTATCTCTGTTCGTCGGGGCAATATAAAAATCCGGACAATTTTATATCATATGTGTACGTGAGCCAATTAAGAAATTTGTTTAATTTAAAATCTACGAACCTGCGTAAGAAAATTGACAAGAAGTTCTTATAAACTTACACAGACGTGTATCGTCACAGATTTTGTGATTTGTGGGCAAGAAAAATTACAGATTAGTTAAAAAAACCATAAGCGTCAGATAACTTGTTCAGTAAATGTTAAGCCTAATTAATTAATAAGGTTTTAATAATATTTACATAATTTTCTACAGAATATAAGTTGTGTGCAAGCTATTCGCATGTTTCAGTGGACTATCGAATGTTTTGATTTAATTTTACGAAAACAAAGTATAACTCTGTGTGTGTGTGTGTGTGTGTGTGTGTGTGTGTGTGTGTGTGTGTGTGTGTGTGTGTGTGTGTGTGTGTGTGTGTGTGTGTGTGTGTGTGTGTGTGAAATGACGGTCGTAGTTTAAATTACATTTGTATAGAATAATGTCTCAAACTTATTGGTTTCCCGCACCATTTGAACATTGCCTGACAGAATACGGCACCCGTAATTTTACAGTTCTGCTAGCTAACCAATTTTTCGTTTGTATTTAGTCTGAGTAACCATATAATTTTTAGGTGCACTGTGGGGTAAAGCATTGCATTTTTAACTTGCTCTTACATGTTGCAAAACATGTTAGGACGTTGTAAGAATATTTTCATTTTAATGTCTAAGATCTCCCGGCCGTCACGGTAATATCGCGGCACATTTTTGGGAGTCCCGTATATAAGTTGTAGTGTTCTGTATAAATATAAAACTTCGTTTTACACGTATTCTACTACATTACTATAACTTATGCAATTCCTGCATACATGGTGATAGTAGGCCCTACACTGCTGAGAGTACGTATATAAGCACTCGGCGTGTATGGCCAGCCGCCCATCGCACACAACGAATGCCTTGCCACCTGTTCGTGCCGTACACCTGCTGCTAACGCTACCACTGACAGGCCACTCGGAACAACAGTGGAACTTTTTCAAAACAAACCTTATTATACCTTTTTAGAGTCTTTTACACATAATCTCCGCATTCGATAATTCACGGTAAATTTTCATCTTTTAGTGAAGAGTATAGTTTATACATTGTCTACAGTAGGAAAACTTGTGGTGAATGTTGTACTCTTTGTTGTTGTATACTCTTTCACCCAAGCGTAGGTATATAACGGTATCAAACGGTAATTTCGATATTTCAAACTAAGTACCCTTTCGCAATGCAGTTTACGCGTACGTGTGACAACACCGTCGTCTGTCAGATGTATTCAGATAGACATAATGTTATTGGATGACCGCGATAGCACTGCCGCAGAAACTGCTTGTTTTGTAAACATTCAACGGCACGGCTTTATCAGGGATGTCACGAATAGCTTGGATTAATTAATAGTTAACAATGTCATTGTAAGACTGGAATGGTTGAAGCAGAATTGAGGTTTAAGATTCTAATAGAACTTCTTTTTAATATGTATGTATTGATTATAAAAGTGAGGCAGACTTTAATTATTATGAAAACATTAATTTTTATTTAAGTAAAATACAGTAGTAAAAGTAGATCCTATGGGAATTATAGTTACTTGTACGAACGAACAGTGTAATACTGTACATAAAAATTGTGTACTTTGCACTCGAGCGATTAGCCAGAGGCGTGGTTCCGGTTTCAGAATAATAATACAAAATGTATAACCTCACACGCACACGTCATGACTAGTGTAAATTCATTATATAGAGAGTGCTGACAGAAATATCCTATTCAACATGATTCAGCGCGCAGAAACTTGTATTTGAAGAGTTGCTGCTATTAAAACGAGAATCAGAAATTATAGCAAAAATAGGGGCTTTGATTGTAATTTGACGCCAAGGGCCCGACGTATTGAGGAAGTGTTCCATATGAAAGTCAGTAGTCCGAATAAGAGAAAGCTCTTTCCCTCTCATTCGTTCTCGCCCTTCAAGTGAGCGTTGGCAAGTGTACCAATGTAGGCAGGCTGATGAGGTAGACATCCAGACATGTTGGGACATGTCTGAATTCATCGTAATCCAAGCATTCATAGTCCCAAATGATATAGATAGCGAACTACAGCAAACTTAGAATATCACGCCACACAAAAGTAGCGATGATAACGATTGTTAACGTATTGGAGTTCCAAGCCATCAGGTTAGCAAGCGTCTACAACAATAACGTTATATCACCACGATTTATTTATTGAAAAGATTCCATTAGTGGCTAGTCGTTGCTTTAGAAATTAAAGAAAATAAAACAATTCATCATAACCTAACAAATTCAACAAAATCTAAAACCATCTGTCAGTAAAGTCACAACGATACGAATCGGCACAAACGACGGGCGCTCTATTACTATATCTATTTAACTTTTCTGTCGTCAAGAAGACAGACTGGTACACTATGAAACAGAAGAGTGTGAACGGACCAACTGGTGGAATATAGCCGTCGACAGAGGATGGATGTTATTGGGAAGAGTAGAACTCTTGATGTACCCACATCAGACTTGTTATTTTTTTTTTGTCATACTACACGACCACATATCTCATAAATTTTTCAGGAAAATAGTACGTATTCAGACCTCTCTGCCGATTGAAGGTGTCGGGTAAATACGTACACGAACCACCTATAAACACCAGTCAGCATCGAGGAGCTCGGAGAAATTGCGCTACACGCCAGTGAGGAGCAACCCCCGGCGGCCTCGTCATTGTATAAGACATTTCGGTCTTGTCATTGAGTCCGACATAACAGCTGCGATACAATCAAATTCCGATTAGCCCAACTACCGCAGTAAGATTCCCTGCACCAGGGTGGAAGTCTTCGCAACGAAGACCGCAATTGACGGTATAGATCGTCCAACCTTTAGTTCTGAATTCTTAGTTACGTTATATAGCTAAGATGTAATCGTTGAGTAAAAATGATTCGAAGTATTCCTTTATATTTGTGTTTTGTATTCTTTTTTATCAGGTCGCACGTTGTTTGCACATTAACGATGCGTCATTGGCTGGCCAAAGTTTCGTGTTACTGTAGTCGCGACGGACATACTGGTGCCCTCATATTATGTAGGCCTACACTTCCTCAGTAAACAACTGAATTTGTGCACAATTCCAAGTGTAGGTTACCTGTACACTTTTCAGAATTGTAATCTTCATAAACATTTACTTACACCTTTTGTGTTAATAATTTTGTCTAAATTGTATGTGTTCATGGAAGATTAACGACAGTTTCTAATCAGTGGTTACAACTGAAGTCGTAGACATCTTCCGTGTCTCTTTTCGTTTGTATTTCTTTCTTTATTTATTGTAACGCATGTTTTTCTCTGTATATTACTAGTTGTTCTGTTCCAGAATATAGTAACATTTTTATAAACCGGTTTTCATTATATCTGTCAGTTAATAAATAGTGCTTTATTTGTAAGTAAACTGTTGAAAATGTGCCTACTCTTTATGCACGCTTCTGTTCTTGCAATGACCTTTGCTTTTCTGTGTGAATATGAATGTTTCTTGTCGTATCAGATTGTTATTTTGAGATCTGTGATATATCCAAATGGATTTGATGGATGATGTTTGAAACATGTCGGGTAAGATTCTGTGCTCCAGGGTGGACGTCTACGTAGTTGACGGTATATATCAGTTATGTTTTGGCTACATGATTTACTACCCAAAACTTTATTCCATTTTTCGAGGAAATGAATATTCCATTTTTTCTTATTTGAAGAAGAAAAAGAATCAATAATATATAAGAGGAAGTAACGTCAGCCGCCGGACTCGTTAAAGCTTGGCGCATTGAAGGTTTACATGTAAGTCAAACGTTACGATAAGTCATAAGTCTGTGATTAATATGGTTTTGTTCTTTATTGAAACAGAATGATCACTTTTTTTAAAGAAAAACTGCAGCGCTGTGCGAGAGAGATTGAAGACACAAGAATTATGTTTGTCGAAAGCAATGTTAGTAGTCCGGTTGCGATTTGTTTTCAAATACTTTCCTGCAAATTCATACAGTTACACAAATTCTTTAAGTGTATGTATATTTTTGATTACATGGAATGCTTTGCATGCAACTTAATTTATGGCTCAAACAAAATTAAGGTGAGAAGGGCAGTGGTGGGCTTACAGTTAGAGAGATTCTGAAAACGCAATTAAGTGTAGTAGTCTTCCATCAAATACAAATAACGATTTCAAGAAAGTTAATTCTATTTTGTGGCCCCGAGATAATGTAGCTTACAAATTAGCAGATTTTCGTTGTTTAAGTAATTTGAAAAATTCATGTGATCAACTAGGTCCGTATAATTGATGTCAAATACTTAAGAAATGTTGTACCGAAAGCGCGAAATAACACACTCTCTCTCTCTCTCTCTCTCTCTCTCTCTCTCTCTCTCTCTCTCTCTCTCTCTCTCTCTCTCTCTCTGATTGATTAACGGTGTCGTAAGACATAAACGACAGTTTTGATGAAATAAAATTTTAAAATTAAAGAAACGAGGTCACATTGACTGGAAAGTAGAGCAAGTACATTTTTCTTGGAAGGGCGTACAATAAGATTTAAGAGGGATAGAGCTGGTAGTTTGGTAGTTCCTCCCTTTCTGCTTTGTATATAGAACACAATTGTTAGCCTGACACACATTATGAATTATTACTACACGGTGGTGGCAATGAGATGTACTCTAACAGCTCTTACTGTTTACCGTATAATTTCTTACATTTTAATGTTAATATAATTGTTATCACAGAGAAGACAAAGAATAGTCGGGAAGTAGACACGTGAGCTACGAAGTGTGGCTGTAGGGCTAGATAATAGAGAACTAGATTTCTAGTACCGTTATTTTGTAAATAATTTTGCAAAGTAATCACTGTCGGTTCATTACTACATAAATAGTAACGTAATACACGAATGCCGGCGGTAGTTAAATACAGAAAGAGACTACAAAATTTATAGTAAAAATATATATATATATATATATATATATATATATAATGTCTATGCCGTTAATGATACAAGAACGAGATTGCATGCTACTGTTGATTAGATAGATACCAATTCATGCGTATTCCCATTTTCTTGTTCTTGGTTTAAACAGATTTAGTCACATCATAAGACTTCACTTGTATACGTAGGTTCAACTACGTTATTCTGAATGGATAAGCCATTATTCTCGTTACAACGTAGAGAGTCGCATATATTGTGCACGCAAACAAACAATGCCAATGCATAAATATTTTTGTACGTTGCGTGTTGTAACCTATTTGTAGCAAGTTGTTCGTTGTGGGAATGTAAGCCGACTGAAGTGTGCGCGCGCGCGCGCACGTTTATTGAGAGTAACCTTGGAAGGACAGCACACGAAATTATATTTGTTTGAATGCGACTTTGATTCATTAAAAGTGTCTTCATACTTATGAAAAGTAGACGTGGTCTTTTGTGTCGGAGGGTGGGAGCGAAGAAAAATGAAGTCGAGCGGCATCCTGATGAGCGCGCTACTGTCTGTTCTGATTTCCTTCCAGGATGTTCACACAGCTGCCGCTCGTTTCGAGAAATTATGCATCCAGCGCTTCCGTTAAGACGCTTCTTTTTCTGCATAACATGACGAACGTATTACGTGAGAAATCGGCGTACGACTTAACATGTGTTCCTTCCACCTATGTTCCCGGGTAACGTGCCGGCTAAGAAACACATGCACATATCGAAGTTTCTTCACTGACCAGTAAAGTAATTTAATTGTTACTTCCAACGGCGTGTGACCAAGAGGGGGCACGCGTGTATTGCGTTGTGGCACGCTTCGTTCACATTGCTCACTGTACCGTGTGGTTCGGCAACTCAAGTATTTTGCGAGCTTCACTGTCTAGCCTGTTTTAACCAACAACAGTAGGCCGTATTAGAAAACTTACATAAGATCCTGTCGTTTTAACGCTCTACAAATAATTATGATGAATAATTTATCACAGTAAAAGCTTCAAAAACTTGATTTAAAAATTTGGCAACGAAAATGTGCGTACATAGACAGGCTCGCTACAGGCATCTTGAAGCCTGCTAGATGCTTGGCAATCCGTGAGTAGTACTGTATATATGAAATCGACCTAAGCTTTTGACAGGCGTACAGAGGGAAGTGTAGTGGCGGAAGAATGTTTAGAAAATTTATATTGTTTAGAAATAATATTAGGACATTTTTCTCCTTAATTGGTAACATGTAAATTAAAAAAAAATTACGCTCAATACGTGTGAAATGGTCATTTAAGATGGAAGTTATACTTTAAGTAAAATGTAAGCTAGTAAGAGAATGAATAGATTTCTGATAGTTTAGATAGTAATTGTGTGTTATTATAATCTGATACGGGAGTAGTTAATCCCTAAGTCGATTTTATTTAGTACATTTTGTGTTGGATATTTCTATCTCCTTCCACCATATTTTAGATTTACAGACTGGTACGATTTCTACCTTGCTGTTGGAGTTGATGTCTTCATGTTTTTTTTTTAACCGTGTAACGGCCTATAAGGTTACGGCCGTTACTTAAAATTTAAAACTAGACGCTTGGCCTAGATGAAGCGAAAATGTGCTGAAGCCCAGAGTGACAGGACTTGCAATAAAACACTCATTTAAACCATAACAACCTTTTATTAGCGTGTCTTCATTTCATCATCATAACATGTTTTACTACAGTGTTCAAACGATTTAATTCTTGATTGATCAAACAGTATAACAATTGGATGCCTTTAACACAGTTCATAATACAAATCAGAAATATCCATAGGACATGTTCTAACAAAATTTTAATCATTATAAATATGAAAATACTATTTATGTGTTTGCTTTTTATATCAACTAATATATATATATATATATATATATATATATATATATATATATATATTTCAATCACTTTCTGCTACAGTCCGTTTCTTGATGTATATAATACTTTAATATTTATACTAAATTTGTTTTTTCTATTTGGGACATGTTTCGAGAGTTCCTGTTCTCTCATCTTCAGCCTTCGCCATCTTGTTTCTGGTGAAGTATTTGTGTGTTGGCTGCTGGATGTTATTAAGGTTGTTTGTTGGTCTTTGGTCTTTTAAAGTTGTATTATTGTGTGTGGTTGTGGTATATGTTTTTGTATTTTGTGTATTTTCGATGTTGAGTGCTTTGAATATTGTGTCATGTTTTGTATTGATTTGTATTTGTTCTGGTATTAGTTTGTTTTGTGTTTTATGTTTGTATATTTGTAGATTTTCCCAAATGTTCATTATGGTGCCTTTGTGTGGTATATGTTTTATTAGTGATACATTGGTTATGTTTGGGAATTCGTGTCCTGTGTTTATTGCATGTGTGGCTAAATTGGATTTATATATTTCTGGTTTTTTGTATGCGTTTAGGTGTTCAAAATAACGTTTTTTCAGCTGTTTTTTTGTTTGTCCTATGTAACATTTATTGCAATCTTGGCATTCAATTTTGTATATACCATTAGTTGTTGTATTATCTTTGTTGTGTGAGCTATTTAGAATTTGTAATTTATTTTTATTAGTTTTGTATGCTATTTTTATATCTGTGTTTTTAAATAGTTTTGTTAGTTTTGTCATTTTATTATTTATGTATGTGAATGTGGCCCATTTTTTGTTGTTGTTATTGTGAACAACACATAAATAATAACAACAACAAAAAATGGGCCACATTCACATACATAAATAATAAAATGACAAAACTAACAAAACTATTTAAAAACACAGATATAAAAATAGCATACAAAACTAATAAAAATAAATTACAAATTCTAAATAGCCCACACAACAAAGATAATACAACAACTAATGGTATATACAAAATTGAATGCCAAGATTGCAATAAATGTTACATAGGACAAACAAAAAAACAGCTGAAAAAACGTTATTTTGAACACCTAAACGCATACAAAAAACCAGAAATATATAAATCCAATATAGCCACACATGCAATAAACATAGGACACGAATTCCCAAACATAACCAATGTATCACTAATAAAACATATACCACACAAAGGCACCATAATGAACATTTGGGAAAATCTACAAATATACAAACATAAAACACAAAACAAACTAATACCAGAACAAATACAAATCAATACAAAACATGACACAATATTCAAAGCACTCAACATCGAAAATACACAAAATACAAAAACATATACCACAACCACACACAATAATACAACTTTAAAAGACCAAAGACCAACAAACAACCTTAATAACATCCAGCAGCCAACACACAAATACTTCACCAGAAACAAGATGGCGAAGGCTGAAGATGAGAGAACAGGAACTCTCGAAACATGTCCCAAATAGCAAAAACATCTTGAGGTAAATTTAGTATAAATATTAAATATATATATATATATATATATATTCAATCTGTATCAATCACAATTACTAATATTATCAACAATGAAAATTCATCAAGCAGTACACAAGTGGATGCCTTTTAACACAGTTAAGAATATAGATCACAGCACTTGTTCTAACAATTTTTTAATCATCACAAATATGAAATACTGTGTATACGTGGATTCTATCTTTTTATGGTTTGAAAACCGGTGGAGTGTTGTTGTAGAGGTTTAATAAATGGAATCCTCCCACCTATGCTTTTGAAGAATGGTAATGCCCGTTAGAGCCTGTGAGGAAGAGTGTGGTGATGTGCTGGCGAATTCCGAACTCCTGTCTGTCTCCTTCTGGGCAGCTGTCTTTTTTGGTGTTGTGGAGCATCTCTTAAGTCTGACGGCGATGGGGAGCGTTCTAGTGTACAGCTCTGTCGATGGTGACGGATGTTGTTGTCATCATCATCTCTGCATCACCCTTTCTCTCGACTGGACGAGGACCCTGTAGCATTTTTTTTATTGTAGTGGGCCGTCAGGAAATACAACTACCCCAATTCTCTCTCGCCTCGTAACGCCGAGACCACACACACACACACACTGTCACAATTTTTTATCCACACTACTACTCTGTTATTAGCGATACTGTTCCGTGTAATAAGCAAGCTTGAAAATTCGCATTTACCTTTTCATTAACATTTACAAATTCAAAACATTTAGATTAAATTACTTTTAAAATTAGTTTTACTTTTACTTCTTTTACATTTCACATTTACTTTTTAAATCTCAATCATTTAAGTGGAAATCGCTACGTGCTCTCAGATATACCGGAAGTAACGTGTGAGTCACACACATACACAAATTAGCACGCCTTCTCATTATTAAAATAGAATAATTTAACACAATTAACACACATGACCCCTTATTAAATTAACAGCAAATAATGTGATGATTCTCACCTGAGGCACTTTATAAAATTACGAACTCATAGTAGTAGAACAAATTATCTGCCACGCCGTCAGACCTCGAAACGTTCAGTCGAAAGGATGGAGATGAAATTAGGACGAACCGCTTGTTCTTCTAACTGACCATGCCACAAAAAAAAGCTTGTTGAGGATTGAGAAACGGCTGTTCAGACGCTGACTAACTATATCGCGTCGTCGTTCAAGGTCACGGCATGCTGATCAAGTCAGCGTTGTGCTGGCGGGACGACCTTTCAAATCCCGGCACAACCGTCCCAAGGATCGTTTTGGTTGATATTCAAATACGTTTTTAATAAATACGAGTAGGGTCCGTTCTTTCTAGGTGATTGCCTATTATGTAGTGTATTCTTTCGTCTTTTCATTAATTAATGCTTTGTATTTGTAACTCGGCAACGTATATCGGTATTTCTTATCCATTTTGATGTATCCTGCCGTAGACCTGAGGAACCTCATATTTCCGCTGTTTGTATTCGCACTTGTTTTGCTTTTGTTGAAGTCCGTGCCTCACTTCCATACATTAGGTGGCTACGGTTTTATAGAACTTCATTATCTTATCTGTCCTTATTTCATTTTCGATGTTCTATATCTTGTGTCGTTAATATAGTCGAGTATTCCGATTTCGCTGTTCACATGAACGTCTTCATCAAACGACAATGTACACTTTAAAAAAATTAACGTATTCACTCTTTCAATACGTTAATTATCAGTAACTGTTTTACACCGAATGGGCTCCATGTCGTTAAATGGCTTGTCTTTAGTTTTCTGCGTTGTAATTGTAAGATTATATCATTTAGGAAGTAAGTGCGGTTTATAGGTGGCGTTCTGTCGAATCTTCACAGTGAGTTATCACTCGGCGATTAAGCCAGTAAACATTACATTTCTGATGTTGTTTAAACAGGAAGTGTAGGGTTCCAAGTTTTTATGTCCAGTGCCTTAACACGTTGTCTGTGCAAATTGACAGCTATCAGGGTCACAGCTGGCTGCCTTTTAAGTCTTTACAAACGACCACTAGATGGCGCTAGTGAGATGTGACATTATCATTGTTGAAACATTTGTCATATGTTATTTGTAAAACAATTGCAGCTCAGATATTGGCCGAGTAGTTTGTTTACAGTGAGCGTTTAAAACAAAAGTGTTTGTGAAAAAATGGAAATTTCATGTGAAGGTTTTCGTTGGATGATTTTTACGATTTTAATAAAGGCCTAACTCAACAACAATGCCTCGAATCGCTTCGTACAACTTTTGGTAATCAATCACCATCAGAAAAGACTGTTTACAATTGGTTTGCGGAATTTCGCCGTGGTCGTGCTTCAGTCAGCGATGAATTTCGTGAAGGTCGACCTAAATCGGTTATTGTTCCCAAAAACATCGATGCTGTGCACAACATGATTAAAGAAGATCGGCGTGTGACTTACCGTGAGATCCTTAGGCATATCGAAGACTGCAGTACATTCGATTTTACATGAACATTTAGATGTTAAAAAGATCTGTTCCCGATGGATTCCGCATAATTTGACCGAAACTCAAAAACAGGCTCGTGTCAATTGGTGTAAGGAAATGATCCAAAAATTCGACCGAGGAAATGCAAAATCCGTATACAACATCGTAACAGGAGACGAAACCTGGATATATTCGTACGAGCCGGAAACTAAGCAACAATCAACTGTTTGGGTGTTCCAAGATGAACCGAAGCCAACAAAAGTGGTTCGTTCACGAAGCACTTCCAAGAAAATGATCGCTTGTTTCTTTGCTTACACAGGACATGTCACGACCATTGCTTTAGAGGATCGAAGAACAGTTAATGCTGAATGGTATACAACAATTTGTTTGCCACAAGTCATCGATGAAATCAGGAAACACAACCGAAAACGTCGCATCATTCTTCATTACGACAATGCCAGCTCTCACACAGCACGTCAAACAATTGATTATTTGAAGGAGGAAAACATCGAATTAATGTCTCATTGCCCGTATTCACCTGATTTATCGCCAAACGACTTCTTTTTGTTCCCGAATGTCAAACAAAAAATGCGCGGACAGCGATTTTCATCACCTCAAGAAGCTGTTGAATCCTTCCAAAACCATATTTCTGAGGTACCAACATCAGAGTGGAAAAAATGTTTCGAGACTTGGTTCGAACGCATGCAAAAATGTGTAAATCTCAAAGGCGAATATTTTGAGAAACAATAAAACGATTTGTATCAAAAAATGTTTTTTCTTTCATTGTCTTTGTAAAAACTTAAAAGGTAGCCTATGTAATTTTGTTTATGGCAGTGGTTGAGTCTCTATACATTTGTATTACCCGTATCAAATATGGATTACTCTGTTTCCTTTTATGTACCATAATATTTTTCTTTTAACTTTATCAAACGGTTTAATGTAATCTGCATAGGAGAGATGAGTTTTGTTTCTGAGATTGTCGATGTTTGTCAGTTATTTGGTTAATAGCGAAAATGCCCGCGTATGATCTTTCTTGTTTAGCCGTTCAACATAAAGTGGTTTCAGAAACTACTTAACAAATTCAGGAACCAGATAGTGATTCCTGAAGAATGGAGAATGCCCATTGTAGTGCATATTTTAATATTTGAGAGCCTGTATGTAATATTTATATAACCGTTTGAAATAAGTTGGCATCTTGCTCGAGATGTAAACCAAAAGTTACATGAACGGTGTGATATTGAATGCTCAAACCGTATGCTATGATGCGACTTTTAAATATCGTAATTATAAAAAAAAAGTTACTGCTTATTTAATCTGTAATTCTTTATTGATTCTATGTTAATTATTTATTGATTTTATGTAATTCTTCTCTGTATTGATCCAGTAATTTTTTAATCAAACAGTGCATTGCTAAATACTGTATACAGCAGCGCATAGTTTACACACATACCCGTTGGTGTGAGCGCGTATATGTGTGTTGAACTGGTCCTCAGATTTTACCAGCGTCTCTTAATTTCTTTAATTATATTAGTTCAAACTTATCGTATTATATACAGTGCAACGATTTGTTTGGGTCAAATCCGTTTTGATTAGATATTTTTTTATCAGAGTCGTGTTGATAATTAGTAATTATTTTTGTTAGCGTGCGTTGTTTCAGATATTTATTCGTTGGCAATCAGTACATACCGCACGTATGACAAATAGTAGTTACAATATATTTTTAATCAGCTTGCTCTACTGGAGTTTTCAAAACTTGTGCTCAGGGGATGCATCTGTAAAATTTGTTAACTTTCAGTAGTCTAACTAAAGTGCGTATTTGCGAAGCAGTAATAAATTTATATTTCAAGCGAACAAGATTGTGCCAATGCAGGTTGGTTGATGCGACAGTTTGTTGTGGCCGCAAAGTTTTACCTCGGGGCGACCGTAACCTTTTGCTCACCCCATCACGGCTCTAAGTTTTCATGGGCGACCTCAGGCTCGCAACGGAGGAACCGCATCCTGGCTTCCTTGGGCGCAAACACGTGACCGCTTTGGATAGAGAGACAAACAGGAGTTGGACGGGGTCTGTCGCGGCGCCCTGGTTTGTTTGCGTTGACCAGGCCGGAGCCCAATGAACGCCAGGTTCTTACAGTGCAGCTCGGTTGTTCATTCGGCACAAGGTTTTAGGGTGCGATCCACGAATACACGATAAGCTTGTAAACCATGGGGACATCTCTTGAATGAATTGCTCCAGCCAGTCGTCAGGCCTGAGGCGCGCCCCCATGGCATCGACCGCCCGGAGACGAGCTGTCCGTAACGATAGGCTGCCACTATTAGGGCGAATGGCTCCCGCAATTAGGCGCTTGCACACCTCGCAGTTCAAGCGTCTTCCGTATCTGTATGCGTAGGTTAGTAGATTGTTTCCCATGAAATTGCCACTCGATTAAGTCGCGTCGACGTTGTAGTATGTATAATATTTTCTCAGCTTTCATGTAGCTTAAATCGTGTAATATATGTTAACGCATCAATACGGGGAATGTGTAGGATATTTTCTTATGTAGACAGAGAAATGGTACAAGCATGGAAATATGGAGATGTTATTGTTGAAAACAATTTCTGGAATTTCATCGGGCGGGAAATCGATGTTCTGCTGTAGCGGTGGAATGTTCAGAGTGGGCTGTAACTTAACGTTGTTATAAAATGAATGTGAATATAGTCTGATTACATTTAAATCTCACAGTAATACGTAGGATTTTGTCACAAACTGTTGTTTATTGAATTTCCACCTTTGGTTGCCCTGTTTGTTAGTGAGATTGTCGATTGAATTGGTTTCATTTAATTAAACAAAATTAATTATTGTTTATAAAAGGGAAATAAAATGGTTTTACTCAAGTAACTAATAGGAACTGTGTGTATCAATTTTTGTTACGATTAATTCACATAAGTTATAAGTGATTCCTTCCATCGTTATAACGACACAAAATTTGTAATTTCTAAATTTTAGGTTTGAATGTTTATTTCAGTTGGCATCTAAAATATGTTATTTTGATATTTCAGTAATAATTTGTAATACAGGCAGTGTATTTTCTGACTTACGCAGGAAAATTTTGTGAAACCACTGAATGTTTTTTTTCTCTTGTAGTAGCCAAAATATTAGGTTATTTCTGATAGGAAATCAACACTAGAGGTTTTTATATAGTACCCAGTGAGCAGTGTATATATATCTGCAACGTAGCACTACGAATGTGAACGGTTTTAGCTTACACTGCTGCTAACTTTTATCTAAAAAGTTTTTCATTAGCTTCATTTGTAAAAACGTTAAATGCACTTTTACATATTTCTGGCTTTTTGGTCTTCGCGGTGTCGGTGTTGTGGGCGGTAGGATGATTGCAACGTTCGTGGGTGATGTTGTTTTCCGTGCGTTTTGGGGGAAACATTTATATTTTGTTCATCAGGAACGCGATTCATAATCCCAGTGAAAGTCGCTGATCGTGATAAACTAAAGCGCATCAGAACCATATTCCATAACTTAATTTTGAAAATACTGTACAATATTAACATTTCTCTATTTTGTACAGTCGCAAAGTAATAGTTTATTTTTTGATTTCACGAACGGAACAAAAGATTCCGAAAATGTATTCACGAGATTATACGTATGTATGTTTGTAAATATGTTATGCGCGCGTATGTACGTTTTCTGTGTGTGTGTGTGTGTGTGTGTGTGTGTGTGTGTGTGTGTGTGTGTGTGTGTGTGTGTGTGTGTGTGTGTGTGTGTGTGTGTGTGTGTGTGTGTGTGTGTGTGTGTGTGTGTGTGTGTGTGTGTGTGTGTGTGTGTGTGTGTGTGTGTGTGTGTGTGTGTGTGTGTGGAGAGAGAGAGTTGAAGATTTCAGTCGGTTTGTGGTTTTTTTTGTAGTGGTCCCCGTGAATACATATAAACGTAGAATGTTTATATATTTCAGCATCCGAAAGTAACGGATTATCGTTATAAACATATAATACGTACTTACAGTTTCAGTATATGAATCTATTCGTAGAAACAAGCCAGATTTACGGAAGAATAAGTTATTGCACCCCTGATTATGTAAGACAAAAGTACCTTAAAATACCAAAAGTCAAGTAGTTATCAGTTTTCATTTTATTTTTTAACCTTATTTATCCACTGGAAATAATATGGATTAGAGCGTCCATAAACTTTGTCCTCTTTATGAAGTTTTTAACCTCCGCTCCACAGTCCGTTAAGGACCAAGGAGTACCGCGCGGCTTTTGTGTTAGTGTGACGGTGTATGGCTAGTACTACGCGCCACCAGCCGCTAGTTGCGGTATTCACGACCAGGAGGAGGCGCTGTTTCTCAGCGCCTACTCAGTTTGCCTCACGACGCTGAGTGCACGCCGTATGGAGCCTCCGCCGGGAATTGAACCCGGGACCACGAGCGCATCAATCGCCCGCGTTAGCCACTAGACCACCTGGAGGCTCTCCCCTTTATGAAGTAAATAAAAGAATTCTAAAAGTGTACTTTACTTTTTTTTTTAAATGAATAACCACTCTATAGTAAATTCTTTCTACACACTAATAAGGCATCTGCAACGGCTAGTCTTTCTGTGGTCTGGCATTATGCGCGCGTGAAAGTGTAGGAGACTAAAACATTCTCGAAGTCGGTCGCGTTTCAGCCTTTGCCTGCGTCCTAAGAAATACGCTTTTGTTTTAAATATTTATCACTGATTGACCTTCCGATTTCTTTGGTTTGAGTATTTGAGCTCTTTCCTGGCTCTTGTACCTTGCGGCGTCTACTCCGTTGCCTACCTGCTGTTGTTATTAATACCTACTTCAGTACACATTCGCGTGATATGCCGTTACCAAGCTAACTGCATTTATGATGCGGTTAGTGTAGTTGTTTATTTTGTATAATATTCAAGCGGTCTTTGAATGTGTTTGACATTCAAGGAACGTCAATAAACTTTAATCTACTCTCTAGTTGGTTTGTTTGTTTTGATTATACTATAATGTATTTTAGTATACATTATAAAACTTACAACTTTTTGTGGATTACTGAAATTGTTCAGCGACGTATGCTCAGTTAGTATGGTCGTGACTACAGCGAACACTCGGCTTTGTTTGCTGGAATATTTAAAGGCCAACAAAATTGAACACAGAATTTTGAATTTTCGGCCAAAAACTATTTAATCAGTGTACTTGACCAAAATTCATTATATATATGGACTTGGCCTAAACTCTCTTAATCATGACAATTATATTTAACTGGTTGAAACCATTCTCTTAACGTACTAATTGTGTCTCGCGTGCACGCGCGCGCTAGGATTACCCTCGTTATATTATTTTTGTTTTTTGTTAGTGACGTGTGAAGTGTGCTTGAGCTAGTCACCCCGTGCTATAATAATCGTCAGTCAGTTAGGGCGTTGTGGCAGTAGTTGTTAATGAATTAATCAATACCGTGTAATTACACAAACACCCCATCATTTCAGCGCTGCAAACTACCTTGTTGTTGCTTGATTAAAGTTCGTATGCTGTTAATTAAGTAAATGTATCGGGCACACGGTGACCGGGTAGACGGAAACTTGTAAACACTTTTGTTCTACATATACATGTTGTTAGGCGTATAATCTGTTATTGTTGTATTTTTGCTCTTGACTCCGTTGCGTTTATTAGAATGGTCTGTGGAAAGGGCGCGATAGAAAGTTTACCACCTAGATTCGTGACGGTAATAGATATTGGCAAGCGCGCGGTGAATTTGAGAAAAGTTACAGTGTACAAAATTGAGGATGAAATGAGGCGGGGGATCGAGATAAGGAAAGTGGTCTTGCTGCAGATTGTATTGATTTTCTGAACATCCGTGGACTGGCGGGGAGTAAGTTGTAAGTGTGAGACATAATGGAGATGGCAGAGGGGCGATAGAGTGAGCAAAGGAGAAATAGAGTGACAGTTTCGCCGAGAAGGAGAGACCGAGAGAGAACGCGGAGTCGGTAAGCGCGGGGGGAGAGCGTCTATCGAGCCGTCTGCTTGCTGTACGCGTTCTTCTTCTTCTTCTTCTCCTCGACTCTTCAAACTGCTGTTGCCAGTCGACCGTGTCAGAACGCGTATGTAATTGAATACAGTACGAATGCCTGCCTAAGGATGAATCCAATAAAAATGATGTGGTTCCGGGTGGCATTAACGACGTAAGGGCGTGTTTTATATAGAAACACACGTATTTCAAATATTTATATATTTTTCGTTTTACGAATTCGTATTTTGAAATACAGTTTCCATTTATTTGGTAAATCACATCATGTTAAGTAGACGCTCAACGATGGGTTTACGGGTTTACGTAAAAATGTCAATGCCAGATTTTAAATAGTTTTGTCGAGTCGTCTTGATAACACCGATAAAAATGTCGCGTCATATTTATTAAACGTTATTTGCAAATAGTAGGCCTATAGTTTGTATAACACTGGTAGAAGTGAGTCAAAGTAGAGGTTTTCGAAAGTAAAATAGTGATTGTGTGTTGGCTGTATGAGAACTCAAGTGTGAATAGAAGAGTGTGACATATCCAAAATTGTAAATTATAATCATAATTTGTAGTTATAAATAATAAATTGTAATTATAGTTGTGTCAACTGAAAAATGTTTCTCTTTGTCCTTTCCTACCTATGCCACATTCAGGCATGAAATCAGTCTCTTTGTAATGATTGTCTTATTCCTGAATTTTTCCTAACAATTGCCAAAATATGGCTTGAAGGATTTGCAACTATTACGTGGCCAGATAAGGACACTGGCATAATTTTCTCCCGTAAAGTTCATGGGTGATCAACCTGGCTGCTCCATTGTGCACGAAAACGGATTCTCCATTAAGGAACCAGTCCCTAAGCTGCAGAAATAGTTAGGTTTTTAAAATTTTTGTGTATTGTTCCTGCATCAGATTCCTTTGTACAATATACAGCCTTTAGTTCGCTTAGAAAACATACAATCCCATAATATTTTGGAAGTTACGTGTTTCACTGTCTACGCAATACAATGAGATCGAAACTGCCATTTTCGGTCGCTAGCGTGTATCTTGACCACTCCCTTTACCTATGCAAATATGAAATCATCAGAAAATACAGCCTGACATAAAATAAAAAGATAAAATATACTGTTTGACTGTATGTGATCAGTAGCGCGTCTCATCCTTTCTATCAGAAAAAAATGAAAAGCCCAGTATAAGTCTCGGGACCTAGTTATTTATAGTCTAGGTAACAACAGATTACCTTGCTTTAGGAATCTAAAAATCTCTTCCCATTGCAGGGGGGGGATTTTGGCTTTTTAAAATTGCACGCTGAGACCAGGGGTGTAAAGTTGTGTCCTAACAATGAATAGTGTATTTCCACACTGTGTGCTCTTATGTTGTTATAAATGTCTTTTGGTTGAAGCCACCTGGACAGGCTCTTCAACATTCATGAACTTGTATTGTGTTTTTGGATATAGTTGCCTTTTCATTTCCAACTAGTGCATCGCCACCTTTAAGTGAAATATTAATATTGTTGCGAAACATCAATGTTTTTGCAACCAGGCGTTGAGAATACATTATTCCTTTTAACAGCCATTTAAATAAACAAGGACTTTTTCCTTCGACCTTTGTAGGTGTGTTAATCTTCCTATAATCTCATTCTTCGATAAAAAAATCACTATTCAGTGAATGTTCTAATAAAACAGAAAATACATTTTATTCACAAAGAGGAGTTGAAGTATCTCTAAAACCACTTGAATGTATCACAGTTTTTAATAAAAGGAACTTAAAGTTGACTGAAGCAACGAATTTTGCAATGAACCAAGCAGCTTATGTAAGAATCTTAACGAGCACTTTGTGAAAATTTGTACAAAATAAAAATTTACCAATTGAATGTTTTAAAAAGGTGTCCAGTGATGGCAGGTAATATATCAGAAATCCTTACCATATTGCAAAACAGCCCTACAGTCTTTGTTAGTGGCAACAAATACATGAAAAAAATCTAGAAATGGCACAGAAATGTAGAAAAAATCGCGTTGAGTCTAATAATTTGTACGCCTTTGTAGTAAACAGTGAGGCTATGGCTTGTGTTTCTGTTGAAGCGCGTATATACCGTGTAACAATATTCGGAATACTTACGGCAGCCGTGAGTAAGCATTTACAACGATCTTGTTCTTGCTGTGGTAATACACATTATCTGTTTAAATAGTGCAGTATTCTATATCTGATGATTGGGACACGACACGAGCTACATGAAAGTGTGTGTGTGTGTGCGCGCGTGCGTGCGTGCGCTGTAATTCACTGTCCCGAGACAGTGAAATGATGAGACGGTGTTTAGTTCTCGTGGTTAGTTCTCATGGTTCGGTAGTCAAAACATTTACAAGCTTATCCTTGTAGTATGTACATGTGAGCGCGAGAGTGAGAACCCGAGTGCTTTTGTGTATTCTTAGAGCATATAGCAAGTTGAAGGTTACATTAATTTTTCTCTAACACAGTAATAGTTGATGTGACGTGGCATATGTGATTTTGTGAGTAGACTGATGACAGTACTCGACGGTGGTCACCGTCTACCTCGTGTTAATATGTAACCTAGTATTGTGATTAATGACAAACACTGTAGTAGTAGCCTGTGTGTGTCCACTAGCTCAGACAAGACGTGCCTGTAATGTCCCACGAAATCATGTCCACTTGGTGGGGGACACCAGCAGTATTTAATAGAAATACGTTTGGTAACTACGGGGTATGATAAAAAAATAACGATAATGTCTTAATTTCGCGTGGTATACGTTTTCAGTTTACAGCAATTTTTTCCCACGTTGGTACCACTCCCATGACTTACGTGTCGATTTTTGGGAATATTAGATGCTTAATTTGTGTTTAACAAGCGGACATTGACGACGCATTTTAGCACGCTCGGCAATTTTTGTATTCTCTAATGACGGAACAGAGAATCTGCAATAGATTCTGTGTTAAAAATCATATCAAATGCAGTGAAGTAGTACCAATGTTGGGAAAGTCTTTTTGCGAGAATACTATGTCCAAACCAAGAGTTTATAAGTGGTACACACGTTTCCAATAGGGCTGTGAAGACATTGAAGGTGACAAGAGAACTGGACATCCTACCACATCAACCACCGAAGAAAATGTAAAAAAGTTAAGCAAATCGTGCGTAGTAATCGCCAGATCACTATAAGAGAAACTGCTAAGGAAGTTGGTATAGTGTACGAGTCATTCGAATCAATTTTTACTAACGTTTTGGGAATAAAACGAGTAGCAGCCAAATTTAATTCAAAATTGTTACATTTCCAGCAAAAAAAGCAACAACATCGCTAAACAAATGTTGGCTGAAATCGCGGATGACCCAGATTTATTCAGACGCATCGTAACAGGTGACGAAACGTGAGTGTACAGCTATGTCATTGAAACAAAGCCTCAGTCGTCCCATTGGAAGCTTCCTGAAGAGGCAGAACCGAAAAGCACGCGATCGAATGCGAAGGTTCTCCTTACTATTTTCTTTTATTACAATGGTATAATCTCTTCAAATTCTTACCTTACCGTCAGGCAAGAGTATTATCTTGAAGTCTTGCGTTGGTTTGTGTGAGCCAATCCGAAAAAACGACCAGAATTGTAGCCAAACAATTCACTCTTCACTACTAATATGTACGTTTTCGGAAAAAAATAATACCGTTGTAGCCAGATATTGCCCCTTGCGACTATTTCTTGTTCCCAAAAACGAAAAGCACACAGTGAAAGGATAACGTTTTGCAACCTTAGGGGAGATAAAGGCAAGATCGTTTGGTTAACTGAAGGATATGTCAAAATGAGAATTTTACAAAGTTTTACGGACTGGAAAGAACGTTGGCAAAAGGTCATTGTATCTGATGGGGACTGCTTTCACGAGACAGTATTAATTTTGAAGAACAAATATATAATTTTAGAAGAAAACGAAAACTCTCGTTATTTATTGATCACACGTCGTTTTTAACTTACCGTTGTTCGTCGACTGAATGTAGATATTAATGTTCTGACAAATTTCACGGTGTAGTTGAGAATCTGAAGACGGTAAAATTGTATTATTGGAAATTTATGTTGTCGGAGAATATAAAATATAAATTTTAATCGTGACTAATTTACTTGCACAATAACAATTATTTTGTTACTTGAATAACAGCGACAACAGTAGAAGACGCAATTAGGGTCAACAGTGAGCGAACAGGCAAGTACATAATACATGTGTACTTAGAGGTTGGGAATCGACATTAAACTCTAGTTAAGTCCCATGTGTTAAGAGACATCCTGTGCGAACGGGTAAATACAGAAGCATACGTATCCAAACCAATCTTGGGATTGTCGATACACTGTACACAAACGTTGTACACCGGTTGAATATATGCATGGCAACTATGAAGTGAAGTCACGTATTTGTAGCGAGTAATGCTCAAAAATACTGTATGTAAGTACATAGTTACTTAGACTGTAAACGTCCTATAGGCATGAATTTTACTATAAAGAGGCGGTGTATGAACTGTATGTAAGTACATAGTTACTTAGACTGTAAACGTCCTATAGGCATGAATTTTACTATAAAGAGGCGGTGTATGAACTGTATGGAAGAGATACGTAATTATCATTAGTCAGTCTAAGTGAACTTTGTAAAGCAAGAAATTTACTTATTCAGTTGAAGTCCAAGATATATTTTGAACAAGTAGAAATCAATTTTAATAAACTTTTCTTCTCTTTGCTAATATTGTCAGCTTAACTTGCAGAAGAATGCTAGTCGTAAATAACATTATGTAAAAAACCGCGACGCGTTATGTGTTTATCAACAGTGTAAGGTTGATCGGTGTACGTAAAAATATTCCACGTACGGTGTTAACGCATTGTTTACAGATTGGTTGGTGTGTCGTGAAGGTTGTACTGCTGAACGTGTTTGACAGTGAGCTCACTTACTCGCACCTCCTCGTGTTTACATTCCTAATACCTGGTGAAATGTAAAACTGTTGTTTTTATTATTTATTAAGGTTACCACTTTAGGAACTGTTTTACTAATATACGCAGAGGCGTGCATTAACTGGTGAAGAACGTATGCCTGCTACAAGTTGTTCAGAAACTAGATAGCGACAATCATTAAACGGTATAAACATTTGTTATTTGTTATATTGAATATGCATCCAAAAGTTATAAAAAATAGTTAAGAACAAGTTAAATTAGTTACTTTTAAAATTTTGTGTGTAAGCAAGAGTTATTTTTTTACGTGAAAAGCAGAATTCAGGTATATGTCTGAGCATTTATAAATCAATTGAAACTAAAACATTTGATGTATAAGTAATAATATTGTCCTGATTATAGGGTGTTCAGTCTAATTTACTAAAATGCGATTGGTATTTGCCTCGCAAGGCCTCTATGACCCTCGTTTTGTTAGTTGACATAACGTTTAGATTTTCGCATGCGAAGAAAAGGGTTTTCACCACATATTTGCCCCGTATATTGTGAAATTGTAATATACTTATGCGATTAGAATAAGCAAGTTGTAGATTGAAAAATATGTCAAAGTGTGTAAAAATTTATTAATGAGCACGCGTAATCTGTAGGCTGCACCTCCGTGCAACATTCTTGCCATTAGACGTTGCACGTTAGTTTGCCATTATTTGTCACTCCATAAAATCGGGTAACGTAGATTAGCCCCCACATATTCTCCAACCGTGTAATACACGAGGAAAATGTGACAGCCATGATAGAGTGCTAACAGTATCTTTACTATCGGGCCATTGAGAGCTACATATTTTGCTCGGGAAAGAGGAACCGAAGTAGAAACTAAAAACATTTGTCTATTTGAAAGTTTATGTTACCTTATTAAAGATCACCTAATGAAAATGAATCGTTTATTATAAGTACATGTACCTCATATAATACAGTAGGTACCTTGGTTTTATCACAAACTCATTCATATAATTGTTTTAAAACACGGAGAACTAAGTTTTTATATAGGTTATAATTTTTGTGGAAGCGTTTACTTCTTGACGTAATGTAACTAATGCATCGGTTTTTACTGTACTCAGTGGCAAGAGACACTTAGAGTGATAGTCGTGCACGAACATGTAGCGGAACGTCCACTTAGCCTCACGTGGTTATCTGGGCTAAACAACAGAATACAAGAAACAAAAAACTTTATCCCGAAACGTCTCAGTAAGTCGTGTCTTGAACGAAAGGTTCCAACGCTCTTCTGTGTCGTCGCGGAAATACCATTCAGTATTACTTCTTGTCTTGTAAATCAATGTTTACAAAAAAGTGATAAAAATTGAAACTGTATTGCTCTGTAAATATTATTACTTCCTGCCAGATAATCTCTTAAAAAATGATTAATTTATTTTAGATAATTGAACTGTGAACAAGACTGTTGAACAAAGAATTAAACAAATAGTAGGCATTCAAAAATGAAAAAGTTTCTCCTCCTCATCCCCTCCCCTCCTCCACCTCCTCCTCCTCCTCCTCCTCCTCCTCCTCCTCCTCCTCCTCCTCCTCCTCCTCCTCCTCCTCTAAAAAGGTTGGTAATCAACACGGCAATGCTAAGTCTAGATAGAGCCGCATGAGCTGTAAGCTCCGCTAAGTCGGTGGAGCTGGCGTTGGACCAGTCTCTCAAGTTCTTTAACCAGGAAGTGCGCCTTCTTCCCAGATTCCTTTCCCTTGGATCTTGTCGTGTATAATAATTTGTAGAAGGTTATATCTTCCTTCGCGAATTGTGTGTCCCAGGTATTGTAGTTTTCTGATTTTGACAGTATTAATAATTTCTTTCTTCTTCTCCAACCGTCTCATCACCTCCATGTTAGCTACTGTATCTATCCAACGTATTCTTAAAATTATTCAGTAAGTCCACATTTAGAACGCTTCCAATCTACCAGAGACGTTCTTATTCAGAGTTCAAGCTTCTATCCATACAGCAAAACTGAGAAAGCGTAGCATCTTAATATTCGAATCGTGGGAGTCAGACTTAAGTCTTTACGGGAAATTAGTTTGCGCTGCTTATTAAACACTTGCCCAGTTTTTGATCTGACCTCAGTGGAATCTTTTTTCTCATTGTCAACTGCTCTTAAATGTTTACTCTTTTTTACATTTTCTATCAGTTCTCCATTAATTCTCCAAATTCCTTGGAGTCGTTGTGATTTTGAAACTGTCATACGGTTTGTTTTTCTAACAATCAATGTCAATCCATTTTCTTCCCTTGTAGTCACAATTTTGCCAACCAACTTCTGTAGATCTTCTGGCATCCGGCATTCAGTAAAGTAGCATCTACGAACGTAAATTTTCAATAGATCTTCGATACCTATTACCTCTCGTGCTAATGCTTCCTTGATTATTTTTTCTGAATACAGATTTAAGCGTGTGGCGCTGCTACGCTGTCGACGCGGGTTCATTTCCCGCCGGGGGCCATCTGATTTAGATACGACCGTTCCCCCTCGCAAGGCAATGGCAAACCAGCGAGAGGTATCCTGCTTAGTATAAACCTTCCCCAACTATGCCGTTCGGATCCGGCGTTAAACTGTAGGTCGCATATACCTGTGAGAGAATCAGTACCACACGCACCACGGGTATATGCGGGGAGGGTACAAACCAGTCGAAGACTGAAGGACTACGAATGAACAGATTTAAGAGCATAGGCGAAACCACACAGTCCTGTGTAACCCCCTTTGTATTTTTCGATTTCCTCAGAAGTCTCGTTAAATGCAAGTACACAAACGTAAAATTTGCATAGTGTACCAAGTCGTGAACAATTTCAATGAAAAGCCCTTGTACCCGTGCCACCTGCATTGTAGAGTTCGCAGTTTATTCAGTCATTACCCTCAAAATGTCAAATATAAAGTAGCCCTTAGAAGGTTCTTTATTTTTATTTGTCTTATTATTATTTTTGTTGAATATTTATTACTCCCAACTGAAATTTGTATGCCAGTTTTGGTAGTTGTATAAGAGCGCACCTGTCAGCGGTGGTGTACGTATTTTATACAGATAAGTGTTTACAAACTGACAACATTGTACTGTACATTTAAATGTTTATGAAAAAATGTATAAATCCGCTACGGCTCCACTGACATAAAAGTTCTTTTGGCTCATCGATAAATTGGAAATTGAACAGTCAACGGTTAATGAAATGCCTGTAACTCTGGCATTGATTGTTACTTTGAAAGTGTCGCCGTCGCTTTGAATACATACTAATGGGATATTTCGTTAATTTAAATTCTCAGGTTCATTCCGCAATTTATTAGTAGCCTATTTACTAAATTCATTTTTGATTAGTAATGTTAGTATTTTGGTTTTAAAAACGAGAGCTTGTCTATTGTTAGCAACGTGGAGGCCAAATACAAGTACAGTGAATTGAAATGTAAAGTAATTCTGTGATCAGAGCTTCCACCTTTATGCTTTTTAAACATGTGTTAAACCTTTTTCAAGAGGGGTTTTGATGTCTTTTTAATTTTTGGCTTTACTAAACGTAATTTCTTTCTGTGGTGAATTAAGTACGAAAACTGTGTATGCGGTGATGTCAGTTTACTGTGGACCGTATCCAATCTTAGTAACAAGGCAACGGCTATGCCTCTTCAGCCCAATGTCTGTATGTTCAGGCGACCGATATATTTAAACACTAAGTATAATATGTAAATAAATCTCTACTTTAGATTACTTAATTTATATGTGTATGTACAAATGTGTGTGTGTGTGTGTGTGTGTGTGTGTGTGTGTGTGTGTGTGTGTGTGTGTGTGTGTGTGTGTGTGTGTGTGTTTTGCAACGTGACATATAATTAAATGCTACATGCTACATATGCAGTATTAACTGAGCAATGATACATACAGGTTACATAGATAAATAATTCAAAATCTGTTATTATATAGGCTGATATTTATTGAAATTATCAGAACTGAATTCTCTTATATTGTCTGTAACAATATACATAAATCAAATTAAGTTATTGTCTTTGGCACATGTAAATTATAATTAATGAGTTAACAAAGTGTATTGACATTTATGAAGTGTTTAACTGTGTGTGTAACTGTAGGATGTTACTTGACCGACAAATTCCTCTGTTAGCTCCTTCTGCTCTAGTATGTTGATCCTGCTGCGGCGTTTCTCTGGAATCTGCTGTTTCTCTAATCCGGTGTGGGTTCACTTAACCTCGCACATCTAGCCATAAGATCTCATAATAATTATTATCTCAAGGTTCTTTTATACGGGTTTAGTAATTCAATTATACAAGTGCTCTGTACTTGCACTTATCGCAATCTCGGGTATATTTAAGTTGTAAATCCACATGAGTATAACTTACCTAAGAGGACATCTTCCACACACACACACACACACACACACACACACACACACACACACACACACACACACACACACACACACACACACACACACACACACACACACATTAGTGACCCGTACTATTAATTTTATCCCAATACTATATTTAAGTTGTGTGAAAATATCAAACTGGCATTTTGAAAGTATAATGATTTGAGTTCCCCCGTGAAATTCAGCTCGCGGCACGTCGCACGGAAAACTCGCAGGAGGAGAACGTCTGCTCGAGTCAGCGCTTCGTGAAGAACTGCCGAACTGAACCCTATATATTCATGATCTGTCTGACATCGAGGGATCCGATTGGTTGAAAATGCTTTACATGTCATCGATAAAAACACTATAACTGCAACCTCTGGTCAGGCTTTGCAGAAAGTAGCACATTAATGTTCGAGTGTTACTTGCAAATTTTATGACACTATTAAAATATTCAACATATAAAACTGTATAAAAAACGTATTTAACTATGTTGAATCGTTCATACGACATTATTACGTAAACTACCTTTTAAACATGCTTTATACTGCTTCCAGGTTTCACACGCGCGCGTGCGCGCGCGCGCGTGTGTGGATAAAGGGACATATTATGAACAATTTGAGGTGTCTCACTTGACTCATAAATCTACTACAATACGTATGCTTAATTAACAAAAATTGTAAACTTATTGTCTATACCTGCATATACGCATGAAAAAGGAATTTTACAATGTTTCTTACACAGCGTCAGCGATGTTTCGTTGTAATATACCGTATGTGTGTGTGTGTGGGGGGGGGGTGCAGTTAGTTTTCTGATTTGGATCGTGGTGCAGTGGAAGAGGAGATGCTAAATTAGGAGAGGAAAAATCAGAGCTGTACGTTAACTGGCTAAAAACAAATATAAAATGCATGTAGGATATTGAAAAGTAAATTTTTCAACGTAGTTTGCATTTATACCGGACTGTGTATTCGCTGGCCAGGACGCGGTTATTGCTAAAATACACATTCGTATATTAGCGACAAGCACCAAAGGTCTAATAAAAAAGTCACAGCATTAATTGAAGGGCACTCGGGACGTTGATGACTCATCCTCGTAGATTATTTGTTCAGTGTGATTGCAGAAAAGGTCGCAGTAACGCGATTACGTAATTCCTACAAAAAGAAGATGAAAGAGGAAATAACATAAAAACGAATCTTTTTTTAAACTATCTATCACTAAATCATTAAACGCATAACGTGTGCGTGTTACATCGACGTCACTAACCGTGTCAACTAAAATTATTCCATACTTGTAGTGAAGTATAAGAAATATTTTAATAACTGCCAAGAGGCGAAGACTAGTTCGGTTTTTGAAACGTTTGTTGTATTTCCCTAAGGTAGCGTGTCCTGTTTACCGTTAGTCGTATTTGGAAATCATTCATGTTTTAAATTATTAACACGTGTTTGTAACCGTAAGTCGGTAAGTTAAAAAATGGTTACATTATTTTGTAACTAATTTTCCATTGCAAACAGTATTTGAGGCTGCATTAGAATGTTTCCCGTTCTGATAAGACAATTTTCTGTTCTCCTATTACACGTGATGTTTTTATAAAGATAATGTTTATTAAAATGTTAGTCATATGGAGTTATTCAATTACTCTTATACGAAAGTGGAGAGGATATAGATATCGAATGAGTTAACTTTGTCAGTTTGTGGTGGTTTTCGAGTTGTAAAGCTCTTTGTTAATTTTTAAAATAACGAATCGTGAACAAAACCATCTTGTATGTTACTTTTTGCCGATTTGTATTTTACTGTTTATGCAGCAGCTTTAGAAATATTAATTTGTTAGTTCTGAAATATAAAAAATAAATTCTAGTAGTGGTGGTGGTGGTGGTGGTGGTGGATTGTTTCGAACGACTTCGTTCGTGACGTGTGATTTAGCTTTGTTGCTTTGCTACTTAAAATGACAGTTTTGCCAAATCACTCCCTATGTTAGGAATATTTGTTATAGACGGAGGCTAAATAAATTATCAGTCCGGTAATGGGCCAAGTGTCCATTTGGTTTTAACAAAATTCTTTAATAAATGCAGAACCGACGTTGGTCATCCACTGTCTTCCTGTTACCTTACTCTACTGCCTGCTAAGTGCTTCAGCTTCGATAATTTGGAGCTCATGTGGAGCCACTTTTTGGGATCATCGCATCAGAATCAGATGTGAATGTTTTGCAGATATAAAATTTTGGTGTTGAGTGATTAAGGCTACGAAATTTTATAATATTGTCTTGCCAACATAGTTGAATTTTAAGCAGACTTTAAAATGCTGGTATAAAATGGTACCATACTCCTAGGATTACACTTATCGAATGCAGAACAGTCGTTGAGAATAAAGAATTACGCATTCATTCATAAAGGCTGGACTTGACAACGTTATTATTTACAAACTCGTAAATATGATTTTCAGAAATAAGACTATTTAAGAAGGGACGATTTTTTTTAGTAACCAAAGGTAAGGATATTAGGATATTAGTGACGAACAGTTTAATAGTAGGCTGCCCGTAGTACACTGCGGTGGTAGGGCTACAGTCTGCATTACGTAACTGGATCACAAATTGCTGTCCCCTTCCGTATGTGGTTTGTCTGATACTGTAACCACTATACGTATAGAAACTTTTTAATGTTACATGTGTACGACATATGTATGTTACGGTGACCTTCAGCATGGAATATCAAAGTGACAACAACAGGTTTATTAACAGTTTTATCCAAGTCACACTTAAATCAACAATTTCCCTTCCCAAATACAGCATTCCAATAGTATTATTATACATAATAAATAATAATAATAATAATTATTATTAGCTTAATAAAAACGTAGCTCGTACCGGCTTTTTAGTGAAGACAAAGACTTCTGTCGTACTGAGGGCCAACTTCAGCCAGTGCGATACCATCCATTGTTGACTAATCGCACTGCCCTGTTGGGCTTTATCTGGGCCTGGTCGATGGTACGAGCAGCGAGAAGCGCCGCCACGTCGTAGGCGTACGCGTACTCCTCAAAACACGACTCTTCGCATCTCCATCCTCAGCAGACAGGTAGGTTCCAGAGGTCCGGTTCTGAACCCTGGGGCCGCTCCCGCCGTGACAGCCATCTGCCGCTGTCCTTCCTGCGTGCCATAAACCAGCGCTCTGACGCTGAGGTAATTGTCCACCATCTGTAGGAGATCCTCGGCACGCGAAAGTCAAAGTGGCGAAAGTGGTCCAACGCCTCCAGCACGTCGCTCCACCTCATGGATGTGAACGCATTTTTAACGTCCAGTGTTACCAGCAGCACAACTTTTCGTGAGAAATGGTTGTGGTCCTCCTCTCTTCTGACAGAGTCACGCTCTTCTTGTATCGCGTCCACCGTCGATCTTCACGACCTAAAGCCGAACTGCTTCTCATGGAGATCACGTGTAATTCTGATCGCCGTTGCCAGTCTTATCCTGATGAGTTTCTCCAGTAACTTCCCAGCGGTGTCTTAACATACAGAGTGGTCGTACGACGACGGGAGCTCTGGGTTACCTTTTTTCTTGCTGATCAGCACCAGGCATGCAATAATAATAATAATCCTACAACATTTATTAAGATCTACAAATCATTATTCAATACTATGTAGGTAAAATGATGCAACAGCATAATCCTCTAGGAATGTTTTATATAAAATCTGGATTTTATTGGGAGAGCTATGAGTATATTTCATTCAAAGAATTGAATTTCATGCAAAGTGTTTTTGGGAAGCGCACCGTTGTCTCGTAATCAAACTGCCAAATAATTACTCTCAGAATAAGTACCTTTTGCTGCCCTCTTACTGAGATAGTTTTATACATTGTATTCTTTATCAGTTAAATAAATTTTAAATGCAGTGTACATTTTTTGTTCTATTAACGTATTAAACTTATAGATTGACGGTAAAAATGTTTCTATGTTAGTCACAAAAACATCTAAAGTACGCATATTGCCACCACTGCGGACGTCCTTTTACTTAAGTTGTTAATTTTTTGCAGAATGTAACAAACGATGGATTATAAGAGCAAAAGTTAAAATTTAATATAGTACCAAAGAAAATATATAAAAAATGTTGTAACTACTGATTATACACTTTTAGCTTGCAGCTTTTATTATTCGTTTTATTAGAAGAGACGTGTCCCATAAATTCTTGTCATCTTCATGGAGTGGGCTAAAATACAATGACCTTTGCACAGCTGACCGCGCCATTCCTTTTTACGTGGGAAGACAGAAAAAACCGTTTTGTGAATTTTGTGCTTAACATTGTTATTGTGAAAGTTTTAATAAAGTTAAAGATTTCTGTTATCGGTAAGATCATATCGTTACTTCTGTGGACGAGGAAAACAAGTCACTTTACAAGTTAAATAGGTACATTTTTTAATAAATAAATTAAATGTGGTCTGTTAAGTAGTCTGTAAATATTGTGAATATTTCTGATCAACAAACCAAAAATGTGAAATGTTCATACGGCGAAAACCACTGTCCATGAGTCAAAACATGTCCATAAATGTTAATAAATCCATGATTTTACTTTCTTCCATTTTAATACTATGTTGTTGCTTATTCTGGTTCATAATGCCTACAGAAAACTAAAATAGTTTCGTTTAGCTATACGCCATTCGCTTTCGCGTGGCACCTATACGCTGTCCAGGCAGTGAAGGCGGCTAGAGGATTAGGAGACCCTCACTCACACACACACACACTGACAGGCCGCCTAACAATAGACAGGGACAGGCCTTTGACCTGCGCTGCTGTCTTTTTAGTTACAGTCTACTAGAATAAATTAAATTTTATTGTCGTGCTTAAACTTTTAATTTTGATTGTTCCATTGAATTCAGATTGTAATTTCATTTAAAATAAGTCCAAACACGAAGTTTTTATGGCGATATTCAAATGTTTTACATTTATTTGTTTATTTTGAACTATTGTTATTCTTAAACTTTAGAACACCATCTAAGCGACTATTATTAAAAATGATGATTATTAAAAACTAAGTTACTGATCATCTTATTTATTTTTCAACTATTTTTCTGTGACACTCCCTTTAATATGAAATATTTTTGCAAATTGATTTTTGATTTTAGAACTTGACCTCGAAATTACGAGAATCTTAAAATCTCGCCTTGGCCATTTTATTATTATTATTATTTTTTTTTTAACTTCCGATTCACCGATTGTGATACTCGATAAAGAGCAGATTGACGACACCCACCTCTTTATTGTTATAATACTGAAAAAATTAATCAACATATGTAACAGATTTTAATATATAGATATAAAGATTATTTTCAAACCTCATTTTTACTTCAAATAAACAATATATGAAATAGTAGTTGTTATACGTAATCGAAATAATTGTTTGTCTTTTTACTAGCACGAAATTTTAAAAATGTTATTTATTATAAAAATATTATATATTATTGCTTTACAGACACACAAAATGAAATGTGATATGTATCTATGTAAATATATTAAACATCACCATACTTCCATTCCTTAAGGAATATGGAAGTAAAAATTACTGTCCATGTTATTAAACTTTAACTATAACTTGAGAGGACGAGGTAGCGCGTCAGAAATTAAATGTGTATTATTGTATCCCGTAATTTGGAAAATAATTACCGGTATTACAGATTTCAGTAACATGCAAGAGAGACGTCCCTTCCTTACTTGGTTTACACTTGGTCGCTATAGTCATTTTTCCAGATAGAGAGGGTGATTCACCCTCAAACCAACAAACAGTAGAGGTCATTGCTCGTGTACCGGGTACCCCGAGTGAGTCACTGATTACCTGCTGATTAGTCGTTAAATAGCTTGCACGGGGTAGTGAGACCAGCAAGTCTTGTCAGAGAGCAGATCTGTCGCGTATATTGTGAGTGAATCAGTTCATTTGTGGTTAGTGTATAGTTGATTTGTGATTATGAGTCCTTGTAAAAAACGCCAAGTTTTACATACTCAATGCAGAACAATGATTGCTTCTGTTCTGTTCTATTTTGAGAAAGAGAAGAATAACGGAGGTCCTTTACTTAATACTAAGAAAGTAATGCAGAGAACAGCAGATGCTTGTGGCATTTCGTTGAGAACAATACAACGTATCAACGCAGAGATTAAAAAAAGTTTGGAAAATCAAGAAGATCCCTGTGTAATTGAAGATATTGATTTAATCACAGCTGAGGACGATCAACAAGATAACACCTTAAACAGCACCAAGAGGGAAAATATTATTATTCATACTCCTCGGAAGAAAAGTTTGAAGAGAAAGCGGCCAGCAACAGACATGGATGACTTCGACAAAGGAGCTATTCGACGTCACATATTGAGCTACTATGCTCGAAAAGAAGCGTCTACCCTCAGACAACTTTGTGTGTCACTTCAAGAAGCTGGACTGTATATGGGAGGAAAATTTTCACTGAGCTCGCTATTATCAGACATGGGATTTCAGTACAAGAAATTTTGCAGCAGAAAAATCCTCATGGAAAAGCCGTCAGTGGCCCTGTTAAGGTGTCATTTCTTAAGAAATATGCGTGAAGTAAATATTAAAAACACTATATTTTGGACGAGACCTGGATCAATGAAAACACGAGAAAGGACACTGGTTGGACTGATGGCACTATCCAAGGAACTCTCGGCGGCCCTCTAGGTAAAGGCAAACGATTGATCATCTGTCATGCTGGTCGCTACGATGAATATACAAAAAGCCAGCGAGATCGGCCGCTGGCAGTTCTCAGTGTCATTTGACGGGCCGATTTAATCGGCCGCTAGCAGTTTCAACAATGAACCATAGGGCCATTTAACCGGCTTCTGGCATCCAAAGGGAGTGTCTCAGAAAAATATTTGATAAGTGAATTAAATGATCAGAATCTTAGTTTTTAATAATAAAATTTTTTTAATAACAGTCGCGTAAATAATTCTCAGAAGTTTAGCAATCACAATATTTCAAAATAAACAAATAAGAGTAAAACATCTGAAAATCGTCGTATAAACTTCGTGTTTGGACTTATTTTAAATGAAATCACAGTCTGAATTAAATGGAACGACCAAAACTATAAGATTAAGCAGAATAACAAAATTTAATTTATTATAGTAAACTGTATTTAAAAAGACAGCAGCGCAGGTCAAGTGCCGGCCCCTGTCTATTGTTAGACGCCCTGCCAGTGTGCGTGCGTGAGCCAAGGGTCTCCTAATCCTCTAGCCGCCTTCACTGCCTGGACAGCGTATAAGGGATTAGCAGACCCTTGCTCTCGCACGCGCACTCACGAGCGCCCGGGCCACACACCCTTGCCCGAACGCGCAGGTATACAGCTTCATGAAACAGTTACAAATTATGACACATTTAAATTGAATGATAATCCAAATTAAAATATGATTTTCGTAATCTTCGTTAAATTGCGAGAAAAATGAGTTCTCTCAACATATAGTTACTGTTAACCATGTAGCGTCAAGGGAGTATATTTGGATTTAAAAAAAAAAACACATTGCAGTACTAAAAAGACGAGTTTTATTTAAAATTGAGAATGGCATTTTAATATTATATAAAATCGGTTACCAATGATAAAAACTTACTAATGATAACATTACAATTAATGTTAAATAAGTACAAGATGAAATATATTAGCCTTTTAGTTTAAATTCCACATTATTATGTTTTTAATTTTTATAAAATGGAAAAGCCTATTTGTAATACAGTACTAAAAATATTTTACTCCTGGATGTGATGGGCATTTTTCTCTTAAAATTTTACATTAACACACGAAAAACGACATGAATATAAACGCAATATTTTCTTTAACTTTGATCGTTTCGAAAATATATTAATATATAAACGAAAAACACCTTTATTAATAGATAAAAACAAACAAAAAATACATACTTAAGAAATGTATAACAAAAATATATACTTAAGAAATGCTTCTATTAAATAACTTTAAACAAATACTATATACAATACAATGTTGTTTTTCTTATGTACAAACTTATAAGTAAAATTTTTACAAAATTAAAAACCCCATCTTAACAAAAGTGGGTCATAAACGAAATATTTTTCGTGGTTTTATTTACAGATAGCCCATATTTATGGATAAACAAAAAAAAACCTTTAGTAATAGATAAAAAACAATTATAACAAAAAATACATACATTATTTTCTTAATTATATGTTATATAACAGTAGCCCTATCCTGTGAACACATAACTTTAAATATATTAATAAGTCCTCAAATCGTACCTGGAAAATCTTACATCAGTGGGTAGCACCCGATGTCGTCGTCTGAGTCATCGTCGGAATCACATTCACTGCTATCATCATCGCCTGGGCACAAATTGATTATTAACTCCTGAACACTTTGGTCGTGCAATCCTTCACTCTCCCAGTCTGCGTCCATGGCTTTCTTGACATGTTGAACATACCTTGACCACAATTCCGGTGTGACTTGGGCGACCGCCTCCATAAAAAGTTCCTTCACATCCTTCAGCTTGAAAGTTTTATTTCTTTCCTTCACGTACGCCTTCAAGTAAGACCAGACCATTTCTATAGCATTATAATGGCAATGGTAAGGTGGAAGCCTGATAACTTTGAACCCTAATTCGGTGGCTTTAGTGTCAATGGCATATTTTGGAATTGGAGGCTTGTGGAAATTTTACCAATTCGTAGATTTCTGGCTTCCGGAAGTCAGGGGGAAATGGAATTTTCTTCTCTTTCAGCCAGTGGATCATTGCGGCTTTTGTTGAGCTTGAAGTTGGTGCTTTGTCTATTTTTCTGGAATGGTACGGAGCGTTGTCCATGATTATCGTACTCGCAGGGGGTATTGCGGGGATTAGTGTATTAAAAAACCAGTTTTCAAAAACTTTATGGTCCATTTCTTCGTGATAATCTCCCGTCTTCTTTGACTCAAACACGAGTGGGGGAGCTTCGATCCATCCTTTCTGGCTTCCAACATGGCAAATTATCAATCTTTTCCCCTTGCCTAAGGGAGCATTCAATGTCCCCTTAACTGTATCGTCGGTCCATCCTTTGTCATTATGTACATTTTCATTTAACCATGTTTCATCTAGGAACACAACATTTTCAATATTTACATTTCGGACTTTACGTAAAAACTGGGATCTTAATAAAGCGATTGTAGGCTTTTCCATCAAAACCCTTCGGTTATTATACTTCTTGTAAATGAACCCCAAATCTCGTACAATACGATGCAATGCCGTCTTCCCACCGTCGAACAGACTCGCATTCTTCAACGAACTCACAAGTTTCTCGAGGGATGGTATCTCTCGCCGCTCGTAGTACTGCAGGATGTGCCGCCTTATGGCCGATTTCGCAAACTCGTCGAGGCCCGTCACTTTTCTATTTCGTTGTGGCCCTCCTGGTGTTTTCCTAGGCGTTGTTATTTTTATCTTCTTACAGGCTGAAACTTCATTAACTACGTTGTCTTCTCTGTCGCTCGCATCATCTTCCACGGTCTCAGTTTCCTCCCGTAGCGCTGATTTCAATTGAGCATTTATCCGGGCGATGGTTCGTTTGGGAACATTACACGCTGATGAAACTCTTTCCAAAACTTTTCTTACATCCAATAGAGGCCCCATATTATTTTTTTCCATATAAAAATACTGTATCACCGAAGCAACTATCGTTCTTGCTTACGAATGTAACACTTGCTTAGACTTAGAGGACATAACTGTAATAACACTTAAACCTCCACGCACAGCACAACACCGACCACATTACTAAGGAAAGCCACCGACAATAATGATGCTTTCGACACCCCCGACATTGGCGCTTACTTACTACACAGGAAATGAGTCATATTCATTGTCGTCGAAAGCGGATGCCCTATACACAGGAAGTGAGTCATAGGGTTGTTTCGGCTATATAATATCTTTCATAACGACGCTTAGTCAAAACTAAACTCCGGACAGACTTCAAAATGTCGCTGAACAGCGGTTCATTGTAGCTTCGAGGTAGTTGGTAGAATTAATAATAATTAAGATAAAAAATAATTCAACCAGTTACCCGCACTTACATGAAGAAACTGTGAGGTTAAAAAGTAAGTTTATTTTAATTCTGCACTTACAAGTTTACATTTTAATTGATACATGCTGTGTATAAACACACTAAAAATAAATGTAAAAGTAAATCAATAATATATAACACACTTTGATGTCGAAATGTAACAAAAAAAAAAATTAGTGGTACCCGGTATATTAAATATAAAATACTACTATGCATGTTGAACATCATATATTATCATAATCATACCGTGTTTGGTGTCATTATTCTTGGAATTGCACGAAGTTTACAAATAAACTGATGTCAGTAGTTAAATTTTATATTTTAAAGAAGTAGCAATTACTCAATTAGGGCCCCAGTTATGAGTCATCTACCTGCCGGCCGGAGCGGACGCGAGCAACTGCATTTGTGTGCGTGTGTGTGTAAGGGTCTCCTAATCCCTTAGGTGCCACGCGAAAGCGAATGGCATATAAGAACTACAAAACTACTATTCTACAAACTGTTGTATGTTTCGGAAATATATCTATTAAAATATATTTTTGGAATCCTTTGTAAAAAAGAAACGTAAGAAGTAGTACGAAAATGAAGTTTTAAATTTCTTTAGTACGTATTTTCTAAACAATTGTCTTGAAACTATTGTACTAATGTAAAAAAAAAACGGAAGTCAAGAAGAGCTTTAATTGTGAAGCGTGGGACTTAACATATGAGTGTGAAACCAACTGATACCTGCCCTGTAATACCACAGTTTTATTTCACACGAAAAAACTTGCTTTCGTTAGTAATTTCTACTTAGTTTAAACCATATACCGTAAGTTTACTTTCACTGTTGAGTAATCTCATTAAATTAAAATCTTGATTTTCACAACGGTTAAAATTATTCACAATAAGGAAGCTTCTAAGGTAGTCATGACACTTACCTTCATGGACCTTTACTACCATGAGCTACTCCGTGGGGTACAAAATATTTTTTTTCCGTCAGGGAACAGGCGAATCGCCTGTTTCGGTCCAAAAGGAAATTCATCCACTTCACCAGCACTTTCTATATCGTCCTACATTTATCTTAACCCGTGTAATAAAAATAATTTTTATCTTGTGCCTAGAAGATGGGTTACTTTGGAAATTGCTCTAATTGAGCCCACAATTGATAAGTTGTGTTCAGTCGGTTGTCACAGAAACTATATGTGGTGTATGCTCCGCTTAGCGTATGTGTGGTAGATTACGCGGTATGCATGAGTTTATATGATTGTTGAAACACAAATTTGTGTGTGTGTGTGTGTGTGTGTGTGTGTGTGTGTGTGTGTGTGTGTGTGTGTGTGGTGCGCGCGTAATTCTTAGATTGAAATGTTATGGTGTGTCCTTTTTCACATCGAGTCCTGGGTTGTGTTTTGCTGTTTTCTGAAACGTTTCTGTGGGTCCATTTCTGCTATCTTCAAGTGGATTCCTCTTCGAAGACTTAGGATGTAATGATTTTTCACCTGTATGTACAGTGATGTGGGAGTTGAAAGGTGTTTATAAGCTTTCTGGTATTCTTCAGCGTATTGACATCGTTTACATGTCATGTTGTAAAGCAAAGCATGCAGAAATGCAAAACGTGGATGGCTCGGTGGCCGGGGTGAATGATTTGTCTAAATTCGTAAGGGTAGACAGAGGGTAAAGATTCAGAAAGACATCACTTTATGGGATACTTATTGATTACAGGACATATGAGAAGACACATTTAACAGTCAGTGTTACTGGTAAACGGTTAATAAAGTCAGTGTTAGTTTGCGCGATCACACCAGAGAACCGCTCGCCGCTACAAAGATCCTACTGCATTGGACGCTTTGTCTTTTGCCCTTAGCATGCATTCATTCATTATGAATCCGAATATAGAAAGTCTTCCTTCTTTTCTGATTGCGTTTGATGAACTTTAAAAACTGTTTATGCTGTAAGTTAAAGATTCAGGTTTGCTTTCTGTTTTAACATACTTAACAGATTCATATTAAAATGATCCTTTTTCGATAAGAACGGTATCATTAAAAATTTGGAAACTTACAAGACTTTAGTTTAAAAATTGCCATAAATTCTTAAATCACTCCCCCAATTTATTAGACAATCGCTAATATTAGTAAACTGTGGAACATTAAAGCTACAAATAATCTGATGCCGACTCGTCTTAGTGCAGTAATGCCTTCACTAAATAACTAACTGTAGGGTTCGGAAGTAAGACCTTTAATTTGTATAATATGGTCATGTTCTTTATATATTACGTACATATTAGATATTAGCTTTTTGTTGTTTTATTAAGGTGAGCTGTGTTCATAATGTAATAACTGTCAACGGGATGGATGTATTTTGTATCATTTTTTTTTTTAATTATATTGCGTGAACCATTCATATCTTCGTTTAGCATGTGAAAAAATATTGTTCATAGGAATTCATATTATAATTTGTTTCTTGATTGGAACCGTGTCTTTAAAGTTCCTTTAAAACCACTTGTTCAGTGCTCTCAAAAACGCTATTGATAAGACGATGTCCTTGAGTATGGTAAGTGGTAGGTACTTGAGGTGTGCCTTAATAAAACGCCTTTCTAAATTTGATTTCATTCGCATTAATATTTGTGTGCACAGTCAGGAGCATCTTTTTACTCTAGTTGCTTCTGAATACATCGTGTAATGTAATTAAGACAACCGTAATAATCCAACTCAGAAAGTAGGTTTTGAATCATTGTGAATGCTTTCATTTTAAATGTTTAATACACCGAATATCTGAAAAATGTCGTATAGGCTTATCGTTACTGATCCTGTAAAAGGCTTTGTTATAAACATTTTTTGTAGACTTTATCGTATTTTGACGTTTGGGTTTGACGAATGTAAAACATGTTTACAAAAGTGTTGACTAGTTTTTCCATTGTTTGTGGTATGTATAATAATGAAGCTAGCCAATACATACATGATAGTCATAAGAATCACAGTTGAAAATATACAAATGCTTTGTTTCTTCAAATCCAGTAAACAGTCAGTCTATACGTAACAGAAATACTTGAAGCCTTCATTTGATATATCCAGCTTTCTTGACATCGGATTGTATGTAATAAGCGTGAAGGTTTCCAACAAACTAATCCATTACCCTTACTGGATACTAAAAGCTTTTGTTGACTCCGGGGAACAGAAATGTAATATTTTTGTCATAATGAATTGTGCATATGATAACATAAAATGTATACTTGTAACGTAACCGTGTAGACGTACACTATATTATTGTCGTGTAGCGTTACTGGTATGTACTGATTTGTTGTATAAAATTTGTTTTTTAAATTTCTGTTTAAGACAAATTCATACAAATGTATTGTAAGGAAGTAGAGTAGAATATTTTGTATTTCACTCAAACTTGAATTCAGTTTGAGATGCAGTAGCCTGAGTAGTAATAGCCGTTGGGACAGGTTTGTGAACTGTGGTGTAGTGTAGACAGAAGCAACTGCAAGTAGCTACAGCTTGGTGCTGTTTTGACTCACGCCGGCCGTTGAATGAAACGGGTCCAGCAAGCAATGACGTCATGATCTACCTGCCCCGTGATTCAGACGGTTTGTCATACAAGTATCTGCTGCCCCAGTGTCAGAATCGTTGAGATGTTACCTCCAGGTACGAGATCTGCCGCGTGTATTTATTGTTATAAAATACAGCGCTTACCACAAACATTTGTGGAACGAAGGGATAACGCGGTATTTGAAACGCTGTATCAGTGGCGTAATTTTACAGTTGATTAAGACGTTATGTTTTACAGCTAATGTTACGTTAATTTCATGTTGTAATTATGCGGCCGCGATTCACAACGAAGACGGAAATGCCAAATCTGTGACAAAAAAATATATGGAACCTGACAGACGTAACTGATATGTGGCTGCCTTTCTCTTGTAGACTTTACGAAGTTTACACACCTTTATGCGCAGAAACGATCGTGCAAATTTGAAAGCAAGTATATCAAAAGGATTAAAAAGAATTAACTGCTATTTTCTAAAAGCTGATATAATTGTATATAATGTAAGGATTTTTCATAGGAGACATTGTGTGGTAATACAACTACATCATCTGTGTAAAGGTAAAAATACTTACTGGTTCGAATAATACTTACGATCCGATCCTTCTCACTGCTTTTGACTATCTTAATTCGCTCATTCCTTGAAGAACGTGCTGGATCTTTATGATCCATACCAGCTTCATCTAGAAAATTTTCAACATGTATAAAAATTGTTTCTTAATTATACTGTAAAATTTAATGGACTTGCTTCTTCTCTGACGAGCGTCAACAGACGCCAAACATGAAGCGATTTTTGTGTGCTTATTCTTTCAGTATCAGTACGTACGTCTGGCACCGAGAAGAAAAGAACCATAAGAACAGAATTTTTAAGCAAACAAAATAGATAATACATTTCTTCTCATATCTATTCTACAGAGTGTACGAAAATAATCAGATTCTGTATACGCAAGCAGTGTTTATGGACCTACGAAGATTAATAAGTGGCAGAAACGTTCAGTGAAGGAAACTATGTGCGCCCGCATAGACAAATACTCGCGTGTGATATACGATCCTGCGTCTGGTACATGTATTGTATTGTTAGCATCCAATTTACTCTTGCGTGAACACAATACGGCCGGTGCATTGGTGGCCAGAACGCACGGCGGTTTAGTGTCCGTATGAGCGTGGATTGTATATGCACCCTTACATATCCTGATATAAAAAACTAACTACGACTGTCTATCCTAATCAGATAGAGCAATTAAAAACAGTCATACTTGCGACTGTACACACGTTCAGCGACGAGTTACCTTTCAGACTACCTCTCAGGAACGCTTACCGAATTTGCTGGATAGGTCTACCCCCTTTATTCATTCAGACGCCGTTAGTGTAACATAATATGAGATACCATTGAGTCACGGATGCCGAATAAGCCACAAGTCGGCTATTCACGAGCTACGTTTGCCGTGACTGTGGGGTAACGCAGTCGAATGCGCGGAATATGTAGCCTCTGTATTAACCACACTACTGAAACCTTGTCAACGCGTATCTCCTTACAAAATATGTACGGATTCATCTTACGCTTACTGTTAGACCGTTGAAATGGTTTTAGAAAGTAAGTAGATTTTGTTCATAATAATATTATTTATTTCAGAAAGTTTGTAAAGTTAGAATACATTAACCGAATGGTCGCTCCGCACTCGGTAGACAATTTTCTTAATATTTTAATTTAATAAATAAACACTTGGTATAGTCTACAGATACTTTTTATTTTCCTGACGATTCACCAGTTACGGCAGCCTCAGAGGTTAGTAAAATAAATAAATAAACAAAATAAATTCAGAAGGTTAGGCAGTTGTCAGGAATTAAGAAGTATCTGTAGAACTATACCGAGTTTATTTATTAAATTCAAATATTTATAAAAGTACATCACAGTTGTGAAAAACAAGAATCGATCCCTGCTCGAAGGCTTAATCACATGGAATATATAACAGAAACTATCGCGAACACGTGACGTTACGTACACTCAGACAATACTGTAAGACAATTAAAGGCAATAATGTGGGTGGATAAATAAACAATAAAAACAAAGTCATTTAAACAGCGTTTGTCTCTTCGGGACAAATCGAAGAAAACCCGGAGAATAAGGGACACATTTGAAAAACGCCCAGAGGGGAATAGTATAGAACTAGATACGTGTATGAGTATGAAAATCACTACAATACAGAGATTCATAAAAAACCAATAGAATGGAATAAACTGAAAAGAAAGGGTTAACCTGGTCGATACAGTACCGTCAAAATGGGCAGATTATTACAGAACGCTGTTACCAAAAACAAAGAGTCAAAATGCAACCCACAATAAACGTAGAACAAGATAGGGTGGTGTATGAGTAGAACGCATTGTTTATTTCTTCAGTTTTATTGATGATGTAATAAAAATGTAAATACATGTCAACTACGGGTATCGTATAATTAGAATTCATTCTGAATTCTGTTTCCCAAGAATAAAGGCAACCAACTGAGATTGGCTTAAACTGTACAGTGCACGTTTTGTTCTTAATCTGAAGCCATTGGCGGTCGAACAGTTTACAAAAAAATATATAATAGCCTTATACGCGTGGAGGTAAATTCCCACGCTGTTGTAGTATCTAGAAAAACATCCGATTGCCACACCGTAAAACCGATAAGGAAAGTGTCAGATCACAAAGGATGAACGTCAGTAAATTGCCACACACCACGACCGCGTAGAACTGTTGGTACGTGTTGTTTGCGTTATACTACCGTTACGTGCCGTTCAAAAGAGTTAGCATCTGATTTAGTTTTAGATATTAAAGTAACTGCTATCCTGCTAAAACTTACCTCTCGGTTTAATGGCTCACATACATTTTCACAAAGTAAGAATCAAGAGCTATAGTGCCATCGTATTATGCGGAAAACTTAAGAAATTAGCATTTTAATCTGCGAAATATTTGAAAAGATCATTGCTGTTTGTATAGTAAGTTTTGCACTACGTATAAGATTGTAAGAGTGTTTAATTCAAGTAAGTTATAAACATTATTGAAAATATTTTGCAATAACTCAAACACTAAGTAATATTCTTTAAAAAAAAAAGTAATGGATATGAAACACAGTGGCGTAACTAGGATCTGTTCCTAGTGTGGGGGGGATAAGACTAGCTTCAAGGTTGGATCCCCTCATTTTCCTCACGGAAGAAGAGAAATCTAGGATTCTTACCATATAATTTCAGTCTATACAGCAAGTACCTTTTACGTGGGAATTAAGGCATCGAATTATTATCAGTTTTTTTTTTCATCAGCTTGTAAAGGATTCGCCAACACTTTTTGTCTGGCTGTTATCCTATTATTAAGACAAAACTCTTAACAAAACTTTGAATGCACGGTACACAGTAGATAACTTCAGTAAGACGTTAAGTTAACCAGCAAGGTAAGAAGTTAACCAGTAGATATTGCTGTGTTTTTTTTTATAGTAAAGAACACTGATGTCCATCACCCCTCAGCCTTTGGGCCTTTCAGATTTATCAGTTTAGATAGTCGTAGTATTAATGTGTGAAGATGTGTTTTAGAAACAACACTTTTGTCAAATAAATTATAACTTTTGCTTTAATATATTTTAAATATATTGCTACGACAGCACAGAACAATCTACGCGTTTATCGAATGTGCCAGAAGGATCTCGATGTAACGCGTGTGGCGTACGTGCTACTATACGCATTTTGCGAGAAACTTCTCGACTGTGCCGGGCTTCGCTCGGGCGCTCGGCCTGTGTCAAGGCCGTAGTAGTTACGTAGTTCACGAGAGATAAGACGTAGTTTGGAAGCTTTTGGTGTGTGAGCGTGACTATAAATACATGGGGTAACGGCCTTAGTTTTCAGTTCAGTGCGAGATATTGGATAGTGCGGTTTGAGAGTATTAGTGCGATATATTTCCAGAGCGGTTCGAGTTATTACTGTGTACGTTCAAGTAGCTATTATTGAAGTGTTGCGTTTTATATTCGGACGGTATAATTGTAGTACAGTTGAGTTTTAATATTAGTGGACATTTTATTGCGTGTGAACAATTTTCATTTGATCTGTTGTAGAGACTGTGTTGTTAATTACGAACTGTTTTACTGTAACAATTAAAGGTATGATTAGTGACTTGATTGGTGTCTTGTACTTATTTTGTTTCCACTGTACCTACGACGATCGAGTAGACCGTCGTAACATTGGTGCCAGAACTGGGGTAAAACGGTTAACAGTGGAAACATTGGACGCTTTGTACAAGACGAGTGTGATTCGTAATTAATCAGTAAACATGGATCCCAGTCAGATGATGGAAGCTTTACAAACACTGCTGCGGCAGACACAGGAAGAAGCAGAAATACGACAAACAGAAGAACAAACACAAGAAAGAGAAGAAGCAGAAATACGACAAAAAGAAGAACGAAGAGAGGAAAGGGAAGAAGCAGAAAAACGACAGGATGAGAAACGCAGACAGGAGGCAGAGTAACGGAAGCGTGAAACAGAAGACATCAAAGCATTAATACAGGAGCAGAAACAGATCCAAGAACACAGTACTGCAGAATTGGGTCTCCTACGAGGTGAGCTTAATAAACAAGTTACTAAGATATCAGAGGTACAAGAATCAATGACATTAAAAATAGCGGAAGTAGAAAAATCAGTCACGAGTGTGGAAAAGCTATGTCACCAAAAATATCTGCCGTAGAAAACTCAATCGTAAACATAAGAGAACAAATTAAAATTGAAGTTGAACAGTACATGAAGATTCAACCAAAACAAATTTCTGAACAGACTGTACCAGTGATAAAGACAGAAAAAGACACAGAAAATAAGTTAACAGAGAAAGTCACTTTGCCTGCAGTAGGGACAGTTCATGTCAAAGCTCCAACCTTTGACGGAAGCAGCCACTGGGCAACGTACCTCCGCCAATTTGAAGCTGCTGCATGCGCAAATAATTGGACAGAAAAAGACAAGGCTGTTTCACTTGTTCTTGCATTAAAAGGACCCGCGGCAGAATTACTACAGAAAGTGCCACCTGACAGCCAGAACATCTATGCCGAGTTGATAAAAGCTCTAGAATTACGGTATGGTGATAAACATTTGCGAGATGTGTACTGCACCCAATTGAGAGCAAGGCGACAGCATTCCGGGGAGAGTCTTCAAGAGTTTGAAGCAAGTATCGACAGACTAATTAGACCGGCCTATCCTGAAGCGCCAGAAGATTTTCGAACGCGTTTTGCGATGCAGACATTTACTGCCGGTGTCCGAGATAACGAACTACAGCAAGTGTTACGAATGGCAAGACACCAGAACAGTGCGGACGCCCTGGTACATGCTTTGCAATTTGAGGCCGCCAAATCAGCGTCTGGTTGGACAAGTCATAAAGTGCGCGCGCTAAAAGATCGCGACGGCACAGACGATGAGGAAGAAGAACAAGGAACAGAGACTCGACGGTCGGCGCCACAGTATAAAATAAGAAAGGATGGAAGACCGAAGTGTTATCGATGTGGGAAACCTGGACATCTACAACGAGATTGTCGGGTTAGAATTCAGCAGCAGGGAAACGAGAAATAGTCGGTACAACGGGGCGTGTGCTGACTAACTGGAGGAACGAAGCCCCTAGAGAATACGCAATTTCTACACTTCAGAAAAACAGCGGGAGCTTGGTAGTTACCGGATTTGTTCAAGAAAGGCCAACCTCGATTACAGTTGACACAGGCGCAACAGTTTCTATTGTGCGCCCCGACGTGGTGAAAGATCTCAAGCCAATCTGGTGCTCTTGCAGCTTGCGAACAGCTACTGGACGGCCTGTAAAAATGTATGGAAAAGTGGAGATACACCTACGCCTCGGTCGACTTGAGTTTAATCATCAGTACTTGTTGCAGACATTATGGATGAAGCAATTCTTGGTGTGGACGTTATGAACGCATACGGATTTATAGTCGACTTCAAGAACAATGTATTGGGAGTCGGAGGCGAAGAGGTAATGCTATCAATAATGACGACAGCAGAAAAATCGATGGACGTCATAAACCAAGTGGCCGTAACTGTTCCGCCAAACTCCGAAAAGATCATCATGGTTAGAACCGATGTAGATACTAGGGGCTCTATATTCGAACCCCAGGTAGTCAGCACACCGGGCATACTAATTGCCAAAAGTTTAGTAAAACCTGACGAAACCGGAAATGTACCTATTAGAGTGGCGAATATTTTGAATCAAGCTATCACTTTACAAAGCAATCCGCTCCTAGGCAAATTGACTCCTGTGGCCTGGGTAGTCGGAATAACGCAACGAAGATCCAGTTCTTCGGATTCTTCCAAATTACCACAGGAACTGCAAGAATTATTGAACAGATCTTCTAACGACCTCTCAAGTGGTGAGGTAAAAGAACTCGGGACAGTTTTTACACGAATTCAAAGATTGTTTTGCAGTTCGGGGACAGTCACTGGGAAGAACCTCTCTTGTGCAACATCGCATCAATACCGGGGACACAACACCGATACGCCAAACTCCTCGAAGACCTCCATTATCTAAACAAGAGGAAATGTCTCGGTTAGTACAGGACATGTTGACAGAGGGAGTAATCGAACCTTCGTCAAGTGCTTGGTCTTCTCCTGTAGTGCTGGTAGCGAAGAAGGATGGTGGATTGTGTTTGTGCGTAGACTACCGGAGGTTAAATGACGTTACAAAGAAAGACTGCTATCCGTTACCTCGGGTCGACGATACACTCGACACGTTGTTCGGAGCACAGTGGTTTTCCACATTGGACCTGAAGAGTGGATATTGGCAAGTGGGTCTTCATCAAGAAGACGAGGAAAAGACCGTTTTCTCGACCCCAAGTGGCTTATTCCAATTTAACGTCATGCCATTTGGACTCTGTAATGCACCGGCAACATTTGAGAGATTGATGGACCTGATACTCCGAGGCCTGACGTGGAAAACTTGCCTTGTTTACTTAGACGATGTCATAGTGATCGGAAAGACTTACGAAGATCATTTGGAAAACCTTAAGAAGGTTCTAACTAGAATTCACGGTGCACAACTGAAGCTGAGCCCGAAGAAGTGTTCTCTATTCCAGAAGGAAGTACTGTATCTGGGCCATCTGGTTTTAGCAGCGGGTGTTAGCATGGATCCTAATAAAGTAGACACCGTAAGAGACTGGCCAGTTCCGAAGGGTAAACACGAAGTTCGGAGTTTCCTGGGTTTATGCTCATATTACCGACGTTTTGTGAAAGGCTTAACTACTATTGCTAAACCACTACATGAGCTAACGGAAAATAAACGAAACTTCGAGTGGTCGAGAGAATGTGACCAAGCATTTAGAACGTTGAAGATTCCATTATGTTCGCAGCCAATTCTCGCTTTTCCAGCTTCCGAAGGGAAGTACATCGTAGACACAGACGCAAGCAATACTGGTCTAGGAGCAGTTTTGTCTCAAGTGCAGAACGGTGAAGAACGAGTAATAGCGTATTACAGCAAGACGCTTTCTAAACCGGAGAGAAATTGTTGTGTTACAAGGAGAGAGTTGTTGGCAATTGTCAGAGCTTTGGAGCACTTCCATAAATACCTCTATGGGAGAGAGTTTTCACTACGTACCGACCATGCCGCACTTGCATGCCTCTTGAGATTTAAAAATCCGGAAGGATAGTTGGCAAGATGGCTCGAACGTCTGCAAGAGTACAACTTCAAGGTACAATATCGACGGGGGCGCCTGCATGGTAATGCAGATGGCTTATCACGAAGACCGTGCCCGGAAGACAGCCGACATTGCCACAGAAAGGAAGAACAAAACTCAAGCGAACATGTTCAAGCCATCACTGTAGATTTCCTGGCTGACGGCTGGACAACACAAGACTGTCGACAAGAACAGATGATTGATGAAGACATTGGACCGATCTTGACAGCAAAAGAGGAAGGTCGCCGCCCGGATTGGCAAGATATCTGCCATGGTTCCGAAGAGCTGAAGGGCTACTGGGCACAATGGGAATCTCTCACCTTAGAAAACGGATTGTTGAAAAGGACTTGGGAAAGTGCAGATGGACGAGACGTGGTCATGCAGTTGATAGTTCCCCGAAGTAAAGTGCAGTCTGTTTTGAAGGAGATGCATGATGGAACATCTGGGGGCCATCTTCGCGTTAGCAAAACCCTTGACAAAATACGGAAGCGATTCTATTGGCTTCATGTTCGCCACGACGTAGAGGAATGGGTTCGGACGTGTGAAATATGTGCTGCAAGCAAGGGCCCACAAACCAGAAGCAGGGGAAAAATGAGACAGTATAACGTTGGACTACCTTTCGAGAGAATTGCCATAGACGTTGCTGCACCATTCCCAGTTACTGACGATGGAAACCGGTACATCATGGTTGTAGGTGACTACTTTACTAAGTAGGTGGAAGTTTACGCAATTCCAAATCAGGAGGTTGCCACTGTGGCAAAGCAGTTAGTTCACAACTTCTGTTGCCGTTATGGAGCCCCTATGGAAATCCATACGGATCAAGGGAGAAATTTCGAATCAGGTGTGTTTAAAGAATTATGCCGTCTTCTCGGAATTCGAAAGACCAGGACAACGCCTCTGCATCCTCAGTCGGACGAGATGGTTGAGAGATTCAATAGGACACTTGAGCAACATCTTTCGAAGGTTGTTGACGAGCACCAAACAGACTGGGACCAACGTATACCACTATTCCTCATGGCGTATAGATCATCAGTACACGACACAACCGGCATGACTCCAGCAAAATTGGTGTTTGGGCGGTAGATTCGTCTTCCTGGGGACTTAATGTTCGGATCACCTGAGACTCAATCCCAAGAGCCGCCGCAGAACTATTCCTCGCAATTAGAAAACCAACTGCGAGAAATGAATCGCTTGGTAAGAGGACGGCTGAAGATTGCCAGTGATAAAATGAAAACTCGGTATGACATTCGCAGCAATAGTGTGGATTTCCAAGAAGGAGATCAGGTCTGGTTGTTCAATCCAAAGCGCCGTCATGGTTGCTCACCTAAGCTTCAGTCTAACTGGGAAGGACCCTACACTGTGAAAAAAAAACGATGTTGTTTATCGGATTCAACAGGAAGGACAGCGAAAGTTCAAGGTCGTCCACCTAGATCGCCTGGCTAATACAAATTTAGAGATGCTTTGCCAGTTCGGGACGAACAGGCTTAAGGAGGGGGCAGTGCTACGACAGCACAGAACAATCTACGCGTTTATCGAATGTGCCAGAAGGATCTCGATGTAACGCGTGTGGCGTACGTGCTACTATACGCATTTTGCGAGAATCTTCTCGACTGTGCCGGGCTTCGCTCGGGCGCTCGGCCTGTGTCAAGGCCGTAGTAATTACGTAGTTCACGAGAGTTAAGACGCAGTTTGGAAGCTTCTGGTGTGTGAGCGTGACTATAAATACATGGGGTAACGGCCTTAGTTTTCAGTTCAGTGCGAGATATTGGATAGTGCGGTTCGAGAGTATTAGTGCGATATATTTCCAGAGCGGTTCGAGTTATTACTGTGTACGTTCAAGTAGCTATTATTGAAGTGTTGCGTTTTATATTCGGACGGTATAATTGTAGTACAATTGAGTTTTAATATTAGTGGACATTTTATTGCGTGTGAACAATTTTCGTTTGATTTGTTGTAGAGACTGTGTTGTTAATTACGAACTGTTTTACTGTAACAATTAAAGGTGTGATTAGTAACTTGATTGGTGTCTTGTACTTATTTTGTTTCTACTGTACCTACGACGATCGAGTAGACCGTCGGTCGTAACAATATGTTGCAGGAATATCCAGCTTATCTTTTTTTTTTATTTTAGTGCATGTTATTTATAACTGAATGTATCCAGTTTGTAATGTGATGGATGAAACAATTATTGAACTTTGCTCCATCTTTCTTGTTATCAAACAAAGTTTTCGCAGTACCTTATGTGAGCCAGGTGCTCCGTTTAACATCCGCTATAAGGCCGATTTCCAATAAACCGGAAGGATGGGTGGATTAAATAAAGTAACGCAAAAAATCGAACGTGAATGACGGCAGACAAATCTTTCGTCTCAAGCACTCGGTTCATAACCACGCTGTGTGCAATTGTCGTATATTATATGAATATTAATTCACTCCCCGGTGGTTAAAAACCCGACAGTCCGTCACTGATTAAGAAAATAAGAATGTATTAAATTACGTGCAATACTGAAGACGGAAATAATAAGGCGGGATATAATTTATTTCAAATGAACGCTTATGTCTTTAATGTCGGTGCTTCTGTTTGCCAGGTTATTTATAGCTTTCTTTTCGAAAGATTTTTGTAGTAGTTTTTGTAGTTATTTTAGTTCAAACAGTACCGGCTGCATCGTTGTCGTCCATCGCGACTTTTTCTCTGTCTAGATGGACTTTTTATGTCATAACAAATTTAAAATACTTAGCAACACACTAATACATAACAGCTGTCATACGTAGGTTAAATATTACGTACATTGAGTATTATAGCGATTTACTTACGCAGCGATTCGTCATTTGTATTGTAATTAAATCATTGAAGATGGATAGATCCTTTGGTACGCTGTGTAATCATTTTATGTGGTCTGTGGTTCCTGCTTCCTTATTTTTTTGTTTTGTTTTCCTTCATTACTAGTTAACTTCGGTATGTATATTGAAAAAGTTGGTCATCCGTATTATTTTTTGCGGTACAATAATAAAAATTCACGCTTTTCGGCATATATGTGACATTATGAGTTTTTTATTTTAAAACATCGTAAACTCTTGCCACTTTTTTCTCCTTGGTTTCGCTTGAAAGGGTATTTCACAATGTTTGAGATTCGAAGCCGCAACGAATGTACGATCTGTAGTAATTAAAAATTTCGCAAATCATTTAGAAGTAGCACAAAACATTGGGTGTGTAATACTAGTGTTATTTGGCAGCACTTCTTCTATTCTGTAATCAAGTTCAGCGTCATGGCTTTACTGCCGGAAATTGGGCCATAAAAAGCGCAGCAGTTAAGTAAAGAAGATTTAACACTGAAATGTCTGCTTTACACACATTGTGCCTTTTAGTGAATATTGTACTATTTTAATTTAGGACAGGTTGCTGAGCGAGCATCGTGTATGATGGTGAGATGGCGCATCTACTGTCTTACGGTTATGGGGGGGGGGAATCAGTAGCATAACTACAAGGGGGGGTGATCAAGGGAATCAATCGCCGCCTCAGAGCTACTGTTAATTACAGCGAAATTCCATATTCACTTAACATAGATCTATTTCTAGGCAAGGTGGGTGTATTAAAATAAGGCGTATAAATTATTGCAGAAGTAAAAGGAATTAACAGTGTTTGTAAATTAGTAAAATAGAGTTTCCATAATAATGACAATCACTGAAAAATTGCAGCCTAACGTATATTTTATAAGACGAAGTCCCCCCCCCCCCCAAGAGCAGTTCCTTCTAGTTACACTACTGACAGGGATGTAAATAATAAAGTAAATTCTGCGTACTGGCTTGCCGTACGGTGGTGTAGTGTGTTGCTAGAGAACTGAAAATCCTCTGTTTGGAAATGAGGCTTTTGTGGTTGGTTACAAAGTGTTCGCTGAGAAATTTATTGTATTATTGTAATAAATACAATATTTATTAGTGCAATTAGTTTCTTCAGACGTTTATTGTGTCATGTCGTAAATAATTAAAGTTTGTTTTTTATTTACTTGTGGAAGAAGTATCATGTTCGACAATCTCATATTCTCTATTCTCGTATTATGATTTGCCATTTTTCAGGGACTGCTAAAATCATCGTAAAGAATAGGCTGTTGGACTATAGAGTGTGTAATAAAGCTTTATATTTGCATTAGCTGCAGTGTAGACAGACTTTCCTTAACAGTGAAGTGCATGTTGATAGGAACTTTTGAAATGCATGGTACAGTACATGCATGTGCGCTTTCTTTTACATAATGTAATATTCCGTATAACGTTTCGATATAACGGCATTAACTTCTGAACGGCAAGCGGTGCTTAATTTTTTCCTTAGGTAGTTTAGTTTACGTCGGAAGTCTGTTTCTATAGTGTTTACCGGAGAATCACATTTTTCTGTATTTACTTGACAGCTATGCATATATGATTAATTAGTGAAAAATTAGTAGCCTGAGTGCAGTAAGGATGCAGAATCTGCGAGAGAAAAAGAAAGGCATGACTGCGTGCGTGACAAGGGTGGGGGTGAGGATGCGTGTTAATGGAAAGACGGAATCATTAACAAAACAGGACGTTAACAACTTTTATTTTTAATGGCGTTTAAACAGTCGTTTATGAAAGGTTGTACTCGTGCGCATCCTTCTATTGTACCGCCGTCTGCACGCTACTGGTGAAAGCTCTACAGAAAATATTACCCTTCCCCTCGTTTGAAACCGGTCACCGTTTTGTTTTCAGATGTGTAGGGCCTTGCTGCCTCCTCGTTGTCCATATTTTCTGAATGAAAATAAATCCTGATATAAAAACGTATAAGCAATCGCAGACTGACTTTATTTCTTTATATACTGTAAACACATTCACGTACTGTCTACGTTCGCACATTTGTGTCCAAAAGGTGAATACATTGCAGTTGCGTTTTAAGCAGCATCACAAAAAATGATAGGTTGGGTAGATATAGATTTTCAGTTCACTAGTGTTCCGGTTTAATATCGGATGTGTGTGTGTGTGTGTGTGTCTTGACATTATGTAAATGTATAGGTGTTTTGGCTGACGATTATTAGGTCTATAGCCATATCCTTGATGTTCAAAACTTGATGCTTATGTAAGCAAAAACATCTTGGTTGAAAGTATATGTTAAGTTATTTAGAGGTATACACCAACAAAAGGAATTAATACATGTACAGATATGTATAATAAGCCTACTGTCTTTTTTATATACTCGTAGTAATGTCTTCACAAATAACAGTAAGATTTAAAATTAACTAGTAAACTCCCTGAGCTGCAGAAATCGAGCACTATTCGGAGCGAAGGATATTTATTATTAGGTAAAATCAAATTTATAAATTATAATTTTTGAAGTTGTGAGTAAGGTTCAAATTTTCTGTATTCAGATTTTGGTTAAAATTTCTCTATTTTCGTATACCACTTCGATTATTTTCAAACTGTTTACCCTTCACATTTTTGCCGCTCGCCTCACTATTTTTGTTGGACTTCAGTCTCGAAAAGAATAGAGGATCTGTTGTTTTACGCACACTGACTTTTATGAAAATAGATTGATGCCCCACATCCAGACATCAAACAGCTTCTCAAAAACTGTTAGACAGGTGAACAGACAAATGCCAAGTGGTCGAGTTAAAACATAGAACTCGCCTCGCTGTGCAGTTAAATCGCAAGTGTAGTATAGAGGATAGTTGTTTTGTCAAAACTAATTAGCTGTTTACTATTAATAAATCTCTGACATATAAGTTGGGATTTTTTAATTTTATGTTTGTAGGGTACATGTGCCTACTTACAGTTCTACATTGCACAAACGTTTCCCGATCAGTTTTATTTAATAATACAACTAGAGGTATGCTTGTTGTAGTATTCTAATTTTAAACCTACAGCTTCATTTGGAGAAAGATTATTACAACTAGACAAGTAATAATTGCCAGTCCTTCCGCGTCATTATGTACTGTTATGTGATGGAAACTGCATAAACAGTAGTAATTTTTAACTGCATAAATCATAACTGCATAAACCTACAGCTACGGTAAAATTTTTAATCATTAGTTTTTTGATAACGGTAGATAGAATCAGTTCGGCGATTGGATGCCGTCTTAGAAACAACTATCCGTTAAGGTTACTGCATTCGATACTCGGAAAGTGGATTAAATTGTATTCAGTCGATCATATCGATGGTTTAGAATCGACTGTTGTGGCCATTTCGAGGAAATATTACACATATTTCGAGGAAAAATGTGTAAGATTACGAGTTTACCAACTGTAGTGGTTTTACAGGTTGATGGAAGACATATTGCGTAAAACAAAACGAGTTTAAAATGAAAGTAAAGATTTTCAACGTTAAATATGTTCATGTTAATTTGTATTTTTTTTTTTTAATTATATATAAGTCATTAATACATTAGTCATTGTAATTTTAGTGAAGACGAAATATCGTAGTCGTGTGAGATGCATATTTGAATCCATCCATCTTGATTGGATTGTATTCACATATCCGTAACCCTGAGTTGCAAAAGGGTTGACTTAACTGATATTATTTTTACTAGCTCAAAGTTGACTTACTTTTGTTATGAAACCAAATCGATTTTTAATTTATCCAAAAAGTATTTTATTGTCTGATTTAAACGTATAACTAGTAAATGTATATTATAATAGGTAATTGCCTGAGATGTCAGCAGTCATACGCAGAAAGATATTGACAGTGTTAAGACACTATGTTATAGTTAAAATAATCTGTTATTTATGTTATTTTAAGAGATGTGATTAACCGTTCTGAGTGAGAGATACTTGTAATCATCATGGTCTAGATAAGATCTGATTCACGTTGCTGATTACTGTTTTTATTACTGATAACGGTTATTTACAAAGATGATACAAATTTTGTCAAATCAAGAGTAGGCCTACTTTTAATCGCTTTCTAAAATTTATGTTGGAATATTCAGTGATCTCCAGATGCGTAATGGGAGATGGTGGTTGTATCATCAAGATTCCGGTCATCGGTTCACAATACAATTCACGTTTAATTGATCAACATTTTCGCATTGTCTTTTAAATTTCGTTTTGTGTTAATGTATTAGATACCTTTGTTGATTCGTAACATAATTGTACATAGTAATAAGTAAGATTATGTAGCTGTACATATAGATGATCATGTGTTCGTTGTTAAGACCTGATGTCAGCACCTAATGAATGGTGTGTCTTAGTAATGAGTAGTGTCTTTTTATGTACGTTGAATCTCTTTCTTAATCAAACCTGTGTCTTAAATGGGTTTCTGTTTGTTCTATATTACCTCCAGAATAATTCTTTTCCAAACGAAATGACAATATTTCGACAGTATGGGTCATTAGGCGTAATCGTTCAGCAGTCTTCTGTTGTGCGTATACTTGTGTTGTGTTAGATACAATACTAATTGTGTAGTACTGGTATACTATATCTTCTGCCTACCTTTTTTACCATTATCCTACACAGTAGAAGCAAAATGTATTGACTTGATTTGGACCTATTGTGACCTGAAATTTTTCTACCTCTTAATTTCGACTACATTCTCTTATCAAATACACTGATGTATATGTCGCTTTTATCGAATTCTGAAACATCAGGATTGTCGTTGGGTTACATAAACTGTGACAATTTTAATGTTAGCCGTTGTTTCTTTAGGCTTCTTTAACACTGTTCGATAAGAGCAAATAATGATAACGTGGTCTGCTGTGTTAAAAAGAGTAACATCACTACGACTTTACGTTAGTAATTTAATCATTATTATTGTAGAATATATATATATATATATATATGCACACACACACACACACACACATTTACGACAAAAATAAGCCTTTAACACTAAAAAAATACTCAACTTAGTAAACAATAATTTTTTGCTATAAAGAGTGCTGCGTGTAACATATATCATAGTGTTCGTCAGTGTCAGATGTATCAGTTTGGCATTCCTGGCTTTTTATTTTAATTGATGTTTGTAAACAGACGATGCGGGTGGGTTGTCGAAAGTGGAATTCGTTTATAAATCCTCAAATCTTGATTTTGTTTCCTGGATCACCAGGACTTCTAACAAACCTAAACTTTTCATATTGATCTTCGATTTTTGTGTATACATGCTTTGCTTTGGCTAAGCAAAATAGCTAACTCAGTGAAGGATTCAGTACATTTCAAATTTATTATTTCGTGTTATTATTCACTGACATAGTTGCTTTACAAGTGAGTCTGTTGTCGTCGAAGGTCGTCTGGCACAGCTTAAATAAATACCACATACTTTGAAGGCGTATTAGTTACTGTGCTACACTTTCGTTATAATTCTTCTGTGGATTATGGATATTATTCATACATAACGAAGGGTCGTCATTCTGGTAACGTTCGTTCGATGTACCTGAATCATCTTATTTGAATTGATTTAGGATTGTGAGGGTTATTCAGCTCGCCCGACTTGGCCCCGCGTACCGAACTTCTTATACAGCTCTGAATTGATTGCGTTACATTACCGTAATTAACTTATAATAATGTTATTATATTACCCTTTCACATACTATTGTTCTTTATTCGTACACATGTGATGCGCATGTGATTGTTATACCTTTTTTTACGTAAGCATTATGGTCATTGAGTTAGCACAGAATTTGAATTGGATTTGAAATCGCAATTGAGCGAAACTAATTTCACATTGACCCACATTAACTCATCACTATATGCCGGTTAAAGTTCTCAATGAAACGATTACGTTTTCAGTAGTCTAATAGAAAATCAAGTTCGTAACCCGTATTCAGATGATAACGATGCCAGACATCTAGTTAGTTTTGAGAACAACACCTTCAAGAAAGTCCGTTTTCAGTTGTTTGAGCTTCCTGGTTTTAAGGAGAAAAACATTAAGTTTTAAACCACCTGTGGGGAGAGACTTTTGGCCATTAACCTGTATTTTGAAACATCACCAGAATTATGTAAAACGTCTATTCTTCTAGATATGCTGCATGGACGCTTAGCCTGGGTGATCGATTTGAAAGGCACCATAAAAGTAAACGTAGAAGACGCATTGGTTTCTAGGATCAGTGTCTTATAGAAACGAACTCGTACGCTGAAGCTTCTTGAAATATTCTGTCAGAGGTCTCTTTCCTCTGACTCTCCGTGTATGGTTCATTTTTATTTTGTATATACAATTACTTTAGGTTGTAATTACTTAATATAAAAAAACAGCTTTTCAGGTTGTTTACAATAAATGTTACGTAATAGTTTTAGATTCCAAAAAATTAACACATAATTCCTCCATTTCGAGGGTATTATAAGACGCGATCAGTTAACATACGTTTCGTAAGATAGGCATAATGTAAAAGAATAGCAAGAGAAAGTTCACAAGCTTCGTTTGTTATGACTTATATTTTTCAGTTTCTACAGTTGCTGAGCATTTTTATAAAAAAAAGAAACTTGTGTTTGTTTTAAACGAGGAAATATACGATTTTCAAGTTTGAAAAGCAGCCTATGTTTTCAAAATACGTTTAACTCGTTAACAAGAAGTTAGTTAATTAAGACATTTATTTAGACGGATTAACATGTGGAGATTAGCAGTGCTGGGATTAGAGAACTATAATTGTCATAGCGCGATTCAATGTGTACTGTAGCTAGTATACTTTTGGTCATAAATAACCGAGGTGCATTCCTACCGAGGGCATACCGTGTGCGCTTAACACTGTGGGTGTTGCCATTGCTGCTAACATTATGAAGGCAATAATTATTTTGATGCCTTGTTGAAGCATCTCGCAACACTGTCCAGGTATTTGAGATTGATATAGGCAATTCAACCGATTTGTGTGTGACCTCAACTTTGGAAGCTTCACGCGTATGTCCTATAGGCTTTGAAAGCTCTGTAGTCTATATAAGAAGAATCAGTAATCCGCGATTAATTGTCACTTATCACCGATTCTTTTCATGTACTTTATTAGCAAATAGTTTCTATACTGTTATGATCTAAATTTTATTTTTCTCACCCTATACTTTATAAATTTTTGTAAAACTAATTGCAAATTAATTTTACAAATAATGAGAAGTAATACAAGTAGAAGATGAATTCCATGAGTGCCCAATTTGCCCAATTATACAAGTAACGAATAAAAATTCTGCAAGTTTTTATCGGTAGAATAGTGTTAGAGGTGACGTTTGAAGAATACATTAAGTGTAACGGAGGACTGTACCCTGAATAAAACAGGAATAGGATTTTATCTGGTGACAGCGGGTAGTTAGCTGGGGGTGGGGTGTAGGTGTAAGGAAGCCAATCATCGTCTGTTACTGCATTTTTGGCAACGGTGTTTCCCCGTGAAGTGACTACACATATATGTTTTTCCGTATCATTCGTAATCTACGTATACCAGACCGTTACACGCACAAATGCATTTTTGATCGTACAGGCTGATTTTGTTAAACTTTGTTAATAGCCTTCACACACTATAGAAAAAATCGTTTATAGCACGGAATTTGCGAGGTTAGCGTGCGTTTTAAGATCACGAAGCAACGGTATAGTGTTCAATTTGGGGTATTGTCCATACTTTTCGAGCCAGTGGGAAAACAGTGGGCCGCTATTATAAAGATATATAACCGAGTACACTAACACCTTACTACTGAATAGCATTTTTTTTAGACTTCTATACACAATGATCAAGAATTGCATATAAATAAATGTTTACTTCCGGTGGTAAGTCTTCGGTCAGATTTTCCTGGTTCCCTTTGTGAAGTCAAGCGTCTCATGCGTGAATACAAAACCTGGATGGATGACCACATGGCAACTCTGTGACCGGAAACCTTTACTGGTAGGGATGGACTCAGGATGACTCAGGACACAAGATGAGTCCTGATACATAAATACATAAATATTTAGTTCAGATTATAATATTAATATAGTTTATATTAAAAGCAATGCGAACAGGACCCACGCTCAGATCATTTGAGTTGATAGTTTTAACTTTTTCTGTGTAAAATTGATTAAAAGAATGTAATTACAGGGTCGTTTCGTTTTCCTTTTAACCGTGTGGGAAGAATCTAAGTAATATTCCTTAGTTAGATTAAGACTACGTATTATGAACAGATAGTAAAACTAACATTCATTAGTATTAGTAACTTTAATTATAAGGTATTATTATTAGGTTACGGATTAAATTTGATGTTAGTAATAAAATAATTGCCATTCTATTGTCTTTTGAATAAATTGGAAAAAACGTAACATTGAGTGGTATTTTTTACTTAATTAATCAAACCGGAAATGTTTATACGCAGGTTTTAATTCGGATCGGTTTAATGAAAATTAATTCGTTTTCTCTAAGAAATTTGTTTGTCGAGTTATGAGAACAAGAAGTCATTGTGATTTTTTCGAAGGTTTGGGATAGGGATATGTAAGTGTAAACTTGGTGTTTAGTTCGTTAGATGTAGGCCTATTACCTCGCGATGTATCCATTACTTAAACATTTTGTGTAGTCGTCCCGCGAGGATTAGGAAGTAAATTCACTAGAAGATTGCACTGTGTTTATGTCGTACACTACATATACGACACAGATGATACACAGAGTCACGAACGGTTGTTAATTTATGTGGTGTCACATAGATAAACCCGCCATCTTCAGTTAGTCGTTGACGGTAGTTTTATGTAACGACATAGTTAACTAACGTGCTAACGTGGATTCTGAAGTGCATACGTAATTCTATCTGACTTATATGCTTTATGTAAACGTTTGTTTTAATGTTAAGGGATAATTAATGATTATTGAAAGATAGTCTGTCAGAGAATTTAATGAACTAATTGGTATTGTGTGTGTTACGTAAACCCAGTACAGTTGACTTTCCCATAATCTATAATATAACGCGCTAGGTAGTGTGTCCGTCATCGGTATGTTATCATAGTAACAAGTAAATAAACAAATGATATTTACCGGCATCGAATGTATATATTTATCCGTTCGAATTGCAGCAAAAAAAGCACGTAATGCTGAAGCTCAAAGACGCCGTAGAGCGGCCATGTCAGAAGAGCAGCTTCAAGCAGAATGTGAAGCTAATGCTGTAAGTCACCGGCAACACAGAGAAAACATGCCACAAAATCAACTTCAACAAGAGCGCGAGGCAAACGTTGAAAGACAAAGGGTTGCACGCCAACATCAAAGAGGACGTCTGAGTAGATATGTCCGATCCCGCAACACCGCTTTGCTTCCCGAAAACTTCAATGAAGACGAAATTGAAGAAAGTTATCTTGGCCCAATGGACGCTAAATGTCCATTTTGCAATGCCACGCATTTCAAAAATGAATTAATGTCAAATTTCTGCCATAAAGGGGCCATTGCATTAGATGAAATACGAATGCATCCCTTCATTACAAATTACATGAATGGATCTGATCCAAATTCCAAAAATGTCATGGAAAACATAAGATCCTACAACAGTGCAATGGCCTTTGCCTCAATGGGAGCACAAGTTGACCAATCAGTGACCAGACGTTCAGGTCCTTTTTGTTACAGAATCCATGGGCAAATTTATCACGCTACATCTGCATTACACCCAAATCAAGGTAAATTACCAAAGTATGCCCAACTGTACATTTTGGATTCGGCCCAAGCCTTGACAGAAAGAATGAACAATCAAGCAAACAATGGATGCATTCGTGTCGTAATGGAGAACCTCCAAAAACTTCTTGGAGATATCAATCCGTTCTCTAGAGAATACAAGAACATGCTCAAATTTGAACAAGACGAAATGCTAAAGGCAAATCGGGAAAACCGAACGCCAATTGAATATAGCATGACTTTCTTGAGAGAAAGAGTAAATAATGTGCTCCCCGGCAAAACCAACGCTCCCACTACCAGAGGAGAAATTGCTGCCGTTTTTCACAGTGCAGATGGTGCACCCCCAGAAAATCGGGATATTACAATTTATCCGAAAAGCGGAATTTTACAAAATATATCCATCCTGAGTAGACTCTGTGACCCAATGTGCTACCTTTTGCTTTTCCCATATGGGGATTCAGGGTGGACCACAGATCTGAAGAAAGCTGTTGGTCAAGGAAATGTGTCCCAGCTTCAATGGTGTTCATACCATTTTGCCATTCGTGATGGAAACTTTAACGAGTTCCTCAACGCAGGAAAGCTGACTCACCAATTCATGGTTGATGCCTATTGCAAGACCGAGGCAAACCGTTTGAATTGGTTTCGAGAAAATCAAAACACAGTAAGAGCTGAAGACTATGATGTTCTTCACCGATTTGTGAACAACCACAATTTTGAGGACGTTAACATATTGCCTGGAAAGAAAGTTATATTGCCTTCAACCTTCCAAGGGAGTCCAAGAAATATGGCTCAAAATTACCAAGATGCTATGGCCATGGTCAGGAAATATGGCAAACCTGACTTATTTGTAACATTCACGTGGAATCCTAAATGGAGGGAAATCAGGGAAAACTTACTTCCCGGTCAGCAACCATGCGACCGGCCTGATTTAGTAGCAAGAGTGTTTGAGTTGAAACTGAAATTGCTACTTGAAGACTTAACCAAACACCATAGATTTGGACGTGTTAGGGCTATGCTCCACGTGATCGAGTTCCAAAAACGTGGTCTACCACATGGGCACATATTGCTATTCATGGCCCCGGAAGACAAAGTCTGGGAGAATGAAAGAATTGACAAAATTGTCTGTGCAGAACTCCCGAGGCTACATGAAATTGTAAAATCCTTTATGATACACGGCCCATGTGGTCCATTAAATCCAAACGCACCGTGTATGGAAAACGGCAAATGCACAAAAGAATTCCCAAAAGATTTCTGTGCCGAGACCAACAGCAATGTCAATGGTTACCCAAAATATCAACGCCGAGATGATGGTAACTTTGTTGAACTTGGGGGAAACAAAGTGGATAACAGATGGGTGGTGCCATACAACCCATACCTGTCTCTGAAATACAACGCCCACATTAACGTAGAGATTTGTAGCTCAATTCAAAGCGTTAAATACCTCTTCAAATACGTTTACAAGGGGCATGACTGTGCAAATATTCAATTCGTTACTGTTCCCACAGAACAGGAAGCTACTATTGAATGGGACGAAGTAAAAAATTACTTGGAGACCCGATATGTAAGTGCACCTGAAGCATGCTGGAGGCTCGGGGAATACAAAATGCACCACCAAACTGATCATGTGGAAAGATTAAATGTCCACCTTGAGGACAAGCATACAATATGTTTTATACAAGGCAAGGAAGCTGAATCTGTACAGCAAAAAGCCACCAAGTCCAAACTTCTGGCTTGGTTTAAACTTACTCAGGAAGACCCTAATGCCCGAGAGTATTTATATATTGAAATTCCCGAACACTATACCTGGGATGACAAAAATTCTAAATGGAAACCACGTCTTAGAGGACATGAAACTACAATTGGCAGAATGTTTGCCGTAAGTCCCACGGATAGAGAAAAATGGTTCCTCCGAATTCTCCTTCTCAATGTTAGAGGAGCAACATCTTTCGAGGACCTAAGAACGGTCGAAGGAAATTCTATCCCCTTTGCAACTTTCCAAGAAGTATGCATTGCAAGGGGATTAACTGATGATGACTCAGAATGGGATACTTGCCTAACGAAGCTGCAACCCATCAAATGGCAGTACAACTTAGGCAGTTGTTTGCATTTATTTGTATCATGTGTGAGCCGTCGGATGCAGCAGCATTATTCGACAGACATAAGGACAATCTTATGCAAGACTATAAGAGACGCTTTACTGATAGAGAAAAATCTCTCTATTTGACGCTTAAAGAAATTGAATCTGTCCTTCGAACACATGGGAAGTCATTGGTAGATTTTGGCCTAGAACTTTCAGTCGGCGGCTATGACGACCCAATCCATTCTGGAAAATATTACGCTCGAATTGCCGGAAAAAACATGTTCGAAGAAAAGTTTCAAATGCTCAACGCAGGGCAAAGAAGGGCTTTCGACAAAATCAGGGAAGCAATTGAAAACCCTAACTTACCCAAACGTCTATTCTTTATTGATGGACCTGGCGGAAGTGGTAAAACGTTCCTTTACAACACAATCATGCACTATGTGCGTAGCAAAAATGAATTAGTCTTGCCATGTGCATTTACAGGCATAGCAGCAACTTTGCTTGAGGGAGGCAGAACTTTCCACAGTCGTTTCAAGCTGCCTATTCCAATAAAAGAAACATCAACTTGTAATGTTCGACATGGGACTAATACGGCAAATGAACTAGAAAAGGCCAAAGTGATGTGGCCCCCAGCACATGGAGTAAATGCAGTTGACACACTGTATAAAGAACTCTTAGCTGAAGATCCAAACGTTCCTTCTAATAAACCATTTGGAGGTGCGGTCTTTCTTTTCGGTGGAGATTTTAGACAAATTCTCCCTGTAGTTCTACATGGCAGCAGAACCGAAATGCATGAAGAATAGTAAGTGTTGGAAAAATATTCAGGTCCTAAAGTTAGACCAAAACATGCGTGCCAATGAGGACAATGTCCCATCAGAACACCGAGGCTTTTCCGATTGGCTTTTAAAACTTGGGAATGGAAAACTCCAAGAGCCTGTATTAGAGGAAGGCATCTTCGAAATTCCTCCAGTCTGCATTGAAAATGGATGTATTGTTGCTGCTGTCTTTCCTGAGGTCATCCAATCAGGAGATGACAGCATTGCTAACCGTGCAATCCTGACTCCAAAAAACCACGAGTCACTTGAACTTAATGAAAATGTCCTTAGACGAATTCAATCTGAATTGAAATGCTATACCAGCATAGATTCTATTCAGCAAGACAGTGCAAATGCCGAGGAGGCAGCAAACTATCCAGTGGAGTTTTTGAACAGCTTAACACCTGGAGGTATGCCTCCTCATAGACTTAACTTGAAAGTTGGTGCAGTAGTAATGTTGCTACGAAACCTTGACTCAACAAGAGGTCTTTGCAATGGCACCAGAATGGTCAACCAAATTATGTCAAAAGTCATTGACTGTGAAATCCTGACCAGATCTTTTAAAGGTACCAGGGTATTTATTCCAAGAGTTATTTTTGCCAGTGACCCTGACCTTCCCTTTACATTAAGACGAAAACAGTTTCCATTTAGACTTGCTTTTGCTATGACCATCAACAAAAGCCAAGGGCAAACACTGGATTCAGTTGGTATTTATTTGCCGTCTCCAGTATTCAGTCGTGGACAACTTTATGTTGCATTTTCAAGAACAAAGTTCTTTCACCAAGTCAAGGTAAAAGTCTTAGGAACTGACCAACAAGGCAACTTAAAGAAAGACCACAGAGTTTACACCAAAAATGTGGTCTGCAAAGAAGTTTTCGCCCAATAATTAAATTTCATAGCCAATATGTAATTAAATGTATTTAATATATGCCAATAAATAATTAAATATGTGCTAATAAAAATGCTCGCCACCCGGGCGTAGAACGGGTACTTCAGCTAGTCTATAATATAACGCGCTAGGTAGTGTGTCCGTCATTGGTATGTTACCATAGTAACAAGTAAATAAACAAATGATATTTACCGGCATCGAATCCGTTCCTATAGTTTTTAATGTTTTTACTATGCGATTGTGTTGATATGTTTTGTAATTTTGTATATAGGTACGTCTATATATTTTGTAATTGTCCTATATTTCTGTATAATATAACGCGGTAGGTAGTGTGTCAGTCATCGGTATGTTACCATAGTAACAAGTAAATAAACAAATGCTATTTACCGGCATCGAATGTATATATTTATCCGTTCCTATAGTTTTTAAAGTTTTTACTATGCGATTGTGTTGATATGTCTTGTAATTTTGTATACAGGTACGTCTATATATTTTGTAATTGTCCTATATTTATGTATGTGTTTTAAGTGTGATATTTATGTTTATACGTATTTCTGATGATCCAATGAATAAGTAATGAAATACGATCAAATATGCCTCCTAAACGCCAGCAACCACCAACTGCTGAAGAAATTGCAGCAAAAAAAGCACGTAATGCTGAAGCTCAAAGACGCCGTAGAGCGGCCATGTCAGAAGAGCAGCTTCAAGCAGAATGTGAAACTAATGCTGTAAGTCACCGGCAACACAGAGAAAACATGCCACAAAATCAACTTCAACAAGAGCGCGAGGCAAACGTTGAAAGACAAAGGGTTGCACGCCAACATCAAAGAGGACGTCTGAGTAGATATGTCCGATCCCGCAACACCGCTTTGCTTCCCGAAAACTTCAATGAAGACGAAATTGAAGAAAGTTATCTTGGCCCAATGGACGCTAAATGTCCATTTTGCAATGCCACGCATTTCAAAAATGAATTAATGTCAAATTGCTGCCATAAAGGGACCATTGCATTAGATGAAATACGAATGCATCCCTTCATTACAATTTACATGAATGGATCTGATCCAAATTCCAAAAATGTCATGGAAAACATAAGATCCTACAACAGTGCAATGGCCTTTGCCTCAATGGGAGCACAAGTTGACCAATCAGTGACCAGACGTTCAGGTCCTTTTTGTTACAGAATCCATGGGCAAATTTATCACGCTACATCTGCATTACACCCAAATCAAGGTAAATTACCAAAGTATGCCCAACTGTACATTTTGGATTCGGCCCAAGCCTTGACAGAAAGAATGAACAATCAAGCAAACAATGGATGCATTCGTGTCGTAATGGAGAACCTCCAAAAACTTCTTGGAGATATCAATCCGTTCTCTAGAGAATACAAGAACATGCTCAAATTTGAACAAGACTAAATGCTAAAGGCAAATCGGGAAAACCGAACGCCAGTTGAATATAGCATGACTTTCTTGAGAGAAAGAGTAAATAATGTGCTCCCCGGCAAAACCAACGCTCCCACTACCAGAGGAGAAATTGCTGCCGTTTTTCACAGTGCAGATGGTGCACCCCCAGAAAATCGGGATATTACAATTTATCCGAAAAGCGGAATTTTACAAAATATATCCATCCTGAGTAGACTCTGTGACCCAATGTGCTACCTTTTGCTTTTCCCATATGGGGATTCAGGGTGGACCACAGATCTGAAGAAAGCTGTTGGTCAAGGAAATGTGTCCCAGCTTCAATGGTGTTCATACCATTTTGCCATTCGTGATGGAAACTTTAACGAGTTCCTCAACGCAGGAAAGCTGACTCACCAATTCATGGTTGATGCCTATTGCAAGACCGAGGCAAACCGTTTGAATTGGTTTCGAGAAAATCAAAACACAGTAAGAGCTGAAGACTATGATGTTCTTCACCGATTTGTGAACAACCACAATTTTGAGGACGTTAACATATTGCCTGGAAAGAAAATTATATTGCCTTCAACCTTCCAAGGGAGTCCAAGAAATATGGCTCAAAATTACCAAGATGCTATGGCCATGGTCAGGAAATATGGCAAACCTGACTTATTTGTAACTTTCACGTGGAATCCTAAATGGAGGGAAATCAGGGAAAACTTACTTCCCGGTCAGCAACCATGCGACCGGCCTGATTTAGTAGCAAGAGTGTTTGAGTTGAAACTGAAATTGCTACTTGAAGACTTAACCAAACACCATAGATTTGGACGTGTTAGGGCTATGCTCCACGTGATCGAGTTCCAAAAACGTGGTCTACCACATGGGCACATATTGCTATTCATGGCCCCGGAAGACAAAGTCTGGGAGAATGAAAGAACTGACAAAATTGTCTGTGCAGAACTCCCGAGGCTACATGAAATTGTAAAATCCTTTATGATACACGGCCCATGTGGTCCATTAAATCCAAACGCACCGTGTATGGAAAACGGCAAATGCACAAAAGAATTCCCAAAAGATTTCTGTGCCGAGACCAACAGCAATGTAAATGGGTACCCAAAATATCAACGCCGAGATGATGGTAACTTTGTTGAACTTGGGGGAAACAAAGTGGATAACAGATGGGTGGTGCCATACAACCCATACCTGTCTCTGAAATACTACGCCCACATTAACGTAGAGATTTGTAGCTCAATTCAAAGCGTTAAATACCTCTTCAAATACGTTTACAAGGGGCATGACTGTGCAAATATTCAATTCGTTACTGTTCCCACAGAACAGGAAGCTACTATTGAATGGGACGAAGTAAAAAATTACTTGGAGACCCGATATGTAAGTGCACCTGAAGCATGCTGGAGGCTCGGGGAATACAAAATGCACCACCAAACTGATCATGTGGAAAGATTAAATGTCCACCTTGAGGACAAGCATACAATATGTTTTATACAAGGCAAGGAAGCTGAATCTGTACAGCAAAAAGCCACCAAGTCCAAACTTCTGGCTTGGTTTAAACTTACTCAGGAAGACCCTAATGCCCGAGAGTATTTATATATTGAAATTCCCGAACACTATACCTGGGATGACAAAAATTCTAAATGGAAACCACGTCTTAGAGGACATGAAACTAGAATTGGCAGAATGTTTGCCGTAAGTCCCACGGATAGAGAAAAATGGTTCCTCCGAATTCTCCTTCTCAATGTTAGAGGAGCAACATCTTTCGAGGACCTAAGAACGGTCGAAGGAAATTCTATCCCCTTTGCAACTTTCCAAGAAGTATGCATTGCAAGGGGATTAACTGATGATGACTCAGAATGGGATACTTGCCTAACGAAGCTGCAACCCATCAAATGGCAGTACAACTTAGGCAGTTGTTTGCATTTATTTGTATCATGTGTGAGCCGTCGGATGCAGCAGCATTATTCGACAGACATAAGGACAATCTTATGCAAGACTATAAGAGACGCTTTACTGATAGAGAAAAATCTCTCTATTTGACGCTTAAAGAAATTGAATCTGTCCTTCGAACACATGGGAAGTCATTGGTAGATTTTGGCCTAGAACTTTCAGTCGGCGGCTATGACGACCCAATCCATTCTGGGAAATATTACGCTCGAATTGCCGAAAAAAACATGTTCGAAGAAAAGTTTCAAATGCTCAACGCAGGGCAAAGAAGGGCTTTCGACAAAATCAGGGAAGCAATTGAAAACCCTAACTTACCCAAACGTCTATTCTTTATTGATGGACCTGGCGGAAGTGGTAAAACGTTCCTTTACAACACAATCATGCACTATGTGCGTAGCAAAAATGAATTAGTCTTGCCATGTGCATTTACAGGCATAGCAGCAACTTTGCTTGAGGGAGGCAGAACTTTCCACAGTCGTTTCAAGCTGCCTATTCCAATAAAAGAAACATCAACTTGTAATGTTCTACATGGGACTAATACGGCAAATGAACTAGAAAAGGCCAAAGTGATGTGGCCCCCAGCACATGGAGTAAATGCAGTTGACACACTGTATAAAGAACTCTTAGCTGAAGATCCAAACGTTCCTTCTAATAAACCATTTGGAGGTGCGGTCTTTCTTTTCGGTGGAGATTGTAGACAAATTCTCCCTGTAGTTCTACATGGCAGCAGAACCGAAATGCATGAAGAATATTAAGTGTTGGAAAAATATTCAGGTCCTAAAGTTAGACCAAAACATGCGTGCCAATGAGGACAATGTCCCATCAGAACACCGAGGCTTTTCCGATTGGCTTTTAAAACTTGGGAATGGAAAACTCCAAGAGCCTGTATTAGAGGAAGGCATCTTCGAAATTCCTCCAGTCTGCATTGAAAATGGATGTATTGTTGCTGCTGTCTTTCCTGAGGTCATCCAATCAGGAGATGACAGCATTGCTAACCGTGCAATCCTGACTCCAAAAAACCACGAGTCACTTGAACTTAATGAAAACGTCCTTAGACGAATTCAATCTGAATTGAAATGCTATACCAGCATAGATTCTATTCAGCAAGACAGTGCAAATGCCGAGGAGGCAGCAAACTATCCAGTGGAGTTTTTGAACAGCTTAACACCTGGAGGTATGCCTCCTCATAGACTTAACTTGAAAGTTGGTGCAGTAGTAATGTTGCTACGAAACCTTGACTCAACAAGAGGTCTTTGCAATGGCACCAGAATGGTCAAGCAAATTATGTCAAAAGTCATTGACTGTGAAATCCTGACCAGATCTTTTAAAGGTACCAGGGTATTTATTCCAAGAGTTATTTTTGCACCCAGTGACCCTGACCTTCCCTTTACATTAAGACGAAAACAGTTTCCATTTAGACTTGCTTTTGCTATGACCATCAACAAAAGCCAAGGGCAAACACTGGATTCAGTTGGTATTTATTTGCCGTCTCCAGTATTCAGTCGTGGACAACTTTATGTTGCATTTTCAAGAACAAAGTACTTTCACCCAGTCAAGGTAAAAGTCTTAGGAACTGACCAACAAGGCAACTTAAAGAAAGACCACAGAGTTTACACCAAAAATGTGGTCTACAAAGAAGTTTTCGCCCAATAATTAAATTTCATAGCCAATATGTAATTAAATGTATTTAATATATGCCAATAAATAATTAAATATGTGCTAATAAAAATGCTCGCCACCCGGGCGTAGAACGGGTACTTCAGCTAGTCTATAATATAACGCGCTAGGTAGTGTGTCCGTCATTGGTATGTTACCATAGTAACAAGTAAATAAACAAATGATATTTACCGGCATCGAATCCGTTCCTATAGTTTTTAATGTTTTTACTATGCGATTGTGTTGATATGTTTTGTAATTTTGTATATAGGTACGTCTATATATTTTGTAATTGTCCTATATTTCTGTATAATATAACGCGGTAGGTAGTGTGTCAGTCATCGGTATGTTACCATAGTAACAAGTAAATAAACAAATGCTATTTACCGGCATCGAATGTATATATTTATCCGTTCCTATAGTTTTTAAAGTTTTTACTATGCGATTGTGTTGATATGTCTTGTAATTTTGTATACAGGTACGTCTATATATTTTGTAATTGTCCTATATTTATGTATGTGTTTTAAGTGTGATATTTATGTTTATACGTATTTCTGATGATCAATGAATAAGTAATGAAATACGATCAAATATGCCTCCTAAACGCCAGCAACCACCAACTGCTGAAGAAATTGCAGCAAAAAAAGCACGTAATGCTGAAGCTCAAAGACGCCGTAGAGCGGCCATGTCAGAAGAGCAGCTTCAAGCAGAATGTGAAACTAATGCTGTAAGTCACCGGCAACACAGAGAAAACATGCCACAAAATCAACTTCAACAAGAGCGCGAGGCAAACGTTGAAAGACAAAGGGTTGCACGCCAACATCAAAGAGGACGTCTGAGTAGATATGTCCGATCCCGCAACACCGCTTTGCTTCCCGAAAACTTCAATGAAGACGAAATTGAAGAAAGTTATCTTGGCCCAATGGACGCTAAATGTCCATTTTGCAATGCCACGCATTTCAAAAATGAATTAATGTCAAATTGCTGCCATAAAGGGACCATTGCATTAGATGAAATACGAATGCATCCCTTCATTACAATTTACATGAATGGATCTGATCCAAATTCCAAAAATGTCATGGAAAACATAAGATCCTACAACAGTGCAATGGCCTTTGCCTCAATGGGAGCACAAGTTGACCAATCAGTGACCAGACGTTCAGGTCCTTTTTGTTACAGAATCCATGGGCAAATTTATCACGCTACATCTGCATTACACCCAAATCAAGGTGAATTACCAAAGTATGCCCAACTGTACATTTTGGATTCGGCCCAAGCCTTGACAGAAAGAATGAACAATCAAGCAAATAATGGATGCATTCGTGTCGTAATGGAGAACCTCCAAAAACTTCTTGGAGATATCAATCCGTTCTCTAGAGAATACAAGAACATGCTCAAATTTGAACAAGACGAAATGCTAAAGGCAAATCGGGAAAACCGAACGCCAATTGAATATAGCATGACTTTCTTGAGAGAAAGAGTAAATAATGTGCTCCCCGGCAAAACCAACGCTCCCACTACCAGAGGAGAAATTGCTGCCGTTTTTCACAGTGCAGATGGTGCACCCCCAGAAAATCGGGATATTACAATTTATCCGAAAAGCGGAATTTTACAAAATATATCCATCCTGAGTAGACTCTGTGACCCAATGTGCTACCTTTTGCTTTTCCCATATGGGGATTCAGGGTGGACCACAGATCTGAAGAAAGCTGTTGGTCAAGGAAATGTGTCCCAGCTTCAATGGTATTCATACCATTTTGCCATTCGTGATGGAAACTGTAACGAGTTCCTCAACGCAGGAAAGCTGACTCACCAATTCATGGTTGATGCCTATTGCAAGACCGAGGCAAACCGTTTGAATTGGTTTCGAGAAAATCAAAACACAGTAAGAGCTGAAGACTATGATGTTCTTCACCGATTTGTGAACAACCACAATTTTGAGGACGTTAACATATTGCCTGGAAAGAAAGTAATATTGCCTTCAACCTTCCAAGGGAGTCCAAGAAATATGGCTCAAAATTACCAAGATGCTATGGCCATGGTCAGGAAATATGGCAGACCTGACTTATTTGTAACATTCACGTGGAATCCTAAATGGAGGGAAATCAGGGAAAACTTACTTCCCGGTCAGCAACCATGCGACCGGCCTGATTTAGTAGCAAGAGTGTTTGAGTTGAAACTGAAATTGCTACTTGAAGACTTAACCAAACACCATAGATTTGGACGTGTTAGGGCTATGCTCCACGTGATCGAGTTCCAAAAACGTGGTCTACCACATGGGCACATATTGCTATTCATGGCCCCGGAAGACAAAGTCTGGGAGAATGAAAGAATTGACAAAATTGTCTGTGCAGAACTCCCGAGGCTACATGAAATTGTAAAATCCTTTATGATACACGGCCCATGTGGTCCATTAAATCCAAACGCACCGTGTATGGAAAACGGCAAATGCACAAAAGAATTCCCAAAAGATTTCTGTGCCGAGACCAACAGCAATGTCAATGGTTACCCAAAATATCAACGCCGAGATGATGGTAACTTTGTTGAACTTGGGGGAAACAAAGTGGATAACAGATGGGTGGTGCCATACAACCCATACCTGTCTCTGAAATACAACGCCCACATTAACGTAGAGATTTGTAGCTCAATTCAAAGCGTTAAATACCTCTTCAAATACGTTTACAAGGGGCATGACTGTGCAAATATTCAATTCGTTACTGTTCCCACAGAACAGGAAGCTACTATTGAATGGGACGAAGTAAAAAATTACTTGGAGACCCGATATGTAAGTGCACCTGAAGCATGCTGGAGGCTCGGGGAATACAAAATGCACCACCAAACTGATCATGTGGAAAGATTAAATGTCCACCTTGAGGACAAGCATACAATATGTTTTATACAAGGCAAGGAAGCTGAATCTGTACAGCAAAAAGCCACCAAGTCCAAACTTCTGGCTTGGTTTAAACTTACTCAGGAAGACCCTAATGCCCGAGAGTATTTATATATTGAAATTCCCTAACACTATACCTGGGATGACAAAAATTCTAAATGGAAACCACGGCTTAGAGGACATGAAACTACAATTGGCAGAATGTTTGCCGTAAGTCCCACGGATAGAGAAAAATGGTTCCTCCGAATTCTCCTTCTCAATGTTAGAGGAGCAACATCTTTCGAGGACCTAAGAACGGTCGAAGGAAATCCTATCCCCTTTGCAACTTTCCAAGAAGCATGCATTGCAAGGGGATTAACTGATGATGACTCAGAATGGGATACTTGTCTAACAGAAGCTGCAACCCATCAAATGCCAGTACAACTTAGGCAGTTGTTTGCATTTATTTGTATCATGTGTGAGCCGTCGGATGCAGCAGCATTATTCGACAGACATAAGGACAATCTTATGCAAGACTATAAGAGACGCTTTACTGATAGAGAAAAATCTCTCTATTTGACGCTTAAAGAAATTGAATCTGTCCTTCGAACACATGGGAAGTCATTGGTAGATTTTGGCCTAGAACTTTCAGTCGGCGGCTATGACGACCCAATCCATTCTGGAAAATATTACGCTCGAATTGCCGAAAAAAACATGTTCGAAGAAAAGTTTCAAATGCTCAACGCAGGGCAAAGAAGGGCTTTCGACAAAATCAGGGAAGCAATTGAAAACCCTAACTTACCCAAACGTCTATTCTTTATTGATGGACATGGCGGAAGTGGTAAAATGTTCCTTTACAACACAATCATGCACTATGTGCGTAGCAAAAATGAATTAGTCTTGCCATGTGCATTTACAGGCATAGCAGCAACTTTGCTTGAGGGAGGCAGAACTTTCCACAGTCGTTTCAAGCTGCCTATTCCAATAAATGAAACATCAACCTGTAATGTTCGACATGGGACTAATACGGCAAATGAACTAGAAAAGGCCAAAGTGATGTGGCCCCCAGCACATGGAGTAAATGCAGTTGACACACTGTATAAAGAACTCTTAGCTGAAGATCCAAACGTTCCTTCTAATAAACCATTTGGAGGTGCGGTCTTTCTTTTCGGTGGAGATTTTAGACAAATTCTCCCTGTTGTTCCACATGGCAGCAGAACCGAAATGCATGAAGAATAGTAAGTGTTGGAAAAATATTCAGGTCCTAAAGTTAGACCAAAACATGCGTGCCAATGAGGACAGTGTCCCATCAGAACACCGAGGCTTTTCCGATTGGCTTTTAAAACTTGGGAATGGAAAACTCCAAGAGCCTGTATTAGAGGAAGGCATCTTCGAAATTCCTCCAGTCTGCATTGAAAATGGATGTATTGTTGCTGCTGTCTTTCCTGAGGTCATCCAATCAGGAGATGACAGCATTGCTAACCGTGCAATCCTGACTCCAAAAAACCACGAGTCACTTGAACTTAATGAAAATGTCCTTAGACGAATTCAATCTGAATTGAAATGCTATACCAGCATAGATTCTATTCAGCAAGACAGTGCAAATGCCGAGGAGGCAGCAAACTATCCAGTGGAGTTTTTGAACAGCTTAACACCTGGAGGTATGCCTCCTCATAGACTTAACTTGAAAGTTGGTGCAGTAGTACCCATAGTAGTGCCATAGTAGGAAATATGGCAGACCTAACTTATTTGTAACATTCACGTGGAATCCTAAATGGAGGGAAATCAGGGAAAACTTACTTCCCGGTCAGCAACCATGCGACCGGCCTGATTTAGTAGCAAGAGTGTTTGAGTTGAAACTGAAATTGCTACTTGAAGACTTAACCAAACACCATAGATTTGGACGTGTTAGGGCTATGCTCCACGTGATCGAGTTCCAAAAACGTGGTCTAAATGAATCCTAAATGGAGGGAAATCAGGGAAAACTTACTTCCCGGTCAGCAACCATGCGACCGGCCTGATTTAGTAGCAAGAGTGTTTGAGTTGAAACTGAAATTGCTACTTGAAGACTTAACCAAACACCATAGATTTGGACGTGTTAGGGCTATGCTCCACGTGATCGAGTTCCAAAAACGTGGTCTACCACATGGGCACATATTGCTATTCATGGCCCCGGAAGACAAAGTCTGGGAGAATGAAAGAATTGACAAAATTGTCTGTGCAGAACTCCCGAGGCTACATGAAATTGTAAAATCCTTTATGATACACGGCCCATGTGGTCCATTAAATCCAAACGCACCGTGTATGGAAAACGGCAAATGCACAAAAGAATTCCCAAAAGATTTCTGTGCCGAGACCAACAGCAATGTCAATGGTTACCCAAAATATCAACGCCGAGATGATGGTAACTTTGTTGAACTTGGGGGAAACAAAGTGGATAACAGATGGGTGGTGCCATACAACCCATACCTGTCTCTGAAATACAACGCCCACATTAACGTAGAGATTTGTAGCTCAATTCAAAGCGTTAAATACCTCTTCAAATACGTTTACAAGGGGCATGACTGTGCAAATATTCAATTCGTTACTGTTCCCACAGAACAGGAAGCTACTATTGAATGGGACGAAGTAAAAAATTACTTGGAGACCCGATATGTAAGTGCACCTGAAGCATGCTGGAGGCTCGGGGAATACAAAATGCACCACCAAACTGATCATGTGGAAAGATTAAATGTCCACCTTGAGGACAAGCATACAATATGTTTTATACAAGGCAAGGAAGCTGAATCTGTACAGCAAAAAGCCACCAAGTCCAAACTTCTGGCTTGGTTTAAACTTACTCAGGAAGACCCTAATGCCCGAGAGTATTTATATATTGAAATTCCCGAACACTATACCTGGGATGACAAAAATTCTAAATGGAAACCACGTCTTAGAGGACATGAAACTAGAATTGGCAGAATGTTTGCCGTAAGTCCCACGGATAGAGAAAAATGGTTCCTCCGAGTTCTCCTTCTCAATGTTAGAGGAGCAACATCTTTCGAGGACCTAAGAACGGTCGAAGGAAATCCTATCCCCTTTGCAACTTTCCAAGAAGCATGCATTGCAAGGGGATTAACTGATGATGACTCAGAATGGGATACTTGCCTAACAGAAGCTGCAACCCATCAAATGCCAGTACAACTTAGGCAGTTGTTTGCATTTAATTGTATCATGTGTGAGCCGTCGGATGCAGCAGCATTATTCGACAGACATAAGGACAATCTTATGCAAGACTATAAGAGACGCTTTCCTGATAGAGAAAAATCTCTCTATTTGACGCTTAAAGAAATTGAATCTGTCCTACGAACACATGGAAAGTCATTGGTAGATTTTGGCCTAGAACTTTCAGTCGGCGGCTATGACGACCCAATCCATTCTGGAAAATATTACGCTCGAATTGCCGAAAAAAACATGTTCGAAGAAAAGTTTCAAATGCTCAACCCAGGGCAAAGAAGGGCTTTCGACAAAATCAGGGAAGCAATTGAAAACCCTAACTTACCCAAACGTCTATTCTTTATTGATGGACCTGGCGGAAGTGGTAAAACGTTCCTTTACAACACAATCATGCACTATGTGCGTAGCAAAAATGAATTAGTCTTGCCATGTGCATTTACAGGCATAGCAGCAACTTTGCTTGAGGGAGGCAGAACTTTCCACAGTCGTTTCAAGCTGCCTATTCCAATAAATGAAACATCAACCTGTAATGTTCGACATGGGACTAATACGGCAAATGAACTAGAAAAGGCCAAAGTGATGTGGCCCCCAGCACATGGAGTAAATGCAGTTGACACACTGTATAAAGAACTCTTAGCTGAAGATCCAAACGTTCCTTCTAATAAACCATTTGGAGGTGCGGTCTTTCTTTTCGGTGGAGATTTTAGACAAATTCTCCCTGTTGTTCCACATGGCAGCAGAACCGAAATGCATGAAGAATAGTAAGTGTTGGAAAAATATTCAGGTCCTAAAGTTAGACCAAAACATGCGTGCCAATGAGGACAGTGTCCCATCAGAACACCGAGGCTTTTCCGATTGGCTTTTAAAACTTGGGAATGGAAAACTCCAAGAGCCTGTATTAGAGGAAGGCATCTTCGAAATTCCTCCAGTCTGCATTGAAAATGGATGTATTGTTGCTGCTGTCTTTCCTGAGGTCATCCAATCAGGAGATGACAGCATTGCTAACCGTGCAATCCTGACTCCAAAAAACCACGAGTCATTTGAACTTAATGAAAATGTCCTTAGACGAATTCAATCTGAATTGAAATGCTATACCAGCATAGATTCTATTCAGCAAGACAGTGCAAATGCCGAGGAGGCAGCAAACTATCCAGTGGAGTTTTTGAACAGCTTAACACCTGGAGGTATGCCTCCTCATAGACTTAACTTGAAAGTTGGTCCAGTAGTAATGTTGCTACGAAACCTTGACTCAACAAGAGGTCTTTGCAATGGCACCAGAATGGTCAAGCAAATTATGTCAAAAGTCATTGACTGTGAAATCCTGACCAGATCTTTTAAAGGTACCAGGGTATTTATTCCAAGAGTTATTCTTGCACCCAGTGACCCTGACCTTCCCTTTACATTAAGACGAAAACAGTTTCCATTTAGACTTGCTTTTGCTATGACCATCAACAAAAGCCAAGGGCAAACACTGGATTCAGTTGGTATTTATTTGCCGTCTCCAGTATTCAGTCATGGACAACTTTATGTTGCATTTTCAAGAACAAAGTCCTTTCACCAAGTCAAGGTAAAAGTCTTAGGAACTGACCAACAAGGCAACTTAAAGAAAGACCACAGAGTTTACACCAGAAATGTGGTCTACAAAAAAGTTTTCGCCCAATAATTAAATTTCATAGCCAATATGTAATTAAATGTATTTAATATATGCCAATAAATAATTAAATATGTGCTAATAAAAATGCTCGCCACCCGGGCGTAGAACGGGTACTTCAGCTAGTCTATAATATAACGCGCTAGGTAGTGTGTCCGTCATTGGTATGTTACCATAGTAACAAGTAAATAAACAAATTCTATTTACCGGCATCGAATCCGTTCCTATAGTTTTTAATGTTTTTACTATGCGATTGTGTTGATATGTTTTGTAATTTTGTATATAGGTACGTCTATATATTTTGTAATTGTCCTATATTTCTGTATAATATAACGCGGTAGGTAGTGTGTCAGTCATCGGTATGTTACCATAGTAACAAGTAAATAAACAAATGATATTTACCGGCATCGAATCCGTTCCTATTGTTTTTAAAGTTTTTACTATGCGATTGTGTTGATATGTTTTGTAATTTTGTATACAGGTATGTCTATATATTTTGTATTTGTCCTATATTTATGTATGTGTTTTAAGTGTGATATTTATGTTTATACGTATTTCTGATGATCCAATGAATAAGTAATGAAATACGATCAAATATGCCTCCTAAACGCCAGCAACCACCAACTGCTGAAGAAATTGCAGCAAAAAAAGCACGTAATGCTGAAGCTCAAAGACGCCGTAGAGCGGCCATGTCAGAAGAGCAGCTTCAAGCAGAATGTGAAGCTAATACTGTAAGTCACCGGCAAAACAGAGAAAACATGCCACAAAATCAACTTCAACAAGAGCGCGATGCAAACGTTGAAAGACAAAGGGTTGCACGCCAACATCAAAGAGGACGTCTGAGTAGATATGTCCGATCCCGCAACACCGCTTTGCTTCCCAAAAACTTCAATGAAGACGAAATTGAAGAAAGTTATCTTGGCCCAATGGACGCTAAATGTCCATTTTGCAATGCCACGCATTTCAAAAATGAATTAATGTCAAATTGCTGCCATAAAGGGACCATTGCATTAGATGAAATACGAATGCATCCCTTCATTACAAATTACATGAATGGATCTGATCCAAATTCCAAAAATGTCATGGAAAACATAAGATCCTACAACAGTGCAATGGCCTTTTCCCTCAATGGGAGCACAAGTTGACCAATCAGTGACCAGACGTTCAGGTCCTTTTTGTTACAGAATCCATGGGCAAATTTATCACGCTACATCTGCATTACACCCAAATCAAGGTGAATTACCAAAGTATGCCCAACTGTACATTTTGGATTCGGCCCAAGCCTTGACAGAAAGAATGAACAATCAAGCAAATAATGGATGCATTCGTGTCGTAATGGAGAACCTCCAAAAACTTCTTGGAGATATCAATCCGTTCTCTAGAGAATACAAGAACATGCTCAAATTTGAACAAGACGAAATGCTAAAGGCAAATCGGGAAAACCGAACGCCAATTGAATATAGCATGACTTTCTTGAGAGAAAGAGTAAATAATGTGCTCCCCGGCAAAACCAACGCTCCCACTACCAGAGGAGAAATTGCTGCCGTTTTTCACAGTGCAGATGGTGCACCCCCAGAAAATCGGGATATTACAATTTATCCGAAAAGCGGAATTTTACAAAATATATCCATCCTGAGTAGACTCTGTGACCCAATGTGCTACCTTTTGCTTTTCCCATATGGGGATTCAGGGTGGACCACAGATCTGAAGAAAGCTGTTGGTCAAGGAAATGTGTCCCAGCTTCAATGGTATTCATACCATTTTGCCATTCGTGATGGAAGCTTTAACGAGTTCCTCAACGCAGGAAAGCTGACTCACCAATTCATGGTTGATGCCTATTGCAAGACCGAGGCAAACCGTTTGAATTGGTTTCGAGAAAATCAAAACACAGTAAGAGCTGAAGACTATGATGTTCTTCACCGATTTGTGAACAACCACAATTTTGAGGACGTTAACATATTGCCTGGAAAGAAAGTAATATTGCCTTCAACCTTCCAAGGGAGTCCAAGAAATATGGCTCAAAATTACCAAGATGCTATGGCCATGGTCAGGAAATATGGCAGACCTAACTTATTTGTAACATTCACGTGGAATCCTAAATGGAGGGAAATCAGGGAAAACTTACTTCCCGGTCAGCAACCAAGCGACCGGCCTGATTTAGTAGCAAGAGTGTTTGAGTTGAAACTGAAATTGCTACTTGAAGACTTAACCAAACACCATAGATTTGGACGTGTTAGGGCTATGCTCCACGTGATCGAGTTCCAAAAACGTGGTCTACCACATGGGCACATATTGCTATTCATGGCCCCGGAAGACAAAGTCTGGGAGAATGAAAGAATTGACAAAATTGTCTGTGCAGAACTCCCGAGGCTACATGAAATTGTAAAATCCTTTATGATACACGGCCCATGTGGTCCATTAAATCCAAACGCACCGTGTATGGAAAACGGCAAATGCACAAAAGAATTCCCAAAAGATTTCTGTGCCGAGACCAACAGCAATGTCAATGGTTACCCAAAATATCAACGCCGAGATGATGGTAACTTTGTTGAACTTGGGGGAAACAAAGTGGATAACAGATGGGTGGTGCCATACAACCCATACCTGTCTCTGAAATACAACGCCCACATTAACGTAGAGATTTGTAGCTCAATTCAAAGCGTTAAATACCTCTTCAAATACGTTTACAAGGGGCATGACTGTGCAAATATTCAATTCGTTACTGTTCCCACAGAACAGGAAGCTACTATTGAATGGGACGAAGTAAAAAATTACTTGGAGACCCGATATGTAAGTGCACCTGAAGCATGCTGGAGGCTCGGGGAATACAAAATGCACCACCAAACTGATCATGTGGAAAGATTAAATGTCCACCTTGAGGACAAGCATACAATATGTTTTATACAAGGCAAGGAAGCTGAATCTGTACAGCAAAAAGCCACCAAGTCCAAACTTCTGACTTGGTTTAAACTTACTCAGGAAGACCCTAATGCCCGAGAGTATTTATATATTGAAATTCCCGAACACTATACCTGGGATGACAAAAATTCTAAATGGAAACCACGTCTTAGAGGACATGAAACTAGAATTGGCAGAATGTTTGCCGTAAGTCCCACGGATAGAGAAAAATGGTTCCTCCGAGTTCTCCTTCTCAATGTTAGAGGAGCAACATCTTTCGAGGACCTAAGAACGGTCGAAGGAAATCCTATCCCCTTTGCAACTTTCCAAGAAGCATGCATTGCAAGGGGATTAACTGATGATGACTCAGAATGGGATACTTGCCTAACAGAAGCTGCAACCCATCAAATGCCAGTACAACTTAGGCAGTTGTTTGCATTTAATTGTATCATGTGTGAGCCGTCGGATGCAGCAGCATTATTCGACAGACATAAGGACAATCTTATGCAAGACTATAAGAGACGCTTTCCTGATAGAGAAAAATCTCTCTATTTGACGCTTAAAGAAATTGAATCTGTCCTACGAACACATGGAAAGTCATTGGTAGATTTTGGCCTAGAACTTTCAGTCGGCGGCTATGACGACCCAATCCATTCTGGAAAATATTACGCTCGAATTGCCGAAAAAAACATGTTCGAAGAAAAGTTTCAAATGCTCAACCCAGGGCAAAGAAGGGCTTTCGACAAAATCAGGGAAGCAATTGAAAACCCTAACTTACCCAAACGTCTATTCTTTATTGATGGACCTGGCGGAAGTGGTAAAACGTTCCTTTACAACACAATCATGCACTATGTGCGTAGCAAAAATGAATTAGTCTTGCCACGTGCATTTACAGGCATAGCAGCAACTTTGCTTGAGGCAGGCAGAACTTTCCACAGTCGTTTCAAGCTGCCTATTCCAATAAATGAAACATCAACCTGTAATGTTCGACATGGGACTAATACGGCAAATGAACTAGAAAAGGCCAAAGTGATAATCTGGGATGAAGCTTCAATGGCCCCCAGCACATGGAGTAAATGCAGTTGACACACTGTATAAAGAACTCTTAGCTGAAGATCCAAACGTTCCTTCTAATAAACCATTTGGAGGTGCGGTCTTTCTTTTCGGTGGAGATTTTAGACAAATTCTCCCTGTTGTTCCACATGGCAGCAGAACCGAAATGCATGAAGAATAGTAAGTGTTGGAAAAATATTCAGGTCCTAAAGTTAGACCAAAACATGCGTGCCAATGAGGACAGTGTCCCATCAGAACACCGAGGCTTTTCCGATTGGCTTTTAAAACTTGGGAATGGAAAACTCCAAGAGCCTGTATTAGAGGAAGGCATCTTCGAAATTCCTCCAGTCTGCATTGAAAATGGATGTATTGTTGCTGCTGTCTTTCCTGAGGTCATCCAATCAGGAGATGACAGCATTGCTAACCGTGCAATCCTGACTCCAAAAAACCACGAGTCATTTGAACTTAATGAAAATGTCCTTAGACGAATTCAATCTGAATTGAAATGCTATACCAGCATAGATTCTATTCAGCAAGACAGTGCAAATGCCGAGGAGGCAGCAAACTATCCAGTGGAGTTTTTGAACAGCTTAACACCTGGAGGTATGCCTCCTCATAGACTTAACTTGAAAGTTGGTGCAGTAGTAATGTTGCTACGAAACCTTGACTCAACAAGAGGTCTTTGCAATGGCACCAGAATGGTCGTCAAGCAAATTATGTCAAAAGTCATTGACTGTGAAATCCTGACCAGATCTTTTAAAGGTACCAGAGTATTTATTCCAAGAGTTATTCTTGCACCCAGTGACCCTGACCTTCCCTTTACATTAAGACGAAAACAGTTTCCATTTAGACTTGCTTTTGCTATGACCAGCAACAAAAGCCAAGGGCAAACACTGGATTCAGTTAGTATTTATTTGCCATCTCCAGTATTCAGTCATGGACAACTTTATGTTGCATTTTCAAGAACAAAGTCCTTTCACCAAGTCAAGGTAAAAGTCTTAGGAACTGACCAACAAGGCAACTTAAAGAAAGACCACAGAGTTTACACCAAAAATGTGGTCTACAAAGAAGTTTTCGCCCAATAATTATATTTCATAGCCAATATGTAATTAAATGTATATGTAATTAAATGTATTTAATATATGCCAATAAATAATTAAATATGTGCTAATAAAAATGCTCGCCACCCGGGCGTAGAACGGGTACTTCAGCTAGTTTAAAATTTGTAAAATATTAAATGTAATACATTTTTAAATTCTTATGAAGTCGTTCCCTGACTTAAAACTTTTAAACGGCAAACTATTAACTTTCAATTTCATTGCTTTAATTAAATAAGCAAGCAGTACTTATACAGTATTCGTGTAAGTAGGCCTACAGTAATAAATATGCATATGTTAGGATTTTATCTTTTTTTTTAACAACACTATTAGTAGTTTACGCGCATACGAATAGTAGGTGGTGTGTAAACTCTAGAACTGTGTCGTGTCGCAGATAAGCACAAGTAAAGTATTAATGGAGGTAAATTGAACGCCAATTTGATGTTTCCGAGAACATAATGTTTTATTTAATTCTTCACTCACTCTTTCTTATTTCACACCTTTTCTAAATAATTATGATAGTACGTTTGTTTCTAAACAATTGGTTTGTATGTTTCAAAGTAAAGAAACAGCATAGAATTAGATACCGACCATCAATCACCTGCTTTCGAATGGCGCATTATGAGGGATTTCTTTCACACGATTGCCACGTGACCTGATATTTTTCATTTCGGAATGCATCTAATACGCGTGTTTTATCGTCAATTACTTATCATTTCCCGTACTGAAAAACTTTCGGTTTTGTGTGTTTATTGTAAAGTGACCGCACACGTTAACTGTTGTTACAGTTTGTTAAAAATACCTTACAGTACAGCGTTTGTATCAAGCAGTGTTGCCCGATACAGTGATCTCATGAAATAGGCATGCGGGGTCCTGTAATTACACGAAGAGGTGTGAGTCACCTGTCTGCCTCTAGTGGATACTAGCGCGAATCCTTTTAATCCCCTCCTTTTGCAGTATATTATTGGAAATGACGATTGTGTACAACCTAAACCATTCCTGTAAACGTGATGGCACCACGACCATTTATTTGAGAATTTGGAACTAGTTTAGCGAAACGTTTACGTGAAAAGTAGAAACCTGTTACAGTCAAGATTAACTGAAACACTTGTAGCCAGAAGTAAAATAGTTGTACTTGTTTAGCACCTGCTGTGTACGTTTGCCAATCCCGGAAGAATATATTTGTAATCACATGCCGTTGTTGTTGCAGTTGATGTATACCGTTTCACAGTCATGTGTTATCTCATATGTTAAACGAGCTTATACTTATTATATCGTCATTGTCTATAAAGATACATTTTAGAGTTTTCTCGGTACAGTATTTGCGAATTTTAGCAGTTTGCCTCGCTGTCCGAAGCGAGTACATAGACAAATGTTAAAAAACAGTACTTTTCTGTTACATGGCCGCTAGTATAAACTACTGAATTAGTATGACTTAATATTTTTATTTTCGGTATGGTTAAGTTTTTTTTTACGTTGTAATTTTACTGGCTTCTGACAGGAAGTAATCATAAATGCTAGCCCAAATAATTTAAGTGGTAAAAGATATGTTGGAATGGTTAGTAACGTTCACAGTTTAGAATTACTGTAAGTCAGCTGATCCTAGGTTATAATGTGTTAACTGTGAACCGTTTTCGTATATACTGTAAGTCAAAGCATATGGTTGTAGTAACCTACGAGAAAACTGATCGCGAAGCCAGCTCGATACCCCTTTGAACAATGAATAGGCTATTGGCTTTAACATTTTGTTGCCTGACATGAAAAACTTCAAACTCTCCTCTCTCCTATGGCACTGCAGCCCTTGTTGGGCCCTGGCTTCCTTCAATTCCCCCCCCCCATTCTATTCTGTCGGTAGCCATCCTCCTCCAGGAACGCACTTTCAGTATTTTTTCGCATCCTCATCCACCGCGTCCTCCCATCTTCTCCTCGGTCTTCCCACTGGTCTTTTTCCATGGATTCTGGTATTCAATAGTTTCTGTGGTATTCTGTCTTCCCCCATCCTGGCTACATGACCAGCCCACCTTAGACGCTGTAGTTTTATGTATTGTGTTAGCAGTGGTTCTTTATACATTTGATACAATTCAAAGTTATATCTTATTCTCCAGCCTTGTACTTCATTAACTGGTCCCAGGATTCTTCGTAATATTTTTCTTTCAAAAATATCGAGAGTGTTTGCTGCTTTGGAATTCAGGATACACGTTTCGCAGTCGTAGATTAGGATGGGTCTTATTATTGATTGTATATCCTTATTTTCTTGTTTCTGTGGATGTCTTTGGGTCTGAAGATACTTGAAGTGGCGAAATACGTTTTATTGGCTTGGACTATCCTGTTCCGGATTTCGGCTTCTTATGTGCCGTTTTTTGAAAAACTTCAAACACTTCACGGAAATTGAAGTTTTTTTAAACAAAATATGTTATATTATTCCAGTTGCGGATGTAAAAATAACAGGAAATTATATTCACTCTGTTACGGTGATTGAAGTTATTGGGCTACTAACACCATTAATGAAATGTGTAACGTAAAAAAAAAAATACCTGTTATAAATTCGCGTTTCGGAAATATAAGTAAAGCAGAGGAATATGTATCTGTCGTCTTAGCTGTGTTTGATAGATTTGTTTGTGCCATATGTTGGACTTTTGAAACACATTTTGTAGCCGATGCATCTCATCGGTTTGTAATCGGTAAAGGAAGTCTGTATTGCAGTGTTGGCTGCTGGAATAAAAGTGAAGCACTTTGCTATTGCCATAAGTATGGACAATTTAAAGCTTTAAATAGGTTTTCTTATGACATTTTGGCTGTTGGCATGCTTTAAACTTGGTCATGCGAAATTCAATAGTGAATCTGTTTTTTACTAGAAAAACAAAGATGTATATATCTATTAGAATTACTGTTGATTGTATTAATTAGTAGAATTGCCCGGGTGGTTTATCGTAGATTTGCTATTGATTAAGCGGGTATTATCCTTTTTCACCCACGTAGTCGTCAGAATCATTAAGTTAATAGTAAAGTTCGTAAAGTAATAAGTACAGATTGGAGTATTCAGCCTCTGACGACTATTTCGATACGTTATCTACCAAGGCTATAGCTGCACGAAGGTAACGTATGTTTTATTAAACACATAATGTCGAATAGAAGGTTCATTTTCCTGCAGGAGGGCTATGTGCTCTATTATGTGGCCATTTGAGATGGTCGTTACGTACGTAAAGTCTACCATTTTCAAAGCCGCCGCTTAGCGTTCTTGGAAAGTCCACGTGCAACTTGAATTTGTCGCCCTATGTCACTCTCCTATCTCAGTTTCTCGAAGCGTATTTCCATATTAGGTTAAAGGATGGAACAGGGAGTTTTTGTATAACAGCTATGTAGGAAAACAGTGAAACAGAAATACGAGGTAATAATTTGTTTATGTACTTTAGTGCAATTGATTGCGGTAGTAAGATTACATAAACTGAACTTTCCTTGTCTTCATGTTTGCGAAATCTATAATTATTTGCTCCATAATTAAATTGTTTAATCTGTGCTGAGTCATGGTCGTGTTAAATAATAATTTTTTAGAGTTTCAATTCTGAGAATGATCTGTCGTTAGATGCGGCCTGGGTAATGTAAGTTATATTCTTAATACTGTTGCTATATTTGGGAATGCTGACAACAAATCGCTTTAAAAAAATTACTGGAAAATGCTGTAGGACTAGTCCAGAGGATTTTGGTGAAAATGCAGTAATAAAGCATTCAGACGTCGGTAAAGAAATCAAGTCTCGCCATTATGTGCTTCATCTCGAATATCGTATTTAAGCTTAAGATGTAAATGTTTAGAACGTTTCATTAATTCGTCTTTCGGAGAGTTGAACAAATTACTATTGAATTTCATAATTCGAATACATTATCAAATGTTTTTAATTCTTTGCGTCTGGTATTCAAAGAAAGTAAGGTCTGGTCCAGGATTTTGTAAAATCTGGATCTGACAGATGATGACAGACCAATCCTATAAGGTCTGGTCTACTTTGTAATTATTTTTTGGATCTACCGAACTGCGTCCGCTGTTCGAATTCAAATAATTTTAAATTTTTTCAAGGGTGAAGAATGTTCGGGGTGGAAAACGTGGTTCACCGTTGAGATCACTAGCAATTTTGTTTGCTTCTTCTAATAATTTTGTCAAAATGTTTGGCTGAGCGATAGTTTGTAAAATAATTTATTAAATTATCGAATAAATTACCGTCTTCTAGGCACCGATCGAAATAAAAACACTTGTATCACTGTAGACACCTTGTTTATTTATTGTTATCACAAATAATTTTACACAAGTAGACCTAAATATATAACACAGAAAATACAAATTTCGATTCAAAACTGTGATATCGATTATTAACACAATCATAATTTATGCAAAGAAAAATATAACACAAATTCTCAATATAATATTGATCCACAGATGTATCAAATACACTCACTAATTCTGTAACTAAACTAATCCATTTCTCAATAAATGTTGACTGAAACTGTCAACCACCATTTATATATACTGTGGATAATGACGTCATTCACCAACATGCTTAATTTGCTACTATAGTCCAGAATATTCTAGGCGCCCATGCCAGAACATTGCAGAATAAACTACTTAACTATAAATGTATTTGTACATTGATACGGAACATTCTAGTGTATTCTATCAGTAGCGTCTATCGGTATACATACATTGTGGATAACGTAAGTAGACGTGAATACGTACTTATCCTACGTAAATAACACATGTACTAATAATAATCACAATATTACTTGATATATTCATTATATTCCTTTGAATGTGGATTGGGGTTCCCTAGTATACAACAAAATCTATACCAACTGTAGGGTTTCCATTATTTAAATAACGCACGTCGATATGTTGATGTGATTTGCCGTCCGTGTGCAGTACCCTGTACGTCCGCTTACGGCGGCCCACATTACTTGTCCATTTACTGAAACTGTTTCTCTTCTTTCATTCTAGGAGAATGAATGAATGTTTTTACAGTTTTCTTAACAAGCTTGTCCGTAAAAGTAAATTATTGCTTTCGTGTGTGTATGTTAGGAGGAAGCTTAAGACGTGAATTTTTATTGTGTATATGTAAGCTGGTTGCACCTGGAGATCAAGTTCAATCGCAGCTGCACGTTGTATTGGAAGTAGCACGATCTGTTGTAGTTCAGCTAATAAGTGAGCCACTTCTCTTTGTTCTTCCTAAAATAGAAAGCATTATTTTAAAGCAGTCCAATAAAAACAGTAAAGCCAATCCAGTGATTAAAATTTAATTCAGCGCTTTATGTTAAATCTGTGAGGTGATATACTTATTCGATAGCTAAATAATATTGACATTCTTTGAAAATTAAGGTAAATTAGTGGTTGATTACATTTAACAGAAGAGAGAACTGTGTAAAACTGACGAGTATCTGACACCATCTCATTATACGAAACTCGGTTTTGTACATGATGTCAGCGTGATGTGTGTGTTGTTCATGGTGCGATAAGTTTCCTGTATTTCTTGGCGTCATTGAGTCAGCGGTTTTAGATAGCCCTGTGTGCTAGTGTTCAAGGTTTAACTGAACATGCTTTTTCGTTCACTACAGTAGTTTTTGAAACTGAAAGTATACCGGTATTTTAATAATTCCTGTTAACTCGTTGTCTCCTAATTTACTTGTCGACTGCCATTGCACGTAGGTTAACGCTTCGCGGTTGCAACTGAAAGGAGATATGGCCGTAATTTAGAAGCGGATGTCGCAAAACATTTGTGACAGATTTTCCCGTTTCTGTGGTATTGTTAAATATTGTAAACTATCATATTATTTTAATGTTATTAAATATTAAAAACTACATAATTATAATATTTGAACAGTTAAATCTTAAAGTCTAATTTTTTTTACAAAACAAGATATTGAAACGCAAATTACACAAATAATTGGAGTATGTTGTAATATATTTTGTTTAAACATAAGGCAGTAGTTAATGTACAGTTAATTACACAAACGAATAATGAAAGCATTTTATCTGAGCCCTACTTAGAAGTACGAAGAGTAGCGTTATTGAACTACTAGAAGTTACAATGACCTTCGGTAGTCCAACTAGTTTACTGGCTTGGCTGCTCAATGAAGTCCCCCCCCCCCCGTATATTGCTAACTATGATACCTGTGTGTGTGGGGGGGGGGGTTGCATGTAGTTAAAATTCTTTAATTTATTTATACTACTTTTCTCTTTTTGTCATACAAATGCCAAAAATGTGTGGCTCCCATACAGTACAGTGTAGGGAAGCAGTAGTATCCTCACGGCTTTGACGGTGTTCTAATGGAATCAAGACAGATCATAAGCATGAGTCAGCGGTTTTAGATAGCCGCCCGTGTCCGTGTGTTAAATATCTGTGTGAAAGACGCTGCAAGTTAAAAGGAGTACAAATTATCAATATAAAAAGAATGTGTAAATCCTGTGTTACCGAATGAAAGGAGTGTCAGATTTTTACGGCGTTAATACGTACGCGGCTACCCATAGTGACTTCTTTATGAATGTGAAAGTACAGTTTGTCTCGCTTAATAACAGTTACCATAACGCTATAGAAATATTGTGAAAGTTTAATCAGTAAAGCGGTGGTGAAGAGTTTGGTTGTTTTTATTTTTTCATTTGAGAGGGAGTATCATACGTCTGGGGTGAACGCAGGTTAAATACAGGCCTACACTTTAATATTGAAATTGATGCAGCACTTTTATAAAATAGTTTAATACCTGTGCATTTTGTAATACTCACAATACGTGACGTTAGCGTCCTTGCTGAGCCGTTGGGTTCTCCATAATTACATATTTATTTCTGTCACGTGGAAGTTTTTATGTTTGCTGATGATATTTCTGTTGTTCGTTTTGTATTACGTCTGTTTGTTTATCTTGTAGGCCGAAGTACTGTTGTAAAATACTTCTTCAACACATTTATTTAATATTTTGTCATAGATTTTCTGTCAGACGTTATTTCGATAATCCAGTTCACCGATTGTTTACGACTTTAGACGAGCCTATACCCTTATTAACAAATTTGACTCCAATTAAATTTGTTGTGCCCCACGTTCTTTGGGAGCCATATACAACGTTATTAATTATGCAAATTTGTTGCATAATTTAATTAACTCAATTATAAACTTAGTTTGTGTTTATGAGGGTGATATCGGTACGAAATTTATCGTATCTCACAGTTCATATAGCCTCGCAGTTGGACGCCATATACAACGTTATTATCTATGCTAATTTTATTGCATAGATTAATATCATCTAATTATACATTTAGAGTTAATGATGAGTTGATTTTATTACTTTTATATGTATATAATGTCATTTCATTATGTTAATTTTAATGCACAAACTAATTGAATTGTCCTTTTAATTAGGTCATGATTAAAGTGTAACTAACCCCAAGTTTGGAAGGTCATATACAATGTTATTTATGCCATGCGTTGGGCAGCCATATACTACGTTAATTAAATGTATTCCTTTCAATAGTTGCATGAGTTAAATTAGAGTTAATTTATAATCCACAATCAAACTTGTTAAACATGAAATTGATTCTGACTTTAACTGTCACCTAAGCTTCTAGTCTGAGTATCTTTGTAAATAATGTAATTGATAATTATGTTGAATTGAATCATGAATTATAGATCCTGTTTAGTAAGAAGTTAAGTTGTGAGTCAGGTCGTACACAAATCAATAGAATACGAACGAATCCATTCTAAAGTACGTTTATTAAAGATCGTATCTCATCCTTATTCATGTCATAACATTATCATATAATAAGAGCACTTACAAATCTTCTAAAAGACAATAAAATTCTATACCACATTTAAATAATTGAAAGTACAGATTTAAAATAATTAAAAGAACAATAAAATATAGGCACTTAGTCGTGCGTAGTGACGTTACTAGCTACTACTGTGGTGTGCTCAAAATCTGCATTAAGTAGTTTTACGTCAAAACACATTAAACATTTATATACGTGAAATACTCATATACTAACAATACACATATTAAGCATATACATAGTTAAAATCCTGTTCCTGCAACAGACGTATCAAAAACACATACATAGTGTAACGTTACTAAATTTGGTAGTTACATAAAGTAAGCAATTATTACGTCAAGTGACGGGAAAGCATGAAAATATTTCTAAGTAAGTAAAATGATGTAAACAAAAAGTGTGTATCTACAGATATATTATTGTAAAATTCCAACAAAGAAGAAGGAAGTGTAACATAGCAGCATCGTACACAAAATAGAGAAAGAAAATGACCATGAGCCAATATAAAATGTTAGAAACCAGGCCCAATAGATTCCAACAGTGAGGGGAACCAACAAAACAATAAAATGAAGAAGAAGACAACAGTGAGGGGAACCAACAAAACAATAAAATGAAGAAGAAGACAACAGGATTCCAACAGTGAGGGGAACCAACAAAACAATAACTATGTAAAATAAAAAGAAGAGACAACTCAAGAGCAACCACAATGAAGGCAGACAAACCAATATATTTATAAATATAAATACTATGGAACCACGACTACTACAACGGAAATATTGAAGAAGACGTTTAAACCTAAAGAAGAAAGGAAGAAGAAGGACAAGGAAACATGACATGAAGAGTGAAGATAATGGATAGACAATACAAGAAATCGCCATTCACCAAGTATACTAGAGACAATACTAGTAACCGGAAGAAGAATAGCGATTGTCAACTATGAAGAAACAGTGTTTAACATATTTAAGAAATCACAAACAGTAATAGTGAATACTTAATGTAAGTGTGAGAAACTGTGATCAGTTAACCAATTTTAACCTAATGAACCCCACAGACAATTCAAGTGATAAGGTTTATAGGAGAAGAAAATGTGTTACCTTTATAGTGGAAACATCAAAGATTAAATAGTTAAAAATACACAGACAGTTAGTGTGACTAATTTAATGAAGATTGTAATCCAAATAGATAATCATAAGACCACCAAGAAATGTAAGATAGAACAGTAAAATCATTGTTCATAGAACCTGATAATAAAAAACTTTGTAAATTTTAAAAGAAATGTAACTGAATGCCACGGCAAAACAGAATACAATATAAAGAAAGGCCAGAAAAAATAATAACAAACAAACTAGTTTGTTAAGTATCAAACAACAATGTACCAGAAATTAGGTACAAAACACAACAAGAAATGTATTACCATTAGTTTAAGAATATTTGTGTTATTGTTTAGAAAAAATAGTGTAAACATGTGTATTAATCAACAATTAAACCATTGTAATAGAATACCATAATGAAGTCATAATAGTAGTAGCAAATACTGCATAAGAATACGTTGTACATTGATACATAACCCCATAGGAAATGCACCTATAAAACAAAAAATCATATATGTTAATTGAACCAAGCAATCATCAACAATTGTTTCGATCAAAGATTCATTATAAATAATGATGCACGCTAATAAATAATGTCTTATACTGAAAGGCACTGCACATAAAGCAGATTAAATATAATAGCACAAAGCTAGATGAAAGGGAACCCAATATGACAAGCAAAATACATTATTAAAACTTGTACAAGGATCACTGAAAATGTTACCAGTAGTTAGAAAAACATCTAGTACTACTATGAGAACAGATTATAAGTGTAATAATAATAGTATTATGATCAAAATATTGGAAACTAACTGACTATGAATGAATAGCCAGATGTAAACAAAGACAATGTGACAAACTAGTTAAGCAAAATACCTTATTAAAACTTACACAGAGATTGATAAAAGTGTTACCAGTAGTTAGAAGGACATCTAATACTACTATGAGAACAGATCATGAGCATAAGAATAGTAATTTTATAGACAAATTATTGAAAACTAAATGACTATGATGGTGGAATCAGAATGTAAACAAACACTATGTAGCAAGTTATTTAAGCAAAATGCACCATCCAAACTTGTTCAAAGGTAAATAAAAATGTTATCAGTAGTCAGAAGGATATCTGATACTACTATGAGAATATATATCAAATGTAATAATAACAATTTAGTTATTGATTTATTAAAAAATAACTGACTACCATGTCATAACCTGATGTAAACAAACCCAATACTAGGAATTGAAAGGTTTTCAGATAGCGAAAGACTAACAGATATATTAAATAAACTAGGTACTATAGTTGTACACTATTTGCATTTTCAACATTATATACATTATGTGGAAAAACAAAAACAAAGTGACAATTTAAAAGAAAAGAAATCAGAAGATAGTTAGATAAGACTACTAGTATATGAAACACAACATTGTTCATATAATAAAGTGTAAACCGATGTAAATAGATATTTATATTATTGTTAGAATACAAAACAAATGTCATTAGATAAGGAATAATAGTATTATAGGCGATTATAAATAATCGAATATGGACGCTTGAGACGCCATTATCAAACATTGTTTGAATAATAATTACTCCCAAAGGTTTTGTAAAATATATAAAAACACTTGGTAAGTTTCACAAATTTGTGAAACTTACCAAGTGTTTTTATATATTTTACAAAACCTTTGTATTAATATGTTTCACCAAGTGCCCAACGAGTCATCAATTAATATCGTGAAAAATTACTCCCAAATTTTGTATTAAGCAATTGAGAAATGGACTCAAAACGTTTAATAAGAAGTGTTATTGTGTAATTAGATAAGATTTGGTGAAATAAACTTATTAATTTTAAGATTCACCATAGGAATTTGTGAAATCGTTGTAGTGAGTTAATAATGGACGGATTTCATTCTTGTTTGGACTTTATTTAAAGCCCAGGATGTCCGCGATCTATTGCCACCAACTATTCAACGATATGACAACTAATAAAAAAGTTATAACGATTATAAACTTTTTAACCATTTTGTGCATCAACGTTTACGTCACTATAGTCTCAAACCCATATACGAAATTGATAAAAAATTAAAAGTTTTCTTAAACCAAGGTGTTTTGGGTCGGAGAGTTCGAAAAATTGAACCAATCAAATGAATGAAAACCGGCAGACAAGCCAGAGACGCTTAGGAGAAGCGTCACAGTCATCTTTCAATCATCAAGGAGTAAACACGCATAATTCGACGGGCAAGGTCGATGAAGAAGTTTTATTTGAATTGTGCGCGACATATACATGAGTCACTCTACACACACCTAACCTACACATAACAAACAATTAACGAGTGTACAGTGCGGAGTGAAAATAATAATAAAATACGGCCAGTGTATAATATCGGTCGTATTTTCGAGTTTTGTGTTTATAAAAAACCAGCGAGTACTATATTTTCATTATTTAAAAAATAAAACGGAATTAATAATTCCTGTTAATTATTGTTTGGGTACTACTCAAATCAGTAGTATCGAAGTGTAGTAATTCTGATGAAAGTTATCAGAATTGATAAAAGAATTATTTCGCATTTTATTAACTCAAGATTAAATGTTTTTACGACTTACCATAATTAAAGGAGTCAATATTAATTTAAATATTACAATATATGAGTGTCACGAATAGTCGCTCAATTGACTCATGTCGTTTTGATTTGACTAATGAAAATAAATATTTTTATTTTTTTTTTCGAAAAAATATTCTAATTAACTGATAGTTACGCATCAGATGTATTATGAATAGTATATATATGTTTAGATTATTAAGAACTCAATGAATAATATATTTAACCATAATAACTACTTACGTTATTAGCTAACCTAGAAATAATAACAACAACTTGTCACCTTTTTCATAAGTCTGTTCTCAAGTAATACAAACCAAATGAAAGCTATCACAAGAGTTTTTTTTTTATTATAAACTTTTTCTCTTGTCAATAAATAATTTTTATAGCCAACTATTAAATAATAATAGTAATTTTTAGCAGTGCATCTCAATGCACGTGTTTTTATAGTAACTAATGTGTACTGTGTCCCGCGTACGATAGTACGATAATTATCGATTATATGGTACCGACTTTTAATTTTAATATTTGTTTGTTTGTTTTCTATTAATTCTTTATTAAATATTGTTATAAAACACAACATCTTGTATCTGGTATCATGCCACTTCAAAGATCACAGGAACTTGGTAATTTAACTATGTAAAGAGGACATAACCTCTCTAACTAAAATTATTGTATTAACCTTCAGTGTTACCAGCCTTGAGGTTAAAAAGAGTTTCTTTTTATAAAAATTGTTCATAATAATTATTTTTCTGTAAAACTATTAGTGATTGATTGTTGATTTTAAAAGAGTTAATGGCATTCCAGAACTGTTAATAAATCTCAATTATTTTTTACCAGTGGAAAGAGTCTTTAATTTCAAAATTAAAATAGTTTAGCTATCATAACTAGTTCTATCAGAAGGTGGCGGCAGAATTTGAATATTTATTATAATTCAAATCATAATTCAGTCTTTATTTTATTTTATTGTGCATGCTTATCACGTATGATAATCAAATAGAATATCCACATGTATGTATAGAGTGTATGTTACAGCAGAAGCAGTCGCCAAACAGAACAATATCATCCACATACGGTAAGTGGGGAGGTGAACAGTGGAGTGCGAAAATACTTTTTAAATTGAAGGATTTAAACGGGAATACCCACACAACTGTTAATAACAATCAAATCGCTAATAATAATTACATTTTGGAAATTTTATTATACAATATTGTTGTGGATACCGGAGCGTATCTACAACCACATACAATCACACACACTCAATATATCGTTATCTACAAGAGTATCTGTTCAGTAACAATAGTTACAATAAACATATATATTAACAAGAAAACATGTACAATACTCTATAACATAATGATCCCTACCTATGGATTCGTATCTATCTGAATCATATTTTATAAAATTCTCAGGTGGTTTGGTTCTAAGTGTCAGGTCAGTGGTATTTGGTAAATTAATAATTATAATAAGAGATTGATTTTGTACGTTACTCGTTCCGTCGTGATGTATCGCTCCCATGGTGTATCCATGCGGGTCCCTTCGTTGATGGTTGATGTTAATCCATATAGCACTCGTGATTGACACTTCCGACCTCTATATGTACATCGTTCGAGAACACTCGTCCGCACTCCGCGACTGTCACTATGAGTTTCGAGATTACCACAATTAAGTTCCGGCATTGCACTTGGAATCTGTCGACTATACCTATTCGCGTGAGTCTATTGACGCGGTTCACAGTTTGATACCGTTATGCACCTAATAGTTTTTCATATTGCACGTTCACTCTCTTGCGGCGCCTAGATTGTTTTCAAGTTCATTAGGCAATTATACACACTGCTATTACTTGACTCAATTACGAAACAGTGTAGTATCACTACTTTTATGTAATGGTTCAAGAATGTCACTGCTAAATGCTATCACCTTTATGACAGTGTACTACATATAATTTATAAAGATCGTTATTCGCACGTCATCGCGAACACTACCGTCCCGTTTTGGCGTTCTAAGTCTTATTTACGCACTTCCATTTAGTCTGAACAAAGTCTTTATCGTCTCTACTGAACTACGGTATGACTGAAATACTGCGCTAAGTTTTTATGAATTGAGTAAAGTTTTGAATAAACTGAGATAGAATTTTGAATAGACTGAGTTAAAAATTCGAATGCACTGAGCTAAAAGTTTAAATGAACTGAGAGCGCGTCCCCTCGCGTATACAGTTTTTATTTCCTTCGATATTCCCACTCTTGTAACTCCGATGATCGCTCCAACTTCCCACCAAATCATTTCTGATAGGCTTATTTCATGGACCTCCTTGTGTCCTCTCGTCTCCAGTCTGTATTTCTGGCGAATTCTCCACCCAGTGCCGTTTGGAGAGGGATGTTCTTACACGAGATTTGCTCTCTGGTCTCCGGCTCCTGTCAGTACCATCCCCTTCAGTAGTTCCCTTCGGAATTCTCGTTCCTCATTGGCTGGTTGGCTTTCTCAACTTGAGTTTGACGCAGTCCACGTGGACTCGACGAGTCGCTGTCTTACGTCCGTTGCCCCGTTCCTGGAATCAGTGTTAAGGCCTTGTTTCCGAAATCACATCTGCTGCTTTTGGTGTAGCGTGTCGAGTTCCCTTATTGTTGAGCAACCATCGACTTTCTTCGATGACTTACGGGTGGCATACCATCTGTGCTCTCCACAAGCGTCACTCAGTCGCCTTTCCCATTGTCTGTGCATCAACTATTGTCTTACTAGAAGTCGCACACATGGTTTCGAACAATACTCTTACCGTTGGCTATGTATTTTTCTCGTTACTGGACAGATGTAAGGGTAGTCTTCCTTTGTTCTAATTGTGGAGTCAAGCGTTCCCACGCATGGTCCAGTTCGTTGCAACATGTGCCGTACTGCTCATTGTTCGTAAATGGTTTTTACTACGTTTTAACGGAAAGGAAAGGTTTGTTCCCTTTCGTCGCCCACCCTCGAACAAAGCTAACATGTGTCACTTCTGACGGGCTCTGATTGCTGGTGTACTTCTCTCGCAATACTCAAAAATTCAAAAAATAAAACTCGAAATAATAATCACATTACAAGCCGGACAGCCGTGGTACTTGGGTAGAAACATGTTTGACCAATAAGCGGTTGTGTAGAGCACCGAGTTATTTTTCTCTTCTTCTTAGTCGCCAGGTTTTGCATTAACGGCTTCTACGAAATCGTTAACGCGCGTATATGACACTGCTAAGCCTACTGATGCTGAGACGTAGGCCTAAGTTAAACGCAGAATTCATGAGAATCTGCGAACTATCTCTCTCATTTCCACAGTTGCATACAAATGTCGGTGTATTCTGTACTGCGGTGTGTGGTTTCTTAACAGATGAAGGTAGAACGTACCTGAGTAAATAATTTACAATTCTGTCAGTTGTAGGGACATGTATTTTTTTGTCACAACGCAATTTTTACCACCAGTCAGCGTTACAGGTATCCGTGAAACCCTGTGATGATAAGCTGGTGGAGAAAATTTAATATGCGTTCGGATGACACATGTAGGCTACTGTGGACTGTGGCCTTCTCTTCACGCGGCGTTGGCAAATTTAAAAGTGGCGTATTACTTGTTTTAGTAATAAAATATTCACCGGTTCTTTGTGTTTAGAGTTTTGTCACAAAACTTGTTGTAACAATTTGTTATTAACAAAAACATTTTATATTAAATTTTTAACTAGTTTATAAACAGCCTTCATTTTGTTAATATTATTCTGAAAGACGTGGCCCAAAAACGTGTAATGACTGTGTTTGCGCGCGAGCATTGCATCTAATTCTTAACATTTGTGGAGAATTATGTTTCAGATAATAGAACATCCATTTTGCTGTATTTTCTATAATTCTTTGAATATTAAATATTGAAATGTTATAGAAAATGTAACAAATTATAAGTTAGAGACCTACGAGTCATGATCACCTGCTAAGTTTAACGGCTTCTCAGTACTGGATGGGTCCGGCCGTTCGCCAATCCGCTTGCACGGAGAGAAGATTACTTTTCTGATGGTTGAAAACGTGTGATTATTATATTAAGCTTGTACTTATTTGTAAAGTGACAAAAGAATCGTGGGGCACATTAAGGGTTATTTACATACTCCCTGTGCCCTTCACCCGTACCAATCAACATCATTTTGTTCATAAGTGTTTCACGAGCGATACATTAGGAGTCGAAGAGATATTTTTATACTTGAAAATTATAATATTATTTTAAGTTTTTCTATTAGTTTCTAAGCGGTATCTGAAAAATACAATTCTTTTAGAAATTAATACATGACAGATTGGAACATTATTCCAAGTAGAATTGAATACGTTAAATGTGATGGTAATATGCACGTTAATAAAAATATCGATCATACAGATGCGAGCTAACCAATGGAGGCCAAAAAAAGTTTTTTTGTCTTAGCGTGGATTCCACAGAATTTTTTTTGTGCGTTTTGTTCGCGTGATTTTTAATTATTCAATAATTAAACGTAAATGAGTAGCCTATTAAATGTAAAGGTGTTCGAGAATGGTACACAAATTTGTGGTATTGGTGAATCAGTGGAAATGTAAAATGAAATAGTAATGTGTGATAAAGATTCAGCGAGTAGTCGGAGTGATAGATCGAAGGAGTTGGGAAGTGTTTCTTGAAAGTTGTAAATAAATGAGACGTTTAATACTGTTTTGGATGTCATTACAGAAAACGTTATTGCATAGTTTTCGTTGTACTCATTTGTGTCATACATTTGTTAAACTGTGTACGAGATGATGACGCGAACATTCACATCCACAAACTATCGAAAGCCGTTAGTAAGACTTCCTCATTTATACATTTTGTTTGTTTACTCTCTCTCTCTCTCTCTCTCTCTCTCTCTCTCTCTCTCTCTCTCTCTCTCTCTCTCTCTCTCTCTCTCTCTCTCTCTCTCTCTCTCTCTCTCTCTCTCTCTCTCTCTCTCTCTCTCTCTCGCGATTTTATTCTGAAAGCTGTTACACTTGATCTTCAGCGTAATAGATGTCACAAAAGCATTATTGCCGGCACAGAATACTGGCTTAATCTCGGAGACCATTTTATGACCCGTAGTGTCTCACTATTATTGGTCCTGCAAAAAATGTAGATATTTCCAGTATAAACGAGGGTAAGTCAAAATGTAAAAGGAAATACAAAAACTATTATTTGCATTTACGTGAATAAAACTTTTTGTACATAACCCTACTCCATCTCTTAACACCTTTTGAATACCTTTATTAAAGAAATCTTTTCTGTCCCGCGTGCGGCCAATTATCCACAGCTTCTGTGACCTCTTCATCTGGACAAAGATATTTCCTTTCAGTTCCTCTCCTTTCAGTGGGGACCTGATGTATAGCGTCAGGTCAGGACTATATGATAGGTAGCTCAGCACTCAAAATCGGCATCTTAGAGATGTAGAGTTGTTTGTTAGTTGTACAAGGTGAGGCGTTGTGCTAAGGGAAAGTCACGACTGGAAGTTTATTACACCGTGTAGACTTGATTTTTCGCGTAAGTAGCGTAACAGTTGTTTGTTATATTTAGTTTCTGTTTGATGTTTAGCTATAAACTGATCATAAATTGGACCTTCCATATCCCTGTCGTCATCATCAACTTTCCTGCAATAGTGTGAGTTTCGAATATTTTGTTGTGGAAGACGAAGCATGTTTCTAGATAAATTTCTCGCTTACTCTCGGGTTCAAAGTGGTGGATCCATATCCCGTGAAAGGTTTCATGTCAGAAATGAAGATTTTAACTTTATAATATTTCAGAACGCTCTATTACATTTTCAAACGACTCTCTTTGTAGTTATCTGTCAGTTGACATGGTGGATCCCAGCAAGTACAGATTTTCGAAAATGTAAAGAATCTTGGTTAAAACCCCGATTCGTTGCTTGTATTCAGTCCCCTTGTGATTTCATCAATTTTAATTCTGCGACTATACATGCTATACATAAACATTTAAGTGCATACAATGTACATTATACTAATGAATGGAAATGTAGATACTAATGAATGGAAATGTAGCAGGCTGCAAATTTTTGTTTTATTGCTTTACAGGTTATAATAAAAATATTTGTTAATTTATTTATCGAGTACCAGAAAACTACGTCCTTTTTTAAGGTATTTTGAAGACACTAATTTCATTTTGCAACATTTATTAATTGTATGAAAAAGTTCTAGAGACTTCACGTTTGACAGATTATACATTCCAATATACTATTGAATTAAAGAAACGTTTAGGATGCCCCAATTTCTTATCTTGTAAAATTTGACTTTGCAGTCAACGTTTTTGTGAACAACGGTTGGAGATACGAGGCATGTCCGGAAAGTAAAGATACAAAGGTCGTAATTGGTCTAAACATATTTATTTACAAATCATTAACTGACAGTTACGTAAATACATATATCTTTATTTCTCTACATAATTACCGCCATTATCCAAGCACCTATTAAGTCTGGGAACCAGCTTTTGTATCCCCGTGTCATAGAAGTCTGCCCCCAACCCTTTGAACCATGTCATGACCTCTTCTTTTACCTCGTCATCGTCATCGAACATTTTTCCGGCCAGATATTGTTTCAGGTGAAGGAAAAAGTGAAAATCACTGATCGCGAGGTCCGGGCTATGCGGCGGGTGATCCAAAACATCCCATTTCCAACTGCACGCGTGACCTCTGCGCTGCTCGGCAGTTGGAAATGGGATGTTTTGGATCACCCGCCGCATAGCCCGGACCTCGCGCCCAGTGATTTTCACTTGTTCCTTCACCTAAAACAATATCTGGCCGGAAAAAAGTTCGATGACGATGACGAGGTAAAAGAAGAGGTCATGACATGGTTCAAAGGGTTGGGGGCAGACTTCTATGACACGGGGATACAAAAGCTGGTTCCCAGACTTAATAGGTGCTTGGATAATGGCGGTAATTATGTAGAGAAATAAAGATATATGTATTTACGTAATTGTCAGTTAATGATTTGTAAGTAAATATGTTTAGACCAATTACGACCTTTGTATCTTTACTTCCCGGACACGGTTCGTATATTTGCATGTAAGTAATGGACTAACGAATATGTATAATTATTAATTATTTAATGATTCTAATACTACCATTATTAATAATGAATAAAAATAAAAATAATTTAGTCATAAAATATTTGGTTGGTTATGAAGGAAAGTCAAAAACTATAGAAACTTTCCTTGTTTTCCCGATAACGTCTGTGAGAACTGAAGCTAAAAATCAAGTTCAGTATCTTTAGTAAGTTTCAGAAATTGTTATTTTGCTTCAAAACGACCTCATATAGCTAACCAAACACCCCTTTGCTTTCAAGATCTCGCTCGTGAAATTTTAGATTACCTATTATCAACGCTAAGAGTTTTTATTTTCTTAGCCTGTTGCAAGAACAACTAGGGGACAAAAGTGTGGTTAAGGTAGACAGTTCAGAAGCCTATACAACAGTGGCTACGCTCGAGATGGAGAAGTTTCATCGAAGATGAAAATTAAAACCTTGTCAGGAGCTTAAGAAAAAAGCTTAAAAGGAGTATGGGGGACGTTTAGTTAGGCCTATATAAAATATTCTTGTAACATAAATGGTATTGATTGTTGTTACTTTAGAATCTACAAATGATTCTTTAATTGTGTCTTTTCTTTTGGCTTTTCCTTATAAAAAAGAAGAACTCACGGTTTTTAAAGTACAGTATACAAAATTATGAAAGTTCCCTTATACAACTAGTAATTCAAATTTGTAAACCTTCTTATTTCATTTAGTTACGGAAGTTAATGTCCGTGTGGTTCTCTGTATAACTAAATATGGAAAATGTTAGTAGTAGGGCTAGAGCAAAATATGTGCATGATTTTTCTGTCCTAGTCTTGTAAATCTGCGCGTTTCAGATTTGGGTTTCGGTATGTAAATAAGGAAGTACTGTAATATAAAATCATTATAAAATGCGTCACAAAATAAATAGTGGTGTAGATGGTGGATGTTCAGCCTTATTTATTGCTGTGAATGTTTGATGCCTCGAATGAATCTTGTAAAATCTTTCAAAGCAGCAAGTAACGCTTATCTGTTCGAGATTATCTGAAAAGTGCTGTAAATAGTGTAAAATGCGAACTTCTTTGTCTAGTTAGTAGTGCCAGAAAGGCGTACCCACCAAGGTAGCCAGAAAATGTAACTGTCAACTGCAAGTTGTACAGTATTGTAGGCCTATGTGTTTTGTTAAGGTGAACATGTCATTAGTTTTAAACTGTATAGGCTAGGCAACTTTTTTAAATCAATCTTTGTAATAAAGCATCCATACTTTAAGCCTATTTACTTTTTACAGCTGTGTGTGTGTGTGTGTGTGTGTGTGTGTGTGTGTGTGTGTGTGTGTGTGTGTGTGTGTGTGTGTGTGTGTGTGGTTATATAAAAAAAATCTAAGCAATTATTTCAAACGGAATGTGTTAGACGGTGTATCAGGTACGAAACGTAATAATTTTTGACCGTTGATCATTGTCAGAAACGACCTTCGACAACGATGTACATGATTTTGCACTAGGACGACATAACACTGCAGCGGAGTACTGCGCTATGTAGCGTAGGTTTACAAGTTTTGAATCCCACGTTCGGTTAACGGACCTGATCGAGTTTTGATTGGCAATAAAGTAGAGGCAGTACTAAGTAGGCCTAATGATTGTGAACATAGGTTTGATTGTGACCCTCGGTGAACTGGTTTTATTGGTTACTTTGGCGTAGGTATTGGGCAGAAGTGAATACAATGTGTATAAAAGCCTTTAAACGGCGCTTTGAATGCGTATCATTGGAGTTTGTCTGCTACAGCGTGTGCGCCTATTTACAGATTACACAGTGTCTAAAAATAAATGAATTGTCGTCGTCGTATTCGCCGGTGCGTTCTCGTTGTGGTACTTAAATTTTCGCTGATTGACGTGCAGGGAATGACAGTTGATGATGTTAACATACATACACGGTTAGGCAGGAGGCGTATGTCTTCCCATTGTCAAGAGGTCACGGCTTGCTCAATTACGTCCATTAACGTTGTATAGTCTGTTCTTGCGACGAAACACTCTTGACTTACGGAGAACGTACGGTGTGTGATTGAACACCTGTTAAATTAATACACGTTATCTGTCTGTACGTACAGGTTCAGCGTCAGTGTAATGACGGACTTCGTCGAATATTTCTTTGCGTATAGAGAACAAGTTGTTAACGTAAGTTTCAGTGGAAAGCTTGCTACGTTTTCTGGTTTATAGGTTCAAACAGTTTGAAGTGTTTATTGTTGCAATTTTATTCGAATGACGTATTAGATACCGTCTTGCCATGGTATTAACAAGAAATTTTGTTTTCTCCATGTTAGTAGAGCGTGTTATTTACTTGACTGCTACATGAAAGTTTGAGCAGTGAATTTTTTGTGTGTGTGTGTGTGTGTGTGTGTGTCACGGTTCCAGGGCCGTAAACTTAACACGCATTCCTCACCACGTAGCTTTGCGTGCCAGGCTCCGCTGACGGGAAAAGTGGTATTTTATTAAGGAAAATATATTAAAATATTTTAATTGAATAACAAATTTTTAAATGCTGCGTTATTTAGCTTTCGTGGAATACGTTTTAACGGTTAATTCAGTTACTAGTGTGCATAGTAACTAGGTGAAAGTTGTATATGTGGAATATAGGATTTGAAGGTGCACAAGTGAGTAGACAGCCAGAGGCATTGGAACTTTTAGATACGGTCGGGGACGGTTTTTCATCCTCTTAATCGTTTGTCGCCTCCATGTATTGTAGTCGTGAACGAATACCTCTTACGTATTCTTGCAGATTTATTTGGAATTATATAAAGTTTGTGATCGTATACACATTTAAGGAACACTATCCGTATAGTATACGGTAATGCTAGCGACAACAAAATACTTTATTACAAAGTAATCGTTGCTTACTTTAAATGCGTAAAAATAAGTAGGCCTATACAATAGTTACATAGTATTGAAATCTGAAAGAAACGAATCTTGTATTACTTTTTTGTTTCCCAGTAGACCCATGATTTTGTTTTAAGTTTTTAACTATTAAAGCCTCGCGTGTGTGTGTGTGTGTGTGTGTGTGTGTGTGTGTGTGTGTGTGTGTGTGTTTTTAGAGAGAGAGAGAGAGAGAGAGAGAGAGAGAGAGAGAGAGAGAGAGAGAGAGAGAGAGAGAGAGAGAGAGAGAGAGAGAGAGATTAGAGTAGAAATTTATGGAACAAATAATAGGCCTATTATCTTTAGTTTATTGTAGTTGCTAAAAATGGAGGCACATTTTTATGGTGGTAGGATTTCGCTGACAACCATTACAATGTCGTTAAGTACAATTTTCAAGCAGTGTAACTTCACGATTTACAAATGAGAAGAAAGCCACGGGATTGGAACTAAGTATTTTCGTTATACAAAATTTAAATCGTATTCAGTCCATCTTTTTCTACCGATGTTATTCATCATGTAGGCCTACATGCGTGAGTCCCTGCTTATTATGTTAAATAAATCGCCGTATCTTATATCTGTTTCTAAACGGAAATTTTTGTTGATTGGACAAGCTTATTAGACGAAAAAGAAGACAAAATCGGTTTACCAATCATGATTCAGATTCCACGTTTCCTGCGATTTGTGCTTTTTTCAACTTATAAAAAGAAACAAAATATGCTGTCCCGTGACAGAGCTGAAATGTTTCTGTTCGGAGGAATTGCACCATCCCCTGTGCCGGACACTGCTTTTCCTCAAGTATTGTTCTGCTCTTAAATTTCCCGGCGAAATCTTCCTTTGGTCAGTCTGTCCGATTTTTCTGTTCCGAGGCGGAAAGAACATTCAACCATTGGTCCAGTGGTATTGTGAGCAATAGTAATAATCTCGTAATATTACTTGATTAGTTGGCATTATAGTTAGTTCCGATAATAATTTTTTCTGTAGATGACATCTCAGTATTGAATTGATATTCGTAATCTAGTTTCGTCTGTTTGAAGGGGACCAAATAGGGTAGAGGATGTGTGCCAAAACCGCGTAGGGCCGACATATAGAGGATTTAATGTACAAGTTGTACTCACTGTGCATATTCGGACTGTATGCATCAGTAGAAGAAACAACGTTACTTACTATAAACGTAGGTTCGGAAACGTCCCGTTTCGTCGGTATTTTCGTTTTCCTATCTCAAGAAGGGAGATTGAAATATCTTTATGAAATCTGGTACATTTGTGTACATTAATATTCTTTAATAAATACAGTAAATAAATAAAGATTATTTTATGATCTAAAATTTCAAAATGGCAGCCACTTTAATTTTTTGATCACTAATAGCTCTGTAAACTTTAATTTTATAAAATTACGGTTTATTAAGTAAAATGCTGTAAGTAAAATGTTTGTGAACGTGAAGACATCTTGTTTGTTCATATCCGATAACAACTAGCAGAAAGCCACAGAAAATTATGGCAGAAAAGTCTACCTATCCATAATTTCTGTATACTTGCTTTTCTGTCCTGGACTTCGCTTTCTCGAGTACAGAAAAAATTTATTTAAAGTTATTACTAGTTTTTTTTTTTAATAATAAACTCATTAAGAGTAATTCGTAACAAAATAATGTTTTTTTAATCGAATTAATAATTTTTAACAAATTTAATTACAAGTATTTACGCATCATAATTTGAATCACAACAATTAAAACTATTTTAAATTAATAGAAAACAACATATGTTATGTTTCGACTTGTAAATCATCTGTTTGCTTTAATGAGAAATATGACATTTCACAAAAATTGTAATTAGCCATTCTCAATCATTAGACGATTAACAATGAGGAAAGAAACACGAGCAAGTGAATTTAAGAATTTTCTTTAAGAAAAGTAACTGACCAAATTATTTAGTTACACTACACTGTTATAATGGACTGTCTGTTAGTGAGTTAATCTGACATAAATAGTAATAACTTAAATAAATTTCTCTTTTACTTGAAAAATCGAGATCAAACAAGTAGACAGAACTTAAGGGTAGGTTGTTTTTCGCTATACTCGGTTATTTGTTATTGAATTTGTATAACAAGCTGTCGTTGTGTTCACAATAAAATGCTTAACGTTTTGCTTAATCAAAACATGATGACATTAAAATTTACAGAGCTATTAGCGGTCATTATATTAAAGTAGCCTTGATATTTTTTTAATTAAAGAATAGTTTTCCTTTAAAAAAAAAACACAAAATGGCGACCAGACGGAAAACGAGACGTTTCCGGACCTGTGTTTACAGGAACTTTCTTCTGTTAATGTATAGAACTCTATATATGTTTCACAGTTGTTTGGTGCAGCAATGTCCCAGAAACAGCTAAAGTATATTCGTACTGTTCCCATGATTCTGTGCAAACAATAGTATTTTAATTTTCTGACGTGTAGTTGATGCGATGTGTGTTTATTTACGTTCCTAAATTTTAATACTACAGATAGTTTCCAAATAGTGTTTTCTACTGAATGGATGAATAATTTTTCTCATTTGTATAAATTTATTCAATGTGTAAGCATTCAAAATACTTTTTTTACTTGTGTTTCTTAAGTTGCGATTAAACACACGTTTTGGGACGTCCCAACCCGATGACCTCGATTTTGTCATTGCCAAGGCGGACATACATTTCTGTATTAAAATTATTAGACTATATTTAATGCTCGGAAGTCCCAGTCTAACACTGTAATTAGAATGACTGTGTAAAGAATCCTCCAGCAAAGAATAACGACATGACCAACTGCTAATGTGGCTTTAGCTATATAATACTGTGGGTGAGAACCCATTTTCCACGTACAGCTGTTTAATTTTTACAAAAATCTCAGTTTTAGAAATTTAATAAAATTTTAATTTCAAATAATTACTAGACATAAAATTTAGCACAAAAACCATTTTATATTTCCACTTCACTACTTAAAAAATAGCCCACAAACACAATGGTAAGTCGGTTTTGGTGCACTTCCTCTAAGTATAAAATGTACTTATTAGTTTTTTTGTAGGTTCAGAACATTGTCAGTGACTACGGAATTCTGATTTCATATCGTAATCTCGACATTATGTGAGTAAGCAGGAAACGTTTACACTCGGTTACATTACAACATTATGTACATAGACTGCATCTTTGTCTTGTGCAGGACAATTTACTTTATTTTACGCCCGTTGTGTATCGCGTCAAATTAGCAGTGTCGCAGAACGCTAGATTGTTTTATAGTGATTTATAGCGGCACAGCTGTTGTGTATGATACTTGATGGAGTCAGTTACTTTTGTGAATTGTTATGTTTGATACTGCTTGTTTGCCGCTGGAAAGCATGCACAGATGGAATTTTGACAAACTACACGTAGAGTTAACTCGTTTAAATATGTATTATTGTCAAATATCTTTTACATCGTAGTCTATGTATAAAAACTGGCTTGTTCAGTGTAGCGAATACACTTTGGTTTAGTTACGCCATACTCTTATCGCAGTTCCTTAATCTTTTATCACTATACTTTAATCGAATTATAATATGTTTTTATTACTGTACAAATAAAAACTGCATTTTCTTGGGCCATTTTCACATCTGAATGAATTACAGAAAGTGAAGTCGATAGTTTTATAAGCGTTGAGTCCGTCGCGTTAATTTTATTCTTTCACCCTCTCCCGTTATGTTTGTTAATAACACAAATAACATTAATAACACGAGCATCACAGGTGACTGAAGTGCGCAGATGAAAGCGCTTTCCTTGTTTGTCATTTTCTATACGTACCGATTTTGTGTTAAGTATTAGACGAAAAGTAAATGCTAACGGGTTTGAATACCATATAGTTTTGTTTCGTGATTGTAAGGCATAATTTGCAAAGTTTTCAGCTCTCCTACCCCAAAAAAATCTTCCGAGCAGTCCTGTTGAATTATTACGTGGAGTTCCATTTTACCGAAATATTACAGAATGCATTTTTGTTAGAAACTATTTCCAGTTGAACTCACGCATCAAATATAGTATGGTAATTAATTATATTTTGATGCTTTGATTCGGCATAATGTTTTATGTTCATTCGGTATCAGTAAACGACCGAGTGTTTTCAGAGTTAATCACTGAGTATTAACCATAAGGTACAAACGAATTTTCTCCCCAGTTAGGGTTTCTCTTTTCATTCGCTCCATTTAAACAAAAATTGCGATGTAACCAAGAATCCGTAACGTTGAGGCCTCCGAAGGCAGTTGAACCATTTACAGAAATAGATTCCAGTTGTATTACAGAAGCCAAAACTATTTTATTGTCATGCAGGAATGTAACTTTCAAAATAAGGTCACGCAGCTATAAATCAGTACGTGGGTGACGAGAGTTTTCATAAGAAACAAACATAGTTACATTGTTATTAAAACAGTATACCATTTTTGCGATGAGGAGAGACATTCTTTTGTGTGGAAAAAGGGCCGTATACGTTTTATACCTGAGCATAGGAAATTTCGTCCATTTAATCTGTGGATTCTCTAAGGTCAGGTTGCTTTTTTAGGTAATCTAAATCCCTCAGAACATCGTTAAAAGGATGTTGACTGTACTGTAATTGCCTGTCAGCGTTCGTAAATAATCACCCCGTCTTGTATAACAGCTGCCACAGATAACTTGTGAACTATGGAGAATGTGTATCTCTATTACCCATTATAGTTCTTTTTACAAACGTACATACTCTACGATTTAGTTGCTTCGAAACAGTACTGACCAGTACTATCACTATTTGTAGCTCGTGTGTAATCAGACTCTGAAACATACGAATACTCAATAGCAGGTTTTCCATATAAACTTGTTATAAATAGGTTTTGTGTGTGTATGTGTTATCTCTCTTAAATGTGTAATGTATATAAGAAAGTGCTTTAAGCATTACATTTTAGCTCTGTGACGTTTTTAGTGAGTAAGCGTACTAATGTTAGTTTTCTGTTTCAGGTACGTTATACAACTAGTCTTGTGGGAAACAAATTTAATAAAGAAGTAGTTAACGTTTATATAAGAAAAGATGGTAAGTCATTATTTATTTTTAAGTTTTTGTATTACCGTATGTCATTTGGCTTTGAAAACAACGACCACCACATTCACTTGCTTGAAATTAAATCTTCCACTGATAGTAGTGGTTGAAAATGTGAACATTATTATTGGAACATACGTTAAGCTTAATTGTTGTATCAGCTTGACATTGTTGTCATGCTTTGACGAAATTGTGCGAGAGCAGTGCGCGGTAAAAGTAAAGCTTGGAACGCAGTACACTAGTGGATGCACAGGGTTCGGGGTAAATCGTGCCTGGTAATATCATATGAGGGGTCTGTGATGGGAGGAAGAAGTAAACACAAGACTACACAATGTGAATGTGAAATTTGCTTTAGGAGAACCACGTACAGTGCTAGAGTACAACTACATGAGAAATGATGTCAAAATTTTCTGAAATGGTTGAGATTTCAGATTATTCGTCTGTCTTCCTACGTAAATAACGTTTAATATGTAATATGAACTTACAGCGCAGTTTATACTGGTAATGTCCATGCGAATTGTTATCCTGAGACACAGTGTGGAGAGTGGAGAGTTGTTGCAACGAAAAGTATTTTTTGTAAACACGTTTGAACGGGGGAACTGAGTTCTCAAATTTTAGCTCGACCGTTTGGCATTTGTCTCTCTTCCTGTTTGTGAGGGGTGTCACATGTCTCACGATAAAGTTTGGAATGCATCAACCGATTTTAGTAAAACTTGGGCACGCATGTCCATACTTTTACCCTACAGACACCTGTTGTTTTTTTCGATTGATCACCCAAAAATAGTGGGGGAAATTAAAGTGTAGTATCAAATTAAAGAGAACTTTAACAAAAACCTGAATGTAGCGTCCAGTTTTAGTAATTTAAAAATGTTTAGAGACAGGGTCCAAAGTGGATGACAAATGTGATGAAACCGAAGAGATCATGTGAGGTTATCGAATTAATTTCGCCGTCACAAAGTTTGTAAACTATATTTTTAAAAAAGTGATCAACTGTTATCTGTTATGTATATATGTGAAAAGTATTGGATGTAGTCAGACAAATGTATATGGGACCTACTTGAACTTTAAATGTAGGGCTAAATTATTTGCCATTTAAACATTTTGGTTATAAATTTAATTAAAAACCCAATGCAGTAGTTCGGAATTTTTAGCTCTTATTGTATGATTGTCTGTTTTATAAGGGTTTTATGTTAATAAAAAAAAGTAGAGTAATCAAGGTTTTTCGTAAGTTTTTTTCATAATTAAAAATTTACAGGCATTGCGCAAATGAAATGCACAGAGAGCATTGAAAATGCTTCAATAAATCTAAAATATATATATATTTATGTTCATTCACCAATCAATGAATTCATTCTTCATTCACCAGTCAATGAATTCATTCTTCATTTACCAATGTACAGATTATAAGTTAAATGTAGTCGCATTCATAAGCGAAGTTTTATATGTGTACTGCGTTATTGACAACAAAGAAGTAGTTTCTATGAAAACTCACCGTTTCCCATTTTCGATCACGCACCAGCGATCGGCCGGAAATGTGCGACACGTCCTTATAAACATTTTCAATGTTAAAAATTATCTGATATTGAAATTTGTATAATGTAATTCGTTCAAAGCAGTGAGCGAGTTCTGCAGCTCAGGGATGTTGCTACTTCATATTGGTCGGATCACGAATGTCAAGCCGCACTGAACACGTGCCAAGCGGAAACACATTTCACTACAGCGTACCATAATGCAAATTGTATCCGTTTTTTGTAACAGTAACTTCGTGGACAGGCGTTTTACGAGACTGGACACTTCCGTGAAGTTGCCATAAACACCCGACTCTGAATTTATTAATTGACGAATATATTTAACTGAAAAAACAAGTTAATTAAAAAAAAAATTGTCGATTAATGTTTTCCTATACAACGGTGTCCGGTTATTTTCGGTATCATAGTTGTAGAACACTTTAATATTACTAAAGTAATTTTTGGATAGCCTACGGCCACATTTGTACAGACATCATCGTATTCCACAATAGAATGAATATCATGGTCGTAAGGAGACACCAAGTGAAGCATTGGAGCATCTCTCGTAGATGGACGGAATTGCGTCTCGAGTTCTCAACTTGTTTGTTGTGCACATTCAGTACCTGTCAGCCATTACGTGCGAGATAGAATGTACGATAACTAAACGGTTTAATAACTCCTAAATAATTTCGCCACAATATGATAAACGAGAAAGTTAACTGATAAACTCCTATGCCAAGTGATTTTTATTTGAGAACTGAGTACCTTCTAAGATGTGTTGTGGGACGCAGGTTGAAGATCGCTTCATTCACTAACCTGTGTAAAACAATTGTACACGTTGGAGTAGGTATTGTTGGCGTCGTAACAACTGGATAATATTTATTATATAATACGGTCTCCAAATAATTATTTCAAACGTATGTGTTCAAATATGTAATTGGAAAATTGTTATCTACTCGCATTAACGAATATTAATATCAGCCAAAGGGACGGCCCGACTTTGTGTAAATATAGTATTTACAAAGCTAAAGATTTGTGAATAAGTATAAATCTTAATGGTATCGATTTGTAATTTGTTGTTTAGATAACGTATTGTGCAGTTGGGTGATTTAGTTGCAACTCCGGCGTTACGCTACGTAACAAAAAGTAACATCGATACCCAACTTTTTTAATTTGGTTGTACAGTTGTTTTTATTTTTGTATAATACGCGTTATTTAACCAATGAAAGAAGTGATCTAACTTGTTTACGAGATATGTGAGAGATAAAACTAAAATTATATTGCTTAAAATAACATAATATGGAAGGGAATACTGTCTAATTAGTAAGTGCAGTTGAAGATAAATAAACAGTTTTGGTAATCTAAATAGTATTAACAACGACAGCAATAGTAATAAAATGAATGCTGCTAATAACAGACTTGTTATATTGTATTCAGCCTAATTTTTTCGTTTCATGGAATTCTGTTTCATAAAATCTGCAAGTGAACAGGGCACGTATAGTGCAGTAAAGTAACTGTAATGTAAGTTTATTTTTCTGTTGCTTGTTCGTTGTCACGTTAGAACGTGTAACTTATGAAGTTTACAGAGTTACCCTTTTTATGATTTAAACATTAAATGATCTCTTCTGGAAAACAGTTTTCGTGTGAATATGTTCTGTTGGTGATGGCTAAGGCTTGTAGGAAGTCAGTCATTTGAATTTATATAATTAGCTACTCAGCTGTTTACGTTCATTTTTACTTGTTTAAAACAATAAAAGAAAGTGAAGACTGTAGACACAGAAAAGGTGACTCAGTTACCCGATTTTTTCACTCATTTTTAAAAAACAGTTGTACAAATTGTACCAAATCTATATTCTCTTTTAGGCAAATGCAAAAACGCTTGAAAATAACGAAAAAGCTATGTGTATTTATAAGTTTCTGAACTTTCCCATAATGAAACTTTTTATTGCTATCTCGAGTAACGTGTGCATGAAGTAATGTTATTAGAATGAGTTTCTCTTGATTCAACAAAATTAGCAATTACTGGTACTGAGAAACTCACCAGATTCGATTGCATAGACCGTACCGTTAAAAGGAACATGACATTTATAATCACCTTATCCAGGTGTTATCATTGAACAGTTTGTGAAACGAATGAATATCTCATAAGAACATGCTGACACAGAAACAAAAAAAAGTGCTACATAAAGCGAAACCGTACTTTTATATTTTTATATTAAGTGAAGATTACAGAAAAAACTATGTGAAAGTAACCTTTATGGTTCTAGCTAATATTCTTTTCCAATCCTTTTCTGTTGATTTTCAGTTAATAAGCTTTTTTGTCTTTGTTGTTATCACAAATCAGAATTTTCGTATTTATTTCGTGATGTTCATGTACACTTACGAATGGAAACCACATTATGACTTTTATAGGGTTTGCTATGTCAACTTACAAATCGGAATTTCGGCAAGTAAGTTATTGTTATGGACAGTGTAAGGACAATGCTTACATTGACAGTTTAGAATTACCTGGAAATTGGAAAATAATGAATAATTGAATATGAATGAAGTACGACTGATTGCGCACTTTTTAATTTATCATTACCACATTCATTCTGAATATTTCTTAAGGTCAACGTCCGTACGTTTCCAGACATTTAGGTTTCAGGGTTTTGAAAGTAGAATTATTAGTTTTAATAAAATACAAAATTATTTCAGTCGGTAAGCAATTTGTACAGCGCGGTTACTCACATTGTAATCATAAAGCTAAATTTGACGTTGGTGCAGTTATATAATAATTGATTAATTAAAACATGAATGATTCAATAGAAATTGTGATTTCCTATTCTATATGCATATTCGTATGAGGTCACATTTAGATTTCATTTTTGTAGTCTTCGCTCTGTTCTTGTGGGTGTGTGTTTCCGCGTACTGGCATCTACAGGGAGGAAAGCGGATACCATTTTGGATACAAGAAGTAAACACGAAATGTGTCTCGGAGGAAGCGTATCCTCAGCGCACAGTTGATATCTTTGCATGCCTTGCGAAATTCACTGCACCCCAGTCCATTTCAGGTCGGAAATTATTAGACTCGAACTGCATGATGTTCAGCGTCACAGCTCTCCAATTTTTATTTCAACTGTTATACGTGTTTATTACAACAAAATTGTATTCAAAGGGGTGAATAAAATATTGTAAAACCACACTTAAAAGTAGGATATACTGTATCTGGTTATTAGTGCGTGAAAAAATTACCAACCATCGCTGAAGGTTTTTAAATCAGAGCAGCGTTTGGGTTATAAAAATGTGTAACGCTTTTCAGGCAAACTGCGTCTTAATTATATTTATTAACACTCAACGGACAAACAGTATTTGGTCACAGTGAAATAACATGGTATGACCATCGTAACTGTGGTAAAGAGTCGTATGAAGATTAAAGTACCTGAAATAACAAAAAAAAAACAGAAAAGCATGAAAATACACTACAAGTGGGAGGAAGGTCGTGGTAAACAAAAACAATAGTCGCAGCCGGCTGTCATTGAATACACTTCCGTACCGTCTCTAGTACGCGTTTTATTTTATTGTGTTAAGATATATGTTTTATTGTACACCTATTCTTTCATGTGTAATCCGACGGAGTAGATGCTGCTATTAGAATAGTACCTTACTGTTGTATAGGTTGTTGTAGTGTATTTCCATGATTTACTGTTTTGTGTTGCTTCAGATGTTATACTTTCATCTGGTATTATGTATCAAGTTTCGTGTACCGTTTTATATATCAATTTAGTTAAATTAATTTAATCCTCTCTCTGTGCTAATGTGGAGGTGTCCGGGACGCTCGACTTTGCAAGTGGAGCCACCGTATGGCTGTACGTGTTTCATGTATTACGTTTCCTAAATTGCTTTATACTGTATTTATAATTCTGTGACACTACTGCGATGATGATACGATGATTGACCACTGTGGTAGAGTATAGTTTGTTTAGAAGGTGTTAATAGATGCAATTAATTCGTAAGCTGAAGACAGTTGCAGATTTCACCAACTCAGAGTTACGTGATTTAAAAAGTTTCGATCTTGTAAGCTTTCGAAACATTTTTTCACGCACTGTAAAACGAAATTAATTGGAATCAACCATGTTGTTTTTCAATTCTTGATGATTTTATAAATTTGTAAAATTTGCGATGCTGTGCCTGTGTTGAAACAAAGTGTAACAAATGAAGTATTCAGGAAATTAAGGACTCTACGAATACTAGTGAACGCTATAAACAGAAAACAAACGTTGTTCCTGGCACATTTCAAACTAGTAAGTTACAATACATGTGATATAGCTACTATAAAATATAACGCGAAAAGGCAAATATTACAGACGTAGAAGAAAGGAAGAAAGATGATGGTTATTAAATGAAATCAAATAACACCGTCTACAAGCCCCCCCCACACACGCACACATACACACATACATGTCAGACTGAATAGAGATGGCGTCTATGAGAGGGAGGAATTAAAACCAAAATCAGCAAGTAAAGTTTACGTTGTTTCCGATACAAAATAAAGGTTGTAATTTTATGTTACCCTGTGATCATTTGGACATATTAAAGAGAGACGAGGGCCTAGATTTATACAACTCGTGTTTAAGGGCATTCGTAACCGGCAAATCGACCAAAAATCAATTTTTTTTCTTTAAAAAATCTGCAATATTTTTTGAGTAATTTGAGACCAAATTTGTGTGAATACGCCTAATAATAAATTTTGTATGACTTAAAGAAATTGAGATCGTAGGAAAAGTTGAAGTGGGCACAACTGAAGGCCCCGAGTATGGAGCAGGACTATTTTATATCAGGCAAAACAATTAAATCTGTTTTAAAAACTTCAAATGCGTTTTTCTGAATTTTTTTTTTAATAAATGACCCATTATTTCAGAAACCAAGTGAATTATCAAGCTGAATTTTTTGTGCCTATTGGGTTAATGGTGATATAACTACACACTTATACAGTTTCACTGAAAAATAAAAACGTAAAACGTATTAAATATGTATTGCAAATTTTGCAAATTTTTAGAGCAAAACATCGAAAATAATAAAAAATTAGGAAATTGAGAAATGTTTATAATTGGAGTAGAGTTTGTAGTGTATAATGTGCTTACCTGCGTGCTAAAATTTCAGACTCCTATCTTTTACAGGTTCTGAGATAATCGGTCTCAAAATTGATGAATTTAACATGGTAAGCATAGCCGGTTACGAGTGCCCTTAAAAGTAGATTTATTCTGTGCTCCTTGTGTACGCGTCGGGACAGTCATCTGTTCATGTTGTGTGTTTTTATTCTTCGTTATACGAAGCGCTTCGTTCCTGAGTTTCGCAACGAATCGTCATCAAACGCTTCGTGGTATTCTTTCTTTCTCGTCTTAAACAGGTGTTGCAAAGGCAGAAGTCAACGTGTACATAAAGCTTTACAGTTTAGCATTTTCACTTTTTTATTTTTATAACCGACCTTACTCTGTTAGGTTGTAGAGTAGATCTCGTGTATGAATATTACAAACTGTGTTTTCGTACTTTACCACGGTACTTTAAATTGGTGCAGTGTTAAAACGACCCATGGCATCGTGTGTACCTGCTGCCTTTTGAGTGTCGTCTACTATTTGACGTTTTTAAATTTGTATTCAGCAATCTGTTTCTTAACTTTGATCTCGTGCCCTCAAGTATCTCTTCATACATGTTAAGTGAAGATGTAACAAATACTAAGACTGCGCATAGTAATTTGATTCTTCAGGACATTTTGGTAAAACTGTACTCCACCTTCCCCCCTTGAATTTCACTTTCAAATCAGATCAGATACGTCGAATTGCGGTCAGTTCAAATTCTTGTTCTTTTCCTACACTTCACGAAAGAGGCAAACCTGCCTGTACTGGCCACAGTTTGTTACGCGGGCGATCAACGTATGTACACCCAGTGAGTATACATAGTCTCCGGCAGCACGAGGCAATCAACAGCCCGATCCAGAGCCAAACCGTTAAAAGCCGGTACCGTGCATTGACACTTCCTGGACAGTAACAGAAGCCTATAGGATGTCTCAGATGGAGCAAGGTCATTTTTGAAAAATTCTTTTCTGTGTATATTTTCGATACAAGCATTAAATTCATACTGGAACATTGGAGCAGTTAATGGATGTATTATGTGTGAGATAGTATCTTTGTAAATTGAACAATTTGTTAAACCGTAGTTGATGTTTATGTTACGAACGTGATGTTTCATAGACAAATTCGTTGGTCTAGTTAGAAGATCAAAGGGGTTTCATTTGGAAGTGTGTAGGTCTAGTGTGAAAAAGGCGTTAAGATCTCAGAGTTTCAATCTAGCTGCGGCCGGAGTTCGGATACACCGTCTTAAACAGTAAACATAAGGGGTCCATTACACGTATTGTACTTAGTATTTCTTTAAACATGCCAATATGCAATCATTGATTTTATAAGACGTTCAAATTAGTATGTAATTATGAAATTTTTTAATTCCATGCGTCAACTAATTTTTACTTCCATTTTCCTTAAGAAAATGGAAGTATGGTGATGGCAAAAAAAATCGTGTTCGAGACTATTGCAGATTCTGATTGTACTACACTCAAAACATGAAAAAAGTCATTTTTCGAAAAGTGTCTGTGTCTCTGTGTGTAGATTTTTTTCTATGGCAAACGATAACGGCCGCAAATTCAAACAGAATCAAATAATTTTTTGCATACAGCCCTGATTTGTAGAGTACTCACGACCTATTGTTTTTGGTGAAGATCGGTTGAGGGAAAGGGGTAGTTGCCTGCAACGGTTTTTTTTTTATCAAGGGAAATTTTTTTTTGTTGGCAAACGATAACAGCCGTAAATTCAAACAGAATCAAATAATGTTTCGCATACAGCCCTGAATTGTAGAGTTCTCAAGACCTATTGTTTTTGGTGAAGATCGGTCAAGGGAAAGGGGTAGTTTACCTGTAACGTTTTATGTTTTAACAAGGGTATTTCCTATGGCAAACGATAACAGCCGCAAATTCAAACAGAATCAAAAGATTATTTGCATACAGCCCTAAATTGTAGAGTTCTCAAGACATATTATTTTTGGTGAAGATCGGTTAAGGGAAAGGGGTAGTTTACCTGCAACGTTATTTTAACAAGGGTATTTTCTATGGCAAACGATAACAGCCGCAAATTCAAACAGAATCAAATAATGTTTTGCATACAGCCCTGATTTGTAGAGTACTCAAGACCTATTGTTTTTGGTGAAGATCGGTTAAGGGGAAGGGGTAGTTTACCTGCAACGTTTTTTTATCAAGCGTATTTTCTATGGCAAACGATAACAGCCGCAAATTAAAAAGGAATCAAATAATTTTTTGCATACGTCCCTGAATTGTAGAGATCTCGAGGACTTTCGATTTTGGTGAAGATCGTTTAAGTGGAAGGGGTAGTTTACCTGCAACCTTTTACGTTTTAACTACAGTAAAATACTTGAAAATTCATTTAAACTTTTTCAAACAATGGTAATTGTTAAAAATAAAATAATTTTGTTGCCAGGGAATAAAATTATAATTTTTTCATTTTAATGTAAATTATGTATGAGTTAATATCTTTATATATATAATTCTTCTGTACGTGTGTATGTCACTGAACTCCTCCATGTATAAAATAATATATCGTTCGTGGCAGGTAAGCATATCTCAGTTGTGTAATGTTTACGTTTCCATTTTATTATTATGTCTACAGCAATAAAAAGGCAGGTAAGACACACACACACACACACACACACACACACACAATTCACGTTATTTCTGGCCTCTCTCATGTTTATTTTCTTACATTTGCACGCTTTTTAAATGGAAAGTGCCGAAACCCACACCAACATAACGCGTGCAAGCTGAATAAATGGACATCAATTTGCTTCCTGTGGATCGCTGGGCAGTGTAACTGCACGTGTTTACAGAGGAACGATTCATAGACAGACTTTTCGTCTTTAGGGAATGAACCCTCTGCAAGATGCTGAGGGTCCATGAGTGACTTCGGAGCGCTCCTTCTTTTTCGCGTGTTTGTTCTGTGAAACATACACTGTAGATTCGCAGCTTTACTCTAAGCAACGCTCAATAGGAAAGGTTGAAAATTTTTGTCCACAGTGTACCCTCATTCACACTAAACCTGCTCTGATGTTTTAATTACGGACATCATAATATTAAAACTTTGGAAACTTGAGCACTACTTAATGGAGATCAATCATTAACTTATACAAGCCATTAATTTTATGCATATTTTTTATATATATGTGTACAACGTTATCGGCAACAAAGAAGTAGTTTTTGTTAAAATTCCTTCCCGGGATATTTGGCCGTAGTCCAATGTTTTCTACAAAACCAGACGTTTCGGCAATGCCATCGACTTCCATCATCAGTGAAAATCGAGTGCGATAACGTGAGGTGGTATACGTTAGTGACCACAGTACTGTGGTTAAGGCTGAAGCAGTAAGTAGAAAGAAGTAGTTTCTATGGTAATATTTCATTTCGAAAATGATTTTAAATATAAATCTTAGAATATGGAAGTCATGTATGGTTCTCCATACCGATATTATTTTTAATCAAGGGTAATTTGTTTCTCTGTCAAACGATAACAGCCGCAAATTCAAACAGAATCAAATAATTTTTTGCATGCAGCCCTGATTTGTAGAGTACTCAAGACCTATTGTTTTTGGTGAAGATCGGTTAAGGGAAAGGGGTAGTTTACCTGCAACGGTTTTTTATCAAGGGTAATTTTCTCTATGGTAAACGATAATAGCCGCAAATTCAAACAGAATCAAATAATGTTTTGCATACAGCCCTGAATTGTAGAGTTCTCAAGACCTGTTGGTTTTGGTGAAGATCGGTTAAGGGAATAGGGTAGTTTACCAGCAACATTTTATGTTTTAACAAGTGTAATTTTTTTATGACGAACGATAACTGCCGTACATTAAAACAGAATCAACTACTCTTCTGCATACCTTTTTGAAATATACAGCACTCAAGGTCTTTTGATTTTGTTGAAGATCGGTTAAGGGGAAGGGGTAGTTTACCCGCAACATTTTATGTTTTAACAAGGGTATTTTCTATGGCAAACGAGAACAGCCGCAAATTCAAACAGAATCAAATAATTTTTTGCATACAGCCCTGTTTTGTAGAGTTCTCAATACCTTTTGGTGTTGGTGAAGATCGGTTAAGGGAAAGGGGTAGTTTACCTGCAATATTTTATGTTTTAACAAGGGTAATTTTTTATATGACGAACGATAACTGCCGTAAATTCAAACAGAATCAACTACGTTTTTGCATACCTTTTTGAACTAAAGAGAACTCAAGGTCTGTTGATTTTGTTGAAGATCGGTTAAGGGAAAGGGGTAGTTTATCAGCAACGTTTTATGTTTTAAAAAGGGTAATTTTTTTATGACGAACGATAACTGCCGAAAATTCAAAGAGAATCAATTAATTTTTGGCACATTTTCCTGAGTTGTAGAGAACTCACGGTCTGTTGATTTTGGGGAAGATCGGTTAAGGGAAAGGGGTAGTTTACCTGCAACATTTTATGTTGTAACAAGAGAAAAGTTTCCATGACGAACGATAACTGCCGCACATTCAAACAGAATCAAATATTTTTTTGCATGCATCCCTGAATTGTAGAGGACTGAAGGTCTGTTGATTTTGGAGAAGATCGGTTAAGAGAAAGGGGTAGTTTACCTGAAACATTTTATGATTTAACAAGAGTAAAGTACTTAATTTTTATAAATAATGTATCCTGATAAGAAGCTCATAATAATCCACTGTAGAAACGTAGATGAAATATCTATTAATGAAGAGGTTAGGTGAACGGGGTGGGGGTAATTTTCTATTATTAAAAATTATAGTTGAAGGTGGAGGGGAGAATTTTTTATATGTGTACTACGTTATCGGCAACAAAGAAGTAGTTTTTTGTTAAAATTGCTTCCCGGGCTGTTTAGCCGTAGTCCAATGTTTTCTGTGAAACCAGACTTTTCGGCAGTGCCATCGACTGCCATCATCAGTGAAAATCGAGTGGGAAAACGTGAGGTGGTATACGTTAGTGATCACAGTACTGTGGTTAATGGTGAAGCAATAAGTAGAAAAACGTAGATTCTATGGAAATATTTCATTTCGAATATGATTTTAAATATAAATCTTAGAACATGGAAGTCATGTGTGGTTCTCCATACCGATATTTTACTTCCATGTTCCTTAAGGAAATGGAAGTATGGTGATGGCAAAAAATCGTGTTCGAGATTATTGCAGATTCTGATTGTACTACACTCAAAACATGAAAAAAGTCATTTTTCGAAGTGTGTGTGTGTGTGTGTGTGTGTGTGTGTGTGTGTGTGTGTAGATTTTTTTCTATGGCAAACGATAACAGCCGCAAATTCAAACAGAATCAAATAATTTTTTGCATACATCCCTGATTTGTAGAGTACTCAATACCTATTGTTTTTGGTGAAGATCGGTTAAGGGAAAGGGGTAGTTTACCTGCAACGTTTTTTTTTAATCAAGGGTAATTTGTTTCTATGGCAAACAATAACAGCCGCAAATTCAAACACAATCAAATAATATTTTGCATACAGCCCTGAATTGTAGAGTTCTCAAGACCTATTGATTTTGGTAAAGATCGGTTAAGGGAAAGTTATGAACACATACTTATGAACACGTAATGATAATTTTTTAATTACGTAGTATATAAATATTTTTATCTGTCGTATAGAATTATTTTCAAAGTTGGAAGGATTCATATTCCATTGAGACGTTGAAGAGATCTGTTAATTGATCAATATAATTTGTAATTTAATTGAACATTAGGCCGGGATTTCAAATTGACGATAAAATTACATTCCCGACCCAGTATCAGTTGTTACAGTTAATTCTCAGAAAGACCTAGCACAACTTACGAACGGCAGAGGAGATTGTTTGGCGATGTTAATGAGCTCTTGGAATATGTGCAGTACCAGGTTAAACCGTGCTTTACTACTATATAGAGTGAGACGCAGGTCGTGCTGGGATTTGAAACGGCTCACGTTACTTGCGCAGCGGTAGTGACCTACGAAGTGGACAGGTATTCAACATAACATAAAGTGTTGATGTGATTTTTAAATCCCTTGTAAATAATTAAGGATACATAAAAATGTTGTATCTTCTGCGACATGATTCGTTGAGTTGAAACAAGAAACCATTGGGAAATGTAGGGAGCGTCTCCTGATCTTATACACATAAGTCTTAAAAACGATTACTATTTTTAACCGTGTACAACCTAGGAATTCTGTAATAATAAATTCAGAACGATAATAATACCGCACTAACGAAAATTTGATTAAAAATAATGCTGTTGATTAAATTAAAGTGTAAAGTCGTGTGTTAGGCCTATGTAGGAGAGCCATACATTGAAAAATTTTGTAAAAAGTATAAGAGTAATATAAAACAGGTAATAAATTTTGTTTGGTCGTGAAATGTACATAGATTTGCGTAGAACTTTGACAGAATTATTTGACACTGATGTTGTCTTACAGAGTAATATATAATAAATAATTAGTCATTTACGAGTTAAGAGATACGCGTGGTGAACTGTTCTATTGCCCCAAGCCCCCCTAAAAAAAGTGATGCATGTATTTAACATAAATGCTCTGTCGTTTTTCTAGTATGGATGTAACATTTAGTCTTTACACTTAATTATGAAATTTAGAATTTCTTGAAAGCATACACCCGTATAAGTTTATTTATAAGTGAAATAATAGTTCATTCTTGTTCGGGTTAATAGTTTATAAAATTAGACGTATGCAAATTACAAACGCGTACAGTCCGTCCACGCAAAAACACGTTCTTAATGATCTCGGATCCCACAAAGTGTGTCCTGCCGCCAGGCGTAGGTAGTTCTTAATGTCTGGATTAGAAATGGAAAAGCAAGTACGGATAAGATCTGTTCATATATACGGCGTGCGTGCGTGCGTGCGTGCGTGCGTGCGTGCGTGCGTGCGTGCGTGCGTGTGTGTGTGTGTGTGTGTGTGTGTGTGTGTGTGTGTGTGTGATTTTTGTGGCACAGAAAAACACTGATTTCAGTTAGTGCACTGAAGTAATAACGAAATGAATAATTCGTTGAGATTTGTCGATGAAACAAGACTTATTTTATGCTGTTTGTGTGTTGATGAGTTTTATGGTGTGTCAGTTTAATTAGAGATTATCTAAAAAGTAATAACAGCCGTAGCATGCCCTAACAATATTGTGTTGAGATTCTCATATAGGCGTATATGCAGTTCGCAAACGTCGAAATTTACCGAATAATTTGATTTTACAATTATTGCCATTTCAATGAAATTTGATTTGAGCGCTAAACAGAAAAATACTAAGCATTTCCAAGCGCTTTACACTATACCGTACATGATACAGTGTCAGCATGCGAAGTAAATGCTTGCAGAATATAGAATGTTAATGTTAATTCAAGGCCCCACATAGTCCGCCGATTACGCTCGACGCTGCTGAGCGGGGAACCAGGGCCCTACATGATTTAAATAGTTCTTTCACCATAGTAGTCTATAACATGTTCATCCGTAAAGTATTAAAGGGTAGTGTCATGCAGATATATAATGTGTTCCAGTACCGACGATGCAGCTCTTCATTACGTGACTTGGCACTCGTTTTGTTGTGCGTAATTGTATTAGCTAAAGTCTCATTCCGTAGTTGTATTTAGTTGTAGACATTAGTTTACTTTCGCTGTGTTAAATGAATTATGTGTTGCATATAAAGTGTTTAATTTTCGTTAATTTTAGATTTGACGGAACATAAGAGAAACTCGTCAGATTTGTGCTCTTAAATTCAAATTCGGGATACGACGTAGTCTTTTCGTAAACCTTTTGTATGCAGTATGCTTCAGCGCACTCTATATTTTTAGCAGTGCCTCATGTACACTAAAAACAGCTGTGATATGAATATACGGACTGTCAGTTTCGGCCGTGATCAGCTTTCGCACCTCCTGTTGCTGTCTAGAAAAATTAATATTTTACATTGTGTCTGTGTGCTCTGAAATCATTTCTGTAATAAATTTAAGTGTACTGCTAAGCTAAGGAAATAATGAGTAGTTGTGTGTAGCCTTCGCTCCGTGTATACAAGCGTATTCCTTAAATAGCCTACATGGTATATTTCATTTTGTATCAGCTATTGGTTCAATAATTTTGGTAGGTAAGTTTAAGCGTAATAGGCATAAGTTTAACATGAAATCAGGCATGTTAATCATTCTAGCATGCCCCCTGTATAGTTGCCTCCATACTTGGTGTAAAGCCTTGTTTCACAAACGTTTTTTGCTCACCGTACCCTTTTTAAAATTATTTTTTTCAGCATTTGCTTTGGAAGCATGTATAAAGCTCCACGGTCAACTGTGTGCAGTCGGTTTCTCTCTTTAGTCATAAAACTTGTGATTGCACATTGAACTAAATATGATGACAGAATCAGAAGTTTTCGTACCACAGCTCATAATCTAGGATAAAGTATGGGTATTTGCGTTTGGAACTAAAACTCTTGATAACCGGTTTTGAATTTTAATGTAAATTCTTTGTTTGTCGATAAATCAAATAAATCTTATTGTAGTTGCACCCCTGATTCTTCTTCACGTGAAAAATGGTCTAAAATCCAAGTCATTAATGCTATATGTCCCTAACGCGCGAAGACACTGTTATATGTTAGAAAACAGCACTGCAAAGCTCTGCGATTCAGGGATTGTATAGAATATTAACGTAATGAGTCTATGCGGAGAAAACAGCACTGCAAAGCTCTGCGATTCAGGGATTGTATAGAATATTAACGTAATGAGTCTATGCGGAGAAAACAGCACTGCAAAGCTCTGCGATTCAGGGATTGTATAGAATATTAACGTAATGAGTCTATGCGGAGAAAACAGCACTGCAATGCTCTGCGATTCAGGGATTGTATAGAATATTAACGTAATGAGTCTATGCGGAGAAAACAGCACTGCAAAGCTCTGCGATTCAGGGATTGTATAGAATATTAACGTAATGAGTCTATGCGGCTTTGCTTGTTTACATCTACAAAAGCACATTGACGAGTTTCGTCAAGCAGTTTCTTTGTTAGCACCGCACTGTTTACCGCTACATTAGTTCTGTTATATGCTAAATCTAAATATCTTTAGACGACCAAAGTTTTAACCGTATTCATACTATCCATTGGCAGTGACCCCTCAGATCCCTCCAGCACCCACAGGGAGCGATAACGCCCACTTAGAGAGACATTGGTGTTGTTCGGTAGTGCGTTCTGCTTTTTCTACAAAATTTTAGATCGTAGAATTGTCCATTGATGATGTTCATAGTAAGAAAATCATTGGAAAGAGCGGTGGTATGTGAGAGAGTGGAAAACAAAAACATTCAGTTTTCTGTACAAAGCTGTTAATTGATTCAGAAACGCAAATATTCATTTCTGTATAAGCGTAAGAACTGAATCATTTTACTGTCACTTAAGTTTTATAACCGTTTGTGACGAGGCATCTTGCTCCATTCACGCTCTGACCGTAGAGTTCCACGCTTCTTCGTTCTCATGAGTTGATAAAATTCACAAGTAAAGGTTCTACGATCCACGCTTAGTACGATTACTATCAACGATTAAATCATAGCTTTTGAGAGAATGAGTGTGTACTGAACAAACTATTCTTGCCCCAATACTTTCTCGAATCAGGCGATGATGTTAGTGAGATGTGTGAAAGGAGTGTTGCATATCAAAGCGGAACTGTTAACATGATTAAAGGGTAGGGTACATGTAGAGTGCCGTTGTTCGTATGACTTATGTTTGGACGAAACGATTATGTTGAGTTGAAAGCATAGTTTACATTACTCTAACACATTGTTGAAGAAGTAGGGTTCGCATAATAGGTAACTGTTAAACTCTTAACAACACCACTGACATTCACACAACCCAAAACTATATCGTGAATTTATTAAAATAGCTATTAAACTTCAGCTAAGTACATTATATAATAGTTAACTTTCCATAATAATAATAATGCGGTTTAAGTTAACAAAACGAAAGAAATGTGTAAAATGTGGTCCGGAAACGCTGCATTATCAACCATAGTCTTAATATTAGTAGACTAGATAACAAGAAAGACAACTTTAACTTACGCTTATGCTTACTGGACTTACGCTTAGGTGGAATAATTTTGGTCCGGAGTTCGTATGTACTAGTATCGGAAACAGTCAGCACATACGGTGAAACGTATTAATGTGAGGAAGTGAAAAAAGACGAAAATGGAAATTGAAAATGTATAGGAATCCACTGATTTAAATTTGGGAACCGTATTAGTTAAAATTTGAGGAAATATAGTTGTAAAAATAAACAAGATTGAAACGTGTTTTATATGTTCAAGAAAACAGGCGTATCCAATGAAATTCTCTAAAAGAACTGCACAGAAAATTCTAAGTTCATAACCATGTGTTTAAGGAGAATAATGAAAAGATAGATTGGACGAACCTTACCTGTAGCAAACAACGGACTAGGGAGAAAGATAAACCAGACATCACTAATAGAAGAGGCATATTCTTCAAATATTACAGGTGGTATTCACACTCTTAAGGGAGAATGAATGTGAAAAAAAAATTATTCTGTAGGAAAGCAAACGCAGCGCTGGTTTACGAACTGTCTGGCAATAGGATACAGGAAAGTGGCGGATGTATAAAGTATCATTCCGGAGACACGCTAAGGTAGTATCCAAGCATAGAGAACAATGAGAAAACCAAATTCTCCACAGAGTCAAGAGGATTAAAGCCAAGTCATATATATACTGTATTTGTGTTGGGTTAAAGGATAAGCTATTGTAAAACGCCGTCGTATTCGCCGCCGCAACCCGCTTTACAGCCCGATCGTACAGGTATCGTAGGCGTAGAATTGGAGGCGCTCGCGTACTATACATCTTGTTGTTAATTGAGCCATTGGGTAATAGAATGCGCTGCATGTGGTAGTGTTTACGAACCCGTTTGCGATAATAAAAATATAAAGGGTTATTGAACCCAGATGTTTATGGAGCGGCCTTAGAATGCGACTTGAACGTTTAAATAAGTACGCATGCATGTGTTTATTGACAGCAATATTTGTTGTGTTTATACAGGATATAAATAAACATACATATAATCGCGGGTCGTTGATTTCTTAGCTGCGGTATTTCCTGAACACTGGTGAATGCTAGGTGATATTTGTTTAAAAAATATTTAAATAGTAATCATTTCCATAAACATGGTTCGATAGGTGTTTATTATTTAACATAACTTAATAATGCAGTGGCTAATTTGCGAAATTATATACGTAAATCGCGATTGGCGAATTTTAGCATCGTGCGAAATTAAACTCTGCGTTAGAAATTAAAATTTATTGAGTAGCCGAAATAATTAGACGCCTCTACGTAAACGAAACAGTTTGTCCTTATTGTAACTAATTGTAGAAATTAAAAGTATATTCGCTATTTTAATAGTTTCTTAAATTAAAACAAGTAACAGTCATTATGAAAAATTATTATGGATCATGATTAGTCAAAATATGAAGTAAATAAGAACTAAGTTTCACCTTTAAAATAAACAAAGTATAGCGTACTGTCTACTTTTGAGAAGTATATGACGTTGTAGTTGTAATGGCAAATATATATTTTGTATACATACAAACTTGCATGAGATAGACTATAATATAGCTCGTAGCAAAATTTCTTTTTTACTTTATTATTGTAATTTGTGCCTAACATGTGAAGCGAAGGTGGTGATCATTATCTTTTCCCTTACGAGGTTTCATAATGTGGAGTACATCATCAGTTCCGTGAGGTACCAGTCTTTACATCTGTCATTTCCACAACGAAAATGAAAACACAATCGACGAGGGTTCTGTAAAAGACGAAATATGTCTTGTATGAAAATAATTCAATAATAATAATGGGAATCGTATAGCGGTCACGCAGAGACGTTATGACTTAGTAATTGCCGTAAATGTTTCGTGTTTTCTTTATCTGATACTTCTGCACCTCAGAGTAGTGTTGTAGGGAGCTTCCGTCCATCGTCTCCATCTGTTCTTGTCCATCTTCAGGTCTTAAACAACGTTGTTTAAGACCTGAAGATGTCAGTAATGACGAAAAGCTTTGTCTAAATAATAAAAACAATTATAGCAGTTTAGCAATTTTATAAAAGAAAAGTAAGGATGGCTGCTAATTTAAACAATACGAAGAATAAACAGGAAGTGTTAGGCTACACATACTTCCTTCACAAAGGCCAAACGATTTACAAGTATAAACATAATATCTATTATCCTACTGTTTTGATATTGTAAGTGAAATAAATATTTTGCAATATTTTTTTAGGGGTTGTGTTGTTGCTCAGCTCAGTGATTGTTGTCCAGAGTTTTGTACAATAGCTGTAAACTTCCCACAAGCACTAGAGATTAAACGTTTTGTCTCATTAGTTGGCCTTTACCTGTTTATTGAATTATGTTATTACCTGAAACATGTTTAAAAACGATGTTTGTAGAGTATCTGTACCTTTTGTGATATAAAACCTGATTTCAAAATAATATTTGTGGCTTACTTGCTCCGGCATCAAAGTAGAACCTTAAAAAAATGTATTATATTCCGAAAAATCCCGAAAAATTCATTGTAATTTTAACCTTTTGAATCAGTAGACATCCTGTGTATCGGAAAGATGTATCATTTTCGTAATTTCGATGCTGTCTACCGATCCCACATTATTGTTGAGTACTTTGTATATCAGTTGTAATTATAATTATATCTACCCAATTCGAAAAAATTGATTACCCTCGGAAGTCTAAGAGGGCGGTTATATAATTTACCTTTTTTTCAAATCTATGTAGACCGTAGAAGAAAAATAAAATTAGATATATTCTCTGCAATTTCTGATACCATGTTATGATGTTAAGCGTATAATTTGTTTATTCATGAGAAATTCTAATGAGATTTGAAGTGTGCGTTGTATGTAAAGTTGAGGGCGATTGTAGATATATTTAGAACGTTAAATCGCCCATAAAAATAAACATATTTAGATAGAAATAACAAAAACTACGGTTGGACTGAATTTACAAGAATAGATTTTTGTAGAACTTTTTTATTTTATTTTTCGTACCACAATTCTTGTAGGCGTACATTATCGTTAGCGATAAGCATTATAGTTATTAAAAACTACCAGTATTTATTGAATACGTCTTTGTTACTTATACACATTTCGTTCATTCTTTTCTGTATGTTTTTGTTTAAATTGTTTGATTTTTAGTGTGTCACTTCATGAAAACTGCACAAATTTTTCAATCTGTAAGTTACTTCTGAAAGATTATTTATATAGTTTTTCTTTTGTTTTGGTGATGTAGTCCATGGTTTCCAGGTCAATTGTGTTTGTATTAGAGTAGCTTGTATCCAACCTCCTTGAGACTGTGGTTTTCGTCTGTGTTTACCCTCAGCATATAGAATGTATTTACTTTATTATCAGAATTTGTGGGAATTTTAAGAAAAGAACTGCGATTTGTAACAAGAATAAAAATTTTATTTTTATAAGGATTATAGGTTATTTTAATTTCATTGTAAAGGTCAAGACTTTTTTCTGCAAGAGTAAATTTACTGGTAGGGTACTAGACAAACAGAATGGTTATTTGCGTGTTGATGTTCTTTTATAATTTTCTATAACGTGTGCGAAGAATTTTCTCCATTTTACATAGAAGAATGGAATGTAACAGTATCATACTGGTTGTACATTGCCAATATATTTGACAGTTAGATTTTGTATTGCGCTGAAAATCTGTTAGTAGCGAAATCTATACATCTGTGCTCCGATTTTTAAATGGGTGTTACTGTTCTTACTGGTACTGAGTGTGTTGTGTTATCGGTAACGTCACTTTTCAGAGGTCAGAAAATTATTTCTCAACTATAGTTTGTTGTTGCAGTTCTTGGGCTAGTGAAGTCTTGTCTCCTCTCCTTCATACTCTCATTTTTTTTAATGCGAGTCCTATTAGTAGAAACCGGCTTTAACAGTGCTTAGGTACGGTCTGTCCGCGTTCGTCACTATCGTTAGTAGAATGACTTTGGGATACCTGCTATTTGAAAGGAAAGACCACATGTTGAGGACGAGATTACCCGTTTGTAGTACACACGTTCACACATAGGTTGCGTTTCTTGCCATCTGGACAGCTAGTGGGCAATATGTCACTCCACCACCCAGTTACTTGGAAGATTTCTTACCGAAGTAGAAGATTTCTTCCCGATCATTGTACAGGAAAACATGATCTCTTTCGTAAAAGGACTTTCCGTTTCACCTCTGTAAGCGAATCAGAGTAAATTTCTGTAAATTTTCAATCACAGTACTTGGTAGACGACTGTATTCGTGGACCTGTATTTGATATCCCTGTTCTTGTTAGAATGTAAGTTCTTGTTCATGTTCTTGCAGCATGTTGTAACATGACTGTCAAATGTGTAAGTTTACGTCTTTCGAAACCGTATTAATACGTTCTACTGGAGCTCGGGATTGCGCTAGGCGTATGACTGAACACAGTTTTCTTTTGTTTTGATATCGGATATAAGATGTAAAATTCAGTTTGTTTCGTGTAAATCCCAAGGCATTCGTGTTAGACTTTGTTAAATACGTATAAACAAAATAACCGTACGAATTGTTTGAAAGGACAACCACTTTACTCAGGCGTGGTGTTAATCTTTAAACGTATTCAATGTGTTTAAGTAATAGTAATTTTCTGAAAAGTGTTCACGGAACGTGGCGCCTGCAGTGTTAGACCTCCGTTGATACAAACCGTGGGTAACGTCCTTGTAATAAAAAGTACACATAAACTATAATGACACATACAACATTGAGGCGCCCGTGTCGAGTGTAAACACGTTTCTCGAGATAGACTACATAAGTAAAAGATGAATATGAAACTTATCGCGCACGGGCGCACCCGGAAATCTTGATGTTTCCGCGTTTTCTATAGATCAGGCACCCGCGTAGCGTACGCTTCTATGGAACACAAGAGCTAAGTAAACACGGCACTTGTGTGATTCTGTACATCGCGTGACGATGGTAAACTTTGTGGACCCAACGGTGAGAAAGTCACAGGAATAGGTTACGTTGTCATTGATGTAGAATTTTTTGAAATTTTACTGTTGTTAAAAATAAGAACAATTTAGTTTTTTTTTTGATTTCGTTGTCCATGACGTGTCCGTTACTTAACTAAATACAACTATTATATTAACGACTCGGAACACAAAGTTTTTTATAAGTAAAAACAAAGTTTTACCTTACAACCTTAACCGGTTTTCACCTTTAAAAGGCTTCTTCAGAGGAACCTTAATATAATAGCTGTATTTAATTTAGTTTTGTTTGGGCGTTACTCAAGTTTATTTTTCTTCGTCTTTCGTTTCAGCCAAGTACGGACTGCGATTGCACTACATTCTTCACTTTCCATAGTTATTTGCCCTTAGCCAATATTTCTTCATTCTCTGACTCGCTCTTCCTGATTCTTCTTTCGATAACACCCTTTTCGATCTCTTTGGTTTCTCTTCGGAAATATCATTCACTTCCGCAGTTTTCGTTTGGAACACTTCTCTGTTGATTACATCTTCTTCACTGGTTCTCGAAGGTGAAGATTTTGTGTGCTATCCTTCCTGGCTTCATCCTTGTAAGGTATCCACAGAAAGCCATTCGTCTTTTCTTTGCCGAGGCCGGGATCTTCTCAATTTTTCATTCAGCTATCGGTTTGGACTCAAATAAAGCGTATACGCATTTACTGGTACTTTTCTTGATCCCACGTTTTTCCTTAAAAATGCCCTTTCTTTTTTCCGAGAGTCCTTTACTAGCTGTTACCTTTTCTAGATGAACGCTGACTCTTATCTTTCCCTTTCCTTAATCGTTAACTTCTAATTAACGTTCGGGGTCAGAATCTCTTTTAAGTACTTGAACTTCTGAGCTCTTTTGGTATCACCATTGTATTATTATTATTATTAATTTTGCAATCATTTTTTGTAAATATTATATAGATTATGTGCCAACGAATTGTTGAGACCGCTGATGTGTATTGTGTAAACATATAGCTTACTTGTTTTCTTACATTAAGACAAGCACGTGACAGCTCGGGACAAGTTATTAAAACTTAGGCGAGAACAAATCGCGTAGGTTCAGAGAGAGATAGGTGTGTGTGATATCAGTAGTGGTGTCTTATTTCACATGATTATTGTTTTTTTAACGTATACATATTTTTTTACGCGTAATATGTCCATCTCTTATTAAGTGTGAAGTTATAATTAAGGTTTTATCATTTTAACTTAAGCGTGTAGTTACAACCCGCTTCTCCAACAGACTCTTACATTTTGCTTAGGAAGGGCTCTTACGAACTCCCGATTGTGTGTGTGTGTGTCTTGCTTATGGGTTTTCACGTGTAACGAATGTTCACAGAGATCAGTTGTTGGCTTTTAATGTGCCTAAACATAAGAAATCTAACAGGTGGGTTTTATGTTGTTTTGGGAATTAGTCTCTTTCAGCCTGCCTGAGATCAAGTTATTACGGGGTGAGTATCAGAGAAATGACCGGCCTCAAGGAGGAATAGGGTGGCCCGTTGAAGCGTCAGGGGATTGTTTTGTATTTGGTGATTCTTGAAGGGTGTAATATTGCTGTTAGTGGGAGAGCTGGCTGTAGCATAACTAAAGAGGTGTGGGTAGATTCTGGTGGTGTTGATTAACGTCAATAGCTTAACGTCGTCTATTGTTTTCAAAATCACTTGTACTTAGCGTCCTGCGGGAAGTTTGTTTCAGATAATCTAACGGATGAACTTAGAACAGACTTGACCAGTTGAAGTGACATTTTAATCCCAGAGGGCAAATGCTGAGACTCATTTTGTGATTTATGTAGAGTGTGTGAGCGTGTGTAATTGTAAGACAAAGTACATATTTTTATTGTAAACATAAACAATTTGAAATTAACATTGTTACAAGACATTATTCTTCAATTATTTCCAAGCAAATAGTGATTGTAACGACCCTAGTTAGATTATAACTTAAAAAAGATTTGAATAAAATCATGAAGTCTATTTTTGAAACATTCGTTGGTAGTTTTAATTAGCGCATATTGTGCTGGACCTCCATAGTCAGGTAATTAAGTAGGTGGAGGCGTATGTCAAAACATCTCTTGGAACACCGATGTGTATTTTGATCTGAGACATATCTTCGTCCCCTCTCTAGTTGAAATGTGTAATCCAGATTTTGAAAACGTTCAGCTTTTTATGATGGTTCGCATATTGTATATATTCACATCACCATAATACCACATACTATCACCATAATTATTCATTAAAAATAAGTGGAAACAAAGGGATGAATACGTATAATAAATTTAAAAAGACGTTCTTGAAAATATTGATAATAAAATATTTAGTAAGTGATTACCGCTGTGATGATGGTCAGTTTTTAGAGTGTTTCTTCGTGCGTAACTAAATATACGGTGTGTAGGCGCGATATATACGGATACCGTGTTAAATTTTGTGTGAGAAATTTAACTCGTTATTTACTAAATTATTTCATTTGTTTAATAATTAGCACATTTTTTGTTAGACACATTTTATTAACCAGCTATCTTTAATTTGATATGGAATGTAATTTAATAATATATATAAAAAATTAGACGGGAGTGTGAAATCTTCCAAGCCAAAGCTTATAGCTTAAATATTTGGAAAGTACAAGTGAAATAGTGTTGTAACTTGTGTTTTAAGGTTCAAATCTAACAACTAATGTCGTACGGGTAGAAAAAACTGGCAAAGATGAAGGAGGCCTGTGCTTAATACTGGCAGCAACAGAGCTTAGTAGTGAACGTCAAGTAATGAACAGTAAATTGTAAATGTGTAGAATACCTTTGCGGTGGGGTTACCTGTATTGGGGTTTGGAAGAAGGAACGCGCGGTGAGTCTTACATAAATAAACAAGTCTGTTCTTGTGAATACTGACAGAAAATCTTGCTCCACAAAGAAATCATGATTAATGACTGTTCTGTAAGGAATCAGTAGTTATTTACTGTAGTAGATATTACTGCAACGTAGAGTGCGCATTTGTTATCGTTCTATCTATTGAGTCAGGAAGCTGTTGAGTACTGTCTACAGAGCTTATACTTTCAGTAACGTGTTTAGTAATCCACGTAATAATGAAGGCCCTTGCCCTTAAATATTTTATTTATTGGTAGAAATTTCGTGATAACGCTAAGAAAAGTTGAGGATAACTTACAAAAACGTTATCTACTAATTGTGATTATTCAGCATTGCCAATCGAATAAACCAGTTACATTTTTAATTTACATTTTAAGCACATTATAATTATTCAGGTCCGGTTAATTTCGTCAGAATTCGAATTAAATGCCTTACTCCCTGAATCAGACAATGGGCTCGATTATACAGGAATATGATAATAGTAATCTGTAAGTACAACTATTACTTGTACTGTATTCTAATTATTTCTTGCGTTTTCTTCAGAAATACCGTAATTTTAACAACTCGTAGGTTAAGACTTACGGAGGTTTTCTGTAGACGGTTGTTTGTGTTGTGGTGGTTCATCACTGTCGTTAATGGTTTGTATAGGTCTCATAAGAAACGTTGTGATTAAGAAAATGTGTACCACGTAGAATGGTTTTTGTCAGTTACGAGAAATGACAAAATGTAAAATCGCAACCCAGTAAAAATCCTCCAAAAACGTTTCAACCGTTTTTATACGATATTAAAAAACAGAGGAAACCAAGATATTTACAGCAGATTATTAAAAAACACAGATTCTTGCATAGGAAACCAACTGGCAAATTTTAAGATTAAGAGAAGTTGTGGTAGTAACACAGCCAGTGGAAACGTTGTCTAAACTCGGGTTTTATTTTAAAAAGTCTGGTTGATGCTCCGAACTTAATATAATTGTGAAAAAGGTTACGCGATAGTTTTGTTTTCTGTTGTTTGGATAATCGACGAAAAAGAGAAAACGAAAGTTGAAGTTTTTAACAAATTCAGCCATTTTGTAATATCGTAGTGGATAAATAGTGGGTGGCTCTGAGTTTCCTAGGAGTAGTGTACGTAGTGTCACACTGTGCTCAAACCGTCAGATTAATCAGACAGGATGCCAAACGTGTGTACAGTATGTGACGGTGGGCGATGCGCTGACCTGATGAGTCTTGTCTATCGTGCCTCTCAAACTGTGTCACATAATCACTTCAATTACTCACATTGTGAACGTACAACCTGCTCGTGCATATTATATTCTGGTTAGTGTGTTCATAAATTGAATCCTCATAGAAACTACATAATCCCTGACTGGTCAAACATGTGCCTATCTAATGATGAATTTATGACCACGCATCTAGTGAAGAAAAATATAATCTAGGAAAAGGAAAAGCTATAGCAAGTAGATACTTCAGAATAACCGTTTAGTTTTGACCAAGACTATTCGTCCGTCGAATGGGTTATTGTATTGTATCATATTTTATGATGACCAGCGTTTTAAACTAAGTAATTAAACAATACAGTGTGATATTTATGTTGAAAAGTAGGTTTCTGCTGTAAAGAAATAGGACAAGAGTGACAAAGTAGGTTGTATTACGGGCGATCAGCGTGCAGGTAATCTCGTACAGTCACGTAGGCTACGCTGGCGCAATTTTAACTGTGTGACCTGCATTTTGTGTTTACTGCTTTTTTTCTGTATACAGAATTTGGTAAACGGAATAGAGGATATTCAGTGCTTACGAGACGTGTCCGTGCATAAATTAAACGTTTTCATTTGATCTGTGTCAGCGACTTGGTGACAGTAACCGGTGAAGAGTACGATACAGCTAACTGCGTAGGTTGTCGAAGGATTTAACATTCAAGGCATACGGCGCTCAAGGTTGCTGATGTAAATTAGTCGGTTGGGTGTCCATGTACAAATATCACTGTATAAATTCTTCGTTTGTTAGTTGACTGACAGTACAGTATACTGTACCCGTTTGGGACAGTAGTTTAAAAAGGCATTTGTAGTACTGTGACACTGACTTTCGGATTTAATGCGCTCTTGTTTTCAGTTAACGACATCGAATGCGAAGATGAATTTCAGTTACGACCATATTTCCTTATGTGAAATTTGGTGCACTCTGTTTCATTATGTTGCCTGTGATCTCTTTGTCCCAATTTGGTCTTGGCTAATTAATACATTGTAAATTTGAAAATAACTTTTATTTGTATTTTTATGACTTCTATACAGCTAAAACAAGTAAACACATATGAATGGAAAAAATTAACATTTTAGTGTAATTTTAATCTATATTAGGCCTACATTGTGTCTGTTTCTTATTATTACTGTTGTTATTATTGTTGTATAGCGGACTTAAAATTTAATTTTATGGCTTAATTACAACAAAAAATGTATAAAGTAATAGCTATCTAATAGTAAATAATATAGTACATTATAGTCTTAATATAGTAAATTAAGTAGGACAGTGTGCTATCCTATAAGAAAATGTGATAGAGTAAGAAAATTAAAATACAATCATCACCATATATTAAAATCATTTCTTGCTGCATACTATACTGTTTCGTGAGATAAAAAGAGATGATCAAAAGTAGGCTACAATAAACGAGACAGTACGTCAGCAGAAAATTTCATGACGTTAACTTATAGAGAGAATTAATGTGACCAAGGCTGACAGAGTTGTGAGCCTACTATTTTAAAACTTTGAACAGAACGATCGACAAAGTGGACCTAGGATTTTTGTCGTGAAGTTGGATTTGGTTGTACAGCCTGGACTGAGAGTCTCTGATGATAAACACTATGTAATTTATTAAAATTTTAGCTGTTTTATTTTTATTTTTTATTTATTTTTTTATTTGTTTGTTTGTTTAAGGATTTCACGTTACCAAATGAAGTCCGAATAAATAGATTCCACATTAACGAAATTTTTTTTTTGACGGTACTGAGTAAAATAGTGTGTTAAGAATCATGTGTTGAAATTCAGGTTTGAAATTGTATTCTACAGTACTTAAAGTAGTAAATTAAATAGTAAACTCTATTAGTATGGGTTTAAGTATGTCTGAAATTTATATTTTTGAAATATAAGTGGCTTTTTAAATAAATAATTATTATTCCCACTTAGTGTATGTAAGTAGAATAAAAAAAGTACGGTGCAACAAAGCTTGAATGGTTTTACATATGTCTTTATTTTGTGTCACAAGTAGGCTTACTGATTAAAGTGGGTAATTGCATCCCTGACATAAGATTTAACAAAGAAATCTGTTATATTAAGAACTTTACATTAACAGCGTACAAGGATACGATGCCTGTTTGCCTCGTACAGGCAAACGGGTAAGTAAAAAGACCTCCTTTTTACTTCTTTCCAGGAAGTCAGACTAAAGCTTTGTAATATACAGCATACCATGTATAAAAAATAAAATTGACAGACGTTAACGAGTCTTATAAACGCTTGGAATCATATAGTTCTCCTGTAATGGTCACTAAAAACTGACTTTTCGAATAGACCCAGACGTGTAATAAAGTGTAAAGGAGAGCTACAAAGTAAGTTTACACGGTTATTTAATGGTATGTACCTCGCGGTAGACACGAGAATGGATGATATTGATTAAATTAATTTATTGAATGACACGATTAAATTCATGTATTGAAATTTTTACCCTGGACTAGAATCCGTTGGAGGATAGGCGGCTATTCCAGACAAGTTGCTTTTTACTAGCAGTTTTTTATACCATTGACAACGTTAGTGAATAGGTATTTAATCGTAATTTAAAATTTATGTTAAGTAAAGCGTTCCGTGACTTTAAAATGTTGTGTAATGTTAGTGATCAGCAAAATATTCATTAATCCTAACGTTGATCATGTATATAACAGAGTATTAACAATAATATCAAAATTGTTCATTTGTATGAAACATATAAAAATTCCGTTGAAAGTGTCGCAGAAACACATTCGGCTCTTTAAAATTATGCACAAATGTTCGTGTATGGACAATGAAGTCAAACGAAAGTAGATTGACGTATCTTGAAAGTAAATTAAGAGGAGTGTCTTTGTAATTGCAAAGTATTCTATTTACTGCGCGAACTTAGGCAATTTAACTGATGTGGAAGCGTATGTTTATCCGCGTTAAATGTACTTGTGAACATATAAATATCAGTCAGGAGCTTGGGACTACTGGTAACCTTAGTAACGCACTTCATAAGAATTAGTCTCTAGCGTTCACGTTCAAGATTATTGTAAGGTCATACCAAGTATATATTTTGCCAGTGAAGGTATCCGAATATAACGTTTTTTACTATTTTTTGTTTTATTTCCTTGGTATGGTATTAAATTTCAGAACAGTTATGCCCGATTCTGTTCTTGCTTTTTTGTTTAAATAATTTATTACTCTTGCAGTTCCTTATTTATTGCTATCATTATCAGTTCGTAATTTTAATATTATTTTCACGAAATGGGTAGTAGTATGTATACAAAATTATGATATATTTGGTATTGTCAGTACTATATCTGTATAGTGCTGACCACAAAAACGTTTACAGTCCAGGTGAAAATTTATATCATCTAACCATATCATCATCTTATGTGTTCTAGCCTGAGCAGGTGTGGCGTGTACATCATTACCTGTAAACAGGTTCTTACAGTTACTGTGATTACGTAGACAAAATACTACTAACAACCTACTTTTGTTGAACACACGTTGGCTGCTGTTTCAATACACAAACGTGTACGGAAAACGTTGGCTGACTCATCTTTTCATTTCTTAAGAGAATGTGAAGGAATGTACAGAGCTCCGATTTAATAATGTTTGATATTCGTTTGTTTCAGGTAAGTTAACTACGTGCTTTGGTGGAGGCGTATCCTAATGTTGACAACAGTGTTGGGGTAAGAGAATTATTTCTCGTTTGTTATATTAAATTAACACGTGTCTTCTGAAGATACATTATCACCCGATTTCCTTATCCATGCAGTATACGTGTAGTAGGCTAGTGTTACTAGGGCTCAGCGAGATGGACTCTTCTCACTCCGAGACGAGTTGTACTTGTTCTTTCTTGGCTGATGGCATTCCAGATAATTATGAGGGCTGCATATTGCAAAGGTATATTTGGAGTAACATTACTTTTCCTTTATGATGCATACACATATTTCCATGTGGATGCTGGAGGGTGCATCTCCGGGAATAGAGACAGTAGGAGAGATTAAAAAATTTGGTTGCTTAAACAGTAAGCTGCGGCATTTGATGACAAATTCTGTAATGAACGTTTATTCTTTTACATGTTTTTCACTTGTGACATGATGTTCTATATGATATTAAACTGAATATGCCATACGACCCGCTTATGTATCGTAAAGTAAATCAAAGAACTTTTCTTTCGATATGTAGGATATGCATTCGTTTAGCTGCTGTAACACCATTGTTTGGATTTATAATATCAAAACTACGTCTTCTGTTATGTCCATCTGTTTGCATCGATTTAAACAAATCCATTACCGAAGGATAGAGTTGTCCCGAATAGACTCACGTTTAAAATTTCACGAGGGATCGTGAGCCAAAAGGTTTTAGAAAAAAGTGGTATATATGTTTGCGTTATAATTATCGGGTTACCGTATTTCAAAATAGTATTGATTGTACAATTATATATTCGTCGATGGAACTTAAAAAGTACTGTCATGCGACACTTGTTTTTTTTTTGTTTTTTTTTTTTTCGAAAAGTTGCGGGGCGCGCTGAGCATGTTTGTTCTCGCCCACCACTCTAATTCTTTTTCACTCTGTCCGCGTCTCTATCATGTTAATCGAGCTGTTTACATTTAGATTGAAATCTGTTTGAAAACGAGTGTCCTATTGTCTTCATGCGCCCGAAAAAAAAGACTGAAAACCGCCCCTTACTGTATCTCAAGAAGGGAACCACATAATGGTTAGTTCGAGTGTGGGGGAAGAGCGTGTACAGTGGGGCGATGAATTCGAGTGTTTGCTAGATAACAATTGTACACCACCTGTCTGGATCAGGAACCTTAGAAGACAGAATATTGTAGGGATTAAGAAAATAATGAACGTTGATTAACCCGTGTCTGCTTATTGTAACGCAGTAAACCTTTCTTCTCGACTTGACATTTTAATAGAACTTCTTAGTGTAGGTGGAGTTCCAAGACTACCTCCTTAGTGATTTATATTGAGCATGAATTTTCCTGTTCGTGCATTCGTGCAGGTTATTCTAGTGAATAGAACAGTATTTGTTGATGTGATTTTTACCGTTCCTGTTAATCTTGTTATGGCAATAGTGTGTTTATATCTAAAAATTGAAATTCGTGGTATAGTGTAAATTCAAAGTTACTTTATCACATAATTACTTGTTAAGCGAGTATAAAAGATTTGAGATTGGACTGAATGTAACGTGTAGAAATTGCGTGTCAGATGTAAAGGTATATCCCAGTTTGGTTAATAGTGAATGACATGAGCGTTCACCATGACAGGTCAGGTAATTTATAAATGGTGATCTGAATATAGTTCTGCCTCCTGTGCGTGCTGAGAAATTGTTTATTTAAGGGCTTTTTACAGTACTGTTGACCGTTCTTATTAGCATCGTTAATATCACATCGATAGTATTACGCATCAGATTTTGTCATACCCATAATGTTTGGCGAATGGATAGTGTGTTAAAATACATTCTGTACGATAATCTTTTAAAAGATGGAAAGTAAGACGGCTTTCATACTTGATAATTTAATAGCCTCTGGTGAGCTCTAAAGCAGCAGCATGCATAATTGCTAACAAGACATAAATACTATGAAAATGACTTACCGTATCTCACGACTGGGTTGATCCTGACACTCAAGGCAGGATAGACTGGTTGGGAAGAGGATGGGTTAAATGTACGGAGTTCTACCTGCCGAGGAGTCCCAACTCGTGGATGATGACACTAAGATGGTTGACGTGCGACAAAAGCTACAAGTTCATATGCATGCATAGACCCTGCAAAACCCATAGTGCCAACTTCGGAAAATGAAAATAATGACCGGTTCGATCCGAAATATCGAACACATTCTTAAATGTATTAAATTAAATGACTGCATTATTTCTTAAATGTATACACATTAAATGAATATAGCCTACAAGATCTGCTGTATTACGTGAGAATACAAAATCTGTTTATTAGTGCGCGTTTTATAGGCATTTCTTAATTTCCGTATAAACGCTCGCGCGCACAGATAACCTGAGGATGTAAAACCTGTTCGAGCACATAAAACACCGACTATTAATATAACGTGGTAAATTACTTTATAGTCTTTAGCATGGCATATCCTTTAACTTTACATTTTTCACATAAATGGTAATTACTTATTACTTTTCCCTTGTATATGAGAAAAGGAGAGGAATGTATAACAAATTTTAAAGTAATCAGGAATAGGAAGTAATGCATTTACACGATAATTTGATATCAGGTGTTCACTGGGAATACAATTTTCAAACCATTTGTAGATAATGCACTCGTATGTAAAAGCAAAGAACACATTTGCAACAAGTAAGAGACTAACTAGGAGATGCGACGACAGTAGAAGTTTGGATTTTTGCTAGCTAGAAGAATTGTTTTAGTCTTGTACGTGTGATTTCGGAAAGGTACAAAGACTGTCGGAAGGGCTGTCTGTTAATGTGATACTGTCAGTGTAGTGTTACAGTCATTCCGGGTATCAATGAAAAAGCTTAATAAATGTGGACTTCGAATAAATCACTTTTAGTAAAACAAGAAACTAAAATCTATTTTATAAAGCTAAAATATGAATGTTTTTTCGATAGCATAAATTAACGAAGTCCGTGATTTGTGTTATAATTAATATTACAAAAGGGCATGTAAATCGGCTAAGAGACTTAATGAATTTATTACTTATTATATTCGAAACCGTAAATCAATATTCATTGCTCAAAGCAAGGAAGTATTTTAAATATTCTGAAAGACGTGTTATTATATTCGGTTGACTCAAAGTACAGACATTGGTTTGTGTTAAAATACGGTACGTTTAATGTACTCCAGGAATATCCGAATCTACCTGGTCAATTAGATGTGTGTGCTCTTAAAATAAATTTAGGTACAATCAAAATATACTTGTCCTGTTAAAGTAAAACTCAACAAATAAATTACTAGCATTGCGTCGATACTATATTACTGTATTATGTTCTCGACAAAATAATGCCTACCCAGAATGAAACTGCGTCTAGGTTATTAGCGTATGGACATCTATAATGCTGTTAGCATTCTGAACTCAAACAAGACACTTTAGAGACATAGATGCATATATACTACATCTATATATACATACATCTGTATAGTATATATACGTCTATGTTTAGAGAGCGACATCACTAAACCTGACCGAAGCAGAGCAGAAACAACACCGAATTCATGAGAGAAGTAAGAACGACAGCTTAACATTCAGTGTGAACGGCCTTTAGGTGCCGAATCGTTGGCTATAGGCCTAAAACCGGCTTGATGATTGAAATTAATAAAGCCTTGTGAATTATTGTGGTCGACACAATTCTTAAAAGTTAGTTGTCTAAAATGTAAAGTTTGTGGAGCAATCTTGATAGCTCTCGTGATTGACTTGTCTTTGGTTATCAGTACTATTGTAATTCTTATTTGTTTAGTTGATAGTATCGTTACATCAACTATGCCACTAATGTATGTATGCTAAAATTTTACAATATTTACCGACAGATATGGTGTGTTATGTAAAAACTTGATATTTGTTTTTATACGTTGTCACCAAGTATAATAGTAGTAGTTCAATAATTTTATTCGGTTCTTTTGTAGGTTTTTTTTACATGTTATGAGTTAAGCTTATTCGGTTTGGCTCTCCAGAACGGTATTGATCAGTGTCCACGATTGGTTGAGTGAAATACTGCAGGTGAGACACTCACAATTAACACCGCCTACACAGTGCCTAGTCGTTCTGTATTGTTTGTGCTAATTCCTGTATTTCTCACCGATAACTATACACCCTGTTAACAGTACAGTGTTAAATTTTGCGCGGCTAATTAATTGACGTTTCAGTGTTGTTCATGCCAGTTGCGTGCGTCAGGAAGCGCTGTTGGATGTGAGATAGTTGGGGATTATCTCAAGACTACGGTTGAACTTAGGCAATAAGAACCATTACAAAAGTGTGTCGTAAAGACGGTTTGTAAGAGCCACTGGATCCTTTTCCCCGTAGTTCTGTCGCGTTCGTAATAGTGTTTTGCCCTAACGTCTGTACCTGTTTTGTGCCAGTGTGCTGTGTACAGGTTTGTCCTGTCTACCTGTTTACTGTGAGATGATAGTGAAATGAAAATAAGAAATTAGGTTTATGTACCAATCTTCTGAACTAGATCTGTATAATAGAATTTGTATGCTTCTTAAAATAAAATACACAATTTAACTTACTAGAGGTTGTCTAAATTCTGTAAACCACTTTCTGTTTCAGCTAATAGAAAAATGTTTGATGATAGTGTAATTTTAAGTGAGATGTAAGACGGGTAGTGTTAATTTTGCTTGTTCCGTTCCAGTCAGTCGTATTTTATAACTTGTTAATCTCCTATGCAACATTTCTCTCTTCGGCCGCCTGCTTTACTTTTTCTGTCAAATGTCTCATAATGTGCCTCTTGTCTTAGTAGTTTAGTTTTGTTACATACATTCCCTTGGTTTAAGTTATAATATATAAAACATAAGAACAAGGATTTTGATACAATTGATCTCATGGATATATTTAAAATAATTTTACGAATAATTTCAGGTTAGGAATCAGCACAGCTTTTTTCAGTGTAAACAGCCAGAGCCAAGAAGTATAATGAAACCGATCTTTTAAAAGTGAAGAAAAGTTCATGCTTTTTTATTATAATACCTATACGTGACACAAGACCGAATTGATTGTAGTAACAAAAAGAATGTGTTTACTCTCAATTTGGGCCTATTGATCACAAAATAATTAAAATTATTTGCTCTATTAGCAGATAATGTGTAATTGATATGTTTAAGAGGGTAGACAGCATTGAGAAAGGAGTTTTAATGCACGAAATAACAAAAAAATAATTTCATCCTTTTGGAATAACGGGTAAGTAGTGTACAAACCAAAGAATACTTTGTAATGACTGTAAAGTGATAGCGACTGAAAGCGCACGATCCTGCGGCGTGTCTGTAAATGTCAGCCATTGTGTGTCCCACAGTTGCACGTTGAATGGCTAACAAGTAGACACTTTAGTAGAAAGACATTAGTGACAGTAAAATGCTCGGCGTTTGTCTAAACGTATTTATTTCCATACCTTCATTACAAGGTTTCCCATACAGTCGAGCGGTAATTTTTTTTAATTTCAAGATTTATAGTACACTCACGCCTTCTCTGTGAAAATACGTGTGCGTGTTCTTAACCGTAATGCTTACATTAACGGCATCCTTTAAGACTTAAGCTATTTATTGATATCCATAATTATAGATTTTTAGGACTTCGTTGTATCCTACAGAACTTTACTTGGTGTTATAGTCATATAATAAATTGTAAAAGAGCAACCTGTTTAAACAAAGAGAAATTGTGAGAAAATTTATTTTCTTTCAGGCCATGTCAAATGTGGATGCGACTACACACCGGTTAAGCCTTAATATTTCTGTGCCTGAAATTGATGTAGCTGTGTCGGATGAACAACTTTCTTTTTTAATGTAATTTATACTTAAATTGAACGAGTTCACGGAATGAAATAAAATCTAAAAATCTATTTATGATAGGCCTATGTTATTATTTACAGATTGTTACAACTATTGTACGTAATAGTACAGTTTATTGCCTGTTCTCGATTTGGAGGTAGAGTGAATGTGGTTGGGGTTAGTTAAACACGAGAGAGTGTTCAACTCTAAAGAGACGAAAGAAGGCAGGTCAGTATACTAGACGACGGATGATGGCAAGGGGTATATGCAGGCAATAACGGGCGAGGCGAGGCGAGGCTAGGCTGGCAGCCTTACATGGCAGTGACGTACACGCCAACGCGTCAATCGTAGGTGTAATGTCTTTACTAGGCCTACGCGCGGATCCCATCTCTGGGTGACGGATTCCAACCTAACACCAACAGCCATTTGTTGAACTTATATATACGCCTTTTATAATATACAATTGTATCTGTTCCTTTCTCGTATAAGTTGTGTGACCTGTCGGATTTACAAAACAAAATATGCTGTTTCGACTAATTTATACACGTTATTTGAGCAGTCAAAATTTTTATAGACCTGTTCAATAAATATTAGTCGGAACGAGAAATACTGCGTGTACACTGATTGCTGTATAACTGGCAATACTGTAACACGAGTATTGAACGATACGCAACCACACGAGTTTTGAATGGCAAGAGTCAAATAATGTGAAACTTGAGCGAGTTTCATAATTTCTTTACTTATCGTGTACTCGATAAATTCTAATGTTTTGTGGGTCCATGTCTTTGTGTGGATGTTCTCAAAATTTCAGTTGTTAACGTTATCAGAAACAACAGGCAGGAAGGAGCACATGCGTTTTCAGAGGCGTATTTGTTTTGTTCAAGTATCTGGAGGGTTATATCTTCGAGCATTTCTGATACGTTTTCCTGGCTTGCTCCCAGGGCTTGTATTTTAAACTCCTGTAGTCTAACATTATGAACAAATCTTCTACGTTAGGCAGAATCTATCGTGTAAGGACTACACTTAACCTATATGATTAGAGAATAGGTCTTGTATTTTGAATAGATTAACTGCAATGTTTTTAAACGTGTTAGTAAGTCGCAATATATAATAATTGTACAGTTTTTAAAACTTCAGGTATAGGAAACGCTCACAAAATAAAAATTTGTACGAAAGCAATTATAACAAAGTCCCTTTCTTATCAAATATCAGACATATCCAAGTACAAGTAGGCCTACTTCAGCCGAAAAGAGATCAGCATGACTAACGGATGCATATTGCTATAGTGCTGGAAAATTATCGAATATTTGTGCGTGCAAGAATAAAATATAGGTAGTAACTTGTGTATCAACAGAGGTTGTAATTGTTTCTGTAAACAATGAGTAGTTGACACTAGTGTATAGCAAATGTAAGTATATACGTAATGTGAGAACGTAAGCTATGTAACGTTTCCGTATCGTTGTACATAATTCACAATCATAATCACATATAAAACGATACGGTAGACTGTATAATACGAAATTACAACGTATACCGGATTTTTTTTTTGTAGGCGTGAACTCCTTTTTATTGAAAAGCGAACACGAGAATTCATACATTCCACCAAAGTGTTCAGTCCCCGCTTGCGTAGGCCTATTCATAATATCAAATCATGATGTGTAATCTTTTGCTTTAGTAATGCGACTATTAAACCAGTCAGGCAGCATGAATAATCGTGCAAACGCAGATAACGTGCATAGAATTAAAATAAAACGAAGCCACACTTCTATTAGTGCCAGTTTCAATGAGAAGTAATTATGACAAAGCTACGTATAATAATAATTTGTTAGATGTTTGTTTTACACGTTTACTAGGAAACGTTTGTTGTTCCGAGTGTTATGAGGAAACATCTTCATCGGAGTAGGAAAGAAGCTTTATAAGTTTTTTCAATTATTTAAAATCAGCTTGGTATGTCAACGCTAAAGATATAATTTTTATCAACAAACTAGAATTCTATCTAATGCGATTGCTGAAAATTCGTATGCCGTTACAAAGCTGAGTAGAACAGTTTACTTAAACAGAAACGTGATAAGCGTATGTGATCATTTATATGTTTATTTGTAATGCCATTACAAATAAATAACAAAAAAACTCGTGTTAACTAACGTCCATCTGTCACCGCAATTCGTCAACGGAATCTGATGAATAGTACTGCCATTAGTAGGTGTGACGAGATTCCACCTTACGGATATGTCTATCTATTAAAATCTCGTGGACAAAACTACGACCTAGAAAAGGGCTTTGATAGCGTTCACAGAAAAGAAATATGGATGGCTTTAAAAGAAAGAAGAGTCAGTGAAGAACTAATTACAAGAATTCGAAGCTTCTACAACAGGTGTAAAAGTTTTGTAAGAACATACAATTTAAAATCACAGGAGTTTTCAACTTGGGCAGGAGTCCGCCAACGTGATGTTCTTAATCCAATACTTTTCATAATATTAATGGATGATGTAATAAACAGCTGCAAGGCCAGAATTAGAGGATTCCATGTTGGGAATTGGAGGAACTCCAAAGGAACCTTGATGCCTGGGTGGAGCAGCTGGAAAGAATAACTCTGAAAGTAAGTTTGTTAAAGACGAAGATAATGATTGTTGCCTGAAAGGCAACACAACATCGGATTACCATCAAAAAGAAACAACTGCAACAAGGCCGAGAGTTCAAATATTTAGGCCCTACAATAAGCTCAGACGGTAAAATTAATGCGAAAATTAATTCTAGAATTAGCAGTGGCTCGAGGTTTTTCCATGCACCAAAGACCAAGTTTATTGGTAAGGCTGAAATTTCGAAGAAAGTTGAGATGGCCATTTTCAAAAACACGTGTGCCAGTTCACACGTATGGGGGCTGAAATCTGGGCTCTAACTGAGAAGCATCTAAACTCTCTCCAAGCTATGGAGATGAGGTACCTCAGGAAGGTTGAAGGAAAGACAAGAAAAGATCGAGTCAGAAATACTACTGTAAGAGCGAGTCTTAAGACAGTACCTTTGAAAGATCAAATTAAGAAACCACAGTTGCGCTGGTTTGGACACGTGCAGAGGATGGAAAGGGATAGACTTCCAAAACAACTGTATGAGGCAAGAATTGTTGGGAGTGCAGTGGAATGAAGCCAAGGCCCTGGCCGTGCAGAGACCACGGTAGCGAGCGATACCTTTGCTCAGCCTCTACACCTTGAGGTAGAAGAGGATGATAATAATAAGAAGAAGAAGCGGACAAACCTACAAAAATTAATTTATCAGTAAGGTTATGAATTACTCTGCGATGACCTGTATGTTGATTATTCCGATTAAGAGATTGCATTGAAGAGGGGCTGTACGTAAACCTGATAAACACTTTCCCGTATTAAATATTCATATGCTTGTGCGGAGCTGGAAGTACAGAATATACAGATAACTAGCTGCCTGAGCTCCAGAACTCGATCGCTATTGTCAACGAAGTACGTATTATTACATAAATTTCGATATTACGGAAAATTACTAAAATTCTGTACTATTTCTTTAGTAATAATATAACAATTGTAGAGCACACAGTCGTACACAAGCATACAAGATAAAAGTTATCTTGAGACACATCCCAAACAGATAGACAGACAAACAGACAGACAAATGCTAAGCGGTCGAGTTGAAACTAAGAACTCACTTCGCGTGTTCACTAACAGCATATGCGTTTATAGAAAATAGTATTTGCGTTTGTTATAATTCTTGATGTTCTGAGTACAGATCGTAGCACGCTACGTAAAGATTTTAATTTTATCCACTGCCACGGTGTAACTGTTAGTGCTACCTTTTTTTTGTAAACGTTTTCTAAAGAATGTGCGTGTATTAATTGAATAATATTATACTTCCGTTTAGTTTTATTGGCAAATATCGAATTCCAGTCTCATTCTTGTAGGTAGTACATTATACCGTTTACGTATTCACTAAATTATGTTTCCATTTTCACTTTTGTACGTAGATTTATTTTATTTTCCTCACGTTTGTTACCTCTATGGACAAGGCACGGGATACTGAAATCTGTCCCCCATGACATTTACAGATCCTTTTGTACGTTTATTAACTAGAATAAAAACTACTAATTTTAGTATCATTTCATGTCACAGGTGTGCGTCACCCAGAAAACCATTTATACTGTAGTTGTACATAAAAAAGTGCACACGCACATACGGATAATTAATTCGATAAGTCTCACGTCTCAGAGGAAGTACGCCTGTAGCGTGCATGCTCGGTTTAATTAAATTTAAAGCACACGAACGTTTTTACCGAATTAATTAAAATACGTAAACAACATGACAAATGTTGCATACTTATTGACATTCACGAAAATATTCCAAAGACTGACATTCCGGGAAAAGTAATGTTATGTAAAGGCCTCCAGTTGATAAGAAACGACATGTAAATGAGAAAGTAACAATTTTAAACTTTGGCAAAACAAATGATAAACGTCAATAAATGATATTTACTACCACAAGGACTCTTGCATTTTAGTCAAACGACATTTCGTGTGTTTTTTTATATTCCAAATTAATTGTGTTACTGACAAGGAAATTTGAAGAACATAGAAATGTTTCTTTCTTTTTTAGTTTGTCGTGGAGGGGGTTGCGGATTTAAACCCTTCGGTCGGTCGGGGTGATTGTGTTTGAGCTAACGACTGTAGACGACAGTTATCCACTGTAATGACAGGTTGTTGGCAAGAATATTTCAAAACGAAACATACGTTGGGTGCAGATCGTTCGTGAGTGATTGTTTTGCTTTTATACGGATGGAAGAATCACGTTTAGCTGCTGGCAGAATAACGGAATTGATTGTTTTGCCGCGATTTCGCCGTGCGTTCTCCTCCGACGTACATTACCTACCTCGTGTTAAGCGGGCCCACAGCCCACAGGTCGTAACATTTACTGCAAGCTTGATTCCGGTTATTCGTCTATGCAAAATGAACGCGGAAGGATGCGCAATCTTTCGTACCTGTTAATCTATTTGTTCAGTCTGGACGTTGTAATGTTAGCTCTTCTTAGTCTCACTCATGACGCATTCCAAACACACTTTTTGTCAAATGATTTAGTTACCTCGATGTCGCGATGTTATTTCTTATATTACCAACTCCTTTAAGACGGTGCCTTAAAGTTGCTATCCTTACCAGCGAGGTTTTTGCCGTAGACGTCAGAAATCAGTTTTCTTTTTAATTTTGTATATATTTAATTTATGGGTTGTGACGGCAGCGGTATGCGAACATCTGCTCTCCGGTACCAGCGGTGGACACAGCGAGCCAATCCGGCATCAGCATTCGGAGCGATCCAATCAGCGATCCCGGTTAGTTAATAAAACCCGGGCCGGCAGAAAATTTTACACACTTCGCCAACGGTTTGACTAACAAAATCCAGGATCTCCAAGAATTACTGGCCCGACTCAAACCCTATGTAGTGCTTCTCAATGAGACCCACTTGACCCCTGCGAACCGGTTACGACTGGCCAACTATGTGTGCTATCGAAACGACAGACCGGGCACTGCTGGTGGCGGTACTGCCGTCGCGGTGAGGCTCAATCTCGAGCATCACCGAGTCGTCTTGCCTGCAATGACTCACCTTGAAGGCACCGGTGTGGAGATGTTAAACACTCTAGGCGGTGTACTGATGGTCGCAGCGTATAAACCGCCGCAAAAAGAGCTCCTTCACCCCGATGTAGCTGTCGCGTTCGATGCACACAGGAGGGTCATCATGCCCGGCGACCTGAACTGTAAACATCGCGATTGGAACAGTCGCTTGACTGCCCCAAACGGGAAGCGTTTACGCAGGTTTGCTGATTCACCCAGGGTAACAGTGATTGGGCCTACCCAACCTACGTTCTACCCCTCACCAACTCCGCGCGGCTCCCGATGTCTTGGACATAGCGGTGATCCAAGGAATTGACTGTCCGGTCCACGTGTCCGCATTAACGGAACTATCGTCCGATCATCTCCCCATATTGATACACGTCGCTACCCAGCACGTCGTACGCAGAGGTGTCAGGAAGGTGGTAGAATGGGACCGCTATGGCCCGGCGTTAAGTCGCCGATTGCCAGAGGCGAGACCACTCGAAACCGTCCGCCAAGTCGACGAGGCAGTTGCCGCGTTTGACGAGGCTGTCGTATCTGCGATCGACGCGTCTTCCAGGATGAAGCCTGGCGTCACGCCCCACTGGCAGCGGATCCCAGAAGAGACGAGTGCTCTCGCTTGCGAAAGAAATCGTCTCCGGAGACGCTGGCAGCGGACCCGTGATCCGGCCGACAAGGCAGCGTACAACCGGGCGACCGGCATTTTACGTCGTGAAATGCAGGCCTACCGGAGACGCTGTTGGGAACTCGCCATGGCCCAAGCAGGGGACGGATCGGATGAAAGTAGCCCTTACCGGATACCTTCGGCATTGGTAGGGAAGAGGCGCCGACCTCGTATCCCAGCCATTGCTGGACCTTTCGATCAAATCCTGGCTCGCCCGGAGGCGAAGGCCGAGTACTTGGGCGCGTGTTTCGAGCGACAGTTCGCTCCTAACCCGCCCATGGACTGGGACTTCGGTGAAGAAGTCGAGAACGAAGTGGAAGACTTTCTGTCTCTTCCGATCACTGCGGAGCCCGAACCCATTACTAGGGAAGAGGTCACAGATCGGCTCGTTGAACTCGTACCGAGAAAAGCTCCTGGCCCGGACGGCGTCTCGAACGCCGCTCTTACTCGACTCCCGGAGCAAGGAGTAATTTTCTTGGTTGCGCTGTTCAACGCGTGTCTAAGACTGGTCTATTTTCCCCAGAAATGGCGTAAGGCGACGATCATAGTGATCCCGAAGCAGGGAAAGGATGCATCCCGTCCCGGCAACCTCCGGCCCATTAATCTATTGTCAGCCAAGTCAAAGGTTCTCGAACGTCTCGTACAACGGAGAGTACTAGACCATCTAAGAAATTTCGATGTACTGGTCCCCGAACAGTTCGGTTTCCGTGTGGGGCATTCCACCACTCATCAGCTGATGAGACTGGTGGAATACATCACGGGCGCCGGCTGTCGGAAAGAGCAGACTGTCGCCTGTTTCCTAGATGTGGAAAAGGCCTTTGATAGTGTCTGGCACGACGGGCTCTTGTTCAAGCTCCGGGAAATCCAGCTCCCAGATTGCTACCTTCGCTTGATTGCTAGCTTTCTGACGGAGAGGACTTTCTGCGTGAGAATAGATGACCATGTCTCTTCCGAGAGACGCATTACAGCCGGGGTACCTCAAGGTAGCGTGCTAGGGCCTCTTCTGTTCTCCGTGTACGTCAACGACGCACCCAGAGAGCCTAGAGTCCAGATGGCCCTGTTTGCCGACGACACGGCGGTCTATACCGCCGATCGGAACGCTGACAGGGCTATCCCACGACTCCAGCGCGCACTCGATGAGTATACGACATGGACGGAAAGCTGGAAAGTTGCCGTCAACGACACCAAAGAGCTCCGCGGTGCTATTCTCAAAGCGCCGGAAAGAACCACGAGGCCGAGTGAGACTTGGTAGAACGTACTTGCCCTGGTCGAGCGAAGTTAAATACCTCGGTGTCCACCTTGATCGTTGGCTCACCTGGCGTGCCCACGCTGAGACGATGCGAAAGAAAGCGTCCGCTCGTCTCGCGCAACTGTTTCCGATACTTGTCAAAAGGCTATGACCCGCAAGCTGGGTAAGTTGATCGTCAACGCGTATCTGTTGCCGATCATTACCTACGCTCTTCCCGTCTTGGGTTACCTCGCAACCGTTCATAAAAGTTGCAAAGCGTTCTCGATAGGGGCCTTCGGCTAGCTGCCAAAGTTCCCTATCCGTTTTCTTCTCGACTCTTGAGAAGAGGACTCGGTGTCCGCTCCTTGGAAGACACCGCAAGGCGACTTGCACGTAAATTTTACGTCCTAGCTGCGAGGGCCCAGACAAACCCACTCATAGCTGGCCTTTGCAAGTACCGAACACGTCCAGGTGAATCTTGGAAATGGCCTCGACAAATACTGTACTAGTCGACCTAGTACGAGCATGTCGTTGTAGCGACCATTAAAATTTAAATAAATAATATTCCGTCTGGACAGGATCACTAGGCAGGAACCCCTACCGGAGGCTCGGTACTAGGAACCCATTGGGTCGTCTCACGACGCACAACCCAACAGTTCTGGCAGCAGAATTTTACACACTTCATCGCCACGCCATCGGATGCACTTCACCCTCACCTCTCTCGGACGACATCGGCGCGGAGTCAGCCGGAAGGAACGGCCGAAGAATAGAACCGGCGTTCTTGCGTCTTCGCCCTCCAGTTCCGCGCCAGCGATAGGACGTCGCTGGGCCGGCAACCGACTCTACACCCGATGCCGAAAGAAGAGGAGGACTGCAGTACGCCACGATCAGCGGGCGCAGCCGCCGAACATCTCAGAGCGGCACGACCAACATCAGCATTCTCGCCACCAGGTCCTTTTTAGGGCCACCAAAAACACTAGAGTGTACGATTGGCGCCATTTGTCATGCGGCAAGCATTTTGTCCGGTGACAAGTGGCGCCCAACGTGGGGCGACGATCATCTTGCGGATGCAAGGTCAAGCCACGTTGGGAGCTACCAGCCGGCACACCAATCAACATGGCGCCCAACAGACACCTCCACAACATCTGGAGAAGAGCAGTAGGCTGGCTACCGGAGAGTATTCAAGACCCGGTGGAGTTGTGACGGCAGCGGTATGCGAACATCTGCTCTCCGGTACCAGCGGTGGACACAGCGAGCCAATCCGGCATCAGCATTCGGAGCGAGCCAATCAGCGATCCCTGTTAGTTAATAAAACCCGGGCCGGCAGAAAATTTTACACACTGAGGTCTGCTCCGGTTCCGAAACCTTCTAGTGCAGTGAGCCCGAGCGAAGCTCCACAGGCCAAACCTACTACCGCGCCCCCGGAACCGGAACGCGAAGTTCCCCACTACACGCAAGTCCCGCTGCCGGACGATAACGAGGAAATTGATCCTTTATTGCCGCCGCCACCCAAGCCTAGATTCCCCAGATCGGGCAAGAAAGGTAGGACCCAGGCCAAGAACACGGGCCAGCCTAAACCACCTGCCACTGGACCCAAGCCCGTCCACCAAAAGCCAGAGCGGCCACCCGCTCCAGTACCTGCCCCCAAGGCTTCCACCGTCTCGCCCCGCCGCAGCTATGCAGCTGCCGCCAAGCGTTCTCCCCAGGCCTCATCTTCCGATGATCTCGCCGTCGTATCAGACTTTCTGGCAAGCTACGACTTGCAGAAAGTAGCCCAAACATTCCTAAAAATCAAGGAACGCTTGGCAACAGCCTCGCCCCAAGACAAGTTCCTCCTCTTGGTGGAAGCCTGCCGTGTTACAGGTCTGTTATGAACGGACAACCACGGCAATCCCTCAAGCGAGACCTCGATCTCGTGGCGTGGAACGCCAACGGCCTCGCTTCCCGGCATTCTGAGCTCTTAGAGTTCGTTGCCCGTCACAAGCCCGACGTGCTTCTACTTGGTGAGACGCACCTGACCCCGCATCGTCGTTTCCGACTACCAAACTACGTGTGCCACCGGGACGACCGGTCGGGTCGCGCAGGAGGGGGCACAGCCATCGCGGTGAAGGCGAGTCTTCGCCATCACCGCGTTGTCCTGCCTCAGCGGCGGAACCTCGAGTGCACCGCGGTCGAGCTCCATGGTGCTCTCGGCGGTCTACTCGTGGTTTCCGCTTACAAGCCTCCACAAACGGAGCTCCTGTCGAACGATCTGGAGGCCGTCTTTGGAGCACACAGGAGGGTAGTCCTGGCGGGCGACCTGAACTGTAAGCACCCTGATTGGGGGAGCCGCTTGGCGAACCCAAACGGGACCCGCTTACGCAGGTATGCTGATGCGGCTCGGGTCACAGTCATGGGTCCTACCGGGCCTACGTACTATCCCTCAAGGGCTAACTCCCGCCCTGACGTACTGGACATTGCCGCGGTCAGGGGCGTTTATTGTCCGGTCCACGTCTCCGTCATTTCGGAACTGTCCTCGGACCATTGCCCCATCAGTGTGCATATAGCTACCCAGCACGCCACCGTCCGCGACGAGCGGCGGGTAATCGAGTGGGACCGCTTTGGCCCGGCGTTCAGTCGCCGCCTACCAGAGCATATCCCGCTGGACACTACCCAGCATGTCGACGAGGCAGTTGCCTTATTCGACACAGCCGTAGTCTCGGCGGTTGACGTGTCCTCCCGGATGAAGCCGGGGCTCACGACCGACTATCAGCGGATCCCCGAAGAGGTGTCTCAGCTCGCTTGCGAGAGGAATCGCCTCCGGAGACGCTGGCAGAGGACTCGTGACCCGGCCGACAAGGCTGCGTTCAACAGAGCGTCCGGCAAGTTGCGTCGCGACATGCTGACGTTCCGTAGACGCAACTGGGAGCTAGCTGTTACACAGATGGACGGCCCTGCCGAGGACCGTAATGTCTGGCGGATTCCCAGTGCCCTAACGGGAAAGCGCAAACGCGCGCCTCTCCCCGCACTGGCCGGACCCGGCGGTCAACCCCTTGGCCGCCCCCTAGAAAAGGCAGAGTTCTTGGCTGACAGTTTAGAGCGACAGTTCGCTCCCAACCCATCCAAGAACCCGGCCTTCACTGAGCAAATCTGCCGCGAGGTAGAGCGCTTTCTATCGGCCGATATCACAGTCCCGCCGGAGCCCATCTCCCCGGAGGAGGTCTCCGAGAGGATTGTTCAGCTCAAGCCCCGGAAGGCGCCTGGCCCGGACGGAGTCATGAATTCCGCCCTCCATCGCCTTCCGGAGCGAGGAACCCAGTTCCTCACTGACCTGTTCAATTCATGCCTCAGACTGGCCTATTTTCCGGTGAAATGGAAAACGGCTACCGTCATTGTGATACCTAAGCCGGGAAAGAATTCTTCTCGCGTGGAGAACCTCAAGCCTATCAGCCTCTTGTCCGCGACGTCCAAGGTTTTTGAGCGTCTGATCCAGCGTAGGATCCGCGACCATCTAGAAAGACTAGACGTGTTGATCCCCGAACAGTTCGGCTTTCGTGAGCTGCACTCCTCGACTCATCAGCTGATGAGACTCGTGGAATGCATTACCGAGGCTGGCTGCCAGGGCAAACAGACGACTGCGATCTTCCTTGACGTAGAGAAAGCCTTTGACCGCGTGTGGCACGAGGGTGTCCTGTACAAACTCACGGAAGTCCTTCTCCCAGACTGCTACGTTCACTTGATCGGCAGCTTTCTGCGAGACCGTAGCTTCCGAGTGAGAGTAGACCACGCTCTCTCTTCGGAGAGGCGTATTACCGCTGGCGTCCCTCAGGGAAGTGTCCTTGGGCCTCTCCTGTTCTCGTTGTTTGTCAACGACACGCCCCGAGTTCCTGGAGTGAAATTGTCGCTGTTCGCGGACGACACTGCGGATTTTGCCTCAGAGCCGAACGCGAGTTATGCGGCAGTTAAGCTCCAGCGCCAACTCGACGCGTATGTCGGGTGGACCGATGACTGGAGAGTTGCCGTTAACGCTTCCAAAAGCGCCGCGGTATTATTCTCGCGAAAACGTAAGCGGCCTCGGCCGCTTAAAGTAGGCCCCGTCGAGGTGCCCTGGACCAATAGCGTCAAGTACCTCGGGCTCCACGTGGATCCCGACTCACCTGGCGAACCCATGTACAGTACATCAGACAACGCGCTTCGGCGCAACTCAGTAGACTCTGGCCCGTGCTTTCTAATCCGGCAATGACCCCCCGGCTAGGTAAGCTCATAGTCAACACGTACGTGTTGCCCGTGATTACCTACGCCTGTCCTGTTTGGGGATACCTGGCTCGTGGTCATAGAACAACGCTCCAGCGCGTACTCGACCGGGGACTGAAGCTCGCGTGCAAAGTCCCCCGGAGGTACTCTTCTCGTCTTTTGAGGAGAGGACTCGGTGTCCGCTCTCTTGATGATATCGTGAGACGCCTGGCGCGTAGATTCTATGTTCGTTCCGACAGAGTGACCCACAATTCCCTCATTGCCGGACTTGGTAAATACACCCCGCGACCAGGTGAGTCCTGGAAGCGACCTCGTTTGCTAGTCCCGGTGGTATAATCCACCAATCGCAGGTCGTTTCAGACCCCTCCATAAGTAGCTAAAAGATATAAAAAGAACTCAAACAGACCCAGTGGCAGGAGTCCTTTCTGAGACTCGGGACACTGCACTACTCGCGACCCCCAGTTGTGTAATTTTACACACTTCATCGCCACGCCATCGGACGCACTTCACCCTCACCTCTCTCGGACGACATCGGCGCGGAGTCAGCCGGAAGGAACGGCCGAAGAATAGGACCGGCGTTCTTGCGTCTTCGCCCTCCAGTTCCGCGCCAGCGCTAGGACGTCGCTGGGCCGGCAACCGACTCTACACTCGATGCCGAAAGAAGAGGAGAACTGCAGTAGGCCACGATCAGCGGGCGCAGCCGCCGAACATCTCAGCGCGGCACGACCAACATCAGCATTCTCGCCACCAGGTCCTTTTTAGGGCCACCAAAAACACTAGAGTGTACGATTGGTGCCATTTGTCATGCGGCAAGCCTTTTGTCCGGTGACAGGGTTTACGTAAATACGGTCGTCTGAATGAGCACAGCGTAAGTAATCTGATCTTTACTACGCATCAAACAACGAATCGAGTTCTTAGTTGGAGTTCGACAATTTGGCATTTGTCTGTTTATCTGTCTGTTTGGGGTATATCTTACGATAACGTTTAAATGCTTAACCGATTTCCGTAAAACATGGCATGCATTTCCAAACTTTCACCCCCACACACCCTTGCTGTTCTGGAGAAAATGATGCCTTCAAAGATTGGCGGGTGGGAGAAAGAAATGTGACGAGTCAAAATTTTTGAGAAGAATCATAAAAATCCATGTGAAGTGTCAAATATATGTCAATTAATGTGAAATGTAAATTTAAAGCAAAACGTGAATATGGTGTTAAGCTTTCGAACTTTCCAAGTTTTAGAACGCCAGGGCCCAAAAACATTTGAAAAATCTCAAAAATCCTTGTGGGGTATCAAATTACAGAGAATTAACCAAAATCTGAATGCAGTATTCAAAATGTATAGTACTCTGATAAATTCATTTGTATAGGACCCTAAAAAGGGATCAAAAATTTGTAAGAATTCTAAAATTCCATACCGGATATTAGACTAAAGGGAATTTTAACCCAAATCCGATTGTAATGTTTCTCTGAAAGCACTTTACGAGCACCACGTCCCAAGGATGACGTCAAAATTTGAAGTAAGTTGTAAAAGTCTCTGTGTTGTTCATCCAAGTTATGACGAATATTATTACAAAATACAAACCCAAAATCTTTAATAAATTAACAAAATTAACATCTTTCAACATCCTTGAAAATTTTGGACCGCCTTCCAGAAACTTGTAAACGAACTTTGCAGACAACATTTTTCGTAATGTTATCAGTGTTATCAGTTATGTATACTTTTGAAAAGCATTGGGAATTTTAGTTTTTATCGTACGAGTGTCTGCTTTACAGTTATTATTTTACCAAAAAGGAAATAGAAGAGTAATCGGGGTTTCGTAAGTTTTCTCATAATTGAACAATTTTCTAATATGGAAGTTTCTTTAGAAACCAGACGCATTTCGTTTAAAATAGTGAGAAAGTTGTGCAACTCAGGGAGCTTGCTAGTGGTACAACAAAGGCTACAGTTGAATGTATTGGTTGGTGTTATTCCGCTTTGACAACAAAAGAATGAATAAATTATTTGCATAAAATATGAACAGCAATGAATCATTAATAAAATATTCATTTGAGTACCTTATATTCATTAGGTGACGTGAATTGCGTATACGATACGCATAACTGTGCCTCTAAGAATTTAAACAAAATTAGTTGCTGGTAAATTACGGCGTTTAATAGGCTTAGGGATGTGTCATTTGTGTCCTGTTCAAGAATACACGTTTGTAATATTCTGCTGGATCTTTGAACATTTTGTAACTAATTACGTTATTGTGTGGATTGTACTCATGTTAACTGTTGCTAATTCATTATTTCTTTACATAATATAAATGTGTGTCCGCGCGCACGTGTGTGTGTGTGTGTGTGCGCGCGCGCGTGTGTGTGGTGAATAATAGTGCGTCGTAATACTTTAGTAAGTTTTCTGCAACAGTTTATTTTTACATCACAGTTCTTTATAAATTGCATGTACAATTTGCTTTAAATACTTCTCATTTTACCATATTTCTTACTAGCCCCCATAATATTATATTACTGTTGAAAGGTGGAATGGTTTTTCTGTTAATTTCTCCTGTTACCGAATCGCAAACTACACGTTGAACTACCTTACATTTTTTTTCTCCTACGCGAGACCCAAGAAATTTACTGCACTTCATTTTTTGGTGTCTAAACAGCTTTCCGTTTACGAAACATACATGTTTCAGCACAGTATTACAGTTTTTTAACGTAGAAGGATCTAAAAGTACAAACTCCTATTATAACTTGTGCTGATGCGTTTTGAGAAATGGAAACATACAGATTATTGTATGAGTAAGAGAAATATGATCTTTCCCAGTGGCTTGTCTTACGAATTCCTGTGTTTAACTTACGTTGTTGATACTTTGGACTAGGTGGGAATCCATAATGCGTATATGTATCCGAAATCACCGTAGGAAAACTTTGAATGTTTTCTTTTTTCATAATTTTACGTGTATTACGTTGTTCTGCACCTTTTGCAGAAATGAAAAACTAATAACTCGCATTATTTAGGAAACATTAGATGTACAAGTAATGTGTATCTTATACATCCGATTATTAGGTTGTCGGGTTGTGTTTAGCAAAATACATAGATATACAGCGTTAGTCTAGGGATGTGCTGAAAAATACGCGTTGTAAGTACTGTGCGAGAAGTATAGGCTACAGTTTTTACAGTGATATAGTTTTGAAACTGGACGAAACAAATTAACACTGGGTTTGCTTCCACTAGTTTAAAAAACTATATCAGCAAGCACGTCATAGAATGTGTTGTGCAGAAGGTACTAAAATTTTATTATTCCACGAGATAATACATACGACTGTTTCTTATTGTAATGTTTAAATATAGTTTCATGAAACCGTTCTTTCGTCCTTGTAGTGCCGTACAGCTTCGTGAATTCAACACAATTAAGACACTCCCAGAATTCGGACGGTAACAGTCTCTGTCTAACAAAGATAACCGATAATTTCTCATTGGATTCGATATCATCAGCGGAATAGTGGGAGGTAGGATTTCGTTTTATACAGCGCCTTTTGTTTTGATGTAACATCTCGTTCTCCGCAGCTTGTTATAATTCTGTCCACGTTAAAAGCGTATTGGAAAAGTGTACGCCTACGTATCGACAGGTTTACGTATAAACTTGTGAGTTACGTACAAACTGTACGCTTATGACAGATATTCACTTCTATTACATCAGATCAGAGTATTCATCAACATTTTAAAGTCTTTTTAATATATAATGTTTCTTTAACTGTATTAGATATTTTCTTATATTTTAACTAGCATCGTTCTACCGCTAATACTGTACATGTTATACCGTATATAATGACGATATGTTTGGATTACTTTTTACAAAAGTAAACTATCTGCTCATCCGCTCTTAATAAATCTAAAGACTAAATTAAGAATACAGTATAGAATGGTTTGTTTTGATAGGAGATTTTTATATTACAACGAATAGGGGAAACGATACGCTAGAATTGGGAAATGCATGTAATCTTTAAATTATGTAGGCCTATGTTACAGGAGTGGAAGAGTTCCACATTGTAATAGATGTGTATGTATTTATGAATTTAGCAACAGAGTTAGTGAACTTCTTGCAGTCTCACTAAATCTATTCGCGGATAGTCATATTCGAATGAAGTAATTTAACTCCAGTTAGTACTATCTCTTGCCTTACCTAAGTCAGTTACGTTTGATGACATACAGAGTGATAAATAAACTTGTCGTGTTAAGAAAATAGACAAGAGAACATAAATTTCGTACAGAAGCCAGTTGAAACATTCTGGTGTTATCGTTCGCTTTGGTTAGTGTAGAGTAAATCGAACTGTGAAGTAGTGTGGAAGAGGATTTGTTATCGCTCAGTTGTTTCTTCCTGAACGCATTTTAATTCATTTAAATTACTTTTTAATATACTGTTTATATCACCTTTTAAAGTCGGCAGATATTTTGCGACTAACAAATTTGATAAATGTAACGTTTCTGAATCAAGTAGAAACAATAAAGACACCTAGTTAGACTCGGCTAAACGCGTGTAGGCCTATTGCTCCTTTTGAAAGAAGTGACGGAGATATACTTCGCTGAGTGTATAGCCTGTATGTGAACTATAAGCGTTCCCATTACTTACCTGTACACTAAAGGTAGCGGTTTTTGCTGTAATTAGTTTATAAAGTTATAAAGAATGTACGTAATACTATAAGATTATAATGTTTTTGTTACGTTCTATATGATTGATTATAAATACAAGCCTCGTGGATTCGTAACCCGTAATACTCTCACGTGTGTTTTGAATAATATTGTGATTGTATGAATAACGTTATCAAATACACCATGGTGCGCGCACGCGTATGTGTGTGTGAGAGAGAGAGTGAGAGTGAGAGAATACGACTTTCACTTCTCTTCAAAAGGATTATGCCTTAGGCCTTTTCCGGTTTCACATACGAAGCTGCGAACCATAACTCGTTTTTTTAATTAACGCAGAACTGCGATTCCGTAGACGAGTAAGTGAACACTGGAAGCGTTATCAGTATCGTGGCTTCTGAACGTTTCTCCACTGTTATATGATCTCGTTTTTGACTCAAATATGATTTAGTTATAAATTTTGCATATGACTGGCATCTACCTAATGCTGCTGTGTAGCGTACAAGATACACAGACACGTGCATACTTTCAACATTTCCGAACGACTTCTGAGTTTATTTCGTATCACAGAGTTTCGGTTAGTAAAGATGTAATCTTCGTGTATGAATATACGAATTTCGTGCCTGCTTGTGTAACAATTGAGTTATAAACCTTACTCTAGTAGGCGAATCAATGCGAATATTGTATTTTATTTACAGCCATTATATAAATGTTCTGAGAATGTTTGAAAGAGAAATTGTATCACAATAGAAAGCATCACATAAGACTGTGCGCCGATCGAGTCTGAGGTTTCTCTGATCGGAACGAACTCACCTGCCAACTTTCTCTGTTACATCGTGCGCAGCATTCGGCTACAGGGTCAGCTGAGTAATTGTCGAATGTCGAAATACAAGATTTCCGCACTTTGGACGTTGAGAACACTATACATTTTTCGGATAATTTCTAATTCAGATGGTTTGGTAAAACTAGTTGTCTGTCTTCCACACTAACAGCTGGTTTAGTGAATTCCGCATATTTGTTACTTGTACTGGTACTGTCCCAATATGCGTACCCGCAGTTATTTTCGATATTTCGATTATGCGATTTTTGGCTTCGATATGTAATGAATATCGCACATAATTTTATGTTGTGAAAGAATTATACAAATTTTAATTTCTTGTGTTGCAAAATACTTGGCTGACGATTGCAATTGGTTTTGTTTGTCATTTTTTTATGGAAAATGTTCGTAGCAGTAATATGTCGCCGGCGCGTACGTGTGACGCCAAACGTTGACGTTGTTAGGTTAACATGAAAACAGAAATTAGCCATGGTAACCAATAGGTCTGTAAAGTAGAACCCTTTTTTTTTGCGAAAACCATGAAAAACTTTACTTGGAGCCTATTACTATAACCTACATGTCTGCCTTTTTGTGGCAGAACTCGGTTTTTCAGTAGAACTCGTTTTTCCAGTAGTACTCTTTTTCACTAATACTAGTTCTGTGAATAGATCACTGAAAAGCCACCAAACTAGATAGTAAGGCAGGGTGGGCCAAGGGCCACATATTGTACGTCCATTATGTCCTACAATATGTAGAGCGTATGTTGTCATTCTTTAATGCATTGTTTTTTGTTTTCGCATTAACCATAAATTTTCCAATTTACATTTGTTGTTGTAGTTTTGTTAATTTGTCACAAAAACGGTAGGTTCTTTTTTTTAAGTGTTATTGTGTTCTAAGTATTTTATATACACATTAAACGTCATATTTTTTCCCACCCATGGCTTTTATTTATTTCAGCAGTAAACTAAAAACCCTAAAACATTGTTACCTAACTTTTTAGAGTATACTACCGATTGGGTAAAAAAAAAGTGCTAGCCCTTTTTACACATACGTATATTTACCTCAGTAGTTCATCGTCGTATGTGGTTTGATGTTGCGACGCGTTAAGTGAAATTTCTCTTGATGTAGTAGGGAAATTATTATGATGTAAATGTAGTCGCGGATGTAGGTAGACACGCTGAAACTCCGTACTGACCTTACTGACCTGAGGGTACAGCATTGTAATGAGAGCGATTGGCTCACAGATGCAGACGAGACCAGCTGTGAGTTTTCGCTGCCACTACGGTGGCGGGTATCTGATCCACTTGCCAGCCGGGAACTGCACGTGTTTACGTTATAAACCAATTACTCTCACCGTGTTAACGGTTCATTTTCTACGAACGTACGTACCGCATTGCAGTGCTGATTGCGCTAGTGCCACGGAAGCCTAAACATAACAAATGGTCGGAATATCGCATTTTGTAGTATGCTGCAAAATGTAGAACACGTTGTTGCGACACGGTAACTACGCGCGTCAACCAGCTGGGTCATTCAATATGCATTTGCTTCAACAGAATAGTAGTAAATTACTACCACCTCTTATGATTCGGAGACCACGGAAATGAGTGAAATCTAGTTATATCAAAAGTTTATGAATTGTTTAAAACCCTCTAATGTGTAGTAGAGAGAAAACATATTACGGTACTGCGTAACGTCTAGAACTATGACTGACCTTTAGATGCAATATGGTCAGAACTGGTATTCTCCAGTTTCTTAATTTGTTGTCAGAAAGGATACAGGACATCACGTACAAGAAGATGAAATTTATAGAATCCAGAACGCCTAATAATGTAAAAAACCTTGGAAGAATTTTGCATATATTAAGATGAATTTAGAGCGGATACTCTTGAATTTTATAATTATGACGCATCATAACAGAAATTTTGTTAAAATTTTTATCACAATTTCCAAAAAAACAGTAATTATTGTGGTAATTACTAATAATTAATAATATAGTAATTAATAATTAATAATAGTAATTATTATTGTGGTTTTGATAAAACATGACATAATAATTTAATAGCCTACTAATATACTGGAATAGTTTCATTTTTACACCGTTTCTTTTCCCACATTTATTTCTGTTTATGAGTTACTCCAAAAAGATATTAGTATTCTGTTGAAGAAGCAGAATTAAATTACTTTACTTTAGATTACTTCGTGTTCTGATTTAAATTCAACACTGGTCCTGAGCGATTATGTATGGAGCAGTTACATGTGTTAACATTGATAAAATAAGTCAACTATTATAGTGCCGGCCAGTTGTGTTAACAGGTTATCATCTGCGCTTCGTCAGTTCTGTAAACGTTTATATTCCAACATCCGGGCAGTCGCTGTCGAATAGTTGAGGAAAACAACACGCTGTGGAAATCAATTCGATATGGTTCTTTTCCGACGCCGTTTGAGTCCTTGTTTAGAATAGTTTTATTTCTCTTCGGCTTAATTCATTTTGATTTAGTTCTGCTTACTTAACTCTGTTGTAGTAAAATTTTGGTCTCACCACCGACGCGGCCTTTTTGGTTCTTCAGTTGTACAATGTTATTACTCCAGCTTCACAAATAAATAACTTTTTGATACAAAGGAAACTATCTGTGCAGTTAGGCGGGTGTAGACAACGGAAGGCATTGAAAAGGTTTCACTAGGAATAGTTCAAAGTACTGTACAGGAAAGGTGGGCGCGTCAGTATTGAATGGAAGAAGTGTAAATAGGAAATGCGCGCGCGAGCGTGAGTTATTAAAACACACATATTTTTCATGATGCTTCAACAGTTAATTTTTGTTGTTGTGTTATGACTGTAAAACATTTAAAGTGCAGGAGTATCTTATTTCTGTGTAAACAAAAATTATTCGAATAAAACTTTTGGTTCATTACGCATATTTTTTCACTGTATTACACGTGGTCTCGGATGTTGCATTTTTATCCGTTCAAAACAGAATCGGATGCTGCTTATTGTAATTAATTAACCCCCTCCCCGTAATATGATTGTTGTTCCTCGTTCTTCTAATAACTAACATTGTGTATAATTTTAGTTATTACTGCGTTATTGTTATTACTATTATTATTATTACTGTTATTATTATTACAATATATGCACGCGAATGATAATTCTTACATAACTCAGAGAATTAGCGTACGTATAATTAGAATGTTGCTCAACGTTGCTTAGTTGCGTGCGCGCGTTGAAGTCTCCCACAGTTTAGCCGTTACCGTACTGTTTCTCCGCACGTTTTGTGACAAAGAGTCACGTGTGCGCTGTACCAACACGTCTGCGTTTCCTTTGTACTTGAACATACAGTACATTGCCGAATGAAAATGTGGGTAATTTTTAGTCGTAACCAGATGTTAATTTACGTGAATTGTTGTGTTGATTCAAAACCAAACGTCGTTGGTGTCTCAAGTGTTTATACAAACTATACAATTTTACTTAACAATTGAAACGCCAGCTGTGTTCACTAAGCTACTAGACGCTTCAGATAGATTCCAAAACACGGTGTTTCTGTTGCAAACTCTTATTTACCGCGCCTTAACGTAAGCCTCCACGTTAACGAGACCCCCTCCCCCCATCTACGTTTGGCGCATATTGTCAGGAATTTTACCTTATATATTTATTTTGTGGACAATAACGGTCGTATTACTTTGTTAGTCGCTATTAACTACATGACGAATTACCAAATCGACGATATTGTGTGATTGGTGATTTGATTAGTAACACAAAAACGGCCACTGGTTTGCTACTGCTGTGCAAGTTGACTTATACGTTTACTCTCTGGATTAAAATAACATTTCGTCTATGACTTAGGAATCTAGGCCTACCGACAAAAACGATATGTGAATTTAACGATATGAGATGCGAAAGACGTTTGGTGTTTTCTTCCACTCCACCACTTGTTCGAAAGTAGTAGTTTGTTGTATAAGTGTTTACGATAGTATAGAAATAACAATGTGTAATCTATGCAAGTGATACACTTTAATGTGATAGGTGTACGAATGTTACGAACGTTTCTCGAGCGTTAAATGTTTGGTAAAAAATACAGTAAGGTACGGAGAAGAAATTTTGGTGTTTGTAAGACGGACAGAATGTCGTAAGTTGTGAAGCGACATTGGCATACAGAACTGCTAGGAAACCGTCTTCAGAGTGAGCGAAGTTACGGTAGCTCGTACAGTTTTGAATTATGAAGCTAGAAGAAGGCGGCGTCAAGGACAACCGGTCGAAAGACGGATTGACCAATTATAATTGGGATCAGCTGTAATGAGCTGATCATTTATGGCTTGAAAACTTGATACTTGATAATGATGAGGTCGCAGACAACGAGGATGGGTGGTTATTAGGTAATAGACTAGGGATCTTAATGTTGTCTGGATCTATCTCATAAAAGTATAATATTGTTGCAGTTGGAAGGCGATGTAACTTACGTTTGGTAAAACAAATGATTGTTTGTCGTTTCGCTAGCCACATGTTCATAATGGAGACATTAACGTGTCCATGTTATTTGATAAATGCTGAATTTGATCTGTAAACGTTTAATTGACTATTTAGTATTAGCCTTTATTTTTCGTATGAAGTTAAGAATTCTATGTATAGTATGTGAAGATACGAGAAATAACGTAACCTACCAACCGTATTGATGGGATTTGTCGCTTACACCGATGTCTTGTGCCAGTTGTACGCTGTTGATGTAACTATACATATAACTTGATGTAACAGTCAAGCTCCTGGGCAAATTTTCGCACTTCCTTGAAGTTTATAATTTTAAAACTTTTATTTCTGAATAAAGTCGAATTAAACAATTAAGTTTAGTTTGAGTTTAATTTTATTTAAAAAGAGTTTAATATTTTAATATGTTACTGCCTCGAACATATTAAGTTTTTGGTTTGTGTTGACCTGTGACTAGATAGATCACGCCTTCTTGAAGATTATAAAATAGCTCTATATAATCGGCATTACGAAGTAGTAGTGGTTGGCGTTATTGTTAGCAGTTATGTTCCACTTTTTTTTATTTTGAAAAGATGTTTGTCACTTATTGTCAAACTAATTGTTATAAAATGGATACGTTTTAATCGAAATAACATTTGTAAGTACTGCTTCAAAACGTCAACTTTGCTTGTTATAAAACATATTTTATTGCTTCTACACGTTGCCTGTTCTGTCTGCTTTGGTGCAGGTTACATTTATTATCCTATGTGTTGAAGATATTGTCAGTAACACGATTTTAAAGTATCAATATACTTTAGGAACGGGAGTAGCTAAAGTACCTCGATGAGGCGTTATACGCATAACTACACAACCTGGATGCATGACCACACGACTGATCGGTGGCCGGGAGACCTCTGCGTTCCTGACTAAACACAGAGACTGTATATTAGATTAGATTATTATAGGCCTACTCTGCGATTTGTGTGTGGACATGGTTCTAGTTCAGAAATACAGCGCACGCTCCAGCCATATTCGCTGTTATTTGCGAGACATTGATACGTATGATCACATTAGGTTCCCAGCACACGGAACATGGAAGTTGTGACGTAACAAAAATGGGTTTCTCTGCACCGCCTGTGAGACAGAGAACTGAGTGTACGCAGTAGCTACAGTCACGTGTTACTTTGTTCTTCAGTAATAAAAAATTGAAATTTTTGCTCGTTTTTGACGTGCACTGTAGTCTGATGCCAGGAGCTTAGGGAGTATTTCTGCGATATCCACCCCATCCAGGCCATCTGAAACTCGGAACGCAGTATACGAGCGGGCGACGGGCATGCCCTTCGTCCCGCACAGCCATTGAACTTGTGCCATCCAGGCTTGCTCCAAAGATAATCGTGTAAATTTAATAATTTTTAGTGAATGAGGATACTACCTTTGATTAATGTGCGCTTGTTTTTCTGTGCATATTTCGTAATATACTTTTCGCGTCGGAGGAATAAATTTAAAACTGTAACTAACGAAGATGCAAAGAACGCGCAAGTATTTACATTACGTGAATTTTAACTTTCATGTAGGCCTACACACGACTAAAAACCACAGCTACGATACGGGTGTATAACGTTTTGTTTGTATACATAGATCTCGGTGCGAGGAGCTGATGTTAAACAAGGTGAGATACTTCAAGTTACGAAATTTCTAGGATTATTAACGCATTTCAAACTTCTTTCATCCCTGTCATGTTACAAGCTGAATAACCGGTTCCCGAGGTTTTTATTCGTCAAAAATTAGTATTGTGTGTAGGAAAATAAAACGTTTGAACGTGTTTCTGTGAACTCTGTACTAGGAAAGCGAATAGGCCGTCGTATTACGAAACATTTCTTAGATGTTAAACGAAATTCGTGTGGTGGCCAGCATATAAATGGTTTTTTTTTTTTGTCAACGATTCCGCTCGTGTTACGGCTGTAGTAATCATGTAGCTGGTGTTGTAACATTTCTTGAACAAATTAGCTCAAGATACGTTACGTGGAAATTGGTACTCTATACGGTATAATTTTTCTAGAAGTATTTTGTATAGGCCTCGATAATACACAAAACAGAATAATCTTTTAGTTTTTAATGCGGACACGTAATCGTATTAATTCACTATGAAGACTGGTAGTTGAATTTGAGAGGCGTAATTAGTTAGTTAGAAAATATAACTGTGTAGTAAGTATTTAATGCTACGACAAATTTGTGTGATCGTATGCTGTGTACAGTAGGTAATGTTTCAAGTAATATGAAATCGAACGATTCACTACAGACGTAGTCTTGTAAAACCATTGTATTTTAACAAATAACAATACGCTAAACAAAATCGTTAGATAGAATTAGTAAGTACAGAAAATTAGCAAGTTATTAAATGAAAATGTAGGAGATAAAACAGTTTTTTAATCTACCCGTATATAAACATGATAACAGGACATTAATAGCATAGAAAATGTGTACAAGAATAACTTAATAGTAGGCCTATATAATTCGTAACGTAAAAAATACTTCAAGTAATATTTTACATGAAAGACTGGATTACTGTATTTTGTTTTGCAAATTTAGTAAATCCCGTATAGCAGACATGTGTAGCATAACACACTACGTGTATCGTCACAGAAAAGATGAATGGTTTTATATATTTTGGAATAGTTTGTTTCTGTATTTGGAAGAAATATTCCTCGCGTTCTTCCTGTACTTAGATCCAAAATTAAATCGTTGATGTATAATGAATGATCAAGGCAATGTTTCATTGAACTGTCGAAAAAATATTGAACACATCTTACCGGTTAGGTTTCGTGCGTCAAAGGTGGACTTTTCATGTACGTGAAGACGTGCATCAAATATCCCGGAAAGGTTACGAAGTCAAAAGTGTAATGTGTAATTTTTATTGAATTGTGTTTTTATCCTTATTTGTGTATTTACCGAATCGTGTGTGTGTGTGTCAAGGGAGGGGGTAGAAAGTGATGCATGAAACTTACATAAATAATGAAAAGATTTTTATGTGTTAAACTTGACAATAACAAATGACCACTGTCTGTTTGCGTTAAGTCCCTCAATGTCGACGTTAAAACATTCCGGTAACGACTATTTGTCTTTTATTCTCAACAATATAAATGTCCAGCTTTGGATACGTTCGTGTATTTGGAGTAAGATTAATTTTTTTTCCAGCAGTCTGGCCATCAGCTTGTGATGCCGCTCTGCTATATTAGGTAGTAAACATTTAACAAATTTTGCAAACAACGCGTACTGCTAATTGATGTTGAGTTACGGACAATACTGCTGTCAGCAAGAGTTACTAAAATTATTAATATGTTGATAAAACTGAATTTAATACAAGGGAACAAGTGACATTTGTTTCTTTATATACCAGTTAAATATAGTAAATAACTGATGGATAGATAGAATTCATAGTTACCTAATTTGACTGACATATAGAATCGATGACAGAGAGCATTTGATTCAAAATAAGTTACGTTTCAGAAACCTAACTGGTTTACTAAAACGAATTGGTTGCAATTAAATAATGTTATTAAAATATCTCGTACGTTATAGTTAAATCTAAAAATGTTTCGTACTCAGTACCAAGCAGTTTGCTTTTGTAAGTAACCGTTTTAATAACGTTAGTTCATGACTTTTTTGTAAGTATAATAGTGTAATAGTATTATCTGCCTATCGTTTACTTTTCAAGTTTTCATTTTATTTAAAACTAAGATCTAATATCGTTGAACATTGTCACGGTCTTTCATATGCATGTACTCTCATATAATTTAATCACTTCAGAACTACAACACGTTGTAATTAAATAAACTTCGTTCGTGAAACGTCATTAAAACTTATACTAAAATACAATTTCCAGAGATCAGCAACTGAGACAGTAATATAGAAAAGGGACATGAACCCATGACGGGAATTGCATGTACTCACGACATTGATTTTCATTCCAGAAATTCCTGGAATTTCTTAGAGCCTCTTAGAGCTGTAATAATACATATTGTCAATTAACGCAATTGTTTGTGGCCTTATTTGAAAAATTCTATGTATATCGGCGTAATATTCAGTGAATGACGTTTCCTGCTTTCATTGAATTCCGCTTTCACGTATTTAACGCACCTTTTTTTATCAGATAATCACCTCTAAATGTTAATTATATTTACGTCTAAATATTTTACACGTGTATGAATTTTATAGTTCCCTATTACACTGACAGACATAATTTGTTATATTTTTTTCCTTCGTTTTGCACGACAGAATTTGTTGTTTTTTTCATTGCTACAAATGTAGCATTATGACATTATGAAGTGTATTTGGTAAATACATTTTACATGTGATAGCGTGAGCCGTAGAAAGACAGTGTTTTTGATTGTTACATGGAAATGATGAGCAATTTCTGATACGCTATATAAACGTCTTAAACATTGCAGTCCGACATGTTTTTAACTCAAACATGGTTGTCAATGGCTGGAACTCATTTACCCAAAAGGTTTTGATAGCAGAATGTTTCTGGCTAGCCGAGTTTATTAGTTTAAAAGGGAAGCTTGTGTAATTTGGGAACATCGTAAATTTCTGTACAATTTAAAGATATGACTGGCTTTTGTATTATTGGATGAAAGGAATTTTTAACGGTAGATGTTCTTGTCTTATGTCATCTGTTGTTAAGAAGTTGTATTATAGTATATGTTAACCGGCTTTGTTTAAAATTGTGGTTGTTTCCATAAAGAATGTTTAGTGTGCTAAATAAAACATGTCTTTGTCTTTTTTATTGCTTTTACATTATGGTGATTGTTAAAATTACAATTACAATTGTTTTGATTTTGCGGTAGAAAGTTAAATTAGTCCGCCTAATCAGACTTGTCTCCAATGATAGTATTTGTGGAGTGAGGCGATGGAATGTGTTGAGTACTTTGATCTGTTGGCAATGGCCGCGGCTCGGCTCGGCTCGGCTCGGCATAGTGGTGGTGGGATGGTGGCGTCCTTGCTGTGAGGCCCGAGGCGTTTGGGCCTGGCAAGTCTCGAGCTCTCAGTTAGTGTTGGACCGCGGTAGTGTAAGCAGTGGTGGCCGTTCCGTTCGCTGTCTGTGTTGTTATTATTGTACTGTTGGTGTATGTGTGAGTGCGTTCATGTGGCGAAGAGATGCAGCTTCTTGTTGTAGCCGCGGGGGTAGCAGACGTAGCAGCCTGCCTCGTGCCAATGCCCTGCCCGCGATCCGATGCAAGGCTATTTATCGCCCCGGGTACTACTCGTTCTCGCTCCACCACAATCTAAACGATGAAACCTATCACTTTTGAAAACCTTCGCCGTTTGATGGGCGGAGGTAGGAAAAAGAAAGATCGAGCCGAATCCTCTTTTAAACGAAGTGATTCATTTAAAAGGATATCGATTCGGAAAAATTACCTTGATCGTGGAGGTAAAGGAAGAAACCCCATAACGTCTGCTTCCAAACCTTCGGTGGTTTTACAGCACGATAGCAAGCCGAGCGCTGTTTCGAAAGGAAGTAACGAACCGAGCGGTGGTGATGGTCCGGAATCTCTTGTCATAGGCTACGGACAGTGGATTAAGTGTATGAAGGCTGAAGATTATGGGTCCAGTTGCAGTAAAGATAAAGAGAAAACGTCTCCACCGGCGGTCAGGAAGCCACCCACGCCGCCTCCAAGGAAGAAGTATAGTGTCCACAGCACCGATTCATCGTTAGAGATTTTAAAATTAGAAAAGTCTCCGGTGTTCGTGAGAAGAAGGTTTCGATTATCACCTCCGCCTTCGTCTAAGGTGTTAGACCCTACAAACGATGATCGAACGGATTCTGCGTTGAGTATTAGTTTAGGGAGGGTATGGATGGATGCTCCTTTAGCGATGGCGAATGCTCCACGCAGTCTTGAGTTACCTAAACCTTCTTCGTCTTCAGTAGAGATCGATCCTAATGGTCGTAGGGCTCACCATTCTCTAGAAAGTGCTCTAAAAGATAAACCCAGTTGTTCTAGAAGGTTTCACAATTACCCATCTCGACCGCTATCGCCCACTCCTTTAATAATGCCCAACCCTTCAGCGATTTGTAGAACTCTTTCGTCGACAACACAGACGAACTCTACAAGTAAAACCACATCGTCAAGAGGATCGACAGAAATACTAAGCACAAGTAAGGATTCAGGTTTTTCTTTTTCAATTTCAATACCGCGTTTAACAGATTTTGCTCAAAGTGGTGGTGGCGGAGGAGGGTTTTTTAGGAAAAAGAAGGCGGCAAAACCTAAACCAAGTGTTAGTCGCGACGGTTACTTTAAAAGAACTAGTGGTGCGTATAAACAGATCGATTCTCCAAAAAGGGGTTCGGTCCGTAGGAGTAGTAGTCGTAAGAAAAACTCTAGAATTTCTAATTTAAACGTCAGAAAAAAGTCGTACGGGGGTACTGCACGTAGTGAAATGTACCAGGTAGTGATAAGTAGACCTCCGAGATCGTTAAAGTCTCTCAAATTGGATCCAATGATATTTGTGCCACCAGAAAAACGAAAACCAACGAATAGTGTGCGTAAACCAAACAAACTGGAAGTGCAAGAAATAAGGGAATACTGTTCGCCAAGGGACGTTAAACTGAATAGTCGAGCTTTTTTCGACGAAGACGAAGGTTTATATGAGTGTATCTCTGGTGATTTTTCTGATAAAGAAAGTGATGATGTGTCGGTTCCTAAAAGGCCGGGTATAACGTTTTCAAATTTAAGTGAAAACGATGCGGACACTGAAGACGAAACGTATATACCTATCGGAGTGTCACCTACTCCCGGAAGAAGGCCAGTCCGACGTAGAAAGTCCGCAAGGAAAACTGTCAAATATCTTGCTAAACCTTCCATCCATCGTGCTCCATCAACTTTAAAGAGAAACAGGAAAAACAGTAAAAAAACAACAGGTGAGTTGTCAGTGACTGTTTTATTATTTACTGCTAATAATAATGGTATATAAAATGACTGTCATTTACGTTGTCATGATTTGTTTATTAACACTAAATTGTGTTCTCGTAGTTTAGTACACAGAACAGAAAACGATTGGTGTTTTAATTATATACATTGCCATGGAAACTTTAAGCGTAATCAGAGTACTTTATTTGATTAACAGTGCACTCCAATTGTACTTTTAGGGGGTATATAGTCATATAGTTTGTATGTATGGAAACATTCTTTATAAATATTTAGTAAACGTAACATTTGTTTTATGAGGCACACTGAAAATCTTAATTGGGTTCCAGATTAAGACCCAATCTGATTTGCTGTTCATCATGGATTGGGACGAGTTAAAATAATCGTCCTTGAAACGGAGCGTCTAATTTTTTTGCCTTTTGTGGTATTGGAACTGTAAAAATGGTAAATCGTAAAACAGTTTTTTGCATTTCAAGAAATTCCAATTCATTGTTTTGTCTGTCATAAATAAATAAGTAATACATGCAGTGTTGTCTGCCGTATGTTGCGTGACAGCAAAATTGGATCCGAATTAAGGCCACTCTGTACCATATATACCGCCTATGTTAAATTTACCAAATTCCTGTACATTTTACTCAGGAGTGGTTGGGTTTACATTTTTAAAATTTTTAGCTTGTCGTTGAACGTACTTTATCTGTCAGTTAGCATTTTTTTATATACAAAAAAGTCGAAATTTTAAATCTTAAAAAGAATTTTTCCCATGGGCACTAAATTTGATCCAATGTCTTCCAGAGAAATTATTTTTTGTAAACTTTAATTGTTCACTAAGTATAAACCAAGCACTAGTAACATCCTGTAAAACTGTCATCACTTAGCGTTTGTAGTTTCTGAGAAAAAGGTACATGAACATGAGGAAATTTAAGTTTCTGCAATCTGGCATTAACGTTCCGAGAGCTTAAGACGAATGTATATGAGAGTTTACATATGAAGAAAGTTCTGAGAGTTAACTGATATCTAATATTATGCTCCGACTAATTACTAACTATTACGATATTACTAACTGTTCCCACTATTACACTCACTAATGTTAAAATGTTCATGCAATGTTTTATTAGGCGTTATTTCTGCCAGACATTTTTTTTGAGATGCTTGGAGTGCGTTGTTGTGGTTCACATAACCTCACTTGTTGAATTGTATTCCATTCCACTAGAACGTGTATTGAAAACATTTATAATGACGTTTGATCGTCTTCCATTTTTATTTCTTGAACGCTTTTTGAGATCTGGACTAAATTCAATTTTCGTATTATGATAAACGTTGAAATAAATGGACCTATAAATAACGGCTCTTTGGATGTTGTAATGGATTGAAAAATTATTATTTTACACATTATAAACACATTTTCGAGCCAAATTAATGTCAATTAACATAAGCAACACTTTTAACTACCATTATACATCAAAAACAGAAAATTGAAAATTTTCCCCAAAAATATGGTGACAGGATGCCCTTAATACTTTCAAATTAGATTCCAGACGGCTTTGAAATCTAATTTTTAAATCATTCCTCCATAAAATTATTATGGATCTTTCATGGGTAATGGTTTCGGCACTTGTTTTTTCAAGTGTCGTTGTAGTAATATAATTAAAATGATAGAAGTAAATTAAAATCGTGATTGATTTACTTAAACAGTTTATGCAAATTTTCGATTGACACAGGGTGTAGTTCTCACAAAGTGAACTCTGTCGAAGTTTTGTTTATGTCTATATGTTTATTGTGTTTGAAAGCTGTAGGAGCAGGTTTCCCTCAGCCACACGCAACGAAACATTTGTTGTTTTTAATCTTATTAAACATATTATTATTAATTTTGACTGTCGAGCGAATATGTAGTCGTATTCAATATACAGTAAGCAGAAAACAATGTACTGCCAGCGGCATCTGAGGAGAATATAAATTTGGTTCGTCTTTTTACTGGTATTGTTGACTACAGAATAGCTAAGAGAAGGAAATTTCAGTCAGTATTTCACAGTGCAGGAGCAGGTAAGAGAAACGCATTGATGTACTGCCGGACTTGTTCCTATAATGTAGTTTGAACAACAACAAAACCAGTTGTGAAAATATGCAAGGGGCTGTTGTTGTCAGGAATACAATGACCCTTGTCCTAAGAAAGTGTAGACACCAAACCTGTACTTACTCATAGACAACTGACACTACTTTCGCCAACGACCAGTTACTAATTTTACCTGTTCACAAGTGCACTACAAAGCGCTTCATTTGGCTGTTCTGTTTTTCATAGTTGCTGCCCACCAACAGTTTCAATAAGACTTGGAGATAATAAATAGTATGTAATTTCTCATTTATTGATTAACTGTAAATAACTTGATACAAAGTAAGTGGGGTTACTGGTATCGTCACCTCGTAACAGTAACCGTTACCGTTACCTGTTACAGTAAAACTCGTTCATTTGAAACGGTTACGAGAGATTAAACTTGTAAATTTCTCTTTCTGGGTATTATTCACTACTGGCTCTGACTATACTTTGTTTCACATAATCATTCATTCGTTTTGATATTAGAAAGTTGAAAACGTGGGTTATTCACTTAAAAAACAATAATAGTCGTTTCACGTAAAACGGTTAAGTGCTTACACAAGCGTGGACGTGTGAACCGAGGCTTTGTTTGATAAGGATAATAGAATGTTTAATGTAGTTGTGGCATTGGATAAATTGTGTTAATCCTGCCAACAGCGCAGTTGTTGATCAGCACACTTCGTATCAAGTACAGTTCGACAATCTGTCCCAGTTCTGCACATTTATCATGCGACAGTTTACAGCTATAAGAAGTGTTTTCGCTAATTCAAAACTTGTCATTACAAAAATTGTCTCATTTCAAAAATTAAAAACGAATGTAGTCGACACTAAGTTACTTGTACTGGTTATGTTTCAGTAATTGGCATCAATTTCATCACTTCGGATTTTAATGACATTTGCTAATAGTGTTATGTATGTAATAAATATGGCCCATGTATTAATGACATTATAAATGTAAAGTGTCGTCGTTTGGCATAAGAGCTGTTTTCAGTAAGAAATATTGAAATGAATGTTAAAACGGTTGCGCAACTAGCTTAAAGTTTAATTATTTTAATTAGCAAGAAGCACGTCGAATATTTATGCCAAGTGTGTGCTAATATCTGCCGTTTAACACAGGTATGTTTATTAATACCGCTTCATTAGTAAGAAAGTGTGCCTAATGCATGAAATTATGTTTCCTGTCGATGTCATTGACTTTGAATTCCGTCCAATATTGGCTAAACAATAATGGGCATTCTGTGTGTATGACACGTAATACACGTGTTAGCGAGCGGTGTGTGTGTGCGCGCGCGTGCGAAGGGGCGTGCTGGTTGACGTCTTCGATCATACGCAGAATATTAGTCATTAGACATCGGTTAATAAATAGCGGCATTAAGGTCGCTGCATCGTTTACACATACTGGAAATATGTTGCTGCCAGTGTAATTCCCTTATTCTTAGTAGATATTAAATTGATATTACTGTGTATTTATTTTAAAATTATTTACATATTATGTGAAGCTAAAATATAGGTTGTCATCACTAGTACATAAGTGTTTCTTGTATCAAAGTCGATCTGATGACAGTTGGTATGTTTTTGTAATCTTTTGTAAGAGCGCGCATGTGTATATTGGAAAGACACAAAGGTAGAGAGAGCGTGTGTGTGTGTGTGTGTGTGTGAGAGAGAGAGATAGAGAGCGCAGACTATTCTTTAGAGCTTCGATTATTTGCACTCGATATATAAATTTTATACAATATGTGTTTATATTGTATAATTTAATTATGTCGGTAGGTGTGTGCAAAACGGTGCAAAATTATGTAGGCCTACTGAATAAAAAAAGTGCGCAATAGCATGTAACTTTAAAATAGCAAACTCCAGTGTAATATACAGTAAGCCTATAGAAAAGTAATTTGGATCACGTTATGTACCGCAAACCCATACAATTCATTAACGATGTTACAATAAGTTGCGGGTGTCAACCAGCATGCAGAAGAGGTCGCCGGTTGTACAGGTGCGATGGCAGACATGCTGTCACGTAGTAGTGCCCCCGACTTGTTTGCCAATCGTAATCTATCTTATCGTATTTTATAACAACAGAAAGCCTTATAATATCGATTAGTACTTTAAATTCTTATAAACTTGGTAACGTGTTGGAAACATTACGGAAACACCACAACCTGAAAATGTGTGTGGGCAGGGCGACATCTGTGGGAATACACGTGAAAGAACACAAATCTCAGCAGCGAACTTCAGACAGTGTGATTAGAAATACTATTATATTTAACTCGAAAATTTGTAAACAGCGGATACGAACAAATTGAAATTGTATCCGTCGGGAAATCCTGAATGTCCGGGGAATTTCGTCAGTTGTGTCCGGATGATCAAAAAAGAAAAAAAAACACATAACAAGCGATTGAACCGAATAATTTGTTTTTTTGTTCTGTGTGTTCTTGCAGTGAGATTTAAGATCTGTTCTCAATCCGGACAGTTCATTCTAGAAGAAAGAAAAACAGAAAAACATTCGCTATTGTGTCAAGTATTGTTCAGAGACATATTTCTTCTTATAATTTTTATGTGTAATTTCTGTCAATGTTGAATCCAGAAATCGATTGAGGGAGGAGTCTTCTTCTCCAGTGGGCATGAATATTGCACTAGAATGTGTTTTACCAGTTATTTCGAAAACACGTTCTCCAGAAATGTTCGTTCGTATACCACAACAGTTACTCAAAATTTACCGTACAATTATACCATTGTCAAATCATTTGGTAATGGTGTGATTGCGTAGTGACTTGCTCGTCGTTATGTTGATCAACTGTAGTGGTATACCAACGAACGCTTCTTCAGTAAGTTTTAGTACAGCCATACTTGAGAGCTTTGTTGAATATAATTAAAGTAGTATTAGTAATGACAACAAGAAACAGGCAGGCAATATCATATAATAAACCATTTCTGTACCACATAATACAGTTCTGGTTCTGTACAAAAGTATGAAAAATGTCAACTTATTTCAGATGGTGTTTTACTTGTTCAGACATAGGAAACAATAGAATTCATATTGGCATTCTTATTAGCCGAACAGTCATAGTTTATACTTCGTTTTATTATTATTATTATTATTATTATAGTTTTGGTTACTATTACTATTTCTGTCGCTACATAATGTTTGCTGCCGTTTGTACAAATACAATGGAATATTTTTCATGTAGTTTTATTAGTCTCGGCCCGCGTCACTGTGAGACTTCTCAATGGAGTGTTCTGCAGTGACAGCAAAAATTTCCAACGTTTCGCCCGTCACACCTCTTCAGGATCGCTAATTGGTCAGAGACGTAGTATTATCATTACCTCTTGTATAGACAAGGTCCCGTCGGTAATGGTATTATTCGATGCGTACATTGAGGTGACGTACCGTGTAAGTGGACTTGGAATGCGACGTAAATGTAACACGCACGTGAACCTCCTTCACAACTCGTCACCATGGCGGACGCTTTTACAAGGTGACATTATGCGGAAATCGAATAAAAATAGTATTCTATAAGACGTGTATTTGCTTACTCCACGTGTGTATACACATAGCATGCACGTGCAAGTTTCTATCAGTAAATATTTACACAAGTGTATGTAGTGTTTCCAACGCTTTTACTAAGTATTGTTTTATTTAACATTAGTTTCAGCATTGAAAGTAAAATTTATTTGATGCCTTCTTCCATTGGCAAGTTTTGGGGAATTACAAATGAAATTAACGTATGATGATAAATTATAATTAAACATTACAATGCTCGGTAAGATTACTGATAATGAAGTACTTGATCATTTATTTTTTTTAATACTGGTAAGCACAACTGTGGAGACGCGGTCATAGGGAAATCCATAATTTTTCTGAGGGTGGGACTTAAATTATGTTAACCGAGTCGCATCAGCATACGCGCTTCATCAGTACCAGTAAACGAAATTTGAGGAGAACCTTTAATGTCTACATAAATGTTTTGAAATCAAACATGTATTATAATAAGTTAAATAAAGTTCTCAATCCCATTACAGGTCCCATTTTTTGTTCAGAATTTTTTCTCGTTTTACGTCTATTATTTACGGTAATCACAGGAGGAACCGAAAGTACTACGTTTTAAAACTGCAAGTCATATTGACACAGATTTTTAAAATCTCAATTCATAGTTTTTAAAGGGTTTTATTTTAAGCTCTTTTTAATGTGACTGGTGTTTTGAGAACCGAAACGTGGCAGTCGTCTTTCTCGACTACTCTGTACTTAAAACGAACGGTAACATATTTATCTGCGATCCCGCATTATGTAGTTTAGTGGGTAACAATTTTGTTTCATAACTGACGATCAGACCGTTCTGGCGTAATATTATTGGTTTCAGACACATGTATGTGCACTCTGAATTTGATTTGGTGTGAGACTGCTGGCCCTTTACAAAATCACCACGGGGCTGTTAGGATTTTTAGTTTTTGAAAATAGTGTCTTGTTATGTTTTATTGCTTTCAATAAATGTTTTATATATATTACAATAAACTAATTCGTACAATGTTTTCACTACTACAGGCAAATATGACGTTTTACATATGATAATTTTTTTCTGAACGGCTTGCGTCCCCGGCGACCTTTTTGGATCTAGCACTCGGAGATGTACTGCCTTAGATACGAAGCAGTAATATGTAGTAGTCTGTGGGTTGACGACGTATAGGTTGAGTTGAGTAGGGCTACATGTACTGCCTTAGATACGAAGCAGTAATATGTAGTAGTCTGTGGGTTGACGACGTATATGTTGAGTTGAGTAGGGCTACATTTTGGATCCAGCACTCGGAGATGTACTGCCTTAGACGCGAAGCAGTAATATGTAGTAGTCTGTGGGTTGACGACGTATAGGTTGAGTTGAGTAGGGTTACATTTTGGATCCAGCACTCGGAGATGTACTGCCTTAGACGCGAAGCAGTAATAGTGGGATGACGACGTATAGGTTGAGTTGAGTAGGGCTACATTTTGTAACTAGAACTCGGAGATGTACTGCCTTAGATACAAAGCAGTAATATGTAGTAGCCTGTGGGTTGACGACGTATAGGTTGAGTTGAGTAGGGCTACATTTTTGATCCAGCACTCGGAGATGTACTGCCTTAGACGCGAAGCAGTAATATGTAGTAGTCTGTGGGTTGACGACGTATAGGTTGAGTTGAGTAGGGCTACATTTTAAAAGTCGCAAAGTAAAACGTGGTATTTAATTAAATTACACGCAGAGAAGTTTTACTTCCATCGTAAGTACTTTCAGTGTGTGCGTTTTTTAATTAAAATCAGTAAATACTGAAATAAGGATATAACCACATCAAAAACTGTAAACACTATTAAAATTTAGTACTTTGCAGTACAAGATATTTATAAATTTAGTTGATGTCTAATATACAATTAAGCAGGTATTTTATGTACTCCTTTCAGTAATACGAGATCATTAATTGATAAAACTGCTCACCAAACATGGTGTGATGCTAAAATGATGCTTGTGATGCTAAAATGTTAATCTTTATGATTAACAAACGTAGTATTAACTATTTTCTTGTGGAGAATAACATTTGTATTAACTTTATTTGTGTCCCTTCTCAAAGTGAATAAAAATGCTTAATCTGTGTAAGATGCCAGTTACGACGTTCATTATTTGTTTTTAAATTATTGTGAACATTACTCAAGTAATAAATAAGGTTTTAACATTGTGATCGTTTTGGACAGTCTAGGTATATAGTACGACCTTTTATGTCCTGACGGGTCCGAGTTTCAGAGGAATCGTTTCTCGTGTTTCGGATGTTTGATCTTCGTGTGTTTTGTGAACAGATTGATAAAGTAGAGCGTTAGGTTTTACGGATTACGACCGCATTAACATAACAGTGTAAAGTGTAGTGAGGCATTATGTAACTAACGTATGCGCTCAGGTTTCCGTGGCGCTGGGGAACCATTTCCCGTTACAGTACTGCTGTACTCACCCGGTAACCCCTTTTACGACTTAAAATGTGTTATACTTTTTTTTTTAATTTTTATTACTGAGAACTTCTTGTCTACATCGTGGCAATATAATTTTGTATACTAAAAACAGCACAAGCAATAATCATAAATTAAATTGTAGGTGTTGTAGAAGTATAGTCTTATATGGTTTATAAAGTGGACTGTAAAGGTGGTTTATTGGATTTATAGTAATATGGTCGTAGCATGAAAACAGCAATGTGGGGTGCGTATTAGTACTAACAGTTACAAATTCGAATCCACTTTTGCCGATTATATTGGCGCAGTTTCAATTTTGATGGTCCCAGTTTTTACTAGTCATCATTTTGATACAGAACCGGTTCCATTAGCTTCGTCTTTGGCGTTAATGTGTGATAAATGATGAGTGCTAACTCGTCACGCAAAATGTAGGAGTCATGGTGCGTATTTTTATTCGTTCTTCAATAATATGTTGAAGTCGATGGACAGAGGATACGAAACAATATCCCCTCATCATTAAATTTCATTGTATGTACGGTGTAATGTAAAATAATGTTTATACTGTATGTTATTAAATATTCACAGCTATGCTTACAGAATACGGTTTCATCGTTGGTCTTTATTTCTTCGTAGTCAGGTTACTAAGAAACGACTTTTTTTCTACAGATTTTAACAGCAGCAACTGTAACGTTTATCCAGCATACTTTTAATGCTATCTTGTGTGAGTGGTATCTTCTGTGAGTTAACTCGTCAGAAATTTTAATATATAACTGCAAGTGTGTATTTAAAAGTCGCGTATAACATAATTCTTTCTGCAGTATACGAGACCCCGAAAGTCTACAGGTAGTAAGTCCAATAGCGGGATAATAGTTGTACTATAAATAGTAATAGTACCTCTTACCCCTCTTAACGGTGCTGTAACTAGTTAACGGAACGTATCGTGTGTGTCATATGATTGAAAAATTATACACTTGTTATCGAGAAGTCATTTCTTTAGATGAAATATTGATCATCTTGTTCGTACGGTCAGGATTACGAGGAAACTTTATATTTGTTTCTTGAGGAGTCTTGTCTGCAGAGGGTTTACTATTTAATGTTATAAGGCGTGTTTGTGTGAACGCACACATATTAGGAGTTTTCATTCGTTTTATAACTTTTTTTTAGCATTTTGATATCACTTATGAGTGATGTAAGAGTGAGTGATGTGATAAAGTAACGCTTCATAATTACAGCTGTCTGACCTGACCATATGTCTTGTAGGTCACATGTCTTTGGTCGATCGGTCCGAGTATTTGTTTTTCATTCCCCTTTGTGAAGTTTCTGAGTGACTTGACTTTTCACCACAGCCACTTTTCCGTATAAGTAAAAACATGATTTTCAATTATAAAGAGGTCTTCAGTGTCTTAAATGATAATAGTTACCAGTTTGTATGTTAACTTTATTTCTACCATTCTACGTTCTGTTTCCTCTAAAGCACTTCTCATTTAAATACTTAACCAATGTCCAGGGGCGGAATTAACGTAGACAAACTGGAATTTATGTCTATACAAAGCGAAATAATGAATAAATAAAACCCTTACACAATTTTATATTGTACATCAGCTTTATATACGTTTCATGGTTTATGGTTAACCGAATCATGACAACAAAAACTACGAAAATAATTACTTATAGTAATCTGCTTACCCAAACGAACTAGGGTAATGACATTAGGGTTTAATATATATTAAATATACCCGATAATACACGCGCGCATATCTCAATAAAATTTTCTACTTTCGAAAACATCTTTCCCTTAATACTATATTCTAAAATCAAAACCACCGATTCGTATAACATTTTAATATCATAGGGCTCACTACACGCCCAAATGCGGCCGTGGCGTGTTTTCTTACGGTTTTCTGTTTTATTTGTTGTCCCATTTTTACTTCGACAGCCACACAAGACAAAACATTCGTTGTGAACTCTTTTGGATTTTGTTATTTACGTTTCACACTGTCTTATTTTAACCACCAAACTTAATGGTATCTAGGAAGCGTAAACCTGATGAGTTTTAAGAAGGCGAAACTTTTGGTTGGCTGGAACTATCTGAAGCACTGACTGGTAGTTGGTATGTCTGCATCATTGTTACATTCAAGGGGGTTACGGATCGTATCGCGATACATTGTGCTCCATCTTTTTTTCTTGAAACTAGCGTAATTTTTGTATTTTTGGAGTATCCAAAACCCTTGATGTATACCGCTTTAATTTTATCAATTGTACGCTGTTGCGTTTAATGAGTCATTGCGGCTGAACATTTGGTTTCTCGATTTCTTATTTCTGCAGCTTTAGTAGAACTGTGGTTTCTTAAAAACATAATTTTTTATGTTGAATGTTGAGTAGGTTTGTTTCTTATTCCCTGCAGTCCTGTAGGGCGTTATTGCCCCTCTCATTTCCTCTACCCCTGGCTCTCTCTTATCACTCTGCCTATTTCTTGAGTTGTTCTCCCTCGTTTTCTACAAATTTCTTCCATCCTCTGTATCCACGAGTCCGTAGTCTTTCGGTTTTATGTTTTATTTTTCTTCTCATTTCCACCATAGTCTTGGGTAGTCGATTTTGTTTCCTCCTGATAATACATTCTAATCTAATGTATTCACACATTCTAATCGCCTACCCTCTAATCTATTTACTGTTGACTGATTGTATGTTTGAAATGTTATTTTTTGTTGATATTGTGTTGTTTATTATTCTGTTGCAATTTACAGTTGGAAAAGTGATTTCATCGCATCTTGAAATTTTATATTATCGTTTGTTTACGGAGTATATGTTAATGATATATTAACACGTGAAGTACATATGTAAGGTGTTTTATTGTGAAACATTCATAGTACTTTTTTTCAAAAGCGAGCAAGATGTTTGTAGCATAATAAATCTATGGACCGCCAAATCGTGATCTGAGCCTCTCTAACTTAGGCCAGACGTTTTAATCATTGATGATACCACAAAGGTTGTGAGGAGCGTAACTTACGGTCTGTAAGATTTGATGATACCGGTCATGAGAGCTTTTTTATTCAGGTGAAATGTGTGAAACAATCAAGTAAGCGTATACTAATTTTGTTTACAAGTAGAACAGAGAAGTTACCGATGATTATTATGGATATAAAAAATTTAGACTAATATGTTTAGCATAATTAAGAATGTCGTCGTCAAAGTGATTTGCATAATTCTTTATTCTAACGTGGCGTGTGAAGTGTTTATAACTTACTACGTAAGACTTATGTAACATGTTGGAAGTTATCCAGCAGTGGTTTCCTTTCAGACCGGATGCTTCATGTTATTATTAATTTTGAAGGACTGTTGAAGAACTATCAGGATGTTGTAAACCATATCATGCAATTTGTCTGCTACTGAAAATTTGTAATCTCTTGGTAATAACATGTTCGTTATCGGTATTATCTTCATTACACTATTATTATTATTATTGTTGTTATTATTATTATTATTATTATTATTAAATTGTTGTTGTTGTCATTATCTGACAGGTTTTTTTTAAACGTTCGTGTGAAGAAAGTAGGTGTCGAAAGTAACCGATTTTTGTGTGTGTAGAGATTGGAGTTTGTAAATTACCTCTTCAGAAGTGTTGTGACGGAGACACGAACATAAGCAATACTCCTGCATTTATAATACGCGTTGTTTGTCCACGAGTGTCCTGTTTCAACAAGTGTTTATAAATCTTTCCGTAAATTTTAACGATTTTTAAGAGAAAATACTACAATATGTTATAATAATAATATTGTAGTAAGAGGGTGTAATTAAAGAACACGCATACTTGTCACGGTGCGCGTAGTACGTAAGACGTATCAGGTGACTAGAGTGGCGTTCACTCGCCTTACGAAGCCGTTGGTTGTGCCTTCAGGCGAACGACGATCTCTCTTGACCGAAAGGGAATCCATTTGCCTCGGCTTGGCGCGGCTGGTATTTCCTGTTATGACCGCAGAACCTCACATAATCCAGTCTTCATTGAATTTTATATTCAACTTCTTTATTAAATTCGTTTACAACAAAATTGTATGGTTTTCTTTTTTTTACTTTTCTGTTGAATTGTAAAAACTGTAATGTGAACTTGTTGGAGATTTATAATACGATGTGATAATTGCTGTAGATTGTATTGTCACAAGGGAACTGTCACAGTTTGTGTTTCAGGTGTTTAGTGTACTACGCAGAGTGGGATGCCAAAATCCCTTTGGTTTTTATGCCTCTCTGTTTACAATATATAATATTTTTTAAGAGCAAACTATATACATTTGTGAAACTTATAGGCCTACAACTTTATAATTTCGAAATGATAAAATAATCATAAGCAACCGATATAAATGACGATAAAATAAGTAAACAGTTTTAAATGTTCATTTAAATAAACGGAGTGTTTGCTAACAACTTAAATCATAGCCTATTTGCTTAATCATCATACACGTACAATAGAAATTAATATGCGTATACGTTAGCGTAAATGTATTTTGTTTACAAAATAGATTATTCAGTATAAGAAAGCAGTTACAGACTGTATTATTTCACAACAATGTATTACGATTTCATTCCTTTGTCTGTTGTGGTTATTAGGTTGAAAAATTTGCTGATCTGCGTAATGGTGACTCATTGTCGCATGGAACATTGGTATCTGTGTAATGAAGAGCTAAAAACGGAACTTTCGTTTGTTAAGGAAATAATGCTTTGAACTAGAACACGAGATTAAAATATTATTTATTAATTTACGTTTAATCAAGATCTTCCTAATAAACAAACATGTATTACGGACAGGATTTTAATGTGGAAACTGTGCAATGTAAAATTAGATCGGTGCACGTAACAGTAGCCTACGATTGAGTTTACTTGCTTGGAGTATAATAGTTGTACGAGATATCGTGACCAGGAATAAATAATAGCATTCAAAATTAACGATGTTCGGATATAGTATCATTGGAAACATTTGTATAGTTCAACAGATGTATGTTTAGATATTCTGAAGCATACCATGTGTCAGTTCATTATTATTTCTTTGCTTATTTGGGTATTACCTTACGACCGTTGTATATACATGTATATGCATGTCTTTTTACACTTGCTTGCATACGAGAGTTTTGAAACCCATGTGACGACGGTAAGCTGTCGCACTTGCGAATCGGTAGTACCTGTCCCAGCTGTACCGTTGTGCTCTTACACAGTCCATATTACAGTCACATAATTCAACGAGAGAAGCGAGTTCTCAGTTTTAACGTGACCGTGTCTGTCTGTCTGTCTGTCTGTCTGTCTGCCTATTTGGAGCGTGTTTCACGATAACTTTGAATGCGTCAACCGATTTTCGTAATACTTGGCATACTTTTACCGTACAGACCCCCCATTGTATTGAGATTGATCGCTCCAAAAAATGGGGCAGGAGGTAAAAATGTAAAGGAGTCATAAGTGGGAATAATCCATGTGGGATATCAAATTAAAGGGAATTTTAACCAAAACATATATATTGTATAATTAGACAGTTTTAAACAAGATCTGAATATTCCATACGGTTTTGGAAATTGCAAAATGTTAGGATACTAGGGTCCAAAAAAGGATTAGAATTTTTAAAGAAATGTAGTAATCCAGCAAGGTGCCAGACTAAAGGGAACTTTAACCCACATCCAAATGTGAAATGCATTTAATATGAAATTTTTTTAACTTTTGGGGCCAGCATTGGTCAGAAATGGAACTCAAAATTTTAAGAAAATTGTAAAAGCCTATGTTGGACATCGAGTTATGGGCATTTCCTCCAAAGTACTAGTTCGAGATCTTTAATAATTTGACAAAATTAATATATCTCAACAATCCTTGCAAAAGGTTTCTAAGCTGTGTAAAAATAATTACATATTTTAACACTTATATATAACAGTACATTCGTCAGAAGTACTAGATATATGTCTATACATGTCTTTGGAAACATACATAAACTTAGAAGGTACGACTAAATTTTTTGTCAGATACGCATTATAGTTATACATTTAACTAATTTAACAGTAGTAGCTTCGTTAGTCAGTAGTTTGGTTAGATTTTTAGTGTTTAGTGTATGAGTGTCTGCTTTACAATTATCATTTTACTAAAAAAATGTTTGAATAATCGGCGTTTTCGTAATTTTCTGGTAGTGTAAAAATTATGTGCTATGAAATTTGCCTAATAATTGATGTACTACATTGAAAATGGTGGGCTAGTTCTAACTCAGGGAGCTTACTAGCTGTGTAGGCATGTGCCATCAGTAGTCACTTCTCATCTTTGGTCTCTCCATATGGTTACAGATCGCCAGCTTCTATTGATCGTGGAAGGGGAACAACAGAAAACATGTAAATATTCTGATCAGCCTTATTTGTGTATTTATCCCCACAAGAAACCTCTTTTCTTTATGCTGAATGGCTTGATATAATGTTAGCATAATATTGACATAGCAAGTACTAATATATGTTATTAATGGGTAAAAATAGTAAACAGCCATTACTCTTAGTGAACGATGGTCATTGCGTTTGTTTGCAAATTATAACGAATGAATATTCATAATTGTGAGGCTGTGTTGATGGTCTAGGATTTTCTTGTGCCGGCGTCGACTCCGCCTGTAGCACATTTTGTATAGGTAACGCCGTGTGTGTTAATATGTAAATATGTGCACACCGATAGTATCATGTCTTTGTTTCTGGCAGCTCCACCCAGGCTGTGCTAACATGCAAGTTAATTGTGGATGTTAATGTTTTTTCGGTTACGTAATACGAGGCTTGTTGCTTTTTTATGGCGTTTTAATTTAGCGTTGTGTAGTGAAACGTTAGCCCCGTGTTTGACGTCCGTCCGCTGTACTGTACGTACGCGCTGATACAAACTTAAGTGAAGACTCACGTTAGCCGTTTCGCGTTCAGTGCATAACACTGACAGTAAGTTAAATCTGTCTCGCGGCATCTTATCTTTCCGGGTTCATTAAAATGCGGAAGCTTGCTTGAAATGTGCAAACTGCAATCTTAGACGTATGCAGTATGCAGTCTGAATGGGATGCAGTATGCACTACGAGCATTGGTTTCGTTGTTCATTGTTCAAATAATTGTGACAGAAGTTTGGAAAATGTGCACTACATAGGTATATTTGTCATAATACCATTGAAGGGCTATGAGCTAGGATCATGCGGGCCTGTCACAGATATTTCATTCATGGCACAAGCCGCTAAGTTCATACAGTTCTCATTTATATAAAAGAAATCTTGAGTTTAAGTATATTTAAAATGTTTTTTGGTTTTTGTTAATTAAATAAAAACACGTGTAAAATTAAAATTTTTTTAATTTCGTGTTAACTTGAATGCATTGTTCGAACATTTTGATACGTGTTAGATCAGACGAGAGTGTAACTTAAAATCATATTTCGTTAACGCAAGAGTTTACACGTGACGTTTAATGGATTGTTGTTTCTACGACGTGTATAGGACTTTTCACTTGTAATTTGAAATTATGCTATTATTGCCTGTGGGTTCCTGAACATTGATTTAAGAATTTTTAATTTGTTTCCCATCTTGTAGTAACGCTTGTGTGAAATATTTTGAAGCCATGGTAAATTATAAAATTTTAATTTTATAATGATCATCCTATGTTTAAAAGCCTTATATCCTTCGATCCAAAACTATAGTAACCTTATCCTTTCTATAATTGTAAAACACCCCAAAAACTATCGTTGTTTCTGGTAATTTTCCACTTTTTTTTGTATTTTCTTAAACACTTCCCAATATCTTAACGTACTGTATCTTTCTGTGGAGTTTTCTGCAGTTTTCTTCAGCATCATGTTCTTCTTCCTTTCGTCATAATTCAGAGCCACAGAGCGACATCCCATGTTAAAATCTTCACGACAGACTGTTTTGTTGAACGTTGTTGCCTCTTTGTAATGAGATTTTTCGTGCTTATGCAATCGTAGATTTATTCTTCTTTATATATTGCATCCGTTCTGCAACCTCTGAAACAAAGTTTACAGAAGTTTTTATCCGTCATACTACTTCAAACCATCCAGTTGAATATGTCTTCCCTTGCCATTTTATCCAATTACCATCATCTCCATTTCTTTCCGTTTATCATCTTATCAAACTTAAGACGTTGTCTCTCCATAATAGCCTCAGATCTCATTCATTTTCAGCCGAAATATTTCAACCATCTGTAAATCTAAACACATTTATTTTCCCTGCTTAGAAAGCATCTTCCTTGTAATTCATATGTTCAAACAGAACCACCTACAAAGCACAGCCTTGTTTCCTGCAGTCCAGTGTATTTCGTCACATTGAACTCTACATAATCATGTATTCTATCCTTCTGACCGTGAAATCAAATAGCATGTGTGTAAGAACTTTACTGCAAAATGTTTGCTTCTTTATGTAACCAATTATATAAATACGGTAATAATAGTAGTTACTAGTCAAAATTGTCTTAGACGTCGTATTAAACAAAACCGAGTATTGTATTATTGTATTGTGTATACTAAACTTATCTTTAGTGAAGAATCTTAACAAAAGAAATTTATATACGTGCGAGACTGTTCATGAGGAGAGTAGTAAAATTACGGTCGTATACAAATTTAAGACTGTCCAATAAAGTTTTAACTGGAAGGCACCTAAAAATTCAGAGGCGTGGTCATCCTTGTGTCAACCGTTACGTCGGCTGTAGTGATAGCGATTTATTATTTATCGTGTACTTTGCAGAGGTAAGGAAAATCGGATCTACAGTAAGGCTATATAACACAAGAATGCCATGTAAATTACATGGCTCTGATATCAGACGCCCCTTTGTTTTACCATGTTTGTAAAATAAATGTCATTCGAGTATTCTGACCTCCATATACGGGGATCATAGACGACTGAAATTGTGTGCATGAGTAACGACCAACCGTTTCCACATAAAACCAAACAAAATGCTAAGTTTTACTGTTACTGTGATTCGTTTCATTACAAATGAAGCGGGTTTCGTTTCATTGTAAGAAACCCGTGTAGCTACTTCGCCATGGCCTTAATTACGATAAAATTAGTCTCCATTGTGCACAGCGTATTTTGTAAATACGCAGTGCACGAACAGAGCTGAGGAAAACGTATCAGCCTGCATTAGTCGGAATAATCGACTTTCGTTCTGAGACTTGTAATAAATTAGTGTTTGGTAATTTACAGGCGTAATAAGTAATAATTAACATGGCTTGGTAACGGAGAGGCGATCAGGGTTCGGCCATGGCGTTGTTTCATAACATTATAATGGTTGCTAAAACAAATAAATCAGTGATAACATAACACAACATTGTACATAGTATTGTAACCTCATTCTTGAACTTTCCCCTTCCTTACGCCTTACATACTTTTGGTGTCGCGCCTAACGAAGCTCAGCAGCCTACACACGTATCCTATACCAACTTATTCCGCAGCGTATGCAACTCGAGAGATTGTGTAATGGCCGGTGTGACCCACTTCGTGGACTTGCCTATCAGACCAGGCGAAAAATACCACCAGTGGTAGGTAACGTATTGTTTCCACGCAGTGAGCGATTACAAAATAGTAGTACCACCTTGATTATGCCAGCTGTGGTCCTGTTTGTGTGTGCGCGTTTGTCCTTAACTACATGGGCGACGTAACTGTATTTATAGACAAACATGTGACCTTCGTTGTGCATTGTCTCGTGTTTTTTTTCTTATTTTAGAAAGTGGGCGTCAGGATACTGCGTAACTTCGTTTGTGAATAACAACAGACTGCTATAATCGATAAATACTACGAGCGATGTGTGGAAGCGTGGGAAGTGTTTGTGGATGCTATCATCTTGTTTGGACGCCTTTTGTTGAAATATTGGTTTACGATGGTGTCATTGCCAAAACAGAGAATTATTTTAAGCTCGCATTCCAGTTGCGCTTTCAAACATATTCTACAACATGCAACTGGATGAAAAGACGAAGTAAAAATTTTATTACAATGATTTTTACAGTTCAGGTTCGTTATCACTTGCACAAAGAGTCAGTGTGCTGGTCAAAATACTTTAAACTACGGCTGTACATCCAGAATACCACATTACCAATCTATATCAGAGCCGTCCAGGGGTCTAGCGTTCAAGCGCACGAAAGCAGTCTATCCAGAACCAAGACGTGTATGCAGTGCCATCTCTGGGATTTACGTCTGGAATGGAATGAAATTAACGTGGAGGTTGGACATTCTTATTCTTCTTTCCGAAAATATGAAATCCTTCGTCTATATAATAGAAAAACACGGTTATAATTAATTTTTAGATAACAAAATAATTTTAATTAAATAAAAGTGGCCTACTTACTTGTCCCGTTGTGTTCCTGAGACACACCTTATCACAGTAGAATGAGTATTTTCCGACGTATAAGTCGCAGGTATTGTGCACTAGATTGTCACAAGTCGTGTTTAATACACGTCTATCTTTTAGTAGGCATTGAAAATATATTCGCATAGGTCAGCGTAAGTTGATTTAGTATTAAAGACTAAATAGCAAAGAGTCGAAAAGTTACAACGATTAAAAAATGCGATGGACGCATTGTTCACACATCAGAGTAGCAAAGCCTCTAATAACACGTTGAATCCACAGACCGCAGTTGAACTATAGGAATGAAATTCGAAAGACACGGGAACGAATTTTGTAAACCAGTTTAACAACTAATTGATAATACTGATACATAAATTAATACCAGCTTTTCTTTATTCTGGCACACCGATAATCTACCGAAGTAACGTTTGACTTTGTAAACCGTTCACAATTGACAAGGAATGATACGAGGAGCTCAATTCCTATCTCTGTTAGATTAACTGTTGTAACTATAGTGGTGTATGACACTTGCAACTTCTGTTACGAAGATAGGGAGCAGAAGCATGCATTTATCAGCAACGACTGATGCACGTCCCTGATCCTTTTAAGAAGACGAACATGAGTGTATCACAGGTAACCGTAATTCCTGGTGTTCATGAAGACGAGGATTTTCGAGCCGCAGCTTATGCACGTTTCTGTCTTTGTTTTTGTCGTTGCTGCCAACTCTTAATATATTTTAGTAGGCTACTCTGTTATAACAAAACGTCTCGTCTGGTTTAGAAGATGTTAATTTCCTTGTTTTCATATTACGATTGTCCGGTGTTGACGTCCTACAAATAAAGTTCATTATTAAGGGATTTCCGACTGACGGAGTGAAATTTGTTATTTTATTATGCTATTCTCTTTACTCCAGTGTCATAGTAATACAATAGTAAACAAGTTCAGTTTTGTGTTTCATATTATTCTGAAGTGAGTAGTATTATAGACTCGGCAAATTGGCATTGCAACAGTTGTCCAGTTGAATTAAAACCGTGCCAGACAAATGTATAAATGGCAAATGGAGAAGTATTGCTGTTCTCACCGTGACTAGGAGACTTTTCCCTCAGCTAATATTGCCGTAAACGGGTCAACGTATCAAACATTATAGTCGTCTACACTGTGTAAAGAAGTCATTGTAGTGGGTTTTTTGTAAATTGCTTGTTGGTTATATTTGGAAAAAGCAGCTGCGTTTACAAAAAGACGATTATAATTCCATGAACATCAGAAAGTTCGTAATTTGAAGAATATATTATGCAGATGTGCTTACTGCAGAATACTGCAGAATGTGGATAGACGAATATATTATGTAAATGTGTTTTTAGTAAAGTACGGTACGTGAAAACTAAGTGATGTCAGACGCGTCTGTAATGGTTACAATCTTTCGGAGTAAATGGTCGTAAAATGCGGAGTCGATCAATAATCCCGTCTTTGATCAGACCGTGGCATTGACATGATTGGCAAACAAACATGACTGACGCGGTCACATACATACTAAATAACGGTACGTCCAATTGTAATTGATATTCACCGCGCCGAATGTATTTCTCATTTGTTTTATTGTTAAAAAAAAAAACGACGTCTATCCGGACTCTGGGTACATTTGATCTCGCCAGTTAAAAAAGTTGAAGGCACTCTATCCATAATGATTCCCACCTTGCTATACTAGAATAACATGCAGCTGTGTAACCTTCATTGATTATAAACGCCGTCAAGGGTTTGTTTACATTAAAACAGAAAAGAAAATCACTAAGACTTATTTTTTCCTGGTTGGTTTTATACACCACTACTTACACACTAATTATGTTTCTTCAGTGAGAGTTTATTTGTAGATATTTACCGCTGATCGTAACGTAGGAGAAATAAATAGGGTTTATGTTTTGAGATAACTTTAAACTTTTAAACTTTTCTAATATTGTGACGTACAATATTAGTACACGCAACAATTATATGTAAGCGCGGGGTATTTCGTCTCGCCCATAAAAACCATATCTCTTAAAACCTTTATTAAGGTCGATACCTACTAGACGCTTAAACCTACAGGACATAACCGAAAAGGAATTCACTGTGTGTTTGTTTTTACGTTGTCTGGAACAATTAAGTTTCTTTCTTTAATTTTAAATATTTTTTTTGAAATTTCCACACAGTTCGTTAGTATATTCGGATTCAATCGCGATGATTGTCACTATAATTTTAGTAAGTCATTAGAATACGATATCTAATGGATATGTTTGATTGTACAGTGACCGTGCACAATGAGTCAGTCAGACTTAAAACCATGTAAAAGTGAAAGTGGTGCGGAACCGGCAGCTCTGCTGCATAGCTTATAGTCTGCGTGCGTTTGGAGTGCCAGCGTTAATAAAATTAAGTAGCTTTCCGCTTTATTGTCTGTGTGATGTAATGTGGCGCAAAGAAAGCCATGTAGTCGAGTGTGGGATCATACTATTCTTTACTTGTGGTAGAACTCCAGCGTGAAATTAGAAATAAAAACCAATAATAATTTCATACATAAATATCAGCTGTTTAATTGACACAATGTTTTCTTAGTAGGCGTACATGTTAATTTAAGCAAACCGTTTGTAGAAACCAAGTGAAACAGTGACATTTACGAATTATTAACATCATTAACTTGCAACCAAGTCCTATGATGGTCGGTAAACGTAATACAGCACTAGTGAGTTAAAAAAAATCGGATCAACGGGTATAACGTGTTAACAATGATTCAAATTATAGTATACTGTGTAGTAAGTATATATTTCATGGAATTGTGTACAGCGTGTAATGATGGAATTCCTTTTTTATATCGTCACACGTTCCTTAATTTGGAACTACAGTATATAGAGAAAAATATAATACGACACCGCAATTATACACGATGATAGAGTAAGTACATTGTTAAAGCCCGGTGTATGTATACACAACCATGATTCTGATATTAGAAGTACATTTAATGTAGTCTTTTTTGTAGCGACGCTTAATAACATTTATATGTTTCATTATATTATTACTGCAACAAATATTTTTTTAAATAATGTGCAGAGCGTTCTAGATGATATTGTACTTATTCGTGATTTTAAACATGGCATGAAAACATTTTCAATACTATAGTGTAATGATTACTTATTATAAATGTACATTTCCCAGACTTGTAAAACGCTTCGGTAAATTTCTCAGTACATAAAACGGTTTAGGAAAATAAATAATTTTTATTGCATGTTGTTAGAATATTTTTATAGCAGTAAGTTAACTGCGTGAATACTTCCGTAGTGCAGGCATATTTGTAGTCTTGTAGCTGCCTCTAAAACAGTAATTTATTTGTTTATAAGTTTAAAATGAAACGTATAGCCAATAAAAAAGGCCGCTTTTTCTTCTTCTTTAGATAAATTAGATGGAACGCACGAATTAGCTCGCGCGGGGATCGGATTAGCCATTCCATTGCAGCTGTTCGTAGTCGACCATCCTGCAAACAGCGCTGAGAGCGAAACCGCTTTCTTTCCGGCAAGTAAAAAAAATGTGGGACGATACTGTGTGTAACTGGCCTACCACTGGCTGTAGACTTTCACTGGGCACGGACAGTTAACCTGATAAACGGCTCCGCCTATTGCACAAGTTCTCGGTCATAAAGACCTTTCACAAACGGAACTGCGAGCAGATCATCTCTTAGAAGTGCGCACAAACTGCATTTTGTTTTTTATTTTTCAAGTTGTCGTGTGTACTTTTTCTGACATTTTGTAAAATTATTTTTTAAACTTTGTTATGATGAGTTTAACAAAATTTAACTAAAATTTGATTCAGATACGTCAGATTATGTTCAGGCTATACCCAGCCACAGTTGTAAATATTTGAATATTTTGGTATTGCGTTGTTTTCCGAACCAAAGTTTAGTAGAACTGCAAAAAGAGCAACACTAGATGCCGTTTGAATCGCATCTAGCATCTGGCGTAGATCTGTCGCAGGCGCTGCATAACTATATGAGCGTGTTGAATGTTATACAAGATTTTGGAGCTCTACGTTGTGTTCTATATGTGTTGTCAGATTCCATTTTAGCTTCATTAAAACGTCTTATTTTCGAATTAAGTCTTTACTTTAACAGAAGTTTTCATAAATAAACATCAGAACATTGGTGTATTGGTGTCAGATTCCATTTTAGCTTCATTAAAACGTCTTATTTTCGAATTAAGTGTTTACTTTAACAGAAGTTTTCATAAATAAACATCAGAACATTGGTGTATTGGTTGCAGTCACAAGAATTGTCATTATTAATGAGTACTGGAAGAAGTGGTTATAAAAATTCAGTAAACTTAAAACTTGGTCATGGTGATTAAAGAACGCATTCAGTTTTGGCTTCCTTATTTAAAAAGGTTTTTCGTTTATGATACTATTGAAATGGTTTCTGCGATTTATAGTCTTTTTTTTGTGTGGCATAATAAAGGTCTCTGTTAACCTAACCTTCACTTTCTTTGAAGTATGGAATTGGCAAAGCCAGGTTTAATTTTGTAAACTAAAAGTATTACAGATATACGTACAGGTTGACTTGTTAGATTGTAACCCATTCTAATTCACAGAAAGGTTTTATTTTTGTTATGTAATCGGCTTTTGCTTTTGGTAAGTTAATGCAGCATTTGCATTTCTGAAGTTAATGTAATTTCATACACGGGATACAGGTCTTGACTTTCAGTCCTGTGTTGAGTCATAGTTTTCATATTTCTTGTGATATCTTGGTCAAGTTCTCAGAAATATGAACATGTGGAAAATTGTTTCACCTGTCTTATGTCTTAAGGCACTGAGCAACACTAGGATAGATGTGGCTTTGTGGAGTTTTCATCTAAGCATAATGATGTCATTATGGTGAAGTGACACGTAAATGATTCTCTATATTAACCTGACTATACGCCTATTTAAACTAAATTCGCAAACATATTTAGAAGCGTTCGAGAAAGTAACTTAATGCTCACTGGTTCTGTGTAATTGCAACTTGTATAGTACACATACTGTTAATTCTGTTAAGTACTTGCGAATGAAATATCGTCGTCAAGAATGAACTTTAGTCACAAAAAGCGCCCTGTCTACTGATCAAATTAGTCACATAAAAATGTAGTTTTGTAGTGTTGTATACGTTAATTTGTCGTGAGTTGATATTATCAATACCCCTGTTGTACGCATATGGTTTGTTGTTAATAAATATTATCAGTAACATAAATTGTGCATTTGAATTCCTGTCCTCCAAAGTCATACATGTCACAGTTTCGTGCATGTAATGTGGATATGGTGTCACAATACCAAACCCTATTTGACATACGAAACGAATGTTATGTTGTAGCCTGTCAGTGGTCATTAGACTCCTTCCTGTTGTGAATTTGTTTATGGTGAAATGAAAACGGATGGCCTTCACCATGACAGTAGTGGACAGCTACTAGTGGCGGCGACACATAATTAATTCATTGTTTCAGTTATGGATTCTGGAGCGTTCTCGTTGGAGCAGTGCATTCTGTAGTGATTTCATGCCTTTCGTTCTTCTCACCACGGTATCCATTTGCGAAGTTGTTTTCTTCGTAGGGTTTTCAGTAACGTAAAAAGCTGTAACAGGCAGCGTTTGATAAGCAGTAGACTAAACGTACGTACCTTAAATTTGAATCTGTAGCTTACAGAAGGTTTAAAGTATCACGATTCCCAGTACCATTATAATAAACACGACAAGAACGTAGTTCTTTCGGCGTGTGGAAGTCGAATATTACAATTTTTTAGACGCGTTTACCTTGTTGTGTTTCACATTAATCATAGTGTTGTGTTTTTTCTAGTCACTACTTTTTATTTTTAATATTTATATTTCTCTTCAAGTATAGCTTAACTCATTATTTCCCCTGTGTTCGACGTTTAAGAGAGTTGGAAATTAACACACGTTATTTATGATAACGTTTGTATTAATTCTTTTGAAAAATATTTTTCGACGATAACTTATCACCATGTACAGACTCAGTGATAGACAGTTGAAACACAACTTTTATGTTCACCCCGATATAGAAAGCACCGCCAACACTTAACGTTACTGAATAACTAACGAATATGACATACGGATTCGTATATTTAATTACTGCAGTGAAGAAGTAATATCTCTCTCGTATCTTCAGTAGTATGACAGTATTTTATTTAGGTAGCTGTGTCGTATGTTTAGGAATAATGGCACTTCGTTCCGAAATGTGACGTATTGTATAGTGTGTATTGTCGCCCTTGTGTCAAATGGATAAGCGGATATTGCGGCCGAGTTGGGCGTAACGACAGGCTCTACCTGTCAGCTACCTTCACAAAACATTCTTTTTTTTAGAGAAATTACAAGACTATTCTGTGTTTTAGCGTTTTGGACATCAATTGTTCATTTTTGGAGGAAAATGAATTTATAATTAACGTACTGTAGTAAAAGTGTACATACGTAAATTGCGATCAGTTGTGTTGTTTATAAATATTGTAAATGGTAAGAGAGCGCCGTTGTGAAGTACAAAATAGTGAAACTTAAATGACACCGTGCAAGCTGTTGCGCTGTATACTTGTCATACATATTGTGCGTCATTTTATTTATTTACAGCAGTGTATTAAGAGAATAAACTGTATGAGAGATAGACCTTTCTTTACATACACGCTTGCATTCTGTTGCTTACGTTATTTCGCTGTATCTACTCAGTATTTTAAAAGGAGTTGATGCAATTGTCAGATGTTCAGTGTATGTTTTGTGATGGGGGACGAAGAATTTGTGTGTGTGTGTATGTGCGCGCGCGCGCGCAGAATGGGGGAATTTATTACAGACTATCATTTTTGTTCATGACAGTTATTGTGAACACATGATTCTTATGAAAGCATTTAAATACCGAGATATATTTCCTACTTCAGCGTGATATGAGCCGTACTATATAACCTACCACTGATCTAGGAAGTTCAGAATTTCGTTTGTAACAATGTTAATAGTTTTCATGTAAGACTTTATAAGTTTGTAGTGTTGAATATAAAATGAAACTTTCTAAAGTGGAAGGGAAAAACATATGCAAGGAGTCTGTCAGCGACTAGGTCAGAGTGAACGCAAAGCCAAGTGTGTACGTACGTTAAATGGACAAGCCTACTCGAAGAGGATGTCCAGTGTACGTGTAATCAGTTGTGTAGTTCATGCAGAAAGGCCACATTGTACGTGTCATTCCCTGTGCTCACGTAGCCTACGCGTTAACTTCGAAATGAATCCATTGCCAACTTATACGGTAGTTAGTTTTTACCTAGACAAGGAGATGTTACCCTTAAGTTATTTTGTAAACCAAATTGCGTCCTACGTTTATCTGAAAACTTGCAACATTATCTGCTATAAAGTTATCTGGTATAGCCTACATTATGACTTTTACATGTGCCAGAATGTTACGTCTTGGACTGAAAAAAGAATTCGAGGCTACAAGTAATACACATTGTTAATAAATAATAGTAAAATATTTCTTATAAACATTTTATTGTCGATTTTTTCTCTTTTTCTGCAACATGAATGAATGGGATTACAACAAAACAATAATTGTATTCACTGTAATACACATTGAACGTGAGTCTTACTATGGATTGGTATTTAACGTCTCGTAGTGGAGCGAGTCCCGTTATGTCTGTGTAAACATTAGAAGGCCGTGATCGAAAGTATCTTCTCTATAGTTTCCTAACAGCCTGACGAAACTTGTTCATATTTCTATTACAGCTGTATTACGTCCGTCCATTTTTCGTATTTTACGTTTTAAACGGTGCCACAGACAGTACAGTTAGCAAGGCTTACATTTTTAGTTTTATCGTCGAAAATCTTAATTTTATTGCTAGTCGACTAATAAACAACACTGTGTTCAGAAATAAACCAGTGTCCTTAGACGGGACGAAGTCTGCTCGCCCGTTAGATAGTCGTAAACCGAGACGCAGTGTTATTCTTCTCGGCCACATTTCTTGACTTGAATTAAAATACCTGCTGAATTCATAGACTTACAGGTTTATGAATGCGCTGTATTATATCTGCTTATATAGTAGTTAATGTTATAATGGGACGCTCAGTCCTGCTATACCGGTCTCATAAACATTAGCGCTGTTCAGACAATAAATAGCGTTTGCGTATTAAACTACTATTGACTGCAATTCAGTCGACCTCCTTATGTTTTGTCTTCCCTTACTTCCTTGCTTTGTCTTCCTTGCTCTTTATCCTTGCTTTTTAAGCTTTATTATTGAGAACTCGCAGAAAAATACTAGACTAAACGCTTCATGTAACATATACATTATACATGTCGATAATATATCTTATAGTCGCATCAAATGATAGATATCACATAAAACATTGATTTAACTCGAAATACAATTTAGTTAAAAACTGATGATCGTGAATTCTCGATTCAGCTTGAAAGCTAGCGATAGCCTATGCTGTGTTGAATGAATTGTTTCGGAATAAATTATAAAACGCTGCTTGAAGCAAACTCCTCACATTCATCATGAAAATATCTTGTAATGATAACGTAATAAAATATTAAAATAATTATATTCGACAAATAATTATTTAATTTATTTTTATTAGCTGGATATTATAATTTTTTGCTTTAATAATTTCTTTACCTCAAAATGTTTTTTCCCTTATTTGGGACACGTTTCGGGAATCCTATTGTTCCCATCCTCAGCCATCGTAATTTTCTTTTCTTTTTAACTAGAATTTCGTAATTGTAGAACGCGTGTTATTCATTTTTGATTTCAAGACCGTGCAACAATAAAAGTATTGTATATTAAAATAATGAAAGATGTTTGTGCTTAATAATCGTGTGTTAATTTTGTTCGAATCGAATCGCATTAGGAGAATCAAGGTAAGTACTAAAACAAAACTTTAAACAACGGACGTTTACGCATGTTTGTAGAGGTAGAGTTAATATTTTGGTTCGTTTATTTAACCGCGTAAACCCTAGATTATTTAAGTGTGCGCTGGAAACTCTAGAATTTGTTTTCAAGTGTATTTGGTGTACGTTTCCGTAGAAGCGGAGCACGTTTGTAAGTACAACATAGATATAAACGATAATTCCGGACATTGTTGCCATCACTATAGGTCCTAGGCTTTTCAATAAGCCGCCAACGGTGTTCAAAACAAAACTACTAGGCCTAGTCGTCGTTGTACCCGAAGTTGTCATGTCTGTAACAGGGAAGAGACGTTGCACGGAAGTTTTGGTTGCTTTAAATTCAGCTGTAGCCTAGATCATTTCTTGTACACACGCACAGTCCAGCCCAGATGTCCACATTTTTATAGGCGATAAGCTTATATCCAATTTCCGCGGCCTGTAAGCGCTGGTAGTCCTTCTTAGTCAGAGTCCACTTACACATTTGTAGGCTAAGAAAATGAGATACTGGAGACTGTAATGAATAAATTCCTGACGAAGTAATACGTGATTTGCACACACTGTTATATTGTCTGAAGTAGAATGCGGTAACTGTCATTTGAAATATTTCGAAATTTTAAAAATTGTCTTGACTAATTTAGATTCTTACGAAAAGTAGGCCTACGTTTATGAAAATAATGTGAACCGTGTTGTTATTCTTTATAATGAAGTATACACACCAAATTATATTAACTGCAGTGTATATTACTTCGTAACAACTTCGTTAGGAAGATTACAAACCTGAAAATTCTGAATTCTTTATTCCACCATGGTGGAAGCTAGGAGAAACGGTAGAGGGAAATTATTTATTTAAAGCGGTAGGGAAGTCATGGCGTAGACGGCTGTTCAGGTGAGCGTAGAAAGTCGTTTATGAAAAGCCTTCACACCTATTATCAAGCTAAAACTATTTCCAAGTTTTGTGGAACAATAGTACCGTAATTCTAACTTTGTGATTACTCGTTGTCACGGCTTTTGTGACTAATTGAAAAATTTACTTCGTCGCAGAGAATATTCAAAACAACATTGTGTTGGAAATATCTTAGCCCGTACCATGTTTGAGAACAGAAAAACATTTTGCTTAGAGTATTGTTTCGGACAGGAGTACATAAAAATAAAGTGGGATCTGAATATCTATAAATCCTATTAATTCACAAAGTGACGACAACCTGTTTCAGAACAGATGTTTTTGAACTACGTTGAAGGTTAGCAACGACAAGTAAATACCAGTGAAACATGACATGACGTTGGTTATGTTATTTTAGGTTATTGTAATGCAGCCGGTTGTTTTTTAAATCTTACATTCTTTAGATTAAGTGTATATACTCCGTAAATTAAAAACAAATTGTTTCAAATTAAAAAATAAATAATGCCTATCGTAACGATAAAGCCAATAGATATGGATAACACTGTCGCAAACGACAAGTTTTTATTGTTTATTGTAGGTTTGAAATGGTTTTGCGATATCGGTTGTTTGTGGACAGGCAACCAAAATGTCGGCGATTGTCATTAACGTTAACAGCGTGACTGTATGTGTGTGTGTAGAGACGACGTGACGTTAAATCAATGGGAGACATCTGCTGCTACTGTGAGAACTGGTAATTGCTGACCTAGTTCGATTCGTTGTTCCAGCGAACTTTCATAATCACGACGCCATTTATTGTTGACCTGTGTAGTAATTGCCGCTCCGTCCTCTACCTGCACTCCTCCTGTTTACCAACCGTTTCTAATATTCTACATTTGTAGTTTAGACAGAAAACAGAAATAACTTAGGCCAATTTTAAATAAAAGCGAAGCAGAATAAACGACGGTTCAGTGTAGTACAATCGCTGTGTGATAAGTAACGGAGAGTAACGATTTCGGGTAACGCACAGATTAATTAATTAGTCCGTAATGTCTGTTAATCCATAGATCCAGCCAACGTACTTGGGTCGGTCGGTGTGTATGGGTCTATAATTTGTAATGCAAATAATATTATTATTGTCCCGTACATACGTTTTACTAGTCGTGTAAAAAAATATAAAAGTACAAAAGTATCTAGTGACATTATTTAAAATATCGGTATGGAGAACCATACATGACTTCCATGTTCTAAGATTTATATTTAAAATCATTTTCGAAATGAAATATTTATATAAAAACTACTTCTTTCTACTTATTGCTTCAGCCTTAACCACAGTACTGTGGTCACTAATGTATACCACCTCATGTTATCGCACTCGATTTTCACTGATGATGGCAGTCGATGGCACTGCCGAAACATCTGGTTTTGCAGAAAACATTGGACTACGGCCAAACAGCCCGGGAAGGAATTTTAACAACAAACTACTTCTTTGTTGCCGATAACGTAGTACATATATACAAAAAATTATCCCCTCTCCCTTCAACTATAATTTTCGTTTATAGAAAATTACCCCCACCCCGTTCAACTAGCCTCTTCATTTATAGATATTTCATCTACGTTTCTACAGTGGATTATTAAGACCTTCTTATCAGGATACTTTATTTATCAAAATTAAGTACTTTACTGTTGTTACAACAAAAAATGTTTCAGGTAAACTACCCTTTCCCCGTAACCGATCTACACCAAAATCAATAGGCCTTGAGTCCTCTACAACTCAGGCACATATGTAAAAAATTATTGGATTGTGTTTGAATTTACGTCAGTTATCGTTCGTCATGAAAAAATTTCTCTTGTTACAACATAAAATGTTGCAGGTAAACTACCCCTTTCTCTTAACTGATCTTCACCAAAATCAATAGGTCTTGAGTTCTCTACAATTCAGGGGTGCATGCAAAAAATTATTTGATTATGTTTGAAAGTGCGGCAGTTATCGTTCGTCATAGAAAGAATTACTCTCGTTAAAACATAAAACGTGGCAGGTAAACTACCCCTTTCCCTTAACCGATCTTCATCAAAATCAATAGGCCTTCATTCCTTTACAATTTAGGAACGTACACAAAAAAATATTTGATTCTGTTTGAATGTGCGGCAGTTATCGGTGCGTCATAGAAAAAAATTACCGTTGTTAAAACATAAAATGTTGCAGGTAAACTACCCCTTTCCCTTAACCGGTCTTCACCAAAATGAACAGACCTTGAGTACTTGACAATTCAGGAACGTATGCAAAAAAATATTTGATTCTATTTGAATGTGCGGCAGTTATCATTCGTCATAAGAAAAATTACCCTTGTTATAACATAAAATGTTGCAGGTAAACAACCCAGTTATCGTTCGTCATAGAAAAAATTACTGTTGTTAAAACATAAAATATTGCAGGTAAACTACCCCTTTCCCTTAACCGATCTTCACCAAAATCAACAGACCTTGAGTACTTAACAATTCAGGAACGTATACCAAAAATTATTTGATTCTCTTTGAATGTGCGGAAGGTATCATTCGTCATAAGAAAAATTACCCTTGTTAAAACATAAAATGTTGCAGGTAAACTACCCCTTTCTCTTAACCGTTCTTCACCAAAATCAAAAGACCTTGAGTTCTCTATAATTCAGGGAGGTATAAAAAAATTATTTGATTCTCTTTGAATGTGCGGCAGTTATCATTCGTCATAAGAAAAATTACCCTTGTTAAAACATAAAATGTTGCAGGTAAACTACCCCTTTCTCTTAACCGTTCTTCACCAAAATCAAAAGACCTTGAGTTCTCTATAATTCAGGGAGGTATAAAAAAATATATTTGATTCTGTTTGAATTTACGGCAGTTATCGTTCGTCATAGAAAAAAATACCCTTGTTAAAACATAAAACGTTGCAGGTAAACTACCCCTTTCCCTGAACCGATCTTCACCAAAACAATAGGTCTTGAGTACTCTACAATTCAGGGCTGTATGCAAAAAATTATTTGATTCTGTTTGAATTTGCGGCTCTTATCGTTTGCCATAGAAAAATCTACAGACACACACACACAGACACTTTTCGAAAAATGACCTTTTTCATGTTTTGAGGGTAGTACAATCAGAATCTGCAATTATCTCGAACACGATTTTTTTTGCCATCACCATACTTCCATTTCCTTATGGAACATGGAAGTAAAATTGATACAACTATTTAAATTGAAATAAATATCCGAAGGGTCTACTGCGTACAGTCTCTGTTATAATGTAGTTAGATGGTACAGTAGAACTCTATTTATCCGAACTAATGAGTCCCAGACGTAATTCGGATATGCAGAAATTCGGATAATTGGGACAAACATAAGAAAAAGATTATGTTGTGAAAGAAAACAGGAAAATTGCTCAAAAATCACTTTTGTTTATTTTTATTACATGAATACAGTATCTTAATAAAAACCACGTCACACGTGTTTAGCAAAATGTTCACTTTTACTACAAAAAAAAAATAAAAAAATAATACTCGCACATAATTAATTTTAGGCGAGCAGTAGGCTAGAAAACATTGTACTGATCAGCACATAAACTGTGATGCATAGCTAACACAGTCTTATATGTATTTCATTTGCTATGTTTTTTGTTAGTACGACAACTGCAATTTGAATAAACGTTTTTTTAGAAATTGCATTTTTTTAATTCCCTGATAACGATTCGGATAAATGGAGTTCTATTGCATTGTGAAATCCGGTATCGTCTGCAATAACTCCGATATACGACAGTTACATGCTAAACTATATTAACAAAAAGCATATGCAGCTATTCAGTGTAAGCAGTGTCATAATGTTTCACATATAGCATATTTCGTGTATATGTTTATTTCTCGATTTGAAGATATTTTCATTAATTTGACGAGGTGGTTTTCTGTTCTTATTAGAATTTTTGCTAATAGCTCCAAAAAGATGGTATTACGATGCAAGTTTGTCGCATTGAAATTCCGAGAATGAATTCAAACATTTGCGCGGAAGTGAGTACGTAATAGTGGTTTAGTGGAATGCCTAATGTGGGAAAGCGAAGCACCAAAGCCGCAGTTGGATACGTGTGCTGTATGAATATGTGATTCTGTTGTGACAGCGAAACCGAATTCGTCATAACCGATTGCGTAACCGGGGTTATCCGGAGATATACTACATCCGGGTGTGACCACCTTCATCCCTGTGTGTTTATAGTCGTGTTGTCCGTGATACGAATGTTAACGAGTTGTTGGCATTCAGTATCAGTGACTTATTAATCTCGTCACGGTCACTGTACGAAAACAAATCCAGTTGCTAAATATTATAATCATCATCCGTTGTCCTTTCGTTGTTCCGTAAATGGATTATAATAACTCATTACAGTAGAATTCGTTTAAATTACTAATGTTCAAGGCGTATCTGTGGCCCTTAATTATATTAGCTTGTAACATTTTTTGTGAGTCTAACAAAGTAAAGGCCAATAAAAGCTTGATACTCGAAAAAAAAATCAATGTCACAAGTCAGAGTTTTTTGCAGAGATTTTACTTTGTTTTTATTAGGAGGAAGGAACAACTGCGCTTTACATAGAATACACGTAGTCTACGATACAGGTGGAACTTGATTTCCAGCTGGTTTCTATATCATGATTACATTGTAAAGTTATAACGTCAGTATGTTATTTGGAGTGTAGCTAAACGCCCCTATATATACTGTCTGCTAGATGAGTACGTTAACGAATGATTCGTTCTAACAAGTTTGTTGACATTGTAAATTTTGTCGATTCAAGATCAACAAAATCAGCGCCCAAATTTATGTATGATCTGTGAACTCTAGTTACAACACATTAAAGTTATATCGAGATTTAAAATAACGAATAGGGTTTTTTCGTAATTATTTAACTAGAATATTAGTTACTGGCAGGAATTAAAAATGTGTTGGGTAGACTTCCTAGGTAAAAATAGGAAATACCGTGATTTTCTGTATTCTGCAAGATCCGTCTTTGCGCCATGAAACTCTCATTTTGAACATATTAAAAATACGGCGGTGTGCAGCATAGTCGTACTTTTACTCAGAACTGAAGGAAATAAGAACTGAGATAAATTTCTGTCACCGACTTTATAAATAATAAAGTTTTGTCGTATATATTCCATGTACAGTAATTTTTAAGTTACATAATAATAAACTATTATTATCATATTATTATTAAATGATACAGGGTCGTATCATTCGCTACAAGAATTTTACGAAAAGTAGGCCTAAATAGACAGGCAGGCATCAGATAGACTTGTAATGTGGATGCGCTAGTGTGGGTCCGTGTACTTAAGTTTCACGTGCAGGAATTTACTTAAGTTGTCGCTGGATTTGTGGGACTACAGTCAATGTTGTGAATGGGTTAGTCGGGCGTTGCTACAACGTACATTGTGTCCTAAGTGGCCTGCCTATATCTTCCGTTTTGACGTTTGGCGTAGAAGGATTGGGATTTTAGCAACTATCCATTCATTCCTGGTGTCTATGACGGTGCCATTTCGTATCGCCAAAACAAACACACCTTTGCATCGCGTGCAGCACATGGTTTTGTTACGCAACGTTGCAACACCATACTCCATGCTACTCCGACTACTTTGGTTATCAGCAACCAATATATTAGGAAACTTTGGCTAGTTTTGGTAGAAAAGCGTTCTTACCACTGTGAGGGAAATAGGTCAGTTTGACATTTAATATTAAGTATGAACATCAGTATTTTGCCATTCAGAATATAAAAATGACAACGCTTTTACTCCTTCAAAGGGAAGGTCAAGACCATGTCCAGGTATACACAAGACCTTGTGTCAGTGAATGAGAACAAGAGTAGAACGACGAACGAAGATACCTTAAAAGATGAACTTGCGCTAAACGCAAATGTAGAGAGAAATGAATATAATAGAGTAAAATAGCAATATCAGTTACGAAAGGAAGAGAATGCGCTCATTACGTGAGAGCTTGTATAGCGAAAACATATCATGTTCTGTATTTCTGAAAAAACAGCTGCATGGACCAAATAACTGCGACGACTACCAGAGGTGTGTTTGAACTTGGCACAACTGAACATAACAGTAAATTTTCATTTCTTACGTCATTTTAATATTTTTGTGCTACAAAAAGGACATAGAATTTTTAAAAATGCGTGCATCGTATTATTCCGTGTTAAGTCGGTAACATTACTTATTATGTCAGGAATGGCGTATGTAGATTTGATCTTGGGTGTAAATGTTTACCGAAAAGCAGCGTTTAGGCCTATAAGTATTTCTAATATTAGCGAACGGTAGAAAGAGTAACGGCAGTTCTGTGAAACGGTTTGACTTACGTTGTGATTTATAGCTACGCTTTTCCACAATTTGTGCTCACATGTTTTGTTTTCAGAACTGCCTTTTCGGATGCGCCAACTGTCAAATCCCTTTAGTGTTCACAAGACGTTTTTATTGAAGATGTCAGCAGTTTAAAAGTAAAACGAAAATACTTACTGATTTTTATCTTTAGTAACATGTATTATTAAATTAATAATTCCTAAATGTAATAATTCTCGACAATTATTATGGTCGACACTTGTTTATTCAGTTAATTCAGAACTTTTAACGAGACTCATAACTGTAACAAGTTGATGTCGCCGATTGTCTAAAGGCAGCGAATATTTTGTATGCTTGGATGTCTAGCGTTTTTTTTCGTAGGGCTCAGATATTATTCATATTAAACAAGTCGAGTATACAATTCATATTTTTTTTTAATTTTATGGACTTTCAATAACATGCGAGCAGTGATCGTGAAGTTATTTACTGATAACTACATTTTCAAATAAAATTAAATAGCGTGAGGCAGACGTGTATTTATATTATCACCGTTCTTGCCTGAAAGTGCGAATACACTAATATAGTAATCTAAACGTTATGTGCAATACGAAATTATCGTTATCATGAACGCAAAAGAAAAAACCTTGGGAATTTCTTTTTTAACGTAGTGTTCAGCCAAAAATAATGTTAAGAATTGTATTTTAGTAGGTCGCAGCTGTGCAGTGTCCGTTTTGAGACTCAGTTAACGACTAGGCTCAGTTTTGCTTGATCCTTTTTTAGAACTGGAAACCTGATGGTCCAGTAATATCTTCTCGCTCTGTTTACCGTTTACGAAAGAGACATGTCTGTTCACTACGTTACAGTCGAATTTTAAATCAGAGTACACTGTTGTTGCTAGAGAAATCGAAGATCCAATAGTTTTAGTCAATAAAACATTTCGAAATCTGTAGACCAAATGTTTATTTGTGACGGCTGTCGGTGAATAGGCCTATAGAAGAAGAAAGAAAAACTTTCGGTATGTGTTTGAAAACTTTTAAATTATAAACTAAATTAAAATGTTTAGTAGCTGAAACCGTCAGCTAATGTTATTAATATCCACCTGCGACTGTTATCATTCATAATTTTGTGAATTACGTGTTTTGTCAAAAATATTGTAGGTTTTTTTGTGGGAGTTTAGTTTTTATAAATGATAACTGATAACGTTTCGTCACTTTTACATTTTTAAGGTACAAGGTATTGTCTTTAAAAATATAATAATTTCTTTTTTATGTAAGTATTGTAGCAAGTTTCGTTCTAGACAATTCATTGTTCACATTGTTTTGAATTTATAAACGTTATTGATTGTCGATATACATGACAATTTGGATATAAGTACAACAGAAGCGCAGACAAGATGTGCTTATTACACTTCGTCGTGAGAATTAGAGAATTTATGATCTCCCGTTACTTACGGTCCGTTAATGTGCTGTAACTGTAGTAGAATCGGTTTCTGAGTAAAGTGTAATGCCACCTTGGCGTGCTCATTTAATTGTTAATTAGACGTAGTTACATAGGAACAAATATTAAAATTATTTCGGTGGAGACATATTTACTAGAAACGATGCTTATTGGTGACACGCCTAGCGTAAATTTACGTTATGTTAATCAGGGTTAACTCTGGTGTTCTGAACCACGCCGCGTGGTTTGAACGAACAAAACGAACTAGCTAAAATTTTAATCTTCTGATACAATTATAAAATCTAACCTTTCACCTTAAAAATAAATATTGAATTATGTGTACTGTATAAGATTCGCTAAGTTTAAGATGTTTAAGAAATCGGATCTGTTGTATGTTGCACACAGATAATTAGTCCTAGTGTTTCTTGTTGCTATGTATAGGCCTACATTCAGCATCAAATTCCATATACTGCTAGCGAACCGCTGTAATCTCATCACTGTTTTTGTTATTGTTGTTGTTGTTGTTGTTGTTGTTGTTGTTGTTGTTGTTGTTGTCCTTTGTTTTTCGTTACCTCGACGTTTGTCGTTTTGGCGTATGAAGAAATATGTAGATTATTAATACTATGCTTTCTGGTAATCTTGCTCGTAAATTTTCGTGGTTTTCATTATTAATTATGACACTGTTTTTGTGTTTTGTACAGGTTTCATTTTTCTTAGCACGAAATATTTCGCCCGTACTAAGATAAGACAAGCGAATAGTGTCTATCTGTGTTTATTACTCAGGCAAGACACAATTCAGCTGGTGAGATCTCCACATCGTAGAATGGGTAAAAAACTTTGGTGCTAGAAAAAATGAAACTGTGTTCATGCAGACGGGATGGCAGTACTCCTGCATTCAAGCCGGGAGGGACACAAGTCTGGTGTTAACAGTTGCACAGAGTATCCGCGCACTATCATGCGTCATGCTGTACGAATAAAATTTCACTTTTCTCGTAGCTGGAACGATGCCAGTTTGTGTAATTGGAGTTCAGTACAGACGTGTTACAGTGCACGCTGTTTGTTTGCTTCCCCTGCACAACAATCTGCCTCTACCGCCCGGCCTGGATTTTTTACTGCAGCTAACTTATTATGAAAACATTAAATGTTTTTGTGTTAATGTCAGTTAACATTAAATGTTTTTGTGTTAATGTCAGTTATTTTCTGACACCGAAACTTTACACGTACACGTCAGCAAGCTGTTTGCCTCTCCACAGATTTTGATTTATTGTATGATTTCCTTTATTGCAAGGTAGGTAAATTGTTGAGAAAAATTTTGTTTAGTGAACTTTTTATCATTAAAATTTTTGATGTATGATTTTGTTGTGATCGCATTAGCTTCTGCAAGTTGCATTGTATTCCTGCGGTTTCTGGTGCGTAAGTTACCTGTGCAGTGTCTGTCAGTTTGTGTATACAGTGCTGGGGAGTTCATCCTCTAACCACCTTTGACGTCCATTTCGGGCTCCCGAAATGGCGGAAAACAGCACCTCTGTTCCTTTGCCGGAGTCGTTACGCACTCTTTTGGGTACTTGCGGCTCTGCTCCTGTCTCCACTCCGCTCCCCCGCGATAGTGATTCTAATTCCATTGGCAGTTATAGTGAACGCGGATGTTCACCTGGACAGTGATGGGTCGGGAGATGACCACCTTTCGCATGTGTCTGGCAAGCGCGCTAAACGCAAGCGAAAGCTCGCCGCCATTCGGTCTCCCGCCTCAGCTGGTAATGACGCTAGTCATGGTAATAACTCCAATCAATGTGCTTCTCCCAAACCCAAAGTGTCTTCTTATGGTGCTCTCGGCGGTCTGCTCGTGGTTTCCGCATACAAGCCTCCACAAACGGAGCTCCTGTCGAACGATCTGGAGGCCGTCTTTGGCGCACACAGAAGGGTAGTCCTGGCGGGTGACCTGAACTGTAAGCACCCTGATTGGGGGAGCCGCTTGGTGAACCCAAACGGGGCCCGCTTACGTAGGTATGCTGATGCAGCTCGGGTCACAGTCATGGGTCCTACCAGGCCTACGTACTATCGCTCGAGGGCTAACTCCCGCCCTGATGTACTGGACATTGCCGCGGTCAGGGGCGTTTATTGCCCGGTCCACGTCTCCGTCATTTCGGAACTGTCCTCGGACCATTGCCCCATCAGTGTGCATATAGCTACCCAGCACTCTACCGTCCGCGACGAGCGGCGGGTAATCGAGTGGGAACGCTTTGGCCCGGCGTTCAGTCGCCGCCTACCTGAGCATATCCCGCTCGAAACTACCCAGCATGTCGACGAGGCAGTTGCCTTATTCGACGCAGCCGTAGTCTCGGCGGTAGACGTGTCCTCCCGGATGAAGCTGGGGCTCACGCCCGACTATCAGCGTATCCCCGAAGAGGTGTCTCAGCTCGCTTGCGAGAGGAATCGCCTCCGGAGACGCTGGCAGAGGACTCGTGACCCGGCTGACAAGGCTGCGTTCAACAGAGCGTCCGGCAAGTTGCGTCGCGACATGCTGGCGTTCCGTAGACGCAACTGGGAGCTAGCTGTAACACAGATGGATGGCCCTGCCGCGAACCGTAATGTCTGGCGGATTCCCAGTGCCCTAACGGGAAAGCGTAAACTCGCGCCTCTCCCCGCACTGGTCGGACCCGGCGGTCAACCCCTTGGCCGCCCCCTAGAAAAGGCAGAGTTCTTGGCTGACAGTTTAGAGTGACAGTTCGCTCCCAACCCATCCAAGAACCCGGCTTTCTCTGAGCAAATCTGCCGCGAGGTAGAGCGCTTTCTGTCGGCCGGTATCACAGTCCAACCGGAGCCCATCTCCCCAGAGGAGGTCTCTGAGAGGATTGTTCAGCTCAAGCCCCGGAAGGCGCCTGGCCCGGACGGAGTCATGAATTCCGCCCTCCATCGCCTTCCGGAGCGAGGAACACAGTTTCTCTCTGACCTGTTCAATTCATGCCTCAGACTGGCCTACTTTCCGGCGAAATGGAAAACTGCTACAGTAATAGTGATACCCAAGCCGGGAAAGAATTCTTCTCGCGTGGAAAACCTCAGACCCATCAGCCTCTTGTCCGCGACGTCCAAGGTTTTCGAGCGGTTGATCCAGCGTATGATCCGCGATCATCTAGAAAGACTAGACGTGCTGATCCCCGAACAGTTCGGCTTTCGTGAGCTGCAACTCCTCGACTCATCAACTGATGAGACTCGTGGAATGCATTACCGAGGCTGGCTGCCAGGGCAAACAGACGACTGCGATCTTCCTAGACGTAGAGAAAGCCTTTGACCGCGTGTGGCACGAGGGCGTCCTTTACAAGCTCACGGAAGTCCTTCTTCCAGATTGCTACGTTCATTTGATCGGCAGATTTCTGCGAGACGTAGCTTCCGAGTGAGAATAAACCACGCTCTCTCTTCGGAGAGGCGTATTACCGCTGGCGTCCCTCAGGGAAGTGTCCTTGGGCCTCTCCTGTTATCGCTGTTTGTCAATGACACGCCCCGAGTTCCTGGAGTTAAATTGTCGCTGTTCGCGGACGACACTGCGGTTTTTGCCTCAGAGCCGAACGCAAGTTATGCGGCAGTTAAGCTCCAGCGTCAACTCGATGCGTATGTCGGGTGGACCGATGACTGGAGAGTTGCCGTTAACGCTTCCAAGAGCGCCGCGGTAATATTCTCGCGCAAACGCAAGCGGCCTCAGCCGCTTAAAGTAGGCCCCGTCGAGGTGCCCTGGACCAACAGCGTCAAGTACCTCGGGCTTTGGACTCCCGACTCACCTGGCGAACCCATACACAGTTTATCAGACAACGCTTCGGCGCAACTCGGTAGACTCTGGCCCGTGCTATCTAATCCGGCAATGACCCCCCGGCTAGGTAAGCTCATAGTCAACTCGTCCGTGTTGCCCGTGATTACCTACGCCTGTCCTGTTTGGGGATACCTGGCTCGTGGTCATAGAACAACGCTCCAGCGCGTACTCGACCGGGGACTGAAGCTTGCGTGTAAAGTCCCCTGGAGGTACTCTTCTCGTCTTTTGAGGAGAGGACTCGGTGTCCGCTCTCTTGATGACACCGTGAGACGCCTGGCGCGTAGATTCTATGTTCGTTCCGTCAGAGTGACCCACAATTCCCTCATTGCCGGACTTGGTAAATACACCCCACGACCAGGTGAGTCCTGGAAGCGACCTCGTTTGTTAGTCCCGGTGGTATAATCCACCAATCGCAGGTCGCTTCAGACCCCCCATAAGTAGATAAAAAGTATAAAAAGAACTCAAACAGACTCAGTGGCAGGAGTCCTTTCTGAGACTCGGGACACTGCATTAATCGCGACCCGCGCTTCGCGCGGGCCGCGCAACCCCCAGTCGTGTAAGTGTCTTCTTTTGTTCCCAAATTCCCTCCGATTGTCATTCCTGACAATCGGAATTATTCCCAAATTCTTGCTTCAATCCGTTCTGCCTTACCTTCATCCCCAGACGAAGCAAAGTGCTCCGTCATTTCGCTGAAACTGGTGGTCAAATCCATCAACGACTTCCGCGGTGTTCAAGAGTTTTCTGTCAGCACGGAACATCTTTAATACTTTCGCTTTCCCTGAGGAGCGAGAAGTTAAAGTTGTCTTCCATGGTATTCCCCATAATACCTCCACTGACACCATCATGCAGGAGTTGACCTCTCTCGCCTATTTGGCGACTGCTGTGTCGGTTTTGCGTGTTTGTATTTATTGTTCACGTGTAAGTATTATTTTAATGTTGTCAAACTGCAAATTTTTTATTTAAAAAATCTTCAGATGATTTCGGTGACAGATCGTCATCGTTTACATCATATGCGAGTAGCGATTGCTGGAAATAACCGACACCTTCCACGTGTTACCTATTCGAACCGTTGAAGCTTTCTCCGCAGCCTTGGTCGCCTTTTCCCCTTATGTCATGTCATATCAAAAATAAGATTATTTGAAATGGGTGATTCATAATTGGAGTTATGCATCAACAAGAGTCGCACTTTCAAGTAAGCATAATACTGTATTGATGTATAATTATGTGTCAATTTCGATATATTTTTTACTTACGCTTACTTATTACCTCGGCGATGTTGAAGGGGTAAGAGTAAAATTAAATTGAAAGAAAGACAACTGTTGCATTCCCTCGTGCAGTTTTTCTGTTGTTGATGTTAATTAATAAACAGTCGTATAAAAATGATGTACAGACAGTTTCTAACAGTTGCCGTTTAATTGGACCTTAGTAGTGCTCTCAGAAATTGAGACACAGAACATTTAAATAAAACCAGAAGATAAAAGTACCGATAATAATGAAAAGACAGACGAAAGACACATTGGAATAAGTGAAAGATTGTGGCACCATTATGTGAAACAAACGGCCTCGTAAACCGGAAAGCGAAGATTTGTGGAATGAAGAAAAGCGTGAAACGCTGCCGGTTCAAATCAGTTCTAGGATTGACAGTTGCCTATACAATGAAGATCGTGCATATTATGATATAGGAATTTTATTACAAACGACAATTAACATCTGTTATGTCGGATATTCTTTTCTGTGTCTAATATGGGTTAACATCAAGTATTAGCCCCGAAGTAATGAGATTAGATCTTTGTTATAATGGTTTTGTTAGCACATTCTGTGTGTACAATTAGTATAATACAACTAAACATGGACTTTAAAACTCATTAGTCCTCCCGTTGCCCAATCGTTCCCCAATTTTGAAATGTATATTTGTAATTCTGTATCAGCATCAGGAATGTACTATCTGATGGCCGATTGCAATAGGGGTAAGTAATCTTGAATATGGAATTACAAGGAAAAAAGGTGTTATTTTAGTTAAACATACAGTAACGAAAATTCAATTTGTTATAGTTACCTGAAATCGCCACCCACGATTCACTAATAGTGAATGAGAAAAGAACACACTGAATATATCTGTGTAGGCTATAGGTTTCAGCGTTATCTACAGTTAGGTATGTATGTACCTATGTTGACTGGTCCTGTTACGTCTTCGACGCTCTCGAATTAATCTCGAGTTGGTCTTACAAATTTAGGTGATGAGTTGGCTGGTATGAAATGAAATAAAGTAGTGGACTGTATATATTCTTTGAATTAACTGTTTATTGAATGTTGCAAGAAAATGATTGCATGGCACGTGCAGTATAGCGCGGCATACATTGCCTGAGAAATAAAGTTGAATTAAATATGGAAAGTCATGATAATGAATTGAGGCCGAAATCGCCTAAATATTAATGCATTAAGCACTGAAGATCATGCTAATAATTTGAAATGGAATATTCCGAATTGAAAATAATTATATAGCCGCGGCTGGCGAACTGAAGGCTTGTTGCCCGTTCGGAGTTTAGCAGTTAACTGAACTAGACTGGCTTGGTGCGAGCGTGCAGGACACGCTGGCAGCAGTTAGCGGGGGGATGACGTCACTGCATGCACACACGGCGTTACATTACAGATATTATAAGTACAAAGTTTAACATACTGCCCGCACAAAATCGGGTGATTTTGCAGTTTAAGTCATTATGTGAATAGTGCATAATAATTGACATTACATAACAATAGAATAATGACACCAAAAAATTCAATAATACATAACAATATGATAATAAAATATTAAAAGGCATAACAATTGACATGCATAATATTAGAATAATGACACCTGAAAATTCAATAATACATAACAATATGACAATACAATAATAAAAGGCATAACAACTGACATGCATGATATTAGAATAATGACACAAAAAAATTCAAATAATACATAATAATATAAGAATCCGAAAGACATAATAGTTGACAGTACATAATAATAGAATAATGATCCCAAAAATTCAATAATACATAATAATGTAAGAATCCGAAAGACATGATAGTTGACAGTACATAATAGTAGAATAATGATCCCAAAATTCAATAACACATAATAACATGATAATAATACAATAATAAAAAGCATAATAATAATATAATAAGAATAACAAATGGAAAGCATGCGATCGACCGGGGTATGTCCCGGGCATGAAGCACGATAATGCGATAAAGTTCAAATCAATGATACATATCACATGAACGCTAATGTAATTAATCTGAGGCCACTGGAAATGGACATAATTTGTGAATGGGCCGACGTAGGATGCCGATTGCGGTGCGAACATCCACTATGCGCACTAGTGAATCCTGACCCAAATGGACCTGAGTGACTTCCCCGCGTTTCCACTGCAGGGGGGGGATTATCTTCCAAAATAAGGACGAGTTGTCCGGGAGTCAAATTTTTTGACTGGAGACGCCATCTGTTGCGTTGTTGCAACTGGTGCAAATAATCCTTTGACCACCTCTTCCATATAGAGTGGGTGAATCTTTGGAGCAGCTGCCATCTACCCAGACGACCAATTTTGACTTCGGAATAGTCAGGTTCCGGGAGTGAAGTGAGTGGAGAACCAGCCAAGAAGTGCGCGGGAGTCAAAGGCTCGGGATCCCTAGAGTCATTTGAGATGGCGAACAAGGGGCGTGAGTTGAGGCAGGACTCTATTTGAGTTAAAATAGTGTAATACTCTTCAAACGTAAGAATGGTTCTGCCGACAACGCGACGCAAATGAAACTTGACGCTCGTGACTCCACTCTCCCACAGGCCACCGAAATGAGGTGCTGACGGGGGAATGAAGTTCATTTGATTCCTTGGGCACTGGTAAAATCCTGGGTAGTCTGTTCAAATCCGTTAGATTGGAGAAGTTTGTATAAGTCGTTAAGTGTACTGCTAGCACGACGAAAATTTGTACCATTGTCGGAGAATATCTGTGAAGGGATGCCTCTACGAGCTATAAACCGTTTTAAGGCTGCTATGAAAGCGTCTGAGGTGAGATCTGAAACTAATTCAAGGTGAATGGCCTTAGTGGCCATGCATATAAATAGAGCAATATAAGCCTTTGACGTAGATTTGGAACGCTGCCCGCCCTGACGTATAAATACAGGACCGGCGTAGTCGACTGCACATTGAGAAAATGGCTTAGCAGGAGTAACTCGGGAAGAGGGCAATTGTCCTAATAATTGGCTTGAGCCCCTAGCACGGAATCGAAAGCAAGTGATACATTTGTGTATTACTGATCGTATGTACGATTTATCATTAATTATCCAGTATTTCTGCCGTAGAGAGTACTGAGTCAATTGTATCCCAGCATGGAGTAGACGAAGATGCTCGCCTTCTACGATTAGTTTACTGAGATGAGAGTGCGGGTGGAGTATGATTTGGTGTTTGCTATCATAGGTAAGCTGGGAGTGCTGAAGGCGTCCGCCCACGCGTAATATCCCCGTATTGTCCAGAAAGGGGTTAAGTGAAAGAATTTTGCTATTATTAGGGATAGAGCGTTTGCCTCAAGTTCCTTGATTTCGATGCTAAAGTGCGATCGCTGGGACTGGCGAATAAAAATCAATTAAAAAAATAGTGTTTCTATGTTTCTATCAGCTATGGGAAGCCTAGAGTTCCGAATGAATCGAAGGCAGTAGGAAAATACACGAAGGAGTTTTGAAAGCGAAGAGTAGTTTTCAAAATAACTAGGCGTAGATGAAGCGGCAACCAGTGAGGTTGGGAATTGCTTACGTGTTCTTGCTCAAGATCGGGATGAGCGCAGGGTGAACGGGCATTGAAAGCACTGGTGGGCCATGATGATGACTCATGGGACAACCAGGATGGACCATACCACCATTGTGGGTGACCGTGTAAACAACGGGGTAGACAACCACGCGATAGAATGTCGGCAGGGTTCTGCTTGAACTTAAGTTCCAGTAATTGAAATCTGCGAATAGCTCCGGGAAGAGAATCGCCCAAATGAGAATTGTATACACTGCGAGGTAGGGACACCACAAATCTACCACTATTATTGCGGAAAGTGTTAGCGACAAAATGACTTTCGCATGCTGAGTCCTCAACGGAGGGAGCACGAACAGCAACGTCCTCCAATTGCCAGAAGTCTTTTAATTGCGATGAAATGGCATTGTTATCTTCGCATGCTATGAATGATGAGACAGGTTTTGTCATGTCGACATTAAAGGGCAGGTTACCAGCGAGGATGAATCCCAATTTTGTCTCCTGTATTATGGGAAAGTGTTGGCTGCGGATGAATTTGACAGGTTCAATCAATTGTAAATAGTACTGGGCACCAAGTAATATGTCGATTTGTGAAGAAAAGTTCAGTTGCGGGTCAGCTAAGAATATGTTTTTTGGTATATTTAGGGATGAGATATCAAACGATTCTGCAGGGAGACTATTCGTAATACTGGGAAGCACAGCGCAATGCACGTTCAGATTAAAATCCTTGTAACGAGAATTTAGCCTTACCCTTGTACTAAAGTCAGCTTGACATAAGGAATTGTTTATACCGGTGATGGGTAATTGAGACTTGGTTAATTTTAGACCCATGCGTCGTGCGAAACTCATGGTACAGAAGTTTGCTTGAGATCCTGAGTCTAATAAAATCCTTACTGGATGCTTCCTACCAGCCTGGTCCGTTGTCATGCAGACAGCGGTGGATAATAGAATAGATTTGTTTGTTTGTAGTTTGAGTGAAAATTGATTGTTGCCCCTACTTGAAGTGTTACTGCCTGATATGTGGATCATTGTATGATGTCGTTTAGAACATGTCCTACAAGAAAATTTGGAAGGACAGTGTGAGGGCTCATGGCGTGGACGCATGCAATTTAAGCAAAGTTTGTGTTTGAATAAAATGTTTTTTCGCTCAAAGGGGGATATAGCCACGAATTGTGGGCATTCAGAGAGTCTATGTTTACCGCGACACAGCTGACAAATGTTGTTGTTGATATGAGTATGAAATGTTGACCTAGTGAGATCAACGGGTTTAATAGTCTTGCGATAGGGAATCTTATCGCTAACTTGTATTCTGTTTACTGAACTGGTCGAGGCGCCGACGTTTTGCATTAATTGCCTTCTACCATTTAAAAATTTAATAAAATTGTTGAAATTAGGGAATCGCTCGTCGGATAGACTTTCCTTCCATAGTCGGCATGTCTGGTTATCGAGTCTCTGCGTTAAATATTGAACGAAAATAATTTCAAAAGTATTTACCGGTAAACTTAATGAATTTAAAGCGTTTATATTTGCGGTGATTTCGTCAATAAATTATGAAATGCCAACCATGGACTCTTGCTGAATGGTCTTCATGCCCAAGACATTCCCTATATGATACGCTGAGACAATTAATTTACTATCATACCTGGCCCTCAATAGATCAGTGGCTACCGCATAATTATCATGGGTGATTGGGAGAGATTTTATTACATTTAAAGCCTCGTCCCTTAGTGAAGAATGTAAATAATGCAATTTCTGAATGTCCGTCAGGTCAGTTCTGATGTGTACTAACTCCAAGAACATGTTGTAATAATGCTGCCAATCAATAATGTTGCCTGAGAAGCAGGGCAATTTAATTGGCTCTAACTGAATAGGGGATGTTTTAATTGGCGTAACTTCCGCTTGATTTAATGGTTTTTTGTTCACCTCTTCTACACGTTCTAATAAATTGTGCAGCTTACACTCAATAGTGCAGAGATCATCCTCTGTCTGAACCCTGTCACTTACCGATGTAAAGTCAGATTCCTCAGCCTCAATTTGGGTCTGAATTTCATCATACTTCGCGGACAACTCAATCAAGTGGCGGAGTTTAATTTTTAAAGCATGGTGATCGTTTATGTCAGGATCGAAATTGTCCGCGAAGGTATTTACACGGGATATAGAGGCCTTAATTGTGCCACGTTTTTTAATTAACGTTTTTGACATCAGTCATGATTGAAATGCAAGCTGTGATCCGAAACAGATAAATAAATATAGAACAGGTGAACAATTAATGTAATTTGAGTACTTTACCAAATTCTGATATAATGCGGCAGCCAGTGATCGGTATATAACTTAATCTATTCCTTATTATAATAGGTACTGATTTTCTTTAAAAAATAGTTTAATGGAAATTATTTAAAAATATGACTCATTTAAAGTAAAAATATACATATAGCTTCATCACATTACTTAAGTTTCTGACTGAATTATTGTAAATTGTATAAGTGAAAATTTATGTGAAAATACAGGTCTATGGCCACTTGACACTAATTTCTGTTTATATAAAAATTATTAATGATTTTATATCAAATGCTATTAACCATGTGTTAAAAATATTACTGACTTTTACTGTACATAAAATTATAAGTGAAAAACTATAAGAAATGCAAGTTCATAGTCACGTGGATTATGAGTCCCCGGCATGTTCAAGATGGCTCCGTTGCCTGTTGTTTCCTTGGTGATCCTGTTCGGCAGGCCTTGGATGGTGGCGCAAGTCTTGTTTCCGCTGGTCGGGTAATGCTTGAAGCTGTAGCTCTCCGTTCAAGCTTGAAGTTCTAATTTTTCGCTGCTGTATGACAAGTGACGATGAATTGTAATATCTTGCTGTCTTAGAGATGATGTCCTGCAGAATCTTGTAAATGAAGGTATGCTACGGCCAGCAATCTTACGTTTGAGAAGATTCGGGCTGTTGTTTGGGCCCATTACAATGAAATATAGATCAGAATCTTAATCCGAATCACGATCCGGGTCCGGCCCGGAGGACCAAAATGTTACGTCTTCGACGCTCTCGAATTAATCTTGAGTTGGTCTTACAACGTTAGGTGATGAGTTGGCTGGTATGAAATGAAATAAAGTAGTGGACTGTATATATATTCTTTGAATTAACTGTTTATTGAATGTTGCAAGAAAATAATTGCATGGCACGTGCAGTGTAGCGCGGCATACATTGCCTGAGAAATAAAGTTGAATTAAAATATGGAAAGTCATGATAATGAATTGAGGCCGAAATCGCCTAAGTGTTAATGCATTAAGCACTGAAGATCATGCTAATAATTTGAAGTGGAATATTCCGAATTGAAAATAATTGTATAGCCGCGGCTGGCGAACTGAAGGCTTGTTGCCCGTTCGGAGTTTAGCAGTTAACTGAACTAGACTGGCTTGCTGCGAGCGTGCAGGACACGCTGGCAGCAGTTAGCGGGGGGATGACGTCACTGCACGCACACACGGCGTTACATTACAGATATTATAAGTACAAAGTTTAACAGGTCCTTTCAAACAATTTTTGCATCATCGTTTTCAGAATGATAATGTCTTTTGGCTGGCCATCATTTGAAAATTTCTGTAACGCTGTAAACTGTAACGCATCACGCTGCATGACGTCATTCTTGCGTGACGTCATTGGGATTGTTGTAAATAAACGTTTGTTTTGATACGTCGCAATATATATAATGTGTTAAAAATAATATCACTGCAAACAATTAAACCAGATTTATAAAGCGTCCTGAAAGTTTAAAATCAAGTGTTAGCACAATTTACCAGCCGGGAATCGTTAACTAAAACCGCGACCGCTAACATGCTAACGTCGTCGCAGATTAAAGACCTAACAAGCGAACAACACTGCATAGCTGTAGATAGGTTATTGGGGTTATTGTCTCTAGTTAATGGTTGTCTTCGTATGTGATTCAGCTAACGATCTATCCATTAAAATATTTGTCATCGTAAATGCAAATCTACTGTTCTTCATATTTAATTACTCACCGCAGAAATGTGAAGTATAACACAGATACATAATGTCATTGGGATTGTTGTAAATAAAGTTTTGTGTTGTGGTGAAATACACTGTTTTATCTTATTTTGCTGTACACATCGAGCGATTTCCACATTAGATTGCCAAACCGGAGAGATTGTTAGCAAGCATTTTTCTCTCTCGGTAGGCCACGTCTTTACTGTTAATTCTCGTCATCGCGCTTATTCCCTGATCTGTCTCCCATAAGCGTTTCACGAACTTTTCTGAAATTCTTCGTTGTAATTTTATTTCGTCTTCTATATCTTTTTTGTCTGTTATAATTTTGAGTCTCATTCATGACCGTAAGCACGAAAAGTTAGAATTGGCAGTATCATTGATAATTGACATGGGAATAATGTGATATAATGTGTGTCCATATATATTGTTTATTAACATCAAGTGACTAGTATGGTATCATCATGATTGACATAATGATGAAAAAGTTGGGCGTCTATGAACAAGCCATTATGAAAATTGAATTGCGTGATGACTGAATTCAATTGGATTATTAGAATCCCTGTTGGTAGAAGAATCAGCTAAGGTGGCAATTTATGTTTCAAAATTACCCACTTCTTGTGAAATTACGCTGGCCAAATAATGGAATTAATGTTAATTGAGCAAAAGTATATCATTCAAGATAAGCTAAGAACGTTTTTCTGCAGCGAAGGTGATTTTCGTGTAAGGAGATTAGAAGAAATATCTAGAAGGATATTCCCGGGCCCGCACCATAAAATCAAGGTGCGTTTTTTCAGCCCCCAGGTCGACTCAGCCTGTTGAAAATGAGTACCTGGGATAACATCCTGGGGATAATAATGGGCGGCTGAAGCGTAGTGCTGGCCACACTGCCTTCCTTGTATGCCATACGGCTCACATAAGGCAGCCTACCCTGCCCCTAAGCTACTTCGGTGGTATACATGGGAGCCATTATTATATATATCTAGAAGGATGAGAGTAAAATAAACGTGAATAAAACAATGTGCCGTGAGGATGACAGTCGAGGATCAACGGCCGCCGTTCAGATTCCATATGGTACTTAATATGGTTGTGGCAGATGTTAACATTAGAAGAGTTAAAAAAAAAAATAGATATTAAAAGCGAAGGTGTCTAGTATACCAAGTTTTTACAGCAGTGCATTTGTTTAAAAAACGATCAACAATATTTGACCAGTATTATCCATCGTGGGTACCAGTACCAGTACCAATATCCAGCTCAAAGTGCACCCGGACGAAACATATAATATTTAATTTGAAAGTTATTTAAGTGCGATATTAGGTATTGTACGGAGAGATAGGAAGGGGATGAGTGGAGTAGACAGACGGACTCGAGTGCTGGATGTGCGAAAGACTGTCGTGTACTTGAAATGCCAAGGTTCCAGATGGAGACCATGGACAGGGAAGAGTATTGAGTAGACCAGTGACGAGATTGTGACGATACAGAGAGTTAGCAAAGCTACTACCGATGGAGAACCCGACAGAAGCCTATGGTCAATACTGAGTGGAGCTCAGCTGAAGAGAGAAACACTCATCACGAGCGTCGATGAGTTATTATTGACTAACAGCAATTAAAACTTATTTAAGTAATTAATATTGTAGAAAGTATATATTTTAGTAGTATAAATGGCATGCGCTTTCGTATTGTAAAACGTTCGTTAATAAATTATATTCAGCGGCAATCGATATTGTGCATGCCCGTAGCGACTGGTACAAAACAGAAATAAGCGGCGTGGTGCTGCACAGTAGTCGGCGGCAGGCAGGAAATAAAATTCCAGCGTTTCGCGTAACTCATGCGTGTTCAGTTGCAGAGCGGACGTTTCTAATGAATGTATAATTTGTGGTGATAAAATTAAGTGGTGTGTGTGTTATGGATTATCGCGTGTCTGGCAACACTGTCTGTCGGAGAGGGGAAGTGTCGGTTTGGTATCGGGGTAACTGCGCACCCGCGTCTCAGTCTGAACTGTGCGTTGCTAGCCTCGGCCTGCTTTTTTCGTGTGTAGCTGTATGTTGTATCTCAATGATTATTATTATTGCCGTAATCAGGGACAGACGGTGGCCGCAGCGTGCGTGTTGGTGACTGTTGTTCAGTGTTCTGGGGATACATTCGGATGCGTTTCCTGTGCTCGTATTGATGCTGCATGCTCACGTGTTACAATGGAGTGAATGTATAGGGTGCACAGTTTTTGAATGTTTCCGGTTTTTTGTGTTCAGTAACAAGTGTAAACTTCAATGTCAGGTCGTTTGTAACGATGTGCGTAAATTTTGTTTTATGGACATAACAGTTTTACTGGTATGAGTTTGTAGTTGTTGGTACCTGAGAATTTAGTGATACGAATCAGGTGGTAGTGATTTCAAAACAACCTATGTATAATAGCAGAGAAGTTGTCCGTTTAGTCATCGATATGTTCTGATAATTGCAAATGGTTGAAAGTAAATGTATTGTTATCGTCTATGGAACGGTTATCGATTTACTGTGCATAAGCGTAACCTGTTGGTTTAAGTGGAGAAATTTTATGAAATGTGTAGGAAATCATTGGCGACAAATTTACCCCGTTAGCTCCCTGTAGAAAGTATTAAACTGACCACTATCGTCTGTTTTCCTTATACGTTAAAGTAATTTATCTTCTTGTGTGATACGTGTTCTTACGAGTTTGGACAGAGTCTGCTGAATATAAAAATCGACTCATAAAGGGTCGAAAAGAGTAATCGGCAGTAGAAGTCGAAAATTAACGCGCAGAACTATTTATTTATATTACACGGTGTTCGATACTTGGTAATACTTGCAGACCGGTACTCGGTTAGTTCAGTATCGGTCGCAGAATTTTGTACGCGTTTTATCTGTTGTTTAAATAGTAACATTACATTATCGTACTGGTGCTCTGCTACTTATGGTACATAATTTTGAGTACCAGTAATAAACAACGTCGTTTTATTATAAGCATTTTAATGGTTTTATTGTTAGATTATAATCGTTTGATTAGTAACCACGTATCCAACCTGTCAGAGGACGTGGCCTCCTCTAAGGCTATCCAGGTTTTTTGATACTGTGCCGTTGGCCGATTTTTTTTGGTCGTTCGTCCGTAGGCTTGCAGTCTGCATCCGTTTCTTTTACCCTCGTTCGGTGTCCGTTAACGATTTTCTTTATCCTTCTGTTGACCCTTGGTCGTGTAACATATCCAGGATACCCACACTTCAGTACAGTATTCCTTAGTCCCGCTCTTTCTTATATAGCAGTATTATTTGGAGTTCTTTACCCCCAAATAAAATACAGAATGCGATCTCTCTCTCTCTCTCTCTCCCTCCCATTTTGAAGCCTCTACGTTGTAAATGTTGTTAAATGTGCGCAAATACTTTTGTCTTTAAGTATAATGGTTTTCCGTTATTATTGAACGTTCTCGCAGTTTTTCAAACACTGATTATGTAACCAGTTCTTGGTATGAAGAGTAGTTAAGCTAAATGTACGAAACACACGTTGCATGTAGCATAACTGCTTTCACTACATCCGTACTGTTGTATGCATTTCTCGGATATTTTATTGGGTGTACGGTGTTTGGTGAAGTGTCTATATCGTTGTTGCCATATTCAACTTCTGAAGAAACGCGACGTGAATTTATGTAGGTAGTGTGTGTGTGTGTGTTTCCGGGTTAGTTCCACGTTAGATATGCTTGTTTCCGTCGAAGAGGTTGCGGCTTTTCGGCAGATTCATCTCTACTATTCTCTGGCTCGTTGCATCCTACAGAATCAGAGTCGCAAGCCTGAGAATGGCCGAAGTAATTACCGAAACGTCACGGAAACTCCTTCGATGAAAGCGAGTAAAATTAAACGCGGGTCATGCCTGAAATAACAACAACCATTTCATATCAGCGAAAATGTAAAAGCCGTACAAGGCTGTTGACGTTTATACATACGTGAACGTATAAACATAACAACAATAACGGTAGGGTGTGTAGTTGTCTGTAGCGAAGCGTAGTGCAGTGCAATTTGCGGGTCGGACCATGTGTAAATACGTAAACACAGCTGGGAGACAGATGTCGCCGCCCAGCCACTGCATTCTCAATTCTCACGCTCTGTTCATTGCCGCACCGTTATTATATTATGTAAGCGTATGTAACCGGGAGAATGAATACTCCGTCACGGCGACAATGATGCTCTGCTCACTGGGACAGTTTTTCGTAAAACTACTTACTATCTTTTCGTCACAGGTCAGTTAATGCAGTATATCAGTGTTCTGTTCTTCACGATACTGCAATATCACAAAGTCACAAAGGCTCCAGTTGTCATTTCTTATCCATCTGCATCTGGTTTGTTATGTCTACGCTCAGGGTAGCACGATTGTTGTTCTATAAAACCGGGACTCGAAACACGTAATGTGTTCTGCCTCTCCCACCTCGTCTCGTACAGTAAATAAAACAGGAAGTATTGCATTGTATACTATAGACGGCTATGTAATTTCTATTTTTCATTTTGTAAAGTACAAAACAATTAAGTTTTATAAACACACCAGCCTACTTAGAGATTGTTTTTACCTCTGTTAATTAGTTATGTCCTTTCCTCAGTGGTGTATGGATGAAATTATACAACAAATATTGTTTATAACTATATAAAACTACGTGAAGCGACTCTATTCCTCACGCCTATCTTATTGTATCTTTATTAATTTTCACTTGTGACACCAAAATTGTTTCTTTTGGACTCACGTTATCTTCATTTCATCTATGTACGAACAAACTTGCCCACGTTCACATTTAGAAATAAATACCTACGTCAAAGACAACATACAATAAAATGTTATCCTTATCAAGCATTGCTTGATAGGCGGTAGAGAAAAATGTAGTTGAGTCCATCAGCGTACCTGACGACTGAACGATGAAATAGTGATTCCCGTATCTAAACGTGTGAATAATTAAGAACAAATTCACATTAGAATCGGAGATACTTTATTTTCCCCATACGTCTTTTCTTGTCAACAGAACGAAAAGTATAAATAGCGGACAGCCCTGGTTTCCCTCACCAGTTTACTGTGAACAGTCCTTTAACTGTTTTTTCAAATGTTGTTCTTTGATATGCTACGCGCACGTATATTAATCAGACTTTGATTATGGTCGGGGGATTTTGTCTGTTTGGATAAACATAAATACAGTCGATGTCCGAGAGATTGGCGGGTTACACTACCAACCATATATACAACTACAAGACACTTGCCAGGGCAAGGCATTAGCTACATTACCGTAACAGGACAATAAGCTTTATACTGACCTATAACTATGTGTTGAAACATGTAACGGTTCCACGTTGTTACGGAATGGAGTTTGGTATAAAAAATAAATGTTGAAAGAATTTTCAGTAAGACACTTTGCGTGTTTTTGTTTACAAAATTGAGAGTCACCTCCCACACTGTGACGTGTATTTCAGTAAGCGCACAGGCCACATCCTACTGAAGATGCCACGTTGTAGTGGTAGAGATTCGTTGAAATTATTGTGCAAATAAATGTGGTTTTAATCGGAAACGTGTTGCATACTCAAACCACACGCCTTACGAATCCAGCTATAATTGTGGCTTTCAATTCGCTGTACCAGAGTGAACATTCTTATGCGTATTAAATATATGCGTTCTATTTCCACACAGTATCAGTACTTATTATCCGGTATTAAATATATTGACTCAGTTTCACAGTGCCGAATACGTAAAGTCAGTTATGAACTGAAACCCCCCTTTTATTTTCTAAGTTTTGTAAACTTTTTTTGAATTTTATTTAATTTTATTTTTATTAAGTTTTTTTGTAAAAGGGGAGAGACATCATATTTAGAACTAGGTAAAGAAAAAAACCTAGAGGAAGCAAAAGTGTGCAAGGGCCAGATACAATTACAGACATGTCCCCCCAGGTGAATGACAGGACTTGCAAATGAAAAACTCTTTTAACCAACAAGCGTGTGCTTTATTCAACCTGTAAGATCTTCCATACATAACAAGTTCGTAATTGTGTGAGCACACCATTAAAGGCAGACTTATATATATCTATGTATTTCCATTAATTCACAATGTCACAAAGTAAGTGAATTGATATTACTAATTGCAAAAATTTCTGCCTGATTATGCATGAGTCAAAGTTGGTAATAATCTCATTCATAAAGCAATACTAATCTATCAGTGTTGTATAATATCAATTAGGCTAGCCTGTTGTCTCAAAAACACATTTATGGTTATTCTCTTTTTTAAATCAGTTACATATTCCCCAAAAATATATATATATATATATATAGTAAAATTACACACACAAACACATATACGACATGAATAACAAAACATCCCTCATTTCAACACTAACCTCCTCATAAACCCTTTCCCACAGCAGTAAATAAATGAACTCTAATATGTATAGCTAGGTACAAATATAAATGATAACGTAAATGGAATATCTCAGCTCCTAAGCATAGATTCGCCAGCATATTCACAAGCATAGTTCACACCAGAGAATGTAAGTGACCGCCCCGAAACTCAACCAGCCAAACGAACCCTTAGCATAATCATTAAGCATTAAGTATGTGTGTGAAAGAAAATCGTTTCTCATCAACAGCATCAGACAACCCCCAGCTACGTTATTAAACTCTGCCATGACCAGATGACTTGATAGCACGAGATAATTAACTCCCTAATGGTCTTAATTAGATGAAAGTTAGATCTTACAGTAAACTGCGGATGTGTGTTATGTGTGTAACTTCTTACACATTATAGAGTTATAAGATACTTCATTAGGTGTACTGTGGTAATGTTCACACATGCAATAACATGATGATCACACATAATTGAACATGAGAGTTTGTGCTAGAGTCTAATTTTCAGAACTTCACGAGTGAGCTTCTGGCGGCTTCTGTGCATTCACATGTTGTAGAGAGAGAGAAATAGATAAACAGAATTTTCCCACCTGGATAGTCCGGTGTACTTAGTTCGTATAGGCGAGGATCAGTGATGTCACAGTCATATCACCCGTCCCTGGTGCAGCTTAGCGTTGGAAAAGTTCTTGGTTCAGCTTAGCATCGAAAAGTCCTCGACTGACGGCATTGTGGCTAAAGATCGTCTCTGCTATTAGGACAGATGTTCGTCGCCCCTGACACCCATCTCGTCCTTGGTCGAGCACCTGGAGCACGCTTTATCTAGCCTATCATAGTGATAGGTACGGAAGTCCTGGTTAGAAGTTCGCCGCCAGCCGAGACCAGATGAACAGCTTGGAGGATGAAGCAGAAATGAGAGCGAATCAACGTTTCGCTCCAGCCAAGTAACCTCCGAAAGCAGGAATGTACAGACACACAGCTGGCTGGCAGCGCCAGCAGTATTGCGTAGCCACACAACCTTTTGTGTGTATAACCGACCGACAACAAACAATCGTAACAGAGTGGCAGTGCGTGACGTCAGCGGCGCTCGTTTTTAAAAATACTAATAATCTAATACGTTGCCGAAGCCAGTTCGGCACACCCTCACCCCAAAAGGGCAACATGGTTGACCCAAAACAAACAAGTCCTCAAGCACGACGGCTGCGGGAAACCTGGAAAATCTCAGATTCTAAAACCGCTCTTGGTGGGTTCAGTAACACAGGAAAACGAAAAAGCAGAAGGAAGAGGTGTGAGTCAGTGAATGTGTGTCTGAAAGAGAAGGTGTAAGTGTGAGTCTTGCATGCTCGCCGGGCCCTGGTCCGCATGCAGATATAAGAGACAGAAAAGAACAGGAGAAAGAGAAGAGTCGCAGGATCCAGCTCTGAGTACTGATCACCAAGGCCTCCCAAACTCAACAACTGAGCCCCAGGACCCCTAACACAATATTCCTTTCCCAGGACTGAAAATCTCCACCACACTGCGACCATCCCCCACGCGAGTCCTCTCCTCCATGCCAAACTCTCGGGACCGCCCCAACACGTCACCATCTCCGGTGACCACCACCTAACTCTCCTGGTACTCACATATTCACGCCCGAAGGCTAACAAGGTGCTACAACCTTGATATGTGAGTACCATTTCTACAACCGTCCAGCTCGTGGACCGACCAGCCGTGTGCAGCAAAACAAGGCATTATCAATCCTTGACACACGACTGGCCCACATCCCTACCCTAGGGCGGACAGACCCGATTAGCAAGGCCGAGAAGACCGCATTGAGGGCACGCGAACATCAATCTCCACTTTATAATAGTTATCTCTCTACCTAAGGAGGGGGGGGTAACTTCTCTGCGGACAGCCAACACTCAGCCATACAACCGACGCCCAAACAACCCTGGGGACATCAACCCGGAATGCGGCATGGTTCGGGCCAAACACTAATCCACATTGAGAAACTGACCTACATTTTATATCACTCGAACAGCTGATCAGACAGAAAACAAATAAACTGGTCTTTGAATATAGAAGCCGGATATAACGATACACAATCTATCAGATAAGCAGGCAGCAAGGCTTGAAATAGTGTTACAGCTGCGGCTATCAGCTGGCCAAAGGTTATCTTTCGGATCAGTTTGTATCACTGTTCAAAACTATTGCATCGATTCTGGTTCAATATTCAATTTATTCTTTCTAACATCTATTGTCTTTAGTGCAGTTAGCGTTAAAATTCCCGTTTTAAAAAAACAAGGTCCCCAAAAAAAAAATCCTAACTCAAATTCATCTGAATTCCTTCTTCATTTGGAACGCCCCTCTTATTACTTAAATTCGCTCAGTGTCCACCAGAATTATACAATTTACAACATACATCACAGACAACAATTTAACACCAACACATAAGGAAGAACTTGATCATTCAAGTGGCTCCAGAATACTCTAGCGATACGACGAGATGGGTGTCATAAAAGCAGAGAAACAGCCATGCAAAATGCCCAGAAGAGAACACAACACAAAACAATCAAACTAACTCACTAAATACAACACACAAAGTACACATAAAATTCGATATAATCGAAAATATAAAGTATCACATCCATGCCCTTGGTCGGACCATAACCGCATTCAAAATACGATACCGCAACGCAACGCCCTCAATAAACAATTACCATATAACTGGGATGCCACCAAACACGTTGTCTAATCCAAGAGACAAGTCATAATCAAACTCAACAAGTACCGACGGGCCTCATCATGTCCAGACTCCGTATGAGCTCCAGGGTATGTGCAAGTGCAACCAATCAGCACACATTCATTAAAAAAAAATTAATCACATTCTCATAACCCCTTTTCAAAATTCATCTCGCACTCAACATCACAAAATAATCACTTAAACACTAACACATATTAAATTATTTTAAACTTCATTAACCCCCTATTCATTTTATAAAATGTGCTCTTTTTCTCTGGTTGTTCATTCTGTTAATTTATTACACTATCATTAAGTTTTCTTACAACACCTGGATTCTAATCAAAAATAATTTGAAGTAATTTGCAAGTCCTAACACCAGCTGACATGTCTGTAGCCACACTAAGTTTCATTTAAGAAAATAATATAAGTCCCCAGATTCTAAAAATTTCTCAAGTTCAACAGAGAAAATAAGGCAGAAATAATACCTACTATCCATCCAGAATCATAAAAACCACGCTCTGAACTAACATTTGAAACCCCCCTTTTATTTTCTAAGTTTTGTAAACTTTTTTTGAATTTTATTTAATTTTATTTTTATTAAGTTTTTTTGTAAAAGGGGAGAGACATCATATTTAGAACTAGGTAAAGAAAAAAACCTAGAGGAAGCAAAAGTGTGCAAGGGCCAGATACAATTACAGACATGTCCCCCCAGGTGAATGACAGGACTTGCAAATGAAAAACTCTTTTAACCAACAAGCGTGTGCTTTATTCAACCTGTAAGATCTTCCATACATAACAAGTTCGTAATTGTGTGAGCACACCATTAAAGGCAGACTTATATATATCTATGTATTTCCATTAATTCATAATGTCACAAAGTAAGTGAATTGATATTACTAATTGCAAAAATTTCTGCCTGATTATGCACGAGTCAAAGTTGGTAATAATCTCATTCATAAAGCAATACTAATCTATCAGTGTTGTATAATATCAATTAGGCTAGCCTGTTGTCTCAAAAACACATTTATGGTTATTCTCTTTTTTAAATCAGTTACATATTCCCCAAAAATATATATATATATATAGTAAAATTACACACACAAACACATATACGACATGAATAACAAAACATCCCTCATTTCAACACTAACCTCCTCATAAACCCTTTCCCACAGCAGTAAATAAATGAACTCTAATATGTATAGCTAGGTACAAATATAAATGATAACGTAAATGGAATATCTCAGCTCCTAAGCATAGATTCGCCAGCATATTCACAAGCATAGTTCACACCAGAGAATGTAAGTGACCGCCCCGAAACTCAACCAGCCAAACGAACCCTTAGCTTAATCATTAAGCATTAAGTATGTGTGTGAAAGAAAATCGTTTCTCATCAACAGCATCAGACAACCCCCAGCTACGTTATTAAACTCTGCCATGACCAGATGACTTGATAGCACGAGATAATTAACTCCCTAATGGTCTTAATTAGATGAAAGTTAGATCTTACAGTAAACTGCGGATGTGTGTGTATGTGTGTAACTTCTTACACATTATACAGTTATAAGATACTTCATTAGGTGTACTGTGGTAATGTTCACACATGCAATAACATGATGATCACACATAATTGAACATGAGAGTTTGTGCTAGAGTCTAATTTTCAGAACTTCACGAGTGAGCTTCTGGCGGCTTCTGTGCATTCACATGTTGTAGAGAGAGAGAAATAGATAAACAGAATTTTCCCACCTGGATAGTCCGGTGTACTTAGTTCGTATAGGCGAGGATCAGTGATGTCACAGTCATATCACCCGTCCCTGGTGCAGCTTAGCGTTGGAAAAGTTCTTGGTTCAGCTTAGCATCGAAAAGTCCTCGACTGACGGCATTGTGGCTAAAGATCGTCTCTGCTATTAGGGGGAACAGATGTTCGTTCGCCCCTGACACCCATCTCGTCCTTGGTCGAGCACCTGGAGCACGCTTTATCTAGCCTATCATAGTGATAGGTACGGAAGTCCTGGTTAGAAGTTCGCCGCCAGCCGAGACCAGATGAACAGCTTGGAGGATGAAGCAGAAATGAGAGCGAATCAACGTTTCGCTCCAGCCAAGTAACCTCCGAAAGCAGGAATGTACAGACACACAGCTGGCTGGCAGCGCCAGCAGTATTGCGTAGCCACACAACCTTTTGTGTGTATAACCGACCGACAACAAACAATCGTAACAGAGTGGCAGTGCGTGACGTCAGCGGCGCTCGTTTTTAAAAATACTAATAATCTAATACGTTGCCGAAGCCAGTTCGGCACAGAACTACTTACTGATCGTACACACACTACTGGTATGGGCTTGACCAGTTCCGTTAGTACAGTATTGTTTACTCATACGGCCCTTTGTTTTCATCGATCGGTTTGACTCGTTCAAATCGAATCGTGTGATTATAAATTAGTACCGGAAAAATTGTTTTACTCTAAAATACAGCCGTTAATGTAATAGGGTATTTCTACTGTTGGTGGCACGACTCGTGCGTAGTTTGGGAGTTGTGCAGTCATGAGTTAAAGTATGGTGAATCATAGCACTGCTAGGCCACTGATGGCTGGGGTGTAGTGGTGACAGGATCTCTGAAATTGACACAATTGCTGTACGGACATACCTTAGCGTAAATGGTAAGTAACGGACTTATACAGTCAGCTGCTTATGGTTTTTACACGGTTACGACTTACGTCAAAATAAAATTAAGGCACTAATCAGTTCATAACGTTTCCTCCCATATTAGGCCAAATTTATTAAGTTCCTTACCTTAGTTTTCACTTCAGTTCAAGTACATACTAATGAATTTGTAATTTCTTAATTTGTAATCGTTTTTTGTATGAAGTGTTAAAAACACTAACTTCAGTTCTACTTTTAGTGAATGGGAGAAATTACAAAAAACGGTTATAAGAAAATTGTATAACATCAGCTTAATCAGAAAATTCTTTCATGACCTTCAGAAGGATAAATGTGTTGAAGCGATAGTAATGGGCTATAAATAATTTAGGCTTTTCCTATATTGTCAGCTTAGGAAAAATCAGATGATGGCGGTTTCAATTCGAAGTAGTAGATAATCTATATTGCATAGAGAGAGATGAGAATACTACATTACTCCACAGAGAAACCAAGATTAAATTTAATAGTTTCCACGTAAATTGTCTGTGGTATTTATTACATCTTTAACTCCACTCGTGGTATATTTTGTTTTCTGATACCGGTCAGTCTGCAGTCGTGTAGCCTAATAGTGATACTAACCCCGTCTACCCACAGTGATTACTGCTGGTTTTGCTGCAGTAGCCACAGGGAATGTTTATTCATTTCAAGATGAACCTGAAATTTGAGAGTTTGAACTTGGTCTTCTAAATGTGTTATATTGCTGTCATTGAGGAAGTTGTAGCCACTTTTTTATTTCTGATATAAGCTACGCGTATTAAAACTTCTAGAGGGATATAGGGTGTCTCACGTTATCTGTATGAGCGACCTGGTGGCAACCCTGCTGACAATTCAACAGACGTAGCTGTCATGTTTTTGATGAGCGTGTTTCTGTATATTCAAACGTGCTCATTGGTTATTAGAGGACAATTCATAGGTGCTACACAGATCTTATTAGCAGGGTCTTGTGCAGACAACTTTCGTAAGACTAGTCTTTATAATCGCATATTTCCACGAGTATGACTGTTATGGGTTTTAACACGATAAGGTGGCGTTTCACAGATCACTTTTTTCATTTGGTGTGCGAATTGTGAATTTTTCTTTAAAAAAAAATCATACACACTTAAAAGGTCGTATTGCACTGTGACGAATAATAGTACTACCTCGGCCAGATGGATAATATACGAAAGATTTTTAATATGTTCTTAATTATGCGGCACTTTCCGCCTGCTGTGCGCACCAATCAGATTGCACCATTAGTAAGATGAGATTACCTATTTCGAGTCCGCATTGCCTCTGTGTTACCACAATTAGTATTCAACGGCCGCAGCGTATCACCTTCAATGGAGTCGATCCGTGCGGTATACCCGTTGTTTAAAGATGTACAGACACAATTGCTTTGATCCCGACTGATATCGTTTTGGCCGAGGGAGCTATACAGTATGCCCACGTCACAACAGTTTTTCGTGTTTGGGGATTGTTTATTTAAAAAGCTTTTGTTGCCATAAACGTGTATGATTTTTTTTATTACGCCAGTGATACGAAAAACGAATTTATGCGTAAGCATTATTTGTTCTCCAGATAATCGTGAAGAATGTAAGTGTGTGCGCGTGCGTGTACGCGAGGTACGGTATTTTGTATACGTTACCACACTTGTATACTGTTTAGTTGTTAAGATTGATTGGTATTTAATGTAAAGGTTTTTATTCACAGGTATAAAGTGTACTCATCCAAATCAATAACACCTTAGGCCTAAAGCAAAGAGATGTGTATTAGTGTGTGTAGGTAGCAGCATCGCAGGGACGATTTGTATTCGTTGAGGATGGCCGTGACATCACGTGAACAACGTCCGTTCACTGCACATTGTACAGTGGTATTTAGTAGACGGCGTTCTAGCCACATTGGAACTCGTTAGTCGTTTTGTGGCCGTGCCGTGTGTACGAGTTTTTACTTTGTACGGGTTAATTGTATTTGGTGATGCGTGTGCGTGAAGTGCTCACATAACGGTCAAAATGGTTGACGATGAAGAGAGGGAAAACCAGCAGAGTTTGGTGGATTTGGAAGAACTGTACGTGTGGCTACAGCAGTTCGAGGATCCCAGTATTGGTAAGCATGCGGCAATCTTAACTTTGAACATATGTCGTTTGTATAAGAACTTCAGATCTCACACACACACACACACACACACACACACACACACACACACACACACACACACACACACACACACACACACACACACACACACACACACACACACACACACACACAGCTACAGCTACCACCATTGTGTCAACCGTCTCATAGTTGCATTTGGTATAGTTTGTGTCAGAGGTTTATTTTTGTCATCCTGAGACTGATTTCAATACATGCGTTTTGCTTGTACATTGTGTACAGTTTATTTTGTATGAATAAGGGTTGCGGTTTGACCCACAACCTAAACAGGAAAAGAAAGTAACAGGGCGATTTGGAGTTGGCATAATTAATGAAAATTTCATAATTGTTCATTCGGCAAACAACCGTGAAAGATAATATAACAGAGATTCTGGAACCGTACTTTTTTATATCAGCGCCATTCGTACAAGTTTAAGTCTGGTATAATTATGTCAGACATTAAGTGCGCACCAGGGCCTCATCGAATTATAGACTCATTATGTTCTCTCCCTTCATTTGTTCTCATCACCCTCTTTAACTATCGTTTTATGTTTTTGACTAAGCAAAAGGTTGCGTATTCTGTTGTTTATTGTACAAATATAGGCTATTTGCTATTTTTACTGTTCCCGTCTGCCTTGTTCTGTGTTGTAAACAGATGCCGCTGTGCAAAATAACTCGTAGTTATTTTTACGCAAGTGATATCGTTCTGTGCTGTGTAACAGAAATAATTAGTGTATTTTCATATTGTGTGTGTGTGTGTGTGTGTGTGTGTGTGTGTGTGTGTGTGTGTGTGTGTGTGTGTGTGTGTGTGTGTAAGAATCATATATACAAAAATAACTGTTAATTTTCGTTTGCTAAGTATTTTAGTGGCATACAGTCTTCGGGGGAGGAATAAGATTTAAATTTTATTATTGTTTCTATTATTATCTATTGTTTACAGATGACATGATATTTACCAAATTTTGAAACAGATATGGTTGTGTCAGATTATATTTTATTTAATGTTGGCCAGATATCAAGAACAGTAGAGTCTGAACCCTCAACATTGTGACTGTATCAATTTTAAGAAGTTTGAGTAGTATTGGATTTTATATATTTAAACCAAATGTTAAGGAAATCAAAGTTACAAAAAAAAACGCGCGATATTACATCAGTAAAATCAGTTGTGTAATTCCGTTACTTTTGGCCGCAGATAGTAAGGGGATGAGGAGTGAATCAGGAATATATAACAAATAGGCATAACAGAGGTAGTGTGAACTTCAGATCCTGGTGAGAAGGCGTCCTTAGTTACCTTTGCCTATTTATGTATATTTTATATGATTACGTGTACACTTTTTGTGTACTGTTTGCATTCGAGAGAATAACATACGTGATCTCTGATAACATGGATAAACTTCGTACTGAGAAGCACAAAGGTTTTCTTCATTTGTTTATTGCCTGAAATGTGTGTGCGTGTACTGTACATTGATCAGTGTGTTCGTTTGTAGATGATTGCTATTTACCACATTAGAAGACATTTACTATACAGTAGTTCATAATAGTCCTTTTTTGTCCTATCGAACCAGCTTGTCTGATAACAAAGGTAGGTTACGTGTGTGAGACGTACGCATCAAGGACAAACTTCTTGCCTGAGCCGTACATTGTTGTTCTCTGGGTTTGCTGAGATTTAAATTCTGAATAAGAACATTGAAATTTCTGAGAGGTTTGGCTGGTGGATAGTTATGCAGCTTTCACGGTAGTCTTCAGTTCACAGAAGGTATATATTTAAAGAGGACTGTCGAAATTTATTTGAGTCTGTGTACTTCTTACTTCCGGATGGTCTGAAATAAATTGTGTACAGACTCTGCCCATGCTACCCTTCACTTTTGATACATCGTAGTGGTTCATAGTTTTAACAGTACATGCTGATAAAACTGTGAAGCCGATACTATAGTAGGCCTACATAACGTTTAAAACATTATTAGTATTAAAAGATCATCACTAACACTGATTAGTACTAAGCTAACGACGGGATATTCCGTGCGTGAAATTTGTTTTTCATTGACTTCGTTTTATTTTCTGTTTAGAGACAGTTTTCACCAGCACCTGTCAGATTGTCGATATAGGGGAAGCGTTTTCCTGAACAGTGTATTGCGGAAGTGTGCCGGATTTTTTCCATAATTTGTTAACTCATGTATTATTAACCTTGTTGATGCAGCCCCTATTCTGTATGATTAGTCAATTAACTGAACTGCATAATTTAAAAAGTGTAATGTCTCGGCGTATTGTTCGTTCGCAAGATTGGTAAGTGCAATATGTACGGCTCAACAGTTAGAGTGGATATTTTGTTTCTGGTTGATTTCAAGACTAACGGTCTTTGTTGATTTCTGGTGGTAGTACAGGATAATAGCAAACTTGTATGGTACCAATTGCGAGTAGTATTTTAAATTATTGTACGCAATGTGTGAGAGCTGATTTTATAAGTCAGTGACACATTATACACTTCGGTGATATATAATATATTCATGTAATATAAACTTGATACAATACATAAATATGTTACAGTGTATTCACCGATAGCAATCAGTGTCTCAGTGTGATGGTGAAGTGAGGGTATTCTTAACCAACCGCAAAGATATTTACTAAGTAGGACGGTGAGATCATTGACGTTACATTAGACACGTTGTTTAATGAACGTTTGTCAGTTTCAAGTTGTCGGTAGGGAAATCTATTTAAAATTAACTATATATGAAAGGAAAAAGTGTATTAATGAAAAGGTTATCTCACATTGTGTATATTCTTGAGTACTGATAACGTTCTCTTATATTGAACAGTGCTGAGCGAGTGAATGCTCGTGATAATGTCGTTATAAAAAACGTGATTGATCGTTGTGTTCCTTCTTAACAGACTGCGCCGTGAAAAAGTTAAAAGTTGCGAGAAAAAGAAGCGTTAAAATTAAAAATATTTCACTTTTAAATAAGTTGTGGAAATAATTTAACTTCCTCTCGTGGCGTGTGTATATGCGTGCGTGAGTAAGTCCACGTATATGGCGGTATAATTAAAAGCTAGAAAATGTTTAACTACTATCAACGGAATATTTTTGGAAACTTGAGAAGTTTTTTCTTTATTGATAATAAATCTTCGGTACATTAAGTCTGTAGAGTATGCCGAATACTATTTATGAAGTTTTGTGCAGTTTAAGGCCCGGATTTACATCATACTGTTTGGTGTTCTGAAGGAAGAGAATACTTTGTGGTCACGACAAAAACATGAATATCATTATCTGAAATACAGATAACGTCTATTGTAAAACCGTATACTTCAGAATATATTCTGTGTGTTTAAATTACACGCATACGTATATCGACGTATGCGCATATGTATTACTGATGAACTAGTATTTTCAGTGGCGGATGATTTTCATCGTTAAACACCATTATTCGCTTAGGCCATAGTTTCACAAAGTCGCCGTGGGGTCTGGAGGTTGAACGTCGCTTGGCCTCAGAGGCAATAAGGAGGGATAATTTTTAGAAGATGCTAAAAATTTAGGTTGCATAATTAAACATTTTTATGTACAGCTTTTTGTGGCAAATACAGTAATGAACATTTGATTTTACATCTGTTCGTCTATATGATGTTATATAATAAAATAGGTTCCAACGTTTTGTGTCAAAGTTTGCTTCGACATGCATAACGTCATCGTTACTATCACATTCAGTAGCAGCGATCACAGTTGTTGGGAACTGTAAACAAATAATGGGACGCCAATAATGAAACTTGGTGTTCTTTCATAAATATCACGTTGTACAGATATAAACCTTCAGTGGTATTGGTAGGGGAAAAGTTCCCTTTATTAGTGAGGGAAAGAATAAACTCGTGAACAGAGTTTTTCCCCGAGGTGGGCGCTGAAAACATTGTCTTCGGAAAGGTGGCAGTGAGCGAAAGCGTTGGGAAATACTGGTTTAGCCAATCATATTTTCTTTTCGTGGATAAGACTGATTCTGTCTGTATCCTTCCGAATTCAGACCGGCATCTCTGTTATATCTCTGTACTATGTGTAAACAGTTAGTGCCAGTATCCTGCTGTATAAGACAGTTTGAAACTAGATTTCCTTTGTTATCTTTACAAGTCTTAAGTATTCAGTGTAGTTTAATTTCTCCCCCTCTACAAAATCTTTGATTTGGTTACGGGTGAGCCGGGATAAATATAAGTTCTTTTTAAGTTTTTCAACAAATAATAAGATCCGTGTTAATGTTAAGACTTTCTGAAACTAATTCCGTAGGCAAATTTAATTATTTTGATATTCATTCTGATTTAATTATATTGTCTTTTCAGCATTTAATTTTAGGCCGCGATAATTTCGGACTAGGTAGCGTTGGCCATAGTGAAACAAAAAAAGCTCCGCAGAAGAAACATTTTTGCACATGGCGGCAACCAGCAGACGTGTTTATGAATGATGTATTGCTTGGGTCAGTGTTTAACATTCTGTAGTGTCTACAGCCATTTTAGTTAGTAGACAGAACATCAGCCCTAGTATCTGACACAATTGTAGAATTAAGTTTTCTAGAAATGTCACTATAAATCTGCCCACACATTCAGCACCCTTTACGTTATTTCGAATAAGAAAGCAAGCTTGAAATACACACGTCATTTCTGTTTAATTAAAAATTGGAGTTATGAAATAAGTCACTGATCTTAATAATGGAATTTCTTTTATTTGTCCTGTATACGTGTTACGTGATGTGGCTTCCGTTATATCCAGATGACTTGACTATAGCAGAGATTGTGTAGCGTTTCGATGTTATTTCACATTCACTTTTCAGATTTTTAACGGCACATGTACCTTTCGAATTGTTTTCAACGTCAGAACCGCATGTAAACATGACATTATATGGTTTATTCGCAAACAATAAATAACAGCTTGTGCCTGTGTCTTGTCCACAGCACGCGCGAACTCATTCTAGAAACTGTAAAAGAATATTGTAACCGCTTTCTCCATTTTCCACCGATTTAGACTATTTCCCAACTTACTAAACCGGAGTTTCTTTTTCCATGTTGGGAATAACAGTAGAGTGATATTTTAATAGTGGATCGTAATTACCGCAACGGTAGAAGATTTTCACCTTTTCGCTAGACTCGCGCGCGGTGAGAATACATTCCATAAGTAATTTCGTTATTCACATTACTGAATTACTTACCGTATTCATGTAGAATACGTGAAAGCGGTTTATTGTCTCTAGTTCCTCCCGGTAGAGCACAAAAAACCGTTCTCTAGTTGTGGTTTTAAGTAAACGAACCGTGAACGGCGTAAGTTATATATAGGGAACATAAAATGTGAAGCTTCGAATTGAGGTCACGTCTGGCACTCTGTGATGAAGCAACAGACGATATTTACTGCACAGTATTATTTGTTGATCGGTTTTAACAATATTTATACCTCTCGTCGTGCTGAGCCGAACTACGTTATTCTAAACATTTTAATTTATTTTAGTGCATTAGTCATTTTGTGTGTGTGTGTTTCGCGAATATTTTTCTCTGTATTGACAGGCTTGTGTTATGTATTAGCATCTGCTATGGCAGTACCACGATGGTGATATCAGAGGATGAAAATAGCAACACACTTCATTAGTCAATCCAGAAAGCTAGTAAACATTTTTAACATGAAAGGATTGTCATAAAGAACTAAAAGCATTGATAAGAGCAAGAAAATGGTACATTGTGAAAGTGTAATAATTGCCGATTGTTAAGAACTTCACAAGAATTAAGTACTTGATATGACGATTTCCAAACATCTTTCCCATGGCGATCTTCTTTAGGTAACTCAGAGAGTTAGGAAATAAAACCACACAATTAGAAGCAGATCTTGCAAAGAAGATTGGACTCTTATCGTGATTTGTGTTTAGCAGCACACGCAACTGACATTGAAACTGTAATTTGTATATTTCCATATTGACAATATTATTACAAAAGTGTTGACAAAGCCTCATTAATGAAAGTGAATGCAAGGCTGACTAGCAGATTTCTGCCGTAATGTAGTGGAAACGTTTGGTCTGAATAAGAATATTAGAATGACTTTAGCACTGTGCGGTCTACATAAGCATTGTTTTTAAAGTAACGCACGAAAAGTTATAACGAATCATAAGACGACTCAACATGAAATAGGCCTATAAGAACATCTTACGAAAGGCTTGATTGAGGGAAACGTCTTCACTTTTCATGAAGAAAAATGAAATAAACATTTTCGAATGTGTATTCCATCTAGAGTCTTCAACTCACACAGATTCAAAACGTCCATTCTGCCACACATTATAGTCTTGTAGTTGGACGAGTGTCTGGAGATTTGAAGCGGACAAACGTTTCGAAATATCTATCTCGTTCTTTACTTTCTCGTTTTTATAGTTTTGTCGAAAATTACATGACGTTTGTGAACAGGATATTATGCAATATGCGGTGTGTCAGATTACGGGATAATTGAAGTGTCATTTGTTTATTGTACCCACATTGCATTGTGTTTTGTTCCCACGCAGTGTTTTTGTTTTTCTAAGAAACAGTTATTTGAGGGTAATTATGGTGTAGGGTGTTCGCAGTCTTCGTGATTTGAATATCTTCAGTACGTCCATTGCGAAATGAGGAAACGGAATGAAAAGACTCATAATTTTGTGCTAATATGAGTAGGTTATGCTATGAAGAATGGCCACACACATAGTATTTGGGTGTTTTGTGTTGTAGGGCTTCCACGCAAATAAAATGTTTAGTAGAGATACTAAACAAACTACTAAATGGTTAGTCCTAAGATACTAGAGTGCGTCTAGTGTAGACTCAGTAGTGGATTCTTCTCAGAATAGGAACTGAAAAGCACTCTCGTTACCTCAGTACGACTGTCTGTCATGAGATAATGCCATAATATTTGGTCTGAATATTTCATTCCATCACGAAGGTACACGTGGTTTATCCAAAGTGTTCGCGTTTTAGACATGTATTCTGTAGGTTCTAGATTTGATAAGCCTACTTTTTAGCTACTTTTTTTTAGTGCTCTATGGCTGTAGCACACGCTTTACTGTTAAAGTTCGTCATTGACGAGGAGGTGAAGCCGTACGAATGACAGACTGTACTCAGGAAAATCTTCAACAAAAGGAAAAAAATGCTGGTTTCGTTTTTACGCGATTGAACACTTCTCACAATTGAGGTTTAGAAATATTTTTCCAAACAAATGTCAGAAGAAATTATCTTTGCCTGAATGAAAATTATTAATCCAGGCTTTTCTCTTCAATAACTAGGACTGTGGGATCACAATCAAATTAGTTGTACATTTAAATTATAATCTTAATAAATTCCATTGAATTTATAGATGTTAAGGTATGGGTAAAAATAATGAATAATTTAAGTACAGGAGCAAACACGCTTTATTGAAGGAACAGTTTAGTAGCAAGTATACATAAAACGGACACACGAAATACACATTACAAGAGCACATTTAAAACTGAACCTGTACTTGTCGAGTGCATCTCTATTTATATAGAAAAAAGCTTCCAGATCTTTCCTTTTATTGAAAACTTCGAGAACATTACTTTTCTAGACTCTCACAGTAAACGCGCATGTGTGCGGGTTGAGGCCCCGCCCAGGCAGCTCGACCCCCCACCGCACAATACAAACTTTCACTTCTACAATGATAGGTACACTTACTTAAGAATGAATGTAGAGTTTTCCAGTATATTCTCAACACCCTCCCTAAAACTCTACATTCTCACAATCACATTAATTTTAAAAAAATTCATTTTTACTCTTAAGTCCAAGTTTAGATCTTAAATAAACAAATTTTGGTTTTGACAAAGCTTTCGTAAGTATATCAGCGACTTGTTCATCACTTTTAACATAATGTACATCAATTTCTCCATTTTGAAAACAGTCACGTACATAATTATATTTCACATCAATATGTTTTGTCCTTTGATGGAATTCAGGATTACTTATAAGTTTTAATGCACTCATATTATCTATATATAAATCATATTTATCAGTCTTACAATCGCATTCATTAAATAGCTTCTTTAACCACATTATTTCAGTTGTTGCTAATGGTACACTTACAAATTCTGACTCGGTTGTTGATAATGATACAGACTGTTGCTTCTTACCTCGCCAAATAATTGCAGCATTTGCATACATACAAGCTACGCCAGAAGTTGATTTACGTGTAATACAAATTTCCATTCCAAGGTAATTAGTAACTTCTTTAGTACTAGTAATTTTAATTTTTTTACTCAAATCATTCAACAATTTATCAATCAAACTTTCATTTGAAGCTGCAATAAGTCCATCATCAACATAAATTGCTAACAAGATCTTATTATTATTTTTGTTATATATATGTATAAACATGGGTCACCCGTACTTTGACAGAAATCTAAAGTTACAAGAAAATTAGTGAAGTGCTCAGTCCAGCATCTTGGTGCTTGTTTTAAGCCGTATAAACGTTTCATTAATTTACATACGCGTGAGTTTCCATCATCAAAACCTTAGGTTGTTTCATATATATATCTTCCTTTAAGTCACCGTATAAAAAAGCCGTTTTTATATCAAATTTACCGATATGTAAATTTTCACGAGCAGAAATACTAAGTATCAATCTTATTGTATCAAAGCGAACAACCGGACTAAAAGTTTCTTTATAATCTATATCTTTCTGTTGCGAATAACCTTTAATAACCAACCGCGCTTTATAACGTTCTGTACCATCTGGATTGAGCTTCTTCACAAAAACCCAACGATTGTTAATCACCTTTTTATCGTTTGGTTTTTCCACTAATACCCATGTCTTATTTTCATACAAATAGTTCATTTCGTCCTGCATTGCAGCTTGCCAACTATCTTTTTCTTTACTTGTAATTGCTTCGTTATAATTAGATGGTAACTTTTCAGCAATAAACGTGATCGGACATCCATAATATTGTTTTAATTTTGTTCTATCGCGCAATTGTTGTCCAGTTTGGTTGTTATCGCTATTTGGAGATTGTAAAGGTTCTCTTTCTTCAAACTCATTTGATTCATTTTTAAGTAAAAGTTCATTATTTTTAGGAGTTATAATTTCATTTTCTTCAGTTTCTTTATTATTATTGTTCAAAGAATTCAAAATAATTGAATCAGCTAATACTCTTTCAGGTTTAAAAAGTACATCTCTACTTATAATGACATCTCGCACTTCCGGAACATATACACGATAACCTTTACAATCCTCATGATATGATATTTATAACCCCTCATCGATTTTTTATCAAGTTTCTTACGCTTTTTTTTTTATATATGTACATAACACATGGTTCCAAATATTTTAAATCTATCAACAGTAGCTGTTTTTCCATTCCATAACTCATAAGGAGTTTTATTATTTTGTTTTGTTGGGCCTGTTCTATTAATTACATGTACAGCAGTATTCATTGCTTCTGCCCATAAGAATAGAGGTAATAAGTTTGAATTTGAATATAACATTGATCGAGCAGCCTCTACAATGATTCGGTTATCGCGCTCTGCAATTGAATTTTGTTCGGGCGTATATGGAACATTAATCGAATATTTTATACCTTTACTATTTAAAAAAGAGATCACAGCTTTATTATCGTATTCTTTACCACCATCAAAATGAATTTCTTTAATATTTGTTGCAAATTGATTCTCAACCCCGATACAAAATGATTTTAGTTTTTCTATTACTTCAGATTTTTCTCGAATAAAATGAATTTCTCTATAACTTGAAAAATCGTCTTTAAAAGAAACGAAATATAACTTTCTACCGAGAGACTCTACTTCCATAGGACCACAAACGTCAGTATAAATTATTTCGCGAGTTTTAGTGGCACGATCGATCTTTTTGTGAAAAGGCAATCTATGATTTTTGCCATAAGCGCAACCTTCACAAAAGAAATTTTCATCCGTAAATTTTATATTTAGATTTTTCAAAAAATTCTTCACATGTTTTACATTTTGATGGCAAAGTCTTTCGTGCCATAATTGTAAAACATTACCGTTGGCAATGCTCGATCTACTCTTTTGTTCTACCACGTTACATTCTTTTGGAATTAAAGTTTGAATGTCTAATTTTAGCAAACTACCAGGCTCATATTCGGAACCAGTTACAAGAATTTCATTACCATGCTTTAAAGTACATCTCGTAGCATTATGTGTTATTTCATAATCTATACCCCTTTTACCCGCATATTTAACAGAAAACAGATTATACATTGAATCAGGAACATATAATACATTATAGATAGTACTTTCTACTCGTTCACTATTTTTATAAGTTTCAAAGTCAATATTACCTTTACCATATGCAGACATTGTCATACCGTTGCCCATTCTTACACTGACTGGTGTTGTATATTCTTCGAACGTTGAAAACCATTCTCGATGCTTCGACATATGATCCGTCGCACCCGAATCCACAATCCAGAGATCATCCCGATTGCCACAGCTGCCTTTGTCACCTATTGTGTTATCCTCGATGTTGATTTCTTCTGTCCAGAAGACGAGTTACTTCTTTCTTGATTATTCGACCATCTTCGCTGTCCATTATTCTTATTCATGAAACAATTGTTACTTTTATGACATTTTCTTTTGCACGTATAACACCTGAAGCAGTCCCTTTTTAAATGACCTTGTCTTCCACAATTATAACACTGCTCTAGTTTCAAATCATTCTTCTCATATTTATAAGAGTCATTCTTCTGTTCCTTATGACCGATTTTCAGATTAGCTAGCAACGCTGTCGTCTCTTCGTGTACTTCCTTTTGCTCTTGTAATCTAAATTCTTCTGCCATCAAGCGCTCAGTCAAATTTTCGAGATTCTTCTTATCGTCAGATACCGAATCCCAAGCACTGTGAAAATGATTAAACTTTTGTGGCAAAGATGTTAAAACACGAGTCATCACCATAGTCTTTTCAATTTTTCTCCCGAGATTTTTCATTTTTCTAGCCAACTGTTCTATTTTTGAAATATTATACGTAACACTTTCACTCTCTGTCCACTTAAACTCAAAAAATTGTTCTTGAATCATCGACAGATTTTCATCAGATTTTAGATCATATGCTGTATTCAATTTGTCCCACATCTCCTTGGCAGTAGAACAACCCATTATAAGTTCGAGAGGCTTTCTCTCCACTGTTGTAACAATTAACTTTCTGGCAATTTTTCCGCCTTCTTGAACTTTTCCAACAACGCGTCACGATCTTCTGCACCTGCAGCTGGCTCGGCTAATCTTCCTTCGCAAACATCCAGCACATCATCATCCTCTTCCATCAGTGTGCGTACTATGAAGCGCCATTGATGCCAATTATCTTTGTCTCGAAGTTTTTCAATTTTTATATTCGGTTCCATTTTTGCACAAATATTTTATACTTGCACTCCAATTACACACTGCACTCCGATTTAAAAATGCCACTGGGCCCATAACCTGTTAAGGTATGGGTAAAAATAATGAATAATTTAAGTACAGGAGCAAACACGCTTTATTGAAGGAACAGTTTAGTAGCAAGTATACATAAAACGGACACACGAAATACACATTACAAGAGCACATTTAAAACTGAACCTGTACTTGTCGAGTGCATCTCTATTTATATAGAAAAAAGCTTCCAGATCTTTCCTTTTATTGAAAACTTCGAGAACATTACTTTTCTAGACTCTCACAGTAAACGCGCATGTGTGCGGGTTGAGGCCCCGCCCAGGCAGCTCGACCCCCCACCGCACAATACAAACTTTCACTTCTACAGTGATAGGTACACTTACTTAAGAATGAATGTAGAGTTTTCCAGTATATTCTCAACAATAGATATTTGTACTTGTATAGGTACGAAGTCTAGACTTGTACGAACTGGTGACACAGATTTGTAAAAGCACAAGGACTAGCAAGGCTTACACCTCGAATGTAACCAAAACTGTAGTACAGTAGAAGACGACACACAGCAGAAACAGGGAAAAAGCAAGATAGGAGAACGACGTAGGATGGGAAACGTCGTTCTACTAAATCCTACTTATGTATTTAAGAGGTAATCCAGTAAATAGACCGTGATTTAAAAGCCATCCTGTTTCTGTTTTAGCGTATGACTAGATCCTCGAAAAAATGTGTCTTTATGACACATACTACAAAAATATAAATGTTGAGATCTGTACATTGTGGGACGAATGTTTTGATAAAATTCACTGTTATAAGGACTTTTTCGTTGAATATTAGAGAGGGTTAAGGATGGGGTGTCTTGCATTTTTAGAATGATTGTTCAAGGGAACATACAGAATTTTATAACTAGTTGTAGTGTACTCTGTAGGATACACAGACTTCTATTGAAAATAAGAACAAGCATTATTTTCCTTTTTATTCTTCTTTTTCTTTTGGCGTGTATGACCTTTAACTTTCAAGATGGATTTCGCAATCCGCCCCGTTCAGATGTTTCCCGTACATCTCGTATTTCCATAGCTGTCGTTATCCCATCTTTCATTTTCTCTGTTTCTCCTCTCTGTCACCTTCCACTGTATTGGTAACTTTGATCCATTCGAGGTGTATGTCCAAACCATAGAATACTAGTCCCTCTGTTTCTACAAATCTTTGCCACCATTTAGTATAATCGTGTCAAACTCATGTTTAACCCTTGTCCTCAGTGTCGTGTTTTCCCCGTTCATTGTTCGTTTTGTTCGGACCATATATTCATCCCAATAAATTTCTTTTTAAGAGCCTCAGTATTTCTTCATCTTTGGCACATATTGACTATGCCTCGCACCCATAAGCAACAACCGCTTCAGTCGTGTTTTATACAGGGTGACTCAGCGTTACCTGACGTTTTTGGCTCGAGTAGTAGCGAGGCTGTACTCGTAGTAGAGGGGCGCGGTTGGTCTCACAGTTTTCCCCTAGAGCAGCAGTTTAGTTACAATGGAGAGGTGGACCGCGCAACACCGTGCGTTCGTCGTAGAGACGTTCTTTAAAAATGCAGAATCTGTGACCACCACTCAGAGGAAGTTCCGTCTCCAATTCAACATTCCACGCAATGGTGCAATACCATTCTGCTATGGGTTCAGAACCTTCGTGAGACCGGTTCTGCATTGAAAAAGAAACCGGGAGGCAGTGCGAAGACGGCCACGTCACCTGAAAACGTTGAAGTTGTGCGTCATGCAATTCAACAGAGCCCCAGCCGATCTGCAAGACGACACGCTCAGTCTCTTGGGTTATCAAATTCTTCCGTCCGACTTTCATCCCTACAAAATTGCGATTGTCCAGGAGTTGAAGCCTCAAGATTATGTGAGAAGGAGACGTTTTGTTGACATAATGAGAGAGATGTTGGAAAAAGAACCTGGGATTGTGATTTTAACGTCAGATGAGGCTCATTTTCACCTAAACGGCAGTGTTAATAAACAAAACTGTCGTTATTGGTCCCCAAATAACCCTCAACAACTGCACCAGCGCCCATTGCATTGTGATAGAGTTAGAGTGTGGGCTGGATTGGGGAAATTTGGTGTCATAGGGCCTTATTTTTTCGAAGAAAATGGGAGAGCCGTCACCGTGAACTCTGAGCGTTATTTGACCATGTTGCGTGAATTTCTCCTCCCGGAACTTCGTCGCCGTCGCATAAATCGTCGAAATGTGTGGTTTCAACAAGACGGAGCGACAGCTCACACTTCGTATGTGTGTATGGCCGAAGTAAGGAGGTTCTTTCCAGGGAAAGTGATATCCCACAGAGGAGATGTTGACTGGCCGCCACGCTCTCCTGATCTTAGTCCATGTGACTTTTTCTTGTGGGGCTACCCCAAAAACAAAGTGTACATCAATAAGCCACGTACTGTGGTTGAATTAAAGGATGCCATTGAACGAGATATTCGTGCTATACCCCGTAACATGGTGGAGAGTGATGACAAACTTCGCGCAGAGGGTCGACGAGTGTGCCAAAAAAGAGGGCCAGCACTTCAAGGAAATTATCTTTCACAAATGATTAATTTCTGTGAAAAGTAACATATGAGATGTAAACTGCTATTCATTGTGTATATTTTGAAATACAAAAAGTTGCTACATCTTAAAATTTCACTGTGTACCATAATTTCAAAAACCATCAGGTAACGCTGACTCACCCTGTAGATGTCATTTTTTATTTTATGTCAAGTAGACTGTTCGCTATTAAATTTTGGTGTGCATAATAGTAGGCCTATCTGTTTTCATTGGATTCGTATTTCATTGGTTACTGAATTGGTGTTATTCATTTATCTCCCAAATTTTAGAAGTTTCAGATATTCGAGTACTTGAAAGTTCTATCGCGGGTTCATTAATCGACTACGGAAAATCGAAATGTCTGTTATATTAAATCGTTATTTGACTTCATTAACCATTTGGACTCGTTCGCATTCAAAAAGAAAGAAAAGAGTATTATATTTTAGAAAGTGGTCGGTAGAGAAAAATGGCAATGTCAATGTGTAATATTGTTTATGAAGCGGTGCGGCCGGAGATAAAACAGCTAGCGCGCTATCTACTTAGTAACGGTGTAAGTAGTCGGAGAGGAGAACGTTGCCCTCCTCTACAGCATCTGCCATCCGTTTGGCCCTGAACCAGCTTAACACACGTGGCCGACACTATTTATTTATCGTGCTTTTATTTAACCATATAGCCCCTGTAAATGTTTCCACCGTTGCTGAAAACCGTCGTATAAGCCTACGCTCAGCTAATAGAACGCAAGCACGACCGTCTACTAAACTCGCCGGTAATTATTGTGTTGTTTACCATTGCCGTTTGAGTCCCGTTAACTTAATAATCTACTACAGTCTATAATGTTTATGCCCTTTAAGTATTAAGCATTTCGAGGTACCGAAGTATTTAGATCATTTCTGTAATAGAAAAGTAAAGTATTTGACAACCGTAAGCGGATGTACTTATTGTCGTAGAGTATTAACTGATAATCAGAAGTGAAATACGGGTGAAATAATTGTGCGGGTGAGTGATTGCCAGTGACATAATTAAATGTAGGTCTGACAGTGGTAGTGGACATGTGAATGTTGTTTATGCAACTATGACGTCGTTTATTGTACAGTTAGATTGGCGAGAGTAAAACGAGTACAGAATTTTGAACGTCACAGATATGGCATACCACCTGCCGTAGTGATGTACGCTGACCGTACGCCCCAAACCTTAACGGTTTGTCTACATTAATAGAATGACGAATCCAATCTATTGCGTAGTAAATTTTTAAAGAAGTAAGAATTTTCAGGAAGCGTGTTACTGGATCCGTATCGATCCGCAGTGTATGAAATGATTTGGGCATAATACGATGAAAAAAAATCAAATTGTTTTATTTCGTAATTAAAAAACACGATGTAAAGAAAATTGAAGGTGTGTATTAAACGATTAATACCTAAGTTTATGTATGCCGTACTTGGGATATTTTGTATTATCTTGGGGAACAGACAACAGCCTCTCGAAATGCCAGATCAACACCAGGAATAAAATTAACACAGTAACATTGTTGTATAATATATAAACTTATAGTACGATATATACGTATCACTAATATATTAAAATTTAACTGAGTGGGTATTTATGACGTCCTCACTAATAGTACTAGCATCTGTACACTGTAGAAACGCGTACGATCCACACTGCACTATGACTATATGGGTGACATTTTTTTTTAACCATCTTGGGCGATTGGAAATATGAATATCATGGGACCGATCTACTAATACATGTATTAATTCACTATTTCTATAAACATTTTCGTCGAACACAAATTTGTTGTACAAAACGTGCAATGTTTGTTTTGAAGGAAGAGAGCTTATTATATGTTTCCGTTGACCGGCAGTGGCGTTCATTTACTGCTTCCCTTTTTGCTTGCCTACCGCAAAACTTTCATCTGTTTGCTAACTAGGTTATTAAACTCGCGCATTCTGTCAGTAAGCCACAATTTAATGCTCTTAGAAATAACGTTTTATTTTCCTGGTTTAATGTGGCATTCTGTGCCTAGTTGACTGTCTCCGTCGACGTTCCAGTATCTTTTTCTGCGCGTGTGTGGGTTTGTTTTTTATTCTTTTAACTAAACACGCTCGCCAAGCTTAGAACTCTGTCATTAGTTTACTACTAGCTTATCTCATTCTCTGATTCTCTCTTCATTATTTCTTCTACCAATATATTTTTTACAGCATTTAATGTTGTTTTCTTCTTAGTCGTTGTGGCAGTGTCCTTTGTTACCCATTCACTCTTACGATTTGTTTATATAATTTCCTACTTTTGCACTGTGTTTTTCTGTACTTTTAAGGAACCTGAAAATGCTCAAACAAAACAAGGTTGCAGACTCGATAAAATCAGATCGTGACAGTTACTGCGACCTCACAAGAGCGATCTCTTTTCTTAGAATGTCGAAGCCTTCTCTGCATCTGAAGAAGCGGAAACAAAAAATATAGAAAGAAGACTTCGAACTCCTCTTTTGAGATTAACCAGGATAAAGCCGGATTTATAGACATCCAGTCTGTCACAACCACGACGATCGTAGACTCGTGTATTACAACAGTGACCACACTGGATGAAAGCCAACAAAAAGATACTGTTTGACGAATAGTAACAGTTCAAGAATGTCTATCTTCAATAACTACTGAACGTCTGAAAAGAATAAATAAAGGAATTAAGCAAGTAAATGTATATCATTTTACAAAATAAAGGAATTCTTAGGTTTTAGATTTTGAGGTAGACACGTTTTGTCTGATTGTGTTTGCGCGTCTCTTTTCTTCTCTTCACATTATCGTTACTTTTTGTCGTGCTACCGTGGTTAGTTTTATTATCGAAGGCTACTGAATTGCTCGCCTATCTCCATTAATTCCGCATAAAACTGTGTCGTATTCCCAGTCCGGCTCCTCTTAGGTCTACCAGTTGCCTGCATCAGAGAAATTTCTTCCTCATCACCTGGAGCCTGCTTCTGTGTTTCTGGAGCAGAGGTGGACTTTCTGTCCCATATAATAACGTAGGAAAACTGCCTTACAGACCTGTTTGTTATGTTGGTTTCCCTTCTGTACATTGTGATTTATATATTCATCAGCCTTTCCGTCTGAGATTCCGTTACAGTTTCTAGATGTTCACATCTCTTTAGAGATTCAGCTGTTTCCCTTCTTCATTGATGTTCAGGGCTATTATTGATAAGTCGGTTTTCACTGTCACTTTGCTTTTGTATCTATCGTCGTAGTGTGTTTAAGTCACTATCTATAGATGTTTCATTATAGTGACCATACCTTGTCGTTTCTGTGACAGTTTTATTTATAAGTAATTATACGAGTTGTGTGTATATCGGTGAGTGTTGCTTGTTTCGCCAGAAGCTCGTAACCTGTAAAAATCTGTGACTACATATGTACCATATGGTAATGTAACCTACGAATGGAAAACAGTTGTTGTTATTTTTATTAATCGGTAACTATCCACTCCACTTTTTAATCGAGACGAATCTTCCGTGCAATATATATCATATATATCTTCAATTTGAGTTACCATGTTTAAAAGCTGTATGCTATTGTCTTATACAATTTTCAATCTGTGTGCTATTGAAGGGAAGAATTTTCTTCAGTTACCATTTGTAAATTATTATCGCTCTCATTGTTATGTTACCTCGTTTAATTGACCCCAGAGTTAATACGTTGTACTCCCATTCCCTATAAAAGTAGAAATGTTACTACATTTTTGTAAAGTGTGCGATGCATAACTTTACAAGACCAGTCTCGTTGCATGCCTGTACAAGTTGTAATTCAGAGGAACAGCCATTATACTAATGTCTTTGTTGGGTCGCTAATTTAATTGTAACTTTATGCCCGGTTAAAATATTATTGTCAGATTAATACAGCACAAAATTTGAAGGATAGAAAGCAGTCTCGTTTTCGAGTGCAACGATGGTCGGCTGTTGCGTTCAGGAGTATACCCAACCCCTCCGTTGATACTCTCCGTAGGGGGGGGGGGGATACTCTCCGTTGATTGATTTTGACAACTATGTATGTGACTTCGCTGTACCACGCTCTTTCTTGTATTAAAAAAAAGACAGTATACTGTGTGTGTGTGTGTGTGTGTGTTGCATATCCGTCTGTCCAGTGTCCTAGGCCTGTGCTTTGTACTATAATGTTTGTACCGACCCACTGGATACAAGTGGACGCAGGCAACAAGAGAGTAGTATAGGTGCGTGTGACAGGCACGCAATAGGAATACGAGTTCGACAGAAATGCTCAGTGTACTAAATTGGAACAGAGACGTATGACAAAATGCAGGTACACTGGTAATTTTTTGTGGAATTCATATCAAGAAGAAATAAAGTTAAAACACACACACAAACACACATTATGCATGGAGGCTGAAGACGATTACAGATGTATCGTCCACTTGAAACGCCTAGATAACTTAGAAGTTAACAAGAATTGTACACCATGGTTATACATAATAAAGTAACTTTGGATATTTCAGAGTTGTGTAAGAGGGAAATTGTGAAGTTATGGTATTCCAAGTGAGGTCAATGTAATGAACTCACTCGTTGTCTGATATACATATATATATATATGTATAAATTTAACATTATAGCTAAATAATATGTTTTACGAATTGTTTCTATGTATTATTCATTATAACTAATGGATCATAGAATTTATTTTATTTTAGTGCTTTCCAGTCACAGCTCGAAAACATGATTGCATGATAATTTCTACGTGTAGCGTAAGACGATAAATTACGTTATCCGCGATGAATTTTCAGTAAACATCGGGTTTTCTGTGGTCTGAGGACTATTAAAAATATCGGTATGGAGAACCATACATGACTTCCATGTTCTAAGATTTATATGTAAAATCATTTTCGAAATGAAATATTTCCATAGAAACTACTTCTTTCTACTTACTGCTTCAGCCTTAACCACAGTACTGTGGTCACTAACGTATACCACCTCACGTTATCGCACTCGATTTTCACTGATGATGGAAGTCGATGGCACTGCCGAAACGTCTGGGTTTGCAGAAAACATTGGTCTACGGCCAAACAGGCCGGGAAGGAATTTTAACAACAAACTACTTATTTGTTGCCGATAACGTAGTACATATATAAAAAATTATCCCCTCCCCCTTCAACTATAATTTTCATTTATAGAAAATTACCCCCACTCTTTTCAACTAGCCTCTTCATTTATAGATATTTCATCTACGTTTCTACAGTGAATTATTAAGATCTTCTTATCAGGATACTTTATTTATCAAAATTAAGTAATTTACTCTTGTTACAACATAAAATGTTGCAGGTAAACTACACCTTTCCCTTAACCAGTCTTCACCAAAATCAATAGGCCTTCAGTTCTTTACAATTCAGGAACGTATGCAAAAAAAAAAATTTGATTCTGTTTGAATGTGCGGCAGTTATCATTCGTCATAAGAAAAATTACCTTTGTTAAAACATAAAGTGTTGCTGGTAAACTACCCCTTTCCCTTAACCTATCTTCACCAAAATGAACAGATCTGGAGTACTTAACAATTGAAGAACGTATGCAAAAAATTATTTGATTCTCTTTGAATGTGCGGCAGGTATCATTCGTCATAAGAAAAATTACCCTTGTTAAAACATAAAACGTTGCAAGTAAACTACCCCTTTCTCTTAACCGAGCTTCACCAAAATCAAAAGACCTTGAGTTCTCTATAATTCAGGGATGTATGCAAAACATGATTTGATGCTGTTTGAATTTACGGCAGTTATCGTTTGTCATAGAAAAAAGTTACCCTCGTTAAAACATAAAACGTTGCAGGTAAACTACCTCTTTCCCTTAACCGATCTTCACCAAAAACAACAAGTATTGAGTACTCTACAATTCAGGGCTGTATGCAAAAAATTATTTGATTCTGTTTGAATTTGCGGCTCTTATCGTTTGCCATAGAAAAAAATCTACACGCAGATAGACACACTTTTCGAAAAATGACTTTCATGTTTTGAGGGTAGTACAATCAGAATCTGCAATTATCTCGAACACGATTTTTTTTGCCATCACCATACTTCCATTTTCTTATGGAACATGGAAGTAAAACGAACAGAAGAAGACTAATTTTGACTTCAGTATACCAAAGTGATAGTACGAATGTAAGTGATTAGAAAGACCTCTGAGAGAATAAAGAGTTAGTTAGTTAATGAAAGTCGTAATCTATAGAACAGTGGTTCTTTTATACAGGAAAGGTCTAGCAGATTAATGAACAAAAATAGTCAGTTATTGGCGAGTGCTACACAACAGGAAATTCCCTAAAAATTTGAAACGTTCCCTTAAACAATTCTCGTGTATTGTATAAGGAGTTACGTGAGGTCTCGGAAGTCTTGTGGTTCGATCCTTCCGTATCTTTAAGTAGAGTATATCGATAAACGGCACACGATAAAGTACAGCATCGGAGTTAAATGTGGAGCGGATAAGAGAAAACATATTGAAATGATGATACTCTAGTGGAGAATGCTTATGTTTAACGCCACTGCGTGTTTGGAAACCAAATTAGGGGTGGGGGTGATGCGTACGATGAGACATGCCGATAAGTGTTCCATTAAAGTAGGTATGCATTGCAAATTGAATTCCGGCCTATTCAACCGCGTCTGATTGCGATGGATTTAACTCGTGTCCCGCAATTTCCAGATTTCATATGTCCTCGTTATAACGTATTTGTCTACACAGCACTGCTGCAGATACGTGTATAATTACAGTTTGAGGGTGCATGACGTATACACGGGGAGATAACTTTACAGGCCATCGTGTGAATCAAGTAGTTGTGGATAACAGCTCTGTAGACATCGTGTAATGTAACGGAGTATAGTACAGTGTATTTGGTTGCGTTTTGTTACTATATATATTTGCGTTTTTACAAACTCGCTGTCAGAAAATATTGAGCCGGTGGATGAAAGTCGACTATTAACGCAAGTGTGCGCGATGGAGTGAGAGGAACAGAGATAAACACATCGTCTGTACGAAGGCATATGCTAACTGTACATATGAAGGACTATTCAGATGGAAAAGTGATAACACATCAGATGGAGAGAAAACATGTTTTTCCGATTATTTAAAAAACGAAGACGATTTTATATAGGTTGTGCTGCCTCTTGCTTGTCAGTCAGCCTCAGTGTATTCGCAGTTCTAAATTTTAGTATTTTTCCGACATTTTTTGCTAATTTCATTTAACACAAACCACAGAAAGCGTACAAAATTATTTTGTAATTTTGTCATTTGAGCGAGTTCGCGATCTGTAAAACATTCGTTCGCTGTCGTGACCGGTGGGATACGTATGTCACCAGTTAACCACTTTGTTCTGGGTACTATACTCACAGTAAAAGCAAGCTCTCGACTCCACAGGTATATGACTATGTAATGGGTTTTACGTAAAAACCTGTTACACTACTCGCCTTCTTAGAGTAACGTTATTTTATTTATATGTAAGTGTCTGCATGGAATAGAATAGTTTTGTATTGTTCCGTTATGTTCCGTAAGTAATCAGCGTTGCAGGAGGTGGTTTTTGTCGCTGCAGTAGGTATTAAATTAACTGTTCTTAACACTCTGCATGCTGTATATAGACGTGCGTCGTTTCTGGTTTTGATTATAAGTCTCGGACGGAGCTGTAGATTGCAACAGGTGATGTGATGTGAGGGGCCGTAAGAAATACTTAATACTATTGTCCTGTCGTCCCGTTAACAAGTCGTATTTCGTCCAATTACAACGTTTAGGATTACGCTGCAGGTTAAATTTTTTCCTTTGTTTGTTCTGGACGCGCATGTACGTTTTCGTGTCAATGCGTAGTCTTGTGACAGTCTCTTCATGTCAGTTGAAACACAGTATGGTGAATTTGACATTGCCGACTAGTACCATGTTTCAGGTCACAATATACAAGTATGATTCCGACTGTGTTAACTAAAAGGGTTTGCCCACGTTACATATAACAGTACTTTAATTCCAATCATTATCTTAGTAATAATAGTGTTGTCTTTTTTGTTTGTTTTAAATTGTACGTCGCTTATTTCGACACGACTCCGTGCCGCGATATATTCTATTTTGCCTAGACAAGATTCTAACTTTCTAACAAGATTGTTTGACGCGCTCAGCTGTCCAGAGCCACACGGGTTTGAGAGGGGTAGGTAATCTGACTACTATTTTTAGCGTACAACATAAACTTAAATATATGTATTAATCTATGTGTTGTATTGATTATGTAATCCCTTAAATTTACGAAGATGTAACATTAAGGATAGGCTAACACAATTATGTGTGTAGGCCAGTAATGACCACATTCTGTTATTACCGAATTTTGTACTCCACGCAGATTATGTAGTTATTCGCAAGTTAATATATTTCGATCTGCGGAACGCTAGACTAGAAAGATACGTCTCGTCAGTACTGGAAATCGTCAGTATCAGTCGCTTGTAAAACTCCAAACTTTCCATATGTAGCCCCATCAGATTCCAAAATGTCTTCTCCTCAGACGAGAATTTTATTAATTTAATTATCAAGTCAGTTTTGCGTAGTACATCCGACGATACATTTGGCAGTTGGTGAACTGTCAAGTTGAATTTCAGATATTTCATTAAGTTACTACATAATTAAAAAGCATCGTAATTATGTGACGTAATTAGTAAGCACGTTTTCGTATCTGAATTATTCTTCTTTCTATGAAACTGCCACACACATGTGTTGCATATGAATATTTATTTAGATCGCAAATATTGCACTTGTAATCGGGGTGTGCGCTATTCGTAGTAGTTTAAATCTTTCTGCTTCGTGGAGCATAGTCGTTGCCACCATTTTGAACAAATTAAAAAAAAATAAACGTTATTACAGAGATAAGTAAAGATTGAATTACGTGTGAATTAAATTTCCAAATTTGGCAATGACGAGAGTCGTCATGTTGAGAGTTTTGTTTTCTCCGACAGGTTGTAAAGGAGGTCATCGTTTCCTTACCACTATACTGCGTCTCTTTAATTTAATTTCGTTCTCATTCTGATCTACTATCCGTGTACAAAATAATGAATTTAAAAAGTTTTGTTTGCTATGCACGAGCGTTATCGTATAAATTGTACGGTGCAACCGTTTTATAAGAGAGAGACAGTGGTGAGATGGAGGAGAGTAAGGTACATGTTGTGTTGTGTGTATGTAAGGACAATTAGGATAAGTACCTGCTAGTTTTCCAAATATTGTTGATTAGCTACTTAATTCATTTTGTGGAGACTTGGTTGGTTTTCATAACTGCGTAGAGGAATAACGTTAACTATACAAGTATGTATATATTACTTAAGGTTGTGTCAAGTTTAAAATCATGTAAACTGTGAAATGTACTCAATAAAATAGGTATATTTCTTCTTATAAGATTCTGTGTGTGTCTTGATTCCCTGCCTCCTCCACTCCGATTCATTCCTTGTAGTGTAGGTCTGTAGATTTCAAAGTACTTCCAAGACATAATAATAATATGTTTAGAATATGGTGTAAACGTGTCTTGTAGTTATAATTACTTGATGCTGGATCCGTAAAAACAAACAGCAGCTTTTAAAAATAATCTATAATAACCAAATCTGAAAAATAGACATTTGAAATGTGAAATTGAGTAGAAACTATTTCGGTTACTTGTGTTTATTCTTTGAGCTTTCCTACTTTACATAACTCAAATTTCGATAGATAAAACAGTTTGTCGCAGACACGGTCATCATGGGTTGTCTGACAACGTGGCATTTCACACAAAATTATACGACTCGCACACATTTTCAGTAACCACACCGGCAGTTGTTGGAACAACAAAATCACTTGTGAACGTGTATGAACAATTCGAAACGAACTTACTGAGAGGAATGTGTGATCATTGACGTATTATATCATCGCCATGATATTAGTTCAAAGAGAACATTTATGTTGTGGCTAACGTTATTCTACCTTTTTTAATATTTTCTCCAAAAATGTTTTTTACCAAGTGTTCTTTCACTAAACGTTCACTTTACTAACAAACCGCAATTTGTTTATAAACCATTGCACTTCCATTGTTACCGTGCGTCTGAACCATAAGTGAGTATTGAACAAGGATTTCGATGATTATTATATTATTTATATGCGTAATATTATAAGCTTACTTTCTTATATTTGGTACTTTTTTAAAGTCCTTAAGCGATAAGATTTACGTACGGTTGGACTATGGTGCCAGATGAACTCTAAAAAGAGGTAGCGTGTCGGTATTGTGATGTGACCGTTGTTTATGGCCTCCCCGTTCTCGATGAATCAGTTGAATATACAAACGTAAGGTAAATGTGAAATTGTTGAAACTGTCTCGCTGTAACGCCCAAAAATGATTGTTCCGAGCACGTTATGTCCAGTGAGTTGTGTTAATTCTATAGTACGCGTATGTTCCAGTCTGAGCAGTTCAGTGGGAGTTACTGTGACGTCACGAAAGCACATATATTTGCTGTGTAGTATATGTAGTATGATAGCTTTACTTTTGTTGGGCACATTAAGATAAAACCGGAATATACGATTTTGGTTATTCCTTCCAACGTATCATTTTTATATCTAATATTTCATCATAGCGTCATGAGGTTTCATTAAGCGTAAATAGTGTAAGTGTAAGGTTTAGTTAGGTTAGCTATCGCTATCCCTTCTATTCCCTTGACATTTCCCCTTAGCATTATTTAAAAATGTAGTGAGCAAAGTTGCGTGTAACATAATTATGTCGCGTTACTTATGATTGGTAGGTAGATTTTGTGTTTTGTGTATACTGTATTCCAATAAGAGTTTAACGATAATATATTAAACGAAAGTGCTGCGTGATGTCGTTTGCACATCTAGTTGGTTGGATTCACAAGACACCAATCTCAGGTTGATATATATGGCTCACAATTCCGTGTAATTGCAATCAAAGTGTTACATAAGAGGCATAATGCATAAGAGGCTCTTAACGTAGCGGCATTCTCAATTCTTTCGGACAGTGATTGTTAGTTTTATTGCTGCGTCCAATGAAATTATTTTATAACAATTAACAATTAACGATAATGTGCTTATCGAAAAAACCAAAATTGATTAATAGCTATATAATTCCATCGTTGGTTTGCATAGCAGTAAGGTCAAAAAGATATTTTGACTTGGCACCACCACGTAACACTTGGGTGGAGTATTTAAACGATGTTGGGAACTAAATCCTGCAAGTGTGATGTCACTACCATATAATATTTTTGTCATGTTCTGGCAGAAAATAAAAATAAACAAGGACACTATAACCTTTAGATTTAAAAATATGCCAATACGTTTCGATTTCAAAGATTTAAACATTTTCTGGGAGCGACGCCAACATTATTTCATTAGGCAGACATTCACCTATATCTACAATAATCCTCTACAGTCCACTGAAGAAGACTGGTAAAGATAATATTTGTTACTGTTAATATTTGAACAAACTATAAATAACAATGCGGGTATCCTCCATGCAGTTAAAATCTATTTTCAGCCTTTCTGTTCCCTGGCTCTGTTACTCTTATGTATTTTATGTTTTAACAATTTTTTCACTGGATGTGTTGTCATCGCAGCGTCGTTATGTAGGCCTATTTTTGTTTTACGATTAAGTGAATACGATCTGAGAGAAATCGAGAGTGTCACGTTTTTCAGGCCGATGTCCTTAGAATACGTGTTCAAGATAGTGTAAGTGGTGCGTACATTTAAAATTTTAAGTTAGTGAAAGAAAAAATTTTCCTGTTCTAGTTTTCCGGTGGAAGAAGGCTGGGTGATCCAGCATCGGTAGAGTGAGGCGTAGGCAGTAATCCAAGGTTAGACGACCACATTCCCCTCCACGTCGATTCTGGCCAAGCCCACACGCTGCTGAAGCTCTGCCACCGTCCATCACGTGATTATTCTGTACATTATTTATTGGCAAATCGAGATACCCGTTTAATAGAAGTAAACATGTTTGAGGTAGGTTTTTTGACGGTTTTGTAAAGTGATATATGAACGGAACGCTCAGTCCGGTTTATTATTAGCAAACACACTGTACTTGGCTGGTAACGCGAAACCTTGTATTTACTGTCAGCTTTTGTTACTCAAACGTGCCCCATGTGTGTTTTTTGATCTTCGTATGTACGGTGTGAAAGTATTAAATATAACTGAGACTGTTTTAAGTATAGTTGGGAGGGGATTATTTCTGTGTCCGTTATTCGTGATCTTGTTCGTTTGTAGTTCTGTAAATAAGTAATTGGCAGTTGTGTTTTTTCGTCTCCACTGTTGTCTTTTGTTAGGGTTTCTCCTAGCAAAAGCTCGTTTCTTCTAGCCGAGAGTTCGTTGACTGGCAGAGTTATACACGTAGAGTCAAAGATTTGAAATTGTGTGAGCATGTGTATATGGATATAATTGATTAATTTTTATTTTGCTTCACTCTTTTCATTGCGGAGCGCTTAATCTGTGAGGGAATAATATGCATAATTACTTGAGTTTGTGCGCACGTCTTACCAATACCTACCGTTTTAACCTCAATAATATCTCGACATTCACACAATATTCGAGATACAATCGCTTTATTTTAGACTTTAGAACATATGTCGTACTGAATACAACAGATAAATTAATACAGAAGACGGTGACAGTCCAGCATCGTTGCCGTCTAGATTACTAGACAAATGTAATCAGTCAGATGGTTCACGTTTTCCAGTAAGTTTTTATCGTTTGTACGCCAGTGTATAAAACAGGTTCATGTCACGACATTCGCACAATGTTCGAGAGTCGCTTTATTTTAGACTTTAGAGCATATGTCGTACTGAATACAACAGATAAATTAATACAGAAGACGTTTCGTTCTGCAAGGATGATGATAGAGTTTCGATAAAAATTCATATGAAAGTGTGCGCGCATCTTAACATATTTCGTTACATTTGGTACATTCTTCTCCTTTTGAACATTGGAAACTCTGTACTGGCAAGAATAAAACAAGGAGTCATAAATTATGTATATAGTACTATTGAGTAGTAAGCAACTATTATAATACAGTTAAAAACAGTATGTAGGAATAAGACATAAGGTGAATTTTATATAATTTATATTAAGTAAAACTTTATGGGTGTAAACTTTTTGAAAGTAAAAGAATATTCTCTAGTTTATTACAAATAGGTTCTGTCGTTATAGCGGTTCTCATGAAAGCAACATAGACAAATGAACTAGACAACTCGCTTTCAGTAGCCAGTCTTGTGCTGGGCAACACGACATACAATCGTTTTGGTTTCACTTGACAACCAGAAATAAACGCGATTTAAAACTTAAATTTTAATTTTTAAAATGTATGACGTATGCTTACTGATTTGCATGCAAAAGAACTTCTTTAAGTAATTCGTTTATAGCTAATATATGTTTCCCCGAAAGTTTAGAATTCTTTTGCACCTGTATTGCGTGCATCCAACAGTCGTTTTTCATCTTCCGCGAGTTGTAACTTAGAAGTATATTTCTACTTCTTTTATAACCTCTGATGTGTATTTATAGTCTACATGGTGTTAACAAAAATTTCAAGTATTCGGTAACGTAGGACTGGTAATTCTAGATTGCGAAAGAATGGATTCAGATGTTTTTATTTATTAATGGCTGTGTTGTGCAGCTGCCTAAGGCTGTTAGATCAATGCTGATTGGATTGAAGGGAACCATTGGGTAGAGAGCTGTGTATATATTTACTATTCTTGCAAAGAATATTACGTCATCGAGATCCGCTTAAGGGGATACGCCACTATCTATAGGTCATTTTTCAAATTTTTTACATTTTTCAAAAGTCATATTTAATGATTGTACATTTAATTCTGAACATGTATGTAAAATTTTATGCCAATCTGATGATTTTTTCATTGATTTTATCATAAAAATGTAAAACATTGCGTTTTACGATTTTGAGCAATTTCGCCACTACTTGAGTTTTAAGCTACTATTTGTTTAAGCGTTAAAAGAGGGCCTTAAGTACTCGATGTGAACAGAAATTGTGATTATTAAATGGGTGCACACTCCATCAAGTAAGTCTGTTGGCGCCCATGTTTATGGGGCTCATGGAATGCAATCATCTTCAGGCTGGTTCTTGACTTAAAAAGGTCGAGAACCACTGGTTTAGACGGTCTTCGTTCATTGGGCTTGTAGCAAAAAGGCAGCTACTGGTATATATTCTGTACTTACAAATTATTATAATTTACGATTTTCACAAAGTTTTGTAAAATGTAACACCATAGTAACATTTGATGTAATTATTACTTATTGATGTGTATTAAGAAAAATTATTTTGTAACCTATATTAAATCGATCCCAAAGAAAAAGACAGGAAGTGAGGAAATGTGTGAGTAGTAGTACAATACAATAATAACAAAAATGTACAATGTAAACTAACAAGGTTACAGTGACTGATATAAAACTGGTCAAGTCTGTGAGTATCGTACTATTATTGATTGGTCCTAAGTAAGAACACCATACTGTCTATTAAATTTATTGTCGACAAAAGCCATCAGATGTATTATTATAATGAAAAAATATTTAATGTTACAAATTATATAATATTATATTAACGGATAGGGATTTCATACGTAGATCGCTATAAAAAGCGCCTTCGGTTAACCGTTGATTGAAGACTGCTAGTTAAACATCACCAAAAAATTTGCAGCAATTTGAAGCGATATCCTTAGAGTCGTTTTCAGGAAAATTCTAAAAAAATAAATGTCAGAAGAATAAAATGAAGGTGGCTTTGTTAATTAAATTAAATCTATTAGACTTTTGTGCTTTTGAACCTGATATTAGACTACAATAAATAAAAGTAAATGTAATTTACATTTGTGGCAATTAATTATTTAATTGTGTTTGCCGTGCCCCACGATCTTGGAGCGCCATTAATACAATGTGCAATTAATTAAATTGTGAATTAATTGAATAATTACTATAATTATTTATAGATTAACAAATGATATCCTTGATAAGCCTCGCGATTGGTATCGCCATTTACATTGATATCAGTTAACAATTAATATTGTGAATTCAATTAAATCACTGAGCAAAAAGACTCTTAGAAAATTACTTTATGTTTTCAAAGATTAATTTAAAATGTGGGTTATCTGCAATAATGAACGCATGTGTAAAATCAACTTAAATAACTAATTTATTATTCATTCATAAATTTATAATCATACATATAAAAACGTCGTTGCACCTGTAAATACATACATATTTCAAATAAACAAGTTCTAGTTTAAATATTCGCTGAAAAAGACATACATACATAAATCATAGAATACAACAATTCAAATACTAATTATTGATGCGATCATTAATCCCAGATAGTCTTTGTTAACATATTCGTTATTTATAACTTTTAACTCTAATTGTATTATTTCTTTTATGAATTTGCTAACTGCTATAATTTTTATTGTTCGACAAAGCTTTTCGTCATTACTGACATCTTCAGGTCTTAAACAACATGTGAAAATTATAGCAGTTAGCAAATTCATAAAAGAAAGTAATGACGAAAAGCTTTGTCGAACAATAAAAATTATAGCAGTTAGCAAATTCATAAAAGAAATAGTAAGGATGGCATACGAAGAATAAAACATTCTAATTGTATTCATTACATTTATTTATAACTTCCCAGGGTAGGAATTCTTTGAAAGAATCAGGTCAGTAGCAGTTACTTAAAGTAGTAAATTAATAATGGTTACTTGAGTTTATAGAATATCCGTTTAGTGTCCAGCGATGTCCGGTCCTTGTGGTGATGAAGACAGAAAGACACATCTTGTTGACTGCCGTCGATAGCACAAACACTTGTATACACCCACGATCACTCGCGTCGAAATAGAGTTGTGTAAATAAGTAATGGATTTTGTGTTAGTTTGAATAATTCATTCTACAATGAGTGTTGTATGTTCATTTTGCAACATTAATGTTTATGTCCGTTCGTCACTTATTTCACTTCCTATCAATGTATATATGATTAGATTAGTTAGTTCAAATGTTTCATGTTCTATTATGTTTAATGTGATTTAGTAGCACTGACTAATTGTAAGTTCGTCTATTTTGTACAATACACAAGTAATGATATTTGAACGTGTCGAGATTGTATTGTTCACTTTGATTGATTACTACACGAGTCCGTTAAATCGCACATTGAATTCCATTACTAGAAAATCACTAAGTCTGAATATTATGACATGACGATTTCACTAAGTCTGTTACTTTTTAAGTTTAAAATATACTAGCTTCCGAAAATTAAGATATACTAGCCGCAAGATTTAGATATACTAGCCGCTTGAAATTTAAAATATACTAGCCTCGTCCCTGTGTTAGACACATAGTTTTATCAGTTTGTCCCTACTCAAATTTTGTCTTCTGCACTGTCCACGCCTTTTCTTACTTGTGATAGGTCAGCTCATAGTTTTCTCGGAATACTTCGTCCCACTACACCAGGGCTTTTTGGTATCTATCTCCTGATACGCCTTTTGCTTTTGGTTGCTATAGAAACTGTCCTCTCCACCGGTGTTCTTCGCAAGAGTTGTATTCTGATATGTTGCCAGACATCCCCAGATTTGTCCTGTTCGAACGTTGACCTATTTCGCAGAATTTCTAGTTATTATACGCCTGTCGATCACTCTTTTGTGTGAGGTATACGCAGTGTTTTTCTAAGTTCCCTTCATCTGTTCTCAGGTTTTTCGGAAGTATTGTTCTCTCTTACACCCCTTTTTTGTAACTATTAATAATTCTGGACATATGTTAGCTGGTGAAGTCACCCTGACTTTCTACTCGTAAATTGCGTCTGACACTTAGACGTTACCTCCAGCTGTGTAGCTTGGTTGGAGTCCTGTCCATTCTCCACTTCACACATTGTTTCTGAAAGTGCTGTACGTACGCTCCTTTGTAAACATCTTGTCCCCTTTTTTTTTGGAGTACCTCGTATTCTGACGTAACCTGACCGAACGTATGCCTTAATTCCCAGTACACGTGTGAGTGTCCTCGCCTGCTTTGTCTCGGCTGTTGTGGGTAATAATTTTTAGCTAAACTTCCCCTGTCATCTCGTACATCCAATTTCTATAGTTGAGTAGAACTTAACGTCTTCCTATTGTGCTGTTAGCGACGTTGCTCTGACATCTTCACATTACGTTTTATTTATTGCGTCGACTAGAAGTCGTTGACAACTTCGTGTGAACACAATCCGTCTAGGAGAAAATTTGAAATTTTTAAATTTTTGCTCGTTACAAGACTTCTCAGATACATTCATAGTATCATAAATAGTTATAAAGCTTTCGATAATGGTCATTTCGAATTTTTGAACCTGAAAGTGGACGTTTGCGATTGAATATCCAAATCTGAACAGTCACGAATACAAACTTTGACGAATTGAAAAGTATTCACGAAGATGTTCTTTTTTCACGTATTTCGTTAAATGTCTTGTTTAAATTTTCGACGTACATAAATCTACGGTAAGTATTAATGCTAATTTTTACGCGTACGTTAGCGTTAAGTGCTGCTATGAGTTAATATGTGTTTTTAAAGACACTCGGAACCCAGAAAAAGTAATTTGTGGTTGAGATAATATGTGTATTTTTGTATTCTGTACGCACAGAAAAAAAAGCATAATACCAAACAGTGGTCTATGAAATTTGTATGTAATAATGTACAAGAAAGTGTCTATTTAGTATTTTTTAAAACTGTTGTATGCATGCGCATGAGCTTCAGAGAAATAAATAGCGAGGGAGAGACTTTTAGTTGCCTTGTTACAAGTGTTAAATAGTGTTTAGGCTATCAACGAGCGCCGTGGAGTAAACGAGTGAAAACCATTCATTAAGGTCAGATTAATTGTGGGAGAGAGTATGCGTAGAGCGCTAAACACACAATGTGTATATTGTGGACGTTGTAAAGTACATATTAGTACAGTCACTAAAGGAAAAAAATTCAAATTAAGTGGCTCTACGAGATTTTTTGCATAAGGCTAGATAAAAGGGTGAGAAACAATTTTAAAAAAAGTTTACAAAAATTCTGTCGCGGGTTTTCGAAAAAAGGGAGGGCGAAGGTACAAACAATTAATTTTTCGTGATTATCTTACAAAATAACAAATTTACGAAAAAAAGACAAATTACAAAAATTAAAGAGCATAAATTCTCTACAAAAAAGCTATTTATCATGTTTTTTGTCAGGCCAATGCTTTGTGAGAAAAATGGAATTGAAATATTAGAAAAAAATTGATTGTCGGAGTCCGCCCCGATGAGCGGGAAGGCTATTTTTTTTCTGACATTGCAACATACAAATTTTAATAAAATCCGTTATAATAGTCGTAGAGACAAAAATCAAAAAGCATTTTAAAGCTAAATGTTTGTTCTTTTACATAAAATAAAAAGAAAATAATTAAAGTATTAATAAATACTTGAAATAAAGTAATAACTTTTTTGTTTTTTATTTTTTTCAACTAATCATAAAAATATTAACAATTTATTACAAATGTATTTACATTTAAAAAAACTTAACAATATGAACTTTACATATTATATAGGTCTTTGAAAAAAATAATAAAAAAAAATGTTTAAACTTGCTTTTCTTAAAGAGAAAAAAAAATAAAAATTTTCTACTTTTTAGTCATACTTTAATTAAATTATTATCATACATTGCATAAGTTTAATTAGTAGGTTAATTTGGATTTTCAAAGATAACATTATATATTGAAATTTCTCATATATTTATAAAATACAAACAAATTTTTATTCAAACTTTTACTGTACAGAGTAATCAAATAGTGAAGTTTTTGATTATTGAAATACAATTGTAAATTAACAAAACTTTTTTCTTGTCGCTTATATACATTTTGAATAAACATTTTACATAAATATGTTATATTTACATTTGAAGTTTATTAATATTTCATTTACTTAATTAACTATCACAATTTTCATCAAATGTTTTTATGAGTTTTTATTAAAGATTTCTCATTCGATCCATCTCTGATAATGCATCATTATTGCAAGGTTTTCTTCCAGTTAATTTGGAGTTGTCCAATTCTTCGATCCTAAGTCCATCGAGAGATCTAACTCGGCTAAGGCTGACATACGCTTGACCTTCAGCAAATAGCTTTGGACCCAGATAAACAACTGCGTAGTCCACAGTGTTGCCTTGCATTTTATGGACGGTTGATGCCCATGATAAACTTAACGGCAACATTCGTCGTTCAGCAGTTCCGTGGCTGTACAGGGGAGGAAATTGAATGGCTTTTGGCTGTATTACGTGAGAGCCGTCTCTGCCAAAGTCTATTCGGACTCGTTCTCGTACAGTTGTCCTCTACGGAAATGTGGCCAAATGATTTCAGTCACGAATCCTATTGCTCCATTGACAAGACCTCTGGATACATCAATGTTCGATCGCAGCATGACTTTTGCTCCAACGAATATTTCCAATTCCTTTGACAAACCTCCAGTGATGTTAATGTCATTCGGTATGATAGTATCCAAGTGGGCATCATCTCTCAATGGTCGAGTGGCATCCACGAGTTGATCTTGCGCTCGAATCTTGAAGATTTCAGTGCCTTTGCTTCTAAAGTGCTCCAGTACTTTCCTGTTGTGATCATTAACTTGTAGATTGGTCGGGTAAATTCGCAATGCTCTTTCTATTGTAAATTCACCATCCATGTTGGTGTTAACTTTGTCCATCAATGAAGCTATGTGGTTTGCTGTGAGTTCTCCAACTCTAAGCGCATTTAGAATGTCGATGAATGTTGTATCAGCATGTTGTCTCATGTTCTCCTTTAATTCAACTAGTGTTAACAGTCGCCAAAAGTGCGTAGCTGGAAGGAAACGTTCTGGCTGTTGGAATACTTGTTTTCCTCTTACTGGTGGTAGCTGCATCAAATCACCAAATACTAAGATATTGATACCTCCAAAAAAGGCTCCATGTTGTTTTTCAGTTGTTTCAGGCGTGAGTCGATCATGCAAAGCATTTCGTATGGCACCATTGAGATCTCATCTATGAAGAAGAACTCGATATTTTTCCACTCCTGTCGCATCAATCTGAGATAGTTTCCACTAAGCATTGGCATATCACGAACGTTTTTACCATTCTTTTGAACAGGTAATTTTAGTAATGAGTGTAATGTTAAACCACCCACTAATCGTGCTGCAACGCCAGTGAGGGCACCAAATTTCACAGCCTGTTTGCTATAGCATCGATTAACCTGATTCTTGAGCAGATTGAATAGGAAAGTTTTTCCAGTTCCAGCTTGACCTGTTATGAAGAGCCGTTCACGATGTGAACTTCCTTCCAGTTGATTGCGAATACTTTGAATGATGTTCTGGAAGATTTCCCGTTGACCAACATTCATAGCCTGACATGTCTGTTGGAATTGCACATCATCCATCTGTTGCTCCATAACTTCTTCAATTTCTTCTTCCATTTCGATTGGTTCTGCGTCGAGAATATCGAAGGCATGAATTTGGTTGAAAGCATTCTCAAGTTGTCGATCTCGTTGACGAAAAGTTTCCATGTGCTCACTAGTTGTTTTCAAAGTTTCTTCTCGAGCTAAGAATGCTTCTCTGGTAGAGTTAAATCCTTCAAGCAGTTCTTGTTCAGAACGGTATGGCATATATTGAAGGAGAAGACTGTAGTAGATGTTTTCTGGATCAGATGTAGCCATGAAGTATGGAACTCTTACGACTGCAGGTGCATTTCTAACTGACATTTTGCTATTTTCAATCAGAGTTATCAATTGCTTCCTTGTCTGAAGTGGTATATCGTCGTAAGCGTCCTGGTCTATAAACAATCTTCATTGTTTTCCTGTCTTTTAGCATAATGCGGTTGGAATGTCATTGCGAATTCCATCAAGGTCATGTTATTAAAGTCATAAGTTGGATGCTCAAGTAGACGTTTTTCGTAACGCTCGAAGATGTTGGCGCAGTATCCAGTTGCTTGGCCAGATTCATCAAACTGTAGAATTTTGTATCTTTGTTCAGGCTTACGAGTGTTCAGGAAAACGCATTGTTTCGAGCTTTCCCGTAAGTTGAGGTGGCACAACCTGAAAGCGCATTCACACGCTGAAACCTGCGTTCGTTCATCAGACGCATGCAGATTTTGAATATCCTGCGGGATATGTTAGTTTCCTCGCGACGAATTTGCTGGATTGCTCGCGCTATACTTGCATTTAGCTCTGTAGTTTCCGTTTTTGATATGTACTTAGCGATGTAATATGCTATCGACTCATTCGATCCACATGGTTGAATATCCATATTGGCTTGCCATAGCTTGAGAAGCGTTCGATTGTAGTTGTTAACCCAACGATCTTCCTGCCGACGCTTTAGAAGGCATATTCTTCCACCGTTGCGAATGAACTCATCTGACGAGTGAGTGATGATGGGAGTTTCTGTGCACGTTTGTCTTGGAAAGCTAAATCGACAAGTTGTAGCCGTGTTGTTTTTTTGACATGTAGGTGTGTGATGATGTACTTGGCATCTTCTTACGATGTTATACAGTTCATCGTCATTTGATGGCATTTCACACGTACAAACTTCATCGAGTACGCGGATTCCTTCAGGTGTCTCGAACGATGGATGATTTTCAATCCATACTACCATGTGAAGATGTGGACTTCCGCGATTCTGGAACTCGATGCGCCACCAGAAATCTTTAAGTTTTCCACCAAAGATTTGGTCATTACTCCGTATGAACTTCACCAGTGCTTTGACTCGTATCATGAAATGTCTGCTCACGATTACTGGATATTGTTCGATAAGTCGTTGGGTTGCATGTACATCCAGAGAACGTGGATCTTTGTTCGGTCTACCATCAGCTATCAAGAGAGCTCTTTTCATATCTAACCAATGTATCTCATTGCAGCTCAAGGTAATGAAGTATGTTGGCGGACCAAGGCATCTAATTTGGGCGATGAGTTCATTTAAAGCCGCTCGCTAGTAAGCTGATGATCCTCTTAAAATTTTTTATGTGAACATCATCAACCATGCCCTCTTGTCCTTCAATTTTTCGTCCACAAGCTGTTATCGTTGACTTGAGACGATAATATTCAAACATGGATAGTGCGTAGAAGAGGTAATCATTTCGTTGGAACCGTAAATCGCTGCCTAAAAGTCTGCCTTGAAAGTAGTCCAGTGGTGTGATTTTAACTTGTCGAGACTGCTTTAATCCAGTTATGCCATATGGAAAAAGAAAGAACCACGCTAATTCTTCTGCTTTCAATTCATGCTCTACGTTGACAATGTTGTCACGAGTCTTCCTTCGAATTTCATTGACATTTTCATGAACTTCGAGTTCATCTTCAACATCTGGTTGTACACAGTCGATTGGAGCCATTAGTGATGTTTGAATTGCTATATTTTCAGATTGTGTTTGTAGCAGCTGTGTTAAATGGATTTGTTGTTGTTGGATTTCCACTTCTTCTTGAGTATGCAAGTCTTCTATGACATCGTTTTTGATATGAACAGAAATGTAGTCAATGGTATCTGAATATTTTTAGATCCTGTTACTTTCTTGCATATGCGTGCAAGTTCTTCCAATGTATCGCACTCAATCACGCATGCTCTACCATTCAATCCAGCTCTTGATCCTTTCGGTCCACAAGAGTGCGAGTCTGTGAAATAGAACTTGTCGTCATAATTCATAACTCCATAATAATAATATGCAGCTGCTATCAGAATGCCGGCACTATGAGTTTCAAATAGCTGCGACAAAGCTTCACGAACCATAAGTCCGGCATTTCCTCGATTCGTAAAATCGTGTAGGCTTCCAAATAGAAGTGGTTCTTCATCATATTCTATGGAGAATGATTTTTCATACATGATGAAATCATGCTTGACAACGTCAAAGTTACGAGTCAATAAATAGCCGCCTTCTATGAGGTATGCATTCTCTTGTTGTTCAGTGAGAGTGTGAATCGTTGTACACATATTATCGCCTTCAATTATATTCCTATCCAAGGTGTTGGTAGTCCACGTGCTCGGTGAGATTACAGAAGCTCTAACGATGTTTGTCAACACCATTGCACAGCACTGAACTTCTGCATACGGTGATGTGAAAATTTCCATATTACCTTGATGCCACTATGCTCTCAAAATTCTTGAAACTTCATTGATTGAAATGTAAAAACTTGTTTGTTGTGGCTCATCGTGGACTTCGGTGGTTTCTTTTTCTATTTGTTCTGTGATTCTTATCAATGATCGCTCGTCGAGTTGAACGTTGTGATCGATTGTGACATCACGATATAGTGGGTTGTTATCAAGCAACCAATGTATCGCATCGAATACTCGAGTACGAGATATTGAAAATTCTCGTATTACGTTTAAGTTTTCAAGACATTCCGTAACAACTACGATACCAGAATCTTCCACCGATCTAGGTAGCATATGTGGTAATTTCTCGCTGACTTCAAAGATGTCTTGAGCGAATAGGATTGCTTGTCCTTTGAAGCCATACTGTCCATACGAACCATCGAATTTGATGATTTTGACGAATGGTATTATTCGTGACAGTAATCGTTGTTCCGATTGCGAAAGTTTCTTAATACAGTTTGGAATTGGTCCCGGTTGAAGATTGTTCCAATAAGCCTTTGGCGATGCTGTGGTTTTGCGGCTAGATACGTGACTTTTACAGCGATGACAAAGTAGTAATTGATTTTTTTGTTTCAATTCGTTTGGCAGATATGATGGCTTTGTTGCTGGAAATCGGAATGTTGCAATTTGTTGGTTTGGATAGCATCGTTTGAAACAGATTTCACAATACTGTCACAAAATTTGTTGATTGCCTTCTCGAATTGTCTACAACTGGCATTTAAAACCTGATGTTGTTGACGAATATGTTCCAAGCGAATTTCACGCTGTTCGGGTGTCTGCTGCCGGTATTGTGATTGGCGTTGTCTTTGAAGTGCCAATCGAGCTGCACGCTGTTTTGGTGTTTCGGCAGCTCTTCGTTGCGCTTCGTATTGGCTATGTGAATCTAATCTTGCACGCTTTGCTTCATTATTTTCATATGTCTTTTTGTCCAGATATTTCTGCCGCTTTTTCTCTAACCGCCTTTTTCGCTGAGTCGCTGTTTCTTTCTTCATTGTTATAGGCAATAGAATCGAAGACAATTACCTGAAATTGAAGAATTGTTCTTGTAGATGGTATTTTTACTTGCTTTTTTCGATATACTAACCTTTGTGATGGTCAATTAACCTTTTCGCTGCGCCATAGATGTGAGCGGTAACGCACTGCCCGTGCGCTATACTTTCGGTAGTGGCGTGTACACACACTCACTACTTTCGGTATTCAGCCGTTCACAGAATTCACTCAGAAGTATTTGAAATGGCCGATTCAGCTCTATGTTGAATGTTATTTGTATATAGAACAATTGTTCAAAAGTATATAGAACACGTGGTTTTGTGTTACAATACATGTATTGGAATATTCCTATATTATTATAATAACTACGTGAATAGAGATATACGATACAAACACAACAAAAACTGGTGCTCTCGTGCAACTCAACGCGCCTCCGAACACAGGAACAGAAAAAAAAACAAGAAGACGGCGAAAGAAAAACAGAGGCGACGCACACACGCAATATGGCGGTAACCGCTAGAGCTGCTGTTCGACGACGAATGGCGTGTTCTTCGCCTCGTCTTGTGCGCGTCTCTTCTTCCTCTCGGTAAGTCCCCCGCGCACCACTCGGCGAGAGAACCGGCGTCCGCTCGCACACACGCATAACTTATAGTCGAGCAGTCGCCATATTACAGGTTACTATATAGCTTTATATATTATTATTATCATACATTCCATCATTGCATATTTGCATACATACATACCCTAGAAATACATACATTGCATAAGTTTAATTAGTAAACTTATGCAGTATTATATTATATTATATTATTATCATACATTATTATTATACTATTGTTATCATTATTATTATATTATTGTTATCATTATTATTATCGTTATTATATTATTATTATTATTATATTATTATCATACATTGCACAAGTTTAATTAGTAAACTCCCGTACCAATTTTTTTTTAATTTATTTATTTTAATTTTATACCTCCGCACCCCCAATTTTCACCCCTTTCGTGGGATGTTCGCAAAACGGCTATACCTCCGCATAGCCGTTTTCCAGATTTTTCATTTTTCACCCCCGCACCCTTAATTTCCACCCTTAATGTACCCCCTACGGGGGGATATTTGCAAAATTACGGTGGAATATTGTATTGTCATCCGACCTTAGTAACTGTGCAAAATTTCATCAATAGGTTATGTCAGGAAGTGTGTTAAATGAAGGATGCAAGATTCCAAAACAAACAAGATTGTGAGTTAAAGAAAAGCAAGTAAAAATTAGTATTGATTTATTGGCATAAAATAAGGGAGTTTTAAAATTTATAATTTTTTTGAGTTCGCAAGTAAGCCTATACATCATTTTCTTAACTTAAAATTTCTACAGAACTTTTCAAAATAAATATTTTTTAACAAAATTATGAACACGTATTGGCCAAAGTGTCTTCTATAAGACTGCGGTGTAAAGAATTGTTAAAATGTAGTTAAATTTAAATAAATGTAACTTTTATTAATAAATGTAAAAATATGTCCATTGCGCGTATTAATATTAATAGTTTAAAAATTAAAAAAAATATTAAAATGTAACTATTGTACGTAAAACTACAATATTTGAGGGTTCTCTTCTACATAGTGAGAATTTATATCCGTGCATGGGCATAAAAAGAACAGACCCTGAAAGTTGAAGAATTTTAGGGAGAGCGAGGACAGCTGGTACATGCGCCATACAGATATTGAATTAACGCAGTTCGATATTGAATGTTCCGTGAGTTCGATACTATTTTTTATATTGTATTTTGCTGGAAGTTTAATTTTATGTTTTAAGATTTGTGTTAGTAATTTTGATATTTTATAATTTGGTGCAGTTCTAGCGCAAATGATCTTTTGTAATTGCAAAAAAGATTGTGGAAAATTATGCAGTTGCAGAAAAAGTGGATTGTACTGTGATCCATCGGCTTGTTGGAAACTGTGAATTTAATTTGTGCACAAATTTTTCAAATATTGTGTATGATGAGGGAGAAATAGAAATAGAAGACTTGACTTCTGAATCTTTTCAAGAAATTGGAGAAGAAATCGATTTTTAAATATATTTATCATTATAAAAATAATTGTTATAATTAAATTTTATAAATAAATAAATGTACTAAAAAGTTATTTTCCACCTTGATAATTGTGAAAAATTCCGAAAAATTGAAGAAAAAAACGATATTTTAATAATTTTGTAAATCATAATAAGTTATAAGTAAATATTTTATAATTTGTATAAATAAGAAATGTGTTTTAAAAGTTATTTTATTGTCAGAAATATTCAATGATTCGAAGAAAAACTATTTTTGAATATATATATATATATATATATATAGTATTATAATTTATAATTATATTACATCAAGATGGCGAAGGCTGAAGGTGAGAGAACAGCAACTCTCGAAACATGTTCCAAATAAGGAAAAGAACATCTTGAGGTAATATAATTATAAATTTTAAATACTTTATATATATCAAGAAACGAACTGTAGCAGAAAGTGATTGAATATATATATATATATATATATATATATATATATATAAAGTGCATTTTTTAATAACATTTGTATTAATGCGTAATAAATAAGTAAAAAATTATACATGGGCTAATAATAAATACATGAATGAATAATAATGAGTTTTTAAACTTATATTCCTGAAAAAATTGCATCTCTATTAAATAAACATGTATTTTATGTGAAAATCTACCTTGTGAAAAATTTGGCCAACTTTGAATTAATGTTTCTACTAAAATTATCGCCCTGATAAAAAATGTTAATAATCTTTTTTATGAAGGCTTTTATGCTCTTTCTTTTTGGTATTTTGTATTTTTCTCATAAATTTAATATCTTTTTAAGATAATCACGAAAAATGAATTTTTTGTACCTCCCCCTCCCTTATTTCGAAAACCCGCGACTGAATTTTTGTAAACTTTTTTTAAAATTCTTTCTTACCATTTTGTCTAGCCCTATGCAAAAATCTCGTAGAAGCCACTTAATTTGCAATTTCTTATTTTTTTTCGGCTTCAGTGACTGTACTATATGTATAAGTTGGGAAGAATCGGTTTTTGAATTCGTTTCTTTTGTTGAAATATGTAACGATTCATTATCACCTCTTCCGACGGTGATGTGCTGTAGTCGATTCATAATAAACAGATTTTTGTTATAGATTATACATGCGTAAGTCTGTTTGCTCATAAGTGTCGCGACTAGGATAAGTCAATTAGATGATTTTGATATCTTAGTATCATACATTAATGTGTATCGAATGAAGTAGTCTTGAAAATATAACAACACGACGAAAATAATAAAATGAAACAGCCTGTCATGTGGTTGTTTTTTTAATTATACAATTTAAATGATCACAAAATTGAACAGTTAATTTTAACATTAAGTTGTTGCTGTTTGTAGACATTTATTGATATAGTCGTATGTTAGCAGGTATTTGTGCGACAGAGTGATTGTCTACTTTAAGCCTTTTAATTTAGCAGCGGCTTCAGCTTGTGTGAAGAAGTCTTCGTTGCATTATCGTTATCCCGATCGAGCGATATCCGACTGAAGCTAAACATCGTATTTAGAGAGTGTAGTTTTTTATATAAATATCCTTTGTAGTGTTAAAAATCGTGTATTTGTTGTCCTGTGTTCTTTAGAATGTGTTAGAGTAAGTGTTTTGTAGCAAAATAAGGACTGATCGTGTGTACTTGACATGGTAAGATATTATAGGACTTGGATTTTAAACACGCTTAAAAAGTATAAAGAAAAATTAAATGATACGAGTAGTGGTATAATGACAGTTCAAACGCACAAAGGAATGCCGCCTTCTTAAAAAACACTAAAAAACATGATCTAAGAGATGACGCCGCCACCGCTGGACCCGCAGCATCCCAATGGACCACAGCACCGCGAATTTCCGCGAATAAATTTTTTTATTTTTTTAATTTAATTTTTTTATTTTTTTAATTAAATTGATTTGCATATCAAGGGGGTGGGATGAGGTTCAATGGACCACCAGCATCCGTGAATATAATTTTTTATTTTTTTAAGAAAGCTGATTTGCATATCAGGGGGTGGTGTTGGGTGGGTGGTTTTTTATTTCATATCAGTGGGTGGTGGTGGGTGGGGGTGGTTCCAACTCGATGCATTATAGTGTATATTAAAATATATGATCAGGTGTACCAACCTTGCATGAGTTCAAATTTGTCGTGTGTTATAATGTATATTAAATCTATATGATCAGGTGTACCAACCTTTGTATTATTATTATTATAGTGTATAGATATTTTATAAGAGCAGGGTTGTCAACATTTTCTGCGGCGGGGGGAGGGAAATTCAAATATGTGTTATATAGTGTATATATTAAAATATATGATCAGGGTTACCAATCTTACATATTGTGTGTGTGTATAGAGCAGATCTGCCAACATTTTTTTCTCTTCTCTGGTGGGAAATTCAAACTATATGATCATAATTGTTACTCTCTCTCTCTCTCTCTCTCTCTCTCTCTCTCTCTCTCTCTCTCTCACATTTGAATGTAAGTAAAACTATCTCTCTCTTGTTGTCAAACGTTATGTTCAAACCGTTTTCTCCTCTCTCTCTCTCTCTCTCTCTCTCTCTCTCTCTCTCTCTCTCTCTCTCTCTCTCTCTCTCTCTCCCTCTCTCTCCCTCCCTCTCTCCCTCCCTCTCTCTCTCCCTCTCTCTCTCTCTCTCTCCCTCCCTCTCTCTCTCTCTCTCTCTCTCTCTCTCTCTCTCTCTCTCTCTCTCTCTCTCTCTCTCTCTCTCTCTCTCTCTCACCGTGTACATTGAGTAGTCGGTGTGATGAGTAAATAATTTTAGCTCTCTCTCTCGTTGTCAAAACGCCGTCTTCATTTTCAATGTATTAAATAATTACTTAATAGTTTTATAATGCAGTCAGTGTGATTGATCCTTGTTAGAAATATATATATTTGGCAAATATTAACTATGTATGTGTGTTGTTGTCAATGAACTACTTACCTGTGTGCTGTTACAGATGACAAATCCATACGTTAACGGCGTAGCAATCTGGTACAATACTTCTGTTTAATGGGTACAGTTTACACACGCACATAGGTTCAGTGGTGTATAGCGAAATAAATTAAAATTATACACACATGAAAACGGTGGTTGAAATTCATACAAATCTTCTGATGTAACAGTTCACAAAAATAAATTATTGTACACATGTTCAGAGGTGTAGAGTGAAATAAAATAAAGTCATAATTTGTTTAAATGATTAAATATATTTTAAAATTCATAATATAAAAAATTCACAATTAAAATAAATACATTATAAAATTGAAAATTCACAATATAAAATTCACAATTCATAATTAAATAAATACATTATAAAATTGATATTTTTTCGAAAGTTTATATATAATTGTGTCGTACTTGTAGGAGAAGCAACCTGCAACATAACAATACAACAACATTAAAATCATGTTAAATATCACACACACACACACACACACACACACACACACACACACACACACACACACACACACACACACACACACACACACAGATATAGTTGGCAGAATCAACGCTTTACGCGAGTAACTTCTTAAATTATGTGTCACTCTCTCTCATAAGTTAATGTCCATTCATCAAAACTTTGTAAATTAGAATCTGCACTACATTCAAACACACGCACACACAGTGATAAAAAAACGCACACACACACAGACGCACACGCAACGTAATCACACACATACATACGACGTGCACACGTTTGGATTGAATCATGTACATGTAGGTCCAATAAAACAGATAACAGATTTAAATATGCTATAGTCATTGTAAGACGTTACAATTCTTGAAGTGTTTAATAAGTAAATTGTATGTATATATCACTGAATAATAATAATATAATCGTTCTAGTGTTATCGTTTGCTGCAACAGGTATAAATAAATAATAATAATAATAATTTATAGTGAAATAAATTAAAAATAGAAATTAATTTCCTCATAAGTTAATGTCCTTTCATCAAAACTTTGTAAATTAGAATCTGCACTACATTCAAACACACGCACACACAGTGATAAAAAAATTGTTTATTAAAAGTAGTTTGTCACCTTAACGAGGTACTATTTCCACATGCGCTGTCTGGTTCCTCATCCCTCGAAACACGAGATGTAGGTCGCTGGGATTTATATGACGGAGTTCTTCATCTGTAAAGACGTCAGCATACCTCTTAGGTAGATATACACGATAGCGGCGCTCACAATCTTCCAACGTTACAAGCACAGACTTCCCATATCTCGTGTCCACATGCACCATGTTAACGATCGGATACTGCTTGTTCACTGTTAATTCTGCAAACCGTTTGTACTCAGTAGCAGAAACTGCGTTGAATTTTGTGATAAACGACATTATTAGAAGTGAAGACGTCTGTATCAAACGAGGTGGAACCAAACAATGTCAGAATATTCGCTACAAAGAAGACTAGTGAAAGTAATGGTGGTGGTGGTGTGGTCATCAGGAAAGTTCACTTTCATCGCCTGAAGCTTTGCATGTACATACACACAGGCAGAATTAGCGCTGTTACAAAATATATATATATTAGGTGAATACAAGAGAAAAGACATACTTTACGGAATTTCTTGAAAAATTTTTTTTTTGTAGTTCGTCTTCACCTCATCACCCTTGCATGTACTAGCAGTGTGTTTGGGTACAATTAAAGATTTAAATTCAATGTTCTGAGAAGTACACATATTCATCTGCTCGCCTCCCTCCCGTTTACTGACAGTATGTTTGGATGCAGTCAACCACTGATAAGAATCCATCTTCTTGTTCCTATAATAATAATAACAGTACCTGCTTCATTATCATATACATTATGTGCTCTATATATACTATATATATATATATATAAATATATACATAAGGCTTTCAACACACACACACACACACACACACACACACACACACACACACACACACACACACACACACACACACACACACACACACACACACACACACACACACACACACACACACCACATACCATAAATCCAGAACAGGAAAGGTATTATAACAAACATTACGAAAACAAGTACGTATGGTCACGTACATAGATCAACGTTTAAACAAACAGATTAATACCTGAATAAATTTTTTTTAAAACAGGACAGCGTATTATCTATATAACGTTCTGTTTCAGATAAGAATAGTTTGAATATAAAATGAAAGGGTACGTTGTATTTTGTTATGAGAAAATGCATTTCTAAATTTCGTTACATTTGTAAATTACAGAATTGTTCTTCAACTACAGTCACAATCGTGATCACGACATGTCACTATTTCTCATTTGTATGAGACACTCATCGTACAATCGACTATTGTGTGTATAACAACAACAACATTTAAGAGGTAAGTAAAAGATTTGCATATGTTGCTAAGTAAACATAATTTTATTGAATATTCAGATTGTATTTAAATTGAGCTTATAGTCGTCTATTTGATTTTTTGGTCTGTTGCCTAATGAAGCACATGTGCTTAGGTCAGTTACTGTTGTCTCTCGATAAGAACGGGGTTTTTGTTTGATAGGGGTTGACAGATATTTTTGGTGTGTTTGTAGATTTCCAATTTTAAGTGTTCTAAATACGCTGTCCTGTCATTATTATTATACGAGGTTAATCTGTATTATTACATGAGTCATCAATCGTTTAACATGAACATCAGTCGAGTAACACAAGTAGTTATGTCGAGTTTAAGAATGACTACGACTCAAGAAGCGATTACCGGGTACGTTTATGTACTAGACATTTAGACAGAATTTACTGATATCATGAGTAGGCCTACTTAAATACGTTCAATACAAAAAGGATTAATTGCCCTACACCTGAGTGCTGTATTTTATGAATGCGTGCGTATTTGCTACATAAGGATTAATATAATTACTCATACGTCTGATCAATAAGATCTTTTGTAAAACTTAATGATTCCGTTGAGATGACGTTTAGACAGAATTTACTGATATCACGAGTAGGCCTACTTAAATACGTTCAATACAAAAGGATCAATTGCCCTACACCTGAGTGCTGTATTTTACGAATGCGTGCGTATTTGCTACATAAGGATTAATATAATTACTCATACGTCTGATCAATAAGATCTTTTGTAAAACTTAATGATTCCGCCTGGGTGATTGTAGATTTATTCTGTACTCAGTTTCTGAAATTGCAATGAAAATACTGTGAGAGTAGAATATATCGAGTACCAAATCCATCAATTTTCAAATGTTAATGAAACTGAACGATTGTGACTGTAGTTGAAGAACAATTCTGTAATTTACAAATGTAACGAAATTTAGAAATGCATTTTCTCATAACAAAATACAACGTACCCTTTCATTTTATATTCAAACTATTCTTATCTGAAACAGAACGTTATATAGATAATACGCTGTCCTGTTTTTAAAAAAAATTATTCAGGTATTAATCTGTTTGTTTAAACGTTGATCTATGTACGTGACCATACGTACTTGTTTTCGTAATGTTTGTTATAATACCTTTCCTGTTCTGGATTTATGGTATGTGCTGTGTGTGTGTGTGTGTGTGTGTGTGTGTGTGTGTTGAAAGCCTTATGTGTATATATATATATATATATATATATATATATAGCACATAATGTATATGATAATGAAGCAGGTACTGTTATTATTATTATAGGAACAAGAAGATGAATTCTTATCAGTGGTTGAGTGCATCCAAACATACTGTCAGTAAACGGGAGGGAGGCGAGCAGATGAATATGTGTACTTCTCAGAACATTGAATTTAAATCTTTAATTGTACCCAAACACACTGCTAGTACATGCAAGGGTGATGAGGTGAAGACGAACTACAAAAAAAAAATTTTTCAAGAAATTCCGTAAAGTATGTCTTTTCTCTTGTATTCACCTAATATATATATATATTTTGTAACAGCGCTAATTCTGCCTGTGTGTATGTACATGCAAAGCTTCAGGCGATGAAAGTGAACTTTCCTGATGACCACACCACCACCACCATTACTTTCACTAGTCTTCTTTGTAGCGAATATTCTGACATTGTTTGGTTCCACCTCGTTTGATACAGACGTCTTCACTTCTAATAATGTCGTTTATCACAAAATTCAACGCAGTTTCTGCTATTGAGTACAAACGGTTTGCAGAATTAACAGTGAACAAGCAGTATCCGATCGTTAACATGGTGCATGTGGACACGAGATATGGGAAGTCTGTGCTTGTAACGTTGGAAGATTGTGAGCGCCGCTATCGTGTATATCTACCTAAGAGGTATGCTGACGTCTTTACAGATGAAGAACTCCGTCATATAAATCCCAGCGACCTACATCTCGTGTTTCGAGGGATGAGGAACCAGACAGCGCATGTGGAAATAGTACCTCGTTAAGGTGACAAACTACTTTTAATAAACAATTTTTTTATCACTGTGTGTGCGTGTGTTTGAATGTAGTGCAGATTCTAATTTACAAAGTTTTGATGAAAGGACATTAACTTATGAGGAAATTAATTTCTATTTTTAATTTATTTCACTATAAATTATTATTATTATTATTTATTTATACCTGTTGCAGCAAACGATAACACTAGAACGATTATATTATTATTATTCAGTGATATATACATACAATTTACTTATTAAACACTTCAAGGATTGTAACGTCTTACAATGACTATAGCATATTTAAATCTGTTATCTGTTTTATTGGACCTACATGTACATGATTCAATCCAAACGTGTGCACGTCGTATGTATGTGTGTGATTACGTTGCGTGTGCGTCTGTGTGTGTGTGCGTTTTTTATCACTGTGTGTGCGTGTGTTTGAATGTAGTGCAGATTCTAATTTACAAAGTTTTGATGAATGGACATTAACTTATGAGAGAGAGTGACACATAATTTAAGAAGTTACTCGCGTAAAGCGTTGATTCTGCCAACTATATCTGTGTGTGTGTGTGTGTGTGTGTGTGTGTGTGTGTGTGTGTGTGTGTGTGTGTGTGTGTGTGTGATATTTAACATGATTTTAATGTTGTTGTATTGTTATGTTGCAGGTTGCTTCTCCTACAAGTACGACACAATTATATATAAACTTTCGAAAAAATATCAATTTTATAATGTATTTATTTAATTATGAATTGTGAATTTTATATTGTGAATTTTCAATTTTATAATGTATTTATTTAATTGTGAATTTTTTATATTATGAATTTTAAAATATATTTAATCATTTAAACAAATTATGACTTTATTTTATTTCACTCTACACCTCTGAACATGTGTACAATTAATTTATTTTTGTGAACTGTTACATCAGAAGATTTGTATGAATTTCAACCACCGTTTTCATGTGTGTATAATTTTAATTTATTTCGCTATACACCACTGAACCTATGTGCGTGTGTAAACTGTACCCATTAAACAGAAGTATTGTACCAGATTGCTACGCCGTTAACGTATGGATTTGTCATCTGTAACAGCACACAGGTAAGTAGTTCATTGACAACAACACACATACATAGTTAATATTTGCCAAATATATATATTTCTAACAAGGATCAATCACACTGACTGCATTATAAAACTATTAAGTAATTATTTAATACATTGAAAATGAAGACGGCGTTTTGACAACGAGAGAGAGAGCTAAAATTATTTACTCATCACACCGACTCTCAATGTACACGGTAAGAGGGAGAGAGAGAGAGAGAGAGAGAGAGAGAGAGAGAGAGAGAGAGAGAGAGAGAGAGAGAGAGAGAGAGAGAGAGAGAGAGAGGGCGTTAATATTTGTTGAATAAATATAAACTTTCTTATTTTGTATACATGCGCGGTAATGACCACAGAGAGAGGAGAACAGTTTGAGCATAACGTTTGACAACGAGAGAGAGAGAGAGAGACATACACAACGTGTGAGAGAGAGAGAGAGAGAGAGAGAGAGAGAGAGAGAGAGAATTATTTACTCAATGTACACAGAGAGAGAGAGAGAGAGAGAGAGAGAGAGAGAGAGAGAGAGAGAGAGAGAGAGAGAGAGAGAGAGAGAGAGAGAGAGAAAACGGTTTGAACATAACGTTTGACAACAAGAGAGAGATAGTTTTACTTACATTCAAATGTGGGAGAGAGAGAGAGAGAGAGAGAGAGCGAGAGAGAGAGAGTAACAATTATGATCATATAGTTTGAATTTCCCACCACAGAAGAGAAAAAAATGTTGGCAGATCTGCTCTATACACACACACACAATAATGTAAGATTGGTAACCCTGATCATATATTTTAATATATACACTATATAACACATATTTGAATTTCCCTTCCCCCGCCGCAGAAAATGTTGACAACCCTGCTCATATAAAATATCTATACACTATAATAATAATACAAAGGTTGGTACACCTGATCATATAGATTTAATATACATTATAACACACGACAAATTTGAACTCATGCAAGGTTGGTACACCTGATCATATATTTTAATATACAGTATAATGCATCGAGTTGGAACCACCCCCACCCACCACCACCCACTGATATGAAATAAAAAACCACCCACCCAACACCACCCCCTGATATGCAAATCAGCTTTCTTAAAAAAATAAAAAATTATATTCACGGATGCTGGTGGTCCATTGAACCTCATCCCACCCCCTTGATATGCAAATAAATTTAATTAAAAAAATAAAAAAAATAAAAAAATTTATTCGCGGAAATTCGCGGTGCTGTGGTCCATTGGGATGCTGCGGGTCCAGCGGTGGCGGCGTCATCTCTTAGATCATGTTTTTTAGTGTTTTTTATTGTTTTTTAAGAAGGCGGCATTCCTTTGTGGCTTTGAATCCTCATTTTCCCTCTACTGATACGTCTTTATAAATATCTTGTATAGGCTTTCACTTGATTCTTCTTTAATCTGTTCCTTACATTAAGTAGGCTCTGTAATAACGTAAACTTTCGTGGATAACAACATTCATCATCCTTGTCGTAGGGACGAAACATATGGTTTTAAGAGAAATAGAACTACGCGTGTTAAACCGAAGAACAATGTTTTTATTCTACAGTCTGTATTTATCAGTACCCAAATACGTCTTTTTTATTTTATTTTTTAATGATTTCTATTAAACCGCGCGCGCGTGTTTAAAATCTGATTATACTGTACATAGAGCATACTTGTACTAGCTCGTGATTCTATTAACTTCGCTTCGTAGTGTGCCACCTAAGTATTCAAATTTTTTACGCCTTCGAAGTTTTATCTGTTTAATGCAGTGTTAAACATTTTTGTCCAGTTTTGATATTCTTTTTATTTACATTCTGTCAATTTTCACGTTTTCTATATTTTTATGCTGTACTAATTTATCTACTATGGAGTGATTGCTTACTTCTTCCCAGAACTGTTGTGTCATACTGTAGCCTATGTTTACCTCGCCGTTTTCGTGTAATTCGTACTCTATTTTTTACTCTTCATCAGGATTTTCTTCGATTAGTACGTGAAGTTTCTTCACATATGTATAAATAATAATTGTTGTTCGCAGTACCTTTATTTTATTTTCCGTTTTATTACTCGCCTACCGCTTTTTCACCATTACTATTAGTTTTACGTTTTGGTTCATAAACAGGTTTTGTGTGTTTTCCCCAAATACTGTTTACTGTAAGTATTTTCATTAGTTAGGCCTAGTGTGTTACAGTTACTACAAATAATTTATTCCAATCGGTGATACAGTCACTAGTAAGTCTTTGTTACATGAATCAAAGTTTCCTATCAAGCTGTTCTGCAAGCTCCAAGCCGTGTGTAGTCTCCGCGTCGGATTTGCTGTTTTATATGATCTTGTAAACTTTACAGTTTCTTGACTGTGATTTTTAACCTTTTCGCTCATATTACTTCACCAGTCCTGTGACCACTAGCCGTTGCACTACGGAGTTTCATTTTGTCTCAGGCCTTTGTGGATCTCTGCATTTTGCTTCATTTTCTGATCCCTCCATAACTATTATGAGTAGACTGTTGTCCAGTTTGTTTGTTTTGTTAACCTATGTGAAATGGGGCTTGATTCGGGAAAAAATAAGTTGTTATTGCTTGAATACACTGAAGTCATGAACTCCAGCCATACTAAAATTGCCCTTAAATTGCGGGTTGAAGGGCTGAAAATCGATATCTTCAGAACTGTGGGTTTTTACAAAATTTATCAAGATTTCGAATTCAGAGTTGTGATTATTTCTGATGTCTTATGGGTTATTAGGTTTAATTCTTATAAAAATTTGTCACGATAAAGTTGTTGAAAATCATGTTTTTCATTGTTTTCAAGCTGAATTTTGGCCATATTTTTTATGATTTGGTGTGAAACTACGCGTCATATGTGAAAACTGCTTTATAAAAAGTTAACGTACCAATTAATTCTCTTTATTTTCAGACTTATCACATACCTGTACGATAAAAATTTGTGCAAGTTGTGGCTAAAAACAAAAAAACTTAATTTTTAAAAATTTAGAATGCCATGTTTAACATTGAGAAAGTGGCAAAATGATTAGGTCTCATTGCTTTTCTTATGAACAATAGTATCGTATATACCGTCTTTACCGAAAACATTAGTTTGGATAAAATAATTATTTGATGAACAAAATTTTTTAAAATTTCATAAAAATCGTGTTTAACAAAATTAAATATCCAATCACCTGATTTGTTTGTAATCATTATTAATTATATTTTACGTGCAACCTAGGATATTGATATATCTTAATAATAGCTTGAGGAAAAGTTCTTTGAACGAAATTGAAATATCCAAACAATAGAATATTTATTGCATAACGATGCGCTTTTAATGCATCTTTAGAAAATTTCAATATGTCGCCTAAAAGTAGTCTGTTGTGACTTTTGGATTCCTAGAGATTTGTTTTAGCCCATTGTACTTTGCGATACACGTAGATATAAAAAATTTAAGATACTCGCAATTTCGATAAATTTGGTTTATCATTTAATATTTTCCGGATACTTAAAGTGCATCTTAGAGACAATTTTTACAATGCCTTAATTAAATACAATAACATTTCCTTTCAGTATTCCACGTAGACTTCTGCGGCTGGTGTCCATTCTGTTTTCATGGACTCCGGCATTTTTTATCCAAATAAAACATAAAAGACCTCAGAAACACCTCAGATTTGTACTCCTGATACATTTTTTAAAAATTCTGATTTTTTTTTTTATGGTCCTATACCACCCTAATTTCAGTGTGTTGTTCAAAGACGTTTTTGTGCAAATTTTAGTACGCGTTAAAGTACATCGATTTTAACGTAATTCTAGCAATAAAATCTTCTATTTTTCTCGAATTAGCGCCCCCCCCCCCCCAAAAAAACGGCTGATTTACCTGGCCTATATACAATACTTGCATGACTTTTTCGCTCATTTTGATTGTTTCTCATTGTCCCTATATAAGTTTGACCGTTCTTATTTTGAATTTCTAACTTCTTATACATATTAACTGTTCTGCTGCTGAAACGTCCGTATATTAGAGAGCATTTCTCAAGGCATATTAATTTAAGCTGCTTATCTTAATCCACTTAACCTTATTATTCGTGTCCTATAAGGGTTATCATGATTTGTTACTGTTGACAATATAAACGGTGTCAGTGTTAAACCGCTCTCTTCGTTTTTATATACAGTGTTGTAGTTACCGAAATTATCTTGTATTGTAAATATGTTGAATTTATAATCAAATTTGTGCTCGTAATGAAAATTTTCAATTCTATCCGAATATAGTATATGGGATATTGTACAGGGAACTGGGTTAGAAACATCCAGTTGTGCAGTCGCCCTTCAGTTAACAGGGATATTGAGTATGATCGTTTGGCAGCATATTATCTATTACTGTCACACTGTATGAAATCCGCAGTCCCCTTTGGTGGCAGTTCGTGTGCAGGTGTGACGTCTGCGAGAGACGGTGAAAGTTGACACTGACCACGTTTGTAATATAACTCGCATCCATCGGTCGACACACAGTCCATTTAGTAATTTCAGAATAGTTGTTTACACGGACTTTGGAGTAGATTCCTTTTTGTGTTTGTAAGCAGATACAGGGCAGATGTTTATGTTGCCCTGCGCATGCGTGATGCACTTTAAAATGTTTAGTTGTAAACTTAATTAATGGTATATATGCGATGTATATACCATAATTTAGATTATCGTATCACTGGTAGTAATGTAATAGCATTATCTTTGTGTTATGTATCGTTTGGTTGTACGGTTTATGTCTAACACGCTTCCGCATGTTGTAAATTAAAAACTGTAATGTGATGTTAGCATCTGTGTATTAAAATATTATTCACTTAAAACGGTGGTGATAATTTTCATGTTTACTGACCACTTTCATTATTATCAAATACGGTGATGATCCATTCGGTTTCTACTTGTAATAGTTCACACATACAAATTTAATGTAGATTTGTTTGATAATTTTCAAAATCGAGATGTTACAACCTAATACAGCGAAAATGATAAAAATATTTCCGTAGTAGGTTACTGCGATTCTGGGTTGCAAAACCATCCCGTAAGTCGTATGGCAAAATATAGTGACCCTCAATGTCACCCCCTCTCCCCCAAAAAATTGGTACGCTAGTATGGCAACGCTAGTTTATTACTATAAACGTAGAAGAGAAAAAAATATGTTTCATGTGGACGTGTGCGGTAGCCCTGCTTGATTGCCGAAGGATGTCAGAATGTTTTATCATTGTGCAGTATTCTTGCGCGCGTATTCGTCAGATCCGAAGAGATGAAAATCGATCGTCAAAAAATGTTTTGTAGTTTAAAAAAATAAATCCGTACATAACAGGCCAGCCTTTCAATTTAAGGAAAATTTATAACTCGAGAATTGCACTTGGCTATAATATAAAAATGGACAAGTTATCATCATCTTAACATCACGGCATAGGCAGGATATCCGCCTTCAAATATCCTCCGCCCATCTCTTCCTGGGTTTGCCCACGTACCTGTGTCCTATGGTTTACATTTCAAGACTTGTTTGGCCAGTTTTAAATCTGCCATTCTTTCTAAATGTTCTTTCCACCGTTCTTTATAATCTTTTAATCTTTCATTCAAATTAAAAACTTGTAATTCTTCTCTTATGACTTCATTCTTTATAGGCCTATGATCACGTTTAGAACACCTTTTAACTCCTCTTAAGAACGCCATTTCCGAGGCCTGTATTACACTTTCTTATTTCTTGGTTGTCGTCCATAATTCACACCCGTAGGACGGTACAAGAACCGCCATAACTGTGTAAAACTTAAATTTTGTCTCTACGTATCTTGTTTCTAAACGTACGATTGATTGTCAAGCAGATCGTATGGAACTTGCCTCACCTCTTCTGTAATTCATCATTAATTATTAATTTTGTTGTTATTTGTTCCGTGCCTTGAAATGCCATTGCCGTTGTTTTTATAGTGGATGTTTTTGTATTGTCTTTTTTTTCTTTGCAAATCTGATAAAGCTTAAAATCTGATTTGTGTAAAACATATTCTTATTTTAAATTACAAGCAAGTCGTTAACAAATAACAACACATTCAGATATCTGTTTAGTGGTATTGTAATACCAGGGTTCAGTAGTTGTTTCCATTTCAACAACTATTATGGAAAAATGGACAAGTATTGTAGGAAATCGCGTAAATTTCCAAGTATTAATCACAAAAAATATAGACACGATCGTTCAGTTGGTATTATGAAGGTATACAGAACAAGGCAGCGTCGCACGGCGAGTCGCTTGTGCGACGATAGCAGGATTGTGCGAACTCCATGCCTTGAGCGCACTACGCTGTCTTCATCGTTGAGGTGGTTAGTTCAAAGAGAAAAGACTGCAGCTGAAAAAATATAGGTATATCTATAATTAATTGTAGTTCACACCTTACAACCGATGCTCTTCATGCATATGGAATTTGAAACTACAGATTGAACGTTAATAACAGTTATGATTTATTTGTATACGTATAGTAAATATAGGGGTAAAATATGATGCGTGCGCGTGTTTATTTATGTGTGATTTTGTTTTCAATCACACAAACACCTCAGAACTATATGTAATCACGTGTGTGTATGTATGTATACATATGTATAGCTCTGGAAAGTCTAAATGTTGAGGTGACTATTGCACATGTTGATTTTATTTCTTTGCTTACAGGTGATATCACCCAGAAAGGTTACGAGAAGAAACGAACTCGTCTGTTAGCTCCATATGTCCCGAAACAAGCACAAGGTATGTTTGTATTCCATTTTGTTCTAATACAGTGTATGCGTATGTGTGTAGAGAGGGGAGAGTCAGTTATGAAAATGCTCTGTTGAAGGTACAAATTGCAACAAATCTTAACCATTGCACATAAAATCGTATTTAGTAGATTCGTATTATTAAATGGGTCTACTATTTTACAAGTGGTCTGTGTAAACTCAGATTTTAACTTTAGTGGTTTCCACATGTTTCGAGTTGATAATTTTTTATCTGTGAAATCAAAAGGTTTACAACAGAAATAGTCCAAAAATTTGACTTTAAAGGAAAAAATTAGGTAAAAGCTAGTTTTTTGTACATGTGGTCGTTGAACCATAAGTTATACGAAACCAATGAGTCTAGCACTTAAATTTGTCCGGGGGTGATTTTACAGGGGTTGAAAGGGGTGAAAAACGATTTTTCTCGTTAAACTTAAAAACGAAGTATTTTATCAAAAAAGGTTTCAAATAAAAGTTGTAGTTCATAAAATTCCCTATAATTTGGTGGGTGTCACATTCCTGTAGGTTGAAGATTATTATTGGAATAGGCCACGTTTAAAACGTAGAGTATACTGTATTTTTTTGTATTTTCTGTGTATTGCATGTGAATGATCGTTTTTTTTTTGAGAGGATGATGCCTACATAAGCCGAAGCTTTTCCATAGGTAATGAGATGGGAATGACTTGAATGATGAACAAATGCCAGACCTTACCGGGAATCAAACCCTGAACCTCTTGGTCTAGAAGCCAGGGCCCTAACCACTAGACCAAACCGGTCGGTCAATATTTAACTTAAAATATTGTCTCAGGGCAATTTTACCCATATTGAAATATTAAAAAAATTTTTTTTTTTTTGCTGATGCAAATGAAGAATTTCGTCAAAGTAAGTAGGCCTATCAAATAAAATACTGTTTCATATTTTTAGTAACTTCTATACAATGAAGTGCAGAAAGGAACTATATAATGCAGACCAAATGACCTAAGTATTGTAAAAGTAAAGTAAAAACATTTTTACTAGAAAGGTGCCACTAATTCCTTTCCCTGGCAGTGAAGGTCACGAAGGCCCCTACGACTATGACTGACCTATTACATAAACGAGTTTCCTCCTCCACGCATTCAGTAGCAACCCATATGGTCATAGAACGGACAGCAAATCGAGAATTTAAAATTGGCGTTGTTCACCGAGGATTCACAGAGAGAATATTAAATTCATATATCACTACCAAATCAGAATTTTCGAATATTTGTCAAGAACTTGAAAATTTTTGCAGCACTACATTTTTCACATCTGAGCAACATGTTGAGTTAAGAGAAACTCGAATTCCAAGAAATGATTCACATGTCAATAAATTGTATGATCGGATTATTAATCACGATCCGTTTTCAAAAACGCAAATCTTTATCTAACTCGGTATTATTGGAAATGATGCTATTAATTGTCATAAATCAAAGGAAATTGGTGAAAACGATATGAAAAAATTGTCTGGGAAATTGTATAAGGACATTGTCATAAAACGTGAAAACAGAGTACGCCCTCTGAGTGTCGTTAATTCCTCTATAACGGTACGTGAAAAGGGTATTACTATAGATCCTTTAATTCTCTATCAGTGAATGCTGTTGTGCAGAGAACCGAGTGATGATATATCAGAGTATTTTAAATTTGAAATTGCACCGTACCCAATGTCTCTTTTTACGAATACTGAAATGAAAAAAACCACGAAGTCCGCTTTATATGATGAGTTTAATAATATCGATGAAAATTACTTAAGACAGACATCTTCATAATAGATGGAGGGTATTTGTTGCACAAAGTGAACTGAAATTTTAAAAAATGCCGTAATTATAAAGAAATATGCGATATGTTTTGCGTTCTTTTAAGTCTGCAGTAATCGTCTTCGATGGATATAATAATCCTGACAGTACAAAAATATCTGAACTGCAACGTCGATACGCGAACAAGAGTCCACAGTTCAGCATAACGGAAGTAACCCCCGTCTGTCGACCAAGAAAGGTTTTAAGCTAATAATGAAAATAAAAAACCACTCATTGAAATACTGAAAAAAAATCGAAGAACAAAAGTTTGAAGTACGACAGTTATCTGACGACGCAGGTACACTGATTGTGCAAACTGCCATTCAGAAGTCTCAGAACTTCCAAGTGACAATTGTTGGCCAGGATACTGATTTGCTTGTACTTGTGATAGCTTTAAGTCCAGCAGAGAAAGATATATTTTTATTGAAACCAAATATCGGTAAAATTAAAGCAAAATTATTTTCCTCGCAAAATTTGCAAACACAATTCACAAGTGTCAAAAGTTTCATGCTTTTAGTGGTTGTGACACGACTAGTTCAGTTCATGGGAAAGGTAAAAAACAATTACTGAAGCTCTTGGAGAATAACAGAAGTTTGGACAATGCTGTAGCAGTGTTTAATAGTGTGAATTCAAATAAAAGTGAAGTAGAAAAGCTTGTTAAAAATTATTTCTAATTCTGTATGGTTCGAAAGATGAAAGTCAAACACTAGACGAGTACAGATTTCAGATGTTTCAGAAATCTCTCAAAAAGGCATCTGCCAAATTAGAGCTGTTACCTCCAACTTCAGCAGCTGCAGCTCAGCATTCCTTTAGAGTTTACTACCAAGTTCAGAAATGGCTAGGCAACCATAAAAGTCCAGAGGAATGGGGATGGGAAAGGAAAAATAATTTCTTGCAACCCATTACCAGCATTAGAACCAGCTCCTGAATCAATTTTGAATTAAATTGCCTGTGGCTGCACGACTAACTGTTCTACTTTTCGTTGTCGCTGCCTAAAATCCGGATTGCAATGCACAGTTACATGTCAGAATTGTGAAACGCCAGGTTATAATAATAATATTACTGATAGTGAAGAGATTAATATTGATGATGAAAATGAAAGTGAATTTCATATTGACGATCTTGAAGAAACAAATGTCAATGAAAACAGTGATATTGAAGACTTTTTGTGACTTAAATTTTTCTTATAAAAAGACTTTAAAAAAGGAAAATTTACCATATTTTTAAAAATTAGTGTATAATTTTCTTGTAACATTTTTTGTATTGTATTATTTTCTAATAATTTCCATTTAATTCAATTTAAATTTACCATCTGATATTTCTGAACAAATTATTTATTCAGTTGTAAAAATTTTACTTTATCTTAAGTGTTTGTTATCGTAAATGTTTTGTGTTGATTCTACCTTCCTTTTGTGTAATTCACATATTTCATTTCATAAACTGATTGCTTTCTGATTTTGACATTTTATGATATGTGTTTAACTATGTAATTAATTTTTTTGTATGCTTACATCATTTTAATTTTAGTCATTAAGTTCAGTAAAAATGTTCAGATTTAAAATTAAATAATTATTGCATTTGCTTTTTCTATGCAAACAATGTTTTATTTATAAAATCTTTGCGCTCCTTTTACTATATTATTCTTACTGTTGTTATTATCATTAAAATTTTGTAAATATCGAAAGATACTTTTTCAGAATATTTCACCTGGAATAATAAATTATGTGAACTTATCAAAAATGTGTTTTTTTCACTTTTTCGTAAATATTCATCCTCTTAAAAAAAAACAAATCAAAAAACAAAACAAACGATCATTCACATGCAGTACACACAAGATACAAAAAAATACAGTGTTCTCTAAGTTTTAAATGTGGCCTGTTCCAACAATCTTTGACATACAGGAATGAGACACCCACCAAATTATAGGGAAATTTATGAGGTACGACTTTTATTTGAAAATTTGTTTGATAAAATACTTCGTTTTTAAGTTACGTGCGAAAAATCGTTTTTCACCCTTTCAACCCCTGTAAAACCACCCCTAGACGCTTTTAAGTGGTAGACTCATTGGTTTTGTATAATGTATGGTTCAAAGACCATATGTATAAAAAATTAGCTTTTATCTAATTTTTTCCTTAAAACTTTCTATTTTTCCTGGGCTAAAAACGAACGTAACTGTACACCTTGGTAATAGTGGATGTAGGACTACTTTTGCAAATTGATGCAGTTAATGACGGTTTGGTAGTCTTGCCTATCTTTGGCTATGTGCGGTTTTATAATAAATATTATCAATGAGGTAAACATGCTGTATAGCCTAGTAGTGGGGTCAATCTACCTGAAAAAATAAAAATAAGGGAACTGAGAGCAAACGGCAATTTTTTTTTTTTTTTGAATAGGTTCTATTTGTCTAGTAGATTAAGGGAAAAATATTTTTTCGTCCAAAGGTGACCGGAAACCCTCTTTTTTGGGCCTTTTATGAAAAAACGGACTTTTTTAACGTTTTTTGATTACACTAATGAATATATTTCGAGTTCTAGATGTTAGAAAAAAAAAACAAAAAAAAATACAGCACTTTCAGCATACTATACCCTTTAAATCTAGCCAGGTTAGAACTTGGTACCTTGCATACATAACCTAAAAAAAATTAACTTGATGTAAGGTGAAGTTTCGCTTTTTTTGTTATATCTTCGGTGCTAGTGGATCGATTTAGTTAAAAGTTTAGGAAAATGTTGGTAGAAATAAGTCAAACGCAGGAGCAAAATGTCAAGATGAAATATTTATTAGAACGGCCACGAGAGGCGCTCAAAGTTTTATTTTCGAAGCTTGACCAATTACGAGCAACGCTGTGTAGAGAGATGAAATCTGCGGGAGGTTGTAAGGATTTTTATGCACTTTCAGAACGTGATTATTCATGGTTATTTATATATTTTCTTTATTCATTTGTGTCTCTCATTATTGATTGGTCTTCTTAATTTCTGTAAATCTTTTCTCATCTTATTGTCTTTATCTGGCCAATCTCTGGGGTTGGGTGAAAGTCATTTGTTTGTCAGTCTAGTCTATTCTTTTAATGATTACTCTTGTTTACAATTCTTCTTTCTTAACTTCATTTTATATTTTTTCTTCATTATTTATTAAATTATTTTACCTTTTTTCATTTCTATAATACTTATGGATACCCTATATGATCTGATTTCTGCAACGTTATTATATATATATATATATATATATAACGTTATTCATAGAAAGAAGCGCAGTAAAAAATTTGAATTTTCGCGCGTACCTACAATTTGTATGTGTCGATTTATTGTACATACTGACGGTAACTGATCGGTGTCAAGTAAGAAGAAGAAGCAGTAATAATAGGAAACACAGAGCTTCTGCTATGATTTGTTTATATAATATAATTATTAATATCAGAAGCGCATAAGAAAGCACGGTTCAGATTGAACAAAAAATTTAGATTTACACTATATACGATATCGATGTTTTGTTAAAAGCACTACGAGCACAGCATGTAAGTTAAGAACTCTAACTCCAACAAAAGATGCTGCAAATCAACATACCCTACGCGGTTACTTCCAGATTTTAAAAAATGGATATATCAAACTAATAAGTCAGCTAGTGAATACGGTTGGGAAATGACAATTAATGGTCTGATGCCCATTGCTCTTCCGCAAGGTGTAAAACCGTTGCCAGAAAGTTTGCTAGAATCAATAACTTGTACCTGCAAGTCAGGATGCAAGACAATGGGGCGTTCTTGTAAAAAAGTGGGATTAAAATGTAGTATGGCATGCAAATACTGTAATGGCATAAATTGTTTAAATTGCGAGCAAAAAATTTTGTCTTTTGAAGATGGTGTAGACGGCAATATTGAAGATAATCTATCTGAATCCCATTCGAAAGTTGAATCCGACTCCCATTCGGAAGTTGAAACATCCTCTGAATCTGATCTAGACGATTCTTCATTATATTCACTTGATAATGAAATTGATCGAATGATCACTAATCAAAATGAGAGTGATACAGACAGATTTTCTTGTATGTATTACAACACTAGCAATACAGAGTATCAATCTGATGATTCTGCATCAAGTTCCAAGCGTCGTAAAATTTTCTAATAAGATATGTAAATTAATTTAGGCATTTTTTTATATTATTATGATAAAACGAATACATTAAATAATAAATATAGTTTCGTAAAAAAGAATTTCCATATTTATATTTATTTAACATTACTTTATATTATTGTTAATGTGAAATTGTAAGTACGCGCAAAAATTCAAATTTTTTACTGCGCTTATTTCTATGAATATTGTGAGTAATGATTTTTTTATTCTTTTTCATTTTTTTGTCGTAAATATAAAAAATAACACTAAGGTAAGAAAAAAAATAGTTACTTACGAAAAAATGTTATAGTGAAAAAAAAAACAGTTAAAAAAATTAAAAAAAAAGTATACTTTTTTTTTAATCACGTTCTGAAAGTGCATAAAAATCCTTACAACCTCCCGCAGATTTCATCTCTCTACATAGCGTTGCTCGTAATTGGTCAAGCTTCGAAAATAAAACTTTGAGCGCCTCTCGTGGCCGTTCTAATAAATATTTCATCTTGACATTTTGCTCCTGCGTTTGACTTATTTCTACCAACATTTTCCCAAACTTTAATAAATCGATCCACTAGCACCGAAGATATAACAAAAAAAAGCGAAACTTCACCTTACATCAAGTTAATTTTTTTTAGGTTATGTATGCAAGGTACCAAGTTCTAACCTGGCTAGATTTAAAGGGTATAGTATGCTGAAAGTGCTGTTTTTTTTGTTTTTTTTTCTAACATATAGAACTCGAAATATATTCATTAGTGTAATCAAAAAACGTTAAAAAAACGTTTAAAAAGTCCGTTTTTTCATAAAAGGCCCAAAAAAGAGGGTTTCCGGTCACCTTTGGACGAAAAAATATTTTTCCCTTAATCTACTAGACAAATAGAACCTATTAAAAAAAAAAAAAAAAATTGCCGTTTGCTCTCAGTTCCCTTATTTTTATTTTTTCAGGTAGATTGACCCCACTATAGTTGCGACCGAAAACTGAAATACCTGCGGGGCTTGAATTTACGACCCTGTGAATTTTGTGAGTGGTATTTTCAGGAGAGGTAGAGGGTAAAAACAGTAATACTTTTACAGTTAGCCATTTGCATTCAGTTACCAGTTACACGACTGGGACATGGATATTGTGTGGTTAAGATATTCTTTATTATAGGATATGTGATCATGTAACTACGTAATGACTGATGTTTATCGAGAGCAATGTATGGTCCTTTATAACGGTAACTGGTTTTTAAGGAATATTGCGATGCCGGACTGGACCGGGATAGCTTGAGGAGGTGTGCAGTGTAGAGCAGAGTAAACCAATTTTTGGAAAGGAAGGGAGCCCCAATCCATAATCTTTGGAATACCCAATGAAGAAAAGCGACGCAATGTGTAAACAATTTTTAATTTTTATGCTGTTTTATGTAAACGTTTAAACATATTTCCTCGAATCTGTCGTTGAAGCAGCCAGCTACAACACACGCGCATAGGTTACGATGAGAGTTGCGTGTTAGAGGTCTCTTAAGAGTTTCATTCATCATTCGTAAAGCGGATTTAGTGTCGGTACAATTTAGCATAAGGTGAGATTCGTTAATGGAGAAGTCGTTAAAGCAGACGCAGTAATAGTGCGATGTAAGAACAGTTACTGCGCTTCGTATCTGTTAATCGTCACATCCATTGCTACAGACAGCTATAATTTCTGTCTAGCAGAACTTAAAACGTTATTCGCTACACACTGTACTTAATTAACATTCATAATAAAATTTACTAACATACGAATTCATTCTTCAGATTATAAAATTTTATTAGCGCCTACGCACAGTATACCATAGTTATTTATTTTCGATATTATGTTGAGAGGAGTGTAAGATAGAATTGTTGTCATTCAAGAAATCTGTATCAAATTTAATTTGCAACTCGCTTAAATGAAATTGTGCCTTTTATATATATGGACACGTTATGTGTACAGTTCTTCTAGATAGAAAGCTTCAAAACGTGTTGCACTAGTAGTATACAAAAAAAATGATATTTTCATTCAGATTATAAATATAATTTTTCAAGTACCATCCATCAGCATTCGTCCAAAATAATGATAGTAATAGGTATACTAAGTAATTTTACTGTGCTGTCGTGCTGGTTTTTTGCACATCTGGGCAGTTAGACGTGATTGAGTACAGCCCCAACTGTCAAAGAGTGCATTGAAATTTGTTAATTAACAATTATATTTTTGAAGGTCCTTCTTATTAAAGAATATACAATATGATAAAAGTAAGTAAAACGACGCGTGGATTGTTTTAACGCCAGTTCATAATAATCTTGTAATCAGCCATCGTAACTCCAGTTGTGTTAGAATTGCTACTTGCTTCGTACTGGACAAGGATTAGCCTATCGTTTGCTTCCAGCTAACGACAGCTACAATACTATATCCGAGATTGTCGTTGTTTAGAACTAGATAGTGATGGAGCAAGTAAGGTATTCTAGTACGAAGCAAATAGCATTTCGCAACAAAACACAATTGTAGTTACTTTACTTTATGCTATTTGAATAGTTCATCGCTTAAAAATTAATCTCACTCGGTTCTTATTGACCACATTGATTCCATCAATTTACACGGAAGGAATATGAAATGTGTTTTTCAATTCGTGTAAATATAGGGTTGACCATGTATAAGTTATAGAGACTCGTGACCTTCAGAATTCGAAACTGGAATCTGTTGGGTTAAACCGTTTCCATGTTTCACTCCGAACCCCATACGGCCTATTAAATTGATTCACTTTCCGTGTAATATATTTCTTGTTTGCGACTTCTTGACTTGTTTTTGTTCTCATAGCTGGAACTGTGGCGTTTGTGTGTGGGAAGACGCACCCGCGCCCGCACATGTTATCTGAGATTGTAGCGGACGGAATAGAAATTTCCTTTTTACCTAATACCTGTCATTGTCTCAGACAGTTTAATGTCACTGACAGTTTAGTGGTTTCAGGTTATAGTGTCACACACACCATTGGGAAAATCTGATTTGTTTAGCCTATATTTTCATTTTTAAATTCCTTTGTGTTCAATGTTTTGTTTATTTTTAACAATGATTGCTACGTTGACAACAAAATGTGCGATACAGAAAGTGATCATGACGTATTGTTAGAACACAACAATATTGCTAACAGTATAATTAGATTGTAGCCTATTACATTTTCGAAGGGTTAGAACGCGCGTAGAATTTATTAAATATTCGAGCACTTGAAAAATGTCGGAATATCTACGCACCATTCCCTGTCCTTAAAATTTACCGATGCATTTAACTAAAACAAGAAAACGTTCTGTATTATCGAGACTTTTTTACGTGGCCAGAAACAGATGATACGTGTATACGTGTACGTGGCCTGTAAAGTACGTGAATACTTTTTTTTAATGGTGATGTGAGATTATTAAAAACTTTGTTTGCAGTCTAGCGTCTTTACCGTCTGTACATTTATCTATTCCGTATGATAATATAAGTTTAATTTTTTTTATCTTAATTGAGTTTGATCCCGTTTTCGTTGTTGTACTGAGTGTACCACATCGGAATAACAGATGAAACATTAGTACGGTAGTCCCAAAACTTCTGAGTCGCGGAGCACTTCACCAAGGAGCACTATTATCATAACAGGGAACGCTGCATTAGACCGTCATGAAATTGCCAGTAACACATCAGTAAACGCCAAAGAATTATGTAGGCCTACTAAACAATTCTGTGATAACCTACGTTTACGTGTTTCAGTTTACGTAACAGTACTGTATACACGTACTGTCAGTTTGATAGTATTGACAGTTATGGAACTAAAATCATACCGGATACTGTATTACGACAAACTGTGATATATAGTTTAAAACTATCATAGTTTTAAATTGTAATACGCTGATTAATCAGTAGTATAAACTGATTACAATATAATTTGTATCGCAACTGTGAATACATTAAAAAATTGTACCTGTAGCGTTCAAGTGCAATAATATGAAATTTGAAATATGAAAATTTATATCAAATGTGAAATAGAAGTTGTATTGATTTCTCGTATCCTTAGAGAAAAATGAAAATTTATAAGGAAGGATGAACAGTTACGTTAGTTTTCTGTCAGTTGTGTATTAAATTTTATTTCAATTACAAGACACTTGAAGTAAAGTCTATATGAGAATTTGTTTCGAGAATATGTTTGTTACATAAAACAAGCATGGAACTTAATTTTAACTAATGTAATTTGTGCTGAGATCACCATTTTGCAAACGTTTGTGAAAAATTAAATTATTATTATTAGACGATTGATTATCTTGTTTTGTGTTCGATGGTTAAGTAACACCTTCTAAAATTGCAAGCTGTGTGTTAAAAAATAAATTCTGACACTAACTGGAATTTTTTTGTTATTTAGTACGATGATTAACATTAATGGAATCAAAGTAGTACTGTTAGTTAATGGCATTAATTTCGTATTATTCGGTTGCTCTAATTTTATGGATGTTGCAGCGTATTAATACTCATGGTGATGTCTTAACATCAAATAATTTGTATCGCACACACCTATAAACAATACTGCCTTGAGTGCACTTAAGTAATAACCTACCGACTTCCACTGCGAATTGTATTTACTTCAGAATAAGTCTTTAAACAGTAGCTGCGAAAACTTAGCTCCTGGGAAAAGAGTAACATTGCTCTGGCAGAAATAAAAGAAATTTAAAATTCTTTTTTAAAAGTTGTATTCTTTTTTATAGTTTAATATTTGCATACTTGGACAAAAAAATAAATTAATTTTAAGCTTAATGAGGAACAAACGGCGGAATTACTTGTTTTAAAAGCAACGTGCTTTACAATCCATGCAGATGCGTATGTAAGTTAGTAATGAAAATTAATTCGGTTAATAATATATTATGTACTAATTACGTTGTTGTATAAACCCACTGGACAACAGCCAGGTGGGTCAACAGCGTCACTTTGTTGTTAACCCTTACTTGGTAGTGAAACGACCCTCAAAGACGAAAACATATCGTGTGTACGTTTCTACAGCATATAAGCACGACGGTTTAACTTTAAAATCTGGAAACTTATTGAGTCGTTTGTTCGTTTGTTTACCTCATACTCGTGATTAGCGAGCGACGACGTTCAGCTTATTTCGTAGTAAAGGTACGTTTTTTCGTAGACGTGAGACGTAAGTGAAACACATAGTACGGTAACTAGAGGCAAAACAAACGTCAGTTTTAATTATTTGGGAGAGTAATTCTTAATGTAAACGGAATCTCCTCCTTTTACTCCCCTATCTCAACATCTCCTTTTAATCTAAGGGTTAAAACCATTCCAAATTTTAATCTCACGAAAAACATAGATAATTTTTTAGCTTTCTTGTAGACAGTTAATTACAAGTATGAAATATTTAAACGATTAAAAAAAATTAAAAACGGAGGCTTCAGTATGCGGATGTAAATGGATTAAAATGTAACAAGTTCCCTGATTCTAATTTTTATTTTGTTTTTGTGTGTGGGGGAGAGTTTGAGTTAGATGCCACACAATTTGATTTATTAGAGGATTCTAAGATTTAAATTTCTTTTATGAATGGCATTGTGCCTTTATTTTAAAACATACATACTTGATAACGAACAAACAAGCTAAACCAAAAAATCAAAAATATTTTTGTCAAGAAGAACTTACTACCTCCTTATAGAGCCTACACTTCTACAATAGTCAAGTATGCACATTCGGCCAATCATACGAACACTTAACTTGGTAACAATAAAGTTGAAACATGGAGATATGGAAATAAAATTGGGTAAATAAAGTAAAAACAGAACTTGTATATATACCTTATACGTCTAACACATCTCTTTTAATTGGATTCCGTTAAAGTTATACATGAAATACTTTTAGTATTTTAGCATTCTACAATATTTTTAAACCAAAAATTCCCTTAAAAGCGAAGAGTTTATTGATATATATTTACCAAGAAACAACGGATATTTTTATTTCTTTATTTTTTGTAAGGTCTCGTTACTACTGCAGGGGCGCCTGTTTTTTTAAGACAATATGCTAAATAAACATAAAATAATTTGATAATGTATTTATTGTTACGTATTTATGAAATGCAACTTTTTCTTTAATTTCTGGCTATCATTAATAACAAAATAGATTTTTTTTAAACAATGAAACATACATCCTTTCGGCCGTAACGTCTTTGTTTACAATGCATAAAAACAAGCTAAACATTTTGAAATTTCTTTATCTTTCATTGACTGATAATGTGCCGTGACCTGACTTTTAGTTAACGTGAAAATAAATATAATTTTTTTTTTTAATCAGGAATTTTCAGACGCCTTCGAATTTCCATATCTCCAAAACTGTTGGCCGTAGTAACATTTAAAATAAATATAAAGTTTTTCCCCATATTATTGTATTAATGAAACTAATTATCGGAAGAAATTAGGGGGTTTAAAGATATGTACAAACTAAAATAATTTCATGTTTTTTCGATAAATCGTTTTAAGGTGATTTAATTTATATTAGCTACTTATAATTTTAGTACAGTTTTTTCCAAACAAATGCTTTATTCAAGAGTTTGAGCATTTAGTTGTAGGTAATACGATAAATGTCAACAAAAACACTAGTCTAGATTTTTTTTCCGATTGCTGCCTAAATGTAGTAACAGATTGGGGACATTTATTTACTATAACTAAACTTTTATTCTTCATTCTATAAGGTAAAAATTATTAAGTTGAATTAATTTAATTATAAATGATTTTATTAATTAATACGTGTGACGTAAGTATATTGTGTTTGATGTATTTAACGTTTAAATTCGTACATTTTCTCATAAACGTTTGGACGCCAATTTTCAACTTCCATCTTTCCGCAGTGTCACAGTCTTATAAAAATTAAAAAAAAAAAAAATTACAGGCATTGCACAAATGCAATGCACAGAGAAGGGCATTGAAAATGCTTCAATAAATCTAAAAAAAATATATATATTTATGTTCATTCACCAATCAATGAATTCATTCTTCATTTACCAATGTACAGATTATAAGTTAAATGTAGTCGCATTCATAAGCGAAGTTTTATATGTGTACTACGTTATGACAACAAAGAAGTAGTTTCTATGGAAACTCGACGGTTCCCATTTTCGATCACGCACCAGCGGTCGTTTTCAAACACGTCCTTATAAACATTTTCAATGTTAAAAGAGTTGTCACAGTTTATAAGCTTATTTGCGGCCACAGGCATTTCTTAGCTACGTGTAATAGTTTTCAAATTGTTCGTCGAAAACCGTTTTAATATGGCCGTTATGTTAAATTCACAATTTTTAAATCATCGTAACTTAAAAACTATAAAATAATATAATAAATTTTATAGCACCTGTATTGTCAAAATTTGTTTCACTTGCTATTCCAATGGTTATTATTTTCTTTCGGTTACGCCCCCCTGATTAGGGGTATAAGACCATAGATCGGGATATAGTAGTAGAATTTCATTGACTAGTCATTGAACTATTGAAAGATTATAGAATTTGGTTAAAATGTTCAAAAAATTGTGAAAATTAATCTTTTTCAATTTTTATCAAATTAAATGCGCTTGTTACTATACAAGAATTTAAATACTGGTATTCTCGAGAGTATTGTAACATTGTAGGCATAACGTATTTTGAAGTTTAATATTTATTATTAAATTATTAGTTGTCATTATCCTATTGGATATTGTGTAGGCAATATACCGCAACTTAAACCGCTGCTTGTCATCGCAACTCCTCCATAATGTCTAACTCCCTGTAGCATTTAGCGACAAATACGAAATTTAGAGTACGTAACACAGTAAAACGGTATTCTTTCACAAATTCTGCATGGGTTGTAAAAGTGTGAACAGACTAGACTATTCAAGTAGGGCTACGCTTATTTAATAAAACGTGGCAATTTTTGACCTGACGTCGATTGTTTCACTCAGCGGATTTTGTTACTCGAAAGTTATCGTAAAGACATTGGTGTTTCATAGTTAGTGTGTTCGCTGATAGAATACTTGATAATAGGAGCTAGTGTAGTTGTCTGAACGGAGGCAATTACTGTGTAGGCCTATATAATCCCTGGATCAGGTAAAAGAATCGCTTTGCACACATTATAATATATTGTAAATAATTCACACCTGTATTTAAACCAGCCGCCAATAATTAATGCCACACTAGTTTCTCATTATATAGTTTTAGAGAATATACAGTACTATTGGAATTCAGATAGAAGCTTGTTCACAGATCGCAATTTGTACGAAACAGCTGCCGATGCATGTTTTTAATATAGCGAAAAAACTTAATCATTGTTTCATCATAAAAATGTTTGACTGTTTTTTCTGCGTTTCACCAGGTTTCGGGTGTTAAACAAATCTCAGAAAGTATTGTTTATAGATAAGTGGAGATCATAAGTATATATGTATGTGTGGGTTGTTTTGTTGTGTACGTAGTGTGTAAACAGTATCGAGACACCAATATCGAAGCTTGAGGAAAATTTATTCTCAGCACCATATTGTCGTGTGTTTTATTTATATAATATATATTATTTTACTATGTTATAATTCGTTTAAAATAATAAAACTCGTTTCAGACCATGTTGTAGAATAGGCTAACTAAAGTGATTTGTGATTTGTGTCTGTAAAGTTAACTAAAGTGTCTGTAAATCGCTAGATTTTATGAACTTAAGCACAATTAGTGAAATTTTTAATAATTGCTTAACGTATAAAATGTAGATTTTTATCGCCCTAAAGTAGTTTTGCAATAATAGAATGCCATAATATGTAAAACCCGTCAAACATCGACTGTGTAACTCTGTAACTCATAGTGTTGCACTATTTTTTTTTTATAAACAGAAGTCTACCTTGAGATAGAATTAAAACATTGAAGTAGTTTCATAAAATTTCGTCTATTGTAGGTGTGAAGTGTAGCAAACTTTTACATTAATATTAACTAATGATAATCTGATGTATTTAATATACACACACTTATTGTTTACTAATGGTAGGCCTACCTATAATTTCAATTTCCTGTTGTATTGTATTTATTGTTCATAGCCTAAAGGTACCATACAATTCAAGTATGGTACAATTAGGCTATGAACAATAAATACAATACAATAGAAAATTAAAAAATTAATATTAACGTTATGGTAAATATTTCGTGATATATGTATATATCCGATTGCAGCAATTGGTGATCATTCCGTTTATTGAATTTCCGTGTTAGTAACATTAACATCAGTACAGGAAAAATTGTGGTTTTCTTGCTGACAACCTTCAGACGTGTCAATCACAGCGAAAACGTCTTATGTCTCCAAAACAAAAATTCACCGTGTACAGCCTTTCAGAAGATTTGGGACATTTGCGCTCGTCACCGTAAACACGTTTTAACGCTCAGGTTTAACAGGATTTTAATGTAGTTGTCAAATAACTTGAAGAGTTATTGACTTCAATGTTATTGAAAAGCCTTTCCAAGTATTTTTCGTGATTGCTTTTGCGTTTTTCCCTTTTCTCCAAGGGCAAAACCTTTAGATGTGTGAAAATATGAATTTTCAAAACTATAAGTGCTGCAACTTAAAAAAAAATACCAAATTGCTGTTATTATGTATAATACACTACCACTTGATCAGTTTAGCTTGTAGGGTAAGGAAAAAGAAACCAAAATAAAAATGATACTATATGCTAGAAAGCAACTTATAATAGTGTCCAGGAGCTTCCTATCTCTTCTAAGCACTGCAACTGCTGACCAGTGGAAAAGGAAAATGTTAAACAGACTTTATTAAGCTATTAAAAGTATTAACATTGCTACTTTTTAAGTTATTTTCAGATTATCTTTGAAAAACCTAGCGTTAAATCAAGTTTTCTGTGAGGAATAAAAACACGTCAAATTTTTCAAAAGGGGATCCAATTTTTGTCGAAGAGAGAAAATCGAACCAAACTAATAATAATTTGAAATCTTCATAAAATATTTGAATGTTTTCTCTACAGCCGACATGTTGCCTGATTATCATATTTTCACCCCTTCCAACTATCCCCAAAAATCGCTACCCTTGACCCAGCTGTAGACTCATATGATTCTTAAAATAAGAGCGTCAGAGAACCTCTACACGATTTTTACTGGAGAAATTAATTTTTTCATTTTTATCGTGAATTTTTATATATTCCTGAATTTGTGTACAATTGAGTTTTAAAGTGTGCTCTGCAAAAGTCTATAAAAAGCATTATGGTGTATAACTGGAAAGTATCAAATAATGCCTGTGTTAAAATATAAGATTTGTAATGTTTAACTTTTAACACTGATGAAGATGTTGGTAACCTTTAACGGTTATACTTTTGATTAATAATTCCTTTTATCTGAAATAAATATTTTGTTAAAGATTTCTATCCTGCAAGTTGCGCTCCGCTTTTAACTTAGGGTTAGAGATTTATTGGAGTTCTTGAGAAATATTTATTAAAGTACTATTTGTACAACCGAATAGTATTGTATACTGTTGTGTTTTAAAGTGGACAGTTTTTAAACCTGTATGTTTTAATGCACTAACCGTTTTCCCGGTATTGGGGTCAACATCTTTGCATTCTGTGAGAACTTGCGTATACTTACTAAATACTTAAATTCAAATAGAGCTATTATAGTTTCTTTACACTAATATCGAACGTGTCTGTCTCTTCATTAATTTGCACTGTTGGGTAGATTTGACGTCTTATTCAGAACTGTCCATAGGTAAGTATGTTGCGGAATGCGGAATTCGTTTGTGTTGCCTGTTGTACGAATTAATTGTACGTTTCTATTGCCTTGCACATTGTAACCTACATGGATTCAATTGATTTCATGACATTTTAAAACTTCTTGGTTGGTGTGTGTAATAACAGTTGTTTTAAGGTGAGTGTGTGTGAATGAGAAAGGAACTAATTAATAACCCTAGTAGGATAAAATATTCGCATGTAATGGCAGTGAAGTATAGGCACTCCAGTTTCATCTGGGACTTGTGTTATAGTTAGCTTGGGAATGATTACAATTAGACGTTAAAAAGATTTTGCTGTCTACGTAAACCAAGGAAAGAAATCCCTTCATGTATGATAAAATAATTTGAAATATACAGATGTAAAAAATAGTTTGTTTTTGTGTCACTTTAGGTAAAGAAGAGAAAGTAAGTATAAAATAGTCGAAATTCCGTGGGATTTTGGTGTTCTGAACACCAAAATGTCTCTGTTGTGTTGTATCTACGACTCCACGCCATGAAGTTCTAGTTAAGTGATCGTTATGTTTCTGCCAAGCTAAGTTTTTCGAATTTTTGTTTGGAGTTCATCTGACTGTATTGAATTAAAAACTTTTAGTTCATGTTACGATATTGATTGAAGACTCGTTGGGCACTTGGTGAAACATATTACTAAGGTTTAAAATGACATTTTTTTTTGTTAAAAAGATTTAAAAAGTTCTTTGAGAATAGCCTAATAGGCTGAAACAATTGCCAGACTTTAAGAATAAATTGTGAAACTACCAAACGTTTTGTCTTTTCGAACCGTTGTTTAGGTTCTTGTTTCGATTGGTCATAAAATAATCGGTTTTTCGTTTATTCTAGGTACCAGGCGTAGCATTAATTAATTGTTTTTAACCGAAAGTAATTATTCTTGTGTTTGTATAAAGGCTAATGTGATTTATATTAAAAGCATAAGTTCCATTGTGTGTAGTGTAGTAAGTTCGCTCGTGTTTGTATAACGTGTATTTAGTGATTAGCATGTTGTACAGCCTCATGCCAAGTTTAAGAGAACGGTTAGACTTTAGAAAACTGTAACACAGCGACCTGGCGCTGAGAAAAATTTTATGTTTACAATATATAATATGACCTAAGGAACTGAAAATAATTTTAATAGGAGCTAGTAATTTATAAGTTGTGGCTGTTTGATCTGAAGTAGACTTAATTAATATTTGACTGAATTAAAAACTCCGGGAAGACCGTTCGTGTGGCAAACCATTAAATTTTTACAGTGTCCGTAATGTTTTCCGGAACTATAAAAAGCTCGTAACTATCCTGTCTGTGGGTATTTGTAGTTTTATATCTCAGTAGATACGCACATGCAGTACAAAAACGAAAATTAAGGAAATATAAGACATTTGGACAAAAACCAAAATTATTTTTTCGCTTGCGACAGGTGCATCAAATTCAGTTTGGTTAGCTCCAGTAATACATATTGATAAGAGATGAAATTAATTAAATATTGTAAGTACCAGCCACCAATTAATCACACTACTGAACTCAATAAATTTTTGTATTTTGATAATTTTATTTATATATTGTGATAGGCGTGTACTTTCGGAAGCAATAGTACAAAACGTTGCGCTAATTCGAAGTCGTACCTACCACGATCGTGTAGCGCAGCAGCTTGTGTAGTGTCACGAGAAATGTGTTGTTAAAGTTTAAAATAAAATTAAATTATTGAAATTAAAAAGGTGGAAAATATATCACGTGGTGCTTGAAAGGCAGTGATATTCGAACACGTGTAATTTTGCGTATTATTATTTTATTAAAACTAATTAATTGTTTCAGGATAATTAGTTAATTGCTGTTTCAAGTTAACTGAAACAGTCTGTGACTAGAAACAGTGATGTTGTCTCCTGTTTTGATCAAAAGAGTTTTTCATGTCTTTTGCACATGGATTAATGTAAAGAACTTCAGGCTGTTAATGTAAGCAAATTTCGAAGTAGTGTCGGAAGATGGAACAGGAAAGAGGAAACGAAAGATGATAAATGAAGGAAAATAATAACTTCATGTACCAGTATGCTCGATCTTTTCTTTTGGTACAAGTAAATATTAAAATAAATACTACAAAAGGCGTTGTTTTGTTTGTATAATTTTTTATTTATTATAACTTCGCGTTCGTCTTCGAACAAATGTTAGGACCGGAGTGTTTAAATTCGCAGTGCTGCTGAATGAGATTTCCGAGTGTCCCTTCCCAAGGCGATAGACTATATTATTATTATAGCACACAAACGAAGGTCCTTGGTTTTTAGTGGTGCGGTACACGTGTCGTAGTTTACAGGAAATTGCATTACAGTCTCTGTGTAGCCTGCGCGCATTCGATTTCAATACTGTTACAATCTCTATAGATAAATTATTCAGAAATGAGAATGGAAATGAACACAGTAGTAGCATTTCCAGTATTATAATTAGCTTGTGAATAGTATTTGTCGACTTGTATTGTAATATGATTAATATTTCATATATATATTTTTTTTTTAATTTTTTGGGTTATTGCGAGAGACGTACACCAGCAATTAGAGACCGTCAAAAGTGACACATGTTAGCTTTGTTCGAGGGTGGGCGACGAAAAGGAACAAACCTTTCCTTTCCATTAAGACGTCGTAAAAACTATTCACGAACAATGAGCTGTACGGCACATGTTGCAGCCAACTGGACCATGCGTGGGAATGCCCGACTCCACAAATAGGACAAAAGGAGACTACCCTTACATCTGTCCAGTAGCGAGAAAAACACAGAACCAACGGCGAGAGTATTGTTCATAACCATGTGTGCGACTTCTCAAAGACAATGGTTTATGCAAGGACAATAGGACAGGCGACTAAGTGACGCTAGGGTAGAGCACAGATGTTACGCCACCCGTAAGTTGACGAAGGAAGTCGTCAGCGTACCAACAATGAGAGAATTCGACACGCTACACCAAAAGTAGCAGATGTGATTTTGAAACGAAGCCTTAACACTGATTCCAGGAACGGGGCAACGTACGTAAGACAGCGACTCATCCAGTCCACGTGGACTACGTCAAATTCACGTCGAGAAAGCTAACCAGCCAATGAGGAACGAGAATTCCGGAGGGAACTTCTGTAGGGGATGGTTCAGAGAGAAGCTTGAGACCAGAGAGCGAATCTCGTGTATGAACGTCCCTCTCCAAACGGCACAGGGTGGAGAATTCGTTGGAAATACTGACTGGAGACGAAGGGACACAGGGAGGTCCATGGAATGAACCTATCAAAGATGATTTGGTGGGAAGTTTGAGCGTTCATCAGAATCCCAAGAGTGGGAACATCAGAAGAAATAAAGACCGTTTACACAGGGAGACGCGCTCTCAGTTTTACTTCATTTTAGCTCAGTTTACTACAAATTTTTATCTCAGTTCATTCTAATTTTTCGCTCAGTTAATTCAAATTGTATCTCAATGTACTACAATCATTGGCTCAGTTCATTAAGATCTTTGCCTCAGTTTATTATAATTCTTAACTCGGTTTACTCAGAGTTTCGAACAGTCTATTGAACTTGTATTTCATTTTCATAATAGTTCAAGTACGAGAACTTAAGGCAGTGCGTAAGTTAAAATATATTTCGGTAGAGACGATTAAGACATTGTTACGAATAAATGGAAGTGCGCGAGTAAGACTCAAAGCGTAAAACGGAACAGTAGTCTTCGTGATGAAGCGCGAGTAACAATCCATATAAATTCTATGTAATTCACCGTCATAAAGATACTGACATTGTGAAGTGACATTCTTGAACAATTACAGAAAAGTAGTGATACTACAATGTTTAGTAATTAACTCAAGTAAATAGAATTGTGAACAAGTGCCTAATGAACTCGAAAACGATCTAGGCGCCGAAAAGAGTGGTCGTGCGGTATGGACAACTATTAGAAGCATACGGTATCGAACTGTGAATCGCGAAATAGACACATACGCTCGTAAAACTTAGCCGACCGATTACGAGTACAATGCCACGTCTTGTATTATAATAAACTCAAAAAGCTCGAAGTGACAGTCGCGTTGTGCGGAAGTGCTTGCGATCGAGTGTTATATGGATTAACCTAACTCATCAACGCAGAGATACATCATGGGAGCGACACATCACGGCAGAACGAGTAAAGTACAAAACTAATCTCTTCTTATAACTTATCAAATACCACTGACCTGACACTTAGAACCAAACCACCTGAGAAAGTTATATAAATATGAGTCAGATAGATACGAATCCATAAGTAGGGAATATTATGTTCTAGAATATTATACATGTCTTCTTGTTAATATATTTTGTACTATGTATGTATTTTGATGTGTCTGTTGCAGGAACAGGATTTTAGCTATGTATATGATTGATATGTGTATTGTTAATTATGATTATTTCATGCATATAAATGTTTAATGTGATTTAACATAGAATACTTAATACGAATTATGAGCACACCACATGTTAGTTAGTAACGTCATTACGGACGAAGAAGCGTCTACATTTGATCGCTCACTTAATTATTTAAATTTGTTCATTGAATAATTGAATGTGGCATAGAATTTTATTGTTTTGTTGAAGATTTGTAAGTGCTCTTAAATTAATGTTATGACATGAATAAGAATGAAATATGATTTAATAAACGTAAGTTAGAATGGATTCGTTAGTATTCTATTGATTTATGTAAAAACCTGACTCACAACTTAACCTTTCATCAAACAGTATCTATACTTTATAATTCAAGTAACGATTATCAAATAAATTACTCAGAACGATGCACAGAATAGAAGTTTCGAAGACAGTTTAAGTCAAAAGTAATTTCAAATGTAGCAAGCTTGAGTGCAAATAATTAATTAACTCTAACTCAAATTCATACAGTTAGTTATTATTTAAAGAAATGAACTTGTTAACATTACATATGGGAGTTCAACACATGACATTAATTATATCGTATATGCTAACCCAAGCTCAGAGTTAGAGACACTTTGATCACAACTTTATTAAAGAGATAATTAAATCAGTTACGCAACAATTTGCATACAAATATTATAACATCGTATATGGCTTCCCAACGTGGGGCAGTGCAAAACCAATTCTTGTAGAACAAAGATAATTAATTAATATATGCATATAATTAGCACAGATATTATTATTGTGGTACATGGTGCTCCAACATCACGGGGCAATATTAAGTAAAGATATACGTACCTATAAAAGTAATCAATCAATTTTTATATAATTAATGAATAATTAATATATGCAAATAAATTTGCATGAAGAGTAACATCGTAGTATTATCATGTGTCATTAGATGGAATATACTTTTCTGGTCCGTTGTGAAAACAAGGAAGAAAACCCCGTTTTGCAGTTTGCTTCAAGTTTTACTTTTCTCTATTTATTGATTGATGATGGAAATTACAAATAAAGTGCGCATAAACAATATTTGCATACTACGAGTATTCGTTCTCTGAGTATCATACGCTCAAAATATGTTCGGTATATGTGCAATATATCTCTCTCTATCCTCTGGCACTACGGTCCCTGTAGAATCCTGGCTTGATTCTCTTTCATTCTTCTCTGTCCAGAGGCTTACTCCTCCAAGCTACCACTCACATCTCCTTCAAATCCCCTTCCACATCTTCACACCATCATCTCCTCGGACGTCCTCTCCTCCTTACTCCCTTCGCCTTCCTTTCCAATGCCATTTTTGGGACTCGATAACTTCTCATTCTCACCACGTGCCTCAACCATTTCAATCTTTTCGTCTTCACTGCCGCAACTATGTCCGTTTCTCCATAAAGATCTCTTAGCTCACGAATCTTTCTTATCCTCCACTTCTATCTGTCCCAAACTGGTCCATAAATTCTTCTCTCATAATTTTCCTCTCGAAAACACCAAGGTTTTTCATATCTTCCAACTTCAGCGGCCCTGTCTCACTTGCATATGTTACTACAGGTCTGATTACAGGTGGTGTATATTTTATTTTGACATTTTTGGATACATTCCTGAATTGGAATATATTTTTTAATGCGTAGTAGCTTCTGTTCCCTGCTGTTATTGTTGCTTTGATTTCTTCCCTTGTTTCATTATTCTCTGTAATTGTGCTTCCGTGATATTTAAATTCCTGAACCTCCTCAAAACTGTGGTTGCCTATTTTTATTCTCCCTTTCTCTCTTCTCGGATTCTTTGTCATCAAAATATACTTTGTTTTCTCTTCATTTATTTTTAATTCGGCCTTTTGCCCCTCTCTTTCCAATTCCTTGTCTTGTTCTTGCCATAATTATCACGTCGTCTACCAGTGGCGTAACTAGAAATGACGGGCCCCCCGCAAATATTTTTTTGGCGCCCCCATCCCCTCATGCTTACGATGAATGAGTTTAAACTTAATGTCGATTATCTTTTTTTAGAGGATAGTTACTGGTAGAAAAATAATTAACTACTTATTCAATAAATGTTTACTTTATGATATATATAAACTTCAATAATCTTTACAATAACAAACTTAAATAATTTTCATTTAAAAAACCAAACTTATATAATTTTCACAAAAGAAACAAACATAGAATATTTACAGAAATAAAGTAACAATTAGTTAGTAATATTAGCTACTTTGAGCATACATATAATGATTGGTACTCGGAAGTATTCATATCTCTACCTTACGAGCTTTCTTATTGGCGAAGTCTTTTATCAGTTCCTTTACATTGAGTTTTTGTGCCATCTCATATTCAATTGTTAAAAGAGACAAACATCTTAAACGATCTTGTTTAGTTGCATGCCTCGTGTAAGTTTTGATAAGTTTTAATTTACTAAATGATCGTTCAGCACTTGCTACTGTAACTGGCAAGGATAGTAATAGCAGTAATCCAGTAATCACTTCAGAAAAATCACGTTCTAAGTAGTGGTACTTAATAAGCAACAATTCAGTCATTTCTTTTATTGTTGTTTCTGATGTTATATCATGTTTGAGCAATGAAATCGCATTTAGTAGTTGCATCGGGAAAGTCGGACTCAAATCTTGACAATAATGTTCTTGAAGCTGTTGTGCAGATTTAAGTATAAATTCTTCCTTAGTTTCTAAAAGTTGTTTAGGTTCCAAAAAGTAAAATAACTTTGACAGTTTAAACATACTTAAGAACCTTTCATTTAGTTGTGTATTAACAATGTCAATGATATTAGCAAAAACATTAACTCTAAATTTTTTTTCTTCGTTTTCAAATTTGTGGTCATGTGATATTTCATCGACATCGAAGTGTCGTTTTACAGTAATTCGCCGTTTACTTGCAAATTCTGGAACTATTTTCCACTTAGCACAGATACGAACTGCTTCTTCCTTTAATTCATCATAAATGTCTCTAAACTTTTCTATTTTTGTTTTACAACTATATAGTACGTTGCTTGCAGTTTGAAAATCAATATCTTTATTCTGTAAGACTTTTGAAGCATAATTTATTTCACTCAAAATTGATTCCAGTATTACGCATATAAACACAAATTCAAAATTTGACATTTGCTTAATAATATTGGTAGCATCATTGCTTTCGTCTTTTTTAGTACTTCTTAACATTATTTCTGTTAAAGCTTTAAGTATATCCAAAAATCGTAATTTTACTGCTTTTAACGAAGATATTCTCGACGACCATCTTGTTGGATTCAGTCTTTTCAAAGTTATCTGTGAGTCCCCTGTAAAGTTGGACAATAAATCCCAGTGATTTATACTATTTCCAAAAAAGGTATAAATTTCTTGCAACAGTGTGAAAAAATTTACAACTTCTTTACAACCTGAGACAGTATCGTTAATTACTAAATTTAAATTGTGACTTGCGCAATGTACATATTCCGCAAGTGGTTCTATATTTTTAATTCTTGTTTGCACACTATTGTAGGCACCTTTCATAACATTTGCCCCATCATAACCTTGACCTCTACATTTTTTAAAATTAATCGGCTGTGAATTCAGAAATGATAATATCTGCTCAGTCATTCCAGAAGCACTGTGATTTGTGGTATTATGAAAACCCACGAATGTCTCTTTAATATTTAATTTGAGAGGCTTGCAGGTTTCATCTCGTATAATTTGTACATAACGAAAAATTATACTCATCTGATCAATTTTTGTGATATCCTGCGTAGTATCTACTATCAAAGAGGAAAATGGCGATGAATTAATTTCATTTATCAAGGATTTTTCAAGATTTGTTCCCAAGCATTCTATAATTTCATTCTGAATTGCAGGACTCAGATAGTTCACGTACCTTTAGGTTTATTCAAAACTTGTTTCATAATATCATCATATTTTGCTAGTAAATTCACTTGTGATAAGAAATTTCCATTATAACCTTCTCCTACCTCTTCTCTATGACCACGAAATGCTAACGAATTCTTTGTTAACATAAGGGTGATATCAAATAATCGTTCAAGAACCATTCTCCAAAACGATGCCTCATGTTTAATCACTGTCTCTGTGTTCTTATCTATAACTCTATTCTTCTTCCAATTATCATATATCTGATATGCTTTAACATGATGTAAACTATTAGCATGGATTTTAATTTTTTTAGATAATCCTTGCCAGTCACTAATTCCACTACGCCACTGAGAATTTTTCTCTTGAGGAAAATAACCAGCACGGTTCACAGTATGCCATATCTAAAATTTGAGAGTAGCACAACCATTGTCTTCTTATTTTTCCGCATTTATACGCGCAATTATAATACGTTTCAGAGAAATGTCTATTACTTTGTAGAGGGTCCATTTTGAATGGTCCTCTCGGCTGAAACGGTTCAGAAGATATGACGAACTTGCGTACATCATCGTCGAGAGAGGTTTGAAAATTACCCATATCTGTATTGATAATATTTTCAAATTTGTTGTAATGCTGCTTTGCGGTAGATTCATTTTCCTTGTTAGAAATCGTTACTTCCATCTCCGTGGCATCCAACGATGTTGAAGGAACAGAACGTTCATCTGTACAGGTGGTGCTACTGCTAGGTGTAGGCGGGGTATCTTCATATGATGATGGTATCGCAACAGTATTCAAGGAAGTTGACCTTTGTTGAGAAAAAAACTTTCAATTTTCTTATTTTTCTTTAAATTCTCCTCAGCGTCTCTCTTCTTCTTCCTCTTTTGCGCTCCACTGGCGTAGGATCTTTGTTTATCCATTATTTACTTATCTAAATAGATAAAATGAATAATCAAAAATAAATCACATTTGTACGAGCTATTTGAGTATTTACCGGATTAATAACTAATAGTTCTTATTAGATGTGAACATTTAAGCAAATATTGATGAACAGATTTTAAATATGAAACCAATAATTTGAAAATGAAAAAATCTGGTGTGAAACACTTACACGACTTTCTCTTACCCTACTTTTAACCAAAACCTTGCTGTCACATCCCAGGAACAATAACTGTCTTAAGTTCCAAATTTGGTTGTTTTACGATTTTTAGTTTTTCAGATATTTTGGTCACACACACACACACACACACACACACACACACACACACACACACACACACACACACACACACACACACACACACACACACACACACACACACACACACACACACACACACACACACACACACACACACACACACACACACACACACACACACACACACACACACACACACACACACACACACACACACACTTCTAAAAATGGTATTTTCGGACTCAGGGGACCTCAAAACGTGTATTTCCGGTGAAAACTCGATACTGAATTTTTGGGCCGAACACATTACTTCCTCTAACCTTGTAATGGAAATTTTAGCTAGAGCAATGCTATGTATTTAATAGGTAATAATTTAGGATTTGTATATATTATATTTAAGATATAAGAAATATCAGATTCATGTGTAGTAGTATTTTAATATGTAGTCGCTATAAGATTTAGAAAATTGTCAAGCATAATGTTAGCATATACACTACCGCCAAGGACAGGATCTTTTGTTTCCAACAACGTGTGACTTTATTAGAATAACTTTAACTATTAAAGTACGCGTTGGCAATTTTTACATTAACGCCCAAACCCAAAACGTGTGGCAATTAAGTTAACCCATCAAATCTTTACAACCTATATTTCATATAGGGTAAGAGAAAGTAAAAAAAATATACGTACATATAATTAAACATACCTCTTTGATGACGATAAAGATGAAAATTTCACTAAGTCACTACCATCCACTTCCATCTTTGAACAGAATCACACTGTCGAGTCAGTCGGCACTACAATCTGGACCAGATGAGTATGGAGCAATCAGAAACAAACAAACACAAACAAATCTAAATGACGTCAACTTAATGAATCACAATTTCGTCCTGCCACAGCGAGGCTTGCTGTCGCCAGTATTTATAAACAAACTAATCAAACAATACTCTCATATCATTTTATAAACTTAGCACGTAGTTACCGTCCCTTCCGTGATGTTCGTTATTATTATTTTATATAGCAAGTGCTTTGTGAAACACTGCTATCGCTCTATCGCGTTCTGAATTATTGAATGGACTGTATGTACTCGGCTAAGATCGCTCGAGCGGGAATCACTTTGCCACTGCGCAAATTTCAGTTTGACTTTGTCCACTGTACCATACGAACCATATCGGCACCAGTGTGCAGCATCGGACTTGTCACCCCATTCCTGCCGGAGTTTCTTCCAGAAATTTTGCTAACTATTGTGACTGCGTGAACGCCGAAGTGCTTTGATTTTATAAAATATATCTTTCTTATCACTGTTAAATAAAATTAATAAAAATAAAAATTTAATAAATAAAAACATACGGCGCGGCGCCGGAGCCCGGGGCCCCTCTTTTGCTCGGGCCCCCCCCCGCATTGCGGGCTCTTGCGGCTCCTAGTGACGCCACTGTCGTCTACATATGCTAGGTATTGGCAGGTTCTGTTATATATATTCCTCCAGGATTTATTTCCATCTTTCTTATACATCTTTCCAGTACTAGCACTGAATACCACTGACGAAAGCGGATCACCCTGTCTTATAGCCCCCTTTCCACTTTAAAACTGATGTGCAATATGTAATTTACATTATTAGTATGTTTCTTATATTGTAAATATATTAAATATTTATATTTAAACAAATTCGATGTACTGTATTTATAAATATGTAACCTTCGTACGTGCGCGCGAGTCCCAGTCGTTTATGTTTTATAGTAGTATATATGCTTTCATACAGTAACTGTAGCTAGTGTTTTGCCCTGATGACGCGGAATCGATACTGTAGGAAGTTGTAATGTGTAATCAGTGTTTAAAGTACGATGATTTGGAGCGGAGAAAGTACATTACAAAGATAATTCACGAATTTATGTTAACCTCTGTATGCTGGAGTTGCTTATCAATCCTTATATGTTAAAGACGTTAATCGGCTAACAAAAGGAGAAATGTTTCATATGCCATAAATTATTCGTCTATTTCCAGCGAAAGTATTTTATTAAATAAGCTGGTATTTAAACGCTCTGCTAAATATAAAAGGTTTTTTTTTTTTACTTTGTACCGTATTGTACTTTGAAAGCGTTTTGTTCACAGTAAATTAATAATTTTTATTCCTTTTATGTAGGTTTACTTTCACAAAATTCTTTTTTTATTTTCCTTAAACACAATGGAAATTAAACATACGAAATTGGGGCATTACGTATTTTACGAAAGAAGGTTTAACATACTGTACGTTATGATAACTGCGCGAACAATCGTGCATGAGTGCGCGCCCGATATTAAATGTAGTTGACATATAGTTAAATATTAATATATTAGACACATATATTAAATATAGATTCAAACATATCGTTTCTTCAAATATAACCTGTACTATTTGAAATTATGCTCAGTATATAATACTACAGTCGTTTGTATAACAGTGGAGGGAGATAATTTTGTTTGAACGTAATATGCTCTTGTCTTTGCAAATTGTAAATAAGGTAGGAAGATACTCTTCACGTCTTTGTGACCGTGATTCAATTATTTTCCTTCAATTTAACCAACGCGTATACGAACTTATATTCTTTAACTGGCAGAAAAAAATTCATGGCAAACGTGATAATTATCTGAGAAGTACTGTGATAATGTATTTGTATACGTGAACAGATAGGTTTTGTTCGTTCTGCTTCTGAAGGTATTTATGAGCTAGTGCATTGTTTGTGGGAATCAGATTCACATTCGTTTTAAACTTTAGAAGTGTTTCGGTTGGTACAAAACCGTTACTTGGCAGAGACATATACGTATATATATACGTTTGAATAGACCTGCAGAAACGACGGGTTATTTAAGTCATACGGAGATGAGTTTTCTCTTTCACCGTAGTTCACGTAGTTGAGAATAAATTTTCCTCGCGGTGAACACATTGTGTCTTTGATTATTCATGCCTAAACAATGTGGTTGGTTGCTTCTTTGAAACAAATAAAAATCAAACTTGCTTACACTTTATTTTGCAGGGAGTACAAAATGTCAAAAGTGTATAGAGCAGTACAGGAAAATTAAGCAGAATTTTGTGTGCTTGTGCGTACGTGTGAATGAAAAAGTAAGAGTGAGGGGGAATCACGTTTTTTGTGATATAGTCAGCTTCTTGTTTAGTTTAGGTTCTTGGGTTTTATAAATATTCATAATTTCAGTTTGAAGGAATAGTGTTTATTAACTAGTTGACTTATTTAGTGGACTGATTTCTAAGGTGTTCCCCTCTTTTCTTATTCATTGTTCTCTACTAGCCGAGTAAGACTAATTTAAAAATAGAAAATTTCCAGAAACAGCATCTTTTAAGTTGATTTTTTTTAAACGATAGGTTTAGTGTTTACCTAAAAGTTTATCCAAGTTCCAGACTTCGGACCCCCCATTTTTCCCGACTTTTCACTTCCGGCAAACAGAGGAGCGCGAGTCACTGAAGTTTTCCTCAATTTTTCCGATGATAACTTAACCAAATCAGAAAAATAAAAATACCAGCGTGTTCCCCGGAAAATTCGCTATCGATCTGTGTTAGTCGTGCAGTTTTTTAAAGGCAACATAACCTACAAAAAAACTGAAACTTGCAAAAATGTGCATTTTCAGATTTCCGTTAATAATGAGTGAAATAATGATTGTTTCTTCATAAAAAATTGTAGAATATAGTATTCCAATAGACGAATTTCCATATTAATTTTTATCCCGAAATATTTTGTCATTAAGCCACAATAAATTTTTCAAGTTGAAAAGGGAATTTTTTCAAAATTGGGTCAAGTCGTAACCCTGACATCACAGGACAAAGGTTTTTTTTAAATACTCGTATTTTCATGGTCTATCAGCTAGTGAAAAAAGTTTGTTCTTTTATAGCTTCCCAAATAATAATTTTTACCGTTTTTTGCGCTTGTACAAAGGGAATGTCGTTAAGAGCAGCTGATACTTTGGCAAGTAGGCCTACGTAGTACTGCCGCTTGGCGGCGCATATGTATACTCGATTCAGCCCTCGCTGTGTACAAGCGCAAAAAAGAGGTAAACATTATTATTTGGGAAGCTATAAAAGAACAAACGTTTTTCACTAGCTGATAGACCATGAAAATACGATAATTTAAAAAAAGAAAACTTTGTCCTGTGATGTCAGGGTGATGACTGGACCCAATTTTGAAAAATTTCCCTTTTCAACTTGAAAAATTTATTGTTGTATTTATTAATGACAAAATATTTCGGGATAAAAATTCATATGGAAATTCGTCTATTGGAATAAACTATATTCTACAATTTTTTTATGAAGAAAAAATCATTATTTTACGTATTATTAACGGAAATCTGAAAATGCACATTTTTGCAAGTTTCAATTTTTTTGTAGGTTATGTTGCCTTTAAAAACTGCACAACTAACATAGATCGATAGAGACTTTTCCGGGGAACACGCTGGTATTTTTAATTTTCTGATTTGGTTAAGTTATCATCGGAAAATTTGAGGAAAACGTCAGTGACTCGCGCTCCGCTGTTTGCCGGAAGTGAAAGTCTGGGAAAATGGGGGTTCCGAAGTCTGGAACTTGGATAAACTTTTAGGTAAACACTAAACCTATCATTTAAAAAAAATCAGCTCAAAAGATGCTGTTTCTGGAAATTTTCCTTTTTTGCCCTTTTTTCGGTAGTCTTACTCGGCTATACTTGTAAATAACATGTTGTTTTTGAATATATTGTATATAAGGTGATTAGTTATATAAATTAACTGAATACTGTAGTATTGTGAATAGTATGTATGTGTTGTGTGGCTAACCGATGTGTGTATTGGTTTTGTAGCGCCCACCACAGGGCGGCAACAGCCACGAACACGGCGAACCCAACGCCGGGTCACCCACAATGAGAAGAGATACCACTCAGGTATACTACTGCATGATGGTGCATGTTTGTAGATTTGTCATGTGCATGTTTTGTTTATGGTCTATCTATTTTGTCACTAACACGAATGTAAGCAAGGTGTCTGCCTCTTGTGCGTCTAGACTAACTGTGTAACGGTATGACAAGTCAGTTTCTTTTTGTGACGTTTATGACGAGTGAGTTGTTAGCGAAAGAAAAACGGCCGACTTCCAAGAAGTATTGTAGGCTGTACTAACGTCAAGGAACGGACGAAGAGTAGTATTGAATCTCAATGAATTTAAGTAATAAACGTATAATAATATGAATATGTTAGTTAGTATTAAGCGTGTGGATTTTATAGCTTAATTATAATTATCTTTAATTTTAAAATTATGCAATTTTAAACGTCCAACAAAATTTTTAAATTAATTTGTCTTCTGCCTCAAATTATAGGGTTTCATTATTTCGATTGTTCGTATGTGTCTATCTTGTGTAGGAAAATTAAGCTACGTATTAAGTTGTATTAGTAATGGTTGTGTGATGCTGCTTATGGAGTTTATAAACTGTACTAAATGTTGTTAATTCGTGTAAGTGAACTTAATTGAACCAATCTCGATGAAAACTCAATCTATGTAATTGCTGTTTTTTTCGCAAAGCAATGTAGGCTATGTGTATGATAAAAATTACAACTCGAGCAATAATTCTTTGGTTCGTTAATAATATTTTTAAAAGTATTTTTTTAATCAGTTTGACGAATTAAATTTTATAAATAATCTTGCAAACACTGAAAAGTTTGGCTCAGGTTATTTCAGACCGTATCTCATTCGCTACTTACGTAATTTTGTTTCCCTTATCTTACGAATCTACTATTCTGAAATGTTTTTACTTCCATTCGTAGAGGTAATTTTTTCACAGAGTTTTTGAAATAAGGTGAAGATAAAATATATCTCAACGCTTCATGAAACGCAGAACACTTTAACACCACGTAAATCTAATAGACAGTCGTCATCATCATTATGAAAAGTAATACAACGGTGATCGGTTTTCAGTCTGCTAAAATAAAATAAACCTCATCAATAATCTTGGCCGGAATAGTCTCTGATAGAGGTATTGTTTTTTTTTTTAAACCACCACGTGAGATTTCTTTTTAATACTCATTGTTTCACTTTGTAAAATATACGTTTTTAATTGAGAGTTCTAAATTGATCATAGCCTATCGGCAGAGAACCTTATATAAGTGTATGAGTTAGAAATATGAGGCGGTCTACTTTACACTAAAATCTACCGATCTTGAAATGCGTACTTTCTCAGTGGATGTTTTACGTAATGCAATAAAACGAAAACCTTAAACTCACACGTGCCTTAAAGCAATACTAATGATGGTCTAAAGAACCTCTCGATGGCATAGTCAGAAAGTTATTTGGCTGCGAAAATTTATTTAAAGCCGGAAAGAATTTCACATTTGTGAAAGAAGTGAATTATGCTTTAGGAGAATAAGGCTTCTAACAATATTGTGGGTTTAAGCGTTCAGTAGAGAGTGCATAGTAATAAAGTACTGATATAAGAAAGACATATCCATAGTGTACTATACAATTTTATACACGGTGTTCTAGCCACTGTGAACTGTAGGTTTCACATGGTAAACAATAAAATGTCACAGTATTTTTCAATTATTTGTTTAATCGTTTTCGAAATAGTTTATATTTTATCGATTACCCCGTATTCTTTTCTGCAGAAAAGTAGAGCTGATTAGGTCCGGTAACTTCACATAACCAATGATCGATTTCATTGTCCGCCGAGATCTTCTTTCCCATTTTGACGATTTGAATCGTTGTTGTTCGATATGTATACGAGAATAGTTGCTTTTAAAAACTGTAAAATACGTATTTAATTAATTTAGAAAATGGATTTTAAAAAACTGAATTGCTTTTCTAAACTTAACGTTAAACATTTACAAACTATCGTTTTCATAAAGATCGTAATCTGATTATACAGTATGTTAGGGATATAGAGGATTATGCAAAAATTGTTTGTCAATTTCTGTTCATCTTTAATGAAGTGTGCGGATTTAACACGTTAATTTTACGGTTTACTATTTAACGTGATAAATTATGTAATTATTTTGTTTTTATCAAACCTATTGGTGATGATGTGTGTGTATTACTGTGGCTATACTAGGGAGCAACAAAAGTCGATACCCCAAAAGACAAGAAACTATTAGCTACTAAAATAAAAAAATCAAATAAGATACTGGTTAAGATAAAATGAAATAAGATACAAACCAGTAATCTTTTCACTTAGGACGTAAATTATATGTACGTTTTGAAGTACACGAATTGTAAATATAGCCCCCCCCCCCCGTTTAAGGGTCTACTTTTGTTTTTCAGTAACCGCGAACGGAATTGCATAGAGCAATGTGCAAAATGACTTCAAGTCCCGTAAGCATATGCGGAGTTGGTCGTACCATATGCCTACCTTCAGGAAAGTAGGCAAGAGTCAACCAGATTTTTATTGTGCTTATTGCAACAATATTGAGATTTCACAAATTGATAGATTTCAGCTCGACGTCATCAATCATATTGTTGGTTATCTTACTTGTTGGCATTGAGGTGTGAACCGGATATGAAATTAAAGTCATCCATTTCTAAACGCTTAATATGGCTTCAAGATTACCTTATCGCCTTACTCGTATGGTACACAAGTGAGATGGCTAGTATACAGCCTCGCTCAGTTTTGCTTCTCTCATCTAATGAGGGCAGTTGTAATGGTCGTTAGAATTAGTTTAAGAGACGGACTATGCTCTCATTGAGCTACGTAGACCAGTATGCCACTCTGAATCGCGTTTTCATTAGAGCTGCTATACTTGCATCCTTAGAAAACGACAGCAGTTCCACGTTCTGTCATGTTCCTGTCTGTTGTCGTTTTTTAAGTCTCATCTGAAGAGCTTTTCAGTTTTCTATGCGTTTCCACATACAATACCTTGCCTTTCTTTAATATTCATTCAAGTTTGTACCTGGTGCTTTGCAAAAAAACGAAACCACTTTTAATTAGAAAAGTTTGTCGACGTTTTCCGTTTTTATTTGTAAGTTTGTGACTGAGCGGCGATAAATCACTGTATGCGATTTGCACGTCCATTAGGTTTGTGGCCATAATTGCAGGAAGCGGAACTCATTTCACCGGTTTAAAAGCTAACCTATGTTTACTGATAACTCGAGAATTGTATTTATAGTTCTAGGAAAATACCGTTTTGTGTACAGTTGTGTAAGGTTTAAGTTCAACTTTCCTGTATACTTTCGTATTTAATTGCCAGAATTTTAGCTGATTTGTAAGTTAAACTCAGGAAGAGTTTAGGTTCACAATTCCAGGTTTAGCGCAGAGCGCGAACGTTTCCTATCATTACGGATATTCCTTATCATTATATGACTTAGTGACGTGAAGAATCAGTGAAAATCTCGTCTGTTTAATATGTATTCGAGTTCGTGAAGCTGTTCCTTTCCATGTTCGAATTATTTTGTACGTTTGACTGGTAATCAGATATAGGGTACCAGTCAAACGACTCTGTCTGACTGGTACCAGTTTTTCAATTGACTCTCATAGCAAAAACTATAAAAACGATGAACGTGTGTGTGCGTGCGCGCGCGCGTGTGTGTGTGATATTTTGTAACACAGACTTCTTGTAAGAATAGCCAACTAATTCTAACTACTGTACTTGATTAAGGGACGAATATGTTGTACTCATCATTTGTACGTGGTAAGTCAGGTAGTTGCTGAAAAGGTTTTAGCTAATAGCCTACAACAAATTAGCTCAGTCTCTAATTTCTGTTGACATCATACTCGTGGACGTCTTGTACTGAATTTCGTAACCAGCGTAAGTTTTGACAGCGAAATCGTGCCATTTAGTCGCAGTTTCTTATATATTGTTTTCGTCTACATATATGTATGTGTCTTATTTTCTTCGTAGAGTGCCTGTTATTTGGATCTTATGATCTGCGAGCGTAAAATGATACTCCATTATTGTGAGTAAAAGTTCAGTCATATGTTTATGAGTTGTAACAGACGAATGTTGTTTTATCTTATGTTTGCATTAATCTTAGCGCAGTGTGTCATTTCCCATGTAAGTTTTCTCGTGAACGTACTTTATTAGTGAGAAGGCGGTCGTAGTCTTCACGCAGTTTGTCGCACTTCACTGCAAAGTATCGAGCCCGGGATATCTACTATCCGAACTTGGTTTAGAGAGTTGATTTCAAGAGTGAGCGATTCTACGTCGTGTAAAAAACTTACCAAAATAAAAAGGCGTTTGTACGCCGTAGCACAGCTACGTTCACTTGATCGGCAGCTTTCTGCTAGACCGTAGCTTCCGAGTAAGAATAGACCACGCTCTCTCTTCGGAGAGGCGTATTACCGCCGGTGTCCCTCAGGGAAGTGTACTTGGGCCTCTACTGTTCTCGCTGTTTGTCAACGACACGCCCCGAGTTCCTGGAGTTAAATTGTCGCTGTTCGCGGACGACACTGCGGCTTTTGCCTCAGAGCCGAACGCAAGTTATGCGGCAATCAAGCTCCAGCGTCAACTCGACGCGTATGTCGGGTGGACCGATGACTGGAGAGTTGCCGTCAACGCTTCCAAGAGTGCCGCGGTGATATTCTCGCGAAAACGCAATCGGCCTCGGCCGCTTAAAGTAGGCCCCGTCGAGGTACCCTGGACCAATAGCGTCAAGTACCTCGGGCTCCACGTGGACTCCCGACTCACCTGGCGAACCCATACACAGTATATCAGACAACGCGCTTCGGCGCAACTCAGTAGACTCTGGCCCGTGCTATCTAATCCGGCAATGACCCTCCGGCTAGGTAAGCTCATAGTCAACTCGTACGTGTTGTCCGTGATTACCTATGCCTGTCCTGTTTGGTGATACCTGGCTCGTGGTTATAGAACAGCGCTCCAGCGCGTACTCGACCGGGGACTGAAGTTTGCTTGTAAAGTCCCCCGGAGGTACTCTTCTCGTCTTTTGAGCAGAGGACTCGGTGTCCGCTCTTTTGATGACACCGTGAGACGCCTGGCGCGTAGATTCAATGTTCGTTCCGACAGAGTGACCCACAATTTCCTCAATGCCGGACTTGGTAAATACACCCCGCGACCAGGTGAGTCCTGGAAGCGACCTCGTTTATTAGTCCCGGTGGTATAATCCACCAATCGCAGGTCGCTTCAGATCCTCCCATAATTAGGTAAAAACATATATAAATAACTCAAACAGACTCAGTGGGAGGAGTCCTTTCTGAGACTTGGGACACTGCACTACTCGCGACCCGCGATTCGCGCGGGCTGCGCAACCCCCAGTCGTGTGTGTGTAGCACAGCCCAAAAATGTAAATTTCACAAAATAAGGCTTTTATGTAAGAAAGGAGTTTTGGTAGGATTCGGACCGCGTTTTCAGAGTTCGATGATATTGTTTAATTACTGTCATAACTGGTCTGTGATACTCTGAGCCAGATAGTTACAGGCTGCCAATTGTGCTAAACCCCAGTATTTTAACAAAAAATGGTATGTTCAAAATCGCGTTTTGGTTAGCATGATCATGTCTTGCATTTTTTGGTCCAGACTTTGTACAGTTCCCTATTGCACGTGTCTGTTTTACGCCACTTTAAGTTATTTTAACGCTATTCTCTGTGCCTATTAAAGATTACTTTATAATTTCGTCGGCTTAAGCACCAAATATAACGAACACAGAAGTTGAACAGAAGAATACTGTGACGATTTAAATAAAAGAAATAATCAAGAGAAAAAAATTTTAAAAAATTAAGGTTGCGAGCTCTTAAGCCATTTAAATCTCACTGTATTAATATAAAATACCTGTATGTACTCAGTATGAGAGGAAGCAGTAATTAATTAGTTATTTATATGATACTCAAATAAAAGGATAAATTGTAAAGCGTTATTAATATCGTATTTAACCCTTTGCTTGTAAGCAGGCGCTTTCCTGTTGATTCCAGACTCGACATGCTTTCAGAGTCTTGTGTGAGTAAGAATAAGATAAAAAAAACTAATGTTAATAATAAAAAAATCTGAAGACATAAATAGTCGCTAAAACAACTGATTTAAATTATGTATATTTGTTTAGGGATAGTTTGCATAAATAAAAATGTTAACTTAAATATAGTTAGGAACTATATTCTCGCGCGGAAATTGTCGCACTAACTTTTGCCCAGTACCAGGCAAAGGGAGTGTAAATTCTCTCTCTTGCAATGGTGACTCCGTACAGTGTAGACGTAAGAGCGATGCTCTTAAAATATGTGAATCATATTTTGTTTCACCTTCAGATGGTGTACCAGATGTAGTTTGTTTAAAGCATCTGGATGTATTAATTAGTGTAGTCATGTGAATAGACAATAAGTTTAAAGTAATGTAAAACAAAAAGTATCGAAACGTAACAAAGAGTGTAACACAAGATGACTACGTACTTCAACAAATAACAACTATTCCAAAGTCATACCCGGAGATGTGAACGAGCAGAAGCCACAAACTCTACTGCACGTGACAGAATATGCAGATCAGGACATCCGAGAATCTACAAGATCATCATAGTTAACTACACGACATATTGTTCTACCTGCGAACTTTTGGAGCCCTTTACAGAGGAAAGCCAGACCGAGATGACGACGTAGCTGTTCCTGTTTCCCAAGACTGATACCCCAGGACGAGTCTTCTGCATACCAATTAAAAGGTGACTCGATAGCCTGTCTATCGAGGGTTACTAATATTTGTCACACAACCCTTCTTGAAAGAGACTTTTCAGAAACTAATAACTTTGTAAAGACTTATAAAGTAAATCTAAGAATTTCATGTAACTATTCTAACTTCATACGTTGTAACAGTTTATATGCTAATGTAGAGTAATATAACTCAAGCAATAATACCATTCTTCCAATGGTTGAATATAAGAAAGTCTTGCAAGCTAATATCATGAAATGAGTATAATTAAAAGTCTTAATTATAGAAATACAGAAAGTTGACCCGGATCCGAGGTATAACTATATAGAATCTAGTTTGATCCCAAAGTTTAAAGAAACCTTTCGATAATTTGATAATTGAATTAGTAATGTCATGGCATCTGTCAGTATATGTTTTTTTCTTAAATGTTGAATAAAGAGAAGTCTTCTTGTTACACACATATGAGGAGTGCTTAAATCAATTGTATACCTTGCCATTGTTTCCTTGCACAGTTAGTAAGTAATTTGTTACATTATTTATTTGTGATCAATTCTGTTACAACGTAGGCAGCCCATCTAATTAACGGAGTTTAATTACGAGGGGTTCCCTGGATTTGTAACGCGGAAAAAAGCAGTTACAAAAAGTGCGCCACTCTGCTAATTTATGTAAAGGGTTGGTAAGCATCGCGACGCAAACAAAAGTGCGCCACTCTGCTTACTTGTAAAAAAATAAAAGGGTAATTGTTTACAGAGTGTCACAAAAGTGCGGCACTCTGCTTAAAAAAAAAATAAAGGAAACAAAGGAAAGAGTTTTAATTGTGTATATAGTATCACAAACAAAATTGCATTCACTATGCGTGGATAAATAGTATGATTAATAACTAAATATTTAATATTGATATATGCACTCAGAAAGTTACTTTAAAAAAAAGTAATGTTCGAAACATATTTAGTAATGTATTACGTTATGTAGATGGTAGTATGTATGAGTGAAATATCATTAGCGTCATACAATGCGAAATGCTATATGCAGGTTCCTACTGGCATTTCCTACAGAAACTGCATAATTCGATGTAAGTACTTGCAGACATGAATTGTGACCAAGCATAACAATTTTGGTCAACCGAACAATCTGTAACAAGTTTGTTTACGACAAACTACGGCCTGTTGTTTCCTGAATCATTCTGCACAGTGTATGTCCAACTATCTAGCTTACATACACTAGTATGTGTTAAAAAAAAAAAAAAAAAAAAAAAAAAAAATTGATTAAAAATAACTTTGTTAATAATAATAAAGTAATTAAGTAGAAGTTCGTGATTTAAAACTTGTGAACAAAATAAGTAATTATTTAATTGAGAAAAGTTTATGAATGAACGAAGCCAAAGTGTTGTCTAAGCGGAATAATAATAAATGTGTTGCATAAGATTGGGCTCCCCTTTTCTCGTGTTTATACCGGTCGGTCGTTGGTGTTATTCACTCGCATTGTGTAGACAATACGAGGTAAAAGCAAACACCCCATTGTCACACACGCTCAACCCTCCTTTGTTAACTAAATATGTAGGCCACCCTCTGACCTACATTCCAGTAAACAGCTGATCGGCTATTTAACATTGAAAGATATGTGTGTTTAATTTCTGTCTCTCCCTTAGAAGAGAAATTGTTCTTTTCTAATTTGTGTAAATTTATTACTTATGAATTTATTATATGTATATGTAATATATGTGTAATATGCTAGTATTAATTTTAAGTACGTGCTAATGTGTTAGAACAAAATGGCCCAATTTAACCCGGATTTGTTATTAAAAGACGAGCTGTCTTACGAAGCTCTTTTGCGTGGACTACCCCATCCTGATGTAACAGTCGCTGAATTACGAAGTTCAATTCGCGAATGTGGATTTGATGCGCCCGTGCAATTAAACAATCTAAGCCAACTCGATTATGAAAGCGAGAAAGAAATTTGTAATGCCAAGTATAGTGAACTATACTTATTGTCTCAAACACTCCAAGACGAGAAATCTCCGGCAAAAATTTTGCGGACTACCCAGAGAATAGAGCATTTAACCAGGCGAATAAAAAATTTGTCGATCTGGCCGAATCTCACAGAAATACCCGTTGATGTACAAAAGCTAGCAGACGAAGCTCTACGCCGCTTACCTTCAATTATCAACGAATTAAGACGAAAATCCGACTCATTCAGGATGGACGAAATAGAGAAATCATTAATGAAATTACACATCTCCCCAATACAATCCCCCACCACTGGTTTACCTCCGCCTAACTCGGATCGGAACTCACCTATCGTATCGCAAGTGCAAGCGAACCCAGAACAAAATACTGATACAGATGTAAATGTCCCTCCTCCCGAGCATTTTCAGTTTCGTCCCGGAAATAATGAATTGACCAACACCCCCAATGAATCTAATCACCCTCATCAAGGAATTACCCCTATGAACTATAACGCAGATCTATACGGAAAAATGACTCACCCTGTGGAGAAGATTTTATCCGAAATCTCCTATACAGATGGTTTAAATGTTTCCAAGTTACTAACATTTATTAGTTATCTTCTTCAGATAAAGGATCTACAGCAGCTGAATGACTGGCAGATTTTACAAGTTCTGTTACCAAAGTGTAAACCCCCGTTAAAAAATCGTGTGCTAGAAGCCCTAACCTCTACTTTCCCAGTAGAAGAGCTACATAGCTCTTTAATAAAATACTTTATTCCCACCGGCATCTATGAGGAAATAAAAAGAAAGACAGTACTCCGAGTACAAGGACATCAGGAGAGATTAGCTCACTACATCTCCGATATTAGGGAGTCCTCTCGACTACTACGTGTAAGCTGGAATGAAACACAACTGGTGGACACCATTTTAATAGGAGTGTCACCTGAAGAAAGATCTCGACTATCATTGATGAATAGACCCAATACAATTGCTGATCTAGAACAGTGCAGTATCCATTCTTCAAATGTATGGTACTCAGATCAGAATAGAGAAGCAATGAAAACCTCTGGAACTAATAGACATCAATTGCGAGCACTACTGCCTGATGTAACAACCTCGTATGAAAGACAAGTTTCTAGTAGACCTCACCATGTGCGCAAAGCTGGTAAGTTAACTGTAAACCCAGATAAAGCGGAAACCAAATACCCACCTCGCAGAAAACCCACCTGTTATAATTGTGGCAAATATGGGCACATGAGAAGAGAGTGCAAAAGTAAGCCATTGGAACGGAATAACCCCAATTCAAAAAACATGTAAGGCAGGGAGACCCGAAAACCTGTGTCTTCCGCAGCTACTCGAAACTAGGTAAACTAAAAGAAACCAATAATAATAATAAGAATGAATTATACTGTAACCAAGTGAAAAACAAAAAAGGTGCGAAAGAAATCGACCCCTATGTGCGAGAATTCCGTGAAAAGTGTAATGCGATTAATAGATGTAAATGGAAAAAAAATTTACTACCATTAATACAAGTCGACTTAGGCGTTACATTCCCCATCGCCTTAATTGATTCGGGATCTAGTAGAACTTTAATCAGCCAAGAATTAGCGGACAGATTAGCTAAACATCATCTAGTAAAACGTAGCCAACCTGTGAATATAAAGTGTGCTACCGCTGATAAACGTAAAATAAATATAAACCTGAGCATTACCGTTAAGGTTAAAATAAAAAACCTAAGTTGGATATTTACAATGTTAGTATGTAAAGAATTAGGACCTGATTTAATATTAGGTGCAGATTTTATTAGTAAGACAGGAATGATTCTTGACATCTACGAGCGAGAATTTTATTTCAGATTTGATCGTGCAAGAAAACATAAATTTGATAGTAATGAAGATAAACGTTGTTCATCTACTGCACATGTAATACACCAAGATTCAGATTTATCTCACCTCGAACGAAGAGATAGAGTCAAAATAGTAAAACTAATAAAAGAATTTTCCTCGGTTCTTACACCAAAACTAGGACTTACGGACCTAATAGAGTATAAAATTAATCTGAGTGATCAGAAAGTAATACGACTACCCCCGTACAAGTTGTCGCCTCCCAAGATGGAAGTCATGCGAAACCATATCAATAAGTTATTGGATCAAGGAGTCATAGAACCCTCTACGTCCCCATATTCTTCACCCTCCTTTTTAGTACCTAAAGGACCAGATAAACACCGACTAGTTGTAGACTACAGGCAACTAAATAAAAGAATAGAATTTGAATCAATCCCTCTTCCAGACATCCATAGTGCGTTTCATTATTTTACTAAAGCAATGGTTTTTACGGTAATGGATCTAAATCAAGCTTTTCACCAAATACCTCTTTCAGAAGAATCCAAACGTCTAACCGCGTTTGCAGTTCCTTTTAACTTGTACCAATTTACTAGGGTACCCTTTGGAATATCTCAAGGAAGTTCCGTATGTAGTAGACTATTGGAGAAGATATTTCACGACATTAAATTTAAATATGTGTACCACTATTTGGACGACATCGTAATATACAGTGAATCAATGGAACAACATCTCAAACATTTGCGTGAAGTGTTATCTCGTTTACTAAGAGCAGGATTAACGGTGAACCCAAATAAGGTAAGTTTTGCTGTCCCTCAGTTTTCTTTCTTAGGACACATAGTGAAAGCGAATGGAAAGGTAAGCATTGACCCCGAACGTACCCGTGCTATTAGAGAATTTGCACCCCCACGAGATGCAAAAGGTATAGCCCGATTTTTAGGTATGGTGAATTATTTCCACAAATACATTCCCCATCTTGCCGAAATAGCAGCACCCCTAAACTCCTTACGAAAGAAGGGAACAAAGTTCGAATGGAGCTCAATACATCAAAACACGTTTGAGCAACTTAAAGAAAGCATTATATCTCCCCCAGTTTTGCAATTAGCTGATTTCACAAAACCATTCGTCGTGCAAACCGACAGTTCCAGTGTAGCGTTAGGTGCAGTGATATACCAAGAGATAGATAACTGTAGACTACCAATTAGTTATGCATCACGAACACTGAGCGATCAAGAAAGAAAGTATTCTGCATATGAATTGGAATGTTTAGCAATTGTTTTTGCATTCGAAAAGTTTAAACCCTTCCTAGAACATAAGGAATTTCTTTTAGAAACCGACAATCAGGCGTTATCATGGTTATTGAATCACCCTAAACAATTAGGACGAATTGGCAGGTGGATATTGAAATTAAACTGCTACAAATTCAGAGTGCAGCATATTAAAGGTACTCAAAATGTAGTCGCCGATACCCTGTCCCGTATGTTCCAGTCACCCACTAAAACTTCCGAAAACGTAGTGAAGCCGGAAATAGCAAGTGCGAACGCCGTAATTACTGAATTCCCCCTTGCCTTTACAAACATTGCCCTATATCAACAACAAGACCCCTTACTGAAGCCTATTATAGAACAACTTACCCAAGGTATTAAATCCGAGAAGTACGTATTGAGTAAGAATGTACTTTGTCTCAAAATAAGAGACGGAAAGGAATTAAGAATAATAGCCCCAGATGTAATTAAGCCCATGCTAATGGAATACTTCCATTCATCTACCATAGGAGCCCATATGGGAATCAATAAGACGATACATCGTATTCGAAAGGAATATCATTGGAACAATATGAACTGCGAAATAGCTACCTTCGTAAAGAAATGTTCATTATGCGCCCTTAGCAAACCCGCCAGAAATACTCAAGTAAGCCAATTGATATCAAAAATCCCAAAAACCCCTTTTTCGAAACTTTATCTAGATTTCTCAGGTCCGTATCCACGATCCAAATCAGGAAATACCATGTTACTGATATGTGTAGATTCTTTCACCAAATTTGTGTGGATGTATCCCATGCGACGAGCATTAGCGTCGACAACAGTTAAAATACTACAGGAAAGACTATTTAAAGACTACGGTACTCCAGTACATATAGTATCTGATAACGGCCCGCAGTTTAAAGCAAAAGAATTTAGGAATATGTGTTTCAAGTTAGGGATAGACCATATAACCACTACAGAGTATCGACCGCAAGGCAATATTGCTGAAAGGTATCTACGAAACCTCAAATCTGCGCTAATCGCCTATCATGCGAACGATCACACGTCGTGGGACCAAAATCTATCCTGGATTCAATACGCTTTTAATTCAGCTTACCACGAAGGTCACAAATCGACCCCGTTCGAGTTACTATACAAGTATCGACCAAACCACCCTTTGTCCACAAGATGGAATATACACGATCTGCTGCCTCCGCAAATAACGGATAAGCAGATAAAGCGAATATGGAACGAAGCCCGCTCTAACTTGAGAGCAAGCTTGGAAAAATCCAGAAGATACCACGAGAAAGGTAATCATAGCAACTCAGTCAGGTACCAAGTAGGTGACTTGGTAATGTACAAGACTCACCCCATTAGTAGTGCGATTGATAAGACCACCTCGAAACTATCATTCAGATGGTGTGGCCCTTACCAAATCCAAAAGTACCTAACTCCAGTTACAGTAGCCCTGTGCGAACCTGCAACTCAGAAATATGTGCGGAGATCGCATATTTCGCAACTAAAGTTGTATAAGAAGAAGTGACTGTATAGTATAAAAAAAAAAAACGAAAAAGGAATACTAGGCAGTAAAGAAAATTATATTTCTGAATCCGCGTAAGAAATGTAAAACGTAGAGTTTGGAAACGAGGCCTGATCAACCTGAGTTCCAGTTCTGCGAAGCATGCATTAATGAATAATCATTAACTAGATGGGTACTAACACTCATTAACTACATGAGTTATATATAGGACTCACAGAAGAAAAGATAGAATTCTAAATAGTAGAGATTTAGAAAGTTACTCTATAGAAGAGAGAGTAAGACAAACAAAAAACCGATAGTAAAATTAAGTGATAGAGATAAGAAAGAGTTTTGTGTTTTAATTGTGTAAATATTTAGTGTAAATAGTATGTAAAAAAAAAAAAGGTAGTTCATAAGAATGTAAAGTGTACTGTGTTGTAACTATAAGTAATAACTATGTGGAGAACGTTGTAAAGTGTACAAGAAAGTATGTGAAAGAAATTACACACACTAACCCCATTCAATATCCCAGTGCCCCATAGTGAGTTAGACTCAAAAAAGCTAAACCGTAGCGTGCAATTCAAGCGGTGGAGTATGTGACGATTTAAATAAAAGAAATAATCAAGAGAAAAAAATTTTAAAAAATTAAGGTTGCGAGCTCTTAAGCCATTTAAATCTCACTGTATTAATATAAAATACCTGTATGTACTCAGTATGAGAGGAAGCAGTAATTAATTAGTTATTTATATGATACTCAAATAAAAGGATAAATTGTAAAGCGTTATTAATATCGTATTTAACCCTTTGCTTGTAAGCAGGCGCTTTCCTGTTGATTCCAGACTCGACATGCTTTCAGAGTCTTGTGTGAGTAAGAATAAGATAAAAAAAACTAATGTTAATAATAAAAAAATCTGAAGACATAAATAGTCGCTAAAACAACTGATTTAAATTATGTATATTTGTTTAGGGATAGTTTGCATAAATAAAAATGTTAACTTAAATATAGTTAGGAACTATATTCTCGCGCGGAAATTGTCGCACTAACTTTTGCCCAGTACCAGGCAAAGGGAGCGTAAATTCTCTCTCTTGCAATGGTGACTCCGTACAGTGTAGACGTAAGAGCGATGCTCTTAAAATATGTGAATCATATTTTGTTTCACCTTCAGATGGTGTACCAGATGCATTAAATAGTGTAGTCATGTGAATAGACAATAAGTTTAAAGTAATGTAAAACAAAAAGTATCGAAACGTAACAAAGAGTGTAACACAAGATGACTACGTACTTCAACAAATAACAACTATTCCAAAGTCATACCCGGAGATGTGAACGAGCAGAAGCCACAAACTCTACTGCACGTGACAGAATATGCAGATCAGGACATCCGAGAATCTACAAGATCATCATAGTTAACTACACGACATATTGTTCTACCTGCGAACTTTTGGAGCCCTTTACAGAGGAAAGCCAGACCGAGATGACGACGTAGCTGTTCCTGTTTCCCAAGACTGATACCCCAGGACGAGTCTTCTGCATACCAATTAAAAGGTGACTCGATAGCCTGTCTATCGAGGGTTACTAATATTTGTCACACAACCCTTCTTGAAAGAGACTTTTCAGAAACTAATAACTTTGTAAAGACTTATAAAGTAAATCTAAGAATTTCAGTAACTATTCTAACTTCATACGTTGTAACAGTTTATATGCTAATGTAGAGTAATATAACTCAAGCAATAATACCATTCTTCCAATGGTTGAATATAAGAAAGTCTTGCAAGCTAATATCATGAAATGAGTATAATTAAAAGTCTTAATTATAGAAATACAGAAAGTTGACCCGGATCCGAGGTATAACTATATAGAATCTAGTTTGATCCCAAAGTTTAAAGAAACCTTTCGATAATTTGATAATTGAATTAGTAATGTCATGGCATCTGTCAGTATATGTTTTTTTCTTAAATGTTGAATAAAGAGAAGTCTTCTTGTTACACACATATGAGGAGTGCTTAAATCAATTGTATACCTTGCCATTGTTTCCTTGCACAGTTAGTAAGTAATTTGTTACATTATTTATTTGTGATCAATTCTGTTACAACGTAGGCAGCCCATCTAATTAACGGAGTTTAATTACGAGGGGTTCCCTGGATTTGTAACGCGGAAAAAAGACGTTACAATACGAACACAGAGAATACAGAAGTTGCAACTGTGGCAATTTTCATTACTGTAAGTAACATGTTAAACATTGATGTGTATGCTATATTCCAGTATAATTTTTTAATGGTCCCTATGCAGCGGCCATCGACATTAATGTCACTAAGTCAGTCATTTGCCGTTATTTAGCTCCCTTTTTGTAGTGAATGAAAATATGAAAACAATCTTCTGTTGGTCACGATGTGTACCGACAACCTTGTGTGTACACAGAATATTGTGTTTGTCACGTTCCATCAAAGGAGAGAACATTTGCCCCCGTCAGGGTTTAATATGTTAACTGTATACAGTACATAGTCTTCATACAAGCGACCCCTTCTGATCGGAACGACATGTGTTCACACTTCATTTACTGTGACTTACTTAAAACCATTACCCTATACAAACCCTTTATTGTAGATCTCTTTTCATGTTGTTAAATCATGTTGAAAGCAATAGAATGAATTGCTACCTAACCACAGCTGTACGCAGACCTATACCTGTGAATTTTAAAAGATATTATGAAGTACATCAAAACAGTGTACCCTTCTCTGGCCATTTGTTTAACTATTCTGCATGGGGAGTGTATCGACAATAGGATAATTTCGTGAACACAAGTCTTCACGCAGCTGCTACATCTTTTCTTAAAACAAAGTTAAAAATCTATACTTGTAATTATTTAAAATCATTACAATCTTGCACAGCTTGTCACTGTCGGGATTAACGAGTAAAAAGGTATAATTACTGCTTGGAAGATTGTGTTTGCTGTAACTTGTTTATAAGTTAGCGTTGCCAGAACCAATCTGTCGTGCAGCAGTATGTAGGAATATATGATATTTGAGCGGTCCATGAATTTCCTAAAATTAACGTTACCAAGTTTGATCTTAATCTTAAATTGAGTGAGTGTAACAAATAAGTACAATTAAGTATTATTATTTTTATAGATAGAACAAAGCAACCTTTCAATGGCGAAATTGGGAGCTACCTCCCCTTCGAATTTGAAACGTTAAACTTATAGAATTGAAATTAATAATATTTTTAAAATGTAATTTGTCTGTCTGAATTGGCGTGCGATACATTTGATTTGTAATAATTGCTCATGCATATTCTCAAATAGTAGAGTCGCCACAGAATACTGAAACGCCTGCATACGCGTGGTACCCCTACAATAACAGATTTCGAAACTTCCCAGTTTTATTTGAAGAACATTTTTTCTGTATGGAAGATTTTTAATGATTAAAATTAGCTTAATGGATGTATATAAAATTAATTAAGTTATTTCGTGAATACCTTCATGTTGTTGTGTATGGTTGTTTAACAAAAAAAAGATGGTGTACAGATTATATCAATAAAGTTATTCCTGACAAAAAAAGTTTATAAGAAAAGTTACAAATAGATATTTTAAAATTATTAATTCCACACCGCCTGTTTAACGTCTTTTGAAAGATTGCACCTCTAATACTTATCAGTTACAAACATAAACGCACGCGCACTCTATTCACATAGAAAAGTCGTACTTGTTACAAATTTTTATGAAAAATTACCGTTTACAAGGAAGTACGAAACCTTCAGAATGAAAATATACTTTTAATGAAGATCAGTACTTTGAGATTGCAGTGGTCAGTACATTTAAAACTTAAACCGTATTGATGTAAACCTATGCATTAATCGAATTCGTTATGCAAGTATAAGTCTTAGTTGAACTATAGCTATTATTGCATAACAATTCGTCTCTGCGTAATATTTATCGGTGAAAAATCAGAAAATCCAATGTTATCAATAGAGATAACGTATTAGAAAGAATATAAGACGTGGAAAACTTTGAGCCAAAATATAGGCTGTTTTCTTGTTACTTATTTCCAGTCTATGCATAGAACGTTATTTGAATATAATTTTAAAATTACGAAAACTTTCGGAAAGGTACACGTAATTATTAATGATCGCATGGTCTGGTCTTGGAACATTCTCAAAAGGTACTTCAAAGCATTCAGCACCTTTCAGTATTTGTTTTCTCCACTGTGTTCCAGTTTCAAAAGAAAATCCTGATTCTTGTGTAACTCTGCCACCAAGTTTTTCTGTTATTGTTAATTTCAGTATAATTTTCAATACAAATTTGTTTCATCTCATGTAAGCAACATTTTTATCTGTGTGCGCAAGTTGCATTCCTTTTACTGCGAATTAAGAGTGTTTATGGAGTTTCCTTATCAGTTATCGGTATTAAAAAAAAGTGATAATCATGAATCGCGTACACACACATTCATCAATATTTCAACTTTCTTAAAACTGTAAGATGTCTTTTTATACTGAGTATTCTCCATAGTAAGCATAATTGCGTCATCGCTGAATGGTAGACTCGTCTTGGTTATAAGTAATATAAACATTTATATATTATGCGTTATTAGTAATGGTACTTTGTGAACATTGGTCTAATTCTGTCAGATTGTAGAAAGGGCAATTTTCTGCATTGTAATGATAGTTCCGTTTTCTGTTTTACTGTCATTTTGTCATAATTACTGATTTAGATACGACTACAATTGTCATTTTGTACTTACCGTCGCTAAACTGTGCGTTCATAGAGCTCTTTAAAACAGCTCCATAGATTTTTCGTTCCTGTATATTTCTTCGACAATCCTTTCTAATGGGCCTAAGTATATAGTGATTGCTAACACGAGAAACAGTTTCTGCAAGAGTTCTGTTAATATATTTTTGAAAAGAAGTTGTGTGATCCGACCAGTAGTACGTATGTATAAGTGTCGTTCGATATTGGTGTCTCACTCGTTTCTGAATGGGCATGACAGTTTGTTGTTTTTGACGTGATAGTGAAAACTGGGCTGGATAAGCAGGGGCAGGATCATGCCAGTCCTACAAGAGCCCGCAGACGGGGCAACCGAAGACTCACCCGCAACGAGAGCAGATACCATTCAGGTAGGCCTAGTAACCATACTGTATTGCACCTGCACCACTTAACGTATAGAATATTTCACGCACTAACACCTGGTTTTGGTTGCTTGTTGCCGTTTTTTCTATTTAAATAAGACCACTTAAGTGTATATATATTCTTACCATTTTTTACTTAAATAAAATCGCTTAATTGTATATACTCATGTAAAGTTTTATAGTTGGATCTTTAAATTTATACACCATATTTACGAGTGACGAATTTATATTTTATCAGTCTTCATAACTGAGATCCAGGAAAATAGATTTTTATAGGTGTTTTTATATGTAAATGTTGATGTTAACCGAAATTTTTATACACTATACTACTGTGAAAGTTGGAGCCAGTTGATTTCACCAGTATCCAAAGTAATCTCATATTCTTCCCTTCACAGTTACTTCTGTCTGTATATTAATGTGACTATAATTTTTTTAATAAAATTCTTGTCAGCGTATAGGGGAAAATCTTGACATATTATGACAGGTCAGATGTTATGCATGTAACAGAATGAATGTTTAAGTAAACATGACAGCCTTTTGTAGAATGTGACACATGAAACATTATGATAACATTTTTCAGGTTAGTGAATTTTTGATGTAACAAAACTTTTAGAAAATGTTTTTCCCTATTTTTTCAGCTTAAATATGTGTACTGTGAGAAATTATAGCATAATATCTTTAACAGGTTTAAGTGTATTTGTCTTACAAGCTGTGCAATGGAGGATTCAATTAATTAAGCCCATTTGTAGTGTGCTTTAGTTATGAATTATATGACTTAGCGGACCTTTCTTGCATCACATGAATGAGCAACAAATAATTTTGCTTTCAGTTAGTATAAAAAGATTTACGTTTCTGATATTATGTTATTTGAATGCCAATGAAACCCTTCAAAATGAAAATAAATACGAATATTGTCTAAATTGTTGAAGCAAAGTGACAACACATTGAAACTGAATTCTTCCTGTTTATTGAATTAATTGGTATTTTCCCAATAAGCAGTGGAATGTCTTTCTAAGATCCTCTGATGTCCATAGAGAGAGTCAGTTGAGGGTTCTGCTTATTTCTCATCTATCACCACCGAATTCTTACCTTCTCAGACATGAGATAGTGGAACCTGTCAGTTAGTATCACTGGGCTGAGTAACATTTATGGAATGTTACAATTTAAACACTAACAGGACTCAGATTTGCAATATCTTGTATTGGAGACAAGAACATTGCCACTTGACCATAGATGTCGTATGTGTATCATATGCATCTGGATTAATTAACTTCACGTTAAAGTATTTTCAGTATTTAAATACTGAAAAATGTTACACAGAAAATTGTTAATCTGTTCTTTTGTTTAACTCCTTCCAAAAATTTGTCTCATGCAAAAGGCGGGAAATTCAGCACTTGGTATAATATTTAATGCAACATAGTTCAACAGTGAGCAGTTATTTGTTAGCTTAAAAGCTTACACCCAGTCATAGTTCATAAATACATCCTCTAATAGGGGATGGTAAGTTTTTAACTTTAAAAAAATTATTTGAAAAACCCATAAACACTGTTTCAATGTGTTTTCTGTATTGCGGATGTATTTGACTTTGTTCAATGCTTAAAGCACACTGTGGAGAGAAGTTTCAGATTGTCCTATCAAGCATTCTATCTTTGTTTTTTATTAATACGAGGGACATTCAATAATTAAAGAGACAAATTGATCTAGAGAAAAAACGGTTGGCAGGAAAAATTAGGTACTTTTAGGACTTCATGTTGGCATCCCTGGGATGATCTCTGAGCAGCTGTTTCATGAAAATTTTTTTGCTTATAACCTCAAAATCTCATTTAACAATGACAAGTCCACTAGAAGTTTTCACATTAGTTGAACAATGTTCAGTGATTCGATTCTTACTTTCTGAAGGTGAAAAACCCTCTAATATCTATTCTAGAATGACTAAACAGTATGGTGAAAGTTGCATGAATCGCGGAAATTTTTATAAGTGGGTGGATCAGTTCGAAAACGGTCGAACCTCAGTGACAGACGAACAGCGATCTGGACGTCCAAAGGAAGTTTCAACTCCTGCGCTTGAATCTCGAATAGACAATATGATTCGTGAAGACCGTCGTGTTACAGTTGAACAAATGGCTGAAAATTTGCAAGTAAGTGTTGGTACAGTTTATAGCATTATCAGTGACAAGCTTAGGTACCGCAAAACAAGTGCAAGATGGGTTCCAAAAGAGTTAACGCAACAACATAAGGACAAGAGACTCAGAGTGTGCATAGAGCTGAAGCAACGCTATTGGCTGGGAGACACTACCACACCCCCCGTATAGCCCAGACTTGGCACCATCAGATTTCCACCTGTTTGGCCCACTCAAGGAATCGCTACGTGGTAAGAAATTCAACAACAACGAAGAAGTCAAAAAATTTGTGGGAGACTGGTTCAAACGTCAAGATAAAGAATTCTTTGCTGCAGGCATAAAAAAGCTGATTCATCGTTGGGGCAAGTGTATTAGTGTTGGGGGGGATTATGTTGAAAAATAGGAAAATTGTCATTTGCAAAAATACACCATTTTTTCTCTAGATCAGTTTGTCTCTTTAATTATTGAATGTCCCTCGTACAAAAAAAATTTATTGTGCAATAAACAAGCCGTGTAAACTGTTTAATTTTCATAAACATAGGATTCCCATACAGGATGTAGCATTTGTGACAAACTGTGTGTATCATGGTATGTAACAGAAAATACTCCAGTGAGCTGTGATAGGCATTATTGCATTTGTACTTTGTGAGCAGAATGAATAAAGTTATTTGTAAATGAAGTATCTTGTGAATGGCCATAGTACTTGGTAGTCTTCTGTTGCCAGCTTGTGTTAGATTCTGCTGCAACCAAAATAGTATCTACGTTTTATATGGAAACTCTCCCTTTCAGGGTTCAGCAAACCAGTATCCATTGAATAGTTTATGGTATGGCTATAATTACCTCTCTGTTTAGCTATTTGGAGTCACCATGAAACTGTAGTCCACTTTACCTGTAAATTTGTAAAATCACACAAAATGGATACATGGACTAACACAATTCCAGGACTAAATAAGAGGCAGAAAGAAATCTTTTAAATTTGAGCCATAAAGAACAAACCAACAGTTTAGATAAATACAGAAGTGATTTTATATATTATTGTTACTATTAATAATAATTTCGTATATTATTATTATTTTTATTAATAATATTATTATTAAATGACACTTTTCTTTACAAGAATATATTATATATTTTTTAACATTTACACTGTTTCAATAGTTTGAAATATTGTGAATTTTCAAAAAGTATTTAGTATATTCTGGTAAAAAAAGTGTTATTTATTATTAATAATAAAAATTATTCAATAATAATATGGGAAGGTATGAATGGATTACATATATAAAACTACAACTAGAGAACATGATGAGGTGTTGTGAATCTGGAGAAGAGTATTTTGAAGAAGACATGAAATCATACAAGTTCTAATGAATAATATTGTATAAAGATAGTTGCAATAAACTTTTGATCATAGGTAAATAACGTAGTGTTACATTGGGCATTTATTAACATGTTATTCTGTGGCTCCAACTAAATTATATTGAGTAAACTGATTAATTTTATTAAATTACATGAAACTATCGGATTACAGTTACAGAATATAGTAATTGTCAATACTTTGTAATATGCTGAACATGAGTGATGAAGATATCAAATCAAATCATTAACTTATATCAAGTCTTAAAACTATAGGGTTTCTTGATACCTTGATGGCCACAGAATCTCTCCTGGTTTTGTATTCATGCATGTGACGAATGTACAAGTGGAGTCATGATAGTTTACAACATGACACACTGCCTGATATGATTAAACCACCTATACAGTTTTCATATATTTCATTCCTTATATAACCCATTCTACTATGAGTACTTTTACTATGTGAGTACAACACATCACTGTTGACACCACAGTTTCTGTCAGTTATTTGAATATCATTGTATACTTGACATTGTCCGTGTGGAACAATTACATAGAAGTGCGTAGGTAGTATGAATGTGTTAAATGTTGTCTGGTCAGTTTGAAAAAAATTTGTGAAGTGGTTTGCTTGAAACCAGTTACTGTGTTGTTATACAGTTGTTTATTTCTTTTAGCTGTTATATAATACATTTGTATTCATGGACATGTAAGCTTTGTTCTCATAGTTAATTATATACATACTTGTCATGTGCATTGAGAAAATTATCTTCCGTGTTACTTTTGCAGCTTGCTTTGGTAAATTCTTTGAGAATATCTTAATAGGCTGAAGCAGTTGTCAGAGGTAAAGAATAACAAAAATAAACTGTGAAACTTACCAAGTGTTTGTATGTTTCTTAAAAACCTTTGTTGCAAAAAATGCATCAGTTTTATACAGTTTCTCCTTTTTGTCTGGATTTGATCAATTACTTTTTTAGCTGTATTTTGTAGATTGAATCTAGTCAGTAAAATCTTTTTGCCACAACAGTGTCAGTGTAAGAAAAACATAGTAATGTGTGTATCATTTCATTATAATTAATTGATTTGTCTGCCCGAGTTGAATAGTTGGGGATTCATCAAAAAACCAAATGAATGATAAACAGTTTATTATGCAATGTCTGCACCTTAATGTACAGATACCTACTATTAACTAGTAATAGTAATCATATTTCATAAAATAAAGGTACTGAAATATGGATGCAACTGTAAAATGATTGCTTATTATGGTGGTAAGTACTGATTGACAGAGAGAAAAGAATATTGTCTGGACATTTCTAATTTCAAGATGATGATGTGTAAAATTGAAAGTGACAGTAAACGTCCACTGTTGTTACTGTATGTGAGTTTGATAAATTTCCATTGAGGAGGAATTATTAAACTAGGTTAAAAGCTTGTAGTATGGACTTGTAGTAAGGGATATTTTTGAGTTTTAATTGGTAAGGTATTTCATCATGTGAATTAATAATAGTTCATGTTTATAAAGATATTGATGTCACTGCCAGCTTTTCTGTTAAACTGATGTCAGTAGTAACCAAGGAAAAATGTGCCACCACAGTACCAAGTTTACCAGTTCTCTTCAGATTAATGTGACAGAGATCATATACGCATAAAGATGTCAGAATAGTTGTGCTTTCAGACATAAATCTGTCCAAACAGGTTTTACCAACAGATCCAGTTACAGTGAGGTTTTCTGTTTAGTTGAAACAAGATTTGCAGAGATGGATAGTTCGATTCACTATTTTTAAAAAGTTTCTGAGACTGTAGGGAAATGATAGTTATTTTTTTGAGCATCAATATTGTTTGTTCTGTAATAGCGTGCAGAGAGAGAACGAGAGAGAGAGAGAGAGAGAGAGAGAGAGAGAGAGAGAGAGAGAGAGAGAGAGAGAGAGAGAGAGAGAGAGAGAGAGAGAGTGTTGAGACAAGACTTGGATATAAGTGTATTTTCCATTGTGCACTATAATTCACTTCGGTGGCACAAAGAATGTAGACAGCGAAGAGTGGGAACAACAGGAAACAAGGCTGTAAATGAATTTTCATTTCTGGACTGCATGTATTTTGTGAATTCTGTCTTTCATATCTTCAGTTATGAGTACTGATTGAATTCCGATGATGATTCATTACTTTTTCTACTGCAATACATTAACATTTGGTAAACGTACCACTTATTAAGCTGAGAGAAACAAACAGTGGAAGATAACAAACCAGATAGCTAAAGACAGTGAGTAGTGAAATTAGCACTATACAAATTTCATAAAACAGTAAGTGAAGTAACAAAATAAATAATGCTGACAGGAGTAACATAACAATAATTCAAAAAAAAATTATCCTATCTCTTATATAATGTTACAGTAAGCAAAAAAACACCCAAACCACGTAGAAATTTATAGCTAAAGTCTTTTATAAAACACATGACATTCACTATGTTGAACACAAAAGATTGGAAGTGTTAATACTTTAAAATTGCATAATATACACATTGTAATAAATTTTATATCAGTCTACCAAGGGAAAATGTAAGTACTATTATTACCATAATGCCTCTATTTAACTTTAAAATAAAAACATAATTTACAATCACATTAAGTAAAAACAAGAACCACACATTCCCATAAATTATAAATTCAACACTAATTAAGAACATATAAAGAAGCCAAATGGCCATCTTAGTCTCGAACAAATTTATTAGAAATCTAACATTTCAGATTTGAAATCAAAGTTGCCATTGGTAATCAAAGGTACCACCACACAAAACTTCCAATTACTTTTTGGTTACTTAATAGTAATGTAATACAGACTATTAAGTGTTTGAAGAATAAAATGACCCATCTGGAGAGCTAGAGGTCATGTAATTCTTATATTGTATTTAAAATTTATAATTATATTACCTCAAGATGTTCTTTTCCTTATTTGGAACATGTTTTGAGAGTTCCTGTTCTCTCATCTTCAGCCTTCGCCATCTTGTTTCTGGTTAAGTATTTGTGTGTTGGCTGCTGGATGTTATTAAGGTAGTTTGTTGGTCTTTGGTCTTTTAAAGTTGTATTATTGTGTGTGGTTGTGGTATATGTTTTTGTATTTTGTGTATTTTCGATATCGAGTGCTTTGAATATTGTGTCATGTTTTGAATTGATTTGTTTTGTTCTGGTATTAGTTTGTTTTGTGTTTTATGTTTGTATATTTGTAAATTTTCCGAAATGTTCATTATGGTGCCTTTGTGTGGTATATGTTTTATTAGTGATACATTGGTTATGTTTGGGAATTCGTGTCCTGTGTTTATTGCATGTGTGGCTAAATTGGATTTATATATTTCCACATGCATTTATATATAGCCACACATGTAATAAACACAGGGCACAAATTCCCAAACATAACCAATGTATCACTAATAAAACATATACCACACAAAGGCACCATAATGAACATTTGGGAAAATTTACAAATATACAAACATAAAACACAAAACAAACTAATACCAGAACAAATACATCAATACAAAACATGACACAATATTCAAAGCACTCAATATCGAAAATACACAAAATACAAAAACATATACCACAACCACACACAATAATACAACTTTAAAAGACCAAAGACCAACAAACTACCTTAATAACATCCAGCAGCCAACACACAAATACTTAACCAGAAACAAGATGGCGAAGGATGAAGATGAGAGAACAGGAACTCTCGAAACATGTTCCAAATAAGGAAAAGAACATCTTGAGGTAATATAATTATAAATTTTAAATACTTTATGTATATCAAGAAACGAACTGTAGCAGAAAGTGATTGAATTCTTATATTTTAGAAAAGTAAATACAAAAGCAATCTGACTGTAGGTCAGAATGTTTGTGTACATGCGCACACACATGCTATTTTGTGATGTCACAATTCTGTTTTTGTACTAATTTTTGCCTCCTGCACAAGCTTCACTATAATTATAGAGTCTTGTTAGTTTCATGGAAATGTTCTTCATTCGAAAGGAAGGATTCAGTCACTACGATGTTCATCTCATGAGAAGAATGATACATTATTCACAGTCAGTGCATCCAGATGTAGCTGCACTATTTACTACAACCTTGCTTTTCATTTACTATGATTTTAGTGTTAGTAGTTTAGTAGTACTTACTAACCAAAATTTAATGCTTCTGCCTGCTTTTCTTGGTTGCTGTCTGTATAGCACTTGCTTCTGTATTGTACTTATACAGTTACTTTTGTATGCATTTGTGTTGTACATTTAAATGAACTTAGTTTGCTTAATTAGAAAAACAAGCATGTGTTAACAATATAAGTGTTTACATTTTACTTTGAAGTTTGATAACTATGCAGTGTGTTGAATTTTAAGAAGATTGTATTCAGTGTGTGTGTGTGTGTGTGTGTGTGTTATTGACAGCATGAAGGGTGGTTTATATTTCATAAATTTACGTCTAACTTTATAACGCATAAAGATGGTGCTGACTGTATTTTATCATTCAGAAACTGTGTATGTAATAGTTTGTTTACAGGTAGTTTGTATAAAGTAAACATGTAATTTGAGTGTAATGTAAGTCTAAATAAACATACGTAAATCGTGCTTACGTTATAAAGTTTAGGTGGTTCTTAATTTTTGACAACAATACTGATATTGTTTTTTACAAAAAAGAATCAGGACCCTCTGCAAGAAATGTTTTTGAACTAGTATTATAGGCACTAAGTATGCCCTCTGCAAGAAATGTTTTTGAACTAGTATTATAGGCACTAAGTATGAAGGCTATTTAACAGGTAAAGGGATAAAACCAGTTACCTATTTTTAACATAATCCCTAGCTTCAATTAAGCTGCTTCTCATATAATTCTACTAGCTTCTTTATGCAGACAGCAAAAAATTCTGTAAGTTGGCGTTATTGAATAACATTTGATTTTATCATATTTTATTTCTTCATATCTATAACCATACTCCATGTAATGTCTCTGTGAGGTGTCCAGACAAAAACAGTTTCATAAAGCTAGCCTGGATTATAAGGTGGATATAGCAGACATCCCAGATGACTTTTGATTGTGTATTGTTCTGAAGAAGCATTCATTTTCTCAGTAAACCTCTGGTTAGCTGTCTTTGAACCTACCTTACACATGTTTTATAGTAGTTTAGGTAGTTTTGATAACTGATTGATTGTACCAGTATGCTTATAGTACAATTTATAGCATTTGGATATATAATAACTTGCCAATGTCTTTGAGCAAATTCATTGATTTTAAATTCCAGGTACAGATTGAAAATCTCAGTCAGTTGATCTTAACATAAGGTGGCAATGTTGGCAATATTGTGTTGTGGTTACTTTTGACTGATCAACCCACTTGTAAAAATTTGTACTACTTGTACAGTATTTACCGTATTGCTTGATCACTAGCAATAAGTTTCAGATAATCTAATAACCATCATAAACCTGAAGTCTTATCACCAAACTTTATTATTCAAAAGTACACTTTTCAAGACTGCCATTATAGTATGATTTATGTTTTAAATTGAGGGCAGGAATGCTAAACTTAATGATTTTAAAAGTATCATATTTCTTTTTTACAAATTTTTCTAACTAGATATGTTTTTAAACGAATGATCCTTGTGAAATTCAGATTGTATAACACTATAACAAGCACTTCAACTTCTCAGATTGAAGTTGAAATAGAATAAACAGCATGAGCTTTAGGGAATCTGTGATTAGTCACATGAGATGATTGTCAGTTAACTAAAAAATGTAAACTTTCTTGTCAGTTTGGAAGTTTTTAGTAAATAACATAAACTGTTAAGCAAAGATTTTTAATTAAGTTCTGCAACTATTGATTAGGCATATGTCCGTTGACTAAAGAAATGTAATCATTCTTGTTAGTTTGGAAGTAAACAGAATAACAGTTGGGATTGTTTTTTTTTTTTAATCACTTGTGTGGTGACACAATTATCTCCTCCATTATCACATATTTTGTGATTAAAATATCATTTATAACCAGAACACTTCGATTTCCATTTTCTAGCCACTAATATACATACTAAGAATGAGGCTGGTATAATTTTCTATTATGAATTGCCTTTTATTTTGCCTTTCATAGTTTAGACACAACTGTCTGTGAAGTCACACTGCAGAACACCACAATTTGCATAAAAACGTGTGCCTGAGTACTAAAATGATACTGTGTACTGTTTGTAGAAGTGCGACAGGAAGCTGTTCAGCAGGCACTAGCAGCAATGCAGAATCGTCCAAAGCCATCACTGCCAATGCCATCAAAACGGACATCTGTCATGGCCAAGTCACCTGATAGAGAACGACATGATTCTGGTATTTAACAGCTCACAATATTAACAATATTTTTTTGGTTATGTTCTTAATCATTTTAAGCCCTGTTATAAAATGGAGTGGTCATTGAAAAGTATGTCTGATTTTTGTAATCGGAACTGTATGTGCGTGCGTGTGTGTGTGTGTGTGTGTGTGTGTTTGTAGAAAGAAATTTAGGTGTTGTATAGTATAGTGATACTATAATATTATAATATCTAAAAGTAGTATCTGTAAATGATGGATTACATCTAGATAATATAGGATGTAAGGGTAGAAAACATCAAAGTTCTATATAGAAAGATACAAAAAAAAATGATGATTGAAAATACATTTGATTGTAAAGTTCTGAAGAACACCTACTATAAACTAAAGCCTGGCATGTACTAATAATTAGCATTAAATCAGTACAAATTGTTCCAGTGAAACACCTTCAGATAAGATCACGATTTATGTGCATTCTTTATTTAAATATTGTTGTTCTGGTGAGCTTTGAGCTTATTGTTGAAGCAATTGGTAGATTGTTTCGTATATATATTTTGAGGTTTTTGTTTCTTTTTACTTTCTATAAGTACAGTATTATGTCTTACTTTTATCTAATATCTACTTAACATAACTTATGTTTTGACAGTTGGTTGGGTATTTGTTATTCTTTTAACTAGCCATTCATTGCTGATGTTCAAAGTGCCCCACCCATAGCAAAGATAATACAGTATATCTAATCTTTTCCACTAAGTGGACATGTACGCTTTTCATGTACAACACAGTGCATTCAGTTGTGGATCTTGGAGTCTGTTTTTGTGCATCTGTGTGTTTTACACAGCTTAAAATTTTACTGTATGTAGTGATTATTTGTTAATATTGCTGAACCTTCGTCACGCAGTACCTCCATCAAATATTTTTATGTTTGACATTTCAATCCCAGAGTCTGAGGAAGTTGTCTTCATAAGTTGTGGGTGGCTGTTCAAGGAGTCTGTTGAAAAGGCGAAGACCCATGTTATTTAGTTGGTCCAATATAACAAATCTTCAGTCCGTTTTTTATTTACAATCATTGCAACATAGCATGTTGACTAAAATATTACAGACTGGCAAGTTTTGCCACATGGTGAGTTGGAAACCTCATACCTGTATTTTTTAGAACAACTGCACTACTTTGTTTTTAAATTTTTTTCTTACTATTAATAACAAAATATGCGTATTATAACAAAACATGCCCTTACTCAGTACAGCTCCCGCCACTAGCCTGTGCGCGCGGAGCTTAGGCGCCTGCAACGGACGGGGGGTGGAGAGGGGCGCCTTTTCTACAAACATTGGATGACTCATGCGGATGATTGTGCGAGAAATAGTCGCGAACGCTGGAGTGACTCGCCACGATTTATGTTTTCAGAGTGAGTAGTACGATTGTGGCCGCGCGCACAGGCTAGTGGCGGCAGCTGTACAGTAAAACTTCTTTTATACGTTTTTCACACATATTTGTTTTTTCTTCAAGATCCCCCGGCAAAATTCCATACTTTCCATGTTATTTTATTTCGGTTATATGTTTTTTGGTTACTCATTTTTTACACTTATACGATCAAACTTTTACGTCCCTGGAGATATGAAAGTTCATTTATACGTTTACTTTGAAATAAACTCTTTTATTCTGAATATGTTAAGTTCTGAAACTTCATTGACATCTTTATTCTGATTTACGTCGTGTATATAATAAAATGAATGTATGAACGCAAATATTTTGGACTATTTTAGGGAATCGTCAATTATTGCTGTTCGGTTGAGTTAGCAGTTGTTGAGTAACATTTGAGCTAGCTTAGATTCCCAGAAACATACGGTATTTGCTCACTGCTTGTAATGCTCCATCATGTCTGCATCAGTTTGTTAGCTTTACTGTTTCTAGTAAAGATAACATTGTGAGTGGATGGAAAGGAAGTGCATTACGATCGCTGAGAAATTAAACATTTTGAAAGTAGTCAAGGAAAGCGGGAATAAGAAGCAAGTAGCCATTGCCAAAGAGTTGAGAATTGCTCCGTCGACGTTAAATTCACTATAGCAACTGGAATTGAAGAAAGTGCTCGTGTTTTTGATGTTCTTAGTAATAAGCGAACACGTATTCAAGAACGAAAAGTTGAACGCCTAGAAAACTGTCTATTACAATGGTTCCAGCAGCACAGGGCAGAAGGCAATGCTATCAGCGGCGCAGTACTTCGCGAAAAAGGAAATGTAGCCTACTGGCAACCAGGTTCGGTGTCGAAGATTTTCATGCGTTGACCGGCTGGTTCATAAAAGTATGATAACGCATGGCAGTTCGTGAGTGGAAAAAAACCCGTTTGAGGGAACTAACGTCTCAGTATGCTTCCGTGTTCAATTCTGATGAAACAGGCTTTTTTTCAGTTTACTTCCTGACCGCACATTGGCAAACAAATGAGAACTGTCATGGTGAAAATCGGAATAAACAACACGTGGCAGTGGTGTTATGCGTAAACAGTGATGGAAGTGAAAAACTGATTCCTCTAACTGTCAGGAAATTTGTGATGCCGCAGTGTTTTAAAAATTCTCTCTCTCTCTCTCTCTCTCTCTCTCTCTCTCTCTCTCTCTCTCTCTCTCTCTCTCTCAAAACATGCCTTGCACCTGAAAAAGGGGAAAGAGGAGATGATAAGGATGGAATTAAGATAAATCAGGATGGTGATTAGGAGGAAACCAGGTTAGAAGGATTAGATAGGAATAGGTGTAGATTAGGATTCAAAGATGCTGATAGGCTAGGGCGCGTGTGTGTGTGTTTTATTTATTTTAGTTGGTTATATATCTTATGATTTTTTCATGTCTGTCATACCTAGCCCAAACTCTTTCACTTTATTCAGTACATTGTGATATTTTTGTATCATTCTTGTTTTCATTATCCTCGTTTCTGCTCTACGAATCATTCTGGCAAGCATACAGTAGTTGTACTGCATGATTCTCCTCTTTTTAAACGTAAGGGCTAAAGCTTCATAAATTCAAGTGTGTAGTGAGACCATCTATATAATAAAATAAATAAAACGTATTATATACAAAATTAGAAAGTTTAGTAATAATTCTTAGTTAGTAAACGAGGGATAATTTCATTTTTTGAATGATCAACAAACCTTTCTTCATAAGTTGTAATTCCAGTTATGTTTACCTAGAACAAATGTACTGTAGGCCTATAAACATAAACAATTTCAGTTCTTCCAATTCTTATACCCAGTTTTCGTAAATGCATCCTCTCTCTTAGGCACACTGTCACAAAATGCTCGGCAGTAGTAGCAGTAAGCCGAATCAGTCACAACACAAAGAAATTTTCAAATTGCCAGTCAGGCAATTTTCAAAGAAATTAATCAGTGTTACTCCTTTGCGTTTCTTATCTCCCATTTCTTAGAACTTAGGAACACAAAAACAATCACAACAATAATAAATTAAGAAAGAGGCAAGCGATGTGTACTTTAACGGACTACGTACATGACCGAGTAACCGACCGCACTTGTATCAGTAATCATTAACAAATAACAGTTCCAAATAACCGTCTTTTAAGATTCGTGAACAAAGCCATCGACGACTTGCGCAGTAAGCCAGCTTTGTTCATACTGCCAAGTCTGTTAGCCGTACCATACTGCTCTCTTTTACACTGGCCTGTAGTGTTTGTGAAATTCTGCGGAACTGAAAACAGTGGTAATCTTGAATCAAACAGTAAACAGTCCGAGCACAGAGATGATGACTCAGAAGAATATGTGTGACAAAGAGAGGAAAGTAAAGAGAGAGCAAATTCTTATAAGTACAGATACGCTTATTATTTCATTATGGTGTTCCAAACAAGTCGTTTGTGTAAAAGGCACACATTGTATTCCATTTAATTAGGTCTCTAGCGTTTTTTTTTTTTCAAACAGAAATATTATTTTGATGTATATCATTCAAATCTGTCAAACATTCTCCCTACAAGTTTCTTCGAAAGAAATAAGAATAATAAATTTATGGCAACTAGTTGTCTGATAACAGTTGATAAATAGTGTTTACTGTGCTCACAAGCATAGAAAGTGTCTCCTGATTGACTATTTGTTAGTTTTTATTTATAACAACAGGAACATTATAACAAAATTTTATAATGCTTGGAACATTGGGGGGCGAGTGCCCCCCTTGCCCTCCCAAGTTACGCCTATGTGTATCCCTATCAATATCTTGAGGTAATTTCTTTATAAATATTAAATATATTTATATTTTATTATATGTGTTTATAATATATATATATATTATATTTAATATTTATAAAGAAATTACCTCAAGATATTTTTTCCTTATTAGGAACATGTTTCGAGAACCATTGTGTTCTCATCCTCCTATGGTTCTCGAAACATGTTCCTAACAAGGAAAAAAAATATCTTGAGGTAATTTTCTTTATAAATATTAAATATATTATATACATCAAGAAACGGACTGTAGCAAAGTGTTTGAAAAAAAATATATATATATTATAATATATAAATGTAAATGTAATTTATATTTGTGGCAATTAATTAAATTTGCCGTGCCCCACGATCTTGGAGCGCCATTTTATACAATGTGCAATTAATTAAATTGTGAATTAATTGAATAATTACTTTAATTATTTATAGATTAACAAATGATATCATTCATAAGCCTCGCGATTGGTATCGCCATTTATATTGATATCAGTTAACAATTAATATTGTGGATTCAATTAAATCACTTAGCAAAAAGACTCTTAGAAAATTAATTTATGTTTTCAAAGATTAATTTAACATGTGAAGCGGTTATAAAAATTTGTTAGGCCCAAGAAACCCTTTAGTTGCTTTTGGTTTCGAGGTGTTGGAAACTTCATAATTGCGTCAATCTTCTCATCCGTCGCCTGGATTCCTTGTGTAGTTAGACGATATCCAAGGTATGCAATTTCTTGCCTAAAAAATTGCGACTTATCTAAATTGATGGTCAAATTCGCTCTTCTTTGTGCTAAATGTGTTTCTAGATCTCCGGAATAACATAAGCAATCGTCTACGTAAATCATGGTGTTTTTCTTAACTTTTTCCTCCAATACTGTGTCCAATCCCCTGGTTAGTGCAGCAGAACTGGTACTCAGTCCAAACGGCGTAACTGTGAAGCGATAACATTTGCCTTCATACATAAAAGCGGTGAAATTCCGGCACTCTGGCTTCAGTGGTACTTGCCAGAAACTACTTGTTAAGTCTACGGTGGATAAATACTTCATTTCACTACATCTAGCTAAAATATCGTTTATCGGTGAGGCTCCCTCATAGTCCGGAATCGTCACGCTGTTCACCTTCCTCGCATCCAGACATAATCGTACTCTTCCATCTTTCTTAATAACAGTAAAGAGTGGGTTGATATAGGCGCTGTTGCATCGCTCAATGACCCCATACCGTAACATTCGACTTATCTCATCATCCACCTTCCCTTTATATGCTAATGGGACAGGCCATCCTCTCTGGAAGTACGGTGTCCGGTCTGTGACTTGGAACTCGTGAACGTATCCTTCGATCCTTCCAGGGCACTCCCTGAATAAACTTTTATTTCTTACAAGAATTTCTCTTAACCTCATCAATATTCTTTTATCTCCGCAGTCAATGCTCTCCACCTTCTTATCGATGTTTCGCATGATATCTTCGTCTTCTTCTATGTCCACCACCTCCATATGCATAATTGGCACTGTGCACGCTGGTTCGTCTGCCTTTCCTTTTAATTCGATGATCCTTTTTCCCATGTCAATGAGACATCCTGCTTCCTGGAGAAAACTAATTCCTAAAATACATGGTTTTATCAGGTCTGGTATAATGAGGAACACACATTCATTCTTACTCCCTTCGATGTATATATCACATAATATCTGCTTCCTTATTAATTTTGATTTATTGCCTACCGCGCTAATTATTAAAGTATTGGTCATAGGTAAAATTTCATAAGGTGCTATGTTCTGCTTATTTTGATTGAACCAAGATTCCGATAATCCATTAATAACGCTTCCCGTGTCAAGCAGAGCTTGTACCGTAATATTATTGTTAAATTTTATAGTTATTTCTGGACATTTTATTATTCGCTGGACAATCTCCTAGTCATCATCGCATAACAATTCGTTTCTTAAGTCAGGTAGTATTACATTAGTTTGATAACCATCCGTATTGTTGGCTATCTCCTTTACTGTACAAATGAATTTTTTTCTTCTTCTTGGCGAGCCACTTTGGGTTCATTGCTCGAAGTCGATGCGCCTGTATTGACAAACTCTATTGTATTCACGGGTCGCCTTTCCCCAGTGCGGTGCTGTTGTGTGTTTGCGGGCGGTCTCTCACCCCAAGCCTTCTTCTGCGTTCCAGTCATTTTGTTTGTGAAACTTTCACTCTCCTTGTATGAATTTCTCCCCTCATTCGTTGTTACATAACTCGACTCTCTGTTATTTCTTGGATGAATTTGTGTATATTCTATAATTAAAGACTCAAAGTTTGGAATTGTTGTAATTCCTCTCGTGATAACAGCGAGCTGGATCTCATGCCCAAAATGACGCGCGATCTTCCGGATCAACTGTCTGTCTGTCAGAGTAGGTGATAATTGTCTACTTTCCAATAATATGCGCTCTATATATTGGATCGCATTAATTGGACCACGCCAATCAAATCTCCCATATTCAAGATGATCCCGTATGCTGTCTTGCCGTTCTTGTCCCCAGTACTTTTGCGAGAACGCTTCTTTAAATTCTTCAAAATTAGATATTTGGCTTTGTATAACTCTCCACCAAATTCCGGCGTCTAACTCTAAATGTCTACCTATCCACTTAATATTATCAGTGGGGTAGTATAGTTCCTGTACCTCGGACAGCTCCTTAAGAAATTCCATGGGAATCTGTCAGTACCGTTATATTTGAGGTCGTTGTGGTTAGGTCCATTAATTCGGTTCATCGTGCCACACTCACCTTCCATTAATTGTCTCTGTAGTCTCTCCTGGTTCTCCTTTACTTTTGTTAAATGGCATTTCAATTCTTCTATTCGCGTCGTCTTTTCTTTTGTGGTTTCGTCCAACTTCTGTTCCGTTGAATGCTGTCTCCCGTCGACTTCTTCCAATTTCTGCATCATGTTGTTGTTTGTTTCACCTTGTGCTTGTTGTTTCTGCCGTATGGTATCATGTATTTCGGCCTTTAACTCTTCATGCTTCTTATTGGCGTCTTTGACGTGAGCATCAAATTTATTATGAATCTTTTTAACAGTTGTTTGAGTATTGTGGATCGCTACCATCCATTCTTGGCTATCGGTTTCTTGTGCTTCCCGTATCTATTCGTATTTCTTGTTCGCATCTGCTCTCAACTCTCTTACTATATCATCTTGTTTCTTTTGTAATTTATTGATCTTCCCTTCCCAGGCCTGCTGGTATTCTCGTATGTCGGACCGTATCTGCGTAAGCTGTTCCGCTGACTACCGTTTCATCTCTTCCTAATGCTGGTCGAGCTTTTCACTAATTAATCTACTATTTTCTTCTTGTTTCTCTAGTTTTTCCTGCTACTTTCTTCTTGTTTCTCTAGTTTTTCGCTAATTAATTTACTATTTTCTTCTTGTTTCTCGCTAATTACTCTACTATTTTCTTCTTGTTTCTCGCTCTGTTGTCGGATGAACTCCATCAACATTTGTAGACTCACGTCTTCTGGTTTTGATGCTTGTCCTCGCGCCCTTTCCTCTTGACTCCCTACAGCGCTATTTGGGTCGCTAGGTGTGGTGTTATCTTCAGTGTTTACCATACCTAACTGGTTATTAATGTCGAACTCTACGCTATCGGAATTGCTTGCCATCTTTGCTTTCCTACACGTAATCATTCAAACTAACATATGACACTAATACTTATTTTTATTTCTTATTTTATAATGCTACTTTGTCTACTTCTACTACTGCCTGATCTTTGCCAAACTTGTACGTATCAATTACTTTTATTACTACATATCATGCCGTGCGGTTGGGCGCCATAAATATAATATATAAATGTAAATGTAATTTATATTTGTGGCAATTAATTAAATTTGCCGTGCCCCACTATCTTGGAGCGCCATTTTATACAATGTGCAATTAATTAAATTGTGAATTAATTGAATAATTACTTTAATTATTTATAGATTAACAAATGATATCCTTCATAAGCCTCGCGATTGGTATCGCCATCTATATTGATATCAGTTAACAATTAATATTGTGGATTCAATTAAATCACTTAGCAAAAAGACTTAGAAAATTAATTTATGTTTTCAAAGATTAATTTAACATGTGGGTTATCTGTAATAATGAACGCATGTGTGAAATCAACTTAAATAACTAATTTATTATTCATTCATAAATTTATAATCATACATATAAAAACGTCGTTGCACCTGTAAATACATACTGTACATATTTCAAAAAACAAGTTCTAGTTTATATATTCGCTGAAAAAGACATACATACATGAATCATAGAATACAACAATTCAAATACTAATTATTGATGCGATCATTAATCCCAGATAGACTTTGTTAACATATTTGTTATTTATAACTTTTAACTCTAATTGTATTCATTACATTTATTTATAACTTCCCAGGGTAGGAATTCTTTGAAAGAATCAGGTCAGTAGTAGTTACTTAAAGTAATAAATTAATAATGGTTACTTGAGATTTAAGAATATCCATTTAGTGTCCAGCGATGTCCGGTCCTTGTGGTGATGAAGACAGAAAGACGCATCTTGTTGACTGCCGTCGATAGCACAAACACTTGTATACAGCCACGATAACTCGCATCAAAATAGAGTTGTGTAAATAAGTAATGGATTTCATGTTAGTTTGAATAATTCATTCTAAAATAAGTGTTGTATGTTCATTTTGCAACATTAATGTTTATGTCCGTTCGTCACTTATTTCACTTTATATATGATTAGATTAGTTCGTTCAAATATTTCATGTTCTATTATGTTTAATGTGATTTAGTAGCACTGAATAATTGTAAGTTCATCTATTTTGTACAATACACTAGTAATGATATTTGTACATGACGAGATTGTATTGTTCACTTTGATTGATTAATACATGAGTCCATTAAATCGCACTTTGAATTCCACTATTAGAAAATCACTAAGTCCGAATATTATGACATGATGATGTCACTAAGTCTGTTAATTTATATGAAACTGAAATTTACTGAGATATACTAGCTTGAAAGTTCAAAATATACTAGTCGCAAAATTGTAATATACTATCTCCCACAAATTAAGATCTACTAGCTTGAAAATTTAGATATACTGGCTTCCACAAATGAAGATATACTGGCCGCGTCCCTGTGTTAGACACATAGTTTTATCAGCTTGTCCCTACTCAAATTTTGTCTTCTGGACTGTCCACGCCTTTTCTTACTTGTGATAGGTCAGCTCATAGTTTTCTCGGAATATTTCGTCCCACTACACCAGGGTTTTTTGGTTTCTATCTCCTGATACGCTTTGGCTTTTGGTTGCTATAGAAACTGTCCTCTCCACCGGTGTTCTTTGCAAGAGTTGTACTCTGATAGGTTGTCAGACATCCCCCGATTTGTCCTGTTCGAACGTTGACCTATTTCCCAGAATTTCTAGCTATTAAGCGCCTGTCGATCACTCTTTTGTGCGGGATATACGCTGTGTTTTTCTAAGTTGCCTTCATCTGTTCTTGGGTCCTCCTGAAGCATTGTTCTTTCTTCCACCCCTTTTTTGTAACTATTAATAATTCTTGACATATGTTAGCTGGTGAAGTCACCCTGACTTTCTACTCGTAAATTGCGTCTGACACTTAGACGGTACCTCCAGCTGTGTAGCTTGGCTAGAGTCCTGTCATCTATCCACTTCATACATTGTCTCTTACAGTGCTGCATGTACACTCCTTTGTAAACATCTTGTCCCCTTTTTTTTTGCAGTACCTCGTATTCTGAAGTAACCTGACTGAACGTATGCCTTAATTTTCAGTGCACGTGTGAGTGTCCTTGCCTGCTTTGTGTCGACTTTTGTGGGTAACAATTTTTAGCTAAACTTCCCCTGTCATCTCGTACATCCAATTTCTATTGTTGAGTAGAACTTAACGTCTTCCTATTGTCTTGTTAGCGACGCTGTTCTGACATCTTCACATCAAGTTTTATTTATTGCATCGACTAGAAGTCGTTGACACAACTTCGTGTGAACAAAATCCGTCGAGGAGAAAATTTGAAATTTTTAAATTTTTGCTCGTTATAATATATATATATATATATATATATATATATATATATATATATATATATATAAACGCGCCTATATTCTGTATCACACATGTATAGTAATATTTTTATAAACAGGTATAATTATTATTTATATTATGTAAGTTTGTAACTTTAATTACTTTATTTACTTTTATATTTGATTTAAATATTGTTTGCTTTCTATGGTAAACATTTCGTCCGAACGCCATCTTTATTTATATCAACAATGAAACCTAAAATATGCTTATCTTTGGGCCAGTCTTCGGTTAAGTGAACTAGAAACAGCAGAACTTGTTACTTGAAATAAATTACTCTTAATTTTACTATTTACCAATGACATTACCTTTTATTTTACTTACAGCATACATTTACATTTGATTCTACTTTGGAAACAATGCACTCTACTATTCGGCCATGAGGCGTAGTTTATCAAATCAAGTTAGAAATTCTTTCCCATTAACATTTTACATTCCCAGAAAAATAAACATAATTAATCATATTTTAAATTATATAATTATATATTGACACAACCCAGCACTTCTTAAATTTAGACTTTTTCATTCACGCAATTACGCACTCATTCATGCTGTATCTGGTCTATCTTCCCCAAATTGAGCTCATTTAATATACGTTTCTTTACTAGTATTTTAAGTGTTTGAACTTGTCTGATTGAATAATTTTGTCGAACAAAAGGTGTCTGCTGTTCGTTGCTGTACTTATCTGGTTACATGTGAGTCCAGTCTTATTGCGCACATTCCTGCTATTTGTTGTTCTCACGCACTTTTGAAATAATATGTTACATGATACTGTTAATAAGTTTTAATTTATAGCTTTGTTCCGATTTTACGTAATATTTTACATTTTTGTTCGAGTTTACTCGAGATTTAGTTTTGGAACTTTTATACGTGTCCGGCCGGCACAAAAGTATTTCTTGACTGAGAGCGAGATGAACGGCTTCAATTCTGAGGTGGAGAGGGTGTCACATCACCAAGTCCTTTTGTTTTCAGACTATGACGTCGTAGTTTTTAAGGCTCGGCAATTACGTACTGCATTCCTTATGTGACGTATTTGTAGGATCGGCTTGTTGACAAGTTCGTTTGGCTAAAATAGCTGTCGTTTTGCACGTACACCGTTGACCTTGCTACAGTTCCTGCTCTGAGCTTACTACATCGTTACAAACTTTATAAAACTTTACCATTATGTATTTATGATTTTGATTTCACAATAAAATTTATATTGGTTATTTCCCCAAAACACCATATGTACCGAATTGTACCGTTACAAGACCCCTTCAATGCGAGGTTTATGATGAAGCATAAAAACTCTCATTGACACACTCATACTTCCTAAAGGGATCAGCCAGGATATGTCGCCACAACACCCTGTACGTTTTATATAAAAATTAGTTATCTTACCCCTTAGTCCAGTGATTGTGACTGTACCTGAATGACCTTACTGGACCTCTCTCTCAAGATCCCAACACCGCAAGGCCAGTCAGGCACTTGACGCTCCTGCTCTGGCGCGCTGGCCAGCTCAGGACCACCGCCATAGCATCACCAGACTCTGAAACATCAAATAAAAAAAATCAAATTGTGGCCTTGTATAATACCATATCCCATATACCATATAACTGATCTGTTTCCCCTTAGCTATGTGCTGGTTTGCGTTAAGAAGCACTGGTTTCCTTGATTTAGTAATATCTAACCTTATATCTATTATAGATACTTTTCATTCTCTTACTTCACTCCAAATAAGCTATAAAAGTTTCGATTCCAATCGACAATAATTAAGCCCTTCCCATTTTACAAGAAGAAGAAGTATAAATCCTTATAGTAACGCAATAACATTTCAAAACAATGAAATTCATTAATAACTCTTATAGAGAACAAAACACAGTTAAATCAACTACATTAAAACAAATTATCTACTTGAAAATTATTAATCATTTTTAATTATCATAATACTTCTTATTTCAATAAAAAAATCATCTAATTATCCTTTTGATCAACATCATCAACATAATATATTTAATATCCATTAATGCGTTACTATCAATGTAGTAACCTCCTTCCACACACACTATGGCCCCCCCCCTACACTGTAGCGTCCAGTTGCTTCCACAAGGACTGAAGTTAGGGAGGAATTTTGTCATCTCCTGTCCTTGCTTCTGCATTACATTTTAAATTCAGATATTAATAATAACTGATTACATAATCACAACCTTAAAATGGGTATTTCACCCTTTTATTTGTTCCCACGGGAACGGGTGATAGCCGCTGTTCCATAGTTCCGGGGATTTCCCCTTGAGTCCCCCCCCCCGTTAATTTCAATTTCAAACCAATTTCACAGGCAACCAACCATGGTCAGTTTTACAATATCTGCCCACAGCTGGCTGTCGTCCAAAACCACGATTAGTGCTGGTGAAACAGTAATCGCCCGAAATGTGGGGAAATCTGTCATTAGCATGTTCTACAATTCATCATTTTTATACACTGTACGTATTAAATTCACATATAATATAATATTATATAAGGTTGGTGTACAATGTATGTTATGCCCTATTTAGGCCTCCGATGATGGTAACATGCTTTGATGTTACTCATCAACACTTACCGCTATTTACAGTGACACATGCCGCCACTGCAATAGCCTATCTTATAACTAAACTTATGTCATTCTTCATTTACTTTCACCACATTCCACAATTAATTTTCTCTTCTGTTGACACCTAACAACCCCCCAAAATCACCCCTTAATCTTGCACAATAACATAATTAACATTCATACCCTTTTTTGCCCTCCACATAATCTCGGCAAACACTCTTTGAAACTTCTCCATGCGAAACCTGCCACAACGACGTACGTTGATCACTCCCTACACACCACCCTCACTACAAAATTTCACCATCACCTATTTACTCTCCATTTACATCACTCACTTTCTCTACATATTGTAACGTTACATAACCCTGTCCCAATAAACTAAATCATAATAACATCAATGTCAGAAATGGGTGACCTATGGCTCGCTCAAAATTAAATTATATCACTCAACATGATAAACAATTCGAGTGATATATGGTGCAAAGTGAGTTCTAGTGTACCCATTGTGGTAAAAAATAAAAGTGATGGTAACTTATTGCCAAACTGTGCTGTGTGTTTGGAAATTGTGAAACTATGAGAGTATGCTATAATACTAATAACTGATTTTGTAATTTTGTTTATTTATTGTAATATTTATATTGTATGAACGGCCAATTGTTATACATAAGTTAATGTTATATTTTCGAAAAGGGTATTTGTGTTGTAATATAGGATAGCCCAGGGTTAGTTTTAAAAGACATAAAAATCTAAATACCAAAAGATAATAAAAAATTAAAATAATCCTATGAAGGAAATGGCAACAGGAAGTAGTGCCGTGTAGGAATACTATGAGAGACTAAATAAATAATATATAAATTTATTTAAAGATAATAAAATTATCAAATACTTATATACAATGTCATAAGAAAATGAACCAAAACTTATTATGTAAACTAAATTAGTAAAGAAACCGGAATGGAAAGGAATTATTTTTCCTTAAATAAAATATAAATTTATAATAATTACAAACTGCCTGTATAATAAAAATACTATGTGTTACTAAGAGTGATGAAAATAACAAGTATTGTTAAGAATAAAATTTTGAACTAAAACGGTAGAGTTGAGAAATGATGCTACTACATTTATAATAAAAAATAACCTTTTCGGAACTTGAGAGGAGTGCAAATTGATACAAAATTAACTAGCCGCATGAACACTTCAAAATCATCCATGATTTATCCAAATTAAATGGTTATATTCATCAATAAACAGTGAAAGAAGACATTCTGATGAGCCAACATGGTTTCGGCCTAGTTCTAATTGACGTTTGAGAATTCGCCAAATGGTAAGAAAATTATAACGCAAGACGGACCTCACCACAGAAAAAGCTTCAATCCAGTAAGAACCATACGGAGCGAGGTAATATAAACATTTTTTTTGTAATAATTCAAGAAGAAAACACATTCCGAACGCTGAGATCGAAAATAAAATAGTCATCTAAACATATGTTTTGTAAAATAAACAAACGCACGCTGCACTCTTACGGACATTCCAGGAACTACATACTACACGGAAAAATAAACAAATTATTTAATATTTTTTTTTCGGTATTTGTAAAGCGTAATAATTATCCATTTCTGACACTCTCGTAACAAAAAGAACTTACCCTGAACCCTGGGGAATTATTAAGAATTATATATTAATTGATGTTTTTTTAATAGTGTAAAATTATGAAACAAAACCATATATGTTTTTCTCTTTAGACTATTCCATGTTTACTCTGTTAAGTCGAGATTATGTTTTATTGAAGGAAAGAGCAATTGTAATACTTGTGTTTTGGTGGCAGGAAACAAAAACCAATAATATAAATACATAATATTATTGAAAAATAATCTTGAATAATAAAGTGTTATAATTTTTTTGTAGTGGGTAGGTGTAATCAATTTCAGCACAAAAAACAGAAGAAATCCGAAATCGGTTAAACTGAGGGTAAATAATTGATACTTACTCTCTCTTCTTCATAAGGCTGAACAACTTCACTCCGTGACCCCAAATCATACACTCTCGATTTCTATTTAGATTGAGTAAAACAAAAATAGAAAAATAGAAAAATCCTTTATTTATACTTTAGAAAAACGTCAGTTATTATAATTCATAAGTGGCGACTGCGGAGAGGCGGAAACATTGACACACTCATCTCAAAAAACAGTACATTACAGAATTGGAGAACCCAACATTTGGGGCCTGACTAAAGGTGTATGTTTCGCTAAGACCTCATCAAAAGAAGTACGTTACAAGATTGACGCGTACAACGTGGGGCATATAAAATAACTCTACTCCGCCTCTCGACAAAAAAATGCTACGTCACAAGATTGGCGCTCAACGTAAAGGGGCGGTAATTAGAAAAGAATTTTGATATATTTAATAAAAATATATACCAAAAATCTAATTATCGTTGGCAGTTATGAGAAAACAAGAAATGCATAATACCCGAGGCAAATCGAAGAAGAGGGCAGAAGAAAAGGAGATTGAAGAAGGTGGACAGGAACAAGAAATAGAATTAGTTACGGACAGTGAAATGGACCAACAGACAGGTGATACAGAAGAAACTGAAGTAGTTATGAATACGGAAAAGGAAATAGTGGAAGAGGATGCTCAAGGGGACCAACCAGAGAAAGCGGAGGCCAGGAGAGAACCAAATTGGCAAGACATGATGAGATTTATAGCCGTGAAGTTTGATAAAATAGATGAGAATTTTAAGAAACAGGAGGAAAACTTGAAACAAACCAATGAGGAAAATAAGGAGAATTTTAAGAAACAGGAGGAAAACTCGAAGCAAACCAATGAGGAAAATAAGGAGAATTTTAAGAAACAGGAGGAAAACTTGAAACAAACCAATGAGGAAAATAAGGAGAATTTTAAGGAACAGGAGGAACAAAATAGACAGACCAATGAGAAAATAGATAGCATTCAGGAAAGTTTAGTCAAACAACTAAATGAAAAAAATAGAAACCATTCATGGAAATATCAAACAAACCATGAATGAACAATACCATGAACTGAAGGAAACGGTTGAAGGGCAAAGAGAAGAGATGAATGCAAAATTTGAAGAGAATAATAAGAATTTAAAACAATTTGAGTGTAAAATGGAGAATTTCAATAAGGAGATATGGGAAACTTTCGGGGAGAAGTTTGAAAATGTTAATACACTTAGCCAGAAAGCAGATACATACATGGAGGAGACAAATAAACAAATGGACCATAGTGTCAAGAATTTGGATGAAACATCAGACAGCACTTCAGAAGGTATTAAAGTAAGTCCGAATACAGAAGAGAGTAGGAAGGAAATAGAAATTACAGAATACCAAGGTGTAATGCCATCTGAAAATAAAAATAGCCACAACAAAAAGGATGTTCAAACCGTGGAAAAGAAGACCAAGAAAATAATAAAAACATGTAGAAAGAGAATAATAAATACCAAGGAAGAATGGGAGATGATTACAGGTGGATTAATTAATGTATTTAACCTTCCAATTAACGAACAGAGGGAGTTAATTAAGTTTACATCCCAGTTAAATGTGTCGACGATTGAAGTGCATCAGAAGATATTAGTCAGATCAGCAAGACGGAATATATCATTAAACATTTTGGTAAATCATCCAGAGGTAAAAGGGAATGAAATGAGATTAAAAATGAGCAACTATGTTATGTTAGAGGAGGTACAATACTTATTAATTAAAAAGGAACGAACTATGACGGAAAACTGGGACTTCTATGAAGACTTGGTATCAGCTGAGTTACGATGCCAGGTGAAAGAGAGGTATTTAACAAATACCAAAATCATTATGAATACCCCAGTAATCCGAGTAAAGGGAGTACCTGAATTAATGGACCATGGTTAAACTAAACAATAATCAACCAGAAAAGGGGACTGAAATTCTGAAAACCGACCCAGCAACCCATTGAATAAAGAGACTAAAACCCCAAAATTCAAAAAAGCACGTAAGGACAACTTACTGAAGGTATTTTGAAACCATATAATTTAAAATAAAAAGACAAAACACCAAGAAAATGTAAGAGCAGATTATATAATTTAATTATAAATAACTGATTTAAACTGAAATAATAGGAAAAAGTAATATCTTTAATGGTAACAAACAGAAGAAAAATTAAATGAACAATAACAATTGATGGTAATGTGCTCAGATAAGAAGAATAAAGAATAATTTAATGACTCCAATGAAACTGAAGGAGTATGATAATTAATACAATAATTAGAATTTCTCGGAATTGAAGATTATATAAGAAGAAATGATACGGAGAAATATGTCACAAGAAGTAAAGTCAAAAGAATTTTAACATAAGGCCTATCAATAATGTTATATGCTATTAGTTAATGGAAAAGAAGAAGGAATCAAGAAGAAGAAGAAATATATAAATAAATGTAAACAGCAACTGTATGAAGAATCCCAAAAGTGTTTAGTACTAGTCGCTAATTGACTACTACTTATAATTTTTTTATTTTTATGTATTGACCGTAGAAATGTTCCGGCAATAATTTTTATGAGCAGGGATGATGTTCCCCTGGTCTCAGAAGGTGTAAGGATGGACAGAGGAGTATGGACCCAGAGTGGCCACCCTACTGGTACCACCGCACAAGATAGGGAAAAATGTTAGGGAAATTGAATATTTAAGGGATAATAATTATAAAATAGCTGAAAAGAGTGATATTAGATTCCAGAAGTATAGATGAAGAAAATATAAGGAAGATAGCAGACCGAAGCTTAATTGATAAAGATAATTTATAGAAGTAAATAGAAATGAGTGTTAAAACAAGTTTAATATGATTAGTGTGACCAGTCCTTATCAAATAAAATGTGGAAGTACCACTACCCAGAAATAAATAATTGATGAATTTGCCTCCAAGAGAGAGAGAGTTAAGTAAGAAAACAGCAATTAACACCAGTCGGAATTACCAGTCAGTTTACAACCAGTTTGAAAATGAAACACTATTATGAAGATAAAGAAGAGTTAAGAAAATGGAAATAATCAACAATTTATTTTTAATAAACAAGTAATACCAAAATAAATTTGTTCTAGTGGGGGGGCTTTATGTAACGTTACATAACCCTGTCCCAATAAACTAAATCATAATAACATCAATGTCAGAAATGGGTGACCTATGGCTCGCTCAAATTTAAATTATATCACTCAACATGATAAACAATTCGAGTGATATATGGTGCAAAGTGAGTTCTAGTGTACCCATTGTGGTAAAAAATAAAAGTGATGGTAACTTATTGCCAAACTGTGCTGTGTGTTTGGAAATTGTGAAACTATGAGAGTATGCTATAATACTAATAACTGATTTTGTAATTTTGTTTATTTATTGTAATATTTATATTGTATGAACGGCCAATTGTTATACATAAGTTAATGTTATATTTTCGAAAAGGGTATTTGTGTTGTAATATAGGATAGCCCAGGGTTAGTTTTAAAAGACATAAAAATCTAAATACCAAAAGATAATAAAAAATTAAAATAATCCTATGAAGGAAATGGCAACAGGAAGTAGTGCCGTGTAGGAATACTATGAGAGACTAAATAAATAATATATAAATTTATTTAAAGATAATAAAATTATCAAATACTTATATACAATGTCATAAGAAAATGAACCAAAACTTACTATGTAAACTAAATTAGTAAAGAAACCGGAATGGAAAGGAATTATTTTTCCTTAAATAAAATATAAATTTATAATAATTACAAACTGCCTGTATAATAAAAATACTATGTGTTACTAAGAGTGATGAAAATAACAAGTATTGTTAAGAATAAAATTTTGAACTAAAACGGTAGAGTTGAGAAATGATGCTACTACATTTATAATAAAAAATAACCTTTTCGGAACTTGAGAGGAGTGCAAATTGATACAAAATTAACTAGCCGCATGAACACTTCAAAATCATCCATGATTTATCCAAATTAAATGGTTATATTCATCAATAAACAGTGAAAGAAGACATTCTGATGAGCCAACATGGTTTCGGCCTAGTTCTAATTGACGTTTGAGAATTCGCCAAATGGTAAGAAAATTATAACGCAAGACGGACCTCACCACAGAAAAAGCTTCAATCCAGTAAGAACCATACGGAGCGAGGTAATATAAACATTTTTTTTGTAATAATTCAAGAAGAAAACACATTCCGAACGCTGAGATCGAAAATAAAATAGTCATCTAAACATATGTTTTGTAAAATAAACAAACGCACGCTGCACTCTTACGGACATTCCAGGAACTACATACTACACGGAAAAATAAACAAATTATTTAATATTTTTTTTCGGTATTTGTAAAGCGTAGTAATTATCCATTTCTGACACTCTCGTAACAAAAAGAACTTACCCTGAACCCTGGGGAATTATTAAGAATTATATATTAATTGATGTTTTTTTAATAGTGTAAAATTATGAAACAAAACCATATATGTTTTTCTCTTTAGACTATTCCATGTTTACTCTGTTAAGTCGAGATTATGTTTTATTGAAGGAAAGAGCAATTGTAATACTTGTGTTTTGGTGGCAGGAAACAAAAACCAATAATATAAATACATAATATTATTGAAAAATAATCTTGAATAATAAAGTGTTATAATTTTTTTGTAGTGGGTAGGTGTAATCAATTTCAGCACAAAAAACAGAAGAAATCCGAAATCGGTTAAACTGAGGGTAAATAATTGATACTTACTCTCTCTTCTTCATAAGGCTGAACAACTTCACTCCGTGACCCCAAATCATACACTCTCGATTTCTATTTAGATTGAGTAAAACAAAAATAGAAAAATAGAAAAATCCTTTATTTATACTTTAGAAAAACGTCAGTTATTATAATTCATAAGTGGCGACTGCGGAGAGGCGGAAACATTGACACACTCATCTCAAAAAACAGTACATTACAGAATTGGAGAACCCAACATTTGGGGCCTGACTAAAGGTGTATGTTTCGCTAAGACCTCATCAAAAGAAGTACGTTACAAGATTGACGCGTACAACGTGGGGCATATAAAATAACTCTACTCCGCCTCTCGACAAAAAAATGCTACGTCACAAGATTGGCGCTCAACGTAAAGGGGCGGTAATTAGAAAAGAATTTTGATATATTTAATGAAAATATATACCAAAAATCTAATTATCGTTGGCAGTTATGAGAAAACAAGAAATGCATAATACCCGAGGCAAATCGAAGAAGAGGGCAGAAGAAAAGGAGATTGAAGAAGGTGGACAGGAACAAGAAATAGAATTAGTTACGGACAGTGAAATGGACCAACAGACAGGTGATACAGAAGAAACTGAAGTAGTTATGAATACGGAAAAGGAAATAGTGGAAGAGGATGCTCAAGGGGACCAACCAGAGAAAGCGGAGGCCAGGAGAGAACCAAATTGGCAAGACATGATGAGATTTATAGCCGAGAAGTTTGATAAAATAGATGAGAATTTTAAGAAACAGGAGGAAAACTTGAAACAAACCAATGAGGAAAATAAGGAGAATTTTAAGAAACAGGAGGAAAACTCGAAGCAAACCAATGAGGAAAATAAGGAGAATTTTAAGAAACAGGAGGAAAACTTGAAACAAACCAATGAGGAAAATAAGGAGAATTTTAAGGAACAGGAGGAACAAAATAGACAGACCAATGAGAAAATAGATAGCATTCAGGAAAGTTTAGTCAAACAACTAAATGAAAAAAATAGAAACCATTCATGGAAATATCAAACAAACCATGAATGAACAATACCATGAACTGAAGGAAACGGTTGAAGGGCAAAGAGAAGAGATGAATGCAAAATTTGAAGAGAATAATAAGAATTTAAAACAATTTGAGTGTAAAATGGAGAATTTCAATAAGGAGATATGGGAAACTTTCGGGGAGAAGTTTGAAAATGTTAATACACTTAGCCAGAAAGCAGATACATACATGGAGGAGACAAATAAACAAATGGACCATAGTGTCAAGAATTTGGATGAAACATCAGACAGCACTTCAGAAGGTATTAAAGTAAGTCCGAATACAGAAGAGAGTAGGAAGGAAATAGAAATTACAGAATACCAAGGTGTAATGCCATCTGAAAATAAAAATAGCCACAACAAAAAGGATGTTCAAACCGTGGAAAAGAAGACCAAGAAAATAATAAAAACATGTAGAAAGAGAATAATAAATACCAAGGAAGAATGGGAGATGATTACAGGTGGATTAATTAATGTATTCAACCTTCCAATTAACGAACAGAGGGAGTTAATTAAGTTTACATCCCAGTTAAATGTGTCGACGATTGAAGTGCATCAGAAGATATTAGTCAGATCAGCAAGACGGAATATATCATTAAACATTTTGGTAAATCATCCAGAGGTAAAAGGGAATGAAATGAGATTAAAAATGAGCAACTATGTTATGTTAGAGGAGGTACAATACTTATTAATTAAAAAGGAACGAACTATGACGGAAAACTGGGACTTCTATGAAGACTTGGTATCAGCTGAGTTACGATGCCAGGTGAAAGAGAGGTATTTAACAAATACCAAAATCATTATGAATACCCCAGTAATCCGAGTAAAGGGAGTACCTGAATTAATGGACCATGGTTAAACTAAACAATAATCAACCAGAAAAGGGGACTGAAATTCTGAAAACCGACCCAGCAACCCATTGAATAAAGAGACTAAAACCCCAAAATTCAAAAAAGCACGTAAGGACAACTTACTGAAGGTATTTTGAAACCATATAATTTAAAATAAAAAGACAAAACACCAAGAAAATGTAAGAGCAGATTATATAATTTAATTATAAATAACTGATTTAAACTGAAATAATAGGAAAAAGTAATATCTTTAATGGTAACAAACAGAAGAAAAATTAAATGAACAATAACAATTGATGGTAATGTGCTCAGATAAGAAGAATAAAGAATAATTTAATGACTCCAATGAAACTGAAGGAGTATGATAATTAATACAATAATTAGAATTTCTCGGAATTGAAGATTATATAAGAAGAAATGATACGGAGAAATATGTCACAAGAAGTAAAGTCAAAAGAATTCTAACATAAGGCCTATCAATAATGTTATATGCTATTAGTTAATGGAAAAGAAGAAGGAATCAAGAAGAAGAAGAAATATATAAATAAATGTAAACAGCAACTGTATGAAGAATCCCAAAAGTGTTTAGTACTAGTCGCTAATTGACTACTACTTATAATTTTTTTATTTTTATGTATTGACCGTAGAAATGTTCCGGCAATAATTTTTATGAGCAGGGATGATGTTCCCCTGGTCTCAGAAGGTGTAAGGATGGACAGAGGAGTATGGACCCAGAGTGGCCACCCTACTGGTACCACCGCACAAGATAGGGAAAAATGTTAGGGAAATTGAATATTTAAGGGATAATAATTATAAAATAGCTGAAAAGAGTGATATTAGATTCCAGAAGTATAGATGAAGAAAATATAAGGAAGATAGCAGACCGAAGCTTAATTGATAAAGATAATTTATAGAAGTAAATAGAAATGAGTGTTAAAACAAGTTTAATATGATTAGTGTGACCAGTCCTTATCAAATAAAATGTGGAAGTACCACTACCCAGAAATAAATAATTGATGAATTTGCCTCCAAGAGAGAGAGAGTTAAGTAAGAAAACAGCAATTAACACCAGTCGGAATTACCAGTCAGTTTACAACCAGTTTGAAAATGAAACACTATTATGAAGATAAAGAAGAGTTAAGAAAATGGAAATAATCAACAATTTATTTTTAATAAACAAATAATACCAAAATAAATTTGTTCTAGTGGGGGGGCTTTATGTAACGTTACATAACCCTGTCCCAATAAACTAAATCATAATAACATCAATGTCAGAAATGGGTGACCTATGGCTCGCTCAAATTTAAATTATATCACTCAACATGATAAACAATTCGAGTGATATATGGTGCAAAGTGAGTTCTAGTGTACCCATTGTGGTAAAAAATAAAAGTGATGGTAACTTATTGCCAAACTGTGCTGTGTGTTTGGAAATTGTGAAACTATGAGAGTATGCTATAATACTAATAACTGATTTTGTAATTTTGTTTATTTATTGTAATATTTATATTGTATGAACGGCCAATTGTTATACATAAGTTAATGTTATATTTTCGAAAAGGGTATTTGTGTTGTAATATAGGATAGCCCAGGGTTAGTTTTAAAAGACATAAAAATCTAAATACCAAAAGATAATAAAAAATTAAAATAATCCTATGAAGGAAATGGCAACAGGAAGTAGTGCTGTGTAGGAATACTATGAGAGACTAAATAAATAATATATAAATTTATTTAAAGATAATAAAATTATCAAATACTTATATACAATGTCATAAGAAAATGAACCAAAACTTATTATGTAAACTAAATTAGTAAAGAAACCGGAATGGAAAGGAATTATTTTTCCATAAATAAAATATAAATGTATAATAATTACAAACTGCCTGTATAATAAAAATACTATGTGTTACTAAGAGTGATGAAAATAACAAGTATTGTTAAGAATAAAAGTTTGAACTAAAACGGTAGAGTTGAGAAATGATGCTACTACATTTATAATAAAAAATAACCTTTTCGGAACTTGAGAGGAGTGCAAATTGATACAAAATTAACTAGCCGCATGAACACTTCAAAATCATCCATGATTTATCCAAATTAAATGGTTATATTCATCAATAAACAGTGAAAGAAGACATTCTGATGAGCCAACATGGTTTCGGCCTAGTTCTAATTGACGTTTGAGAATTCGCCAAACGGTAAGAAAATTATAACGCAAGACGAACCTCACCACAGAAAAAGCTTCAATCCAGTAAGAACCATACGGAGCGAGGTAATATAAACATTTTTTTTGTAATAATTCAAGAAGAAAACACATTCCGAACGCTGAGATCGAAAATAAAATAGTCATCTAAACATATGTTTTGTAAAATAAACAAACGCACGCTGCACTCTTACGGACATTCCAGGAACTACATACTACACGGAAAAATAAACAAATTATTTAATATTTTTTTTCGGTATTTGTAAAGCGTAGTAATTATCCATTTCTGACACTCTCGTAACAAAAAGAACTTACCCTGAACCCTGGGGAATTATTAAGAATTATATATTAATTGATGTTTTTTTAATAGTGTAAAATTATGAAACAAAACCATATATGTTTTTCTCTTTAGACTATTCCATGTTTACTCTGTTAAGTCGAGATTATGTTTTATTGAAGGAAAGAGCAATTGTAATACTTGTGTTTTGGTGGCAGGAAACAAAAACCAATAATATAAATACATAATATTATTGAAAAATAATCTTGAATAATAAAGTGTTATAATTTTTTTGTAGTGGGTAGGTGTAATCAATTTCAGCACAAAAAACAGAAGAAATCCGAAATCGGTTAAACTGAGGGTAAATAATTGATACTTACTCTCTCTTCTTCATAAGGCTGAACAACTTCACTCCGTGACCCCAAATCATACACTCTCGATTTCTATTTAGATTGAGTAAAACAAAAATAGAAAAATAGAAAAATCCTGTATTTATACTTTAGAAAAACGTCAGTTATTATAATTCATAAGTGGCGACTGCGGAGAGGCGGAAACATTGACACATCTCATCTCAAAAAACAGTACATTACAGAATTGGAGAACCCAACATTTGGGGCTTGACTAAAGGTGTATGTTTCGCTAAGACCTCATCAAAAGAAGTACGTCACAAGATTGACGCGTACAACGTGGGGCATATAAAATAACTCTACTCCGCCTCTCGACAAAAAAAAATGCTACGTCACAAGATATGCACTGTCACTACTGTGTCCCTACTACTACCCTGTTTCTGTATTACTTTTATTCCAAAATTCTTATTTTATCTAACACCCATTAAATTTAACTTTGAATGACTCAAATGCCCTACTGGAATAATCATCACCCAAACTCCATCTTTTACCACATTTTACATTAATATGATCATTGAAAATTACACTAGAAAATTCATCACCTACCTCATAATAACAATATAACTCAACACTTGAACATATTGTATTTTTAATCACTTACTATTCATTATAGAATCTAAATCTCAGAAAATCATTTAACTTCATCACCAAAGTTCATTTATACAACATTATTAATTAATTAATTAATCTCTAATTATTTAATTCAATCAGTTTTAAAATTTCACAATTACTCTCCTCATTTATTTAGTCTGAAAAAATGTTATAATTATTAAATCAATTCCTATTACTTACATACATGGTTTACCTAAAATATAATGCACTACTTAATATAATACACAAATTCATTTGACATCAACACATAAAAGAATATACAATCCAAATTATCATCTGTTATCATTTACCACAAATCATTTCATAATACGATCCATGTCAAAACCACACTATTCACATAATTAAATGTTCATAAACAACAACTGTTTACCCACCATCATCGAATAACAATCTGGTCTTACGTCTACACAAATCATTTTTTATTAAATACATTATATTATTACCATCAACATAATGATTATTTATATTCTCATATTCTTCCACAATAGTAACAGGATTATTCCATATTATTATATCATATAACGTGTCACCATCGAGTATAGTCATGTTGCCTTTAGTATAATCTGTCACCACTAGGTAAGTTAATAATTTGTCATTAACAACATCATCTTCTGCTGCTATATCAGCTTAAACACAAGGTAAGATTTCAGTATAATTATTCACTCTTTCCATACATAACCTTTCAACTAATTCTTTATAATTTCTACCCACTTTAACTAATTCTATCTCCCCATCAACACACAACTCTCTCTCAAAATATCTCCCATCAAAATACCATTTCGCATTTTCTCTACTAACCCATGCAGAAGGTACTACAACTTTATTACTGCACCATCTACCAGATGCACAAAAAATCAAGGGACAATTATTTGTAGACCATACGTCTCCCAAATACACTCGTGAAGCATTTTCTTCACCCACCACCACAACACCATGGGAAAATTTTACCCTCTGCAACACCTCTACCTATAAATTCTCTCTACACTTTCTCTCTAACTCATCAACACTTTTTATCACTTCATTATCAAATTCTACTCCCACTATAACTTCATCAGCACTCTCAATATTCACAACCTTACTCTTTAACACCATATTTTTAATTATATTATCAATTTTCTCACCCCTACTTACCGTATTATATGTTAACTGATCGTCTTTATTTTCGTTTACTTTATCGGACTTTTCACCACTTTTTACCCCCACTATAATCTCACAATTGTAATTAACTTCGTTACAACCACTTACCTTATTTGATTCACCTGTATCCTCCTTTAATCGATATCTATCTCCTTCCCACTATCAAGAATATCCTTTAGTTTATTAAAACCCTTATTCATCATTTCCGCCCTTTCATCTAATTTTTTATCAAGTTTGTCAAATTTACTATTTATTTTTAACAGTAACTGCATCATTGCAGTAATCTCATCAGTTTTGTTTTCATACCGAGTTGAGATGGGTGTTACTTGGATGGTCTTTAATTCAACTGATTCTGTGGCACTAGATTCACCGATTTGACTAACTGGGGTTGAGTGAACGCCCATCTCACTCGTAAATATTTCGTCAGTTATGCTGACATCTAGTTTCTTATCGTCATTAATATTCATTGTGCTTATTTCTAATGCATATATGTAAATAACACTATAACCTAACTATATCTCTGTACGTCTATTGACACGTACCTCCAAATTTTAAGTTACGTCAAATAACTGTTCCGCTCTTTCCAGTAGGCCTACTCCACATAAAATTGAAATTTTATGTCGAGTCCCTGTTCGGGCGCCACTGTAACTTTAATTACTTTATTTACTTTTATATTTGATTTAAATATTGTTTGCTTTCTATAGTAAACATTTCGTCCGAACGCCATCTTTATTTATATCAACAATGAAACCTAAAATATGCTTACCTTTGGGCCAGTCTTCGGTTTTAAGCGAACTAGAAACAGCAGAACTTGTTACTTGAAATAAATTACTCTTAATTTTGCTATTTACCAATGACATTACCTTTTATTTTACTTACAACATACATTTACATTTGATTCTACTTTGGAAACAATGCACTCTACTATTCAGCCATGAGGCGTAGTTTATCAAATCAAGTTAGAAATTCTTTCCCATTAACATTTTACATTCCCACCAAAATAAACATAATTAATCATATTTTAAATTATATAATTATATATTGATACAACCCAGCGCTTCTTAAATTTAGACTTTTTCATTCACGCAAAATTTAGACTTTTTCATTCACGCAATTACGCACTCATTCATGCTATATCTGGTCTATCTTCCCCAAATTGAGCTCATTTAATATACGTTTCTTTACTAGTATTTTAAGTGTTTGAACTTGTCTGATTGAATAATTTTGTCGAACAAAAGGTGTCTGCTGTTCGTTGCTGTACTTATCTGGTTTTACATGTGAGTCCAGTCTTATTGCGCACATTCCGCTATTTGTTGTTCTCACGCACTTTTGAAATAATATGTTACATGATAACTGTTAATAAGTTTTAATTTATAGCTTTGTTCCGATTTTACGTAATATTTTACATTTTTGTTCGAGTTCACTCGAGATTTAGTTTCGGAACTTTTATACGTGTCCGGCCGGCACAAAAGTATTTCTTGACTGAGAGCGAGATGAACGGCTTCAATTCTGAGGTGGAGAGGGTGTCACGTCACCAAGTCCTTTTGTTTTCAGACTATGGCGTCGTAGTTTTTAAGGCTCGGCAATTACGTACTGCATTCCTTATGTGACGTATTTGTAGGATCGGCTTGTTGACAAGTTCGTTTGGCTAAAATAGCTGTCGTTTTGCATGTACACCGTTGACCCTGCTACAGTCCCTGCTCTGAGCTTACTACGTCGTTACAAACTTTATAAAACTTTACCATTATGTATTTATGATTTTGATTTCACAATAAAATTTATATTGGTTATTTCCCCAAAACACCATATGTACCGGATTGTACCGTTACAAGTTATCTAAACCAGAATTTTGTGGCTACAACCACTCAGCAGAATTTATGTTGTCTAGTGACAGTGATTGGCAGTCATAGAAAGATCATTGTGAATATGGAGTGATGACTATTAAACATGTGTTGATTAATTATTAACATACAGAGCTAATGATTGTTTGTATGAATCCTTAAATTAGTAGTGCCCGTGAACCAGTAATTATGAAAGAATCGGTTATTAAGTAGACACATATTTATTGTCAGCATCAGGACAATTGTAGGTGAGTTGTTATGACACCAAAGACACAACTGTTTGATAATGATTGACAGTATAGTCAAAATGTCTATGCAAATGGTTTCAAAATTGTGTCTACTTGAAAACCTGTTTATCATTTATTGTTTATATAATGAATTTGTACACTGTAGTTAATTGTTAAGACTCTTAAGTATTTATACATTTTTTTTTTTTTTAATTCAGCATCAAGTTCAGATGATGAAAGTGTGGGCGGTGGTGACCAAGCAAGCACACCAGAAAGAGAACGATTGAGTGGACGAAGTGTGGTACCATTACCTCCACAATCCGACACCAGTAGTACAGGTTCAGCAAGGGAAACACCTCCACAACAGAGGCAGATACACAGACATACCAGGTGAAATTGCCTATTCACATAATGCTATATATGCACTGTAAATATATAAAAGCAGCTTAGAAACTATACATTTTTCATATTATTCTTTCTCAGTTTCATTTATATTCTAGATAGTGGTTAAAAAAAAAATGTCATTGCCAAGCATCTGAATAGAATGATTCCTAACTCCTAATCCTAAAAATATCTTACTTAGTTTTGTTATATATCCATAAACATTTTCTAGTTTATTATTTACATTTTATAATCTGGAGCTACTAATGTGTATAGAAATTCACACATATAGGATCAAATTTAACAATTTTTTTTTTTAATTTCAACTAGATCAAAAGTATTTCAACAGATTTCTCCACAAGGATAGATTTTTGTCTTGATAAATACAATCAGAATATATCAATTGCCAAAATTATTTTTGTTTTAGACTTCCAAATGGAGGAGCAGGCCAAACAGTTTGGGAGGAGAGAGTGACTGATCACAGGGAAGACCATAATAAAAGAAATAAACATGAAATTACAGATCTTGCTGATGTCATGCAAAATCTTAGACCATGTAAGTTTTGTTTTTGTACATTAGGATATTTGATGTATGTAGTGTAGGTTTCTGTTCATTCAGACATGTAATATCACATGTATAGCATACTTGTAAGTTTTGTGTACTCAAAGAATATTGGTAAAAATTTAGGTATCTGTATGTGTATAATATCAACAGATAGCTCAGATTTATTTTTGTCTACATATAAATTTTATTTCCTGTGGTCCTTAGTATAGTATAATAAATTTGATGTACCCGTCTTGTTAATCATATACCAGCTATGGCCATGGAATGAAGTTAATCTGTTTTAATATATCTATGAGTAAAAATGTCCCCCCCCCATCAGTATATGTGAAATCTTCACAAAGCAGAGATCATTCTTCTCCTACTGTTAGCTACTGATTTTATTCTATGGAAATATGTTGATGATCAAAAATTAAAGGTCTTTTGCTCCAAAGATGCATCATACTTCAGCTAATTCCAGTCCCTCAAAAAGAAAACAACAGTTCACCTCATATGACTTCGTTCGTAGCTGATTTACTACTGGAATCTATATTTTAAGGTTTACTGGTTTAATATGCTAGTTACAGTTAGTTTTATTGTGATTGTGAAGTTCATCAATGATGTTCTCATTTCATATGTTAATAATACTCAGAAATCTTTTTAAGTTAAAATATATAGTGAAAATCTTTTCAATAAAGAGATGAGTAGAATATAAATAATGGTAAAAATCTGTGCTTTGGAAAATTAAATCCATATTATGTAAGCAGGAAATTACAAACAATTTTTTTTATATATCCATGACTAAATATGTCAATCATTTTTCTTTAATAAATACTAATTAAATTAATTAATAAAAATGTACGAACTTGTAAACAAAAACTAGCCACGGTTCAGTTAAGCGGCAGTAATTGATAAGAGTTGTTTTCAGTTTTTGGTTTGTGAAATGACCCTATATAAAATAATTGGGTAACTATTTATTCGCCCTTCTAAAACCAAATTTTAAAAGTTATGTTATTTTGTTTGTACTACTTTGTCAAAATTTGTTCTTTGTCATTGATTGTTTCACTATTGTTAAAAATGTGTAAACATTATTACCTAAGTACTTTCTTTGTGTGTCTTCACAGTGTGTATAACTGAAATAGTAGTCAGCAGGTCATCGTATGTTATCTCTTTGTAATTTCACCTCCTGCATTATCCCTCTTCTTTAGTGTTTTCTTCAGTTTACATAATATCATTTTGAATTTTATATTTGTGGAATTCTTGATCATTAAAATTTATTTACATTCATTTATTGCTTTATGTTTTTAATGTCTGAACCTACCTTTTTTCACTGAATCTCAGTGCCAGATAGAATATCTGGAATATTGAGTGTAACAACAGTGGTGCTTGTTTTGAAAGCTGTAATGGAAATATTTTGTACTTTTTTCTAGAATTGACTTTATTAGTCCAAACTTTGTGGTGCTTCAGCTTTTTTCTGTATAAGTGGTAGTATCAGTATTTTTAACTACGTTTATTAAAATTCTTGTGCAATAAGTGTACTTGTACTGCTCATGTACTATATATACAGCAAGCTTGTGTGAATGTGTAGTAAAAACAGGTAAAATATATTGCTGTGTCAGAATATCTTTAAGTTTCATTGGGGTTGGGGGCTGCCTCAGTATTTGTCTTGTGATAATTCAATTTTAAATTTGTTTTCTTTATAAAGTAGAGATATAAAATGAATGTTAATAAAAGTGTATTATAACTATTTTAGATTCACAGCCTCCAGATGTAACACACAATACAGCACAGTCTAGACGCATTACACCTGCAGATAGAGTCAACCGTTACAACCAGTCAAGACAATCATCAGATGATGGAATGGGTTAGTTTTGAAAAGATTTATTTGTTAAGCAGCAGTTGTTTCTGAAAGAAGGTTACATAAAAATATCTGTATATAAAATTTTGGTATGTGCATGTGTGGGTGAGGGCAAATAAATTGTGTAATGAAGTGGCTTTATTAGGAAGTAGAGAATGTAAATTTGAATGTATATTTCGGGCAAATTTTATTAAGATATTATTTTTTAACATGGGCATGGTTGTCATTAATAAGAACAGGTTTATTCATTTTGTTGAAAATATGTATTTCTTTGTGAAGTACATTTATTAATATATTTATAGAATAATATATATATCTCTCACCTACCTTAATTGAGCCCAGGTTCGTCACACGAACTGTGAATACAGGCGTGATTTCAAGGTTGTATCAGTAACATACTCGACCCGCATTTATGTAAAACAACTCAAATTTTATTTCATTTTTTTTATGCTCTTTCAAATTTATTGATTACTCATCTTTTCTTTCAAAATTAAAATATTACTGTTTCGTTCTATTACTGAAACTATTACAGAAAGACACAAAACATTTATTTCAACATTGTATAGTTATTTTAATACTTATATTAATTAAGGCGAACCCAGCTTGCTCATTCTCACATTCATACTTTTAAAACCCCATTTTATGTAAAATAATAATAATAATTTTGGTGGAATACTGTTATATGAATGTAGCGTCGTCTTTCCCGACCGCGTGGCGCGTCCCACAGAGTTTTCTTATTCAGTGTCCAGAAGTTTGTTGTTTCAATTTTGATAAAATTTTACTGGTTTTCACTGTTCCATATGAGTTTAGATTTTTTTACACTGCTTTACACACATTTTTGATATACACTGGGTTGGTCGGCCGACCCTAATTAACTCGAGCGATTTTATTATTGACCACGCATGGTCTAGAGTTCTGTGTCGACTGCGCGGCAACTGTGCACCAAGCTCCCCACTACTTTGTTACTCAACCGGAAAAGCACTGCCTTCAGGTTATAAATTTTTCGTAGTCGTTCACGGTGTATAGCTTTTCTATGGACCACGGGGCTGCTGTTGTTAAATGTTGACGATATAGGAGGCTTTTGTAGGTGGAGCATTCACTTGACTTCCGCCCTCTCGCAAGCACATGTTCTGACAATTGTCCTGCCTCGCCGTTTCTCGGGGCGTCGTTTTAATGTTTAGGTGTAGTAGCGGCGTGCCGTCAAGTGCGTGTGCGTCTCTGTACGTGACAATATTGAATTCACAAGCGAGTCTGGCATTTTTCAACTACACTCCATTCAAAAAGTTTATGTTACTGTTCCTTGTTCGAATACAACCGTAGTTCACATGGGACTTGCAATGCTGACCGAATAGATTTAAATAAATTTAATAAAAAATAAAAAACCCCTTTTGCCCCATTACAATACCCCCCCCCCCAATGAGAGGTTTTTTGCCCAAAAGCATAAAAACTCTCGTTGCTAACCTAAGAGGATCGGTGAGAATATGGTGCCAACAACCCCCCCCCCCGTTAATTTCTAAACACATCATGGGTAAACTATACCCCCCTAGCACGGCGACTATGGCTGCACCTGAACGAGATTACTGGACTTCTCTGTTCGAGATCCCAACACCATAAAATCGGACAGATACTCACCATAGTACCCCTAACCTTCTATCATTCCGCCCAAAAATCAAAACACTGGCCTTATACCATACCAGATCCTCAACCGATATGTTCCCCCTTACATGCATACTGGGTTGCCTTTAGCAAGTACTGGGTGCGTACACATACTCATTATTACTGAATATAATATTTATACACTACTTTGTTGATTTAATATTTATAAAAATATGTCATACTTGAACTTCAATTACTTCTCTTAATATTTTATCGATTGGATGTTACAGTTTCAACTCAAAATAAATTAAACAAATCCACTTAAATCATTTAAATTCTGTTAACTCAAAGAAATTAATCTGAGTCCAATATTAAAATGTTATATTACCATTAATTTCATCAAAACCCCAAAATCTTTTACATGAATCTACAATTCTTCTTCACTAACTACTAACAATCATAAAAAACAAAATAAACTGAACACCTTATTAAATCATAAATTCACTTATCATTACATTTGTTTACAACACATATAATATGAATAACATAAATCCGTTAACACATTAACATATAATCAACAATATATCCTGGACACAAAAACACAATCTATACTTAAAGCAAACATTTTTTTTTTGTTTTTTTTCAAAAAAAATTTGATTCCGAAAAGAATCATTTTGTTAACAAAATTGATTATTTAATCATTTCAGTATGAACACAAATAAAATCTACGAATCAATTGTAGGAAACACAATATATCAAACATCAGTCATCAGCTGATCTCTCTGGGTCAAGTGAATGACCTTGCCCTAGATACATCTCAAAAAATTGTACAAGGTAAAATACATCACATGTTTATAATTTTTACATTCAAACATAATACAACATAATAAAACATAGAACACTCATAATTAACCTTGTGGTTATTACCTCACAATAAACAATTCACATTTAATTTTGATCAAAATTTACACACCTTACAGCTTTATTTTATTTTCAAATTCTATCAAATTTTTCACTTGTTTCATTTATTATTACACTTTAACTATGATTTTCTCCTTAACATCTTCATTATCAATTATTTTGGGTGATTCTTAGTTATTCATAATAATTGGATTTACCAATGGGTGATTAAATATAACCTCAACCCCCTTCTGCCTCTAACACTTACTAACAGATTTACCATAGTATGACACCACTCCCTCAAAATATTCATCTCCACTAACTTGCTACTCTACTCATCTTGAACCATTCTACCCTTATAACAAAATACCCTCTAACCTCTTTGTACTTAGGATGTGTGTTCCCTCCCTATACTCATTCCCTTATTGGTTCCTGGTCTCCCCCTACGTAACCCCGCCAACGCACATACGGTTCACCTCCCGCCACAACGCTTTTCGTTGACTCCTTATCACACCACCCCCCTTACAAAATTCCACCATCCGCTAATTACTCTCCAATTACATCCCTCTCATTACTCTACATATACTCCCTGTCGCTACTGTGTCGCTATTAATACTCAGTTTCTATCGTACTTTTATTCCCAAGAATCTTATTCGGTTTAACACCCATTTAACCTTAACTCTGACTGATTCAAATGTCCTATTAAAACAGTTATCACCCAACTTCTAACCTTATTACCCAATGAAAATTCATAACTATCTCAAATTAATTACATCACTTAACTTAAAACATTTTAAACACATTGAAAAATTTTTTATTTAAACATTTAATCATTTTACTTTACTTAAATTGCATTATAAAATTCATACTTACAGTACATCACTCATATATTGTCATAGACACAAAATATAAATATTTGTTACCACCAAATCATGTACATAATTCCATGTATCTTCTGAAACATTATAGCAATCATATGATTCCACAACTAAATACATTTTACATTTATTCATTTACTATTTATTATCAAGTTCCAATCTCCTAAAATCATTTAAATTCATTATCAAAATCTCTTTATACAGCATTTTAAATTACTCAATTAATACATCTCAAATTATTTAGTTCAATCAATTATTTAAAACACAACATATTTTAATAACTTTACTCCAAAATAATTACAATTCATTTATTATCACCTTCATAATTATTCTCATTATTTATTTAGTCTGTCAAAATATTATTATTATTACATCAATTTCTACTACATACACACATTGTTTACATAAAGCACACTTTACAACATAGACACAATTAATTTCACTATGAATTTATTTACAATCTCTTATCATTTTTCAGTTTACCACACCTCATTTCCTAATTTAGCCAGGTCATTACCATAAACTAAAATATTTAAAATGTCCATTCGATTATTTTTTATTTAACCCCCATCATCGTATAGTAGTCTTATTTTTATATAACAATTATCATCTTTACTCACACTCAATTCATTATTATTATTTATATAATAATTCTCTAATATTTCAAATTGTTCCATAAAACCCACATAATAATCTCCTGGATTATCCCACATTATTATCAAATCATATACCCTGTCTAAATCATTGATTTTGGTCTTGTCATCGTCTGTATTATTATCTATCACCCCTAAGTATTTTGACTTCTCAATTTCAGAATCATCTATTATTAATACTCCACGTCTATGCACAGGTAAGCATTCAATATAATTATCAACGTTATCATTACTTATTTCTGCACTATCTACATAACAAGGCAAGTCTTTCATATAATCTATTTTTTTCAAATTTTAACTTCTCTTTTAACTCCTTATAGCTTCTACTTAACGTAAACAATTCTATCTCCCCATCAACACACAACTCTCTCTCTAAACATCTCTCACCATAATGCCATATCACTTTGTCTCTCTCACTCCATGCAGAGGGTACTGCTATATTAAAACACCTCCTGGTTCCTCCAGGAACAACACAAAAATTCAAAGGACAATTATTGGTAGAACACTTATCTACCCAATACATTCGTGAAGACCTTTCTTCACCCCCCCCCACAACACCACGGGAAAATTTTACCCTCTGCCATCCCTCTACCTGTACACTACTCTCTTCATACTCTCTCTCTAACTGATAAACATTTGTTTCTACCCCTTTACAACCCATTACTCTCTCACTCTCACTAACTATCTCTATATCATCACGATCTATTTTCATTATATCACCTTTAAGTATCTCGTTTTCCACCACTACTACTTATTAATTCATTTTTAGAATTATCGTTATTACTCACCTTATTAATTATTTCTTCACTAATTTTCGTCATATTACTACCACTGTTACTTACCGTTGTATTACAGTAGAACTTGGCTAATTCGAAGCTGAAGGGACCAGTAAAAAATTCGAATTATCCAAAAATTCGAATTAGGAAAGTTTTAATAAGAGTAGAAAAATCAAATCAAAAACCAAAATTCAGTAAAGCAATATGTTATATTATTAAAAAATTTCCTTATACATATGCATTACAAACGTGTAAACATGTTTCAGTACAAAATATAGCATTTACAGTTTTTTAAAAAAGCTAGAAACTTTTGATTGCATTTTGCAGTTAATACACTGAGTTGTAGTAAACTCTTCAAGTTTATTAAGTGCTTGGAAAATAGCATCACTTACGTTCTGCTGTCCTTCAACAAACCGTCTCAAGTCTTGAATATAATTTGATGCCTGTGAAGCCGTTGGAATCGGTATCTCTGGAAGTTCTAGCTCTTCCCCTTCTTCATCTGAAGATGCACCATCTTTTGTTTTGTTCATAACATCAGCCACGATCTCCGCATCTGTCTGTTCGCCACACACTGCCAAGTCGTCATCCATGTTTACAAACTCTTCGTAACGAATGCCTGCGTCATGTCCAACATCTTCCCAGTTATCCGCAGTGGGTACGACTTCTCTAGCAGCTTTATTCTCCTCTTCACCTTCAATGTGGCAGAAACCACCTTTACGAAAGCAATTAGCAATTGTTTTTTGCGTAACTTGGTCCCAAGCACTGTTGCACTTGCGGGCAGCTTGAAGGATGTTAATCTTGATATTTTCGTGCTCATCTAAATAAGCACCTGACAGAATGTTTTGGACCACAAGCCGTCTGTAAAAATGCTTAAAATTTTTTATTACACCTTGGTCCATAGGTTGAACTACTGAAGTCACGTTTGGGGGGGGGGGAAATACAACCTTTACATTTTCCATCATAGGAATAGTGTTGTGCGCTGTACATTTGTCAATAAACAAGACGATTCTTCTGTTTTGATTCCAAAATTTCCTGTTGATTTTCAAAAGCCATCTTTCGAAAATTTCACCTGTCAGACAAGCTTTATTGTTTGATTCATATTCAACTGGTTTTATTTTTACATTTTTGAAACAACATGGGTTGGCTGACTTCCCTATCATTAGCAAAGGCAGTTTTTGCGGGCCATCCATGTTTGCTCCAACTAAAAGTGTTATGCGCTCCTTGGTGTGTTTGCCGCCACTACAACTTTCTCCTTTAAAAGCAAGCGTTTTGTCGGGGGTGCATTTGAAGAATAAGCCCGTCTCATCTGCGTTAAAAATGTCTTTAGCGTCTCTATCAGAAATCATTTGCAACAAATCGTCTTTCCATGAATTTGCAGCTTCAACGTCAACAGATCCGCTTTCCCCACAAACAGTTTTGAAAGACATGCCATTCCTTTCTTTAAAACCATCGAGCCAACCAGTGCTGGCCTTAAAAACATTTTTCCCTAAGCTAGATGCGAATTCCTCAGCTTTGGCTGTGACAAGGGGCCCACTGACTGGAATTTTTTTGTCCCTTGCTTGCTTAAACCACTTCACTACACATTCATCCACGTCAGGATTTTCTGGTCCTTGCGCTCTTTTCCTATCTTTGTCGCTGGCTTTACACACACTATTCAAAACCTTCTCTTTACTTTTTAGATACGTTAACAGTGTATTTGGCGGTGTCCCGAATTCCTTAGCAATTTCAGATTTATTTTTTGTCCCTTTTCCACTTCCCGAATAACGGCAACTTTTTCGGCAAATGTCAATGATTTGTATTGGGTCCGTGTTGATTTTGAAAGGGCCATGATGATCACACAACACAATAAAACTGCACAATAAGCGTCACTAAAACACACCAGTCTGTACAATATAAGGAACGGTCTCACTACAGGACACAGCTCGCACAGTAGAAACTCAAAAAGACTTAACACTTCCACGAATGCAGGCAGACTGAACTGAAAGCAACAGTGAGGGTGGCTGACTGATGAGGCGTGGAACAAGGGACAATGGCGGACGGTACCGTTACACGAGCCAGTCACATGTCATCGCGAGATACTGGTGCCAATTCTATGAATTTGACACAAAGGACAAGCGTCTGTTCACAAAGGGCGATCTGCTTGTCTGTTTCCAGTCGTGTCTCTATTGTTACGTGGTCTAGCCCATACTGCAGGCGATTTTTTGTAGTTTGAGCAAAATTTTTATTTCAAATTAACCAAAAAAAGTTCAAATTACAGACGATGTTTTTGAACGGTTTTACATAGGATATTCAAGGGACCACGGGAAAAGTTCGAATTATCCACGAATTCGAATTATGCACGTTCGAATTAGCCAAGTTCTACTGTAACTATCTGATTTACCTTACTGTTAATCTGTTCCTCTACTGACTCTACCACTTTCTCAATACTCTGTTCTAATTTGTTACAGTTAGTTTCAAATATTTCATTGGTTTTCTCAACAGTTTTATTGATTTCATTAATCTGGTTTTTTAATTCACTATTTTGCTCCTTTAATTCATCAAAATTATTTTCGCATTATTTTGTTGTTCATGTATCTTGTAACAAACAATTTTTGTTGTTGTACTAATAATAAATTTTTTTTTTTGAGGCTGTGTCCATGCTTGTCACTAAGTAAATGAAAATGGCTGCCGTTCACCTCGGGTTTCTACTACACACGCCGACTTCTGTGTTTGGTCTGCTCCCTCAAATATAAATGTGTATTCCTTCCTCTGCGATGTTGTAGTACCTCTGGAAAATTGTGTGAAGTGTTTCTCTCTCCTCGGCGATGTTGTTCTGTGATAATTTATTGGTGCAGTGTTCTGTGTTCAAATCTGTTGAGTTTGTGTCCAGATATTATTTGTTGAATTCTTCTCAAAATGGCAGTTGATTTCTCGTGCTCGTAATGGATATTATTATTGCTGTTGTTCTGGTTCAGTTTTGGTGTGAGTTATGATGTAGTGGTGTTATTTTCCATTTGGTAACCTCTGTAACATTTTTCGAGGTTGTACTTCAATGTTTTTTCACTATTTATATTTTTCAGATCTTCCGTCCGTAAATTTTGATCTGTACACATTCACGAGTAACAATAGACTGATGACTTAAAGTCATCGTTTCGGTGGTAATTTATAAAATGTCTTATTCCTCTTACCATTGTTTTTACAAATTTAGATGTCTTGGATTTGATTTCAACTCATAAAAATACATCACAAGTTTTCCTATTTATTGCTGTAACTTAATTATTTATTAAATTTAGGAAAATTTAACTATCTAGCAATATTCTTATGCTAATTTTACATAATTTGATATATAACTGGGTCTGTTTTAAGTTTGGATAAGCCTAAAATTTACAATTTTTGATATTTATTATAGGCCTTGTATTTTTTACAATATTAGTAATTAAATGGTTTACAAGTGATTTTATGTTAATATTTCCTTTAAATAATTTTACTCACTCCATGATTATTGGTTGTTGTTAATAATTTGTTGTTATAATACTCCAATATTGATTAATTTACTTTTTATCTGAGTTGAGTACCCAGTTAATCTTATCCACTATTGACTTAACCCTTCTTATATTTGATTTACCAAAGCGTCCTCCCTCTCAAATAACCCTTTCTGCAGCTTAATTAGGTCTGGCGAATATAGGTTGTAACCTATACTCGCGTCCCTGTTCGGGCGCCAAATGTAACTCTACAAATTATATTACAAAAGTATAATTATATTTATCTCTTACCTTCGGGTTTTTATTCCAAAGTCTTTCAGACGAAAACAGCTGCAAAAAGGATTACTTGGATTTGATATGTTCAATAATTACGTTAACACCAAAATTTTCAAATTGTAACAAATTATCTTTCTTTTTTATTTAGCACTCATAATACAACAGGTTATTATATTTTTATGACTACCTTTTCTTGCTGTTATCAATAAATTGTAAGTAATTATCAATCAGAACGGGTATACATCCAAAAAAAACTTTCCTTAACTATTTCTAAATAGTACCGTAACGTATAGTAAAGAATTAACTATAATGAATTCTATTTAATGAACCAATACGTAATTTATCTGTTACCTTAGAGATCTCATTTAAGCTGGACATTTTTATTGAAAATAATAGATTTTTTTATTATTGAAAAATTATAATTTGTTTTGGCCATTTAATTATGTGCTTTCGCTTTTACTTAACTGCCCATGGTCCAATTCGTAGCACTGCCTGTTGAGACGCTTGCTTGGTTTCGACGCACTCCGACACTAGTTTGCATTGAGTTTAGTTGTTGTTAATTACTTTAAACTTTATGCACTGTAAAGTATATATTTATATAGCTGGCTGGCTTTTAAAATTTGCTCGAGCGCTTGGATGGTAAATAGGCTAGCCACGCGGCCATGAATTGCAGTAGAACTTTTTATAAATGTTTTAACACTTAGCTAGATAGGCCGAATTTATTTTACGGCCTATCTTGTACTCCCGAGGCCACTGTTTTAACGAACTTGTCAGACTGCTCTTTACTGTCCGATGCAAACACTGGTGAAGAAGTGTGCTTACTCATGACACACAGCAGACTGGGTTTCACACAAGCCTGCTGCTATGTGATTACGCAATGCGTCTGGCAATTGTTTTGACTGACTGTGTGTATGTTGCATTGCTGTACTGGAGGCTCCTTACAGGTGAAAGTCTGTCAATTTGGAAAGTGCTTAAAATGATGATTTGAATTAATATGAAATTAAACTGGGGTGGCTCACAAATCCGTACCGTTACAGCCTAGTATTACATATTTCCAAATAAAGTTAATTTTATTCTTTTGTCATTACTTTTGCTAATATTTGTTTCTGTACTGATTACATTTTCATATCTTTGTTTTACATGGACTAGTTTTTATTAATTATATACAGTTTGATTGAATTTATTCATTTGGGTTAGGCTCTATATTAGTAGTTGATTTTGTTCAAAAATGCTGTTTTGTTTTTCTATTGGGGTTTGTTAGTTATTTTGCCCTATTATTCTTTATATGGTTTACATTTTAATAACACAATATTTATATTACCTACTTGCCTTCTCTGCCTTAACAAACTTGGAAATTATTGAACATTATTTAAATACAACATAATATCTTATATCTACTAATTTTTATATCACTTAATCATAACAAAAATATCTTATGCCTATTATTCTTTATACATCATTTAACTATAATGGAAAGATCTTATTATTAACATTACCTTCGGTATGTTTCCTTTTGTAACAAAATTAATTATACTAAAACATCTTATTACTAATAATACTGTCAGTTATTAACTGTCTTTTGTATTTACTATACATAACTTGATTAAAAAATAAAATAAAAGCATCTTATATCTATTAAATTTTTATTATACCTAATCTTTAAAACACTTTTATTATTAATACTATTCTTAGTCATTAGACTGTCTTTTATTCTTAGGTTTTGTATATGGTATCTCTCTACACTAATGGTCTTTTTACATAATTTTTATCTCCTACACTATTTTTTATTATAGTTTGTCACTTGTTATTCTCTACACTCACTGTAGTCTCTAACCTTTATTGTATTTATTATGGTATTTCACCTTATATTTTCTACACTAATGGTAGTCTTTTGTTTTTTATACTATGGTAGTTTTTGGTTTGTTTCTACACTATTGGTAGTCTTTTGGTTTGTTTTTACTCTGTCCTTAAATTAGGCTTACATTTAGTTTACAATTTATTTTAATTGCATTGTATCCTGTAACTTGAGTTATTTGGTCTGACATTTATCATTGGTTTTAATTATGTAAAAATTGGTATATTCATTCTTCATAATATTTTAGTGAATAGCCTTTCTTGTCTCTATATTCCTTTTTAGGAATCTTGACATATTTTGTCTCTTCCTTCTTATTATATAAGTATTTCCTTATCTTGTGGTTTCATGTCCTTATATTATGAATTCAATGAATCTTACTTGATTATTTGGTTTCATTCATTTTCTCATTTACAGTTCCTTATTAATTGGTTATTGGTTTTGTATCTTGAGGTTTTCTGCTTCTTAATTTAATAAATTTCCCCTTATTAATTTTTTGTTTACTTTTTACTTTTGTCTTTTCATTTACTGCTCCTCAACCTACTGGGTATATGTGTTGTACTGGGGTTTTATATAGTTGGTTTCTTTTATATATTGAACAAGAGTTTTCTTTTTTATTCAGTTTAATTTTATTAATATTTTATCGACTATAATGATCAGCTTCTTTAATTTATTTTTTAACCATTTATTATTCTCCCTCACTATTGATAGTTTCTTCTTTGTTAATGTTGCATTAAGCTAAATTTTAAGGTGATAATTCTGTTATGCTACATATGTTCTCCTGTAAAAGTGATTAGTTCAGATCATACTCTTAGTATGGATGAAATAATTACTACTAATTCTTTTTATTTACCATATGTTTATTTGTGATTTCATTTTATATACCTTCTTTTTCCACCATTGCTTTCTCTCAGATGATATGTATCTCCTTCATTAGCTTCTTTTTTCATTAATAAATAATCTTTAATCTTGTGTATAACATTATCATTTTATATCTTTTCTTATTTGGTGCTTCCTCACCTGTATGTTTACTCCCTAACATTCCCTAACATGTGAGTTGGAACAGTTCAGAGTGGCACATTTCGGCTTCAATCTCTGCTGGCCAATACTTCACTTAACTGAGCTCAGAGGAATTATCATCTCTGCTCAAAATATAAGACTGATGGTATTTTTCTATATCCAGTCATAAAAATAAATAATCATTAAAAGTAGTCTCTTTGACTTATAATAAACATCCTTGGATTCTTCACTTCATAATATTTTATATCAATTAATACTTTTATACACTTGACTCTTCTTGTCTATCAAAGCTCATTCCATATTATGTGGTTTAGGTATTTGGTATAATATACATTTTATCGTTTCATCATTTCATCTTTTTATCTTGTTTACATAGTAATTAGCATTTATATAGATTTTTTTTTCAATTGGTATTCAATGAGTTGTTTTATTGCGCATATTAATTCCTTCTTTATCAATTATCACTATAATAGTTGTTATTACAACAATATTATCATTATGATACCAGGGTTTTTGGTTTCTGGTCTTAATATTTGGTTTTTATTTAGTTGGTTCCTCGGTTCCTCTTCATTGTTTCATTTTTATCAAGTTATTTTCTTTGTGAGTTTGGTTAAGTTATTTTGATTAAATTATAAAATATTCTGTTTCTTCTTCTCTTCTTCATTTAAAATTCTGTATCATTTTTGTCTTAAATTGTCTCATTTACATAATTTATAATAGTTGTTATAGGTATCATAGTCACTATTACAATATAAACTGTAGTATAGTTTTTATAGCTGTGATAGTTTATTAAGGGGTTTTTCTCTTTATCAGCACTGGTTCTTATGAAGATGTGCTACGTTTCCTTCTTATGACACTTTTAACATTCATTAATATATTTTTCTTATAATATTAACTTATTCAAGTGTTTAATATAGGTTGTTCTCATTATTTACTGGAATATGTGCTTTTTTGCTTTGTCTCTGGAGAGTTTGAGAAAGTTTACACATTTGTACTCCATTTACTGTCAAATTCTTTTATGTAAGAGTTCATTCAAATTATGAGTGTAATTAGAATCTTATGCTTTTAGAATTTTGTAGCTTTTTCTCACAAAATTCGTTTTATATCTAATAGTTACATCTCATCATTCATGTAAGTTGGTCTTACTACCTTTAGAATTTTGACATTTGTATTCATCAAAATTCTTTATGAGATTCCTTTTATATAATAGTTTCTTCAAATAATTCATGTAAGTTAGCCTTACTAATTTTTGAATTTAGATGTTTTTATTCATCAAAATTGTTTTTGTTCATAATAGTTTCTTCAAATAATTCATGTAAGTTGGCCTTACTATTTTTTTAGAATTTTGACATTTTTATTCATCAAAATTCGTTTTATACCTACAATAATTATTTCGAATAGTTCTTGTAAGTTGTCCTTACTAATTTTTTGAATTTGGATATTTTATTTCTCCTCTATATATTTTTTGATTGATAACTGATTATAAGTTCCTTTTACTTTATTTGAATTAATATCTTTTAATACATAAGTATTGTTGTTGTTATTTTTAATAATCTGATATGGGCCGGTATACAGCAGTAATAACGTTTTGGTAATGCCTTCCAAAGTACTGGGTAGTTCCCTATTTTTCAATAGTACCTTTTCTCCGACTTCGTAGTTTATTACTTTCTTAATCGCCTTTTGATACTTGTTCTGGCGCCTTTCCTGGTCTTCTGCCAATTTATTGTAGAACCTCAGTCGATTAAATTTGTATTCTTGACTCATGGGAAATTCTATGATGTCTTGTATTTCTCTAGGGGGCGGTTTTTCATACATTGCCGTATATGATGTGGTCCCTATAGCGGGGTGATATGCTAAATTAAAGAATTCCTCGGTAGCTGATAAGTATTCTTGCCACTTCCTTTGTTGATTATGACAATAAGTCCGTAATATTATTCCGACTTCTCGTAGCACCCTCTCCGCTGGATTACTACTGGGGTGGTAGACAGATGTCTTGTACGTCTTGATGCCCAATGCAATTAGAGTGTTTTTCCACCTCCTACCCTTAAATTGCGTTCCATGGTCTGTGGTTATAGATGCTGGGCTTCCTATCTCTGGAATATAATAATTTGTTATCACTCCTAAAATCTTCAAAGTGGTGGCTCTGTTCACCGGGTATAGTTTTATAAATTTGGTGAAGTGATCCGTCATTATAATAATGTATTTGTAACGATGGCGTCCGCCACTGTGGGGAAATGGACCACAGATGTCCAGAAAGACCTTTTCCAGTTTTGCTTGTGATGTAATTGGTATCATCATACCCTGTTTTCTTTCATTGTTGGTTTTTACCAATTGACATATAAGACATGTCTTGAGGTAGTTTCTCGTCTTTCGATTTATATTTTTTATATGGCAATTCTCTTCTATCGCCTTGATCACCTTCATGGCCCCCATGTGGCCGTATCGGAATCCAGGATGATATACTTCTCGACTGTAATAGGGATTACGATCTTCCATATCTCTTCATCAAGGGATGTTTTGATGAATAATATATCATTATGTATGCAATAAAACTGGGTTATGATCTCATCTTGGTTGGAGAGACGAAGTTTAATATTGTTTAGCTTCGGGTCGGACTGCTGGTGTTTGCTGATGTCCCGTACTATTTTTTCTAAATCGGATCTGTCCTTAATAATATTATAGATCTTCAGGATGCTCTCCTTTTCACCTTCGAACGTCTGTTCTTCTAAATTTACCCGTGACAATACGCCTGCTACTACATTCTTTCTTCCAGGCACATACTCCCACTGTAGATCATATTCCTGCAGGGCAAGTACCCACCTGGTCAATCTACCGTGGCTTAACTTGCATCTTCTAAGAAATGATATAGGTTTGTGATCTGTGCGAACGGTCACTGGATATCCTAGAATATACGTTCGAAACTTCCCACAGGCAAAGACTACACTTAGCAGCTCCTTTTCCGTCACGTAGTTCTTTTCACACTGGTTAAGGGTTCTGCTAGCAAAGCTCACTACTAGGTGGTTTCCACTTTCGTCTTCTTGGTACAAAGTTGATCCCAAGCTAATATTACTAGCGTCACAGTTTAGGAAGAAAGGTCGGTTAAAATCTGGATGGTTAAGCATTACTGCTTCTAAGAACTTCTCTTTAATTGATTTTAATGTTTCGTCCTGTTCTTGACCCCATCGCCATTTATTCTTGGACGATAATTGATACTGAAATCGGGCCGTCAGCTCTGAATAATTATTTTGGAATTTCCTGTAGTAGTTACACAGGCCTAAAAATGACTGTAGTTGCCTTCTGTTTTTCGGTATAGGGAATCGCTGTATGGCGTCTACCTTTTCTGTCGACGGTGTTATTCCTTGACTATTCAACTGGAAACCCAAAAATTGGACTTCTTTAGCTATAAGCTTTGACTTGTCTAGCTTGAGAGTAACTTTATTCTCAGCCAGCTTCTTCAAGACATGCTCCATACGGTAACAATGTTCTTCCCAATTGGTTGATGTGATTAAGAGATCATCAACATAGACAGTCGTGAATGGGAGCGCTTCTGGTCCGAGTATTTGGTCCATACAGGCGACAAAGACAGCTACTGAGTTCACTAACCCGAAGGGCAATCTATTAAACTGATAGTTGCGTCCTTCGAAAATGAACGCCATGTATTGCCGGCTTTGTGGGTGCAATTCCACCTGCCAATACCCACACACGGTATCCCACGTAGTAATAAACTTGGTTCTGTGGAATCTCTTCAATATTTCATCATTTTCGCCAGGCGAGGTACGATCGTTAATAATCATTTTATTTATCTCACGTGCGTCAAGACAAAGTCTTACCTTACCATTCTTCTTTTATATAGCCACAATCGGACTAGTGTATGGTGACTGCTTTCGATAATATCCTTACTAATCATATTCTGGATCTCTGGGCGTACGGCTTCCTTCAAAGATTGTGCTATGGGGTATGATTTTCGATTGAATTCCACCGGTTCTCTGAATCGTATTGAACATTGGTAGTTTCTGATCTTTCCAGGTTCGTCTGAAAATACAGTTCGATATTTTTCGTATATGCTAACTATACTATTATTAAAATTTGTTTGGTATTGACAGATGGAACTGTTGATTAAACAACTGACTGCTACGTGCCTCTCAACCAATCGCCGTACTCAAAACTGTAAACAGTAACCGTAGCAACGCACACTGTTGCCAATAATGTCCCACACGTGCTGTTATTAAAACCAGTGTGGAATGTTGCGCCACAGAGTCAACTGTAGTGTAGGTTCTATGTAACAAAGTCTGTTTGTTAAGAGTGCTGTGTTCTCGGTTACACTTGTTTGATTATTCGTGGGTGTACGTTAGTTTAATACTTAAATAGTTGTGTTGCAGGTACAAGTTTATTGCTAACTAATTTCTAATTACTTAACTAATTTCTGACTGATTAACTAAGTGTAGTGAAAACGTGTGAATCTATTATTAACTAAATAAGCATAAGCATGTTTAAATAACATGTTTACCTAAGTATAAATTTACTTTATTTTGTTCATTTTACGGAACTTTGTGCGTGCGATTTTTATTTTAAAACAATCTGTATAAATATCTACATTCTTAAATTTTGAATTCTTTAAAATACGTAACAGCTTTAACCTATACGCGTTTGCTTTCAAACAGAAGGTATGTCTGAAAGTGAGGAAACTGGGAAAAAGCGTGGTCGACCGCGAATACACCCGGTAAAAGAGAAAACACGTATTTCCGGTCATGGAGTACCAATTACAGGGCAGTCCAGAGAATTTGTTTGTTCTCTACGAGATTATTTCGAGAAAGAGAAGGAACATGGTGGGCCTCTGATTTCAGTTAGTCAAGTTGATAGAACAGCAGCTGCACTCTCTATAAGTAAAAATACGGTCGTAACGATAGGTAAGGAGAAGTTTAAACAAAGCGAGGAAGCTGGCCCTTCTAAACTGGAAACACCAGGTAAAAAAAGACGGATAGAAAAACGTGTTACTAATCTGGATGCTTTTGCAGAAGATGGGATCCGTCGCCACGTATATGAGTATCACAGTCGTAAAGAGTATCCTACAATAAAAAAGCTACTCGTTACTCTTCATGATGCAGAGCTTTTCACTTGTAGCCACTCGTCTTTACGGTCCGTAATTAAAAATTTGGGATTTAAATTTACTACCGTTTCGGGTAGAAAAGTATTAATGGAGCAACAACACGTAGTTGCTTCTCGCTGTAGACTTCTTAGGAGTGTAATAAATGAAAATTTTAATAACGTCGTCTGGGTTGACGAAACATGGGTGAACGCAGGACATTCTTTAAAAAGGTGTTGGTCGGATGATTCTACGGCGGGAACTGTGCCAGTGCGAATTGGAAAAGGTGGAAGACTTATAATTATCCACGCCGGAAATTCTCAGGGGTTTATTCCCAATTGCCTCTATGTATTTAAATCGAAAAAGACTTCTAACTATCACGAAGAAATGAATCACAACAAATTTAAAACATGGTTTGAAGAATTCCTGTTAAAGAATATTCCTCCCAATTCAGTGATCGTGATGGACAACGCCCCATATCATTCAGTGATTAAAGACAAGGCTCCAACAATGGCTTCAAAAAAAGAAGAGATGGTTGAATGGTTAAAACGTCGAAACATTCCATCGACAGAGGATATGAAAAAGGCTGAGTTGATGGAATTTGTACTATTTGATAAACTAAAGTTTCCTGTGTATATTGTTGACGAGTTGGCTGAAAGTTACGGTCATAAAGTCATCCGGTTGCCTCCATATCATTGTCACTTTAACGCCATAGAACTAATATGGGCCAGGGTTAAAAAATACATTGCCATAAATAATACAAAATTCACGATGACTGAAGTAGAAAAATTAACAAATGAAGCCATGCAAATGATTACTGGAGAAGACTGGAAGAAGGTAGTCGAACATACCAAGTCAGTTATTGAAGACGCTTGGAAAAATGAAGGTATAGTGGAACAGCTGGTAGAAAATTTGATCATTTCTGTGAATTGTTCGAGTGACAGTGAATCAGTTGAATCTGAAGATAGTGATTCTAACTTACATTAAGCGGAGTTCACCCATTATAAACGTAAGTTTTTATTTTGTTTAATGTTAGAAGTAATGTTAAATATAAAATTGCAATATAAAAGTATTTAATTTAATCTTTAACTAAACAAAAATTAACAAACGAAATGTTATAGTCCAATATTACAATTTCTATCAATTATAAATTAATATTTCACTATTTATAGGCAGTTTCATTTATGAAGAATTCGCAAATATTTATGCTTGGTTAATACCAAATTATCTGTATTTATTAAGTTCATGATATAATAATAGAGTAATTATTTATCACGTTTTTCGAGTAAATTATTATGTTATTAAATCCATACCAAAATATTAAGTAAGATCTCATATTACCATAGTTCGACTTAACTAGAATTTGCGTAACACGGTTCATGTCATTTCACAAAATAAAAGATTTTTTACGCGATTGTGAACAGGTTAGTGTGCACTATGATTAAGGTAATGTACAGTATAATACGTACATGTTATTGCAACCATACATTAAATAATCGTATTCACTACGATATAAGCTACGCCCTACGCGACTTCACTACAAAAGCATCTCTGGATGCCTTACTGTAATTAAAAGTACATTAAGAGATATCATATCATGTTTTAAAAGTAAACTGTTTTGTCTTGAAAAGCGTATTAAATGACCTTGAGCGTGAATGTGTTGTAAGTTGTTTGTATGTGAATCATTGTTTCGTGTTTATCAACTTGTAGAAGTCACGTGGTCAGAGTTTGGCAACGTTGTTTCCCTTTCAGTACAAACGTCAATACCAAACAAATTTTAATAATAGTATAACTGATTCAACTGGTTTTCATTTAATCGCTCGGTGGTATTGTGGCACTGGAAGTCACGTATCTCCTGAATCTTTTGTGGCCATAGGTCATCTTCAGTATCCTGACTTACTGGCTTGTTGTCTGATGAGTAGTTCGATAAGTAATTCACTTTACTTTTGTGGTCGATAAGTTGTCTGGAGTCTACCCTCTTGTTGTTGATTAAATTGGCTACCCAGGTCGAACCTTCCGAAAAGAGTGATACCTTCTTTCGGCACAAGTCAATAACTGTTGAGTTCCTTCGTAATATGTCACACCCTATCATGATGTTGAAAGGTAATCTGGCTGCAACAAGAAATATCATATCCAAACTTACGCCCTGACTGTTTACACTTAGGGATACCTGTTTCCGTATTGTTTTGTTCTGTCGGCCGGTAGCTCCTACAAGCACGATATTATTAATAGGTAGTATTGGTAAGTTTTGGTGGCATTCCTGCTGTATCCGGTCCAATTCACTATGGTTAATTATAGAGACATTTGCTCCAGTGTCTATCATGATGGGAACAGAAATACTCTCGATTTCTGCGATTATGTAAATGATCTCGTTGTCATTGTTATTAATGTTTACCTCGTTCTCTTCCAATAAGTCATTTCGGATATCTTTTAAATAATTGTTATATATTATAGTAAAATTTTTCTTTTCCTCACGCGATTTTATCTCTTGTCCATACCCAGCAGATTGGAGCAGTAAAGGGTTATATTTGTTTATTACTGCCTCCGTTCGTTTAAATGCTCCGCATCATTACGGATTTGGCTGTTAGCAGCATCAACTTGGAGTCCTGAAACAGCTTCGTTTGGTTCAGCACGATCATCTTGTTGGGCCTCCGTTACAGGCAGTCTTCTTTGGTTGTCCAGGCTTGAACTGCGTCTGGGTTCATATTCTCTGTAACGATTACCTCCGTGATTCCCTTGAAAGGTTTCATATGCGTAGCATCGGCTCCTTCGTTGAGGCTGGTATCTCCGTTGTCCACTGCCTTCCTCTCTGATATAATTGATATGGGGTCGATATGTTCGGTAATTATTATTATTACCTCCATTCGGGTAATTTCTATTATAGTTACCATAATAATTGTTATTAGGTGGGTTGGGGTTGTAACGGTACGGAATTGTGAGCCACCCCAGTTTAATTTCATATTAATTCAAATCATCATTTTAAGCACTTTCCAAATTGCCAGACTTTCACCTGTAAGGAGCCTCCAGTACAGCAATGGAACACACATACAGTCAGACAAAACAACTGCCAGACGCATTGCGTAATCACATAGCAGCAGCTTTGTGACACAGTCTGCTGTGTGTCAGTAGAGAGTGAACAACAGACAGCCAGCATCAGACAGTAAAGTTGTAATGTAAAATTAAACAGTGGCCTCGGGCGCAAGATAGGCCGAAAATAATCTAATCGGCCTATCAAGTAAAGTGTTAACGCGCAGTTTGCCAAAAAAAAATGTGCTTGCGAACAATGTAAGCTGACCGATTGAAAAGAATAGTGCTGTCATTTGTGAAACAGCCTTAACATTTGTGATTGAGAAAATAATCCAAGTTAAACAGTATAAAATCAGTTTTCGGAGTGTTCTACAAACAAAAAGTGCGTAACACGTGGTGGCGGAAATTGTGGATTGCATTGACCAGATGAGTAGCCAACTAAAGAACATAATCAATTGAATAAAATCAAACACCATTTTTAGTAATTTCCTTTGTCATGTATAACGTATTAAATTTCAAACGAGATCTCTAAGGGAAAAAATTTAGTACTGGTTCATAATAGTTTGTTAGAGGCTAGTTGATTAAGAAATGTTTATTTTATTAATTCATAAAATTTCACCTTAAAATAAATTCAGATTTTATTTAATATAAAGTATGTGTTAGAGTAAGTCATTACGCCATAACCATTTCCTAGTTTTCTGTGCTGAAAACCTCGTCTAACGTTCTTTGGGATTTTTCTGAGTTGTATTATAGTCAGATAGCGGGATTTTTATAAGGGCAAGTGTGTAGAATGGTTTCGATATTAAACCAGAAAATATCGTGGCGACCTTGGGTAATTTTTAAAGGTAAGTTTTACGGGGACCATGACGGTAAGTAAAATTCTGGCAGCGGTGAGTATTTTTTGATGAGTGTATTATATGTAATTATAAAGGGTAGAAGGAGATACCTTTACAAGTGGCGACCCTGCCAGGATGTTCGTATAAATATTATAGGAGCTAGACCTGTTTTAAAGCACAGAAAGTAGGATTTGGTAACGGCGTATTTGTAAAATTAATCGTATATAATTACGTTGTGGAAATTAGGTTATGTTTTGGTAGCGTAAATGTGGGGTTTATAAATAAATTTTGAAGTACGAGTATAAATATGGGTGAAGTAGGTGAAATGACCGACGAGGGGTGGGGTAAGATAACAAATGATAAAGGTAAGATAGTTGAAGTAATAGGGGTAGAAAATAAGGCAGTAAATAGGCCTAGTGATAAGGATGATAGTATAATGGGAGTAGAAAGTGGTGAAGAGATAGACCAATGTAACTATAAGCAAGCCGATCAGGTGGCAGATAATAAGGTAAGTAGGGATAATATGAGTGAATCTGAATATCAGACGTATATGTTGAACCTTATAAAAACAGAGATGGTTAAGGGTTTTGATATGATGCATAAACGGTTTGACGAAATGGACAAAAAGTGGGATAAACTTTTTGATAAAATGGATAAACGTTTTGACGAGTGGGACAAAAAATTGGAAGGAGATGGATATCAATTAAAAGAGAGTACAGAAGTTGAATCAAAACAGGTAAGTGGTAATAATGTTGTTAATGATAGTGAGGGAATAATTGACCAGGTGAGTGATAACGATAATTCCAATAATGAATTAATAAATAACAGTGACAAAATAGTGGGAGAGGTAGTGTTGACTAGTGAAGATAATGATGGTACTTACAATTCTGAGGTAAGTGGTAGTACTACCAGTAATCATAATGATGATATAACATTACATAAGAACAATGATTATATAGCTGAGAATGGGGTATCTAAGAATGATATGGTAAGTAACAGTGGTGAAATTAAAAATGTGGTGTTAGAGTGTAAGGTGGTGAGCAGAGAAAGTGTTGATGAGGTTATAAGTGTGTGTGTAGAGAGGTTAAATGGGCAAAGGGCAGATGTTCCCCAAGTTTATGGTGAAACAGAGTTTTCACGGGTGTTTAATGAGGACAGAGTTTCCTCCGGTAATTATGTGGAAGACAAGGTGTCTTCAAGCAGTCCCCTAATTTTTTGTAAACCTGGAAAAGCCAGGAAGTGGTATAGTAAGTTTGTTGTAGTTCATAATACTAATCAGATAGAGTAAAATGTTTACAGGTGTGAAAAGAGTGTAATAATAATAATAATGGTATGGAGATAATAGTATTAAATAGAAAATGTTATTAAAGTAATTGAAAGGTGAATTAAAATTATATTTGGTTCGAATTGCAAGAAAGAGATTTTGACAAATATGTTAACAAGAAGAATTATAGAAATGAAAATTTTGTAGGATGTATATATGCCAGTGTATGATGTAACCATGAATGCTGAAACTGAGAATGTTTATAACTGTGGTTACTAAACAAGTCTTGCAGACTAGTGTTTATATAAACAGGTGTGGTATGTTGAGACTAATGTCTGTAGTCATGCTTGGTGACAATAACAAAAAATGTTGTAGGTTGCTGAACCAGTAGCTTGAGTAAAAGCTTATTGTGATAGAAAGGAATTGAAATTAAATTTTTTTTTTACAGACCAAATAATAATGAGGCAATTACTGTAACTTTTGAGATTAATTGAATTAATTAAAGTAAATTAAATACAATTAAATTAATTTAGTAATAAAATTAATAGAAACGATTTTTAACAATGAACTTAACTTTATTTTCATTTAAATTCAAATTGGAATTATAAATTAAATGCTAATTGATGTCACTAATGATTAAAACATTTATTTAACACTGACAACTGATGGAAAATGTTCAGGATGAGATAGTGTCTGGAAAATAAGATGTGTATATTACTGTCCATATAGACTTTACACATGTCATGAATTTTGTCCTACATACATATATAGTAGTTAAGGATATTTTGTATAATTAATGTGTCATTTTGGTTGGGCAACATGGTATGGGGAATATTATTCAATTTAACTGGAATTTATGTGTATCATTGTAAACCAATATTGTTTATTATATTATTAATATTATTAATATATATATATTATTAATATTATATTTTTGTTGGGTCTATAATATAAAATGAGCCAGTACGTTGTCAATGAACCAGTACGGTTAAGAGGAAACAAATCAGTTGTGGGATATGGAGTGATGGAAGGCCGTTTGTCAATGTTTAATTACATGTTTTAAAGTCAGGCGATACTGGGGCGGGTATCTGTCCGAGCTTATGGTGGTGGGATCTCGAATAGAGAAGTCCAGTAAGATCGGATGGGTGCTGTCGCAGTCGCCAGACTAGGGGGGTAAGAACCCATGATTTAGTAGTGTTCAGGGGGGTTGCGGTGCCATGTCCTCACTGATCCTCTTAGGTTTAGGCAATAAGAGTTTGAACGCTTCGGCCTTCAATCTCTTATTGGGGGGGTATTGTAACGGTACGGAATTGTGAGCCACCCCAGTTTAATTTCATATTAATTCAAATCATCATTTTAAGCACTTTCCAAATTGCCAGACTTTCACCTGTAAGGAGCCTCCAGTACAGCAATGGAACACACATACAGTCAGACAAAACAACTGCCAGACGCATTGCGTAATCACATAGCAGCAGCTTTGTGACACAGTCTGCTGTGTGTCAGTAGAGAGTGAACAACAGACAGCCAGCATCAGACAGTAAAGTTGTAATGTAAAATTAAACAGTGGCCTCGGGCGCAAGATAGGCCGAAAATAATCTAATCGGCCTATCAAGTAAAGTGTTAACGCGCAGTTTGCCAAAAAAAAATGTGCTTGCGAACAATGTAAGCTGACCGATTGAAAAGAATAGTGCTGTCATTTGTGAAACAGCCTTAACATTTGTGATTGAGAAAATAATCCAAGTTAAACAGTATAAAATCAGTTTTCGGAGTGTTCTACAAACAAAAAGTGCGTAACACGTGGTGGCGGAAATTGTGGATTGCATTGACCAGATGAGTAGCCAACTAAAGAACATAATCAATTGAATAAAATCAAACACCATTTTTAGTAATTTCCTTTGTCATGTATAACGTATTAAATTTCAAACGAGATCTCTAAGGGAAAAAATTTAGTACTGGTTCATAATAGTTTGTTAGAGGCTAGTTGATTAAGAAATGTTTATTTTATTAATTCATAAAATTTCACCTTAAAATAAATTCAGATTTTATTTAATATAAAGTATGTGTTAGAGTAAGTCATTACGCCATAACCATTTCCTAGTTTTCTGTGCTGAAAACCTCGTCTAACGTTCTTTGGGATTTTTCTGAGTTGTATTATAGTCAGATAGCGGGATTTTTATAAGGGCAAGTGTGTAGAATGGTTTCGATATTAAACCAGAAAATATCGTGGCGACCTTGGGTAATTTTTAAAGGTAAGTTTTACGGGGACCATGACGGTAAGTAAAATTCTGGCAGCGGTGAGTATTTTTTGATGAGTGTATTATATGTAATTATAAAGGGTAGAAGGAGATACCTTTACAAGTGGCGACCCTGCCAGGATGTTCGTATAAATATTATAGGAGCTAGACCTGTTTTAAAGCACAGAAAGTAGGATTTGGTAACGGCGTATTTGTAAAATTAATCGTATATAATTACGTTGTGGAAATTAGGTTATGTTTTGGTAGCGTAAATGTGGGGTTTATAAATAAATTTTGAAGTACGAGTATAAATATGGGTGAAGTAGGTGAAATGACCGACGAGGGGTGGGGTAAGATAACAAATGATAAAGGTAAGATAGTTGAAGTAATAGGGGTAGAAAATAAGGCAGTAAATAGGCCTAGTGATAAGGATGATAGTATAATGGGAGTAGAAAGTGGTGAAGAGATAGACCAATGTAACTATAAGCAAGCCGATCAGGTGGCAGATAATAAGGTAAGTAGGGATAATATGAGTGAATCTGAATATCAGACGTATATGTTGAACCTTATAAAAACAGAGATGGTTAAGGGTTTTGATATGATGCATAAACGGTTTGACGAAATGGACAAAAAGTGGGATAAACTTTTTGATAAAATGGATAAACGTTTTGACGAGTGGGACAAAAAATTGGAAGGAGATGGATATCAATTAAAAGAGAGTACAGAAGTTGAATCAAAACAGGTAAGTGGTAATAATGTTGTTAATGATAGTGAGGGAATAATTGACCAGGTGAGTGATAACGATAATTCCAATAATGAATTAATAAATAACAGTGACAAAATAGTGGGAGAGGTAGTGTTGACTAGTGAAGATAATGATGGTACTTACAATTCTGAGGTAAGTGGTAGTACTACCAGTAATCATAATGATGATATAACATTACATAAGAACAATGATTATATAGCTGAGAATGGGGTATCTAAGAATGATATGGTAAGTAACAGTGGTGAAATTAAAAATGTGGTGTTAGAGTGTAAGGTGGTGAGCAGAGAAAGTGTTGATGAGGTTATAAGTGTGTGTGTAGAGAGGTTAAATGGGCAAAGGGCAGATGTTCCCCAAGTTTATGGTGAAACAGAGTTTTCACGGGTGTTTAATGAGGACAGAGTTTCCTCCGGTAATTATGTGGAAGACAAGGTGTCTTCAAGCAGTCCCCTAATTTTTTGTAAACCTGGAAAAGCCAGGAAGTGGTATAGTAAGTTTGTTGTAGTTCATAATACTAATCAGATAGAGTAAAATGTTTACAGGTGTGAAAAGAGTGTAATAATAATAATAATGGTATGGAGATAATAGTATTAAATAGAAAATGTTATTAAAGTAATTGAAAGGTGAATTAAAATTATATTTGGTTCGAATTGCAAGAAAGAGATTTTGACAAATATGTTAACAAGAAGAATTATAGAAATGAAAATTTTGTAGGATGTATATATGCCAGTGTATGATGTAACCATGAATGCTGAAACTGAGAATGTTTATAACTGTGGTTACTAAACAAGTCTTGCAGACTAGTGTTTATATAAACAGGTGTGGTATGTTGAGACTAATGTCTGTAGTCATGCTTGGTGACAATAACAAAAAATGTTGTAGGTTGCTGAACCAGTAGCTTGAGTAAAAGCTTATTGTGATAGAAAGGAATTGAAATTAAATTTTTTTTTTACAGACCAAATAATAATGAGGCAATTACTGTAACTTTTGAGATTAATTGAATTAATTAAAGTAAATTAAATACAATTAAATTAATTTAGTAATAAAATTAATAGAAACGATTTTTAACAATGAACTTAACTTTATTTTCATTTAAATTCAAATTGGAATTATAAATTAAATGCTAATTGATGTCACTAATGATTAAAACATTTATTTAACACTGACAACTGATGGAAAATGTTCAGGATGAGATAGTGTCTGGAAAATAAGATGTGTATATTACTGTCCATATAGACTTTACACATGTCATGAATTTTGTCCTACATACATATATAGTAGTTAAGGATATTTTGTATAATTAATGTGTCATTTTGGTTGGGCAACATGGTATGGGGAATATTATTCAATTTAACTGGAATTTATGTGTATCATTGTAAACCAATATTGTTTATTATATTATTAATATTATTAATATATATATATTATTAATATTATATTTTTGTTGGGTCTATAATATAAAATGAGCCAGTACGTTGTCAATGAACCAGTACGGTTAAGAGGAAACAAATCAGTTGTGGGATATGGAGTGATGGAAGGCCGTTTGTCAATGTTTAATTACATGTTTTAAAGTCAGGCGATACTGGGGCGGGTATCTGTCCGAGCTTATGGTGGTGGGATCTCGAATAGAGAAGTCCAGTAAGATCGGATGGGTGCTGTCGCAGTCGCCAGACTAGGGGGGTAAGAACCCATGATTTAGTAGTGTTCAGGGGGGTTGCGGTGCCATGTCCTCACTGATCCTCTTAGGTTTAGGCAATAAGAGTTTGAACGCTTCGGCCTTCAATCTCTTATTGGGGGGGTATTGTAACGGTACGGAATTGTGAGCCACCCCAGTTTAATTTCATATTAATTCAAATCATCATTTTAAGCACTTTCCAAATTGCCAGACTTTCACCTGTAAGGAGCCTCCAGTACAGCAATGCAACACACATACAGTCAGACAAAACAACTGCCAGACGCATTGCGTAATCACATAGCAGCAGCTTTGTGACACAGTCTGCTGTGTGTCAGTAGAGAGTGAACAACAGACAGCCAGCATCAGACAGTAAAGTTGTAATGTAAAATTAAACAGTGGCCTCGGGCGCAAGATAGGCCGAAAATAATCTAATCGGCCTATCAAGTAAAGTGTTAACGCGCAGTTTGCCAAAAAAAAATGTGCTTGCGAACAATGTAAGCTGACCGATTGAAAAGAATAGTGCTGTCATTTGTGAAACAGCCTTAACATTTGTGATTGAGAAAATAATCCAAGTTAAACAGTATAAAATCAGTTTTCGGAGTGTTCTACAAACAAAAAGTGCGTAACACGTGGTGGCGGAAATTGTGGATTGCATTGACCAGATGAGTAGCCAACTAAAGAACATAATCAATTGAATAAAATCAAACACCATTTTTAGTAATTTCCTTTGTCATGTATAACGTATTAAATTTCAAACGAGATCTCTAAGGGAAAAAATTTAGTACTGGTTCATAATAGTTTGTTAGAGGCTAGTTGATTAAGAAATGTTTATTTTATTAATTCATAAAATTTCACCTTAAAATAAATTCAGATTTTATTTAATATAAAGTATGTGTTAGAGTAAGTCATTACGCCATAACCATTTCCTAGTTTTCTGTGCTGAAAACCTCGTCTAACGTTCTTTGGGATTTTTCTGAGTTGTATTATAGTCAGATAGCGGGATTTTTATAAGGGCAAGTGTGTAGAATGGTTTCGATATTAAACCAGAAAATATCGTGGCGACCTTGGGTAATTTTTAAAGGTAAGTTTTACGGGGACCATGACGGTAAGTAAAATTCTGGCAGCGGTGAGTATTTTTTGATGAGTGTATTATATGTAATTATAAAGGGTAGAAGGAGATACCTTTACAGGGTTTCTCTGACCATTAGGAACATAGTTACTGTTATTATAATTACCGTTGTTATTAGGCTGACGGTTATTATTATTACTATTGTTACCCTCACTATTATTATTTCTGGGAACATTATTATTATTATTATTATTATTATTATTATTATTCATTATTCCGGTTTGCGGAGCTATAATTAATGTTGTTGTTGCCGTTCGGCCGATTATTATTATTCGTATTACTCGTGTTATTTCTTGGCTCCGGTCTTTCGTATCTCCTTTGACTTTGGCGGTAGTAATCTTCGTGCTCATACATCTCTAAAAGTTCAGTCATTGCTTGTACAGTTTTTATTTGACTGTTTCATCTAGCTCTGATAATGTCTTCCTCATAGTGGTAGGAGAGCTTGTTGACCAAGCATTCTTCCGGTATTCGGGGCTCTAAATGTTTGGCCACACACACCTTTTCCAAGAAATACGCTGTTGAAGTTTGGTTTCCATATGGGTTATATTTTCCGTGACAGATCCCGTCTCTGACGATATTTTGTGTTGATTCAGACCAATATTTGGCCTTGAATAGTCTTTTGAATTGTTGGTAGTCTGTCACTTAATCTCTGATCGCCATCCACCAATTATCGGCTATCTCCTTGAAGGATTCGTCCAGTACTTCTTTATTCTCTCTCTCTCTCTCTCTCTCTCTCTCTCTCTCTCTCTCTCTCTCTCTCTCTCTCTCTCTCTCTCTCTCTCTCTCTCTCTCTCTCTCCCCCTCCCCCCCCCCCAGCGGTTGCCTCTGTGTTTTGTGAAGTACTCTTCGATTCTGGCCAGGAATTCCATAGGTTTATTTTTGTAAAACCTGAAGTTAATCCCTTCTCGATTTTTGTTATTCGGACAACTGGTAATGCTGGTTGGTCGACTATGGAACAGATCTATATCCGTTTGATTCTGTCGCACCTGACTGTTGATACTGGTCACAGCAGCTTCAATGCCGTCACATTTTTCTGTGAATCGGTCCTGCACTCTCTCCCAGTCTTCACGTGTTTCCTTTAGTTTTTCCTCTAAATTCTTCCTATTTGTTTCTTCGATGTTGGTAACCTTAGTATTTATTTCAGTCTTGATACTCTGTACTTCTCGTTCCGTCTGACTCCATCTTTCGTCAGCCCTTGTAATCTTTTGTTCGATCACTGATATTATTTCCTCTTCTACTTTCTTGCTGATTGTTTCATTGTTTTCAGCTATCTTCTGGCTCAACTCTTCCTTTAATGCTTCCATCTTTCCATCTAATCGGTTCATATTCTCTTGGTTCGTGTCCCTCAATTCGTCTCTTAATTGTTGATTATTGCTTTCCATTTCTGACCTGTTTCTTCCATCCTCTTGTTGGTCTCTTCCAGTTTCTGGTTTATCTGGGTTAAGTCCTCCTTCGACTGTTTATTGTCAGTCTTTATTTCCTCCATTTTCTCCTCTATTTTCTGAATATTTTCCTCCATCTTCTCCTCGATCTTCTTACTTGTATCTCCAATTTTATTACCCAATTCTTCCTTCATTTCCGTACTATTTTTCCTTAACTCTTCCATCTTCTCCATCATTAGCCTGAGCATTTCCTTCATTTCCACATTCTCTGTTCATGTCTGTTTGTCGGGTTGTTTCCCTTGGGATTCTGGTTCGGTTGGTTCTGCTGGCGGTAACATTGATTCCACATCTTCCACGGGTGTTGCTTCCTTATCCTCCATATCTATTTCCTGTTCGGCCTCCACCTCCCTTTTCATTGATGTCGCCCACCTGTGCATCTTGTTTCTTTTTCTGACCTGTTGACAGCTGCCGAGCTAAAATAGGAAACTGGACAAATTGTCCTTATTTTATAGACCTATCGATTCCTATTTTAAGCCCCTTAGGTTGGACGCCAATTTGTAATAAAACCAATTACAAATAAATAATGTATTATGTTGAGAAGAAAAAATTTTGTTGTGTTTATAAGTTTAATTTCAAAAAAAAAATTTTAATTAATATTTTATAAAATTTTTTTCTATTCGATCAATTAATTAATTAAATAATTAATTAATTATAAATTTTTAATTACTTTCATGTGTGTAAATTAGTAATTGTGTTTCAAAATATTTGTTCACTAGAGATAATCTTGTTATGTCAGTCGGATCGAGTATTCTCTCTTCTGACTTAGCTCCTCTTCTTCTTCTTCTTCTTCTTCTTCTTCTTCTTCTTAATATATTTGTCTAATATTTCTAAATTATGTTTAGAAGAAAGAAAAAGCTAATATTTATAACACAAATAATCATGAACCCAAAGTATTTGAGTAATTCTGATGTTTTTTTTTTTTTTTAATTTGTATTTGTGCGCCAATCTTACGCGCATCGACTATGGCATTAGTTGAGATTCACTCAGGTCGATTGTGATAAAATGACAAAATATAACATTACAAAATTAATTATTTCGAGTTCTTTTAACTGTCGAAATGGTCAGAGAAGGCAAGGAACAATATACAATACTTACAAATACTTTAATCTAAATTATTATTGCTAAAAATAACAGGATTCTGAAAATATTGTCAATTAATAAATAAAATTCGAACCAATTCGTAGAATGACGTCACTGGCTCGTGGAGGCTGTGTCCATGCTTGTTGCTAAGTAAATGAAAATGGCTGCCGTTCACCTCGGGTTTCTGCTACACACGCCGACTGCTATGTTTGGTCTGCTCCCTCAAATATAAATGTGTATTCCTTCCTCTGCGATGTTGGAGTACATCTGGAAAATTGTGTGAAGTGTTTCTCTCTCCTCGGCGATGTTGTTCTGTGATAGTTTATTGGTGCAGTGTTCTGTGTTCAAATCTGTTGAGTTCGTGTCCAGATATTATTTGTTGAATTCTTCTCAAAATGGCAGATGATTTCTCGTGCTCGTAATGGATATTATTATTGCTGTTGTTCTGGTTCAGCTTTGGTGTGAGTTATGATGTAGTGGTGTTATTTTCCATTTGGTAACCTCTGTAACATTTTTCGAGGTTGTACTTCAGTGTTTTTTCACTATTTATATTTTTCAGATCTTCCGTCCGTAAATTTTGATCTGTACACATTCACGAGTAACAATAGACTGATGACTTAAAGTCATCGTTTCGGTGGTAATTTATAAAATGTCTTATTCCTCTTACCATTGTTTTTACAAATTTAGATGTCTTGGATTTGATTTCAACTCATAAAAATACATCACAAGTTTTCCTATTTATTGCTGTAACTTAATTATTTATTAAATTTAGGAAAATTTAACTATCTAGCAATATTCTTATGCTAATTTTACATAATTTGATATATAACTGGGTCTGTTTTAAGTTCAGATAAGCCTAAAATTTACAATTTTTGATATTTATTATAGGCCTTGTATTTTTTACAATATTAGTAATTAAATGGTTTACAAGTGATTTTATGTTAAATTTCCTTTAAATAATTTTACTCACTCCATGATTATTGGTTGTTGTTAATAATTTGTTGTTATAATACTCCAATATTGATTAATTTACTTTTTATCTGAGTTGAGTACCCCTTAGGCCTAGTATTACATATTTCCAAATAAAGTTAATTTTATTCTTTTGTCATTACTTTTGCTAATATTTGTTTCTGTACTGATTACATTTTCATATCTTTGTTTTACATGGACTAGTTTTTATTAATTATATACAGTTTGATTGAATTTATTCATTTGGGTTAGACTCTATATTAGTAGTTGATTTTGTTCAAAAATGCTGTTTTGTTTTTCTATTGGGGTTTGTTAGTTATTTTGCCCTATTATTCTTTATATGGTTTACAGTTTAATAACACAATATTTATATTACCTACTTGCCTTCTCTGCCTTAACAAACTTGGAAATTATTGAACATTATTTAAATACAACATAATATCTTATATCTACTAATTTTTATATCACTTAATCATAACAAAAATATCTTATGCCTATTATTCTTTATATATCATTTAACTAAAATGGAAACATCGTATTATTAACAATACCTTCAATATGTTTCCTTTTGTAACAAAATTAATTATACTAAAACATCTTATTACTAATAATACTGTCAGTTATTAACTGTCTTTTGTATTTACTATGCATAACTTGATTAAAAAATAAAATAAAAGCATCTTATATCTATTAAATTTTTATTATACCTAATCTTTAAAACACTTTTATTATTAATACTATTCTTAGTCATTAGACTGTCTTTTATTCTTAGGTTTTTTATATGGTATCTCTCTACACTAATGGTAGTCTTTTTACATAATTTTTATCTCCTACACTATTTTTTATTATAGAGTGTCACTTGTTATTCTCTACACTCACTGTAGTCTCTAACCTTTATTGTATTTATTATGGTATTTCACCTTATATTTTCTACACTAATGGTAGTCTTTTGTTTTTTACACTATGGTAGTTTTTGGTTTGTTTCTACACTATTGGTAGTCTTTTGGTTTGTTTTTACTCTGTTCTTAAATTAGGCTTACATTTAGTTTACAATTTATTTTAATTGCATTGTATCCTGTAACTTGAGTTATTTGGTCTGACATTTATCATTGGTTTTAATTATGTAAAAATTGGTATATTCATTCTTCATAATATTTTAGTGAATAGCCTTTCTTGTCTCTATATTCCTTTTTAGGAATCTTGACATATTTTGTCTCTTCCTTCTTATTATATAAGTATTTCCTTATCTTGTGGTTTCATGTCCTTATATTATGAATTCAGTGAATCTTACTTGATTATTTGGTTTCATTCATTTTCTCATTTACAGTTCCTTATTAATTGGTTATTGGTTTTGTATCTTGAGGTTTTCTGCTTCTTAATTTAATAAATTTCCCCTTATTAATTTTTTGTTTACTTTTTACTTTTGTCTTTTCATTTACTGCTTCTCAACCTACTGGGTATATGTGTTGTACTGGGGTTTTATATAGTTGGTTTCTTTTATATATTGAACAAGAGTTTTCTTTTTTATTCAGTTTAATTTTATTAATATTTTATCGACTATAATGATCAGCTTCTTTAATTTATTTTTTAACCATTTATTATTCTCCCTCACTATTGATAGTTTCTTCTTTGTTAATGTTGTATTAAGCTAAATTTTAAGGTGATAATTCTGTTATGCTACAACTAAAAGAATTGTACTCAACTCTGACATTTCAGTCTTGAGTTATTTGAACTTATTATAAATAAAACATATCTGTCCTTCCATCATTTAAACTATTTCTTATAACTAATTTTATTTGCAGTCTTAGCTGTTTTTGTTTGATTTTTGGGTATTTATTCTTGGTCACTTCACTTTTTTATGGCCTGCTCTTGTTTTATCACTGTCATTCTAATGAATGCTGTTAGCTAAAGAGTGGCAGTTATTTAGAAACACTTGTATCCTATTTGTCATTATAATATTCTATAAAATATTATTTCTCGACACAATATAAAAACTTTAAAGTTGTATAAATGCACAATTTACTTAGTTTATGAACTTAAACATTGACACATTAAGTTTATTTAATATAATATAATAACTTGCACTGGTCCCCTTTTATTCTTTGATTTTATTTCTAATCAGTTTTATAGTCTTATTAAAATCAAGAATTTTATTTATAGAGGATAATGAAGGTTTGTTTTTTCCATTATATAACTAATTCCCATTGGTTCACTTTTAATTCTACTTTATAGACTTTTGTTTATATCTATTTTACATGGTTTTCTAAATTTGGGTTTTTGTTATACTTTCATTGGTTATTTTTACTTTCTTTTGGGGTTTCGTTTTGATTTCTTTTAAGAGAATTCCTTCTTATCGTGGATGTTGTCTTGTTCGGGTTTCTTCCTTACTTACTCCTATCCTACCTGGGTATTTCCTTACTTTATTTTTAGTTTTTTGGTTTATTTTTCTTACTCATCATTCATTGTATATCTGGTTTTAATGAAATTCTTACTTCAAACTATGATTGTTCTTTACGGTGGTTCTTAATTAATTTTTAATGTTGCTTTCTTGGATTTAACTTTGTTTTTTTTTTAATTTTATGATCTTTCTTTCCATTCAGAACTATGGGCATTATCTGTCATGCTACAGATTGCTCTCCTCCAGAAGTGATTATTTTAGACTATACCTTAAGAATGGATGAAATAATTGCTTATGATAGCTTTTTATTTATTATTCTTTGTCTTCCTCCCCATTTCTATATCGGCTTCTTCGTACTTGAGCTTATTAAACTTTATAGTCTTTTATCTGACTTTGATTCTTCCTGTATAGTTAGTGTTCTCTGAGATTTATTATTATTATTATTATTATATTTTTCCTTTTCTTAACTTTGTGTTTTATCCATGGGATATTGATTCCCTAACATTCCCTAACACGTGAGCTGGAACAGTTCAGAGAGGCACTGTTGGCTACATACTCTGCTGGCCATACTACACTTCTCATTGAGATCAGAGGTAATTCAACTCTGCTCAAAACATAATGCTGCTGGAATTATCTACAGACAGTCATCAAATAAAAATTATATATAGAATAGTCTAATTTTCGACTAATAAAAACATCTTTGGATACTTCACTTCGTTGTTTCTCAGATTTTCTCACATTTTCTATCTCAGTTATTCTTCTTAGTATTTATTATTCTCATTATTTATTCTTCTAACTTTTTAGCTTGGCTGACATATTCATTTTTATCATGGTTGGAAACTCTGTTAATATGTTTACGTATTACTAGTTATGGTGTAACTTTTTCCTTTTTCATCCGAATTATCTGTAATTCTTCTTCTGGTTATTGATATTAATAGCATATATTTTATTTTATTTTTTTTCTTAGTTCTTATTAATTGTTCGAATGGTATTATTTTATGACAGTTCGTTTTTTCGATGGGTTTCATTACAATTGACATCCAAGTTGTTATTACGATCATTTTATATAAATATATTTTTCTTTCCTTTCTTTCTCAGAAATTTATTATTCCGCTTTTGTCTTAATTAAAATTAATTCATTAATATTATATTTTCCATGTGGTCCTTATTTCTCTTTGCCTTTCATAAATGTTTTATTATTTTCTTTCCAAGACTATTTTCTTTACATGATTGGTATGAGTTGTTCTTCTTTGTTTTTTAGAACTGAGTAATATTATAATCATCCTTCTTGACTATTCGTTTCCATAATTGTTTCATAAATAATTAGTTGTAAGTTGATCTTACTATTTTTTTAAACTTTGATACATTTTTTTTTTAATTCAATCTTCGTAATATTTTTTTATGGAGGCTTGGTTGTATACGCCTTTGATTTTCTGGAAACTATTTCCTTCAGTTCATATGTGTTATTGTCATTAGTTTTGGTAACGAGATATGGTCCAGTATAGAGTAATAATAATTTCTTCATTATCCCTTCTAGGGTGCTGGGTAGTTCGCGGTTTTTTAACAGTACTTTTTCTCCCTCTTTATACGTTATTATTCGTCCAATCGCCTTCTGATATTTGGTTTGCCATTTCTCCTGGTCTTCGGCCACCTTGTTATAAAATTTCACCTTGTCAAATTTACGACCATCATTCATCGGGAACTCTATTATTTCTTCAATCTCTCGGGGGGTTGGTTTCTCGTACATGGCGGAGTAAGGGGTAATTCCTATAGCTGGATGGTGAGCGAAATTTAGGAACTTCTCCGTGGCTGCTAGGTATTCTTGCCACTTTTTCTGTTGGTGGTGACAATACGTTCTCAATATTCTCACCACTTCTCTTAATACCCTCTATGCCGGATTACTACTTGGGTGGTAGACCGATGTCTTGTATGTTTTAATCCCAAGTGATAATAATGTGTCCTGCCATCTTTTTCCCTTAAATTGTGTACCATGGTCAGTGATGATTGAAGTTGGTTTTCCTATTTCTGGCACACATAATTCTATTATTAGTCCAAGAACTATTATAGTAGTTGCCCAATTAACCGGGTATAGCTTTACATACTTTGTAAAATGGTCCATGATTATGATGAGGTATTTATATCGGTGTCGACCGCCACTATGGGGAAATGGTCCGCAGATGTCTAAGAACACTTTCTCCAGTTTCGCATTAGATGTTATGGGTATCATTATGGCTTCCTTCTTCTCGTTATTAACCTTAACACACTGGCAAATATTACAGGATTTTAGGTAATTTTTCACCTTCCGGTTTATGTTTTTGATTTGACAATTTTCCTCTAAGGCCTGTATCACTTTCAGGGCCCCCATATGGCCATACCATATATGGTAATCGATTATGATTTCTTTTTCAATGTTGTTTGGAATTATCACTTTCCATGTTTCTTGATTTAAGGAGGTTTTAACAAATAATATACCTTTATTAATATTGTAATATTTAGAAACTGTGTTATTAATATTGTAATATTTAGAAACTGTGTCATCGTTTACTTCCAATTGAGTAATAATATTTTTCAACTTCGGGTCAGATTGCTGGTGGATGCGGATGTTTATTAATAAAGCCTCTAAATCAGATCTTGTTTTAATAAGGTTGTAGATCTTGATTACGCTCTCTTTCTCTCCCTCAAAAGTCTGGTCTTCCAAGTTAATGCGTGACAACACGTCCGCTACAACATTCCTTTTTCCCGGGATGTATTCCCATTGTAGGTCGTACTCTTGCAGGGCAAGTATCCATCTAGTCAGTCTGCCGTGACTCAATTTGCACCTACGTAGAAATGAGATAGATTTATGATCAGTTCGGATGGTAACTGGATACCCTAAAATATATGTCCGGAATTTACTACATGCGAATACTACACTGAGTAATTCTTTCTCGGTCATATTGTAGTTCTTTTCGCATTGATTCAAGGTCTGACTCGCAAAGCTAATCACTAGATGGTGACCCTCCTCATCTTCCTGATATAAAGTCGTTCCTAAACTGATGTTGGTAGCATCACAATTTAAGAAGAAAGGTTTTTTTAAAATTCGGGTGATGAAGTATAACGATCTTTAAGAACTTGTCTTTAATGAGTTGGAACGTAACGTCCTGTTCTTGACCCCAGATCCATTTGTTTTTCGAAGATGATTGCGGTTGAAACTTTGCTGTTAGCTCGGAATATTGATGCTGAAACTTTCTGTAATAGTTACAGAGTCCGAGAAAAGACTGTAGTTGTTTCCTGTTCTTTGGTTTAGGGAACTTCTGGATCGCCTCCACTTTTTCTAATGATGGGGATATACCTTGATCATCTAAATTAAAACCCAAGAACTGTACTTCTCTAGCAATGAATTTGATTTCTCCAATTTAAGAGTTATGTTATTTTTTGCTAACTTCTCAAGTACATGTTCCACTCTGTAGCAGTGTTCCTCCCAGGTTTCTGAGGTAATCAGTAAATCGTCTACATATACAGTGGTAAATTTGAGTGCTTCCTGTCCAAGTATCTGGTCCATGCAGGCCACAAAGATGGCTACTGAATTCACAAGTCCAAAGGGCAATCTCTTGAACTGGTAATTGCGCCCTTCGAATATGAACGCCACATACTGACGACTCTGTGGGTGCAACTCCACTTGCCAGTAACCACACACCGTGTCCCATGTACTAATAAACTTGGTACCGGTGGAATCGTTTCAAGATCTCCTCTATCTCACCGGGTGATGTTCTGTCATTTATGATCATTTTATTTATTTCGCGGGCATCCAAACAAAGCCGGCCTTTGGGAATAGCTACGATTGGACTGGTGAATGGAGATTGACTACTCTCAATTATGTCCTGCTGATCATCTTATTAATTTCAGCTCTCACGGCCTCCTTCAGTGAATGCGCGATGGGGTATGACCTTCGGTTAAATTCCACAGTTTCACTAAACTTAAGTTTACATTGATAATTCTTTATCTTACCGGGTTCATCGGAAAATACTGATTTGTATTTTTCATATACCCTTATCAGACGATTTGCTTGGTGTATGGGTAATTTCTCTTTGTGATTTCGCACCGGAAGTCCCATATTTCCTGTATCTTAACTGACCATAAATCCTCTTCCATGTTATTATATATTATTTGGTTATTCAGGGAGTTGTTCTCTACATAATTTATGTTCCGAAGTTGTTGGTGTATACTGCTGGGAAGTATATTCTCGCCTCCTACTAAATCTGCTGTCCACGTTATTCCTTCTGAAAACAGTGATACCTTTTCTTTGTTCAAATCTATAATAGCGGAGTTCCTCCTTAATACATCGCACCCTACCAATATATTAAATGGCAGTCCGGTTGCAATTAAAAATACCATATTTAAAGCTATACCACGGCTAATGACATTTACAGAAACTTGTTTTCTAATAGTTTTGTTTTGGCAGCCAGTGGCACCCACTAAGATAATATTATTTACTGGCAACATTGGCAATGTTCTACCACATTCTTTCTGGATTCTTTCCAATTCTATTATATTAATTATCGATATATTCGCACCGGTATCAATCATGATCTTGGCGGGGATTCCTTCTACTTCCGCTTTTATATATATTATTTCGTTATTCTGACTATTGAGGCTAATGTCGTTCTCCTCCAATAGTTCGGTTCTTATGTTTTTTAGATAGTTATTTCTAATGACGGTAATGTTATTCGATTCAGTTGCACCTTGCAACTCTTGTTTATACCCAGGAGATAGGAGCAGTGAAGGGTCGTGATAAGTCATCACTACCTCCTCCCGTTTAAATTCTCGTGTTCGTTGTTGTTATTAGGGCCAACCGAGGTGTCGGTCTGGAAACCTTGCGTCAGTTCCTGCCGCTCTGTACGATGTTCAAATGTTTGTTCTTGGTTTGGTTGCCGGCCAGGATCATCTAGACTGGTACTTCGTCTATGTTGGTCGTACCTCGGACCATCACGTTCTCCGCTCCTCCGCCGATGATCTCCATCGTGGAAACTGTTCCTTCGCTGACGGTTATACCTTCTTGGCCCATTATCTTCAGCTCTTATGAAATTTACCCGTGGTCGGGAAACCTTGTTGTTATTATTGTAGTTATTGGAATTGTAATTCCTATTATTTTGGTAATAACGTTCAGTATTACCGGGGTGGGGGTTTCTCTGACTATAAGAATTATTAGGGTGCTGATAATAGTTATTTCGGTTATTTTGGTAGAGGTTGTTATTCCTATTATTATTCGGATTATTGTTGAAGTTATTATTATTATTATTCTGAGGGTTATTATTACCATTATAATTATTCTGATGGTTACGGTTCCCTTGGTAGTTGTTACCATTCTGGTTGTTACTGTTACTGGGGTACTGATTACTTCTTATTTCCGGCCGATCGTTCCTCCTTCTACTCTGACGGTAGTATTCCTCGTTCTCGTAACTCTCCAGTAATTCGGTCATGGCTTGCACTGTCTTTATTTGGCTACCCCTTCTTGCTCTGATTATGTCTTCATCATAGTGGTAGGACAACGTGTTCACCAGGCATTCCTGGGGTATTGCCAGTTCTAAATGTTTCGCCAGACACACCTTTCCTAGGAAATAGGCCGTCATGGTGTTACCTACTTGGGCCTTATACTGTCCATGGCAGATATTGTCCCGTATCAAGTTCTGCGTTGTTTCTGACCAGTACTTCGCTTTGAATAGGTTTTTGAACTGTTGGTAGTCCGCGATCTCACTTTGATTCACCATCCACCAATTGTCGGTCATTTCCCTGAACAACTCGTCCAATATCTCCCGGTTGTTATTCCACCTATTCCCTCTATGTTTGGCAAAGTATTCCTCAATCCGGGCCAGGAACTCCATCGGTTTCTTTTGTATTGTCGGAAATTTAACCATTCCCGATTTTCATTCATTGGTATCCCAGTAAAGTTAGTTGGTCGATTTCTGATGACTTCCATTTCTTCTTGGCTCTGCCGTACTTGACCCGTTATATTCGCCATAGCCTCTTCCATTCCGTCACACCTTTCCGCGACTTGGTTCCGTACCTTCCCTAATTCTTTCTGGGTTTCTCTTCGGTTTTCTTCCATCTTCCTTGTACTGTACTCTTCGATATTAGTGAATTTGGTGTTTACCTCTTCTTTGAAACCCCGTACTTCTCTCTCCGTCTGGCTACACCTTTCGTCCACTTCCTTAATTTGTTGTTTGATTCCCATGGTTTCTTCTCCTAATTTCTTAGTTGTGGATTCATTATTATCGTTGATTTCCTTGCTCAACTCTTCCTTTAACAACTCTATCCTCTCATCTAATTTGTCCAGATTTTCTCGGTTAACCTCACTTAAGTCTTCTCTTAATAGTTGGTTATCCTCCTTCAATTCTTCCAACTTCTCCTCCATCTTCTCTTCCATTTACTTGTTATTTTCCCTTAACTCTTCCCTCAACTGTTGGTTGTCAACTTCCATCTTCCTACCGTTTTCTTCCATCTTCTCTTCCATCTTCTTACTGTTCTCTTCCATCTTCTTACTGTTCTCTTCAATTTTATTACCCAATTCTTCCTTGGTTGTTTTGAACTCTTCCTTTAAAGACTGGTTGTCCTCCTTCCTTTCCTTACTCAATTCTTCCTTTGTGGAATCCATTTTCTTACTCATTTCCATCATCAGCCTGAACATTTCTTGCATGTCCCCATTCTCTGTTCGTGTGGACCTTTCTACCTGTTTCTCGGTGATATTTACGTCCCCTGTTTGCGTGGGTACCTCGGGTAGTTCCTTTTGTAACCTCGGTTTGGTTGGTTCGATTGGAGGTAGTATCATTTACATGTCTTCCACCGGTGTCGCCTCCTTGTCTTCCATATCTATTCCTTTAATCTCTTTTTCGGCTTCTTCTGCCCTTTTCTTTGATACTGCTCGTTTCTTCATTTTTCTTCCTTTCTCGACTTGATAACAGCTGCCAAGCTCTAATTAGGAATTGGGCAAACTATAATAGCCTGTAAATCGCTGATTAAAGCCCCTTAGTTGGTTGCCAATTTGTAACAAACAATTTTTTTTGTTGTACTAATAATAAATTCTTGTTGTTTGTAAATTTTTTTTTTCCTAATTAATTTAGTATTAATTATTTTAAACTGTTTTGTTGTATTTGGAACTTCTTGTCGATTGTTTTTGTCAAATTATATCCTTTTGTGTAATTAGAATTCTTGTATTATGTTAATAGGATTGTCTCCAGGAACAATCGATTTGTGATCTTTCCTTATTTGAAGTTTGTCCTCCTTTAAAGTTGTTAAACTCAGCTGTTCTGGTAGTTATGTCTCAACTAATGTGTTATATTATTCTATTTATAAGTTAGGAATAAATAGGATTCAAAATTATAATATTCAATGGTTTTTATTGACAATTAGTATTAGTAAAATAATCGATTTTATATCGATGGATGAATCGACTCTCTCAGGGCAAATTAATAGATTATACAAATTATTAATTCTTGGGTTCTTTGAACTGTTATTTTATATAGTCAGAGAAAGGGCAAAGTATAGAAAGTATAACATTACAAATTACAAGCTTATTAATTAAAATACAAACATATTGTTCCATATATAATGGTTAGTAAAGAAAATGTTTCGAACCATTCGAAGGCATGTTGGCTGTGGCGCATAGAATTGTGGGAACTCAAAGATGGCCGCTTCGTATTCAGATGTAGTAGACGACTGCACCTCGAAGAATCTGCTTCAAATAAATGTTGATTTTCCAATGGTTTCTCGTCCCAGCGATAGTGATTCGTTCCTCTAGTGTTAGTGTGGTTGTCCTGGATCAGTTGTTAGTGATTCCCTTCGATAAACTGTGTTGGTTAATGTTTTATTTCACTCCCGTCAATAAGGTAGAGAATGGCACGTTCGTCTCGATATTAGAAATTATCAGTTATAAGTGTTTAAATGGTTATTATCGGTTTACTGTTCAATAGTGGTTCACTTTTATTGTTTAACTGGTTTAAATCACTGACTTTAATCGTTATTGAACGTTTTTTTCAAAAATTCGCGAGTTTAAATTTATAGGTTTGGGCTGATGTACACCATGCTTCTTCCTTCACTATATATTAATATTTTTGCGAGAGCTCGTTTGATGTGTACTGCTCAACGTATAATAATCAACTCCTTTCTTTTCTTCTTCATTCGAAACGTCTTAGCCCAGTTAATATTAGCAAGACATTGTTTTAAAATTTTATCGTTTCCGTTACATGGTCGACACATTATATTACTTATACATTTTTATTATTATTTGATTTTATCAAATAATAGTTACATAATCTTTTTCCTTAGTTACATCTGCGTGATTTGATACCAAATAAGATATTCGTACAATGTTTTTATCTCAAAAGGCCATATTTACTGTATTTTGAAAATGTAGGCTCTAAAATTTTACTTCCTGTCATTAAACTGTTTGCCATTTTTATTATGTCATAATTATGATTGAACAAAATCTTTGATTGAAATAAAATGTTTATTTTCCCTTAATTCCCTTTAATTTTATGAATTGGTTGTCTAAATTAATTATTATCTTTAATTTAAATAATTCTCCTTATGTTCTACTGTTAATACATTTACAATTTTTCTATTAATACTTCATATGTTGCTTCACTATTTTTATAAAGTATTGGTATAGTTGTAATACACTGTGTTGGATTTATATTATACAAATTTCATCCGGTTTATCAATTTACTTCTCTTATTTATTAATTTTAATGTTGTTGAGATTTGCCATTTGGTCTAGATTTCACATGTTTTTATATACTTGGTTTTTGAATATACTTTCTTTTCTTATACAATCTTAATTACAATTCCCTTACTTAGTTGTATTAACATTTAACATTGATCAATTTGATTAACTCATAACAAATATTTTATAACATAAAATGGTATTCAAGCCCAGACATTTCAGCCTTGATTAATACCATTAACACATAATAAAAATTTTATACTAAAAGAATTGTACTCAACTCTGACATTTCAGTCTTGAGTTATTTGAACTTATTATAAATAAAACATATCTGTCCTACCATCATTTAAACTATTTCTTATAACTAATTTTATTTGCAGTCTTAGCTGTTTTTGTTTGATTTTTGGGTATTTATTCTTGGTCACTTCACTTTTTTATGGCCTGCTCTTGTTTTATCACTGTCATTCTAATGAATGCTGTTAGCTAAAGAGTGGCAGTTATTTAGAAACACTTGTATCCTATTTGTCATTTTTAATATTCTATAAAATATTATTTCTCGACACAATATAAAAACTTTAAAGTTGTATAAATGCACAATTTACTTAGTTTATGAACTTAAACATTGACACATTAAGTTTATTTAATATAATATAATAACTTGCACTGGTCCCCTTTTATTCTTTGATTTTATTTCTAATCAGTTTTATAGTCTTATTAAAATCAAGAATTTTATTTATAGAGGATAATGAAGGTTTGTTTTTTCCATTATATAACTAATTCCCATTGGTTCACTTTTAATTCTACTTTATAGACTTTTGTTTATATCTATTTTACATGGTTTTCTAAATTTGGGTTTTTGTTATACTTTCATTGGTTATTTTTACTTTCTTTTGGGGTTTCGTTTTGATTTCTTTTAAGAGCATTCCTTCTTATCGTGGATGTTGTCTTGTTCGGGTTTCTTCCTTACTTACTCCTATCCTACCTGGGTATTTCCTTACTTTATTTTTAGTTTTTTGGTTTATTTTTCTTACTCATCATTCATTGTATATCTGGTTTTAATGAAATTCTTACTTCAAACTATGATTGTTCTTTACGGTGGTTCTTAATTAATTTTTAATGTGGCTTTCTTGGATTTAACTTTGTTTTTTTTATTTTATGATTTTTCTTTCCATTCAGAACTATGGGCATTATTTGTCATGCTACAATCTCACTGCTTAATTTATAAAATTTGTTATTTACTTCATTGTGTTGCTTCTCTGAACTTTCTTTCATACTATATAATAAACTATACAAGTCTTTTAACATACTACTGTCCTCAGCTTTTTTGTTTTGATTAATTGATATAGGTGTTGAATGAATTTCAACTTCATGCATTATTTTTGATTCGTCAAAGTTACTTTCACTTGTTTGAATTCCTGAGTCGCTCTTATCAGCCGATTCAGTTGACATACTTTCAAACATCGCTTTATTTTCGGCTTCGTCGCCTACAATTATTTCAATTTCATTTCCGTTAGTAGCCATTATTTATTCTTTATGAGATTTGTTAATCTTAACACAATTTCAATCTTACATATATTTAATATTTTTTCACTTTGTATGTTTTACTTAACTATAGCATACACATCGCTTAACCTGTACGTAATTTATGTATTCCTACCCAACCTCCAAATCATGCTTGTATTTACCATAGGTGCGGTTTTTGTATAAATTTTACTTTATAAAACTTGTCCTCAGTTCGTGGCACCATTTGTGAAGTACATTTATTAATATATTTATAGAATAATATATATATCTCTCACCTACCTTAATTGAGCCCAGGTTCGTCACACGAACTGTGAATACAGGCGTGATTTCAAGGTTGTATCAGTAACATACTCGACTCGCATTTATGTAAAACAACTCAAATTTTATTTCATTTTTTTATGCTCTTTCAAATTTATTGATTACTCATCTTTTCTTTCAAAATTAAAATATTACTGTTTCGTTCTATTACTGAAACTATTACTGAATGACACAAAACATTTATTTCAACATTGTATACTTATTCTAATACTTATATTAATTAAGGCGAACCCAGCTTGCTCATTCTCACATTCATACTTTTAAAACCCCATTTTATATAAAATAATAATAATAATTTTGGTGGAATACTGTTACATGATGTAGCGTCGTCTTTCCCGACCGCGTAGCGTGTCCCACAGAGTTCTCTTATTCAGTGTCCAGAAGTTTGTTGTTTCACTTTTGATAAAATTTTACTGGTTTTCACTGTTCCATATGAGTTTAGATTTTTTTACACTGCTTTACACACATTTTTGATATACACTGGGTTGGTCGGCCGACCCTAATTAACTCGAGCGATTTTATTATTGACCACGCATGGTCTAGAGTTCTGTGTCGACTGCGCGGCAACTGTGCACCAAGCTCCCCACTACTTTGTTACTTAACCGGAAAAGCACTGCCTTCAGGTTATACATTTTTTCGTAGTCGTTCACGGTGTATAGCTTTTCTATGGACCACGTGGCTACTGTTGTTAAATGTTGACGATATAGGAGGCTTTTGTAGGTGGAGCATTCACTTGACTTCCGCCCTCTCGAAAGCACATGTTCTGACAATTGTCCTGCCTCGCCATTTCTCGGGGCGTCGTTTTTAATGTTTAGGCGTAGTAGTGGCGCGCCGTCAAGTGCGTGTGCGTCTCTGTACGTGACAATATTGAATTCACAAGCGAGTCTGGCATTTTTCAACTACACTCCATTCAAAAAGTTTGTTACTGTTCTTTGTTCGAATACAACCGTAGTTCACATGGGACTTGCAATGCTGACCGAATAGATTTAAATAAATTTAATAAAAAATAAAAAACACCTTTTTGCCCCATTACATCTTGATATTTAGTTATCACCAGCTGGAGAATGAAGTAAAGCATTGTTATAATTGGATTTCAATAATTGAAATCAGTGAATTTAGAACTGTCTTGTTTTATAAAGATAATTTTGGGAAGAATAAAATTAATGAAATAAACTTAAAAAGAAGTTAACTGAAACTTAACTTCATCAATAAACTTAATGAAGTAACTTATAATACTTTTCATAAAAATGGAATATTAGCTTCCATTTTTGATATTTATTGTCTTCACTAGTGAGTATACTATACTAGACGCATGCCAACATTTCAGTCTAGTGTTGTTCCATACATTCAGTTTGCATCATCAGATATAAATCTATGCCCCAGAGGCAAAAGACACCATCTCCATTTTTATAAAATTGAGCTTTTTATATAGTATTAGTGTACAGACTGCCCTCTTTCTAGTAGTATATGACACTATCTCCTAACTATTTTATGCAGCCAATACGCATGTTTAAAATAACACTATCTCACATTGCTTCTTGAAGCAAACAAAATATTTTTTTAAGTGTCCTGTAAAGTAATGTGTATGTGACTGGTGTCTTATGCCTCTGGTAAAAAAAAATTATATACAGTACAATATTATTTTACTTTATTAAGTAAAATATTTATATTTTATATTAATCATCAGTAAATTTTATACTAAGTAATTATTTATATTTTGAGATATTTTTATATAATAATTTTGAATTTTTGGGTTGCAAACATTAATCTTATGATATAAAAGTTTAAAATTTGTATATTTCTAACTTACTGAAACACATCTAATTAGAAAACACATAGCACTTTAAATAGTAGTATACAAATTTTTATAATTCAGTAAATTTTATAGTTTATTCATGGCATTTCATTGTATAATATACAATAAGATATAAGAAGCAAAGTACAGTTTCAATTCTGGCATGCGTTCCTATTGAGAATTAATGTCTGTTAATCATAGAATGGGTGGTTACTCATAAGCTACAACTCAGGGACTGTTGCTTTCATTGTACAGTCACACTCCGCTTAACGCGAGTGATACGTTCCTCGGCGATTCGCGTAAAACGAAAATCGCGCTAAGAGGGGTTTCCTATTTTTTACCGACCAATACCTTGTTGTTTTAGTTTTTATTGCTTTTATATGATTTTCCTTGTCAAAATGTGTTATAATAATAAATACGTATAATAATAAAATACGTATGTACGTACAAAGGTTTTGATAAATAAATATTCATAATACGAAATCTCAAAAAAGGCATTTTAATTTAAAAGATATATATACGTACATACAAATGAATATGTACAAAAATAATTTATACAAACATCTACCTAATTCACTTACAATTGATCTCAAAGAAGATCCTTGAGAAGTTCCGGGTTGAGGTTCCTCATGTGGCTTCTCAGTCGCAGCCTTTTTGAAAAATGTGTGTAGAGTTGGTTGTGATGCTTTTCGCTTCCTTTCATTTAATAGTTGTTGATAACAATCTATTCCATCATTGACAACTTTTTTTACTTTCGCGATTCTCTCCCAATCAACTTCATTTTGCTCTATGAGGTTTAATCCTGTTTGAATTAACATTGAACCTTCCTGCAAAATTTTAGTTGACAAAATTCGCGGTGTTTCTTCAGGAACGATCTCTTCTTTTTCCGCTTCATCTTGAGATTGTGGATCCAGAAGTTCTTCGTTTGTCAAAGGCTGCGCGTCGGATTCAATCAATTCCATAATGTCTTGTTTTTCTGTGGATTCTTCACTTAGCCTCCCTGTGTTGGCTAGCTGCGTGATGTCATTCACTAAATTTCAGAAAACTATTTTCTTCATTTTTGGCCACGTCCGGCCACAGTTTTTTCAAACAACCATTCATGCAATGTTGCGTAACTTCTTTCCATGGAAGATGAATATTTTCAATGGCTTTCATAATGTTAAATGATTTCCACATTATTTCATTGACTGCTTGTCTGCTGAATCTGTTTCATGAATTAATTGGCTGAATGTGCGGCACAAAAAATACGCATTATAAGCAGCAATTGCTCCCTGATCCATAGGCTGCAATAATGAAGTTGTATTGGGAGGAAGAAACACAACATCAACAGGAAAATCAGTTTGGAGGCTTTCCAAGGTAACAGAATGACCGGGCGCGTTATCCAGAACTAACAGGGCTTTATGTTCTAAGTCGTTCTCACAATATTTTTTTACTTCGGGGATGAAATGGTTAAGATACCAATCATTAAACACAGTCATTGTCACCCAAGCCTTCTTGTTTGATGTCCATATGACGGGCAAATTTTCTTTTTTATAAAATGTCATCGCTTGTGGATTTTTTGAGTGGTACACCAAAAGAGGTTTTAATTTCAAATCTCCACTTGCATTACCCCCCAATAGAAGTGTAAGCCGATCCTTGGCCGCTTTGAAGCCGGGGGCCTGTCACTCACTTTTAGAAATGAAAGTGCGTGAAGGTAACTTTTTCCAAAACAGCCCTGTCTCATCCACATTGAAAACAAGGTTAGGGGGATAGCTTAGACTCTTCACCAAATCCTAAAATGTGGAAGGATATTTATCAGCTGCTTCCATGTCGGCACTTGCTGATTCACCTTGAAGTTGAAGGCTGTGAAGGTTTGAGCGACGTTTGAATCGATCAAACCAACCTCGACTTGCTTTAAATTCAATGGTCGAAAATTCTTCCTCCTTTTTTTTAATGTCGTCAAACAGGGACTTAGCTTTAGCCATGATAACAGCCTGGCTTAAAGGCATTCACCGCTGGTTCATGTCTTCAACCCAAACTGACAGTAGGTGTTCCATTTTTTCTATAATAGAGGATCTAGACCGATTCACTTTTGTAGCAGCAATAGATGTACCCGTGGACTGACTGGATAGAACAATTTTTTCTATATTTTTTACAATTGTACGTACGGTTGACTCCGATATGTCAAACTCACGACCGACTTCTGTTGCACCAACACCCGACTCCATACGATTTAAAATTTTCATTTTAACTTCAAGAGTCAACGATTTACATTTAACTGCTAATTTCAACATTTTATTAGCGCACATTGTTAATCCGTTCTAATTGAATGTTCGAACTAAACTGAAAGGAAATTGTATTCCAATGTTTAGAAACAATAACGCGGGGGGGGGGGAGTGAATGGTTTTCCAGGAAATTGGCTGAGACTTAAGTTCAACAAGGGGCCCTAAAAAGGATGGATTAACCCGAACTACCATTGCAAGAATGTAAATTAGTACGTATACAGTACAGTAATGTTTATTTGGCTGAGACAAGATAAACAAGAAACGTGAATACATTTCTGGCGGGAATGGAAGATGCATTTTGCAAACTCCGCCTTTTCTACAAACATTGTGCACAGTTTAATCTGAGTTGTGGCATCGGGAACTCAGAAATGGTTAATAAACGTCAGCCACTGCTGTGTGTAGTGAAAATGTGTTGTGTCTATTCAGCGTCACCACGGGTCTCCAGCACAGAGATACGATTTCTCATTCATCAGAATCCCGCCAACAAGAGTATTCAAGGTCAAATAACATTTATAATGTGTAATGGCACAGCCATGTATGTTTACAAAACGTACTACTGTTTTGGCTGACACTTATATACAGATCTACGTCTGACCTAATGCAACCTCTTATTTATCTGTACAAATCAGCTGTCTGTTTTTACGTTTCCACCAAACGTGTTGGTAGGCTGACGTGTTCATACTCCTTAAAAAATAATACAGTAATGTAATTATGTGTTTATTTGTCATTTTCAAAATAAAATACGCAAACTTTAGTTGTTAAATTCAAAATTTACATATTCGTTACATTTACGATGATACGTATATATACAATATTATTGGTACTGTATATATAATTGTTAATATATATAATAAATATTTTCTTAGGGAAAAAAAAACGCGTTATAGCGAATTCACGTTATGTGGGGTCGCGGAAAGCGGGGTATGACTGTATAGTCTTCTTTACGCGTTGTGTCTTGTTTTATTAGTGGAACATAAATATAATAAAAGCCTAGTTTGTTAACATAACAGGTAGTGTAACATTACATTTGGTGTGTCCTATGTATTATAAGAAAATGTTACAATATGTGTAATTGTTGGAATAAATTTAACAGTTAGTTACTGTAATGTTACTGCGCGTTCAATATTTCAGTGCAATGTGAATGTTGAGCTAGTTGAATGTTTTTAGTATACATATTTTTCCCCGCTGTAGGAACAGTTACGGGTACGGGAAGATGGAAAGTTTCTGCTAAAATACAACAGCTACTCAATACACTGAAACGACCAAAGCGAAGACCTCTTCCTGAGTTTTATGAAGATGATGATATAGAACTGGAAATAGCTGCCAATCCAAAAGATCCTAATGCACCCAAACCTGAAGGGGGGACTATGACGCCTGCAATTGGAGAACCACTTGTTGTATGTATTATTCAGTAAATACAATATGTGTACTTACTCTCATTGAAATCATATGTGTGCGATAGTGGTGTTTCTTGCAACCCGGCTCTTTATATTGGATGAACAAGATGGTTCCAGGATATGGTAGGAACTGGCTTTTATTAATTAAACTTCAACACACATAACCTATATTGTTCACTCTTGTTTCAGTCATAGGCTCACTTAACAAGGCCACTAATGCATAGCCATACCAATGGTGTGAACAGTTTGTTTAAACAATCAATAAATTTAGCAATTTATTTGACATGTTGCACAGTTCTAGATATTATCAATAAATGTTATTTTAAATTATTATTCTTTTCTGTGCTAATTTGATCATAGAACTCAATTAAATGTTCTATAAATTGTTCTAAAGGCATTGTACATGTACGTGTTGTGTATGTCATGCTAACAAGAAGTTATTAATTAACAAGAAAATTGTCATTCATTATTTTTTGTAGTACGGTATATATATTTTTGGATTAATGACACAAGTATGATATTGTTATAATATAAAAATTAACAGAGTTTACTTGTCTATTTAGTATTGCAAAGAAAAACAGTAAATTTGTAATTTTTAAATGTGTAGCAATTTAGTAAATCTTAAGTATATTTCTAATATTACATGTCAGTTCCAAACTTGAGTTATGGAATTCTTCTAAACAAGAAATTGTTACTATTTCAGTACTATACAATGCATTTTATGCATTCATCTTTCATATACAAATTCATTTTTCATAAACGAAACATAGAAAAAAGATGAGTAAAATTAAGTCTCATCTTTCCAAAGAATATACAGTTATTTGGTGTCCTGTTTATTTTACATTACAGGCTTGCATTTGTTCTTGTTTATAAGCAAAACAACGAAATTGTGTTGTGTGACATTGTGAAATGTAAGTAGTTAAGTATAAGGTCAAGAAATGTTTTAAAAAATCTCAGCCATTTGCGAGTACAGATTGTAGCAAGAATAAATGAATGAATGAACAAATAAGATCTAGTTGGATTGGTCACAATTTTCTGTTAGTCAGTGCAGGCCAGTAATGAGAACAAACAAAAGAAAGTGTAAGATTCAGTTGATTGGTATTCTCCATTAGCCAGTGCAGACTGTAGTACTTATATAAAGAAACAAGTAAGATAAGGCCAGTTGCTGATCTCTGACAGCTAATGCAAACCTGTAGTAGGAGTGATTTAATTAACTAATAAAATCTAGTTGTATAGCAAGGTCCATTTGGTCACTTGAGGTGGTTCCCAGAGTCAGCTCACTACCAAGATCCAGACCCAGTGAGATGGGTCACCGAAATGAACAATTACTCCCACTGCTAGTGTTAGATGTTTGTATATTGGATGTTAAAATATCTCTTATGTAGATTCTAAAATTTTAGAAAATACGAGGGTAGGCTGAAAAGTAATGCACACATGCTTGTAGAACACGAACAGAATTACCTACAGAAGCGCACCTGGTTGTAACGTGTCAAAATTGGGTCATTTCATTTATTGCGGTTATGGGGTATTTGTATTTTTATTTATTTCATTTTTTGGGGTTTTGTAAAAAAAATATTGTGCAAACATTAATTCTATTGTGACAGACCAAGTGTATGGAACAGTTTGGAACAAAGGCAAGACGAAATAGCGTTGTGCAATCAGTAAGCGAAGAATTTACCACCCTAGTTTTCCAAGAACTATGTGAGAGTGTGGCAGTGCGCACCTATGCGTCCACCAAGCATGGGCGCTGACCCACGCGTTTGTGAAACTCAAAATGGCTAAAAGCAAGAAACTATACGAGCACATGGTCGTGTAACGGCGGATGCAAAACTTAAGGACCGCCCAGCTCGTGACGTTAGCCAGTGCCACACCAAGATCGTATACGAATTAACGCAACACCTACAGCATGAGTGAAATAGGACGAAACTGTGACGAACAAATACCAGGCATTGGTTTCCTCAACAAACGACGAAATTCAGTTAGCGTCGAACGCCTTGCCGCTCTGCGCAGTTTAGGCCTAGCTAAAGTACCTGCAGGTACCAAGCCCGGTGGGCTCTTCTAAAATTTGTTATAATTATCCGTCAAAGTGAGTTTCGGTTAAAAAATGAACACGGAGTAGTGCAGCAGAAACTAAAATCATTCAGAAACATCAAATTAATTTCGGACACATCAATTAGAAATCACGAAGTGAAATGTGGTGCTCGAGATATTCCCACGTGCCGGCAGGAAGGGGTTTTCTTTTAAAAAAATGATAAGGGCTTTATAATTTTCTGTGTGTATGCGTGAGTGAGCAAAGCTGGGCTGTTTGTGTTTGTGTATTTATGAGTGATGTATAAGGTAAGCCATAGTATGTAAGTCAATAATGTAAAAGTACCTATTACAAGGAAGCTGTATTCCAGTTGCACAATACACTAAAAATTATAGAGGTTTTGTAAACATACCAGAATTTAGCAATGAATAATTTACAACAGAACATATTAAATGATTAATAAATATTAAGTAAATTCTCTTCATACAAAATGTGTATTAATATTTATTTCGTAACCTCACACTGTTTCTGATCTCGCTTATAAAAGAAATCTGGGGACCCTTAGGAATATCGGTAAGTAATGAACAAGTGAAATAAATGTATAATTAGTTTGTTTTTATACATGGTGGCATTCGGAAGTAACATTCCCCCTCCAAACGCATGCACAGTTTGAAGGAGTTTCGTACAACAGTACGCTTTAAGTAGCAGAAGTATGGAGACGTGTTGTAGTGCTATGTCAACGCGAGTTAAACAGTGTGCGGTTATCGAATTTTTAACTGCTGAAAATGTGATTCCTAATGAGATTCATCGTCGTTTAAAGGCTGTTTATGGTGACGATGCTGTTGATAGGTCTACTGTGAATCGATGGGTAATACAATTTCGTGGTTGTGAGCCTGGAAAAGCCGTAATTGATGACGAAAAACGCAGCGGACATCCGATCACTGCCACAGACGATGAACATTGCAAACTTGTTGACGATTTGATTCAAAATGACCGGCGAATCACTCAAAAGCGTATTGCAAACCATATTTGTTGGGTTAGAGGCAGCCTGGTGCCAATAATCTTGCAACATGACAACGCTCGTCCACACACCTCGCGCGTAACCCAAGAGGCTCTGCAAAACCTGAAGTTTGAATCGATTCCACACCCTCCCTACTCCCCTGATCTCGCGCCTTGCGATTTATATTTTTTTCCTCTACTCAAGAGAGACTTCAAGGGTAATCATTGCACCTCGGACGATGAGGTGAAGGCAGCTGTCGCGTCCTGGATTCGAGAAAAGTCGGAAGAATATTTCAGTGACGGGATAAAAAAACTTGTTACGCGTTGGGAGAAATGTGTTAGACTTAACGGTGACTATGTTGAAAAATAAATATATAATTTTGAAGCTAAGGAAATGTACTTTTATTTACTTTTTGCCCCATCTTGCTATTTCTTTTCGTTCGTGTTCTACAAGCATGTGTGCATTACTTTTCAGCCTACCCTCGTACATGCAATAAACAGCTTGTAGGCTTCCATCAGTGTTTGATGAAATATCTTGATAATAATTTTAGGTCTTCACATCTTTGGATATTAGCAGGCATACACTTTCATACTTTTACAATGAGACGTATAACAATTCAAATCAGCTGCACCACAGAAATCAATACATACATGATGTTTTAAACAGTTTGAATACATTCATTGCCTTCTGCTATATTCCTTTTTTTTTGACTTTCTTTATGACAATCGCATTACTCCTTCTCTACTTCATGTAAATTTGTCTGGTCTGCTGGTACCTCCTGTTGTTCACCCATAACCGAGAACTTACACAAATTTGCCCTCTTTGAAAACGTATCATCTGGTTGCTTTTCTTTCACAGTAATATTTACATCCTTGATCACAAGCCTTTCAGCAACGTCCAGTGTTGTTTTTTTTAGCAAGTTTTATGTCACATTATTCAGCATCTGTTCAACTTCTGTCTCTGCTGCTGGCTCTGAAGGTTATACTGCCCCTGTAAAACCAAATGTGTTGATAGTGTCCTTACCAAGAGTAGGTTCATGACAGTATTTGTAAATAGGACTTGGTAATTACACTCAAATCTTAATTAGGACACAAATGGGTACCGAGTTGCTTGTGTCATCTGTAATTGATAACAATTTTTCTTGAATAGATCTGTTAATAATTTAACTTCTCTGTTTGTCTGTAGTATAGAAACTGTGTATTACAAAGGACGTTATTTCTTCAGTTAGTTCTTTCACTTTGTGTTCTCTGTTTAAATTTGATATCAGCAGTGTGCTTGAAGGTGGTGATCTCACATTTTCTATACTTAGCGTTGTATTATCATATAATGTGAAAAGAATTAGAAAATATTATTTTATTTTTAACACATTCTATTTATTTTTAATTGTGGTACATGTTTTTACAGGTACCATCTGGACTACCAAGAAATTTAGAGGCAGCAATTCAAAGGTATGGTTCAGCGACATACAAAGCTCCAGTAGCAACAGTTCTTGATCCAAATGGGAAACTTAGTATAACTCTATCGTATGGTATGCAATATTTGGTACTGCATATTATGTATAAGCTAGTGTTCTGCTTTGTAGATAAATTTATTCTAGGTAAAAATATCTTTGGCTCTAAAAAATATGGGTCTACAGTCTCTACTTTCAACAAAAGAGTGGTTTGATGGTGGATTGTAAAAGTTCATTTTAAAATATACTCTTTAGTTTTGTTTACAGAGTCAAAATTGGTGTAAAAAATCATATAAAATGTATTATAACTTGTGTATTGTCCTGCCATTTCTATTTTGAATAGTTCTACTTTTGTGTGCTGTATGTCGTTGGAAATATCACATGTTTATATCACAGGATGTGAAGGTCATGTTAGGTAGTGAGTTTACTTCATTTTGAAGTACTTCAAACTTAGTAATTTGTCATGACCAGAACTGGCATGCTTGTTACTTATAAAAAATCATAACAGTAACGTAAGGGAAATTGTGAAGAAAAATTGGCTCTCACTTTATTCATAAAGATCTCTAATTTAATCATCATTTAAATCATGTACTCCGATTGTGATACCATGCAGTCACACTTTGTTAGACGAATAAACCAAGGCAAGTGGTCAGTGTTAAGATTCAGCCGGCCTACTATTAAGGACAGATATTACTATTAAGAACAGATATACTGTATGTTATTTAAAAACTAATTTATCATACTTTATGTGCCTCAGCATAGCATTATTAGAGCCTCTGGTACAAAGCAGTGAGTCAGAAAATTTAGTGAATCTTAGTCCGTGGTGGCCTTTCCTCATATTTTAAATAAACTTATATTCTGGTAAAAAGTGTAATGGCACATATCTAAATATTATTGTCTTTATCATTACTTTCTGCACAAAGTGGAATACTACTGACTATTATAAAAAGTTAAAAGTAAAATACTGCTAAGTTGTCTTAATAATCACACTAGTATGTGAATAACCAGTTCTACATGTGTTTCTGTAATACAAACCTTTTTTTTTTGTTTTTTAGAAAATGTGAATCATGGTTTTGTGGTTTTTATAAGTATAATTTAAAAAACTTGTACATGCTTACATTTCTGTGTATAAATTTTGTAGAAGAAATTTGAAATACCTTTGTTTTGAAATTTTGTTTTTTCCAATTACTATAACATGTATTTGCTAATTCCATTTTGTAGACACTAAGGACTATGTGTAGTACATTTTGGGAAACATGGCCCAAAATATGGGCTGTAAACTAATTTTTCTGTAGGTACTTCAGATGTTTAAATTTGTTATTACATTTAAACTATATTATAGTATGTTATATTCACTATACAGAGTACCACAGAAGAGGATAAATAAGCCATTTGATTGTAGAAAAATAAACAAATTCATTCAATTTAACTTCAGTTCATAAATTTTATGCAATTTACTATATACTATTTAACAGTTGTATGCAGTAGCTTTAGCAGTGGCAGCTTCAAACTTTGTTAAATTGTTTCAGCATAAATCTAAATCATTTTTATGAACTCATTTTAACTATTCAAAATATATCACTTTATCTCACATGACATTAATCAAAGAAGAAGGAATATTTGCTTTAAATTTTTGTTACGTAGTGCTGCTGTTGTTAACAAGTGGAATGATCAATTTGATTCACATTCCAAGAACATTGTGTGATTTATGAGACTGATTTGGAAATCGCAGATTTGTAATGAACATGTCAAAATATGGTTGCCCAAGAATGTGCCAAACACAAGAAATTAAATCTGGAAAATTGTTAGCTGCAAACCATAACACTTTTATAGGAATAAGTTAAAACAACAAGTATTTGTATAATTTCTTTTAAATTCAAATGTCAAGTGATGGAAACAATGATGAATATTAAAATTCTTGTTTTAAACAGCTTGCATTGTTGGTAGCGCAGTACGTTAGGGTGGTGGTGGGGAACCTACTGAAACAAAAATCGGGGAATGTTCTTTTGTCTAGTGTGTACCTATAGTAACCTACAAAGTACCATTGTTTAATTGTGCAGTATTCAGTAATTTTATTTAGTCAGTAATTCAGTTTAATAATCACATTTCAGTAACTGCGTGTATTACTTATCTCCAAATCTTTATATTAACTGTGAAATCAGATTGTTAAAGACCATATAATTTATGTGATTGTGTTAAGAAGCAGAATGGTCTCTTCAAGCACCGTCTTGTCTCTGTCTCATTTATGGATCAGTTAATTTTACTGGTATTTTAGTAGATGCTATTATAATTGACTAACAAATACATTTGATATTGTATATTGTCACTAAGTGAATGAAACTTAGTGTCAAATCTGAAAAAGATTTTATTCTGATAAAAAAATGATGGGCTTACACAACTAAAATTTCCTATTTTCATGTAGGAGTGTGTACCTATATAGTATTAGTTGAATACCACTAAGTTTCATTACATTTTGTGAGAAATATATTTGATTAAAAATTTAATAAAAATGTTTATACACCCATAAATTTTCTGTTCATTCATATACCACTAAAAAAAAATTATTTTCTGGTGACAGTTTTAAAAAGTTCTCAAATTTAAATGTTCTGTAACTGACTGCATTGCAATTTTAAGTAATCTCATGAGGAAAAAACCTTGAAGGATAAAAGTTTTGATCACATCCTACTTTCTCTTTATATGTTGAAGGGGGGTCAGGTACTATGGTATCATTACATGTACAATACCGTTCTATTAAAAATAAAAACTAAACAACAGTTATTGGCCAGTAATAACAATGGTAATTTGTTTTGCTTTGTAATGTGGAAGTTTCTTTTTAAAAATTTTCTATTTCTTTATTTATAATTGAGATACAGTGGACTTTTCATGAATACTTGTAATTAATATTAAAAAAAAGTAATTTGTAAAAAATTTTCCCCCAAACAAAACGTAATTATCAGGTGTGCAGTTTATGTTGAAGCATATTATGTATGAGCAGTTTATATGGTACTTATTTTATAGATATACAATTTTTTTGTAGTGGGATCCTCCAAATAAAAATGACATTTGATGACCAGATGTTTATGATAAACATCATAATAGAGTAAACAAAAATTCCAATTTGAAATGTATGCACATAAGTAATACAACTTAAAAGTTTCACAATTTTTAAATCACTATTTTAAAATAAGTGTCACGCCATTATCACTTGATTTTATGTATTGCACAGGCTTACCAAGTATGTATTATATTACCAATATGATAAATAAATTGTATCGACAATATTAAATAATAATTATTGTAGTTATTTTTGAGGAAGGACACACAAAGTATATTGTATTTTGAAATCTCTTACATGCCTGCCATATTTTTGTATACTAATACAACAGTACATAAACATTATTGAAAATACCCAACAGCTTCTGGGTGCTGCTGCATGTGCAGTGGAATGTATTTCATAAATTTAGTTTTGTTGGAAATGTACTCTATTTAAATGTCATATATACAATTTTGTTAATATAACAATATATGGTGTGCTTTACGAGTTCTTTCCATATTTCAGTTTGTTTGTTGTGCTTCAAAATAGAGAAAGAACTCAAAAGTTTCTACATTATGAGGGTTGTAAAATCATAATTGAAAATCTATAAGAAGATAATACCTTGGGTGAATGTAGATGGGATGTACCACGATACTATCAGTAGTTAATAATGTTTTATAATTTGTATGAATATATTTATTTATTTACCTCTAAACAGTGATTTTGATATGTGGTAAATGTTTTGCAGGAAAGCTGCTGAGCAGATCACAAAAGATTGCTTTCACATTATTGAATAAATCATTTAGTAAATCTGGAGATACCTGCCTGAAGTGTGGCGACAGAATAGCTCTTGTTTATCCCAACAATGATCCAATAAATTTTATTTGTGCTTTCTATGGATGTATGTTAGCGGGTTTAGTGCCTGTGCCTATTGAAGTACCACTGACCAGAAGAGTAAGTACTTTATTTCTTTAGTTATGGATAAACAAATTGATAATAGTTTAAGTTAACATTTGTAAATCTATTTTGATGACTGAGTTAAAAATCTGATGTCTGTTCTGTCCCAAAAAGTTCCTAGAAAGTTTAAGTGATTCTTATGGTAATTTCAAATGTGAGATCCCAGAGTGTGGGCATGCCACCTAGTTTGTATCAGTAGTTTGGATGTAAAAACTGATACTGCCAATAACCAGGTTACCCCTAGTCCCATCCTTTGCTGGAATCTCCTGCCGTGGCTTACAGTGTGATACCATGGTCACTAAAAAGTAGATATTTCACTTCAACTAGTTGAGACAATGTGTGACTCAAATGCTGGCAGGAGTAATGGGAAACTGCTACTTTCTAGCTATATAATATCACTGGCATGTACACCACCCACTCCCCACTGTCGATTTTATATGTGTGGCCACTAGTTGTGCAGGTAAACCATGTCAAAACCACAAGCGCATTACCTTCCCTTAGTTAGGTACACTATTTTGTCAAGAGACACATAAGGAAATTGAATGAAAATTTTATTGTAAGTTGTAATCTACTTTACAAGTAAATGTAATGCATAGTAACTTATCCCATTTCCAAAGTTTTTGATTGCTTCCTCACGTGTACCAGTCTGTAAATAGGAAAATCTTTTAGACTTCTTTATGACTACTGCTCAACATTAGCGTGATGATAGTTGTCTACTTGTCTGCATACAAGCTGGTAGAATTTTTCTCTGGAGTTTGTTCTCCTAGATTCATTTTATCATATTTCAGAATCCCTTCCTTTTACTACCATGTTACATAAGGAAATGGAAGTATGGTGATGGCAAAAAAAATCGTGTTCGAGATTATTGCAGATTCTGATTGTACTACCCTCAAAACATGAAAAAAATTCATTTTTCGAAAAGTGTGTGTGTCTGTAGATTTTTTTCTATGGCAAACGATAACAGCCGTAAATTCAAACAGAATCAAATAATTTTTTGCATACAGCCCTGATTTGTAGAGTACTCAAGACCTGTTGTTTTTGGTGAAGATCGGTTAAGGGAAAGGGGTAGTTTACCTGCAACGTTTTTTTTAAATCAAGGGTATTTTATATGGCAAACGATAACAGCCGCAAATTCAAACAGAATCAAATAATGTTTTCCATACAGCCCTAGTTCTCAAGACCTATTGTTTTTGGTGAAGATCGGTTAAGGGAAAGGGGTAGTTTACCTGCAACGTTTTTTGTTTAACAAGGGTATTTTCTATGGCAAATGATAACAGCCACAAATTCGAACAGAATCAAATAATGTTTTGCATACAGCCCTAAATTGTAGAGTTCTCAAGACCTATTGTTTTTGGTGAAGATCGGTTAAGGGAAAGGGGTAGTTTACCTGCAAAGTTTTGTTTTAACAAGGGTATTTTCTTTGGCAAACGATAACAGCCGCAAATTTAAACAGAATCAAATAATTTTTTGCATACATCCCTGAATTATAGATAATTCAAGGTCTTTTGATTTTGGTGAAGATCGGTTAAGAGAAAGTGTAACGGTCCGAATTTATGGGGTATTTTATTTTATTTCATTTCGGGGTTTTATAAAAAATATTGTGTAAGTTTTATTCCAACAAACCAGAACACGTGGCAAATAGAACAGTTTATAACAAAGGAGAAATACGCAGTATGACATTGTGCAATCTGTAAGCAAGAATTCACCAAGCCCTCAGTTCCAAGAACTGTGTTTCTGTGTGACAGCGCACGCACGCGTCAAGTGAGTATACGCTCGGACTGACGCGGTTGTGAACCACCAAGATGGTGAAAATTACAGTTTCTGTTTCGTCTACTTGACTGAAACGGCGGATACGAAAACTTAAGGCCCGCCCATATCGTGACATCAGGCCAGAAGCGCCTAAATATCGTCGGCGTAAAACACAGCAAAAACCACTATGTATACTATGTATCATGCACATGGTCGCTCAACTGCAACAACTCAACTATGAGCGACGACGAAATTCGTTGGCGGTGGACATCAATTTCCGCCCGCTTGCAATAGATGCGTTACGCAGTTCACGTTAAGCGGTCCACGAGCTACAGAGTTCACATACAGACGTAGTTGCGACCCGCGGGCCCCGGTCGGGTCGAACTTTTTAAATATGAACAAATTCAGTGTAATAACGTTTTAATACCGACCGGGACCCAAGAAATTAATCAACACATCACAGTTAAAAAATTGTTGCAGTGGAGAAAGTGAAAACGGTTAATTACGTACATTAGAATCGCGGAACAAAGCACGTGTGCGGTCGGCCTCGCGGCAGTGAACATTTAATACAACTACAGTGTATCAAACAGGAATTAGTAAAACATAACAGGGGGTAATATATCAATATTGTGAGTGTGTGTGTGCAAGCAGAATGGGCTACCGTAATTAATAGTTAACTCTGATATATAAATGTATATTCTAAAATTTGCTTTTAATACCCGTGTGTTTAACTAATTAAAATTATCTAGTTTACTGTGAAACATGTGTTAGTCTAAGTTATTTTGTCATTACCACTTTCTCATTTGTGTGCTGCAAGATTCGTGTAAACGTTCTGGGGATCTTTCTGAATTATTATTGGGGTGGTCAGATAGCGAAATTGTCCCTTTTTATTTAAGGTGGAGTATAAAGGTTTTCGATATTTTAACCTATAAAAAATAATCGTGGCGACCTTGGTCTTCTGATGAAATGTAAACACGAGGTGAGTAGTTGTGAAATCTTGCAGGTAAGTCCTGGCAGTATTTTATTTATTTAATATATTTCGACCAATTTTTTAGCATCACATTGGCTCTCGCTGCCAGGATTTTCGTTTAATTTTATTTATACGAGATAGACCTATTTTAAAGCACAGAAAATAGGATGTGGTAATGACGAATTTATAAAAAAATTTTATCGTACATAATTAAGTACGTGTGAGTAGGTTAGGTTTATGTTATTGTGATTTACAGTTGTGGTAGGTGTGTTGAGTGTAGAAAAATGGGGGTTTTTTATATAAAAAGTGTTATACAAACGAACTTTAAACATGTCAAAAAGACAAAGTAATGATATTGATTTTGAGTGGGATGAGTGGGAGAGTGAATTTCGAGGTGTTGTGGGTGAGATGACAGATGAGGAATGGGGTAATTTAGACGATAGGTTAACCCGAATGGAAGAACAAGAAGAAGGAATATTTGCAGAAATCAATAAACATAGTGAGATGACCAATGATAAAGGTAAGGTAGTTGAAGTAATAGTGGTAGAGAATAAGACAGAAAATAGGCCTAATGATAATGATAACGACAGTGTGGGGGTAGTAAAAAAGGAGCGTTCATTGGAGGATGTGATGAATCTTTTGAAAACAGTGTATGATGAAATAAATGATAATCTGAACAAACGGTTTGATGAGAGTAAGGAAATGATGAATAAACATTTTGATAATCTGAACAAGGGTTTTGATGAGTTACACATAGAATTAGACAAAACAAAGGAAATAATGGATAAGGGTCTCAATAAAGTCAAAAATGCTCTTAATAAACAAGACGAAAAGCGGGGAGGAGAGAGATATCAATTAAAAGAGAGTACAGAAGTTGAAGTAAAACAGGTAAGTGGTAACAATGTTGTTAGTGATAGTGAAGAAATAATTAACCAGGTGAGTGATAACGATGATGAATTCATAAATAACAGTGACCAAATAGTGGAAGAAGTAGTGTTGAATAGTGAAGATAATTATGATGGTTACAATTCTGAGGTAAGTGGTGATGTTGATATAATTAATTCTAAGGATGAAATAAGGGTAAATAATAAGAATAATGGTTATATAGCTGAAAATGGGGTATCTAAGGATGATACGGTAAGTAACAGTGGTGAAATTAAAAACGTGGTGTTAGAGTGTAAGGTTGTGAGCAGAGAAAGTGTTGATGAGGTTATAAGTGTGTGTGTAGAGAGGTTAAATGGGCAAAGGGCAGATGTTCCCCAAGTTTATGGTGAAACAGAGTTTTCACAGGTGTTTAATGAGGACAGAGTTTCCTCCGGTATTGGTATGGAAGACAAGGTGTCTTCAGATGGTCCCTGTATTTTTTGTGATTTGACTGGTAAAGCCAGTAGAGGTAATAAATATTTAATGGTGCCCTTTGCATGGAATGGGAGAGTTCAGTATGGTTATGAGAGGTGTTGTAATGAAAGAGAGAGAGAAATAAAAATTTTTGAGATTAATAGAGGTTATGAAATGTTGGTGCAGGTGTTAGATATTGAGAGAGATGAAGAAAGTAAATTGCGTTATGAGACAGAGAGAGAGGAATATTTGAATAAAACTGTTATAAATGATGATAAAATAATTGACTGGGTATTGAGAAAATTTACTGACGGAGACTGGACAAAATTAACTGATAGCGGCAAGTTGTATGAAACAATAAATGGTATGATGAAGAACTTAGAAATAATGGTTTATGAAAATAATAATAATAAACTCAAGGTAAACAAAAATAATTTAGTCTACAAATATGTGAGGTATCTATTTTGACGATGGAGGCTAGATTAAGAGATCGGGGAAGGAACAGTTTAAGTATATGAATACAGGGTAATGACTTAGCTGATTTGGACATTGAAATATGATAACGGAATAAATAATGAATCAGATTTGTAAATAAATATGTAGTGAATTCAATTGTACGTGTTGTGGTTAAGTGAACAGTGTATGTAGGTAGATAATTGTTGTAATAATAAGATTAATATTTAGCAATTTAAATAAATAATAAAATTAATTTTGGTGACAGTAATTGACTAATTGTAATTGTTTCGATAGCTATATAATTTGTATTTTAAGTAATTAATATAATTAAAACAATTTGATATGTTTTAAATATTTTGATTGATTATTTAAATGTTGTATAATTAAATTTTCTGATGAATTTGAATTATTTTACGAGATTTGTGAAATTGGTAATTAAATGATAAATTGTTTGATTTAAACTAATATTTTTGTTAAATGTTTCAGAGGTGAAAGTATTGGGGTGTATGGTGAATATGTTTTGTGTATGTCATTTTAAATGGACTGTAAGTATAGAAATTTTATAGTACGAATTATGTATAATAAAATGTTTACAGGTGTAACTCAGATGAAAGGATTTTGATTAAATAATGAGATGATTTGAAACAATTGTGTTAAATAAAAATGATAATTAAAAATTTAATAATAACTGAAGGATGATATATAATAATTACTAATAATGAATTTGAAAATTTTTAGTAACCCAATGGTAGAAAGTTATGAATGAGTTAAATGATGATTGGTGAAAATGTTATATTAGAATGTATATAAAAAATTGTATTATCTAGTTATTAAGGTGATATTGCGGGGGTGGCCTGTGCCCCCGTAGATAGTGAAATGGGTTGGGGGTAACAGAGAGTGTTACCTCCATCGGAGGCCAACATGGCGAAAATGTGCGGCACATTTTTTTTGTACAAAATTCAATTTGTACACTGATAGACGTTCGTGCCGCACATAACAAAGATTTTAGTGTAGAACAGGCATTGAAATGCAAGCTAGATTTCCCCGACTTTTCGGGCGATTACTGCCTTACCAGCACTAATCGTGGCTTTGGCTAGCAGCCAGCTATGGTCATACCAAGTCCCTTGACCATAGCTGACTTTAAATTGGTATATAGTAGAAATTAAATGGGGGGTGAAATTAGGGGAAATCCAGGAACTATGGAACAGCGGCTGCCACTCTGTCCGCATGGGGACAGCATAGCCAGGTGGTAGACCCGTTTTAAGGGCGTTTAAATATAACCAAGGATATGTTGATATTCAAAAATGTTAAAATGTAACTGCCGAAGCAAAGACACGGAGATGTCAAAGTTCTCCAAATATGCAGTCTTTGTGGAAGCGAAAAGGCGCTACAGTCTTACATAAATTGCAATAGCGTGTGTGGATGGGAGGTGGCTCAGATGAGCCACGAATTTAAATTTATAACATAAAAATTGCTAACTCCAATCTTGATCTAATAAAAATGCTTGTGTTCCGTTTAAATAACTAGATGCTCATACATTCACTATAAGGTGTTCATTCTATATTTTTTGAATGTAGTATTTTATTGTAGTAGGGTAGATATAAGAGTTGATAAAAAGTATGTTTTGTATAATTTGTGTATTTTTGAAACTAAGTAGATAACTAAACCGACTGGCAGGCGGTTAACATAAAATTACCAGAATCAGAGAAAAGGGAAACATTGATGGTAGATGTAAGTATTAATAAGCATATATATTTAATGTAATCTGCACAATTTTTGAAAGGTGTCTTCACTTTATTAAGAATATCAGCTGATCGGTAGTAAAGGGTCACTGTTAAATTGTTGATAGATGTTCAAGGTAATTAATGTCATATATAATGTTTAATGTGTTAAAGATATTGTTTTAAATAATGAGAAAAGAGATCTTGGGTGATGAATATTTTTGTGGGACATATTGATCAGTCCAAGTCAAAGTTAAAGGGGTAGTAAAGAGAAAAATATTGTTTTGAAGTAATGTAATGGTGTTGTGAGATAATGTATTAGACTTTGAGAAGTATTGATGTTGACACAGTAGTTGTGGAGAATATATGTAGAGCTTTGAGTGATATATTGATGTTTATAATTGATGATGTTATTTTGTTGTAGTTGAAGTGAGGTAATAAGATTGAGATTTTGGGGTTGGCAATTTTGTAATAGGGGGTAGTGTAATGTAGGAGTCCGCAACATAAGGGTTGGGACGGGAAGGGACCGATTTAGTGGGAAGGGGTTGCCTTAGGTAGAATCCAGGAACCAACATAATGGGAAATGAGTTTTTTTTTGGGGGGGGGAAACACGTATCCTAAGTACAAAGGGTTAGAGAGTATTTTTTTTATATATATTTAGAGAAGGTGGCGAATTGAGTTTATTAGTAAGTTGGGGTTAGAGAGTGTTTTGATAGATATTTTGATAGAGATGGGTGTCATGTTAGTTAAAGTTGGTGAGTATTAGAGTGAGGGGTAGAGATTATAAATGTAAGCCTACCAAGTGGTAAATTAAATTGTTATAAGTATTTAAATCACCCAAAGTGATGTAGAATGAGATTGTTAAATGAAGAAAGTTATAGCTGAATATATGAAATTTTTTAATTGAAACCAGTGACAAAATTTTGATAGAATTTGGAAATATAAAGTCAGAAAGTGTTTGTTTTATATAATTTGAATGTCAATTTGATTATTATTTATAATAATATTTTGTTATTTTAAAAGTTTTATTTTATTATATTTTGTGTGTCAAGACAGAATTTTACCGATGTTTAATGTGTTCATAGATGTAATTTGTACATAACGTATGTACGTAGGTCAAGGTTTTGACTTGACCTAGTTTTGATCAGCGGATAGTGAGGTAATATACATACTAGGCATGTTTAGTATGGAAGTTAATTCAACTTTGGTTTTTAATTAATTTGAACAGACTGCAAATAATTTCTATATGGGAAAAAGAAAATATTTTAAGAAAGTTAAAATTTTTGGAATTTAAGATTTTTTTTGGAAATTTTGGAATTTAAAATTTTCTTAAAAAAAAAAAAAAATATTTTTTCTTGATTTGACGCCTGCCAGCTAATGGATGATTTTAAACTTTGATTATTTTATTGTTGGTGTTCTAACCATGTTTATTATTATTGAATTATTTTGTATTGAATTGTATTGTTAGACTCTAGGTGTAATCACATGTTAGGTTAAGGATGTTCTTAATTGTAAGAAATGTTTAAATTGATTTATTTTAAATAACAGAAAAAACCAATGAAGAGAATAATTCAAAATAGATACCATATTTGTGATTTGATTTTAAATAAAAACAACCAGTGAGTTGTAATTTAAATAAATTTTTAAAGAATTTTTCAATTTTCAGTATGTAATGTGAGTGTGCGTGAGCCCAGTATCTGCTAAAGGCAGCCCAGCTTGCATATAAGGGGAAACATATCGGTTGAGGATCTGACATGATCTGAGCCAGGGGTTGAGGATTTTGGGGTAGTATGATAGAAGGCGAGGTGCGCTGTGGTACGTGTCTGTTCGATTTTTCGGTGTTGGGATCTCTTACAGGGAAGTCCAGTGATCTCGTTCAGATGCGTCCATAGTCGCTGAGCCAGGGGGGTCGTTTACCCATGCAGAGTAAGAACAAAAGGGGGTTGTTGGCACCAGTTCCTCACCGGTCCTCTTAGGGGTTTTATCAATGAGATTTCTTCTGTTTTGACAGAAGACTTCTCATTGAGGGGGTATTGTAACGGTCCGAATTTATGGGGTATTTTATTTTATTTCATTTCGGGGTTTTATAAAAAATATTGTGTAAGTTTTATTCCAACAAACCAGAACACGTGGCAAATAGAACAGTTTATAACAAAGGAGAAATACGCAGTATGACATTGCGCAATCTGTAAGCAAGAATTCACCAAGCCCTCAGTTCCAGGAACTGTGTTTCTGTGTGACAGCGCACGCACGCGTCAAGTGAGTATACGCTCGGACTGACGCGGTTGTGAACCACCAAGATGGGGAAAATTACAGTTTCTGTTTTGTCTACTTGACTGAAACGGCGGATACGAAAACTTAAGGCCCGCCCATATCGTGACATCAGGCCAGAAGCGCTTAAATATCGTCGGCGTAAAACACAGCAAAAACCACTATGTATCATGCACATGGTCGCTCAACTGCAACAACTCAACTATGAGCGACGACGAAATTCGTTGGCGGTGGACATCAATTTCCGCCCGCTTGCAATAGATGCGTTACGCAGTTCACGTTAAGCGGTCCACGAGCTACAGAGTTCACATACAGACGTAGTTGCGACCCGCGGGCCCCGGTCGGGTCGAACTTTTTAAATATGAACAAATTCAGTGTAATAACGTTTTAATACCGACCGCAACCCAAGAAATTAATCAACACATTCACAGTTAAAAAATTGTTGCAGTGGAGAAAGTGAAAACGGTTAATTACGTACATTAGAATCGCGGAACAAAGCACGTGTGCGGTCGGCCTCGCGGCAGTGAACATTTAATACAACTACAGTGTATCAAACAGGAATTAGTAAAACATAACAGGGGGTAATGTATCAATATTGTGAGTGTGTGTGTGCAAGCAGAATGGGCTACCGTAATTAATAGTTAACTCTGATATATAAATGTATATTCTAAAATTTGCTTTTAATACCCGTGTGTTTAACTAATTAAAATTATCTAGTTTACTGTGAAACATGTGTTAGTCTAAGTTATTTTGTCATTACCACTTTCTCATTTCTGTGCTGCAAGATTCGTCTAAACGTTCCGGGGATCTTTCTGAATTATTATTGGGGTGGTCAGATAGCGAAATTGTCCCTTTTTATTTAAGGTGGAGTATAAAGGTTTTCGATATTTTAACCTATAAAAAATAATCGTGGCGACCTTGGTCTTCTGATGAAATGTAAACACGAGGTGAGTAGTTGTGAAATCTTGCAGGTAAGTCCTGGCAGTATTTTATTTATTTAATATATTTCGACCAATTTTTTAGCATCACATTGGCTCTCGCTGCCAGGATTTTCGTTTAATTTTATTTATACGAGATAGACCTATTTTAAAGCACAGAAAATAGGATGTGGTAATGACGAATTTATAAAAAAATTTTATCGTACATAATTAAGTACGTGTGAGTAGGTTAGGTTTATGTTATTGTGATTTACAGTTGTGGTAGGTGTGTTGAGTGTAGAAAAATGGGGGTTTTTTTATATAAAAAGTGTTATACAAACGAACTTTAACCATGTCAAAAACACAAAGTAATGATATTGATTTTGAGTGGGATGAGTGGGAGAGTGAATTTCGAGGTGTTGTGGGTGAGATGACAGATGAGGAATGGGGTATTGATCATATTTCGACCAATTTTTTAACATCACAAAAGGGGTAGTTTACCTGCAACGTTTTATGTTTTAACAAGGGTAATTTTCTTATGACGAATGATAACTGTCGCACATTCAAACAGAATCAAATATTTTTTTGCATACGTTCCTGAATTTTTAAGTACTCAAGGTCGGTTGATGTTGGTGAAGATCGGTTAAGGGAAAGGGGTAGTTTACGTGCAACATTTTATGTTTTAACAATGGTAATTTTTTCTATGACGAACGATATCTGCCGCACATTCAAACAGAATCGACAAATTTTTTTTACGTTCCTGAATTGTAAAGGAATGAAGGCCTATTGATTTTGGTGAAGATCGGTTAATGGGAAGGGGTAGTTTACCTGCCACGTTTTATGGTTTAACAAGAGTAATTGTTTCTATGACGAATGATACCTGCCGCATATTCAAACAGAATCAAATAATGTCTTGCATACGTTCCTGAATTCTTAAGTACTCAAGGTCTGTTGGTTTTGGTGAAGATCGGTTAAGGGAAAGGGGTAGTTTACCCGCAACACTTTTATATTTTAACAATGGTATTATATTGTTGATATTTTTTTATGACAAACGATAACAGCCATAAATTCAAACAGAATTGAATAGTTTTTTGCATACAGCCCTGAATTGTAGAGTACTCAAGGCCTATTGATTTTGGTGAAGATGGGTTACGGGGAAAGGGTAGTTTACCTGAAACATTTTTTGTTGTAACAAGTGTAAAGTACTTAATTTTGATAAATAAAGTATCCTGATAAGATCTTAATAATGCACTGTAGAAACGTAGATGAAATATCTATAAATGAACAGGCTAATTGAACGGGGTGGGGTAATTTTCTATAAACGAAAATTATAAGTGAAGGGGGAGGGGATAATTTTTTTATATATGTACTATGTTATCGGCAACAAAGGAGTAGTTTGTTGTTAAAATTCCTTCCCAGCCTGTTTGGCCATAGACCAATGTTTTCTGCAAAACCAGACGTTTCGGCAGTGTCGTCTACTTCCATCGTCAGTGAAAATCGAGTGCGATAACGTGAGGCGGTATACGTTAGTGACCACAGTACTGTGGTTAAGGCTGAAGCAGTAAGTAGAAAGAAGTAGTTTCTATAGAAATATTTCATTTCGAAAATGATTTTAAATATAAATCTGAGAACATGGAAGTCATGTATGGTTCTCCATACCGATATTTACATATGTACCTGAGTTGTAGAAGACTCAAGGCCTATTGATTTTGGTGAAGATCGGTTACGGGGAAAGGGTAGTTTACCAGAAACATATATTGTTGTAACAAGAGTAAAGTACTTAATTTTGATAAATAAAGTATCCTGATAAGAAGATCTTAATAATCCATTGTAAAAACGTAGATGAAATATCTATAAATGAAGAGGCTAGTTGAACGGGGTGGGGGTAATTTTCTATAAATGAAAATTACACAGGTTAACAAAAAATTTTTTTTTGCTTGGTGCCTAAGATTTAATAGCTGATTTTAACTATATTTGTCGTGCTGATTATAAATATAAAACCCGTTTTTCTGTAGCAGCTATACTTTTTGAGATACAGCATTACTTGCTAATAAGCACTTTCACTATAAAGTCTGTTGAGTTGTGGTTAAGTGAAGGTTTATACATCTGTTAGTTCCTCGTTATTTTCCCTTCTTCTTCTGTGTACAACAATCAGCTGACTGCAGGCTTTATTAAAACGCCATATTTGTTTATATAACCTTGTGTTTGCATCCAACATAACTTCTAAGTTATGTTTTTGTAGTTCTATTGAAAAGAAAGAAATGTATTCCAGTCGAAGGAGCTGTGTTAATCATCCTGATATATTTTGCTACGTATGTGGTGAGTACACACTTAAAGAAAATAGAAAAACTATTTCTGATTTTGTGAAAAGAGCGTACCTTGGATACTTTGGCATTAGGCTTGGTGACCAAGATAAACTGTGGGCTCCACACATTGTTTGTAAAACTTGTACAGAACACCTACGCCAGTGGACTAACAGAAAAAGAAGGAGTCTGAAATTCGGTGTGCCGATGGTTTGGAGAGAACCCAAAAATCACATTGATGACTGCTATTTTTGTATTGTAAATATTAATGGCATCAATTGAAATAACCGGAGCAAGTGGACATATCCTGATTTAGCCTTTGCAAGATGAACGTCATTCAGATGAAGTACCAATTCCAACGTTTCATCAGCTACCGGAGCTCTCGGAGGATGAGTTTAATCTTTCTGATGCTTTGTTGTGATATAGATCAAGGTAACGATAGTGATTATAAGGGAAAATTATCAATTCCTCAACGTTTTAACCAAAGTGAGTTAAGTGACCTTATCAGAGATCTCAACCTCTCAAAACAAGCTTCTGAAGTACTTGCGTCCAGGTTGAGTGACAAGAATCTACTTGATCATGGAACAAAAATTACATTCTACCATACAAGAGAAAAAGATTTGGTACCCTTTTTTTTCTCAAGAAAACGATCTTGTATTTTGTCAAGGTGTCAAAGGGCTCCTAATGAAAATGGGCCTTCCCAAATATTGTCCAGATGATTGGCATCTCTTTATTGATAGCTCTAAGCAATTAAGGCTGTCCAAACAAAGTTCATTCAAGAATGTCCCAAAAAAGAAGCTTCCGGAGTGTAAATTAACTTTTCCTTGTCTTTTTATCTTATTATTTTGAATATTAATTGTTATTTTAGCTACTGTAGAGATAATGATATGTTACTATGTGGTTTTTCGAGTCAATAAATTAAGTTAGAAATTAAAATAGGGCTGTTCATTTTAAATTTATCACCTATACCTTAGGCCTAATTTAAATGGGATAACGTAAATCACGCTATTGTGATTTTTTACAAACAAGAGCTCATAGGCTAAAACTAATGTCAAATTCAAATTCAGCATATCAAATACACGCAAAATCAGCTGAAAAAGCCCCGGCACCAAAACGTGTTGGGCTGTGTTATAGTTGAAGGAGGAGGGGATACTTGTTATATGTGTACTACGTTTATCGGCAACATAGTAGTAGTTTGTTGTTACAATTCCTTCCCGTGCTGTTTGGCCGTAGTCCAATGTTTTCTGCAAAACCAGACTTTTCGGCAGTGCCGTCGACTGCCATCATCAGTGAAAATCGAGTGCAATAACGTGTAGTGGTATACGTTAGTGACCACAGTACTGTGGTTAAGGCTGAAGCAGTAAGTGGAAAGAAGTAGTTTCTATGGAAACATTTCATTTCGTAAATGATTTTAAATATAAATCTTAGAACATGGAGGTCATGTATGGTTCTCCATACCGATTTTTTTAGATTGGTATTCTTTTCTATTGTTAATCTCCAGGCTTTATGATAAATGCTTAATTACTGGTGCTAGTGACTAACCATGTACCTTAATGGTGCTAGTAATTTTTACCTAAATTTACAGTACCATCAGTTCCATAGTTTGTTCTTTCACAGATATTCTTTCATACCCGATAATACTGTCATTTCATTTAGGGACTACTTATTTGTATAACCTTCTTATTTATCATTTACTCCATTACTCAGAGCCATTAGCTGTCTTCTATGTTTTTTATTAATTTTTACCTTCGGCTTAGGTTTATTGTAAGTTATAAAATAGTTATTGTGTTTAAAAAGTGTAGTATTGGTATTAGTTTTGTCTATAAGATTATGGGTATGGTGGCACTGGGGTGGGGTGTTCTTCACAGGGTGTAATTTAGTAATTATCACAAATACTATTACATTCTAATTCATATATTTTTAGTACTTCTTTGAAGTGTTCAGCAACTCCTATTTATGTAATCTAACTGTCAAGTATTACTGTTAGCATATATATATATATATATATATATATATATATATTTACATTCCAACGTTGAAGTTGCGTCCATACATTGACAAGTTACATTCAGTGTGAAGCCCATGTGCATATGAGTTCCGTATATGGACTCCAGATTACAAACCTTAATAAAATCGTGGCTGACCGGCTGTTAGTGACAATAACTTCGTTCTGAAGACTCCATTTTATTTATTAATATGTAGGGATTGCCAACCCAAGAGAAAAAAAAGATTTGACTCTTATTACGGATTTGTTTAGCAATTTTATCAAATTTTGACGGACGTCACAAGTATGGGAAATTAAATGACTATATACGTCATTAGTTCGAGGTTTGGCCACCACGTAGCGCTTGTCCATTTCTAGCCCTCCTCCCGCTTCCCCTCTGAAGCATACCTTTCAAACCACAGCTAATCTGAAATCCTTGTTTTGGCAACACTGGCTAAAGATAGTAGAACTTATCTTGTTTCAGTTCATATACCTTCTCACTGACTCAGTTTTCTGCTACTGTGTGTGTGTGTGTGTGTGTGTGTGTGTGTGTGTGTGTGTACGTGCGTGCGCGCGCGCTTGTGTGTGTGTTCGCGCGGGCATGTTTTATCAACTTGTTGATAAGACATGTACATTCCGAGCAAGTGTTCCAACCCTGTATTTAACAGGGCTGCGACAGTTTTTGCGAGAGTATTTAACAGTCCCTCTTGTCAGGCGCGGATCCAGGAGTTATTTTTGGGGGGGGGAGCGAACTAGAGCTAGTGGTCAATTCGGGGGAGGGGAGGCGTAAAAAAAAGGAAGAGTGACTTCTGCAGATTACAATAGTAATTAAAATAATAATAATAAAAAGATATTATTTTAATAGTAAAATATATTTGCGTTACAAAAATGTTGATATTAACAATATACTATAATTACAATGTAAACTGGAAACAATGGTTTCTTAAATCGGCATACATATCAATTACATTTACTATGTCTATACTTTCATTGTAATGAACATGCACTAAAGCAAGCCCATTGAGCCTTTCTTGACCCATAGAAGATCGTAGCCACGATTTCAACAATCTTAAGCACGGAAAGACACTTTCTGCTGTTGCTATAGGCAGGATTTCACCTACGGGATTGGGGAGGCAAAAATCGACGACGGCAACCTTTTTTTTTTTTCAAGCGAATCGAGGTGAAGGCATTCTACCTTTATTGTGGAAATGACTAGAAAGGCAGGAATTATTAATGGCGGTGTTCCGGTGGAGGCATTGGCATTACCCCAGAACAGTGTTCCGCAACCGGTGTGCCGCGGCACAATAGTGTGCCATCACAAGGTGATAGGTGTGACGCGAACTTTTACCTATTATTGTAATAAGTTAATTGTCGACTTTAAGTAAGAAGGTGCTTGTTTATTCTTTAATACATGCTGATAACTGTTATATTTTCATAGAAATTAAATGTAATTTAGTTACTCAATATTGTTGTTATAGTTTGCTTATCTTAAGCTATTTGTATTCTCGCCTGAAATATTGGGCCGATTTGATGGGTTACAGGCGGCAAGCTTTGTGTTCACTGCAAAGAAATCCGCGTAAGACTTTTAGCAAGCCTTTTAGCGGCCCGCACCAATCATACAATAGAGTTTACGTTCAAAACTCTAAACGTTCTAAACTCTATTCAAGAGAGTTCTTTGTAACACCGCATCTTTTGTGTATGGCTGGCTGTAAGTGCTTTTAAATAACATTGCGGGGATTAGCAAAAATTTCCCTCTTCTTTATTATTTTATTGCCTTGTTTTGATATTTGTGCCTGTTTGTCGGCACTTCTTAAACTTTATTGCTCTTTTCCTTCGCCGAAGAACCCACACATTGTCAGACAACAATTACAGTATTTCAGTTCAGTTCTATCACAGCTGTGCTCTGCAGTAGTGCGAATATTGTGATTGCTACACCAGTCTTACTATTTTCTATTAGTGTTATTAAACTATTTTTTTTTCGATATGGATAAGTTCCTTGTACGGAGTGGTCCGTCCTCGAGTGCAAGTAGTGAAACCGTCGAGCCCGAAAAAAAGAAACAGAAAGTAGTTCACCGGCAATATAGTGATAATTATTTATCTTACGGGTTTTTTTGGTGTGGTGACAAAACATGCCCAATCCCTGAGTGTGTTGTGTGTGGTGAAAAACTCAGTAATGCTGCTATGGTTCCCAGTAAATTGAAACGACATTTGTCAACGAAACATTCCTCTCTGTTAAGTAAAGATGTGAACTATTTTCGTCGGTTGTTGGAACAAAATAAAAAACAAGTGACGCTCATGACTACGTCGGTACGTGTTTCGCAAAAAGTAGAGGAAGCTAGCTATAAGGAAGCCGAACTTATCGTAAAGGCCAAAAAACCACACACAATAGCAGAAACGTTGTTAATGCTCGCGTGTAAAGAAATGGTAAAAATAGTCCTGGGTTTAGAACCTGGTACTGAAATTTCAAAAATTCCTCTCTCTGCGGACACAATCAGCCTCCAAGTTAGTGACATGTCCAGTGACATCGAAGACATTATGAAGGAGAAAATAAAGAGCAGTCGAAAGTTCTCACTACAGATCGACGAGTCCACCGATATTGGCGGTCACACACATCTTCTTTCCTACATAAGGTGTGTTGATGGGGATGTAATTGCAACTAATTTCTTTTTTTGCAAAGAACTACCCGAGCGAGCAACCGGTGAAGAAATATTTCGTACGACTAATGAATATGTGGTCCGTAATGAATTAACATGGGAGGATTGCGTTAGTGTTTGTACAGACGGAGCCGCTTCTATGACAGGCTGAGTGAAAGGATTCGTGGGTAAAGTACGCGAAGTAAATCCTAACTTACGAACCGACCATTGTCTCATTCACCGCGAAGCCATTGTTGCTAAGTCTTTGCCATCTCCTCTGAAAATTGTGATGGACGAAGTAGTAAAAGTCGTGAACTTCATCAAATCGCGGCCCCTAAATATGCGCCTTTTAACGTTTTGTGTCAAGAAATGGGATCAGAGCACACTACACTTCTGCTACATACAGAAGTACGATGGTTATCTCGAGGTAAAGTGTTAACGCGAATGTTTGAACTTAAAGAGGAGGTACTTGCATTTTTGACTATTGAGGGGCATGAGTTTGCGGATTTATTTGCAGATGATGAATGGGTATCTAAGTTGGCATATCTTTCCGATATTTTCGTACACTTGAATGAACTAAACAGAAAAATGCAAGGTAGAAACAAAAATATTCTGACTAGTATGGATAAGATTCAAGGATTTATTAATAAGTTAAATTTGTGGATACAGACAATAGAAAATGGATCGTGTGAGATGTTCCCAACTGTATGGCCCCTTGCTGACGATAATAAAGTGTTGATGGACTTAATTAAAGAACATTTAGTACTCTTGCAGCAGAATTTCAAAAAATATTTTGGAGAGAGTGTTGAAGATTTTGACTGGGTTCGTGATCCATTCATTATGGATTCGAAACATCTTCCGAATAATTTAGGCTTACAAGAGGAACTGGCAGATTTGAAAGCAGACAGAACATTGAAATTAAAATTTTTCGAAGTGCCTTTGGAAACATTTTGGTTGTCAATAAGCAGTGAATACCCGGCTATCTCCGAGATGGCAGTTAATGTGTTATAACCATTTTCAACTACATATTTGTGTGAACTGGGCTTCTCGACGTTGACTGAAATTAAAACATCAAAGAGAGAGAGACTCAAATCCATCGATGAAGAAATGAGGCTTGCTTTGTCAACGATTCCGCCACGAATCAGCCGTCTGTGTGCAGCTAAGCAGGCTCAGGTATCACATTGAAGGTATGAGTAGAGTTATTTACTTTAAAATTCGTATTTTCTACAGTGAATAAATTAATAAATTAATAAGTTAATAAATTGTTAATAAATGCACGAGTCTATTCCTGTTTTATATTAATAACAATAACAATAATGATGATAATAATAATAATAATAATAAAAATTGATTACATAACGACGTAATATTTCATAATTATATTAAGATTCATATGATTTTGAGGGGACAGAAATTTTGGTGTGCCGTGTTGAGTCTAGGCCCGTCTGGGGTGTGCTGTGAGTAAAAAAAGGTTGCGGAACACTGCCCCAGAAAGATACGCTGGAGACAATTCTAATCTGTAACGGGCAGAAAGATAGGCTAGCGAATTCTAACCTCCGAACGAGTGAAAAGCGGGCTAGCGAGAATTTTAACCTCGCAACGGGGGAAAAGGGGGGAGGTGAGCGAGAATTCTAACCTCAGAACGGGCGGAAAGGCGAGTTAGCGAGAATGCTAAGCTCCGAACAGACAGAAAGATAGGCTCCTAGCCCACCTTTCTGCTCGTCTATCTGCCCACTCGGAGGTTATATTTTTTTGCTAGCCCTTCAAAAGACACATATATACACAAAAACACACACACGCACAAATGTGTGTAAACACATGCACACACACAAATATGAAAAAATTAAATAATCTGGAGGGAGCCTCGGTTTTTCTGCTGCCTAAGGGCCCCCAAGATGTTTAATCTGGCATTGGATGTGATAATTCCTGGGGAAGTTCTTTAGTTTACCAAGTGGCTAACTTTACATTACATATAGCATAGCTTGAATAAGTTAAACTATGCAAGAAACTAGATTTGAAAAGCCTTCCAATGCCGTGTCAAATACTGTACAAAGCTACTGTTCACTGATTTGTAATTTATTTGATAGTATTGGGGGGGGGCAAGTGCCTCCTCTCGCCACCCCCGAATGCCACCCATGGCTATCGATACTGGTAACATTACCAAAAGCTTAATAGAAAAATGTATATAAGGGTACATCTGTTTATTACATTTTGATATGACATCTAATGGACTGTGTGGACCAACGTTTTCTTCTCTATCCATATGCAACTTCCAGAACTCCAATTCAGCTTTTAGTTTTCTTTTAAACACATCTACAGTTTCGTTGAAGAATGACTAATACTTTGTTACCAAGTTATGTATAATTTCATCGAAATTATCTGGTTTGGTCGTTGAGAAGAAAATATGTGTATTATAGAAATGTAATGTTTCTTTAGGAAAACGATCTTTTAAATCCAGAATCAAATTATCGAATGCCTGTAGGCCTGTATACATATATAAGTTATATATATCGTCTGCTTATAGTACCGGTATGTAACTATATCGTTTGTAGGATGATTTTCTCGAACAGTTGTCTGGAAGCTTTTCTGGGTATCTTTATTTCCACATCCAATTCTTCAGCAATACCACATATACTTCCTCATATATAGTTTTAAAAACAGCTTCGCAGTTGTTACGGCGTCTTTATAAAATTTTACAGTATCGCTTAAGTAATCCTGAGCAACTTTTGAGTCGACTTGAGTTCCTTGAAAAAATTGCCTCAATTGCAATGTGCAAGTTAAGTAAATCCGAGAGACATACAATTGCAACAAGTGTTTGGCCATCACATTATACTATTCTTAACCCTCGAGCTTTAACAGTGTTGCAGAATCTTTCCATTCAGTTATTGAGTCTAAAGCTGATATAATTTTTAGAAGAGCGGATCGAAACTGGAGTACTCCATCATGCATTCCTATCCAGCGGGTCTCGCGAAGCCCCGAAAAGTGATGGCCTAATGTTCGTTTTAGAACATCTTCTCTCTTGGACGAACCTTTTAAAAAATATATTGTCTCTTGCATTGCCGAAACAGGATTTTTAATAGCCTGTACTTGGGATGTTCGAAAAATACTTAAATTGAGGGAATGGCTGTAACAAGGGAGGGGAAAAACAGCATTAGGGGCTTCTTCCATAACTGTTTTAACGGCTCTGCATACTTCAGATACCATAGTACTACAACCGTCAGTTGTTATAGCAACGCAGTTGCTTAGATTTAAATTACATTTTTTTAGAGCATTTATAACAATGTTTCCAATAGCTACTCCAGTCAACTTCGGTTCACCATTATTTTCATTATCCTCATTCATTTTGGCGCCAGAATCAATAAATTGAATGAATGATACGTAAATTTTTATCGTCAGTATACCTAATGATTAGTGATAATTGCGATTTGTTTGAAAGATCTGTCGTTTCACCAAACATTACACTAAAAATTTGAGCAACTTGGATTCTCTTAGGTAAAATGTCTCATCCACAGCAATCAGTCAAGTCATTTTGAGTTGTCTTGCTTATACAAGTTGCACAAGATGTTGACTCTTCGAGATATTTTTTCAACCCTAATTGCCGCTATCAATCCGAAACTTCAATAAAGCGTGGAAATTGCCAGTATTTATGACCGAATCAGATTCACCAGTTGTCAGTTTGCCATCGTCTTGGTCCTCAAAATTGAATGTTCTGGCGACCCAGGAAAATGCTTTTTATTTATAGGCACTAATCAAGAACGATTTTCTTTCACGATTTTTTGACGTCCAGTATGTAATTTATTAGTAGCGGATAGCTCAGGATTTTTGTAAATTTTTAAGGAATATTTTCCTTTTATCACAGCTTCCTGGTGATATTTGTTTTGTGCATGCTTTTCAAAGTCTCCACCTTTGTCCAATACTGTAGCAAAGTTGGTTATTGGTCTGGAACTAATTTTTGGAATCGAGTACTTCCATGGCGTCCACCCTCAGCAGAACTGACAAAAAAATGGACAGTATTTATAAAATAAAAGAATCCCTTTTTTCGTGCGAGAAAGGGAATTTCATAAGAATTTAATTGGTTGAAATATACATATCGTTTATCATACGTTCCAGTTTTGTCACTTGAGTAAGTTAAAGAATAAACGTCTTTGTCCAAAAAATTTGATTGTCTCTGTATTTGATTTGAAGAAAATTAAATACCTCAAAACAAAAAAAAAATCCAAATGTGATAATGAAGATTTGATCATGTTATGATTGTTTTTTCTAACATATACTCAGTATCGCAGTCTAAATTTAACAAATGTAAATGTGAACTGTACGACTGAAGCTGAGACCGTTGGATAGCAAAGCGCATACGCGTATCGACATGCGAACTACCTGAACGGTACGAGGATATAATAATAGAAAAAATTATGATATTGATTTGCAATAATCTATGTCATTATAAATTATTGTTGTCATTAAATTGTTGTACATAAAAATTGAATTTCAAATTACTTTATGCTAGTTATGCTATCACTATAATTTACTCCTTAAATATAGTACAATAGTTAGTGAACAGAAATTCTGTCTTTTTCGGCTGTACCGGAGCTTTTTGAAAATAATGAAAAGACGTCAAAATCCATTTTATCATATAAAGAAATAATTTTTGAACGTATATTTTAATTTTCAACATGCCTTACAAGACTTATTAAAAAATTACAACTTTTTTGTGATTTTTTACTCAGAAAAGTATAAAAATGTCTTTGATTATAATATTAAAATTGAGGTGTTTGGGGGGGGGGGGCACATTCGCTCCCCCCTGGATCCGCACCTGCTTGTTCAGTAAGTTTTTTAAGATCCTTGTCTTTTGTCAAGCTTCATTGTAAAAGGAAAGTCATTTGTATCGTATTATTCTATATTTTTGTAATAAATACTTATTTAAATTCAACAGTATTAACTAATTAATTAATCCATTATTTTAATCATTTAATTATGTACTATATTATTATAACTATTGTGTTAGCTACTTTATTTTTTAGTTATTTGATAATTTTTAAGACCACAAGGTCTAAAAAATTATTGAAACCGCGAACATGAGTATAAGCTGACACCACTTTTAATATATCGTTCTTTTTTTTCTGATAATGTAACTAACGGTAGCGTATTTATTCCCGTAATTTTATCTCGTGCATCCCTGTTTTATAAATGCAGTTTCCATTCTCGAATTTGACCAGTGTCACGTAGGTAATTGTACAAAACAGCAATTCCTGAAATGCCAGTCAGTTATCACACAACGCAACATAGCACCTTGTTTTCTTTTGGGCTATCTCGTCAAGGTCATTAAGACAACTGTATGATTTACATTGTGAGAAGGATAGATCTCGCACTCTTAGTGTAGGGTATATAAGATATAGTTTATTACCAATACTTAATATTTTTTTACTCTTTTTAAGCTATGCTGGTGGAAAATCCTTTTCTTAATATTCTTCTATCATATGTTGACATGAAAAACAGTTGCAACTTTGGTCGTACTATTACGACAACGTTTAGTAATAGCTAATTAAAACTACATAACAATGAAGAATGTTCTTGAACTCAGTTTTATTTAGCCCTACAAAATTTAATTTTGCACGGACCTTGAGTACCCGAGAACGTTTTGCATGCAACTTACTAAACCAGGGTGTCTACGACCCGGGAAAACCAGGAAACCCGGGAATTTTCAGGGAATTAAGAATTTGTGGAATATTCAGGGAAAAATCAGGGAATTTCTTCGTTATTCAGGGATTTTCCTCTTGGGCTACTCTCCGTAAACGTAGTAGCGATACTTTCGAATTTCGCGGGACATAATCGATCGCTACTCGATTCCCGTAGTCAGCCAATGAACACTCGTTCCCAGCGCGGGACTGAAGTATGCTATTTGATTGGTTCCCAGCGCAAATTGGTATTTGACCCAACCTTGCGCGGGTTGTTTGTTCAGTATTGTCAACTTAGCGGGTTTCCCACTCAATCTTGCAGATTTAAGTTTTTGTTTAGCGGGGACGTTTTGGAAATTTAACATTGAAAGTGTAGGGATTTAATGGAATTTCGACCTTCCACAGCGGGAAGAATATTGTTATTTATATTGTGAATATAGAGTTTTATCGGAATTTCAACTATTTTCGCAACGTTGAAAAGTTTTGAGTGTTGGCTACACTTTCGTGATTTCGCGCCGTAATAGTGTTTACATCTCTTCATTTGTTGTTTACCGGTGCTTACTGTATATGTTGCGTTCGCGCTAGAGTGTGTTATTGTGATTTGAAATTCTTGAAATCTGTTGCGTTGTGCGCGGAATCTAAAGCAGAAGCTTTGCAATTAATTGCGTGCTCTTAATTCTTTAGTGGTGCGGATTAAAATGCTTTTAGTGTGATGTGCGTTCGTTGTTAAAAACACGTGGGCATCCAAATTCGTGACTGTGCAAAGTCGTTTGAAAATTCCGTTTTATTATGGCGTGCAAAACTCATTTTCAGTCAGAGTGGTTGAATGACCCAAAGTTTAAATCATGGCTAGAAGCAGTGAAAGACAGCCCTTTTCGGGCGAGTTGTAGGTTATGTCGGTATGCAGCCGATAGAACGACTAAGCGACTGGAATATTTGCGGCTCTAGAAAGGCAACAACTAGTCGCCAAGAGCTGACAAGCGCGTAGAAGCCCGATTTGTTTACACAATCAGAATACTCGTTACAAATACAGCAGGCAGAAAAACGGGTATCGACCCATACGTCGACGCCTCTTAGTACCGGTGTGCTAAATTTCGTAATACCAAGTGGATTCATTCAGTGGCATCCTCTATGGCCAAAACCTTCGTTTACTAGGTTCGTCGATAATAACCAGTGAATCGGGAATATCTGACCACTGCGCTGACACGTTTGTGCGATTTAAAACTGCCCGATATATGTATGGCCTATATCCGTGAAATATATAAACTTACTGACCAGCACTGTGGTCATCATCTGTCAGCCACTGGGCTCGACCCAGATGTCGCAATCCTGCCACGGGTGTAACGACGCAGCGCAACAATAGCATCCTCTCCAACCAAGAACTTCGTTTACTAGGTTCGTTGATAATAACTACTGCTGAATCGGGAGTATCTTACCACTGCGGCACCACATATCTGTATCACTCACAGTGAATTGAACAGTAATTAACAGGAATCTGTTGTACTACATCCATTAATTGATTATTAACCCTATTAATTAAAAAAATTAATTGCATTCAATTACAATAACGTTTAATTAACTTATTTTTCAATCGAGTTGAATTTCAGAAATCAATTTGAAACAAACAGAATTAATCTAATTCGAAACCTTACATTGGGGACACACGCGCACGCGCGTGCACACAGAGAGAGAGAGAGAGAGAGAGTGAGAGAGAGAGAGAGAGACAGAGAGTTCTCAGCAGATCCACAACTGACTTACGATATGACACAAAGCTTGCTCGCTTCATGACAAGAGAGAATGAAATCATCATTGCGGTTATCAAACGGAAGAATGCTAAGCTATATATTCGTGGAGGGGGGGTTCCTACCAGCGCGTCCGCGCAAATATTGTCCACACGGACCCCGACACAGAAAATGAAAATCATTTCCAATTTCACACATTTACGAGTGCTAGATACGTATCTTACGTCTGTTAACCACTTTACTTTCGGCTATTTTGATTTACACGTAGCTTTCAAACTACTTTTGGACATATGTATGTATAATTACCGAATGACTTGGCTGAATTTTCGACAATCCGTTCAAATCGAGTTGGTCTCTCGCCCCACGCTAACCGCTTGAGGCCCCGCGGGTCAAGTCTTGCGTGTGCTGTTTAACGTGGTTCTGCGTTGTGCCGCCCTCCTTCGAGATCCTACGTAAGCGAGGCTCGCGTGATCTCCATTCCGAACTGATTGGCGGCCCTAATAAGGACCATTACCTACAGAACCGGCGCGTACGTCGTTCTGTCTACTTTTTCTTTGCGGCAGCCTTCTTTGGCGAGGCTTTCGGTTGTTTCTTCACCGCCGCCTTCTTGGGTTTCGGGCTCTTGGGCTTCTTTGTCGGCGGTTCGCTGACTTTTTTTTGCTTTCGACGGAGTCTTTGGCTTCGCGGCGGACTTCTTCTTTTCGGAAGCGGCTTTCGCTTTCTTGGCGGCCGGCTTCTTCTTAGCCGCGGCTTTGGCGGTCTCCTTCTTCTCCTTCGGCTTGGCCGGAGCGGCTTTCTTCACTGTGGCGGTCGTTTTGCCTCCCTCGCCCTTGGCGGCTAGCTTGAAAGAGCCGGACGCACCTTTTCCTTTCGGTTGGACTAGAGCGCCCATTGCCACCGCCGATTTCAGATACTTTTTGATGAACGGAGTGAGTTTCTCCACATCCGCCTTGTAATTGGCGGCGATGTACTTCTTGATCGCCTGCAGTGACGAGCCACCACGTTCCTTCAGACTCTTGATAGCGTTGTTCACCATGTCCGAAGTCGGCGGATGCGACGGATTCGTCCTAGGCTTCTTGCTGGCCGCGGCCGACGCTTTAGACTTCTTGGGCGTAGCGGTGGGAGCCGGTGTAGCGGTAGTACCTGTGTCTGCCATCTCGTCAGTCACGATTCGGTGATATTATTAAACCCTGTGTTACCTTGATTAAAAGCGCGCTCGTCCCGGGACTTTGTGAACGCTGTAGTTCGTCTGGCGTCGTGTTAAAGGGTCTATTTTGCGCCGGGTTTTGAGAAAACGCGACGCCAGTATACTCTCTGAAACACAAAACAACATTCCAGACATATCGGACTAACGACCCAGGCAGATCCCGTCGCAGGCGCTAAGACGGCGACCGCTGCACACACACTCCAAGTCGGCGACAGTTCCGTCGTCTCTGTGACACCGTTTGCGGAAACAGGCCAAAAACGCTTTACAACAGACGCAAAGTGTACGCTTCCTACGCCGTACGCTGCAGAAAGCTTCATTCTAATATCCTCAACGTCGGTAAATTCTTTGACGTTGCCGTTTCCCGTTTTTTCGCCACTACAAAATACCCACTTTGGCAACTCCATCGGCGGCGTACAATGTACAGTGACAGTGTTGACTGTTCGTATTCAGAACTGCCGTTACGCACCCTGTTGCGTCATTTTTTGTTAAACACGTTTCTTATCTAATAATCAGTAATTTCTCAATTAAAAAAAAAAAACATCAATTACGCGCGTGAGGACAGTCTGACGCGAAACAAGCGGCGTCGTTTTGTGGGAACTCCTCGAACATCGCTCCCTCCTCTCGCCTGACAAGTGCTGACATACACGCCGATATTGAGCATTCACAGCGCCACTTAAACCATTGTACGTTTGCGTTTTTCTTCTTTTTCCACTCTCTCTTCAGTCTAACTCATGCTGGACAGGTTAATTTTCTTTCGACGTTAGCCGATGGTTCCTGGTGCGTATTTTTCATCCATACTACCTAGGATGCAGCGATACCACTCACAAACGCCTTTTACTGTAACAGCGGGGCGGGAGGTAAAATATTTCTTTTCGCACGCGGGTAAGAGGCAGATTCTCATCTACGTCTATGTGCTACGCGTTTCGTCTACAATATCTTTTCACGCGCGGGTAGAGACACACTCTCATCTACGTCTCTGTTAAACATGCACAGACTACACGCCGCAATACTACAACACTAAGAGAGCGCATGATTTCAAATTTACGCGCACGCGTCTGGTGACGAATGTCATCGACGGACATAACAAAAGCGGCCGCGTAGCACACAGGTAGGATGTATCATTTTATTTTTTTAATAACTTTTAATGTTGTCAATCGATCTTCATCTATTATTGTTCATCTTCAAGGCAAATAACCGGTATTAATAAATATTCATGCCTTCTCATAAAATCGCTTACATATACTCCCGGCCACAGGCCACTTGTTCATGTTACTTTTGTCATTATGAAAAATATGATTGTGAGAAATTGCCATGACATTAGTGAAAGGCCCCTCTCATATGAATACATATTTTAAAATAAATGCAGTTTTAAGTGTTGATTCCTCTTGTAGCATATATGATGAGTGAAATGGAACACATTGGGACAGTTTGACCTTTGGTGGGAAAAAATTTAAAATGATTTTAAGCGAAGCCCTGAATATCCATAAATACAGTACCTAAATAACCTACTCTGCTCTGTTTTCAAATCTTCCATTCGTCTTGTCTTGGAACACTTTACTGCACAATGTAGCGGTCAATAGCTGTAACAAAAGCTGAAAATGTTGAGTTTTTTTTTCTTTAATCCATCTTTTACGGGGTGCACTCAGTTTGGTGACATTCTCCATGGTTAGAAATAGGAGGGTTTTGGGGGGGGGAATTTGTCCTTAGCGTACTGACGCAGAATTTGCCTGGTGTTGAAAACAGAAAACCATCTTCGGGTTAGCCGAGGCAGGATTCGAACCTGCTACAACCTGCACGCTACAAGTCACACCTTAGCGCACTGAGCTAAATGTGTTCGGTGCAGTTGACCTTTAGTTGCTCACGACTACAATATGGCTGATCGTGTGGTCATCAGTAGTCCACTCAAGTTCTTTGTTTTGTAAATGCGTTGTATTTTGGTCACTTATGTTACTCAGGGAATTTTCTTACTTATCCTGGAAAAATCAGGGAATATTCAGGGAATTCTTTTATGATGAGTTGGTAGACACCCTGTAAACAGAGGACGTCATTAGTGTTTACTATCATTTAGTATGAGGAATCGGTGTATACAATAATAATAATCATCATCAGAGTTACTGTGTGAGTCAGTATTCAAATCATGCTTAGAACTTACCTGTTAGGCATAAACATGTAGCAGTCAAACATTGTTTAATAACTTTTTTATTTTACATTTCCAACACGTATTTTTGATACAAAATTGCCATTAGTAAATTACAAGCGAAATATTTTTTAGCATAAAAGAATTCGAAGGTGATACAATAACTCCGAGTGTTATTAGGGTGTTTCGATGATTACTAAACGTGATTACGCGACTTCTATTGACTCCTGATGGTACCTTCTGATGTAATTTATTTTAAACATCTTGTTTTTTTTTCTAATAGAAAATTAAAATTGATGTTGGATAACAGTAGGCGTATATAGAGAGTCACTACTTGTATTCTAGTTTTCATAAAAAACTTGATAATCAAGCTTTTCTGTGTTTCTGTGTATACTATAGGCCCAAAAGTGGCGAGAAAACAAGAAATTCAATAAACAGCTTTTTTTTCATAAAAAAAATTGTACATGCAAATATTACGTAGTTAAATATGCGAAAACCATTTTTTAGGATGTCTATCTACAGGCCTTAACTAGATTTGAAGTGAAACATCTGTTCAAAAACTTGCTAAATCTGCAAATTTGTAGATCGGCTTTGCAAGAAAGGGTGCTCTGTATTTAATGCTTTCATTACAGAAAGGAGAAAGGTTAGATTGTTTTGGGAATTAATTTTTAAAAATTACAGATTTTCTTTGTAAAAAAGGCTGCAAAACGATACCTAAATTAAAAATTATAATCGGAGTTTTTTGTTTCTATTCCTAATTTATAAACGTGTACCTGTCATATACGTAGAACCAGTAAAAACACGTTTTTTTACCTTTGTGAAATGTAGGACACATGTAGTATCACTATAATACTACTATTACTTATGTGCAGAGGCGCACCCAGGATTTTTTTCGGGGGGGGGGGGGGGTTTAAAAATTTAGAAACAAGGTGCACAATTTTGGTTTTCCTAATTCATTTCTTTACAAGCAGGGCTTTTTCCTGGAGAAACGATAATACGCAACTTATAAGGAGCCAATGTCAAAAGAACAGGAAAAAATTAACTTTGCTTCATAGAATTTCACTCATGTACGTTCCACCTATAATGCTGCAAAGGTCTCTGTTACACATACTGCACGAGTAAGAATCATACACACAATGTTTGTAAGAATCATGAGTTAAAATCATGTTGAGCACAGGGTTACTAATTTGCATATGCTTATTGAATAATTTAAATTACTTAGTCAGTAGATGCCGACTTTATTGAAATAGTAATACAATAATATAGTTAAAATAAACAGACATGAAGCAGTTGCGCACTTTGTAGTGGGGATAAGGCGGGAACAATGTTATACACATGAGTAGAGAAAGGCCTTTTGGAAATATTAGCCTTCTCCCTGAATGACGAGCCTATGTACAGAGGTTTTGATTTCGATTTCTATTTCGACACTACTAAACAGTATATACGGATGTTTTGTAAGACGAAACAAGCAATAGATACAACAGAGTTACCATACAAAGATTTCACCGAATTAGAAAATGTCTAACATTTAGTAGGCCAATTGCAATTATTTTGTAAACAGTGATTTGGCATGTTGTGTCTATTCCAGTCTTGCTTCAGATCTCCTAGTCGAGCGTAGACATAACAAACATTGTATATTTTGGAGTACATAATAGTTTGTGTACATGTTACGATTCAGCGAAAAACGTAGTAATATCGGTAAAAATGAGTCTCTGACGAAACTTGTAATAAGCGAAAACTAGTTCACACTACAAGGTAAAAGTTTAACATTTTTGCCAATAAAAAATTATGTGATTTACTACTTTATCAATCACATCAATTTATCCCAATCTCAAATTAACTTGTACTTACCAGCACGATCACTTCTACAAGGTCCAAGGGTTCGATCACATGTAGCTGGATACAAACATGGTCTATGGGTTACACAAAGCACTGACACAACTCATGTTTGAAGAGAATTACTATTTATTATCATTTACTTTTGAATTGTTATAAAATTTAGGAAGATTCATTTAGATACATGTTTTGAAGTTGTGCAACGCTAGCATAATCAAACTTATGACCTACAGCTTACCTTATATATCACACAAAACACAATTACCAACACAGATAAAAACAGAAACAGCCCAGCTTTGCACACACTCACATTCACACTGTAAATTATAAATCCCTTATCGTCTTACATTATAACTCCCAGGCCCCAAATGCCGACCACGCGGTCACCGCACACGCGCATTGTTTAGTTACACTGTCTTTATGGTCCGAAAGAAGAAAAAAAAACTCTTGATTACTGACCCCTTGGTGGATTGACCGCGGTCACATAACACTTTGCGATAATTACAACTTTTTTTCTGATAAATTACAAACTTTTATGGCGAGCCTACTTGGATTGTACCGGCGCCGGTGGCTTCAACTGGTAGACTGACAACGGTAATGTAACAGGTACCGCTATTGTGATCTCATAGTTGTATGGAAGTCACGGCCTTATCCTTCATCGCCGAAGTTTCGCTGCATGCCATGCATGTAGTTTTTTAGGTTAACATGGTCAATGATTTCAATTAGGCACAGGCTGACGTCATGGTAGGAACCGGACGTAAACAGCACTTCCTGCCGCTCAAAAGCACATTGCTGAATTTTACTCGTCCCAGGACATCCTGTTTTGTGGCTGGATGCGTCACTCGAGCTTGTGGTGGTACAGTTGCGTCTGTGTGCTGCTACACAAGTACAGATTTCTGAGAAGTTTGAAGGGGGTAAATGCTTCGCTCGCCGCGTTACACAATAACAACTGCGTCTTACTGCTTTGTTTCACTGTTTCTTAACATCGTTCTGTTACACGGAAAAATACGTTGCATAATAATTTTCACAACTTTTGACAAACCCGCCCAAAATAAAAGAAATAAAAAATATAAATGCCCCCTACTGTTAAAAATAAAAACACCCAAAAATGACCCGCTACAATACCCCCTCGATGAGAATCCTGCTGTTCCCAACAGAAGAAATCTCATCGATAAACCCCGAAGAGGACCGGTGAGGAACTGGTGCCAACAACCCCCTGGTTCTTGATCTGCATGGGTACACGACCCCCCTGGCTCAGCGACTATGGACTCATCTGAACGAGATCACTGGACTTCTCCGTAAGAGATCCCAACACCGAGAATCGAGCAGACTCCGTACCACAGCGATCCTCACCTTCTAACATGCTACCCCCCAAAATCCTCAATCCCTGGCTCAGACTATTCCAGATCCTCCACCGATATGTTTCCCCTTTTATGAAAGCTGGGCTGCCTTTAGCAAATACTGGGCTCACACACACTCACATTACATGTTGACTTACACATAGTAAAACTGAAAAATTCTCTTTTAAGATTTATAAAAAATTTAAAAAAAATTCAAAATAATATTTTATCAAAAAATTCTCTTCATTATTTTTTTTTCTTTTAAAATGACTTGAATTAAGCGTTTCTTCTACTTGAACAAATCCTTAACCTAACATGTCTTAGTCTAACGATACAGTGCAGTACAAGAAATCAGTAAACTAAACATGGTAAATACACACATAATAAAACAATCACTACCTAAAATATGCATTCGCTGGCAGGCGAAAAATCTTTTTTTTTTTTTCCAACAAAATTAAAATTCCCAAAAATTTTAAAATTCAAAAAAAATTTTAAATTTATTTAAATGTTTCCCTCATATGCAAAATTATTTAAATATTGGTTCGAATTAATTAAACAAACAAATAAAATTGACTTCCTACTACACAAGCTTAATAGGTGTATGCCCTCATCAGCTGATCGAAAGTAGGTCAAGTCCAAAACCCTTGACCTACATATGTTATGTATAAGTTCTGAAAACACATTGAACATCTGTAATAATCTAACTAGAAACACAAAACCATAAAATCAAACATTTAAAATAAACAAAGTATTAATATAAATAATAATCAAACTGACATTTACATTATTTAAAATAAACAATTCTTAATTTGACATTATTTGAAAATTCTATCAAGATTCTGTCACTGGTTTAAAAAATAAAAAATTTTATATCTTTATTATAAATCTCTCTTTTTATTTAATAATCTGATTCTCCCTTACTGTGGGTGATGTAAATATTTATTCTCATTTAATTTACTACTTGATCGGTATACATATATCAACTTTCTCCCTCTGACTCTAACCACTAACAACTTCAACTCCCATGACACCCATCTCTACCAAAACATCTACCCCAAAACACTCTAAACCCAACTTATCCTTAAACTCAAATCGCCTCATTCTCTCAATATAAAAAAAATACTCTCTAACCCTTTGTACATAGGATACGTGTTTCCCCCACCCAAAACTCAATTCCCTTATTTGGCGGCCTGGATTCTACCTAAGGCGGCCCCTCCCCCACTAAAATCTATCCCTATCCCGTCCCAACCCTTGTTGCGGACTCCTACATGACACTACCCCCTAATACAAAATCGCCATCCCCAATATCTCAATCTCATTACCTTACTACAAATACAACAAAATAACCTCATTAATTATACACATCAATATATCACTCAAAACTCCACATAAATTCTCCACAACTACTGTGTCAACATCTATATTTCACAAAATTCTGTTACATTACATTAACTCAAAAACAACATTACATCATATTCATCTCTACTATTTCAAATTCAACTTTGATTTTAACTTGGACAGATATATGTGCCTCATAAATTACGCATCACCCAAAAAAAAACTATCTTTTGTTAACTTGCATAAATTATTACTTTGTTTCTCATTTTATCAAGTTATTTTTTATCATTACTTCAAAACATCTGTAATACATCAAACATTACATTAAACATCAATTGCTTAAAACATTTATAACTAATATACCAGTGACGTGTTATTGCTGATCAGCTGATCCTACTAACACAATGAAAATACATCTCACAATTGAATAAATTATATGAAATATATATTTATCAATACTCACTTCTACCCTCATTGTTTCCCCTTTTTCTGATTCTGGTCATTTATGTTAGCCTGCCAGACGATTTAATTATTGGCTTAGAAAAAAATACACACACATAATGAAAATACATATTCTTATCAATGCTTATCTAACAGACAACAATAAAATAATACACTTAAAATTATAGCATGAACACCTTATTTTTAAATATCTAAGCAGCTAGTTACCTGAACAGAGCACAAGCAGTTTTATTTGATCAAACTTTGAATAAAAAAATGTTATGTTATAAAATTTACATTCGTGACTCCTTTGCGTCACCTCCCAGCCACACACACTATTTCAAATTATGTAAGACTGGCGCCTTTTCGCTTCCACAAAGACTGTATATTTTGGAGCAGGGTTTACCTCTCCATGTCTCTGCTTCTGCTATTAAGTTTCAAACGTTACGAACATCATCATGTTCTTGTTATATTTATACACCCTTACTGCGGGTCTACCACCTTTCTTGCTACCCCAAAGCGGGCAGAGTGGCAGCCGCTGTTTCATAGTACCGGAGATTTCCCCTAATTGTCTCCCCCCATTGAATTTCTAATATTGTAATAAAATAAAAAAAATAAGTTGTAATGTGTTTATGTTGATGATATAAAGCTATTATGGATTATGCGACTCCGATGTAATCAAGCCGCACTGTTTGGGCTAGCCAATTTGTAATAAATTAATAAATAAGTTGTAAGTTGTAATGTGTTTAATTGGTGTGGCTCTCGACGTCTTACTGGCCTGAAACACTTCCTTAAGTTTCCCAGCTGGTCGAGTCCCAATGGTAGCAAGACCGGTCGAGTAGCGTAAAGTTGATGAAGAAATATATATGCTCAGCTTCACCGAAAGTTTCAAAACAAAAATTATTGTTTTGAAGAAAATAAAAAAAAATTATGTTTATAAAAAAAAAAATAATAAAAAAAAAATTTTAATTTTATTAATTAATTAATTAGGATCAATTAATTAATATAGGGCTGTGAAGTTTTAAACAGTGTAATGCTCTTCTGAAAATTTTTATTAAAGTTTTAGTATAATTTAAATAATCTATCACCACTCATAAGACTGTCTGTAAACCAATCGATATTTGTTTACCTTTCTATTTTTTAGGTTATCTTCACTTACGGGTGGTAAAGTCCTTGTAGATTATCAATTAGAATTATATTATTGGTAATTAGTATTATTGAAGAAATAAAGAACTATTAAGTATTGAAAAGTATTAATGTTTTATTAAGTAACAGCAATATTGACTCTTATCGATTAGTATCGATTCTCAGGATATCGAAAAAAGTTACAAGTATATGTTATAAAAATTATATAGGGTTCTTTAAACAGCCAGTTATTACCAAAGTCAGAGAAATCGGGCTAATATTTAAAAAGTATAACGTTACAATCAAATTAATAGTTATTAATAAACTCAGACATTGAATAATAAATTGTAAATATAATAATTGTTTTCACCAAACAGCTGTGCTGAACCAAGAAGAGGCACTGGGATTGTCAAAGAAAGATGGCTGCCGTCAAGTCGATGAAAATGTTGCTCGTTGCTGCTGCATTCCAAATAATGTATTTTGACGTAATATTCCTGTTCTTGTGTCTGCAAATCTCTTGTTATATGTTGTGTAGTGACTGGTGTAGTGATTCTGGGTTGTATTTAGTATGTCTGTGTAATTATAAGTCAAACACTTTCTCCGATTCCGTCACTAATTTGGTTTAATGTATTATACAGTTTTCTAGTGTTTTATGGTGTTTTTTCGGAGTAGATTTATATTGTTCTGTGTTATGGAGTGTTACTTGATCGTTTCTGTTATAATATGATAGTTTCAGAAGTATTTTACAAGTCACTCGCGATTTCACAATAACTCACTATACACTCGCTTTGTATGACGATTATAGGTTAGGTTATCCACGTTATCACACGTATGTCATGTTAACCGTTCAACTACCAATAATTAACTAACTGTTTCCTTCAATTTCAATTAAACTCTTAGCCCATATAATATTATCCTTAACATTGTTCAAAAATATTTTCACATCCTGTGTACATTTTACTATTTCACTATATGAATGCCTAAACTTTGGTTATTTGTCAATTTTATTCACTAGATTTGATTTAAATTAATCTTTCAGTTCATTCTGGTTATTTTCAGATTAAATAATGCCATTTTATAGTGTTTTCTGTCCAAAAAATAGTAATTTTACTTTCAGTTTGGGTATACTCTGAAGAGTCCAAAACATCAAAATTTACTTCCTGTCATTATATAAATTCAGCCATTTTATCAGTTATATTTAATATTAATAATTCTATATTGTATTAAAAGGTTCCTATTCCCTTATTTTCTGGTAATTAATTGAATTAGTTGTATTCTGAAACATTATTCTGAAATATATGACTCCCATGTCTAAATTTCTGAGTTTAGTCTTTTTCATTTTTATTTATAATTCTGAATATAATTTATTAAAATCTCTCTAACTGGTATGTGCAATTATATGGCATGATCTCAAGTTTATTTTGTCTAAACCCCTTTTGTTTATTTGCATTTAAATGAGCAATTTCTCTGTTTTGATGAAGTTTGGTTTCCATTCTTTTGGCCTATGATTTTTTAACAATTTTTCTTACAAAATAATTTACAAACAATATATGATGTGTGATACCCTCTCTGACTTTTACAAATAGTATTATAAATTAAACATGTTTTTAAATTACACAAAAACAATTAGTATTGGTTACAATACAAATAATAGTTAAACAGAATAAAGAACATTTTTTTTTAAATAAATGGTTGTCTTCAAATCAGACATTTTGCAACAAAATTCCCATTTCCAACATGTAAATATGGTTTACAACAAAGGTTTTGTACTAACTAACATCTTAATTACTCTCTACTATTTACAAGTGGTAATTATTTTTATAGTTCTGATGTTAGTTGTTTCAGACCCAAACAAATGGCCTTATATCTAAAACATTTTTAAACATTCTTGTACTATATACATTAAAACCTTATATTTATATTCTTATTTCTAACTATTATTATAAGTAGGATTCTACAGTTTTTATACAGTCTTTTACATTGTCTTTGGGGAATTGTACCCTGTCATTAACAAATAAATAGTATTAATTGTTCAAAAGGTATTATGAACTCTGTTTTTCTTTTTTCATGTAAAACAAAATGTTATTTTAAACAGATTCATGTCTTATGAACAACATATTGTCACAGTACATATTTTAAGTCATTGAAAAATGCATATTTCATTGCATCCAATGTTTGTGATTGCCAAGAATGAAACACAAGGTTCATTTTTTATAATACCCAAAACTATCACTGGTTCACTTTGCACTTATATATTATGTTAATGCTAAATGGTCGTATAGTCTTATTAACATAATAAATTGGTTAGCGTTTTTTCAATGGAGATTTGTTCCATGGGTACTATATTATTGTTTCATCTTAGTTCACAGGAAACTTTTACTTTATACACTCCTCTCTCTTAAATTTATATACATGTGGTTTTTATTTCGTTATACTTTTATTTTTAGATATTTATTTTGGGGATATAGGGATTTGGGTGTCTTTTATAAGAGCATGACATCTTCTTCAGGATGCTGCCCTCTTCTTCTTTCTTCAGTCTTCTTTTCTCCTGCCTTCTGGGACTGGTATCTTCTCCATCTTCTTCTTGATGCCATCAGGTTTCTTGGGATCTTCTCCATCTTCTTCTTTATTACAGAAATACACAACCTGTATTGGTTGATCTTGGCTTATTTTAGGGTTTCTATTCTATTTATTCTTCCTCGTTGTGGGTTTGGTCATATTGTGTACTGCTTTGTTATTTACTATTTTACCTTCCTGGGTTATACCTTGAAAACCTTTGGTTATGAGACTGGTCTTGGATGATTCATCACTAGTAACTCCTTTTATTTTAACTTGTATTTTCTTTATAATAATGATTTCTTTCCACAGTTGCTATGAATTAATCTTTTTATATTAAACTTAGTGCTTTCTTCCAAATTTAAATATTATAACTTCATTATTCTAATGATCAATTGCCATTCAATATTATGCATACATCTGTCACGCTACAATATATACCAATTTCAAGTCAGCTATGGTCAAGGGACTTAATATGACCATAGCTGGCCGCTAGCCAAAACCACGGTTAGTGCTGGTAAGGCAGTAACCGCCCGAAAAGTCGGGGAAATCTAAACTTTATTTGACTGCCTGTTACACATCAATCTCGTTATGTGCGACACGGTCGTTTGGCAGTGTGTAAACTTCAATTTACCCGGATAGGGTGTGCCGCACATTTATCGCCATTTTGGCCTCCGATGGAGGTAACACTCGCTGTTACCCCCAACCCATTCCGCTATTTGCGAGAGCACAGGCCACCCCCGCAATAGCCACTTAATAGCTAATTAATTAATTAACAATTGAAAATTAAACTTTTCTACCATTGCAGTTCCACACTCCATTGTTCTATCACTTCATTGAGCACCAATCTACCCCCCAAAACTATCCCCACTTCTTGTATTGGTACCAAGTTTTTATTTTGTTACACATCTTTTAAAAGCGTTCCCATACTCACTGATACTAAACTTGACAATTGTTTTTGGTCACTTAATTCTAAAATTTATTTAATTTTGAAATTATATGCATCCCATTTTTTTTTTTTTTTTCAAAAAATTATAATTCAAAATTTTAAGTTCATTGTTAAAATCATTGTTTCTATTAATTTGATTACCCAATTAATTTAATGTTTTTTTTTTAATGTCTCAAACTCTAAGTTACAATAATTACCTCATTATTATTTTAACAAAAAATTTACTTTAATTCTTTTATGTCACAATAGGGTTTTGCTCAAGATACTGATTCAGCAGACTACAACATTTCTTGTTATGGTCACCAAGCATGACCACAGGCTTGAGTCACAACATACCACTACAACACACCTGTTTACTGTTTACATAAACACAGTTGTGTGCCAGACTTGTTTTCATAAACAACAGTTATAAACATTCTCAGTTTCAGCATTCATAGTCTAAACACTCTGGTTACATCATATACTGCCATATCTGCTTACTACACTTTTCGAATTTTATAAATCTGTTAGATAACATATTTGTCTCTTACATTTTTTATTCCAATTCAGATCAGATATATTTTTGATTCATTAACAAAATTGACCCTTTTAAATTAGTTGTTTAACTTGAAAATTCTTTAACAATCTCCACCCAAAACAGTTTGACTTTAATTACAGCTGTATGAAGTTAATGTATAAAATATGTAAAATTACAATTTCAATTTGAATCAAAATGAATTTACACAGCACTAGCATTTACAATATTAAGTTACTCCAAGGGCGGTTACAATTCAATTTCATCTCTTAGTACATTCAAAACAATTTCTATGACTTTGATTACAATTTTCAAAATGATTCTACGTGATTAAATGTTTCAGGTTTTCTTAATAATTCAATAAATTTTACAAACATTACATCATTGATTCTAAGCTCTCTTTAAATTCCTCGACAATCACATTCCAACTACCAATATCCCGTACTCATAACCTAACATAGCAGGTACCACACAAAATAATTATTGAACCTTTTGGTTACATAAGTTTACTTTAAAATATTTTCCAAAATTATTTTTTCTTAATTACCTGTAAATAGGTTATATGTTACATGTACAGGATTATTGTGAATGGAGATGCGATGGAAGACGAACAGAACCTCTACATCAGTGAATGTAAACAAAACCTGTTGGTAGCCCTAAGTTCCTTACCTGCCTCCTTTCCCATAAAAACAAACCATAACCACTAATCTACAACCCCATCTCAATCCACAATAGTCATGTGGAATTACACAGAAAATTGATTATTTCGTTTGTCTACTCAGCCACAAAACTTCTCCACTACCTACCTAATTAAGGGATGAGTTTACAAGTCATAAATAACACCAGTTTATTTAATTTTGAGGATTACCCTAATGTAGTATTTAGAATTAAGGCAATCAAATGGTTCCAACAAGTGTGCCAATTTGTGTAACTATGGTTTATGTGTTTACTCTAAGGGGAGGGTTAGGGAAATCGGGAAGATAAAAGGGATAAGGATTATTACAGGGTCAAGAACTAGGACTAAAGGTAGGGACAAAGCTTCCTCCGGAAATAAGGGTACATGGAGAAAACCAAGGCTCGCGTGGGCAGGGGCGCGTCCCTGAAATAGACGAACCCCACTGGGACAAGTGGGGAACCTCTATCCGCTACCACTTACTGTTTTATATTATTCATAATTATTTATAATTATTTAACTATAGGTTTATTATAGTTATTTAGTTGTATTTGATTACAGGATTTAATGTATTATTTTAATTATTTAAATTATTGAAAACAACATTTTTAATTATTTTCATTAAGTATAATAGTGACAACTCATTCATTATCTTCCTCCAAATTATTTTTGTTATTTATTTAAGCTGCAAAATATTAATATCCTCCTCACAACAATTTCTGCTACGTACATACATTATTTATCTAACATTTTATAATACATACAAATAATTTCACTAAACATGTATTTACAATTCTTCATCAATAATTATTCAGTTATATCACACTTCAATATCTAAAATCAGCTAGGTCATTACCATATATTAACATATTTGAAATTGTCCAATTGTGAATTTAAGGCTCAACCTCCATCGTCAAAAATTAGACGGGGTTTCACATAACATCGTTCAATTTTATTACCACACAAATGACTGTTTTGTGTGTGGTAACCATACAAACTAAACTCATCCATCATACTCAAATACTCATAAAACAAGTCCACATTATTTGTTTCTGTCCAGTCTCCATTAGTAATATTCGTCATCAAGTCAGTTATTTTTTCTTCATAAAGTAAATTATTATTATTTAAACATGTATTATCAAAATAATCTTCACTTTCTGTTTTAACAGGTAAGTATTTCATATCAACTAACATCTCTTTCAACTCATCATAATCTCTCATTAGTTTATATAATTCTATTTCTTTATCAATGCACAACTCTCTCTCAAAACATCTTTCATCATCATAACACCATATCACACTTTTATCATTTCACGCAGAGGGTACAAAATTATTCAGCAAAATTAAACAACTCAAATCTTTCACTAATAAGGGTCTCTTGCCCAAAAATAACACTTTTGAACACTCTGGTTCATCACAAATAAGGGGAAAATTTACCCCCTGCCCTACACATTCATCTACTCTTTCTTTCCATTCTTTTTCCAGTTCAACAACACTAATTATTACTTCATTACAACTTATCATTTTCTCACTCTCACTTACTGTTTCACTATCTATTTTCAACGTATCACTTTCTGATACCACCTTTTCAATTACATTACCGCTTTCAATATTATTGTTAACAATTGTTGTCTTACTCTCTACTATCACATCTTTAATTATATTCTCATTTTCGACATTATTTTTCTCACTAGTTACTTGTTTACTATCATTATTATTTTTACTTTTACTCTGTTCTACTGACTCTACTATTTTCTCAATGTCTCATTTCAATTCATTACAACTATTTTCGCATTTTGTTTTTACCTCATCAATATCAAATTTAAGTACATCAAATTTGCAATTGAATTCGGTCTTAATTTCATCAAAACGATTATTTAATTCGCTACTTTGTCTGTCTAATTTTATGTCATTATTGTCAAAACGATTGTTTATTACATTGAATTTGGTCTCAAAATTACTATTCATTCTCTCGAATTGACTAAGCATGATACTCATCATATCGTTATCAGACCTATTGCATTTTGTTGAGATCGGTGTTAATTGCACGCCCGAATCTTCAGTTACATTACTCTGGTCACTTGAATTTAACTCTGTTTTCTCTTGACTCGCACTTGGAGTCGAATGTATCTCAAAATTACTCATGTTTGACTCGTCAAAAACTTCGACACTCTCCGTCTCATTTGCGTTATTTTCTTTATCTGACATTTTGTATTATTGGTTAAATTAAATTACATAAATTGATTCAATAGATTAATTAAATGAATACTGTAATTACTTAAATTTTGTAATATACTGTTAGGTTGCTATGCTAACCCAGAACATGTTTGTATCTCTGTAGATGCGGAATTCAATTAACTAATTATAATTAACTATAATTCGTGCCTGTTTCGTGGCGCCAAATGTGATTTACTACTTTATCAATCACATCAATTTATCCCAATCTCAAATTAACTTGTACTTACCGGCACGATCACTTCTACAAGGTCCAAGGGTTCGATCACATGTAGCTGGATACAAACATGGTCTATGGGTTACGCAAAGCACTGACACAACTCATGTTTGAAGAGAATTACTATTTATTATCATTTACTTTTGAATTGTTATAAAATTTAGGAAGATTCATTTAGATACATGTTTTGAAGTTGTGCAACGCTAGCATAATCAAACTTATGACCTACAGCTTACCTTATATATCACACAAAACACAATTACCAACACAGATAAAAACAGAAACAGCCCAGCTTTGCACACACTCACATTCACACTGTAAATTATAAACCCCTTATCGTCTTACATTATAACTCCCAGGCCCCAAATGCCGACCACGCGGTCACCGCACACGCGCATTGTTTAGTTACACTGTCTTTATGGTCCGAAAGAAGAAAAAAAAACTCTTGATTACTGCCCCCTTGGATTGACCGCGGTCACATAACACTTTGCGATAATTACAACTTTTTTTCTGATAAATTACAAACTTTTATGGCGAGCCTACTTGGATTGTACCGGCGCCGGTGGCTTCAACTGGTAGACTGACAACGGTAATGTAACAGGTACCGCTATTGTGATCTCATAGTTGTATGGAAGTCACGGCCTTATCCTTCGTCGCCGAAGTTTCGCTGCATGCCATGCATGTAGTTTTTTAGGTTAACATGGTCAATGATTTCAATTAGGCACAGGCTGACGTCATGGTAGGAACCGGACGTAAACAGCACTTCCTGCCGCTCAAAAGCACATTGCTGAATTTTACTCGTCCCAGGACATCCTGTTTTGTGGCTGGATGCGTCACTCGAGCTTGTGGTGGTACAGTTGCGTCTGTGTGCTGCTACACAAGTACAGATTTCTGAGAAGTTTGAAGGGGGTAAATGCTTCGCTCGCCGCGTTACACAATAACAACTGCGTCTTACTGCTTTGTTTCACTGTTTCTTAACATCGTTCTGTTACACGGAAAAATACGTTGCACAATAATTTTCACAACTTTTGACAAACCCGCCCAAAATAAAAGAAATAAAAAATATAAATGCCCCCTACTGTTAAAAATAAAAACACCCAAAAATGACCCGCTACAATTAGTAAAAATAATTCCAAGTCAGTAGTGATATATTTATAATTAGTTAATCAACGGACACGTCATGGACAACAAAACTATGAATATAGTCAACATTACACTCGCAGCTTAATTTGTTCAACAACAACAACAGGCTCGAATGTGAAATGACTGTGTGTGTTAAAAAAAAAAACAACAGATGTAAATTCTCCATAATGAATAGGAGAGACAATATTAATAAAAAAATATACCAAAACTGTTTAAGTAATATAGCATTTAATTACTTACAACCAATTACAAATATTTAGCTCAATTCTTCCATCCCACTAATGTTTCCTTCACTGTTATTATAACTCAAATCGTCTTCACTGCTACTATCCCGTTATTTATTAATTTTGAAAAGAACTTTTACACTATACACTCTTTGGTCTGAGCTCACGTAATCTTTTCAATTTTCATGACATGGTCACATCTTCATTTGCAATCTATGAAAGAAATACACTAAAATTCCTTTTTTTGCTAAGTTTCTAACACTGTCGATGCAAAATGCATGTTTTTTTTTTTAGCATGCTTCTTCACGATTGCCTAAATCAGTTCTAGGATTAAGATCAGTAACTCAGGATGATAGAGTGGAAGTCGTAAAATATAATGTCCATGGTTTGTCAAAACAGTGGTTATTATAAAATTTCTGTACGTTGGTTTACTTTAGTGAATAGAGCTCAGGTTAAGATAAATTGACTAAAGAAATCCCATAATTCTCTAACCAGTTAATCGTGTTTTTCTTTTTGTTAATGATGTTGCAGGTGGATTTATTTATTAATTTAAATTTTCATCCACATTTGTGGATATAAATGTGCCAAAAGCAATAGGAAACTTTTAATAGAATAAAACATTAGAAAGTTAAGAGAAAATATATATGAAAATTACTGCAATTCAGAGAATGTCGTCTATCCACGTTTTTTTACTGACGTTGAATTCACTTTCGTCTGTGTATAGTATGGGCTGCCGTTATTCTCTGAATTGCCATAATTTTCTTATATATTTTCTTTTAATTTTCTAATTTGTTATGCTATTAAAAGTTTCCTATTGCTTTTGGCACGTTTTCATCGAAATCGTATTTGACGAATAATGTGGTTCAGACTAGATGTAATACCATTATAATTAATTCATCTCCTAAAATTGTTTAAATTACTTTGAATGTTGGTGTTTCCCCTTCTATGAATTGATATTCGTAAATAATTAATAGAATAGCACACTTGTCAAAATTGTCTAAATCAGTTTGTATTTCTTTTGTTGAGCATTTTTTATGGGAAGTACTGAAAGATTTTATGTCAGCCGTATACGCGGATGCTTCTTTAATAATTATAAAAACACTACTTAGAGACACACCGCATGCCTGAGCTACCCTTTCCTATGACTTTCTTTCTGATATTCCCTTATCTTCTGATTTAATAAACTTGTACACGTTATACATTATTTTCTGACTCTAACTATGTATGACTTTTCTTTGCACTGAAGTTGACAGGCCACCCAGATTGATCCAGTTCACTCTCCAAAACTGGAAAATATAGCAATATAGGCTACTAAACGATACGCTTTTGATGAAAACTGGTGTTTTTTTAAAAGAACGAAGACAATTACATATCATGCGCTGTTGACAAAAGAACAGTTTATTCACGTCTGGTAAACTTAACTATGCTGAATTTTAGTTTATCATTTAGTAATGGTAAAAATGTTACTTTGTAAGAACATAGTAATTAACATATAAAGAAGATACTATAATTATTATGTTTAATTATTACGTTCTTACTGTTTGTATGTACATATGTTGATAACAAAATTTTTTCCAGATTTTTGGGGGGGTTCTAACTCCTAAAACCCCTCCCTTGTTACGCCACTGCTTATGTGCCAAAACCTAAATTTTACAGTAGAAGAAAAAAATACAGAGGCCTGTTGTATCAAATTTAGAATAATTGCTGTTGGCGTTTTGTTTATGAATACAGGAGTTTTAAAACAAATCAGCAGTAGACTTTTATTAGGAAATTGATTGTTTTAAATGTAATTGCCAGGATGCTGAAAATAATGATGAGCGTGGACTGTATTTTAATACATTTATTAATGTTTCATTACAATTTAATTTGAATGGTAAGGTTGGCTACGTCTGAAAAGCATTTGCGTTTTGAAAAACCTACGTCGGGTAAAATGTTACATGATGAATTGAGGCGCGAGTATGCGGCACACCAAGCTACAGTAATGAGTACTGTAGGGCCTAAGGCCTACATAAATTTGTCTCGACGACAAGATAAAAATGAAAAGATGACAGGACGAAGCAGAGACGCTTTATGTCCGCTGCCCACCGACGCATGTTGCACTGTTATTTTAGCCTGGTCGCGATAAGCGTGATGCAGAGCGTACAGATTAGCCAACCTTTAAATATGAAAATTACCACATTACTGTCCATAGCTGCCCGCAAAAAATCAAAAAGATTTTTTAATACATTTTAATAATTTATTATACGAAAACACAATGTGTGTTCTTAATAATAGATATCAACCTCAATAAATTGTATTGAACATTGAGATTGAAATGTTAGATAACAGTTATAACATTAAACTGTTCAGAGATAAAACCTGAATAACGATGATAACAGTTGAGCAGGCCACAGTTGGCTTACAAACTGATTTATACATGAGTATAAATGCAAGAATTAGCAATGTATTGCTAATATATATTGTATGTGTACAATATAAGACAATATAAAACATGAATAATACAGTTTGACAATGTTTGATGATGAATAATCGGTGACTCATCACATGATGGGCCCGATACAAATTGCAAATATTTTATGCAAGTCATGATGGACAGCTTAAACCAGTGAAGGCCAGTTGACTTACACATAATAGTATTGAGTGTAAAATGAATAGACGAAAATTATTACAAAATTATACATGTAAAAACATAGATTTAGCATGATGCTGTAATATAATAATTAAATGGCGCGTGCTATACCTGACAGTTGCAGGAATGCACAATAAATTGACATGTGAAAACAGATTATACATTGTTGAATGATTGCAAGTACATAAGTGTAATGAAATGTATGTCATAATTGAAAGCATGAATAATAATTGTGCAATACGTGATCGCAAAATACAAATACAAAATATAAAAATATGTGCGTGGCGCATGATTATAGACAGTAGATGCGGGTAAAACAATGTGTTTTACATAGATACAAAGTTATACATAATAAAATACAATAGAAATCAGTTTGGATAATTAAAACTACATGAATACAAGGCACAATAGCATAAGTGACAAGTACAGCAAATGTGTTTATACAAAATGTAATGCATGTGTTGAACAATTGCGAGTAACATATAAATTCATAGAGTAATAAAATGGCACACATATTAACAAAAAATGTGCAAGAAAGATGCATACATGGTTTTTATAGCTGCAGACCATGTGAATATTATATAACAAAATTATTACATAAGAACAATACCACCAATGACATGACACATAACCCATTACCAATATCAAATATAAGTTTGCAAAGGACATAGTATGTCTCACAAAATTATTAATATATAAATACAAGAATAGTAAAGTATACCACCATAACAATATAATAAGTATACATATAATGACATAGTGCATGGTTGTACAATTACAAGTCATATGCGAATTTAGTGTATGAAATACGCAATAATGCAATATTAACATACAAATGTTTGTGATAATGCATATCACCAATTGAAGTCGACCAAATTGTCAGACGATAAAGTAATGAAAGCCAGTGGCCAGGTGAAATATAGCATTGTGCTAAGTAATTATATTGACCTTGTGTCTAAGCCTCGTCCCGCGCTGGCAACAAACAACTTGTGAACTGGTCTGCGAAAGGTGCCAGTAGGCGTGCGAATGTCAACTACTCTAATTAAGTTGTCTGGGCCGGGAAATGTGGCGGTGATTACCCCAAATTTCCATGCTAATGGAGGCAAGTTATCCTCAATCAGCAAAACCAGGTCACCAATGGAAACGTTTTCCTTTGCGAATTTCCATTTGTGACGTTGTTGTAATTGGTGTAAGTAGCGCGAGACCAAGATTTCCAAATGACCTGGACAAACTTCTGGAGAAGTTGCCAACGCCCACGACGAGAGATGGGAACGTGAGATAAGTCAGGATCAGGTATTGCCGTTAATGGTGCGCAAATTAAAAAATGGCCAGGGGTAAGTGGCACTGGATCGTTTACATCCGATGAAACGGCAAATAATGGACGTGAGTTTAGACAGGCCTCTACCTGAGACAAAACCGTAGTAAACTCCTCAAAAGTGAGTATGGACTTGCCGACCACGCGGCGCAAATGATACTTTAAACTCTTTATGCCGCTCTCCCAAAGACCACCAAAATGAGGTGACGAGGGCGAAATAAATGACCATTTAATACCATGAGAGGTCGTAAAGGAATGGATTGATGAGGTGGCCATCCTTATTATGCCAGAGATTGTAAAGGTCATGCAAAACGTTGCGGGCCTTCCTAAAGTTCGTGCCATTATCAGAATATAACTGACTGGGTATGCCCCTACGGGCCATGAAACGACGTAAGGCAGCTGTAATTGTATTGGCCGTAAGGTCGGAAACCAATTCCAAATGAATGGCCGTGGTGGCTAAGCAAATGAACAAAGACACGTAGGATTTTGACAGAGTCCTAGATCTCTGCCCACCATGACGAATCATGAAGGGACCACCATAATCAACTGTGCAGAATAGAAATGGCCGTGAAGGAGTGACCCTAGGAGATGGCAAAATACCAAGCCTTTGAACATGATGTTTGGTGCTAAATCTGAGACACTTGACGCATCTACGAATGATGGAACGAATGACTATCTTGGCGTTAATGATCCACCAACGTTGACGAAGTGAATGATGGACAAGTTGAGCACCAGCGTGGAGTAGACGAATATGCTCGCACTCGATTATAAGGCGAGTGATGTGAGCTGATGGATGCAAGACAATAGGATGCTTATTGTCATAGGGTAGCTGCGACTGCTGTAAGCGTCCGCCGACACGTATGATGCCAAACTTATCAAGAAACGGGTCCAGACAAGACAACTTACTCCTAACAGAGACAGAAGACCCATTACGAAGGCAATTAAGCTCAGCAGCGAAGTGGATGGACTGGGATTGCTTTATGAAGAAATTAAGAGTAGAATGAATTTTGGCGGGGGTAAGAACACCCGAGATTTTCTCAGCCCTAGAGGGTCTAGTGTTTTTGATGAATCGAAAGCAATAAGCGTATACGCGAGTCAGACGGTGCAATGAAGAAAATTCCTTTGAAAGATCAATAGATAAGGTAGAAATTAGAGAAAGTTTGGGGGTTTGTTTCTCCTCCGCAGAGCATTCAGGAGACGACAGATTAGAAGGTAAGAAAGGTGAAAAAAGATTGAGCTCAGAAGATTGAGACAGGCAAGCGGGACCATGCCACCAAAGCGAACAATCGCGCAAAACGTCGGGGTGACATCCCCTAGAAATAATATCAGCAGGATTATGTTGCGAATTGATATGATGCCATGTGTAGGTTTCAGTGAGACACTGAATCTCGGCAACATGATTAGCGACGTAGGTCTTCCACCTAGAAGACGGCATGAATCCAGTAAAGGGATACCATGGAGTCAGAGTACAGGTGAACGCTATTGATAAAGGAGTGAAGAGCAGGGGTGACTTTGAATAAAAGTCGCGATAACAACAAGCAAGCACAGAGTTCAATGCGGGGTAATGACACCTGTCGTAGTGGAGCCACGCGAGATTTGGAACACAAAAGGTGACAAGAGGCCGATGAATCTTGATAAATGACTCTAACGTAAACACAACACCCATAGCCCTTTTCAGAAGCATCCGCAAACCCATGTAATTCAACTATCCTTGCCTTGGACTTGCTGCGAATAGAGCGTGGGAAAATAATTTTACCAATTAGATATAACTTATCGCATAATGAACGCCAATGCAAATATAATTGCCCAGAAATAGGCTCATCCCAACCAAGATTGCACAGCCACAGTTGCTGCATAAACTGTTTATAAAGAAAAACAATTAGACCGACGAGTCCGAGTGGGTCGTAGATACCCGCGATAATCGACAGGATTTTCCTCTTAGAGATGCTTGACTCAACTGGAAATGACTTGATGTCAAACAAACATGAATCTGTAGAGTTATTCCAAAGAATGCCCAACGTACGCACATTGCCTTGTTTGTTTAATGGGAGTGATAAGTTATTATGATCTGCAACCACATTGGGTTCATTTGATGCCCATTTATGCAGAGTAAGGCCATATTGACTCAACAACGTACCAAAGTCAGAATTCAACTTGGTCAGATTAGAAATGGTGTCTGCACCGGTTAACAAATCATCGACATAGAAATCATTAATTATAGCTGAAGCAGCGTCAGGAAAAGAAGCTTCATGATCCTTACCAATCTGAATAAGGCAACGAGTGGCCAAAAACGAGGCACTAGCAGTACCGTATGTTACAGTTCGCAGTACAAAGTGTTTAAACTGTTCAAGGGGAGAATTACGCCACAGAATATGTTGATAATGACAATCCTTATCAGACACTAGAATTTGTCGATACATCTTCTCGATGTCGGCGATCAGAACATAGTTGTGCATGCGAAATCGCAAGAGAATAGAAAAAAGATCTTGTTGGACATTTGGGCCTACCAACAAAATATCATTGAGAGAAAGACCACTGGTAGTTTTGGCCGAGCCATCAAAAACGACGCAAAGTTTTGTCGTGGAACTAGAATGTTTAAAAACGGCATGGTGAGGCAAATAGTAGGTATTTGAAACCCTGGAATTGACAGAACAATCGTCGACAAGCGCCATGTGGCCAAGATCCCTATATTCTTGAATAAAGTTTGCGTATTCACGCGCAAGCTCAGAATCACGCATGAACCGGCGTTCTAAACTTAAGAATCTCGCTTCAGCGGTAGCATAGGACTCACCCAACTGGGGATTGTCAGACTTGAATGGTAAAGAGACAACGAACCTACCCTCATCATTTCAATGAGTGGACTTAACAAAATGTTCCTCACAGACTGAATCATTACTAATGGGTGCATTATCAGGGATGGTTTCGGTCTCCCAAAATTTCTCAAGAGACGCTAAAATTTGACTGTCGTTGTTCCTTGCCAAGAACGAAACAGCAGGACCCTTAGAACGGCAATGTTTGGGCAGATTGCCTGCTAGAATGTAGCTTAACTTTGTTTCTTGTATAATAGGAAAGTTAGGACCACGTACATATTTGTTAGCTAAAATCAAGTCTAAATAAAATTGCGCTCCTAAAAGTATATCTATGTCAGCTGATACGTTGAAATGTGGGTCAGCGAGGAAAACGTTATCTGGGATATTAAAATGATTTATGTCGAAAGATTGTGCTGGCAGTTTATGAGTCAATGCAGATAAGACTGCACACGTAGCGTCAAAGCTGAACCTTTGATAGTGAGAAATAATATGAATAGATGCCAAATTAGTGGCACAACATGTCGCATTATAAATACCTGTAATCGGTATATTAGATTTAGTCAAGTTAAGTTGCAATTTTTAGCAAATGATTCCATACAAAAGTTCACTTGTGACCCAGCATCTAATAAAATTCTTGCAAGCTGTCTGTTACCAGCCCGGTCGATGACGAACACGAGTGCGGTCGACAAAAGAACGTTGTTTGCTGACTGGAGCTTAAATGAACAATAATTGCTACTGTTGGCAGAACCTTGTTTTGACACATTATTTATGTGCAGCAATGTATGGTGTCGTTTTGAACAGATCTTACATGATTGTTTGACCTTACAATTAGATGAAAAATGATCTGGTCTTAAACAATTAGTACAGCATTTATGCTTTAATATAAATGCCCTCGTTCTGATATGCTTAATTCACGAAATTTGTCACACATATAAATTGGGTGACTGGCCTTGCAGCATGGGCATAAATAATTATTTGAAGTTGAATGATAACTCTTAAATGCAGTGCTGTCAGCAGAGTTTCGTAATTTATGTTTTTCAGACTTATTATTAAACCTTAAAGTCGGCTTGTTGAGCTGCTGTCCAGCATCTATCGGTAATGTATTCTCTAATAATTGTCTACGTGCGTTTAAAAACTGTGTAAAGCTTTGAAAGTTAGGAAGATTATCGGGATCTATAGACTCCTTCCATAATTTAAACGTGGAATGGTCAAGTTTTGCTGACAATAGTTGTACAGTAATGAGTTCAAATGAATCCACTGACAGTTGCATAGCTGCCAGCGAATTGACTGAAGACGTTATTGTATTTATGAATTCTGCCAAGCTTTGTACAGAGTCTTTGATTGACGACTTTACTTCTAGCAAATTTTGAATATAATATTTCGCTAATATGAATTTGTTATCACATCTAGCGGACAGCAAACTCAACACTATTGAATAGTTCTCATTACAAATAGGTAAGGCCTTAATTAGATCTAATGGCTCATTTTTGAGAGATGAATACAAATAATGTAGTTTTTGCACTGAAGTTAGATCAGATCTGGCATGTACCAAGTCCAGAAATATTGAATAAAAGTGCTGCCATTCTAAAATGTTGCCTGTGAAGCAGTGTAAACTTATAGGTAGTAATTGCACATTGCTAGTTAATACTTGAGATCCAGTCTGAACATTGAAAGTTTCTATTAATTGCAAGATGTTAGCTTCGGTTGAGTATAAAAGTTCTTCAACCTCAATTCTGTCTTCTTGAGCAGCGTTTATGTCCTTCGAAATTAGTTCAATTTCAGACTGTACCTCATCATATTTTGTTGCTAAACTCTTTAGACTTTCCAATCTAACCGTTAAAAAATGTTTAGTGTTACTGTTTTTATCAAAATTAATTATAGCAGAATTGATTCGCACTATGGCAGACTTTAAGCCGCCTCTCTTTCTGACCAACACTTTGAGGCCTTCTTCCGCCATTCTACGCACCTGTTAGTGATGTCGTTGACGTCGTACCTTGTGTGAGATGTCCTGGAGCATCGAGGCCGTGGAATAGATGGCAGATACACACGGACTGGATAGATGACTGCTCAATCTGGCGTGTAGACGTTAACACATGGATGATCTTGTAGTGGTGTTGTCACGAGGCTCAATGGCGACGAAAGAAATGCTGACTAACTCCCGACACGGTCGGATCAGCGAACATGCTGAATCGCCCGTGATGGCCAGAAATTGAGGTGGAAAAAATGATGAAAGCCGCTCTGGTATAAGTTGAAGGAAAGTAAAATGATGAATCCAGGCACGGAGCGACCAAAAAAATGTTAGGAAGTTGATTGTTTTAAATGTAATTGCCAGGATGCTGAAAATGATGATGAGCGCAGACTGTATTTTAATATATTTATTAATGTTTCATTACAATTTAATTTGAATGGTAAGGTTGGCTACGTCTGAAAAGCATTTGCGTTTTGAAAAACCCACGTCGGGTAAAATGTTACATGATGAATTGAGGCGCGAGTACGCAGCACACCAAGCTACAGTAATGAGTACTGTAGGGCCTAAGGCCTACATAAATTTGTCTCGACGACAAGATAAAAATGAAAAGATGACAGGACGAAGCAGAGACGCTTTATGTCCGCTGCCCACCGACGCATGTTGCACTGTTATTTTAGCCTGGTCGCGATAAGCGTGATGCAGAGCGTACAGATTAGCCAACCTTTAAATATGAAAATTACCACATTACTGTCCAACTTTAAAGGGTAAATACAAAACTAGTCACATGGAGTGAAGACACCACACATTACTTCTGCACAGCAAGTCTTACATTTCAATGACACCAACAAGTTAAAACCAGCAACGTTGTCGGAAGTCAGATTAGCGATTTTCCGAACAACAACATACGCACAAAGCGCGAGTTTAACGAAAAAATGTAAAATTTATACATACGGATGTACAATTACAGGGTTTTGAAAAGAGCCCAAATGGGAGGCAGTGTGAAAAAAATTATTCTTGAAAAAATGTGTATTTTTTCTTAATAAATTCTAAAATCAAAGTATGAAAGTCAGGGTATAAGCCACACATTTCTATATATACTCTTATGAAAATTAAGTATACTCCACGATTTCAAGGAGATGCCAAAATGGAGGCATTTTGAAAGGACGTCTAAATGATAGCGGGATGTAAATATATATGTATATTGTTAAAAAGCTTTGTTTGTTTTTATTAGTGTTTTATTTTTTGAATTTAATTGTTTAAATTTTGCGAACGTTATGAAGTCTCGTTCGGTGTGATTTAAGCGTCGAGTAGCCTGTGTGCCTTACCTGTCCCTTCTCGCTCTTTTGTACTTCCCGATAGGCGCCAAATTGTTTTGCTAGAAAACAATTAAAAGTTTTTTCCTGGGTTGTTTTACAGTATGGTATTGTCGATTCGAATTGTTTGCCAACTGGCATGAACTCGAATCTCGTTGAGTGGGGGAAACGTGTTACCAACGTGAAATAATGTTGGTTAGTTTGACTCACTGCTACAAAACAAAACATACATAATATTTTTCTGTAAATAATTACTGGACAGTTGTTAATGACACACACCTTTTTATTTGGCTCAGAACTGTTAATCCTTGTTAACGCTTATACAACAATTGTATTTAATATAATAATTTTAGCCTCGGCAATAAATAGTCATTCACTCAGCGGATGGCTGGGTTGGCAATACAATGTTTTCTTTCGCCACAAGACGGCGTTGATTATTATTTACACAATAAATTTACCAAATGAGTCCTTTTAAGTACGACAAAGAAGTTTTAAAACAAGATAACAAATTACAATATATCACTTTATAATCGTGAGCATAAAATTGAATAAGGTTTACTTTAAATTCAATGTTGTGGTGTTAAAGTGTGTGACGGTGTCATTTGTGTAATACATAGGTTATAATCAGTTATTCAGTGTTCATAATTTACGTTTTATTCATCAATCCTTGAAAAAATAATACTTTCACTCAGCGGATGGCTGGGTTGGCAATACAATGTTTTCTTTCGCCACAAGATGGCGTTGATTATTATTTACACAATAAATTTGCCAAATGAGTCCTTTTAAGTACGACAAAGAAGTTTTAAAACAAGATAACAAATTACAATATATCACTTTATAATCGTGAGCATTAAAATTGAATAAGGTTTACTTTAAATTCAATGTTGTGGTGTTAAAGTGTGTGACGGTGTCATTTGTGTAATACATAGGTTATAATCAGTTATTCAGTGTTCATAAATTACGTTTTATTCATCAATCCTTGAAAAAATAATACCTTCAGTGATAGTGAGAGTTTACAGCTTAGTGAGAAATTTGAAAGAGAATTTATTTTAAGAAGTTCAATTAATTCAGCAATACTTATCGTTAGTTGATAGGAAGTGTATTGTCAATAGTTAATGTAGTCGATGTCGATTCTTCTTTCTTCAAATCTTGGGCTTCAGGTACGTCTTGCGTCTTCTTCTTGTTAATTTCCTTATTTTCTATACCTCTGGATTAAATTAAGCTGGTCCTTGGTCTGGGTTGAATGTATCATCCTCTCATCAGTTGGTATGGCCCTTCTCTTCATATAATATGGGCACTTTTAATGTTTTATAATAAAATTTTGGGCCCTTCACGGCGTGGCGTCTCTTCATGTAAGCGTCACTATAGATTCTCCCGTTCCTAACTGAAAATTGTCAATATTCTGCTGTTGTCATGGTAACTCAAAAATTCTGATTGGTTAAAATTGGCTTAAGACCATTGTTAGGAGATTTGAATTTTTATTTAAAATGGTTACAGATCTTGTAAATGCAATTAATCTTCGGTATTCAAATTTGAGTATTAAATATCATCACCACTGTTCGTATTTTGGTTCATGGAATAATTTAACATCCAACAAGATTGGGTTTACTGATGTATTAACATTTTGACAGTTATGTTGATATTGTTTAATTACACTGTTTTCTTAATTTACATGATTACTGTAATATTTCTTTCTTAACATGATTGCCTAATCGTCTTTTATTGTTTACTTGCATTAGTTTTGTTAATGTTATTGTTTAATTCTCAAAATTGAAGTTTTTTGTAGTTTTACAGTTAGGCATTTGCCTAGGCCTAAACAGCAATTGGCTATTTTTCTTAAATTACAGAGATTACATTTTATTTTCCCCTTGATGGGTTCTGATTGGTTTAATACATGATTTGTACATTTGTCCTATGGTTTTATGTGTCTGTTCTATTGTAATTGTATGTGATTTTACTGGTTCCATATTCTGGCTTGTCTATTGTCATAACTGCCTTTTAGTATCCTTGTATTTGTGTGTGTTTATTTTGTTTCTTGTTTACTGTTTTTGTTTGTTTTTAATTATTATTTCTTATTCTTTATTATTTAACATATAACATTTAATCTTATGGTATAATAATTCCCACAGACATAACTCTATTCATTAAACATAATTATTTGCTTGTCATTACTCACAATGTTCAATTTCTTCATCTCCTCATACTCTTTGGTGAGTAATAATTATTACATAGTATAAAAACAAACATATAAACGTTAATTAAATATTTAAACATAATGATAATTCCTTATTACTAATTCTATATGACATTAGGTCATTAACATGATACTCTAATAACATTTTACTATATTTTTATTAAAATCTTTTAATGATTATATTATTATTAAATGTCTTTCCCCTGTCATTTTGGGTTAATAATATTTGATTTTATATCTCTGTATTTTAGAAGTTCCCTATACTGTGTATTATCACACTAATAGTCAATTTTTTTTAAACACATAGGTAATACCATAAATTGCCACTTAGAATACTAATTGTTCAAGATTTATTATATGATATGTAGTCACTACTACTGCTATCTTAATTCTATTGAGTATTAATCTACTACACTTTAGTTTAGTTTGTGATGTATCGTTTTTAATGATAAATTAAATTGCATTGAATTTAAAGTTATTGTCCATTTTATTTACTGAATTCTTCGGGCGCCATCTTGTTTTTATTAAATACAAGAAACATAATAAAAAAAAAAATATACACGGGTTCTTTTCGACGAACCCAGGAGAACAGAACATGGTTATTCGAAATAAAGAAAACTTTACTTTGTTTTCCCTTAATAGATTTTTATTGACATTTTATTACTGCTAACACACTATCTCCTGACATCTCTACTATCAATTCAGATTAATGAAATTTATTTAGTATATAATGGTAATTGAAACATAGTATATAAATTGCAACTATACTTCTATAAAATTAAACATGACTAACATATACATTATGACCTAACAACACAAACCAGCCTTCTTAATTTATTTAGTTTCACTCACTCATGTACTCCCCACACACACACAATGAATTTATACCCCGTGAGATCTCATAGCTTTGAAATAAAAAAAAAATGTTAAATATTTTCATATTGAAATTTTAAATGACATTTTGATTAACTGGAAATTTTAAAAGTTTGTTTTATTTGGGTTCTGATGTACTACTTATCTGCCAAACGACGTCATTTCGCTCCACCCGCACTGCATCGATTGTTTTTAAACTTTCACTTCCTATTTCCGAACTGTTATTATAGATAAACTGTTAATCACATTTTTGTTATTAATTTCCGCTGTTAACTCATATTTAACTATTTTATTCACATTTTGTAAGGAATTGCGGGCCCGCACTTACGTTTCGAAACTTTTATACAGATGTTGCTCGCGCGAGCATTGAATTTAGACTGAGAACGAACTACTTGCGCTAATTTGTGAAGCGGCGGTTGTTTGCCCAACTCTTATTGGTTTACAGTTTGTATTCGTTCGCCAGTGGACTGTTTTTGGCTTGTTGAGGTGACACACATCGTTATATAAGTTGATGACGCAACACATCGCCTGACACGGTTATGTAATTTGTTGACAGATTTTGTTACATAACGTGTTTACGTTTTTCGTTTTCGTCATTGTCCTTGAATTGCCCTTGGCACAGTTTGCCGGTTATTAAAACTGTTTATATGAATATTGTCTAATAACTTTGTCTTCAACGCCTCAAGCAGTGTTGCCATTGTTGGGATCGCTTCCACATAACAAATTTACCTCTCGGTCATAAAATTTTTCTAGCCCTCAACAAGTTAATTATTATTTATGAAAAAATACAAATTATGTTATTTATTATCAATTAAATATAAACTTCTTTACATTGTCTCAGGTAGGCCCCAAAATGCCCCGCTACAATATACTGGTGTTCACTTATAATTGCTTTTGATTGCCACAGTCCTTTCTGTGTTTGGCAATTATTAGCCTTCACTCACTTTTTATGCACTCTTAAAACTTTTTCCACTGATATATCAGTGTTTATCACACTGAACAGTGGTTCTATTTACTTTGGGTATTTTAATACTAACACCTTGCACTCTGTATTTGGTTTAAGTGTTACTGGTGGATATTGCTTACTAAAATTCTCTTTCTCATTTTTTTTTTTTAAATGTTCATTATTATTCTAATTCACTATCTCTCACTCTACTAGGTTTGATTATACAGTTAATAAGTTTGTGTCGTGCTAGTTTGATTTGTCATAGTTATCTCTATTCATTTGGGTTAATGTACCCTTCTAAAACCTAAGTCATTAGAATTTAACACTTCTTATTTTACATTGTTTGCCTGTGTTTACAATCATCATCATTATATACAGTTATTATTTATTGGTCTCTTTTCACTTGGTCTATCACTGGTATTGTGCACTTTCACTGTCTTTATTTCATTTGTTATAATTTATATGTCCCTTCCGTGGTGTTGGGGCTGGTTCTACTTATTCACTTCCATGTTAATTATTTATACATCCTAATGTTAGTGTTGGCTGGTTCTACTTATTCACTTACAATGTGTTATCATTTATATATTCTTTCCTTGGTTTTGGGGCTGGTTCTACTTTCTCACTTCCATGTTAATTATTTATACATCCTTATGTTAGTGTTGGCTGGTTCTACTTATTCACTTACAATGTGGTATCATTTATATATTCTTTCCTTGGTTTTGGGGCTGGTCCTACCTTCTCACTTACCATCTATTGGGTCATTGTGGTTAAATCGCCATGTATCATTGTTTTCAACCTTCCTTGTTGTTTGTTGTTGTTTTACTTTGTTGCTTGTTACTTTTTTCTTGTTAGAGGTTACTTTCATGATTGCTTTCATATGTTTGATCGTATTATTCTTTTTTAATCACCCATTCTTTAATCTCTGACTCATCCCTTTTTATCATAGTGTTAAGTATTTAAATAATTTATTTTTGTCATGTTTCTTCATTATTGTTTGTTGAAGATATGTACCATTACAATAATATATATATAAACATTATTTGAGTGTAAGCATGCTATACTTTATGTTGAAATCTGACTATATTTTTAGGATGCAGGTTCACAGCAGATAGGATTTCTGTTAGGAAGTTGTGGTATACAGGTTGCCCTAACATCAGAGGCATGCCTGAAAGGATTACCTAAGACTGCTGCTGGTGAAGTTGTTGCATTTAAAGGTTGGCCAAAGCTTCACTGGTTTGTGACTGAACATCTAGCAAAAACGCCAAAAGACTGGCTCCCAACACCTCGCCTTACTGATGACACACCAGCCTATATCGAAGTAAGTTTAACCTCTTGAAAAAAATTAAAATAAATAAGATGAAGTACTTATTTTGTCGACTTACCTTTTTTGTACATATTTATTAATTTATATGTCTGGACATAAACACTTGTAACCGTCCGCTCCATTCGGACACCATCTTATTTTGTTGCCCACCACAAATGAAAAATGTTACTCACCAGGGTTCTTTTCAGCGAACAGGAGAACGGAATTGGTTATTCAAGAAAGTACAACTGTATTACCATCATACTATGGTTACACCTATTTTTTAATTCATTTTTATACTACAAAAGAAAACATAAAAATATAGCCATTAACATCATTTCAAACATTACGTAAACACATATTCCCCCTCCCTTTATTCCTTCTGCTACGATTTTTTAGATAGACCATAATAACATTTATTATGCATGAGTTTTTTTTTTACCCTTAGAATAGAACTAGAAACAATTTAAAACATAAAATCAATCCCATACAACACAAACCAGCGCTTCATGGTTTAATATTTATATATCTTGACACACACACATACCCATTCCCACATGCTACATATTTAAGATTTTCCCCTTGAGCTCATTTTAATTTTGACTGGTTGTAATTCATTGTTTTTAAATTTCTTCTTTTATTCTCTTTTCATAATTTATGAATATAATATAATTTATTCTCTTATCTGCAGTTGCATCCCTAAAAATCAGTCCAGCCTCCGAAAGTTTTTTTTTTTCTGTCATCACTCCGCACATTTTGTTCTTTTGCCGTATTTCTCGCCGGATTACTCGAAACTGTCACTTCATGACTGTTAAAAGTATTAATTTGAATTAAAATCACATTTTCTTTATACGGGCCCGCATTTTCGTTCCGGAACTTTTCTTCACAACCGGCCGGTTCAAAGGTGTTATTTCAACTGGGGTTAATTGTACAGCATTGAGTTCTTTGTTTCCATCACATGTTCGGGTCTGGAATGTTTTGTACGTGTCTTTCACGGTGGAAACGTCATCCTACACGTGCGCGCGTACGCATGAATACGCACCCTTTCTGATGACTTGCATTTTTGTACCTCACCGTACCAGTCATGGAGCTATAGTCGGTGACCAAAAATATAATCTTGTTAAATAAAAAATGAAAAGCTTCAAATTACAAACCCTCATCAGTTTGTACCGTTACAATACCCCCTCAATGAGAGGTTTTATGCCGAAGCATAAAAACTCTCATTGACACTCATACTTCCTAAAGGGATCAGCCAGGATATGTCGCCACAACCCCCTTACGTTTTATTTAAAATCATGGTTAACTTACCCCCTGGTCCAGTGACTGTGGCCGCACCTGAATGACCTTACTGGACTTCCCTTTCAAGATACCAACACCGCAAGGCCAGACAGGCACTTGACGCCCCTGCTCTGACGCGCAGGCCAGCACAGGACCGCCGCCACAGCATCACCCGACACTGAAACAACAAATCAAAATATCAAATAGTGGCCTTGTTTAAATACCATATCCCTAACTGATCTGGTTCCCCTTAGCTGTGCTGGTTTGCATTAAGAAGCACTGGTTTTTTCCTTAACTTCTAACACATGTATATGGATACATACTCAACATGATATAAAACATTTAAATTTCAAATATTTAAATTCATTATCAAAAATCTCTTAAACATCTCAATTTACCATTGTTAACGCAAATGACTACTGCTATCATTAACTAATACAGAACATATTTAATAAAAAATACAAAGTTATTTGATATAACAGATACATGAATAATCAAAACAACCTCCTTCAATACTTCACTGTTATCTCATCATTACAATAATCATCAATTTTATTTTATTTCTTTTTCAATAAGAACTTATTTATTAACAATTTAAAAACCTTCTTCCACACATACTATGGCCCCCCCTGGACTGTAGCGCCCAGTTGCCTCCACAACAACTGACGTTTTTTAGGGTGTAGACGCTGCCTACACCGTTCTTGCTTCAGCGTTACAAAACATTCGGCATTACTGATGTCGAGGACATCAGTAATCCTACTACAAATTAGTCATATGCCCTTAATACGGCACTATCACCCCCTTCGGTGATAGCCGCTGTTCCATAGTTCTGGTGATTCCCCTGATTTACCCTCCTGTTAATTTCTAAATTCACCTCTTACAACGATAACAAGCTATGGCCAGACTTAGGCAGCGCATAATGTAATGTGCCCTGACCATAGCCAGTCAAAGCTGAGCCAATTCCACGGTCAGGGTTTGGTGAGGCTGTGACCGCCTGAAAATGGGGAATCACTTTTAAAATATATATAACACATGTTTAGGATTCTTACACACTTACATAATACATAATACAACATAATAAAACATAGTACACTCATAATTAACATTGCGATTATTACATTAAAATAAACAATTCAAATTTAAGTTTGACCAAAATTTACACACCTTACAACTTTACTTTAGTTTCAAATTCTATTAACTCTTTCACTTGTTACATTTATTATTACATTTCAACTATGAATTTCTATTAAGGATTTTCATCATCAGTTGGTTCGGGTGACTCTCAGTCATTAATAATGATTTGATTTATTGAATGGGCATTAAATAACCTTACCCACCTTCTTCCTTCTAACGACTACTAATGGACTTGCATAGGGTGACACCGATCTCTCCATAATATTTACCTCCACTAATTTCTCTAACTCCACTTAAATTATTCTCCTCTTCTAACAAAGCACCTGATACCCTTTTTGTTAATAGGCTGTGTGTTCCCGCACTACCAGCTCATTCCCTTATCAGTTCCTGGCCCTTCCAGGTAACCCCCAGCCCTCTTTAAATCTTTCACCTCCTGCCACAACGTCTTGCGTTGAGGACTCCTTACCACACCACCCTCACTACAAAATTTATGTACCCTGCTCTCACCTATTTACTCTCCATTTACATCACTCTCACTTTCTCTACATACATGCACTCTCGCTACTGTGTCCCTCCTATTGACCCGTTTCTGCATTACTTTTATTCCCAAAAATTCTTATTTCGTCTAATACCCATTTAAAATTAACTTTGACTGACTCAAATGCCTTATTGAAATAATTATCACCCAAACTCCATCTTTTACCACCTTTTACATTAATATGCTCATTGAAAATTACACTAGAAAATTCATAATTACCTCACCTTAATTTAATCACCTAATTTAAAACCTTTTAAATTCCTGTATAATTTATTATTACACCATTTTACTTTACTTCAATCTCATTATAAACTTCATACTTACATTACATCACTCAGTTGAATAAAAACATGATTACTGTCATAGACTCAAAATTATAAACATTCATTGCAACCAATATAACGTACATAACCCTATGTAATTTCTGATACATCATAACAACCATATGACTCAACAACTAAACACATTCTACCTTTACTCATTTACTATTTATTATCAAGTTCAAATCTCAGAAAAATCATTTAAATTCATTATCAAAATTCATTTATACAACATTAATTAATTAATTAATCTCCAATTATTTAATTCAATCTGTTTCTTAAGACACACAGTGACTTGAATCATCTTACTCCAAAACAATTACAATTCAGTTATTTGCATGATAAACTTCATCATGATTTATTTAGCCTGATTAACTATTATTATTATCATTATTATACAATCAATTCACCTTGCATACCCACATTGTTTACTTAAAATACATAGTACAACATAACCTACTACACCAACACAATTAACCTCACTACAAATTTATCTACAATTTCTTCGTCATATCATATTGTTGTTTACCACACCTCATTACATAATTTAGCCAAGTCATCACCATAAACTAAAATAATTAAATGTTCATTCACTATTTCTAACCACCATCATCGAATAGTAATCTGATCTTACGTTTACACAATTCATTTACAATTAAAGACATATTGCTATTATAATTATAATAATCAGCGTCATCAATTTTCTCCATTGTATCAATATAGTAGTTACAAACCTTATTGCATAGTATTAATTCAAAATTCCTGTCAACATTTGGTATGGTCAGTTCCCCCTTAGTATTATTCGTTATTCCCATTTAAGTTATATTATCATATTCATCTACTATATCAATTACATCGGAAGGTAAGTGTTCATCATCTACAGTTGTATCATCAAAATAATCAACATTTACTGCACAAGGTAAGTCTACAATATTACTAACTCTCTCTCTCTACTTATTATCTCTATCAACTCTCCATAACCTCTATTTAACTTAAACATCTCTATAATTCTCTCTCTCTTAAAATACTTCTCATAACACCATTTCCTTTTGTCTCTTATCACTCCATGCAAAGGGTACTACTACGTAAAAACACTTCCTGGCTCTACCAGGTTTAACCCTAAAACTCAGATGACAATTATTCGTAGAACGTACATCTACCAAATACATTCGTGAAGACCTGTCTTCACCCCCAACAACACCATGGGAAAAATTTACCCTCTGCAACCCCTCTACCTATAAACTTTCTTTCCACTCTCTATCTAAATCATCAATACTCTCTACCACTCCATTATTAAATTCTACTTCCACTATAACTTCATCAGCACTCTCAATATTCACAACCTTACTCTCTAACACCACATTTTTAATTATATCATCATTTTTCTCACCCCTACTTACCTTATCGTCTTTATTTTCGTTTAATTTATCGGTCTCTTCACCACTTTCTACCCCCACTATACTCATAATTATAATTAACATCCTTACTACCACTTACCTTATTATATTTATCATTTACTACCCCCTCCTTTCTCTTTATACTTCCGTTTACTTCGTCTTGTACTTGTTTCACAATAATGCTAAAATGTTCACTAACTTCTTCTAAACTTTTATTGATATAGACATTTTGTTGTTTTATCTCATTTCTAATCTCATTCAACTTTTCACTAAAATTATTCTTTACCTCATTATTTTGTTCATTTAATTTATTATTCATTTTAGTGTTTACTTCATCAAATTTATCATTTAAATTACTATTTATTTCATTATTTTGCTCTTTCAACTTATCATTAAAATTACTCTTTATCTCCTTAATTTCACTCGTTTGATCATTAATATCCCTTGATATTGTTCGTAACATACTCATTATATCATTATCAAATTGATTGTTACATTTTGTTGAGGTTGGAGTTGATTGAGTACTTGAGTCATCTATAGCTGATTCAGTTAGGCTGAATTCTTTGGACCAATTAACTGGAGTTTAATGAACCCCTGGTTCACCCACACCAGCCGACACGCTCATTCCAACCTCAATCTCGTTAGTATCCATTTTTTAAATTGTATAAATTTGTCAAAATGATTACTATACACTCTATATATAACTACCACATAACAAAATATTTAAATTAACCTCCTTTACGTTACCACAACAACATCATACGTACATTTATGTATACTTTATTTTGTTACCTTAAACACCCATTCTGTTCTCCCAAGTAGGCCTGTATTTATATAAACGTCAACTGTTCAAGCGCCAATTGTCGACTTACCTTTTTTTGTACGTATTTATTAATTTATATGTCTGGACATAAACACTTGTAACCGTCCGCTCCATTCGGACACCATCTTATTTTGTTGCCCACCACAAATGAAAATGTTACTCACCAGGATTCTTTTCAGCGAACAGGAGAACAGAATTGGTTATTCAAGAGAGTACAACTGTATTACCATCATACTATGGTTACACCTATTTTTTAATTCATTTTTATACTACAAAAGAAAACATAAAAATATAGCCATTAACATCATTTCAAACTTTACGTAAACACATATTCCCCCTCCCTTTCTTCCTTCTGCTACGATTTTTTAGATAGACCATAATATTTATTATGCATGAGTTTTTTTTTTACCCGTAGAATAGAACTAGAAACAATTTAAAACATAAAATCAATCCCATACAACACAAACCAGCGCTTCATGGTTTAATATTTATATATATTAACACACACACATACCCACTCCCACATGCTACATATTTTAAATTTTCCCCTTGAGCTCATTTTAATTTTGACTGGTTGTAATTCTTTGTTTTTAAATTTCTTCTTTTATTCTCTTTTCATAATTTATGAATATAATATAATTTATTCTCTTATCTGCAGTTGCGTCCCTAAAAATCAGTCCAGCCTCCGTAAGTTTTTTTTTCTTTCATCACTCCGCACATTTCGTTCTTTTGCCATATTTCTCTCCGGATTATTCGAAACTGTCACTTCATGACTGTTAAAAGTATTAATTTGAATTAAAATCACATTTTCTTTATACGGGCCCGCATTTTCGTTCCGGAACTTTTCTTCACAACCGGTCGGTTCAAAGGTGTAATTTCAACTGGGGCGAATTGTACTGCGTTGAGTTCTTTGTTTCCATCACATGTTCAGGTCTGGAATGTTTTGTACGTGTCTTTCACGCTGGGAACGTCGTCCCACACGTGCGTGCTGTAACACCACAAAATGTTACATAACCAAGACACACACCAGAAAGGTAAATTATTACACTAAAGTTATAGAAGTGAATCATTTGTAATGAATGTAGCAAAGAAGAGAAGGGCCAGCAAAGAAGAAAGAAGAGGAAGGATCCCAAGAAGCAGTGATGAATACACTGCATGACACTACAACAAACACAATGACTGACTTTAACTAATGGACATGCAAAGTTCACAATAAGCTGTCAAGCGAACCAGTTCATGACATTAATGTGTAGAGTCATGTAAATAGAAACTAACTAACAAATGACTTGAATAAAAGTAATAACTATAACAGCATTTTGGCTGAAATTAAAAGAACTATGATAAATAAATAACAAAGCCTATGACTACACTAGCTATAGCCACAAGGATATATAAAGACTAGCTTTACAAACCCAGATGTAACATTATTGGATAAAGATAATTATAAAAGGAAGTCTTATGTGTATAAGCAACTTCCTTATTAAACGAAATGTAATTAGTAATAATAATTGAGGAATAAACATGGTGCTATGAATGTATCTAGACCATACATAAACGAATTTATGTCAGTAAGTTAATAGGGAAACAGGACTCCTAGTGAACATTAAATTTACTGAACAATAAATATGATAAATGAGATGTGAAATACCACCACTCAATTATTATTGTATACCTTTAAATTGAGTAGGCCAAGTAAAATGTATTTAGAGAATAAGGAATTTTCATAATAACGTATTATCAAAATTATATTAAGATTTAATATTGTTCAGCTATAAACAGCTTTTAATTGTAATCATATATGTATTATTATTCAAATAATAACGTTCTAAAGAGAACACAGTGTAAATAACAAAATGTAAAAAGATAGGAAATAGTCGCATTGTGCATTATTAGCAGACAACAATAAGAAACCATGTTTCAAAACACTATTTTTATGTATTGTCAGTGAAAGCTAGGTGCGAACCCGCATTATGCCACATCAAAATAAAGAGCAGACAATAAGCTTTAATTTGATAATAATAACCTAGAGATCGGAATTATAGTAAGTGCATAGTGAGTGTTAGCATCAATTTTTTTATCAAAATTAAGAAATTGTCAGTGAATACGGACAACAACGACAGTTAGGCGAAAGATACGCTCCGGTGGCGGTTAACAAAAACAATACGTCATCCTAACGGTTTGTTGTACCAATCAAAAAAGAGTTTACTTAGCGACTTTTGTCCCTAACGGCGATGAAGACAAGGGGTATATAACCAGGGACGCTGAGAAATTCGATTATTCGCTACCTTCATCTCGAGCCATCCAGTTTCCGCTCGACAGTATCTTAAATTTTAATGACTTAATACAATATAATAGTAGTAAATACTTCAAAATTTACCAAAATAAATAACAGTACAGCGATTCATCACACGAAAAGTGCGTCGACAAGTAATAGTGAACTTTTAATTAGTGCGTGTGTTCGGAACGAGCGAAAGCATTTTAACCTGTAAGGTAAACAACCCAGTTTCATTAAGAAGAGGGTATATTTCTCGTTCTAAGTGCGAATAAAGTGCAGTTAGATAGTGATCATTATAATTCGATCACTAAAGTGTTTAATTTTTAATCTATAAGATTAAAAAGAAGCAAGGTAGTACAGTGACCAATTTTATTGTTTATCTGTTTTCACTGATCATAATTATCAACACTCTTGTACTGACGCAAAGACAACCAAACTTTTAATAGCAAACACTGTATCAATTTATTTAGAGGATTAAATAATCCAATGTAAGAATATTTGTGTTAGAGTTAAGTATTATAATATTTGTTAGGATATAAGCATACGAAATGATCGTTAACCTCAAAAATAATTGCGAGTTTTTTTGTTAGAGGCCAAATATGAATTATTACCACAGTAATGTCTATCAAGGCAATTAATAACGTTCTATTTGTATTTTCAAGAACCTACCCGTGAGGTAAACTATAAAATAAAATTAAAATTTGTTAATAATTATAAGAGTTTTATAATGTCTTTAAATTGAGCTAGGCCAGATAGTAGATGGGTAACTTACCATCCAAATTGTATTACTGTAATAATTGTATTTTTCATTTGAGTTCATTTTAAAGGGTATAATAAACCCGTATTGTTATACAGCATAAAATTTGGTTCCAATTATTTCATTTAGATAAGCAATACTCAGCATAGAGTACATTGAGATACTTTTGAGCAGAAATCTTACAGTACTATATCTGAATTATTTTAAATGCCCTAAGCATTTAAACAAGATATAAAGTGAACACATACAATTTTAAAATTTAACAATTTGTTTTTTCGTGGGAACCTTTCATAAAGTAAACCCATGTGGCGCCCACATTACATACAAGGAGTAGTATAACCTTGTTTCTAAAGTATAAGCTGGTTATAGGAGAATCTTGACAGTTTATTCTGGGTAAGTGAACGTCAGAACTTCAAGTACTACTACCAGGTACGTGAAAGTGTTTTTTATGTTAATTTATTTGTCCAAGACAACATTTGACGGTACTTACACTGATGACATTTAACCAAGAAGAGGAGTTCCACTTCAAGATCGACACTACCGTTACATTCATTTACCGACCAGCAATTATTATTTTATCCATAAAAATTATCACATTATAATTACATAAATAATATTTACCAATTATCATAAAAGCAAATTACTGCATACAAAATAGAGACTTCATTAAACATTTTTTGTAACCAGTAACTAAAAGAATTTACACACTTTGTAATAAAAGTTTTATTACAGCGCGTACGCATGAATACGCACCCTTTCTGATGACTTGCATTTTTGTACCTCACCGTACCAGTCACGGAGCTATAGTTGGTGACCAAAAATATACTCTTGTTAAATAAAAAATGAAAAGCTTCAAATTACAGACCCTCATCAGTTTGTACCGTTACAATTTGTACATTTAGTATTAAAACTCTGTGTGTGTGTGTGTGTGTGTGTGTGTGTGTGTGTGTGTGCGCACGTGCGTGTGTGCGTGCTCGCACGCTTACATATATGAACTTTAACTTAATATGTTCACTTGTGTAAATGCAAGTTTCTATATGTTTTGTTATAGTTCTAACATCAGCCAATCATTGCAGCTGATTTCTTTACAAGTAAGATTATATACATATAAAATTATAATTGTTTGAAGTGTGGTATATTGTATTATATTCAGGATAAAACTGTTCAATACAATGCAAAGTTGTGATACAGTACAAAATGTTATGTAAAATGTTCTTAATGTTATAATGACATGCAGTTTTCTTATTACTTCATTGGCATGTAGTAATTTAAATTTTCAAAAATCTGTATTCTCAAAAGTTGATACAATATTTAAAAAACTAGCCTTTTCTCCTTTTATGTAGTGTAATTTCTTGTATGTTCAAATTCTGCACAAGAATTCTTCATTTGCTTTGTTGTGATCAATATAATTTGATGGATTCTGTAGTAGAGCCATGTTTTTAAAAACTGCTAATATATTCATCACATGATCAATCAGTGTCTGTGTTCCAATCTGTTTGGAATTATGTGCCACATGAATAGGAAGTTACGTCTATCTAAGAGGAGAGCACAGAAGATAATAAGTACTGACAAGTTTTAAAAAATTTATTTTTTAAATTTTCCTTAAAATTTAAACACTGTTTAAAAATTACAAATTTGCTGTTTTCCTTTTTAAAAAATTCACTGTCTCCAGGTAAATTGAATCAGTGTTTGCAATAACCAAATGACTTATTGGAAAACAATTCATGCAGTATACATTTGTTGTATCCTCCATTGTGATTAACAGATTTTAGGAAAATGAAAAAAATACTATACTTTATGATGGAATTTGGCCAAGAATTATTAATTAATGGTAGATATGAGATGAATGTAAATATTTTTGTGCTGGAAAAAAAATTTCCATACAAAATATGCTATGTGCTCTAGGTTTCAGCACTCCTAACACAATTTTTTATGTCTTTTTGTATATGTACAAATTATCCCGAATTCACTGTAGGTGACTAGTAATATTGTTCTGTATTCACTTGTCACTTTTAAGAAATTTGTCTGTCAATGCTTATTCTGTCTCGCAGTATACATTGCAATGTTCTGTAAAAGATACTTATCAGTGGACTCCCAGAACTTACCTGAATCTCGTTTCTTTACTAATGATGTTCCTTAAGCAATGCAGGAGTTGGAAATACAATCCCCTTATCATGAAACTTCATCCTGTTTGTCATTGTTTGTTTTTAGATTAAAGAGAATTATAAAGTTAGAAAGTTACGTTCCTGTTAGAATTGTAATTTTATGAATTTTTAATTTCTTTTTTCAGAACATTAAAATCTTGTATTGAACAGTTGTGTGTAGGTATTGAAAATGTTATAATCATTTTTGTATGTGACAAATTTGTTGACATAATCTGTACATCAAATTTTCATTTTGTTGACACTATCTCTTGGAATATAAGTCATTGTTCATGTATTCCAGTATACAACCGACAAAGATGGCTCTGTAATGGGTGTAACAGTAACAAGAGCAGCAATGTTGGCTCACTGTAGAATGCTTACACAGGCGTGTAACTACACAGAGGGTGAAAACATGGTGTGTGTTTTGGATTTCAAAAGGGAAACAGGTCTTTGGCACAGTGTACTTACTAGTGTGCTAAATGGAATGCATGTTATTTTCATTCCATACGCACTCATGAAAGTCAATCCTGCCTCATGGATGCAGATGATTACAAAGTACAGAGGTAAAGCATTTTTCAGATAGTCATAATTAATTCAGTAATTTGTTGTATTACATTTGTGTAATGTATTATTATGATATCAGGTTAGTTACAAACAAATATCACTATTGCATAATTTGAGCGAACAGTTTGAAATCCAATCTATTGGTAGTTAGTTATAGGAAACAATCTGTTGGTAGTTAGTTGAAAGCATATTTGTTTACGTTTTATTATAGCAGTTGCCTAATAGTAAAACCTCATAACACCAATCAAAAATTGAATTTCATATTTTGTATCATTCTATTGGTAACAGTGTTTTACACAAATGTGTTAAAGCTTGTGCAAACCCCGTATCTTAAGTGTGGGATATTTTGTGTTTTCTAACTGCAGCCAATCTCGTGTTAGCATCCTATATGGAAAAGGTGCTGTGTTGTTTGTTGTCTTTTCAATTGGTTGATTACGTCTTCACCTTACCGTTTAATAATCAAGTTTCTGAAGTTGTGATTTCCACATTATCGTCTGATACAAAACAAGTGTCATTCATGAACAGCCTTTCATCAACTGAAGTGTTTGTGGTAAATCAAGACAGTTTGCTTAAACAGTTGGATGATGAAAGCCTAACTCAAGAAGAAAACATAACATTGTTGTTCAGTGTGTTGCACTGTAGTGATTATGTTATTTGAAGCTGCAGAGTGCCTGCAGAATGTGCCAGTGAACGATGGCATATTGAATGTACATAATCATTCCAATACTTTGCCATATGAACATTATTTACAAGGCTGTTGAAACAACTGTACATCAACAAACAAAATGGTGGTTGACCGTTCTCACAGTATACCCGAACAGAACCAATCATTTTGAAATGTGCATATTAGAATTGCTATAAACCATGATACTTTAAAAGGAAACAGAAGAAATATCAAATGAAGAATTAATGTTATGGTCAATGGAATCTATGAAACAGAGAAAAAGACGTCAAGTTGAAGAAAACAACTGGACATACGAGAAAGTTAAATTAGTTTGGGAGAAGGGACATTGTTACCAGAGAAGAAAAACTGACAATGATGGAAATGTGAAGTTTATAGCCGCACGCACCACGGGTATATGCGGGGAGGGTACAAACCAGTCGAAAGATTGAAGGACTACAAAAAAGCAAAAATGAGACATTGGACCTATAAAGCATAAATATAACCAGGTTGCGTTCCATTGTTTACAAATACAGGATAAGGAACAACTAGAAATGTTCCAGGCATTCTGGAATCTTTCATGGGAAGGGAAAAAGACATGTGTTACAGGATATACAGACATTAATTTCATGAAGAGAGCCTTAGACAGAAAAGAAGAAGGCAAATCTAGAATGTTTTTTTTTTGTATAAATACTTTCTTGAAGTTACCAATAAAAATGTTGTGTATACAAAAACACTTTCCCTGCTACATTGGTAATAGGAGAACGGATGGTACTCAGTTGATTGCGAAATAAGCCCACTGAAAATTCTGCCATGACAGTGCAGTAAGCAATGAAGATGATGAAAATAAGATAGAAAAATCTGTACCAATACCAGCAAATCATGAAAGAAAAATATGTAGGGAAAACTGACAAAAAGACAATTCATTAGAAGTTCTTTTCATCTCTTCTTAAAGGTGTGTCGCACTACTGCAGGGTAACATCAAAGAAGATGTGTCTTGAACCAGTTTGGGCTTATCTCAAGTAAAAAGTAAAAATCTTATCCCTAAAGTAAAAACCTCAAGCTGTTATCAAGTTGCACATTACACAAGGTTTTTGAAGAATAAAACGTAAGTCTCCACAAACCTAAGAAGGGTCAGTGTGATGTATACAGAGCTGTCACTTTTATTATGTCCCAAAATTGACCCATCTCCTTTATACAACAGATGCAAACTGTCTGTTCATAACTTTACTCGTTATAATTTAAAAAATAAGGATATTTCTATATGTGGAACAAATTTGAGAGCAGATTAACTGCTAATGAGTTTTCCAGCATATTAGTGGATTTTACAAAAACATTAGTACTATTGTTAAAAAACAATAAAATTATATTTTATAGCAATCTGTAATAATTAAAACCAAAAGCAACATTGTCAAATGTCTTTCTTTATGTTGCAAAACATTTAATATAATTATTGAATAAAAAAACTTGCAAAACTGTCAATGCCATATGACTCGATGCATGCTACAGTAGAACGGAAACTGAAAAATATTGATATTAACATGCCCACTGGTTGCATTGTAACTTGTGAGTTGGCAAGAAAAATATAACCCTTACATAGTCAAATACATTTACCAAAGCTTTTTCAGGGATTATAATAGTTATACAAAGTATAAATCAGTATGGTCTAGGAAAATAGCTGGCAACTCGAAAATGACTGACGTAAAGTGTATTAAATATAATGCAGATGAGGCCATTTACTACAAATTAGCTTTGAGTGATGAGTATCAACCTCTACCACTTTGAAAACCAAAGAAGGAGACTCTGTTTGATCTAATAAACTTTCCAAGGCTATACAGAGTTAGACTAAACATTAATCTTAATACGTTCAGTCACGTACAGGAATTGAAAATGAGTTGCCTCATGATGTTCACATGTTTTATGATTCAGTACCATGTGGAGGATAGAGACTCAACTAAAAGTGAACTCAAATTATAACTTTTATGTCAATCATTTAATATCTTTGATTTTTATGTACCTACTTTTTATTTTTTTTACTATGTGTATTTTATTTAACCAATGAATTTTACCCATAAATGTTAATTAGATATTTAATTTGTTGCACACCATGTAAAGCCAAAATTATTAAGTAACAAGTGTAAGTAAAAATACAAAGCAAATAACTCCACATGAACAAAATAGGCAACTCCAAAACCAGATAAATTTGAAACTTGTTGCCCCAATTAAGAAATTAAATGTCAAAAAAGTGACGACATTAAAAAATATATCTGATTTGACATAAGTTATACATAAAATAGGAAATAAAAACCATACTCACTTTTATTACAAATGTGAAAACATTTTTTTTCCTTTCTCCTGAAAAATTTGCTAATGCAGAGTTACGAGGTTTTAGTATTAGGCTGTTCTGATTATCTCTTATGTCACAGCCCCCCCCCATGATAGCATGTACCAAACATCCACACTTAAATACCTATTTTTTTGTTATTGGTAATGTTATTTTGGGCATTGTTACTTACATTGCGGGTATAACTACGATTATTTTATTGTATTTTGACAACATTGATGAATTATACTAATAATATGTTAATAGTCATTGTGTATTAGTGTTAACACTGCCATTGTAATAGAATGGAACTTCTGTAAATTTCACCAGAACTTATTATTAGAAAAACTAAAGTAATCAGACTGTAGTTAGTAGGACGTGATAGACCATAAGTGAAATGAATGTTATTAGTAATAATATTTTAGATTAAAATATTTGAAGACTGAATAATACAAAAAATTTGTAATTATGAATAATACATTTTTAACAAATATGATAGAATTGTGTTATTATAGACGTGATAGGAATTCTTTCAGTTTAGAATAAAGGAAGTCCATATTTACACTGCAATACCAAGATGTTACTGTAAGATAAAAGATGAATTTGCAAATGCTTATGTGAAGGTATGTGACTAATTTTAACTAATTGTATTTCATATTGTTCTATCAAGTAATTGTCAAAATAAAATTTATCGATCAGAAAATAGTCAGTACATCATGATTGAGACTGGAGTCATAACAGTTTAAAGAGCACAGACAAACTAAGTTGTAAAAATGAATTGGATTGTCATTCTCCTCATAAAGTTATCAGTTTCATGATACTGATAACCAAGAAACTCCAATTTATGCGAATGATATCCATCATGTTTTGTATCCTGTAACCTACTTGTATATTTGTGTTGTTTGAAATCTGAAAAATTCCTTATTTGCTTTCAGCGAGTGTTGCAGTTGTTAAATCACGAGATTTGCATTGGGGACTGTTGGCTACTAAAGACCATAAAGACATTAGTTTAAATTCTTTACGTTTATTGCTTGTTGGCGATGGAGCAAATCCATGGTCTCTCTCATCCTGTGATCAATTCCTAAGTGTTTTCCAAGCTAAAGGTCTACGACCTGATGCTGTTTGTCCATGTGCTAGCTCCAGCGAGTGCCTAACTGTGTCTGTTAGAAGGTAAAAATAATTAGTTTATTTATTACTTAATTTTTAACAGAGTAGTTGGTCATGATACACATTAAAAAAGAATAATTTGTATCACTTTTTCAAGTTACAAATCACGTTGGTAGAAATTGATGGTGGAATTGAATGAACTACCACTCAGTCAGAATAAACAGTATAAAATAAATTTATTATACTCCCCCAAGAGAATCGATGTAAATAAAATTTCAACCATTCAAATAAATTATACTGTTCACACACACACACACACACACACACACACACACACACACACACACACACACACACACACACACACACACACACACACACACACACACACACACACACACACACACACACACACACACTACTACACACATGCACACGAGTGGTGGCTCATGACTTCAATATGACCAGTGAAGCGGATTGACTGGCAGAATGCTACCCCTCCCCACCCCCACACCAAAAAAAAAGAAAACATGAAAATCTTTCTCCTTGTTCTGGAACCATTAAAAACAAACATATGGAAACACAATTAAAATATGTTAATAATATTTTCTAACAAAGTAGTAGTTAAGAATTGTAAGTATGTAGAGTTGCATTTTATTTCTTGAACACAAGGTTGATTCTCCTTTTTCTTCAAAGTTGAGAACTTGTCGATTATGTCGTCATAAGATGGTTGTACATTAATTTAGTCCTTTAGTAGTTCCTTTTTCAATATAAATTTTTGAAAAGTTAGAAAGTGGGTCCTCTTTTATTGTATTGTGCAGGTACGTTCATATTCTTTTTAAACAAGAAAAACTTTGTTCTACGGTTACTCTAGTGGATGGAATAGTTACTATTAAACAAAACAGTTTATAAGCTTCTTTAAAGATCTTCCTGTTGACAGCTTAAAGTTCCATACAATTTTATGGTTGTGTTCATCTGTACTGCTTATACTCATAAATAAGCTGTAATTAATTTTTCAGTCTTTGAAAGTCAGTAAACAGATTAGGGTAGCACACCTTACTTAATGTGCCTGTGGGAAATTTTTCAGAATACGCTGTGAACTTTGAAGTATCCATTAATGTAACAAACTGAAGCTTTCCTATCTTGAAAATGTGTGGTTACTTGTAGTGAAAGGGTATCTAAAATTTCATAATACAAAATTTTATATTTTTCAAAAACTTGATCTCGTGCAAGTGTAAATTTTCTACCACTCATGGTATTCAGTTGGAACTGTTGTTTTCGAAGCAGCTAAATTGAAAACTTTCATAAACACATCCTCAGTACTCTTACTATATATGAGATTTGCATATATCTGATTTGTGAGATACAGAAATTAGTGTCAAATGACTTCTTTTGCAGCACATCAAAGAGAACATATGTGGCTTCAAAAGCATAAATTCAAAATCATTGAATTTATTTAAGAAGTCATCACTCTGCCTTGATGATTGATCGTAATTTGAATTGTTCACAATTTTAGTGAATACTTCAATTAATGAATACTAGTCATTATAACTGTACCTCGGAGGTATAGAACACTATGTCACATTTCCCTAACTTTACAGGAGAGCAGTTTGAACAGGTTTTATTTTTAAAACATTTTATTTCCTTAACTGTTTATTGAATTTTTGTAACAAAATTGTATCAGTACATTCCTTTTACATTGTATTTAGTGTTATTTATCCACAATAAATTTATTTTTCTTTTTTTAGCAGTTTTTATGGACATAGTGTTGTATACCTCTCATAAGGCTGTTATATTATATGACATAGTGTTTCAGGGTATTCAAGAAATAACCAATGATTAACACATTATTAAGCCCATATAGTTTATTTTAGAAAATAGATGTTACAGTTAGGTAGAATTATAAAAGTGTTACATAGGGTCCAAGTCATCATCTATGTCTCCTTCTGGATAGTCACTTGTGGCTTTATTACTTGTATGTTTTAAATTTTTATAGAAATCATGGCAAACTGAGGGAACATAAGGCAATAGTGCAATTAAATCATTGTATTTTTGCTGGGAAATTGGTATTGGGTTTGTTAAGACATGATTAAAATCTGCTGGAAACGTAACTCCTTGTCTGCGGAACCTCACGAAGTCAACCTCTTGGTTCTCACCATCGAAATGGGTTTTCAAATATAGCGTTCCAATATTTTCCTGTTGGACTTGTAACTGTACACAGGTTGATAGCAGAACTGGCTGTTTGTCAACATCCTTCTTCCTATTTACAAGAGGGGGATTAGGTGATTTTTTTTGTCATACAGTGTGTTGAAGCTTTTGAAATCTTGAAGTTCCATATTATGAACAGTGTATTTATTGGAAGTTTGTCTTACCAACTGTTGCCAGTCCCAGGGTGTTAAGATAGCCAAATTATTGAGTTTCTTTCTCTTCCTCTCTATCAATGCATGTACACTGTCAGCCTCCATATGGGTGTGACCTTTCAGTAAAAACTTCTGAGTTATGGTCTTAATTTGAGGATACTTACGGAGTATCAAAAAAAAAAAAAACATTACAATACTCACATTTTTATTTTGGCCATAACAGTTGTCTGACCAACGTGTGATTTCTTCTATTTCACTGCCAGGAATGACACTATCTGCCCATTTCAAAATCGATATGCAATTTCATTTCTGCCACGGGGTCCTTTTGATTCGCCCCACATAATACAGTGAACCGAGGAATCTGATGCATCATACAAGGTAAAATTTAAGGTCCAAAGCTTCCTTTTATAGAAACTAATGCAGTTTGTTGTGAGTGGTAATGGCAAACATTTCTGCAGATCACCAGTTAATACTTTGTGTTTTGGTGAATCTTTAGCCATTTTAGTGTCAATACTTTGTAAGCTGTATCTGGTTTTTGATTCATTGAGATGTGCAGCATGATCAGCATTAACAAATTCTTTTTCTTCTTGTGTCAGATTATTTTTCAGTTTAGCATAGAACAAATCACATGTATCACAGGTATCTATTTCAGGTGGTTTAAATGACAACTTGAACTGTTTATTAAAGATATCTGAGTACAGCAATTTTTTAGCTCTTAACTTTGGATCAACATTTTTTTGATTGCAGTCATCTATGTACAGTTCATACATTTTTCTACTGTTAGCTCTGTTCCTAAATATTTCCTGTCACTCTTTTCTCTAGAGTAATGACTCTCATAATGTGGAAAAGAAGAAATATGTTTTTTGACACTTTCTATGGTTTCATCCGGGGTTTTGTTGCTTGATGTTTGCCTGCCCCTTTGATCTGTTTTTACTATACCTCCTGGCTCAATATTTTTAAAAATATTTACTACTACCATGTTAGTTAGAGACAGGAAGTGTGTTTAAAAACATAGCCTTACACACCCTAACTCGTTGGTTATTTACTGTGAAATAGTAGAATAGAGTGTAATCTTTAGATTTATTTGAGTTTTGTTCTCTTTTTCTTGATCGAGCTGTACTCACAACACGTGCAAAAATAAATTGCCTTTTAATATCTGTAGTCTTTTCCTCACTCCAGTATGAATCAAAAATCTTCTGTCTTCATATTCTGGTAATTTTTCTGAGCATTTCATCCTACAAGTACAAGGAGGTTTCATTACTTTGGCAGGAACAACTTTACCTTTTTTACTTAAATATTCATTACCACCAGCTAATTTGCGTTTGCGGACATTACATGCCCAATCATTGGCATGCACTACATGTTTTTTACCTTGCTGTGTAGACTTCGTTTTATTTTTTACTTTTCTTCTGGCACCTCCTCCCTCTTCTAAAACTGATTGATTTTCTACAGTATTTTCATTATCACTGCTTAAGTATAAATCTTCAGCAAGTAAGTTTTGTATTGGTTGTTCACTTGCCATTGTTTTAGCACTAGTTTTATTTCTTACCTTATTTTTTGATTGCTTACATAATATAGGCCTCCCATCATTGTCATCCGAATCAGAGCTTTCCCCACTTTGAGGTTCATAATTTTTGTCGGTATCAGAATCATCCTCTTCCCCATCAAACAAAACATCACCTGTGTCCTCTTCATTGACATTATCTTGATAATTACTGTTATTAGCATTTGATTCTGAAACAATACCAGCCTTGTAATAATGATTGTAAACTATTTATTATTTGATAAATTTGGTGATTTCAATGATAATTCAATGCCTTATATTATTTAGGTTATGTTTTGTAACTTAATAATATTAAGGAATGTACAAAACAAGAGCTTACCTGTGGGTGCAGTAACGTTAGGCCTAGGGCGCAGACATAAGTTTAGAATTTTATATCCACGAGAGTTAGGATCCATCTTGCTTCAATCTTAACATAATTTGTAGAAAAACAAAAGTAAAAGCCTCAAACTACAAGCAAAATGGCTGAACTGAAACCTTCTTCTCTGAGTTCATGAAAAATCCACCAGGAGTATACAACACTATGTCCAGATGGTGTATTGCATCATCCAAATTTTGTAGAGGTATACAACTTCAAGTCCACATGGTGTTGTATTCCTCTGAATAAAAGTGGACTTGGTGTTCTTTTAAAAGCATGTAACTCCCCTTACAATTGGTCTAGGACATAGTGTTCTATACCTCTGGGTAAAACAAAAAAAGTTAAATACGAATGTGTAATAATGCTATATTGGTAAAAAATGGACATAGTGTTCTATACCTCCAAGGTACAGTTAATATAATACTCAAAAGTTTAGAATTAGACGTTCATCGCATAATAATGGAAGTAGGTATCCATCTTCCAGTGACTGTAACAAGTGCGCAAGTTCGCTTAGCAGAACTGGAAAAAAGATGGTAAACCGCTAAAACTTGCAAAAAATATGTGCCATTTTGAAATGCTGTTGCAACTTTGTTGTAGCACTAAATTCAAATGATGTGCCATGCAATGAACAAAAACTGCTGGTGGTGGTACTCCTTTGATTTTTACTAAAGCCAATTTAATTCCCCTGACATAATGCTTGCACCACCAAACTACTTGGCAATAAGTTTTGATTTAAAGTCACATTTTTCAAGGCACATCGACACAACGTTAACGCTTTCGCTACGTAATTCGACTATAGTCCACATTGCTCAATAATTTTCTCCGTTCGCTGCGGTATTCGACATAAGTCGCACAGTGATATGGCAGTATTAGAATTGCTCTCTGATTTGTGGTGCTCTCTGTGGAAGCTTTGAAAACTACGTATAAACAGCTGATGTTTTGGTCATTGACAGTGTGTCAACCCAGTAGCGTGTGTTGTTTACTGATGTTGTTTTGAACGTAATTTTATCTTTCGTGTTTGTAAACATTTATACTTATAACTTTTAAATGTTCATTTTTCTCGTATTTTCTTAAGTGTAATGTAGTTTTTCAGTTTGTGAGTGTATTAATGTGCGTATTTACATTGTGTTTTTGTAAATAATGAGTGTTGGTGTAACAGTGTTTTCTGAATTTCGCGTATTGTTTGTTAGTTATAGTTTTCAACATTTTGGTTATAAAAGCATTTGTTTCCCTTATTTTCTGAAGTTTAATGTTATTTTACAGTTTTTGAGTGTATTTAGTGTGCGTCTTTATGTTTTATGTTCGTAAATACCTCATTTTGGTGTCATAGAATTTTCTGATCTTCTCGTATTGGTTATTAGGTTACAGTTTTCAATATTTTACTTTGACTAAAGCAACATTAATTTTCATTTTACAGTTTTTGAGTGTATTTAGTGTGCGTCTTTATGTTTTATGTTTGTAAATACCTCATTTTGGTGTAATATAATTTTCTGATCTTCTCGTATTGGTTATTAGGTTATAGTTTTCAATATTTTACTTCAACTAAAGGAACATTAATTTTCATTGGAATTTAACGTTTTTTATGTGTGACTAATAAGTAAATAATGTCAAAACGACCGAATCTATGGAAAAGACCACTATCCGAGGCAGAAATTGAAGCTATTATTCTAGGTGATACTGACTCATACGAAGATGATAAAGATGAAGATCCAGAGTGTGATGTTGGTGAAGAACGTATTGACAGTGAAGAGGATGAAAGTGAGCCTGATACCATAGATGTAAACCTTTATGAAAACTGTGAAAACAGCGAATGGAGGAAGGTGAAAGATGTTCATCTGGGACTGTAATAACACTGGACAGTATTCCAGAATATACTGGAAACCGTACGCTTCGTGACATGGAGGGACTTAGCCCTGTCGAGGCATTCTACAAATTTTTCCCCCAATCGGTTTTTGAACTTGTTGTCCGAGAAACGAATAAATATGCAGAGCAGTGTCTGGATGTCACATATGATTTTCCTACGAGGTCTAGGTTTCATCAGTGGGAGGAGGTGTCTGTTGAAGACATAAAAAAGTTTGTTGCCATAGAAATAGGAATGGGTTTAGTCCATAAACCAGATATTGCCTCTTATTTTCAGGATAGTTTCTGGTTTACAAGAACACCAGGCTATGGTGAATTGTTTTCTAGGGACCGATATCTATTGATAAGGTCATTTCTACATTTCAATGACAACCGTTTCTCCCTGCCAAAGGGACTAGATGGTTATGACCCATTATATAAAGTGAGACCTATCCTAGACCTCACAAAGGATACTTATATGCAAATATTTGAGCCTGCAAAAGAACTTTCCATTGATGAATCAAAGGTGAAGTTTAAAGGGAGGTTGAATTTCAAGCAGTATTTGCCAAGCAAACCTTCAACAAAATGGGGACTCAAAATTTGGAGCCTGGCAGAGTCCAATATTGGCTTTATGTTGCGATTTAACGTATACACTGGCAAGGACAATCCACAACAGGGGCAAGCAACACATGGACTAGCTTCACGCGTTGTACATCAGTTACTAAGAGGATTTGAAAATAAGGGCCATGTTGTGTATACGGATAACTTCTATTCTAGTCCAAATTTATTTACGGATCTCAGGAAACTGAAAATAGGAGCATGTGGAACTGTCAGAGCTAATCGTGTAGGCTTACCACCAGAGATGAAGACACTACAAAAGAAAAAGGGCGAGCTGCCAATGTATGGTTCAACAGTAACACGATTATGCTTGCATCCTCTTGGCAAGATACAGGGAAGGTAAACATGATTTCTACAGTTGGTGATTCTGGGATGTCAGAAATTCTAACAAAGGCTAGAAAGAAGGCACAAGGAGTGAAAAAAATTAAACCCAACATTCAAGTTTTGTATAACACATTCATGGGAGGGGTTGACAAATTTGATCAGTTTTGCTCTACATATAATTGCAACCGTAAATCACCTAAGTGGTACCAAACACTGTGGCATTTTGTTCTGGAAGTTGCACTGGTCAATGGTTGCATAGCTTTCAACCTTCAAAACCCTGAGGCTAAGCTCTCACATAAGAAGTATAGACAGAAGGTGATAGATGGCCTTACGGAGAACTGCTCTAGAAGATCACTGAGAGGTAAACGCCAAAGCAGATCAGCTGGCTCCACTACAGACCGACTAATTGGCCGTCACTTTCCTGAACAATTTGAAGACAAAAAACATAAACCAAATTGCATTGTGTGTAGTGTTATGCCCTCACAGTGTAAGAAGAAAGGCAAAGGACTGTGTAAGCGAAGACAGACTACCTGGTTCTGCCCCGACTGTCCTCATCATCCACCACTATGTATTAGTGATTGTTTCAAAGTTTACCACACCCAAAAAAACTATAGGAAGATTTGTAAATGTGTCTAATATAGAACTCAAATAAAAACTTAGTGTTTAGTGTTAATGTTAAAACTTTATCAAGTTTCAGTTAGATGACTTTCATTTACATGAACAAATTTATACTGGGAAGTTTGAATTTTTCTTATTATTTTTTCAAATGTTTCAGACCATGGTGTTTCATGGTCAGTATTTTACAACCATTTTTAGCATTAGGCATATAGGAAATGTAAAACACCATTGCAACTTTAGCTACTCTCTTTTCTGTAACTAAACTACTTTAGGCTAACGGCAGTACAAATCAATAATTTTAGATATATAAAATTTTTTTCAGGAAAGTGGTATAACAAAATCAAATTCTGAGCCTACAGCATGATTAATCATTACACAAAGTACATTACAAAAAAAAAATTTGGTCAATAACAAACAAAAATTTTTTTTCTCCTTTTATGTAAATTATAGGCTAACTGTCTGATTCACTTGACACAGCGAAAGGGTTAAACAGTATTTTGGCAGTCTGGCTGGAACTAACAACATAAAAATCACAAAAATCTTTTTACCAGTTTTGCTTCAGGAATAATGTATCTAATTATAATGCTTCATTGAGATTTGTGAATAGTGTCTGTGGAATCATCCACTTGAACAGAAAAAAATGTACAATCTTCTATTTCCGTTTCAACGTGCTCATGAATATACTGTGAAATGCAGTCAATTATTTCATTTTGAATAATCTTTGAATTGCCGGCAAAGACAGGAGAGATTTTTTTATAGTGTTCTTGAGTATCTACAGGGCTTATTTATACGAAGGTTTCTCAAATTTCTTCAAGTTTCCTCAATTAGCCGGTGATAAATCTTCGTGATGTGAAATGCTAATTCTTGTGTGCCCAAGTAAAGAACTACACGCATAGGCAGCTGATGAAACGTCTGTTAAGCCAAACATTGTCATTGAAATATTTAACAAATAACCTAGAATTTTCCTTCAGAGCATCCTCGATAGTACTTAAAATTTTCCTCAGGTTAGAAAAACTCAGTGCACAATGCATCTGCTCAGAAGAACCTTTTTGTTTGTGAAGAGCACGAGTAACGTTACCAAAATGATCAAAACCATTCTTATTCCATGCACTTGACTTAACACTAATAATAATTAAGCAGGGTATACAAACAAGTTTATTTAAATGCTAACTTCTATGCAACCATTCAGATGTTGAATACAAATTTTGTTTAAAAATTCGTTTGTACACCTTGTCCTCGGTTTTTGCAACAACCATTCGAACGTTGAATACCAATTTTGTTTAAAATTTCATTTGTACACCTTGTCCTCAGTTTTTGTAATTTTAGTTACTTGCAGTATAGGCATAGATTTTTCACCTATGCCTTTAAAAAGTATTTCTTATAATCATTGTTCCATCTTGAAAATGGTATTTATAACAAAACACATACCGGATCATTAAAGGAAACATGCGATGAACAACAAACTAAATAAACGTGCTGGCAAGCAGCATACACTTACTGAAGACGCAGTGATTCAGCTGTGCTTCTCTTGAAGGGGGGGGGGCCCACTATACTGATAGGAATATGGGTTGTCATGACAACCATTATAAACTTGCGATCTTATTACTCAGTGACATCATTACTGAGGTAGATTCATGACTGCAGAAACCGTCTTCTGTAATATATCTGCGTCACTTGTAAATGTTACTGTAATTACACATACGAAATCTAATTTAAAAAAGTAATTTTCAACAAAAATTGACAATAGTTCAGAGTTATAAAAATACATTCAACCTGTTATTTTAGGTGAAGCTGTACCTCACCTGTGTCATCTGATGAACCGCCACTAATGCACACCATTTTCAGATTCTCTTTTATCTACATGTTGAAGATAAAAGTTTGGAAAGCGCACTTGTATCAAATACAATTTTTTGACAGCATAATTTATTCCTATGGAACGTCATGGTACCTTTATCTGAGGTGGTCACATTCTGAAGTTGTTAGGCTATCCTTCAAATGTTATTTCCTTAAAACCCTTTTCTTTCAAATGTGAGAAGGATTGTTGCAAAATTCATACCACAACTGCTACTTTCTAAGGTACTTAGAGATGATGAATTTTAGGTTTATAGATATGATCCTAAAACTAAGCAGCAATCATCCTAGTGGAAGAGTCGATCTTCATCTCTGCTAAAAGAATGTCAGTCAAATCAAGAGCAACATAAAATCCTTATCAATCTGTTGTCACATACCACTTTCATTGTGCAGCAGTTTTTTGGCAAGAAACATACTCATCTGCCATATTTGCCTGACTTGGCTATGTGCAACATCTTTCTCCACCCCAAAACAAAAATCTAGTTGAAGAGGTGAAGATTTTGACACTAGAAAGGAGATTCAAGCAGAATCACAGACAGTGCTGAGCACGCTTGCCAAAAAAGACGTTCCGGTTGTATTTCGTTCATGGCAGAGGTTTGGAGATTGGTGTTTGAACTCTTAAGTGGACTGTTTTGAAGGTGACAGTGGCAAATAAGATCCAGGCATGACGTGATTGTATTTAGTGTTATATGAGGGCCATTGTTTAAGTAAGAACTGTTTTGCTATGTAGCCAAGAAAACTTTATTGATAAATAAAATTACAAATGTAAACATAAACTACAACATTACTCTAATTTTCTACATAGTCACCAGTAAGATCCAAGCACTTGTTCAGATGTGGCACTAGTTTATTTATTCCATCAGCAAAGAAATCTACCACCTGTCTGTTCGACGAAGTAGTAACAGTTTGTTTCATTCCATTCCTTTCATTTTGTTTTTTTTAAACAGACTGACTTCATTTGAAGTAACCACTGAATAGTCTTCATGTTGACATGAACATGAACAGCTCCCCCCCCCCCATGTCACAATTTGCTGCTTAACAAATTTTCCATTACAGTTCTCAGACTTATACATATTTTTTATTTGGTTTATCCAAGTATTGGCGTTAATAGAGAAACATGATCATTTTAGCAGTTTGTGACCAGTTTTTATAAATATAAACATGCTAAACAGTATTTATAAAAAAATATAAAAATATAAACAGTAGTTTGAAGGGAATGTGTGTGATAGTGTGTTTTCAGTTACTCTGTAATTGAATAGTATTAGAATTTTCTTCAATGAAATAAAGTGAAACTCACATATCTAGTCTTCTGTTCCTGGATATCTGTTAGTTTATTCCTGGTGTAAACAATTCCATCTGTCAGGCATTACCTTATGGGTGGAACCAAGTACAGTGTTCATATGGTATTGTCTTATTTACATGCACGGTATGTCTTTGTATAGTTTTGTTATGTGACAGTTGTATGACCAAGTAGTGTTAATCCTTTGGGGACTGATGTCCAATATATCAAACGTCATTTAAAATTTGCACTGTTTTTACAGGAATCATTTCTAAGTTCTCCCAATGGTAAATAAACGTTTATGGTTTTCAGTCCAACCACCAGATAGCATAATTTCCTTTTTTTAGAAGTTACATGATATTGAAATGGCAGTGTTCTTGTGTTGTTTTTTGTTGCTGGCATTCGTGTTGGTTATTTTACCTTGGTTTCTTCTGTTAAAATAACTGTGTACTAATTTCGAAAAGTTGATTTAAACTTTGGTGTTGCGTAAGTGTTTATGTTTTGCACAACAGACTGTGTGTATTTTGCCACATATAGTACATACATTTCTGCTGTTGGGTAATTCCATGAAAAGCAGTAACTAAATATGAATTTTAAAACTTTTTTCTAGTGCTACAAACTGTATTACAGGATCATGATAGACATCAACAGCAGTACCCTACATGGTATTTCACAAAATTTTCATTCTATAGGTTGGTACCATTAGGTTAAAGGTGGCTACCCATCAGCTGATTTGTGTATGCTGAATAAGTACACTTTCAAGTGGTGCAAGTGCAGATCTGGAGTGTGATTTACTGAAAGTGGTTCTACTTCCTGAAAATAGTAAGTATTAATATACTCAGCATGCATATTTAATTAGGATATAACTAGCATATTGCATATAATTTCCAATTCAATTATCCAAAATCAGTTGTCCTGCACATGACAAAAATAAGGTATAATTCAAACTGCCTCAAGAGCAAAAAGCTAAAAAGGAGCATTGTCCCCTTTCCTAAGACAGGAGTGGAAATACTGACATGTGACAACAATAGTTCAATTAGGTTTTCACTACAGTCATACATACCTTAATTTTATTTTTGTCCCACACGTGATGTCACGTGCAGGACCTAATGAATAGAACACTTAATATTATTTAAATAATGCTGCAATAATACGTATTTAGTCCTCTTTTTCTGTATCTAGCCTCCAGCCACAGGCAAATAATTTAATTTCAACAAATTTATAGGTTATACCATTGTTATAAACAAAGAAACAGCCTAATCTTGTTTATCTTTTGACAGAAATGGCAGATCAACCAAAACAGAAGTCTACAAGTGCAGCCAGGATGAGAAAAATGAGGAGTCGTCGCAAAGAAGAAAATCCAGAGTTTCAGAAGGAAGAAAATAAAAGAATAAATGCTATTAAAAAACAAAAAAAAAGAACGTATGACAGATTTGGAACTCCGGGAGCTTCGAAAGAAGGACCGTGATCGAAAGCGTCTTCAGAGGGCAAAAAAGAAGAATACCACTCTTCCAACCATTCTAACCCCCGTTGTATCACCATACTGATGTCCCCAGACATTCGGCAGGGCTTTATCAATATCTATTCGGGCACTCCCCACATCTCCTCAGAAAAAAGTGGCTGTTGTTGAGGGGCTGGCAAAGAAGGTTGGCATAACCCTTGCAAATAAAATGGAGAATAACATGTCTTCTAATCACAGTAAAGATTACTCACAAGTTACAGAGTTTTTCTTTCGCCCTGATATTGTTTATACATGTCCAGGGATGAGACAGTATGTGTGTGTGGACGAGTGGAAAGAAACAAATTTTGCAGAAGCATTATCTGACAATGTTTTTACGAGAGGCCTTCCACATCTTTAAAGAAGAATGTTCCAACTTACAAATAGGATTTTCAAAGTTTTGCTCCTTGAGACCAATGAATGTTCTTCTTTTGAAGTCTACACCTGAGCAATGCAAGTGCAAGATTCATGAGAATTTCATTCTGAAATTGAAGAGTCTGCAGTATCACTACAGTGATGACTTTTGGAAATCTCATTTGTGTGACTCTACTTTAAATTCTGACTGTTGGCAAAATAAATGTTCCACATGTAGTGGTGGGAGTGAACTTCTGGCTCCAAGTGAGTCTGAAAAAGCAATCGTTTGGAAGGAATGGAAAAAAGATGATAATGGTAGGTTTACGCTCTTCTGTAAGGAAGGGTGTTCAGGAGAGTTGTTTGAATTGATCATAGAAGAATTCCCTAAAATGCTCCATCACGTGAATATAAAATGCATACAGAATGCAGACTTCGAAAGAGATAAAGGAATAAACAGTGAAAAGCGAGTCCTTCAGATAGATTTTGCTATGTAATTCTCCTGCGAGTACCAAAACGAGATTCAGAGTGCCTTGTGGTCTAGAAGAAGTGTTATTTTATTTACTGCAGCTACATTCTACATGGGAGAATGTAAAACATATTTGATATGTTCAGATACTGCACAGAAGGACAAAGACTCAATATTTGTATTTATGAACATACTGTATGACTCCATTTTCCAAAATGAACCTGAATCTGGCTCTAACGAGGAGGTGATTTGGAGTGACGGCCCATCCTCAGAATTTAAAAATCAATTCAGGGTTACACTTCTTAATTTTTTGTTTGCTAAGTATTCCAAGAAATTTAGTTGGAAATACTTTGCAACTCCACATGGAAAAGGTGTTGTGGATGGAGTGGGTGGAAATGCAAAGCGTCTTGTACGCCAGAAGTGCATGGCCCAAGGAGAAGGAGCAGAAATTGTCCAGTCTGCTAAGGACTTCTACAAAGTGGCATCGGAAGTTTGCAAAAACACTACTGTCATCTATGTGGATCAAGAGACAATTAAGCAAAACATCGAACAAGAGAAACCTTGGGAAAATGTTCCTGAAATTCCTGGAATATCACAGTGTCATGTGATTGAAATAAATGACGAAGGAGTACACTGCAAAAAGAGTGCCTTAGTAGATGCTGATATAATTTACTCTCCAGACACAGCAACCAACATGACAGTTGGTCAATTGGAGATTGGGTAGTCGTCTTGTATGAAGGACACAAATATCCTGGAGAGATTTGTCAAATTGAATCTGATGGGATCAAGATATCTGTCATGCACAAAGCTGGTCCAGGTACCTTCAAGTGGCCAGTTCCCCTGACTGCATTTACTACAATTTTAATGAAATTGTGAAGAAGATCACGGTGCCAGAAGTTGTAAACAACCGCGGACACTTCCGGTTTAAAGAAGATATTTAAGTGGTCACCATTTCATTGCTTATTGAACTGAACCTAACAATCAAAGTTGTTAAGTTTTAAACATTGAATTTTCTTTATGTTTGCGAATAATCATTTTTGTAAAATAAACATATCAGATATAGATGACATTGTTTTCCAAACTGTACCCTAGAACTTCCTTCATAACTAGATTACACATAAGCTACATGTGTGTAGTCTTGGAAAATAGTTCAATGATTCATTTACATACATGATGTGTACCGAGTCCTGGACGTATCACCTCTGTCCAACACGTGACGGTAATTAATTAATTTTTTATAAATCCCAGGGTTCACAAATTTTAGCAGTATTTTGTTTATATGATGTGAGACACTCCACACTATCAAGAAAAAATGCTTTTATTACAGTAACGTGTTCCAATTAGCAGAATTTTTTGATAAACTCCTAACATGTGTATTCTGTATTTCATGCAATGTCCTGCACGTGACATTTGTTTCAGCTATTTTTTCCAAAATATGTTAAAGTCCACGAGGATAATTTATAGCAAGAAAAATAAAGATTGTTCCATACTCTGGAAATGCAGTACTCTTTTGATGATTTCAACAATCTGTAACACACAACACAGTATTTTATTGAAAAAAATACTGTGCAATTGCCTCCCACACGTGACAGTGGAATTGCCCTATTATCTTTTCTTCTGTTATAGACAGAGTATTCATTATTTTTTGCACACAGTTATACAACTATATAAGGGGATCAACAATGGCAAAATGGAGTGCCAGAGATTTTTTTGTAAGACAAGTAGTAAGTTGAATACAACTTTATCACCCAAACATCACATATCGTTTAATATTTTTATTTAGAAAGTAATTAATAGACTATATTATACTATATTCTGTATCCCTCAAATCATACCTTAAAAAAACACCATTTGTACCCAAGTATGTTTCATATGTGGAAGATAATAAAGAAAAATCACAGCCACTACAAAAACAGCAAAAATGGCTTGCGTCTTTTCGCAATACCAGTGTAAAAATTCCAGTCCCCAAAGGATTAAGTAACATGCAGTTTTCTTTATGAAACCTGTTCATCTTTCATTTTTTTTATGTATTTCTGCCTTTATCATCACTGATCGAAAATGTCAGTTATCAGTGTATGAATGTTTAGTGCATGAGTGTGTCAGTCAGTATTACATCATACAGTATCTTTGATGAGATTTTATGTATTTCTGTGTGTGGGTTGCTTTATTGTAATTTTATGAAATTTATACAACTTTATATAGTTGTTTTGAGTCTTTGTTCTTAATGTTTTGAGAGTAAAAGTTAACATCTGAAAGTCTAACTGTTAAGATTTAGATAAACTTGCCTGTAAGAGTTCATTAAATATTATCATACTTTTTCTATTTTATTATAAAGTGAATACATTATACAATGTGTAAAATTCACAATTTTTAGAAAAGATTGTATTTATAAAACAAGTGTCCAATACTTTTGTCATGTTTTTTATCACAATACAGTATGATGTGTTACAAATATATTTGTTGCATATACATGTCATTTTGTAATAAAATGACATCATCTTTATATCTTGTAGTTTGTAAACATCATCTTTCAGTACACGTCTTTATCCTTGGAACACTTGTTTCATGCTTGGCCAGATGGAGATTTCAGTAAGAGAGTTCCAAGTTTTCATCTGCTGTAGAATGGATAATTATCACAGCACATTGTCATTTTGGAATCTTGGTGAATGGTGAAAGGTTGTTGTTCATTGGTGTAGCTGAAGTGTGTTGTGTTAAATTTAAGATATTCTAATTTGGGTGCTAATTTTGTAATTAAGTTCTCATTATTCAACAGTCAGAGTTTGTCTATGAACTAATGTGATTGTAACAGGCCTGGTCGTGCTGGTGTAAATGCTACTGGAAGAGGAGTATTATCTATGTCTGGTCTCAGTTATGGAGTTGTACGAGTAGATCAAGAGAACTCTCTTACATCTTTAACTTTACAAGACTGTGGTCAAGTCATGCCTGGCTGTAAGTTATAGCTACACTTGAGTAAAGTAGGAATGCAATATTATTTAATTTTTAGTTTTCAAACTTTAACTTTTGACCTGCATGTCTCTTCAGTTCTACAGACATTGCTCCAGAAAAATTAAACAAAACATGCTAAATATCATAAAACAACAGCGAGTATATGTCTTGTGACAAGTGTTGATTAGTCTAAAGTAATTGTTGTATGTAATACACTTTAGGAGGTAATTGTTTTTATTGCTTTGAGCATTATCCTCCTCCAAAATGAGGGAATGGGTGGGAGAATTGGATACATTTTTCTTATACTTTTAGTAAGTAATAGTAGTAAAATAATAAAGTATTGAACCTATATATATTGCTATATATATATTGTAGCATGACAGATAAGCCCATAAAAATGAATGGTGAATTGATCATTAAAAAAAGTAATAACATGTTTAAATCCGAAGAAAGCAATATAATAAAGAATTAATTCAGAACAACCGTACAGTACAATCATTGACTTAAGATATAAGTTCATATAAAATAAATGTTACAAGTGATGAATCATCAAAACCAATTGTTAATAAGTAATAAGGTGAAAAAATATAATACCCAGGAAGGTTAGGAGTAGGTAAGGAAGATACCCAGAACATAACTAAACCCACAACAAAGAGAAGAAAATCTGTTGTATGAGACCAGAAGAGTAGATAAGGAAGAAACCCAGAACAAGGCAAGATCCACCATAAAAGGTGATGCATTTGTATGAAACAAGAAGAGTAGGTGAAGAAGAAACCCAAAAACCCGATGACATCCACAAGAAGATGAAGAAAATACAATTATAAGAAACCAGAAGAAAAGAAGACATCAATGAAGAAACAAGAAGAAGACAGCATCCACAAGAAGAAGGAATGCTCTTGTAAAAAAAAAACCCAAACCCCAAAATAAATAAATATAATAATAATAAAAAAGTATAACAAAGTATCAATGCAAAAACCCACATGTACAATAGATATAAGCCAAAAAAGTGTATAGAGTAAGAGTTGAAGGTGGACCAAGGTGAAATAATAATATAATACCAAAGAACCAGGGGCGTATATTTTAGGCTAGCTAGGCTAGCTGCGAAGCCCAAAGATTAAAGCACAAAAAAATCTATTAGGAATTTGCATAAAATTGTTCATTTTATCGAAGTCAGATGTGTTTCCCTCACGTGTTTACTTCTGTTTTGTAGTAGCGTAATTACTAATTATAGACAATACAACTTCGCATATAACGGCGCCTGAATCGCTGCATATTGCTTTACTCAGGCTTCGCAAGTAACTTGCGAAGCCTTTCCTCGTCACGATTCAATGGCGTTGCTATGACAACGGTGAGGGACTTGGTGGGGGCAGTGACGTTTATCGTAGGCTAGGCTTCGCTCCTTGGAGAGCTAGACAACAGTGTGAGACAGTACGCCGTGTGGCACGCAAAGCAGTGATTCATTTTAAAATTAGTTATAATTTTGTGAATGATATTTTGTGCTGTGCGGTTTGAATAATAAATTAAGATGAGTGATATAGTTAATAAACTATTGACAAAGACACAATTTGCTCAGCTTCCGTATGAGGATAAGCTTCAAATTGTAAAGATAGGTAGGCCTCAGCCATCCCTTCTAGAACTTAAAAGTGAACATAAAGAAAAGAACAGAGTGTATACTAGATGTTTTAGTGAGGCCAACTACAAAAAATACCCTTGGTTAACTGGATCGAGTACAACTAATAAATTGTACTGCTGGGCGTGTTTGCTTTTTTGCACCGATACAAGTCCTTGGAATAAGACAGGATTTAGTAATTTAAATTATTTGGTAACGGCTTGTGATAAACATCAGAAATCACTTACTCATATACGAGCATTCAATACGTTACAGACATTCGGTTTTCAAAGAATCGATCATTCCCTTAATTTACAGAAAAAGATTGCTGACAGTCTACATAATGAAAAAGTAAAGGAAAATAGAATTATTTTAAGAAGACTGATTGACGCAGTAATATTCCTAGGGAAGCAAGAATGTCCATTTAGGAGCCACAATGAGTCTAGCGATTCAACAAATAAAGGCATGTACATAGAACTTTTGGAATTTTTATCAACGTATGAGCAAACAATAGAGAAACCATTTTAAAACCGCAACAATTTTTAGAGGAACGTCACCGGTAATACAAAATGATTTAATTGACGCAGTAGGTAGCGTAATTACAGACAAAATCAAATCAGAAATATCTAATGCAACATTCGTTGCAATATTACTTGACGAGACAACTGACGTAACCAATAAAAGTCAATTATCAACAGTTTTACGATTTGTCGATAATGAAGGAAACTGTCAGGAACGATTTTTGCACTTCACTGATGTCAGTTTATACCGAACTGCACAAGGATTGTTCCAACATGTCACCAAGGTTGTGGATGATTTAGAATGTTCAAAAAAACTTATAGCCCAAACTTTCGATGGAGCAGCTGTTATGGCCGGCCATGTGTCTGGACTTCAAACCTTGGTGAAAAATAAGTACCCATCAGCAACTTTTATTCATTGCTGTAGTCACAGGCTGAATTTGGTTTTGTTAAAGTCTACAAATTTTGTAGCAGAATGTAAACGGTTTTTCATCACTTTATCAGGAATACCTAGCTTTTTTTCACATTCTACAGTCCGCACAACTGCTCTAAAAAACTTTATGGAGAAGAAACTACCGAGAGTGGCACCAACAAGGTGGAATTTCTCATCAAGGCTTGTAAATACTGTCAAAGAATATAGAAGGCCTCTTATCATGTTCTTTTCATCAATAGAAGATGAACCCGGTGACTGGACAGGTGAAGAAGTGAATACTGCTTCAGGCTTTGTTTGTTTTTTACATAAATTCGACACTAGATTTCTTCTTCTTAGTTTCAGCAAAATATTTGCAATTTCTGATGTTCTTTTTGACATAATGCAAAAAAAATGTTTGGACGTTTCTTACTGCATGAACAAAGTCAATGAATTCTATGATACTCTGGAGAAAATTAGAGATGAGGATTTTGATCTTGTATGGACAGAAGCTACAAGTAATTCTGAATATGAAGATAATGAAGATAAAGAATATGAACCAAGACACAAAAGACAGAGAAATGATGACCGTTCCAAATGGCAGCGTATTTTTAACGAAATTCTGGACACAGTGATGTCCCAGATAAAATTCAGGTTTGAGTCCCAAAAGGATCTTAAATTCGTGTCTTTATTGGATTCAAACAATTTTGATACATTTTGTAAAAGTTTCCCACAAAATCTGATGACAGAACTTAAAGAACCATATAGTTCATACTTTGACATTGTTCGCCTCAAAAATGAACTAAATGTGCTTTATACTCTAGATGAGTATAAGAAAAAATCAGTGAATGAGATTACTATTTATATGAAACTCAATAATCTGGACATAGTGTTTAGTGAAATGTACAAACTAGCAGAATTAACATTGACATTTCCATCTACAACTGCAACTGTTGAAAGAAGTTTCTCCGCTCTAAAGAGGATTAAGACTTACCTCAGAGCCACACAAGGACAAGTCCGGTTAAGCAACTTGGCTGTTATATCTATTGAGAAAAACATTCTTCTTAATATGAAAAAGTGGTCAGAAGAAACATTTTATGAAAGTGTAATCCTGAAATTCACACAAAAGGAGAGAAGAATGGAGTTCTTGTTCAAATGTCATATTGTTGTTCAAATTCTTGTTCAAATACACAGAGCCGTCGTCGAAGTAAGTCAAACTTTCTTCAGTATAATTATATATTATTTCCTCATGATGTAATGATATAGTTCTTGCTTTTTGTAATCTTTTATTTGTTTCACTACCGCCGTCCGGCCCTAGTGGCTTCTGCGGAACAAATGTATGCTATAAATAAATAAATGAAGTACTGAAGTTCTTTGCTTGCTTTTGTCTTTCTAATGATGCCATTTCATAATTATTGTTGAAGTATCAGTCATTATTATATAAGTTAGAATGCATTGGCATGGTGTCACAACAACACATCACTTCAAAAAGCTTGAAATATGAACGAGGGGGACCCCCTCCAGTGCATTTTCTTCAATTCTAAGGTGAGCTAGCCCAGGTCTCGAACTCAGCATACGCCACTGCAAAGAACAAATCTTTATTATAATCTACAAATAGATTTCTTGATTTTAGTAAGACTATATAACCATTTAGAAATAGAATCAAGGAATGTAAAGAGAACCAGTGCAAGTTTTAGTATTATAAAAAATGAACCCTATGTTTCATTATTGGTATTCACAAACTAAGTAAATAATGAAATGATACAACTTTGAAGTGACTTAATCTTTGTTCAGAAATAATAAATAAAGTATTATCGTGATGATATAATACTTGTGTTTTAGTAAAGAACTGCCAATCTGATTAAATGACATTCATTAGAAGGATTTATAAAACAAGAGCAGGCACAGAATAAAAAGTGAAGTGACAGGGTACAATTACCCAAAACCCAATTAAAAACAGATAAAAACTGCTCATATAACTTAATATAAGGAATATAGAGTATAAGATTATAGTAAATAAGGTTAATAAGATATTTAAAATGTATTAGGAATAAGCAATTTTAAACAGGTCAGAACCACTAACATTCTTTAAGTATAAAATATTTATTATAGGTATTATTGTTAATAACTAATTAAGATGTTAGAATGGAACAACATTCTTTATATATGATATTTGTTATGTATCATTATTAATCTTTGAATATAAAAAATGTCTGATTTGTTAAAGACAACTATTAATTGGAATTATTTGTTATATGTTAATAGTATGAAACATATACTAATTGTTATTTTGTTTACAAGAAGAAAATGTTTAATTTATGTTACAATATCAATGAAAGTCAGAGAGGGTATAACTCAATATGTATTATTTATAAAAATTTGTATGTAAAAACTGTTAGGAATCTAGGCCAAAAGTTAAAAACTAAACATCGTCAAAACTGAGAAACTAAGTACATTTAATGCATTTAAACTGAAGGGATTTAGATAATGTAAATCAGAAACAAAGCCATGTAATAAGAAATATAACTAAGAAAGACTTTGTAAAATAATAGACAGAATTATTGGTAAAAATGGAAATGACAGAACTAAAAAATTTGGAGAGGGGAGTCATATATTCCAACATAATATTTTAAAACTTAACCAATTCATCTAATTGCAAGAAATTAAGGGAATATAAACCTTTTATTACAATATGAGATTTAATAATCATTAATATAACTTGGTAATGGCAGAATTTGGAAAAGAACAGGAAGTTAGACCTTAGGACTTAGAAATTACAAAATGAAGGAAAAAAATATCATTTTTAGATCAGAAACTTAATAAAACGGCATTATTTGGTATCAAATTATGCAGAATGAACTGAAGGATAAAATTAAGTAATAACTAGCTAATAAATTTGAAGAATAACCAAAGTATAATCAGTTATATAATGTAACTTTATTACATGCACAGGATGCAAAATAAAATTTGAACAATGGAAGGAATAATATTGCTTTAGCTAAGACTTTAGTCGGAGATGAAGGAAGTAAGTTAGTTAATTATTGAACATTGTACGGGACACTTGACACGAGCAATTTACCTATCTTAACCTAGTTACGAATACGGTAATGGCGAATAATTGTCTGAGCTGAAAGTGAAAATCGAGAGTTTCGGTAAAAAACATTTTTAAAGTTCAACACAGTGAAATAAACGTATACAAACACTGAACTAACATTATACAGCACAAAAGTGGAAATAACATTTAAACCCATTAAAACAGTAATAACGCTTAACCATAAAAGTGCCTAACATATGATTAACCGACAAAAGTGAACCTGACTTAAATATACACTATTTTTCCGAATACAACACCAAAACTGAACCAGTGACACTCCACCAACACAAGAAGGAAGAATTGCAGCCACCAGGACGTAAATTCATAAGGAAAACATCTTTATTTGAACGCCAAAACTGCGAGGTGACGACTTTCAATTTCTTCGGCGGCCATTGCTGATTACCCACAACTCAAATCAACACAGCCTCTTTCTGCCTACAGGACGGTTCACAACATATTTATTTATTTCTATACTTTGAATGTGATATATGTACTGTTAATTTTAAGAATTTACCTTGTAATGTTATACTTTTCAATCTTTGCCCTATTTCTCTGACTTTCCCTAACATAGCTGTTCAAAGAACCTATATATATAAAAAATTTGTAATAATTCAAACGATACCCTGAGAATTGATTTACATATCGACAAGAGTCGAGATAACTAATTGTCAATAAAATTATTAATATATTTCCTATTTAAACAGTTTTTTCATTTCTAATATAGATAACTAACATAATACTTCAATTAAATAGAACTAACTACAAGGATCTCACCACCAGAAGGAAGATAACCTCCAAACAGAAAATAAACACAAGTATCGATTGTTATTGGAGACAACTCTATAAGTGGCTAGAGGTTTTAACAAATACACAAAAGTCTATAAAACAATTAAAATAAGTGATAAATGTTTCGGAACACCACGAAACTTAATTAATTAATTGTTCTTAATTAATTATACAAAAAAAATGTTAATTAAACAATTTTTTTAATAAACAATTTTATTTCTACACAAACACATATTTATATATTAGAAACAACAAACATAAAAGAGGTTTCGTGACAATATATATATTGTAACGTTACATAACCCCTGCCCAAATATGATAACACAATCACCATCGTTAAAACCAGTAATCACCCAATTCTAAAAGTCAGAAATGGGTATTATGTACCAAGCTATAAAAAAACTTTGGACTCCAAAACACTGTAAACAATAATAATAAAAGTGCAGTGTACAAAGTGAAATATAGTGTACTTAGTGAAAGTGTAAACCTTTAAAAAGTGTGACGATTTAAATAAAAAAAAAAATTAATAATAAAATTTAAAAAAAAAACGAAAGTAAGTAAGTACTTTAAATCGCACGATTAAACCAAATACCCCTGAACTAACTCATAATAGTAATGAGAATTAAATTAAGAAAATCTAACTAAATAAGTAATAAAAAAATCGTAATGTAAAAGTTAAGAATAATATAGTTAACCCTTTAGTAAATTTATCATGCGTTGACCTGCCTATTCCGGACACAACGTGCATACCGAACCGGCAGTAAATTAGAAATATTTGTAAATCATAATGTAAATAATTAATAATTTGAAGCCACAAGTAGTAGTTATAATAATCCCTGTAAACTAGATAAGTCTAGATAATTTATTTTGTCTTACTATAAGAATGTATTTTAAATAAAGAGTTGGAACTATATTATGACAGAGTACTCACTCCGCGTCGTTTCAATCTACCTGTTGTAACAATGTAAGAGTTACGATGCGGCGTTCAGACTGTAAACACCTCCAAGCGAGGGCTCTTCAGAAAATGTTTGTTTTTTAAATTTTAATTGAGTGTTAGCTTCCACTAAAAGCGTGGAGAGCTAGTTATATATATATATATATATATATATATTTTGTAACGCAACAGAAATGCTGTCATCCATGTTACATAAATATTATATTAACAAAATAATAAGCAAGTCAATATCTAACCCCATGATAAAACAAAAGTCTAATAATTACATTTATGATTATAGATAAAGATAAATAAGGATGCAAGGTAGAAATAACGAGAATAAACAAACCTGTAAATTAGACAATAGTTAATGATCTATGTTCAGTGAAAAGTAAATCAATATGATACTGATGAGAAATGTAAGAAGTAGAATAGTACAGAAATTGTCAAAGTAAATGACCATGAAAGTAAACAAAAATGAAACAATAATTTACCTTATAGCAATAGCAAGTAAGGATTCTGAATCAAATGATATTATTTTGTGACAACGAATGTTATGATAAAGTTTATGTTATGTTATACCAATTACTTGTTGAGTTAATGAAAGGTAATGAAACAAGATGTATTATTCAATTACTGTTGTAGAATGATGTGGGAAGCAGCTAGTTAGCGTTAATAGATTTCAATTTTCTTATATGTGATCCATAGATCAAGATAAAATTGTCATTAGATATGAAAAGAATAATTGTTTATGTAAATGTTAATAGTTAAGATTTGATTATATGTATGAATTTATGTAAAAGGGCTATAGTTGTTCACCAGTAATAAACAAAGGTAGGTCCGTATACAATAAAAGGCCTAACAGCCAATAACACTATATAACCACTCATAACATAAAGGTTAGGTACATAAGTTAATAATAATTAATGAATACGGTTCGAAGAGCTAGGAAAAAACATTAAATTAGTAATGATATATAATAAACCATCTCAATTTATACAAATTATGATAATGCCACAATGCCATGATATCGATTGATAACGTTTGATATCGAAAAAAGTAGTAAATATAAAAGAAACAGGCTCATATCAAAAAACCAGCAGAATATATGTAGAAAATAATAAACCAACTATCGGTAAAGTTATATTCCGATATGATAGCAAATTAATAAGGAATAGACAAAAAATATATGAAATAAACACTATATACAAAACATGGAGAAGGAAGAAAAATAATGGGTTGCTATGGACTACAGGAAATGAAGAAGTTGTTGATTTTCTATTATTGCCTTTTATGATCTGAATGTGATGAGATTAAAAAATCTAAGAAATGTCTAATATAATCGGAATATTCTAAATTATTTGATCCTTTTATAAAACACAAAATTTTAATGATAATATTCTTGACTCTTGCCAGTACGATTTAACCAAACGAGGCTATAGTATGATATCACAATAAAAAATAAATAACTGGGTTCTACAAGGAAGGACTTGAATTGTCCCATATCCGAAAGGAATTGACGATATATTAAACCCAATATAAAGAGTTAACTGTATCACAACCAATAATATACACTACCCTGGAATTCATAACCTTTTAAATACACGGAACATCACCAATTACTTCAAACGAGAGAAGAACGTATTTGGATCCAGAAATTACAGAAGAAACCAGTCTGGCAGTAAATCAATCCAGGGAGCTGTATTTCCGAGGTGAACAGGACAAGAATTCCATTTTATTAACATCCGAAGAAAGAAAATCGTACAACATAGTCATTCAGAACAGTGAAGTTATCAACCAACAGCCCACACGATTCGCTTCGTTCTAGTCTGGTAAATTATTATTGTATAAGTCATATTAACTACACAACACTCCAAATTTGTAAATCTTGCATTCTTATCTATGTATTTTTAATCTTCCCCACAGTTACAAGAACCTTCACACCCTGAATTAAGTTAATTACAAACTAAAACACATTATATAACCGAATCTAAATAAAGTATCGGACTGATCAATAATCGATTCACGCAATCTATAGCCTTTGTGTATGCCAGTTGGAACATATCTTATTTAATGTTGAAGAAGTGAACAAATAAAGAACCTTTGTATAGTTGCAAAAACTTGTCATTTGGAGTATTATTTAATGAATTGGGAATAAAAAGTAACTGACTAAGTATAGAATAATTGGTTAACGTAAACAGTGAATTAACCTCTAAGTTTCGTTGCCCCGGTACTACAGCGCTTATAGCGGAATTCTCCGACACCAAAGAGAATAGCGTTAAAATACAAAATTATACATATTCTCTTCAAGGTATAATAGGGTTGAACGAAATTACAGAATAACACATTAATTATTTAAGTTTCAAGTACACTAACACTGATATTTTTCTTAGGGAGATAAGTTAATATTAGTTAATTAAATTACTATATTCCACAACTCCAAATATCTCAGATATTTAAATAATTGAAGTAAATTAAAACGACCGAAGAGAGTAGAGACAGGTGAGCATACCCGTTTATATCGACGAATAGGCTTACATTGTGTGAAAATAACGAGACGCTCGTACTCGTCTAATCACAAATTGACGCCGGCAACGTTGGGGCAGAAAGAACGAGAATCCCGCGACCGTAAGAGACAACGTAAGAGCCGAGCGTTTAATCACAAATTGGCGCTCAACTTGTGTAGGGCTTAAGTTAAGTAACTATAATTACATTAATATTACTTAACCAGAGCAGGCAACTGTGGGAGAATAAACATGCATACCAGAGGTAGATCAAGCATGAGGGCAGAAGAAATGGAGAAGGAAGAAGGTGAACAGGAACAGGAAATAGAAATAATAACAGATAGTGAAATGGAACAACAGACAGATGAAATAACGGAAACTGAAATAATTGCGGACAAGGAAAAGGGAGTAATGGAAGAAGAGGCCCAAGGGGATCAACCAGATAAGCCCAACCAAAAGGAAGACTTGAGTATACAGGAAATGTTTAAACTACTATTGGAAAAATCAAAGAAGCAGGAGGAAAACTCAAAGAGACTGGAGGAAAAATACGATAAAACAAATGAGGAAAACAAGGAGAATTTTAGGAAAACAAATGAGGAAATTAAAGAAACCTCAAAACTAATGAACGAAAAGTTTGATAGGAATAACGAAAGATTAAACCAAATTCACGAAAGGTTAGATAGGAATGATGAGGGTTTAAAACAAATGAAGGAAGACATCCTACAAATACATGAAGAAAATTTAAGGCAAATTAATGAAACAATTGAGAATATTCATTTAACAGTCAACCAGAAGGTGGACCAAAATAATGAGGAAAGAAAGTTAGAAATAGCCAAAACAAATGAAGGGTTAGAAAAAACTAACGAAACAATAGTACAGGTTCGTGAAGAATTACAGAATAAAATTAATGACATAAAAATTGAGAATAAAACAATGATCGAAGAAATCCAACAGGAAACTGTCGGAAAATATGAGCAAATTAAAAACGAAGTACATCAGGTACGGGAAGAGAATAAGGAAGGTATTACGCAAATACAGACAGACATGGGTGAACGACTCGAAAGAGTATACGGCAATTTAAATAATATGGAAGGTCAAATTAATACCAGTAAAAATAAAATAGAGGAAATTAGTAGACGCGAACTACAGTTACAAGAAGAAGTAGATGCATGGCAGGATAGGACATGCCAACATAGTCATACAAATAACCACGAGAACCGGGAGTCGATTAATTTTCGTAATTACAAGCGCAATCCGATGGAATTTTTAAAGAGGTTGGAAGAGGTGATCGCAAGAAATAGAGAAAATCGCTGGAGTATTATACGCAGTATGATTGATGAGACATTTAAAGATACCTATGATAATTGGTGGACAGCGGTGCGCCCGGATATACTGGACATGACCGAGTTCAAAAAACAATTTAAAGAGAAATATTGGTCTGAATCGACCCAGAACATGATTAGAAATAATTTGAGTAACGGTCGATACGAAACAAACATAGGCCACTCCTACTTCATACTTTCTAGGAAAAGTATGTATGGCACGGAACTTAGAGCCCAGAATTCCCGAAGAATGTTTGGTGATACAACTATCCTACCATTATGAGGAAGGGATAAAAAATGCACGTATGTGTAGCCAAATCAAAACGATTTCAGCCATGGCCAAATTCCTTGAGAATTATGAGCACGAGAACCAATACCAAAGAAATAGGATGTTAAATTATAAATATCAGAAGTATAATAATAACGAGCCACCAACCAATTCTCATAATAATGATCACAATCGACCTGCGCAGAACGTTAATGCAAATAGGACCCAAAACGATCACGCGAATAATAATTCCAGGAATTATAATTATCGTGGCAATAATACTTATAATTACCGCGATAGTCGCAATAATAGAGGAGATGGGGACAGACGACCCAATAATTATAGGCATAACGTTAATTATATTTACTCCAGGCCTCAAGGTAATCAGCGACGGTATTACCCAAGGAGTCGCCGATATGACAACCATTATGATCAGTCCCGGCCTGAAGACAACTATCCACCTGAAAGAAATTATAGGATAGCGGAACCTAATACAGAGGACCGCACCGAAACTGTACTAAATCAACATAATAATTCAAATGAAAATAGAGAAGGGGGGGTAAGCCCTCATTTAAACTAATAGAGGCAGTGAAAAATAATGAATACCCTTCACTGAACCGTAATCTTGGGGAACAACGACTTGTAAACAAAATTAAGAATAATAATACCATAACTATAATTAATAACCACTATTTAAAGAATATTAGAGAAGATTTATTGGAAGAGGATAAGAAACATGTAAACAGTAATAGTAATAACGAAATCATATATGTAACAGCAAAATTAAATGGGGTACAATCTACCATAATGATAGATACTGGATCCAACATATCGTTGATAGACAGTACTGAACTTGAAAAAATACAGCGAGAAGGCCAGTTGCCCATACCGACATTACCTGTCAATAATGTGATAATTATCAGAGCCACTGGACGGCAAAATAAAACAGTTAAAAAACAAGTATCGCTCGATCTTACTAATAATAATATAACCCTACCAATAGGATTCTTGGTCGCAACGGGATTACCGTTCAATGTATTGATTGGATGTGATGTATTGCGCCAGCATTCCGCAGTAATTGACATACATAAAGGCATAATATCTTTAACATCCGAAGAAGGATTATGGACAGCCGAATTAGTTGACACTAATAGAACCGTTCCAGTTAACACCAGATGTCTAGCCATAAAAAGCTACTTTTGTAAGAAAAATAAAATACCAGAAGTCATTCAATATGAGGACGATGATCCCGAACTGTGGCAGAGTAAGTTAGAAGAGGTCCGAGAATTCCAAAGGGAAAAAACTTGTCGACAAGTAAGTAAGGTACAGGCCGAAAATTTAATTCAAATATATAATAAATACAAACATGTATTCTCCAATGCTCCAGATAAAGTAAAAGGATATCAGTGTGTGATAAATTTTAAAGAACCAGTGGATTTTCGCAGAAAATCCTACCCAATTGCTTATTCAATAAAAAACGAAGTCCGGGACGAGATTAATCGTATGATTCAAGATGACATAATAGAATATAGTCAATCACCATATACCAGTCCCATAGTGGCAGTCCCGAAAAAGAACGGAAAGGTGAGAATTTGCCTGGACGCTAGGGAAATAAATAAAATGATCATCAATGATAGAACTTCACCAGGCGAAATAGAAGAAATTTTAAAGAAATTCCACGGCATTAAATACATCAGTACTTGGGATACGGTATGCGGTTACTGGCAGGTCGAACTACATCCAGATAGTAGAAAATACATGGCGTTCCTTTTTGACGGAAGGAACTATCAATTTAAAAGGCTACCTTTCGGACTAATTAATTCTGTTGCAATATTTGTAAAATGTATGGACCAAGTATTGGGACAAGAAACACTGCAGTTCACTACGGTCTATGTAGATGACCTACTTATAACTTCTTCACATTGGGATGAACATTGCAAGCGGGTGGAACAGGTGCTGAGAAAATTATCCGAAAACAACATAACACTCAAGCTGAATAAATCTAAATTTATCGCCAACCAAGTAAAGTTCTTAGGTTTTAATTTGTCTGAGGAGGGTATCACACCTTCAACAGAAAAAGTAGAAGCAATTCAACTGTTCCCTACTCCAAAAAATAGAAAACAGCTACAATCCTTTCTTGAAATTTGTAACTATTACCGAAAATTCCAAGTTAACTATTCGGAAGTAACTGCCAAGTTTCAGAAACAATTATCATCCAAAGACAAATGGGCATGGGGACCAGAACAAGATAAAATTCTGCAATTAATCAAGAAGAAATTTTTAGAAACAGTTATGTTGTACCACCCTGATTTTAACAAACGCTTTTATTTAAATTGTGATGCGAGCAATGTTAGTTTAGGAGCTACCCTATATCAAGAAGATGAAGAAGGACATCACATGGTAATCAGCTTCGCCAGCAGAGTGCTTAACAACTGCGAACGCAATTATAACGTTACCGATAAGGAGCTGCTAAGTGTAGTGTACGCATGCAATAAATTTAGAACTTACATACTCGGATACCCAGTGACCATAAGAAGTGACCATAAATCAATTTCATTTCTAAAAAGATGTAAACTTAGTCATGGCCGGCTAACTAGATGGGTCCTTGCATTGCAAGAGTATTGCATCGATTGGGAATATATACCTGGAAGAAAGAACATAGCAGCCGATATCTTGTCCCGAATAAACATACAAGACCAATCGTTCGATGGAGAAAAGGAACGGATTGCAAAAGTGTACCATGTCATTAAGAGTCGGAAGGATTTAGAAATTATTACAAATGAAATTAATAAACACCAAAAATCGGATCCCAAATTAATAAACATACGCCAGAAGGTACAAAATGCTGATGAAGTTATTACTAAATATTACTGTATACATGATGATCGTTTATTTATTAAGGTTACCCCTAAACAAATAAACTGGAAACTAGTAATTCCCACCGCTGTGGAAAACAAATTGATATTGGATTACCATGAACGATATGGACACATGGGAGCCATGAAAATCGTCAAAGCCCTGGAAGAACAAGTGTACATAAAAAATATAACCAGAAAAGTGCAAAAATCCATACAAGCATGTCACATCTGCCAGATGGTTAAACATAATAATGAGAAGAAGGAGGGAGTCATGATCCCTATCACATCCAAATATAAGCTGGAGAAGGTATTTCTGGATATATGTGGACCATTCCCACGCAGTGGAGGCAACCATAGATATAAATTCATAATTATTATTTTTGATCACTTTTCCAAATACACTAAACTCTACGCTTTTAGCAGAGCCACGACCAAGAAAATTCTGGAAATAGTCATTGTACGTTACATAACAGAGATTGGTAAACCGTCATCTATTATCACCGATCATGGTACGCAATTCAAGGGCTGTAAATGGAGAAATAATCTTCTAAAACACAACATTAGAACATATAAGACTTCAGTATACCACCCCAGCAGTAATCCGGCAGAACGTGTATTGAGGGAAGTTGGCAGAATACTCCGAACTTACTGTCATGACCAACAGAGAAGGTGGTACGAATACTTGTCACTGACCGAAGAATTCTTAAATATATCTTACCATCAGTCCATTGAAAATACCCCTTATACTGTTATGTTTGAAAGGCTTCCACCTAGAGAAATCTAGGATATTATAAACTTTCCAAATAACCCAGAATATCAGTTTGAAACCGTTAAATTTTATAACCGAGTAATGGAAAAGGCGGAAATGAAGAAAAGGAAATATGAAAAGAATAATCCAAAACCAATTAAGTACCAAGTGGGCGAGAAAATATTAATAAGAAACAGGGAGCTACCAAGCACTCTAGAGGGAATAACTAAAAAATTATTATTATTATATACTGGGCCATATGTGATAACAAAAAATAATAATAACAATACATATGAAATAATGAATCCTATCACGAAAAGGATTAAGGAAACATACAATCAGGAGTCCATAAAGAAATATTATGAATAAATTCTAAAATACAATAAGAACAACTTATTATCGATTTTGAAGAGAAAACACTTGTAAATAAAAGAGAATTTTTTGAACAATAAAATAAATAGAAAAAATGTCATTCAAAATGAAGTAAGTCTGAATTAAAATATAGTTATGAAGAAGGTATTAAGAAGAGTTAATAACAAACCCCAAGATTACAGAACAAAACTAGAATTATTACTAAACGTCTACAAAGAAATAGTGTGAATAATGAATAATGAAACCCCAAGATTACAGAAGAAAACTAGAATTATTACTAAACGTCTACAAAGAAATAGTGTGAATAATAAATAATGAAACCCCAAGGTAAAAAGTTTTTACATCAAATCTACCTATGCAAAATAATAAAAGAAAAATCATATGACCTAAAATACATACCGCATTACCAAGTGAAAGAAACAACTTCAGTAAATGATTGATTGTAACCAATGTAATATTAAAAAAAACGAGGAAAAAAAGAATATTTATGAACATAATTCATTGAAATATAAACAGCCAAAATAATGAAATACGATAAGAAAAAGAATAGTTGAGCTAAGGACTGTATCTAGTCAGAAACACAGTTATAATGATAATCAAACAATAACTATTTAGAAAATATTGAGATCAGAAAAACAAATGAAGAAGATACTTAGCGTTATTATCACAACAAGAAAGAAAAAACAAAAATAATTATAAATGATAACTGTCAGATTTATTATCAAAGAATGTTTAAGGAAACTAAAATGGAATCACAAAGTATGAAGGATAGTAATAAAGAAATATAAAAGCAACAAAAGAAAAAAATTTTTTTCCCAAATATTTATTATTAAGTAATTAAGGAGATTATTAGGAGATTATTATATTTTATAGCTGACTGTAGATGAATTCCAGCAGTACTATATTAAGGTGTAGTGTGGGCAGCAGAGTATGAAGCCAAACAGTGCCTCTCTGAACTGTACCAACGCACATATTAGGGATTGTTAGGGAAATTAAATATTGTAACGGTACATAACCCGGTCCCAATAAAGTAATTAATGAGAATAAAAGTCAGAAATGGGTAGAACTAAAGCTCGCTCAAAATTTAATTATATCACTCCACATAATAAACAATTCGAGTGGTATATAGTGCGAAGTGAGTTCTAGTATTGAGGTGGAAAACCAAAGTGAAATGAATGTATTACTAAACTGTGCTGTATGTTTTGGATAGGATAAAACTATGGAAGTAGTATGTAATAATACTAATCAATTTTTGTGATTTTATTTATTTATTGTAATTTATATTGTATGAACCACCATTTGTTATACCCCAGTTAATATTATATTGTTTCAAATAATTATGTTAGATTGTAAGAAAACCCAGGGTTTAATTTTAAAGGACATAAAAATTTTAACTACCAAAGATAATATAAAATTAAAATAATCCTATGAAGGAAGTGACAACAGGAAGTAGTACCGGGTATGAACACTATTCGAGATTAAATAAATAATATATAAATTTATTTAATGATAATAAAATGATAAAATATTTATATACAAGGTCATAAAAAAATTAACCAAAACATATTATGTGAATTAAATTAGTAAATAAACCGGAATGGAAGGGAATTATTTTTCCATAAATAAAAATATAAATTTATAATAATCACAAACTGCCTACATAATAAAAATACTATGTGTTACTAAGAGTGATGGAAAATAACAAGTATTGTGAATAAGAATAAAATTTTGAACTGAACCAGAGAGTTGAAGAATCGATGCGACAAAAATTATAAAAAAATAACCTTTTTTGGACGTTGGAGGAGGCGAAATTCACGCAAGAGTAATAAACAAAGTGAATACTAACCAATTATACCTGAGGAATCCAAATTAAAAGGTGTTATACATTAAAAACCAGTGGATGAAACCATTCTGAGGATCCAATATAATTCGGCCTACGTCTAGTAGACAATCAGAAAATCATCCAAATGAAAAGGAAATAATAACGCAAGACGTACCTCATCACAGAATAAAACTTCAATCCAGTAAGGACAACACGGAGCGAGGTAATATAAACATTTTTCGTAATAAATCCCGAAGAAAACTCGTTTTTTAATAGTGAAAATAGAACAAAAAATATTAATTGTATCATATGTTTATTTCAAAAGTAAACAAATACATGCTGCTCTCTTACGGCAGTTTCGGAAACTACGTAATATCTGAAAATTAAACCAAATTATTTATTAATTTCTTATATTTGTAAAGCGTAGCATTTAGCCATTTCTGACAATCTCATAACACAAAGAATTCACCCTGAACCCTAGGGAATTAATAAGAATTATGTAATAACTGATGTATTTTATTATAGCGTAATATTGGTTAAATAACAACATATATGTTTTGTTCTTTAGACAGATCTATGTTTACTCGGTAAAGGCGAGAGGATGTTTTCTTTTTAAAAAGATTAATTGTGATACCTATACTTTGGTGGCTGGAGACAAAAGTCAATAATCAATAAAGCAATATTATTGAAAATTAATATTGAATTATAACGTGTTATAATTTATTGTAGTGGGTAGTTAATGAAAATTTCAGCACAACATACAGAAAAAAATCGTCACAATAGAGGGGCAATAATGATACTTACTCTCTCTTCTGCATAAGGCTGAACAAATTACCTCCTTGACCCCAAATCACACGCTCTCGATTTCTTTTAGATTGAGTAAAACAAGATAAACAAAATCCTTTATTTATACCGTTTAAAACGTCAGTTAGTATAATTCAAAAGTGACGCATACTGCGTGAGGCATATAATAACACTTCCATAACACATCACGGAAAAAGCGGTACGTTACAAATTGGCGAACCCAACATTTGGGGCTTGACTCAGACTGACGTTTCGCTAAATAACGCCTCGTGAAAAAGTAGTACGTTACAGAATTGACGCGTACAACGTGGTGCAGGATTTAACTCTACTACACCTCACACAAAAAGCGGTACGTTACAGAATGGCGCCCAACGTGGGGCAGGATTTAACTATACAACACCTCAAAAAGCGGTACGTTACAGAATTGGCGAACCCAACATTTGGGGCTTGACTAAAGGTGTACGTTTCGCTAAAGTGCCTCACAAAAAAGCGGTACGTTACAGAATTGGCGCTCAACGTAAAAGGGCGGTAATTAGAAAAGAATTTCGATATTTAATAAAAAAGATATATCAAAAAATCTAATTATCGTTGGCAGTTATGAGAAAACAAGAAATGCCTAATACCCGAGGAAAATCGAAGAAGAGGGCAGAAGAAAAGGAGATTGAAGAAGGTGGACAGGAACAAGAAATAGAATTAGTTACGGACAGTGAAATGGACCAACAGACAGGTGATATAGAAGAAACCGAAGTAGTTATGGATACGGAAAAGGAAATAGTGGAAGAGGATGCCCAAGGGGACCAACTAGACAAAGCGGTAGCCAGAGAAGAACCTAATTGGCAAGACATGATGAAATTTATGGCAGAACAATTTAAGGAACAGAAGGAAGATAATAAGCGAACCAATGACAAAATAGATGAAAATTTTAGAAAACAGGAGGAAAGCAATAAACAAACCAATGATAAAATAGACGAAAAATTTAGGAAACAGGAGGAACAAAATAAGGAGAATTTTAAGAAACAGGAGGAACAAAATAGACAGACCAATGAGAAAATAGAAACCATTCATGGAAATATCAAACAAACCATGAATGAACAATACAATGAACTGAAAGAAACTGTTAAAGGACAAAGAGAAGAGATGAATGCAAAATTTGAAGAGAATAATGAGAATTTAAAACAAATTGAAGGTAAGATGGAGAATTTCAATAAAGAATTAAAAGAAAATCTAGAAGGTAAAATTGAACTGGTCAATAATACGTTAAGCCAAAGAGTAGAGGCCTATAAGGAAGAGGCAGAGAAGAAATTAGTAGAAACTAACCAAAGATTAGATACAACTGAAGAGAGGATGGAACTAATTAAAATTGGAGTTGAGGCAAGAATGGAAAAAGAAGAACAAGATAACCAAGTTCGTGTAATGGCCATACGACAAGAAAATAATGACCAGTTAGATAGCATTAAAAGCAGTCTAAACTGTAAATTTTCAGAGTTTCATAAAACTGTAGAGAATGTAAAAAATCAATGTGATAGCCAAGCAGAGAAATTAGATAGTTTGCAACAAATACAAACCAATTTTCAATGTGATGTAGAGAGAATAAGTGCTAGATCTGCATGCAGCAGTCATCATGTTTATCCAGACAATAAGGAAAGTGTAAACTTTCGGGATTATCGCAGAAACACACTTGAATTTTTAGGGAGAGTAGATTAAATTTTGAACAGATCAAAGGAGAATCGATGGAATATGATAAAAGGTCTATTAGACGAATCGTTCAAAAATATCAATGATAATTGGTGGACAGCAATTAGGAACGAGGTGTGTGATTATGAGGGTTTCAAAACTATGTTCAAACTTAAGTACTGGTCAGAATCAGTACAAAACATTATTAGGGACGATATCTGTCATGGTAGGTATGACCGTACAGTGGGACAAACACCTACTGCTTACTTTTTAGGGAAGGTGTGTATCGCCAAGTATCTAGACCCTAAGATACCTGAAGAGTGTCTAGTGACCAAAATGGCTTATCATTTTGAAGAAAAGATCATCAGTGCACGCTTGAGTGGACAAATCAAAACTATTGGAGGCATGGAAACGCTGCTAGAAAATTATGAACAGGAATCTTATTATAGGAGAAGTAGATGGAGGTCAGGGAATACCGAGGAGCGGAAGAATGAACCACCAAGAGAGAATCGGCCCAGAGTTAATTATGTACATGCTAATAACAATTATTACAGTAATAGTTACCAAGGAAGACGTCCGTATTTTAACCAGAGACAAAATTATGATCGAAGGGATGAGAGAAACAACTACAACAGACAACAATGGAATGATCATGACGAATATAGGAGGTCCAGAAGTGGAGATAGAAATAGGGACATACCCTCAGGAGATCCACCAAATGACAATCAGAGAACTAATCAAGCCCAAGTAAATTATCTAATGGCTGATGAAAGGGATTCGAGGAGACCCGAAGAACAGCAACAAAGAAAAGTGGACAAACGAGTTGACCATGGGAAAAATCAAGGGTCTAATCCTGGTCCCAGTAATAAAGATGAGAGGCTATATACATACGATAATATTGAAATGTATGGTAGTGATCCGCAATGGGGCAATCCAATAGCGAATTTTATTGACAAGTTTAATCAACAGAATTCACGGGAAAAATATACGAGTGGATCAATCCGTGTTGTGAATGATACTGAAAACGGTTAAACTAATGTAAAATGAAGAAACTAAAACCCCAAAATTCTAAAAGACGTAAGGACAACTTACTCAACTTATTTCGAACAACATAATTTAAAGTGAAGAGAATAAAAACCATTAGAATTAATAAAAAGTGTGTAAGTACAACTTACTTAAGATATTTTGCAACCATTAGAATTAATAAAAGTATGTAAGTACAACTTACTTAAGATATTTTAAAACCATATAATTTAAAATAAAAAGACAAAACACCAAGAAAATGTAAGAGCAGATTATATAATTTAGTTATGAAGAATTGATTTAAAATAAGATAATAGGAAAAAATAATATTTTGATGGTAACAAAAGAAGAATAAATAAATAAACAATTAATGGTAATGTGCTCAGATAAGAAGGTACAATAAGAAGAATAACGAATAATTTAATGACTCCAATGAAACTGAAGGAGGATGATAATTAATACAATAATTAGAATTTCTCGGAATTGAAGATTATATAAGAAGAAATGATACGGAGAATATGTCACAAGAAGTAAAGTCAAAAGAATTTTAACATAAGGCCTATCAATGATGTTATATGCTATTAGTTGATGGAAAAGAAGAAGGAATCAAGGAGAAGAAGAAATATATAAATAAATACAAACAGCTACAGTATGAAGAATCCCAAAAGTGTTTGGTACTAGTCGCTAATTGACTACTACTTATGATTTTTTTTATTTTTATGTATTGACCGTAGAAATGTTCCGGCAATAATTTTTATGAGCAGGGATGATGTTCCCCTGATCTCAGAAGGTGTAAGGATGGACAGCGGTGAATGGACCCAGAGTGGCCACCCGACTGGAACCACCGCACAAGATAGGGAAAATGTTAGGGAAATTGAATATTTAAGGGATAATAATTATAAAATAGCTGAAAAGAGTGATATTAGATTCCAGAAGTATAGATAAAGAAAATAGAAGGAAGATAGCAGACAGAAGCTTAATTGATAAAGCGAATTTATAAAAGTAAATAGAAATAAGTGTTAAAACAAGTTTTTATGATTAGTGTGACCAGTCCTTATCAAATAAAATGTGGAAGTACCACTAACCCCGAGAAATAATTGATGAATTTGCCTCCAAGAGAGAGAGAGTTAAGTAAGAAAACGACAATTACCACAAGTCTGAATTACCAGAGTTTATAACCAGTCAGCAATGAAACATTATTATGAAAACAAAGTCAAGACCATTAGGAGACTTGAACAAATCAACAATTTATTTCTATCAACGAGTTGAACTAAAATAAATTTGTTCTAGTGGGGGGGCTTTATGTAACGGTACATAACCCGGTCCCAATAAAGTAATTAATGAGAATAAAAGTCAGAAATGGGTAGAACTAAAGCTCGCTCAAAATTTAATTATATCACTCCACATAATAAACAATTCGAGTGGTATATAGTGCGAAGTGAGTTCTAGTGTACCCATTGAGGTGGAAAACCAAAGTGAAATGAATGTATTACTAAACTGTGCTGTATGTTTTGGATAGGATAAAACTATGGAAGTAGTATGTAATAATACTAATCGATTTTTGTGATTTTATTTATTTATTGTAATTTATATTGTATGAACCACCATTTGTTATACCCCAGTTAATATTATATTGTTTCAAATAATTATGTTAGATTGTAAGAAAACCCAGGGTTTAATTTTAAAGGACATAAAAATTTTAACTACCAAAGATAATATAAAATTAAAATAATCCTATGAAGGAAGTGACAACAGGAAGTAGTACCGGGTATGAACACTATTCGAGATTAAATAAATAATATATAAATTTATTTAATGATAATAAAATGATAAAATATTTATATACAAGGTCATAAAAAAATTAACCAAAACATATTATGTGAATTAAATTAGTAAATAAACCGGAATGGAAGGGAATTATTTTTCCATAAATAAAAATATAAATTTATAATAATCACAAACTGCCTACATAATAAAAATACTATGTGTTACTAAGAGTGATGGAAAATAACAAGTATTGTGAATAAGAATAAAATTTTGAACTGAACCAGAGAGTTGAAGAATCGATGCGACAAAAATTATAAAAAAATAACCTTTTTTGGACGTTGGAGGAGGCGAAATTCACGCAAGAGTAATAAACAAAGTGAATACTAACCAATTATACCTGAGGAATCCAAATTAAAAGGTGTTATACATTAAAAACCAGTGGATGAAACCATTCTGAGGATCCAATATAATTCGGCCTACGTCTAGTAGACAATCAGAAAATCATCCAAATGAAAAGGAAATAATAACGCAAGACGTACCTCATCACAGAATAAAACTTCAATCCAGTAAGGACAACACGGAGCGAGGTAATATAAACATTTTTCGTAATAAATCCCGAAGAAAACTCGTTTTTTAATAGTGAAAATAGAACAAAAAATATTAATTGTATCATATGTTTATTTCAAAAGTAAACAAATACATGCTGCTCTCTTACGGCAGTTTCGGAAACTACGTAATATCTGAAAATTAAACCAAATTATTTATTAATTTCTTATATTTGTAAAGCGTAGCATTTAGCCATTTCTGACAATCTCATAACACAAAGAATTCACCCTGAACCCTAGGGAATTAATAAGAATTATGTAATAACTGATGTATTTTATTATAGCGTAATATTGGTTAAATAACAACATATATGTTTTGTTCTTTAGACAGATCTATGTTTACTCGGTAAAGGCGAGAGGATGTTTTCTTTTTAAAAAGATTAATTGTGATACCTATACTTTGGTGGCTGGAGACAAAAGTCAATAATCAATAAAGCAATATTATTGAAAATTAATATTGAATTATAACGTGTTATAATTTATTGTAGTGGGTAGTTAATGAAAATTTCAGCACAACATACAGAAAAAAATCGTCACAATAGAGGGGCAATAATGATACTTACTCTCTCTTCTGCATAAGGCTGAACAAATTACCTCCTTGACCCCAAATCACACACTCTCGATTTCTTTTAGATTGAGTAAAACAAGATAAACAAAATCCTTTATTTATACCGTTTAAAACGTCAGTTAGTATAATTCAAAAGTGACGCATACTGCGTGAGGCATATAATAACACTTCCATAACACATCACGGAAAAAGCGGTACGTTACAAATTGGCGAACCCAACATTTGGGGCTTGACTCAGACTGACGTTTCGCTAAATAACGCCTCGTGAAAAAGTAGTACGTTACAGAATTGACGCGTACAACGTGGTGCAGGATTTAACTCTACTACACCTCACACAAAAAGCGGTACGTTACAATATTTAAGGAATATTAGAATAGTTGCAAGAATGACCTCAGTTTCCAGAAGAGTAGGACGAAGAAAACAGAAAGAAATTAGATGACAGAAGAATAATTGAGAAATACAGTGATTACAGTAATTATAAGTAGAAGAGATGTAAACCTAAAGTATCATTGAATATTGTAGCCAACTATCAACAAATACTGTTTACAGAAATTAAAAATGATCAAGAATATTAATTGAAATAATGAAATGTTATTAAATAAAGAATTATTAATACTAGTCTAATAAAGTTACATTGAGAATCCCATCGTCAACCATTAATATTGATATGAAGAAAAGGCATGTGAAAAAGACAAGTTTATTTGACCTAAACTTCATTCAGGTAAACTAAACTTTTTTAGGAGGGGGAGCATATGTAACGCAACAAAAATGCTGTCATCCATGTTACATAAATATTATATTAACAAAATAATAAGCAAGTCAATATCTAACCCCATGATAAAACAAAAGTCTAATAATTACATTTATGATTATAGATAAAGATAAATAAAGATGCAAGGTAGAAATAACGAGAATAAACAAACCTGTAAATTAGACAATAGTTAATGATCTATGTTCAGTGAAAAGTAAATCAATATGATACTGATGAGAAATGTAAGAAGTAGAATAGTACAGAAATTGTCAAAGTAAATGACCATGAAAGTAAACAAAAATGAAACAATAATTTACCTTATAGCAATAGCAAGTAAGGATTCTGAATCAAATGATATTATTTTGTGACAACGAATGTTATGATAAAGTTTATGTTATGTTATACCAATTACTTGTTGAGTTAATGAAAGGTAATGAAACAAGATGTATTATTCAATTACTGTTGTAGAATGATGTGGGAAGCAGCTAGTTAGCGTTAATAGATTTCAATTTTCTTATATGTGATCCATAGATCAAGATAAAATTGTCATTAGATATGAAAAGAATAATTGTTTATGTAAATGTTAATAGTTAAGATTTGATTATATGTATGAATTTATGTAAAAGGGCTATAGTTGTTCACCAGTAATAAACAAAGGTAGGTCCGTATACAATAAAAGGCCTAACAGCCAATAACACTATATAACCACTCATAACATAAAGGTTAGGTACATAAGTTAATAATAATTAATGAATACGGTTCGAAGAGCTAGGAAAAAACATTAAATTAGTAATGATATATAATAAACCATCTCAATTTATACAAATTATGATAATGCCACAATGCCATGATATCGATTGATAACGTTTGATATCGAAAAAAGTAGTAAATATAAAAGAAACAGGCTCATATCAAAAAACCAGCAGAATATATGTAGAAAATAATAAACCAACTATCGGTAAAGTTATATTCCGATATGATAGCAAATTAATAAGGAATAGACAAAAAATATATGAAATAAACACTATATACAAAACATGGAGAAGGAAGAAAAATAATGGGTTGCTATGGACTACAGGAAATGAAGAAGTTGTTGATTTTCAATTATTGCCTTTTATGATCTGAATGTGATGAGATTAAAAAATCTAAGAAATGTCTAATATAATCGGAATATTCTAAATTATTTGATCCTTTTATAAAACACAAAATTTTAATGATAATATTCTTGACTCTTGCCAGTACGATTTAACCAAACGAGGCTATAGTATGATATCACAATAAAAAATAAATAACTGGGTTCTACAAGGAAGGACTTGAATTGTCCCATATCCGAAAGGAATTGACGATATATTAAACCCAATATAAAGAGTTAACTGTATCACAACCAATAATATACACTACCCTGGAATTCATAACCTTTTAAATACACGGAACATCACCAATTACTTCAAACGAGAGAAGAACGTATTTGGATCCAGAAATTACAGAAGAAACCAGTCTGGCAGTAAATCAATCCAGGGAGCTGTATTTCCGAGGTGAACAGGACAAGAATTCCATTTTATTAACATCCGAAGAAAGAAAATCGTACAACATAGTCATTCAGAACAGTGAAGTTATCAACCAACAGCCCACACGATTCGCTTCGTTCTAGTCTGGTAAATTATTATTGTATAAGTCATATTAACTACACAACACTCCAAATTTGTAAATCTTGCATTCTCATCTATGTATTTTTAATCTTTCCCACAGTTACAAGAACCTTCACACCCTGAATTAAGTTAATTACAAACTAAAACACATTATATAACCGAATCTAAATAAAGTATCGGACTGATCAATAATCGATTCACGCAATCTATAGCCTTTGTGTATGCCAGTTGGAACATATCTTATTTAATGTTGAAGAAGTGAACAAATAAAGAACCTTTGTATAGTTGCAAAAACTTGTCATTTGGAGTATTATTTAATGAATTGGGAATAAAAAGTAACTGACTAAGTATAGAATAATTGGTTAACGTAAACAGTGAATTAACCTCTAAGTTTCGTTGCCCCGGTACTACAGCGCTTATAGCGGAATTCTCCGACACCAAAGAGAATAGCGTTAAAATACAAAATTATACATATTCTCTTCAAGGTATAATAGGGTTGAACGAAATTACAGAATAACACATTAATTATTTAAGTTTCAAGTACACTAACACTGATATTTTTCTTAGGGAGATAAGTTAATATTAGTTAATTAAATTACTATATTCCACAACTCCAAATATCTCAGATATTTAAATAATTGAAGTAAATTAAAACGACCGAAGAGAGTAGAGACAGGTGAGCATACCCGTTTATATCGACGAATAGGCTTACATTGTGTGAAAATAATGAGACGCTCGTACTCGTCTAATCACAAATTGACGCCGGCAACGTTGGGGCAGAAAGAACGAGAATCCCGCGACCGTAAGAGACAACGTAAGAGCCGAGCATTTAATCACAAATTGGCGCTCACAACCGTGGGGCATTTTCAGGAATAATCCCGTTTAATCACAATATATATATATATATATAAGATGTAGTGAGTGAGGAATTTGTTAAAGAAATGTGGTAAGTAAAAAAAAAAGAACTTGTATATAAAAGGTGATGTCTCAAGTTAATTAAAAAACGAAGTCTCGAATATTGTTCGAGTGATGTAATTCAGATAGTAATGTAAAAGAAGAAGGGGCAAACTCCAGTACTACGCTGCCAGTAAATATGTGACATGCACAACTGCAGATACGGATGACAACCACCTAAACAACACTTACCAGAACTGCCTAGGATTAGCCCGACATCACGCAGCATAACATCCATCTCCTCATTAATACACCTAGAGTACTTTCACCGGAGACATGACCCAGATGTCTACCCCGACTACCAGAGTATCGAGGATTCACGCCCCAGGACACGGACAGCAAAAGCGTATTTAAGTGGTGACTCGGTGGCTTGTCTACCGAGAATTATGTACATTTAAAATATAAGTTTTTATACGTGCCAGAGACCTTTTAAAAGACAATAATCATCTCTAAGCATTAAGTTTTAAAAGAAATATAACCAGTAATTTCTAAAATCATACGTTGTAACATTAATCTTGAGATATAAGTTTTAATCGCTTAACTAAATAATACCATTCTTCAAATGGTGTTCATGTAACAATGCAACCTTCTTGATAAGTAAAGTAAATTTCAGACGTCTTTACTAGATTTAAAGAGACTCGGATCCGAGGTAAAATACATGATCAGTTTGATCCTTAATTTAACAGAAAACCCTTTTTAACTATTTCAGTATAAAATTTTTATGTAATGGGATCAATATATATATCTTTTGTTAATAAAGAGATGTCATCTTATTACATATTGAAGTGAGTGCATAAATCAGTGAATATACCTTCCCTTGTGTCCTTTAATTATAGTTATTATTATTGCTCTAAGTGTTGTGTTGATTTTCAGTTTGTTACAACGTAGGCAGCCTGTAATTGGCTAGCATCAATTATCACGGGTTCCCTGGATTTATAACGTAGCCCGGAACGTTATAAAGTTGCGCCACTCTGCTGTTTTTGTACAAAAGAATTGATCGTGTACAGAGTGACACATATAGAATTGCAGCACTCTGCTTTCGTGTGAAATAATTGTTACGTAGTAAAAGAAAAATAGATAACTCTCTGCTGATCTATGCACTCAGTTAATGTATTTAATGTTACCCCAAAAAGGGTAGGTTAAAAAAAAATTTAGCGATTATACTGTCGCTACCATTAATAGATTATTACACAGTATTAATTTACAATTGTGAATTTATTTTGTATAAGATTACGCACGAACTTGTGTATAATTTATTTAACATACGCAAAATAATACAAACTATCATTGTATTACACCAATGCAAGTACCTACATGAATTTTAGTGCTTGTCAATCTGTTCAGTCTTTACAGGTTTATATTGCGACAATTCAAGACCTGTAGTTTCCTGAATATGCCTGCATAGAATGTAAGTTGTATGTCTGTCGTCACGGTGAAACATATAAACTCTTGACTAAAGTAGACCAGGTTAATTATGTGTAAATAAATTCGTATGTTTAATTTTGTTACTAGAGAGAGAGAAGTAAAAATAAAAAAAAAAATAAATCGAATGAATTACAGAAATTAAAATTAGAATGTAAGACTATTAATAACTAAACTCAGCTTATTACGGGCTGTAACTTGTAAAGCGTGTATCATTGCATCGGACTCACCCCTTGTTGAATCTGGCTCCCCCCAGTTGAAACCGGTCGATAAAGATAGCCGTCAGCTATTGTTATAGAGAACACTACCCAAGTGTATTTCTCGCGTTCCCACGCTTACAACAAGTATGCCATTGTTTACTAAGTAAACTAGTCTGACCTACATTCCAGCGAACAGCTGATCGTTGATTTTACAATGACGTCTGTGTGGAATTTTTGTCTTTCTCTTAGAAGAGAGGTTATTCTCTTATGAACAATGCAAATGTCTTAACCATGAATTAAATCGTCTATGTAATAAGTGTATAGTGTAGTAAAATAAATTTTGAGTAAATTTTAGTGTATTAGAAATAAGGTAAAAATGGCACAATTTAATCCAGATTTACTATTAAAAGACGAGCTGTCTTATGAAGCTCTTTTGTGTGGTCTACCCCATGCGAATGTAACAGTTGCGGAATTGCGCAAGTCTATACGCGAAAGTGGATTTGATACACCCGCGCAGTTAAGCAACCTAAGCGGACTCGATTATGAGAGCGAGAGAGAAACGTGTAATGCCAAGTATAGTGAGTTGACTTTATTATCCCAAACCCTCCAATATGAGAAATCTCCTGCGGTAATATTGCGGACAACTCAAAGGATAGAACATTTAACCCGGCGAATGAAAAATGTATTGAACTGGCCTAACCTACGGAAATACCTCCTGAAGGACAAAGTTTTGCAGATGAAGCTTTACGTCAATTACCCACTATTATCAACGAATTACGAAGAAAATCCGACTCGTTCCGAATGGTTGAAATTGAGAAGTCCTTGAAGAAACTACACATCTCTCCAGTTCAATCCCCTACGGTAGAACTCCCTCCACCCAACACGGATCGGGACTCACTCGCCATATCGCAAATACAACCTACTCGAGAGCAATACCCAAATAAAAATTTAATTACCCCGACTATATTTGAAGCCCCTCCTCCCAGTGGTTTCCAGATTCGCCCCGGAATGCACGAATTGACAACCCCGAACGCAGCATCAGGTCCTCCTAAAGCGATGCCACACGTGAATTATAACGCTGACCTCTATAGAAAAATCACTCATCCCGTAGAAAAACTTTTAGCTGAAATCCCATACACCGATGGTTTAAATGTCACTAAACTACTGAATTTCATCAAATATCTCCTGCAGATAAAAGAGATCTACAGCAGCTAAATGACTGGCAAATTTTACAAGTCCTCCTACCGAAATGTAAATCCCCGTTAAAGAATCTTGTGCTAGAATCATTAAGTTCTACCCTTCCAGTAGAAGAACTGCATACCACAATAATAAAATATTTTATTCCCACCGGCATTTATGAGGAACTTAAGAGAAAAACCGTACTACGAGTACAAGGAAATCACGAGAGATTGGCCCATTACATCTCAGACATCAGAGAGTCCTCTCGACTACTACAAGTAGATTGGAATGAGAGACAGATGGTCGACACCATTTTAGTAGGATTGTCTCCAGAAGAAAGATCTTGTTTAGCATTGATATATCGACCCAACACCTTTGCGGATCTAGAACAATGTAGTATCCACTCTTCGAATGTATGGTACTCAGATCAGAACAGACATGCAATGAAATCAACCGAAGCGAATAGAAATGAATTGGAAGCCCTAGTGCCCGATGTGACAACCCAGCGTGAAAGGTGAGTATTCAATAGACCTCACAATTTGCACAGCCCTGGGAAATCAAATGAAACACAACCTAAAACGGAAGCAAGGTACCCTCCTCGTAATAAGAAGATGTGTTACAACTGCGGTAAATATGGACACATAAGTAGAAACTGTAACAACAAGCAATGCGAACGTAAACACCCTAATCCTAAAAACATGTAAGGCAGGGAGACCCGAAATCCTGTGTCTTCCGCAGCAACTTGAGATCCGGTAAACCCAAAGAAATGTACAAAAAAAAAAAGGGGAAGGAAAAGAAACACTAGAGAAATAGATCCCTATGTTAGAAAGTTTATCGAAAAATGTAACGCGATAACTAAATGTAATTGGACTAAAAGTCTATTGCCCTTAGTTCAAATTGACCTAGGTGTTACCTCCACCATCGCATTAATTGATTCTGGATCTACTAGAACCTTAATCAGTCAAAAGTTAGCAGATAAATTATTCGAACACAACCTAGTGAAACGCAGTCAAGCTGTGAATATAAAATGTGCTACAGCCAATAAACAGAATATAGTGATAAAACTTAGCATCACCATTAAAGTAAAAATCAAGAATCTAACATGGTTTTTTACAATGTTAGTATGTAATGATTTAGGACCCGACTTAATATTGGGAGCAGACTTCATAAGTAAAACGGGAATGATTCTTGATATCCATGAGCAGAAATATTACTTTAGATTCGACCGTACACGGAAGTATAATTTCGATTGTAAAACTGATGAACAAGAAAGTACTAGATCATCTACTGCACACATAGTACACCAGAGTCTGAATTATCTCATCTAGTAAATAGAGGTAGGCTGAGAATGCAGAAATTAATAAAAGAATTTTCCACCGTTCTTACACCTAAGCTAGGACTTATGAAGCTAATAGAATATAAGATCAATCTGAGCGATCACAAAGTAATACGCCTACCCCCATACAAGTTGTCGCCTCCCAAGATGGAAGTGATGAGGAACCATATCAACAAGTTGTTAGAACAAGGAGTCATTGAACCCTCTACGTCCCCGTATTCATCACCCTCCTTTTTAGTACCAAAAGGTCACGACAAACATAGACTAGTTGTGGACTACCGGCAATTAAACAAACGAATAGAATTTGAATCTATCCCGCTTCCAGACATCCATAGTGCTTTTCATTACTTCACAAAAGCGAAAGTCTTTACGGTAATGGATCTAAATCAAGCATTTCACCAAATACCCCTTTCGGAGGAATCCAAACGTCTAACTGCGTTTGCTCCTCCTTTCAACCTGTACCAATTTACTAGAGTACCCTTTGGAATATCTCAAGGAAGTTCCGTATGTAGTAGACTATTAGAAAGAATATTTCATGATATTAAATTTAAATATGTGTATCACTACTTGGACGACATCGTAATCTATAGCGAATCGATGGAACAACATCTTAAACATCTACGTGAAGTGTTATCTCGATTACAAAAAGCAGGATTAACAGTTAATCCCAAAAAGGTAAATTTTGCAGTCCCACAATTTTCGTTTTTAGGTCACATCGTGAAGGCCAACGGAAAGGTAAGCATTGACCCCGAACGAACCCGTGCAATCAGAGAATGTTTACCCCCGCGAGATGCAAAAGGTATAGCCCGATTTTTGGGAATGGTAAATTATTTCCACAAGTATATTCCCCATCTTGCCGAAATAGCAGCACCGCTGAATGCCTTAAGAAAGAAGGGAGCGAAATTTGAATGGACTGGACAACACCAAAATGCGTTCGAACAACTAAAAGAAAGCATCATATCTCCCCCAGTATTACAACTAGCAGATTTCACGAAACCTTTCGTAGTTCAGACCGACAGTTAAAGTGTAGCTTTAGGTGCTGTCATCTATCAGGAAATAGAAAACACTAGACTACCGATTAGTTATGCTTCACGAACATTGAATGACCAAGAAAGAAAATATTCCGCATATGAATTGGAATGTTTAGCCATTGTTTTTGCGTTTGAGAAGTTTAAACCCTTTCTAGAACATAAAGAATTCCTTTTGGAAACTGATAATCAAGCATTATCTTGGTTACTGAATCACCCTAAACAGTTAGGACGTATTGGAAGATGGGTATTGAGGTTAAACTGTTGCAACTTCAAAGTGCAGCATATTAAAGGTACACAAAACGTAGTCGCTGATACCCTGTCCCGTATGTTCCAGTCGCCCACTAATACTCCCGAAAACAAGGAGAGTCTGGAGACACCCATTGTTAACACCGTAATTATTGAATTCCCCCTTGCTTTTACCAACATTGCTCAATATCAACAACAAGACCCTCTTCTGAAACCGATTATAGAACAACTTGAGCAAGGAATTAAATCAGAGAAACATGTATTAAGTAAAAGAATACTATGCCACAAAATAGGAAATAGAAAGGAATTAAGGATAATTGCCCCTGATGTGATTAAGCCCATGCTGATGGAGTACTTCCATTCATCCACCATTGGAGCCCATATGAGAATCAATAAAACAATACATCGCATTCGAAAGGAATATCATTGGAACAATATGAACAGCGAAATAGCTAGTTTTGTAAAAAAAGGTAATTTATGCGCTCTCAGTAAACCGGCAAGAAACAGTCAGGTAAGCCAATTAATTTCAGAAATCCCTACTACCCCTTTCTCTAAACTTTATTTAGACTTTTCAGGTCCCTACCCACGATCTAAATCAGGTAATACTATGCTACTCATATGTGTAGATTCGTTCACCAAATTTGTTTGGATGTATCCCATGTGGCGAGCGTTAGCGTCGACGACTGTAAAAATATTACAGGAGAGATTAGTTAAAGATTATGGTACACCTGTAAGTATAGTGTCAGATAACGGACCATAATTTAAGGCGAAGGAATTTAAGAATATGTGTTTCAAGTTAGGAATAGACCATATTACCACGACTGAGTATCGACCGCAAGGCAATATTGCTGAAAGGTATCTGCGAAACCTCAAATCTGCATTAATCGCCTACCATGCGAACGATCATACATCTTGGGACCAGAACCTATCCTGGATACAATACGCCTTTAATTCAGCTTATCACGAAGGACATAAGTCTACCCCATTTGAGTTACTGTATAAATACAAACCAAACCACCCCTTGTCCACAAAATGGAAAATACATGACTTGCTACTTCCGCAAATAATGGATAAGCAGATTAAACAAATCTAGAATAAAGCTCGCGCGAATTTAAGAGCGAACTTAGAGAAATCCCGAAAATACCACGAGAGAAATATTAATAACAATAACAATTTAGTTAGGTACCAAGTCGGTGACTTAGTAATGTACAAGACACAACCGACTAGTAGTGCAATTGATAAGACCACCTCTAAACTATCATACCGATGGTGTGGTCCTTACCAAATCCAGAAGTACTTAACTCCAGTTACCGTAGCCCTGTACGAACCTGTGACTCGAGAATATGTACGAAGAACACATATTTCGCAGATAAAATTGTATAAAAGGAAAAGAGGAAATAGCATCGGCTAAAATAAAAAGGTAATACTAGGTAGACAAATTATCTTGTACCTCAGTAACCATGCTAAGTGTTAATCGTAGAATTGGGAATGAGGCCTGATCAACCTTAGATCCTGTTCAGCGAAAGATGACCAAAATGAGTAGTCAGCTGACCACTAAAGGACCACTAAATGAGAAATTATTTAGAAAGTAACTCTATGAAGAGAGTAACCAAAACCCAAAGAAAGAAAAAACCGGTAGTAGATTTAAGTAGTAGAAATAAGAAGAAGTTTTGTGTTTTAAAATGTAGACCTTAAGTGTGAATTTTATGTAAAAAAAAGGTAGTTTGTAAGAATATATATATTGTAACGTAACAGAGTTGAGGTCCCCAACGTTACATAAAAAAATTGAATGAAACATGGTCAAGGACCATACCCTGAATTAAGGTTGCTCAGTAGTTAATGCATCTGAGAAGTACCTTTAGTCAAAAGAGGCAATAATTAATGTTGAATATAGAAAACCATACCAATTAATAGTTAAATATAATAAATTATGCTTGTTTTTATACTGTAACATGTTAATGTTCACAGAATATTTATGTTGTGTTTTGAGTATGGTAAGAATGAACTGATGTTGTTTAATAGATAAGGAATACTTCATCAATGATTATGTTTATATTTATGTTAAATTTGTCTTTAGACAATCAAGTATAGTTACCTGTGTTAGGCATTATACTAAGTTTTAAGTATTGTCTAAAATTGAATAATGCTGTTGTTTTAATTAATGTTTGTAAACTTGGCCAGGAGGGCAATCAGTGTCTAAGGTTTGACAAGTAGTTCTGATAATTGTATTGTAAACTAATGAAGGGTTCCAGGACCAGTTAATTAATGTAATAAAGTAAACACCAGGAAATTAAAATTAATGTAATTAACCATTAACCAATAATTAATTGTACAGTAGGTCAGGTAAAAGAAAATTAAGTTAAAAAACCAAATAATGTTATAACGGTTGTAAGAAAACCTATAGGCCTAAATTCCATATTTGTGAAAGGAAATTAATACCTTTTTAAGAAGTCCAGTCCAATGAAACTATGGTAAAACATTTACTGTTTAAGAAGGAAGGTTAGGTGAGAATTTTAGGTAAGTTAATATTATTCCAAGCATGGAGTATTTTATTGAAAAAGAGTAGTAATATTCTATAATTCTGGCTCTAGGATATCTAGTTTCACCCAATGACAGGAAAAAGTGGTTGTTAAGGCAACTGAAATGTACATGAGTTGTTTATATTGAATCATTCGTTCTGATTGTTACAAGCTATTAAGTTGAGATGGGCAGATGTATTTAAAAAAATGAATAATAAATTCTGAAGAAAATATAAATCAAAATTAAAAAAACCTCTTTGAAACCTATTTATATCATAATACTGATGAGTAATAAAACTAAATAGACTTCCAAATTATAACTGAATACATTTAAAAAGAGTTGAAAACCCCTCACCTCATTCACCAGAATAATTCCGCTGGATTCGGTATTAAAACGATTTCCCCTATAACCAGAAGATCAGTTAAGAGAATTAAAGTACGAAACTAACGGAATTATTGAAAGGACAAGAAGACCTTGTTTGGCATAGTTAACCTTCACTTGCAGAAGAAGCTGGGATCCTATTTTCATTTTGCCGAGACCGACAACTAGCAAGATCATAGTAGAAGAACAGCGGTCTGAAGAATTCCTGAGAGCTTCCCAGTACACTCCACAATCAATTTTATTAAGGGCCAGAACACTTTTACTGGATGAAGATGAGTTAAGCTGAGTCTCGTCAACTGTTTACAGACGTCCACGGCCAGTCGGAGTTTTCGTCGACTTGGTAAAAAAAACAACCTATTTTAAATTCAATATATTTAGAGTTAATAATTTTGTTTTGTAATACTTGAGTAACCTTAATTGTGCATTTTACCAGGCCTTACTAATGGTTCCAAGAACCTTACGAACCCTGGGATAAGAACTATTTATTGTTATTTTTCATTTGTATAAGTCAATGGAATTTGACTAATTTACAATCGATATATTTTTTGTGCAATCGATTTGATTATATTATTATTTTGGAGATAACGGGGACTGTGAATTAATAGATAAATTTAATAAAGGATCTTTATTGTATGAGATAATGTTTGAAGTTATTGCAGAATAGATACTATATGTAGTGGGTGGAATAATTTACAATAAAAGGTTGATTTAAACCCGATGAACAGCTAACCTAGAAACACGATTATTGCAAATAACAGCGCCAAGTGCTTACAGCTGGTGGAACGGGAGATCGCTGAACTAGCGTGTTTTCAGTGCAAAATTTGAATAGAATTTCCTAACGTCGAGTGACTAGGGTTGACAAGAATATTCATTACATTCAGTTAATACACTATATATATCGTTAATATTACCCAACTATAGAATACTAAGTTAAACCTATATCGTAGTATGATTATGAGTTAAAAGAACATTATTATAATTCTATTTGTCTAATAATATATTTTCAGGAGGTTTCATCGATCACAACCGAATAGATATAGTCATTAATAAATAAATACTTAAAAACATGAGAGAAGGATTTCTTTACAATATGTATATTGTTTATACTCAGAAGAAATAAATGTGTATAACACATGCCAATAACTAAGTGAAAGAAAAAGGGAAAAGGAGGAGAGAAATTTCACACAGTAACGGCAAGCATACTCCCGGTACACCACTTTCGAATTTTCCCTATTAAGATTCCCCATGTCGATTTTAAGCGGCGGAGTATGTGACGATTTAAATACAAAAAAAAAAAATTAAAAATATAATTAAAAAAAAAAACGAAAGTAAGTAAGTACTTTAAATCGCACGATTAAACCAAATACCCCTGAACTAACTCATAATAGTAGTGAGAATTAAATTAAGAAAATCTAACTAAATAAGTAATAAAAAAATCGTAATGTAAAAGTTAAGAATAGTACAGTTAACCCTTTAGTAAATTTATCATGTGTTGACCTGCCTATTCCGGACACAACGTGTATACCGAACCGGCAGTAAATTAGAAATATCTGTAAATCATAATGTAAATAATTAATAATTTGAAGCCACAAGTAGTAGTTATAATAATCCCTGTAAACTAGATAAGTCTAGATAATTTATTTTGTCTTACTATAAGAATGTATTTTAAATAAAGAGTTGGAACTATATTATGACAGAGTACTCACTCCGCGTCGTTTCAATCTACCTGTTGTAACAATGTAAGAGTTACGATGCGGCGTTCAGACTGTAAACACCTCCAAGCGAGGGCTCTTCAGAAAATGTTTGTTTTTTAAATTTTAATTGAGTGTTAGCTTCCACTAAAAGCGTGGAGAGCTAGTTATATATATATATATATATATATATATATATATATATATATATATATAAGATGTAGTGAGGAATTTGTTAAAGAAATGTGGTAATGTAAAAAAAAAAGAACTCTTATATAAAAGGTGATGTCTCAAGTTAATTAAAAAACGAACTCTCGAATATTGTTCGAGTGATGTAATTCAGATAGTAATGTAAAAGAAGAAGATGCAAACTCCAGTACTATGCTGCCAATACATATGTGACGTGCACAACTGCAGATACGGACGACAACCACCTAAACAACACTTAACAGAACTGCCTAGGATTAGCCCGACGTCATGCAGCATAACATCCATCTCCTCATTAATACACCTAGAGTACTTTCACCGGAAACACGACCCAGATGTCTACCCCGACTACCAGAGTATCGAGGATTCACGCCCCAGGACACGGACAGCAAAAGCGTATTTAAGAGGTGACTCGGTGGCTTGTCTACCGAGAATTATGTACATTTAAAATATAAGTTTTTATACGTGCCAGAGACCTTTTAAAAGACAATAACCATCTCTAAGCATTAAGTTTTAAAAGAAATGTAACCAGTAATTTCTAAAATCATACGTTGTAACATTAATCTTGAGATATAAGTTTTAATCGCTTAACTAAATAATACCATTCTTCAAATGGTGTTCATGTAACAATGCAACCTTCTTGATAAGTAAAGTAAATTTCAGACGTCTTTACTAGATTTAAAGAGACTCGGATCCGAGGTAAAATACATGATCAGTTTGATCCTTAATTTGACAGAAAACCCTTTTTAACTATTTCAGTATAAAATTTTTATGTAATGGGATCAATATATATATCTTTTGTTAATAAAGAGATGTCATCTTATTACATATTGAAGTGAGTGCATAAATCAGTGAATATACCTTCCCTTGTGTCCTTTAATTATAGTTATTATTATTGCTCTAAGTGTTGTGTTGATTTTCAGTTTGTTACAACGTAGGCAGCCTGTAATTGGCTAGCGTAAATTATCACGGGTTCCCTGGATTTATAACGTAGCCCGGAACGTTATAAAAGAGCATCTAACAGATTGGTACTGAAGATGAAAAACAATCAATATTGTAGCAGTGGACTATATTGCAGCTGACAAGTTTTGTATTTTTTGTATTTTGTGTAATTTTGTATTGTGTAGGCCACAAAGGTCTTGTACCTAGGAATAATCTTTGTGTTTTAATAATGATTTTGTTTAAATATAAGATAACCCAGGGTTAAGTATAAAATAATAATATATAAAATAATACTATGTTAGCAAGATGGCATATGAAAAATAGTTTAGAGTAAGGATACATTAAGTAAATGATAAATCATAAATAAATCAAATTAAAAGTGATTAAAATATAAAATACCAGTGCACAAGTTTAAGGAAAAATATAAAGAAAAACCTTAAATAAATTAAATTCGATTATAAATAAAATCTAAAAAGGATTATTTTTCTAAAAAGAAGAAATGAATTTATAATAATTAATAATAGCCTATATACTAAAAAGTATATAGATTCACCAATAAAAAAGGGGAGTAACCAGCTAACAAGAATTGGAATTAATTGTTAAACGATATTGGAAGTGAACGTTTTGAAAAAGTGTAATGTCTATAAAAATTTAAGAAATTAACAAATACCATTTGAAATAATCAGTGCAAAATTAATAAAATTAACGAGTGATGTCCACTACATATTAGAACTCCTTCGAATAGAATAATTCACGCCCGTAATTTGATGAAACCTTGAAAAATCAACCTTCGATGTCCAGGCCTAGCCCACAGAAATTCGACATTTTGGTGAGATCGTTACCGAGTAAAATTTAACTAAATTACACCTCAACTATAAACTTATAACACTAGAAACAGCACAATCTCTTTAAATACTTCAGGAAAAGAGGTGAACATAAACTTTATTATTTTTGTTAACCCAAAAAACAGCAGAACGGGTTCTGGTGAACATTCCGGCCGCCATTAAATAACTTTCGTGTTTTCAGTGAAGAAACGTAACCTGCACTCTAGCGGTCAACCAACCAACTACATAACATAAATAGTACATATTATAAAAATTTATTTATGTAAAGCTTGGTATTAACCCATATTCATTTCTGACTTTCTCAAAGTACAAAGAACTCTAAAATAACCCTGGGAAATTAATTCATTATTTCTTTCTTGGTATTAATATTGAAATAAAAATATTTGTTATATACTATATGTTTAAAAATAAGATCGAACTAATTCTGTGTTGTCAGTAAGAATCGATTATCCCTTTTTGTTTTGGGAGAAGATAAAAAAAAAGCTAAATAAATTCAATGAATACTTTGTTGTTTGAATAAAAATGTGTATTATTTTCAGTAGATGGTAGTTGGTTACAGATTGTCAGAAGACTGAGAAGAGAATGGACATCAAAAATATATCACGTGCCATTTGGAGTTAATTTAACCTCAAATGTGTTCGTAAATGTCACAGTCAGCTGGTCTCACGAGCGGAGAAATTTGAAATAATTAATTGTATACAAAGAGAGTAATTCTCTTTGCACTCTCTCTCCTCACTACTGTCAAACAACGGTATTGATTTCAAACAAATAAAATCTAAGAAAATATTTGCATAATCACACACACTCGATTTTTAGAAACATTGAACATAAAATATAACAAATTATGTGACTTTTAATAAAGCGAGATTTTCGAAGAGTACAAATAGACGTAAAAATAATATATACTCAGAGAGAATACACGCGAGACGTTACAAGATAACGTACCAACGTCGGCATAAGTACAGTATATAGGTAAGACGTCTATTGACTTGGAGAGACCCGCGAGACTTACAAGATGATGCTAACAACGTGGGGTAAGCAAAAGAAAGAAATAATTACAGTGACGATCGCAAATTGACTCGGAGAGACCCGCGAGACGTTACAAGATGGCGCTCAACTTAAAAGGGCTTTAATTAGGATGGAAATTTCGAGATATACGAAAGATAATCTAACAAAAAACCTAATTTTTGTCGGCAACTATGAGAAAACAAGAAATGCATAATACCAGAGGCAGATCGAAGAAGAGGGTAGAAGACAAGGAGAAAGAAGAAGGTGGACAGGAATGGGAAATAGAAGTAGTCACGGACAGTGAAATGGAGCAACCAACTGGTGATAAAGAAGAAACCGAAGTAGTCATAAACACGGAAAAGGAAAGAGTTTGAAGAGGATGCCCAAGGGGATCAACCAGATAAATCCGCCCAAAAGAAGACATGAGCATGCATGAGATGTTGAGAATAATATTGGAAAACTCAAAAGAACAGTTTAGGAAACAGGAGGAGAAATTTGACAAAATAGATGAAAACTCAAGGAAACAAAATGAAACCTTGTGCGAAAAATTTAATAAAATAGATGAAAACTTTAGGAAACAGGAGGAAAATAACAAGCAAACCAATGAGAAAATAGACGGTATTCAGGAAAGGTTGGTAAAACAACTAAACGAAAAAATTGATTCATTCATGGAGATATCAGAGAAACCATGAATGAACAAAACCGTAAAATTGAGAATTTCAATAAGCAGATAAGGGAAACTTTCGGAGGGAAGTTTGAGAATGTTAACACGCTTAGCCAAAGAGTAGATGAATACAAGGAGGAGACAAATAAGCAAATGGACAGTGGTTTCAAGAATTTGGAAGAAACACTAAACAGCACTTCCGAAGGTATTAAAGAAGACCAAAGTGCATTGTTATCTGAAGATAAACCTAACAGAGATAAAGAAAAGATAATGCCCATAGAAGTTAACATTAAGGGAGTAAAGAAACAAATAATTAAGAAAACGAAAGAAAGAGGAATAATACGTCCTAACAAACGGAAAAATACACAGGAAGAAGTAGATATGATTAAGAGTGGACTGGTTAATGTATTTAATATCCCAATCGTTAATTACAGAGAATTGACTGTTTTGAAAAGTTATAGAAAAATCTTAACTAAATCTATATTTAAATTAAATATACTAGTAAATAAAAGGTCAGTGACATCACCAGTAAATGATATATCATCAACATATTTGTGTAATAGAATACATATAAATATGATAGAAATAAGTGTATTAGAAAAATTACAAGACATGGTAGTAGGAGAATATGTTACAAAGAAGGAAAGAGTTTGGAAAACGATGGTAACCATTGAATTTAATGAAAATTCAATATCAGCAGAGTTACAATACCAGAGGATAGAGAGGTATTTAACCAGGACAAAAATCATTACGAACACTGCCGTAATCCGAGGAAAGGGAGTACCTGAGTTAATGGACCATGGTTAAACTAAATAATAACCAACCAGAAAAAGGGGACTGATTTTCTGATACCGACCAAGCCACCCATTGGAAAGGAAAACCCCAAAATTCAAAAAGCACGTAAGGACAACTTACTAAATATTTTGAAACAATTTGATAAAATAAAAAGACAAACCACCAAGAAAATGTAAGAACAGATTATTAAATAATAATTATAAATAACTGATTTAAAATGGAATAATAGGAAAAATAAAAACAATGGTGGTAGTGTGCTCAAATAAGAAGAATAACGAATAATTTAATGACTACAGTGAAACTAAAGAATGATGATAATTAATACAACTATAATTTAGAATTTCTCGGAATTGAAAATGATATAGGAAGAAATGATACGGAGAAAATATGTCACGAGAAGGAAAGTCAAAAGGATTTTAAAATAATGCGTATCAATAATGTTATATGCTATTAGTTAATGAAAAAGAAGAAGGAATCAAGAAGAAAAAGAAATATGTAATTAAATGCAAACAGCAACAGAGTGAAGAATCCCAAAAGTGTTTAGTATTAGTCGCTAATCGACTACTTGTAAGTTTTTTATTATAATGAATTGACTGTAGAAATGTTCCAGCAATCATTTTCCTGAGCAGGTATGATGTTCCCCTGGTCTCAGAACGTGTAAGGATGGACAGCGGAGTAATGAACCCAAAGTGGCCACCCGAACTGAACCACCGCACAGGATAGGGAAAAAATGTGAGGGAAATTGAATATTTAAGGGATGATAAAATAGCTGAAAAGAGTGATATTAGATTCCAGAAGTATGAATGAAGAAAACAGAAGGAAGATAGCGGACAGAAGCTTAATTGAGAAAGCGAATTTATAGAAGCAAATAGAAATATGAGTGTCAAAACAAGTTTTTTATGATTAGTGTGACCAGCTCTTATCAAGTAATATGTGAAAGACCACTACCCAGAGAAATTAAATCATTAATGAATTTGCCTCCAAGAGAGAGAGAGTTGAGTATGAAATCAAGCCTATTACCATTAACCGAATAACAGGTGAATAACCAATCAGAAATAAAGAGATATTATGAAGAATGATGAAAGAATCCGAAGATTGAAGAGTTCAACGATTAATTTTTAAAACAAGTAAACAAAAATAAATCTGTTCTAGTGGGGGGCTTTGTGTAACGTTACATAACCCCTGCCCAAATATGATAACACAATCACCATCGTTAAAACCAGTAATCACCCAATTCTAAAAGTCAGAAATGGGTATTATGTACCAAGCTATAAAAAACTTTGTACTCCAAAACACTATAAATAATAATAATAAATCAGAATGATCACTGTTGCACACCACTATATAAAAATTATTCCGATTAGTGCTTTCAAGCTTCACAGCCCATCGTCAGATCGAAAAATAATAATAAAAGTGCAGTGTACAAAGTGAAATATAGTGTACTTAGTGAAAGTGTAAACCTTTAAAAAGAGCATCTAACAGATTGGTACTGAAGATGAAAAACAATCAATATTGTAGCAGTGGACTATATTGCTGCTGACAAGTTTTGTATTTTTTGTATTTTGTGTAATTTTGTATTGTGTAGGCCACAAAGGTCTTGTACCTAGGAATAATCTTTGTGTTTTAATAATGATTTTGTTTAAATATAAGGTAACCCAGGGTTAAGTATAAAATAATAATATAAAATAATACTATGTTAGCAAGATGGCATAGGAAAAATAGTTTAGAGTAAGGATACATTAAGTAAATGATAAATCATAAATAAATCAAATTAAAAGTGATTAAAATATAAAATACCAGTGCACAAGTTTAAGGAAAAATATAAAGAAAAACCTTATAAATTAAATTCGATTATAAATAAAATCTAAAAAGGATTATTTTTCTAAAAAGAAGATTTGAATTTATAATAATTAATAATAGCCTATATACTAAAAAGTATATAGATTCACCAATAAAAAAGGGGAGTAACCAACTAACAAGAATTGGAATTAATTGTTAAACGATATTGGAAGTGAACGTTTTGAAAAAGTGTAATGTCTATAAAAATTTAAGAAATTAACAAATACCATTTGAAATAATCAGTGCAAAATTAATAAAATTAACGAGTGATGTCCACTACATATTAGAACTCCTTCGAATAGAATAATTCACGCCCGTAATTTGATGAAACCTTGAAAAATCAACCTTCGATGTCCAGGCCTAGCCCAAAGAAATTCGACATTTTGGTGAGATTGTTACCGAGTAAAATTTAACTAAATTACACCTCAACTATAAACTTATAACACTAGAAACAGCACAATCTCTTTAAATACTTCAGGAAAAGAGGTGAACATAAACTTTATTATTTTTGTTAACCCAAAAACCAGCAGAACGGGTTCTGGTGAACATTCCGGCCACCATTAAATAACTTTCGTGTTTTCAGTGAAGAAACGTAACCTGCACTCTAGCGGTCAACCAACCAACTACATAACATAAATAGTACAAATTATAAAAATTTATTTATGTAAAGCTTGGTATTAACCCATATTCATTTCTGACTTTCTCAAAGTACAAAGAACTCTAAAATAACCCTGGGAAATTAATTCATTATTTCTTTCTTGGTATTAATATTGAAATAAAAAAATATTTGTTATATACTATATGTTTAAAAATAAGATCGAACTAATTCTGTGTTGTCAGTAAGAATCGATTATCCCTTTTTGTTTTGGGAGAAGATAAAAAAAAATGCTAAATAAATTCAATGAATACTTTGTTGTTTGAATAAAAATGTGTATTATTTTCAGTAGATGGTAGTTGGTTACAGATTGTCAGAAGACTGAGAAGAGAATGGACATCAAAAATATATCACATGCCATTTGGAGTTAATTTAACCTCAAATGTGTTCATAAATGTCACAGTCAGCTGGTCTCACGAGCGGAGAAATTTGAAATAATTAATTGTATACAAAGAGAGTAATTCTCTTTGCACTCTCTCTCCTCACTACTGTCAAACAACGGTATTGATTTCAAACAAATAAAATCTAAGAAAATATTTGCATAATCACTCACACTCGATTTTTGGAAACATTGAACATAAAATATAACAAATTCTGTGACTCTTAATAAAGCGAGATTTTCGAAGAGTACAAATAGACGTAAAATAATATATACTCAGAGAGAATATATGTGAGACATTACAAGATAACATACCAACGTGGGCATAAGTAGTACAGTATATAGGTAAGACGTCTATTGACTTGGAGAGACCCGCGAGACGTTACAAGATGACGCTAACAACGTGGGGCAAATAAAAGAAAGAAATTATTACAGTGACGATCGCAAATTGACTCGGAGAGACCTGCGAGACGTTACAATATATATATAGTGATGAAAAGAATTGTAGTAGTGTGGTGATTACAGTGCTATTAAAACAATCTGCGTCTTCTGACAGCTAAGTAGCATATGGGGTTCGGCACGGCTGTAGGAGCGCTGTGTTGTCACATGATCCGCTAGGCCGAGCCCGCTCCCTCGCTCAGCGTTTCGGGCTGTGGGAAATAATATCCACTTAAAAGAATCATTGTCACTGTGACATTGTAACACGGTGGCTCAGAAGTAATGGGTGTTAAGATAAAATGAAACGTAACGTAACGTTTTCTGACCGTAGGACGTGATTAATTTCTAAAATGTCATTTCCATTGAACAACAATCGAAGCTCCGGCCCCCTTGATGAGAAGGGAACACAACAACAACAAAACATTACCACCAAAACCAACAACTCTGAGCAAATTAAAACATAAAACACTACGATAATTTTAAAGATCTCCTAAGGTTACATTTGAATTCTAATACTACGAACACTTACTGTAAATACATATTTTGCTCACTTAATGGTAGAAGTGAAGACCACAATGCATTCCATTTTTTCGAATAGTATTATTTTTTTAGGAAAATTTGAAATTAACTTTAATAAATGTTTAACAAATTGCTAAAACCCAAAACTAAATAAAATTCAGATGTGAACGTTAAACATAAGGAATTATATTGTTTGCTCTACAATGAATACATTACGCTGACTGAAAGTTACTCACATTCATGGTGTCAAGGGAGCCACCCCCCAGTGACGAATCACTTTCTTCACCCTAAGAGCTGAAGCTGGAGCTGGAACGGGAACCGATGGAGATGATAATTTCTTGCATACGATCATCCAAGATGCCTTCCGTTTCCCACTGCTTCTTTCGTGTGTTTAACCGCGGATGCCCAGTTTTCTGCAGTAACGCAGTCGATTCCCTCTCTGGTTAGCCTTTCTATTTCAGTGATGGTGAATCTCTTGTTGTTCCTTGCACCATAACCCTTTGCTTGTGCCCAAACGAATTCAATGGGGTTAAAATGGGCTTGATAAGGAGGTAGCCGTATCACCTGATGTCCATTGCTTTTTGCGAGTTCATCGATGACATATACTGGCTTCGGTTTGTAAGTGGTCACCAGTTCCATTAACTCTGATTTTGTAGCACCAGGTGCAATGGTGATGTCTTTTATCTGAGGCAATATATTTCTTTGTACCCAAACCAGCATGTCAGCTTTTCTGCACTGCATGGTTGGAGCCCCATCTCTTATTACTGAATGGTATGGATCATTATCCATAACAGTGGTAGATTGGTAGGGATGTTCTTAAGGACCGAATTTTTAAACCACTCCGTGAAACAAACAGCATTCATTTCCTCGTGGTAGTCCCCTGTTTTTCGCGTTCGAAACATGAGTAAACAATTTGCCACGAAGCCGCGGGAAGTTCCAGCATGTAGGACAATGACCCTACCTCCCTTTCCTAACGGGGCTTTCATTGTGCCTTGGGGTGTTCTGTCTGACCACCCTTTGGGTAAGGTATGACCAGCGTTAACAAAAGTCTCATCCAGCCACACAATGCTCTCGTAATCTACATTCTTGACACTTCTCAAATAGCGGCATCGCCAAGCTACAATATCAGGTCTCTCCACAAGGACAGTCCGGTTTGAATATTTTTTAAACTGAAATCCCAAATCAAGAAGAGAAAGTCAAAGGGATGATTCACTACCATTAAACAGCTGGTTTTCTCTAAGACTGCTGTGTAGCTTTCTTACAGTAGGATGCTCCTTTCTCTCGTAGTAAGCATACACATGACGCCTAATTGCACCTTGCTGGAAACTGTCCATATTGGTCACTCGTTTGGCATAGTTCCGAGTTTTTCCAGGTGTCTCCAACCCTGCATTTGATGGCCCAGCTACATTCTCAATCTCAATCTCACCCTCCTCTTGTTCTTGTTCTTCCCGAGATTCCTCCTCTCTCTTCTCTTTTTCTTTCCCTATTCTAATTACTGTCGCCTTAGATATTTTTAAAGCTGCTGCAGTTCTTTCTACAACTTTATTGACGTCTATTAGGGGACCTCCATTTTCCCTTTCAGCCTCGAAAATTCGCGTAACGACACACCGTATCGCAAGCCTGACCACGAAGAACAAAGCCATGTCTTCCTTTTATGCTTGCCTTCTTTCGAGGCGAATGAATTCTTGGTTGTCCACACTTAATGTTTATCAGCATCTTGCACTGGTTGTGACATAATTGAAAAAGTAATACGATCTGTGTAAAACAAAATACGCTATACCACACTACACTAAAAATGTTGCTGATAACGGAGCACTTATTAAAACACAAAAACTAATGCAATTAAAATCAATAGGCCTACTGTCAAAGAAAAGCCGTCACTGTTAGCGAAGTATGTACTTGCACTGGCAACACTGAGGTCAGTGTGGGGACTGTTGACTGAGGCGAAAGGGGGAGGGATAGCGCGCGCCTGCCGGTGATTGGCTCACCTCGGAGGCTCGTCCGAGTTACCGTAGCAACTACCGCTTGTAAACACGCAAAGAGAACTCTCAGAAGACGCAGATTGTTTTAATAGCACTGTAAATTGAAAATTTAGTAGGGTTTTGGGGTCCCATCAGTCTGTTTTAGGTATTATTTCACACACACACACACACACACACACACACACACACACACACACACACACACACACACACACACACACACACACACACACACACACACACACACACACACACACACACACACACACACACACACACACACACACACACACACACATGATAATATAAAAAACAAAACAACGTGTTTATACGTGTACATATGTATGTATGTGTATATAGTACCAATAATGCTTTTACTATTTGATTTTCTCAAGACATTACAGATCAGTATCTGTGTTTGACAACAAACTTGTGGAAGTCCAGTATCTTTTGTGAGTAGTCTTGAGGCAATTACTGTTTGAGTTGTGGTCCTGTCAAACTAAATCAATTTCGTTTCATGAGTGTAATTGTCATTCTCTGCTCACTTTATGTTGTTAGACTTTAATAGCCCTTTTCTTAATTTCATCTCCCACTTTCAGTTGAAACATTTTGTATGTCACGGTAACACTATTATTTTTTCCGTTTTGTCATTCTCAATTTCCAGATACCGTCTAGTGTTTAGTCCAGAAAATCTTTTCCTTTTCAAATTTGTTCTTGTTAACATATCTTCTGTTTCCTCAATGTCCAATCAAATGACGTTCACATTTCTATGCTGTCTTTTTACAGACTTGACATCATTCAATTCTGCATATTTTTAAATCCATAATAAAAATGTTATTAAACTGTGGTTTCTATTTTTCAGGGTTCAAAAAATGTGTGTAATTACAAATGGATAAGATAAGTTTGGTGGCCTTTCTATACTTTTTAAGTTATGATAATTGACCCAGAACCTCTTTTGTATAATAATATAACATTCTAATCTTGGAAAAATTGGTAACCATACATGACTTCCGTGTCCTAAAATTTATATTTAAAATCATTTAAATATTAATTAAATAAGTGGATGCTTGAGTTCTGAAAAAATTACGTATCAGCTAAAATGGTACCACCATGTCAGGTGGATTAAGACTATCATCAACCTTCATGAGGAAGGACTGTACTTTTGGATAAAATGTCTGTAGGTCGAACGAAGAGGTAGCTAAAGGTAGCTGCGATCTGATTCCTGTAATGAAATTGGACTCTCGCTGCGAGGGGCCGAGGGATGTCTATAGTGTTATCAAAGTCTTTCCTGTCAATACTATACTAGTCATTTTTCTTTTTAAAATCGAGACGATTTCTTTCTTTCCATTTGTCTTCTGATTTCCTGAACGACTATTCTGTTCACCCATATAATTATAAATTTCTCAGCGAAACATTTCTTCCTTAATACGTTGTGTCTCCTGTTGAACACCCACCATTCTGATCCATGTCATAACGCTATATTCCACACAGGCTAATAAATAACTAGCCATCATGGAGGTCAAAATATTTTCAAGGAGGGGCAAACAATTTTCCAAAGGAGAAAAATATTTATATATTTTTCATACATACACACATGCACATATTAGTTTATAATTCTCATATCATAATAGAAATAAGTACACAGATTGTATTAATTGCTTTAATACAACAACCCTGCCCAGCGATCCACAGGAAGCAAATCGATGTCCACCTTTTCGGCTTGCACACGTTGTGTTGGTGTGGGTTTCGGCACTTTCCATTTAAAAAGCATGCAAACATAATCAAATAATGAGTGAGGCCAGAAATAATGCGAATTGTGTGTGTGTGTGTGTGTGTGTGTGTGTGTGTGTGTGTCCTGCCGGCCTTTTTATTGCGGTAATCACAATAATAAAACTTTGGAAAAGTAAACATTACATAATTGAGATATGCTTGCCTGCCAGGAACGATATATTTTCACTCATACGTGATTTAAATTAAAATGAAAAATATAGAATTTTGTTAAAGTGAAATGAAATGTTTCCATAGAAACTACTTCTTTGTTGTCAATAACGTAGTACACATATAAAACTTATAAAAATTTACCTCCTACCATTTTACTACTACCATTTTAATTTATAAAAAAAATTACCCCCTCCCCCTTCAATTACTCTTTTCATTTATAGATATTTCATCTACCTTTCTACAGTGGATTATTATGACCTTCTTTTCAGGATACTTTATTTATTAAAATTGAGCACTTTACTCTTGTTAAAACATAAAACGTTGCAGGTAAACTACCCCTTTCCCATAACCGATCTTCACCAAAAACGATAGGCATTGAGTCCTCTACAATTCAGGGCTGTATGCAAAAAATTATTTGATTCTGTTTGAATTTGTGGTTGTTATCGTTTGCCATAGAAAAAATTCTACACACAGACACTTTTCGAAAAATGACTTTTTCATGTTTTGATGGTAGTACAATCAGAATCTGCTGTTATCTCGGAACACGATTTTTTTTGCTATGACCATACTTCCATTTCCTTATGGAACATGGAAGTAAAATAATTGTTCATAATGTGCATTTATTTGTAATTATATACTTTAAATATTTTGTAGGTATTATAGTAGTAGTGAAAATGGAAGGTACGTCGTATGTATGTAAGACGGATGAAGTAGGTGAAATATGTGTAAGCAGTGAAGCAACAGGGAGCCAATACTGGGGCTTGACGGGACTGAGTAACTCTACATTTAAAGTAACACCTCTGCTAGCTGATGGAAAGCCACTCAGTGATTCTCTGTACACTAGATCTGGGTTACTAGGATTTCTAGGGCCTGTAAGTATTTAACTTAACCACATACGAGGGTAGGCTGAAAAGTAATGCACACATGCTTGTAGAACACGAACGAAAAGAAATAGCAAGATGGGGCAAAAAGTAAGTAAAAGTACATTTCCTTAACTTCAAAATTATATATTTATTTTTCAACATAGTCGCCGTTAAGTCTAACACATTTCTCCCAACGCGCAACAAGTTTTTTTATCCCGTCACTGAAATATTCTTCCGACTTTTCTCAAATCCAGGATGCAACAGCTGCCTTCACCTCATCGTCCGAGGTGCAACGATTACCCTTGAGGTCTCTCTTGAGTAGAGGAAAAAAATAGAAATCGCAAGGCGCGAGATCAGGGGAGTAGGGAGGGTGTGGAATCGGTTCAAACTTCAGGTTTCGCAGAGCCTCTTGGGTTGTGCGCGAGGTGTGTGGACGAGCGTTGTCGTGTCGCAAGATTATTGGCGCCAGGCTGCCTCTAACCCGACAAATATGGTTTGCGATACGCTTTTGAGTGATTTTGAATCAAATCGTCGACGAGTTTGCGATGTTCATCGTCTGTGCCAGTGATCGGACGTCCGCTGCGTATTTCGTCATCAATTACGGCTTTCCAGGCTCGCAACCATGATATTTTATTACCCATCGATTCACAGTAGACCTATCAACAGCAATCGTCACCATAAACAGCCTTTAAACGACGATGAATCTCATTAGGAATCACATTTTCAGCAGTTAAAAATTCGATAACCGCACGCTGTTTAACTTGCGTTGACATAGCACTACAACACGTCTCCATACTTCTGCTACTTAAAGCGTACTGTTACACGAAATTCCTTCAAACTGCGCATGCGTTTGGAGGGGGAATGTTACTCCCGAATGCCACCAGGTGCGCTTCTGTAGGTAATTTTGTTCGTGTTCTACAAGCATGTATGCATTACTTTTCAGCCTACCCTCGTATATTTCAGTTAATTTAATCCCAAATGTATTCTATATTTTTAGGCTCAAATTTTCCTGCTGTAAAATGTTTTTGAATAAGATTACTTATTTACTGTCTTGTAGCGAACCAGTTGTAGTGACTTAAGACACTGTAACTTAAGATGGCTTGGAGTTGTTCTTCAGAATTATGTAATTTCTATAATGCGTATGTTTTATTACAATGAGGGGTTACTGTATATTTGCTGTCCATATTTTGTGAATGGAACTAATTGAATCACGTTGTGAGTGTGTGCAAATGGAGTAACAAAAAGATAAGTGGGATGACCCATGAAGTAGTGATAGGTTGATCAGTGCAAGAAGTGAAAATAAAATAACCACAATTAAAAATGTCCATTTGTAAAGCTTCAAATGCGGAGGTGATGTGATGATGTGTTGGTTGTGATAATGATGGCCTTAATGATGTAAAAATAATGGATTGCTTAACTTACCATTGTTTTAAATGAATTCTTTGAAACAGCTATTTGGTGTTTGAGTCAGTTTATTACCCATTCATTACAAAAAATTGTTTTTTCCCCATTGATCATAATGTAATTGTCAATTCATGTTAAGAACTTCTCTGAATACTCTGTACTGCACTCTTTCCTGTATCATTTCACTTATGATTGAGAAACCTTACACTGCCAGTAGTCAACCAATAATAATAGATCCTTTTTTTAAAGATATCAGTACTCAATACGCTGACACACATTGCTGTGCAATTTAAAAATTTGTTTTATTTAATACTGAGTGTCCGGTCTCTTATAGGCTATCTCTAAAAAAATATATGGTGCTTAACTGCTGCATGTGAAAAAAAGTAACAATTATACATGGACCAACTGTGAGAGAAAACAACATTACTGTTTGTGTCCTTCCAAATTTAGTTAAAACATTTTTTTTATATAGCAGAGTAGGAAACTGTAATTTGACCAAATGGTTTGCATTATGTAGAATTTTGAAAAGTTGTTGAGAGTAATGAATTACGACTACATTTTTTTCACATAAACTTGAGTTCAGTTGTTACTGGTCATAGGTGTTGTATTTATGTGTTTCAAGAAATTAATTATTGAGATCCAATATTGTTACTTATTATTATTTCAAGTTTTGTTTTTTGTTGTTCCATTGAGGTGAATAATGTTTCAGGGAGGATTAGTATTTGTGTGCGGTTCCAGAGATGGCCTTATGACTGTAACAGGTCGAAAACACAATGCAGATGACATTATTGCTACAGTTTTAGCTGTTGAACCAATGAAATTTATTTATAGAGGTCGAATAGCAGTTTTTAGTATCAGAGTGCTCAGGGATGAGAGGATATGTGTTATCGCTGAACAGAGACCAGACTGTAGTGAAGAAGAGGTAAAACTGTTTTGGGAAACCTTTTTGTTTATACATTAAAAAGAATTAAGAGAATTTTCAACAAGGCTTTATAGTAAGATGGTTATAGTTTATTTTAGTTACTTGTGAATTGAGTGGAGATGATTAGGTGAAAATCATAAGTAGGTACAGTAAAATGATTAAGTTAGAATATAGAAATTAGACTTCTTAATCATGATTCTTTTGTGCACGTGCAAAGTTTTCCACTTTGATTAATTACATATATAAATTTTGGAATACAAAGTATGTATATAGTACAATTGCCTTTTTTTAATGTTTTACTAAGATCTTGTACTTAATATGTACATGAAACAAATATAACATTAATTTTTTTAATGTTAACATATTTGTAGTAATAAGAATTTGCTTATTGTGTGTGACAATTTTGTAATTACTGTTTAAGAGTTTCCAATGGATGTCACGAGTTCTGCAAGCTGTGGATTCTATTCACCAAGTAGGACTGTACTGTCTTGCTTTAGTACCTCCTAACTATCTCCCAAAGACACCTTTAGGAGGTATACATTTGTCAGAATGCAAACGACGTTTTCTTGAAGGTACACTACATCCAGCTAATGTGCTTTTATGTCCTCATACTTGTGTTACCAACCTGCCAAAACCAAGGGAAGTTCATCCAGGTAAGAAAGCAATAATATTTTCTTTCTAAACAATTGTGTTATTGAATTTTAAAGTGTGTGTGTGCGTGTGTGCGTATGTGTGAACTGTTGCAATTGCTGTTTTTTATAACTTATATAGTGAGAAGAAATTCATATTCTCAAAATCAGTTTTCTGAGGTTTCAACTGCCTATTCATTCATATGGTTTGATGAACTTTTGAATTTAATATAATTTTACAAATATTTTAATTTAATGCATAAATTGATATAAATTGTAATTCAAATATAAATAAAACGATTCGAACTCTTTAATTTAGTTTTATTCTTTTAGGATAATAGGTGGATATGGTACTATATAAAATATGAAATGTATGTTGTCTATAACTCGGTGCAATACTTGAAAAAAAATGTATTAATCTTAAAATAATGTTAGCCATGAATATTAAAATAAAATTATTTGAAAACTACTCAATCTTTTATATTGTGTAACCCTGTCAATGATGGATGGCATCTATCAGATCACACACAAAAATTCATGATTCCTTCAAAGTACGAGGTGCTATCAGAAAGTTCCCGGACTAGGTCTAATAAATTCTTTTTGCTTACCTAGGCCATTAATGGCTCCCATCTCCTTCAGAGTAGTCTCCCTGCGAATTGATACAACGAATCCAGCGTTGTTTCCATGCCTGGAAAGTGTCAAAAAAAGTCTTTTGCTGAAGGCTGTCAAGCACCTCCTGCGTTTTTTTCTTAGTGTCTTCTACAGTGTCAAAACGGTGACCTTTCATGTGAATTTTTATTTTCGGGAACAGAGAAAAATCACGGGGCTAAATCTGGTGAATATGGAGGGTGTGGGACGGCGGCCATATTGTTTTTGGTCAAAAACTCTGTTGTCATGACAACAGCGTGAGCAGGTGCATTGTCATGATGCAACAGCCAGTTTTGGTCTTCCCACAATTTGGGCCTTTTTTGTCGCACACTTTGTCTCAGCCGCCTCAAAACGTCACAATAAAAATCTGAGTTCACTGTAACACCAGCTGGCACGAACTCGCGATGGACAATGCCTTTGATGTCGAAAAACACAATGAGCATGGTTTTTGTTGCACTTCTGACCTGCCATGCTTTTTTTGGTCTCGGTGATTGTGGACTTTTCCGCTGTGACGACTGCTGTTTTGTTTCTGGATCATAACCATAAAACCAGCTTTCATCACCGGTTATGACCCTGGAGATGAAGGTAGGGTCATTTTCAGACGTTTTTCTGAGTTCACTGCACACATCAACACGGCGCTGTTTCTGATCCACAGACAAAAGCCGAGGGACGAATTTCGCAGCAACACGAAGCATGCCTAAATTTTCAGTTAGAATTTCTTGACAGCTTCCATAGCCTATTCCGGCACTTGTACACAACTCATGGATTGTTTGACGACGGTCTTTGTGAATTAGTTGTCGAATTTTTTCAACATTTTCATCCGTTTTGCTTGTGGAAGGTCGTCCTAAACGGTGATCATCTTCAAGTGACATTCTGCCGGCCTTGAAACGAGCGTATCACTCAAAAACCTGTGTTCTGTGTAGGGAATGTTCTTCAAAAGCTTCTCGAAGCATTGCAAAAGTTTCAGTAGGCGATTTACCAAGTTTAAAACAAAACTTAACGCACGCGCGTTGCTCGAATTTATCAGCCATCATAAAATTAGCAAATGAACGTTAACACACGATTACAAAACACAACGCGTAGACCGAACACAACCTCACAATGAAACGAAACTCGGCAGACTGACTCATTACGTATTACGGAATCGGACACTGGGACGCCAGGTTGTACAGTCACGTCAAACAGCCGTGCCAAGTACAGTCTGGGAACTTTCCGATAGCACCTCGTATTTATTTGAGGTTCCACAGTTGGATGAGATAGTGGAATACTTTATGCTTATGGGTTTTACATTCGCTAGTATTATGCAACTTGAAATCCTCAACTGATAAAAATGACAAACAGAATTATCACTGTTGCACACCACTATAGAAAAATTATTCCGATTATAGCTTTCAAGTTTCTCAGCTCATCGTCAGATCAGAATTAACAAGCAGAGGTAAAACCAAACCCCCCCCCCCCCCCCCCGACTACACACAACAACCTATAATTCAAATGTCTCTTCCCAACATCCGAGCCCTGTCGCCCCCATCTGGACAGTTACATATTTTTCTAGCACATTCCTTGTGTGTGTATGTATGTGTGTGTGCGTGTGCGTGTGCGCGTGTGTGTGTGTGTGCATTTCTTTTAAACCTAACGTACCACCTTTCTCATTCACACTTGTTGTTATGTTTTATTACTTTTCCCCCCTCATAAACTTTTACTTACCTTGTACGATCTTTTTACGCACTCGCCCTGACTTACCAAAAACAGAAGATTCCAAAATACTTATAGGTCGCCACCAATATTTTTAAACAAAAGGACAAATATGGAAACCTTAATACATTTTCCCCCTTTTTACTTTACTTACTTACCAGGTTCGTTTAGGCGAGATTTTCCATACTGGACAGGTTATGTTAAACGGGCGTAATAACTACTCTCTACGCATGGTTATCATCATACAAAATCTGAGTTTATTTTAAGTCAAATAGTTATTGGTTATTATAGTTATAGTAATAATACAGACCTGATGAAAATCAACAATATTCGGACACAAATTATACTATAGTCAACCAGTCTTTGACCATTTCCCCTTTTCTTTTACCCACTCGCTCTCTCACTCTTTTTAATTACCCCACTGTTTGAGATCTCATTGTTTATGGGTGTACACCTTCTATTGAAACAAGTAAATGATGGATTAATATTAAATTGATTATTTTCGCTGTTATTTATCAACACGTGGTCGCATAGTACGTAGTAAGTCTGTGTTTTACTCTGACACCAATGTTCACGTTAAAACTTTTCGTTTCACTGGCACTGTAGTTAGTTTACTGTTACATTCCACACTTTACTAGATAGGCCGATTATAGTATTTTCAGCCTATCTTGCACCCGAGGCCACCGTTAACTTACGAGCGCTCCGGTTGAAGACTGCTGTTTCACTCTGCTCTTAGTCAATGACTAATGTTGGGTGGTGGCCAAGCAGCACGCGCCAAAGTATGTATTTTTGATTTCGCCGTCTCTGATTGGCCGGTATGTCCAAGCGTTCAGCCCGGGAATTCTGGTATTCTTTACTGCCTGCTGTAACGGACGTTTTCAGTAATTCACGGCTGCATGAGTTGCCAGCGGTTGCGTAATATGTCTAGACTAGTTGACTCAAAGCAAAACACAGACGTGGTGTTTTGCAATAATGTTGCATGTATAGTTGATTAAGACGGGGTACCCCAAATGTGAACATTGACTGCTTTGAATTCAGCCTGATTTAAATTATTATTTCTTAGCACACAATTCTGTACCGTTACAATACCCCCCCCATTGCTAAAACCTAAGAGGATCAACTAGGATATGGCGCCACCACCTCTCTTAAATCCTTACTAAACTCATGGGTATTTACCCCCTCTAGTCCGGTGGCTGTGGCTGCACCCATCCGACCTTACTGGACTTCTCTGCTCGAGATCCCAACACCATAAAATCAGATAGGCACCCGCCACAGTATCACCTGACTCTGAAACATTCAAGCAAAATATCAATAAATGGCCTTCCATTACTCCATATCCCCCAATGATTTGTCTCCTCTTAGTTGCACTGGTTAGCTATTTTCAAAGTACTGGTTAACTTTTCTCAAAGTACTGGTTGCTTATTTAATTTGCTAATGGCAATATAAAATTGCTGCATACCTACCCCTACAAATTATATACAAATTGTTTTCTCCTACCAAGATACCATCACCCACCAGAATCACAAATGGATTATATAAAATACAAGTATTATAATAACAACCTTACTATAGGATACATTTTACAAACAAAATACATTATTACCTTTTAACAACTAGAATTTATGAACATTATAATTTTAATCTCAATTATCCATTACCCAAACCTTTTCCTTGTTTATCTTTTTCAATTAGTTTAATTCCAACTCAAATTTAATTTCATTACCTCATTTGTTCAAAACAATTTCATTTACTTTAATTACAATATTCAAAATGATTATACATTAATAAAATCTTCTCACATAAAATTTAACTACATTACAACCATGTCACCAAGTTACTTCATTATATGATTCACAAAAAATTAACTTCATTTCATCACATCTTGTATTTTGTATTTTAATCATAAAATTTACTCAAATTCATCAAAATAAAACATTCTTGTTGTTGTCATCTCCAGCCTGACTGTAAACATTAGTCACACAAAATACAATGTTCATGTCAACAGCATATCAGCTGATGCACTACCAGAATATTAACATCACCTTGACACAAACATTTCCTTTAATTTTCACTTTAAATAAATATTGTAATCAGTTATCATTGATTTTACAATTCCGATCACAGCATATTGAAATTCATTATTAAAATTCCCATTTCTAAATTGGTTTCATTTCAATTCAAATTAGAACAATTTCACTTAGTTACATTATTTAAAACACATGATTTAAATACACAATTCAAAATAAAATTCATTAGTACCTCTTGTTAATTATTGAGCAAAATAACATATTATTATTATTATAACATACTACAAACATGTGTTACATATGCATTCTCCCAACATACCCTAACACAATACATTTAACACCAACACATTTATTTACAAATTTTCGTCGTATCCAATTTTTATTTACCACACTTCATTACCTAAATAAGCCAAGTAATTACCATTAACTCAAATAATTAAATGTTCATTCATGATTTATCTAACCCCCGTCATCGAAAAGTAATCGGATGCCCACATAACATTTTTCATTTTTATTTACATATATTGTATGATTACCCTTTGTGTAATAACCATTTAAATCTTTGTTATTCATTTTGCCATAATAATAATCCCTATGGTTATCCCCCATTATTATTTTATCATAATCCAAGTCTACATTATTATTTTTAGTCCAGTTGAAACTTTATGAATTTACGCCAAATTATAAAATACTCGGGTCCCTAGTTCGGGGCCATTGAAACTACTCAATTAATTACAAAATTATGATTAACTCTTACCTTAGGGTTTTATTCCAAGAGTCGTTCAGACGAAACCAGCTACAGAAAGGATTATTTGCGATACAAGGTGTAAAGATCAATACACAGTTTGTGCTAAAACAAATTGCTTCTAGTTTATTATGCCAATTAATTACTTAGTCTCCCTTATATGACATTTAAATTTCTTATTTCTTTTCTGTTATATTACATACTCGTTGAATGAGAAACAATTAGTAAAATCAAATACAGTGACCAAATGAATATTTCTTACTTCACTAGCCTATGACAAACTATTTATATTTGTAATGAACCAATACGTGATTTAGCTACACACTCACACACATTCGTTCTTTGATTTTGTCGTTCTATTTAAACCCCACTTCGAGATCTCTGATGTACATTTTAGATTTATAATTTATTTATGTTGAATTATACTCTGGGAAAAAAGAGAAAATAATCTTGTTTAAAACTCAGTTAATACTTAACGTCTGAAGAACTCCGCTGTTTTGCACCTCTGCTGTGAATGCACTGTTTAACACACCATAATTTAGTTTTGACACTGTTTAACCGCGGTACTGTTATTGCTTATTTCGTATTAGGTTGATGCGCCACTATTATTTTAATCCACTTTAAAATAACATTTCATTTTGTTTTTGTCGGCCGACATAAATTTTCGAACACTTAGCTCGCTTAGGTTGGCCGCGCGGCCCTGAGTCACAACTGGAACTGACGTTAGTTTGCTAAATTGCATACAGTGTTTTTTGGTCACGTGATCATGCATATGTGCTCCCATTGGTGCTATTGAAAGGGCGCCTTAGCGTAGGCGGGAAGGTTAGCAATGTTTTTGCCGCCTGGCGCAATGTGCAGTTACATTACTTTCTTTCGTGATTCACGGCTGAGGCGAAGTTTGATGTTATTTCACAATCGGTCTGCGTTGCATGAGTACGGAGACAAAACATAGACGTTTTATTCTGTAATAAACACAGCCTATCTGGTTGACTAACTCGGGGTTCTACAAAGGTGAACAATGACTGCATAGAGAATGCAATTTTAAAATGTTATCTAGGCCCTACAATCTCGTACCGTTACACAGTCTCCGTTAGTATTTATTGTTACACCCAGGTGAGTTACATCATTATCACAATTATCAGCTACTACAAGGACACTAATTCTCCCCACAGGTAAATGTTTATCATTATCAACTACAATATACTCATCGTTAGCTACTGCACCAGGTTAGTCTTTATTATTGGTAATAATTCTCTCATTATTTAACTCCTTAACTAATCCTTCATAATCTCTACTTAACCTGAACAACTCTATCACTCTATTTCTTTCTTTATTATCACTCTCCCCACCCAATTTCACCTTTTCATTCCACACAGAGGGCAAAACCACTTTATTATTTAAACACCATCTGGCCGTACCAGATATACACAAAAACCTATTTTGTCCATTTGCCGACCCATAGTCGCCCAAATGTCCTATTGAGGATCTCTTATCCCCATAAACAACTTGTGAAATGTCTGCTTCACATTTAACCCCAGAAAAATTTGCCCCGTTCACCCTCTACCATTAAACTATCTCTATACTCCCTTTCTAAGTCATAAACACTAACTAGCAATCCCTGATTAACCTCAACTAATTTTATACTCTCAGTATCACCAGCACTATTACTCAGTATATCACCATTATTTTTATTCAATAATATTTCATCATTACTTATTTTAACACTACCACTTACCTTATAATTCATCACCTGTTTTGCATTTGAACTATTACCATTATGATTCGTAATTATTTCCCCATTAGAATCCTCACTTATTTTAACCATATTATTACTCACCTTGTAGTCTATCACTTGCTTATTCGTAATTATTTCCTCATTATAATTATAGTTGTCACTATTATTTCCAGTTACCTTATCAACTCTAGCCTTCTTTGTACTTAAACTAACCTCTTTCTGATTATCACTTGTTTTAACCTCACCTACCTCATTTTTTATCTTCACTTCACCGCACTTAAACTAACACTGTTGTTTGTAAAAGTATCGTCATTATTACCTCCACTATCAGAACCACTTACCTGGTTTGGTTCGCTTTCTTTATTCTCCTTTAATTTATCTGTCTCTAATTTCCCATTGTCATTTCGTTCTTTCATATCACTATTTAATCCCTTGATATCATTTGTTAGTTCGGCAAATCTAGTATTCATATCATCAAACATTGTTTTCAGAAGATGGTACACATCAGCTATAGAACGCCTTCGGTTTCTTTTACCTCAGCCATTTTAACCTAATTTTTTATTATAATACCCTTTACATAATACAATAATTATTCACATTAACTACAAATACCCACTACATAACATTGTTAGTATTACGTGGAAATAAACCCAACATATGCGCTACCAAAACATAACCTAATTTACACAACGTAATTATATACGATAATTATTCACATATACGCCATTACCACAACCTGTCTCGTACTTCCAATCAGGCCTAAACCCATATCAGAAGATTCCATTGGCAGGGAACGTCATTGTTACGTTTTATTATTTTTCCCCCCTCATAAACTTTTACTTACCTTGTACGATCTTTTTACGCACTCGCCCTGACTTACCAAAAACAGAAGATTCCAAAATACTTATAGGTCGCCACCAATATTTTTAAACAAAAGGACAAATATGGAAACCTTAATACATTTTCCCCCTTTTTACTTTACTTACTTACCAGGTTCGTTTAGGCGAGATTTTCCATACTGGACAGGTTATGTTAAACGGGCGTAATAACTACTCTCTACGCATGGTTATCATCATACAAAATCTGAGTTTATTTTAAGTCAAATAGTTATTGGTTATTATAGTTATAGTAATAATACAGACCTGATGAAAATCAACAATATTCGGACACAAATTATACTATAGTCAACCAGTCTTTGACCATTTTCCCCTTTTCTTTTACCCACTCGCTCTCTCACTCTTTTTAATTACCCCACTGTTTGAGATCTCATTGTTTATGGGTGTACACCTTCTATTGAAACAAGTAAATGATGGATTAATATTAAATTGATTATTTTCGCTGTTATTTATCAACACGTGGTCGCATAGTACGTAGTAAGTCTGTGTTTTACTCTGATACCAATGTTCACGTTAAAACTTTTCATTTCACTGGCACTGTAGTTAGTTTACTGTTACATTCCACACTTTACTAGATAGGCCGATTATAGTATTTTCGTCCTATCTTGCACCCGAGGCCACCGTTAAGTTACGAGCGCTCCGGTTGAAGACTGCTGTTCCACTCTGGTCTGAGTCAGTGACTAATGTTAGGTGGTGGCCAAGCAGCGCGCGCCAAAGTATGTATTTTTGATTTCGCCATCTCTGATTGGCCGGTAAGGCCAAGCGTTCAGCCCGGGAATTCTGGTATTCTTTACTGCCTGCTGTAACGGACGTTTTCAGTAATTCACGGCCGCATGAGTTGCCAGCGGTTGCGTAATACGTCTAGACTAGTTGACTCAAAGCAAAACACAGACGTGGTGTTTTGCAATATGTTGCATGTATAGTTGATTAAGACAGGGTACCCCAAAAGTGAACATTGACTGCTTTGAATTCAGCCTGATTTAAATTATTATTTCTTAGCACACAATTCTGTACCGTTACATTGTGGGCGCGGTCACTCACCCTTATTATAAACATCCAATTAGTTCTATGCAATTTAATTCTTAATCTTATCTATCCATCCTCTATCTTTTACTTTTTAATTGTATTATAAAATATTTCTTCATTATCAAATTTGGTTTTAGTATTCATTAAATTGTCCAACTTTTTTTCTCTTTCTTTCAATATTTCTAACTCCTCCCTAAGCTTCCTTTCAACTGTGTTATTTACTACTTTTACAGTTTCATAGTCTTCCAAAGGATTAACAAACTCATGGTTCTCTTCTATGAAATGTCTTGCATATAACGAATTTGTTGTTTTATTACCTTCTCCACGTTTGTGGTCAGACAACCTGCATACGAATTTCCATCCTGTCTCACCTAGGTACACTTTGTTGCAGTCTTTACATTTTAATTTACAAATTCCGCTTCTCTTTAATACTGGAATTTTTGTATATTTTTATTCCTTATCAAATACCGTTTCACATTTTTTAATAGCTATGTCTACTCCATATTTATTAAAACATTTTATAATTTTTCTAGTATGTGATCCTGTGTATGTCAATGACCCTGCATAATTCTTTTGTTCTGGTTCTATTTTAGCTTTTTGTATGTTAATACTTTTCATAACTTTATCCACTATGTTGGTGCAACAGTGATTATTCTATTTGTGATTATAACCACTAACTCAACTTTCTTCATTAAACTTCTGATAAAAATGAATTACTAGGTAAGTCTACAAAATGTAACAGTATTTTAATTCTTCATATTTTGGTATATCATTAATAAATTTAGCCCCAAAACTGAGTCGGTACAAATAAAAAACCTAATAAAATCACTCACACACTCAATGTAGTACATATTAAAGTTTAAACTGTCCTTATGCAAGATGCTCCTGCTCCTTAACAATAACTTTTTTGGAGATGTAGTCCAGATCGTGTATACGATGTACATGCCATTTAAATTTAATAATATCCATGTAATAAGCAAATAAAAAATAAAATTTCATATTACATTTTTTTTTTTTTCTGTCGTGAGGCATACAAAGTAGCCTGTGAGAAACTTTTTCACTTACAAGATAGACTGATATGCTAAGGAAGTGAATAGAGCAGAAAAATTCAAATTTAATTTTGATCTAACTCCCAATGTACTATCTTTGCTGGTTTCCAAATTGTTGAGCGAATCATACAACTATATTTCAGTGGACACGTGTGCTGCCAACACGTCCATTTCCCAGGCTGCTCGTACTGTGTTAATCATGACGTGTTTCAATTAATGCATTGTACTGTTAACAAGAATCATTAGAAATACATTTGTTGTAATTTAAGACTAAAAAACACTAAATCTCATCCACACTATTTAGGAAATCGTAAATTGAAATAGATTATTTAATAGAAACAAATAGTTATTACTTGAAGGAAAGTATATAGCATGTATAGCTTTGCAAGTGAAATAAACAAAATAATAAGAAACATACAAAATAGAATTAAAAACATGAGCAATAACAATAGCAAAGGCATAAAAAGCAACACATTAATTGCTATAAAAACAAACAAATATATGAATAAAACAGAAGACTTTATAACAAAAAACCAATTCACAAAACTAGAATACAACCCAACACAGAAAGAACAAAACCAAATAAATAAACTACTCAAAGAAAATAAAACAAAAAAAAATTAACAAAAGAACATCCGAATTCATCAACAATAACCCAAAAGTAAATAGTAAACATTATAATATATTGGGTGCCAGGATACCCAATACCCAATGTCTTACCTTTGTGCCTTTACAGCCTATGTGCTGTGCAGTGCTGAATTTATGGCAGTTGGTGAATACCGTGCATTGATCTTCACTTTCCCCAGTACTTGAAGAACTTCTTCCAGAGCGGGTGCTGCTATATGAACTACTGGTTAATCGTAGTCTACATTGTTTTGCGTGTTGTCTGCATCCCATAAAGTTTGTTCCACATTTACTATGTGGTTGCAGTAATTCTTCCACTGGGCTTCAGTAACATGAGAAAGAACATCAATTATGAAGCCTTCCATTAACTTTTTGAAGTAAAGCTTCTTTATTCATGATAGTGCGAGTCCACTGTCATGGAAATAGCAAATAGTGTTGCCATTGCTTGGAAATGGCAATGAAATGAAAAAATGAAATGTTGTAGAGGGGTGACATATAGTATGGAAAGGTGAAAGAGGGAGGGCAGCGGTGACCTTGTGCATTCGTAGACGTTGCAGTAGTGAGTTAATAGTGGAGCGGGGCAAGCGAGTTTCACCTCTTCATTTCCCTTCTCAGTGTGTGTCTATTTGTTCGTGAGATTAACAGTAAAGTGAGGTCATCTTGTATCATATTCTCGCTTCATTCACAGTTACTATTACAGTGCTACTAACTAGTGTGTTGTATACATTCATCCACATTTGGCAGGTAAAATTCTGTTGTAAGTGCTATAATGATGCAAAGAAAGACAAGTACGGGGCACAGAAGAGCATTTCATGAAAGAAAGCATGCACAAAGACCACCTAAAAACCTCCGAAGACTGCCTTGCAATGTCTAAGGGAATTCAAAGCATGGCAAAATGCCGTTAAAAACGGCATCCAGTTATGTTGAAAACACCACTGGTGAACTTAGACTCTGCAGTATCATTGGCCCAAACACTGCAGGTGGATAATGTCACCAATATAGTCAATCCATCAACGAGAAATGATGCATCATGGATTGTACCTTCAACTTCAACTGTAATAGCCCACGATACACAAAACAGGAATTGCAGCAAACACCTACACACCTAGAATTCAACAAAAAATGTTTTGATAACCCATTTGGATTTACTTGTGGAATTTGTGATCGTTTATGGTTCAATCAATTTAGTCAAACATAATTTCATTTCCTACTGACTCACCAGCAAAAATTTCACTTCTAACAGGTGTGGTGACCATGCACTTTAAACATTTTTTTAATTGCGTATTCTTGGCTACATCCTGTTTCACTTGGCTCCAAACTAATTCAACAGGGTACAGTTCACAATGATACGGTGGTAGCCTACCCCTCACAATAAAATGTCTCTCTTCAGCCAGTTTGTCAATTGTATAGATTGAATTTTATTCTCTCAATGACAGCCATTCCTTAATGTTCCTTAGTACTGTGTTGGCAATTTTTCAATGCATCTGGACTGATAGTATGTATTGTCCATTATAGTGACACTTTCTCCAAATTCATTAGCAGCTGCTCCAAAAACCACTTACCAAGTAGTAACTCACCATCATTCATCATGGTAGTCGATCAATAGTTTTTTTTGCATTTTTTTCAAATCCATTATGCCTTCGAGCAAGGCAAAGAACAAAACGGGGGCCCCTTGAAGTTGGGTGCTTAAGATCAACAGTCAGTCCAGCCGCAAAGGTACCTTTTGGTGAATTAATTTGTACATCTCTCCATGCTTTCCTTAGGGAGTGGCCTACATTCACCGAGGAAAGTGATATTCTTATTTTCTCCCCTATAACGTTTCATTTTCCTCAAATAGGAATGTTTGCAAAACAGTTATATCACCCTGTTCAACTAAAATGCCTTTGTTCCCTCTTTTTTCATATTTAAACCCTATTCCTTTTAATAAATGGTAAAACGTTCTTTTAAAATTTGGCAGGGTGATATCACTGTCGACACTGTTCAGGACTGAATTGACAGTTGGCAGCTCATTTCTTCTAAAAAAAAATCTGGCAGTCGTGGGACTGCCGACAGAAGTGTTAACTTAAATAACATGGTTACTGAATAATATAAGTTATCTTTCTAAGTGACCGTTCTTCAATATTAATAATTAATATAAAAATTAATATAATATAAATTTATTTTTCCTTTTTTTTAACAATTTAACACTTTTTTCATAAAAATTAATATAAAAATAGTAATATAGTTTTATAATATTTTTAAATAATTGTAATTTTTGCACTTCCGTTATAGAAATGCCAGGTTCATTACATTTTACCACTGTTAAAATAGGTTTATGGTAACTATAATAAGAAACGTAAGTTTTTGAATTAATATCATTGATGAATCTTGAAAATACAGCATCTGTAGTAGATCCTGATGTAGTTGTTGCCTCAGTTCTTTTATTAACCATTTCCAATTGTAACTGATCATATAAATAATGTAACAAAGGCTGTGCAGAATCGTTCACAAAATTAACGTTGAAATCTCCAGTTAAGATAAGTGGTAAATTAGTCGAATCTCCAAAAGATGCAGAGCGTTCTTTAGTGTAAAAGAATAGTTTTTTACGTATGAATTTAATTATATTTTCAATTGTCTGATTATTATAAATGTATACAGCAACTATAATAATTGTTTTTCCATCTATCGTCTCACATGTGACAGAACATAAGTCACCTACAGACGAAAAACTAATATCAACGTCATGCACTTGATCAATATTGTTGTAAGTAATCACATTATTATTGTCATGAATGTTTCTATAAACAGCAACTCCTCCTGCACGTTGTGTTGGACGTTTCAATTGTGAAACACAAATGAAATGAGGTATCTCAACACCACTATCATCATCCAGCCAAGTTTCTGTTAAAACTAAAACATCACACTTTTCGGTAACTTTGTTAACAATATCTTGGTAATGAGCGCGAATACTTTGACAATTAAATGTTAATAATGAAAGTCCTCCACTTTTACTAAGAAATTCACTCATAAGTTGATCAATTGTTGCTAAACTGTTCAAAGATAATCTATGAAATTCATCTTGCAATGATTTCATTGATCCATCAGATTTTCGTCCATGGTAGAAAGTAAAATCATTATTATTCTTAGTAACAATATATAATCCCTGAAGTGAAGTAACTCTTGTTGAAGCTACATACAATAGTTGACGACAATGCGATTTATCATACTCATAAACAATCTCATCAAATGTGCCACCTTGAGATTTATGTATAGTCATTGCACACGCTGAAATCAATGGAAAATGACTTCGTTTTGCTACAATGGTTTTATTATTATTGAGAGGAATTGTGGCTGTTCTTCGTGAAATGGGCACAGCATTTCTAGGTACATTATTGAGAACCATGAATGCAGCAGCTTTTTTCGTAATTTTTCACCAGTTTTCGGAGAGTTAGCAAATTCAGGCCAAATACGTGTTATTTCATTCTGTTCATTTTGTTCGATATGAACTAATTTTCCTACAGCACCATTGGCTAAGCCATCCACGACGTTAGTATTCGTTGTAATAATATAAAATTTGTTAATCACAAAAATAATTTGGTATGGCAAACTGCCAGTATCAATTACCGTCATTTTATGCAGTTTCTGAGTGAAATTTGCTTGTTGCTCTGGACTTGCACAACCAATAAATGCATCTGTAGCAGTTGAAATTATCCTATTGTCTGATTGATGTAAGATGTAATTGTTGTATTCATTAACAGCATTATTAGTTAGGAATAGACGAATACCATGTGGACATCGTAGTTGAGCTTCTTCTTTTGTAACAAAACGGGATTGAATAATAGCTATTTCATCATCGTTTAAGATATCACCATTGCCAATTTTTGTAAGGATCGAAGAAAACATTACATTAGTTTGACGCATCACTTCAGTAAGTTCGTAAAATTTTAGATCACTCCACAAAGTAAGACCAACCATTCTTTGTTTATGTGATTTATATATAGGAGTAGCTCTCACTGGCGGTAACTGTCACAAATCGCCTATAAGAACAATGTCCAAACCTCCAAAATTACTTTGAAAATTTCCAGTAATCTGTTTCAATCTAGCATCAATTTGTGATAAAAGTTCTGCGCTTACCATGCTTATTTCATCAATTATCAAAACTTTAACAAATTTAAATAGACATCTGTATAACTGTGCAATTTCATTCGATAAAGGAAGCAATCTAGAAAGAGATATTCTTAAAGCTGTGTGAACAGTAGTACCTTCAATTGCAATATCAGCTTTTCCAGTTGAGGCGCAAGTAATATAAGCATTGCAGTACCCATCAGTATTGGAAAATTGGTTATAAATTTCCATGATTAATTTAATAACAAAAGTTTTCCCACACCCAGCCGGACCAGTGAAAAATATTTGCAAAGGTGATTTTTTCTCAGATAGTAAATGGCCGATAATATGAAGCAGTAAAGTGCGTTGTTTTTCATTCGCTTTTCTCATGTATTCACAAAATTCTGAAAGTTGTAGAACATTTTCTTTTTTTTTTTTTGGCAATCGCTCCAAGTTTATTTAGTGCTGCGAATTGAAGATCACTATTAACATTTGAATCAGGATCATTATAAAGTATTTCAAAAGGGTTTGGTTGAGGAAATTGATTGGCTAAATTGTCTACTTCTTCTTCATCATCGATGTCGCCTTCACAACATAACTGAAGGCAAATTTCAATAGTTTTTGCAATATCTAGATTTTATTCAAATTCTTTTCTTTTAGAAAAAATAAGTTCTTCATAATCGTTATATAATTGTATAAATTTCAAGTCTCTTAAAATTTCCTCATCTTCATTTCTAAATGGTAAATGCAATGTAATCATTTCCCTTTTATACTCGTTCAAATCTGTTCCCATATCGTAATTCCTGTATCTGATTATTCTAGGTTCTTCTGTTTCTACGTAAATACCTTTATTGTTTTTATAATATTTTGAAACAAATTGAGCCAAGCTAACATGTTCCAAATCTTCAGGCCTCTTTTCGTATTTGTCAAAACAGTTCTCTTTCCATACTTCGTGTATTCATCATCAATTTCACTTAGTTCTTTAAGTGTTTTTCTAATTCTTTGTCGTTCAATGGGCCACACTGTAGGTATATACACAACAACAACTGACCTTTTTGACATGGGCTCTCGGAGTAAAAACCATGCTGCTTCTTGACTACTCATTTCCACAGAATTGAGCAAGTCTATGCTCAACTTTCTAGTGATTTCTACAATATCAAAGCTGGGATTTTCATCCATTGTTTCAATGATTTTTCGTTGCAAATTACTAACACCTCGGTTTGTTTTATTAATGTATTCCGCAACATAATTTGCACAAGAATAGTCTTCTGTAATCAATTGTATATCCATACTTGATTTTATGCTTTGTCAATTTAGTACAGTAATTATAATCTTTAATTCTTTTGCTTATTAGTGATAACTCACCTTACAATTCCATTCCACTCCACTCCAGGGTTCGTCACACGAACGGCGTAATACAAGTGAGGTTCCAAGGTTATATTAATAACATACGCAACTCGCATTTATGAAAAAACAATTAAAATTTTATTCTATTCTTTAACTGCTTTCAGGTCATGAATTAATCATTTCTCTTAGGTTATCAATTATCTCCAAACAATTCATACAAAACAAAAATTTCTTTACATATTATTCAAAACATCTTATATAAATGAAAGTTAGAATAAACACCTTATTTTACAGAAAACAGCCCAGCCTGCTCACACGCAACATTCACACCATTTAAACCCCATTTGTGTTAATTAATTTGTTGAACCCCTTTTAAAAAATGAAATTATTAGGATTGATTACCCAACCGGCGTCACTCCTTTCGCTGCCATGTGCCGCATGTGTTTAAGTGTCCTAGAGTTTACAATTCACATTTTATTTTGGCCCGTTCACTTCACTGATTGTATTTTGCTATATTAAATCATTTTCCAATTTTGGTTACCACTTTTTACATAATAAATTTAGATTTGGTGTGCACACATTTTTCTTCGCTCCCGGCCGGGATAACGTGGTTAGTTGAGTGGGAAGAGAGTCACCAACTAATCTCCCACCAGAAGTTAGGCATGACGGAAATTACAATGCCTTATGATGTTGAATCGTTCGTCACTGTTCAGGTAACATGGGTTATTCACGTGTGTCAGGCGTTGACGAAATCTTGAAACCACTGGTTACGTCACTCAGATAGGCGTATTCTTAATTGTACTTCCGTCGGCACTCAACCGCATGGCGAACAAATTTTACAAATAGCCATTTTGGTTTGGCTTGGTCCGAGCGTCGTCTGTGCGCCCCGCTGGTGTTCGCGCGTTTGTGTACGTCACACAGCACAGAAGTTCTTGGAATTATGCTGCGTTGTCGGACACGCACTGCATTCCATTGTCCTTTGTCTGAATAACACCGTTTTATGTAGTGGACTTTCTGCGTCGATTACAAATGTTTAATAATTTTGAATAAAATTTATATTACAATAAAATATCCCTTTCTGTCCCATTACAATACTCCCCCCCCCCCCAATGAGAGGTCTTTTGTCGAGACAGAAGAATTCTCATTGCTACCCCTAAGAGGATCAGAGAGGATATGGTGCCAACAACCCCCATTAATTCTTAACGCATCATGGGTAAACTACCCCCCTAGCTCGGCGACTATGGCTGCACCTGAACGATATTACTGGACTTCTCTGTCCTAGATCCCAACACCATAAAATCAAACTAACACGCACCACAGCGCACCTAATCTTCTCTCATTCTACCCCAAAATCAACACCCTGGCCGCATACCATGCCAAATCCTCAACCGATATATTTCCCCTTACATGCACACTGGGCTGCCTTTAGCAAGTACTGGGCGCGTACACATATTTATTTATACCTTCTAACCAAACTCCTTATTTAAAGTTCATAGAATATTTATCTTTAAATTCAAAAATTCATTTAAGTTCAAAATCAATCCGTTATATTACCCTTACTTTCATCAAAATATTAAAATCTTTTATATGAATCTACCAAATCTATCAATTTTCTTCATTACTACTAACAATCATAAAAACACACATTGATCATTTAATTAAATCATAAACTCGCTTATTCTAATATTTGTTTATAGCACTTATAACACATATATACTAAACAATATAATTCCCTAATCACACTAGGAATACATATAAACAACAATATACTTGAAACTCAAAACATCATCTATATGGCAGGCGTGGAAATTTTTTTTTTTTTTTTTTTCTTCAAGAAAATTTAAATTTACCAACATCTCTTTTATTAATTTTCAGAAAAACAAAAATATTTAATTCAATCAAGAAACAAAATGGCATCAATCAATTACTAGAAACTGGTCTTGTCTCTAACATCAACCATCAGCTGATCTCTCTGGGTCAAGTGAATGACCTTGACATACATATGTTACACAGAGCTCCATCATAAAGTACATGAAACATCTTTAAAATTCTTTACCTTCAAACACAATACAACATAATAAAATAAGACATACAAAATTAACATGGTTATTTTCCTCTTACTATAAACAATAAAATTTACATTTAAATTGACCAAAATTACACATTTTATAGCTTTAATTATTTTCAACTTCTATTAAAATCTGTCACTTGTTTCAATTAATTTTATATTTTTACTATGACTCTCTTTCTTTAAAATTTCCATTTTCAGTTAGTTTGGGTGACTTTTGTTTACTCATAACAACATTTCGATTTACAACTTGACATATATATATATATATTTTGTAACGCAACAGAAATGCAGTCCTCAATGTTATATAAATAGAATATTAGCAAAATAATAAGTAAATCAATATTTAACTCCCATGATAATACAAAGGTCTAATAACTACATTTATAATTATATATAAAAATGAATAAGGATGCAAGGTAGAGATAACAATAAAAAACAAACCTGTAAAATAGACAATAGTAAGAAATCCATGTTCAGTGAAACGTAAATAAATATATTATACTGATAAGAATTGTAAGAAAGAAACTAGTACAGAAAATGTCAAAGTAAATGACAATGAAATTAGATAAAAGCGAGACAATAATTTACATTATAGTAATAGTAAGTAAGGATTCTGAATTAAATGATGTTATTTTTTGTTACCATGAATGTTATGTTAAAGTTTATGTTATATTATACAAATTACTTGTTGAATTAATAGAAGGTAATGAAGCAAAATGTATTATTCGATTACTGTTATAGAAGGGTGTAGAAAAGCAGTTAATTAGTGTTAATGGATCTCAATTTTATTATATGTGATCCATAGGTCAAGATAAAATTGTTATTAGTTATGAAAAGAATAATTATTTGTGTAAATGTTAATAGTTCAGGTTTGATTATATGTATGAACTTATGTAAAAAGGCTATAGTTGTTCACCAGTTATAATCAAAGGTAGGTCCATATACAATAAAAGGCCTAACAGCCAATAACACTATGTAACCACTCATAACATAAAGGTTAGGTACGGAAGTTAATAATAATTAATGAATACAGTTCAAGGAGCTAGGAAAAACATTTGATAAGTAATAATATATAATAAACCAACTCAGTTTAAACAAATTATGATAATGCCACAATGCCATGATATCGATTGATAACGTTTGATATCGAAAAAATAATAAATATAAAAGAAACAGACTAAGATAAAAAAACCAGCAGAATATATGTAGAAATTAGTAAACAAACTATAGATAAGGTTATATTCCGATATGATGGAAGTTTTAATAAGGAATGGAAGAAAAATATATGAAATAATCACTATATACAAAACATTGAAAAGGAAGAAAAATAAATGTGTTGCTAAGGACAACAGGAATGAATAGAAGTTGTTGATTTCAATTATTGCTTTTGATGATCTGAACGTGACGAGATTAAAAAAACCAGAAAAATTGGTTAATATAACTAAAATATTATAATTTATTTCAATACCGTTACCCATCACGATATATAAATAATTATTTGGATTAATCAGGCCAACAACCCATAACCAGATTGTATAATGGTATCATCTAATAATAATAATCAGTAATTGACTTACACAAGGAAGGACTTGAATTGTCCAATATCAGAAAAAGAATTAATGAAATATTAATCCAATATAAAGAGTCAACTGTGTAACAACTAATAATACACACCACATTGGAACTCCTAACCTTTAAATTACATGGAACATCACTAGTTACTTCATACGATAGAAGAACGTATTTGGATCCAGAATTTGCAGAAGAACAACCACCAGTCTGGCCGTAAATAAACCAAGGGAGCTGTATTTCTGAGGTAACCAGGACAAGGATTTCACTTTATTGAACCGAAGAAAGGAATATCGAACATCATATCCATTCTGAGCGACGAGGTTAACAACCAACTGCCTACCCGAGTTGCTTCGTTCTAGTCTGGTAAATTATAATTGTATAGATCATATTAACAACACAACACTTCAAATTTGTAATATCTTGCATTCTTATTTATGTATTTTTAATCTTCCCCACAGTTACAAGAACCTTCACACCCTGAACTAAATTAATTATAAAAAACAAATTATATAACTGAATATAAAATAAAGTATTGGACCGAACAATAATCGATTCACGCAAAATATAGCCTTTTGTATGCCAATTAGAACCAATCCAATTTAATGTTAACGGAGTGAATAAATAAAGAAACCTTGTATAATTTCAAAATCTTATTATTTGGGGTATTATTTAATGAGTTGGGAATAAAAAGTAACTGACTAAGTGTATAATAATTGGTTACCGTAAACAGTGAATTAACCTATAAGTTTCGTCGTCCCGGAACTACAGCGCTTGGTGCGGAATTCTCCGACACCAAAGAGAAGAGCATTAAATACAAAATTTACATAATTCTCTGCAAGGTATACTAGGGCTGAGCAAGATTATAAAATAAAACACTAATTATTTAAGTTACAGTCACACTAACATTGGTATTTTAATTAGAGAGATAAGTTAATATTAGTTAACTAGATTCCAATATTCCCCAACTCCAGATATCTCAGAAATTGAGTTAAATTAACACGACCAAAGAGAGGAGAGACAGAGAAGCATACCCGTTCTTATTAACAAATTGGCTTACATTGCGTGACACAACGAGACGCACGTACTCGTCTCAATACAAATTGGCGCTCAACTAGTGTAGGGCTTAAGTTAAGTAACTATAATTATAGTAATATTACTTAACCAGAGCAGGCAACTGTGGGAGAATAAAAATGCCTAATACCAGAGGTAGGTCAAAGATGAGGGCAGAAGACATGGAGAAGGAAGAAGGTGAACAAGAACAGGAAATAGAAATAATAACAGATAGTGAAATGGAACAACAGACAGACGAAATAACGGAAACTATAATAATTACGGACAAGGAAAAGGGAGTAATTGAAGAAGATGCCCAAGGGGACCAAATAGATAAAGCGGGAGCCAGAGAAGTACCAAGTTGGCAGGAGATGATGAAATTTATGGCAGAACAATTTAGGAAACAGGAGGAAAACTCAAAGAGACGGGAGGAAAACTCAAAAGAACAATTTAGGAAACAGGATGAGAAATTTGATAAAATAAATGAGGAAAATAAGGAAAACTCAAAGAGGCTGGAGGAAAAATTCGATAAAACAAATGAGGAAATTAAAGAAACCTCAAAACAAATTAACGAAAGATTTGACAGGAATGAGGAGAGTTTAAGACAAATGAAGGCAGAAATCATACAAAGAAACGAAGAAAATTTAAGGCGAATGGATGAAAGAATTAAGTTTAAAGCGGAGTGAGGGTAAGATTGAGAAGTTTGAAAATGCTAACACACTTAGCCCAGAAGTGGATAAATACAAGGAGGAGACAAATATAGAAATGGAGAGGTGTTTAAAGAATATGTCTAAAACATTAGACAGCACTTCCGAAGGTATTATAATAAATCTGACCATAGAAGAGAATATCCAGAAAATAAGGAAAATATGGAGAAAGAAAATAGTCAATACCAAAGAAGAAATGGAGATGAGGAAAGGTGGATTAATTAGTGTGTTTAACATCCCAATTAATGAACGAAGGGAGTTATGTAAAGGTATGGAATATAGAAGAAACTTTGTGAAGATAACCAAAATAAACCATAATAGAACAATCACAAAAAATTTAAATAAATTTAAATATTATTTGAAAACGTCAACGATTAAAGAGTATGTGACCAAATCAATTATATCGTTAATACGGAAGATACCCGTAAAACATTTGATAAATAGTCCAGATATCCAAGGGAATGGAAAGATAGAGTATACAAGTGATTATGCTAGAATAGAGGAGATACGATACCTGATAAGTCAAAAGGAGCTAAATATAACTGAATACCCTGACTTAAATGAAGACTTTGCATCAGCCGAGTTACGGTACCAGGTACGTGAAGGATATTTATCAAGTGTCAAAATTGGTATGAACACTGCAGTAATCCGGACAACGGGTGCAGTCGAATTAGTGGACCATGGTTAGAAGAAGAAGTAGTCAACCAGAAAAATGGGACTGATTTGCTGAAAACTGACCAGGCTACCAATTGGAAAGAATACGAAAATATTATTTAATAACAAAATCCACTAAATCCTAAACTAAAATAAGAACAACTTATTACCAATTTTGAAGAGAAAACACTTGTAAGGAAAAAGGAATTTTTTGAACAATATTATATAAATAGAAAACATGTCTTTCAAAAGGAAGTAAGTCTGAATTAAAATATAGTTATGAAGAAGGTATTAAGAAGAGTTAATAACAAACCCCAAGATTACAGAAGAAAACCAGAATTATTACTACATGTCTACGAAGAAATATTATGAATAAGGAATAATGAAACCCCAAGATAAAATTTTTTATATCAAACATACCTATGCAAAATAATAAAAGAAGAATAATATGACCTAAAATACCTACCGCATTGCCAAGTGAAAAGAACAACCTCAATAAACGATTAATTGTGACCAATGTAATATTAAAGAGAACGAGAAAAAATAATGATCAACATAATTCATTGAAATATAACAAACCAAAGTAATGAAATAAGATAAGAAAAATAATAGTTGAGCTAATGACTGTAACTACACTGAAATTCAGTAATAGTAATAATAAAAACAATTACAAGTTAGAAAATATTGGGATCAGAAGAACAAATGAAGAGGATGCTTAGCGTTATTATCACAACGAGAAAGAAAAACAAAACTAATTACAAATGATAACTGTCAGAATTATTATCAAAAAATGTTTAAGGAAAATAAAATGTAATCACAAAGTATGAAAGATAGGAATAAATAAATATAAAAGCAACAATGTAAAAAATTCCCAAATGTTTATTATTAATTAATTAAGAAGATTATTAGGAGATTATTATATTTTTATAGCTGACTGTAGATGAATTCCAGCAGTACTATATTAAGGTGTAGTGTGGACAGCAGAGTATGAAGCCAAACAGTGCCTCTCTGAACTGTACCAACGCACATATTAGGGATTGTTAGGGAAATTAAATATTTAAGGAATATTAGAATCGTTGCAAGAATGACCTCAGATTCCAGAAAAGTATGACGAAGAAAACAGAAGGAAAATAGCTGACAGAAGAATAATTGAGAAATACAGTGATTGCAGTAATTAGAAGTAGAAGAGATGTGAGCCTAAAGTATCATTGAATATAGTAGCCAACTATCAACAAACACTGTTTACAGAAAATTGTATATGACCAAGAATGTTAATAGGAATAATGAAATGTTATTAAGTAAAGAATTATGAATACTAGTCTAACAAAGTTACATTGAGAATCCCATCGTTAATCGTTAATGTTGATATGAAGAAAAGGCATGTGAAAAATACAAGTTTACTTGACCTAAACTTCATTCAGGTAAATTAAACTTTTTTAGGAGGGGGAGCATATGTAACGCAACAGAAATGCAGTCCTCAATGTTACATAAATAGAATATTAGCAAAATAATAAGTAAATCAATATTTAACTCCCATGATAATACAAAGGTCTAATAACTACATTTATAATTATATATAAAAATGAATAAGGATGCAAGGTAGAGATAACAATAAAAAACAAACCTGTAAAATAGACAATAGTAAGAAATCCATGTTCAGTGAAACGTAAATAAATATATTATACTGATAAGAATTGTAAGAAAGAAACTAGTACAGAAAATGTCAAAGTAAATGACAATGAAATTAGATAAAAGCGAGACAATAATTTACATTATAGTAATAGTAAGTAAGGATTCTGAATTAAATGATGTTATTTTTTGTTACCATGAATGTTATGTTAAAGTTTATGTTATATTATACAAATTACTTGTTGAATTAATGGAAGGTAATGAAGCAAAATGTATTATTCGATTACTGTTATAGAAGGGTGTAGAAAAGCAGTTAATTAGTGTTAATGGATCTCAGTTTTATTATATGTGATCCATAGATCAAGATAAAATTGTTATTAGTTATGAAAAGAATAATTATTTGTGTAAATGTTCATAGTTCAGGTTTGATTATATGTATGAACTTATGTAAAAAGGCTATAGTTGTTCACCAGTTATAATCAAAGGTAGGTCCATATACAATAAAAGGCCTAACAGCCAATAACACTATGTAACCACTCATAACATAAAGGTTAGGTACGGAAGTTAATAATAATTAATGAATACAGTTCAAGGAGCTAGGAAAAACATTTGATAAGTAATAATATATAATAAACCAACTCAATTTAAACAAATTATGATAATGCCACAATGCCATGATATCGATTGATAACGTTTGATATCGAAAAAATAATAAATATAAAAGAAACAGACTAAGATAAAAAAACCAGCAGAATATATGTAGAAATTAGTAAACAAACTATAGATAAGGTTATATTCCGATATGATGGAAGTTTTAATAAGGAATGGAAGAAAAATATATGAAATAATCACTATATACAAAACATTGAAAAGGAAGAAAAATAAATGTGTTGCTAAGGACAACAGGAATGAATAGAAGTTGTTGATTTCAATTATTGCTTTTGATGATCTGAACGTGACGAGATTAAAAAAACCAGAAAAATTGGTTAATATAACTAAAATATTATAATTTATTTCAATACCGTTACCCATCAAGATATATAAATAATTATTTGGATTAATCAGGCCAACAACCTATAACCAGATTGTATAATGGTATCATCTAATAATAATAATCAGTAATTGACTTACACAAGGAAGGACTTGAATTGTCCAATATCAGAAAAAGAATTAATGAAATATTAATCCAATATAAAGAGTCAACTGTGTAACAACTAATAATACACACCACATTGGAACTCCTAACCTTTAAAATACATGGAACATCACTAGTTACTTCATACGATAGAAGAACGTATTTGGATCCAGAATTTGCAGAAGAACAACCACCAGTCTGGCCGTAAATAAACCAAGGGAGCTGTATTTCCAAGGTAACCAGGACAAGGATTCCACTTTATTGAACCGAAGAAAGGAATATCGAACATCATATCCATTCTGAGCGACGAGGTTAACAACCAACTGCCTACCCGAGTTGCTTCGTTCTAGTCTGGTAAATTATAATTGTATAGATCATATTAACAACACAACACTTCAAATTTGTAATATCTTGCATTCTTATTTATGTATTTTTAATCTTCCCCACAGTTACAAGAACCTTCACACCCTGAACTAAATTAATTATAAAAAACAAATTATATAACTGAATATAAAATAAAGTATTGGACCGAACAATAATCGATTCACGCTACATATAGCCTTTTGTATGCCAATTAGAACCAATCCTATTTAATGTTAACGGAGTGAATAAATAAAGAAACCTTGTATAATTTCAAAATCTTATTATTTGGGGTATTATTTAATGAGTTGGGAATAAAAAGTAACTGACTAAGTGTATAATAATTGGTTACCGTAAACAGTGAATTAACCTATAAGTTTCGTCGTCCCGGAACTACAGCGCTTGGTGCGGAATTCTCCGACACCAAAGAGAAGAGCATTAAATACAAAATTTACATAATTCTCTGCAAGGTATACTAGGGCTGAGCAAGATTATAAAATAAAACACTAATTATTTAAGTTACAGTCACACTAACATTGGTATTTTAATTAGAGAGATAAGTTAATATTAGTTAACTAGATTCCAATATTCCCCAACTCCAGATATCTCAGAAATTGAGTTAATTAACACGACCAAAGAGAGGAGGGACAGAGAAGCATACCCGTTCTTATTAACAAATTGGCTTACATTGCGTGACACAACGAGACGCACGTACTCATCTCAATACAATATATATATATATATATATATTGTAACGTAACGCAGTGAGGTATAGTAGAGTTATACTATATGCCCCACGTTGTATGCGTCAAACTTGTAACGTCCTGCTCTTCCTGTTCATTTAGGAGAGTTAATAGCGAAAACTTTGTATGTGGCTTATTGGGTGTTCGTCTTATTTAATTAAGCTCCCAATATTGTTATGCTCCAATCTTGTAACGTCTCGGTTTGAGATATTAAAGTTTCCGCCTCTCCGCAGTCGCCACTTATGAATTATAATAACTGACGTTTTTTAAAAAAAATAAATAAAGGATTTTTTAATGTGTTACTCAATCTAAATAGAAATCGAGAGTATGTGATTTGGGGTCAAGGAGGGAAGTTGTTCAGCCTTATGAAGAAGAGAGAGTAAGTACCAATTATTTACACTCGGTTTAGACGATTTCGGATTTTTTTTCAAATTGTTCGCTGTGATTTAAATCAGCTGATTGTGAGATAAGTTTCTACGCTTAGTTCAACCAGCCTACACTATAGCAAAGTCTGATCCGATGTGTTGATTTCTTCTGTTTTTGTGCTGAAACCTATTACAACTACCCACTACAAAAATTATAACACTTTATTATTCAATATAATTTTTCAATAATATTATTTATTTATATTATTGGTTTTTTTGTTTCCTGCCACCAAAATACAAGTATCACAATTGATCTTTCTTTAAATAAAACATAATCTCGACTTCATAGAGTAAACATTGAATGGTCTAAAGAAAAAAAACATATGGATTTGTTTACCAAATTTTACACTATTTTAAAAAAAAACATCAATTAATATATAATTCTTAATAATTCCCCAGGGTTCAGGGTAAATTCTTTTTGTTACGAGAGTGTCAGAAATGAATAATTACTAAGCTTTACAAATACCGAAAAAATATTAAATAAATTTGTTTATTTTTTCGTGTAGTATGTAGTTCCAGGAATGTCCGTAAGAGAGCAGCGTGCTTTTGTTTACTTTACAAAAAAAAAATGTGATTAAAAGACTATTTTGTGTTCTATATCAACGTTCGGAATGCGTTTTCTTCTTGAACTATTAAACGAAATGTTTATATTACCTCGCTCCATATGGTTCTTACTGGAATGAAGCTTTTTCTCTGGTGAGGTCTGTCTTGCGTTATAATTTCCTTACCGTCTGGCGCATTTTCGATCGTCAACTAGAACTATGGCGAAACCAGGTTGAATCATCATCAGGTTTTCTTTCACTGGTTATTAAGGAGTATAACCATTTAATTTTGATAAATCATGGATGATTATATAGTGGTCATGTTGCTTGTTAATTTTGTATTAATTTTCACTCCTCCAAAGTTCCAAAAAAGGTTATTTTTATTATAATTGTAGTAGCATCATTTCTTCAACTCTATGGTTTTATTTCAAAAATTTATTATTAACAATACTTGTTATTCTCGTCACTCTTAGTAACCCATAGTATTTTTATTATACAGGCAGTTTGTAATTATTATAAATTTATATTTTATTTACCGAAAAATAATTCTTTTCCATTCCGGTTTCTTTACCAATTTGGTTTACATAATAAGTTTTTGTTCCTTTTCTTATGACCTTGTATATAAATATTTGATAATTTTATTATCTTTAAATAAATTTATATATATTTTTTATTAGTCTCTCATAGTATTCCTACACTGCACTACTTCCTGCTGCCATCTCCCTCATAGTATTATTTTAATCTTTTATTATCCTTTGATATTTAAAACTAACCCTGGGTTATCCTATATTATAACACAAATATTTTTAAAAATATAACATTAACTTATGTATAACAATTGGTTGTCCATACAATATAAATATTACAATAAATAAATAAAAATACAAAATCAGTTAGTAGTATTATAGCCTACTCTCATAGTTTTATAATTTCCAAACCTACAGCACAGTTCTGTAATAAGTTACCTTCACTTTTATTTTTTACCTCAATGGGTACACTATAACTCACTTTGCACCATATATCACTCGAATTGTTTATCATGTTTAGTGATATACTTTAATTTAGAGCTAGTTATAGGTTACCCATTTCTGACCTTTATATTATCATGAGTTAATTTATTGGGACCGGGTTATGTAACGTTACATAAAGCCCCCCCCCCCCCCCCCCACTAGAACAAATTTATTTTAGTTTAACTCGTTTATTAAAAATAAATTGTTGATTATTTCCATTCTCTTAATAGTCTTGGCTTTATTTTATAATAGTGTTTCATTTCAAACTGGTTATAAACTGACTGGTAATTCCGACTGGTGGTAATTGCTGTTTTCTTACTATACTCTCTCTCTCTTGGAGGCAAATGCATCAATTATTCATTTCTGGGTAGTGGTACTTCCACATTTTATTTGATAAGGACTGGTCACACTAATCATATTAAACTTGTTTTAACACTCATTTCTATTTACTTTTATATACTCGCTTTATCAATTAAGCTTCGGTCTGCTATCTTCCTTCTATTTTCTTTATACTTCTGGAATCCAATATCACTCTTTTCAGCTATTTTATAATTATTATCCCTTAAATATTCAATTTCCCTAACATTTTCCCTATCTTGTGCGGTGGTACCAGTCGGGTGGCCACTCTGGGTCCATTACTCCGCTGTCCATCCTTACACCTTCTGAGACCAGGGGAACATCATCCCTGCTCATAAAAATTATTGCCGGAACATTTCTACGGTCAATACATAAAAATAAAAAACTTATAAGTAGTAGTCAATTAGCGACTAGTAATAAACACTTTTGGGATTCTTCATACTGTAGCTGTTTGCATTTATTTATATATTTCTTCTTCTCCTTGATTCCTTCTTCTTTTCCATTAACTAATAGCATATAACATTATTGATAGGCTTTATGTTAAAATTCTTTTGACTTTACTTCTTGTGACATATTTCTCCGTATCATTTCTTCTTGTATAATCTTCACTTCCGAGAAATTCTAATTATTGTATTAATTATCATCCTCCTTCAGTTTCATTGGAGTCATTAAATTATTCTTTATTCTTCTTATATGAGCACATTACCATCAATTGTTTTTGTTCATATAATTTTTCTTCTGTTTGTTACCATTAAAAATATTACTTTTTCCTATTATTTCAGTTTAAATTTATAATAAAGTTATTTATAATTAAATTATATAATCTGCTCTTACATTTTCTTGGTGTTTTGTCTTTTTATTTTAAATTATATGGTTTCAAAATAACTTGAGCAAGATGTTCTTACATACTTTTAGAATTTTGGGGTATTTATTCTCTTTATTTTAAATTATATTGTTCCAAAATAACTTGAGTAAGATGTCCTTACGTGCTTTTTGAATTTTGGGGTTTTAGTCACTTCACTTTAAATTATATGGTTTCAAAATAACTTGAGTAAGATGTCCTTACATGCTTTTAGAATTTTGGGGTTTTTATTTACAATGGGTTGCTTGGTCCTGTATCCATAAAATCCGTCCCTTTTTCTGGTTTGTTTGGAGTCTGTTTAACCGTGGTCCATTATTTCAGGTACTCCCTTTACTCGGATTACTGGGGTGTTCGGAATTAATTCTCTCCTTGATAATCTTCTTACCATCCGGCTCTCCCACTTTGCTGCTATGAAACTTTCACTTAAGTACCGGTCTTCCGTCATAATTCGTTCCTTTTTAACTAACAAGTATTGTACCTCCTCTAACATAACATAGTTGCTCATATTTAATCTCATTTCATTCCCTTTTACCTCTGGATTATTTACCAAATATTTGAATGTTGTATTCCGTCTTGAAGATACGACTGATATTGTCTGATACACTTCCATTGTCGACCTATTTAATTGATATCTAAACTTAATTAACTCCCTTTGTTCATTAATCGGAAGGTTAAGTACATTAATTAATCCACCTGTAATCATCTCCCATTCTTCCTTGGTATTTATTATTTTCTTTCTACTTGTTTTTATTATTTTCTTGGTCTTCTTTTCCACGGTTTGGATCTTCTCCTTGTTCTTTCTATTCTTATTTTCAGATAGCAATGCATTCGGGTCTTCTTTAGTACCTTCGGAAGTGCTGTTTAATGTTTCATTCAAATTCTTGACACTATGGTCCATTTGTTTATTAATCTCCTCCTTGTATGTATCTGCTTTTTGGATAAGCGTATTAACTTTTTCAAACTTCTCTCCAAAAGTTTCCCATATCTCCTTATTGAAATTCTCCATTTTACCTTCAATCCGCCTTAAACTTTCTTCGTTTATTTTCTCAATTTGTTTTAAACTGTACCTCAAATTTTCATTCTGTTTCCTTGAGTTCTCTTCCTGTTTCTTAAAATTCTCATCTATTTTGTCAAATTTTTCGCTCATGGTTTCATTTTGTTTCCTTGAGTTTTCAATTATTTTATCAAATTTTTCCTCCTGTCTCCTAAAATTTTCTTTATTTTCCTCATTGGTCTGTCTCAAGTTTTCCTCCTGTTTTCTAAATTGTTCATTAGTTTGTTTATTCTGTTCCTTAAATTGTTCTGCCATAAATTTCATCAGGTCTTGCCAGTTAGGTTCTTCTCTGGCTACCGCTTTGTCTGGTTGGTCCCCTTGGGCATCCTCTTCCGCTATTTCCGTTTCCGTGTCCATAACTACTTCTGTTACTTCTTTATCACCTGTCTGTTGGTCCATTTCACTGTCCGTGACTAATTCTATTTCTTGTTCCTGTCCTCCTTCTTCAATCTCCTTTTCTTCTGCCCTCTTCTTCGATTTGCCTCGGGTATTATGCATTTCTTGTTTTCTCATAACTGCCAACGATAATTAGATTTTTTGGTATATATTTTTATTAAATATCAAAATTCTTTTCTAATTACCGCCCTTTTACGTTGAGCGCCAATTCTGTAACGTCCTGCTTTTTTGTTGAGAGGCGGAGTAGAGTTATTTTATATATATATATATATATATATATATTTATTGTAACGTACCGCTTTTATGTGAGGCACTTTAGTGAAACGTACACCTTTAGTCAAGCCCCAAATGTTGGGTTCGCCAATTCTGTAACGTACCGCTTTATTCGTGAGGTGTAGTAGAGTTCTATTGTATGCCTCACGCAGTATGCGTCACTTTTGAATTATACTAACTGACGTTTTAAACGGTATAAATAAAGGATTTCGTTTATCTTGTTTTACTCGATCTAAAAGAAATCGAGAGTGTGTGATTTGGGGTCGAGGAGGTAATTTGTTCAGCCTTATGCAGAAGAGAGAGTAAGTATCAAATTTGCCCCTCTGTTGTGACGATTTTTTCTGTATGTTGTGCTGAAATTTTCATTAACTACCCACTACAATAAATTATAACACGTTATAATTCAATATTAATTTTCAATAATATTGCTTTATTGATTATTGACTTTTGTCTACAGCCACCAAAGTAGCCTATATGTATCACAATTAATCTTTTTAAAAAGAAAACATCCTCTCGCCTTTACCGAGTAAACATAGATCTGTCTAAAGAACAAAACATATATGTTGTTATTTAACCAATATTATGCTATAATAAAATACATCAGTTATTACATAATTCTTATTAATTCCCCAGGGTTCAGGGTGAATTCTTTGTGTTATGAGATTGTCAGAAATGGCTAAATGCTACGCTTTACAAATATAAGAAATTAATAAATCATTTGGTTTAATTTTCAGATATTACGTAGTTTCCGGAACTGCCGTAAGAGAGCAGCCTGTATTTGTTTACTTTTGAAATAAACATATGATACAATTAATATTTTTTGTTTGTTCTATTTCACTATTAAAAACCGAGTTTTCTTCTGGATTTATTACGAAAAATGTTTATATTACCTCGCTCCGTGTTGTCCTTACTGGGTTGAAGTTTTATTCTGTGATGAGGTACGTCTTGCGTTATTATTTCCTCTTCATTTCGAGTATTTTTTTATTTTTCTACTAGAAGTAGGCCGAACTATATTGGATCCTCAGAATGTTTTCATCCACTGGTTTTTAAGGTATATCACCATTTAATTAGGAGTCCTCTGGTATAATTCGTTAGTATTCACTTTGCTTATTACTCTTGCGTGAATTTCGCCTCCTCCAACGTCCAAAAAAGGTTATTTTTTTTATAATTTTTGTCGCATCGGTTCTTCAACAACTCTCGTTCAGTTCAAAATTTTTTTCTTATTAACAATACTTGTTATTTTCCATCACTCTTAGTAACACATAGTATTTTTATTATGTAGGCAGTTTGTGATTATTATAAATTTATATTTTTATATATGGAAAAATAATTCCCTTCCATTCCGGTTTATTTACTAATTTAATTCATATAATATGTTTTGGTTAATTTTTTTATGACATTGTATATAAATATTTTATCATTTTATTATCATTAACTAAATTTATATATTATTTATTTAGTCTCGAATAGTGTTCATACCCGGTACTACTTCCTGTTGTCACTTCCTTCATAGGATTATTTTAATTTTATATTATCTTTGGTAGTTAAAATTTTTATGTCCTTTAAAATTAAACCCTGGGTTTTCTTACAATCTAACATAATTATTTGAAACAATATAATATTAACTGGGGTATAACAAATTGTGGTTCATACAATATGAATTACAGTAAATAAATAAAATTACAAAAATCAATTAGTATTATTACATACTACTTCCATAGTTTTATCCTATCCAAAACATACAGCACAGTTTAGTAATACATTAGTTTCACTTTGGTTTTTCACCTCAATGGGTACACTATCACTCACTTCGCACTATATACCACTCGAATTGTTTATTATGTGGAGTGATATAATTAAATTTTGAGCGAGCTTTAGTTCTACCCATTTCTGACTTTTATTCTCATTAGTTACTTTATTGGGACCGGGTTATGTACCGTTACATAAAGCCCCCCCACTAGAACAAATTTATTTTAGTTTAACTCGTTGATAGAAATAAATTGTTAATTGGTTCAAGTCTCCTAATGGTCTTGACTTTGTTTTCATAATAATGTTTCATTGCTGACTGATTATAAACTCTGGTAATTCAGACTTGTGGTAATGGTCGTTTTCTTACTTTACTCTCTCTCTCTTGGAGGCAAATTCATCAATTATTTCTCGGGGTTAGTGGTACTTCCACATTTTATTTGATAAGGACTGGTCACACTAATTATATTAAAATTGTTTCAACACTCATTTCTATTTACTTTTATATACTCGCTTTATCAATTAAGCTTCTGTCTGCTATCTTCCTTCTATTTTCTTCATTTATACATCTGGAATCTAATATCACTCCTTTCAGCTATTTTATAATTATTATCCCTTAAATATTCAATTTCCCTAACATTTTTCCCTATCCTGTGCGGTGGTTCCAGTCGGGTGGCCACTCTGTGTCCATACACCGCTGTCCATCCTTACACCTTCTGAGACCAGGGGAACATCATCCCTGCTCATAAAAATTATTGCCGGAACATTTCTACGGTCAATACATAAAAAATAAAAAAATTATAAGTAGTAGTCAATTAGCGACTAGTACCAAACACTTTTGGGATTCTTCATACTGTAGCTGTTTGCATTTATTTATATATTTCTTCTTCTCCTTGATTCCTTCTTCTTTTCCATCAACTAATAGCATATAACATCATTGATAGGCCATATATTAAAATTCTTTTGACTTTACTTCTTGTGACATATTTCTCCGTATCATTTCTTCTTATATAATCTTCAATTCCGAGAAATTCTAATTATTGTATTAATTATCATCCTCCTTCAGTTTCATTGGAGTCATTAAATTATTCGTTATTCTTCTTATCTGAGCACATTACCATCAATTGTTTATTTATTTTCTTCTTTTGTTACCATAAAAATATTATTTTTCCTATTAGTCCATTTTAAATCAGTTATTTATAATTAAATTATATAATCTGTTCTTATATACTCTTCACTTTAAATTATATGGTTTCAAAATACTTGAGTAAGTTGTCCTTACATGCTTTTATATTAATTCTAATGGTTGCAAAATATCTTAAGTAAGTTGTACTTACACACTTTTTGAATTTTGGGGTTTTTATTCTCTTCACTTTAAATTATGTGTTTCGAAATAAGTTGAGTAAGTTGTCCTTACGTACTTTTAGAATTTTGGGGTTTTTTTTTACAATGGGTTGCTTGGTCCTGTATCCATAAAATCCGTCCCTTTTTTCTGGTTGGTTTGGAGTCTGTTTAACCGTGGTCCATTATTTCAGGTACTCCATGTTCTCGGATTGCTGGGGTGTTCGTAATTAATTCTCTCCTTGATAATCTTCTTACCATCCGGCTCTCCCACTTTGCTGCTACGAAACCTTTAATTAAGTACCGGTCTTCCGTCATAATCCGTTCCCTTTTAACTAATAAGTATCGTACCTCCTCTAACATAACATAGTTGCTCATATTTAATCTCATTTCATTCCCTTTTACCTCTGAATTATTTGCCCAATATTTGCATGTTGTCTTCCATATTGATAATCTGACTAATATCTTCTGATGCACTTCAATCATCGACACATTTAACTGGGATGTAAACTTAATTAACTCCCTTTGTTCGTTAATTGGAAGGTTGAATACATTAATTAATCCACCTGTAATCATCTCCCTTTCTTCCTTGGTATTTATTATTTTCTTTCTACTTGTTTTTATTATTTCCTTGGTCTTCTTTTCCACGGTTTGCACATCCTTTTTGCTGTGGCTATTTTTATTTTCCGATGGCATTACACCTTGGTATTCTGTAATTTCTATTTCCTTCCTCCTCTCTTCTGTATTCGGACTTACTTTAATACCTTCTGAAGTGTTGTCCAGTGTTTCATCCAAATTATTGGAACTATGGTCCATTTGTTTATTTGTCTCCTCTTTGTATGTATCTGCTTTTTGGCTAAGTGTGTTACTGATCATGTCAATCTTTGCATGAATTTGTTTTATATTTTTATTACTTTCTTCAAATTTTGCGTTCATATATTCCCTTTGTCCGTTAATAATTTCTTTCAATTTGTGGTGTTGTTCATTCATGGTTTGTCTGATATTTCCACTAATGGTCTCAAATTTTTCGTTTAGTTGTTTGACTAAACTTTCCTGAATACTGTCTCTTTTCTCATTGGTTTGCTTGTTTTGTTCCTTCAAAGTTTCGTTTTGTTCCTTCAAAGTTTCGTTTTGTTTCTTTGAGGTTTCCTCCTGTTTCCTAAAGTTTTCATTTATTTTATTTAATCTTTTCTCCTGTCTCCTAAAATTTTCTTTATTTTCCTCATTGGTTCGCTTATTATCTTCCTGGATCTTGTTATTCCCTTCCATTATAATTCTTAACATCTCCTGTATGCTTATATCTTCTTTTTGGTTGGATTTATCTGGTTGATCCCCTCGGGCATCCTCTTCAATTATTTCCATTTCCGTATCCATAACTACTTCGGCTTCTTCTGTATCACCTGTCTGTTGGTCCATTTCACTGTCCGTGACTAATTCTATTTCTTGTTCCTGTCCACCTTCTTCAATCTCCTTTTCTTCTGCCCTCTTCTTCGATTTTCCTCGGGTATTAGGCATTTCTTGTTTTCTCATAACTGCCAACGATAATTAGATTTTTTGGTATATTTTTTATTAAATATCAAAATTCTTTTCTAATTACCGCCCTTTTACGTTGAGCGCCAATTTGTAACGTACCGCTTAATGTGAGGTGTTGTATAGTTAAATCCTGCACCACGTTGTAAGCGTCAATTCTGTAACGTACTACTTTATCACGAGGCGTTCACCACTTACGAGTGTATTGCAATTACCAGCTTCGTTAATTCTGCCCCACAGTTGTACGCCAAATCTGTATCGTACCGCTTTTTGATGTGATGTGTTATGGAAGTGTTATTATATGCCTCACGCAGTATGCGTCACTTTTGAATTATACTAACTGACGTTTTAAACGGTATAAATAAAGGATTTCGTTTATCTTGTTTTACTCGATCTAAAAGAAATCGAGAGTGTGTGATTTGGGGTCGAGGAGGTAATTTGTTCAGCCTTATGCAGAAGAGAGAGTAAGTATCAAATTTGCCCCTCTGTTGTGACGATTTTTTCTGTATGTTGTGCTGAAATTTTCATTAACTACCCACTACAATAAATTATAACACGTTATAATTCAATATTAATTTTCAATAATATTGCTTTATTGATTATTGACTTTTGTCTACAGCCACCAAAGTAGCCTATATGTATCACAATTAATCTTTTTAAAAAGAAAACATCCTCTCGCCTTTACCGAGTAAACATAGATCTGTCTAAAGAACAAAACATATATGTTGTTATTTAACCAATATTACGCTATAATAAAATACATCAGTTATTACATAATTCTTATTAATTCCCCAGGGTTCAGGGTGAATTCTTTGTGTTATGAGATTGTCAGAAATGGCTAAATGCTACGCTTTACAAATATAAGAAATTAATAAATCATTTGGTTTAATTTTCAGATATTACGTAGTTTCCGGAACTGCCGTAAGAGAGCAGCCTGTATTTGTTTACTTTTGAAATAAACATATGATACAATTAATATTTTTTGTTTGTTCTATTTCACTATTAAAAACCGAGTTTTCTTCTGGATTTATTACGAAAAATGTTTATATTACCTCGCTCCGTGTTGTCCTTACTGGGTTGAAGTTTTATTCTGTGATGAGGTACGTCTTGCGTTATTATTTCCTCTTCATTTCGAGTATTTTTTTATTTTTCTACTAGAAGTAGGCCGAACTATATTGGATCCTCAGAATGTTTTCATCCACTGGTTTTTAAGGTATATCACCATTTAATTAGGAGTCCTCTGGTATAATTCGTTAGTATTCACTTTGCTTATTACTCTTGCGTGAATTTCGCCTCCTCCAACGTCCAAAAAAGGTTATTTTTTTTATAATTTTTGTCGCATCGGTTCTTCAACAACTCTCGTTCAGTTCAAAATTTTTTTCTTATTAACAATACTTGTTATTTTCCATCATTCTTAGTAACACATAGTATTTTTATTATGTAGGCAGTTTGTGATTATTATAAATTTATATTTTTATATATGGAAAAATAATTCCCTTCCATTCCGGTTTATTTACTAATTTAATTCATATAATATGTTTTGGTTAATTTTTTTATGACATTGTATATAAATATTTTATCATTTTATTATCATTAAATAAATTTATATATTATTTATTTAGTCTCGAATAGTGTTCATACCCGGTACTACTTCCTGTTGTCACTTCCTTCATAGGATTATTTTAATTTTATATTATCTTTGGTAGTTAAAATTTTTATGTCCTTTAAAATTAAACCCTGGGTTTTCTTACAATCTAACATAATTATTTGAAACAATATAATATTAACTGGGGTATAACAAATTGTGGTTCATACAATATGAATTACAGTAAATAAATAAAATTACAAAAATCAATTAGTATTATTACATACTACTTCCATAGTTTTATCCTATCCAAAACATACAGCACAGTTTAGTAATACATTAGTTTCACTTTGGTTTTTCACCTCAATGGGTACACTATCACTCACTTCGCACTATATACCACTCGAATTGTTTATTATGTGGAGTGATATAATTAAATTTTGAGCGAGCTTTAGTTCTACCCATTTCTGACTTTTATTCTCATTAGTTACTTTATTGGGACCGGGTTATGTACCGTTACAATATATATATATATATATATATATATATATATATATATAATCTTCCCCCCTTCTGGCTCTAACAATCACTAACAGATTTTACCTAGTATGACACCCATCTATCAAAACATCTACCAGCCATTCTCTACCTCTAACTTACTACTCTAACTCATTTCACATCATTCTACTCTTATAACAAAAATACTCTCCACCCTTTTGTACTCAGGATGTGTGTTCCCTTCCCAATGCTCATTCCCTTATTTGGTTCCCAGACCCTCCCTAGGTAACCCTTTCCGGTGCTAATCGGTTCCCCTCCCGCCACAACGCTTTTCGTTGAGGACTCCTTATCACACCACCCCCCTTACAAAATCCCTTTATCCATTAGTTACTCTCCCATTACATCACTTTCATTTACAAAATATCTCCATTTATTTATTACCTCAATGTATCAATCATTATTCTACATATTTTCCCCATAGCTACTGTGTCACTATCAGTACTCAAATTCTACATTACGTTTACTCACAATAATATTGTTCTCTCTAACACCCCTTTAACTTCACCTTGGACTGATTAAATGTCCTATTGAAATAATAATCACCCAAATTCTAACATTTACCACATTTTACATTACTTTTACCATTGAAAATTCAAAACTAGCTCCATTCATTTTACCATTTAATTCACAATCTCTTAAATACATTGAAAATACTATATTCAAATATTAATTATATTCAAACATTTAATTACATTGATAAAAATCTGCAAATTATTTATAAGTGACATATTATACTACATTTATAATTCCAGCAATCAGCTGATTTTCTTGGCAAGGTGAATGACCTTACTAGAGATACAATTCAACAATTATATAAAGTACATATTTTTATATCCCTAACATACTGCCTACAATTAATACAAATACACAAAATTATATAGTCATTATCATACAAGGTTATCTGAAATTATTACAAGTAAATCTAGTGCTTAAAATGGTTTTGCTCTCATAGGGACATACGTTGCTACTCATTGAGTCATAGTCATAGCAACAGTTACTGAACAGCTCTATGGATTGTCAACCCCCAACTCTCTCTATAGAGTCGTGTTATAAGCTGACCGCCCGCTGTTTACAGAGGTCGTCACCCTCTCACTGCAATTTACAGCTACATTCCTACTTCATCACTTTATTGTTTCCCCCTTTTCTGACTCTGCTACAATTAGGTAAACCACCTGCCGGTCGGTCTAGGTATTTACCTTGTGCACAGATGCGTTATCTGTGCCCCTGGCTTGTAACTGCCAGCTCCTTTACCACACGCACAATTGTTTCCTGGTGTTGGAGTGTGGCGTCCATTTGCATTCCCAAGAACTGAAGTTATGTATATAAGGTATAGACGCTGCCTATACCGTTCTTGGTTCAGCGTTATATAAAAATTCGGTATTACTGATGTCCGAGGACACCAGTAATCCTACTATAATGATTCACAAACCCTTATCACGGCACTATCGACACCTTCGACGATAGCCGCTGTTCCATAGTTATGTAGTTTCCCCTGTTACCCCCCTGGTTCAACTTCAGAGTTCACCAATTTTGTAACTACTTACATAATTCCATGGCCAGGGCCTGGTGAAACCGTGACCGCCCGAAATGTGGGGAAACTACTAAAAGACATATAAGGCTCACACTGACACTGCTACTACAGTTCACAGAAGGTCAACTCTTATATGTTTGGGTATATTTAATTACTTTTCATTCTTAACATAATACATACAATACACTCATAATTAACATTGCGATCATTCCATTAAAACAAACAATTCACATTTAAGGTTGATCAGAAATTACACACCTTACATCCTTACATTTGCATATAAAATTATAAACATTATATTTTAATTTCAATTGAACTTCTATTAATTAATTATCGATTATTTATCATTTACTATACCATTAACTTTTCCAAAGTTTTTTCTTTATCAACCTTCCTTTTACATAACATTTCATTTAAAATTTGCTATTTAAACATTGAACATTTTACTTTCTTTAAATTGCATTATCAAATTCATACTTACAGTACCTCACTCAACACTATCATAGACAAACAAATATAAACATCAAACACCAATAACTCCATGTACCTTCTGAAACATTTTAACAACCATGTTATTCCACTAACTAAACACAATTTAACATTTATTTATTTATTTATTATTATCAAATTTAAATCTCATAAAATAATTTAAATTCATCATCAAAATTTCTTTATACAACATTTTAAATCAATCAAAAGTATTTAAACATCTCAAATTATTTTAATTCCAACCAGTATCGAAAACACAACATATTTTAATTAATATTCATTTTTAAAGTATCCAAGTCACTGTATTAAATAAATAATTGCTTATCTAATCCGTCGAGTGACTTACTTGTAATTCCGCTTGACGCGTTTCAGGGCATATGCCCCATCTTCAGAATAATTCCTCTTCACAGAACGTCAGACATTAAGATTAAAATGTAATAAATTAAAATTAAAATCCATGGTTAAAATATTAACTCGTCAAAATATTAAAATATACTAAATGCACAGAGAAGCACGCACTATCACAACATGAGTTCACTTCGCGTTATAGCCGGTGTACACCGCCGCGATGTTAATCGCGCACTGACTGTCTGAGTAAACTGTTATCTGTGCAACGCATCTTGTATCTCAATGGCTGTGTCGTACAAGGGATTTGACTTGAAGTTAAGTTGGTCGTTTAATATGAATCCGCCGTCTTGTGAATTGTTCGTCTTTTTAAATTGTTTAAAGGCCTTGTAAATTTCGAATTCTTCTAATGTGTCCATATATCTGCCTTTTTTGCAAAGGTGCAATGGTTTAAAGTTGGTGTCAAAATCAGTGTAGTTATGATTATTATTTACGAGGTGACGTGCAAAGTTGGATTTGAGAATGTGGGTGTCGTTTTTTGGTAAATGTTCTTGGAAGCGTTTTTTGAACGCTCTGCCGGTTTGTCCAATATAGAAGCTGTTGCAATCGTCACATTGGATTTTATAGACACCTGTCCTCTGTTTTATTGGTTTTGCAGCTTTATGGTGAAGAATTTTCTTAATGTTGTTATCGGTCCGGAAAGTTAAAGTTATATTCAATTTTCTAAAAATGTTGGTTAATGTATGGGGTAAAGTTCGGCCGTAAATAGAAGTCACGTACGTGCTGTCTCGGTTACTACTCGGTTTTGTTTTCTTGTTATGTAACTTTTTCTGGTGTTTTTTGATCAAAGCATCGATCATAGAGCACGTATATCCATTGGCCTTAGCTATGTATTTAATGGTGTTGACTTCCTCCTGAAAGTCACTGATTTCCAACGGTATGGTGAGTAATCTATGTATGAAACTGTTATAGGCGGCCATTTTTTGCGGAAGAGGGTGATGGGAATCCGCGTGTATAGTGGCGTCGGTGGTGGTAGGTTTTCTGTATATTTGGTATTGAAAACTATTGTCAAACCTTGTTATTGTTAAATCGAGAAAATTAAGTTTATTTTCTATTTCAACCTCGAGGGTAAATTGTATGTTCTTGTTTATATTATTTAAATAGTTTTTTAAATTATTGATCTGTCTTATGGTACCGTTAAAAATGATGAAGGTGTCATCTACATAACGTGTATATGATACTATCTTGTTATGCCATTTGTTTGCGCTGCTGAACATATGTGTGTTTTCGTAGTGGTTCAGGTATACGTCCGCCAATAATCCGGAGAGTGGGGATCCCATCGCTAAACCTTTCTTTTGTATATAGTATTTTCCATCAAATATAAAATAGTTTTGATTTAAAACAACTTCCAATAGAGCGGTTATCTCATTAATTTCATCAGGACTGCGTATGTTAGCTACAATAAGATTATACTTGAGAATATTTATTGTATCCTGGACGGGTATATTTGTATAAAGGTCTACTATGTCGAAAGATGCGATTCTGTAATTAGGTTTAATTTGGATGTTTTTCAGTTTGTCGATAAATTCAGTGCAACTTTTTGTGCTATGGTTATTCTTTAAGCTTATACTGTTCTTTATTATTTGTACTAGTTTTTTACTGATTTTGTAACTCGGAGCAGTGGTGAAGTTCACAAGCGGCCTAATTGGTACACTGGGTTTATGAATCTTTGGCAAACCAGTGAACTGGGGAGCCTCTGCATTAATAGGTTTCAATGAGTGACGTGTGGCGCTATCGAACAAGTGCGTACAGCGATTAACTGTGTTATTCAGGGCTTTAACGAAATCGGCTGACGGGTCGGCATTTACCATTGTAATATTATTATTTTCAATGAATTGATTAACCTTTTGCGAATATTGGTTTTTGTCCATTATAACGATAGTCGAGTGACTTACTTGTAATTCCGCTTGACGCGTTTCAGGGCATATGCCCCATCTTCAGAATAATTCCTCTTCACAGAACGTCAGACATTAAGATTAAAATGTAATAAATTAAAATTAAAATCCATGGTTAAAATATTAACTCGTCAAAATATTAAAATATACTAAATGCACAGAGAAGCACGCACTATCACAACATGAGTTCACTTCGCGTTATAGCCGGTGTACACCGCCGCGATGTTAATCGCGCACTGACTGTCTGAGTAAACTGTTATCTGTGCAACGCATCTTGTATCTCAATGGCTGTGTCGTACAAGGGATTTGACTTGAAGTTAAGTTGGTCCGAGTGACTTACTTGTAATTCCGCTTGACGCGTTTCAGGGCATATGCCCCATCTTCAGAATAATTCCTCTTCACAGAACGTCAGACATTAAGATTAAAATGTAATAAATTAAAATTAAAATCCATGGTTAAAATATTAACTCGTCAAAATATTAAAATATACTAAATGCACAGAGAAGCACGCACTATCACAACATGAGTTCACTTCGCGTTATAGCCGGTGTACACCGCCGCGATGTTAATCGCGCACTGACTGTCTGAGTAAACTGTTATCTGTGCAACGCATCTTGTATCTCAATGGCTGTGTCGTACAAGGGATTTGACTTGAAGTTAAGTTGGAAAGGTTTAGCGATGGGATCCCCACTCTCCGGATTATTGGCGGACGTATACCTGAACCACTACGAAAACACACATATGTTCAGCAGCGCAAACAAATGGCATAACAAGATAGTATCATATACACGTTATGTAGATGACACCTTCATCATTTTTAACGGTACCATAAGACAGATCAATAATTTAAAAAACTATTTAAATAATATAAACAAGGACATACAATTTACCCTCGAGGTTGAAATAGAAAATAGAAAGGTTTAGCGATGGGATCCCCACTCTCCGGATTATTGGCGGACGTATACCTGAACCACTACGAAAACACACATATGTTCAGCAGCGCAAACAAATGGCATAACAAGATAGTATCATATACACGTTATGTAGATGACACCTTCATCATTTTTAACGGTACCATAAGACAGATCAATAATTTAAAAAACTATTTAAATAATATAAACAAGAACATACAATTTACCCTCGAGGTTGAAATAGAAAATTGAAAGGTTTAGCGATGGGATCCCCACTCTCCGGATTATTGGCGGACGTATACCTGAACCACTACGAAAACACACATATGTTCAGCAGCGCAAACAAATGGCATAACAAGATAGTATCATATACACGTTATGTAGATGACACCTTCATCATTTTTAACGGTACCATAAGACAGATCAATAATTTAAAAAACTATTTAAATAATATAAACAAGAACATACAATTTACCCTCGAGGTTGAAATAGAAAATAAACTTAATTTTCTCGATTTAACAATAACAAGGTTTGACAATAGTTTTCAATACCAAATATACAGAAAACCTACCACCACCGACGCCACTATACACGCGGATTCCCATCACCCTCTTCCGCAAAAAATGGCCGCCTATAACAGTTTCATACATAGATTACTCACCATACCGTTGGAAATCAGTGACTTTCAGGAGGAAGTCAACACCATTAAATACATAGCTAAGGCCAATGGATATACGTGCTCTATGATCGATGCTTTGATCAAAAAACACCAGAAAAAGTTACATAACAAGAAAACAAAACCGAGTAGTAACCGAGACAGCACGTACGTGACTTCTATTTACGGCCGAACTTTACCCCATACATTAACCAACATTTTTAGAAAATTGAATATAACTTTAACTTTCCGGACCGATAACAACATTAAGAAAATTCTTCACCATAAAGCTGCAAAACCAATAAAACAGAGGACAGGTGTCTATAAAATCCAATGTGACGATTGCAACAGCTTCTATATTGGACAAACCGGCAGAGCGTTCAAAAAACGCTTCCAAGAACATTTACCAAAAAACGACACCCACATTCTCAAATCCAACTTTGCACGTCACCTCGTAAATAATAATCATAACTACACTGATTTTGACACCAACTTTAAACCATTGCACCTTTGCAAAAAAGGCAGATATATGGACACATTAGAAGAATTCGAAATTTACAAGGCCTTTAAACAATTTAAAAAGACGAACAATTCACAAGACGGCGGATTCATATTAAACGACCAACTTAACTTCAAGTCAAATCCCTTGTACGACACAGCCATTGAGATACAAGATGCGTTGCACAGATAACAGTTTACTCAGACAGTCAGTGCGCGATTAACATCGCGGCGGTGTACACCGGCTATAACGCGAAGTGAACTCATGTTGTGATAGTGCGTGCTTCTCTGTGCATTTAGTATATTTTAATATTTTGACGAGTTAATATTTTAACCATGGATTTTAATTTTAATTTATTACATTTTAATCTTAATGTCTGACGTTCTGTGAAGAGGAATTATTCTGAAGATGGGGCATATGCCCTGAAACGCGTCAAGCGGAATTACAAGTAAGTCACTCGACGGATTAGATAAGCAATTATTTATTTAATACAGTGACTTGGATACTTTAAAAATGAATATTAAACTGGAAGCAAGTCAAGCATCTACAGTATTCAAATTTCAGAACATTAAGATTAAATTATTAAAAACCAATTCCCATATAAAATTTAATAAAGAATGCATCAGAAACAATTTAATACCTAAGTATGCCTCTATCAAAATAAACAATAACTCCAAGACGGCCACAAAAATCAAAGAGCGTGCACAGGTGATGTGGTTAAAGGAGGAGTTGAGATATTTATATAGGAAAAAGACAGAATTGAACAAAGAATTATATTTGTCCCATTTGAAGCTGCTTAACAGTGTCCATGCATTACAATTAGACAATATATTACATGATTGCAATAAATACATCAACGATGTAATGCAACGTGTATATACAAAACATGATAAGAAACTTAGAACTCTCAAAAGTAAACAAAAACCAAACGAAGATAACGTCACCTGTAAACATGAATTCTATGCGCGCGTATCTAATCTAACATCGATAAACTTTAATAAGAATGAAATGGACGTACTTAACAAGGGTCTAAACTACAACATACCCCACAGCAATAAAAACCACATATACCATGAAATAATTTGCGCTGAGACGGCTATAAAGTCAATACCAAACATAAACTTACAAAATGAGGCTCGAGTTTTGATTAAAAACAAACTCAATAAATTTTCGAACAAAAAAAGCCCTAAACTAAACTTTAAATATATGAATGAAATTAAAACCTTAAAACAAATCAAAGACAAATTATCTAACAATGATGCACTCATTACAAAGGCGGACAAGGGAAACACTATCGTTATAATGGACAAAAACCAATATTCGCAAAAGGTTAATCAATTCATTGAAAATAATAATATTACAATGGTAAATGCCGACCCGTCAGCCGATTTCGTTAAAGCCCTGAATAACACAGTTAATCGCTGTACGCACTTGTTCGATAGCGCCACACGTCACTCATTGAAACCTATTAATGCAGAGGCTCCCCAGTTCACTGGTTTGCCAAAGATTCATAAACCCAGTGTACCAATTAGGCCGCTTGTGAACTTCACCACTGCTCCGAGTTACAAAATCAGTAAAAAACTAGTACAAATAATAAAGAACAGTATAAGCTTAAAGAATAACCATAGCACAAAAAGTTGCACTGAATTTATCGACAAACTGAAAAACATCCAAATTAAACCTAATTACAGAATCGCATCTTTCGACATAGTAGACCTTTATACAAATATACCCGTCCAGGATACAATAAATATTCTCAAGTATAATCTTATTGTAGCTAACATACGCAGTCCTGATGAAATTAATGAGATAACCGCTCTATTGGAAGTTGTTTTAAATCAAAACTATTTTATATTTGATGGAAAATACTATATACAAAAGAAAGGTTTAGCGATGGGATCCCCACTCTCCGGATTATTGGCGGACGTATACCTGAACCACTACGAAAACACACATATGTTCAGCAGCGCAAACAAATGGCATAACAAGATAGTATCATATACACGTTATGTAGATGACACCTTCATCATTTTTAACGGTACCATAAGACAGATCAATAATTTAAAAAACTATTTAAAATAATATAAACAAGAACATACAATTTACCCTCGAGGTTGAAATAGAAAATAAACTTAATTTTCTCGATTTAACAATAACAAGGTTTGACAATAGTTTTCAATACCAAATATACAGAAAACCTACCACCACCGACGCCACTATACACGCGGATTCCCATCACCCTCTTCCGCAAAAAATGGCCGCCTATAACAGTTTCATACATAGATTACTCACCATACCGTTGGAAATCAGTGACTTTCAGGAGGAAGTCAACACCATTAAATACATAGCTAAGGCCAATGGATATACGTGCTCTATGATCGATGCTTTGATCAAAAAACACCAGAAAAAGTTACATAACAAGAAAACAAAAAACCGAGTAGTAACCGAGACAGCACGTACGTGACTTCTATTTACGGCCGAACTTTACCCCATACATTAACCAACATTTTTAGAAAATTGAATATAACTTTAACTTTCCGGACCGATAACAACATTAAGAAAATTCTTCACCATAAAGCTGCAAAACCAATAAAACAGAGGACAGGTGTCTATAAAATCCAATGTGACGATTGCAACAGCTTCTATATTGGACAAACCGGCAGAGCGTTCAAAAAACGCTTCCAAGAACATTTACCAAAAAACGACACCCACATTCTCAAATCCAACTTTGCACGTCACCTCGTAAATAATAATCATAACTACACTGATTTTGACACCAACTTTAAACCATTGCACCTTTGCAAAAAAGGCAGATATATGGACACATTAGAAGAATTCGAAATTTACAAGGCCTTTAAACAATTTAAAAAGACGAACAATTCACAAGACGGCGGATTCATATTAAACGACCAACTTAACTTCAAGTCAAATCCCTTGTACGACACAGCCATTGAGATACAAGATGCGTTGCACAGATAACAGTTTACTCAGACAGTCAGTGCGCGATTAACATCGCGGCGGTGTACACCGGCTATAACGCGAAGTGAACTCATGTTGTGATAGTGCGTGCTTCTCTGTGCATTTAGTATATTTTAATATTTTGACGAGTTAATATTTTAACCATGGATTTTAATTTTAATTTATTACATTTTAATCTTAATGTCTGACGTTCTGTGAAGAGGAATTATTCTGAAGATGGGGCATATGCCCTGAAACGCGTCAAGCGGAATTACAAGTAAGTCACTCGACGGATTAGATAAGCAATTATTTATTTAATACAGTGACTTGGATACTTTAAAAATGAATATTAAACTGGAAGCAAGTCAAGCATCTACAGTATTCAAATTTCAGAACATTAAGATTAAATTATTAAAAACCAATTCCCATATAAAATTTAATAAAGAATGCATCAGAAACAATTTAATACCTAAGTATGCCTCTATCAAAATAAACAATAACTCCAAGACGGCCACAAAAATCAAAGAGCGTGCACAGGTGATGTGGTTAAAGGAGGAGTTGAGATATTTATATAGGAAAAAGACAGAATTGAACAAAGAATTATATTTGTCCCATTTGAAGCTGCTTAACAGTGTCCATGCATTACAATTAGACAATATATTACATGATTGCAATAAATACATCAACGATGTAATGCAACGTGTATATACAAAACATGATAAGAAAACTTAGAACTCTCAAAAGTAAACAAAAACCAAACGAAGATAACGTCACCTGTAAACATGAATTCTATGCGCGCGTATCTAATCTAACATCGATAAACTTTAATAAGAATGAAATGGACGTACTTAACAAGGGTCTAAACTACAACATACCCCACAGCAATAAAAACCACATATACCATGAAATAATTTGCGCTGAGACGGCTATAAAGTCAATACCAAACATAAACTTACAAAATGAGGCTCGAGTTTTGATTAAAAACAAACTCAATAAATTTTCGAACAAAAAAAGCCCTAAACTAAACTTTAAATATATGAATGAAATTAAAACCTTAAAACAAATCAAAGACAAATTATCTAACAATGATGCACTCATTACAAAGGCGGACAAGGGAAACACTATCGTTATAATGGACAAAAACCAATATTCGCAAAAGGTTAATCAATTCATTGAAAATAATAATATTACAATGGTAAATGCCGACCCGTCAGCCGATTTCGTTAAAGCCCTGAATAACACAGTTAATCGCTGTACGCACTTGTTCGATAGCGCCACACGTCACTCATTGAAACCTATTAATGCAGAGGCTCCCCAGTTCACTGGTTTGCCAAAGATTCATAAACCCAGTGTACCAATTAGGCCGCTTGTGAACTTCACCACTGCTCCGAGTTACAAAATCAGTAAAAAACTAGTACAAATAATAAAGAACAGTATAAGCTTAAAGAATAACCATAGCACAAAAAGTTGCACTGAATTTATCGACAAACTGAAAAACATCCAAATTAAACCTAATTACAGAATCGCATCTTTCGACATAGTAGACCTTTATACAAATATACCCGTCCAGGATACAATAAATATTCTCAAGTATAATCTTATTGTAGCTAACATACGCAGTCCTGATGAAATTAATGAGATAACCGCTCTATTGGAAGTTGTTTTAAATCAAAACTATTTTATATTTGATGGAAAATACTATATACAAAAGAAAGGTTTAGCGATGGGATCCCCACTCTCCGGATTATTGGCGGACGTATACCTGAACCACTACGAAAACACACATATGTTCAGCAGCGCAAACAAATGGCATAACAAGATAGTATCATATACACGTTATGTAGATGACACCTTCATCATTTTTAACGGTACCATAAGACAGATCAATAATTTAAAAAAACTATTTAAATAATATAAACAAGAACATACAATTTACCCTCGAGGTTGAAATAGAAAATAAACTTAATTTTCTCGATTTAACAATAACAAGGTTTGACAATAGTTTTCAATACCAAATATACAGAAAACCTACCACCACCGACGCCACTATACACGCGGATTCCCATCACCCTCTTCCGCAAAAAATGGCCGCCTATAACAGTTTCATACATAGATTACTCACCATACCGTTGGAAATCAGTGACTTTCAGGAGGAAGTCAACACCATTAAATACATAGCTAAGGCCAATGGATATACGTGCTCTATGATCGATGCTTTGATCAAAAAACACCAGAAAAAGTTACATAACAAGAAAACAAAACCGAGTAGTAACCGAGACAGCACGTACGTGACTTCTATTTACGGCCGAACTTTACCCCATACATTAACCAACATTTTTAGAAAATTGAATATAACTTTAACTTTCCGGACCGATAACAACATTAAGAAAATTCTTCACCATAAAGCTGCAAAACCAATAAAACAGAGGACAGGTGTCTATAAAATCCAATGTGACGATTGCAACAGCTTCTATATTGGACAAACCGGCAGAGCGTTCAAAAAACGCTTCCAAGAACATTTACCAAAAAACGACACCCACATTCTCAAATCCAACTTTGCACGTCACCTCGTAAATAATAATCATAACTACACTGATTTTGACACCAACTTTAAACCATTGCACCTTTGCAAAAAAGGCAGATATATGGACACATTAGAAGAATTCGAAATTTACAAGGCCTTTAAACAATTTAAAAAGACGAACAATTCACAAGACGGCGGATTCATATTAAACGACCAACTTAACTTCAAGTCAAATCCCTTGTACGACACAGCCATTGAGATACAAGATGCGTTGCACAGATAACAGTTTACTCAGACAGTCAGTGCGCGATTAACATCGCGGCGGTGTACACCGGCTATAACGCGAAGTGAACTCATGTTGTGATAGTGCGTGCTTCTCTGTGCATTTAGTATATTTTAATATTTTGACGAGTTAATATTTTAACCATGGATTTTAATTTTAATTTATTACATTTTAATCTTAATGTCTGACGTTCTGTGAAGAGGAATTATTCTGAAGATGGGGCATATGCCCTGAAACGCGTCAAGCGGAATTACAAGTAAGTCACTCGACGGATTAGATAAGCAATTATTTATATTTTAATTACTTTACTCCAAAACAATTACAAGTCATTTAGCATCAACTCTATTTATTTATTTAGTCTATTAAAATATTATTATTATTAAAATAATTTCTACTACATACACATATTGTTTACATCACACCAGTTACAATACAAACACAATTAATTTCACTATAAAATTATTTACAAATCTTTGTCATTATTGTTCAGTTTTCCACACCTCATTTCCTAATTCAGCAGGGTCATGACCACAAATTAAAATATTTAGAATGTCCATTTACTTATTTTTTAATCAACCTCCATCATCGTATACATATCTAACATTTAAAACATAAATCATTTTTATCCACATACAATTTATTATTATTATTATAATGACCATTATCAACATAATATTTGACAGCATTATTATCTATTAATTCATAAAACCCGTCTACATTGGTAATTTTAGTTCTGTCTCCGTAAGTATTTTTGTTCAACACAAGGTAGGTTATTTTATCATCATATTCATTTACTATATTCATTAAAACATCAGGTAAGTTATTATCATTTACAAAGGCATTATCAAAATATTCATCTATCCCTACTTCACAATGTAAGTCACTTTTTCCATCTCTCTCAATATCTAACACCTGCACTAACCTTTCATAACCTCTATTTATTTCAAAAATCTCTTATCTCTCTCTTTCTGTCATCACAACACCATATCACATTTTCTCTCTCACTCCATGCAGAGGGTACTGCTACATTAAAATATTTCCTGCTTTCTCCAGGAACAACAAAAAAATTCAAAAAACAATTATTAGTAGAACACTTTTCTACCCAATATCTTCGTGAAGACTTTTCTTCACCCCTCACAACACCTCGAAAAAAGTTTACCCTCTGCCATCCCTCTATTTGTATGAGGTGCTATCGGAAAGTTCCCAGACTGTACTTGGCACGGCTGTTGGACGTGACTGTACAACCTGGCGTCCCAGTGTCCGATTCCGTAATATGTAATGAGTCAGTCTGCCGAGTTTCGTTGCATTGTGAGATTGTGTTCGGTCTACGCGTTGTGTTTTATAATCGTGTGTTAACGTTCATTTGCTAATTTTATGATGGCTGATAAATTCGAGCAACGCGCGTGCATTAAGTTTTGTTTTAAACTTGGTAAATCGCCTACTGAAACTTTTGCAATGTTTCGAGAAGCTTTTGAAGAACATTCCCTACACAGAACACAGGTTTTTGAGTGGTACGCTCGTTTCAAGGCCGGCAGAATGTCACTTGAAGATGATCACCGTTCAGGACGACCTTCCACGAGCAAAACGGATGAAAATGTTGAAAAAATTCGACAACTCATTCACGAAAACCGTCTCAAACAATCCATGAGTTGTGTACAAGTGCCGGAATAAGCTATGGAAGCTGTCAAGAAATTCTAACTGAAAATTTAGGCATGCATCGTGTTGCTGCGAAATTCGTCCCTCGGCTTTTGTCTGTGGATCAGAAACAGCGCCGTGTTGATGTGTGCAGTGAACTCAGAGAAACGTCTGAAAATGACCCTACCTTCATCTCCAGGGTCATAACCGGTGATGAAAGCTGGTTTTATGGTTATGATCCAGAAACAAAACAGCAGTCGTCACAGTGGAAAAGTCCACAATCACCGAGACCAAAAAAGCATGGCAGGTCAGAAGTGCAACAAAAACCATGCTCATTGTGTTTTTCGACATCAAAGGCATTGTCCATCGCGAGTTCGTGCCAGCTGGTGTTACAGTGAACTCAGATTTTTATTGTGACGTTTTGAGGCGGCTGAGACAAAGTGTGCGACAAAAAAGGCCCAAATTGTGGGAAGACCAAAACTGGCTGTTGCATCATGACAATGCACCTGCTCACGCTTCACTGAAAACAACAGAGTTTTTGACCAAAAACAATATGGCCACCGTCCCACACCCTCCATATTCACCAGATTTAGCCCCCTGTGATTTTTCTCTGTTCCCGAAAATAAAAATTCACATGAAAGGTCATCGTTTTGACACTGTAGAAGACATTAAGAAAAAAACGCAGGAGGTGCTTGACAGCCTTCAGCAAAAGACCTTTTTTGACACTTTCCAGGCATGGAAACAACGCTGGATTCGTTGTATCAATTCGCAGGGAGACTACTTTGAAGGAGATGGGAGCCATTAATGGCCTAGGTAAGCAAAAAGAATTTATTAGACCTAGTCCGGGAACTTTCTGATAGCACCTCGTACACTCTCTTCATACTCTCTCTCTAACTGATCAACATCTGTTTCTACCCCTTTGCAACCCATTACTCTCTCACTCTCACTCACCATCTCATTAACTATTTTCAATGTATCACTCTCTGATACCACATTTTCAATTACATCATCATTTTCAACATCATTGTTATCAATTGTTACCTCTTTATTATAATTATCGTTATTACCCACCTTGTTATTAATTATCTGAGTTACTTTACTTTTAATTTGTTCCTCTACTGACTCTACCACTTTCTCAATATCTCGTTTCAATTCGTTACACTTGCTTACATACTTATTTTTTACATCATTAATATCAATTTTGAGCTCGTTAAATTTTATATCATTATTATCAAAACAATTATTTATGTTTATAGTATGCTTTTCTAACATTATTTGTATCATTTTTAACATTTCATTACTATCGTCCGACCTTTTACTTTGGATAGGTGTTGACTGACTTTCTGTTTTATTGTCAGTGAAGCTGACTTCATTATCATTAATTTTACTTTCCCTACTCAATTTTGGGGTTATTTGAATCCCCGAATCATCTGTAATATTGGTTTCACTTGTAACATCTAGTTTTGTTTTATTGTCCTGACTCACATTTGGAGTCGAGTGGACCTCAGTATTATTCATAACAGCTGACTCATCAAAATTGTCAACATTAGTTATTTCATTGACATTGTCATTATTTCCTGCCATTTTTGAATTGTAAATTTACTGATTTTGTTTAACTACTTTTTAATTTACATATACAACATATACCTACAACATTATGTACTTTATGTAATTTTTGCGTACTGTAATTTTTTCAACCCCTCAACCACACTTGTATCTCCGTAGGTGCGGAATTTCATATATAAAATTTACTTAATAAAATTCGTTCCAGTTTGTGGCGCCAACTGTGCTTTGTCAATTTAGTACAGTAATTATAATCTTTAATTCTTTTGCTTATTAGTGATAACTCACCTTACAACTCCATTCCACTCCACCCCAGGGTTCGTCACACGAACGGCGTAATACAAGTGAGGTTCCAAGGTTATATTAATAGCATACGCCACTCGCATTTATGAAAAAAAACAATTAAAATTTTATTCTATTCTTTAACTGCTTTCAGGTCATGAATTAATCATTTCTCTTAGGTTATTAATTATCTCCAAACAATTCATACAAAACAAAAATTTCTTTACATATTATTCAAAACATCTTATATAAATGAAAGTTAGAATAAACACCTTATTTTATAGAAAACAGCCCAGCCTGCTCACACGCAACATTCACACCATTTAAACCCCATTTGTGTTAATTAATTTGTTGAACCCCTTTTAAAAAATGAAATTATTAGGATTGATTACCCAACCGGCGTCACTCCTTTCGCTGCCATGTGCCGTGTGTGTTTAAGTGTCCTAGAGTTTACAATTCACATTTTATTTTGGCCCGTTCACTTCACTGATTGTATTTTGCTATATTAAATCATTTTTCAATTTTGGTTACCACTTTTTACATAATAAATTTAGATTTGGTGTGCACACATTTTTCTTCGCTCCCGGCCGGGATAACGCGGTTAGTTGAGTGGGAAGAGAGTCACCAACTAATCTCCCACCAGAAATTAGGCATGACGGAAATTACAATGCCTTATGATGTTGAATCGTTCGTCACTGTTCAGGTAACATGGGTTATTAAACGTGTGTCAGGCGTTGACGAAATCTTGAAGCCACTGGTTACGTCACTCAGATAGGCGTATTCTTAATTGTACTTCCGTCGGCACCCGACCGCATGGCGAACAAATTTTACAAAAAGCCATTTTGGTTCGGCTTGGTCCAAGCGTCGTCTGTGCACCCCGCTGTTGTTCGCGCATTTGTGTGCGTCACACAGCACAGAAGTTCGTGGAATTATGCTGCGTTGTCGGACACGCACTGCATTCCATTGTCCTTTGGCTGAATAACACCGTTTTATGTAGTGGACTTTCTGCGTCGATTACAAATGTTTAATAATGTTGAATAAAATTTATATTATAATAAAATACCCCTTTCTGTCCCATTACAATTTTAAAACATTGAGAATGAATGGATTGAAAGCATTATGCCACTTTTCACTAGGTTCACGTTTAATAAAAACTCTAGGCCTTTTTATACCAGCACTGAGTATTTTCAAGTAATCTTGATCTGAAACTATGTTATTCTTTTCGTAGAAATCATTAATATCGCCATAGTCATCATTTTCTAATTGAGTCCATATTTCAGTGTAACGTTTCGCATAACCTGAAAATCCCACTTCTGAACTTTGCATGGGAGTCAAGATAACAGTCGAACGAGATGGCATGAAAGATGCCTTAAATCTACAGTTTTGTTTTTTGTTGTCAACAATTTTCTTGTAACAAGTAAATGTATGTTTGTGAGTTTGAAGTTTTATGTAACCAGATGCTTCATTTGCAGAAACAGAAATCAAACTATTTATCAATTCGATAGCATTATTGTAACCTTCGCCAAGAACATCACCAGGATCGTTTTCGAGCCACAAAAGTATATGTGCGTGTGGACTTCCACGATGTTGGAACTCAATTCTTTTGAAATAATGTTTAATTCTAAACTTTCCAAATGGGCTAAATCTTTTTGACTGTAAAATGAGTATGATAGCATTCACTATTTTATTGAAATAAATAGCACATGTTACGGAATCTTCATTAATCAAAGTGCTTTCATCTATAAATGAAAGATCTTTTAGTTGTTCGTCGGAAATTTCAAGACCTCCATTTTTTAACTTGAATAATAGTTGAAGCAAATCTGGCCACCCTATTTCATTGGCACTCATTGTCAGGAAAATTGATGGTTTTCCTAGCTGTCGTATCATAGCAAAAAGATCTCGTTTTCTTTCCATCCAATACCATGTTGAATTAGGTATAGATCTTAAAAATGCTAAGTTAGTTTCGATACAGTTGTGTATGTAACTTTCTGATTCAATTTGTTGTTTAATGATTTTTGTGTCGGTCCCAACGTGTTTAAATGCAATACTGAGGCTATCGCGAACTCTTATTCTAATAATTTTTATAGCCATATAAAGTAAATGATGCGGCATTACTGCACGTCTGTCTGTGCGCCTCAGTTCACTCGATGCCATCATAAAAGGTGTCACTGAAACATTTTCTTTGAACTCTCGAAATTGTCCGAGATATATAGCTGGAAAAGATAGTTCCTCGGCGTATTCATCAAACAATAGGCTTGTAGGAATCTTGTGTTGCCCTGGTGCTATCACCAAATATTGATCTGGGTTCCATAATAGAGTATGTTGTTGAGCAGTTAAACTTTCTTCTATAAGTATTTCTTCACTGATTTCATCTAAATTTAATTGAAGATTATTTGTTGTGTTGTTGAAAAATGACTCATCTACAGTAATACCATAATGCTTGTACAAAGGTGTTGGTATTAAAAATTCTAACCACCGCCTCAATGTTAAATGGTTGATGTAACCATTTAAGAAATCGGACTTGTGAGAAAATAAAAAAGACAATAACAAGACAAACGACGACATGACCTAACCCAAGTGATGGGCCCAACAAGAGAAAACAAAAGAAGAAGGGAACAACAAAAAACAAACAAGAATAAAACCAAATGAAGAAGAAAGTGATTAACCAAACCAAATGAAGAAGGGAAAAAACCGAAACCAAGCAAAATGAAACCAATTGAAGGAATTGAATGACTTAATGCCACTTATTAAAATGAACCCAAAGGAGAAGAGGGAAAAACAAGATATAAAGGAAGTACACTGAAAATGAAGGAGGAAAATGAAAGACACAAACCTAAGATAAAGGGAAATAAATAAAAAGGAAACCCAATATTAAGACACAAACAAGTAATAATGAAGAAAAGCAGGAGAAACAATACACTCAATGTAAGGTTGAAAAAGAAACCAATAAATAACTTAAGTAATTATTTTAATCCATTATTATTATCAATTAATGGATAATAAAGTAAATGACAATTGAAAGAAACCCAATTAAAGACTATTAAATATAAAAGCAAACTAACCCACATATTAGAGTTAGAAGTAATATTAAAATCCTTAGAGACATAAAATTGTTAATATTGTTAATGATAATTGTAATGAAAGAGATAGTACGGTAGTGAGAAAGTAATAATAGGGAATTACCCATTTAGAAACGCTTAAAACCAAAAACATTGTAGAAGTGCAAAAGTGGAAGTGAAAATCCCAAAATAAAGTGATAAAGAAAGAAACACTAAATAAATTATAATAAACAATAAATAATTTAAAAGTGAAGGTGATGATTAAATGAGAATAATGTATAACAAAGAATGTTTGTATAGTGAAAAATAGTGAAGGATAAAAGCATAAACACATAGTAAATCAATAAGAAACACTGAAAGGTTAACAGTGAAAAATATTAGTAAATAAGAAAGTTGTTAAGAATAAAATTAAGTGTAAACAGTTAATTAAATGAACACTGAAAAGTGATGAAGACAGCATTAATTAAGAAAGAACATTATTGTTAAGTTTAATTGAATGCAGCTATAATTAAAAGGGAGAATCCCATGAAAGAGAAAATAGATAGTGTTAGCATGGAGTGAAAGTAAAGAGTATTTAAAAAATTAAGAAGTTAAAACAAATCAATAAACACCCCATGTTACAAGGGATCATTATTAAAGTAAGTTCAAAAAATGTGATATTGTTTATCACCCAAAAAATAATATAAAATGAAATAAACTGTAAACAAATGTTAGCAAATAATTATTAAATAATTGTTTAAGCAAGTTTATGAATAGGAGATGGCTGGAAGAATTATACAGACCATAGGCCTAGATGTTGTATTTTATGTGAACAAAAGTAGTAAATAATAGCAATATTGTTTTATGGGCAGATTAAATAAATAAGAAAGTAAAGAAATGTAAACGAGAAAACCAGATAGTAAATGATTAGCAATTCATGATGTATAAAAAATAGTAACATTATAATAACACTACGACAGAGTCAAAACACATCAATAAATAACACAACCAATTATAACAACAAAGCTAAGCTCATTAGGATAAAAAGAGACATAATTTGTACGAAATAAGTAAATAAAAATAATGGCTACTTAGGCCTAGGAAAATGCCTAACTGTCAAGAACAAACAACTACAAATTGTAATAAGTTAACTAAGAAATTAGCAAATCCGAGGCGAACAAATCACCAAGGATAAATTGTAAATCATTTTTAAAACAAAATATTATAATAAGGATTTAAATTCAAAAAGAAATGTAATTAACAAGTATTAGAATAATTGTAAAATCATAAAACCTAAAGTAACCCAAACTTGTGGGGTATCAGATTAATCTATGAAAGGAAATACAAATAACAGTGATAATAGTTAATACTTAGGAGGGAAGCTAGAGGAATAAAAGCAATCAGAAGATATACAAGGATTTTGAAAAGAATTCAAATTTTGATAACAATGGATTATGTCAATCTAAGCCAATCAGATTTATATGATAACCATAGCAACTGCCGTTAGCGACGAAATTACGGTTGAATATCGTTACTCGAAAAGCGTCACTCTAGCAGAACAGAAGCCGAATATTGAACGACCAATTTTTAATCAAAAAATGAAAAAGTAGTAAACAAAATTCAAAAACGATGGTCGAATAAGAAGCAGACGAACAACTGGAACTGTCAACTGATGCCAAGAACCATATTACCAGAAAATTAAAGGAAAATATGACCACATCGAATATGAAAAGGACGCCAGACCTACTTAATCCCCAAGATTGATGAAAACAGTAAACGATTGCAGCCCAATCCTCTTCCAACTCAATGATTGATAACACCAAGTCATCTGATGTGTTAAGTATCTTTGAATTAATTTGGCGCCACCCTGGATTCATACACCCCTATTTAAAAACAGGTATAGTTACTGCTGTGTTGTACTGGTAATTATAACATCGCTAAGGACATCGTTAGCGCAAGAATAGATGTAACGACCCCAGTGCGAGACGAACACACTACACACATATACAATATATTCGTCGTTTACAGACGCGACAGAGTTTAATCGTTACAATATATATATTTTACAACGTAACAAGTTGCAAATTTAATATAATTTAAATTTGTGGAGCCCCACGATCTTGGAGCGCCATTCTATACAACGATACATATACATAAATGTAGGCGTGTCAGGCCTCACGTTCAAGGGCGACAAAATTATACAACGAATTTATATATGCTGGTTGTATAATGATACCAGGTGTAACTATAATAAGAGTATTTTTATTTATCAGTATTTAAACTCATATTTATTATTTATTCAATATTATAAATATTCATAAACATCATTAATAATTGTCGGTCACGATATTGCTCATTATTAAAGGTTTATATCTTATGATATGCAACATTACACATATTTAAACTAATCTCATATCTAAACATGTTAATAATCTTATATCTAGACATGTTAATAAATTGGTTTATTAATTAAATATAAAATTAAAATGTTTTTATTTAATAAATTTTCTTAACTCAGATCTGACCTCTACTCGCTCAGTCTATGTATACCAATGTTTAAAATTGAATTTAAATTTATATTAATTGCTTGTAGACTGGCATTTGTTTTAATATTCAACTTTAAATTAATCTTTTCTATAATTCAAATATCAAATCAATTTACTATTTATTTTGATAATAAACTACTCTCTCTATTTTAAACTCTTTCATTTATTATTAATTCTTTTCATATGCGATCACTCATTCTTACGACTAAACATTTATCTACATTTTAAAATATTATTACTAAGTATAAATTTTTCTTTATTTTAATTTACTGTCTTTTGATATAGTCTTTATGAGCTCTTTTTCTTTTTTAAAAATCATTTAAAATGCATTACACATGTCACCTCGAGTTCTGATGATCTTACGACTTGTTGTCCGGGGTCCAGCGTTGTCCAGAGTTAGTTTTCCTTTCCTCCTGTCCTGGCGTGGTCCTGGATCCGTATCGTCGCTCTCAAGCAGAGTGTGTTCCTGGATACGTCTAGAGTCCAGCGTCGCTCTCCAGCAGTGTGTGTTCCTGGATACGTCTAGAGTTGTTATCTGCTGCAAGGTAGATCTTAAACATCTTCTAACGTCCAGCATCCCTCGTCGCTCTGGTAGCTTTTCCGTATATACTCTTGGTAGACTTACTATTTCGGTATTTACTTTTTCCGGAATATTGTCGTGCATTTAACGAACGTTATTTCTTTCGTTACTGCGACTTGTAATAGAAATAAAAATAAAACTGTTTTGCCGATGGACAGCATGTCCGGCTGCAACTGTGTCTTGAAATGAAGAGAAGGGTTTTTGGTCGAACCCTAAATTTATACCCTCTTGAGATTCCGCGCCAGTTGGCTCTAAAATCGTCCTGTTGATACCTGCATATCTCGTGACAGCCCCCACTCCCGAACCTTTTCATCTATTTGCAATTATTAGCAAATAGCAATGTTTTGCACGGAATCGAGATAGCACAAATCATAGCTATTTCGATTAAGCACTCGCTATATTAATTTGAGCGTCTTAGGGTAATTTGCGTATTTTTTAGCATGTTTATTTTGCACTGTCTTCGCATAACGTTTTCTATTAACGTCATCTTTTCACTGGGGATAACTATAAATTTTACACACTTTGGTGCCTTTGGTTTGTTCATACACTAATTAGTTTTCGCACAGTGAATTAAAATAGTTATTTTATTAATTACTTGGGGCGGGTTGCTGAGATTCCTGTCTTTGCATGCATCACTAACACACACAAGATACATGTGTAACACGCATACAATTGAGCAGGTGTTCACTGTGTGTCGGAACAGGTTAATTGCTCCCCTAATCTAACATTGAAATATTTTTACAATCTCAGACCTGTCCATTTACCCGTAACTTATACAAATTCTACAAAATTTATATTTATTTAAATTAATGCCTAATACAGCGTATGGCTGTATCGTTGCAATATATATATATATATATATATATATATATATATATATATATATATATATATAAATTTAAATTACCGTAATAGTTCTGAGAATTTCTTCATGTCTTGCATTAATATTTTTCAAGTCAATTTTGAGCCATAATCTGTCACATACAGAACATGAATGTCCAAATGTATTATTTGTAAATTTCTTTTTAAACTCTTCGTGAGCATTATCATGTTTTTTGTAATGAGTATAAGTATTCGAAAGTATTGGTATATGTTGATCATTATCTAATAAGTGTGGCTCTGGAGAAGCAAGCTGATTATTTGCAGATTGAATAGAACTTCTGAAATATAAATAATTAAAAATTGAGAACATAATTTTTTCAAGATAAAACAGTATTGTTAAAAAATAAAATTAAAAAAAATAAGGCTATAAAATAGAATACAAACCTAGGCATCTGTTCAACAAATGGAGTTTGTTGTGATAATTGTGATGGTTGGATGCTTGAAGTTAGTGGTAGTGATAGTTGTTCAATGATCTCATCTTGATGAAGGCTATGCTGAGAAGGCGGCTGCTCACTGACATTAATATTTGGAGTAAGTTGTGTAATAAGTGGTTGCTGAATAAGCTGAGTAAGACGTCTGGATAAAGACTATGATGTGATTGAATAGATTGCGAATCATTAGATAGTTCTGATTGAGTTAACCGTGATGTAGATGCTTGTTGAATTATGTTATCTTCAACCCTTTAATGAAACCAAAAATAACCAACATTATTTTTCAAATTCCAACGACATTCCAAACTATATTTATGTTGGTATTACTTGATATGCAATTTTATTGTTCAAAAAATCTATACACATATAATTATTGCTTTTTTATTGCTTTTGCTTCATGAATTATCTGCACAGTATATTAGATCCAACATGAACAAGTCAACAAAAAAAACAACCCACAGCTGGCATTATTGTTCAATGACTCCCAAAACAAATAAAATAAAAAACAAAATACAAAGAAATATCCCTAAATATATAACATATGGGTTAGGCAGAAAGATGGAAGCCGATTACAAAAGTTACTTTATTTCTCATTTAAATCTAATATTGAGAGAACAAGTCAGCGTGTAACTGGAACAACACTATTCGATTATTACGTTTTAATTTATAAACATTATTAGCAATAAATAACAATAGGGTTTTTTCATATTTTTTTCTGAAAGTTGAACCCAAAATAACAAATTGAAGCCGATTTTGCAAACTTTTCAACAAAAATTATCGAAAATGTGAGCTTATAAACATTATTTTTGCAATAAATAACAATAGGGATTAAGATTTTCAAAACGTAATATTAGTACGATATATACATTTTTGAATAATAAAACGAATATCTTAATTTTCAAATTGTGCCGCGTATCTCCGAGCGCAGGTAAAACAGATACCAACGTAAACAAGAGAAAAGACATAATTCAAAAAGAACACGTGTCTGAATAATATACAAACTGTATACATGCTGTATATGGGCATCTTTTTTATTATTTTTGTATTAAAATAATGCATTATTTTAGTACAAGTCAGCTAATTTGAAATTAAATGATGATTATACTTGCCTTTGTACTAGGTGCGAACTAGATATTTGTTCACTAAACTCATGTAACCTTTTGTAAGAATTCGAACGTCTTTCATTTGACGTTTTTGGCATTGACTTAATTTTTTCACTTTTCTTTTTTTTTCGATATTCACGCATATATTCTGCTCTTGATATCTTTATTTTTTTTTCATTCGATTCATCTTCTGATGTATCTGACATTTTAATTAATCACAAACGGCACAGAACTATACGCGTGATAACGAGCGTGATAAACTGTTTATAGAGTACTAAAGCAGACGCTTCGTGAGAGAGAGTGGGAAAGAACATGGGATGCAGAGAGGGGGAAATTGTTACGGATTCTCGTCGCATTCCTTTCTGATGACGTCACATTCAACCGATTCACTCTCATGTAAATTTTTTCCCTCTCCTCTGCTATAAGAAGAGTGGGAAAGAACATGGGATGCAAAGAGGGGGAAATTGTTACGGATTCTCGTCGCATTCCTTTCTGATGATGTCACATTCTACCGATTCACTCCCATGTATTTTTTCCCTCTCCTCTGCTATAAGAAGTTAACACTTCAAAGTCGTGGATTTTTTGGCGAACTGTGCTCCCAACAAAGTCATCGTATTGATTTTACAGTTCCTTTTATGTAAAAATCCTTTCCTTGCTTTTTTCTTTGTGATAACTGGACCTTCTTTCGTTTGATCTTGTGCCTATAAAATGTTGCCCAGCTTATTCCTATGATTTCACAAGTCTTTATTGTCTAGTTTCTTGGGGTATTTCATTTTTAAAGAGTTATAAACACGCAAAATGATTCCTCGTTCCCCCCTTTTGAAAACATTACACATTTTTTTAGCCTCTTATGATGGCATCGTAAATATTTATACTAACACTAAACTGTAACACAAACTATATATACACACAGAATATACAGTGGAACTTGGTTATTATGGCCTCGGCTGTTACGTCAACTCGGGTGTAGCGTTATTTTGTCATAAGTCCGGTCAAACTGATATCTTTACCATTATAAAAATTCCCGGTTTTAATGTCACTAAATATTGTACTACTCTGTTATAGCGTCAAAAATTTCTCAGATATTTTACTCTAAATTTCATATAAACGTATATATGTGTGCGCGCGCTAGCCCATGGCTACAGACATACATTGTATGCAAGCGATAAGCACTGTAACAGGACCGCCGACGCCAGCCATTTTACATGCTCCAACGGATGGCTAGATTGATTTAAGGCCCGACACTCGATTTCCTTTGCAAAAATTTGTGGTGAGGCATGATCTGAACGTTACAGGCGATTGGGTGCGTAACACTTGGCCAGAAATTAGACGATCATATAAAGATGAAGACATCTTTAATGGATGATGAAGCCGGAATTTTTATAAATTAACTCCAGATAAGACTTTCAAATTTAAAAATGAAAAGTGCGTTGGTGGGAAGCTCTCTAAACAAAGAGTTACAGTTTTTGTTTGTGCGAACATGACGGGAACCGAAAAAAGGAAACTTTTAGTTATCGGGAAAAGTTTGCATCCTAGATGTTTTAAAAACGTCAAAAAATTTCCTGTAAGTTACACTGTCAACAAAAAAGCGTGGATGACTTCTAGTATTTTTGAAGATGAACTAAGAAAGTGGGATAAAGAACTGTCATCGAAAAACAGAAAAATTCTACTTCTAGTTGACAACTGTGCAGCCCATCCAAAGTTAAATTTGACAAACATTAATCTGGTCTTCTTACTGGCCAACTGTACGAGTGTCCTGCAACCTATGGACCAAGGCGTCATTAGAAGCCTAAAGTGTCACTACCGCAAGCAACTTAAAAAAAAAATTATTTTCTGTATGGACACGGCGCAACCTGCCACAATTTCACTCTTAGATAAAATACAATTCCTAGACGACTCTTGGAAGAGTGTAACACTGAAGCAAAATGCTTTAGTAAAGCACAACTCGTACATGAAAATTTACCCGATGATGACGAAGACGACGACTTGCCGCTCTCGGAGTGGATTAAGAAATTCGACGTAAATGAATTTGGAAATGAACTTAATTCCTATGCATCAGTGGATGACCAAGTAGAAACATTCCAAGTGTTGAGTGACGCAGAAATTATCGCGGAAGTAAAAAACATAGAAGCAGAAGATAGTGTTGAAGAAGATGCTGAGCAAGTGGAGGATGCTGACATCGTTTGTCCGACAGTACAGGAAGCAATGAGAGCCGCCAAAACTCTTTCACGATTTTACTGCTTTAGAGAGATGTCTGACGACACGATCAATGCAGCGCAGCATCTCCTCAGCACAACAGAAAGATTTTATTTTTCAGAAAGGAGCGTTCAAAAGAAAATTACGGATTACATTCGACAGTAAGCCTAAATGTAAGTTACATGTACTTTCTTTTTGATCTTTTAAAATATTCTTCATGTTGTTTGTATAAATGAAATGCAGTTTGTAAACTTAGAATAAATATCACGAATAATGTTAATAATGCAAAGATCTTTTTTTTTATTTCTCCTTCCTTACTAGTGATTAAAAAGGGTCTTTTATAACGACTTTTATAACGTCACTCGGACATAACGTCATTATTTTTTTGGTCCCTTCAATGACGTTATAACCAAGTTCCACTGTATATACAGCAAATAATCTTACACTAAATATATAAACTAAAAACATACTGGACACATGTACAAAAGCAATTGTTCAGTGTTACAAACAATAGCTTATACTGAAAAAGATTAGCACACAACAACAGCTGTAATCTGAATGCTTGGGTTGAAAAACTTTAACAACTTCCTTTAGCAAGTTTTTTTTTTGCCTTGTTGGCTACACTAGTACTCGTAAAAAGGGGTTCATTATATATTTTTTACCCCTTTGACAAAAGGAAAGCATTCTTCCACTTTCCTTCTTTCCTTAATATTGCCGACTTTCCAATACAGTCAGGTAGAAACTAAAGCTTCCCAACCTTTTGTTCATGCTTCGATAGGGTTGCCTTCTCCTTATGTTACAAAATATAATTTCCTTATGTATTTTTTATATGCAGAATACTGTTTCCATAAACTGTTTGGTACAGACCACATGATATAAATACACATGTAAACATCTAAGTAATGTTGTTCTAAACATTGTGTCATTGTACTGATTATTTAAAGTGTTATTACAGTATGTATTATAATTGTTTATGAAATATGTTTAGCATTATCATAAAAGCTTTCCTCAACAAAAGCTATACAGGTTTTTCATTAAGTTAAAAGCTATTCCTTCAAGTAATAATTATTTGTATTTATTAAATAATCTATTTCAATTTATGATTTCGTAAATGATGCAGGTTATATTTACTGTTTTAAGTCTTAAATTACAACAAATGTATTTCTAACAATTTCTATAGCAATACAATGCGTTCATTGAAACACGTCATAATTAACACAGTATGAGAAGCATGGGAAACGAACATGTGGCAGTACGCAGCACGTCCACTGACATACAGTTGTACGATTCGCTCAGTAATTTGGAAACCAATAAAGATAGAACATTGGGAGTTAGATCAAAATTAAATTTGTGAATCTTTCTGCACAATTGACTCTCTTACCGTATTAGTCTATCTTCAAAAGGGAAAACATTTCTCACAGACTACTTTGCATGCCTCATGACTGAAAAAAAATTAAAATTTGATATGAATTTTTATTTTTTATTTTGTTATTATACGGATATTTTTAAATTTAAATGATATGTACATCATGTATGTGATTTGGACTACATATTAAACAATGTTGTTGTTAAATAGCTAGAACATCTTGCATAAGGACAGTTTATATTACTTCCATGTTCCTTAAGGAAATGGAAGTATGGTGATGGCAAAAAAATCGTGTTTGAGATTATTGCAGATTCTGATTGTACTACACTCAAAACATGAAAAAAAAGTCGTTTTTTGAAAAGTGTCTGTGTGTGTGTCTGTAGATTTTTTTTCTATGGCAAACGATAACAGCCGCAAATTTAAACAGAATCAAATAATTGTTTGCATACAGCCCTGATTTGTAGAGTACTCACGACCTATTGTTTTTGGTGAAGATCGGTTGTGGGAAAGGGGTAGTTTACCTACAACGGTTTTTTTTTATCAAGGGTAATTTTTTTTGTATGGCAAACGATAACAGCCACAAATTCAAACAGAATCAAACAATGTTTCGTATACAGCCCTGAATTCTAGAGTTCTCAAGACCCATTGTTTTTTGTGCAGATCGGGTAAGGGAAAGGGGTTGTTTACCTGCAACGTTTTATGTTTTAACAATGGTATTTTTTATGGCTAACGATAAAAGCCGCAAATTCAAACAGAATCAAATAATGTTTTGCATACAGCCCTGATTTGTAGAGTACTCAAGACCTATTGTTTTTGGTGAAGATCGGTTAAGGGAAAGGGGTAGTTTGCCTACAACATTTTATGTTTTAAAAGGGTAATTTTTTCTATGATGAACGATAACTGCCGTAAATTCAAACAAAATCAACTACTTTTTTGCATACCTTTTTGAATTATACAGAACTCAAGGTCTGTTGATTTTGTTGAAGATCGGTTAAGAGAAAGGGGTAGTTTACCAGCAACATTTTATGTTTTAACAAGGGTAATTTTTTCTATGACGAACGATAACTGCCGTAAATTCAAAGAGAATCAAATAATGTTTAGCATACAGCCCTGAATTGTAGAGTTCTCAAGACCTATTGTTTTTGGTGAAGATCGGTTAATGGAAAGGGGTAGTTTACCTGCAATATTTATGTTTTAACAAGGGTAATTTTTTTAATGTATACTGAATTGAGTATGCAATTGTTTTATTAGGGTTTTTATTTGTACCGACTCAGTTTTGGGGCTAAATTTATTTAAAATATAATACCAAAATATGAAGAATTAAAATACTGTTACTATTGTACACATTTTGTAGACTTAGCTAGTACTTCATTTTTTATTGATCGAGGATAGTAGCGAATAGTTATTATCAAGTTGTGTAATAGTAGCTAATTTAAAACCCATAAGTGTATTTCCCTATCTCAACCAGTGGCGAAGCTAGTAATTAATAAATGGGTAATTAATTACCCATGGGCAAATGTCTTACCTTAAATTTTTTTGTAGAGTAGTTCAACACGGCGAGTTTTCTTGCTTGCAGAATTGTCAACTACACGGTCTTTAAAGAGCTGGTCAGTCATCAATTCCTTCACAAATTTTTTTTTCAATAGCAATGGTGGTAAGAGAGTTAAGTCTTTCATTGGTCATCGTATTGTGCAAGTAGTATTTTATTCTTTTCAGAGTAGGGCCTACTCATATTCCTTTCTGCAGACGTCACCATAACGTTTAACGTGGTAACAGGAAACGTTAAAATCAAACGAATTAATTTTGAAACTTCCACGTACACTGGTTCTAAGTCATTAAGAACTATAAAATGTAAAAGTCTTTGAGGGAACAAATGTTTTCCAGTATCTGAGTAAATGTTTTTTAATTCTTTTCCAGTCTTTCACTATTGAAAGAAAGGTATGTATTTATAAGGCTGTTGAATTTAGTAGAAGGGAAACTCTCTTTGTAAGAAATGAAGTGATTTGGATCCAACAACTCAACAAACTGGATACTTTCGAAATCACTGAACCGTACCTCCAGCTGCATAATCCAAGTATCAAGAACTTCATAAGTTAACGTTTTCAGCAGTTTCCTGTCACTGTCATCTATATTTACCTCACTGCTTATTTGGTGACATTTTTCAATGGAAGATGACACAGCATTTTCTGATCTCATGTTCTTGACGATAGGACTAGTTTTCTTAATTTTAGTGTTGCACAGAATTATATCGGAGATAGTTTTGTGTTGCAGTAGAGAAAAGAGATGGTCATTATAAACGAATATTTCTCTATAAAAACAAAGTAAGTAAATGAAATAAGTCTTTTTGAGTATGTTAAGCAATCCAACAGTAGAATTGAACGAATCACTATCCCATCCTTCATCATTCTCTGTAATGTCCTCAAAAACCTGTCTCAAGTCACCATACTGGGAAAAGATGGTATATGGTATGAACTGCTCTGGAATGGAAGTTCCAGCGAGTAGTGGATGCTTGTGAAAGTTTAAATCCTCTAGATTCTAGAAGCTGTGATCTCTTTGAGGATCTACAAAAAAATGTGTGAAATGCTGTCAGATTGTGAATGAAGAGCCTAACCGATCTTACTGTTTTAGTGCAATGAAGAAGTATGAGGTTTAACTTGTGAGCATAGGAATGTAGAAATAATGCTCTTGGGCACGTCTGTTTTACAAAGTGCTGAACGCCTCCATGCTTTCCAGCCATTACAGAGGCTCCATCATATGTTTGACAGACTACCTTCTCAGTTAGACCCCACTTTTACAAAACATTAACAATTAATTCTGATAAGCAGTCTTATCTACTGAAACATCATAAAACCCAATGAACCTTTCTATTGGACCCTCTGTTGAACAAAATCTAAAACTTATGCTGACTTGAGATCTAGTTGATACATCTAAAGTTTCATCTGCCTGAATTCCAATAAAATCGCAAGAATCTAACTCCGCCTTAATCTTCTCTTGAATTATATCAGTTACAAATTCAACTAATTCATTCTGAATATCGTTTGATGTACCTTTAAAGCCTGACGTAGACTGGAGATGATCTCGAATGTACTGCTCCTGCTTAGAAAGAAGATCTAACAATTCTAGATAATTACCCCGGTTGACTGAGACTTCCCCTTCGAAATGACCTCGAAATCCAAGCTCCTGTTTCCCGAGAAAACACACAATGTCAACAAGTCTTTCAACAACAAGCCTATTTTGTTTCACGACTTCATTATGTTTAACAGCTTGAATTCTAGCCCCTTCAGAGAGAGTATGTTCAATCCTCACGTGTCCCAGCAAACGGTACCCCTCTTCATTCTGAATATGTTTATTTGAATTCTGGTGTTTTTCGGCTTTTCTAAGAAAATTTTTGTAACCGTCACTCCATATAAAATCCATTCTTTTTCATCATAAAACAAGATATATGTATAACAAAAAAGTCTGTTGGTTTCGGAACAGCCTGTCAACCACGAATATCGCTCGTACCAAGAAAACTGAAATTTACTCATATTCCTTTCTGCAGACATCACCATAACATTTAACGTGGTAACAGGAAACTTTACCATCAAAATGTTTAATGTCTAAATTAGGCGTAAATCTCTTGTTTTTAATGCCACATTTTTCTTCGTAAGTCCAAGAAGAAAACTGCTTACTTTTTAATAAGTTTAAAAGATCTGACAACGTATTAAAAGACCGCTTCACTCATTTCGGGCGACAGACTTATATTCATACACAATAATATAACTGATTTAACTTCCAAATTTATAACTTGATTTGTTTCTACGCTATATATATGTTTAATGTCACAAATAATTTAAATGACAATCTTGATCGTCTATTAGTTCATGCGGAATAACAGGCACATTTTTAATAACCGCATTAAATAAACACGACTATAAAGAACACAGCGCGCTTTTCGCACCACAACAGTGAGACATGCCTCATCGCTACGTATGCGGAGCCTGGGATAATCCCCCCCTCCCCGCACTTCCAAGTCGCATCAACACATTGTGTACATACGATGTATACGAAAACGCTGAGGCAGATTCACGTCGTCTCTTTTGCTTTAAAAGTACTACCGTATGTCTACTGTCACTTGTCGCCATCTAGCGGTCGCTCAGTAAAGCACGTAATTAGTAAATTCGACAATCACAGTAACAATGTATAGTTTTTACGTTGCGTAGTTCATATGTATTTATAATTTTTATTCTACAGCATTTTTTAGGGTAGGCATTGCCTCAATTGCCTCCATGTAACTTCGCCACTGATCTCAACCATTGTCTCATACAGTCACTAGTATCTAAGAATTTTACCAGTATGTTATCCTCTAGATGCCAACAATTGGTAGTCCATATATCATATTTATATTTGATGTTGTATGTTGATGGTACCCGACACCAATATGGTATAAGGGTATTTTGATAATAAGTAAAAAATGTTGATGGTAATGCTGATGTATTTAATGTGCTTTCCATCATAATACTTAATCTTGGAAACCCTCGGTGACCTTATATTCCTGTGAATGGCTTTCTGAATTATGAAGATTCACAACCCAAATAGTTTGCGACTACCTTCATAAGATACTGTAGCATGTTGAGACTATCAGTACCTACCAAATGTAGCCTTATCTAGCTGATTTGAAGGCATTCAAATATCCAGTGATACAATGAGACGTTAACATTTTATCTGGAGAGGGGAAGCATAGGAGCACTATGAGTGAGTTGTGTGGGGATACAGTACATTCATCTGTGCTACTTGACGTTTGTACAGTCAACTAAAAAATCATATGTGACTTGAAAATTTACTCATCCAAAAATTAAAGTTATAAAGCATTATAATACTTAAACTTTATAGTGTCAAAATTGTTATTCTACAGCATTTCAAAATGTTTACATTATTTTGACCATAACAAAGCTTTAAGATATGTAAGCAATATACTGCACAATTTCAATAATGTATTGAACTGTAAAACATTACTAGACGTGTTTCCGTTGTTCATGTACATAAATTAATCATTTTTACTTCAGTTTGTATGTCAACAAGGCAATGAAATATTTAATTTTTTCTGTACTCCTCATACATGTAAAAAGTTATGTTACTTTTGATCATGATTTTTTTCAAATTTCAACATGAAAAGTTAGCTGCTAGAGAAAGCTTTTGTTATTCCAAGTGGGTATCGACTATAACCAAATGAAATTATAAGAAATGAGTAAATTTATTTCTATTCAGTTAGCAAGTTTCTAACTTTGTTTTCAAGATAAAAAACATTTTGAGCATTACGTACAACCTGGGCATTTTATTGTGTAACGCTAGATATTGTTTATCAAATGCACAGTTTGGATACAATAATATTTACTGTGGTCTTGCTTGGTCCTTGGTAAAACATTTAAAATAAATTTATTGGTAAGAAATGTTTAAATATATTAAAAATAATAATATTATAAATAAAAATCAGAGTTGTCAGGTAGTAGTTGGAAATTTATTGTTTTAATAAAAACAGGTTGACAGATGTTAGGCGTTAATAGGTCTGAACACAATGTTAAATCTTACAAAGCAAGACAGTATATTGGTAAAGGATAGGGCATTGTTGTTGTGGATCAGTTTTTATGCTGGGATACATAAGAGAAATATTTCAAACAAAATGACTAATTTTTATTATAGAACCTGCCTGAAATAGAATAGATTCTGTGATGTAACAACAATGATCGGTATCACGTACGTAAATCATGCCTGTATTTATTTTGAACTTGGTATAAAAAATGAAGTAATGACACTTTGCTTTTCACGTTTTTTTTCTCCGTTTAGGTAAAAAGCGCATGTACTAATTATTAATTATGTGTTATTCGTTAGTACCAAAGACATAATTATTAATTATCATGACTAATTCATGGCTGTGATTTAATTTAAGTAAACAATGGAAAATTTGAAAAACACATACTTGATAAAATTTTTAGAAGCATATCTTGAGAAGTTGCATTCAAATGTCTTTCCAACAATTACTGCTAAAACTATAACTTTGTCGTATTTCATTAAACATAATGCTGTGAGAAATAAATTAAACACACATGTTAATTTGTTCTGGAAAAGATATAAAATTGTAGAAGATTAGTAGAGAAATAATTGGACTCACTTCACTCAAAACAAATTTTATGTCATGAAAGCACTGAGAACAGTGTTCGTATTAAGTGGCATTGTATTCTATTCCTTCAACTCCAGACATTTCACATCCATCCATTAAATATAATTAAAACATTCACTATCATCATTTGTATCAGTGTAACTGTCAGAAGATTCTTCTCCCACAACCGATATTATAATCCTCTCTATCTCGCTTTCCATCAAAGTGTCAGTTTCCCAGTATTTAGCTTCCTTATTTTGCACGTGTTGTATAGCTTCTTTCCAGCCACTTTCTGAAATAGAAGCTCTGATAATATTATCAGTGAGGTTTTTAATATCACCTGCATTCTGATCAACGTTGAGTCTTGGTACTTGTCCCTTCACCATGTTCCACATGTACTCAAGCTCATTTAGGTTGCACTACTATGGAAGTAATCTTATAGTAGTGCAAGGAAACGTCATTTCCTTTTTCTTTAAATATTATAATATGTATTCTGTACGTTGGTAATGGCTGTCAGAAATGAACTATTTCTAATAATTCACTTTTTGGCATATCTTATGAAAAACTGATTTCATTTTTCTTAGCCACACCTGGATTTTGCTTTTCGAGAAGCTGTAGTTGGCGGTTTGTTTTCTTGTACACTGTGGTATAGTGCGTTGACCATAACCACTAAAGATTTTACTGGAAGGTTTGGCAACAATTTTTCTTAGCCCACCGGAAAAAATTTTTGAAGTTCATATGGTGGTAGTCTCCACTTGTAGTCTGGGATTTAAACAGGAATGAAACCTGCATGAACAATGATCCAGCGTTGGCCAGTACTATTATTTTATAAAACTCCACTAGTTGCTGGATCCTGCCAACACTTGTTTACTGTGGAAGTGGGATGGATGAATATCTCATCAAGAAAAGTGGCAGGTCGTGCTTATTGCTACAGGTGTCATTCCTCCTAATCCTTCATAGGTGTCTTGCTTCCCGTGCAACTTTTTCATTTCTCTCCATCAAAATGCTTCTTTTATTTTGACACTTTTTAAATCAGAAGCCAAGGTTATGTATAATTCTGTATAAAGTTCCTTTAAAATGTATGTCACTTTAATTCAGAAAGAAGCAATTGTAATGATACAATAGTGTAAAAATTTTGTATCATATGGCAGAATGCACATAAATCAGAATTATCTAAATCAATTTTCCTTGTGCTCTCCTGCCACGACTTTCCGGGAATTTTCAACCAGTTGATTTTGACACTTCTATCTCTTTCTCTATCTTATATATTGTGGTCTCTGACATTCATGTTGCAGCTGTTACTCACTTTGTCACATTGTTTATTAGGTACTTATAACACCCATGTTCTTTCTTCATCAAAAAATTCAATAACTTGTCCAGATATTTGGCATCCTTGACTGCGAATTATAGGCCTTTCCTCCTTACTTGTCACCAATAATCTTATATTTCTGTGAACTTTTTCATAACTTTATCACCAATAATAAAAAACATAAATATATTTTTATGGTAACTCTTACCTTTTCAGGGTCCAGAATCCTTTTACACGAACTCACAGTCTGTAAGATAGGTTAATGGGTTCATTACGTAATAAACACACTCTTGGACTATACAAATTAAGTCCGTTTATTATTCAATCTCAACATTTGGTTTACCTTTCTTCTAAATTTACTCAATGTTCATTTTGACTAAAACTCATTTCTGTTACTTTTACTACTCTTTCTTTTCAACAAAATACAAACAAGACTTTGGATTAATTCACATGGAACATATTCTGACTTAACATATTTACGTTAATCATTAAAATGCAAATAATAATATGGTGTATTACTTCCTTTTAGTACAAAGCATATATCGAAAAAAAAACAAAAAACTTAAGCTATTTTAACTCTATTTAAGACGACCCAGTTTGCTCACACACTCATTCACAACTTTTCCCTATTTGAGTTTGATTTAGCGCTTTTTAGGGATTAATTTGTATTTTAATTTAAAATATAAATTTACTTTCCTGCCATCGCCTCAAATCCGTGTTGCAGTCATTACCGGTTATTTGTTCTGATTGTAGTTTAAAGTTGCATTGATTTCTTTTTAAAACACTATATTACATTTTACTTGTAATTTACACACAAAATTTGTGGGTCGGCCGACCTTAATTAAACTCTAGTAAAGATTTTTATGACCGCATGCGGTCTAGAGGTGAAGTCGACTGGCAGTAACTACGCACACCGCTTTCTACTCCAACACTATGTAGCAGACGGAAATTGCACAGCCTGCTTGTGACAAATGTTCGTCAACTTACACAAAGCACGGTGTTGTCCATGTGCGTTAGGTATTGACGATATTCCATTTTGACAAGGCCGTAGACTCAGATGGGCAGAGTCATCACGTACTTCCGTCATCTCAAACCACGTGGCGACTAAAATTTTATACTCTAGCCATTTTGGTTGGCGTCGTTTCAGTCTGCGTAGCGTCATCTGCGCGCATGATGGTGTTGCGCGTACTCTGTGCATAACACAACACTGGAATTCTCAGAATCGTATTGCGTTCCATTACAACACCTCGTTCAACAGCTATGCCACTGCGTTCATTGTTTGAACACTGTCGTACTTTACGTGGGAATTACAATTGAAAATTAAATAGAATTAATAAAAAATAAAAAACCTCCCATTCTGTCCCGTTACATCTGGAGTTACTGAACTTTAAGTTAGGAGTTGATTATAAATTATTATTTAACTCTTGTGTTGTTCACACTCTATGCTGTACTAAATTTTATTTGTCAAGTGTGGTGTTAATAAAGGTCTGAAAATTATACTGTGTAAAAAGTTCGAGTTTAAATACTTCTATCAGGTTTACAAATTTATTCAGGAAATACATACACAGATATTAATTATAGTCCTAATGCAAATTGATGCTCACAATACTCATAGTTAACAAACATAAATTCAGATGACAAACTCTGTAACACGAACGTGTAAAAATATTAATTATACTGCAAATCAGTGTACATGATACTGTAGTCCAGGAACAAATTCAAATGAAAAACTCTGTAACATGAACATGGACAAATATTAGCCTATGCTTGTAATACAAATCAACGCTGACGTTATTCATAGCTGGAAAATGTACATTCAAATGACAAACTTTTGAGTATGACTGTAGACTGCTTGGTTGTATGAGACGTACTTGCGCTTTTATCTCTGAACTCCCATAGTTCACATTTTTTGTGCATCCTTTGTTAATTTTGTTTAGTAATAGTACTTAATGGGTTTCTCCTGCCCATCACTTGTCCTATATTTTGTTTCTAGGTATGTTCATCCCAAGATTCACATTGACCAAGTGTTATATGAACCTTTATGAAGCCAAACTGATATTCCAATATGATAAGGTTCTTTGTTTCTTTCATCTGTTGTACACAATGCACTCTAAAGTCTTTCCATTGCTGGTGAGTATGCAAAGTGGGCAAAAAATGATACTTCATCAGGAAGCTTATATCCCTGGGTATAAGTCCTAGTCTGTCTCTTCCATAATTCAGAAAACACTCAAGCATACACTGTGACATCCACAGTGTGTATCAATAAATACATTCAAGATAGTGATAATGGCAGTTTTGAGAATGATGTTTGGGATTCCATCAAATACCTTGGTTATTCCCACTCCTTTGGAATCTTTCATCAAATCATCAACGAATGAGTGTTGTATAGTATAGTCTATAACAATTAATGTACATTCTGTATTAGAGCACAGTATGTGTGACACACACACACACACACACACACACACTATAGTGTATGTACATATTATATCATTATGTGTGATTGTGTTTTAAGATTTGTGGAATACTTTATTTCTCTAGTTTTCACCTTAAAACACTTACTAGCATTGTTTATAAATATTATTTTTTATAATAATAATATATGAAATTAAAATTTGTTTGTTAATCACATGGGTTGTTTGATGTAACAAATTAACATAATATGGTTTGATTATGAGCATTAACATTAGTGAATCCTAGAACTCTAATAATAAGTGTGTGATTGTTAATCATATGACAGAATAATATTGTCTGTTATGATTTGATAAGTTGTAGCCTTAACAATGTGATATTGGGTTTAATAAAAATTTGTATAGGTTATACATCAATAATTTGTTTCCTGTCAATGGTAATGCAAGTAAATTCAAAATTTATACTAACACACAAAATTAATGTAGTTTTTGTTTTTATTAAGCCAGTACTCTTTATTGTATTATACAAAAATATTGTAAAATTTAAAAAATTACTGAAAAACATATTAGGTGTGTTGAAAAAAATGAACTTTTTAAATAGGATGCCAAATGCACATATGTGTTCTACAGCTATTGAGCCCACCTTATAACAGTTTTTGTAATGAACTGTTGTTTGTCACAATCCTCTATGAATATTATGCCTTTGGGCATAGTGGCTGTATCTGCTAGAGCGAGCATGTGCACACACTATCCCTTGGATTAATGGTAAAGTGAGAATCGCAGATCTATGGCTGATTTTTATCAATTCTGCAAGAAAAAGTCCTATACAGTTGATCTTCAAAATCTTTGTTGTCATTTTGCATTAATGTGCCTGACAGCTTGAGAACCTACAGATTATAAGAAAACATAATATTCAATAAACATACGCAATCACAAATCCCTTACCTGCATCGGGCCAGAGTCTTCACGTGAACTCGTACCTATAAGTGATTTAGGGTTAAGTTTTATTAATAATTACTCTCATTGCTTTGGTTAACTCATTCAAAATTTTATTAAACATTCTTTACTACTTTTGAATTTACTTGCCTTCCAACTTATGGCTCAAACTATTAATATTTCTTTTAATTACTTTTCTCTTTTAAAATACACAAAAACAGGACCTTTACTATAACATTGTTGCACTTATTCTAATCATTAGTTTAAGTAAGACAACCCAGTATTTGCTTGTTCATTCAAATTTAGAGCTCTTATTTGAAATACATAATTATTGGTTTAGGACATACGGTTACCGCTGATGTCGTCCCTGCCAATCATGCATTGCAATCCTTACATTATATCTCACTTTTTAGTCCGAAATTAGTTCTCCAACTTTTAATTTTGACGTCACTGAATTGTTCTCACATTGTTATGTAATTTTTAAAATTATAATGTAAACAACCTTTTTAAAAGTTTCCACAATTTTCGGCTCGCGAGCCCGTTACGTCAAACGGCCACCGCCGCTGCCTCTTAACAACAGACACTGTTTTGTTCACATTTTGATATGCGGGCGAGATGGAAACTGTCCAGCCGGTGGACGCACACAATTACTCGCGTCCATTGCTTTCAGATGTTATTTGCCGACTGCCTTTGTTCTCTGCGCACACAGCGCTGAGGAATGTATTCGAACATGACAAAAGGCCTGAGAATGTTGGCTGCCTGTGCGCGCTCTTGTGGGCGAATACACACCCTCGTTGACAACTTTACATTCCTGTACCTCACAGCGACAGTCTCGACGCTATAATCCATTCACCATATATTCTTTGTTGAATTAAAATTGAACATATTAAAATTACAAATACCCATAGGTTTGTACTGTTACAAGCTTGTGTAGGTACTAACTCCACTATACATAGTTCAAAGACTAGTGCTAGAGGAGTGGGGAAAATGGTAGTTTGTTGTCAAAAACGTTTGCTGGGCATATATTAAAAAGTTGAGATTTTTTTTAAATTCATTTTATATTGTTATTCAACAGTTTTACTTAAGTTAGTAAGTAACTTAATAATAATGCCTCAACTTTTAAAGTATAAAAACAAAAACTCTCCGATTTTGTTGTTAGGTTTGTTCTATCTTTTATTCAGTGAAATATTGTAAATACTTGTAATTTAGAACAGAGTATTATTTTTATGTATGCATACTATAGATTGACTGCAGTTACTAAAGATATACAGTGATTTACAAAAAGCTATGATTTAAAACCTTTATTGTGTGAATGCTACTAACATATTTTAATTAAAATATTTTTGAAGAATTGTTAACAACATAAAATAGTGGTTTAATGAAAGTTTACAGTTTAACAATGTTTTGTTTTGAATTGTGTTTAAATTAATGTTGTGTGTCGAGTGTAACACCAGTGTAATTGTGGCTGGGGTTCTCTAGCTACGAACTGTGTTGCAGATATAGGCCCTGCTTCTGTCATGGTTGGAAACATTGTGCAGGGCAATCGGCTTGCTTCTGCACAAGGCAGAGACATGGGCATTATTGATGAAGAATCTGACTCAGCTAGAAAGGTGTGTTTCATTGTTATATTTATCTGATTTTAGCAAATATGTGTACATATATTCAAGTTCCTCCATAAGAGCTTGAAGTGTCTTCTGTTTGCCAATTTTGTGTGGATGAATGGGGAAGGATAATGGGTACTGTATGTCACTGATTATAGAAAATTATAATGTGTGTTGTAAAAAAATGGCATTAGATGTTTTGTTGTTGACTTCAGTTTGACCTTATCATTATCAGTTATTCTCCATAATACAATAAGATTTCAGTTATTTTTCAGTGTTTGTGGCACTTAGTAAATTAGTGGGTATGGCATTTGGCTGCTAAGCAAGAAATTGTGGGTGCACCATAAGATCAATGTGTGCTTTCAGCCTCCAAGGCAAGACCCTTTAGAAATGAGCATAATACTGGCCATACTGTGTTCTTGTGTGTCATATACCTGTATATGTACAGCCTATCCTGTCTGTCTGAGGCCATTTCAAAAGTGCAAAAAAGAGTATTGGTATGGCAAGCATTTTTTGGTATACAGTAGGTTAAATTGGTGTTATTGGCACCAAAATATTATGTTGTTTGAGTAACACCAGCCTATGAACAAACATACATTTTTTGTACAGTTCACAGTTTTGTGACTATTTAACTTTGTCACATTCCGTTTCCTTCATATTGAAATATATTTCAGTTTTAGTGTTCTGATGATTAATTTTATCAATAATAAGTCGCTAAGATAAAATAACCAATCAATTAAAATATATATACATACTATTACGGGTTGCATAAATTGCAGGGGCAATACTTTTTACATGTACTTTACATTTGTTGAACCTTTCATTACATGGCAATAATGGAATTGAGGAATTGTTCTAGAAAATTTTATATGTATATATAAACAAATGATTCCAAGAAAATTTATTCTAGTGGCCTCTGCAATGAACACTTTTATGAACAGCTCAGACAGCATTCACCTGGGCATGTTATGGAATATAGTTATTTTGTGTAACCCAGTCGGTCGTTTGTACTGACTTGTGTGTCGTTTTGTGATCTGTACAGTAAAAGTGCATATGTTAGTTTCTTTGCAAACTAACGTAACCATGTCATATTCGGTTTCCTTTTTTGCATATTTTTTGTGGGTCAAACATGCTGTACATTATAGGTTAACCTTACATTATTGTTGTTGAGATCTCAATAATTATTTGACCATACTTGAATAACTTTATGATTATGCTAAAGGACAATACCAATAAACAGTTCATCAATTAGAAATCTGCACACAGTAAGTCAAATTATTCCTTTACAATAAACTAAATGAACACGCACACACGCACACACACACACACACACACACACACACACACACACACACACACACACACACACACACACACACACACCAAATCGAAAGTCACTACACGTTGCTCAATTCACTATACACAACTCATAACTAACTGGCTAACTACCAGTACTTTCAGAACACTTCTGTTTGTAGCAAGGTTGAAAGATGGCTGTACAACTTTCTCGCACAAAAATAATCACACAGTCAAAAGCGCTAGAAACAATGGAAAATTTCAAAGTGCAAAGTTACCTGACCTTGCTAACATCACTGTCAAATCTATGATGTACATGTTATGCAAGTTGTCTATCTGACTGATGTAGAAATATATTTACATAATAATTTTACATACATATTTTTATAGCTCGTATAATTTTTTAAAAGCTGTATAACATGGAATGAACCCAACAATATTTTATTGTATGTATATTGTAGGGAGAACTGTGAAACAATAGTGAACCATGTGCTTAGGTAACCTTCCCCAAAATGTAGGTAGCAAAATCATTTTCTCAGGAATAAAAAAGGGAAAGTTGAAAAAACTTTCACAACAGAAAGTTACATCATTTAAAATCTGAGAGGAATCTATATCAAAATTCACATAGGGTTACCACAGTACAGCAAGTCTTATAGTCCATGCATTTTTTATGGACAGAGAGTGTGCAGTATTGTTAGCGAAAACTCTTTAGTGCTAAAAAAAACGTTTTTTTTTGTTTCGCTTTTGTTTACCATTATACTTTGTGTGTCTGTATTCACAGTGGTGTTGATGTCAGCAGTAAAAAATTTCATAAGTTTTATATATAACCTAATATTTTCCTCAAATCTGAAAGAGAAATTGTACTACTATGACTTAAAAGAAAAAAGTAATAAGCAAGGTTTTTGTTTATTTATAGTTGGGTACAAACTAACAATGAGTATTAGCCAAAAGGTTGTAATGCATTTTATATTTTGTTTCATGAACTTTCTGGTACAGGATGCCTTGTTTGCCCATAATAACGAGATGTTTATGAAGTTTAAGTAATTTAATCCACAGTTCTGATGTATTCCTATCCCCAGTGTTCAACTGACATACAGAAGCATTGATAATCATCTTAATTAGAACCTACTGTTTATTTTGTTTATGTAAACAAGCAACCATTGGTTGATTTCACTTTTATATATTTTTAATCATTGTAATTATTAGAAACAATGTCCAAGCATGTACTGAATGATGAGCTATCCTTAACAGCTAATTAACTCTATGAGAAAAGTATGCTTCTGTAGATTTTAATATTTTTTATTAATTTTTTTAAAAGTATTTTTCCATGTAATGAATTATTGTCAATATCTCCACATCACTGTGATTATATGGCGGAATATTGTATTCCATTTTATGGCATTATAAATTTTAAGGTACATGTATTATATGTAAGGTATATGTTATACAAACCTACTTTTGTATAAGTATGAGTGTGTGTGTGTGTGTGTGTGTGTGTGTGTGTGTGTGTGTGTGTGTGTGTGTGTGTGTGTGTGTGTAGGATTTTTGTCTTTACATACTATGACACAGTATCTTTACATTACTGTTTACACCATAAAGTATTTTGCAAACAGTCCTGAAACATGTAACTTTTTATTTCGTCAGAGTATTTTAAACTGTACATTTTGCCAAATAAAGTTGGATCATTCTCCTATATAACCCATTGTGCCAGTCATATGTGAATTTTAATGTAGAAGAATTCACCATCATAAAACTCAAAGCTTGGTTGTTTAAATGAAAGAAGTACATGGAGTTTAGAAATACATGAATTGAAAGATGGTAGTATGAACTTCAGCTTCTGGAGATTAATTTGATCAATGTAAATGGCACATCATTGAACACTATACATGCAAGACTTACAGCTTTCAAAATAAAACCATTATCACAGACTTATTAGTTATCAGCTCACTGCAGTCTCCAGCTGATGATCCTCGAGAGCTTATGTCTCCCGAGGTAAAATGTAAGGAGGAATTCACTCATTTTTAGATCAAGTCAATGTATAGCATGATTTGTAGCCATGGTGATGATTATACAATGATCACCATCATGGTGTGAACGTTGGAATGAAATGAGTGTAAATTAAAAAAAAAGTCTATGTCAAATCTATAATGTTGATAGCAAGTAATATGACTGATAATACATCCCACCTGAATGTGATCTGTGAACTAGCATTGCCTTTATCTGCTCTTAAGCAATTCATGATTTACAGCCTGGCTTCAAAGAAAAGGGGTATTTGAACATGAAATTCTTAAGACTATAATAGATAAAAATAAAAATTGTGTAACACCACAAAATGTATGAAGATGAGGACCACTTTTCAACAGTGGGCACAACAAAAAGGGTGACATTTCATGAATATGTTTCTTTTTCTCTTGATATACAATGAAGTTTCAAGAAGGAGAAGAGAACTTAAAGAACGCTTTGTAGATTGAACATTTGATTATAAATTAAGGAAAGTAGTGACAGTGAATCAAAAACCATATAATGAAACTTTTTCTGTTCAGTCTATCGATTAAATAAGTAATTAATTATTTTAGTAATTATAATGCAGCTTTGAATTTTAGTCAATTTCTTAACTGAGATGCTGCATTAGTAAGAAGTAAATCAGACACACTTTTACAAAGTTTATAAGTAGTGCCTTCCTTTGGAGAGTAAACGTTGATGATTTTTTGAGTATGGAGAATAGTGACTTTCCTTTTGTTAATTGTAAATAATTTAAGTCAGTTATATCAACATCATAAAATCATGATTGTAACAGTATATCATTGTAATGGGAATCCGTTTACAGTTTTATCTTCTCACTGGTGGCAATTTTTACTAAGTTTAAACAAAATACTTATGATTAATTTTCTTCTTTTTAATGAAAATTAATTTAATTGTGATTTGTGTGTTCACAAATTCAAAATTTTATAAGTTGATAGTTACAGATGAGAGTTTGATTATGAATAATTATTATTTTTCTTATGATTATTGCATTCTCAAAACTAAATGCTGTTCGCAAACAGAATTATCACTGTTGCACATCACTATAGAAAAATTATTCCGATTAGCGCTTTCAACCTTCTCAGCTCATCGTCAGATCGGAAATAAACAAACAGACGTGAAACCAAACCCTTCTCCCCCCCTCTATAATGCTAGGAATGTGCTAGAAAAATATGTAACTGTCCAGACGGGGGTGACAGGGCTCAGAGGTTGGGAAGGGACATTTGAATTAAAGCTTGTTGTGTGTGAGCAGTGGGGGGGGGGTGAAGGGTTTGGTTTCATCATCTGTTTGTTTATTTCCGATCTGACGATGAGCTGAGAAGCTTGAAAGCGCTAAGCAGAATAATTTTTCTATAGTGGTGTGCAACAGTGATAATTCTGTTTGTGACTTTAACCACTAAAACAACTTTCTTCATTAAATGCTGTTCAGTGTGCAAGCTCTTGTGGTGTCATTCATACAAGTTAATTAAAACATATTGTTCAAAATTGTTTTCGTAGGTTGAAAGAATTCTCTTTGTTATACTCATCTCCTTAAACAGAAAATTATTGTGAGTGTGTGTGTGTGTGTGTGTGGGGGGGGGGGTAGCCATATTGTAACTCATTGGGTTTCTTTCAGTTTTTAAATAATAATTACTCAGACACTTGCTAAATTTTATACAGTATGATATTTGTTTCACAGAGTCAATTTCAATATCTCAAGACTGAATGAATAAATGATTTAAAGAGCAGTTTGGAAGTGTAAAGTACAACTTGATTACAGCTGTTGGGGCATTGACTTGGAGGGCAAAAACTTAAATATAAAGTACTTGACAAAATTGATGAATCAACAATGGAAAGCCCAGTTGTTGAACTTAAATAGTAATGAAAATCATGTATTTTGTATTTTTTTGATGTATTTGATATTTTGGATTTGTTGTATGAAAATATAATGTTTTGTTGGCCATAATTGTTCGTAATTAAGTGAGTTTGATATACTCAGATGTCTTATTTATTTCAATGAATTCATAGCAACATTGTCTATCCATGCTTCTCCTCCTCTTTCTTCTCCTCCTCAGCCCAACATGAGCCCTGACTTCTAACACCAATCTTCTCCAATGTCTCTATCCATAGCCATTTCAGCGTAATCCCTCACATCCATTCTTCTTAGATTGGGTGGGCAACACCTGGATTTTTACTAAATTTTTCTGTATCCTACTTTTTAATTCTTATCTGATTTAACTTTTGAATCTTCATGATCTTTTCTCTAATGTTTGCTCTTACCAGGAAGTGGTCACTATCACTAGCTTTACTAAGACCTCTACAGCTTCTGGTATCTAGTACTGAAGAAAAATGTCTTTGTGATACCAAAATGTGGTCAGTTTGGTTGGTCTCGTCAGTTCCAGGTACTTTCCACATGCCTAGATTTTAGGAGAAACCATGTGCTTTTGATAAATAAGTTGTTCCTCATAGCAAATTCAATGAGCATTTCCAATTGTTGCTGTTTCTTATTATGTAGTGAATACTGTCCAGCTGCCTGTCTTTGGTCTTTGTCTTTTCCCACTTTGGCATTGTAGTCTCCTGCAACAAGTACCACATCATACCTGTTGGTGAAACTGCAAATCTCATCAAGTTTATCATAGAATCTCTCTTTCCCTATCTTCTCCCTCTCCTCAGTTGGAGCATAAACTGATAATATTGTTATATTTCTGAATTTCCCTTTCACCCTTATTTTACGTAATCTATCATTTATGGTTTCATAGTCTATAAGGCTGTCCCCGTTTCTTTATTATCATGAATCCTGTGCCAGATAATCCTGTTTGCTACTCTGGTCAACTATATATCATACTATAATCTGTCTTATCAATCATTCCATGGCCTGGTCATTTACTTCGTGCATCTTTCCTGCTGTCCTCACATTCCATGTAGCTACATTAGCTCATGTTTTACTTTTAATTTTTTCCATGATCCATTCCTCATATCCTTATTCCAATTCCGGTTTTGTTTCCCAAAAAGGCAGTCCTTTCTGAGGCTTGGTTGTTGGTATCGCCAACATTTTACTTGGCTGGGTTACTTATTAACCTGAACAAAACCCCACCTGGAGGACCAGGTGATTTTTTTATACAGGTTTTCTTCCCCTGTGTTTGGAGATCCAACTCCTAGCTGCAAGGCAGCAGCTCAGATACGCATTGTTACAGCCAACTAAATCTAACCTGATTTCCGCCTGTAATATGTTGAAGATAAGCTAGTCCAGGATCATTTCATTTACGCCTTAACTTGGTACTCGTGGCTACTGCAGCCCTACACCAGGAATATTGATTTACTTTCCAGTTGAGATCCATACTGTTCTGCATCAACACTCTTGTAGGGTGTAGCACTTTACCACGCAGTACGGTCTTGGCTGGAGAGAGGCTGAGACTCCTTTGGAAGCTAACAGCACTTCATCCAACCCTGGGAATTTGTGAGGACCAGTGCCCAGTCAACCCAGTACAAAGATACCAGATTCCGTTGACCCCATCTATCCATGCTTACATAGAATAAACGTCTACAACACTGTAAGTAATGTAATTTACATAAATAAATTACATTATAAGAATAAACAAAACTTTAAAGCACAACAGGAAAAATAAACTCCATCAGAATTTATTTAAAACTATGTACTGCATACAACTCAGACAAGAGAAGAACCGCCAAAACAAAACTGATGTGTTTCACTAGTATACTCAGTGTATGAAACAGACTGGCTAGCCTCTGTAAGATGACTTGAGTTAAATCTTAAAGAGGTTTATACCATTGATACCATTCTGAAAGTGTTCAGTGATCAGTTGTTAGTAGCCCCAAATATATCTCTCAGATAAGCCTAAGATAAGCTTACAGATTACAGTAGTATTATTGACAATTTTTATTACGAATTTAATGAAGGAGCTGAGTTATTTTCCCCTCCTGAATAAGTTGCTCCTGCTCTATTAATTTTTAATACATTCAGTCTGTGATGAAGGAAAAGTTGAGTCTGTGAAACATTTGTTAAGTTACATCAAAATTTAATATTTGCCTAAGAATATAATTTTGTTTATAATTAAAATATTAATATGATCTTAGTTATAAATGTAATTTCATGTCTGTAAAAAAATTGTAATTTTATAATTATGCTTTTATTTTTCAAAAACTGGATAAATTGTACCAATAAAAGAATACTTATTACAAATTGTAATTTTTAGTGTTTATATACAGTTACATAAATATTAAATTGATAAATTTCTCATTAAACATGTTTTTTTTTGTAGTATCAGTTTATATCAGAAATACTTAAATGGAGAGCTGTGAGCACATCAGAACATGTCATCTTTACATTGCTGAATTCAAAAGGTGGGGTAGCAGCAACGTTAACATGTTCACAGCTTCATAAACGGGCTGAAAGAGTTGGTTCACTGTTATTGGAACGAGCTAAAATAAATACTGGTGATCATGTGGCCTTAATTTTTCCACCTGGAATTGACTTGATTTGTGCTTTCTATGGTTGTCTTTATGTTGGTAAGCATTGTTGTGCTGATCACAGTTCTGTAATTTTATATGAGTTATTGTTTTTGGTGTTACAATTAAAAAAGCTGATTTTTTATAATAGAAGTATGGTGTTGAAGAACAGTCATGTAGTTAGAATACTTGTTAGAATAAAATAAACTGTACAGCATGATGTAAACAATAACATGGAAATGATACTTCATAGGACTTTCATAAAGCAAAATACATTTTTTCAGATTGAGCAAGTATGAAATTTGTAGTTGAAAGTAAAAATTATTTAAATAAATTGAATTTAACATATTGTATATTATGTTTATTGTTTGCTTGAATTGTGTACTTGTAATTTTAAAAATTGTAGTTATAATTAGCATTACTAATTCTAATTGATAATTGTAATTGTTATTAACATGTACAGTATTATAAACTGTTTCATGTTACCTGTCATTATAATCTTATTGTTTGTAGGGACTTTAAAGGAATCTTAGAAATGTATTTGTTAAATGGGTCTGTAGTCAGTAAAGCATGAGATTAATGCTGAGGTATCTGTCATATATAAAATCAACAGAATGTTAATAGTTTTCTAAAGAAATTCAACTTATTTATACAGTGCTACTCCTACTTTATACCACTCTGTGAACTGTTTTAACAAAATGTCAGTTGAGAAAAGTGCAAAATTAAAGAAACAATTTGTTACACAGATTTTGTTTCTACCATGAGTTTTGATATTATTTGAACATTTACCTGTACATTTTGACTGTAACAAAAAAAGAATGACAAAGCATCAGTATGAAATAAGATAGGGAGCATGAGCGAAGGAAGTGTGTACAATTTGGTGCCAGGTGGTAAATGTTAATGGTAGCACATTGGTGTGTCTAGAATTTGGCCTTGGGGGGGGGGGGGGCTTCATGTAAAAGAAAGAAACAAGTTAAAAGACTACTCAACATTACTATCTTTGAAGTGGCTGAAAAATGCATGATAACATCCTGAAATCAGTTCTATTAAAATAAAATGTGGTAACAAATTAAAAATACGCATTGTTGAAACATTGTTAATAGATACTGTACTTATTGACTGAATTGATTTTCCTATATTTCATATTTCAAACCCTAAAGCTGGGTAATAAACTTGTTTGTATGTTTAATATCGGTATTGAGAACCATTCATATCTTCCATGTTCTGAGATTTATATTTAAAAAATCATTTACTTGAAGTCGGTTCGATAATTTCTTTAAAAAAATCCCCCTCCCTCAAACTATTTTGACTATATATATATATATATATATATATATATATATATATTATAACTTTACTATCTGCGTGTTGTTGTGTTGTGTAAATGTGTGAGCACCTACCTGCTGTCCGATCTTGCGGTTTTCTTCCGACTAGGGCGTGTGGATTTTGGATTTGATTTCGTAAGTACGTAAACTCAAGTGTATAACAACAGCACACTAAATAAGTTATTTTAAGAGTGAAGAGTTTTGTGAGGTTGGTAGGCTCCGTAGTACAGCAATAAAAATACAATGTGGGGTAATAAAAACGGGGTTTATTACTCCAAACACACAAGAATGAAATGCTTATAAGTTCAAATATTCTTACAAACTAAACAGTAAATAAATCTTGTGTAATGTTTTCTGAATGATTAATAACTTTCAGAAGATGAGCTCGTTATTTTGAAAGAAGTTATTTTACTCAGAATGTAATTAATCAATTTAATTTAATTCCATTTAATTTCAATGATTTTAAAAAATGATTCTAATGAAATAAAAACTCTAAAGTTACTTGAAAATATTCAAAAATAAACTAGGCGTGACAATCTAGTTCACGTCCTTTTATTTACTAGTGATCTGACTCACGTATACTGCAGTATGAGCAATTTATTTAATTCTTTGTTAAGATTTGTATAGCGCTTTTCTCTTTATCTACTATTAATTCTTAACTAATGCTTATTAATTACTTATACTGGCTATACAGATTATCACATGTGAATAATTCTTATTTAACTAGAGTCTTTGATTTCTGGCATCTGAATGATTTATATTACATTGATTTTAATTTAAAAAGAAAGAAAAATTTAACTGTTGAAAAATAAATAACATGATTTTGACTTTCCTGGTTCTGAAGAGGTTTGTGAAGATGCTCCGGATGTCCCTCGCTGTCCTTGTCCAATCGGCTAGAGATAGTGATCTACTTGAGCGTCCTGGGTTTTGGTGGTGAGCTCGGAAATCAGCAACACTCCGCTCTCCTGCTTTTGAAGAAGTTTTTACGTCTGTAGTTGTCTGCGAGAACTGCTTCAGATCCCTCGTCGATTCACGTTCCACGTCAGCGTGTGTGTCTCGTTACGAGTTGTAGTTCTGCTCGTCAGCTGAATCGCAAATGGTTTAGACGGCCTCTCTGTCGTATTCTTGAAGTAAGGTCTTGTAGTCTTGTAGATCTCTTGCGTGCATACGCCCACAGTTAGTGTAGTGCACGGTACGCTTGTTTGTTATAGTGGAAGAGTATCTTGACTGAACGCTGTAATTACGAGTCTTTACAGTTGATCTCTTTTATGATGATCATAATTAGGCGTGTTGACCACGTAGAGTCTTCAGATGAGTCTTCACAAAATTATGATTTTGAGAGGATTGAAGCTGTACGTCTGTTCTTCTTGAATACTGGCAGTCGAGTGTTTGATCAGCCCCAAAACTCCGCGTTCGTTCCAATTTCTTCGAATGATTTGATTGGCTGACACACTCTCCCTACTACCCAAAATTTGAATCACCTCACCCCGTGAGAACGAAACTACTTTCCCACAGACTGAGAATTTATATTATTATTAATATTCTAAACACAACGGAACTGAATTGTCGTTCCGGATTTCCGGTGGCACTTTATATTGCAATTATCTTGGCTGGGAGCCAAGTTATGCTAATTCTAAAATATACAATTTGTTGTAAATTCTTATAGCTATAACATATTAAAAGCTCTTTTATGTAGCTCAATTATTACGGAAGTTATTAACATAAAATTAATTAACTCTGTTATTATTTAATTATATTGCATAAAATTCGCACACCCTATTATTAATATTTCGGCAAACATTTTGGCTATATTGAATTTCGCCTGAATTTACTGGTTTCCGAAATATTAATAATTGAAAGTTTGGGCGTGGTCCTATTCGTTATACAGTGAGTTGATTATGTAACAGCCACGGGCATAGGCGTGTTTGCCTGAATAATGCATTATTATGATCGCTATAACATATGAGTGGAGTTTCAACTATTAAAATTTATTTAAACATCGATATATTATACCCTTGAACATATAACTCCAAATTAATGATATTTGGTCCTGTTATAATATATATATATATATATATATTGTAAGTAAACCGATACGTACGGTCTAAATTCCCACTGTTGTATTCGTCGATTGTGTTCTATTAATTTAATTGTATAAATTCTCGGAAATATTTGGAGTTGTGGAATATATGGATGTACTCAATTAATGTTAACTTAACTATTTAATAATTATCAGTGTTAGTGTGCCTAGAACTTAAATAACTTAAGATTTATTCTACAATTTCATCCAACCCTATTATGCCTTGAAGAGAGTTCTGTCTGATTTTATATTTTTACGCTCCCTCTTTGGTGTCAGATAATTCCGCTATAAGCGCTGTAGTATCGGCTCAACGAAACTTGTAGGTTATTCGATGTTTATATTAACTATTTATTCTCTACTTATTCAGTTACTTTTGTTCCAGTTCACTAAACCATACTCCAAATAACAAGGTGTGACAAATATATAAAGGTTCTTTATTTGTTTATCAATTCACATTAACTAAGATATATTCCAATTAATATATGTTGGGACTATAGATTCAGGTATCGATTGTTGACTATTTAATCCTTTGTTTATATTTGGTTATATATTATATTTGATTCGTATTTTATTTATTTCAGGGTGTGAAGGTTCTTGTAACTGTGGGGAAGACTAAAAATACATAATAAGAATGCAGGATTTACAAAAATTATGTGTTGTGTATTTAGTATGATTAATATAATATAATTTTACCAGACTCTAACGACGCCAATCACGTAAGCGGTTGATCACTAAATTCGTTGTTCTGGTCAATTATGAAGTACAGTTTTCTTTCTTCAGTTTAATAAAAGTAAATCTTGTCCTGTCCACTTCGGAATACAGCTTCTGAATTGTTTTACAGCACGATTGATGTTTCTTCTGCACCGTCAGGATCCAAATAGGTTCTTCCTTCGGTTGAAGCAGTTAGTGTTGTTCCGTGTATTTGCAAGGTTATAATTTCTGGTGTTGTGAATATTATGATTTGTGTTATTGTTAACTCTTTATATTTGATTAACTTTTCGTCAATTCCCTTCGGACATGGGACAGTCCAAGTTTCTTCTTGTAGAATTCAGTGATTTCTTCTCGATTATTAATTCGTAATGTATCGTTATTTTATTAATCTGTGTTAGTGATAGATGTAAGTATTATCATTGGAATTTTATCTTTTTTATAATCGTATCTCTTGATTTTAAATATTACGATTCAATATATTCTTCTTGGGTTTTTTAAACAGTATCACGTTCAGTTTTTTACCAAAGCCAATCTTGTTATTTCTTAAATCAACAACATTCTTCTTAAATTTTTATTTCCCTAGCAACCTATATTAATTTCCGCTTCCACATGTTTGACTATATAGTGTTTCTTTCATATATTTTTTTGTCTATTCTTTGTCAATTTGTTGTCCTATCGGAATGTAATTTTACCGATAGCTGGTTTATTATTTTATACACATCTTCTATTGGTTTTTTTATATAATTCTGTTTTTTTCCTTTTTTATTATATTTAATCCACCTTCGATATTATTTTTTACCAATCGATATTATGGCATTATGGTATTATTATAATTTGTATAAATTTTATTAAATATTATTATTAACTTAATGTTTTTTCTTCTTTCTGGCTCTTCATAGTGTATTTATTAATTATTATTAATTGATGTATCTAACCTTTAAGTTATAAGTGTTTATTTAGTATTTTTGGCTGTTAGGCCTTTTATTGTAAATTGGTCTACCTGTGGTTATGTCTGTTAGGCATCTATAGTCCCTTTTATATAAATTCGTACATGCAATCAAAACTTAATTATTAACATTTGTATAAACAATTATTTTTCTACATCTAATAACAAATTTATCTTGATCTCTTGATCACATACAATAAAATTCGAACTTATGAACATTGGTTAACTGCCTCACCCTTCATTCTATGACAGTCATTGAATAACACTATTTGTTTCATTATTTTTCATGAACTCAACACATATTTGATATAACATCACATAAACTTTATCATAACATTTTTGTCATAATATAATACTTTTTTAACACAAAATTCTTATCTGTTATTACCATAAATTAAGTCATTGTTTCATTTTTCTGTTTTGTTTTTTATTAAACATATATCATTATCTATTATTTATTTTACAGGTTCGTTTATTCTATTCAACACTACCTTGCATTCTTATTTATTTTGTCTATGACTATAATTGTCATAATTGGGTCTCAGTTCTACTATGGGATTAAGTATCAATTTATTTATCAATCTGTGAATCTTCTTTTATGTAGCATAAATGCTATCATTTTTGTTGCGCTACATATGCTTCCCCTCCTAAAAAAGTTTAGTTTACCTGAATGAAGTTTAGGTCAAATAAACTTGCCTTTTGCACATGCCTTTTCTTAATTTCATTGTTAATGGTTGACGATGGTCTTCTCAATGTAACTTCATTAGACTAGTACTAGTACCTTTTTTATTTAATAACATTTCATCATTTTATTTAACATTCTTGATTCTTGATATATTTTTTTTTTCTGTACACATTATTTGTTGGTAACTGGCTACACTATTCACTGATACATTAGTTTTACATCTCTCCTATTTATAATTACTATAATTACTGCATTTTTCATTATTCTTCTGTCAACTCGCTTCTTTCTGTTTTCTTCGTCCTATTCCTTTGGAAACTGAATTTATTTTTGCAACTATTCTAATATTCCTTAAATATTTAATGTCCCTAACAATCCCTAACACATGCGTTGGTACAGGTCAGAGAGGCACTGTTTGGCTTCATACTCTGCTGTGCGGACACTACATCTTAATATAGTACTGCTGGAATTCATCTACAGTCAGCTATAAAATATAATAATAATCTCCTAATAATCTCTTTAATCATTTAATAATAAATATTTGGGAAAAGAGTTTTTCTTTGTTGCATTTATATTTTTTCATTACTATTCTTCATATTTCGTAGTTCCATTTTAATTCCTTAAACATTCGTTAATATTGACTTTGACAGTTATCAATTGTAATCATTTTTGTTTTCATTTTTGTTGAGATTGTAATGTTAAGTATCTTCTTCGTTTTTTTTTTTTCTGATCTCAATATTTTTTAATCAGTTGTTGTGTGTTGATCATTATAATTGTATTTCTTACTAAATATATTCCTTATACTTAATTATTCTTCCTCTTATCGTATTTCACTATTTTGGCTGTTTATTTTTTAATGAATAATGTTCATAAATACTCTTTCCTTCTTGTCTTCTTTAACATTATATTAGTTACATTCAATCGTTTACTGAGATTGTTCCATCATGTGGCAATGTAGTATGTATTTTAGGTCATATGATTTTTTTTTTCTTCTTTATTTTGGATAAGTAGGTTTGAGGTAATAACTTTTATCTTGGGGTTCATTCTTCATTATTCACATTATTTCTTTATACACACATAATAATAATTATCGTTTTCTTCTGTAATCTTGGGGTTTGTTATTCATTATACACATTATTTCTTTATAAACATTTAACAATAATTCTTGTTTTCTTCAAAATCGATAATACGTTATTCTTATTGTATTTCAAAATTTAGTGGTAGTATTCAACTCAAATTATTTTTAAATTCCAAGTATTTTTCTTCAAGATTGGTAATAAGTTGTTCTTATTATTTTTATAATTTATTCATTTATATAAATTCCTTTTCTTTTTTGTTAATCCAGAAGTTGTTCAAATATAAGGTAGTAAGTTGTCCTTACTTCATTTTAGAATTTATTCATTTATATAAATTCTTTTTCTTTTTGTTAATCCAGAAGTTGTTCAAATATAAGGTAATAAGTTGTCCTTACTTCATTTTAGAATTTATTCATTATATTTCTTTATGGACTCTTGGTTGTATGTTCCCTTAATCCTTTTCGTGGTAGGGTTCATTATTTCATATGTATTGTTATTATTATTTTTTGTTATCACATAGGGCCCAGTATATAATAATAATAATTTTTTAGTTATTCCTTCTAGAGTACTTGGTAGCTCCCTGTTTCTTATTAATATTTTCTCACCCACTTGGTACTTAATTGGTTTTGGGTTATTCTTTTCATATTTTCTTCTCTTCATTTCCGTCTTTTCCATAACTCGGTTATAAAATTTAATTGTTTCAAATTGATATTCTGGATTAATTGGAAAGTTTATAATATCTTGGATTTCTCTAGGTGGAAGCCTTTCAAACATAACAGTATATGGGGTATTTTCAATAGACTGGTGGTAAGATATATTTAAAAATTCTTCGGTTACTGACAAGTATTCGTACCACCTTCTCTGTTGGTCATGACAGTAAGTTCGTAGTATTCTGCCAACTTCCCTCAATACACGTTCTGCCGGATTACTGCTGGGGTGATAAACTGAAGTCTTATATGTTCTGATGTTGTGTTTTAACAGATTATTTCTCCATTTATAGCCCTTAAACTGCGTACCATGATCAGTGATAATAGATGACGGTTTGCCAACCTCTGTTATGTACCGTCCGATGACTATTTCTAGAATTTTCTTGGTAGTGGCTCTGCTAATAGCATAAAGTTTAGTGTATTTGGAAAAATAATTATCAAAAATAATTATTATGAATTTGTATCTGTGATTTCCTCCACTGCGTGGGAAGGGCCCACATATATCTAGAAATACCTTCTCCAGCTTATATTTGGATGTTATTGGGATCATGACTCCCTCCTTCTTCTCATTATTATGTTTAACCATCTGGCAGATGTGACATGTTTGTATAGATTTTTGTACCTTTCTGGTCAAATTTTTTATGTACATTTGTTCTTCTATGGCTTTGACGATTTTCATGGCTCCCATGTGTCCATATCGTTCATGGTAATCCAATATTAATTTGTTTTCCACAGCTGTGGGAATTACTAGTTTCCAGTTTATTTGTTTAGGAGTAACCTTAATAAATAATCGGTCATCATGTATACAGTAATATTTAGTAATAACTTCATCAGCATTTTGTATCTTCTGGCGTATGTTTATTAATTTGGGATCCGATTTTTGGTGTTGACTAATTTTATTGACAATCATCTCCAGATCCTTCCGACTCTTAATGACATGGTACACCTTCGCGATCTCTTCCTTTTCTCCTTCAAATGATTGATCTTGTATGTTTATTCGGGACAAGATATCGGCTGCTATATTCTTTCTTCCAGGTATATATTCCCAATCAATGCAATACTCTTGCAAGGCAAGGACCCATCTAGTTAGCCGGCCGTGACTAAGTTTACATCTTTTTAGAAAGGAAATCGATTTATGGTCACTTCTTACGGTCACTGGGTATCCGAGTATATAGGTTCTAAATTTATTGCATGCGTACACTACGCTTAGCAGCTCTTTCTCGGTAACGTTGTAATTGCGTTCGCAGCTGTTAAGCACTCTGCTGGCGAAGCTGATTACCATATGATGTCCTTCTTTATCTTCTTGATATAGGGTAGCCCCTAAGCTAACATTGCTTGCATCACAATTTAAATAAAAGCGTTTGTTAAAATCAGGGTGGTACAACATAACTGTTTCTAAAAATTTCTTCTTGATCAATTGCAGAATTTTATCTTATTCTGGTCCCCATGCCCACTTGTCTTTAGATGATAATTGTTTCTGAAACTTGGCAGTCACTTCTGAATAGTTATCTTGGAATTTACGGTAATAGTTGCAAATTCCAAGAAAAGATTGTAGCTGTTTTCTATTTTTTGGAGTAGGGAACATTTGGATTGCTTCTACTTTTTCTGTTGAAGGTGTGATACCCTCCTCAGACAAATTGAAACCTAAAAACTTTACTTGATTGGCAATAAATTTAGATTTATTTAGCTTAAGTGTTATGTTGTTCTCAGATAATTTTCTTAGTACCTGTTCCACCCGCTCGCAATGTTCATCCCAATGTGAAGAAGTTATAAGTAAATCATCTACATAGACCGTAGTGAACTGTAGTGTTTCTTGTCCCAATACCTTGTCCATACACTTCACAAATATTGCAACCGAATTAATTAGTCCGAAAGGTAGCCTTTTAAATTGATAGTTCCTTCCGTCAAAAAGGAACGCCATGTATTTTCTACTGTCTGGGTGTAGTTCGACCTGCCAGTACCCACATACCGTATCCCAAGTGCTAATGTATTTAATACCGTGGAATTTCTTTAAAATTTCTTCTATTTCGCCTGGTGAAGTCCTATCATTGACGATCATTTTATTTATTTCCCTAGCGTCCAGGCAAATTCTCACCTTTCCGTTCTTTTTCGGGACTGCCACTATTGGACTGGTATATGGTGATTGACTATATTCTATTATGTCATCTTACATCATACGGTTAATCTCGTTCCGGACCTCGTTTTTTATAGAGTAAGCAATTGGGTATGACTTTCTGCGAAAGTTTACCGGTTCTTTAAAATTTATTATGCATTGATATCCCTTTACCTTACCTGGAGCATTGGAGAACACATGTCTGTATTTATTATATATTTGAATTAAATTTTCGGCCTGTACCTTACTTATTTGTTTATAAGTTTTTTCCCTTTGGAATTCTCGAATCTCTTCCAACTTATTCTGCCATAGGTTAGGATCATCGTCTTCATATTGAATGATCTCTGGTAATTTATGCTTCTTACAGAAATAGCTTTTTATGGCTCCACATTTGGTGTTAACTGGACCGGTTTGATTATTGTTGATTAATTCGGCTGTCCATAATCCTCCTTCGGATGTTAAAGATATTGTACCTTTATGCAAGTCAATTATTGCGGAATGCTGGCGCAACACATCGCATCCAATCAATACATTAAATGGTAGTCCCGTTGCGACCAAGAATCTTATTGGTAGGGTCATATTGTTATTGGTAAGATCGAGTGATACTTGTTTTTTGACTGTTTTATTTTGTCTCCCAGTGGCTCCGATCATTATCACATTATTGACAGGTAAAGTCGGTATGGGTAACTGGACTTCTCGCTGGATTCTTTCAAGTTCAATATTGTCTATCAATGATATGTTAGATCCAGTGTCTATCATAATGGTAGATTTTACCCCATTTAAATTTGCTGATATATATATATGATTTCGTTATTACTATTACTGTTTACATGTTTCTGATCCTCTTCTAACAAATCTTCCCTGATATTCTTTAAATAGTGGTTATTAATTATGGTTATTTTATGATTACACTTAATTTTATTTATTAATTGTTGTTCCCCAAGATTACGGTTCAGTGACGGGTATTCATTAATTTTCACTGCCTCTATTAGTTTAAATGAGGGCTTACTCCCTCTTCTCTATTTTCATTCTGATTACTGTGTTGGTTTTGTACTGGTTCCGTGCGATCCTCCGTATTATGTTCTGCTATCCTATAATTTCCATCATGTGGGTAGTTGTCTTCATGCCGAGATTGGTCATAATGGTTGTCATATCGGTGACTCCTTGGGTAGAATCGTCGCTGATTACCTTGAGGCCTGGAGTAAATATAATTGACGTTATGTCTATAATTATTGGGTCGTCTGTCCCCATCTCCTCTATTATTGCGACTATCACGATAATTGTAATTGTTATTGCCGCGATAATTATAGTTTCTGGAATTATTATTCGTGTTTTCATTTTGTGTTCTATTAGTATTAACGTTATGCGCAGGTCGATTGCGATCGTTATTATGAGAATTGGCTGGTGGCGCGTTATTATCATACTTCTGATATTTATGATTTAGCATTCTATTTCTTTGGTATTGGTTCTCGTGCTCATAATTCTCCAAGAATTTGGCCATGGCTGGAATCGTTTTGATTTGACTACACATACGCGCATTTTTTATCCCTTCCTCGTAATGATAGGATAGTTGTATTACCAAACATTCTTCAGGAATTCGGGGCTCTAAGTTCCGCGCCATACATACTTTTCCTAAAAAGTATGAAGTAGGGGACTGGCCTACATTTGTTTCGTATCGACCGTTACTCAAATTATTCCTAATCATGTTCTGGGTCGATTCCGACCAATACTTCTCCTTAAATTGTTTTTTGAACTCAGTCATGTCCAGTATATCCGGGCGCACCGCTGTCCACCAATTATCATAAGTATCTTTAAACGTTTCATCAATCATGCTTCGTATAATACTCCAGCGACTCTCTCTATTTCTTATGATCACTTCTTCCAATCTCTTTAAAAATTCCATAGGATTGCGCTTATAATTACGAAAATTAATCGATTCTCTGTTCTCATGGTTATTTGTATGACTAATTTGGCATGTCCTATCCCGCCATGAATCTACTTCCTCCTGTAATTGTAACTCACGCCTACTAATCTCTTCTATTTTATTTTTATTGGTATTGATTTGACCTTCCATATTATTTAAATTGCCATAGACCCTTTCGAGTCGTTCGCCCATGTCTGTCTGTATTTGCTTAATACCTTCCTTATTCTTTTCCCGTACCTGATGTACTTCGTTTTTAATTTGCTCACATTTTTCGACAGTTTCCTGTTGGATTTCTTCGACCAATGTTTTATTCTCAATTTTTGTGTCATTAATTTTATTCTGTAATTCTTCACGAACCTGTACTATTGTTTCGTTAGTTTTTTTCTAACTCTTCATTTGTTTTGGCTATTTCTAATTTTCTTTCCTCATTATTTTGGTCCACCTTCTGGTTAATTGTCACATGAATATTTTCAATTTTTCCATTAATTTGCTTTAAATTTTCTTCATGTATTTGTAAGATGTCTTCCTTCATTTGTTTTAAACCCTCATCATTCCTATCTAACCTTTCGTGAATTTGTTTTGAAGTTTCTTTAATTTCCTCATTTGTTTTATCTAATTTTTCCTCCAGTCTCCTTGAGTTTTCCTTATTTTCCTCATTTGTTTTCCTGGAGTTTTCCTCCTGTTTTCTAAAATTCTCCTCGTTTGCTTTCCTTGAATCTTCCTTAATTCCTCTTTCATTTGTCTATTACTTTCCATTATAATCCTCAACAGCTCCTGCATACTCATGTCTTCCTTTTTGTTGGATTTATCTGGTTGGTCCCCTTGGGCAACTTCCTCCATTACTTCCTTTTCCTTGTCCGTAATTATTTCAGTTTCCGTTATTTCGTCTGTCTGTTGTTCCATTTCCTGTTCTTGTTCGTCTATTTCCTTCTCCGTTTCTCCTGCCCTAATCCTTGATCTACCTCTGGTATGCATGTTTACTCTCCCACAGTTGCCTGCTCTGGTTAAGTAATATTAATATGGTTACAGTTACTTAACTTAAGCCCTACACAAGTTGAGCGCCAATTTGTAAGTAATCCGATACGTACGGTCTAAATTCCCACTGTTGTATTCGTCGATTGTATTCTATTAATTTAATTGTATAAATTCTCGGAAATATTTGGAGTTGTGGAATATATGGATGCACTCAATTAATGTTAACTTAACTATTTAATAATTATCAGTGTTAGTGTGCCTAGAACTTAAATAACTTAAGATTTATTCTACAATTTCATCCAACCCTATTATGCCTTGAAGAGAGTTCTGTCTGATTTTATATTTTTACGCTCCCTCTTTGGTGTCAGATAATTCCGCTATAAGCGCTGTAGTATCGGCTCAATGAAACTTGTAGGTTATTCGATGTTTATATTAACTATTTATTCTCTACTTATTCAGTTACTTTTGTTCCAGTTCACTAAACCATACTCCAAATAACAAGGTGTGACAAATATATAAAGGTTCTTTATTTGTTTATCAATTCACATTAACTAAGATATATTCCAATTAATATATGTTGGGACTATAGATTCAGGTATCGATTGTTGACTATTTAATCCTTTGTTTATATTTGGTTATATATTATATTTGATTCGTATTTTATTTATTTCAGGGTGTGAAGGTTCTTGTAACTGTGGGGAAGACTAAAAATACATAATAAGAATGCAGGATTTACAAAAATTATGTGTTGTGTATTTAGTATGATTAATATAATATAATTTTACCAGACTCTAACGACGCCAATCACGTAAGCGGTTGATCGCTAAATTCGTTGTTCTGGTCAATTATGAAGTACAGTTTTCTTTCTTCAGTTTAATAAAAGTAAATCTTGTCCTGTCCACTTCGGAATACAGCTTCTGAATTGTTTTACAGCACGATTGATGTTTCTTCTGCACCGTCAGGATCCAAATAGGTTCTTCCTTCGGTTGAAGCAGTTAGTGTTGTTCCGTGTATTTGCAAGGTTATAATTTCTGGTGTTGTGAATATTATGATTTGTGTTATTGTTAACTCTTTATATTTGATTAACTTTTCGTCAATTCCCTTCGGACATGGGACAGTCCAAGTTTCTTCTTGTAGAATTCAGTGATTTCTTCTCGATTATTAATTCGTAATGTATCGTTATTTTATTAATCTGTGTTAGTGATAGATGTAAGTATTATCATTGGAATTTTATCTTTTTTATAATCGTATCTCTTGATTTTAAATATTACGATTCAATATATTCTTCTTGGGTTTTTTAAATCATCACGTTCAGTTTTTTACCAAAGCCAATCTTGTTATTTCTTAAATCAACAACATTCTTCTTAAATTTTTATTTCCCTAGCAACCTATATTAATTTCCGCTTCCACATGTTTGACTATATAGTGTTTCTTTCATATATTTTTTTGTCTATTCTTTGTCAATTTGTTGTCCTATCGGAATGTAATTTTACCGATAGCTGGTTTATTATTTTATACACATCTTCTATTGGTTTTTTTATATAATTCTGTTTTTTTCCTTTTTTATTATATTTAATCCACCTTCGATATTATTTTTTACCAATCGATATTATGGCATTATGGTATTATTATAATTTGTATAAATTTTATTAAATATTATTATTAACTTAATGTTTTTTCTTCTTTCTGGCTCTTCATAGTGTATTTATTAATTATTATTAATTGATGTATCTAACCTTTAAGTTATAAGTGTTTATTTAGTATTTTTGGCTGTTAGGCCTTTTATTGTAAATTGGTCTACCTGTGGTTATGTCTGTTAGGCATCTATAGTCCCTTTTATATAAATTCGTACATGCAATCAAAACTTAATTATTAACATTTGTATAAACAATTATTTTTCTACATCTAATAACAAATTTATCTTGATCTCTTGATCACATACAATAAAATTCGAACTTATGAACATTGGTTAACTGCCTCACCCTTCATTCTATGACAGTCATTGAATAACACTATTTGTTTCATTATTTTTCATGAACTCAACACATATTTGATATAACATCACATAAACTTTATCATAACATTTTTGTCATAATATAATACTTTTTTAACACAAAATTCTTATCTGTTATTACCATAAATTAAGTCATTGTTTCATTTTTCTGTTTTGTTTTTTATTAAACATATATCATTATCTATTATTTATTTTACAGGTTCGTTTATTCTATTCAACACTACCTTGCATTCTTATTTATTTTGTCTATGACTATAATTGTCATAATTGGGTCTCTGTTCTACTATGGGATTAAGTATCAATTTATTTATCAATCTGTGAATCTTCTTTTATGTAGCATAAATGCTATCATTTTTGTTGCCCTACAATATATATATATATATGTTAGTTATTATGGGGTAGTCGTTAATATAATGTTAGTTTCGAGTCACTTTATCTATAAAAATTAGATACTTTATTCTTATTAAAAAACTGAATTAGATAATCATCCCTCCTCGTCAACTGATCCCCACCATTAATGATATTTACACTTTCATAGAGTAATATTTTATCGTATGTAATTGCTGAGGTAAATTATTTTTATAAACATAAATTTTATAAACAACATTTATATAAACGTAAGTAAGATTGTTAACATATAAGTGAATACATTTTAAGCCATACACTGTCTTCAACCTCAGACTACTGCAGATATATTCTTGCACATTCTAGTCCTTTAAGGAATCTTCAAGGAGCTGACTGTTTCCTCCTCCTCATTCTTCTTCCTAAATATGTGTTGTCTTCCACTATTTCGTTTTGTGTTTACACTCACAGGTGATGTTGGTATTGTTATAATCAAATGTGTTCAAATGAGAGTATTCATCTCCAGGTTTTAGTCACAAATTGCATTGCAAGCCACATTAGTCCTGTACTGTGATTTTTACTCACTATGGCGTGAGTCACTTGTGTAGATAAGAATCTTGTTTATTTGAAGTTTCATCTGTATCAAACAGTCTTGTAGTCCATAAAGTTTTCAGTTAGCTACTGAAGGTGATCTTTCCAATTATAGTAACCAAATCAACAGTACCACTCTTCCCAGAAATGTGCAAGCAAACTACAGTATTCATGTTTAAAAGGAATAAATCCCAAATTTTTAGTACCAAGCCACGTGTTGTTCAATCAAATATGTTGCAGCTTACCGTCTGCGGCTTTTTGAAACAACGTCTTCACTATAATGTTTACATGTTTCTGGACACTTGTCCCATCCACAGAACATTAAAACGTTCGTGTATCATTTAACGTTGATACAGTTGTCAAATAATTAAAATATTAAAATCCAATATGAAACAAAATCACAATACTTAAATGTTTAAAACAAGCACGACGGTTGGCGTACTTATGTGCGCGGTCAGTCACCGTACGATGTACATCGTTTAACCATCGCGCTCGTTTTAAACATTTAAGTATTGTGATTTTGTTTCATATTGGATTTTAATATTTTAATTATTTGACAACTGTATCAACGTTAAATGATACACGAACGTTATGTTTTGAGGATGGGACAAGTGTCCCGAAACATGTAAACATTATAGTGAAGACGTTGTTTCAAAAAGCCGCAGACGGTAAGTTGCAATATATTTGATTAAACTACAGTATGTCTCTTCTTTAATCAATCAATCCAGCCAGTTGTTGCTCTGAAACTGTTAGTCCCAAGCTATGTAGTGATATACAGTGTCTTTTCTTTCAATTGGAACTCATCGATATTTGTGTTGCGGCAGTTCAGGCTTACTTAAACTACATGTGTAGAGACACCAATTCCTCCAGTGGCAACATATTGATTAGTTTACAGTTCTCTGAGAATGATGGATTGCATTCACATAATTATTTTTTATTTCTACTCATTTGTTCATGGTTGTGTTTAACATAGAAATTGGCAAACCAGCATCTTACAGTCAGCTGATACAAGAGACTGGACATTAGCTTGTGGGTGTCCAGTATTTTTCATTTTCTGAGCTAGAGGAAACATGTTAACATTTCTTCTCGATGATCCTTCATGCATTCGTAATGCATACAAATCTTTACAAATGTAACATATTTAGGATCTAACACTGGCAAAACTTGCAATATTCGAATAGGATTTTGTATTAACATAATACTGAATTATTGATGAATAGTCTTTTTGTTTGAATTTTATGATCTGACGTGTTATACAAGTTGTGACAATTCTCTTTCATATTTCTCATACTGAGTATCAGCTAATTATAAAACATATCTTATGGGACCTGAAAATTTGAACGTACTTTTGAAGAAAATGTAGAGCCAAGAAATAGGAAATTTTTATATTCAGATTATGAACTGTCATCATGGACTTGAATTTTGTAATTTAAATTATGGAAAAATGTAAAATCAGGAAATACAGAACCGAAGTTCCACTGTAATTAGCTGTACTTTGTAGCTGAATTAGTAAATTATTATATTGTCCAGTACTTTCAAGTCTGTAAGTTAAGTTTTGCATTTTATAGGTGCTGTACCAGTAACAATAAGACCACCACATCCACAGAATCTACAGACCACTTTACCGACCGTAAGAATGATTGTTGATGTAAGTAAATCTGTGCTAGTCCTCTCCAACCAAAATGTCATTAAACTGCTCAAATCAAAGGTAATTTTATACATATATGTATTATGTATTCAAACACTTTTTGCTACAGTCTATTTCTAGATGTATATAATATATTTAAAATTTACCTCAAGATGTTATTTTTCACTTATTTGGAAGATGTTTCGGGATCCTTAGTGTTCCCATCATCAACCTTTCTAATTTTGAATCTTGTGGAGTACCTGTGTGCTGGTTGGCTGTTGTTGTAGGTTCCCATTGGTTTTTGTTTTTTTTAATTGTTATTATTGTGTGTGTGATTGTGGTGTATATATTAGTATTTTGTATATTTTCGATGTTGAGTGCTTTGAAAATTGTATCATGTTTTGTATTGATTTGTATTTGTTCAGGTATTAGTTTTAGTGTTTTGTGTTTGTATATTTTAAAGTGTGTGTGCGTGTGCGTGTGTGTGTGCGTGTGTGTGTGCGTGTGTGTGTGTGTGATTCCATAAGGAACCCAAAATTATGGGAGTTGGTACGTTATATGACCTTGACAAATGGCTCATTCTTGAGATCATAATTCCAGGACTTTAGTAAAAATAAAATGTTTCCTCCAAGTATCACGTGTAAATAAATTGTGTTGTGTGATAACCACTGAATAGATTTGCATGGTTGATGGCTTAAATGAAAGCCTTGAGTTCCAGTATCATTATATGGTTACTTACTGGGAAATTATGTTTTAAGGATTTAAAATGGTTTACATTTACATTAATAAACACAATTTACACTTCTAATTTAGTCTCTTAGGTTTCACATTACACTGGCACAATATCCTTAAAGTGTTGAACATATTGTTATGTCAAATATAAAAACCAGACTTATAGTTTTAAATTTGTACTATTTTATATTTCAAATTAAAAAAAAACTCAAGTACTTGATTCTATATACTGAGTTGAAGCATCTTCTAATTTTGAATCCAGCAGTTGGGTGGAGGCCTTTATTGAAATGGTCAAGTGGGAGGGAAAGTCATGTGATCGCCTGGTTGTTGGCAGGTTTGAATCTGCTTGGCCTTTGGTTGCTCAGTTCCCTTGGAACTTCCAGTGTATTCACACGTAGTTGGCTTGCATCTACAGTAGTTGTGATGAATACCAATATGTGAGGAAGGCCTGCAAAAAATGGCTGTTTTTTGTAAGGGTATCTGAGCATAGGAATTTTATGCACACACACGTTGAAAGTTATCACAGGGTAGGTACAATGTACCCTGGTCTGTCTTTCAGAAATCCTGTATTGGAAGACTACCATATCTAAGCTCTGTTTGGGTACAATGAATATTCAGTGTGTTCACTGCCATGCCTTGCATTTCACTAATGAAGCAGTTAATGGTTATTTCGGGTCCACACACACCGTAGACCTGCGTTTTATTGAAAATATTGCTATGGACAAATGGCAATTTAACAAACCTACCTCGAATGAAATTGCAAGAGTTTATAATTATGTAGAAGGTGAACTACCTAATCATTGTCACGTCGTTCACTGTCGGCAAAGTGGTCCAGAGTTATTGTCTGTTTTGATCCTGAACTGCAAGCCTATGTTATACCCTCTTCTTTAATTGTATGGTGATCCTGGATGGGACACTCAAGTGACTCATAATGGTCCACGAAAACAAAAAAAGCATGACTACTTGACTAGATTGCAATTTGCATGCTACTGTCGTGCAGTTTGTGGAACATTTTCATACATCCGTCAGTTGAAGAGGGTATTTCAACAGTATACCATTGACCTGTACATAGAGTTGAAGGTGGAAGATTGAATTATGTAAGACAGCACCGACGTTAGCCTTGAGGATTATGCGGGCTTGCAGGATTTTGTCTTACAGCATGCTCACTTAGAAAGCCTTACCGCTAGAAAGATTGTTGTATTGCCTCTTCATATGAGAATAGTCCACACAACATGACTCTTCAGTACCAGGATGCAGTGCCAGTTGTATACAAATTAGGAAAACGGATATATTCTTAACATTAACCTGCAGCCCAAAATGGACAGATATGACTTCACAACTTAGTGAAAATTAAAAACCTGCTGATCATCCTGATATTGTTTCACAGGTGTTTCTTTGCAAACTCAACAAGTCAAAAAATGACTTACTAAAAATGATATATGTTGGGAGTAGTTGTCGCCTATATGTATATGTTATTGCATTCCAGAAACATGGATTATCACACTGCCCATATGCTTACATATGTAACTATTAATTTAATTACAAAACACACAAGAAGAAAAATATAACCCTTTACTTACCCCATTGACTACGATCTTTTTACAAACTTACCTTAAACACACCCAGAAGATTCCCAACAGCCCTCAAGGTCGCCACCATATTTTCTGGAGCAAATATGGAAACCGTTTACACTCTCCCCAAAAGAAATAATTTAGATAATAATTAAATCCCTTAATTCAAAACACACAGGTTCGTTTAGGCGAGCCTTTTGGCACAGAATAGGTTATGGTATACAGGCGTAATAATTACACTTAACACATGGTTATTGTAGCAAAGAAATCTCACTTTATTTTCTTTATATGCAAACCAAAAATTATTACTCAAAGATTGATAAAACCAAAAAATTATTCAAACAAAATTATAAAGCACTATAGTCAGCTGCATGGAAGTAGTATCGTCAAGGTCACTCACTTTCACTGCTTCTCCCTGTCACCTCCACGCCCCTCGCCCAGCGTTGTTGCCGGCTAGTACAGTGTGTAGCGTTTTAGCAGTGTTACAAAAACAAATTTCATACATCCACATTATATTCTTCGTTTCAAATTTATTTATGCGTATCGCGTAAATGAATTTGTTTTATCAGGAATAATTAGTTGTGGGTAACACTACTCAGTTAAATTCTGGGCGCCAGTATTTGAGCTCTAAAAATTTGTGTGAGTCGGCAACATATTTTTTGTTGTCGCGTAAATATCTACAGAATTTCTATCTTTGCGTTTCTTCTGTTTCTTTGGATTTTTTTTTGTTACGATTTGCAGTTCTCTGAAACTACTATTTATACTGCGCTGGTTTTTCTTATGTTAGAATCTAAACCTTTTAGCAATACACACCCTAACTTTACGAAGTACCATTAGGTCAGTTATTTTGTGATTTCCGTACAGTGCACTTACTTATTAAAGTTTTACTGTTTTCTTCATGGGCGGTTATCCTACAGACTGACAGTTGTCTGAGAACGCTGACCTTGCCTGCTGTTGTCGCTTTAATTTTTTCATACTCACGGTCTTTTCCCTTTTGTAAATGAATCTGTTTTTGTTCTCTACACGGTCATTCCTAAGCCATATGGTTCGGAAGTTCTGTTAGGTATATGTACACATTTGGTATGCACATTGCGTATACCCTGTCGGCATGTCTTTTCGGTAAATATTGCTGTCTGACACTTTTATGAATGCCTTTGTCATTTTACAATCCCCTCAAAAATGTGTATGTTTACTGCCCGCGCTACTACCTTTCTTCCGTTGCACAAAGATAAATAGGACTGAGCAATTTCTGTAAACAAAATTGTCGCTGTTGTGACAAAAGCCAATCCCATTTCAGTTACAGTACCCCATTCCAAGTAGGTTGGGTGGACGAGGTGAGGAAGAGACGAATTAGCAACAAACATCCAAAATATTTATCGTCCTTAGTATGGTTGACAGACATTTTGTGCGTTTCATGTGAACGGTTGACGTCTTTATTGTAGACAGTGTGTGTATTAGTTTATTTCAATAATTTGTATTTATTATGAGTGATATTGAGGAACAGTATCCTACATTTAGTTCGAGTACAAGCAGCGGTGGTGTACGTGCGGGCCGAGAGGACATTAGAAAACAAAGTAAAGTCATCATAGCAAACGTTTACAAGTTTTTTAAAATCTTGCGTATAATGAAGAAGCCAGGAGGAACATAAACTTTGCACAAGTTCGAAAATTGACAGCGGAAGCTTGTGGCATTTCTGAACAGTCGGTGCAATGTATTAGCAATACCGTTGCTTCGGCAGATGATCAAGGCGTGAGTGTTGTGTTCAGTTCTCCAAGGAAAGGGTATAAACGGGAACACAAAAACACTGAACTGGACGATTTTAATAAACAAATAGTCCGCAGGACCGTACTAGAATATTACGACCGAGGGGAATACCCCACTGCAAGCAAAATTCGAGCTGATCTCTGTCAGAAAATCAATTATTCTGGTTCAGAAGCCTCCGTACTTCGCCTTCTGAAAGTGCTTGGTTTTAAATTTAAGAAGTGCAACGATGGACGAAAATTTTTAATGGAGCGCAGAGACATTGCTGCCTTGAGAGCGAAGTTTTTGAGAACCATGCATATACATCGTACGGAGGACAACAGGCCTATAATTTATTTGGATGAAACCTGGATATCACAGAATCATACGAATAAATACATCTGGCAAGACTCCAGAGGGAACGGTGGGCTGAAAGTACCTACTGGTAGAGGTGGCCGGCTGATTATTGCACATGCTGGATCCGCAAGTACAGATTTCATAGCAGGTGCCAAACTTGTCTTTCGTGGCAGTAAGCATTCAGCTGCATCTGACTACCACACAGAAATGAATGCTGAAGTTTTTAAGACCTGGTTTGTTGGTATGTTGCGCTCCTTGGAAGAAGGCTCTGTGATCGTGATGGATAATGCCAGCTATCATTCTGTACAAATAGATAAACCACCATGTTCAAACTGGCGTAAAGCGGATATCATGGAGTGGCTGCGTAAGAAGAGAATTTCATTTTCCACAGCTGAAACCAGGGATGAACTTCTTTCTAAAGAAGAGATCCGAACGGCCAAGAAGACGTACGAATTGGATCAACTGGCAAATGAAATGGGACATACAGTAGTGCGCCTGCCACCATATCATTGTCAGTATAATCCGATCGAGCTGATATGGGCCCAAGTTAAACGGTATGTTGCAAACAAGAATACGACTTTCAGATTGGCCGATATTGAACAACTTGCACACGAAGCTTTGGACAGGATAACTCAGGAAGACTGGGAGAAGTGCGTAAGACATGCGGAGGCACTACAAGAAGCCGATTACTCAAAGCAGTGCACGAGAGACACCACAGTGGAGCCCTTCATCATACACTTACGTGTGAGTAGTGACAGCGAACCTGAGTCCAGTGAATCCGAAGACGAATACTGCAGGAGTGTTAAAAAGTGTATATAGGTGGTAAACGTGTCTATAGCGAAGCGTAGTATTTTCTATTTTTATTGAAACATAAAAAACCGTGTGTGCGTGTTTTCTTCAGGAGTGTTATGAATGTGCTCTGTGCTATCACTTTGCAAAGTGATAATTGTGTGACTAACCCTATTTAAGGTGAGTTTTTCAACATACTGCTTATTTATAATAGTCATAAGGAATTCTATAGTTCATAAAATAAGGAAAATTTTAATTATAAAATTAGTAAGGACAATGCATAAAATATAGAATTATAAATTTAAATTTTATATTTAAAGATTTAAGTTAAAATATATATATGTATATATATATATATATATATATAAATAAATAAGGAATTTTAAATTTATTTCATGAGACATTTGTATTTGTTGTTTATAAAATTATCCTTATTTTCTTAAGAAATCCAATTCGTTTCACGTTTATACATACCATTATTTTTATGCTACTTGTGCATGTAACATCTTATAGTATAGTTCTAATTTTTTTACTTAATTATTAATAAGCAGCGCAGGAAATAAAAATAGAATATTTTTCTGAGTCACGAATAGTGCGGTGTCTTCAATAATTAAATGGGGCAAGCTTAAGACACAGGATGCGTATAAAATTCGTTCAAACAAACTATAGCTAACTCGTCGAATTGAATATTATGTATAAGATACGGAAATTAATTGTTAATTAATTATTAACAATATATTAATTGTGATGTAATTATTATTAAGAATTATTGACAATGTAACAATGTACTCTAATGCATGTATTACAAACTTTCTCACTTTGTTATATTCTTTACATTAAGTAGGCTTACTTACTAGTGTAGCATTTTTCGGAAGAAAGGGAAACCGTTGCTTAGTGGCAACGCTGTAAGTAAGCGGTGTGACCTTGACGATACTAGTTCCATGCAGCTGACTCTAATTATAATGGCGCAAACCAGTACTTTGTTTTAGTGTATTTCCCCTCCCCTTTTTCTTGCACTCTCTCTCTCTCTCTCTCTCTCTCTCTCTCTCTCTCTCTCTCTCTCTCTCTCTCTCTCTCTCTCTCTCTCTCTCTCCCTCCCCCCCCCATATTTTTGTGAGATCTCAATTTAATTGACTTTTATGTTTTTAAGAAAAATATAGATTGATATTAAATTTTGGCCAGCCGACCTTGTTACTTATCTATGTCGTAGTCATCTCCGAGTCGTTGCACCACCACGTGACACTCACTTTGTGATAAAAGAATTAAATGCCCTGAAACTTTTACATCCTGATTTTAATACGTTTTAGTTCAACGATTTACTATCATTGGGAAACATTTTCACCACTTTGGTAGGCCTACTGTGCCTCTTTCGGCCTACTAAAAACGCCCGAGGCCACTGATAGAATGACCGTACGATCTGAAGGTGGGCTGCCGACTGCTATCTTAACTGGCGTGGTGACGCTCCTTCCGTGTTTTTGCGCATTGGAGAACTAGTTTCAAGCGGATTACCACCCGCTTGAAACTTTTCGTCGTTTCTCGTCACTGGAAGTTTGCTGTAGCATTGAAAACACGTGGTGCCCTTGTTAGTCATCTACAGCCGTTGACTATTGCGTCGTAAGCCACATGCTTGGTCTGTGATTCACCTAGGCTTTGTTATGTCTTCCAACACATCTCTAACAGTAGGTTTTACAAAATTATTATATACATTTGGGTACTCCAATTTTGTCCCATTACACATACTTGACAACTCCCAAGATGGCTTTTTAGAGCCATCTGAGATTGACTTATGTGTGTGGGCAGAAGTATGAGACCCAGTCACTTTTCCAAGGCTTCATAAAAAAGTCTCAACTATGACCAATGGACCGTACAGAGCTCAGAATCCCAATGTGCCTTGCATGATTGATGGAAACTTTTACAAAAAGTACCCAAGAGACTTGTTACAGGAAACTGTTGAAAATAATCATGCTTACCCAAAGTATCACAGAATTGTTGCACTAGGAGGAATACATAAATTTTATAATTGTGATGCCATTTCCTAAAGTCGCTTTCTACTTCTAAATTACGATGCTCGCATCATTGTTGAAATTTGTTTTTAAGTGTGCTTGGTGAAATACCCGTTCAAATAAAGGATATGACTCAGCATTTTTATAATTCGTAAGAAATATCAGAGATGATCATTAACTGCAATATGATGAAACTATAACATAACACTAATATGCAATACATTGGCTCTCATGAGAGCATTTAGCACTAGCATGATATAACTCGTGGGCAGCCGCAAATCTGGCATGGTGGGGCGGAGAGCGTGAGAGAGGCAGGCGCATGTGTTTCATTGCCCGAGATAATCTCAGAAACGGCTGATCTGATTTTTAAAATTCTTTCACCACCATGTTCCTTGAAGTTTGAGGATGGTTTTAGGAATAATTTTAGCTGATAGTTTTAACAATTTTCAAAAATCAGAGTTCAGACGGTTCCACGTCATGAAGTTTCTTTTTTAATTTGCATGTAGTGAAATTTTCGGCATGCGACAAACTTTATTTTTGTGAGAGATAGCTACATGGTTTCAGCAAGTGAAATTTAGAGAAAATTCCAAATTTTATTTTGGTTTTTGTTTCAACAAAATCTGTTTTTTCGTTTTCGAGATATTGGTGGTTTTGTAAGAAATTTAGTGGGTTGGCATGTGCAGCCAAGCGGACGAGTGTTGCTAGTATAGCATGAACTATTTCTTGTAACGATTTTTCTTAATAATAAATATCACCTTAATGTAATCATATTTTAATATTTATTATATTCTATTTAAAATTTCAATTTTCATGTAGTACCTTAATGTAATTTTAATTCCTGGATAAGAATCGCTTTGCCTGATGTTAAAGAAGTAAAAATACAGAATTGTATTGGCTGCTGTAAAACACTCAAGATCCGTTTTTACCTACAGAAATTTAGAAAGTCTACCTACGTTTGAATGTCACTTATTTTGTGCTAATAAAATAAAACAATTCTTACTTTTATGCAGCTGATGATACAGTGCTTTCACTCAGTACTTTAGGCTATAATAAGCGCGGTAAAATGTTCGGACGTCTTCGTTAGAATTCGTACCACAATCAGCTCCCCACCATGCCAGATTTGCGGCTGCCCACAAGTTATATCTTTGCGTAAATGCTTGTGCATTTGGCGCCTTCATTTGAATGAAATGTATGATCAGTTACATACAGTAGTTTGTTTAGCTGTGCATGAAGATGGATATTGTATTGTGTACTTTCGTACAGGGAATGAGGAGAATGCAGTCCAAGCGTCTGCAACAAAGTGCACAACACAACATTGACTGCATGGTTTTATTTGCATAAGTGTGATTCCAGTGCTTACCAATACCTGTATGCTGGCTACAGGTACTTTCTTCCAGGACTTTACCAGTTTACTGACAATAAATAGGTTTCACGAAAAAGAGATGGTGGCAGTTATAGGGAGGATGTATGCTGTTGGACCAAATGATCTTACCAGATTTTATGTATTATGTTACTGGTTCATATTAAAGGAGCAACATCATTTACAGATCTACACAGCTAAAACAATGTAAATTATCAGTCATACACTTGCACATTTGTTATTTGAAGATGACACAGAGTCGCACAAATGTTTGGAGGAAATGCAGAGCACTCACATGCTGTGTCAACTTTGAGAGTTGTTTGCTTTAATTTGCTGCTCCTGCAAATCAACATCACCATCTTAGTTGTGGATGATTTTCAGAATCCCAGTGTTGGAAGATATGCAGGAACTTGAAGGAAATGCCATTCTAAGGATATGGATGACATTCTAAAAGTAATCATTTGGGCTGCAGGAGGATCTGTCTGCCAATACTAAATAATTCTATACTTATTAAGCCTGTACACAGTGTGAATGAAGCAGCCAATTGTATGCTAATATATATAGTAAATTAAATGAAAACAGAAATTAGTTGTAAATAGAATTATGTGAACCATAGTAGGTGAAAAAGATGAGAAGCTGTTATTCTTACCAGCCCCAGGAGGATGTGGTAAGACGTTCGTATATGCATCCATTCTGAGTATTATTAGGGGAGAAGGTCATATCGCATTAGCAGAAGCATGGACTGGCACAGCGGTACTACTCTTGGTTGGAGGAACTACACTCCATCAGTTATTTGGTCTTCCTGTTCCTGTGTTGCCATCTTCAGTTTCCTCCATCAAGGCTAAATCAGGAAGAGCTACAGCTCTACGTAAAGCCACAGTTCTACATCAGGTACGGTTCTAATTGATGAAGCATTAGTGATGGGGATGTTACCAGATCTTGATTTTTTGCATTCAAAACACCAAAAGGACAACTACAAGAGTTGGTGGGTGGAGAGCGGAGCTGCAGTAGGCAATGTTTTCTGGAATCTTACCATCCTAGGCCGATACCCCATGACATTTGCTGCCTCCTACATGTAGCTCATGTCATATCTGATTCATATATAAACAGAATTCGTTTTCAAATGTTTGTACAACGCATAGTATCCAACACAATGAATTTTTGTATGTTCATTAAAAAAACAAAACAAAGAAAATATTATGTACTTATAAAGTGTGTTATGAATATATATGTATTTACAAAATGTGAGATAAAGAAAAAAGTATCTTGGATAATCCAGAACTTAAAAAATGAGTTCTTCGAGATCTGTGAACAGTGTGGGAGATACAGTCTTGCCACGTCGATATTAGTTCATTAAAACTCTCACTCTGTCTCACATATTTTCATATTTGATTTGCCCTATGTGTACATGATTTTTGAAGTACTTGTTATTAATATTAGTACAGAAAAACTTAATTGGATTCCTCTACGTAAGAACTTAGCTAATTACCATATTAATTTTGTTTTCGCTTTCCATACACGAATTTTTAAAAACATAGTGCATTCAATTTTCATATAGTTTTAAATTGTACATATTTATTAAGTAAAATATGAAGACACTAGTAATAAAAATCATATAGAGTAAAGGAATAATAATATCAACAACACGAACAGTATTAATAATTACAATAATAATAATAATAATAACTACCTTCATCATCATCATAACATATAGTTTTCTTATAGGTCATAACTTGTGCATTGATTATAATCTTGTTCCATTTCATCGTCATCATCATCATCGTCATCCAAATAGATCATCATACTCTTTGTTTGTCACCATTGTCTATAGAATGAACAAAAATTGTCCAATTCATTTTTGTTAATAATGACAGGCCCAATAGCTGTTTCATCTCTCCATGAGTAATATGACGTTCTAGTTCTATCTTCTTTTTTGATTACATTTTCTTCGCTGACTTTAGAAATGTTATTCTCTCTCTCTCTCTCTCTCTCTCTCTCTCTCTCTCTCTCTCTCTCTCTCTCTCTCTCTCCCCCTCCCTCCCTCCCTCCCTCCCTCCCTCCCTCCCTCCCTCCCTCTCTCCCTCTCCCCCCTCTCACTCACTCTCTCTCTCTCTCTCTCTCTCTCTCTCTCTCTCTCTCTCTCTCTCTCTCTCTCTCTCTCTCTCTCCCCCCCTCTCCCTCCCCCTCACACACACACACACACACACACACAGAGTTTCCATCTGGTCTTAGTTGATAAACTTTAACTTTAGTCTTCTAAATCATTTTAGGCATAAATATATCAGTTCTTTTCTCTCCATATGGCCCAGTCTTTGAGCTTTTACATATCTTACTATACCATGAGACTAGCTTGAAGGTTGGATGGACTCCCCATTTTCCTCAGGACAAATGAGATATTTAATATTCTTCCCATATAATTATCTATACAGTTATTTTAAGCATTATTTAGTCCCCGTATACCCCTCCCGTTACACCACTATCCTCTCTCCCTTTATTAACTGATTTAACTCTTGATTGTAGGGACTTGTGTAATTGTTTTAATATATTGGCCAAAAAACTTCTGCAGAATTCTTCTTTCAAACATACTGAACACTATCAGGTGAATGATTTAATGTGATTCATTTTTAAGGATATGCTATCCACTGTCAAATTATCTTAATATTCTATTCTTGTTTTAATAGGACTGCCAAGAAATACAAAAATGAAGTATTGTAACAGAAATGTTTTATATTAAATGTTGACTGTATATTCTGCTACGTGAACTGTTTCCTATTTGCTATTATATTATATTTAGTAACTTGTATTAAGAATTTTTGAATAGTTTAAGATGTTTCATGTGAAAGATACAAGATATGTTTTTTTTTTACCATGGCAGTTATGTATACTCATTTGTGATTATTTTTAAAGTCGTGTCACATCTAATTCACCATTTAATGAAACTTAATTTTCTAGGAAGCAAGTAATGTGGTAGACATAAAGTCATGGCCACTAACATTGGATACAGATGACATGCCAAAGAAAAAATTGACAGCAATGTACAGAGCTCCAACTGCAGAAATGTTAGCATACCTTGATTTCAGGTATATAATTACATAATTTTCTAAACTCTTATTCTTTTTTATTATTATGTTTACACATCACAAATCACTTAAATCTCGTAATTAAAGAAAATATTTGGTTTTCAGTGTATCAACAACAGGCATGCTTGCTGGTATTAAGATGTCTCATGCAGCTGTTACTTCACTCTGTCGATCTATGAAACTTGCGTGTGAACTTTATCCATCTAGACATATTGCTCTGTGTTTAGACCCATATTGTGGCCTAGGTTTTGCATTATGGTGTTTAAGCAGGTTTGTAAACTTATTTATGATTATTTACTGTTTTCTGTGATTTTTGTCCTTTTTATTATGCTGCTATGTTTGATGTTTGTTTTTGTGGTTCTGTTGAATGTAATTGTTCCTATAGAACAGTACAGTTTTAAAGATGATGTTTTTTAAAACTTGAAAGATATGTTAATTGCTTTAGACTAGCTTACCCAAATTATTGTGTATCCAATTTATATTTGTCTAATTCTACACCCAATAAACAGTGCCCAGCTAACAACAAAGTAATAAAACCCAATTAATTAAGTGTAATTTACAGAGATAGAACAGTATATTTTATACATTTGAAACTATTTTATGCTACGAGGATGGTCTGAAAATTTCTTGGCCTAACAATGAAAAAACGATTTTATAATTTCAATAATATTTTTATTTTTCAACGTGATCTCCTTTTAGATTAACCACATTTACTCTAGCGATGTTCCAATGCCACTATCTGTCCCTGAAGTGGTTTTTCTGTAAGGTCTACAATATACCCTTGTACAGCTGAAATCACCTCTTGATCCAATGAGAAATGCTGACCAGCATGAAAGAGTTCCGAGTTTTTGGAAGAGATGGAAGTGTGAGAGACCCAAATCTAGGGAATAGGGAAGATGTTCCAACAATTCATAGCGGAGATCTCTTAATTTCCCCACAGCCAAAACACTTTTATAGGCAGGTGCATTGTCTTGGTGAAAAATGATTTTGTTCTTCTGCAAACCGGGTCTTTTTTCATGATTTTTTCGTCTAGTTTTGATAGAGGATTGGAATAATATTCCCCGGTAATTGTTGCACCCTTTTCAGGGTAATTGATGTACAAAACACTTTTAGCATCCTAAAACACTGACACCAGGATGACTTTTCCTGCTGATGGAATTGACTATGCCTTCTTTAGCGCTGAACAACCAGCTTCTGTCCACTGCATGTAAAATATATGTCTGACGCGTGTTTCAAAATTCCTATTGTCTCAGCAAGTTTGTACACTTTAATTCAGCAGTCGTCCAAAACCATATAATTCACTGTTTCGATATTTTCCGGTATTGTTGCCGTTTTTGGACGTATTTCACATGAATCGTGTTCCAGGCTGATACGACCATGTTTAGACTTGGCAATCCATTTTTTAACTATTGAAAATGAAGGAGAAGAGTCCTCATAAACGGACATTGAATATATTTCTCGTGGTGTTAAACCTTATTTCACAAAGAACTTTATGACCGCACAATACTCAGTTTTCTCCACTTTAAGCAATTCGGACAACACTTCTGTTTCAAACGGCTGTATAATACAAATTATTTTGTAGAATGACCAGAAATTGCACACGCATGCTAACAAGAGATAGTGTACTAACATAAGAAAAAAGAGTCGTGGCTGAGAACTTTTCAGACTGTCCTCTTACTAACAATAGGAGGCATTTGAAGTTTGTACATATTTAATACTATTTTTTATTTCTACGGTTTAAAAATATTCAATATGAATTATTTTGAATTCTGTACAGTTTTTTTTTTGTGGAGCACTGCAAAACTACAGTTGGCAATACTGTACTGTTCAGACTCAAAATTGAATTCCAATCAGGAAACAGCTGATAATCAACTAATTTATAAGACAGTAGCTTAATTATTTATCATACCTACATAACTCGCCTGTAAGCTGGGATTTGTAGTATGTGTGTTATTTTTTTTAACATAATTTCTAGATGCCATTGCACTTTTTAAATCATGAATTTGCAGATATTGTTTGTGTGTACAGTTTTAGTAATAGAAATTTCCTGGGTTGCGAAATGTGAATACCAACAAAGATTTCCAAAAAGAAGAGTACCTGATCACATTACCTAAACATCTTACCTGGTCTTTCAGAATTTCCAAACTAGTCCTTTCTAGTGGTTGCTTGTTCTGTTGAACAACCTGTAGAACATTGTGCAGCTAAATAAGAAAAATTTATTTCCCATGTTGTTTTATTTATTATTTTATATTGTTTTTGTGGTTATTATAACTTTGTGCTGTAAATATATTTTTTGTCTCTTTTTAGCGTTTATTCAGGACATCATTCCATTCTTATACCGCCATCAGAAGTTGAAGTCAATCCTGCATTATGGCTCACAGCAGTTAGTCAGTACAGAGTGCGTGATACTTTTTGTTCATATGGTGAGTATTTATTTGCAATAAAAATGGAATTTTGTATATTACTAGTAATCATAGTACATGTTGTAGGTGGACTCTACAAAAAGCCTTTGTTATTATTAATTGAGGATAAATTTTATTATCTGAGATAATACTATTGTGTGTGTGTGTTATAACATAAACTCTTGAGAATAGGTTAAAAAAATGTAGGGTTAGGCAGTGATGAAAATGGTATCGTTGTTAGCAAATATTTTTGGTCGCTGGAATGATGAAAAATTTCAGTAATAAGAATTTGGCTTTCAGTAATAAGAAATCTGGATTGCAGATTTTTCATCAAGATGTTGATTTTTTTATTCCTAAGCCACTATTCTTAACTGCCTCCTGAGAGTGACAGTATGTGGTGGTACAGTTGTGTTGTTAAAGCATCGTGACTATGTGCAATGTCAAGAGTCGCATGAATTCAAAAAAGCAGGATAACCACATGGTGACTTGGCAACCAAGACTTGTACACTTCTAAAAGAGTAGGCAGAAGAGGGTAGTGATTTCATTTATGTACTAAGTACATAAATCATTTTTTAATTTACATGATATTTGTTTTCAGTTGAGAATGTCATTTTGGTCATATTGGACATGTAGTTTGTGTTTGAGAAGCAAACATTGGTGATGTATTTTGTCATGCTCAGCTACTTTTTGTGTTTTCGAAATGGCAGCGCAAAAAATTTATACTAAATTCTGTGTTAAAAATACAATCAAGTGGAGTGATTTCAAATTTAGGAAAAGCTATTTTGAGAGGGTGCTGTCCAAACCAAGGGTTTATGATTGGTACAAACACTTCCAAGAGGGCTGTGATGTTGAAGATGACAAGAAAACTGAACATGATCAATCAATGTTTAAAACATGAAAAAAATAAGGGTATGCTTATTTAGTCACTATAAGGGAGACTTTTCAGGAAGTTGGTATCTCGTACAGGTTGTGTGAAGTGATTTTATTAATGTTTAAGCATGAAAAAGTGGAAGCCAGATTTGTTCCAAAATTACTACATTTTCAGCAAAAGTAGCATTCCTAAACATTTCTGAGCAAATGTTGACTGAAGTCACTGTTGACTCAGAATTACTCAGATGTGAAACAAGTGATGAAAAATGTGTATATGACTGTAACTTCAAAATAAAGGCTCAGTCATCCCAATGGAAGCTTACTAAAGAATCAAGACAATAAAAAAACGCTAAATTTGATTGAATGTCAAGGTACTCTGTTCTGTTTTCTTTGATTACAGTCACAGTCTAATATGAATTGTTACCATCAGGCTGTACTGCCAGTAAGGAGTGTTACCATGGAGTTTTGTCACTTGCTGGAGGCAGTCCGAAAAAGTTATCAGAACTGTGGGCAAATAATTCTTAGATTGTGCACAATTATAATGCATTAGCATTATACTATTTTCTAGTATTCCAATCTGTATTGTGTCGTAATTATCATTCAACCATGTAACCTTGTACATAGTACTATGAAGTTGTTTTACAGTGTCTGTTTAATGTTAAATTAATTTCTCAATCTGTTCTCTACCTTGTACAACACTGAAAGTTGTTTGTCACTTAACCAGTACACAGTGTCTACACAATATAAATAGACCTGTAGTGATCAGCGTCATAATATATAAGGGAAGTTTTAATAATCTTTTTTTAATTGGCATGAACCTTAAAACTAATATTTTAATTTAGTACCTATATTTTGAACATAATGTACGTCATTTAACTTTATTGATCAATTTCTGCACTTTTTTAGTTATAAATTTTAAGACGGTTTAATTCAGAAAAAAATATATGCTTAAATGATAAAAAGTGTTTTTCTTATTTTACAGGTGTCATGGAATTGTGCACCAAGGGGCTTGGTTCATCAGTTCAGCAGCTAAAATCTCGGGGTGTTTCATTAGCATGTGTTAGGACTTGTGTTGTGGTTGCTGAAGAAAGGCCTAGGATAAATCTCTCAACTAGTTTCTCCAAGTTATTTTCAGCTTTAGGCCTTAGCCCACGAGCAGTTTCCACTAGTTTTGGATGCCGAGTGAATGTTGCTATTTGTCTTCAGGTAAGAGAGTGTGACAAACTGTTGATCTGTTTTACTATTTTTGTAATTGCTATTGTCATTATCATAAGTATAAATATCGAAACTATTATAGTGCATCAGTATGTAAAGTGTTGTGATCCCAGTGGCGGCGCTAACGAAACGGGGGCCCCCCGCGAAACTAATTAGGGGGCCCTATAAAAATGGTTAAATTTTGTATACGTAATAGGGGAAAACACTCAAATGAGTTTCTATTTACGTGTGTTTCACAACAATGGTTTGTGAATACTTTCTCGTCTATCACAAAGCGTTTGCAATTTGCAAAGGACGTTTTACACGTGTACAAACTCTTAAAATTCATTGTTGCTAAGTAGACAAAATTCTATACAAACTATAAAAAAACCAAAATAAAAAGAATGATTTATTTTTACGTCAAAGATCTAAATTCAGACTATGAAACAGTACCGCACACAGATTGTAAAAAATTTATTATTTAAAAACGAATATCAAAGTACCGTATTTTCTCGCATAATTAACGCACTTTTTTGACGAAAAATACCGGCGAAAATTTCGGGTGCGTAAATTATTCGAGGATTTCAGATATACCCAAATTTCATTTGAAATTTATTGACTTTTAAAAGATACATTAAATATACTGTACTGTATTATACACAAAATCAGTTCAACTCATTGAAGTTATCGTCATTTGGCGTAAAATTACGGTTGAGTTTTCTTCTGAACAATCAAATAGAGTACATTAGGCAAGTTGGAGTTAATGATGTTAATAATAAGATAGAGCAAACTAATAAATAATCAATTTTTTTTATACCGAGGAGGGGTATATACGATTCATAATATGTCGTCATATTTGAGCATTTTATGAAAGGGACAGGCTGTGTGCCGTAAGCTAGACAGAGAGCGTATAATATGCAACTATCTCACTCTTTGTCACAGTGAAGCACGCGGTCAGTCGGATCAGACGTGAATTTTACTCAATTCATTTTTGCAGTTCAACCTGCGATAACTTCAAAACCAATACATATACAGCAATTCTGAAAACTGCATTGTGTTCAGTAATAAAAGCTCTATAAGTAGCCAAAATCTCAATTAATATAATTAACAATTACAGAAGATACACAGAAGAACGTGTTTTTTTAGACGTTTCTATTGGTTTAGCATTTGTATTTGTACACTGTACTCTTTAAAAAGACACGCAAACACAGACTGCGGGTAGCAAGTGGCAGGCAGACGGCAACCGAGGTTGAGAATAAAGGAATGGGTTTCCGGGAAAGAGCCATTGACTGAGTCAAGGCCACAGCCCCGCTCGGAATAGACTAGGCGCGTAAACAACATTCCAGCTGCAACTTTCACTTTTCCATCCCTAACCATTTCGCTAACCAAAATTGAAAAATTACGTAGTTTGGAGATACGTCCGGATATCACAGGTCCGGATGTGACAGGTTGTACTGTATACCCAAATTTCATTTGAAATTTATTGACATTTAAAAGATACATTAAATATATTATACACAAAATCAGTTCAACTCATTGAAGTTAATCGTCATTTGGCATAAAATTACGGTTGAGTTTTCTTCTGAACAATCAAATAGAGTACATTAGGCAAGTTGGACATGTGCGAGATATTATTTAATATTGGAATTATATTGCCAAATACAGTTAGACAACACGTTGATTAGAAAAGACTTTATTCACTAGAACTAACCTTCATAGAATACATACATCCGTTATAACAATAATAATACGCGCATGCGTATTGTACATACATTGTTTAACCATATTTAAATTGTACATATGATATATTTGACAGGACACACAGTTTCAAGTACGGACACCGGAAAATATTCTTCCCGTCACGAGCTGATAGTACGACCTGAAGCAAAATAAATATGAATTAACGAAAGTACTAACGACGTAAGTAATAATGACATACCTGCTAAAAAGGAAGAAAAATAATCTTACCTTTTATAGGCTACCGAGTTGGTCGTCGCCACTGGAACTGCAGGAAGAATTGGTGCTGCTATCACTTCTCACATCTCTCCATAAGAAGTCATCTTCAGTCCCGTCTAACGCATTCGAGATTCCCGTCTTTTTGAAGCTCTTTTCAATCACCTTGAAGAAATCATGTCCCAAGCGCGCAATATCCACTCACAAAGGAGTTCCACAGATGGTTTCCGAATTTTGCCTGTTGGAGTAAGTTCGTGCACATTTTCTGCCATCCAGCACTGATAGAGTTTTCGCACATTGTCCTTGAATGGTTTATTTATTGAAACGTCCAAGGGTTGAAGTACTGATGTCACTCCACCAGGAATCACAGCCAAATCGGTTTTCATGGTTTCCAATAATTTTTTAGTGTTTTCCGTCAGATGGCCACGAAAACTGTCCAACACGAGAAGAGCCGGGCACCGAAGCTCTATTTCCCCAAACCGTTCGTATCCAGTCTTCTACGAGTGACGTGTCCATCCACCCTTTTTCTTGGACACGAACGTGGATCCCACGTGGAAATTTTACTCTCGGCATTGTTTTTCGCTTCAGGACAACGTACGGTGCAAGCTTTCTGCCATCAGCTGTTACAGCAAGCATTACTGTACACCGTTGTTTTTCACTTCCAGTAGTGCGCACAATAACACTCGATGTTCCTTTCGTATCGATTGTTCGACTTTGTGGCATATCGAAACTGATGGGCGTCTGATCTGCGTTTCCTATCTGGGAAAGCAAATATTTCTTCGCTTTCCGTTTCCTAATCATGAAGCGATGAAAATCAATGACTTTTTGGTCGAAATCATTCGGCATTCTTTGACATAAGGATGTTCTTCTTCGAAGAGAGAGTCCATTTCTCTTCATAAATTTAATCACCCAGCCTCGGCTAACCTTAAAATTCGAGACACTGATCCCATGTGCTGTGTGATCCCATGCGAGACACTATTTCTCGTCCTTTAAAATACAGCATTTCGTAAGAAACGGCATATCCATCATTGCGTAACGAAATCACATATTTCAGAAGATGCTCCTCTACTTGCGGAAACTTGCCACTTTTTGGACCGCGAAATGCTTTACGAGACTTGTTGGTCTCTTGAAGGGCAATTTTCTGTTTTCGCCAGTACCGCACGTTACACTCGGACACAGAATATTTGTGGCCTGCTGCCCTATTCCCGTGTGTTTCGGCGTAAGCGATCACCGCAAGTTTATATGACGCAGTATTACTCGAATACTTGCTCATTGTGGATTAATGAACGACTTTGAGATCACAAAACATCCGTGTACCCGAAACACTCGTAAAATGAGTTTCTACCAGACTGGAATAAATCGTCACTAATCACGTCTTCGCTGATTCACTCACCGGACTGAATACCGCAGTGAGTAATAACAGGAAGTTGCACGAGGGTTTGAAATGCTAGGTTGCGCAATAGGAAAGCTACTACTTGACATCTTTATTTCGAAACGCATCCGGAACTGCGTGATGAAATCATCGAGAAAGTGGGTGCGTCAAATACGCGAATATTTCTTTTTTCCCACTTTGAACCCCCCAGAAATGGGATGCGTAAATTATGCGGGGGCGTTAATTATGCGAGAAAATACGGTAACATTCTAGCTTTTTTCAAACATTTAAATTAGTTTGTAACTGAATTTGTAAAATTCTTGAATATACTCTATACAAGTTCTCCTTAAGTCTAATCCAATTCAATAACACTCAAACTCAAGTAATGTACAATATTTACAGATACAAATATATACAGATACTTTGGATCAACCAAAGTTCACTGTTTTCTTAAGCCTAGTCTTATTTTTTTAATAGCTAAGAACTTTTCAACCACTTCGTTGATATTAGTTTTCTGTGTCTCTTCATGCTCAATGCTTAACAGTGCCAAGTCACTCAACCGAGTTTGGGCCATGGTACTTCTTAAGTATGACTTAATTAATTTAAGTTTTGAAAAGCTTCTTTCCGCTGTAGCTGTTGTGACAGGTATGGTTAAATAAAGCTGCAAAGCTGTAGTTAAGTCTGGGAGGCAACTCATAAGGCAGCTGTTTTCTTCAACCAGTAAATTCATCATTTCTCGAATGCTTTTCTTGTGTACAATTTCTTTGGCCATCAGAGCTTTGAAGGATATTACTTGGTCAGGCAGTGATGTGGAAAGGTCACCAGGATACACATTTACCAGAGCCTTACTTTTCTCCACTATTGTCTCTTGTGAGAAGTTAACTAAATTCTGAGGCGTCAGGAATGAAAACCTATCATCAATGCAACACAATCATTCGAATCTCATTTGTAGCTGAGCTATTACAATATCTAGTGTTGCATTGAAAACTTTTACTTCAAATGATTTCACTGAGTCGTCAGTTCTATGGTCAACTGATAATTCAACAAAGAAGCGTTTTACAACTCGCTTATGCTTATTTTTCATGTTACAAGTTATGTCCCATGACTGGGCCAACTGTTTAGCACCAGCAAGAAAGCCGGCAAAATCCTTTCTTAAAACTTTTAACTCATCACAAGCGCGGCTTAGAAACTGCCACGCTCTGCCTAGGTCAACAGTTGGCCTCTGTAGTGCTTTTGAAGTTATATTTACAATCTCTAAAATCTTAGTTTCAAGGCAGAGCACAAGAATAAATTCAAAGTTTTCCAGGTGGTTTCTAATTGCTAATGCTTCTTCTGCCTCGGGTTTTTTTGAGCTGTACAGAATAATTTCTGTCAAACACTTAATCACATTTTTGAAATCATTTCTTAAAGCTAACAGACAGTCGTGTCTAGAAGACCACCTTGTTGGACATAGCTTTTTTAAAGTTAGATTTTTGGCAGAGCTGTCTTCTTTAACGGCAGTGCCATCTATGTAAGCTTTCACTGAAAAACATAAGTTTTCTGAACTATGTCATAAAATTGTTTTATTTCAGAAATATTTGATACTGAATCATTGATCACCAAGTTCAGGTTATATGCAGCACAGTGTACGTAATCCGTGTTTGGGACTATATCCATAATTCTTTTCTGTAACCCAGAGTATTTCCCGCTCATTGTTGCTGCACCGTCATAACCTTGACCTCTACACTTACTAATGTCAATTTCATTTGTTTTCAAAAAGTCTAAAATCTTACTTTGAAACCCCTCACTGTTGGGATCCTTTATTTCTTGAAATCCCAAAAAGGACTCACTAATCACAGTTTTATAATTGCCAAGAGATTCTTCTACTATGTTAATTTATCTGATTACAACACTCATTTGGTCAATCTTAGAAATGTCTTGTGTGCTATCAACAATTATAGAAAAAAAAGGAGACGAGTGAATCTGTTTTAGTAAGACAGTCAGTACTGATTTTCCTAGCAAGTTAATGATTTCATTTTGAATGTCATGGTGGAGGTATTTTGATCTGGTTTTTTCATTTTCTAAGTGTGCACTAAGGAGAGAATCGTAGCGAGAAACTAAAGATAGTATGTTAAAAAATTTCCACTTTCAGGATTTATTTCATGTAATGATTCTCTATGGCCACGAAACGGCAATGAACACAGTGCCATGGTTCGAATGACATCCACAATCAGTATGAAAATATCTTTCCATTTTTTCCGCTCATCGGAAATTTGATCAGCTACCGTTTTACTCTTTTTCCAAGTGGCATACGTGAGACAAGATTGTAAATGAGCATTGTGTAACGTGTCCAATTTTGGGTTATTCTATTTTTTACGGTATGTGGGATTTACATTTTATTTATTTCATGTTTGTGCGGGAGTTTTATAAAACATTGTGAAATTGTATATTACGACAAAGATTCATTTCATTTACAACGGAACACGTGGTAAGGAACAGTGTAGCAGAGACGCAATTTCTATTGTGTAACGCGGCAAGCGAAGAATTTACCACCTTTGAATTTCTCAGAAATCTGTACCTGTGTGGCAATGCACGCACGCCACTACTCAAGCACGCGCTCGAGTGACACGTCCAGCCACAAACCAAGATGGCTAGAGAGCAAATTTATTCATCATCTCTTCATCGGTCATCCGGAAATGCTGCTAAAGACCGCCCATTTTAATGACGTCAGTAGAGCCGATGCAAATATCGTCACCACGCATTACTAGAACACTAGGAAAAACCACACTATGTTCCACGCACAGAACTCCTAAGTCACAGCAAATTAAGCATGAACGACGACGCAAAGCAGGTGGCCGTGAATACGCTGTTCCTCCCGCTCAGAGAACCACATTCCCAGTTTGTCACTGACTGTGTCGGCGCCGACACGAGAGCTAAATATGCTCATCTAAATTTCATCAGTATTTGATATGAAAGTGAAATAATCATTCTCTAAAACCAGTGACAGGATGGAAGAAGCGTTGCAGAACATTAACATCTAAATTCGTGATTCAGTTTTGTTCTTTTTCGAGACATTTTCGACCTACCGCGGTGTGGCCACGAGGTCACGGAAGAACGCGTTGCCGGCAGTGACCTTATATCATGCATTCAATCGGGTAATTGGGGTAATGGGGTCTTATAATGGAATGTGAGTAGTGAGTGAGCAATGCTGGGCTGTTCTGTGTTTGTGGGTAAATTAAGTTGTGTAATTATCAATGATAAGGTAAGCCATAGTGAGTAAGTTCAATTACAAGTATGGTGCCAGAGTTACACCACATTTGAAATATGTAAAAAATTATTTTTTTGGAGAAAAAGTATAAATGCAATAGTTGATCATTAAAATAATTATTTCTCTTCCTAACGATGTGTAGAGTTAGTTATTTCGAGAACCCATGAAAAATATGTTTGTATCTAGCGTTCGTACGAAAGAATCCTGGCCTAAAACAAAACAAACTTTCAAGGTAGGTGGAAGTTATTATATTAATTAACCTATGTAATATATTTTTAAAGAGGAATAAACGTCTCAGTTGCTACTTTCATGAACTTTAATTTTTTTACTGAGACCTTTCCAATCTCTAATATCGCCTTCACGCCAGCTTTGGGCATCAGAACTTTGGCTGAAAAGCCAACATGGTAAACAATAGACTCCATCTAGATTACGAGAGTAAAAAAGCCAAAACCTGTGAACAATTTGGCCTGCTGCAGTTTTGAAAGAATAATATGCTGTACTGAAAGACCGCTTAGAAACGGAATCCTTCGGGAAAGGACCCTTTGGTTGACAAGGTTCACTAACGTTATTAACTTTTTCACCTCGTCTGTCATTGTAGCTTGATTTTTATAGAATGCAATATCTGTTTTTCTTGTTCATGTTGCAGTAGCTCATTTGTTTCCGTAGTTGCATCACTTGTATCCGACGGACTAATGTTTAAATCAGGTTTATTGTCACTGTCACAATCAACCTGAAGTCCGATTTTTGTTTCTTTTTCATTACTTGCACTTGGCCCGGGTTTGGGTTGTTCAACTTCATATTTTGATGATTTTTTTAAAAACTGATCGAGTTTTGAAAGTTTACTTTTAGATTCTTCTCGTTGTTTTTGCAGTTTCCTTTTCTTAGCACCACTTAAATATTCATGCTTACTTTCCATTTTATAAACTCTGTCTCTAACACTCTAACTCTACACAAAATACAAAAACTAAAATCAAATGTTAAGTCATTAAACTTAAACGGCACTAAATTACGAAATGAATGCAATACAGTACTATCGCGCAGGAGATGCGACGCACTACTGAGTACTGAACTACATTGTGTTGTGTTTGTTTACGTCTCCCCAGTGCCGAGTGACTCATCGCACGGACGTACGGGCACCACAAGAGATAAGATAAGCTTCGCTTACAAACTACAAACAGTAATGTATTTCGGAAAACGTAGTTTTTTTGCATGTCTATACACTTAAATAAAACGTATATTTCGTATTTTAAATACAAATTTGCCAGTAGTCGGATCCCATTAAAACTTTTTTCCTATTATAGCTCGTTTCATATTTTTTCTAGGGGCCAGGGGGTCGGGGCCCCCCAGAGGGTCGGCCCCCCGTGCCGCGGGGTCTGCGGGGGCCTTATCGCCGCCACTGTGTGATCCTTTAAAAAAAATCTACTTGAAAATATAAGAATACTTAACCTACAAACTTGTCAGACTGCTCATAATTTATTGTTACTAAAATTAACACGAAGTGATAAGTTGTGTTAACAGTGTGAACATCTTTTAAAGCAAAACTTTGATTCAGAATTGCAATAAGGTATTGGAATTTTACTTGAACACAATACTGAGAGGTTAGATTCAACTAAGGAAAAAATAGAATAGATAAACGACAATACTTATGACGTTCAGCCAGGATTTCTGATCAGGAGAATAGTGTACACATTGAAATGTTGGTTTATCTCAACAGACAAATTCACGTGACACATCAAATAGTTCTAAACTTCCTTAATGTATAACGTGAAGTCAAGATAACATCAGTTAACTGTATTTTCAATATCTGTGTATCAATATATATCAATACCTGATCCAGTTGATTAAAATCTATTCAAAGACAGCTTTTATTTAGAGAACAAATAATGAATTTACAAGAATTTAATAATGCAGAACTATATCAAAGAGCGTGAATGTTTAGCACTATTCTTAAAAGAATGGAAGATACCAAAAAAATTTAAATATTTTTCACATACAAATTATATGTGTACCGGTACACAGTTAAATAAATTCAGACAATCAGATGGTAAGTTTTAATAATAATAATTTACTAGATAAAAGGAATTACATGAAAATTGTTTTATTTAATATTTGTTTTTTGTAACTGTCTATCGTTACTGTAATGCCAAATTTTATTCTATAAAGTATTTTATAAACAACTTTGTTTCCCACTTTTTTTAAAAACAATTATAAATACTTCAAAAGTCAAAAAATATTGTGGAGATTGTTAACCATTATTATAGTATTAGTTTTTCTAAAAAATTTGAAATCTCTTAAAAGAAAAGAATATTCAAAAATTGTTTACAGATTTACAAGAACGTATCAAAAATTATAACACAAATAGTTCAAATTCTTACACCTGTCCTAACCAAATGTTGCCAAAATTTTCCTATTTTGCTTCCTTAAAGCCAGTAGAATCCATTCATGCTGGGGATCGTGGAAGTCATGTATGTGTGTATGTGCTCAACATGAGAATGTTAAACTTAAGCTCTCTCGAAAAAAATGTATGTATATAAGCTTTATTTCACGGTGCATTTGTAACATTGATGATGAAAACTGCATGCTCATCGGTATAACAAGTGTCCAGATTTAGCAGAAATATCATACAGCAAATATAGTATTAGAAAGAAAGAAAGCAGAAGGCAAAAATTGAATAGAAGAGGGAAGTCGAGCATCCCTTAAAAGAATTAGGGTGCCTTCACACATGGTGGCGCCACCACTGGTGGCGTAATCTTTTTGTTCCTGCCACCAAGAAAGCGATCAAGAGAGTTTCAGTCTTGAAATGGAGTTGGAAGAAATAGCAGCCTCAATTTTTTGTGTACACTTACATAAAGTCGCGAAAACAGCGCAAGAGAATAAGACATTTTTGGATTCACCCACTCTTACAGGACCGATCTTCCAAAGGGATATTTTGCCTTTTGTTCAATGATCTTCAAAAACACGAGGCAAATTTTTTTAACTATACAAGAATATCTATAGCATCTTTTGACGAACTGGTTTTATATTTAAAGGATGGTCTGACTGGTATGGACACTAACATGTCGTCATATCATATTCGTTTTATGTCAGATCCCACAGCGCTGGTCTCGATTGTATTTCACATATAAATTTTTCAGTATCAAACATGTAAGACCTTCTCAGAATCGGAACAACGTTCTCGCCTTGTAAAATATTTGAGACTGGTTACAAAAATACAAAATACAATCAAAATAACAATAGAATAATAATAAAATAATAATAATAAAACAAAATACAAACAACAGGTGAGAGTGACAAAAAATGCTCCTCAAGGAACTGTGAACGGCAATTAACTGTTGACTAGGGATGAGCATCGATAGCCGATGGTCGAAAAACATCAATGCTTAACATTCGATTTTTGATGTTTTTACAATCGATGGTTTCGTTTCTATATTTTTCCTTTGAACATTTTTAACAAATTTGTAATAAAAACTTAGATTTTGTTTATTTTACATCGACAAATTTTTATTTTAGATATTAATGATAGATCCTAGGTAGTTGGCTAGTTGGTAAATAGTAAGTACCATGTACATGGAGCTACGTGGTAAAACTAAAAATAGAAAAAACCGTTTTATAGGAGACCGTTACATATGTTTCAACAGTTTCAAAGTTAGCTTACAAACTTACGGAATAACAGTTTACCCTTTACGTTAGTAGTATTTGGTTTTCATTCAGATTTAGTTTTGTCTTTTACAGTTATTTTTCATTCTAGTTTCTCTTTTAATTGTGGTAGTGTTACAATATAATTCAGATAGTTTATATTTGCATGTTTAATATTTTCGTCATCGTTCATAATTATCCACCCGTTAATTATGCCACCCAAAAGTTAATTGTGGAAACATTTTGTCAAAAATAGTGACAATAATTGGTGCAGTTTCCAATATCGGCTTGAAAACATCGATGTAGTCTGCTTGATATTAATATCGCTGTTAAACATCGATGGTTTTTTGCGATGCTCATCCTCTGTTGACTTGGTGGCAACATCTGGTCGCGCCTCGTGTGAAGGAGCTGGTATAAGATAGAAGGGAACGACCTGGTGGTGCCACCAACTTGGTGGCTTGAAAAATCGCAGCATGTCGACTCGCAGTCGGCTGGTGGCGCTGCCAAAACTGGTGGCGCGGCCTTGTGTGAAAGAGCTCATTTGAACTTACGTGTTCACGTGGTGGCACGGCCATGGTGGCCTCGTGTGAAGGCACCCTTACAGATAAATCTGATGACTTTAAAATTAATTTATATGATGACATCTGGAACTTGAGGCAAAATCGTTATATTGCAGATGGTTAAAAAACTCATTAGATCATTGCAACAATGATTTAGGTGCGGATAATTGCATTATTTTAATGGATTTTCTTATATCTATTATTTATTACCCTCACTTCTGTTCAAGCATTTTTAATATTATAATACGCAAGCAACAGTATGTCCTTGAACCATCTATCATTAAGAAAGTGAGTGACAAATTGCTGAACATGAACTTCTGCATCATAAGCAACACTATAGAACCACTTTGCACATACCATACATACTTTTCTAGAAAAATTTATGTAGACACTCCACAAGGAATTAAGCTGGATCAAACATATGTGTCACTTTTGCGACAGAGTACCAAATTAATAATTAAAAAAAAGTAATAACATCTAATAAATAATGATTTATAAATAATATGAAACATTCGTAAGTTTGAAATAATATTACTCTTTGCTAAAATTAATTTTCCTAAAATGTAAAGTCATATGTAAGTAATGTAACGTACTTGTCATATACGTCTAATGTTGTATAACTGCAATGCTGTTTCAGTATATTTGACTTTAATGATGCTTTTTTAATTTGAATAATACATATTGTAACCACCTTCACTTTGTGTATGTGTCTTATCTAGTTTATTTTTGGAATTGGAAGTTTTCGTAATGTGTTTTGCGAACGTAAATGGTGTCGTTCGGAAGCGTCTGGTAGCCTGTGTGCCTTACCTGTCCCTTCTCACTCTTTCGTAATTCCGGATAGGCGCCAAATTGTTTTTCGTGAAAACAATTAAAAGTTTTTATTTGTATAGTTTGATATTGCACTATTGTAAATTCTAATCGCTCGCCGTCTGGCTTGTTACTGATTCTCATCTGAGTGGGGGAAAACGTGTTGCCAACTTGAGATAACGTTGGTTATGTTGACCCACTGCTTGTAAACAAAACATGCATAATATTCTTTACAAGTAAATAATGGACAGTTGTTATCGGTACACACTCTTTTATTAGGCTTTTGACTGGTTATTTTTTGTTAACGCTTCACAAAATTAATAATTTATACAATGATTTTAGCCTCGGCAATATTCGCTCAATCAGCGGATCGCTGGGTTGGCAGTACAATGTTTATATTAGCTGCAAGACAGTGTGGTTATTATTTTACAAAATAAATCTGCCTATAGGGTTCTTTTAGTACGAAACAGAGGTTTATCTAACAAGATAACAAAATTAGAACATATCATTTAAAGTACGTGATCATTAAAATTAAACAAGGTTTACTATAAATTAAATATTGTGGTGTTGAATTGTGACAGTGTCGTTGGTGTATACATAGGTTATCATTTGGTCATTCAGTGTTTACAAAGTTACTTTTTTATTTTATCAATCCTTGAAAATACCTTCAGTGATAGTGAGAGTTTTATCATTTAGTTATAATTTTGTGAAAGAGAATTTGTCTTTTTTATAAATCAATAAATTCAGCAATACTCAACGTTAGTAGATAAAAGATGTATTGTCAGTCATCCAAGTGGTGTAATGGGTTGATGCCGGTTCTTCCTTCTTCAGTCTTGGGCTTCGGGAATGGTTGGCGTCTTCTTCTGGTCGGATTCCATATATTTTTTGGTCATCTAGATTAATTCCGCGCTGGTCCTTTGTATAGTTTGGTTGGAATGTCCTCTCGTCAGTTATTCTGGTCCTTCTTCATCAACTTATGGGCACTTATACTGTTTTAGAGTTAAAAATTTGTGCCCTTCACGGCGTGGCTTCTCTCCAGTTTAGCGTCACTACAGTTATTTTGTTCCTAACTGAAAATTAGTCAATACACGGTTGTTGTCATTGTAACTCACAATTTTTGATTGGCTGAAATTGGCTTGAGATCATTGTTAAGATATTTGAATTTTTATTTAAAATGGTCACAGATCTTGTAAATGTAATTAATCTTCAGTACTCCCTTTTTAGTAATAAATATTATTATCACTGTTCATATTTTGGCTCAAGGATTAATTTGACATCCAATACTACAGTATTTACTTAGGTATCAACATTTTGACAGTTTTGTGGATTTTATTTAATTATACTGTTTTCTTAATTTACATTATTATCATAATATTCCTGCCTTAACATGATAGTCTAATTGTATTTCATAGTTTATGTGGCTTAGTCTTACTAATGTCAGTGTTTAATTCTAAAATTTGAAGTCTTTTGTAGCTTGACTGTTGGGAATCTGCCTAGGCTTAGATAGCAATTGACTATTTTTTCTTTAATTACTGAGATTACATTTTATTCTCCCCTTGTATGGGTCCTGATTGTTTTAATACATGATTCTGTTTATTTTCTCAATGTTTATGTCTGTTCTAGTAATTGTGTGTGATTTTATTGGTTTCATATGTTAATTTGTATACTGTCATAACTGCCTTTTGGTGTCATTGTATCTGACTGTATTTATTTTGTTTCTTGTTTTTTGCATCATATAACATAGCATCTTATGGTTTTAACAATTCCCATAGATATAATTTTTTATTCATTAAAACATAATTCTTTTGAAACATAAATCTTACTCATTAAAACATAATTATTTACTTTTTATTATCCACTCATACTCTTCAGTGGGTAATAATTATTTTATAGTATCATTAAAAGAAAGCAAACATATAAACCTTATTATTATATATAAAAAACTTTCAAAAATGAACTTACTTTTGGTATCACTTTCACAAACGTTTCAAGGTGTTGTGTCTCTTTCTCAGTGTGAGTAAATACTGAATGTCATTGTTACAGAATAACGATTATGGACTATAGGTGTGTGTGGTGGGAATTGATGGTGGGAGGGAATTGGCGCTGAGGTTCAAATTTTGTGTCTGGATCAATGTATCAAATAGTGTATATGATCTGTAATGTAATTGTTCATTTAATATGTTGTTTGGTTGTAATGCGTGATATCTGTATATTTCAAATTGTTCGGTTGTGTTTAATTTTCTACTTTTTGGTAAGTAGTGTAATATTTCCATGTTGTGTTTTATGTTTGTGTAACTATGGTTTTCATTTTGTAAATGTGTGGCAAATGTGGAATGTATGTAATTTGTGGTGAGGGCTTTTACATGTTCTGAAAATCTGGAATAAAAAGATCATCCCGTCTGGCCGATGTAGAATTGGTTACAATCATTACAATTTAATTTATAAACTCCTGTTTTACTGTATGTGTCTGTGTCTTTGTTAATATTTATATGTTTCATAATGGTGTTGTTGGTTCTGTAGGCTATTTTATAATTGTGTTTTCTAAATGTGTTAGCAATTTTGTGTGTATTGGAGTTGTAGTATGTAAGTGTTATGTACTTACTGGGTTGTGTGTTGTTAGTCTGATGTGTTTTATTTTTTGTGCTTAGGATGCGTTTGTGTATTTTGTTTACCAAATCGGGGTTGTATCCATTTTTAACTGCTATATATTTGATTGTGTTAAATTCTTCTTGGTAATCATGTGTGTTTAGGGGTATAGAAGTGAGTCTATGGAGCATGTAGTTGAATGCTGCATGTTTGTGTTGAGTTGGGTGGTTGGATGAGTTATGTATGACCGTGTCTGATGTGGTGGGTTTCCTGTATATTTTGTATGTGTGTGTGTTGTTTATTTTGGTGATTGTGAGGTCTAAGAAGTTTATGCTATTATTTAGTTCTATTTCCAGTGTGAATTTTAATTTATGGTGTATAGTGTTAATTTTAATTTATGGTGTATAGTGTTAATATATTTGTGGAAATTTTCTATTTGTCTTTTGTTGCCGTTGTATAGGAGTATAATGTCATCAACATACCTGTGCCAATATATTATTTTATCAGTATATTTGTTATTGTGCAATATGTGTTTTTGTTCTATGGTGTGTACAAATATTTCGGCTAGTATACCTGATATAGGGGAGCCCATGGGTAGTCCATCTGTTTGTGTGTAAAACATGTTATTGTGTGTGAAATAATTTTGATCTGTTATAATTTTAGTTAGATGTATGATCTCTTTTATGTGTGTTTCAGGTATGTTGTTTAATTTTAGTAATTGTTCTAATGTAATTATAGTTTCATTTATGGGAACATTGGTGTATAGGTTAGTTATGTCAAATGAAGCTAGTGTGGAGTTATGTGGTATGTGGATATGTTGAGTTTTATTCACTAGATCTAAATTATTTATGACAGTGGTGTTGTTAGTTAAATTTATGCTATTTCTGATTAATTTATCTAAGGGTCTAGCTATTTTGTGTGCAGGTGCTTGTGTGTTGTTTATAAGTGGCCTGATGGGATTATTTGGTTTATGTAATTTCGGTAGTGCATTTAGTGTAGGGGCTTTTGGTTTAATTTGTTTAAAATATTTGATGTTGTCAGGTGATACTATGTGTTTTGTATTATTTAAGGATTTGTTTATTTCTTTGTGATAATTAGGGGTGGGATCTTTATTTAATTTAGTGATGTTGTTTTCATTAAGAAATGTTTCGATTTTGTTATTTAAAGCTTGTTTTTCTATTATGACATTAATATTGCCTTTGTCTGCTTTGAGTATGGTTAGATTGTGCTCTTGTATTTTACGTTTTATGTTTTTTAATAATTGGAACTCATTACTGTGTTGTTTATGTTCATATTGCTGTGTGTGTGTTGTAATTTGCATTTGATATCGTGGCGTATGGTGTCTTGGTCTATGTTATGCGTGTGTTGTATGGCTGTTTCAGCATCAAGGACTATGTCACGTGTATGTCTTTTAATACTGTTGTTATTAGTTGGAATGATGCTTAAATTGTGTTTTAGACCTTTATCTAATAGGGTTATTTCTGCATTAGTGAAATGGGTCAATGTATTATTTTTTGAATAATTCCTTTTGAATACATCTTTGAATTGTTCATAATTCGTGAGGTCGTGTCTTGTGGCCGTCCACCAATTATCGTTGATATCTCGAAAATACTCGTCTAAGTAGCCTCGGATAATGGTCCACCTGTTCTCCCGAGTTTTGGCCAGCTGCTCGTCTACTCTTTCTAAAAACTCCATTGGGTTTCGCCGGTATTGTTTAAAGTTGATCACTTCCCGGTTGTCCATGTGTTGGTACTGCGTCATTATTGGCAGTCTGTTATTAATTATTTCTAACTCCTCCCTGATTTTAGCAATCTCCCGTTGCTGTATTTCCTCAATTTTATTTTTGTTTTGCTGGCCTTGTCACGAACCTCGCTTACGGCCGTGTTGATCTCCCGGCACTTCTCTCCAAAATCTGTCCGTACCTGTTTTATATTTTGGTCGGTTGCCGTTTTTATCAACTCTATTCGGATCTGGCTGTCTTCTTCCAGGTTGGTCACCCGTTCTCTGAAGTCTTCCTTCGTTTGTTGTATTTCACGGTTCGTATCTTCCCATTTCCCGTGTATCTCGGACATCTCCTTCTCGATCATCTTATTAATCCGCTCATTATTATTTTCAATAGTTTTGCTCAACTCTTCCTTCAACTCCTCCGTTTTTCTGGTTGTCCAGTTTCAACTCTTCCGTTAAGTTCTCCATGTTCACTGCCATTTCCTTATTATTTTCGACCATTTGCTGGCTACTCTTGTCTATTTTCTCTTCCATGGTCTTACTGTTCTTGTCTATTTTCTCTTCCATGGTCTTAATGTTCTTGTCTATTTTTTCTTCCATGGTCTTACTGTTCTTGTCCAATTTTTCATTGAATTCCTTCAATTCTTCCTTGAAATCTTCCCTTAATGATGCTATATTTTCGTTCGTTTTTTCCATGTTCTTCCGGTTATCTTCCATCAGTATTCTCATCATTTCCAGTAAACTCCCGTCCTCTGGTTGTGCGGGTTTCTCCGGTTGATTTTCTGGCTGCACGGGTTTGACTGGTTCCGTTGGAGGTAACATTTGTTCGGTGTCTTCTGCCGAAGTCACTTCTTTCTCTTCCGCTCGAACTTCCTTTTCGGCCTCCTTCGTCCGCCTTAATGATGATGCCCTCTTCATCTTGTTTACCTTCTGTCGTACCTGCCGCTAGATATTCTGTCGTAATTCTAGCCCCACGTTGGGCGCCACTCTGTAACCACCTTCACTTTGTGTATGTGTCTTATCTAGTTTATTTTTGGAATTGGAAGTTTTCATAATGTGTTTTGCGAACGTAAATGGTGTCGTTTGGAAGCGTCTGTGTAGCCTGGTTTACCTGTCCCTTCTCACTCTTTCGTAATTCCGGATAGGCGCCAAATTGTTTTTCGTGAAAACAATTAAAAGTTTTTATTTGTATAGTTTGATATTGCACTATTGTAAATTCTAATCGCTCGCCGTCTGGCTTGTTACTGATTCTCATCTGAGTGGGGGAAAACGTGTTGCCAACTTGAGATAACGTTGGTTATGTTGACCCACTGCTTGTAAACAAAACATGCATAATATTCTTTACAAGTAAATAATGGACAGTTGTTATCGGTACACACTCTTTTATTAGCCTTTTGACTGGTTATTTTTTGTTAACGCTTCATAAAATTAATAATTTATACAATGATTTTAGCCTCGGCAATATTCGCTCAATCAGCGGATCGCTGGGTTGGTAGTACAATGTTTATATTAGCTGGAAGACAGTGTGGTTATTATTTTACAAAATAAATCTGCCAATAAGGTTCTTTTAAGTACGAAACAGAGGTTTATCTAACAAGATAACAAAATTAGAACATATCATTTAAAGTACGTGATCATTAAAATTAAACAAGGTTTACTATAAATTAAATATTGTGGTGTTGAATTGTGACAGTGTCGTTGGTGTATACATAGGTTATCATTTGGTCATTCAGTGTTTACAAAGTTACTTTTTTATTTTATCAATCCTTGAAAATACCTTCAGTGATAGTGAGAGTTTTATCATTTAGTTATAATTTTGTGAAAGAGAATTTGTCTTTTTTATAAATCAATAAATTCAGCAATACTCAACGTTAGTAGATAAAAGATGTATTGTCAGTCGTCCAAGTGGTGTAATGGGTTGATGCCGGTTCTTCCTTCTTCAGTCTTGGGCTTCGGGAATGGTTGGCGTCTTCTTCTGGTCGGATTCCATATATTTTTTGGTCATCTAGATTCATTCCGCGCTGGTCCTTGGTATAGTTTGGTTGGAATGTCCTCTCGTCAGTTATTCTGGTCCTTCTTCATCGACTTGTGGGCACTTATACTGTTTTAGATTTAAAAATTTGTGCCCTTCATGGCATGGCTTCTCTCCAGTTTAGCATCACTACAGTTATTTTGTTCCTAACTGAAAATTAGTCAATACATGGTTGTTGTCATGGTAACTCACAATTTTTGATTGGCTGAAATTGGCTTGAGATCATTGTTAAGATATTTGAATTTTTATTTAAAATGGTCACAGATCTTCTAAATGTAATTAATCTTCAGTACTCCCTTTTTAGTAGTAAATATTATTATCACTGTTCATATTTTGGCTCAAGGATTAATTTGACATCCAATACTACAGTATTTACTTAGGTATCAACATTTTGACAGTTTTGTGGATTTTATTTAATTATACTGTTTTCTTAATTTACATTATTATCATAATATTCCTGCCTTAACATGATAGTCTAATTGTATTTCATAGTTTATGTGGCTTAGTCTTACTAATGTCAGTGTTTAATTCTAAAATTTGAAGTCTTTTGTAGTTTGACTGTTGGGAATCTGCCTAGGCTTAGATAGCAATTGACTATTTTTCTTTAATTACTGAGATTACATTTTATTCTCCCCTTGTATGGGTCCTGATTGTTTTAATACATGATTCTGTTTATTTGCTCAATGTTTATGTCTGTTCTAGTAATTGTGTGTGATTTTATTGGTTTCATATGTTAATTTGTATACTGTCATAACTGCCTTTTGGTGTCATTGTATCTGACTGTATTTATTTTGTTTCTTGTTTTTTGCATCATATAACATAGCATCTTATGGTTTTAACAATTCCCATAGATATAATTTTTTATTCATTAAAACATAATTCTTTTGAAACATAAATCTTACTCATTAAAACATAATTATTTACTTTTTATTATCCACTCATACTCTTCAGTGGGTAATAATTATTTTATAGTATCATTAAAAGAAAGCAAACATATAAACCTTAATTAATTATTTTGATTATTATAGAAAATCCTTATTACTAAGCTTATCTGACACTGTTTTATTAACTAATGGTACCTAATACCATTTCACTATGTCTTATTAACTCTTATCATGATTATTCATTGTTTTTATCCCTTAATATTACTGACATTTTCTATATGGTGAATTGACACTCTGATAGTCTACCTTTCTTACTTTCCTAATAATCTTAATAGTCACTTGTTACATTAATTGACATACATTTGAAACCATGATAATCGGTTATCACTAAAGCTAACTTAATTTTAACACTATTAGTTTATTTAGTTACATTTTGGGTGTCCACTCACATTGGCCTCTCAACTATCACAGTCCTTCCTGCATTTGACCATTATCAGATCTCACTCGTTTGTAACTTATAACCTAGTTTATGCACTTATAAACTTTGATTACGGTTTTATCCGTGTTTATCACTTTTTAATGGGGTTTATTCTCACTTCGGGGTATTAACACTAACACTTTGCACTCAATCTTGTTTTAGGGTTACTGGTGGGTAAAGATTAGTGTATTGCTTATTCAAAACTCTCTTTCTTACATTTATTTTAAAATGTTCATCCTCCTTACAATTTATAACCTCTCACTCTGCGTGGTTTGACTATACATGATATGTTTGTGTCGTGCTAATGTGATTTGTCCTAGTTTACTCTATTTGTTTGGGTTAGTGTACCCTTCTATATCTCAAGTCCTTAACAATTAATATTTTTAACTTGTCTGTCTTTACATTTATTATTATCATATACAATTTTCATTAGTTAGTCTTTTTCATTGGTTTAACATTAGTTTTGTATTCTTTCTGGGCTCACTTTATTTTGCCATCGTTTACATGTCACTTCCTTGGTGTTGTGGCTGATTATACTTTCACACTTCCATGCTAATTCTTTGTTCATTATTATTCTTATTATTACTACACTCTTGTGGTAGTGTGGTGGCTAGTTCTAGTTCACTTACAGTTGTCATTATTTATATTATTCTTGGTTTATGGGGCTGTATCTACTCTCTCACTTACCATCTATTGGGCTACTCAGGTTAAATCGCCATGTATTACTGTATTTAACATTTGGTTTGTTTGTTTGTTACTTCTTTATTATTAGAGGTTACTGTTCTGACTACCTGGATATGTCTGATCGTGTTATTATTTTGAGTTACCCATTCCTTAAATCTCTGATTCATCCCCTTTTTATTTTAGTGTTGATTATTAAACAATTTATCTTGTCATGTTTTCTTCATTTTTGTTAGGTGAAGGTATGTACCATTACAATATTTATAAAATATTTTGATAAATATAAAAATTTCGAATAACAAAAATTTTATGCAATGCCTAAAAATTACTTAGAAAGTATCTGTTGTCACGAAAAGGATTTTAAAACGAAAGTTATCTCTTACGATTTCTTTGTGATCACTTATGGGAAATCGCTCTGTGATGCAGTTGGTGATATTATTAAAAGATTAATCACGCAGTATTGTTTAAAAAGTAATAATCCCTCATAAAATGTACGAATACATATCCAAGGAAGTAAAAAGTATAAAGTAAATTTAGTGAAATAAACAATTATAAAACTGTTTTTGGATTCCTTCATTAAAATGTTTATAAAAGATACTAGAGGTCTAGTACTGTTATAGACTGTTGTGGGTACCGAATTCTGATGTTAAGAACCATGACAAAAGCTAAACAGTTGATTATCTGTAGTTAAAACTATACCAGTGACACTCCTATATACCAGTCAGAAAAAATTCACTGAATATAAATTAACTTCTTCAGACACCAAGGAAAAAATTGTTGAATTATTAGAAAATATAAGTTTGAAAAAAATTTTAACTTATTCTTTTAGAATAAGTACTTAACACTAGTTCAAACATAAGTTTTTTCTTTTTTGATAAAGTTTAATTCAGATTGTAACCAAGTGTACTATGTTAAAAGGAATTCACTAAAACTGATAATAAAATTAATTTATTTCAGCCATTTCGCACAATTTGATATAGTCTACAAATTAATTTTTTCAAAGCTTTTACTTTGATTTATTTTTTACACTGTACGTACTGATGCACTATTATACTTTGGATATTTACACTTATGATAATCACAGGCAAAACATTTAAATTGTATGAAAATCATAATCCTGTATTTCAAAGCAAAATATTGTGTGTATCAAAGTCTTGGAGTTTATATAAAACTGTTCTTATTATGCTCTCAAATGACATATACTATTTGTAGCCGTAGCTGTGGAATATCTTCTGTAGTAATGATGGCAGCATTAAAATATGCCTGTGCAATGGCAACAAGTATGTACTTCGATTAAATTATAGACACCACAGATTCTTATTTTCATTAGATAGGAAAAGTTTTGTTTCACTTAAAATTCTTTAAAATTTATTATAATTTAAAAGATTTTGCATACAGTAGAATTTTATGCAATAAATTCTACTCGGTCAATTTAAAAGAATTTCATAATATTTAAAAGCTCATAGACCGTAATAGAAGGACAGGCTAAAAAAAATCCTTAAGAGGGATTATTGTGCCTTCTCACCAGTTTTGGTACATTTTTATGATGGTAGAAAAAATTTACAGCACTATTAGTTTAGATACTTGTAACATTGGTCCCTCTCAACCAATGTAAATTTATAAGGTTGCATTTTAATGTGTACTGTCAGACAAAACAAATTCGAAGTATTTTGGTTGAAATTTCTGTTTTGTCACCATTCTAAAAATCTTATTTTTTGGCCAAAGTTGACTATACAATCAGCTGTGACAAAATTCCTTAACATTTGGGTAGTAATATGTAATTGTACTAAAATTGTAGGAAAATGAAATGAGTTCCCACACAGTTCATTTGGTTAAGGTGGTATGGATATATTGTTTTTAGAAAATAGCAATAAAATCTACCATTTTTGGCCCTTTCAAGTGCCTTATCTCAGGACAGAAAGCACTTAGTTGGCTAAAATTTGGATTTGACCATATTTTCCAAGGTACTTCAACATATGTCAGTATGAGAAAAATCAGTGACTCACGTGCACATGCTTTCTGTAAAAACCATCGGATTTACTTGAGCGCGCACGTGCAAGAACACACACCACCTGCCCAAATTGTGTGATTTATTTGGATATTGTCATTGATTTTAGTTGGCATTATTTCTTCAGCTTACATGTAAATTATGTGTTGAAGACATTTGAAATTGCAGAGGAAAGACTGACAAAATGATTAGAAGTACAAGAAATAATATAAAAATGTAGGGTGCTTTAAATTTTGGCGGAAATTGGGGGTGAAGTATAATTCTCCATTTATTGATAATGTCAGGATAAAAATGTATGAAGAGGAAAATTAATGGGGTTTCAAAAGTTAGAAAGGAAGATCACTATAAATGGATTCAGAGGGCAGGACAAGCACAGAATAATACACTCTACAAGGTGCTGTCAGTAAGTTTATGAGGAACTGCCTGTATTAAAGATTTGACTATAACCGAGCATTTATGAATACAATGTTTGAAACAAGATGCGGACTTCTAACATTAAACTATGTACCACAAAAGGATGAAAGTACACAGTGGTGCTCTTTGTGCAGTAGCAGAAATACAGAGAACGTGGAACATATTTTGGGCCCCTGGTCTGTTTTATTAAGAGCTCCTGAACATCAAAAGTAGCTCAATTGGGATATGCTAAGAACTAACGTGTTAGTAGATTTTTGTAAATGTTACAAATTAATGTGTTGATAATTTTGTATGGGAGGCAAAGAAATACAGGGAGAACTGAGTAATGAGTTTAATTGCTGAAAATGAGTAGGAAGTGAATGAAAGCTTAATAGAGAACTTTATTTAATATTACACACTGATAGTTGTGGAGAATAATTTGGCATCTCTCACTTATTGTTTATATTTTAGTTTATTTAGCAATACTCTTTGGGAAAACATTTGATTTTGATTAATGATGCGTTTTTTATATGTACATGAATGTACTTACCCCAGTATCATATTGTATCAGTATGTACTTGCTTATTTTCAGATTGAAAACGTTAGGATTATTATGTTTAGAATTGTCATCACTATCATTATATATATAGGAGTAGGGGTGACAGGTTATAGCCCTGCCTCACGCCTTTCCTTATCTGTGCCTCTTCTCCAAAGACATTCCTTCACCTTATTCCGTACTGTGATTTCTGTCGTACCATCCTTATATCCATGGCTTCAAAGTCTATTGTCTATAAGAACTTCTCAAATTTTGTGCTAAGAAATGATGTTGTCAAAAGCGTTCACTAAGTACACAAAAGCTATGAACAGTGTTGCTATATTATACGTTTTATTAAACATGTATCATGCTTTTAACGTGTTAGTAAATAAATTAGTTTATATTGTATACTATATATATAATATAATATATATTATACAGTAAAGCCCCGATTATCCGCGAGTGCCGCAAAAAAATTTTTGTTATTACGAACCTCAAAAAAACCAATTTTAATCCAAGCCAACAACAGGGAAAATACAATAGGCCCTACAGTATGAAGGTCGAAATTTCTGACAGGTTTATTGTGCATTGTAATCCTATAGGCCTTCTCGGAATTTTGTTTTGGCTCTTGCTCTTTTGTTTTGGTCAAGTTCTCTAACCTTCCCCCTCTACGTACATATTCTCTCGGTCTGCCAGTGGTGTCAGTTGTCAGTAAGTGTGCTTAGTGATCAGTCGTGATCAGTTTGTTAGTTCCTGAAATTAATAATGGCTGAAAAACGAAAGAAGGTTGTGTTAACGATTGCACAAAAACTTGAAATGATTTCAAAAATAGAAAACGGCGCTTCAAGGAAGCAGATGTGTTTGAATTACAGGATCGGGGAAACAACAGTGCGAGACGTTTTAAAGCAAAAAGATAAACTGTTAGCCTTTGCATCAGTGTCGGACAGTGCTTCTGGGATGAAAAAACGAAAAACAATGAAGAAATCCACCTATAATGAACTTGACTCGGCATTAGCGGAATGGTTAGCTCAGGTGCGAAGTGAGGGCACCCCCGTGTCTGGTCCTACCATTGCAGCTAAAGCAAAAATCTTTTTTGATTTTGTTAGGCCTGGAAGAAAATTTTGATGCGTCGTCCGGTTGGTTACATCGTTTTAAGAAACGTCATGGAATTAGAGAGATTGGTCTACACGGAGAGAAGCTGAGTGGTGATCAACAAGCAGCTGATGATTTTCAACGTGATTTTGAAGAGTTTGTGTTGTCTGAAGATCTGTCATATGAACAAATTTATAACGCTGATGAATCAGGGCTTTTTTGGAAGTGTCTTCCCACTCGTACTTTAGCATTTGAAAGTGAACATCAAGCGGCAGGTCACAAAAGTAGCAAGGAAAGAATTACAATCTTGCCATGCAGCAACGCTGCGGGTAGTCATAAACTTAGGCTTCTTGTAATCGGTAAATCTAAGAAACCGAGGTCTTTTAAGGGGACAAGAGCAGAAAATTTACCAGTTGATTATTTCAACCAAAAAAAAGGTTGGATGAACCAGCAGATTTTTCAAGAATGGTTTGAAAACATTTTTGTGCCTCAAGTACGTAAACATCTTGACTCAAAAAATTTGCCAAAGAAGGCTGTTTTGTTAATTGACAACGCGCCTTCACACCCAGCTACATGTGTGCTTAAATCTTCTGACGGGCAAATCTTCACAAAGTTTTTGCCCCAAATGTTACTGCGCTGATACAACCTATGGACCAGGGAGTCATTGCAACCATGAAGAGAACATACAGAACAAAGTTGTTACTGTCAAAAATCGAAGAAGGCTGCGATCTCAAAGAATTTTGGAAGAATTATACAATTTTGGATAGCATTTACGATATTGCGTCTGCATGGGATTACATCAAACCCTCAACCCTTGTTAAATCATGGAGAAAACTCTTTCTGAGTATCGAAACAAATGTCAACCAAAACATTTGTGAAGAAGAGAATGAAGTCATGCCGACTGCTACACTTGTTGACCTAGTGACATCCGTTCCGGAAGGTGAGAATGTCGACGAAGAGAACATAGAAGAGTGGCTGGAATGCGACGCAAGTGAGCCGGGGTTTGAACGACTGACTGATGTAGAGATAACGAACAAAGCAATGGGAGTGAACGAGAACGAAGAAGAACAAAGTGAAAGTGAAGAAGACGAGGCGCCTGCGCGGATGACACACGAAACTGGTTTGCAGCACGTAGACGGATTGCTTCAATATTTAGAGGAACAAGACGACGACGCACATCTGGCAGAAAAACTCATGTTAAGGAAAGTACAATCTAGAATAAAGAAAAGGTGTTTCCAAAGCAAGAAGCAAAAACGAGTGACTGATTTTTTTAAAAAGGCGTAACTGAACACTTTTTGTTAACAGTACAGTATTGTTTTTTGTTTACTGTTCTTTATTTTAGTGATTTAGACGTAGAGCAAAGGTTTCTGCTGTACTGTACATATTTTAAAAGTTTTACATATTATGTTTTTTGTACAATAAAACATAGTTTTTATGCTGAAATATTTTTTTTCGTGTTTACACCTCATTTTTAGTCTTTTTTCGGGTTATCCGCGATTTTCACTATCCGCGGTGCCCTTGCCACCCAATTCCGCGGATAATCGGGGCTTTACTGTATAATGATTTTGCTATATACGAGAAAAGGTGTAGGGTGTTTTTTTTAAATAATAATACTTCTTATATCATATTGAGTTTGTAAAATAATTTAAAAATTTATTAAATAAAATCTCAAAATTACGAATTAAAAATTTGTCATTATTATTCGCATAATGTGTGTGTGTGTGTGTGCGTGCGCGCGCGCGCGCGCGTTCAGCATACATATAATTATTGTAACTATATAAATAACAGTAACTCTAATGCACAAAATATAAATTGAGATGTATACATAAACAAGAATAAATATAAGTTTTTATAATCTAAAAATGTGTTCTCGACCTGCTCAGATTGTATTCCTTTTAAATTGCATATTTTATTATTATTATTATTGCTTTGCTTTGTGTATGTACATATGAATATCGTATTCAGGAAATACGAATCAAATAAATATTTATGATACATTACAATTTCAAAAAAAAATTGCAAATGTTAAAAATCATTATAAAATTCGTGTAATCTATTACTATAATTTAACCATTTAAATTTTACAATTACTATTTACACAATTAGAGTTTATCATTGTCTCTTTACTCTTTTTTTTAATGTCTTTTATGACCCGTTTGTTGACGAGAAAAATGGTTTCATGTCACCTTATTGTTTATGCGGTGATACTCAGTGATTCCTCGTCGGTCCGGTCTTCCTGGTCCATTCAGCACTCAGATGACTCATACGGTGTTATCTCCATACTGCTCAGGTATCGACCTCTGATGCTATGCAGTCAGGCATAGCCTTCGGCTGCAGATGTGTTTAGACTGGGGTCGAGGCTTGCGATTCTCGCTTATTTATACTGTCAGGAGCAAAAATCTTGTTTCAACCACTTTGTGCACAATTTATATTGTTGTAGTTTGTCAAGCGTCCCTTTACAGATTCATTTATTTTTCATACTTATTTTAATTTTATTCGCAACATGCGAAGACTTTTGGTTATTACACGATATTCAAACGATCGGTAATTTTGTTATGTATAATTATGTATATTAATAGTTTTTTTATACTTTAATTATTCTGATTACTATTCACTTTTATTTACACTGCATAAAAATGCATTGTTTGTTTCGCACTAAGTTTTGCACATGTGTGCGTCTTTATATTATTAATAACGTGGCATAATTTGTTTTGTCATATCTTTCGCGCACTTACCAAAATTTAAATAAATTAGTTAATTCACATTTATTCAAGGGTGATGCCACGCCGGTTTCTACTTGTTTCACACACACGTGGTGTACACTATACATACTCTTAGCTTGTGTGTGGCATGATATGCCTGTACCGACCTGTACGTTAGGTGTCCCCGTTCACTGGTTACTCACAGCTTTCAATACACGTTTTTAAATATTGACAATATTAATTATTCATACTAATTTAGCAGTTTTTTAACTAATTGCGACAATGTACAGTATCGTACGCAGACGTACTATATATATATTGTAACATATTTGTGTAGTTGAATTTAATTTCAAATACAAATACACTTCTATTTGTGTTTGCGGAGCCCCACGATCTTGGAGTGCCAAATATATGCAACGTATTTATGTGTGTGAATTTTTATATGTACTTTAATTTGTATAACCCCACGTCCTTTGGGAGCCAAATTTGCAACAATACATATACATAAATACATATACATATACACAAATTTAGCGTGACCGGTCTCACGTTCAAGATTGACAAATTATGTAACAATATAACATTTAAATTGGGTTTCAGGTGTATCTGCAATAAGAACTCTATGTAACTTGTAACGGTATTTCAAATTTATAACTTCGATTTAAAACATTCGTTATTAATTGTTATTATGCCGTAAGGCTTATGCTATACACATCCTTACTGACTAAATATTCTATTCTACTAATTATTGTATTACAGAAAAATCTCATTTTCAGACTACTCAGTCGATTAATATGTTTCAAAATATCAATATTTAAATCTCTTTTTATATATTGTAATGTACTCAAAATATTAATAGTTATTGAATTTATCTTTTTGTTTCTCAGTACTGTTTTATCTCAAATACTAATTGTTTTCATTTAAATGCTTTGTATTCATTTTATTTCATATTAATTTGAGCTCTTGTTACGTTAATCGTATTTCTAAAACATCTATGATTTTAATTCTACTTTACAAGAAACATTGGCTCTTACTTTTAAATAAAATAGTAATGTCTTTAATTGTCTTTGAGTTAATTGTATGATTAAGATATAAATAAGTTGTTTATCACCTTATTGTCGTCAATCATACTCGATCATTTTTTGATCCATCTGTAGTCGTCCTCGTCTCGCACTCCAGCGTCGGCTGTCTCTCTTCTCCTCTTGTCCAGCGTCGAATCACTCTCTGGAACTCTCCTCTTGTCCAGCGTCGTATCACTTCATCTTGTCCAGCGTCGAATCACTCTCTGGAACTCTCCTCTTGTCCAGCGTCGTATCACTCTCTGGAACTCTCCTCTTGCTGTTTCTGACGTCAATGGATCTTCTTATGTAATTCTTCTTATGTACTGCTGTTATTAATTAAAAATGATTGTATGTACAACTTAGTTACATAGTTGTATGTAACTGGAAAATTTAAACTATTTACAAAAAAAATAAATACGTTGTGCGGACGGGCATAAGCTCCCGCTGCACCGTGGATGATTTAAGAAAGAGAACCACTGTAGCTTGTGTGTCCTATTTATACCCATGTCTTGGTCGACACCTGCAGTGGTACGAAATTGACATGTCAGAAACTGTCTCTGGATTCAGTTCCCCCACTCTTTGTCAAATTCGCTATTTCTCATATTTCTGCGAATTGCAGAGTCCTGTAAGTATACTCTTATACTTATCTTATAACTATTTTTACAACACATGTTCACTGTAATTTTGGACATTGCAACTTAACCCTTTCGATTTGTACACAGTTATTTCACTATTACACTCGTACGGTGTGGCACTTTCGCGTGGTTTTCGTACACAGTATTTAGTAAATTTTATTACATTTTATTGTGGTTTTGGATTTTAATTCTTAATTATAGTTTATGAATAATTACGGAAAAACAATAATTGTGCAATTATTCATCTTGGGGTGGTAAACTCACCTGCATAGACCTGCGTTCACACACACTAGCAAAATACTGGTGTACACACTTTCAGTTACATTTGTGTGTGTGTGCACGTCGATTCAGGTCGTAACACCTGTTCATATTTTTGTCTGAGCCAAGCTTGCAATCCCTGACGTGCTTATTTCTAATATATTATTAATTATTTACAGTTTATTAGGTAAATTTAAATTTTTATATTTAATGCTCAGTACATCACTTATTTGTACTGTCACAATATATATATTGTAACGTTTCGCGGGTCTTCTCTCAGAGTTTTTATAAATATACGTTTCCTAAAAAAACTTTCTTATCGTCTCCCTTGCGATCGTCACTATAATTATTTAATGAAATATTGTTTTATTTGCCCCACTGATGGGTTCGCCAACTTGTAACGTCTCGCGGGTCTTCTCTCAGAGTTTTTATAGTACTTTTCTTAATTAAATCTATGTTTTATTAGCCCTTCGAAAATCTCGCTTTAATGAGAGTCACAGAATTTGTTATAATTTATGTTCAATGTTTCTAAAAATCGAGTGTGTGTGTGATTATGCAAATATTTCCCTTAGATTTTATTTGAGTGAAATCAATACTGTAGTTTGACCGTAGTTAGGAGAGAGAGTGCAGAGAGAATTACTCTCTTAGCATACGATTAATTAATTTAAATTTCTCCGCTCATGAGACCAGCTGATTGTGACATTTACAAACACATTGGAGGTTAAATTAACCCCGAATGGTATGTAATATTTTCTGGTTGTCTGTTCACTTCTCTGTCTCCAGACAATCTGTAACCAACTACCATCTACTGAAAATAATACACATTTTTATTCAAACAACAAAGTATTCATTGGATTTATTTAGCAAATTTTTGTTTTATCTTCTCCCAAAACAGAAAGGGATAATCGATTCTTACTGGCAAAACAGCACTAGTTCGATCTTATTTTTAAACATATAACGTATAACAAATATTTTTATTTTTTATTTCAATAACAATAAAGAAACAATTTATAAATTTCCCAGGGTTATTGTAGAGTTCTTTGTACTATGAGACTGTCAGAAATGAATATTTTAATACCAAGCTTTACAAAAATACAGTTTTATAATTTGTATTATTTATGTTATGTAGTTGCTTGGTTCACCGCTAGATAGCAGATTACGTCTTCACTGAAAACACGAAATTTATTTAATGGCGGCAAGAAATTCACAAGAATCCGGTCTGCTGGTTTTTTGGTTAACAAAAATAATAAAGTTTGTTTTCACCTCTTTTCCTGAAGTGTTTAAAGATATGGTGCTGTTTCTAGTGTTATGAAGTTATAGTTGATATGTAGTTTAGTTAAATTTTTACTTGGTAACGATCTCACCAAATGTCGACGTCCTGTGGACTAGGCCTGGATCTCGGAGGTTGGTTTATCAAAGTTTCATCAAATTACGGGCGTGAATGGTTCTATTCGAAGGAGTCCTAATATGTAGTGGACATCACTTGTCAATTTTATTAATTTAGCACTACTTATTCCAAATGGTATTCGTTAATTTCTCAAATTTTTATAGGCATTACACTTTTTCAAACGTTCACTTCCAAATCATTTTAACAATTAATTTCCAATCTTGTTAGTTGGTTACTGTTAGTAACCAAGAATTTCTATGGTTTTTTATTGGTGAATCTATATACTTTTTAGTATTAGGCTATTATTAATTATTATAAATCTATTTCTTCTTTTTATAAAAATAATCCTTTTTAGATTTTATTTATAATCGAATTTAATTTATTTAAGGTTTTTCCTTATATTTTTCCGTAAACTTGTACATCGGTTTTTATAAAATAATCCCGTTTAATATGATTTATATATTTATTTATTATTTACTTAATGTATCCTTACTCTAAACTATTTTTCCTATGCCATCTTGCTAACATAGTATTATTTTATATTATTATTATTTTATATTTAACCCTGGGTTGTCTTATATTTAAACAAAATCATTATATTAAACACAAAGATTATTCCTAGGTACAAGACCTTTGTGGCCTACACAATACAAAATTACACAAAATACAAGAAATACAAAATTTGTCAGCAGCAATATAGTCCACTGCTACAATATTGATTGTTTTTTCATCTACACTATCAATCTGTAAGATGCTCTTTTTTTTCTTTTAAAAGTTTACACTTTCACTATGTACACTATATTTCACTTTGTTATTGTTTACAGTGTTTTGTAGTACAAAGTTTTTTATAGCTTGGTACATAATACCCACTTCTGACTTTTAGAATGGGGTGATTATTGGTTTTAACGATGATTATTGTTATCATATTTGGGCATGGGTTATGTAACGTTACAATATATATATATATATATATATATATATATATATATATATATATATATAATGAATTTACTTCAAGATAGTTTTTTTCCTTATTAGGAACTTGTTTCAGGAACCATTGTGTTCCCATCCTCAGCCTAATAAAACAATGTTCCCAAACAATAAAAATAAAAATACAGACATATATAAATAATAATCCAGAACCACCTAAAATGAATAGCCTAATAAAAAATATCGGTATGGAGAACCATACATGACTTCCATATTCTAAGATTTATATTTAAAATCATTTTCGAAATGTAATATTACCATAGAAACTACTTCTTTCTACTTACTGCTTCAGCCTTAACCACAGTACTGTGGTCACTAACATATACCACCTCACGTTATCGCACTCGATTTTCACTGATGATGGAAGTCAATGGCATTGCCGAAACGTCTGGTTTTGTAGAAAACATTGGACTACGGCCAAATATCCCGGGAAGGAATTTTAACAAAAACTACTTCTTTGATGCCGATAACGTTGTACACATATATATAAAATATATGCATAAAATTAATGGCTTGTATAAGTTAATGATTGATCTCCATTAAGTAGTGCTCAAGTTTCCAAAGTTTTAATATTATGATGTCCGTAATTAAAACATCAGAGCAGGTTTAGTGTGAATGAGGGTACACTGTGGACAAAAATTTTCAACATTTCCTATTGAGCGTTGCTTAGAGTAAAGCTGCGAATCTACAGTGTATGTTACACAGAACAAACACGCGAAAAAGAAGGAGCGCTCCGAAGTCACTCATGGACCCTCAGCATCTTGCAGAGGGTTCATTCCCTAAAGACGAAAAGTCTGTCTATGAATTGTTCCTCTGTAAACACGTGCAGTTACATTGCCCAGCGATCCACAGGAAGCAAATTGATGTCCATTTTTTCGGCTTGCACGCGTTATGTTGGTATGGGTTTCGGCACTTTCCATTTAAAAAGCGTGCAAATGTAAGAAAATAAACATGAGTGAGGCCAGAAATAACGGGAATTGTGTGTGTGTGTGTGTGTGTGTGTGTGTGTGTGTGTGTGTGTGTGTGTGTGTGTGTGTGTGTGTGTGTGTGTGTGTGTGTGTGTGTGTGTGTGTGTGTCTTACCTGCCTTTTTATTGCTGTAGGCATAATAATAAAATGGAAACGTAAATATTACATAACTGAGATATGCTTACCTGCCACGAACGATATATTATTTTATACATGGAGGAGTTCAGTGACATACACACGTACAGAAGTCATCTTCAAAAATACTAGAAGTCGTCCACGCTTTTATGTTGGCAGTGTAACTTGCAGGAAGTTTTTTGATGTTTTTAAAACATCTAGGATGCAAACTTTTCCCGATAACTAAAAGTTTCCTTTTTTTTGGTTCCCGTCATGTTCGCACAAACAAAAACTGTAACTCTTTGTTTAGAGAGCTTCCCACCAACGCACTTTTCATTTGTAAATTTGAAAGTCTTATCTGGAGTTAATTTATAAAAAATTCCGGCTTCATGTCCATTAAAGATGTCTTCATCTTTATATGATCGTCTAATTTCTGGCCAAGTGTTATGCACCCAATCGCCTGTAACGTTCAGATCTACGCATTTTGCCTCACCACAAATTTTTGCAAAGGAAATCTAGTATCGGGCCTTAAATCGATCTAGCCATCCGTTGGAGCACGCAAAATGGCTGGCGCCGGCAGTCCTGTTACAGTGCTTATCGCTTGCATACAATGTATGTCTGTAGCCATGGGCTAGCGCGCGCGCGCACATATATACGTTTATATGAAATTTAGAGTAAAATATCTGAGAAATATTTGACGCTATAACAGAGTAGTACAATATTTAGTGACGTTAAAACCGGGAATTTTTATAATGTTAAAGATATCAGTTTGACCGGACTTATGACAAAATAACGCTACACCAGAGTTGACGTAACAGCCAAGGCCGTAATAACCAAGTTCCACTGTATATATAAAGATATTAACTCAAACATAATTTACATTAAAATGAAAAAATTATAATTTTATTGCCTGGCAACAAAATTATTTTATTTTTAACAATTACCATTGTTTCAAAAAGTTTAAATAAATTTTCAAGTACTTTACTCTTGTTAAAACGTAAAAGGTTGCAGGTAAACTACCCCTTCCCCTTAACCGATCTTCACCAAAATCGAAAGTCCTTGAGACCTCTACAATTCAGGGACGTATGCAAAAAATTATTTGATTCTGTTTGAATTTGTGGCTGTTATCGTTTGCCATAGAAAATACGCTTGACAAAAAAACGTTGCAGGTAAACTACCCCTTCCCCTCAACCGATCTTCACCAAAAACAATAGGTCTTGAGAACTCTACAATTTAGGGCTGTATGCAAATAATCTTTTGATTCTGTTTGAATTTGCGGCTGTTATCATTTGCCATAGGAAATACCCTTGTTAAAACATAAAACGTTACAGGTAAACTACTCCTTTCCCTTAACCGATCTTCACCAAAAACAATAGGTCTTGAGAACTCTACAATTCAGGGCTGTATGCGAAACATTATTTGATTCTGTTTGAATTTGCGGCTGTTATCGTTTGCCAAAAAAAAAAATTTCCCTTGATAAAAAAAAACCATTGCAGGTAAACTACCCCTTTTTCCCTCAACCGATCTTCACCAAAAACAATAGGTCGTGAGTACTCTACAAATCAGGGCTGTATGCAAAAAATTATTTGATTCTGTTTGAATTTGCGGCAGTTATCGTTTGCCATAGAAAAAAAATCTACAGACACACACACAGACACTTTTCGGAAAACGACTTTTTTTCATGTTTTGAGTGTAGTAGAATCAGAATCTGCAATAATCTCGAACACGATTTTTTTTCCATCACCATACTTCCATTCCTTAAGGAATATGGAAGTAATACACAAATTAAACAACCCAATACGACCATTAATCAACTTCAAAAAAGCACCTACATACAAAATAGCAAAAATAATAGCACAAAAACTAAAATATCGGTATGGAGAACCATACATGACTTCCATATTCTAAGATTTATATTTAAATCTTAATATCGCCTGCCAAGCGCGATATATTTTCTCTTATACATGATTTACATTAAAATGAAAAAATTTTAATTTTATTGCTTGGCAATAAACCAACCATTGTTTGAAAAAGTTTAAATAAATTTTCAAGTACTTTACTCTTGTTAAAACGTAAAAGGTTGCAGGTAAACTACCCCTTCCCCTTAACCGATCTTCACCAAAATCGAAAGTCCTTGAGACCTCTACAATTGAGGGACGTATGCAAAAAATTATTTGATTCTGTTTGAATTTGCGGCTGTTATCGTTTGCCATAGAAAATACGCTTGATAAAAAAACGTTGCAGGTAAACTACCCCTTCCCCTTAACCGATCTTCACCAAAAACAATAGGTCTTGAGTACTCTACAAATCAGGACTGTATGCAAAACTTTATTTGATTATGTTTGAATTTGCGGCTGTTATCGTTTGCCATAGAAAATACCCTTGTTAAAAAAACGTTGCCGGTAAACTACCCCTTTCCCTCAACCGATCTTCACCAAAAACAATAGGTCTTTAGAACTCTACAATTTAGGGCTGTATGCAAATAATCTTTTGATTCTGTTTGAATTTGCGGCTGTTATCGTTTGCCATAGGAAATACCCTTGTTAAAACATAAAACGTTACAGGTAAACTACCCCTTTCCCTTAACCGATCTTCACCAAAAACAATAGGTCTTGAGTACTCTACAAATCAGGGCTGTATGCAAAACATTATTTGATTCTGTTTGAATTTGCGGCTGTTATCGTTTGCCATAGAAAATAGACTTGTTAAAAAAACGTTGCAGGTAAACTACCCCTTTCCCTCAACCGAACTTCACCAAAAACAATAGGTCTTGAGAACTCTACAATTTAGGGCTGTATGCAAATAATCTTTTGATTCTGTTTGAATTTGCGGCTGTTATCGTTTGCCATAGGAAATACCCTTGTTAAAACATAAAACGTTACAGGTAAACTACCCCTTTCCCTTAACCGATCTTCACCAAAATCAACAGATCTTGAGAACTCTACAATTCAGGGCTGTATGCGAAACGTTATTTGATTCTGTTTGAATTTGCGGCTGTTATCGTTTGCCAAACAAACAAAATTACCCTTGCTAAAAAAAAACCGTTGCAGGTAAACTACCCCTTTCCCTCAACCGATCTTCACCAAAAACAATAGGTCGCGAGTACTCTGCAAATCCGGGCTGCATGCAAAAAATTATTTGATTCTGTTTGAATTTGCGGCAGTTATCGTTTGCCATAGAAAAAAAATCTACAGACAGACACACAGACAGACAGACAGACTGACACACAGACACTTTTCGGAAAACGACTTTTTTTCATGTTTTGAGTGTAGTAGAATCAGAATCTGCAATAATCTCGAACACGATTTTTTTTGCCATCACCATACTTCCATTCCTTAAGGAATATGGAAGTAATACGCTTGATAAAAAAACGTTGCAGGTAAACTACCCCTTTCCCTTAACCGATCTTCACCAAAAACAATAGGTCTTGAGTACTCTACAAATCAGGGCTGTATGCAAAACATTATTTGATTCTGTTTGAATTTGCGGCTGTTATCGTTTGCCATAGAAAATACCCTTGTTAAAAAAACGTTGCAGGTAAACTACCCCTTTCCCTCAACCGATCTTCACCAAAAACAATAGGTCTTGAGAACTCTACAATTTAGGGCTGTATGCAAATAATCTTTTGATTCTGTTTGAATTTGCGGCTGTTATCGTTTGCCATAGGAAATACCCTTGTTAAAACATAAAACGTTACAGGTAAACTACCCCTTTCCCTTAACCGATCTGTACCAAAATCGACAGATCTTGAGAACTCTACAATTTAGGGCTGTATGCGAAACATTATTTGATTCTGTTTGAATTTGCGGCTGTTATCGCTTGCCAAACAAACAAAATTACCCTTGCTAAAAAAAAACCGTTGCAGGTAAACTACCCCTTTCCCTCATCCGATCTGCACCAAAAACAATAGGTCGTGAGTACTCTACAAATCAGGGCTGTATGCAAAAACTTATTTGATTCTGTTTGAATTGGCGGCAGTTATCGTTTGCCATAGAAAAAAAATCTACAGATAGACAGACAGACAGACAGACAGACAGACAGACAGACACACAGACACTTTTCGGAAAACGACTTTTTTTCATGTTTTGAGTGTAGTACAATCAGAATCTGCAATAATCTCGAACACGATTTTTTTTGCCATCACCATACTTCCATTCCTTAAGGAATATGGAAGTAAAAGTAACCATCTAACAAACAATACAACAAATTTACAAATTTATGTTGTAATTATCACAACATAAAAAATACGTATGAATTAATAGACAAACTAAAGGTAATAAATATAGATGAAAACACATTTTTCACATCATATGACATCACTAATATGTATACCAACATTCCAATTGATGAAACAATAGACATAATAATAAACAAACTTAAAGAACAAAATGAAGACACACAACATATAACTGAAATAAAAAGTAGCCTCCAAACTAATACTAAAACAGAATTACTTTGAATTCAATAGCAAAATTTATCAACAACAAGAAGGATTGGCAATGGGATCTCCATTATCTAGCATAATAGCAGAAATATTCTTACAACATATAGACACCAAAATACAAAATATAATAAATTCCTTTGATCCAAATGGCATTTGGATAAGATATGTAGATGATGGGCTATATGTATCAAGTAATAAAAATACAAATGCAGATAAAAGGCTGAGGATGAGAACACAATGGTTCCCGAACATGTTCTAATAAGGAAAAAAAATATCTTGAAGTAAATTCATTATAAATATTAAATATATTATATACATCAAGAAACGGGCTGTAGCAAATGGTTTGAAAAAAAATATATATATATATCATATGAATAAGAATTTATATTGAAAATGTTCAAAATATGTGCACTTGAATATGCAACTGTCAACCATAGTTAGCACTCAACATGAACATAGATAAGAACTTGAAAAGTACAGATTGATTTTTTTTCATCCAACTTTTGTAAACTCCACTATACATGATTGCCTTGTATAATATATCCACACACAAACTGAAAATGCTATCATCACCATCACCACATAATAGTGAAGGGGAATGAATAAGGAGTATATTCTGTTATGCCTGCCATCTATTTGGAAAGCTCAACTTCTCTACAAAATGCTGTTGCATTTATTTGCATTTATTAAGTATACTATACCTTATCACCAATCAGTATTCTAATTAGTACTATTGACACAAAGGCAGATAGAAATACTGACTTGGTTGATGAGGTATTTAATTTTTTACATATAATTCACAAATCGTTACCATCAGCATAAAGTACTAAAAATAGTATTATTATTATTGTTGTTGTTATTGTTATAACATGTTTACTACAAATCATTTATTTTGATTTAGTTAAAAATATTTAAGCCTTGTACTAATCGTAAGTATATATGCACTTTTATGTTCATTTCCTTGTGACTAATCAGCCTTGTTTTAATTATAGGGTGCGTCTAGTCCAGAACCTTCATGTGTTTATGTAGATTTGCGAGCATTAAGGAATGATCGTGTTTCGTTAGTTGAAAGGGGTAGTCCTCATTCTCTTTGCCTCTTAGAATCGGGCAAACTTCTGCCTGGTGTTAAAGTCATAATTGCTAATCCAGACACCAAGGGCCAGTGTGGTGATTCGCATCTAGGAGAGGTAATTTGTTTTGACATTATAATTACCTGTTAATTTTTCCATAGTAAGTATTTATTAAGATTTAACTACTTTTAAAATCAAAGTTTCCTGGCAGTGGCACATACTCGTGTGTGTACGTGCGCGCGCGCGCGTGTGTGTGTGTGTGTGTGTGCGCGCTGATAATTTAACATATCTGTTCAATAAGTATCCAACCATATAGGTTGGAGAAATAAAATAGCTTATCTAGTGGCTTACAATCTTTATCTCCTTCAGTGTAAGTCCCCTTGTGACTCCACACACTTAATCCAGTAGACCTTCTATTGCTATAAAAAAGTTAATCGTGGTCCTCTTTTGGTATGGCTAACAAATGTGCTTTCAAACTCAAATGATACTGTTTCAGTGACATTTTCAGGTAGGGTAAGAACCAGAATCACAAGGAGACATTTCTGATGAGTAAAGAACCTAGTAAACCAGAGTAATTCTATAACTTGACCAAGAAGTCCTAGATTAGACATGAAAGCTGGATGTGGTGGGGGCCTTATTATGATGCAAAACTCATGCTTGTGTGATCCCCCATATGCCAAACTGTATCACACCACTTAGTATTGTTTTTTAATGGTTTGGTCTTCAGGCGTGTCTTCTGGATGTACAAATCTACTTTCATCATGTTCATTTTACTCGCCATTTCTCTTGCTGTCTTTGGTATTGGGGATCATAGTCTCTTCCACTTTGATGACTGAACCTTGGCTTTTTTGGCCATACCCATCCATCCACTGGATCTCTTTCTGTATGTGCCCAGATCATCCTTTCATGTCGTGTGCAGAATCCTTGCTAATTCCAGTGACTTTTGTAATATCTTAGGTGGTCAGCTGATGATTTTATTAATATCAAACTGTTGCATTTTTAATGACATTTGGATTTCAGCTCTGCGGCCTACCACTAAGCAGGTCAGTATCAACTAAAGTTTGGTCATTTCGTAAACAATCATACCATCCTTTACTTTTTGTAACCACTGTAAAGCCTGCTTAATATTACAAATTATTCTGCTTCAGGTAACACCAAGCCTTTGGCAGAATTTGGTTCAGTAATGTTCAGTGCATTCCATCATTATGCAGAAAATAAAAATGGGACACATACCTGTTACGCTTGACACACAATGGGCGTTTTCACACTAGCCGACACGACACCGACCGTCGTGTGGCCGACGGCCGGTGGGAACAAAAAGTAAAGAAATTTATGGAACCGTTTCACACTCACCGACATGTCGGTATCGGGTCGGCGGCAGCAGCACTCCCATCTTGGTCGGCGCTGTGTAGTCACCGACAGTTCACTCTGCCTAGTTCATTAATTTAGGTCAGTAGTTGAATATTTTGAGAAATGACTACTTTTAAGTATGACATAGTGATATTGATTGAACTTGTTGAGACGAAGCCTTGTTTGTGGGACAAGACAGATGAAGGAAATAAAAATAAAATTGAAAAACTTGTTAGGATCTAAAACCACCTTTTCAAATAAGGTGTAGTATGCGCCTTCTACATAGCGAACTTTAATAATCAGGTGAACCCAATACTTCCTATCTACTTTTCGTCTTCTCCGTCTTAAATATAACAAATATAGTAAATACAATCTTCTGTTGAATTCACCCATTTGTATAATAAACTACACTCACCACGACCGATATGTCGACCTCTGTCGTCTTGAGTGTGAAAGTACCTTCTCGATATCGTGTCGGTGTCGGCTCGGTGTCGTTGTAGGGTCGATGTCGGGTCGGTGTCTTGTCGGTAAGTGTGAAAACGCCCAATGGCTCCTGAACAGCAAATGACATGCTCTATAAAAAAAAGTGTTATTACACCTACTCTGTAGATACTACTGCTGTGCTATGCTGATTTTTACCACTCACATCAAATATATTTCCAGAAAAAGAATATGATTGAATTCTTCTTGAACAGACATTATATACCATCCAGAAATTAGATATTTCAATTTTTTTATTATAATGTTTGAGGCTTATATTTTTGTTATAAGGAAAGGTACACCATAAGTATGTAGTATATACATACACCATAAGTATGGAGTGTGATTTTATTTGTTTATTTGAACTGTATAAAACAAGAACACTGTAGTATTTAAATGTTCATGACACTGACATTAAGCTTGTTTCGTAGATATGGGTCCAGTGTAGTCACAATGCTAGTGGATATTTCTCAATATATGGTGAAGAAAGTGAATATGGAGAACATTTTAATGCCCGTCTGGTAACTGGAAATACGGGTGAAGTGTATGCACGTACAGGTTATTTAGGCTTTCTCCGCCGCACAGAAGCAACATCACAACAAGTTCCTGGTTTGGTTAGTGAAACTACTGATCTTTCTGATTTGTCTGCTTTAGCCATACAGCCAGCACCACCAACCGATACAGCAGGTAGATAATTTTTTTTTTTATTACAGTAAAGCCATAAACATAAAAAAGAATTACAGAATATGTATGATATGTATATAAGATGAATCTCGCTTTTAAAAAGTATGTAAACATTCTCTCACTTTCCTGTTATGAAAAAAGTGTTCCAGAAACAAAGGAACTAATTTATATAATTGTAGGCAAATTTTGAGTAAGTTTTATTGTTTTATGGTTTTAGTTACTTCTTCACTCTAAACAAACAAATCTTACCTCTGTTTTACTTCCATGTTCCTTAAGGAAATGGAAGTATGGTGATGGCAAAAAAAAATCGTGTTCGAGATAATTGCAGATTCTGATTGTACTACCCTCAAAACATGAAAAAGTCATTTTTCGAAAAGTGTCTGTCTGTGTGTAGATTTTTTTCTATGGCAACGATAACAGCCGCAAATTCAAACAGAATCAAATAATTTTGTGCATACAGCCCTGAATTGTAGAGTTCTCAAGACCTATTGTTTTTGGTGACAATCAGTTAAGGGAAAGGGGTAGTTTACCTGCAACGTTTTATGTTTTAACAAGGGTAATTTTTTCTATGACGAACGATAACTGCCGTAAATTCAAACAGAATCAAATACATTTTTGCATACCTTCCTGATTGTTAAGTACTGAAGGTCTGTTGATTTTGGTGAAGATCGGTTAAGGGAAAGGGGTAGTTTACCTGCAACATTTTATGTTTTAACAAGGGTAATTTTTCTATGACGAACGATAACTGCCGCACATTCAAAAAGAATCCAATAATTTTTTGCATACATCCCTGAATTGTAGAGTACTAAAGACCTGTTGATTTTGGTGAAGATCGGTTAAGGGAAAGGGGTAGTTTACCTGCAACATTTTATGTTCTAACAAGGGTAATTTTTCTTATGATGAATGATACCTGCCTCACATTCAAAGAGAATCAAATAATTTTTTGCATACATTCCTGAATTGTTAAATACTCAGGGTCTGTTGATGTTGGTGAAGATCGGTTAAGGGAAAGGGGTAGTTTACCAGCAACACTTTATGTTTTAACAACGGTAATTTTTTCTATGACGAACGATAACTGCCGCACATTCAAACAAAATCAAATATTTTTTTGCATATGTCCCTGAATTGTAAAGGACTGAAGACCTATTGATTTTGGTGAAGATCGGTTAAGGGAACGGGGTAGTTTACCTGCAACATTTTGTTTTAACAAGAGTAATTGTTTCTATGACGAACGATAAATTTCCCACATTCAAACAGTATCAAATAATGTTTTGCATGCATCCCTGAATTGTAGAGGACTTAAGGCCTATGGATTTTGGTGAAGATAAGTTTAAGAGAAAGGGGTAGTTTACCTGCAACATTTTATGTGATAACAATGGTAATTTTTTCTATGACGAATGATAACTGCCGTAAATTCAAACAGAATCAAATAATTTTTTACATATGTGCCTGAGTTGTAGAGGAGTCAAGGCCTATTGATTTTGGTGAAGATCGGTTATGGGGAAAGGGTAGTTTACCTGAAACATTTTTTGTTGTAACAGATTATAGTACTTAATTTTAATAAATAAAGTATCCTGATAAGAAGATCTTAATAATCCACTGTAGAAACGTAGATGAAATATCTATAAATGAAGATTCTAGTTGAACGGGGAAAATTATAGTTGAAGGGGGAGGGGATAATTTTTATTTATATGTCATGTGTACTACATTATCGGCAACAAAGAAGTAGTTTGTTGTTAAAATTCCTTCCTGGGCTGTTTGGGCTTGATCCAATGTTTTCTACAAAACCAGACGTTTCGGCAGTGCTATCGACTGTCATCGTCAGTGAAAATTCAGTGCACTATCGTGAGGTGGTATATGTTAGTGATCACAGTACTGTGGTTAAGGCTGAAGAAAGAAGTAGTTTCTCTGGACATAGTTCATTTCGAAAAATATTTTAAATATAAATCTTAGAACATGGAAGTCATGTATGGTTCTCCATACCGATATTTTCACTCACTATGAAATCATCTTGTTTCATAGTGGCTTATTCAGTGCTGTGCAAAAAGCTGTCATAGTGGGTGTATCAAAAACATTCATTTTCAAAACATCCAAGCTCTATTAATTATTTTGTATTGAATACAATTATTATTATTTATTATTACAAATTTTAGAATCAGTATGTTCTATAGGCTGTATAACTTACTGAATTATATGAAGTGTATAAAGGAGTATTGTAGCGTGACTGAAAATCCACATTGTTATAATTTAAAAAATAATCATATATAGAATAAAAATAAAATGACTTCAAGGAAAATTACTATAAAAAATTAATCAAGGACCACAGTAAAGTGAAATCATGGTTTCGAAGAAATAAAATAAATTAAAACCAACCATCCAATATATAATAAATTATAGGAAAATAGTGATAATCCAATGTATAGAGTAATTGTACCCAGGTAGGATAGGAGCATGTAAGGAAATACCCAGAATAAACGAACCTCCATAATAAAAGGACAACTTTTGGGACAAACAACCACAGATTAAAAAAAAAAAAATAGAAACCCCCCAAAAAAGATTAAATGTCCATAAGAAAAGTATAACACAATAAAGTAAGAATAAATGTAAAGTAGGTGTAAGTAAAGTTTCTAGACATGATTAACAGTGGACAGTGCAATTTATTTTTATGATGACAAGCAAATCTTGATGATCCCATGTAAGTGATATTCTTTATCTTACAAGACTAGATAAAATGAATAAAAATAAGATAAGAGAATACAATAAATAGTGAAGTGATCAAGGGTGAATCCCGAAAATAAAACAAAAACAGCAAAAGACTGCATAAAAATTAATTTTAATGAATAATTTAAATGAAAAAAACAGATGTGTTTTGTTGATGTTAACATTTCATTGAACTCAAGACTTGAATGTTTGAGATTGAGTCTATTTTTTTGTTATAGAATATATTTATTATTTTTTAATGATATCAATTAATAATAAACATTATTGTAATTAAATAAGGGCAATTTAGTTAAGATTGTATAACAATTGTATGTCAGAGAGGGTATTAGCAAGCTGAAATAATAATAAGCATTGTAATTGAACTAACATAAAATATAGGCCAAATGGTAAATATCACCAACCTGATAATTAGTAAATAAGTTCATGAAATTATTTAAATTAATGAAAATTGTTTAATGTAATTCAATAACCATGTATAATAACTGTAACAACACTTTGTGAAGGTATTGAAGGAATGTATAAAATATTATTAGAAAAAATGCAAGTGTAATAACATTGGAATATAAGTAAAAGCCTAAATGGAAGATAATATGCAAATTAGCTAACCAAATCATAAAATTAATGAGAATTAAAGAACTAACCATTATAATTCAATCAATGATCTGGTTCAATGATAATTAGAATCTAACAGAAATTGTAAACCATTTAATGTGGCAGGAAGTACAGTAGCTAAAGCCTACATCCAAATATACAGTAAACCCTCGATTTAACAGACTAATTGTGGCTGAGGGGTGTCCGTAAAATCGAAAGTCCGTTAAATCGCAAATTTTGTTTTTTGAGGATATATTTAAATCAAATAGGCCTATAACACTTGAAATTTTAATACTATTAATATCATGCAAATACCGTATTGTTCCGAATACAAGCCGCACTTTTTCTCCTAAAAACATCGTCGCTAATTTGGCTTGCGGCTTGCATTCGCGCGCTAACGAAATTCGAAGTTATACCGACTTCTGGCGGGATGAAAGCTTTTGGTATCTATGAGTTGTTTACTGCTTAAGCAACAGCAGTTCGCCCGGCTGTAGTTAACTCTGGTGTTAAGATTTATGACTACAACCGAATGTTTTAACAGCAAACTGAAGAAAGAATAGGAAGATAAAGTGTAAGTGCGTGCACATGTGCGCGTGCTCGCACCCTTCTGTAGGCAGCAAGACAAAGGATGAGTAGAGGGGGTGTGAGTAACATGTTTCTAAATAACGGGCAAACTGCCAGTGTGGTTTTCTATTGTAACAGCGACAACATCGCATATCTGTACAGTGCTTTCATTCGGCGTTTTTGTAGTGCGTTTGCGGTATGAGTGATATTGTGGAGACTAAAGGCACGCAGTCAAATCAATATAAACGTAACCCGTACGATGCGAATTATAAATTAATTGTGATACAAAATGTAGAAAAAACATGCAATCGCGAAGCCGCAAGGAAATTTGATATTGATGAATCCTGTATTCGACGATGGAGAAAACAGAAGGAACGACTTTTAAATGCAAATACTGTGCGACGAGCATTCGCGGGATCTCAAGTTGGGCGTTTTGTAGCAGTAGAGTCCAGCGTCTGTGAATACGTACGGCTTTTAAGAAGGCAAGGACTCCCTGTCACTAGACATGTTTTAAAATTAAAAGCTTTAGAAATCGCAGAAGAATTAAAAGTCTCCGGTTTCAAAGCCAGCTTCGGGTGTATAAGATAAATGATGCGGCGAAATGGATTTGTGCTTAAATGACATACATCACTCGCGCTAAAACTACCGAGTGACTACGAAGAAAAACCTCCTACAGTATCAGCGATTTGTCATTCATTTATGCAAGAAGCATAATTATTCACTTGAACACATGGGAAATGCCGATGAAACACCCGTATTTTTTATTTACGTATATTTACGGTGGACCAAAAGGGAACCAAATCTGTAACAATAAAGATTACGAGAAATGAAAAATTACGTGCCAGTTTAATGCTTGCTGTATTAGCCGATGGACGAATATTTCACAGTGAAATAAGATCAGTGTATATTGTTCAATGTTAGTCGTCGTGATGTCTTCCACTGAACGTGTGCGATCCCTGCGTCAACGACAACTCAAAGACAGGGATAGTGAAGAATTAAATGAATTCTTGATGAATACTCCGTTCTCATCAAATACAATTGAAGATGAGAAAATTTGCGTGTTTCAAAACAAGAAACAAGAAGAAAAGAAACGAAAGAATGCTGCGATAGCCAAGCAATATCGCCAGAACAGGAGAGTCTGCAGTTTATGCACATTATACGTTTGAAAAGCCTAAAAACATTATCATGCTTTGATGTTTCAGTTTTTTTTTGTCTGTCAAATTCTGTCCGTTAAATCCGAAGTCCGTTAAACTGAGGTCCGTTAAATCGAGGGTTTACTGTATTGTAAATATGACTTTTTGAGTTAAAAAATACTATAAAGTATATCATGTGTGGTATTAAATAACGCAGAATTAAATAAGGAAATTGATTATGTAATTAGTATTAAATAAGAATAAATAATAAGCAAAATGTAATTAATCATGTAATGTAAAAGTCAATTATTTAGTTCAACATATAATTGAGGCGGAAATGCCAACTGAGTAAAACAATGTCAATTTAATATTAAATCAGCCAGGACCTTTTGTATGGAGAAGAAAGAGAGTTAGTTGATTGTTAAACGTTGAGATGCACACATCGGAACGATCTCACACAAATTAATTCATTAAAAAAGATAGAAGAATAATTTTACATATGAACTAAACCTATAAAAAATAAAACAGAGAAATTTAAAAACATGAGTCATCAACACTGAATTCAAATGGAATAAAACAAATTAGTCTATTTATGAAGATTGGAAGGTGTAACCCAGATATCAGAACAATATAAAAGTTAATTCGAATTTTCTCATTACGAAATTTGCCGTTGTAAAACCTTTTAACTATTGGAACAAGAACACATTTGAACACTGATTGCCGAACCAAACAACTGATCACTAATCCATAATAATTACACTATTATGAAGAGAAATTAATCACTACTACAATGATGAGAAAAACATAAAGAATCAACATTTATTTGGAAAAGAATCAAATAGGATCTTGGTGTAACTTCGTAGCAAGACGGTGGCCATTTTGACGACTATACTTCGAGCTTCAGTGAGATGACGTCAGGCTATGCAGAGCTGTTGGTTTGAAAATTTTAAATATTACTAACATTTGTATATTAAATATTATTTCTATTTTATAATTAAGAACTTTTCTATTGTAAGTGTTGTAATTTTCAGCTTTGCCTTTTCTCTGAATATTTAAATAACAGCTAAAAGAACCTGTAATTCAACATTAATAATTTATATAACGAAATCAATTGCCCTGAAATATGAGTTTGCGAGCTGTGAATTAGCAGATCGATTTCAAAGTCGATTAATTGCGATAAATTTAATAAATTCATTTTAATCTTATAATTTTGAGTTTTATTCCTTGGTGAAAAGATATATAGTAGAATTTCAGGTAATATATGAACCCTGGACTCCCAGAAAAGAAGAGAAGAACATTGCGAAGGAACATAATCAATGAATAACTGAAAATCACTAATCGATTATTACATTTTATAATCTATTTAATGCTGGGAAACAATTCTTGTTATTCGAACATAATAAATCCAATAAATTAGGAATTAAAGAAATAAATATATAAAAATAAATAAATATATAAAATAAATAAATAAATAAACAAAATTTTATTTTCAAACAAAATTTTTTTTAATTATATTATAATTTTTGTAACCTCGAAAAAGGAAACATTAAATAATATATTGTTACAGTATACATATAGTCAGAATAAATTGGGAATGCAGCTCTAGTGATTTTTTTCTATCCATTATTTTTTCAGCATAGAACTGTGACTACCATCATCTGAAGAACATGCCTCATTTGATAATCTGTGTCATTATCATCATCTTCACCCAACATAATTACAAACCTGTCTTTTATTTTAAATAAAAATTATTAATAGCTAAAAGGATTATTTTTCTCTTTGCAAATACGGTGGCACCTGGATTTAACACACCTTTGATATAATGTGGCCCTTGATGAAACACTCCTCATTGGCACAACAAATTTCCCACAAAACAATGTATAATGAACCTTAATTTTGCACACTGCTTAGGTACTAGACCCTGGATGCAACAGTGTTTTTTCCAACTAACAAAAAGGAATTTTCCAATGTCATAACACCCTCTATTTGATAATTTAATAAGTCCATTAAAATGGTGATTGTGTGCATACTTTAATCTTGAAAACCACATAAATTTTATGTATGAGGCTTATCCAGAAAGTAAGTACCGTTTGGGCATTAAGAAAATGATACAAATTATTTTCAAATTAATTTATTTTTCAAAAATTCTACCTTAATCTATGTTTCTACATAGTCACCATGCAAGTTGAGACATTTTTCATATCTTGGCACTAATTTTAATATTCCCGCTTCAAAGAATTCGGCCGCCTGTGACTTCAACCACTACTGGACATTTCCCTTTATCTCATCATCACTTTCAAACTTCTGGCCGGCAAGAAATTTCTTCAGATGCAAAAACAAATGGAAATCACTGGGAGCTAAATCTGGACTGTAAGGAGGATGACTGAATTGTTCCCAGCGAAATGAATCAACAAGTGCTGTCGTTACACGTGCGGTATGCAGTCGCGCGTTGTCATGCACAAACACCAATCCAGAAGTCAGTAGTCCTCCACGCCTTTTGTTTTGTATTGCTCGCCGTAACTTTTTGAGTGTTTCACAGTAAACCTCTGCATTGATTGTTGTGCCTCGTTCCATAAATTCCACTAACAAAATTCCCTGACAGTCTCAATAAACGGTGCACAGGATTTTTTTTAGCAGAAAGAGGTGGCTTTGCTTTCTTGGCTTTCGGGGAACCAGTATGGCGCCATTGCAGCAACTGTCGTTTAGTTTCTGGTGTCTCGTAAGAAACCCATGTTTCATCACCAGTGACAATTCTTTTCAAAAAACTTTTTCCATCTCTTTCATAATGCTGCAAAAATTCCAAGGCTGCTCCCATGCGTTTCGTTTTGTGACCGTCCGTTAGCATTTTCGGCACCCATCTCGAACACAGTTTTTTGTAGTGTAATTCAGTCACAATTCCGAATAATAAAGATCTAGAAATGTTTAAAAAATCCATTGACAAATCAGAAATTGTGAATCGCCTATTGGAACGAACCTTCTCGTCAACACTGCGCAGCAATTCTTCATTGACTAAGGACGGGCGACCACAATGCTCCTCGTCATGAACATTTTCTCTTCCATCGTTAAACATCCTAACCCACTTTCTCAGCATACCTTCACTAATCGCATTCTGTCCATAAACTTCACAAATCTGACGATGAATTTCATAAGGACGAAGATTTCTCGCATTCAAAAACCTAATAACTGTTCTTATTTCACAACTGGCGGGCCAATCGATTTTTTTAAACATGACTACTGATGTGTAGTAAACGTAAATCGGAACGTAAACAAACAATATAGCTTGGCTACTTCGTCGTCGAATAGAAGGAAGTAACTACGCATGCGCGACCTTGGTGCTAAAATATGCGCAGGATATATGCACAGACGGTACTTACTTTCTGGATAAGCCTCGTATGTTCAACAATTATAAGTTGTGTACGTGTAGTTTTTAATTGATATAAAATATCAAAAGTTGCTGCTAAAAAAATTCTGAAAAATATTTCAAATTCAGATAATTTGTGTAGCTTAATTGTTAAGTATTAAATCATTATTACTCTATTTCCTTAATTGTTGAATGTAGCATACTATATTTTTGTATTGATATAAGAGATTTAGGCTATTAAAGTAGGCCAAGAATATTAGGACAGTTTGTAGCAGGCCAAACTTGGTTATAAGAATAAGTCAGAGAACAGAAACTTACTTTTCACGAGTATAAATGAAGCCTTCACCAGTTTTCGTATAATACATTTTATAATAACTTTAAACATTTTAAACTAATATCAAGTTTTTTGACAAACTGATACATATAACAATTATAATTTATATTCAAACCTCTGAAAATGCAGATTATGTCTGCGAATGATATATAAGGTATAACACAGTTGCAACACATCATTTTATGATTTCTTTCATTATGGATTATGAGTTTTACATGGACCTGGTTAGGGTATACCATGCCAACACTTACCTGCAGTATATGGTACTTTTCTGCTTTGCCGGCTATTAGGTGTGGGATTTGGGCTTATAGGTATCAGGTAACGAGTTGGGACGATGTGTTTTCAAAAGAATTATTTTAGGAAGCTGAGTTGTATAAATTGTGAATAAATGAAAACTACCTTTTTAGTCTATCATTCCAATGATTATAATTGTCACCCACGAGGTGCTTATCTTTAAACAAATCATAATAATAATAAGAATTTCAAATATTTAACACAATTTACGGCGGGTTCCACCATTTATATTCTTTCTTGAATATTACTTTACACATATTTTCTCTAGTGATATATTGTTATAATGCTTACGTCTAACAATCACATATTAAAATCATATATCTTAGTACATAATTTATAAGTTCCTGAAAATAAGACATACAATACACAGTATATACACAAAACATATAACATGGAAATATACACACATATATGGGCAGTTTCACACTGTCTGCCTGTAATTATAATTCATTTATAAAAATCATTTTGTTATATTGAATTTAATTATTTAATAAAATGGAAATACTGAATTGATTTCATTCTATGAAATCCGTAACCCTGTTCTTTATACATGAGAAAATAAAATACGAACTTTTTAAATGAATATAACAAGGGTTATATTTATCGTTATCTCTATGGTAATTATTATTAATCTAAACATTTTTATTAAGGGTAACTCCCTTTTAATTATTCTACTCTTCAGCCTGCTTGGCTATCAACAATAATTAATATGAAACAATAAAATTTGTGACATCTAATATCTTGCTAACACTCTTAGAGCTTCTCTGCACTCTCCCTTAATTTATCACATTTAATTTATCAAATATAATTCTTTATACAGTGCACAATCTCATGAAAACATTTGCTTAGAGTCTTTCTGCACTCTTATTAACATATTATTATAATAATCACACATTATCTAAATGTTCTGTCTTTTTGAATAAATGTCTCTATATGATATACAGTACAACATTTAAAAGTGTCTTTAGGCTTTAGTCATACCGCCTATATAAAAAAAAAGGTTTATCAATTATTTAAAACTGTTCAATTTCGCTTATAGCGGCTTTTCATTTACTTGTTGTGTTTTACAACATTATTATGAACCCTGAACCATATCAGGTCACCTGTTTTGATGATTTCATGTTACACAGATGTACACGGGTCTCAGGCTGTAGCGGGTCATTTTTGGGTGTTTTTATTTTTAACCGTTTGGGGCATTATTATATTTTTATTTATTTCGTTTCCGGGCGGACTGGTATAATAAATTTGAAAAAACTGTAATTGTCTTGTGCAACGTTATTTAACAAGCAACAGCACGAGGTTGAGAAACAGCGTTTGGAACAAAAGCGACGCGCAATTTCAGTGGTGTAACACGGCAGAAGAATTTACCTCCACCAAAATTCTAAGAACTCTGTGCATGTGTTTTGACGCCCGTATGCAACTCAGCCGGGCGGGGATCGGCACTGACGCCGTGAGTGACACCGCAGTTGAGACCAACATGGCGCTGGGACGAGAAGTTATTAGTTCTAAGTGACCGGCTACCGGAAAACAGCGTCAAACTCCGCCTACTGTGAGCGACATCAGCAGAGCAGATGCCAATATCAGCCTCTGGACACACACACATGCCAGTTATAATCTATGCATAAAATGGTTATGCCACCGCAATTAATCACCAACGGCGACTAAAACCGGATGGCCGTGACTGCTCATTTCCCGCGACTCGAGGAAAGCACATTGTCCAGTTCGTCACTGACTGTGTCGGCGCCGACACGTGAGCTAAATATGCTCATATAATTTCATTAGTATTTGATAATGAAAGTGAAGTAGTCATTTTCTAAAACCAGTGACAGGATGGGAGGATAGTTGTAGAACAATAATATCCAAATTTGTGATTCAGTTTCGTCCTTTTCGAGACGTTTTTGACCTACCGCGGGCTGGCCACGAGGTCACAGAAGAACGCGTTGCCGGTAGTGATCTAAAATCATGTATTCAATTGGGTAATTGGGGTTTTATAATGGAATGGGAGTAGTGAGTGTGCAATGCTGGGCTGAATTAAGTGTATATGTGTGTGAATGAAGTTATATAATTGTCCATGATAAGGTAAGCGATAGTCAGTAAGGTGTAAGAGTTGCACAATATGTAACAAGAAGATTTAACATTTCAACATTTCTGAGTAATAAAGAAAAATCTGATTTCTCTTCCATACAATTGAGAGTTAAATTCTTTCAATGCCTTATTTCGTTATATGTATCGTCAGAGTTCGTCGAACGAAATGGGTTAGTCCACACTATGCGATCCGGCCAGATCAAAGTCGTAAGGTAAGTGGAAGTGTTAACTTAATTTGAATAAAATAATTTTACCAAAGGAATAAAAAAAAGTTACAATTGGTGCGGCGTGACGAGGATTTAATATAACTGAAGAGGGGTTATTTTAACACCGGCCTACATCTGACGATGCATAGCGAAGTAGGGTTATGAAAGCAAATTGATTTGGTAGAATATCAGTTTTGAAATAAAATTACTAATTGACAGTTGTTACGTAAGAAAAAATAGATAAAGTAAAAATGTCCGAGAATACAGAAAAAAGTAGTATAATAAATTCAATTATGAGTGAAAGTGGCCTTGAGTCGCAATCGTTTGATGAGAGTAGTATGTTGAGGGGGGAGACGGGTGCTGTTACAGAAACAGCTGGCGGCAGTAATGTAATAGTTCATTCCACTCCGATTGCGTCTCAACCACAACCAAACGAAATAGACGTTGATTCGGGGATTCAATTGACCCCCGTTTCAACTAATAAAAGTAAACAAGCAGAGGAAACAAATATGATGAGTGTTATGCTCAGTCAATTCGAAAGAATGAATAATAATTTTGAGACCAAATTTGAAATTTTAAGTAACGAATTCAAAGAGCAGAAAATAAAATGCGAACAGCAGAATATTAAAAATGATATTATTTTTAATGAAATTAAAAAACAGAATATTCAGTTACAGCAAAATATAAATATAAAATTTGACGAGTTGATAAATAACATACAAGACAAGAATGTATGTCTTGGAAATGCCAATGAAATGACAAGAAATAGTTCGAATAAAGTAGAACAGAGTAAGAATAATACAAACGAAAGTTGTAATGACAGTGTTGTGTTAGGCAATGAATTAATAAATAATAATGATGTTAATAATAACGAGAATAATAATGTGTTTGAGAAATTGGTATCAGAAAGTGATACGGTAAAAATAAATAATGAAAGTATAGAATGCAGTGATTATGAGATGTTAATGTGTGTCAGTGAGTTAGAGAGAGAGAGAAAAAATAATGTTGTAGTAGAGTGGGGACAGAGGGGAAATTTTCCTTTTATTATTTATGATGATTCAATGTGGTCACAAGAGTTTTTGAAGGGCAAGAGTCCCGTGTTAGTAGAAGATTTGAGTTTATTTTATTTGTATAAGTTTATACCCTCTGTGCGGAATGATTTTATAAGTATGAGATGGTGTTATGATGAGAGAGATTTAAATAGAGAATTGTTTGTTGAGAGAGAGATAGAGTTATATGAATTAAAGAGAGATTATGATGAGTTGAAAGAAATATTAGAAGTGTATTTAAACAAGAATGGTTTAAGTGATAATACAAAAGTAACTAACCCAATATTGGAAATATTTACTGACGGAGATTTAACAGAAATACTTAACTTAGACTTGGTGAATGATTATTATGGTATAACGGATAAATTGAAATTGTTTGGTTATGACACACAAGACAACAATATGTGTGTCAATATAATTGAACAGTACTATACAAAACCAAGATTAATCTTTGACGATGGAGGGTAGACTATAAAACAATAAAAGACAATTAAACATTATGTTTTATGGTTGTTTGACATGGCAGATTTGGACAGAAGTGTGGAAAAAATGGAATAATAATTAACAAGAGTTGTAAATAAAATCTAGTGAATTTATATGTGTGTATGTAAGATGATTGTTGTGAGAATAATATTGAAATACTTGCAATTTAAATAAATAAACCAAATTAATTTTGAGAACCAGTAATCAGAGAATTATAATTGTTTGGATGGGAATGAAATTTATATTTTAATAATGAATTTAATTAAAACAATTTGATATATTTTAAATATTTTAATTGATTATGTAAATGTTAAGTAATTAATTTTTTCTGAATGTAAATTATTTTACGAGATGCAAAGTTGGTAATGAATGATAAATTATTTAATTGAAGCTAATAAATTTGTGAAATGTTTCAGAGATGGTGGTGATTATGTTTTGTGTGTATAGCATGTTAAAGGAATTGTAAGTAGAAAAATTTTATAATCATGTATAATAAAAGCTGTTTACAGGTGTGATTGAGGTGTTAATGCAATAGTGAAATTTTAATGCAATCATTGTGTTTAATAAAAATAATAATTAAAAAATTTTTTAATAAATGAAAAATGATATATAATGATTATTAATAATAAATTTTGAAAATTTCAAGAAAGTTAAACGGTAAAAGGTTATGAATAGGTTAAATGAGTGTTGATGCAGATATTATATGATAATGTATACAAAAATTTAATTAATTTTCAATTGTAATTAGTTATTATGTGGCTATTAAGGGGGTGGCCTGTGCTCTCTTAAATAGCCAATGATTAAATCGTCTGGCAGGTTAACGTAAGCATCAGAATCAGAGAAATGGGAAACAATGAGGTGATAAGGGAGAATAAATAAAAATAAATATGTATCTTCCATGTAATTTGTTCAATTTTAAGATGTGTTTTTATTATGTTAGGATATCAGCTGATCAACAATAACGTCACTGGTATATTGGTTTGTAAATGTTACAAGTAATTAATATTTAGTGTACTACAGATATTTTGAAGTAAAGATAAAAAGAATATGCAAACTAATAAAAGATAATTCATGGGTGATAAATGTTTTATGGGACATGTAGACCTGTCCAAATTGAATAAAAAGTTGAAATAATGAATATGATGTAATGTTGTTTTTGAGTTGATGTGATATAACAGAATTTGGTGAAGTATTAATGTTGACACAGTGGTAATGGAGACTTTATGTAGAGTTTTGAATGATATATTTATGTTTATAATTAAGGAGATTATTTTGTTGTATTTGTAGTAATGTAATGAGTTTGAGATTTTTGGGGATGGCAATTTTGTATTAGGGGGTAGTGTATTTGGGGAGTCCGCAACAAGGGTTGGGACGGGATAGGGTTAGCTTTTAGTGGGGAAGGGGCCGCCTTAGGTAAAATCCGGGCCGCCAAATAAGGGAATTGAGTTTTTGAGTAGGGGAAACACGTATCCTATGCAAAGGGTTGGAGAGTATTTTTTTTTATATATATGTAGAGAAGGCGGCGAATTGTGTTAAATGGTAAGTTGGGGTTTAGAGTGTCCTGATTAGTAGATATTTTGATAGAGATGGGTGTCATGATAATAGAGTTGATTAATATTAGAGTCAGAGGGAGAAAGTTTATATATGTATAGAAATCTCATACAGAAAAACGAGAATGAATAAGTTACATCACCCACAGTATATTAAAGTTAAATTGTTGAAAAGAAAGAGGAATTTATAATAAAGAATATATATAATTGTTTATTTTTTTTTCCACCAGTGATAGAATTTTGATAAAATTTGAAAATAATGTAAAGTCAAGAATTGTTTGTTTTAAATAATTTAAATGTCAATCTGTTTATTATTTATATTAATATTTGGTTTATTTTAAATATTTTATGTTATTATGTTTTGTATTTCAAGTTAGGATATTACAGATGTTTAAAGTGTTTTCAGAACTTATACATAACATATGTAGGTCAAGGATTTTGGACTTGACCTAGTTATGATCAGCTGATGAGTTCATACACCTACTAAGCTTGTGTATAGTAGGAAGCCAATTGTAATTTGTTTGTTTAATTAATTCAAACCAATATTTGAATAATTTTAATAAATGTTATTTAATAAATAAATTTAATAAATATTTAATGAATAATTTTTTTTGAATTTTAAAATTTTGAAAATTTTTAATTTTTTTTGAAAAAAAAAACTTGATTTTTCGCCTGCCAGCGAATGAATATGTTAGATAATTATTTTTTTATTATGTGTGCATTAACCATGTTTATTTTATTGTATTACATTTTATTGGTAGACTAAGTGATTCTCATGTTAGAGTAAGAAAGTGTTTGTATTAATAGGAATGTTTAGGTTAAGTCATTGAAACAAAAATTAGAAAAAAGAGGAAGAGAATTTTTTGATAAACGATTATTTTTTGAATTTTGAATTTTTTAAATTTTTGATAAATTTTAAAAGAAAGTTTTATTCTTATGTGTTATGGTAATATGTAATGTTAGAGTGTGTGAGCCCAGTATTTGCCAAAGGCAGCCCAGCTTGCAAAAAGGGGATCCATATCGGCGGAGGAGCTGGAATGATTTTAGTCAGGGATTGAGGATTTTTGGGGGTAGTATGTTGAAGGGCGAGGTGGGCTATGGTGCGAGTCTGATCGATTTCTCGGTGTTGGGATCTCTTACGGAGAAGTCCAGTGATCTCGTTCAGATGAGTCCATGGTCGCTGAGCCAGGGGGGTCGTGTACCCATGCAGATTAAGAACCAGGGGGTTGTTGGCACCAGTTCCTCACCGGTCCTCTTCGGGGTTATTGATGAGATTTCTTCTGTCGTGGACAGCAGAATTCTCATCGAGGGGGTATTGTAGCGGGTCATTTTTGGGTGTTTTTATTTTTAACCGTTTGGGGCATTATTATATTTTTATTTATTTCGTTTCCGGGCGGACTGGTATAATAAATTTGAAAAAACTGTAATTGTCTTGTGCAACGTTATTTAACAAGCAACAGCACGAGGTTGAGAAACAGCGTTTGGAACAAAAGCGACGCGCAATTTCAGTGGTGTAACACGGCAGAAGAATTTACCTCCACCAAAATTCTAAGAACTCTGTGCATGTGTTTTGACGCCCGTATGCAACTCAGCCGGGCGGGGATCGGCACTGACGCCGTGAGTGACACTGCAGTTTAGACCAACATGGCGCTGGGACGAGAAGTTATTAGTTCTAAGTGACCGGCTACCGGAAAACAGCGTCAAACTCCGCCTACTGTGAGCGACATCAGCAGAGCAGATGCCAATATCAGCCTCTGGACACACACACATGCCAGTTATAATCTATGCATAAAATGGTTATGCCACCGCAATTAATCACCAACGGCGACTAAAACCGGATGGCCGTGACTGCTCATTTCCCGCGACTCGAGGAAAGCACATTGTCCAGTTCGTCACTGACTGTGTCGGCGCCGACACGTGAGCTAAATATGCTCATATAATTTCATTAGTATTTGATAATGAAAGTGAAGTAGTCATTTTCTAAAACCAGTGACAGGATGGGAGGATAGTTGTAGAACAATAATATCCAAATTTGTGATTCAGTTTCGTCCTTTTCGAGACGTTTTCGACCTACCGCGGGCTGGCCACGAGGTCACAGAAGAACGCGTTGCCGGTAGTGATCTAAAATCATGTATTCAATTGGGTAATTGGGGTTTTATAATGGAATGGGAGTAGTGAGTGTGCAATGCTGGGCTGAATTAAGTGTATATGTGTGTGAATGAAGTTATATAATTGTCCATGATAAGGTAAGCGATAGTCAGTAAGGTGTAAGAGTTGCACAATATGTAACAAGAAGATTTAACATTTCAACATTTCTGAGTAATAAAGAAAAATCTGATTTCTCTTCCATACAATTGAGAGTTAAATTCTTTCAATGCCTTATTTCGTTATATGTATCGTCAGAGTTCGTCGAACGAAATGGGTTAGTCCACACTATGCGATCCGGCCAGATCAAAGTCGTAAGGTAAGTGGAAGTGTTAACTTAATTTGAATAAAATAATTTTACCAAAGGAATAAAAAAAAGTTACAAGGCGTCGGCGTTGAGTACAGCTATTCCTCTCGAAACCTCCGTCAGCGTCGCTTAGCGGTGTATGAACAGCTAGGCTAGGCGTCGTTCCTTTATCGTCATGGACACAGCGTCTCTGGCCTCGGGTATAGTCTGATGTCCGTAGTACGTAGTTGTAGTAACTCAGGTGTCTGCCGGTCTCATTGAAGCGTCTTCTGCAGCGTATCGTTCCGTGTGTACGACTCAACGAATACTTTATGAATGAATGAATGAGTTTCTATCGGCGAATATCTCAACAATCCTTTATTTATTTAGGTAACAAAGTTGTTTGTTAGACGTGTCTTGAACACAGTTATTAGCTATGTATACACGCGATCTTTATTTAGCACCGCGAAAGGTGTGAAATAGTAAAACGCTTATAGTTCACGACACTCTCACTATATCGTTATGTGTTTGGTGTCTAAATAAAGCTACATTTCCGCACTATTCACTGGTCAACCTAGTTCTTCTTAATCTTTTGTCATTTTTTTATTATTTAAGTTTTAAAACACTTCTGACATGTGCCGACAAAATTATACATATTTATGCAGGTGGACTGTTATCTGTTTTGTTTGCTATATAAAATCTTATCTGTACCCTTCTAAATGTACAATTGTAGCAGATAATTACGCTTATTATGCGTACTCCAGTTAGAACGATAAACATTGATAACAATGTTTCGTTATAAGTATATACCGGTTTGGCCCGAATATAAGACGGCCTCGCATAAGGCAACCCTAGATTTTTGAAGGTGTTTTACAGGGAAAAAAAGGCCTGCATATAAGACGAAACTGAATTTTTGAGGTGTTGTGTGAGAAAGACAATTGAATGGTATAAATATCATACCGTGAAGTCATACTAATAAATATGGCTATTTTACATTAAAGGTGAAATTATAAGTGTTAAAGTACCTTACTGTTTTTGTTCCAGTCATTATCCTTGTTTTCTTCTTCTCCAAGTTCGTCTTCAGAATTGGTACTGGAATCAGATTCATAACTGGAGTCTTTCCACAAAATGTCATCTTCACTCCCTTCCATGTTATTAGAAACACAACATTTTTTAAACCCCTTTACAATGGATTCACCTTTGATTTTCCCCCAGGCTGTGATTATCCACTGGGCTAGTTGAATGCTTGGTTTCTTCAACTTGCCTGTCGGAGTCAATGCATGGTTTCCATTAATTAACCAGTCATTATAGTTCTTCTGTAAATAGTCCTTAAATGGTTTATTAACAACCACATCTGAAACTTGGAGCTGAGAAGTCATTCCCCCAGGAATTATAACAAGATCAGTGTTCATTTCTGCAACCAGCTTCTTTATTTTCTCACTTGTGTGACCACAAAAAGCATCAAGAATTAACATACCTCTCTGCCATAAGTTCTTCAGTTATCCACCCCTTTTCCTGTGCTCTAAAAACAATCCCCGTTGGTAACTGTTCCTTTGGAAGCATTTTTATGTTCAAAATAACATAAGGCGGAAGTTTTCTTCTATTGGCAGTTACTCCTAGCATCACAGTAACGTGTGAATTTTCGTTGCTTGTAGATTTAATTATAACTGATTGTGCACTCTTTCTGTCCACAGTAACACTTGATGGCATATCGAAAAACACTGGTGTTTGGTCAGCATTTGCCATTTGGCTGAGCAGGTAATTGTGGGCTTTCCTCAGTTTTATAATATATCGCTGATAAGCGATCAATTTGTCAGTACAATCTGCAGATAGCCGTTACGCAAGGGTAGTGTGACGTCGTAAACACAGACCCGAGTGCGTCATCATGAGTTCATACCAGCCCAGGCTTGCTTTAAATTTTTAACTCACATGCCACCTCCAATGCCTTCATTCTAATAACTTCCTGGCATATTGGATATCTTAGTTTTGTTTCTTGTGAATGTATTTGGAAACAAGTCTGTCAAGATTATTAAGTTTTCCAGTTTTAGGTCCTCTGAATGCTGTTCTTGATGCACTGGCACTCTTAAACTTTTCTTCACCTTTTCGCCAACGCCGTACATTACATTCAGAAACACCAACTGTTCAGCACCCTGCAAATTGTTTCTTTGTTTCGCCTCACGTATTACTCTTAATTTGAAATTCATATCATAGCTTCTTCTCTCTCCCATGTTTATATGACATGCAGAGGATGCCCTCTGTTCAACATAATCCTTTACTTGTGGATTATTGGCCATTATTGTTTTAATGTCAATTACCACAGACGCAGTTTGGTACTTGAATACTGTAATTAATGCACATGCGTGTGAATAGAGCAACAGACACTAAAATGGACACACATAATAATAGAACAACGAACACATGTAATAATAGAACCATACACACCAATTCACACACGTATTAAAAGAAAACACTCAACATACGTGAATACTGTGTTGACTTAACCTTAGCCCCCTTTTGTGCATCCGACTTATATCGTACAATAACCTACAATAAAAATTCGTCGTGTAGAACAACAGAAACAAATGGGCAGTTTTATCCACTGTTGTATGATAAATTTACTGTTCTGTACTCAAAAATATATCGCAGTATCCTAGGAAACGCATCCGATAAAATATCAGACGAGTTGTTTGGCTACGTGTGTTGTAATGGTTTCTTTATGCACTCGCGCAGGTTTTTTATCGTATTACTTTCAGACATCAGTGCTGCCAACCTTTCCTGCCTATGTCGGCGAGGCCAGTTGTGCCAAGTAATCAGCGGTATTCACGTTGTGGAGTGATTTTATTAATTTGTTTTGTAAATATGGAAGACATTAATACAGAAAGACTCGTTGACAGAATCCAGAACAGGAGAGCACTATGGTATCCCGCTTCCGTAGCGTATAAAAACGAGCCGATAAGCGGCATACAACACGCACGGATTCATTTTCAGTACTGATGATGGCAACACTGAAAGAGTATGTTCACACCCACTTCCATTATTTTATCATGCGATATAAATCGGATGCATAAAAGGGGCCTTAAAGTGAACAACTTTAACGTCTGTGACACGATATGGTACTTCAGTGCAGTGGTGAAAGTGTGCTTCATGTTGATTCATGCTACACATGTGGCAAGCCTGTGCATCTGGCGAATGTTACAAAATACACTATACTTTTGCAGCCACAAACACGAAATTTTTAAATGTTAGGTAGCGCATATGAGACTAGTTTGGTTTTTGGAAGGGCGTTTTAAGGAAAAATTATATTCGGGCCAAAAAAGACATGCTAATACAATTTTGTGTGTGTGTGTGTGTGTGTGTGTGTGTGTGTGTGTGTGTGTGTGTGTGTGTGTGTGTGTGTGTGTGTGTGTGTGTGTGTTCATAATTATGCACAATTTTTCTTGCTAATAGTGAATATTAATAATAAATAATTTTTATACAAGAATATAAAAAATGTTATGTTACAAAATATATAAAATTTGGATTACAAAATAATCATGTTTGTATTTTGTTTTAACCCCATGTAATGTTGTATTTCATATTTTAATATCTTCTGCTGAGACTTATGCAAAAACTTAAAATATAGAATACAAGATTCAACTCACCTCATTCCATATAGCCCCATGGAAGAAAATCTGTAAGGGCAAGCAGGTCCTGTAGGATAAAAGGATTAAAGGAATCTCAGGGATTATCTACATAACAGAATAGAAAACTACTTGTTGATAATCGGGGGGGGGGGGCAGTATATACTCCTGGTTGAAGTTTTTTGATGAGACTAAAGCGTGCTACAGAATGCACATTGTTGGAAGCACTCGATAGGGCTTGTGAGTGTTAAACAACATCAGCTACATAATTTTCAATTTCCAAAATACCGAACATATACAAAGGCTATGAGTTTTTAAAAACAATTTCAGTTTCATGGAACAAAACTGCCAGCGAAACTGAAAAAAAATTGTAAGTTACATACATTATGCCTTCCAAAGCAGATTATTTAAGTGGGGAAAGGGAACACACACACACACACACATTATACAATATGTAAAACCTGCATTGTTGTGATTTTATAAATGCCTTACTTTATGAATGGTTGTGAACAAAATTATGCCTATGTATTGATTATAAGGTTCTCTTTTTGGAAAGAGACTCAATAATGTGACTGCTTTGTATTTGTACAGAATTACATGATGCAGTATTTGTAGTGGGAGCACTGGATGAAACTATAATGCTTCGAGGTATGAGGTACCACCCAATAGATATAGAAAACAGTGTTATGCGATGTCATAAGAAGATCGCAGAATGGTAAGTTTTTATTGTTACAAGACACTGGAAGGATAATTATGTTATTAAGTTTCTCTATTTTTAATTACAATTGTAAAGACCTCTAAAAACTTTTAAATATTGTTAAATGTACTTACAGTTGGGTGACTACATTAAGGAGAGTATTAAGAGAGATAAGTTAACCACTGTTGTTAATATTTTTACATCAAGTGGTCAGAACATGTAGTTATATTTTCCAGTTTCTAAGAACATTGAAAATATTTGATCTTATGTTTCAACAAAATTGAATGTTATCTTTATGTAGTTAAGTGATTATTACTACTATTATCTTGATAATATATGAGGGCTGTCCAGAAAGTAACTTACATTTTAGAATAAATAAATAAAAAAAAACGAAAGAAACATTTTTTATTTACACAGTTGAAAACTACATTCTTATACTATTTTTCCACATAGTCGCTATTCAAGTTAAACCACTTATCATAACGATTTATGAGTTTTTGAAAGCCCTCATCGTAAAATCTGCCGCCTGTGATTTCAGCCATTCATTAACGCCCGCCTTCAGCTCTTTGTCGTCTTCAAAGCGCTGTGTTGCCAGCCACTTTTTCATACGCATGAACAGGTGATAATCGCTCGGTGCCAGATCAGGGCTGTATGGGGGATGATTGAAAAGCTCCCATCCAAACTTTCCCAGAAGTTCATACGTTCATGATGCTGTATGCGGTCGGGCGTTGTCGTGGAAGAACAATACCCCGGAGCTCAACTTACCGCGTCGCTTGTTTTGGATTGCTCTCCGCAGCTTTTTTAAGGTTTCACAGTAAACCTCGGAGTTGCTTGTGGTACCCCGTTCCATAAACTCTACCAGGAGAACCCCTTTTCTGTCCCAAAAAACTGTCACCATCATTTTCTTTGCTGACAAGGTCTGCACACACTTCCTCGGTTTTTTGGGCGAGCGAGTATGGCCCCATTCCATGGATTGATTTTTTTGTTTCACAATTAACGTACCTAACCCAGGTTTCATCCCCTGTTACAATACGGTCCAGTAGAGAATCACCATCCTTGTCGTAGGCATGAAGAAATGACAATGCTGATGCCATCCGTTGGTTTTTCTGCATTTCTGTAAGCATTATCGGGACCCATCGCGCACAAAACTTATGGTAATCAAGCTTTATCGTGACAACTTCATGAAGCAAACTACGTGAAATTTGAAGAAACTCAGTAATCTGTAAAGCGGCTATTTTCACGGATTTTTTTAATTTATTTTCTCCACCAATTTGTCAGGTAAGAACACTCGGCCGCCACTCCGCTCATCATCGTGCACATTGGTGCGGCCGTTTTTAAACAGAACACACCACTGCCTTACTCCATTACATTCTTCCCATACACCTCACACAGTCGCCGATGAATGTCCACTGGTCTGCAATTTTCTGCTTGCAGAAATCGTATTACTGAGCGCACTTCACAGCTTGCGGGATTTTCAATCGCAGCACTCATTTTAAAAATTATATTGAAGCACAGAAACACAACACAGACCTATACCGGCATGAGCTGATGCGTACTGAGTCGTGCCTCCCATGTCACCATGATGGCGGCGCTAGCCCCTCCCCATTGCCGCCCACACTGAAACGTAAGCTACTTTCTGGACAGCCCTCGTATTAAGTGTAAGGAGTAGTTAATATATTACTTACAATTACCAACCACAGAAACTCAGCAAGCATATAAGAGAACATGTAACATGTTGAAAACAAATCACCAAAAGGATGGGTAACAGAGACATTAACAGATGACAATTAACCAGACATACGAATAAGACAGCAAAAGATTGCAGCACAGTTAAATGTAATAATTGAGGTGTAATGAGAAGACTATCTTAGTATACTTCTTTAATAGAAATATAGGTATGATCAATTAATAGAAGATGAATTAAATGAACATTTGGAAAATAGATGCATACACGTAACTGACATTAGCGAAATAAAAAAAAAAGCTGCAGGGGTTTAAGTGGTATTAATCCTGAGCCTTTAAAATGTGAATATACTTTTCTGAAACTAAGCTTTCTTGATTATAATAACGTGTGTTGACCAAAATGCTGAATCCGAAAAAGTGGAGTAGGGTCAAAGTTAATATTACTCTTCAAAAAGGTAATTTAAATGAAGGAAAGGAGCTAATGTAAATAGTTACCAAGAAGTTAGGTGCATAATAGTGCGTACAGACATTATGAGCAATCAGAAGACTCATCTTTTATAAGCACACATTCATGTTAGGGCATGTGAAAAAAAAAGACTACGTTACTATTTTCTATGTTTACTGTGAAAACAGAAGGAATTGTGAAACTCCATATTGAATAAGAAAACTGCTGTGTGCATACCACAGGAACCTCTCTGTCAAGGAAAATAGTAACCATACAAGATGGAGGTATAAAATAAAATTGAGATAATCTTGAAAGATCCGGTTACTGACTTGATAAATTGCATCATAACATGGCATGAAATCTCAACATTTAAACGAAGGTAATGTTTTCAAATGGAAAGTATCTTAGTAGCAATACATAACACAGAATTGAGCAATAATACCACTACCATTATCTAGTGACTAGAATAATATATAATACGTGACAAATATCTAGGATGTTCCCAAATTTAATTCTGTTCGCATTACTACACAAAAAACTTGTGAAAGAAACAAGAAAAGACACCAGATGCAATTTTGTGAAGTCATGGCAGTTCCTACTATGCTTTGTAGATCCAAGTTATGGGTAACTATGCAAAAATGTTAAGTAGGAGACAAATTGCTGACATGATTTTTTGCAATATGTAAAGGTGAGAAGAAAATGGGAAATGGGAATATACTGCAAAAAACATTTTTTCATTAAATGGCAAAGGAACAAGTATCTGAATAAATAGTTATTGAGTAAAAGAGCAAGTCTCTTTTATAACAAAAAGAAGTACCTCTTAGAAGACTGATGAAGATATGGCTCAAAATTACTGTCCAGAGGGGATACTTCCAGTACTTACAAATCCGTAGTAAGATGAATAAGCACTTTATTAAAATGAAATCATTGTAGTTATTAAATGAAGTCATTGTGTTGTTTATCAGAGACTCTTTTTAGATCTAGTATAATCTTGTAAATGATTTTTTTTACAAACATGTGAAAACTATGTGTCATTATATTAACACACATAATGTAGATACTCTTGCGGTATAATATAATTTTATACCTTCTCATTGTATCAGTTGTGTTGTGTGTGTGTGTGTGCGCGCGCGCGCGCGCGTGCGCTCATACATGAATGTGTGTATGTTTTTTTTATGAAGATCTCACAGACCATCGTGTTATAGAGTTAGACAAATTAACTGACACCAAATGAAGTCATAATTACAACTTTAATTAGACAAAACAACAGTTAGAAGTTGTCAGAGGCACTCTAATATACAAATTAAATTTGTCCAACACACAATAATCACTTTCTGCTAAACTGTAACAATTACTGTGAACCACACTCTTAATATCGCCAGGTCTAACTGAACCCAGTCCACTTCAAAAGCCAATATTTATACATCAGTTGCCTTGGATTGTAGTCACACAGTGGGCCTGGATGGTGGTAGAATAGTCAAAAAACATGTGGAAGGGCCATCTCGAATTATGTAGAGCGTTACGTAACCCTACCATGCCGATGGACCAGCTTCGTGCATTGTCGCATGTTAACATCACATAGACATCTTTGTTATTTTTCAGCTCAACATAGCAATGTGTGTGCGTTCTTGATTTGTTGTCTATAAAGAATATGTTTAGTTATAATTATTTCAATAGTATCCTGTTATTTGGTATTTTGGCAGTGCTGTTTTTACATGGACTAATTTGCTGTTGTGGTTGTGGAACTTGATGGTAATGAGAGTGAAGCATTAGATCTAGTGCCACTTGTCACCAGTGCAGTATTGGAAGAACATCATCTATTGTTGGTGTAGCTGTTGTTGTTGATCCAGGAGTTGTACCAATCAATTCTCGTGGTGAGAAACAACGAATGCATCTACGAGATGGTTCTTAGCAGATCAGCTAGATCCAATATATGTCGCATATAATATGTGAATGTTGTCTATTATGCTGAATGAATCATTGATTTTTTACTGCGTGTCATTAGAGAAGACTGTGAAACTAATTTAAATGCAGCTTTTGGTATACACATTGTAATAATTTATAAGCATATTATACAAACGATATTTATTTAATGAAATGCTGCAGTCTATCTCACTTGTGATCAGATATTTTTTCTGACATTGGATCAACCTATGTATAACTGCGTCACAGTCTCCGTTTATCTTGTATCCTTCTTTCATTTTCCTCTCTCTCTCTCTCTCTCTCTCTCTCTCTCTCTCTCTCTCTCTCTCTCTCTCTCTCTCTCTCTCTCTCTTCTCTCTCTCTCTCTCTCTCTCTCTCTCTCTCTCACACACACACACACACACACACACACACACACACACACACACACACACACACACACACACACACCATACATTTATCCCTGTAAGCTTGTTTAAACAGTCTTGTGATATGTGTAGGAGCTCATGGATAGTGTATATATATATATATATGAATAAAGGCTGTTAACTAACATTGTAGCAGTATATTCTGTTAACAGTAAATAGGATGACTTTTATATTTGTATAGCATTTGAATAAATTCGGTTCAACTCTGTACAAAATAATGATCACTGTGCAACATTATGGTTACTGACATGAATGGGACATCATTATTATTATCATTATTATTGCCATTGTCATCATAATCATTGTTACTTTGTTATATTATATACTACCCTACTTATTTTATATAAAGCTTACTTTATACAGTCTTACAAAAGAAGAATTTATTTAAGTGTTTTCCAAACTGAAGATTCTTTAAACATTTTTGAGAGTACAAACTTATTCTTTAAAATTGTGATGATTTTGAAAAATTACAATGATTAATATTATGATTAAATTAAGCACAACTTGCATTTAATATGAAAAATTTTTACATTGTGTTTTGTAGAAGTTTTATAAAATTGGAATGGCCAGCTTTGCTCAAATCAAAATAATCTATGACTATGAATAGTATAGCTGACTGTTTTCTAAATATGAAGCTCAGATAAAGTATGCTGTTGTGTAACAATTATTTTCAGAGAAAACAAAGTTTACATGTTAATTCAGCGAAGAAAATATTTGCAAAATGGTAACATTCAGTAGCTTTGATAACTGTAAATATCTCATAAATTACTAGTGGGTTTATATTTTGCATATGTTATAAGCCCAGTTCATTTATATTAAAATATTATATAGTGGTTTTATTTGTGATGTGTATTGCACAAATTTATAATTTTGCATTGAATAATAAAACAGGCACAAAATATTGTTTTTGTTTAGCATCCCTGTAGACTAGTCATGTGACATTGTCCTATCTCATTGTATATAATTGAGAAGCCCCACATAGTGATAACATATATGCATATATACATACACACACACATTTATATGTATGTGTTTAACCAACATATGAAAGTGCATTGAAACTTTTAGACTCAGCAGTGTAATTAGCAGTTTTAGCAGAAAAGTCATATTAAGAACTCGGTCTTTATATGAAATTGAAACAATAATCAAGTCAAAAAGTAAATTGTATATTGTAAATCAATAGTCACAAGTCTTGTGATGTTATACATTTGTGATTTCGTACATGTATTTTTTATTTTAAGTTTAGATGTATTTAACAAGTTTTGTATTAGAATTTTTTGGGCGTGCCCAGCATAATGCCATACTTTCTATAATAACATTTTTGTCTTCAGACAAATGTAAATAAGTATTATTATGAAGTTAAAATTAATCAAGTGATGTAAAATGTTTATATAGAATGACTGTAGTAGATAATTCTTTCAGTGTTTATTTACAGCAATCTAATACACAAAATAATTGTAATTATTGTTATTATAATATAAAATCTTCATTAAATAACAAAACTGATCATTCAGATGCAATCTGTGAATAGTGTTCTACTAACGTCAGCAATGAAACTCAACAAACAAATGATAGCTCATGTGTTGGCTGTGTCATAAGGGAAAGGGTGATATTGGACTTGTTAAAACAAAGTATTATTTGTCTCTCTATTCATCAAAACATGACTATAACAGTACTTAGTGTCTCAGTTTCAAAATGTTTCATTAATATAAACATCAGCTATGTGTATTGCTGTGAAATGGTTAGATGTTTGTCTTGTGACTGTGTCACTTTAAAATTTTATATTATTTATTAAATTATAGTAGTCCAACACATAGCCCTTGCTTCTTTTAGAAAATTTAACAAGTAAACATTAATTTCAGGAAAATATGTGTTTTGCAGAAATGCTATGATGCAATTTCATTCAATAAAAATAGATTGGCATGATGTCTTTGACAACGTTATCCAAAGTACATGAAGCTGTTATTAAATAAAAGTGCATATTGTTTTTTACAATGAAATAAAAAAGTTGTATTACATACAACGAAAATTAAATTTGAATTCAGTGCCAAATCTTTTTAAAAAGTGTTAGGTTTTTGTTAAGTATTTGTTACTTTTATTTTACTAACCCAAATCATCTTATATAATACTTTGTATTGATGGTAAAATGTATCGTCTTATTTGAAAAGTAAGTAAGATCAGCCATTTCTTCAAAATGAAAAGGCTTTCCTGAAATTAAATGTAATGTGATACTAAAGTAACTTTTTCAAGGCACCTGTGTGCAAACAAATTTATTGGATTACTTTTGATATGTGAAATGAAATGTAAATGCATTATAAATAACAAAAGGTGCATGTCAAAAATTATATATACATATATATTCATATTCATATATGTATGTACATATAATATTATTTATGGTAAACTTGACCAAATTATTCGTGGATCATAAAATATTACCACAATAGTGTTCTTTTACACAATTTCCATGTAGTTATAATTTTGATTATAAGTATCTATTATATAATTATTTATAGTAAGGTTTATATTGTTAAAAGTGCTGTACATACTCATACAGATATTGTTTATTAAAGAATAGAACTATAATATTGTAAAATAATTAGCTAAAATAAATATTAAAAATTCCATTTTACATTTCATGTCAGATTTAGTTGTTTTTTTGTCAAACCTCTGAACACATTTGGTTGGTATAGTCATGAGACTCGTGTCCTTAAAAAAAATAACACATGTAAACAAACAGCAGTAACGCATCATGTAACACAGATATTGGTTTGAACTTTCATTTCATGGGTGTATATACAGTAAGTGAATATGTTATTGTTTGTAACAAAATGTACAGAATGGTTGGGAAATGTCTTTTTTTCATTATAAGATTATTATTATTATATTATTTGATACTGATAGCATGCAAATAGTTTCTACAGTTTTATACTATTGGTTGTGTGTGTGTGTGTGTGTGTGTGTGCGCACACACGCACGCACGCAGGAGAGTTGCCATGTTGCACATTGTAAGTACTATATATACTTGGACACTTCTATTGAGTGCACCATACATATAAGAAACGGATTTTGAGTGGACTGGTGGATATTGTTAAATCTCTAGTCTAGGTGCGAGAGTTGATTATTTAATAAGGATGATTTGTGCCAATCCATGTCACAGTTGTTATATACACAGAAAAGTAAATTTATAATAAACAAAATATTGAACTTCCTATAAAATGTTATTATTTCTCTCATTTGCCCATGTTGAAAAATTTTTAATTAAATTTTTGAGAGTTGCTAATAAAACTGTTGTGTCACAGTGATACGCTCTAAACAAACTGTTTTCACTTTGAATGTTATTTGACTGTTCATGTAATCACTGTATACATTTAAAGATGTAGTGAACATAACTGGAAATTTGTATTTTTGCCGGTTACAGTAGCCAACTGAAAATTTTGGTACATAATATGTTAAATTGAAATACAATATTAAACATTTGTCCTTCTAATATTATCTTTAACCTACTATATAGAAGTATATTTTTCTAAATTGTTTAGCTTAAGTTTTGTTATAAGGAAGAAGATTGTAAAGGTACTTCTCAGTTTACCATTTATTAAAATAATACGCTACTAATATAATACTCACCGCTGCCAGAATTTTACTTACCGTCATAGTCCCTGTTGAACTTACCTTATTAAACTGCCCAGGTCGCCAACATATTTTTTAGATAAATATGTAAACTTAAACACTCTTGCCCTTATAAAAATCCCGCGATCTGACTACTCTTTAAAATTTCAGAAAACCCCCGAAAACGTTAGACGAGTTTATCAGCACAGAATACTAGGAAGCAATAACTAGACTAACACATTTTATATGAGGACATACTAGATTTACTGTTCAGCTTTCTGTAAATTACACAAAATAGAGAAAACAAAAATTTTACACCAAAAAACAACATAGAAGAAATACAATCAAACATTGCTGTGAATTGATAATATACAGATTTATTTATAAAGGCCGCCCATTATTTACGCACACACACTGCATTCACACATTTAAATTATTTCCTTAATTATGAGCGCTCTTTTATATTTAGATAATTATAACAAAACGGTTCGTCGCCTACTTAACTTTCACCTCATGCCGCACTTTGTACATGACCGAAGGTTCTGTCTACTCGCCACTTTTTCAATTACTTTCGGATCACTCCACGAACTTCACTCTGAGGTATTGTTTCTATTGTTTGGTGGTATTTTAAAATGTTTAAAACTTTTTAAATATGAAACAGTTTATTTGGGGCCACTGAGTCGTAGCGAGCGTCCGGCCGACGCCGTGACGTTATCTCGACTGCCTTTACATGCGGGCGGATATCACTGCCTTGCCTGCTAACAAATTTCATCGCTGTTCCCAGCCTTCGTTGTCAAAGTCTTAGTAGTTGCCCCCACAACATGTGTTATTTGTGTGTCTTGGGAGTTGACGAAATTCCACTGCCACTGGTTTCGTCACAAAGATAGGCGGGATTTCTCCTTGCGTTTCCGCCAGCACAGAAGCACATGTTGGAAAAATATCGTCTCCTGGCCATATTGTTTTAACAACTCGGCGTCGGTTGCGCACCTGCTGGTGTTTGCACACTTGTGTGTGTGTGTGTGTGTGTGTGTGTGTGTGTCACACAGTATTAAAGTTCTAAGAATTGTATTGCGTTGTTGCACCTTGACGCATTCCATCATACAGCCACACCGCACTGAACTGTTTTATGTAGGTGACTCGCTGTTTTGGGCCCGTATAAAGTGAATAAAACCAAATAAAATTACCCCAAAATATAATACCCCTTTTTGCCCCGTTACAATACCCCCCCCCAATGAGATGTCTTCTGCCGAAACAGAAGAAATCTCATTCTAAACCCCTAAGAGGATCGGTGAGGATATGGTGCCAACAACCCCCCATTAGTTCTTATACATCATGGGTAAACTACCCCCCTGGCTCGGCAACTATGGCCGCATCTGAACGAGATTACTGGACTTCTCTATTCGAGATCCCAACACCATAAAATCGAACAGACACGCACCACAGCGCACCTAACCTTCTAACATGCCACCCCAAACTCCAAATCCCTGGCCTTATTCCATGCCAGATCCTCAACCGATATGTTCCCCCTTTTCATGCATACTGGGTCGCCTTTGGCAATACTGGGCACGTACACATATTCATAATATCTTATGAACAATAGATATTGTTCATAGATATAGGCTCCTTAAACCTCCTAAAATCATTTTTTTTTAAATTACGATATAGTAAACAAATTCCAATCATTAAATTTGGTTAAAATTCATCTAAGCTCCAAATCAATCTGTTCTATTACCATCTCTTTTTTCAAAACCAAAAAACTAAAAAATCTTCTACCTGAATCTATCAAATCTTCATTACTACTACTAATCAGGAAAACAAATCTCATCAAAACATGAACTCCTTTATCCTAACATTTGATTATACATATATTCTAAACAATGTAACTCAATAAAACACTAGTAATACTGTAACGTAAGTTTTCTAGACGTACCTGTAAAATGTACACCAATTTTGTATGTGTAATAATTGTTAGTGCGTTCGTCTCGCACCGGGGTCGTTACATCAATGTTCGCGGCTAACGATGTCCGTAGCGTTGCGGTAATCACCTGTATAACACGGCAGTAACCTTACCTGTTGCTTATAGGGGTGTGTTAATCCCGGGTGGCGCCGAGTCGTTATTTAAAACAACTAAAATTATTGTATGATGAGTTTCCAGCGGTGACGGTCGGGCGTTCAAATATTTCCCGCTCGCACTGCCGTCTGAATTGTCGATGTTGCTGTGCAAATGACAACTTGTTCGCTTCTCATCAAATCTATTCTTAAATAAACACTAATAATATATAAAGCACTCCCTATGAAATAATAACGACGGTTACTCCCTGTAATAGTTATTTTTAATAGGTGATAATTAAAATGTTCAAATTGACAATTATATAATGATAAATTTGCACTGACTGATTACATGAAACTCTTGTTCTCTAGGCTTGACGAATCGATTAAGGAAACGACCAGCTTCAGGATGGCTGTGTATGTTATTACAATTATTTTCGTTCCCAAAATCGTGGATTCTTGTGATTATGAGCTAAAGAATTCCTATGGTTACAATAAAAATATTTTACCTTATTCTACGTGTACATAAATAATAATGTGTGATGTTACAATCTGTTCTGTCGTGTCGTTAAATGTGTTTTGAAAGTTCGTGTTTTAATAATAGGTTATGTTTTACGTTAACAAGTTTTTAGTGAGTTTTATTTTACTTAAATAATCTGTGGAAGAGAAATATTTGTTTATAGTGAGATAAATTTACCTTTAGTAAAATTTAGAGTGATTAGGTTTTTGGAAATAGGTAATTTAATTGTACTTAACACCTCAGCATGACTTGGTGTCTTCGTTCGTTTGATCGGGTAGGATTTGGCAGCAATAAGTTCTTTTTTCATTAATTTTTGGGCTTCAATGGGTTGGGCGTCCTTTTCATAACGTATCTGGTCATTCTTTTCGGTTAATTTTCCGTTTAATTCTCCTGGATCTCGAGTGGACTGCTATAAATGGTCGTCTGCTTCTTATACCGTCATGGTTATGAACCTTGATGACTGTTTTACATTATTTTAATAGAAAATCGTTCTTCCCAACATTGGCTTCTGTATTCTCTTACTGACGCTTCACATGTGTAATGGTATTCAACGGTAACCCTGTCTTCAACTGCCGTTTCCATGGCAACTGCATGATTTTGATTGGTTGATTTTGAGATGATGTATTGTTATCAAAATTCGAATTTTTCGTATATCTTCTGACTGCTGTTATTCCTCTATCTTCCTTCCTGGTTACTAAATATTGTCACTATAGTATTTATTTCTTTTCATAGATTATTTTGATACACCACAAGTTTGGGTAATTTTAGATTTTATGTTTTTACAATTATGTTAATACTTGTTAATTACATTTCTTTTTGTACACAAATGCTTATTATAATATTTTGTTTTGCAAATGATTTACAATTTATTCTTGGTGAATCCTTCACCTCAAATTTGCTAATTTCTTTGTTGATTTGTTACAATTTGTAGTTGTTTGGTTGTGACAGTTAGGTACTTTCCTAGGCATAAGTAGCCATTATGGTATTTGACTTATTTAATTTAAATTACATTTCATTTCAGCCTAATGGGCTTTATTTTGTTATTATAGTTGGTTGTGTCGTGTTTTGAGGCTGTTTATGTGTTATTATTATGTCACTATTATTTTCTACACAATTATTTACTCTTTAGTTTCCATATTTTCTAGTCATACATTTCTTAACATTTTTATTTATTTCCTTTGCCAATAATAACAATGTGGCTATTATTTACTACTTCTTTGATCTTATTTAAATATAACATGTAGGCCTATGGTCTGTATGATTCTTACAGCCATATCCAATTCATAAACTTGATTGAATAATTATTTAACTAACTATTTGCTAATCCTTGTTCACAATACATCTTATTTTAAATTATTTTAGTGTGACAAATAACATCACTTTTATGAACTTATCATGATCCCTTATAACAAGGGTGTTTTTTGATTTGTATCTAATTCCTTAACTTTCTAAACAATCTTTATTTTTCCTCCATGTTAACACTTTCACATTACTCCTTCCTGGGATTCTCCTTTTCAACTACGATTACTTACTTTTAAAACTTCTTAATTATATTTTTTGTTTTGTTTACTATGGTAATTATCACTTTCCAGTGTTCAATATCTCTTTATAGTTTATACTTAATACTATTTTTCACAACCTACTTATTCACTATTATTTTCCACTATTAAACTTTTAGTGTTCTTTAGGATTTATTAATTGTTAATGACTTTATCACTCACTATTTCTCACTATATTTCCATTCTATACTTTACACTATTTTCATTCAATCATCACCTTCACTCTTAAATTATTTATAGTTAATTATAATTTAATTAGTGTACCTTCTTTATCACTACACTGGGGTTTTTACACTTTCATTTTGCACTTCCCAAATGTTTTTGTTTTTTAAGTGTTTCTGAATGGGTAATCCCTCTAATTACTATCTCACTATTCGTTTTTTCTCTTTCATTACAATATATCCTTAATATTATTAACAATTTTATGTCCTTACAATACTATTCTTACATCTAATTCTAAATTGGGGTTTAGTTTACTTTTTTATCATTTTTATCTTTAACATTGTTTAAGAGGGTTTCTTCCCTAAATTATTATTGTCCATTAAAGGATAATGATATTTACTTTTTCCTTTCTCATAGGTTAATTATTGGTCTTGGTTCCAATATTATTTTTGAGTGCATTATTTCTCCTTCTCCTATGCTTTATTACTTGTTTGTGTATCATTATTGGTTTTTCATTTCTATCTATTTCCCTCCTTCTTCATTTTTATTGTATTTGGTTAATACCTTGGTTTTTCCACCTTCTCCTTTGGGTACATTTCAAGGTGTTCCATTGAGTCATTTAAGTCCGTGAACTTGTTTCATTTTTGTTTGGGTTTTGGTTTTTTCCCTTCTTCCTTTGGTTTCATCAATCACCTTCTTCTCTTCTTTGGTTTTATTCTCGTTTGTTTTTCGTGGTTCCCTTCTTCTTTTGTTTCCTTTTGTTGGGTCAATCACTTGGGTTAGGTCATGTCGTCGTTTGTCGAGTCATATTGTTTATATTTTATTTAAATTAATCATTTTATTTAACATGAAGTATCATTTTAGATTCAATATTATTTTGTTCATCCCTGGTATTGGGTTGGCTTATTTGTGTTGTAACATAATGCCTCTCCTTCAAAATTGATCATTTTGATAAAACACTAGCATAGTTTTTTATGAAATTATCAGTTATATATAATTTTTCTCCTTTTCTTTCTTGTTTGTTTCTCCATTCTTATTTCTCTTCTTACTTGATTCATTCCATTTTGTTTGGATCTGTTTTTATTTTATTACCATTGGTGTGTTCTCCCTTATACACAATTTTTCCCCTAACTTTTAAGTAGCTGGTTTCTCCCATTACTACTCATTTTTTCTGAGACCAGAGGAACATCATCTCTGCTCAATTTATTTGGATTGCTGGACTTTTCAACAGTCAATCTTAAATACCTTTTTTTGTCAACTTGTGACTTAAATTAATAATAATAATAATATATTTTGGGATTGTCCACCTTGTGGTTTGTTTTTAGATCACTTTGGCCTTTTACTCATTCTTCCTTCCGCTGTACCTTTGCTATATACTGTCATTTGCTCATAGAGTTGATTGTTTTTTATTTATTCATATGTTAATTTCATCATATCTAACTTTTCATTAGTTTGTTTTCTATCCTCTTTGTGTTCATTTTAATTATCTTAGACATTCTTATTCTTTTCTTAGTTATTTAGCAATATTCTGCTTTAGCCCTAGTTGGTATATTTGATTCATACGTAACTTCTTTTTCTTTGTACCAGTTCAGATTTTTTTTTTTTTTTTTCTTTGAATACATTAAATTCATGCTTATTTCAGGTATTTATCTTAGCAGTTTTAGCTTGACTTTATTTTTGTTTGGTTTATTTTAAATATAATTTTTGATAAATTTTTTGTAAGTTAATTTTCTTACTTTATAGGAATTTTTTGTAGCGTATTCCTATTTTGGTACTTTTATTTAATTATTTTTGTAAGTTTGTGATTCTTACTTTTTTGTAGGAAATTGTGTAACTTATTCCTTATTGTACTTTCTTATTTTATACTTCATATATAAACTCTTTAATAGACTGTAAGTTGATTTTACTTGGTAGGAATTTGTGTAACATTCCTTTGTTTTTATATTTTTTATTTTATTTTAGGCCTCATAAGTCATCGAAATATTGTTGTAAGTTGTGCTCACATAATTTTTGAATTTTGGCATTTGCTTATTTCATTTATAGTAATTTAATTTTCTTCATAAAACTTTTTTATTGAAGCTTGGTTGTAAACTCCTTTTATTTTCTTGGTGGTTATATTACTTATCTCATAAGTATTGTTTCCATTGTCCTTTGTGATGACATATGGCCCTACGTAAATCAATAGCAGTTTTTTGGCTATTACTTCAAGTGTACTGGGTAGTTCCCTGTTTTTGATTAATACTCTCTCTCCCTTGTTGTATTTTATTATTTTAGCTTGGTTTTGTGAATACCTTGCTCTTTGTTTTTCTATTTTCTCCATAATACGGTTATAACATTGGCTTTCATCATATGGGTCTTCTGGGTTGACTGGGAAGTTTATTAGTTCTTGTATCTCTCTATGGGGCTTTCTCCCAAACATCATCAAGTATGGAGTGTTTTCAGTAAATTGATGGTAACTAATATTTAGAAATACTTCGGTTGAAGCTAAATATTTTTGCCATTCTTTTTGGTTATCATGACAATAAGTTCTTAGTATTCGTCCCACTTCTCTTAGCACTCTTTCTGCAGGGTTACTACTAGGGTGGTATTTGGATGTTTTATAGGTTTTTATATTGTCTTTTAGTAACTCGTTTCGCCACTTCTTTCCTTTGAACTGCGTCCCATGGTCAGTTATTATCATGCATGGTTTTCCCACTTCAGTTATATATTTAGTTTTTATTATTTCTAGTATTTTCTTAGTAGTAGCTCTGTTTATTGCATATAATTTCGTGTATTTTGTATAGTGGTCTAACATGATTACAATAAACTAGTATTTATGTCTCCCTCCGCTACGTGGGAATGGTCCACATATGTCGAGGAATACCTTTTCTAACTTTGTGGTTGAGGTGATGGGTATCATTGTTCCCTCTTTTTTCTCATTATTGGTCTTTACCATTTGACATATTATACATGTTTTAATATTTTGGTTTACTTTCCTCGCTATATTTTTTTATAAAGACTTCCTCCTCCAATGCTTTTACAATGTTTACAGTTCCCATATGTCCGTATCGAACATGATAATCCTTAATTATCTTATTTTCTAATGTTTTTGGAACTACAAGTTTCCATGTGCTATTATTCTTTTTTGTTTTAACAAAGAGTATATCTTGGTGGATACAATAATATTTATTCGCAACTTCTTCATCTTCTAACAGTCTTTTTCGTATGTTTAGTAATTTTGAATCTTGTTTCTGCTGTACCACTATCTCGTTTAGCATATCTTCCAGGTCCTTTCTATCCTTTATTATACAAAACACTTTGACGATCTTCTCCTTTTCTCCTTCAAATGTTTGGTCTACTACATTTATTCTGGATAATGTTTTATTTATAAATTATGGTTTATTATGCGTTCCAATTACTTCTTGATGGAATCCAAAGTTCTGGCGGGTTACGTTTATTATACGCTATGCGGAAATTCTCTGCTGGATCACTGCTGAAAGGTATCCAGTCGTAGTCTTCTTCTTCTGGTTGGTTACTTCCGGACCTAACTCCTTCAACATTATTGACCTGTAGTATATTTTCAGCCTTCTCTTCCCTTTGTATTCGGATCACTCTTGTGTGTATTACCGTCTCCGTCCTTATGAAGTAATTCTCTGCTACCTGGTATAGCATTTCTTCTACTACCATGGGTTCCCCTCTATCCATGCCTACATCGTTCACTTTATGAGGTGGTTTATTAATCAGAGGAGTTAATGGTAATTCCCTTGTTAATGTCATCATTAAATTTTTATTTTGCATTGCCAATGCTGGTGGATTCCTGTGTTTTAGAAACCTCTGTAATTTGTGACACACTATTTTGTTGTGGGTCCTTTCTATTTCTTGTATCTTCCATTTATGTATCGTTTTGCTGAAGTTTTCCTCCGCTAGCTTGTTGTGAATTCCCTCTATAATTGCTGTTGAGGTCCTCCTACAATCTTTATACTTCATTAACTTGCTTTGGTAGGTAAGGGGCAAATTAAACACGTCAATGAGTCCGCTCTTCATCATTTCTAATTCTTCTCTGGTTTTTATTGGTTTCTTTTTATATACCCTTCCCATTTCCTCTGTTTTCTTAATTATTCGGTTCTTCTTTCTTCCTCTTCTATTGTTGGTTTTCATGTGCTTGATTTTCTCAGTGTTATTGTTACCTTTATTTTCAGAAAACAATACACTTGATTCTTCTACAACTTCCATCTCCTTACTACTTTCAGAAGTGGTGTCTAGTGTTTCATTCAATTGTGTGAAACTATCATTTACTGTTTCATTAAGTTGATCCGCAGGGTAGCTTGTTTCTTCCCATCTCTTGTTCATCACCGTTCTCGTCTGCTTGATTTCTTCCCGAAATCCTATTAGTATGAATCTTAATTCCTCTCTGTTTCTCTCACCGTTTTCCTTTATTTGTTGTAGAAATGTCTCATGATTATTTTCAATCTTGTTATCTACTATTTCAAAATCCTTTTTTATCTGCCTCTTCAGCTCCTCACTCTTCTTTTCTAATAACTCTTGACTTCTCTTCAAAGCTTCATGGCTTCTTTCCATTTTATTATTTAGGAGTTCCATGTTCTCCTTGATTTGCTTCTTCAATTCTTCACTGTTTCTGTCCAGCTTGTCATTCAGGAACTCCCTGTCTTCTCTCCTTCCCTCTTGCAATGATTCTAATTTTTCATTCGTTTTCTTTGAAGTTTCATTAATATTATTCATTTGTTCCATCATCATCTTCATCATGTTCTCCATCCTTGCCCCTTCGGTTGCTTTGTCTGGTTGGTCGCCGACCATTACTTCCACTTCCGGTTCTGGTTGAGTTGGATTTTCTGGTTGGTTTTCTTGATTATCCTCTTCGAACAGCTCCCCGATCATTTCTTCGATTTCTTCCATCTCTTCTTGTTGACCTTCACCTTCAATTCCTTTCTGAGTGTCCTTCCTGGTAACCATGGAATGTCTCTTCATAGTCGCCGCTGGCCTTCTTTTAAAGCCCCACGTTGGGCGCCAATCTGTAACGTAAGTTTTCTAGAGGTACCTGTAAAATGTACACCAATTTTGTATGTGTAATAATTGTTAGTGCGTTCGTCTCGCACCGGGGTCGTTACATCAATGTTCGCGGCTAACGATGTCCGTAGCGTTGCGGTAATCACCTGTATAACACGGCAGTAACCTTACCTGTTGCTTATAGGGGTGTGTTAATCCCGGGTGGCGCCAAGTCGTTATTTAAAACAACTAAAATTATTGTATGATGAGTTTCCAGCGGTGACGGTCGGGCGTTCAAATATTTCCCGCTCGCACTGCCGTCTGAATTGTCGATGTTGCTGTGCAAATGACAACTTGTTCGCTTCTCATCAAATCTATTCTTAAATAAACACTAATAATATATAAAGCACTCCCTATGAAATAATAACGACGGTTACTCCCTGTAATAGTTATTTTTAATAGGTGATAATTAAAATGTTCAAATTGACAATTATATAATGATAAATTTGCACCGACTGATTACATGAAACTCTTGTTCTCTAGGCTTGACGAATCGATTAAGGAAACGACCAGCTTCAGGATGGCTGTGTATGTTATTACAATTATTTTCGTTCCCAAAATCGTGGATTCTTGTGATTATGAGCTAAAGAATTCCTATGGTTACAATAAAAATATTTTACCTTATTCTACGTGTACATAAATAATAATGTGTGATGTTACAATCTGTTCTGTCGTGTCGTTAAATGTGTTTTGAAAGTTCGTGTTTTAATAATAGGTTATGTTTTACGTTAACAAGTTTTTAGTGAGTTTTATTTTACTTAAATAATCTGTGGAAGAGAAATATTTGTTTATAGTGAGATAAATTTACCTTTAGTAAAATTTAAAGTGATTAGGTTTTTGGAAATAGGTAATTTAATTGTACTTAACACCTCAGCATGACTTGGTGTCTTCGTTCGTTTGATCGGGTACTTTTATCGTTATCGTGTGTGTGTGTGTGTGTGTGTCACACAGTATTAAAGTTCTAAGAATTGTATTGCGTTGTTGCACCTTGACGCATTCCATCATACAGCCACACCGCACTGAACTGTTTTATGTAGGTGACTCGCTGTTTTGGGCCCGTATAAAGTGAATAAAACCAAATAAAATTACCCCAAAATATAATACCCCTTTTTGCCCCGTTACAAGATAAAGCACACCAACACACCACATCTTCTGCCAGTAGGTCAGATGAGTTACCTGTCAGGACTTCACTTGAAAATTCTGAATAGCAGCTGGGTAAATAATAAATAACAATTAATTTGCTGGAATCAACAGTGCTACAAAAAAGTTACAGAATCACATTGTTTAAAAGTACTTCCACTTGTCTTTTAGTAGATTTGTTTCAGATCTGTCTTGTTCATCTTTCCTATTGCAATGTGCCCATTTTCAAATTCCATAATTCCTGTTCAGACAACAGTTAATAGAACTTACTTCATTACAGGTTAAAAATATCAGTATGGAGAACTTCCATGCTCTAAGATTTATATTTAAAATCATTTTCGAAATGAAATATTTCCATAGAAACTACTTCTTTCTACTTAGAGCTTCAGCCTTAACCATAGTACTGTGGTCACTAACGTATACCACCTCACGTTATCGCACTCGATTTTCACTGATGATGGAAGTCGATGGCACTGCTGAAACATTGGTTTTGCAGAAAACTTTGGTCTACGGCCAAACAGGATGGGAAGGAATTTTAACAACAAACTACTTCCTTGTTGCCGATAACGTAGTATATATATAAAATATTGGTATGGAGAACCATACATGACTTCCATGTTCTAAGATTTATATTTAAAATCATATTCGAAATGAAATATTTCCATAGAAACTACTTCTTTCTACTTACTGCTTCAGCCTTAACCACAGTACTGTGGTCACTAACGTATACCACCTCACGTTATCGCACTCGATATTCACTGATGACGGAAGTCGATGGCATTGCCGAAACGTCTGGTTTTGTAGAAAACATTGGACTACGGCCAAACATCCCGGGAAGGAATTTTAACAAAAACTATTTCTTTGTTGCCGATAACGTAGTACACATATATATAAAAAATATGCATAAAATTAATGGCTTGTATAAGTTAATGATTGATCTCCATTAAGTAGTGCTCAAGTTTCCAAAGTTTTAATATTATGATGTCCGTAATTAAAACATCAGAGCAGGTTTAGTGTGTATGAGGGTATACCGTGGGCAAAAGTTTTCAACATTTCCTATTGAGCATTGCTTAGAGTAAAGCTGCGAATCTACAGTGTACGTTTCACAGAACAAACACGCGGAAAAGAAGGAGCGCTCCGAAGTCACTCGTGGACCCTCAGCATCTTGCAGAGGGTTCATTCCCTAAAGATGATAAGTCTGTGTTCCTCTGTAAACACGTGCAGTTACACTGCCCAGCGATCCACAGGAAGCAAATCGCTATCCACGCTGGACACTTTTTCGGCTTGCACGCCTTATGTTGGTGTGGGTTTCGGCACTTTCCATTTAAAAAGCGTGCAAATGTAAGAAAATAAACATGAGTGAGGCCAGAGATAATGCGAATTGTGTGTGTGTGTGTGTGTGTGTGTGTGTGTGTGTGTGTGTGTGTGTGTGTGTGTGTGTGTGTGTGTGTGTGTGTGTGTGTGTGTGTGTGTGTGTGTGTGTGTGTGTGTGTGTGTCTTCCCTGCCTTTTTATTGCAGTAATCATTATAATAAAATGGAAACGTAAACATTACATAATTGAGATATGCTTGACTGCCACGAACGATATATTTTCACTCATACATGATTTACACTAAAATGAAAAAATTATAATTTTATTGCCTGGCAACAAAATTATTTTATTATCAACAAAATGAATTTTCAAGTACTTTACTGTTGTTAAAACGTAAAAGGTTGCAGGTAAACTACCCCTTCCCCTTAACCGATCTTCACCAAAATCAAAAGTCCTTGAGGTCTCTACAATTCAGGGACGTATGCAAAAAATTATTTGATTCTGTTTGAATTTGCGGCTGTTATCGTTTGCCATAGAAAATTACCCTTGATAAAAAAACGTTGCAGGTAAACTACCCCTTCCCCTTAACCGATCTTCACCAAAAACAATAGGTCTTGAGTACTCTACAAATCAGGGCTGTATGCAAAAAATTATTTGATTCTGTTTGAATTTGCGGCTGTTATCGTTTGCCATAGAAAATACTCTTGTTAAAACATAAAACTACCCCTTTCCCTTAACCAATCTTCACCAAAAACATAGGTCTTGAGAACTCTACAATTCAGGGCTGTATGCGAAACATTATTTGATTCTGTTTGAATTTGCGGCTGTTATCGTTTCCCCCAAAAAAAATATCGGTATGGAGATCCATACATGACGTCCATGTTCTAAGATTTATATTTAAAAACATATTCAAAATTAAATATTTCCATAGAAACTACTTCTTTCTATAGCTTCAGCCTTAACCACAGTACTGTGGTCACTAACGTATACCACCTCACGTTTTCGCACTCGATTTTTACTGATGATGGCAGTCGATGGCATTGCTGAAACGTCTGGTTCTGCAGAAAACATTGGACTACGGCTAAACAGCCCGGGAAGGAATTTTAACAAAGAACTACTTCTTTGTTGCCGATAAAGTAGTACACATATAAAATTTTCTCCCCTCCCTCTTCAACTATAATTTTCATTAATATCAAATTACCCCCACCCTGTTCAACTAGCCTCTTCATTTATAGATATTTCATCTACGTTTCTACAGTGGATTATTATGAGCTTCTTATCAGGATACTTTGTTATCAAAATTACGTACTATACTCTTGTTTAAACATAAAATGTTGCAGGTAAACTACCCCTTTCTCTTAACCGATCTTCACAAAAATCAATAGACGTTCAGTTCAGTCCTCTACAATGCAGGGATGCATGCAAAAAAATAATTGATTCTGTTTGAATGTGCGGCAGTTATCGTTGGTCATAGAAACAATTACTCTTGTTAAAACATGAACAGTGGCCGGTAAACTACCCCTTTCCCTTAACCGATCTTCACCAAAATCAACAGGCCTTCACTTCTTTACAATTCAGGACATTATGCAAAAAATTATTTGATTCTATTTGAATTTGCGGCAGTTATCGTTAGTCAAAAAAAAATTACACTTATTAAATCATAAAACGTTGCTGGTAAACTACCCCTTTCCCTTAACCGATCTTCAACAAAATCAACAAACCTTGAGGTCTGTATAATTCAAGGCGGTATGCAAAAACGTAGTTGACTCTGTTTGAATTTGCGGCAGTTATCGTTCGTCATAGAAAAAATTACCCTGTTAAAACATAAAATGTTGCTGGTAAACTACCCCTTTCCCTTAACCGATCTTCACCAAAACCAACAGGACTTGACAACTTTACAATTCAGGGCTGTATCCAGAACATTATTTGATTCTGTTTGAATTTGCGGTTTTTATCGTGTGCCATAGGAAAAATTACCCTTGCTAAAAAAACCTTGCCGGTAAACTACCCCTCCCCTTAACAGATCTTCACCAAAAACAATACGTCTTGAGAACTCTACAATTGAGAGATGCATGCAAATAATTATTTGATTCTGTTTGAATTTGCAGCTCTTATCATTTGCTATAGAAAATACCCTTTTAAAACATAAAACGTTGCAGGTAAACTACCCCTCTCCCTTAACCGATCTTCACCAAAAACAATATGTCTTTAGTACTCTACAAATCAGGGCTGCATGCAAATAATCATTTGATTCTGTTAGAATTTGCGGCAGTTATCGTTCGTCATATAAAAAAATACCCTTGTTAAAACATAAAATGTTGCAGGTAAACTACCCCTTTCCCTTAACCGATCTTCACCAACAACAATAGGACTTGAGAACTCTACAATTCAGGGCTGTGTGCAAAAGAGTAGTTGGTTCTGTTTGAATTTGCGGCTGTTATCGTTTGCCATAGAAAAAAATTACCCCGATAAAAGAAAACGTTGCAGGTAAACCACCCCTTCCCCTTAACCGATCTTCACCAAAATCAACATGTCCTGAGTACTCTACAAATCAGGGCTACATGCAATAAAGTATTTGATTCTGTTTGAATTTGCGACTCTTATCGTTTGCCATAAAAAATACGCTTTTAAAACATAAAACGTAGCTGGTAAACAACCCCTTTCCCTTAACCGATCTTCACCAAAATCAATAGGTCTTGAGAACTCTACAATTCAGGGCGGTATGCGAAAGAGTAGTTGATTCTGTTTGAATTTGCGGCTGTTATCGTTTGCCATAGAAAAAATTACCACCGATAAAAAAAACGTTGCAGGTAAACAACCCTTCCCCTTAACCGATCTTCACCAAAACCAACAGGTCCTGAGAACTCTACAATTCAGGGATGTATGCAGAAGAGTAGTTGATTCTGTTTGAATTTGCGACTCTTATTGTTTGCCACAGAAAATGCCCTTTTAAATCATAAAACGTTGCAAGTAAACTACCCCTTTCCATTAACCGATCTTCACCAAAAACAATAGATCTTGAGTACTCTACAAACCAGGGCTGTATGCAAAAAATTGTTTAATTCTGTTTGAATTTGCGGCTCTTATCATTTGCAATAGAAAATGCCCTTGTTAAAATATAAAATGTTGCAGATAAACTACCCCTTTCCCTTAACCGATCTTCACCAAAACCAATAGGTCTTGAGAACTCTATAATTGAGGGCTGTATGCAAAAGTCTAGTTGATTCTGTTTCAATTTGTGGATTTTATCGTTTCCCATAGAAAATTACCTTGTTAAAATATAAAATGTTGCAGGTAAACTACCCCTTTCCCTTAACCGATCTTCACCAAAACCAATAGGTCTTGAGAACTCTATAATTCAGGGCTGTGTGCAAAAGAGGATTTGATTCTGTTTGATTTTGCAACTGGGGTTTGCCATTGAAAAAAAATTACCCTTGTTTAATAAAAACCATTGCTGGTAAACTACCCCTTTCCCTTAACCGATCTTCACCAAAATCAATAGGTCCTGAGTACTCTACAAATCAGGGCTGTATGCAAAACATTATTTGATTCTGTTTCAATTTGCAGCTGTTATCGTTTGCCATAGATAATACCCTTGTTAAAACATAAAACGTTGCAGGTAAACTACCCCTTTCCCTTGACCGATCTTCAACAAAATCAACAGACCTTGAGTTCTGTATAATTCAAAAAAGTATGCAGAAGAGTAGTTGATTCTGTTTGAATTTACGGCAGTTATCGTTCGTCATATAAAAAATTACCCTTATCTTCACCAAAATCAATAGGTCTTGAGTACTCTACTAATCAGGACTACATGCAAAAAAGTATTTGATTCTGTATGAATTTGCGACTCTTATCATTTGCCATAAAAAATACCCTTTTAAAACAAAACGTAGCTGGTAAACTACCCCTTTCCCTTAACCGATCTTCACCCAAATAAATAGGTCTTGAGAACTCTACAATTTAGGGCTGTATGGAAATAATTATTTGATTCTGTGTGAATTTGCGGCTCTTATCGTTTGCCATAGAAAATACCCTTTTAAAACATAAAATGTAGCAGGTAAACTACTCCTTTCCCGTAACTGATCTTCACCAAAATCAACAAGTCTTCAGACCTTTACAATTTAGGGCTGTATGCAAATAATCATTTGATCCTGTTTGAATTTGCAGCTGTTATCGTTTGCCATATAAAATACCCTTGTTAAAACGTAAAACGTTGCAGGTAAACTACCCCTTTCACTTAACCGATCTTCATCAAAAACAATAGGTCGTGAGAACGCTACAATTCAGTGATGTATGCAAAAGAGTAATTGATTCTGTTTGAATTTGTGGCTGTTATCGTTTGCCATAGAAAACAATTACCCTTGATTAAAAAAAAAAGTTGCAGGTAAACTACCCCTTTCCCTCAACCGATCTTCACCAAAAACAATAGGTCGTGAGTACTCTACAAATCAGCGCTGTAAGCAAAAAATGATTTGATTCAGTTTGAATTTGCGGCTGTTATTGTTTACCATAGAAAAAAATGTACAGACACACAGACACTTTTCGAAAAATTACTTTTTTTCATGTTTTGAGTGTAGTACAATCAGAATCTGCAATAATATCGAACACGTTTTTTTTGCCATCACCATTTTTCCATTTCCTTAAGGAACATGGAAGTAAAAATTACCCTTGATTAAGGGAATGGGGTAGTTTACCTGCAACGTTTTATGTTTTAACAAGGGTATTTTCTATGGCAAATGATAACAGCCGCAAATTCAAACAGAATCAAATAATTTTTTGCATGCACACCTGATTTGTAGACTACTTAAGACCTATTGTTATTGGTGAAGATCGGTTAAGGGAAAGGGGTAGTTTACCTGCAACGGTTTTTATATCAAAGGTAATTTTTACTTTTTCTAAGGTAAACGATAATAGCTGCAAATTCAAACAGACTCAATCATGTTTTGCATACAGCCCTGAATTGTAGAGTTCTCAAGACCTATTGTTTTTGGTGAAGATCGGTTAAGGGTAAGGGGTAGTTTACCTGCAACATTTTGTTTTAACAAGAGTATTTTATATGGCAAACGATAACAGCCGCAAATTCAAACAGAATCAAATGATGTTTTGCATACAGATTGTAGAGTTCTCAGTACCTATTGTTGTTGGTGAAGATCGGTTAAGGGAAAGGGGTTGTTTACCTGCAACATTTTATGTTTTAATAAGGGTAATTTTTTATATGACGAACGATAACTACCGTAAATTGAAACAGAATCAACTACTCTTCTGCATACTTTTTTGAATTATACAGAACTCAAGGTCTGTTGATTTTGTTGAAGTTCGGTTAAGGGAAAGGGGTAGTTTACCTGCAACGTTTTATGTTTTAACAAGGGTATTGTCTATGGCAAACGATAACAGCCGCAAATTGAAACAGAATCAAATAATGTTTTGCATACATCTCTGATTTGTAGAGTACTCAGGACCTATTGATTTTGGTGAAGATCGGTTAAGGGAAAGGTGTAGTTTACCTGCATTGGTTTTTTTTAAACAAGGGTAATTTTTTTTCTATGGCAAATGATAACAGCTGCAAAATCAAACAGAATCAAATCCTCTTTTGCATACAGCCCTGAATTATAGAGTTCTCAAGACCTATTGGTTTTGGTGAAGATCGGTTAAGAGAAAGGGGTAGTTTACCTGCAACATTTTATATTTTAACAAGGCAATTTTCTATGGCAACCGATAAAATCCGCAAATTGAAACAGAATCAACTAGTCTTTTGCATACAGCCCTGAATTATAGAGTTCTCAGGACCTATTGGTTTTGGTGAAGATCGGTTGAGGGAAAGGGGTAGTTTACCAGCAACGTTTTTTTAACAAGGGTATTTTCTATGGCAAACGATAACAGCCGCAAATTCAAACAGAATCAAATAATGTTTTGCATACAGCCCTGATTTGTAGAGTACTCAAGATCTGTTGATTTTGGTGAAGATCGGGTAAGGGAAAGGGGTAGTTTACCTGTAACGTTTTATGTTTTAACAAGGGTATTTCCTATGGCAAACGATAACAGCCGCAAATTCAAACAGAATCAAAAGATTATTTGCATACAGCCCTAAATTGTAGAGTTCTCAAGACCTATTGTTTTTGGTGAGGTTCGGTTGAGGGAAAGGGGTAGTTTACCAGCAACGTTTTTTTAACAAGGGTATTTTCTATGGCAAACGATAACAGCCGCAAATTCAAACAGAATCAACTAGTCTTTTTCATACCTTTTTTAAGTATACCTAACTCAAGGTGTGTTGTTTTTGTTGAAGATCGGTTAAGGGAATGGGGTTGTTTACCTGCAACTTTTATGTTTTAACAAGGGTAAAGTTTTCTATGACGAATGATAACTGCCGCAAATTCAAACAGAATCAACTACTCTTTTGCATACATTTTTGCATTGTACAGAACTCAAGGTCTGTTGATTTTGTTGAAGATCGGTTAAGGGAAAGGGGTAGTTTACCTGCAACGTTTTATATTTTAACAAGGGTATTTATGACCAACGATAAGAGCCGCAAATTCAAACAGAATCAACTAGTCTTTTGCATACAGCCCTGAATTGTAGAGTTCTCAAGACCTGTTTGTTTTGGTGAAGATCGGTAAAGGGAATAGGGTAGTTTACCTGCAACATTTATGTTTAACAAGGGTAATTTTTTTATGACGATCAATAACTGCCGCATATTAAAGCAGAATCAACTACTCTTCTGAATACTTTTTTGAATTATACTGAACTCGAGGTTTGTTGATTTTGTTGAAGATCGGTTAAGGGAAAGGGGTAGTTTACCTGCAACGTTTTATGTTTTAACAAGGGTATTTTCTATGGCAAACGATAACAGCCGCAAATTCCAACAGAATCAAATAATTATTTGCATACAGCCCTGTATTGTAGAGTTCTCAGTACCTATTGGTGTTGGTGAAGATCGGTTAAGGGAAAGGGGTAGTTTACCTGCAACATTTTATGTTTTAACAAGGGTAATTTTTTTATATGATGAACGATAACTGCCGTAAATTCAAACAGAATCAACTACGTTTTTGCATACCTTTTTGAAGTAAGGAGAACTCAAGTTATACGGGATTACTCGAGTTTCGACACCAATGGTGACATCATCAGATCCAATATGATTTAACGTTGAAACATTAATCGTTGTATATTCATCTAGTAAAATATTAAAAAACCACACATACATTGTTCAAAAATAATAAATAACACTTATTAAAACAAAATAAAGAAATAAAAGCAACATGCGGCCGTAACGAAACTGCACAGGAACGCTCCCACGGTAAAACTAATCAATACCGGCTTGACCTTCGTTCAATTTTATCGATCTGATGTAGCCGATTTCTCGTTCTATATGATCGATTCTATTAAACGAAATATTATTTGTATGTATTCCTTTTTCGTTTAGGACATGATTGTGATCCTTCTTTATAGCTTTATATATCTCGAACCGTTCGAGGGTGTCTAGCTTTAGTGACTTTTTACATTTATGTAGGATATCTAAATTATCACCAATACTCTTGGTGTCAAAACTCGAGCAATCCCGTATAGGATTCTGAGAAACGTTGACAGAAGGTAATTAACCTAGTTTATAGTCTTAACCGTTTCTGGAGGCAAATAAAATGTTTAAAAATAGAACGATAACTGCCGAAAATTCAAAGAGTATCAAATAATTTTTTGCACACTTTCCTGAGTTGTAGAGAACTCAAGGTCTGTTGATTTTGGTGAAGATCAGTTAAGGGAAAGGGATAGTTTACCTGCAACATTTTATGTTGTAACAAGAGAAATGTTTCCATGACGAACGATAACTACCGCACATTCAAACAGAATCAAATTTTTTTTTGCATGCATCCCTGAAATGTAGAGGACTGAAGGTCTATTGATTTTGGAGAACATCGGTTAACAGAAAGGGGTAGTTTTCCTGAAACATTTTATGATTTAACAAGAGTAAAGTACTTAATTTTTATAACTAAAGTATCCTGATAAGAAGCTCATAATAATCCACTGTAGAAACGTAGATGAAATTTCTATAAATGAAGAGGTTAGGTGAACGGGGTGGGGGTAATTAATATTTCCTATTATTAAAAATTATAGTTGAAGGTGGAGGGGAGAATTTTTTATATGTGTACTACGTTATTGGCAACAAAGAAGTAGTTTTTTGTTAAAATTGCTTCCCAGGCTGTTAGCCGTAGTCCAATGTTTTCTGCAAAACCAGACTTTTTGGCAATGCCATTGACTGCCATCATCAGTGAAAATCGAGTGTGAAAACGTGAGGTGGTATACATTAGTGACCACAGTACTGTGGTTAATCCTGAAGCAATAAGTAAAAAGACGTAGTTTCTATGGAAATATTTCATTTCAAAAATGATTTTAAATATAAATCTTAGAACATGGAAGTCATGTATGGTTCTCCATACCGATATTTTTTAATGGCAAACGATAACAGCCGCAAATTCAAACAAAATCAAATAATGTTTCGCATACAGCCCTGAATTGTAGAGTTCTCAAGACCTATGTTTTTGGTGAAGATTGGTTAAGGGAAAAGGGTAGTTTACCTGCAACATTTTATGTTTTAATAGGGTATTTTCTATGGCAAACGATAACAGCCGCAAATTCAAACAGAATCAAATAATTTTTTGCATGCACACCTGATTTGTAGAGTACTCAAGACCTATTGTTTTTGGTGAAGATAGGCTAAGGGAAAGGGGTAGTTTACCTGCAACGGTTTTTTATCAAGGGTAATTTTACTTCCATGTTCCTTAAGGAAATGGAATTATGGTGATGGCAAAAAAAATGTGTTCGAGATTATTGCAGATTCTGATTGTACTACACTCAAAACATGAAAAAAAGTCATTTTTCGAAAAGTGTTTGTGTGTGTGCCTGTAGATTTTATAAGAACCGCAAATACAAACAGAATCAAAGAATATTTTGCATACAGCCCTGATCTGTAGAGTACTCAAGACCTGTTGTTTTAGGTGAAGATCGGTTAAGGGAAAGGGGTAATTTACCAGCAACATTTTATGTTTTAAAAGGGTATTTTTTATGGCAAACGATAAGAGTCGCAAATTGAAACAGAATCAAATAATGTTTTGCATACAGATTTGATTTGTAGAGTACTCAAGATCTATTGTTTTTGGTGAAGATCGTTTAACGGGAAGGGGTAGTTTACCGGCAACGTTTTTCTTATCAAGGGTAATTTTTCTCTATGGCAAACGATAGCCGCAAACTCAAACAGAATCAAACAATTTTTTGCATACAGCATTGATTTGTAGAGTACTCAGGACCTATTGATTTTGGTGAAGATCGGTTAAGGGAAAGGGGTAGTTTACCTGCAATGTTTTTTTTATACAAGGGTAATTTTTTTTTCTATGGCAAACGATAACAGCTGCAAAATCAAACAGAATCAAATCCTCTTTTGCATACAGCCCTGAATTATTGAGTTCTCAAGACCTATTGGTTTTGGTGAAGATCGGTTCAGGGAAAGGGGTAGTTTACCTGCCAACATTTTATATTTTAACAAGGGTATTTTCTATGGCAAACGATAAAATTCGCAAATTGAAACAGAATCAACTAGTCTTTTGCATACAGCCCTGAATTATAGACTTCTCAAGACCTATTGGTTTTGGTGAAGATCGGTTAAGGGAAAGGGGTAGTTTATCTGCAACATTTTATATTTTACAAGGGTATTTTCTATTGCAAACAATAAGAGCCGCAAATTCAAACATAATTAAACAATTTTTTGCATACAGCCCTCGTTTTTAAAGTACTCAATATCTATTGTTTTTGGTTAAGATCGGTTAAGGGAAAGGGGTAGTTTACCTGCAACGTTTTATGTTTTAAAACTGTATTTTCTGTGGCAAACGATAAGAGTCGCAAATTCAAACAAAATCAAATACTTTTTTGCATACAGATTTGATTTGTAGAGTACTCAAGATCTATTGTTTTTGGTGAAGATCGGTTAACGGGAAGGGGTAGTTTACCGGCAACGTTTTTCTTATCAAGGGTAATTTTCCTCTATGGCAAACGATAGCCGCAATCTCAAACAGAATCAAACAATTTTTTGCATACAGCATTGATTTGTAGAGTACTCAAGACCTATGGTTTTTGGTGAATATCGGTTAAGGGAAAGGGTTAAGTAAGTAATTGAGAGAGGGCAGATAGATAAGATTAAGAATTATATTTCATAGTACTAATTGGTTGTTTTAAAATAAGGGTGTGTGACTGACCCATGTGTGTGGAGAGGAAGCGGGTAGGTTAAAAGGATGCACACACACACACACACACACACATACACACACACACACACTGAAACACAAGGAATTTACTAGAAAAATATGTAACTGTACAGATGGTGTGACAGAGTTTAGGGGATGGGGAAGGGTCATTAATTTTTAGTTTGTTGTGGGTGAGCAGGGTGGCGGAGAGGGGTGAAGGGTTGGGTATTAAATATTTTCTGTCTATTCCTGATCTGACGATGAGCTGTGAAGCTGGAAAGCGCTAATCGGAATAATTTTTACTTCCATATTCCTTAAGGAATGGAAGTATGGTGATGGCAAAAAAAATCGTGTACGAGATTATTGCAGATTCTGATTGTACTACACTCAAAACATGAAAAAAAGTCGTTTTCCGAAAAGTGTCTGTGTGGCTGTCTGTCTGTCTGTCTGTCTGTCTGTGTGTCTGTCTGTAGATTTTTTTTCTATGGCAAACGATAACTGCCGCAAATTCAAACAGAATCAAATAATTTTTTGCATGCAGCCCTGATTTGCAGAGTACTCGCGACCTATTGTTTTTGGTGAAGATCGGTTGGGGGAAAGGGGTAGTTTACCTGCAACGGTTTTTTTTTAGCAAGGGTAATTTTGTTTGTTTGGCAAACGATAACAGCCGCAAATTCAAACAGAATCAAATAATGTTTCGCATACAGCCCTGATTTGTAGAGTACTCAAGATCTGTTGATTTTGGTGAAGATCGGGTAAGGGAAAGGGGTAGTTTACCTGTAACGTTTTATGTTTTAACAAGGGTATTTTCTATGGCAAACGATAACAGCCGCAAATTCAAACAGAATCAAATAATGTTTTGCATACAGTCCTGATTTGTAGAGTACTCAAGGCCTATTGTTTTTGGTGAAGATCGGTTAAGGGAAAGGGGTAGTTTACCTGTAACGTTTTATGTTTTAACAAGGGTATTTCCTATGGCAAACGATAACAGCCGCAAATTCAAACAGAATCAAAAGATTATTTACATACAGTCCTAAATTGTAGAGTTCTCAAGACCTATTGTTTTTGGTGAAGATCGGATAAGGGAAAGGGGTAGTTTACCTGTAACGTTTTATGTTTTAACAAGGGTATTTCCTATGGCAAACGATAACAGCCGCAAATTCAAACAGAATCAAATAATGTTTTGCATACAGCTCTGATTTGTAGAGTACTCAAGACCTATTGTTTTTGGTGAAGATCGGTTAAGGGGAAGGGGTAGTTTACCTGCAACGTTTTTTTATCAAGCGTATTTTCTATGGCAAACGATAACAGCCGCAAATTCAAACAGAATCAAATAATTTTTTGCATTCATCCCTGAATTGTAGAGGTCTCAAAGACTTTCGATTTTGGTGAAGATCGGTTAAGGGGAAGGGGTAGTTTACCTGCAACCTTTTACGTTTTAACAAGAGTAAAGTACTTGAAAATTTATTTAAACTTTTTGAAACAATGGTAATTGTTAAAAATAAAATAATTTTGTTGCCAGGCAATAAAATTATAATTTTTTCATTTTAATGTAATATAATATTTTTCATTTAATACAGCAATATAAAGGCAGGTAAGACACAGCCTGGCTGTTTGGCTGAAAATGATTTTAAATATAAATCTTAGAATATGGAAGTCATGTATGGTTCTCCATACCGATATTTATATAGTGGTGTGCAATATTGATCATTCTGATTTTTTAATTATACTGAACCCAAGGTGTGTTGATTTTGTTGAAGATCGGTTAAGGGAATGGGGTAGTTTACCTGCAACTTTTATGTTTTAACAAGGGTAAAGTTTTCTATGACGAACGATAACTGCCGCAAATTCAAACAGAATTAACTACTCTTTTGCATACATTTTTGCATTATACAGAACTCAAGGTCTGTTGATTTTGTTGAAGATCGGTTAAGGGAAAGGGGTAGTTTACCTGCAACATTTTATGTTTTAACAAGGGTAATTTTTTATATGACGAACGATAACTGCCGTAAATTCAAACAGAATCAACTACGTTTTTGCATACCTTTTTGAACTAAAGAGAACTCAAGTTATACTGGATTAGTCGAGTTTCGACACCAATGGTATCATCATCAGATCCAATATGATTTAACGTTAAAACATTAATCGATGTATATTCATCTCGTCAAATATTAGAAAACAACACATACATTGTACAAAAATAATAAATAACACATATTAAAACAAAATAATGAAATAAAAGCAACATGCGGCCGTAACAAACCTGGACAGGAACGCTCCCACGGTAAAACTAATCAATACCGGCTTGACCTTCGTTCAATTTTATATATCTGATGTAGCCGATTTCTCGTTCTATATGATAGATTCTATTAAACGAAATATTATTTGTATGTATTGCTTTTTCGTTTAGTACACGATTGTGATCCTCCTTTATAGCTTTATATATCTCGAACCGTTCGAGGGTGTCTAGCCTTAGTGACTTTTTACATTTATGTAGGATATCTAAATTATCACCAATACTTTTTATGTTATGATGATGACACCATTGGTGTCAAAACTCGAGCAATCCCGTATAGGATTCTGAGAAACGTTGACAGAAGGTAATTAACCTATTTCATAGTCTTAACCGTTTCTGGAGGAAAATAAAATGTTTAAAAATAGAACGATAACTGCCGAAAATTCAAAGAGTATCAAATAATTTTTTGCACACATTCCTGAGTTGTAGAGAACTCAAGGTCTGTTGATTTTGGTGAAGATCAGTTAAGGGAAAGGGATAGTTTACCAGCAACATTTTATGTTGTAACAAGAGAAATGTTTCCATGACGAACGATAACTACCGCACATTCAAACAGAATCAAATATTTTTTTGCATGCATCCCTGAAGTGTAGAGGACTGAAGGTCTATTGATTTTGGAGAAGATCGGTTAACAGAAAGGGGTAGTTTACCTGAAACATTTTATGATTTAACAAGAGTAAAGTACTTAATTTTTATAACTAAAGTATCCTGATAAGAAGCTCATAATAATCCACTGTAGAAACGTAGATGAAATTTCTATAAATGAAGAGGTTAGGTGAACGGGGTGGGGGTAATTAATATTTTCTATTATTAAAAATTATATTTGAAGGTGGAGGGGAGAATTTTTTATATGTGTACTACGTTATTGGCAACAAAGAAGTAGTTTTTTGTTAAAATTGCTTCCCGGGCTGTTAGCCGTAGTCCAAAGTTTTCTGCAAAACCAGACTTTTTGGCAATGCCATCGACTGCCATCATCAGTGAAAATCGAGTGTGAAAACGTGAGGTGGTATACGTTAGTGACCACAGTACTGTGGTTAATCCTGAAGCAATAAGTAGAAAGACGTAGTTTCTATGGAAATATTTCATTTCAAAAATGATTTTAAATATAAATCTTAGAACATGGAAGTCATGTATGGTTCTCCATACCGATATTTTTTAATGGCAAACGATAACAGCCGCAAATTCAAACAAAATCAAATAATGTTTCGCATACAGCCCTGAATTATAGAGTTCTCAAGACCTTTTGTTTTTAGTGAAGATCGGTTAAGGGAAAGGGGTAGTTTACCTGCAACGTTTTATGTTTTAATAGGGTATTTTATATGGCAAACGATAACAGCCGCAAATTCAAACAGAATCAAATAATTTCTTGCATGCACACCTGATTTGTAGAGTACTCAAGACCTGTTGTTTTTGGTGAAGATCGGCTAAGGGAAAGGGGTAGTTTACCGGCAACGGGTTTTTATCAAGGGTAATTTTACTTCCATGTTCCTTAAGGAAATGGAAGTATGGTGATGGCAAAAAAAATGTGTTCGAGATTATTGCAGATTCTGATTGTACTACACTCAAAACATGAAAAATAGTAGTTTTTCGAAAAGTGTCTGTGTGTGTGTCTGTAGATTTTTTAAGAGCCGCAAATTCAAACAGAATCAAATAATGTTTTGCATACAGCCCTGATCTGTAGAGTACTCAAGAGACCTGTTGTTTTAGGTGAAGATCGGTTAAGGGAAAAGGGTAATTTACCAGCAACATTTTATGTTTTAAAAGGGTATTTTTTATGGCAAACGATAAGAGTCGCAAATTGAAACAGAATCAAATAATGTTTTGCATACAGCACTGATTTGTAGAGTACTCAGGACCTATTGATTTTAGTGAAGATCGGTTAAGGGAAAGGGGTAGTTTACCCGCAATGTTTTTTTTATACAAGGGTAATTTTTTTTCTATGGCAAAGGATAACAGCTGCAAAATCAAACAGAATCAAATCCTCTTTTGCATACTGCCCTGAATTATAGAGTTCTCAAGACCTATTGGTTTTAGTGAAGATCGGTTAAGGGAAAGGGGTAGTGTACCTGCAACATTTTATATGTTAACAAGGGTATTTTCTATTGCAAATGATAAGAGCCGCAAATTCAAACAGAATTAAACAATTTTTTGCATACAGCCCTGATTTTTAGAGTACTCAAGATCTATTGTTTTTGGTGAAGATCGGTTAATGGAAAGGGGTAGTTTACCTGCAACGTTTTATGTTTTAAAAGGGTATTTTCTGTGGCAAACGATAAGAGTCGCAAATTCAAACAAAATCAAATACTTTTTTGCATACAGATTTTATTTGTAGAGTACTCAAGATCTATTGTTTTTGGTGAAGATCGGTTAACGGGAAGGGGTAGTTTACCGGCTACGTTTTTCTTATCAAGGGTAATTTTTATCTATGGCAAACGATAGCCGCAAACTCAAACAGAATCAAACAATTTTTTGCATACAGCATTGATTTGTAGAGTACTCAAGACCTATTGTTTTTGGTGAAGATCGGTTAAGGGAAAGGGTTAGTTTACCGGCAACATTTGTTTTTATCAAGGGTAATTGTTTCCTATGGCAAATGATAACAGTCGCAAATTCAAACAGAATCAAGTAGTCTTTTTCATACCTCTTTTAATTATACTGAACTCAAGGTGTGTTGATTTTGTTGAATATCGGTTAAGGGAATGGGGTAGTTTACCTGCAACTTTTATGTTTTAACAAGGGTAAAGTTTTCTATGACGAACGATAACTGCCGCAAATTCAAACAGAATCAACTACTCTTCTGTATACATTTTTTCATTATACAGAACTCAAGGTCTGTTGATTTTGTTGAAGATCGGTTAAGGGAAAGGGGTAGTTTACCTGCAACGTTTTATGTTTTAACAAGGGTATTTTCTATTGCAAACGATAGCAGCCACAAATTCGAACAGAATCAAATAATTTTTAGCATACACACCTGATTTGTAGAGTACTCGCGACCTATTGTTTTTGGTGAAGATCGGTTGAGGGAAAGGGGTAGTTTACCTGCAACGGTAATTTTGTTTGTTTGGCAAACGATAACAGCCGCAAATTCAAACAGAATCAAATAATGTTTCGCATACCGCCCTGAATTGTAGAGTTCTCAAGATCTGTTGATTTTGGTGAAGATCGGTTAAGGGAAAGGGGTAGTTTACCTGTAACGTTTTATGTTTTAACAAGGGTATTTCCTATGGCAAACGATAACAGCCGCAAATTCAAACAGAATCAAAAGATTATTTGCATACAGCCCTAAATTGTAGAGTTCTCGAGACCTGTTGTTTTTGGTGAAGATCGGTTGAGGGAAAGGGGTAGTTTACCTGCAACGTTTTTTTATCAAGCGTATTTTCTATGGCAAACGATAACAGCCGCAAATTCAAACAGAATCAAATAATGTTTTGCATACAGCCCTGATTTGTAGAGTACTCAAGACCTGTTGTTTTTGGTGAAGATCGGTTAAGGGAAAGGGGTAGTTTACCTGTAACGTTTTATGTTTTAACAAGGGTATTTCCTATGGCAAACGATAACAGCCGCAAATTCAAACAGAATCAAAAGATTATTTGCATACAGCCCTAAATTGTAGAGTTCTCAAGACCTTTTGTTTTTGGTGAAGATCGGTTGAGGGAAAGGGGTAGTTTACCTGCAAGGTTTTTTTAACAAGGGTATTTTCTATGGCAAACGATAACAGCCGCAAATTCAAACAGAATCAAATAATGTTTTGCATACAGCCCTGATTTGTAGAGTACTCAAGACCTGTTGTTTTTGGTGAAGATCGGTTAAGGGGAAGGGGTAGTTTACCTGCAACGTTTTTTTATCAAGCGTATTTTTTATGGCAAACGATAACAGCCGCAAATTCAAACAGAATCAAATAATGTTTTGCATACGTCCCTGAATTGTAGGGTTCTCAGTACCTATTGGTGTTGGTGAAGATCGGTTATGGGAAAGGGGTAGTTTACCTGCAACATTTTATGTTTTAACAAGGGTAATTTTTTATATGACGAACGATAACTGCCGTAAATTCAAACAGAATCAACTACGTTTTTGCATACCTTTTTGAACTAAAGAGAACTCAAGTTATACTGGATTACTCGAGTTTCGACACCAATGGTGTCATCATCAGATCCAATATGATTTAACGTTAAAACATTAATCAATGTATATTCATCTCGTCAAATATTAGAAAACAACACATACATTGTACAAAAATAATAAATAACACATATTAAAACAAAATAATGAAATAAAAGCAACATGCGGCCGTAACGAACCTGGACAGGAACGCTCCCACGGTAAAACTAATCAATACCGGCTTGACCTTCGTTCAATTTTATCGATCTGATGTAGCCGATTTCTCGTTCTATATGATCGATTCTATTAAACGAAATATTATTTGTATGTATTGCTTTTTCGTTTAGTACACGATTGTGATCCTCCTTTATAGCTTTATATATCTCGAACCGTTCGAGGGTGTCTAGCCTTAGTGACTTTTTACATTTATGTAGGATATCTAAATTATCACCAATACTTTTTATGTTATGATGATGACACCATTGGTGTCAAAACTCGAGCAATCCCGTATAGGATTCTGAGAAACGTTGACAGAAGGTAATTAACCTATTTCATAGTTTCTGGAGGAAAATAAAATGTTTAAAAATAGAACGATAACTGCCGAAAATTCAAAGAGTATCAAATAATTTTTTGCACACTTTCCTGAGTTGTAGAGAACTCAAGGTCTGTTGATTTTGGTGAAGATCAGTTAAGGGAAAGGGATAGTTTACCAGCAACATTTTATGTTGTAACAAGAGAAATGTTTCCATGACGAACGATAACTACCGCACATTCAAACAGAATCAAATATTTTTTTGCATGCATCCCTGAAGTGTTGAGGACTGAAGGTCTATTGATTTTGGAGAAGATCGGTTAACAGAAAGGGGTAGTTTACCTGAAACATTTTATGATTTAACAAGAGTAAAGTACTTAATTTTTATAACTAAAGTATCCTGATAAGAAGCTCATAATAATCCACTGTAGAAATGTAGATGAAATTTCTATAAATGAAGAGGTTAGGTGAACGGGGTGGGGGTAATTAATATTTTCTATTATTAAAAATTATAGTTGAAGGTGGAGGGGAGAATTTTTTACTTCCATATTCCTTAAGGAATGGAAGTATGGTGATGGCAAAAAAAATCGTGTTCGAGATTATTGCAGATTCTGATTCTACTACACTCAAAACATGAAAAAAAGTCGTTTTCCGAAAAGTGTCTGTGTGTGTGTCTGTCTGTCTATGTGTCTGTGTGTCTATAGATTTTTTTTCTATGGCAAACGATAACTGCCGCAAATTCAAACAGAATCAAACAATTTTTTGCATACAGGCCTGATTTGCAGAGTACTCGCGACCTATTGTTTTTGGTGAAGATCGGTTGAGGGAAAGGGGTAGTTAGCTGCAACAGTTTTTTTTTATCAAGGGAAAATTTTTTTTTTGGCAAACGATAACAGCCGCAAATTCAAACAGAATCAAATAATGTTTCACATACAGCCCTCAATTGTAGAGTTCTCAAGACCTATTGTTTTTGGTGAAGATCGGTTAAGGGAAATGGGTAGTTTACCTGTAACGTTTTATGTTTTAACAAGGGTATTTCCTATGGCAAACGATAACAGCCGCAAATTCAAACAGAATCAAAAGATTATTTGCATACAGCCCTAAGTTGTAGAGTTCTGAAGACCTATTGTTTTTGGTGGAGATCGGTTAAGGGAAAGGGGTAGTTTACCTACAACGTTTTTTTAACAAGAGTATTTTCTATGGCAAACGATAACAGCCGCAAATTCAAACAGAATCAAATAATTTTCTGCATACAGCCCTGATTTGTAGAGTACTCAAGGCCTGTTGGTCTTGGTGAAGATCGGTTGAGGGGAAGGGGTAGTTTACCTGCAATGTTTTTTATCAAGCGTATTTTCTATGGCAAACGATAACTGCCGCAAATTCAAACAGAATCAAATAATTTTTTGCATACAGCCCTGATTTGTAGAGTACTCGCGACCTATTGTTTTTGGTGAAGATCGATTGAGGGGAAGGGGTAGTTTACCTGCAACGGTTTTTTTTATCAAGGGAAATTTTTTTTTTTTTGGCAAACGATAACAACCGCAAATTCAAACAGAATAAAATAATGTTTCGCATACAGCCCTGAATTGTAAAGTTCTCAAGACCTGTTGTTTTTGGTGAAGATCGGTTAAGGGAAAGGGGTAGTTTACCTACAACGTTTTTTTAATAAGGGTATTTTCTATGGCAAACGATAACAGCCGCAAATTCAAACAGAATCAAATAATTTTCTGCATACAGCTCTGATTTGTAGAGTACTCAAGACCTATTGTTTTTGGTGAAGATCGGTTGAGGGGAAGGGGTAGTTTACCTGCAACGTTTTTTATCAAGCGTATTTTCTATGGTAAACGATAACTGCCGCAAATTCAAACAGAATCAAATAATTTTTTGCATACATCAGTGAATTGTAGAGGAGTCAAGGCCTTTAGATTTTGGTGAAGATCAGTTAAGGGGAAGGGGTAGTTTACCTGCAACCTTTTACGTTTTAACAAGAGTAAAGCACTTGAATATTCATTTAAACTTTTTCAAACAATGGTAATTGTTGAAAATAAAATAATTTTGTTGCCAGGCAATCTGAAAATTTCAGATTTTGTACCACAAAATCTGAAAAGATTATACGATAGTTTATGAAATGGTTAATAATACGTCAGTGGAAGGTGTAATGAGAAATTAGCAGAAATGGAAACCTGGGGAATGTTAACTGTTCTGTAGATACAATTTTGTCAGAATGTTTGGAAATGATCATCAACATTGAAGAAAAAGTAAGCATATTAAGAAACATATGTAAGTACTTATTATAAAAAAATAATGTTTGTTTTTTGATAAAGTCATTTTGATTATAAAATATAAATATTTACAACAAGAAAAGAATTTTCAGTTTTCAAAATTTAAATATATTTTTATAAAACAATGGGTTCTTCATTGAGGTGGGGACCATGTCACTCACTCCATCTCAAGCCTCCTCTCCCATTTTGCAGAAAAAGAGGACCCTGTCAAGGCTGATACTTTGACGACAGTGACAGGGCTTTCCACCAAATTCAGCAGAGTGACAGGTAGGCCCAACTCTGATTGGCTCCTCAGATTTCCCCAGCGTTAGTAGGTTCTATGAAAATATTTTATTTCAAAAATGATTTTAAATATAAATCTTAGATATGTTTTATAAATCTCATGTTTTATGTTTTAACATGGGTAATTTTTTATATGACGAACCATAACTGCCGTAAATTCAAACAGAATCAAATAATTTTTTACATATGTGCCTGAGCTATAGAGAACTCAATGTCTGTTGATTTTGGTGAAGATTGGTTACGGGGAAAGGGCTGTTTACCTGAAACATTTTTTGTTGTAACATGAGTAAAGTACTTAATTTTGATAAAGTATCCTGATAAGATCTTAATAATCCACTGTAGAAACGTAGATGAAATATCTATAAATGAAGAGGCTAGTTGAACGGGCTGGGGGTAATTTTCTATAAATCAAAATTATAGTTGAAGGGGGAGGGGATAATATTCTTTATATGTGTACTACGTTATTGGCAAGAAAGAAGTATTTTTTTGTTAAAATTCCTTCCCTGGCTGTTTGGCTGAAAATGATTTTAAATATAAATCTTAGAATATGGAAGTCATGTATGGTTCTCCATACCGATATTTATATGTGTACTACGTTATTGGCAACAAAGAAGTAGTTTTTTGTTAAAATTGCTTCCCGGGCTGTTAGCCGTAGTCCAAAGTTTTCTGCAAAACCAGATTTTTTGGCAATGCCATCGACTGCCATCATCAGTGAAAATCGAGTGTGAAAACGTGAGGTGGTATACGTTAGTGACCACAGTACTGTGGTTAATCCTGAAGCAGTAAGTAGAAAGACGTAGTTTCTATGGAAATATTTCATTTCAAAAATGATTTTAAGTATAAATCTTAGAACATGGAAGTCATGTATGGTTCTCCATACCGATATTTTTCTATGGCAAACGATAACAGTCGCAAATTCAAACAAAATCAAATAATGTTTCGCATACAGCCCTGAATTATAGAGTTCTCAAGACCTTTTGTTTTTAGTGAAGATCGGTTAAGGGAAAGGGGTAGTTTACCTGCAACGTTTTATGTTTTAATAGGGTATTTTATATGGCAAACGATAACAGCCGCAAATTCAAACAGAATCAAATAATTTTTTGCATGCACACCTGATTTGTAGAGTACTCAAGACCTATTGTTTTTGGTGAAGATCGGCTAAGGGAAAGGGGTAGTTTACCGGCAACGGTTTTTTATCAAGGGTAATTTTACTTCCATGTTCCTTAAGGAAATGGAAGTATGGTGATGGCAAAAAAAATGTGTTCGAGATTATTGCAGATTCTGATTGTACTACACTCAAAACATGAAAAATAGTAGTTTTTCGAAAAGTGTCTGTGTGTGTGTCTGTAGATTTTTTAAGAGCCGCAAATTCAAACAGAATCAAATAATGTTTTGCATACAGCCCTGATCTGTAGAGTACTCAAGAGACCTGTTGTTTTAGGTGAAGATCGGTTAAGGGAAAGGGGTAATTTACCAGCAACATTTTATGTTTTAAAAGGGTATTTTTTATGGCAAACGATAAGAGTCGCAAATTGAAACAGAATCAAATAATGTTTTGCATACAGCCCTGATTTGTAGAGTACTCAGGACCTATTAATTTTAGTGAAGATCGGTTAAGGGAAAGGGGTAGTTTACCTGCAATGTTTTTTTATACAAGGGTAAATTTTTTTCTATGGCAAAGGATAACAGCTGCAAAATCAAACAGAATCAAATCCTCTGTTGCATACTGCCCTGAATTATAGAGTTCTCAAGACCTATTGGTTTTGGTGAAGATCGGTTAAGGTAAAGGGGTAGTTTACCTGCAACATTTTATATGTTAACAAGGGTATTTTCTATTGCAAACGATAAGAGCCGCAAATTCAAACAGAATTAAACAATTTTTTGCATACAGCTCTGATTTTTAGAGTACTCAAGATCTATTGTTTTTGGTGAAGATCGGTTAATGGAAAGGGGTAGTTTACCTGCAACAATTTATGTTTTAAAAGGGTATTTTCTGTGGCAAACGATAAGTGTCGCATATTCAAACAAAATCAAATACTTTTTTGCATACAGATTTTATTTGTAGAGTACTCAAGATCTATTGTTTTTGGTGAAGATCGGTTAACGGGAAGGGGTAGTTTACCGGCTACGTTTTTCTTATCAAGGGTAATTTTTATCTATGGCAAACGATAGCCGCAAACTCAAACAGAATCAAACAATTTTTTGCATACAGCATTGATTTGTAGAGTACTCAAGACCTATTGTTTTTGGTGAAGATCGGTTAAGGGAAAGGGGTAGTTTACCTACAACGGTTTTTTATCAAGGGTAATTTTTACTTTTTCTATGGTAAACAATAATAGCCGCAAATTCTAACAGAATCAAATAATGTTTAGCATGTTTTATGTTTTAACAAGGGTATTTTCTATGGCAAACGATAACAGCCGCAAATTCAAACAGAATCAAATAATTTTTAGCATGCACACCTGATTTGTAGAGTACTCAAGATCTATTGTTTTTGGTGAAGATCAGTTAAGTGGAAGGGGTAGTTTACCTGCAACGGTTTTTTATCAAGGGTAATTTTTACTTTTTCTATGGTAAACAATAATAGCCGCAAATTCTAACAGAATCAAATAATGTTTTGCATACAGCCCTGTATTGTAGAGTTCTCAGTACCTATTGGTGTTGGTGAAGATCGGTTATGGGAAAGGGGTAGTTTACCTGCAACATTTTATGTTTTAACAAGGGTAATTTTTTATATGACGAACGATAACTGCCGTAAATTCAAACAGAATCAACTACGTTTTTGCATACCTTTTTGAACTAAAGAGAACTCAAGTTATACTGGATTACTCGAGTTTCGACACCAATGGTGTCATCATCAGATCCAATATGATTTAACGTTAAAACATTAATCAATGTATATTCATCTCGTCAAATATTAGAAAACAACACATACATTGTACAAAAATAATAAATAACACATATTAAAACAACATAATGAAATAAAAGCAACATGCGGCCGTAACGAACCTGCACAGGAACGCTCCCACGGTAAAACTAATCAATACCGGCTTGACCTTCGTTCAATTTTATCGATCTGATGTAGCCGATTTCTCGTTCTATATGATCGATTCTATTAAACGAAATATTATTTGTATGTATTGCTTTTTCGTTTAGTACACGATTGTGATCCTCCTTTATAGCTTTATATATCTCGAACCGTTCGAGGGTGTCTAGCCTTAGTGACTTTTTACATTTATGTAGGATATCTAAATTATCACCAATACTTTTTATGTTATGATGATGACACCATTGGTGTCAAAACTCGAGCAATCCCGTATAGGATTCTGAGAAACGTTGACAGAAGGTAATTAACCTATTTCATAGTCTGAACCGTTTCTTGAGGAAAATAAAATGTTTAAATATAGAACGATAACTGCCGAAAATTCAAAGGGTATCAAATAATTTTTTGCACACTTTCCTGAGCTGTAGAGAACTCAAGGTCTGTTGATTTTGGTGAAGATCAGTTAAGGGAAAGGGATAGTTTACCTGCAACATTTTATGTTGTAACAAGAGAAATGTTTCCATGACGAACGATAACTACCGCACATTCAAACAGAATCAAATATTTTTTTGCATGCATCCCTGAAATGTAGAGGACTGAAGGTCTATTGATTTTGGAGAAGATCGGTTAACAGAAAGGGGTAGTTTACCTGAAACATTTTATGATTTAACAAGAGTAAAGTACTTAATTTTTATAACTAAAGTATCCTGATAAGAAGCTCATAATAATCCACTGTAGAAACGTAGATGAAATTTCTATAAATGAAGAGGTTAGGTGAACGGGGTGGGGGTAATTAATATTTTCTATTATTAAAAATTATAGTTGAAGGTGGAGGGGAGAATTTTTTACTTCCATATTCCTTAAGGAATGGAAGTATGGTGATGGCAAAAAAAATCGTGTTCGAGATTATTGCAGATTCTGATTCTACTACACTCAAAACATGAAAAAAAGTCGTTTTCCGAAAAGTGTCTGTGTGTGTGTCTGTCTGTCTGTGTGTCTGTGTGTCTATAGATTTTTTTTCTATGGCAAACGATAACTGCCGCAAATTCAAACAGAATCAAATAATTTTCTGCATACAGTCCTGATTTGCAGAGTACTCGCGACCTATTGTTTTTGGTGAAGATCGGTTGAGGGAAAGGAGTAGTTTACCTGCAACGGTTTTTTTTTAACAAGGGAAATATTTTTTGGCAAACGATAACAGCCGCAAATTCAAACAGAATCAAATAATGTTTCACATACAGCCCTCAATTGTAGAGTTCTCAAGACCTATTGTTTTTGGTGAAGATCGGTTAATGGAAAGGGGTAGTTTACCTGTAACGTTTTATGTTTTAACAAGGGTATTTCTTATGGCAAACGATAACAGCCGCAAATTCAAACAGAATCAAAAGATTATTTGCATACAGCCCTAAATTGTAGAGTTCTCAAGACCTATTGTTTTTGGTGAAGATCGGTTAAGGGAAAGGGGTAGTTTACCTACAACGTTTTTTTAACAAGAGTATTTTCTATGGCAAACGATAACAGCCGCAAATTCAAACAGAATCAAATAATTTTTTGCATGCACACCTGATTTGTAGAGTACTCAAGACCTATTGTTTTTGGTGAAGATCGGCTAAGGGAAAGGGGTAGTTTACCGGCAACGGTTTTTTATCAAGGGTAATTTTACTTCCATGTTCCTTAAGGAAATGGAAGTATGGTGATGGCAAAAAAAATGTGTTCGAGATTATTGCAGATTCTGATTGTACTACACTCAAAACATGAAAAATAGTAGTTTTTCGAAAAGTGTCTGTGTGTGTGTGTGTCTGTAGATTTTTTAAGAGCCGCAAATTCAAACAGAATCAAATAATGTTTTGCATACAGCCCTGATCTGTAGAGTACTCAAGAGACCTGTTGTTTTAGGTGAAGATCGGTTAAGGGAAAGGGGTAATTTACCAGCAACATTTTATGTTTTAAAAGGGTATTTTTTATGGCAAACGATAAGAGTCGCAAATTGAAACAGAATCAAATAATGTTTTGCATACAGCCCTGATTTGTAGAGTACTCAGGACCTGTTAATTTTAGTGAAGATTGGTTAAGGGAAAGGGGTAGTTTACCTGCAATGTTTTTTTTATACAAGGGTAATTTTTTTTCTATGCCAAAGGATAACAGCTGCAAAATCAAACAGAATCAAATCCTCTGTTGCATACTGCCCTGAATTATAGAGTTCTCAAGACCTATTGGTTTTGGTGAATATCGGTTAAGGTAAAGGGGTAGTTTACCTGCAACATTTTATATGTTAACAAGGGTATTTTCTATTGCAAACGATAAGAGCCGCAAATTCAAACAGAATTAAACAATTTTTTGCATACAGCCCTGATTTTTAGAGTACTCAAGATCTATTGTTTTTGGTGAAGATCGGTTAATGGAAAGGGGTAGTTTACCTGCAACAATTTATGTTTTAAAAGGGTATTTTCTGTGGCAAACGATAAGAGTCGCATATTCAAACAAAATCAAATACTTTTTTGCATACAGATTTTATTTGTAGAGTACTCAAGATCTATTGTTTTTGGTGAAGATCGGTTAACGGGAAGGGGTAGTTTACCGGCAACGTTTTTCTTATCAAGGGTAATTTTTATCTATGGCAAACGATAGCCGCAAACTCAAACAGAATCAAACAATTTTTTGCATACAGCATTGATTTGTAGAGTACTCAAGACCTATTGTTTTTGGTGAAGATCGGTTAAGGGAAAGGGTTAGTTTACCGGCTACAATTGTTTTTATCAAGGGTAATTTTTTCCTATGGCAAATGATAACAGCCGCAAATTCAAACAGAATCAAGTAGTCTTTTTCATACCTCTTTTAATTATACTGAACTCAAGGTGTGTTGATTTTGTTGAATATCGGTTAAGGGAATGGGGTAGTTTACCTGCAACTTTTATGTTTTAACAAGGGTAAAGTTTTCTATGACGAACGATAACTGCCGCAAATTCAAACAGAATCAACTACTCTTTTGTATACATTTTTGCATTATACAGAACTCAAGGTCTGTTGATTTTGTTGAAGATCGGTTAAGGGAAAGGGGTAGTTTACCTGCAACATTTTATGTTTTAACAAGGGTATTTTCTATGGCAAACGATAACAGCCGCAAATTCAAACAGAATCAAATAATTTTTGAGCATGCACACCTGATTTGTAGAGTACTCAAGACCTATTGTTTTTGGTGAAGATCAGTTAAGTGGAAGGGGTAGTTTACCTGCAACGGTTTTTTATCAAGGGTAATTTTTACTTTTTCTATGGTAAACAATAATAGCCGCAAATTCTAACAGAATCAAATAATGTTTTGCATACAGCCCTGTATTGTAGAGTTCTCAGTACCTATTGGTGTTGGTGAAGATCGGTTAAGGGAAAGGGGTAGTTTACCTGCAACATTTTATGTTTTAACAAGGGTAATTTTTTATATGACGAACGATAACTGCCGTAAATTCAAACAGAATCAACTACGTTTTTGCATACCTTTTTGAACTAAAGAGAACTCAAGTTATACTGGATTACTCGAGTTTCGACACCAATGGTGTCATCATCAGATCCAATATGATTTAACGTTAAAACATTAATCGATGTATATTCATCTCGTCAAATATTAGAAAACACCACATACATTGTACAAAAATAATAAATAACACATATTAAAACAAAATAATGAAATAAAAGCAGCATGCGGCCGTAACGAACCTGGACAGGAACGCTCCCACGGTAAAACTAATCAATACCGGCTTGACCTTCGTTCAATTTTATCGATCTGATGTAGCCGATTTCTCGTTCTATATGATCGATTCTATTAAACGAAATATTATTTGTATGTATTGCTTTTTCGTTTAGTACACGATTGTGATCCTCCTTTATAGCTTTATATATCTCGAACCGTTCGAGGGTGTCTAGCCTTAGTGACTTTTTACATTTATGTAGGATATCTAAATTATCACCAATACTTTTTATGTTATGATGATGACACCATTGGTGTCAAAACTCGAGCAATCCCGTATAGGATTCTGAGAAACGTTGACAGAAGGTAATTAACCTATTTCATAGTCTGAACCGTTTCTGGAGGAAAATAAAATGTTTAAATATAGAACGATAACTGCCGAAAATTCAAAGGGTATCAAATAATTTTTTGCACACTTTCCTGAGCTGTAGAGAACTCAAGGTCTGTTGATTTTGGTGAAGATCAGTTAATGGAAAGGGGTAGTTTACCTGCAACAATTTATGTTTTAAAAGGGTATTTTCTGTGGCAAACGATAAGAGTCGCATATTCAAACAAAATCAAATACTTTTTTGCATACAGATTTTATTTGTAGAGTACTCAAGATCTATTGTTTTTGGTGAAGAACGGTTAACGAGAAGGGGTAGTTTACCGGCTACGTTTTTCTTATCAAGGGTAATTTTTATCTATGGCAAACGATAGCCGCAAACTCAAACAGAATCAAACAATTTTTTGCATACAGCATTGATTTGTAGAGTACTCAAGACCTATTGTTTTTGGTGAAGATCGGTTAAGGGAAAGGGTTAGTTTACCGGCAACATTTGTTTTTATCAAGGGTAATTTTTTCCTATGGCAAATGATAACAGCCGCAAATTCAAACAGAATCAAGTAGTCTTTTTCATACCTCTTTTAATTATACTGAACTCAAGGTGTGTTGATTTTGTTGAATATCGGTTAAGGGAATGGGGTAGTTTACCTGCAACTTTTATGTTTTAACAAGGGTAAAGTTTTCTATGACGAACGATAACTGCCGCAAATTCAAACAGAATCAACTACTCTTTTGTATACATTTTTGCATTATACAGAACTCAAGGTCTGTTGATTTTGTTGAAGATCGGTTAAGGGAAAGGGGTAGTTTACCTGCAACATTTTATGTTTTAACAAGGGTATTTTCTATGGCAAACGATAACAGCCGCAAATTCAAACAGAATCAAATAATTTTTGAGCATGCACACCTGATTTGTAGAGTACTCAAGACCTATTGTTTTTGGTGAAGATCAGTTAAGTGGAAGGGGTAGTTTACCTGCAACGGTTTTTTATCAAGGGTAATTTTTACTTTTTCTATGGTAAACAATAATAGCCGCAAATTCTAACAGAATCAAATAATGTTTTGCATACAGCCCTGTATTGTAGAGTTCTCAGTACCTATTGGTGTTGGTGAAGATCGGTTAAGGGAAAGGGGTAGTTTACCTGCAACATTTTATGTTTTAACAAGGGTAATTTTTTATATGACGAACGATAACTGCCGTAAATTCAAACAGAATCAACTACGTTTTTGCATACCTTTTTGAACTAAAGAGAACTCAAGTTATACTGGATTACTCGAGTTTCGACACCAATGGTGTCATCATCAGATCCAATATGATTTAACGTTAAAACATTAATCGATGTATATTCATCTCGTCAAATATTAGAAAACACCACATACATTGTACAAAAATAATAAATAACACATATTAAAACAAAATAATGAAATAAAAGCAGCATGCGGCCGTAACGAACCTGGACAGGAACGCTCCCACGGTAAAACTAATCAATACCGGCTTGACCTTCGTTCAATTTTATCGATCTGATGTAGCCGATTTCTCGTTCTATATGATCGATTCTATTAAACGAAATATTATTTGTATGTATTGCTTTTTCGTTTAGTACACGATTGTGATCCTCCTTTATAGCTTTATATATCTCGAACCGTTCGAGGGTGTCTAGCCTTAGTGACTTTTTACATTTATGTAGGATATCTAAATTATCACCAATACTTTTTATGTTATGATGATGACACCATTGGTGTCAAAACTCGAGCAATCCCGTATAGGATTCTGAGAAACGTTGACAGAAGGTAATTAACCTATTTCATAGTCTGAACCGTTTCTGGAGGAAAATAAAATGTTTAAATATAGAACGATAACTGCCGAAAATTCAAAGGGTATCAAATAATTTTTTGCACACTTTCCTGAGCTGTAGAGAACTCAAGGTCTGTTGATTTTGGTGAAGATCAGTTAATGGAAAGGGGTAGTTTACCTGCAACAATTTATGTTTTAAAAGGGTATTTTCTGTGGCAAACGATAAGAGTCGCATATTCAAACAAAATCAAATACTTTTTTGCATACAGATTTTATTTGTAGAGTACTCAAGATCTATTGTTTTTGGTGAAGAACGGTTAACGAGAAGGGGTAGTTTACCGGCTACGTTTTTCTTATCAAGGGTAATTTTTATCTATGGCAAACGATAGCCGCAAACTCAAACAGAATCAAACAATTTTTTGCATACAGCATTGATTTGTAGAGTACTCAAGACCTATTGTTTTTGGTGAAGATCGGTTAAGGGAAAGGGTTAGTTTACCGGCAACATTTGTTTTTATCAAGGGTAATTTTTTCCTATGGCAAATGATAACAGCCGCAAATTCAAACAGAATCAAGTAGTCTTTTTCATACCTCTTTTAATTATACTGAACTCAAGGTGTGTTGATTTTGTTGAATATCGGTTAAGGGAATGGGGTAGTTTACCTGCAACTTTTATGTTTTAACAAGGGTAAAGTTTTCTATGACGAACGATAACTGCCGCAAATTCAAACAGAATCAACTACTCTTTTGTATACATTTTTGCATTATACAGAACTCAAGGTCTGTTGATTTTGTTGAAGATCGGTTAAGGGAAAGGGGTAGTTTACCTGCAACATTTTATGTTTTAACAAGGGTATTTTCTATGGCAAACGATAACAGCCGCAAATTCAAACAGAATCAAATAATTTTTGAGCATGCACACCTGATTTGTAGAGTACTCAAGACCTATTGTTTTTGGTGAAGATCAGTTAAGTGGAAGGGGTAGTTTACCTGCAACGGTTTTTTATCAAGGGTAATTTTTACTTTTTCTATGGTAAACAATAATAGCCGCAAATTCTAACAGAATCAAATAATGTTTTGCATACAGCCCTGTATTGTAGAGTTCTCAGTACCTATTGGTGTTGGTGAAGATCGGTTAAGGGAAAGGGGTAGTTTACCTGCAACATTTTATGTTTTAACAAGGGTAATTTTTTATATGACGAACGATAACTGCCGTAAATTCAAACAGAATCAACTACGTTTTTGCATACCTTTTTGAACTAAAGAGAACTCAAGTTATACTGGATTACTCGAGTTTCGACACCAATGGTGTCATCATCAGATCCAATATGATTTAACGTTAAAACATTAATCGATGTATATTCATCTCGTCAAATATTAGAAAACACCACATACATTGTACAAAAATAATAAATAACACATATTAAAACAAAATAATGAAATAAAAGCAGCATGCGGCCGTAACGAACCTGGACAGGAACGCTCCCACGGTAAAACTAATCAATACCGGCTTGACCTTCGTTCAATTTTATCGATCTGATGTAGCCGATTTCTCGTTCTATATGATCGATTCTATTAAACGAAATATTATTTGTATGTATTGCTTTTTCGTTTAGTACACGATTGTGATCCTCCTTTATAGCTTTATATATCTCGAACCGTTCGAGGGTGTCTAGCCTTAGTGACTTTTTACATTTATGTAGGATATCTAAATTATCACCAATACTTTTTATGTTATGATGATGACACCATTGGTGTCAAAACTCGAGCAATCCCGTATAGGATTCTGAGAAACGTTGACAGAAGGTAATTAACCTATTTCATAGTCTGAACCGTTTCTGGAGGAAAATAAAATGTTTAAATATAGAACGATAACTGCCGAAAATTCAAAGGGTATCAAATAATTTTTTGCACACTTTCCTGAGCTGTAGAGAACTCAAGGTCTGTTGATTTTGGTGAAGATCAGTTAATGGAAAGGGGTAGTTTACCTGCAACAATTTATGTTTTAAAAGGGTATTTTCTGTGGCAAACGATAAGAGTCGCATATTCAAACAAAATCAAATACTTTTTTGCATACAGATTTTATTTGTAGAGTACTCAAGATCTATTGTTTTTGGTGAAGAACGGTTAACGAGAAGGGGTAGTTTACCGGCTACGTTTTTCTTATCAAGGGTAATTTTTATCTATGGCAAACGATAGCCGCAAACTCAAACAGAATCAAACAATTTTTTGCATACAGCATTGATTTGTAGAGTACTCAAGACCTATTGTTTTTGGTGAAGATCGGTTAAGGGAAAGGGTTAGTTTACCGGCAACATTTGTTTTTATCAAGGGTAATTTTTTCCTATGGCAAATGATAACAGCCGCAAATTCAAACAGAATCAAGTAGTCTTTTTCATACCTCTTTTAATTATACTGAACTCAAGGTGTGTTGATTTTGTTGAATATCGGTTAAGGGAATGGGGTAGTTTACCTGCAACTTTTATGTTTTAACAAGGGTAAAGTTTTCTATGACGAAAGATAACTGCCGCAAATTCAAACAGAATCAACTACTCTTTTGTATACATTTTTGCATTATACAGAACTCAAGGTCTGTTGATTTTGTTGAAGATCGGTTAAGGGAAAGGGGTAGTTTACCTGCAACATTTTATGTTTTAACAAGGGTATTTTCTATGGCAAACGATAACAGCCGCAAATTCAAACAGAATCAAATAATTTTTGAGCATGCACACCTGATTTGTAGAGTACTCAAGACCTATTGTTTTTGGTGAAGATCAGTTAAGTGGAAGGGGTAGTTTACCTGCAACGGTTTTTTATCAAGGGTAATTTTTACTTTTTCTATGGTAAACAATAATAGCCGCAAATTCTAACAGAATCAAATAATGTTTTGCATACAGCCCTGTATTGTAGAGTTCTCAGTACCTATTGGTGTTGGTGAAGATCGGTTAAGGGAAAGGGGTAGTTTACCTGCAACATTTTATGTTTTAACAAGGGTAATTTTTTATATGACGAACGATAACTGCCGTAAATTCAAACAGAATCAACTACGTTTTTGCATACCTTTTTGAACTAAAGAGAACTCAAGTTATACTGGATTACTCGAGTTTCGACACCAATGGTGTCATCATCAGATCCAATATGATTTAACGTTAAAACATTAATCGATGTATATTCATCTCGTCAAATATTAGAAAACACCACATACATTGTACAAAAATAATAAATAACACATATTAAAACAAAATAATGAAATAAAAGCAGCATGCGGCCGTAACGAACCTGGACAGGAACGCTCCCACGGTAAAACTAATCAATACCGGCTTGACCTTCGTTCAATTTTATCGATCTGATGTAGCCGATTTCTCGTTCTATATGATCGATTCTATTAAACGAAATATTATTTGTATGTATTGCTTTTTCGTTTAGTACACGATTGTGATCCTCCTTTATAGCTTTATATATCTCGAACCGTTCGAGGGTGTCTAGCCTTAGTGACTTTTTACATTTATGTAGGATATCTAAATTATCACCAATACTTTTTATGTTATGATGATGACACCATTGGTGTCAAAACTCGAGCAATCCCGTATAGGATTCTGAGAAACGTTGACAGAAGGTAATTAACCTATTTCATAGTCTGAACCGTTTCTGGAGGAAAATAAAATGTTTAAATATAGAACGATAACTGCCGAAAATTCAAAGGGTATCAAATAATTTTTTGCACACTTTCCTGAGCTGTAGAGAACTCAAGGTCTGTTGATTTTGGTGAAGATCAGTTAATGGAAAGGGGTAGTTTACCTGCAACAATTTATGTTTTAAAAGGGTATTTTCTGTGGCAAACGATAAGAGTCGCATATTCAAACAAAATCAAATACTTTTTTGCATACAGATTTTATTTGTAGAGTACTCAAGATCTATTGTTTTTGGTGAAGAACGGTTAACGAGAAGGGGTAGTTTACCGGCTACGTTTTTCTTATCAAGGGTAATTTTTATCTATGGCAAACGATAGCCGCAAACTCAAACAGAATCAAACAATTTTTTGCATACAGCATTGATTTGTAGAGTACTCAAGACCTATTGTTTTTGGTGAAGATCGGTTAAGGGAAAGGGTTAGTTTACCGGCAACATTTGTTTTTATCAAGGGTAATTTTTTCCTATGGCAAATGATAACAGCCGCAAATTCAAACAGAATCAAGTAGTCTTTTTCATACCTCTTTTAATTATACTGAACTCAAGGTGTGTTGATTTTGTTGAATATCGGTTAAGGGAATGGGGTAGTTTACCTGCAACTTTTATGTTTTAACAAGGGTAAAGTTTTCTATGACGAAAGATAACTGCCGCAAATTCAAACAGAATCAACTACTCTTTTGTATACATTTTTGCATTATACAGAACTCAAGGTCTGTTGATTTTGTTGAAGATCGGTTAAGGGAAAGGGGTAGTTTACCTGCAACGTTTTATGTTTTAACAAGGGTATTTTCTATGGCAAACGATAACAGCCGCAAATTCAAACAGAATCAAATAATTTTTAGCATGCACACCTGATTTGTAGAGTTCTCAAGACCTATTGGTTTTGGTGAATATCGGTTAAGGTAAAGGGGTAGTTTACCTGCAACATTTTATATGTTAACAAGGGTATTTTCTATTGCAAACGATAAGAGCCGCAAATTCAAACAGAATTAAACAATTTTTTGCATACAGCCCTGATTTTTAGAGTACTCAAGATCTATTGTTTTTGGTGAAGATCGGTTAATGGAAAGGGGTAGTTTACCTGCAACAATTTATGTTTTAAAAGGGTATTTTCTGTGGCAAACGATAAGAGTCGCATATTCAAACAAAATCAAATACTTTTTTGCATACAGATTTTATTTGTAGAGTACTCAAGATCTATTGTTTTTGGTGAAGATCGGTTAACGGGAAGGGGTAGTTTACCGGCAACGTTTTTCTTATCAAGGGTAATTTTTATCTATGGCAAACGATAGCCGCAAACTCAAACAGAATCAAACAATTTTTTGCATACAGCATTGATTTGTAGAGTACTCAAGACCTATTGTTTTTGGTGAAGATCGGTTAAGGGAAAGGGTTAGTTTACCGGCTACAATTGTTTTTATCAAGGGTAATTTTTTCCTATGGCAAATGATAACAGCCGCAAATTCAAACAGAATCAAGTAGTCTTTTTCATACCTCTTTTAATTATACTGAACTCAAGGTGTGTTGATTTTGTTGAATATCGGTTAAGGGAATGGGGTAGTTTACCTGCAACTTTTATGTTTTAACAAGGGTAAAGTTTTCTATGACGAACGATAACTGCCGCAAATTCAAACAGAATCAACTACTCTTTTGTATACATTTTTGCATTATACAGAACTCAAGGTCTGTTGATTTTGTTGAAGATCGGTTAAGGGAAAGGGGTAGTTTACCTGCAACATTTTATGTTTTAACAAGGGTATTTTCTATGGCAAACGATAACAGCCGCAAATTCAAACAGAATCAAATAATTTTTGAGCATGCACACCTGATTTGTAGAGTACTCAAGACCTATTGTTTTTGGTGAAGATCAGTTAAGTGGAAGGGGTAGTTTACCTGCAACGGTTTTTTATCAAGGGTAATTTTTACTTTTTCTATGGTAAACAATAATAGCCGCAAATTCTAACAGAATCAAATAATGTTTTGCATACAGCCCTGTATTGTAGAGTTCTCAGTACCTATTGGTGTTGGTGAAGATCGGTTAAGGGAAAGGGGTAGTTTACCTGCAACATTTTATGTTTTAACAAGGGTAATTTTTTATATGACGAACGATAACTGCCGTAAATTCAAACAGAATCAACTACGTTTTTGCATACCTTTTTGAACTAAAGAGAACTCAAGTTATACTGGATTACTCGAGTTTCGACACCAATGGTGTCATCATCAGATCCAATATGATTTAACGTTAAAACATTAATCGATGTATATTCATCTCGTCAAATATTAGAAAACACCACATACATTGTACAAAAATAATAAATAACACATATTAAAACAAAATAATGAAATAAAAGCAGCATGCGGCCGTAACGAACCTGGACAGGAACGCTCCCACGGTAAAACTAATCAATACCGGCTTGACCTTCGTTCAATTTTATCGATCTGATGTAGCCGATTTCTCGTTCTATATGATCGATTCTATTAAACGAAATATTATTTGTATGTATTGCTTTTTCGTTTAGTACACGATTGTGATCCTCCTTTATAGCTTTATATATCTCGAACCGTTCGAGGGTGTCTAGCCTTAGTGACTTTTTACATTTATGTAGGATATCTAAATTATCACCAATACTTTTTATGTTATGATGATGACACCATTGGTGTCAAAACTCGAGCAATCCCGTATAGGATTCTGAGAAACGTTGACAGAAGGTAATTAACCTATTTCATAGTCTGAACCGTTTCTGGAGGAAAATAAAATGTTTAAATATAGAACGATAACTGCCGAAAATTCAAAGGGTATCAAATAATTTTTTGCACACTTTCCTGAGCTGTAGAGAACTCAAGGTCTGTTGATTTTGGTGAAGATCAGTTAATGGAAAGGGGTAGTTTACCTGCAACAATTTATGTTTTAAAAGGGTATTTTCTGTGGCAAACGATAAGAGTCGCATATTCAAACAAAATCAAATACTTTTTTGCATACAGATTTTATTTGTAGAGTACTCAAGATCTATTGTTTTTGGTGAAGAACGGTTAACGAGAAGGGGTAGTTTACCGGCTACGTTTTTCTTATCAAGGGTAATTTTTATCTATGGCAAACGATAGCCGCAAACTCAAACAGAATCAAACAATTTTTTGCATACAGCATTGATTTGTAGAGTACTCAAGACCTATTGTTTTTGGTGAAGATCGGTTAAGGGAAAGGGTTAGTTTACCGGCAACATTTGTTTTTATCAAGGGTAATTTTTTCCTATGGCAAATGATAACAGCCGCAAATTCAAACAGAATCAAGTAGTCTTTTTCATACCTCTTTTAATTATACTGAACTCAAGGTGTGTTGATTTTGTTGAATATCGGTTAAGGGAATGGGGTAGTTTACCTGCAACTTTTATGTTTTAACAAGGGTAAAGTTTTCTATGACGAACGATAACTGCCGCAAATTCAAACAGAATCAACTACTCTTTTGTATACATTTTTGCATTATACAGAACTCAAGGTCTGTTGATTTTGTTGAAGATCGGTTAAGGGAAAGGGGTAGTTTACCTGCAACATTTTATGTTTTAACAAGGGTATTTTCTATGGCAAACGATAACAGCCGCAAATTCAAACAGAATCAAATAATTTTTGAGCATGCACACCTGATTTGTAGAGTACTCAAGACCTATTGTTTTTGGTGAAGATCAGTTAAGTGGAAGGGGTAGTTTACCTGCAACGGTTTTTTATCAAGGGTAATTTTTACTTTTTCTATGGTAAACAATAATAGCCGCAAATTCTAACAGAATCAAATAATGTTTTGCATACAGCCCTGTATTGTAGAGTTCTCAGTACCTATTGGTGTTGGTGAAGATCGGTTAAGGGAAAGGGGTAGTTTACCTGCAACATTTTATGTTTTAACAAGGGTAATTTTTTATATGACGAACGATAACTGCCGTAAATTCAAACAGAATCAACTACGTTTTTGCATACCTTTTTGAACTAAAGAGAACTCAAGTTATACTGGATTACTCGAGTTTCGACACCAATGGTGTCATCATCAGATCCAATATGATTTAACGTTAAAACATTAATCGATGTATATTCATCTCGTCAAATATTAGAAAACACCACATACATTGTACAAAAATAATAAATAACACATATTAAAACAAAATAATGAAATAAAAGCAGCATGCGGCCGTAACGAACCTGGACAGGAACGCTCCCACGGTAAAACTAATCAATACCGGCTTGACCTTCGTTCAATTTTATCGATCTGATGTAGCCGATTTCTCGTTCTATATGATCGATTCTATTAAACGAAATATTATTTGTATGTATTGCTTTTTCGTTTAGTACACGATTGTGATCCTCCTTTATAGCTTTATATATCTCGAACCGTTCGAGGGTGTCTAGCCTTAGTGACTTTTTACATTTATGTAGGATATCTAAATTATCACCAATACTTTTTATGTTATGATGATGACACCATTGGTGTCAAAACTCGAGCAATCCCGTATAGGATTCTGAGAAACGTTGACAGAAGGTAATTAACCTATTTCATAGTCTGAACCGTTTCTGGAGGAAAATAAAATGTTTAAATATAGAACGATAACTGCCGAAAATTCAAAGGGTATCAAATAATTTTTTGCACACTTTCCTGAGCTGTAGAGAACTCAAGGTCTGTTGATTTTGGTGAAGATCAGTTAATGGAAAGGGGTAGTTTACCTGCAACAATTTATGTTTTAAAAGGGTATTTTCTGTGGCAAACGATAAGAGTCGCATATTCAAACAAAATCAAATACTTTTTTGCATACAGATTTTATTTGTAGAGTACTCAAGATCTATTGTTTTTGGTGAAGAACGGTTAACGAGAAGGGGTAGTTTACCGGCTACGTTTTTCTTATCAAGGGTAATTTTTATCTATGGCAAACGATAGCCGCAAACTCAAACAGAATCAAACAATTTTTTGCATACAGCATTGATTTGTAGAGTACTCAAGACCTATTGTTTTTGGTGAAGATCGGTTAAGGGAAAGGGTTAGTTTACCGGCAACATTTGTTTTTATCAAGGGTAATTTTTTCCTATGGCAAATGATAACAGCCGCAAATTCAAACAGAATCAAGTAGTCTTTTTCATACCTCTTTTAATTATACTGAACTCAAGGTGTGTTGATTTTGTTGAATATCGGTTAAGGGAATGGGGTAGTTTACCTGCAACTTTTATGTTTTAACAAGGGTAAAGTTTTCTATGACGAAAGATAACTGCCGCAAATTCAAACAGAATCAACTACTCTTTTGTATACATTTTTGCATTATACAGAACTCAAGGTCTGTTGATTTTGTTGAAGATCGGTTAAGGGAAAGGGGTAGTTTACCTGCAACATTTTATGTTTTAACAAGGGTATTTTCTATGGCAAACGATAACAGCCGCAAATTCAAACAGAATCAAATAATTTTTGAGCATGCACACCTGATTTGTAGAGTACTCAAGACCTATTGTTTTTGGTGAAGATCAGTTAAGTGGAAGGGGTAGTTTACCTGCAACGGTTTTTTATCAAGGGTAATTTTTACTTTTTCTATGGTAAACAATAATAGCCGCAAATTCTAACAGAATCAAATAATGTTTTGCATACAGCCCTGTATTGTAGAGTTCTCAGTACCTATTGGTGTTGGTGAAGATCGGTTAAGGGAAAGGGGTAGTTTACCTGCAACATTTTATGTTTTAACAAGGGTAATTTTTTATATGACGAACGATAACTGCCGTAAATTCAAACAGAATCAACTACGTTTTTGCATACCTTTTTGAACTAAAGAGAACTCAAGTTATACTGGATTACTCGAGTTTCGACACCAATGGTGTCATCATCAGATCCAATATGATTTAACGTTAAAACATTAATCGATGTATATTCATCTCGTCAAATATTAGAAAACACCACATACATTGTACAAAAATAATAAATAACACATATTAAAACAAAATAATGAAATAAAAGCAGCATGCGGCCGTAACGAACCTGGACAGGAACGCTCCCACGGTAAAACTAATCAATACCGGCTTGACCTTCGTTCAATTTTATCGATCTGATGTAGCCGATTTCTCGTTCTATATGATCGATTCTATTAAACGAAATATTATTTGTATGTATTGCTTTTTCGTTTAGTACACGATTGTGATCCTCCTTTATAGCTTTATATATCTCGAACCGTTCGAGGGTGTCTAGCCTTAGTGACTTTTTACATTTATGTAGGATATCTAAATTATCACCAATACTTTTTATGTTATGATGATGACACCATTGGTGTCAAAACTCGAGCAATCCCGTATAGGATTCTGAGAAACGTTGACAGAAGGTAATTAACCTATTTCATAGTCTGAACCGTTTCTGGAGGAAAATAAAATGTTTAAATATAGAACGATAACTGCCGAAAATTCAAAGGGTATCAAATAATTTTTTGCACACTTTCCTGAGCTGTAGAGAACTCAAGGTCTGTTGATTTTGGTGAAGATCAGTTAATGGAAAGGGGTAGTTTACCTGCAACAATTTATGTTTTAAAAGGGTATTTTCTGTGGCAAACGATAAGAGTCGCATATTCAAACAAAATCAAATACTTTTTTGCATACAGATTTTATTTGTAGAGTACTCAAGATCTATTGTTTTTGGTGAAGAACGGTTAACGAGAAGGGGTAGTTTACCGGCTACGTTTTTCTTATCAAGGGTAATTTTTATCTATGGCAAACGATAGCCGCAAACTCAAACAGAATCAAACAATTTTTTGCATACAGCATTGATTTGTAGAGTACTCAAGACCTATTGTTTTTGGTGAAGATCGGTTAAGGGAAAGGGTTAGTTTACCGGCAACATTTGTTTTTATCAAGGGTAATTTTTTCCTATGGCAAATGATAACAGCCGCAAATTCAAACAGAATCAAGTAGTCTTTTTCATACCTCTTTTAATTATACTGAACTCAAGGTGTGTTGATTTTGTTGAATATCGGTTAAGGGAATGGGGTAGTTTACCTGCAACTTTTATGTTTTAACAAGGGTAAAGTTTTCTATGACGAAAGATAACTGCCGCAAATTCAAACAGAATCAACTACTCTTTTGTATACATTTTTGCATTATACAGAACTCAAGGTCTGTTGATTTTGTTGAAGATCGGTTAAGGGAAAGGGGTAGTTTACCTGCAACGTTTTATGTTTTAACAAGGGTATTTTCTATGGCAAACGATAACAGCCGCAAATTCAAACAGAATCAAATAATTTTTAGCATGCACACCTGATTTGTAGAGTACTCAAGACCTATTGTTTTTGGTGAAGATCAGTTAAGTGGAAGGGGTAGTTTACCTGCAACGGTTTTTTATCAAGGGTAATTTTTACTTTTTCTATGGTAAACAATAATAGCCGCAAATTCTAACAGAATCAAATAATGTTTTGCATACAGCCCTGTATTGTAGAGTTCTCAGTACCTATTGGTGTTGGTGAAGATCGGTTAAGGGAAAGGGGTAGTTTACCTGCAACATTTTATGTTTTAACAAGGGTAATTTTTTATATGACGAACGATAACTGCCGTAAATTCAAACAGAATCAACTACGTTTTTGCATACCTTTTTGAACTAAAGAGAACTCAAGTTATACTGGATTACTCGAGTTTCGACATCAATGGTGTCATCATCAGATCCAATATGATTTAACGTTAAAACATTAATCGATGTATATTCATCTCGTCAAATATTAGAAAACAACACATACATTGTACAAAAATAATAAATAACACATATTAAAACAAAATAATGAAATAAAAGCAGCATGCGGCCGTAACGAACCTGGACAGGAACGCTCCCACGGTAAAACTAATCAGTACCGGCTTGACCTTCGTTCAATTTTATCGATCTGATGTAGCCGATTTCTCGTTCTATATGATCGATTCTATTAAACGAAATATTATTTGTATGTATTGCTTTTTCGTTTAGTACACGATTGTGATCCTCCTTTATAGCTTTATATATCTCGAACCGTTCGAGGGTGTCTAGCCTTAGTGACTTTTTACATTTATGTAGGATATCTAAATTATCACCAATACTTTTTATGTTATGATGATGACACCATTGGTGTCAAAACTCGAGCAATCCCGTATAGGATTCTGAGAAACGTTGACAGAAGGTAATTAACCTATTTCATAATCTGAACCGTTTCTGGAGGAAAATAAAATGTTTAAAAATAGAACGATAACTGCCGAAAATTCAAAGAGTATCAAATAATTTTTTGCACACTTTCCTGAGTTGTAGAGAACTCAAGGTCTGTTGATTTTGGTGAAGATCAGTTAAGGGAAAGGGATAGTTTACCAGCAACATTTTATGTTGTAACAAGAGAAATGTTTCCATGACGAACTATAACTATCGCACATTCAAACAGAATCAAATATTTTTTTGCATGCATCCCTGAAGTGTAGAGGACTGAAGGTCTATTGATTTTGGAGAAGATCGGTTAACAGAAAGGGGTAGTTTACCTGAAACATTTTATGATTTAACAAGAGTAAAGTACTTAATTTTTATAACTAAAGTATCCTGATAAGAAGCTCATAATAATCCACTGTAGAAACGTAGATGAAATTTCTATAAATGAAGAGGTTAGGTGAACGGGGTGGGGGTAATTAATATTTTCTATTATTAAAAATTATAGTTGAAGGTGGAGGGGAGAATTTTTTACTTCCATATTCCTTAAGGAATGGAAGTATGGTGATGGCAAAAAAAATCGTGTTCGAGATTATTGCAGATTCTGATTCTACTACACTCAAAACATGAAAAAAGTCGTTTTCCGAAAAGTGTCTGTGTGTGTGTGTCTGTCTGTCTGTGTGTCTGTGTGTCTATAGATTTTTTTTTATGCCAAAAGATAACTGCCGCAAATTCAAACAGAATCAAATAATTTTCTGCATACAGCTCTGATTTGCAGAGTACTCGCGACCTATTGTTTTTGGTGAAGATCGGTTGAGGGAAAGGAGTAGTTTACCTGCAACGGTTTTTTTTTAACAAGGGAAATTTTTTTTTGGCAAACGATAACAGCCGCAAATTGAAACAGAATCAAATGATGTTTCACATAAAGCCCTCAATTGTAGAGTTCTCAAGACCTATTGTTTTTGGTGAAGATCGGTTAATGGAAAGGGGTAGTTTACCTGTAACGTTTTATGTTTTAACAAGGGTATTTCTTATGGCAAACGATAACAGCCGCAAATTCAAACAGAATCAAAAGATTATTTGCATACAGCCCTAAATTGTAGAGTTCTCAAGACCTATTGTTTTTGGTGAAGATCGGTTAAGGGAAAGGGGTAGTTTACCTACAAAGTTTTTTTAACAAGAGTATTTTCTATGGCAAACAATAACAGCCGCAAATTCAAACAGAATCAAATAATTTTCTGCATACTGTCCTGATTTGTAGAGTACTCAAGACCTATTGTTTTTGGTGAAGATCGGTTGAGGGGAAGGGGTAGTTTACCTGCAACATTTTTTATCAAGCGTATTTTCTATGGCAAACGATAACTGCCGCAAATTCAAACAGAATCAAATAATTTTTTGCATACAGCCCTGATTTGTAGAGGACTCGCGACGTATTGTTTTTGGTGAAGATCGGTTGATGGGAAAGGGGTAGTTTACCTACAACCTTTTACGTTTTAACAAGAGTAAAGTACTTGAAAATTTATTTAAACTTTTTCAAACAATGGTAATTGTTGAAAATATAATAATTTTGTTGCCAGGCAATCTGAAAATTTCAGATTTTGTACCACAAAATCTGAAAAGATTATACGATAGTTTATGAAATGGTTAATAATACGTCAGTGGAAGGTGTAATGAGAAATTAGCAGAAATGTTAATTTTTTTTTAGCAGAAAATTTTTTTTTTGGCAAACGATAACAGCCGCAAATTCAAACAGAATCAAATAATGTTTCACATACAGCCCTCAATTGTAGAGTTCTCAAGACCTATTGTTTTTGGTGAAGATCGGTTAAGGGAAATGGGTAGTTTACCTGTAACGTTTTATGTTTTAACAAGGGTATTTCCTATGGCAAACGATAACAGCCGCAAATTCAAACAGAATCAAAAGATTATTTGCATACAGCCGTAAGTTGTAGAGTTCTGAAGACCTATTGTTTTTGGTGGAGATCGGTTAAGGGAAAGGGGTAGTTTACCTACAACGTTTTTTTAACAAGAGTATTTTCTATGGCAAACGATAACAGCCGCAAATTCAAACAGAATCAAATAATTTTCTGCATACAGCCCTGATTTGTAGAGTACTCAAGGCGTGTTGGTTTTGGTGAAGATCGGTTGAGGGGAAGGGGTAGTTTACCTGCAACGTTTTTTATCAAGCGTATTTTCTATGGCAAACGATAACTGCCGCAAATTCAAACAGAATCAAATAATTTTTTGCATACAGCCCTGATTTGTAGAGTACTCGCGACCTATTGTTTTTGGTGAAGATCGGTTGAGGGGAAGGGGTAGTTTACCTGCAACGGTTTTTTTTATCAAGGGAATTTTTTTTTTTTTTTGGCAAACGATAACAACCGCAAATTCAAACAGAATCAAATAATGTTTCGCATACAGCCCTGAATTGTAGAGTTCTCAAGACCTGTTGTTTTTGGTGAAGATCGGTTAAGGGAAAGGGGTAGTTTACCTACAACGTTTTTTTAATAAGGGTATTTTCTATGGCAAACGATAACAGCCGCAAATTCAAACAGAATCAAATAATTTTCTGCATACAGCTCTGATTTGTAGAGTACTCAAGACCTATTTTTTTTTGGTGAAGATCGGTTGAGGGGAAGGGGTAGTTTACCTGCAACGTTTTTTATCAAGCATATTTTCTATGGCAACGATAACTGCCGCAAATTCAAACAGAATCAAATAATTTTTTGCATACATCAGTGAATTGTAGAGGACTCAAGGCCTTTAGATTTTGGTGAAGATCAGTTAAGGGGAAGGGGTAGTTTACCTGCAACCTTTTACGTTTTAACAAGAGTAAAGCACTTGAATATTCATTTAAACTTTTTCAAACAATGGTAATTGTTGAAAATAAAATAATTTTGTTGCCAGGCAATCTGAAAATTTCAGATTTTGTACCACAAAATCTGAAAAGATTATACGATAGTTTATGAAATGGTTAATAATACGTCAGTGGAAGGTGTAATGAGAAATTAGCAGAAATGGAAACCTGGGGAATGTTAACTGTTCTGTAGATATAATTTTGTCAGAATGTTTGGAAATGATCATCAACATTGAAGAAAAAGTAAGCATATTAAGAAACATATGTAAGTACTTATTATAAAAAAATAATGTTTGTTTTTTGATAAAGTCATTTTGATTATAAAATATAAATATTTACAACAAGAAAAGAATTTTCAGTTTTCAAAATTTAAATATATTTTTATAAAACAATGGGTTCTTCATTGAGGTGGGGACCATGTCACTCACTCCATCTCAAGCCTCCTCTCCCATTTTGCAGAAAAAGAGGACCCTGTCAAGGCTGATACTTTGACGACAGTGACAGGGCTTTCCACCAAATTCAGCAGAGTGACAGGTAGGCCCAACTCTGATTGGCTCCTCAGATTTCCCCAGCGTTAGTAGGTTCTATGAAAATATTTTATTTCAAAAATGATTTTAAATATAAATCTTAGATATGTTTTATAAATCTCATGTTTTATGTTTTAACATGGGTAATTTTTTATATGACGAACCATAACTGCCGTAAATTCAAACAGAATCAAATAATTTTTTACATATGTGCCTGAGCTATAGAGAACTCAATGTCTGTTGATTTTGGTGAAGATTGGTTACGGGGAAAGGGCTGTTTACCTGAAACATTTTTTGTTGTAACATGAGTAAAGTACTTAATTTTGATAAAGTATCCTGATAAGATCTTAATAATCCACTGTAGAAACGTAGATGAAATATCTATAAATGAAGAGGCTAGTTGAACGGGCTGGGGGTAATTTTCTATAAATCAAAATTATAGTTGAAGGGGGAGGGGATAATATTCTTTATATGTGTACTACGTTATTGGCAAGAAAGAAGTATTTTTTTGTTAAAATTCCTTCCCTGGCTGTTTGGCTGAAAATGATTTTAAATATAAATCTTAGAATATGGAAGTCATGTATGGTTCTCCATACCGATATTTATATGTGTACTACGTTATTGGCAACAAAGAAGTAGTTTTTTGTTAAAATTGCTTCCCGGGCTGTTAGCCGTAGTCCAAAGTTTTCTGCAAAACCAGATTTTTTGGCAATGCCATCGACTGCCATCATCAGTGAAAATCGAGTGTGAAAACGTGAGGTGGTATACGTTAGTGACCACAGTACTGTGGTTAATCCTGAAGCAGTAAGTAGAAAGACGTAGTTTCTATGGAAATATTTCATTTCAAAAATGATTTTAAGTATAAATCTTAGAACATGGAAGTCATGTATGGTTCTCCATACCGATATTTTTCTATGGCAAACGATAACAGTCGCAAATTCAAACAAAATCAAATAATGTTTCGCATACAGCCCTGAATTATAGAGTTCTCAAGACCTTTTGTTTTTAGTGAAGATCGGTTAAGGGAAAGGGGTAGTTTACCTGCAACGTTTTATGTTTTAATAGGGTATTTTATATGGCAAACGATAACAGCCGCAAATTCAAACAGAATCAAATAATTTTTTGCATGCACACCTGATTTGTAGAGTACTCAAGACCTATTGTTTTTGGTGAAGATCGGCTAAGGGAAAGGGGTAGTTTACCGGCAACGGTTTTTTATCAAGGGTAATTTTACTTCCATGTTCCTTAAGGAAATGGAAGTATGGTGATGGCAAAAAAAATGTGTTCGAGATTATTGCAGATTCTGATTGTACTACACTCAAAACATGAAAAATAGTAGTTTTTCGAAAAGTGTCTGTGTGTGTGTCTGTAGATTTTTTAAGAGCCGCAAATTCAAACAGAATCAAATAATGTTTTGCATACAGCCCTGATCTGTAGAGTACTCAAGAGACCTGTTGTTTTAGGTGAAGATCGGTTAAGGGAAAGGGGTAATTTACCAGCAACATTTTATGTTTTAAAAGGGTATTTTTTATGGCAAACGATAAGAGTCGCAAATTGAAACAGAATCAAATAATGTTTTGCATACAGCCCTGATTTGTAGAGTACTCAGGACCTATTAATTTTAGTGAAGATCGGTTAAGGGAAAGGGGTAGTTTACCTGCAATGTTTTTTTATACAAGGGTAAATTTTTTTCTATGGCAAAGGATAACAGCTGCAAAATCAAACAGAATCAAATCCTCTGTTGCATACTGCCCTGAATTATAGAGTTCTCAAGACCTATTGGTTTTGGTGAAGATCGGTTAAGGTAAAGGGGTAGTTTACCTGCAACATTTTATATGTTAACAAGGGTATTTTCTATTGCAAACGATAAGAGCCGCAAATTCAAACAGAATTAAACAATTTTTTGCATACAGCTCTGATTTTTAGAGTACTCAAGATCTATTGTTTTTGGTGAAGATCGGTTAATGGAAAGGGGTAGTTTACCTGCAACAATTTATGTTTTAAAAGGGTATTTTCTGTGGCAAACGATAAGTGTCGCATATTCAAACAAAATCAAATACTTTTTTGCATACAGATTTTATTTGTAGAGTACTCAAGATCTATTGTTTTTGGTGAAGATCGGTTAACGGGAAGGGGTAGTTTACCGGCTACGTTTTTCTTATCAAGGGTAATTTTTATCTATGGCAAACGATAGCCGCAAACTCAAACAGAATCAAACAATTTTTTGCATACAGCATTGATTTGTAGAGTACTCAAGACCTATTGTTTTTGGTGAAGATCGGTTAAGGGAAAGGGGTAGTTTACCTACAACGGTTTTTTATCAAGGGTAATTTTTACTTTTTCTATGGTAAACAATAATAGCCGCAAATTCTAACAGAATCAAATAATGTTTAGCATGTTTTATGTTTTAACAAGGGTATTTTCTATGGCAAACGATAACAGCCGCAAATTCAAACAGAATCAAATAATTTTTAGCATGCACACCTGATTTGTAGAGTACTCAAGATCTATTGTTTTTGGTGAAGATCAGTTAAGTGGAAGGGGTAGTTTACCTGCAACGGTTTTTTATCAAGGGTAATTTTTACTTTTTCTATGGTAAACAATAATAGCCGCAAATTCTAACAGAATCAAATAATGTTTTGCATACAGCCCTGTATTGTAGAGTTCTCAGTACCTATTGGTGTTGGTGAAGATCGGTTATGGGAAAGGGGTAGTTTACCTGCAACATTTTATGTTTTAACAAGGGTAATTTTTTATATGACGAACGATAACTGCCGTAAATTCAAACAGAATCAACTACGTTTTTGCATACCTTTTTGAACTAAAGAGAACTCAAGTTATACTGGATTACTCGAGTTTCGACACCAATGGTGTCATCATCAGATCCAATATGATTTAACGTTAAAACATTAATCAATGTATATTCATCTCGTCAAATATTAGAAAACAACACATACATTGTACAAAAATAATAAATAACACATATTAAAACAACATAATGAAATAAAAGCAACATGCGGCCGTAACGAACCTGCACAGGAACGCTCCCACGGTAAAACTAATCAATACCGGCTTGACCTTCGTTCAATTTTATCGATCTGATGTAGCCGATTTCTCGTTCTATATGATCGATTCTATTAAACGAAATATTATTTGTATGTATTGCTTTTTCGTTTAGTACACGATTGTGATCCTCCTTTATAGCTTTATATATCTCGAACCGTTCGAGGGTGTCTAGCCTTAGTGACTTTTTACATTTATGTAGGATATCTAAATTATCACCAATACTTTTTATGTTATGATGATGACACCATTGGTGTCAAAACTCGAGCAATCCCGTATAGGATTCTGAGAAACGTTGACAGAAGGTAATTAACCTATTTCATAGTCTGAACCGTTTCTTGAGGAAAATAAAATGTTTAAATATAGAACGATAACTGCCGAAAATTCAAAGGGTATCAAATAATTTTTTGCACACTTTCCTGAGCTGTAGAGAACTCAAGGTCTGTTGATTTTGGTGAAGATCAGTTAAGGGAAAGGGATAGTTTACCTGCAACATTTTATGTTGTAACAAGAGAAATGTTTCCATGACGAACGATAACTACCGCACATTCAAACAGAATCAAATATTTTTTTGCATGCATCCCTGAAATGTAGAGGACTGAAGGTCTATTGATTTTGGAGAAGATCGGTTAACAGAAAGGGGTAGTTTACCTGAAACATTTTATGATTTAACAAGAGTAAAGTACTTAATTTTTATAACTAAAGTATCCTGATAAGAAGCTCATAATAATCCACTGTAGAAACGTAGATGAAATTTCTATAAATGAAGAGGTTAGGTGAACGGGGTGGGGGTAATTAATATTTTCTATTATTAAAAATTATAGTTGAAGGTGGAGGGGAGAATTTTTTACTTCCATATTCCTTAAGGAATGGAAGTATGGTGATGGCAAAAAAAATCGTGTTCGAGATTATTGCAGATTCTGATTCTACTACACTCAAAACATGAAAAAAAGTCGTTTTCCGAAAAGTGTCTGTGTGTGTGTCTGTCTGTCTGTGTGTCTGTGTGTCTATAGATTTTTTTTCTATGGCAAACGATAACTGCCGCAAATTCAAACAGAATCAAATAATTTTCTGCATACAGTCCTGATTTGCAGAGTACTCGCGACCTATTGTTTTTGGTGAAGATCGGTTGAGGGAAAGGAGTAGTTTACCTGCAACGGTTTTTTTTTAACAAGGGAAATATTTTTTGGCAAACGATAACAGCCGCAAATTCAAACAGAATCAAATAATGTTTCACATACAGCCCTCAATTGTAGAGTTCTCAAGACCTATTGTTTTTGGTGAAGATCGGTTAATGGAAAGGGGTAGTTTACCTGTAACGTTTTATGTTTTAACAAGGGTATTTCTTATGGCAAACGATAACAGCCGCAAATTCAAACAGAATCAAAAGATTATTTGCATACAGCCCTAAATTGTAGAGTTCTCAAGACCTATTGTTTTTGGTGAAGATCGGTTAAGGGAAAGGGGTAGTTTACCTACAACGTTTTTTTAACAAGAGTATTTTCTATGGCAAACGATAACAGCCGCAAATTCAAACAGAATCAAATAATTTTTTGCATGCACACCTGATTTGTAGAGTACTCAAGACCTATTGTTTTTGGTGAAGATCGGCTAAGGGAAAGGGGTAGTTTACCGGCAACGGTTTTTTATCAAGGGTAATTTTACTTCCATGTTCCTTAAGGAAATGGAAGTATGGTGATGGCAAAAAAAATGTGTTCGAGATTATTGCAGATTCTGATTGTACTACACTCAAAACATGAAAAATAGTAGTTTTTCGAAAAGTGTCTGTGTGTGTGTGTGTCTGTAGATTTTTTAAGAGCCGCAAATTCAAACAGAATCAAATAATGTTTTGCATACAGCCCTGATCTGTAGAGTACTCAAGAGACCTGTTGTTTTAGGTGAAGATCGGTTAAGGGAAAGGGGTAATTTACCAGCAACATTTTATGTTTTAAAAGGGTATTTTTTATGGCAAACGATAAGAGTCGCAAATTGAAACAGAATCAAATAATGTTTTGCATACAGCCCTGATTTGTAGAGTACTCAGGACCTGTTAATTTTAGTGAAGATTGGTTAAGGGAAAGGGGTAGTTTACCTGCAATGTTTTTTTTATACAAGGGTAATTTTTTTTCTATGCCAAAGGATAACAGCTGCAAAATCAAACAGAATCAAATCCTCTGTTGCATACTGCCCTGAATTATAGAGTTCTCAAGACCTATTGGTTTTGGTGAATATCGGTTAAGGTAAAGGGGTAGTTTACCTGCAACATTTTATATGTTAACAAGGGTATTTTCTATTGCAAACGATAAGAGCCGCAAATTCAAACAGAATTAAACAATTTTTTGCATACAGCCCTGATTTTTAGAGTACTCAAGATCTATTGTTTTTGGTGAAGATCGGTTAATGGAAAGGGGTAGTTTACCTGCAACAATTTATGTTTTAAAAGGGTATTTTCTGTGGCAAACGATAAGAGTCGCATATTCAAACAAAATCAAATACTTTTTTGCATACAGATTTTATTTGTAGAGTACTCAAGATCTATTGTTTTTGGTGAAGATCGGTTAACGGGAAGGGGTAGTTTACCGGCAACGTTTTTCTTATCAAGGGTAATTTTTATCTATGGCAAACGATAGCCGCAAACTCAAACAGAATCAAACAATTTTTTGCATACAGCATTGATTTGTAGAGTACTCAAGACCTATTGTTTTTGGTGAAGATCGGTTAAGGGAAAGGGTTAGTTTACCGGCTACAATTGTTTTTATCAAGGGTAATTTTTTCCTATGGCAAATGATAACAGCCGCAAATTCAAACAGAATCAAGTAGTCTTTTTCATACCTCTTTTAATTATACTGAACTCAAGGTGTGTTGATTTTGTTGAATATCGGTTAAGGGAATGGGGTAGTTTACCTGCAACTTTTATGTTTTAACAAGGGGAAAGTTTTCTATGACGAACGATAACTGCCGCAAATTCAAACAGAATCAACTACTCTTTTGTATACATTTTTGCATTATACAGAACTCAAGGTCTGTTGATTTTGTTGAAGATCGGTTAAGGGAAAGGGGTAGTTTACCTGCAACATTTTATGTTTTAACAAGGGTATTTTCTATGGCAAACGATAACAGCCGCAAATTCAAACAGAATCAAATAATTTTTGAGCATGCACACCTGATTTGTAGAGTACTCAAGACCTATTGTTTTTGGTGAAGATCAGTTAAGTGGAAGGGGTAGTTTACCTGCAACGGTGGTTTTTTATCAAGGGTAATTTTTACTTTTTCTATGGTAAACAATAATAGCCGCAAATTCTAACAGAATCAAATAATGTTTTGCATACAGCCCTGTATTGTAGAGTTCTCAGTACCTATTGGTGTTGGTGAAGATCGGTTAAGGGAAAGGGGTAGTTTACCTGCAACATTTTATGTTTTAACAAGGGTAATTTTTTATATGACGAACGATAACTGCCGTAAATTCAAACAGAATCAACTACGTTTTTGCATACCTTTTTGAACTAAAGAGAACTCAAGTTATACTGGATTACTCGAGTTTCGACACCAATGGTGTCATCATCAGATCCAATATGATTTAACGTTAAAACATTAATCGATGTATATTCATCTCGTCAAATATTATAAAACACCACATACATTGTACAAAAATAATAAATAACACATATTAAAACAAAATAATGAAATAAAAGCAGCATGCGGCCGTAACGAACCTGGACAGGAACGCTCCCACGGTAAAACTAATCAATACCGGCTTGACCTTCGTTCAATTTTATCGATCTGATGTAGCCGATTTCTCGTTCTATATGATCGATTCTATTAAACGAAATATTATTTGTATGTATTGCTTTTTCGTTTAGTACACGATTGTGATCCTCCTTTATAGCTTTATATATCTCGAACCGTTCGAGGGTGTCTAGCCTTAGTGACTTTTTACATTTATGTAGGATATCTAAATTATCACCAATACTTTTTATGTTATGATGATGACACCATTGGTGTCAAAACTCGAGCAATCCCGTATAGGATTCTGAGAAACGTTGACAGAAGGTAATTAACCTATTTCATAGTCTGAACCGTTTCTGGAGGAAAATAAAATGTTTAAATATAGAACGATAACTGCCGAAAATTCAAGGGGTATCAAATAATTTTTTGCACACTTTCCTGAGCTGTAGAGAACTCAAGGTCTGTTGATTTTGGTGAAGATCAGTTAATGGAAAGGGGTAGTTTACCTGCAACAATTTATGTTTTAAAAGGGTATTTTTTGTGGCAAACGATAAGAGTCGCATATTCAAACAAAATCAAATACTTTTTTGCATACAGATTTTATTTGTAGAGTACTCAAGATCTATTGTTTTTGGTGAAGATCGGTTAACGAGAAGGGGTAGTTTACCGGCTACGTTTTTCTTATCAAGGGTAATTTTTATCTATGGCAAACGATAGCCGCAAACTCAAACAGAATCAAACAATTTTTAGCATACAGCATTGATTTGTAGAGTACTCAAGACCTATTGTTTTTGGTGAAGATCGGTTAAGGGAAAGGGTTAGTTTACCGGCAACATTTGTTTTTATCAAGGGTAATTTTTTCCTATGGCAAATGATAACAGCCGCAAATTCAAACAGAATCAAGTAGTCTTTTTCATACCTCTTTTAATTATACTGAACTCAAGGTGTGTTGATTTTGTTGAATATCGGTTAAGGGAATGGGGTAGTTTACCTGCAACTTTTATGTTTTAACAAGGGTAAAGTTTTCTATGACGAAAGATAACTGCCGCAAATTCAAACAGAATCAACTACTCTTTTGTATACATTTTTGCATTATACAGAACTCAAGGTCTGTTGATTTTGTTGAAGATCGGTTAAGGGAAAGGGGTAGTTTACCTGCAACGTTTTATGTTTTAACAAGGGTATTTTCTATGGCAAACGATAACAGCCGCAAATTCAAACAGAATCAAATAATTTTTAGCATGCACACCTGATTTGTAGAGTACTCAAGACCTATTGTTTTTGGTGAAGATCAGTTAAGTGGAAGGGGTAGTTTACCTGCAACGGTTTTTTATCAAGGGTAATTTTTACTTTTTCTATGGTAAACAATAATAGCCGCAAATTCTAAAAGAATCAAATAATGTTTTGCATACAGCCCTGTATTGTAGAGTTCTCAGTACCTATTGGTGTTGGTGAAGATCGGTTAAGGGAAAGGGGTAGTTTACCTGCAACATTTTATGTTTTAACAAGGGTAATTTTTTATATGACGAACGATAACTGCCGTAAATTCAAACAGAATCAACTACGTTTTTGCATACCTTTTTGAACTAAAGAGAACTCAAGTTATACTGGATTACTCGAGTTTCGACACCAATGGTGTCATCATCAGATCCAATATGATTTAACGTTAAAACATTAATCGATGTATATTCATCTCGTCAAATATTAGAAAACAACACATACATTGTACAAAAATAATAAATAACACATATTAAAACAAAATAATGAAATAAAAGCAGCATGCGGCCGTAACGAACCTGGACAGGAACGCTCCCACGGTAAAACTAATCAGTACCGGCTTGACCTTCGTTCAATTTTATCGATCTGATGTAGCCGATTTCTCGTTCTATATGATCGATTCTATTAAACGAAATATTATTTGTATGTATTGCTTTTTCGTTTAGTACACGATTGTGATCCTCCTTTATAGCTTTATATATCTCGAACCGTTCGAGGGTGTCTAGCCTTAGTGACTTTTTACATTTATGTAGGATATCTAAATTATCACCAATACTTTTTATGTTATGATGATGACACCATTGGTGTCAAAACTCGAGCAATCCCGTATAGGATTCTGAGAAACGTTGACAGAAGGTAATTAACCTATTTCATAATCTGAACCGTTTCTGGAGGAAAATAAAATGTTTAAAAATAGAACGATAACTGCCGAAAATTCAAAGAGTATCAAATAATTTTTTGCACACTTTCCTGAGTTGTAGAGAACTCAAGGTCTGTTGATTTTGGTGAAGATCAGTTAAGGGAAAGGGATAGTTTACCAGCAACATTTTATGTTGTAACAAGAGAAATGTTTCCATGACGAACTATAACTATCGCACATTCAAACAGAATCAAATATTTTTTTGCATGCATCCCTGAAGTGTAGAGGACTGAAGGTCTATTGATTTTGGAGAAGATCGGTTAACAGAAAGGGGTAGTTTACCTGAAACATTTTATGATTTAACAAGAGTAAAGTACTTAATTTTTATAACTAAAGTATCCTGATAAGAAGCTCATAATAATCCACTGTAGAAACGTAGATGAAATTTCTATAAATGAAGAGGTTAGGTGAACGGGGTGGGGGTAATTAATATTTTCTATTATTAAAAATTATAGTTGAAGGTGGAGGGGAGAATTTTTTACTTCCATATTCCTTAAGGAATGGAAGTATGGTGATGGCAAAAAAAATCGTGTTCGAGATTATTGCAGATTCTGATTCTACTACACTCAAAACATGAAAAAAAGTCGTTTTCCGAAAAGTGTCTGTGTGTGTGTCTGTGTGTCTGTGTGTCTATAGTTTTTTTTTCTATTGCAAACGATAACTGCCGCAAATTCAAACAGAATCAAATAATTTTCTGCATACAGCCCTGATTTGCAGAGTACTCGCGACCTATTGTTTTTGGTGAAGATCGGTTGAGGGAAAGGAGTAGTTTACCTGCAACGGTTTTTTTTTAACAAGGGAAATTTTTTTTTGGCAAACGATAACAGCCGCAAATTCAAACAGAATCAAATAATGTTTCACATACAGCCCTCAATTGTAGAGTTCTCAAGACCTATTGTTTTTGGTGAAGATCGGTTAATGGAAAGGGGTAGTTTACCTGTAACGTTTTATGTTTTAACAAGGGTATTTCTTATGGCAAACGATAACAGCCGCAAATTCAAACAGAATCAAAAGATTATTTGCATACAGCCCTAAATTGTAGAGTTCTCAAGACCTATTGTTTTTGGTGAAGATCGGTTAAGGGAAAGGGGTAGTTTACCTACAACGTTTTTTTAACAAGAGTATTTTCTATGGCAAACAATAACAGCCGCAAATTCAAACAGAATCAAATAATTTTCTGCATACAGCCCTGATTTGTAGAGTACTCAAGACCTATTGTTTTTGGTGAAGATCGGTTGAGGGGAAGGGGTAGTTTACCTGCAACATTTTTTATCAAGCGTATTTTCTATGGCAAACGATAACTGCCGCAAATTCAAACAGAATAAAATAATTTTTTGCATACAGCCCTGATTTGTAGAGGACTCGCGACGTATTGTTTTTGGTGAAGATCGGTTGATGGGAAAGGGGTAGTTTACCTACAACCTTTTACGTTTTAACAAGAGTAAAGTACTTGAAAATTTATTTAAACTTTTTCAAACAATGGTAATTGTTGAAAATATAATAATTTTGTTGCCAGGCAATCTGAAAATTTCAGATTTTGTACCACAAAATCTGAAAAGATTATACGATAGTTTATGAAATGGTTAATAATACGTCAGTGGAAGGTGTAATGAGAAATTAGCAGAAATGGAAACCTGGGGAATGTTAACTGTTCTGTAGATACAATTTTGTCAGAATGTTTGGAAATGATCATCAACATTGAAGAAAAAGTAAGCATATTAAGAAACATATGTAAGTACTTATTATAAAAAAATAATGTTTGTTTTTTGATAAAGTCATTTTGATTATAAAATATAAATATTTACAACAAGAAAAGAATTTTCAGTTTTCAAAATTTAAATATATTTTTATAAAACAATGGGTTCTTCATTGAGGTGGGGACCATGTCACTCACTCCATCTCAAGCCTCCTCTCCCATTTTGCAGAAAAAGAGGACCCTGTCAAGGCTGATACTTTGACGACAGTGACAGGGCTTTCCACCAAATTCAGCAGAGTGACAGGTAGGCCCAACTCTGATTGGCTCCTCAGATTTCCCCAGCGTTAGTAGGTTCTATGAAAATATTTTATTTCAAAAATGATTTTAAATATAAATCTTAGATATGTTTTATAAATCTCATGTTTTATGTTTTAACATGGGTAATTTTTTATATGACGAACCATAACTGCCGTAAATTCAAACAGAATCAAATAATTTTTTACATATGTGCCTGAGCTATAGAGAACTCAATGTCTGTTGATTTTGGTGAAGATTGGTTACGGGGAAAGGGCTGTTTACCTGAAACATTTTTTGTTGTAACATGAGTAAAGTACTTAATTTTGATAAAGTATCCTGATAAGATCTTAATAATCCACTGTAGAAACGTAGATGAAATATCTATAAATGAAGAGGCTAGTTGAACGGGCTGGGGGTAATTTTCTATAAATCAAAATTATAGTTGAAGGGGGAGGGGATAATATTCTTTATATGTGTACTACGTTATTGGCAAGAAAGAAGTATTTTTTTGTTAAAATTCCTTCCCTGGCTGTTTGGCTGAAAATGATTTTAAATATAAATCTTAGAATATGGAAGTCATGTATGGTTCTCCATACCGATATTTATATGTGTACTACGTTATTGGCAACAAAGAAGTAGTTTTTTGTTAAAATTGCTTCCCGGGCTGTTAGCCGTAGTCCAAAGTTTTCTGCAAAACCAGATTTTTTGGCAATGCCATCGACTGCCATCATCAGTGAAAGTCGAGTGTGAAAACGTGAGGTGGTATACGTTAGTGACCACAGTACTGTGGTTAATCCTGAAGCAGTAAGTAGAAAGACGTAGTTTCTATGGAAATATTTCATTTCAAAAATGATTTTAAGTATAAATCTTAGAACATGGAAGTCATGTATGGTTCTCCATACCGATATTTTTCTATGGCAAACGATAACAGTCGCAAATTCAAACAAAATCAAATAATGTTTCGCATACAGCCCTGAATTATAGAGTTCTCAAGACCTTTTGTTTTTAGTGAAGATCGGTTAAGGGAAAGGGGTAGTTTACCTGCAACGTTTTATGTTTTAATAGGGTATTTTATATGGCAAACGATAACAGCCGCAAATTCAAACAGAATCAAATAATTTTTTGCATGCACACCTGATTTGTAGAGTACTCAAGACCTATTGTTTTTGGTGAAGATCGGCTAAGGGAAAGGGGTAGTTTACCGGCAACGGTTTTTTATCAAGGGTAATTTTACTTCCATGTTCCTTAAGGAAATGGAAGTATGGTGATGGCAAAAAAAATGTGTTCGAGATTATTGCAGATTCTGATTGTACTACACTCAAATCATGAAAAATAGTAGTTTTTCGAAAAGTGTCTGTGTGTGTGTCTGTAGATTTTTTAAGAGCCGCAAATTCAAACAGAATCAAATAATGTTTTGCATACAGCCCTGATCTGTAGAGTACTCAAGAGACCTGTTGTTTTAGGTGAAGATCGGTTAAGGGAAAGGGTTAATTTACCAGCAACATTTTATGTTTTAAAAGGGTATTTTTTATGGCAAACGATAAGAGTCGCAAATTGAAACAGAATCAAATAATGTTTTGCATACAGCCCTGATTTGTAGAGTACTCAGGACCTATTAATTTTAGTGAAGATCGGTTAAGGGAAAGGGGTAGTTTACCTGCAATGTTTTTTTATACAAGGGTAATTTTTTTTCTATGGCAAAGGATAACAGCTGCAAAATCAAACAGAATCAAATCCTCTGTTGCATACTGCCCTGAATTATAGAGTTCTCAAGACCTATTGGTTTTGGTGAAGATCGGTTAAGGGAAAGGGGTAGTTTATCTGCAACATTTTATATTTTAACAAGGGTATTTTCTGTTGCAAACGATAAGAGCCGCAAATTCAAACATAATTAAACATTTTTTTGCATACAGCCCTAGTTTTTAAAGTACTCAACATCTATTGTTTTTGGTGAAGATCGGTTAAGGAAGAGGGGTAGTTTACCTGCAACGTTTTATGTTTTAAAACGGTATTTTCTGTGGCAAACGATAAGAGTCGCAAATTTAAACAAAATCAAATACTTTTTTGCATACAGATTTGATTTGTAGAGTACTCAAGATCTATTGTTTTTGGTGAAGATCGGTTAACGGGAAGGGGTAGTTTACCGGCAACGTTTTTCTTATCAAGGGTAATTTTCCTCTATGGCAAACGATAGCCGCAAACTCAAACAGAATCAAACAATTTTTTGCATACAGCATTGGTTTGTGGAGTACTCAAGACCTATGGTTTTTGGTGAATATCGGTTAAGGGAAAGGGTTAGTTTAGCGGCAACATTTGTTTTTATCAAGGGTAATTTTTTCCTATGGCAAATGATAACAGCCGCAAATTCAAACAGAATCAAGTAGTCTTTGTCATACCTTTTTTAATTATACTGAACTCAAGGTGTGTTGATTTTGTTGAAGATCGGTTAAGGGAATGGGGTAGTTTACCTGCAACTTTTATGTTTTAACAAGGGTAAAGTTTTCTATGACGAACGATAACTGCCGCAAATTCAAACAGAATCAACTACTCTTTTGCATACATTTTTGCATTATACAGAACTCAAGGTCTGTTGATTTTGTTGAAGATCGGTTAAGAAAAAGGGGTAGTTTACCTGCAACATTTTATGTTTTAACAAGGGTAATTTTTTATATGACGAACGATAACTGCCGTAAATTCAAACAGAATCAACTACGTTTTTGCATACCTCTTTGAACTAAAGAGAACTCAAGTTATACTGGATTACTCGAGTTTCGACACCAATGGTGTCATCATCAGATCCAATATGATTTAATGTTAAAACATTAATCGATGTATATTCATCTCGTCAAATATTAGAAAACAACACATACATTGTACAAAAATAATAAATAACACATATTAAAACAAAATAATGAAATAAAAGCAACATGCGGCCGTAACGAACCTGCTCAGGAACTCTCCCACGGTAAAACTAATCAATACCGGCTTGACCTTCGTTCAATTTTATGGATCTGATGTAGCCGATTTCTCGTTCTATATGATAGATTCTATTAAACGAAATATTATTTGTATGTATTGCTTTTTCGTTTAGTACACGATTGTGATCCTCCTTTATAGCTTTATATATCTCGAACCGTTCGAGGGTGTCTAGCCTTAGTGACTTTTTACATTTATGTAGGATATCTAAATTATCACCAATACTTTTTATGTTATGATGATGACACCATTGGTGTCAAAACTCGAGCAATCCCGTATAGGATTCTGAGAAACGTTGACAGAAGGTAATTAACCTATTTCATAATCTGAACCGTTTCTGGAGGAAAATAAAATGTTTAAAAATAGAACGATAACTGCCGAAAATTCAAAGAGTATCAAATAATTTTTTGCACACTTTCCTGAGTTGTAGAGAACTCAAGGTCTGTTGATTTTGGTGAAGATCAGTTAAGGGAAAGGGATAGTTTACCAGCAACATTTTATGTTGTAACAAGAGAAATGTTTTCATGACGAACTATAACTATCGCACATTCAAACAGAATCAAATATTTTTTTGCATGCATCCCTGAAGTGTAGAGGACTGAAGGTCTATTGATTTTGGAGAAGATCGGTTAACAGAAAGGGGTAGTTTACCTGAAACATTTTATGATTTAACAAGAGTAAAGTACTTAATTTTTATAACTAAAGTATCCTGATAAGAAGCTCATAATAATCCACTGTAGAAACGTAGATGAAATTTCTATAAATGTAGAGGTTAGGTGAACGGGGTGGGGGTAATTAATATTTTCTATTATTAAAAATTATAGTTGAAGGTGGAGGGGAGAATTTTTTACTTCCATATTCCTTAAGGAATGGAAGTATGGTGATGGCAAAAAAAATCGTGTTCGAGATTATTGCAGATTCTGATTCTACTACACTCAAAACATGAAAAATAGTAGTTTTTCGAAAAGTGTCTGTGTGTGTGTGTGTCTGTAGATTTTTTAAGAGCCCCAAATTCAAACAGAATCAAATAATGTTTTGCATACAGCCCTGATCTGTAGAGTACTCAAGAGACCTGTTGTTTTAGGTGAAGATCGGTTAAGGGAAAGGGGTAATTTACCAGCAACATTTTATGTTTTAAAAGGGTATTTTTTATGGCAAACGATAAGAGTCGCAAATTGAAACAGAATCATATAATGTTTTGCATACAGCCCTGATTTGTAGAGTACTCAGGACCTATTGATTTTAGTGAAGATCGGTTAAGGGATAGGGGTAGTTTACCTGCAATGTTTTTTTTATACAAGGGTAATTTTTTTTCTATGGCAAAGGATAACAGCTGCAAAATCAAACAGATTCAAATCCTCTGTTGCATACTGCCCTGAATTATAGAGTTCTCAAGACCTATTGGTTTTGGTGAAGATGGGTTAAGGTAAAGGGGTAGTTTACCTGCAACATTTTATATGTTAACAAGGGTACTTTCTATTGCAAACGATAAGAGCCGCAAATTCAAACAGAATTAAACAATTTTTTGCATACAGCCCTGATATTTAGAGTACTCAAGATCTATTGTTTTTGGTGAAGATCGGTTAATGGAAAGGGGTAGTTTACCTGCTACAATTTATGTTTTAAAAGGGTATTTTCTGTGGCAAACGATAAGAGTCGCAAATTCAAACAAAATCAAATACTTTTTTGCATACAGATTTTATTTGTAGAGTACTCAAGATCTATTGTTTTTGGTGAAGATCGGTTAACGGGAAGGGGTAGTTTACCGGCTACGTTTTTCTTATCAAGGGTAATTTTTATCTATGGCAAACGATAGCCGCAAACTCAAACAGAATCAAACAATTTTTTGCATACAGCATTGCTTTGTAGAGTGCTCAAGACCTATTGTTTTTGGTGAAGATCGGTTAAGGGAAAGGGTTAGTTTACCGGCAACATTTGTTTTTATCAAGGGTAATTTTTTCCTATGGCAAATGATAACAGCCGCAAATTCAAACAGAATCAAGTAGTCTTTTTCATACCTCTTTTAATTATACTGATCTCAAGGTGTGTTGATTTTGTTGGATATCGGTTAAGGGAATGGGGTAGTTTACCTGCAACTTTTATGTTTTAACAAGGGTAAAGGTTTCTATGACGAACGATAACTGCCGCAAATTCAAACAGAATCAACTACTCTTTTGCATACATTTTTGCATTATACAGAACTCGAGGTCTGTTGATTTTGTTGAAGATCGGTTAAGGGAAAGGGGTAGTTTAACTGCAACGTTTTATGTTTTAACAAGGGTATTTTCTATGGCAAACGATAACAGCCGTAAATTCAAACAGAATCAAATAATTTTTAGCATGCACACCTGATTTGTAGAGTACTCAAGACCTATTGTTTTTGGTGAAGATCAGTTAAGTGGAAGGGGTAGTTTACCTGCAACGGTTTTTTATCAAGGGTAATTTTTACTTTTTCTATGGTAAACAATAATAGCCGCAAATTCAAACAGAATCAAATCATGTTTTGCATACAGCCCTGTATTGTAGAGTTCTCAGTACCTATTGGTGTTGGTGAAGATCGGTTAAGGGAAAGGGGTAGTTTACCTGCCGATCAGGTAAACATAAGGGGCATTTTATGTTTTAACAAGGGTAATTTTTTATATGACGAACGATAACTGTCGTAAATTCAAACAGAATCAACTACGTTTTTGCATACCTCTTTGAACTAAAGAGAACTCAAGTTATACTGGATTACTCGAGTTTCGACACCAATGGTGTCATCATCAGATCCAATATGATTTAACGTTAAAACATTAATCGATGTATATTCATCTCGTCAAATATTAGAAAACAACACATACATTGTACAAAAATAATACATAACACATATTAAAACAAAATAATGAAATAAAAGCAACATGCGGCCGTAACGAACCTGCACAGGAACGCTCCCACGGTAAAACTAATCAATACCGGCTTGACCTTCGTTCAATTTTATCGATCTGATGTAGCCGATTTCTCGTTCTATATGATCGATTGTATTAAACGAAATATTATTTGTATGTATTGCTTTTTCGTTTAGTACACGATTGTCATCCTCCTTTATAGCTTTATATATCTCGAACCGTTCGAGGGTGTCTAGCCTTAGTGACTTTTTACATTTATGTAGGATATCTAAATTATCACCAATACTTTTTATGTTATGATGATGACACCATTGGTGTCAAAACTCGAGCAATCCCGTATAGGATTCTGAGAAACGTTGACAGAAGGTAATTAACCTATTTCATAGTTTCTGGAGGAAAATAAAATGTTTAAAAATAGAACGATAACTGCCGAAAATTCAAAGAGTATCAAATAATTTTTTGCACACTTTCCTGAGTTGTAGAGAACTCAAGGTCTGTTGATTTTGGTGAAGATAAGTTAAGGGAAAGGGATAGTTTACCTGCAACATTTTATGTTGTAACAAGAGAAATGTTTCCATGACGAACGATAACTACCGCACATTCAAACAGAATCAAATATTTTTTTGCATACATCCCTGAAGTGTAGAGGACTGAAGGTCTATTGATTTTGGAGAAGATCGGTTAACAGAAAGGGGTAGTTTACCTGAAACATTTTATGATTTAACAAGAGTAAAGTACTTAATTTTTATAACTAAAGTATCCTGATAAGAAGCTCATAATAATCCACTGTAGGAACGTAGATGAAATTTCTGTAAATGAAGAGGTTAGGTGAACGGGGTGGGGATAATTAATATTTTCTATTATTAAAAATTATAGTTGAAGGTGGAGGGGAGAATTTTTTATATGTGTACTACGTTATTGGCAACAAAGAAGTAGTTTTTTGTTAAAATTGCTTCCCGGGCTGTTAGCCGTAGTCCAATGTTTTCTGCAAAACCAGACTTTTTGGCAATGCCATCGACTGCCATCATCAGTGAAAATCGAGTGTGAAAACGTGAGGTGGTATACGTTAGTGACCACAGTACTGTGGTTAATCCTGAAGCAATAAGTAGAAAGACGTCGTTTCTATGGAAATATTTCATTTCAAAAATGATTTTAAATATAAATCTTAGAACATGGAAGTCATGTATGGTTCTCCATACCGATATTTTTCTATGGCAAACGATAACAGCCGCAAATTCAAACAAAATCAAATAATGTTTCGCATACAGCCCTGAATTATAGAGTTCTCAAGACCTTTTGTTTTTGGTGAAGATCGGTTAAGGGAAAGGGGTAGTTTACCTGCAACGTTTTATGTTTTAATAGGGTATTTTCTATGGCAAACGATAACAGCCGCAAATTCAAACAGAATCAAATAATTTTTTGCATGCACTCCTGATTTGTAGAGTACTCAAGACCTTTTGTTTTTGGTGAAGATCGGCTAAGGGAAAGGGGTAGTTTACCAGCAACGGTTTTTTATCAAGGGTTATTTTACTTCCATGTTCCTTAAGGAAATGGAAGTATGGTGATGGCAAAAAAAATGTGTTCGAGATTATTGCAGATTCTGATTGTACTACACTCAAAACATGAAAAATAGTAGTTTTTCGAAAAGTGTCTGTGTGTGTGTCTGTAGATTTTTTAAGAGCCGCAAATTCAAACAGAATCAAATAATGTTTTGCATACAGCCCTGATCTGTAGAGTACTCAAGAGACCTGTTGTTTTAGGTGAAGATCGGTTAAGGGAAAGGAGTAATTTACCAGAAACATTTTTTTTTTGAAAGGGTATTTTTTATGGCAAACGATAAGAGTCGCAAATTGAAACAGAATCAAAAAATGTTTTGCATACAGCCCTGATTTGTAGAGTACTCAGGACCTATTGATTTTAGTGAAGATCGGTTAAGGGAAAGGGGTAGTTTACCGGCAATATTTTTTTTACACAAGGGTAATTTTTTTCTATGGCAACGGATAACAGCTGCAAAATCAAACAGAATCAAATCCTCTGTTGCATACTGCCCTGAATTATAGAGTTCTCAAGACCTATTGGTTTTGGTGAAGATCGGTTAAGGGAAAGGGGTAGTTTACCTGCAACATTTTATATGTTAACAAGGATATTTTCTATTGCAAACGATAAGAGCCGCAAATTCAAACAGAATTAAACAATTTTTTGCATACAGCCCTGATTTTTAGAGTACGCAAGATCTATTGTTTTTGGGGAAGATCGGTTAATGGAAAGGGGTAGTTTACCTGCAACGTTTTATGTTTTAAAAGGGTATTTTCTGTGGCAAACGATAAGAGTCGCAAATTCAAACAAAATAAAATACTTTTTTGCATGCACACCTGATTTGTAGAGTACTCAAGATCTGTTGTTTTTGGTGAAGATCGGTTAAGGGAAAGGGTTAGTTTACCGGCAACATTTGTTTTTATCAAGGGTAATTTTTTCCTATGGCAAATGATAACAGCCGCAAATTCAAACAGAATCAAGTAGTCTTTTTCATACCTCTTTTAATTATACTGATCTCAAGGTGTGTTGATTTTGTTGGATATCGGTTAAGGGAATGGGGTAGTTTACCTGCAACTTTTATGTTTTAACAAGGGTAAAGGTTTCTATGACGAACGATAACTGCCGCAAATTCAAACAGAATCAACTACTCTTTTGCATACATTTTTGCATGATACAGAACTCGAGGTCTGTTGATTTTGTTGAAGATCGGTTAAGGGAAAGGGGTAGTTTAACTGCAACGTTTTATGTTTTAACAAGGGTATTTTCTATGGCAAACGATAACAGCCGTAAATTCAAACAGAATCAAATAATTTTTAGCATGCACACCTGATTTGTAAAGTACTCAAGACCTATTGTTTTTGGTGAAGATCAGTTAAGTGGAAGGGGTAGTTTACCTGCAACGGTTTTTTATCAAGGGTAATTTTTACTTTTCCTATGGTAAACAATAATAGCCGCAAATTCAAACAGAATCAAATCATGTTTTGCATACAGCCCTGTATTGTAGAGTTCTCAGTACCTATTGGTGTTGGTGAAGATCGGTTAAGGGAAAGGGGTAGTTTACCTGCAACATTTTATGTTTTAACAAGGGTAATTTTTTATATGACGAACGATAACTGCCGTAAATTCAAACAGAATCAACTACGTTTTTGCATACCTCTTTGAACTAAAGAGAACTCAAGTTATACTGGATTACTCGAGTTTCGACACCAATGGTGTCATCATCAGATCCAATATGATTTAACGTTAAAACATTAATCGATGTATATTCATCTCGTCAAATATTAGAAAACAACACATACATTGTACAAAAATAATACATAACACATATTAAAACAAAATAATGAAATAAAAGCAACATGCGGCCGTAACGAACCTGCACAGGAACGCTCCCACGGTAAAACTAATCAATACCGGCTTGACCTTCGTTCAATTTTATCGATCTGATGTAGCCGATTTCTCGTTCTATATGATCGATTCTATTAAACGAAATATTATTTGTATGTATTGCTTTTTCGTTTAGTACACGATTGTGATCCTCCTTTATAGCTTTATATATCTCGAACCGTTCGAGGGTGTCTAGCCTTAGTGACTTTTTACATTTATGTAGGATATCTAAATTATCACCAATACTTTTTATGTTATGATGATGACACCACTGGTGTCAAAACTCGAGCAATCCCGTATAGGATTCTGAGAAACGTTGACAGAAGGTAATTAACCTATTTCATAGTCTTAACCGTTTCTGGAGGAAAATAAAATGTTTAAAAATAGAACGATAACTGCCGAAAATTCAAAGAGTATCAAATAATTTTTTTCACACTTTCCTGAGTTGTAGAGAACTCAAGGTCTGTTGATTTTGGTGAAGATAAGTTAAGGGAAAGGGATAGTTTACCTGCAACATTTTATGTTGTAACAAGAGAAATGTTTCCATGACGAACGATAACTACCGCACAATCAAACAGAATCAAATATTTTTTTGCATACCTCCCTGAAGTGTAGAGGACTGAAGGTCTATTGATTTTGGAGAAGATCGGTTAACAGAAAGGGGTAGTTTACCTGAAACATTTTATGATTTAACAAGAGTAAAGTACTTAATTTTTATAACTAAAGTATCCTGATAAGAAGCTCATAATAATCCACTGTAGAAACGTAGATGAAATTTCTGTAAATGAAGAGGTTAGGTGAACGGGGTGGGGGTAATTAATATTTTCTATTATTAAAAATTATAGTTGAAGGTGGAGGGGAGAATTTTTTATATGTGTACTACGTTATTGGCAACAAAGAAGTAGTTTTTTGTTAAAATTGCTTCCCGGGCTGTTAGCCGTAGTCCAATGTTTTCTGCAAAACCAGACTTTTTGGCAATGCCATCGACTGCCATCATCAGTGAAAATCGAGTGTGAAAACGTGAGGTGGTATACGTTAGTGACCACAGTACTGTGGTTAATCCTGAAGCAATAAGTAGAAAGACGTAGTTTCTATGGAAATATTTCATTTCAAAAATGATTTTAAATATAAATCTTAGAACATGGAAGTCATGTATGGTTCTCCATACCGATATTTTTCAATGGCAAACGATAACAGCCGCAAATTCAAACAAAATCAAATAATGTTTCGCATACAGCCCTGAATTATAGAGTTCTCAAGACCTTTTGTTTTTGGTGAAGATCGGTTAAGGGAAAGGGGTAGTTTACCTGCAACGTTTTATGTTTTAATAGGGTATTTTCTATGGCAAACGATAACAGCCGCAAATTCAAACAGAATCAAATAATTTTTTGCATGCACTCCTGATTTGTAGAGTACTCAAGACCTTTTGTTTTTGGTGAAGATCGGCTAAGGGAAAGGGGTAGTTTACCAGCAACGGTTTTTTATCAAGGGTTATTTTACTTCCATGTTCCTTAAGGAAATGGAAGTATGGTGATGGCAAAAAAAATGTGTTCGAGATTATTGCAGATTCTGATTGTACTACACTCAAAACATGAAAAATAGTAGTTTTTCGAAAAGTGTCTGTGTGTGTGTCTGTAGATTTTTTAAGAGCCGCAAATTCAAACAGAATCAAATAATGTTTTGCATACAGCCCTGATCTGTAGAGTACTCAAGAGACCTGTTGTTTTAGGTGAAGATCGGTTAAGGGAAAGGAGTAATTTACCAAAACATTTTATGTTTTGAAAGGGTATTTTTTATGGCAAACGATAAGAGTCGCAAATTGAAACAGAATCAAAAAATGTTTTGCATACAGCCCTGATTTGTAGAGTACTCAGGACCTATTGATTTTAGTGAAGATCGGTTAAGGGAAAGGGGTAGTTTACCGGCAATATTTTTTTTACACAAGGGTAATTTTTTTCTATGGCAACGGATAACAGCTGCAAAATCAAACAGAATCAAATCCTCTGTTGCATACTGCCCTGAATTATAGAGTTCTCAAGACCTATTGGTTTTGGTGAAGATCGGTTAAGGGAAAGGGGTAGTTTACCAGCAACATTTTATATGTTAACAAGGACATTTTCTATTGCAAACGATAAGAGCCGCAAATTCAAACAGAATTAAACAATTTTTTGCATACAGCCCTGATTTTTAGAGTACGCAAGATCTATTATTTTTGGGGAAGATCGGTTAATGGAAAGGGGTAGTTTACCTGCAACGTTTTATGTTTTAAAAGGGTATTTTCTGTGGCAAACGATAAGAGTCGCAAATTCAAACAAAATAAAATACTTTTTTGCATGCACACCTGATTTGTAGAGTACTCAAAATCTGTTGTTTTTGGTGAAGATCGGTTAAGGGAAAGGGTTAGTTTACCGGCAACATTTGTTTTTATCAAGGGTAATTTTTTCCTATGGCAAATGATAACAGCCGCAAATTCAAACAGAATCAAGTAGTCTTTTTCATACCTCTTTTAATTATACTGATCTCAAGGTGTGTTGATTTTGTTGGATATCGGTTAAGGGAATGGGGTAGTTTACCTGCAACTTTTATGTTTTAACAAGGGTAAAGGTTTCTATGACGAACGATAACTGCCGCAAATTCAAACAGAATCAACTACTCTTTTGCATACATTTTTGCATTATACAGAACTCGAGGTCTGTCGATTTTGTTGAAGATCGGTTAAGGGAAAGGGGTAGTTTAACTGCAACGTTTTATGTTTTAACAAGAGTATTTTCTATGGCAAACGATAACAGCCGTAAATTCAAACAGAATCAAATAATTTTTAGCATGCACACCTGATTTGTAGAGTACTCAAGACCTATTGTTTTTGGTGAAGATCAGTTAAGTGGAAGGGGTAGTTTACCTGCAACGGTTTTTTATCAAGGGTAAATTTACTTTTCTATGGTAAACAATAATAGCCGCAAATTCAAACAGAATCAAATCATGTTTTGCATACAGCCCTGTATTGTAGAGTTCTCAGTACCTGTTGGTGTTGGTGAAGATCGGTTAAGGGAAAGGGGTAGTTTACCTGCAACATTTTATGTTTTAACAAGGGTAATTTTTTATATGACGAACGATAACTGCCGTAAATTCAAACAGAATCAACTACGTTTTTGCATACCTTTTTGAACTAAAGAGAACTCAAGTTATACTGGATTACTCGAGTTTCGACACCAATGGTGTCATCATCAGATCCAATATGATTTAACGTTAAAACATTAATCGATGTATATTCATCTCGTCAAATATTAGAAAACAACACATACATTGTACAAAAATAATACATAACACATATTAAAACAAAATAATGAAATAAAAGCAACATGCGGCCGTAACGAACCTGCACAGGAACGCTCCCACGGTAAAACTAATCAATACCGGCTTGACCTTCGTTCAATTTTATCGATCTGATGTAGCCGATTTCTCGTTCTATATGATCGATTCTATTAAACGAAATATTATTTGTATGTATTGCTTTTTCGTTTAGTACACGATTGTGATCCTCCTTTATAGCTTTATATATCTCGAACCGTTCGAGGGTGTCTAGCCTTAGTGACTTTTTATATTTTTGTAGGATATCTAAATTATCACCAATACTTTTTATGTTATGATGATGACACCATTGGTGTCAAAACTCGAGCAATCCCGTATAGGATTCTGAGAAACGTTGACAGAAGGTAATTAACCTATTTCATAGTCTTAACCGTTTCTGGAGGAAAATAAAATGTTTAAAAATAGAACGATAACTGCCGAAAATTCAAAGAGTATCAAATAATTTTTTGCACACTTTCCTGAGTTGTAGAGAACTCAAGGTCTGTTGATTTTGGTGAAGATAAGTTAAGGGAAAGGGATAGTTTACCTGCAACATTTTATGTTGTAACAAGAGAAATGTTTCCATGACGAACGATAACTACCGCACATTCAAACAGAATCAAATATTTTTTTGCATACATCCCTGAAGTGTAGAGGACTGAAGGTCTATTGATTTTGGAGAAGATCGGTTAACAGAAAGGGGTAGTTTACCTGAAACATTTTATGATTTAACAAGAGTAAAGTACTTAATTTTTATAACTAAAGTATCCTGATAAGAAGCTCATAATAATCCACTGTAGAAACGTAGATGAAATTTCTGTAAATGATGAGGTTAGGTGAACGGGGTGGGGGTAATTAATATTTTCTATTATTAAAAATTATAGTTGAAGGTGGAGGGGAGAATTTTTTATATGTGTACTACGTTATTGGCAACAAAGAAGTAGTTTTTTGTTAAAATTGCTTCCCGGGCTGTTAGCCGTAGTCCAATGTTTTCTGCAAAACCAGACTTTTTGGCAATGCCATCGACTGCCATCATCAGTGAAAATCGAGTGTGAAAACGTGAGGTGGTATACGTTAGTGACCACAGTACTGTGGTTAATCCTGAAGCAATAAGTAGAAAGACGTAGTTTCTATGGAAATATTTCATTTCAAAAATGATTTTAAATATAAATCTTAGAACATGGAAGTCATGTATGGTTCTCCATACCGATATTTTTCAATGGCAAACGATAACAGCCGCAAATTCAAACAAAATCAAATAATGTTTCGCATACAGCCCTGAATTATAGAGTTCTCAAGACCTTTTGTTTTTGGTGAAGATCGGTTAAGGGAAAGGGGTAGTTTACCTGCAACGTTTTATGTTTTAATAGGGTATTTTCTATGGCAAACGATAACAGCCGCAAATTCAAACAGAATCAAATAATTTTTTGCATGCACTCCTGATTTGTAGAGTACTCAAGACCTTTTGTTTTTGGTGAAGATCGGCTAAGGGAAAGGGGTAGTTTACCAGCAACGGTTTTTTATCAAGGGTAATTTTACTTCCATGTTCCTTAAGGAAATGGAAGTATGGTGATGGCAAAAAAAATGTGTTCGAGATTATTGCAGATTCTGATTGTACTACACTCAAAACATGAAAAATAGTAGTTTTTCGAAAAGTGTCTGTGTGTGTGTCTGTAGATTTTTTAAGAGCCGCAAATTCAAACAGAATCAAATAATGTTTTGCATACAGCCCTGATCTGTAGAGTACTCAAGAGACCTGTTGTTTTAGGTGAAGATCGGTTAAGGGAAAGGAGTAATTTACCAGAAACATTTTATGTTTTGAAAGGGTATTTTTTATGGCAAACGATAAGAGTCGCAAATTGAAACAGAATCAAAAAATGTTTTGCATACAGCCCTGATTAGTACTCAGGACCTATTGATTTTAGTGAAGATCGGTTAAGGGAAAGGGGTAGTTTACCGGCAATATTTTTTTTATACAAGTGTAATTTTTTTTCTATGGCAAAGGATAACAGCTGCAAAATCAAACAGAATCAAATCCTCTGTTGCATACTGCCCTGAATTATAGAGTTCTCAAGACCTATTGGTTTTGGTGAAGATCGGTTAAGGGAAAGGGGTAGTTTACCTGCAACATTTTATATGTTAACAAGGATATTTTCTATTGCAAACGATAAGAGCCGCAAATTCAAACAGAATTAAAACAATTTTTTGCATACAGCCCTGATTTTTAGAGTACGCAAGATCTATTGTTTTTGGGGAAGATCGGTTAATGGAAAGGGGTAGTTTACCTGCAACGTTTTATGTTTTAAAAGGGTATTTTCTGTGGCAAACGATAAGAGTCGCAAATTCAAACAAAATAAAATACTTTTTTGCATGCACACCTGATTTGTAGAGTACTCAAGATCTGTTGTTTTTGGTGAAGATCGGTTAAGGGAAAGGGTTAGTTTACCGGCAACATTTGTTTTTATCAAGGGTAATTTTTTCCTATGGCAAATGATAACAGCCGCAAATTCAAACAGAATCAAGTAGTCTTTTTCATACCTCTTTTAATTATACTGAACTCAAGGTGTGTTGATTTTGTTGAATATCGGTTAAGGGAATGGGGTAGTTTACCTGCAACTTTTATGTTTTAACAAGGGTAAAGGTTTCTATGCCGAACGATAACTGCCGCAAATTCAAACAGAATCAACTACTCTTTTGCATACATTTTTGCATTATACAGAACTCGAGGTCTGTTGATTTTGTTGAAGATCGGTTAAGGGAAAGGGGTAGTTTAACTGCAACGTTTTATGTTTTAACAAGGGTATTTTCTATGGCAAACGATAACAGCCGCAAATTCAAACAGAATCAAATAATTTTTAGCATGCACACCTGATTTGTAGAGTACTCAAGACCTATTGTTTTTGGTGAAGATCAGTTAAGTGGAAGGGGTAGTTTACCTGCAACGGTTTTTTATCAAGGGTAATTTTTACTTTTTCTATGGTAAACAATAATAGCCGCAAATTCAAACAGAATCAAATCATGTTTTGCATACAGCCCTGTATTGTAGAGTTCTCAGTACCTATTGGTGTTGGTGAAGATCGGTTAAGGGAAAGGGGTAGTTTACCTGCAACATTTTATGTTTTAACAAGGGTAATTTTTTATATGACGAACGATAACTGCCGTAAATTCAAACAGAATCAACTACGTTTTTGCATACCTTTTTGAACTAAAGAGAACTCAAGCTATACTGGATTACTCGAGTTTCGACACCAATGGTGTCATCATCAGATCCAATATGATTTAACGTTAAAACATTAATCGATGTATATTCATCTCGTCAAATATTAGAAAACAACACATACATTGTACAAAAATAATACATAACACATATTAAAACAAAATAATGAAATAAAAGCAACATGCGGCCGTAACGAACCTGCACAGGAACGCTCCCACGGTAAAACTAATCAATACCGGCTTGACCTTCGTTCAATTTTATCGATCTGATGTAGCCGATTTCTCGTTCTATATGATCGATTCTATTAAACGAAATATTATTTGTATGTATTGCTTTTTCGTTTAGTACACGATTGTCATCCTCCTTTATAGCTTTATATATCTCGAACCGTTCGAGGGTGTCTAGCCTTAGTGACTTTTTACATTTATGTAGGATATCTAAATTATCACCAATACTTTTTATGTTATGATGATGACACCATTGGTGTCAAAACTCGAGCAATCCCGTATAGGATTCTGAGAAACGTTGACAGAAGGTAATTAACCTATTTCATAGTCTTAACCGTTTCTGGAGGAAAATAAAATGTTTAAAAATAGAACGATAACTGCCGAAAATTCAAAGAGTATCAAATAATATTTTGCACACTTTCCTGAGTTGTAGAGTACTCAAGGTCTGTTGATTTTGGTAAAGATCAGTTAAGGGTAAGGGATAGTTTACCTGCAACATTTTATGTTGTAACAAGAGAAATGTTTCCATGACGAACGATAACTACCGCACATTCAAACAGAATCAAATATTTTTTTGCATGCATCCCTGAAGTGTAGAGGACTGAAGGTCTATTGATTTTGGAGAAGATCGGTTAACTGAAAGGGGTAGTTTACCTGAAACATTTTATGATTTAACAAGAGTAAAGTACTTAATTTTTATAACTAAAGTATCCTGATAAGCAGCTCATAATAATCCACTGTAGAAACGTAGATGAAATTTCTATAAATGAAGAGGTTAGGTGAACGGGGTGGGGGTAATTAATATTTTCTATTATTAAAAATTATAGTTGATGGTGGAGGGGAGAATTTTTTATATGTGTACTACGTTATTGGCAACAAAGAAGTAGTTTTTTGTTAAAATTGCTTCCCGGGCTGTTAGCCGTAGTCCAATGTTTTCTGCAAAACCAGACTTTTTGGCAATGCCATCGACTGCCATCATCAGTGAAAATCGAGTGTGAAAACGTGAGGTGGTATACGTTAGTGACCACAGTACTGTGGTTAATCCTGAAGCAATAAGTAGAAAGACGTAGTTTCTATGGAAATGTTACATTTCAAAAATGATTTTAAATATAAATCTTAGAACATGGAAGTCATGTATGGTTCTCCATACCGATATTTTTCTATGGCAAACGATAACAGCCGCAAATTCAAACAAAATCAAATAATGTTTCGCATACAGCCCTGAATTATAGAGTTCTCAAGACCTTTTGTTTTTGGTGAAGATCGGTTAAGGGAAGGGGTAGTTTACCTGCAACGTTTTATGTTTTTATAGGGTATTTTCTATGGCAAACGATAACAGCCGCAAATTCAAACAGAATCAAATAATTTTTTGCATGCACACCTGATTTGTAGAGTACTCAAGACCTATTGTTTTTGGTGAAGATCGGCTAAGGGAAAGGGGTAGTTTACCTGCAACGGTTTTTTATCAAGGTGGATGATGCGCACCGTGAGGACTAAAATGTTTATTAGAATCCAGGCACGGTGGACCAAAAAATGATTAATATCCGGTCCACGTGGACCGAATAATTGAATAAGAATGATGATCCAGCATGTATGGACAAGAAAGTTAAGAAAGTGGGCCCAAGTGGGCTAAATGTATGCTTCTTGAGTTAAATATTCTGTCGGCTGATCTTCCATAGTAATTGAAATGATATGTAATACATGAATTGATTCTGCGGGAAGAAAATGACGAGAAGTGGACTGTATACGAATAAATTTAATATCTGAACTAGTTACATTACAGCTGTTAATTTGAATAAGGCTGGCTAATACTGCATGTTGCGAAGTATTAAGAATTTAGATAAACATGAAGCGGGCCTAGTCGGCCATAATCGAGAATATAAGGGCCTAAAGCCTACATTTAATGTCGACACTAATTGACAGCGAAGGATTCGGCGAACCGAACGCCGAGATAGCTAGCTAAGCACTGTGTATTATATAATTGATGATAATTATGGCGCTAATTGGCCATAAGTACAAATGTGCGGCCTACGGCCTACATTAAAACGACAATAAATGACAGCGAAAGGTGTGCTCGGCTCGGTACTACCGCCGCGAGCGTTTGATACGCACTGTATTATTTAATTGATATGCTAATTATGGCGCTAATTGGCCATAAGTACAAATGTGCGGCCTACGGCCTACATTAAAACGAGAATAAATGACAGCGAAAGGTGTGCTCGGCTCGGTACTACCGCCGCGAGCGTTTGATACGCACTGTGCAAAGTACAAAAACGCGAATATTGAGGCGAAGTATAAAGCAGATTAGCCAACCTAGAAAATTAAATCATCGCGCTACCGTACATAAGCTGCCCGTCAAAAATCAAAAAGATTTTTTAATACATTTTTTAATAAATTATAATACATTTACAATTTGATTTAAAGAGTACAGTTCTTACTAACAATGGTTAGCTTCAAGGCCAAGTTGAACCTTGAGTTATAAGATTAGATAACGACAATCCGTTACTAGTTTAAAGATAAGCATGCATAAGATAAGACTAGAGATAGGCGGTTGTACGCCAAGTTTGGCGAACGCTGTTTCATATATGAATAAGTCTGGTTGACCAGTATTACTGACACAAGTGTGTGCAGTCTAAAACATTATAAAACATGAAAGAAAATACATAATTATATAATGTTTAATGCATGATCGGAAGCTCATCACATGATGGACCGATCACTGGTAGTCCTATGCAAGTCATAGACGGCTACCTTAAAGTTACTTGAGGCCCGTAGACCTGTACAGAGAGTTTATTACATGAACAAAATTGTTGTTGAACATGTTGTAGTTACATGTTCTATTGTATATTCAGCAGGGCGGCATGTATTGGCCTAGACATGCTATTCCTGATGTTTCAGGAATTTACAATATAATGACATATGAACAAGCTAGATGCTGAATGCAAGCCCAGTTATGACATGTAGGTCATAATTTTCAGTAAGAATTGTGCATGCTTACTTGCAAAATGAATGAAATATAAAGTACAATATACAATGAAACTAGACGTGGCAGTTACATACGGCAGACGCTAACAATAGTTTTTTGCATAGACATAATTTATGCGAATACGGTAACAATAATTTGAATAATTACAAAATAAATAATTGCAATGTCAAATAATAATACAATACTGAAATTACAGAAACAATTGAAAATAAGTTTAGAAATAACCAAAGTTGTACACAATAGTGAGGAAGACATGAGCCATGAATCAAATGTTCCACATACGAAAATACAAATAATAATGAAGCCTTGCATATTAACTAAACTAATACTTGCTTGAGCAAACAGACAGTTGCTAACTCAAAAATAATTAGGCTTATGCTAAAACGAGTGTTTATAACTTAACAAGTTGGAACATTTGACTTATGTGTCCTCAAAAATAAACCAAAGTAATAACTCCCGTACGTTATTGTTCGTCTCCTTTACAATTTTAAAATGAGACCACCAAAAAACATGCAATATACCCCATAACATCAAATGAAAATGTGTAAGACATAGTATGCCACACAAATTAACATACAATACAAATATCAAGATACCACCAAAACTGTGATAATTAGAAGCGTGCAATGACGCAAAATTGACAAGAAAAATATTGTGATGAGTCATCACGATTGTGTTTACCAAATGGTCGTAATAAGTAGTAAGCCAATGGCTGAATAAAGTAGCATTGTGCTAAGTAATCATAATGTCAAATCTCGTCTCGCGCTGGCAACAGACATAATTTATGTATGGGTCTCCGCAAAACACCCGTAGGCGTGCGAATGTCCACGACACGAACCAAATTATCTGGGCCGGGAAATGTGGCGATGATCACGCCAAATTTCCAGGCTAATGGAGGCAAGTTATCCTCAATAAGCAGGACTAAGTCACCAATGGAAACATTATCTTTGGCAAACTTCCACTTGTGACGCTGCTGCAACTGGTGCAAATAATCGCGAGACCACGCCTTCCAAATGCCTTGGACAAACCTCTGAAGGAGTTGCCAACGACCAAGGCGAGAAACAGGAACGTGAGAAAGGTCCGGGTCCGGAATCGCCGTTAAGGGCGCGCAAATCAAAAAATGGCCCGGTGTGAGTGGCACCGGGTCGTTAATAGCCGATGAGATAGCAAATAAAGGTCGAGAGTTCAGACATGCCTCTATCTGAGACAAAACGGTTGTGAACTCTTCGAAGTTTAGTATAGATTTGCCTACCACGCGGCGCAGATGAAATTTTAAACTCTTTATGCCGCTCTCCCAAAGGCCACCGAAATGAGGTGAGGAGGGCGGAATAAATGACCATGATATCCCCTGAGAGGATGTGAATGACTTAATCGAGGAGATGGCGTCCTTATTGTGCCAAAGGTTGTAAATATCATGTAAGATGGTGCGGGCCTTCCTGAAATTTGTGCCGTTGTCGGAGTACAGTTGACTTGGTATACCCCGACGTGCCATGAAACGACGTAAAGCGGCTATAAATGCGCTGGCCGTAAGGTCGGACACCAATTCCAAGTGAATAGCCCTAGTCGCTAAGCAAACAAACAAAGATACGTATGCCTTAGTAAGAGTTCTAGACTTCTGCCCGCCATGACGAATCATGAAGGGACCACCATAATCAACCGCGCAAAATAGAAACGGCCTTGAAGGAGTGACTCTAGGGGATGGCAGAATACCAAGTCTCTGAACCTGCTGTGTGGCACTAAACCTGATACACTTGAGACACTTACGAATAATGGAACGGATGACCAGCCGGGCATTAACAATCCACCAACGTTGACGCAGTGAATGATGCACGAGTTGAGCACCAGCGTGAAGTAAACGAATATGTTCACGTTCGATGACAAGGCGGGTAATATGCGCCGATGGGGGTAATACAATAGGATGTTTCGAATCGTAGGGTAATTGGGAATGCTGCAATCGTCCGCCCACGCGTATCACTCCAGAATCGTCAAGAAACGGGTCGAGAGAAGCCAACTTGCTCCTAACGGAAACAGAAGATCCGTTCCGAAGACAATTAATTTCGGTTGCGAAATGGATCGACTGGGACTGTTTTATGAAGAAATTGAGAGACTGATGAATTTCTACAGGGGTCAAATCGCCCGAAATTCTGTCCGCAGATGAGTGCCTAATATTTCTGATGAAACGAAAACAGTAAGCGTATACACGTGTCAGCCGATGCAACGAGGAAAAGTCCAAAGATAAGTCAACAGCCAGGGTAGACATTAGCGACCGGTTATGTATAGTTTTCTCTTCCGCGGTAACTTCAGAGGACGACTGAGTGGCCGGTACGAAAGATGGGAAGGAATTGAACTCTGACGATTGAGACAGACAGCTAGGACCGTGCCACCAAAGCGAGCAATCGCGCAAAACGTCAGGGAAACACCCTCTAGAAATAATGTCCGCTGGATTGCGTCGCGAATCAATGTGATGCCAGGTATATGTTTGCGTACGACGCTGAATTTCAGCAACTCGATTAGCGACGTATGTTTTCCAACGCGTAGATTGCGCATGAATCCAGTAAAGAGCAACCATGGAATCAGAATACAAATGTACACCATCAATAAACGAATAAAGAGCAGGAATAACCTTAGATACAAGTCGCGATAATAACAAGCAAGCGCAGAGCTCGATGCGAGGTAATGACACCTGGCGTAGGGGAGGCACGCGAGATTTAGAGCACAAGAGGCGACAGGAAGCAGTAGAATCTTGATAAATGACTCGGATATATATGCAACAGCCAAACCCCTTCTCTGAAGCATCCGAAAAACCATGCAACTGAACTGCAACAGCCTCATGAATGCAACGAATGGATCGCGGGACCACTAATGAATCAGCAGTGTTGTTCCAAAGAATGCCCAGGGTACGCACATTGTCCTGTTTATTTAGGGGTCGCGAAAGGTTGTGATGATTTGCGACCGCTGTGGGTTCATTTGATGCCCATTTGTGCAACGTGAAACCATATTGACCAAGTAACGCACCTAGATCGGATTTCAGCTTGGATAGATCGGGGATAGTGTCCGAACCGGTAAGTAGATCGTCGACATAAAAATCGTTGGTTATGGCTAAAGCCGCTTGGGGAAACGAAGTCTGATTGTCTCTAGCAATTTGTAGAAGGCACCGAATGGCCAAAAAGGAGGCGCTAGCCGTGCCGTAGGTTACCGTTCGCAGCGCGAAATGTTTAAGTGGTTCGAGGGGAGAGTCACGCCACAAAATGCGCTGATAGTGACAATCTCCTTCAGCTACGCGAATCTGACGATACATCTTTTCGATGTCGGCAATCAGGACATACTTATGTATGCGAAAATGCAACAGAATAGAGAAGAGATCTTGCTGAACATTGGGGCCTACTAATAATATGTCATTTAACGAAAGGCCATTAGTAGTCTTGGACGAACCATCAAAAACAACGCGCAGCCTGGTAGTCAAGCTAGACTGTTTAAACACGGCATGGTGAGGCAAGTAGTAAATATTTGACGCTCCTAAATTGATAGCGCCATTATCGATGAGTGTCATGTGCCCAAGATTCATGTATTCCCTGATAAAGTCCGCGTAGTCGCGAGCGAGCTTGGGATCGCGCCTAAATCGACGCTCTAAACCTAAGAATCTTGATTCGGCACTTGTGTAAGATTCCCCCAAGTGGGGATTATCAGACTTGAATGGGAGCGACACTATAAATCTACCCTCGTGGTTGCGCTGAGTAGAGCGCACAAAATGCTCTTCGCAAGCCGACTCGCTATCAGGGGTATCGTCAGGGATTGTTTCTGCCTCCCAAAATCTCTCGAGAGATTGCAGAATTTGGCTGTCATTGTTCCTTGCCAGGAACGAAACAGCAGGACCCTGGGTGTGGCAGTGTTTGGGCAGATTGCCGGGGAGAATTTAACCTAGTTTTGTTTCCTGAATGATAGGGAAGTTGGGTCCGCGTGTGTATTTATTGGCTAATATTAAATCCAGATAAAATTCTGCCCCTAATAATATGTCGATCTGTGAAGATATATTAAAATCTGGGTCGGCGAGAAAAATTTTATTTGGAATGTGGAACCGGTTGATGTCAAACGAGATTGAAGGCAGATTGTGAGTTAAGTTAGATAGGACGGCACATTTGGCCTCGAAACTATGTCCCTGATAGCGAGAAATAATACGTATAGAAACAATGTCAGTAGCGCAACACGCTGTGTTGTTTATTCCTGTGATTGGAATATTAGATCTGGTTAGTTTAAGGTGCAACCTTTTCGCAAATGATTTCGTACAGAAATTGATCTGGGAACCGGCGTCCAGAAGCGCTCTAGCTTTATGCGTGTTGCCAGCCTGATCGACGACATATACAACCGCTGTGGATAAAAGAACATTGTTTTTACACTGCAATTTAAATGAGCAATAATTGCTGCTGGCAGCTGTTGATTTCGGCACGTAATTTGCGTGCAGCAATGTGTGGTGACTCTTTGAACAAATTTTACAGACTTGTTTACTCTTACAATTCGTTATCAGATGACCTGCTGTAAGGCAGTTGATACAACATTTATGATTTGCAACCAATTGCCCCCGCTCAGCGGCACTTAATATGCGAAAATTATTACACATGTAAAGCGGGTGGTCAGATTTACAACACACGCATGAATAATGCTTTGCCGCTGCGTGATAGCTTTTAAAGGTATTGCTGCCAGCAGTATTTCTTAAGCTACATTTCTCAAATTTATTGTTGGGTTTTACGCTAAGTTTGTTGAATTGCTGTCCGGATTCAATAGGCATTGTATTTTCTAAAAGCTGTCTGCGTAAGTTTAAAAAATGCGTAAAGTCTTGAAAGCTGGGCAAGTTGTCAGGGTCTATTGACTCCTTCCAAAGTTTTAAAGTAATAGGGTCAAGTTTGGTGGAGAGCAACTGTATGGTAATAAATTCAAATGAATTCACGGACAGCTTCATTGCCGCCAGTGAATTAACGGAAGACGTTATTGTATTCGTAAACTCCGCCAAGCTTTGGACTGAGTCCTTTATTGTGGACTTAACCTGAAGTAGGTTTTGTACATAGTATTTGGCTAATATAAATGGGTTGTTATACCTTTCGGACAGCAAGTTCAACGCTATTACATAATTTTCTTGACAAATGGGTAATGATTTAATTAAATCTAATGGTTCACACTTCACAGAAGAATGCAAATAATGCAGTTTTTGCACTGGTGTTAAGTCGGATCTCGAATGCACTAGATCATTGAAAATTGAATAAAAATGTTGCCACTCAAGTATGTTGCCTGAGAAGCAGGGCAAACTTATCGGCTTTAAATGCATAGGCGTCGATAATACAGGAGGCACAGTCTGAGTATTAAAAGTGTCAAGAAGTTGTAAAATGTTTGCCTCAGTTGAGTATATCATTTCTTCAACCTCAACTCGGTCTGCCTGAGCAATGCTCGTGTCTTTACTGATAAGCTCTATCTCAGACTGTACCTCGTCGTACTTCGAGGCCAAGCTTTTAAGATTTTCCAGTCTTACAGTCAGAAAATGTTTTGTGCTTAAATTAATATCGAATGAATTTACCGCGGATTGTACCCGCACTATCGCGGACTTTAATCCGCCTCTCTTTCTGGTCAGCACCTTGAGGCCTTCTTCAGACATTTTTACGCACCTTTTTTACTGTTGCTGGTGGTACCTGGTTGGCGACGTCCCGCAGCGTCGGCTCCTTGGTAAAGATGGTGAACAGCTGGCAGAGATGACCACTTTGAATAAGCACTGCAGCCGGCAGGAACTTGCTACCACGTTGTCCGAAGATGACGAGCGAAATGGCGACGCAAATCACGCCACGGTCGCATTAGCTGACGTGATAATCCGCCCGTGATGGCCAGAAACAGATGTAAAAGTATTAAATGGAAATCCAGGTCCGGAGTGACCAAAAAATGAATGATGCGCACCGTGAGGACTAAAATGTTTATTAGAATCCAGGCACGGTGGACCAAAAAATGATTAGTATCCGGTCCACGTGGACCGAATAATTGAATAAGAATGATGATCCAGCATGTATGGACAAGAAAGTTAAGAAAGTGGGCCCAAGTGGGCTAAATGTATGCTTCTTGAGTTAAATATTCTGTCGGCTGATCTTCCATAGTAATTGAAATGATATGTAATACATGAATTGATTCTGCAGGAAGAAAATGACGAGAAGTGGACTGTATACGAATAAATTTAATATCTGAACTAGTTACATTACAGCTGTTAATTTGAATAAGGCTGGCTAATACTGCATGTTGCGAAGTATTAAGAATTTAGATAAACATGAAGCGGGCCTAGTCGGCCATAATCGAGAATATAAGGGCCTAAAGCCTACATTTAATGTCGACACTAATTGACAGCGAAGGATTCGGCGAACCGAACGCCGAGATAGCTAGCTAAGCACTGTGTATTATATAATTGATGATAATTATGGCGCTAATTGGCCATAAGTACAAATGTGCGGCCTACGGCCTACATTAAAACGACAATAAATGACAGCGAAAGGTGTGCTCGGCTCGGTACTACCGCCGCGAGCGTTTGATACGCACTGTATTATTTAATTGATATGCTAATTATGGCGCTAATTGGCCATAAGTACAAATGTGCGGCCTACGGCCTACATTAAAACGAGAATAAATGACAGCGAAAGGTGTGCTCGGCTCGGTACTACCGCCGCGAGCGTTTGATACGCACTGTGCAAAGTACAAAAACGCGAATATTGAGGCGAAGTATAAAGCAGATTAGCCAACCTAGAAAATTAAATCATCGCGCTACCGTACACAAGGGTAATTTTACTTCCATGTTCCTTAAGGAAATGGAAGTATGGTGATGGCAAAAAAAATGTGTTCGAGATTATTGGAGATTCTGATTGTACTACACTCAAAACATGAAAAATAGTAGTTTTTCGAAAAGTGTCTGTGTGTGTGTCTGTAGATTTTTTAAGAGCCGCAAATTCAAACAGAATCAAATAATGTTTTGCATACAGCCCTGATCTGTAGAGTACTCAAGAGACCTGTTGTTTTAGGTGAAGATCGGTTAAGGAAAAGGGGTAATTTACCAGCAACATTTTATGTTTTAAAAGGGTATTTTTTATGGCAAACGATAAGAGTCGCAAATTGAAACGGAATCAAATAATGTTTTGCATACAGCCCTGATTTGTAGAGTACTCAGGACCTATTGATTTTAGTGAAGATCGGTTAAGGGAAAGGGGTAGTTTACCGGCAATGTTTTTTTTATACATGGGTAATTTTTTTTCTATGGCAAAGGATAACAGCTGCAAAATCAAACAGAATCAAATCCTCTTTTGCATACTGCCCTGAATTATAGAGTTCTCAAGACCTATTGGTTTTGGTGAAGATCGGTTAAGGGAAAGGGGTAGTTTACCTGCAAAATTTTATATGTTAACAAGGGTATTTTCTATTGCAAACGATAAGAGCCGCAAATTCAAACAGAATTAAACAATTTTTTGCATACAGCCCTGTTTTAAGAGTACTCAAGATCTATTGTTTTTGGTGAAGATCGGTTAATGGAAAGGGGTAGTTTACCTGCAACGTTTTATGTTTTAAAAGGGTATTTTCTGTGGCAAACGATAAGAGTCGCAAATTCAAACAAAATCAAATAATTTTTTGCATGCACACCTGATTTCTGAGTACTCAAGATCTGTTGTTTCTTTATAGCTTTATATATCTCGAACCGTTCGAGGGTGTCTAGCCTTAGTGACTTTTTACATTTATGTAGGATATCTAAATTATCACCAATACTTTTTATGTTATGATGATGACACCATTGGTGTCAAAACTCGAGCAATCCCGTATAGGATTCTGAGAAACGTTGACAGAAGGTAATTAACCTATTTCATAGTCTTAACCGTTTCTGGAGGAAAATAAAATGTTTAAAAATAGAACGATAACAGCCGAAAATTCAAAGAGTATCAAATAATTTTTTGCGCACATTCCTGAGTTGTAGAGAACTCAAGGTCTGTTGATTTTGGTGAAGATCAGTTAAGGGAAAGGGGTAGTTTACCAGCAACATTTTATGTTGTAACAAGAGAAATGTTTCCATGACGAACGATAACTACCGCACATTGAAACAGAATCAAATATTTTTTTGCATGCATCCCTGAAGTGTAGAGGACTGAAGGTCTATTGATTTTGGAGAAGATCGGTTAACAGAAAGGGGTAGTTTACCTGAAACATTTTATGATTTAACAAGAGTAAAGTACTTAATTTTTATAACTAAAGTATCCTGATAAGAAGCTCATAATAATCCACTGTAGAAACGTAGATGAAATTTCTATAAATGAAGAGGTTAGGTGAACGGGGTGGGGGTAATTAATATTTTCTATTATTAAAAATTATAGTTGAAGGTGGAGGGGAGAATTTTTTATATGTGTACTACGTTATCGGCAACAAAGAAGTAGTTTTTTGTTAAAATTGCTTCCCGGGCTGTTAGCCGTAGTCCAATGTTTTCTGCAAAACCAGACTTTTTGGCAATGCCATCGACTGCCATCATCAGTGAAAATCGAGTGTGAAAACGTGAGGTGGTATACGTTAGTGACCACAGTACTGTGGTTAATCCTGAAGCAATAAGTAGAAAGACGTAGTTTCTATGGAAATGTTTCATTTCAAAAATGATTTTAAATATAAATCTTAGAACGTGGAAGTCATGTATGGTTCTCCATACCGATATTTTTCTATGGCAAACGATAACAGCCGCAAATTCAAACAAAATCAAATAATGTTTCGCATACAGCCCTGAATTATAGAGTTCTCAAGACCTATTGTTTTTGGTGAAGATCGGTTAAGGGAAAGGGGTAGTTTACCTGCAACGTTTTATGTTTTAATAGGGTATTTTCTATGGCAAACGATAACAGCCGCAAATTAAAACAGAATCAAATAATTTTTTACATCCACACCTGATTTGTAGAGTACTCAAGACCTATTGTTTTTGGTGAAGATCGGCTAAGGGAAAGGGGTAGTTTACCGGCAACGGTTTTTTATCAAGGGTAATTTTACTTCCATGTTCCTTAAGGAAATGGAAGTATGATGATGGCAAAAAAAATGTGTTCGAGATTATTGCAGATTCTGAATGTACTACACTCAAAACATGAAAAAAGTCGTTTTTCGAAAAGTGTTTGTGTGTGTGTCTGTAGATTTTATAAGAGCTGCAAACACAAACAGAATCAAATAATGTTTTTCATACAGCCCTGATCTGTAGAGTACTCAAGACCTGTTGTTTTAGGTGAAGATCGGTTAAGGGAAAGGGGTAATGTACCAGCAACCTTTTATGTTTTAAGAGGGTATTTTTTGTGGCAGACGATAAGAGTCGCAAATTGAAACAGAATCAAATAATGTTTTGCATACAGTCCTGATTTGTAGAGTACCCAGGACCTATTGATTTTGGTGAAGATCGGTTAAGGGAAAGGGGTAGTTTACCTGCAATGTTTTTTTATACAAGAGTAATATTTTTTATGGCAAACGATAACAGCTGCAAAATCAAACAGAATCAAATCCTCTTTTGCAAACAGCCCTGAATTATAGAGTTCTCACGACCTATTGGTTTTGGTGAAGATCGGTTAAGGGGAAGGGGTAGTTTACCAGCCAACATTTTATATTTTAACAAGGGTATTTTCTATGGCAAACGATAAAATTCGCAAATTGAATCAGAATCAACTAGTCTTTTGCATACAGCCCTGAGTTATAGAGTTCTCAAGACCTATTGGTTTTGGTGAAGATCGGTTAATGGAAAGGGGTAGTTTACCAGCAACGTTTTATGTTTTAAAAGGGTATTTTCTGTGGCAAACGATAAGAGTCGCAAATTCAAACAAAATCAAATAATTTTTTGCATGCACACCTGATTTCTGAGTACTCAAGATCTGTTGTTTCTGGTGAAGATCGGTTAACGGGAAGGGGTAGTTTACCGGCAACGTTTTTCTTATCAAGGGTAATTTTCCTCTATGGCAAACGATAGCCGCAAACTCAAACAGAATCAAACAATTTATTGCATACAGCATTGATTTGTAGAGTACTCAAGACCTATTGTTTTTGGTGAAGATCGGTTAAGGGAAAGGGTTAGTTTACCGGCAACATTTGTTTTTATCAAGGGTAATTTTTTCCTATGGCAAATGATAACAGCCGCAAATTCAAACAGAATCAAGTAGTCTTTTTCATTCCTCTTTTAATTATACTGAACTCAAGGTGTGTTGATTTTGTTGAATATCGGTTAAGGGAATGGGGTAGTTTACCTGCAACTTTTATGTTTTAACAAGGGTAAAGTTTTCTATGACAAACGATAACTGCCGCAAATTCAAATAGAATCAACTACTCTTTTGCATACATTTTTGCATTATACAGAACTCAAGGTCTGTTGATTTTGTTGAAGATCGGTTAAGGGAAAGGGGTAGTTTACCTGCAACGTTTTATGTTTTAACAAGGGTATTTTCTATGGCAAACGATAACAGCCGCAAATTAAAACAGAATCAAATAATTTTTAGCATGCACACCTGATTTGTAGAGTACTCAAGACCTATTGTTTTTGATGAAGATCAGTTAAGTGGAAGGGGTAGTTTACCTGCAACGGTTTTTTATCAAGGGTAATTTTTACTTTTTCTATGGTAAACAATAATAGCCGCAAATTCACACAGAATCAAATAATGTTTTGCATACAGCCCTGTATTGTAGAGTTCTCAGTACCTATTGGTGTTGGTGAAGACCGCTTAAAGGAAAGGGGTAGTTTACCTGCAACATTTTATGTTCTAACAAGGGTAATTTTTTATATGACGAACGAAAACTGCCGTAAATTCAAACAGAATCAACTACGTTTTTGCATACCTTTTTGAACTAAAGAGAACTCAAGTTATACTGGATTACTCGAGTTTCGACACCAATGGTGTCATCATCAGATCCAATATGATTTAACGTTAAAACATTAATCGATGTATATTCATCTCGTCAAAAATTAGAAAACAACACATACATTGTACAAAAATAATAAATAACAGTAGAGGGAAAGTGATCGTATGAGAACACTTCCGGGTTCCAGTTGAAAACACTACCGGGTTCCAGTTCATGACGTCATAGAGGCACTGGCAGCTGGTGTCCGAGCTGTCCATGTGACGTCACTGTTTTGTGTGTGTGTGTGTGTGTGTGTGTGTATGTGTGTGTATGTGTGACTGAAACACTTCCGTGTTCCAGTTCATGACATCACACAGAGGCTCAAGTCGCTGGCGTCCGGATGGCTAAAACCTGTTTCAAGACGTCACGGAGGCCGTGGTTTCTGCATGTCCAAAATTTGGTAGCCGAAAACAATGTGTAGCGGATGGGGGTACCCGGAATTCGGCGGTTGCCCGGAGAGGTGATGTTATCGGGTACCGTTACGCGAAATTTTGGGGCATCGGGTACCGTTACCCGAAATGTTTAAATCAACGGATGGGGGTACCCGAAATTTGTGGGTACGCCCACATGACGCATGTATAAAACACTGGTTATGACGAAGCAGGAGGCTGGGTGGATATGATAGCTGGTTCGACGACTACGTGAAGTCTGAAATTTGACACCCGAAATGTTTAGAACAACGGATGGGGGGGGTACCCGAAATTTTTGATGTTCAATATTTGACAACCGAAATGTTTAAAACAACGGATGGGGGGTACCTGAAATCTCTTGGTGTCCGAAATTTAACACCCGAAATGTTTAAATCAACGGATGGGGGTACCCGACATGACGCATGTGTTCGACTGCGAGGCGAAACAGTTGGTTTCCGCAAAAAATAAATTATGGCCCCTCCGGGATTTGAACCCGGGACCTCCGGTACTCCAAACCGGCATGCATCCACTACACCAAGGGGCCGTTGTCGTTTAACTGTAATTATTTTTGTACTTATACTTCTCGTCTCTTACTTGCAACTATGAGGTGGACGAGTGATATCTACTGTTGTCCTATGTGTAAAACCATAAAAGCACAATATAAGTTTATTTATTATTAAAAATAAATAAACATTTTTTATACTTTTATTTTTTACCTCTCATCCTCTTCCTAGCGGCCAGAGGCGAATGAGAGACCGCTACGCTTTTTTTAACGTGGTTTCCCCAACTTTACAGATTCGTAAAGCAGGCCTACTCCACGTTATCTATCGCTGTACTATTAACTAATACAGTGGTAGATAATGATAAGATACACTATGCAATGCTAAGTCAATGTATAAAAGCAGTACATATATTTTTTATTTATTTACTTTATTTTTATTTTTTTATTTTTTTATCGGGTGTATATGTTGTTCATACATGATGCGTATTCACATTTGCTGTACCGTAATGAGTAATTTTCACACCCATGCTGGTCCTTGACGAGTTTACAGGTATATCTACCGTGCCAGTGACCCGTCTCGAACTACCAGGACTACGTTTATGAGTATGTCTACCGCGACAGTGACGTAGTCAAGGTTAACACTCACGCACACACTACGGTACCTAATTCTACGTTTATGGACATTTCTGTCACGTAGCATTCACACTAACACCATGATGAAAACATGTTCACAACCGACTATATTTTATTTCGTTGCCGCAACCATTCTGCATAAAACAAAGCTTTGCGCAATGCACAGTGTAAGGGGGGAGTGGTAACGGGTTGACGATGAGGAACAGGACATTGTATGATGGGTACAAAGGATCTAGGAACTACAGGTGCTTGAATATCGTTTAAGTCAATCACCTCACCATGGTGATACAACTGTCGTAAGAAATTTGCCTTCTCAAACCCTTTTGTATAGACAACAGAACTGTCTGAAAAAAAGTCTGCAACGATGCGTACCATATTGTTGTACGGCACATTACCATCGTTCCACCGAATTCTGTGATAATGTGTTTCCAACCAGTCATTGATTTTTTGAAATTTCAGGTGCAGTCGTGCACGTTCGTACGGTGGAGCGAACAACACGATAACAAAACGTCCGGTTGTTATATCAACTGCAACGAACTCTTTGATTACATATTCATTTTTGTCACCACGAAACGCTTCAAACTCGGCAATAACCGTCCTATTCAAGTTCATTTTTCCGAGTGACACTTGTTCGCATCGAATACGTTAATTTTTTTAAATTCCCCCTCTACTTTTCCTTCCAATACCAGTTCATCGTAAAGACGATCAAATGTTAGCTGTTGGTCATGACGACTGCTTTCCAATCGAAAAAACGAGGGGAAAAAGAAGGATGGTGGTACATAACACCCCTTGGCTACTACCTGATTAATGTACGACTTGAAGTGATCTTGATCATAAAACAAGCGAACAAGATATTTCTTTAGTACTGTTAATAAACAACCAAAACGGATCCACTCGGGTTCTGTGAAAACAAATTTTTCGGTCTTACTACCTTTAATCCGAACAAACGTTTTCCCAAAGTTACGACTGATCATCACACTCTTCTTCCTTTCACGGTTTTCACCTTCTTCGTGCAATAACATACTGGATAGTAGCTGTTCACGAAAGATCAACAAGTAATTCCACTCAGAAAAGTCAAGTAATATACGTTTCTTTTTTCCGTTTGTAAACAAAACACCCGGTTCATAGTTGAGTTCGTTAAACAGTCCGACGGTAACGAACTTAGTGTAAGAGTTAATAGGATATGCAAGAGATAAGTAAACGTTACACTCACAATGCCTGCTGCTGCTGCTGCTGCCGCCGCTACCACAGTCACCTTCCATCGTTGAGACGGACTGATCTTGTTACAAGCTAGAGATCGCTAATACCTGTCTTTATAAACTGGTAGAGGGGAGAACAAGTTTTTTATGACAAACGATGAACAGTATTCGACAACGCTGTGTACTGTACTATCCTATCGTGAATAATCAAAGCGTAAGCGGTGGTTTTATCTGGAAAATTGTTACTGGATTCAAATTCTAAACGCACATCAACGGCAGACGACTTGATTGGTTCTTCTTGTCTGGAACAATCGATGACAAACAACGGTGCTTTCGTTAAAAATTCATTAGGTGTCAAAAGAGGCGTTCTGTTGCGACGGTCGTAGTATGATGTTTGAAAACGTGTATACATGTCGTAGAACAGTGCGTAACGTTTTTTTTCGATATCCTGGTTCAGGTTATCGTACGGATAGTATTTATCGTTCAGAAATAGCTTGACATTCGTTAAATTGCAGTGATCAAATTCCGACGCGTTTTTCGCTATATTGTTCTTTCTGTCCGTCTGAAATATCAGTATCACATACCGTGGTTTTTCCAACTGTGACGATGTCTTCAAGGTCCACGAATGTCGATTTGTCGTCGGTAGAACGGGATACTCGTGCAATTCCCAACTGCGGAACGGCATCACCAGTTCATGATCCTCCTCGATATGCTCCAATAGCGGTATTCGGTACTTGTTTGACACGCGCACATAGGGCATCTTCCAGTGTACTTTGTTTATTACAAGATTACCGTTTGCAGTTGCACCTGATTCTTTTAGCACCATTGCGTTCTGATCGGTAGAGGTACGCAACAGAATCAATTCTTGCTTAACGTTCAGCATGATGCGTGTATAGTCTTCGTTGAAACCGAGTAGCATTTTTAACGGAAGACAAAACGTAAAATCACCGGTACTCTCGTGTACTGTCAACGACTCATCGGTTGTCGTCACCCATCCTGCATTGATTAGATGCTTTCTTTCATGCTCATTGCTCGATAGTAACAATTTCACAGTGCTCGTAATTCCAACGTTTTTCGTACGATCTACTTCCACACCGCACACTTCGTAACGGATCTCCTCAAACAAGAAAGCCATTGCATTGTTGATTAATTTCACGTTCAACGCTGTGTCGGTAGCGTTAACCTTGGTCAATGTTCCTTCGATGTACAGAAAACTCTCCGCCGGTAAAGTGAAAACATCCTGTTGTTGGATGGGTATACGTATTTCATCGTTGTTACCGTATCGGGTGGAAGCATACGGTGTGTGCGTACGATATTCGAACTCAACGATTCTGTTATCGAAAGCCGCTCCTCGTTCGATAGCTAGAATTTCACCCGACATTATTTTAATCGTATAATTTGAATCCAAGTGAAAGTAAGAAACGCTTGTTCCTTGATGTCAATCGCTTCAACGTTGAACACCGACTACCATGTTTCTTTCGTACACACTCCCTTTTTACAGGTGACGTTTGTCCGAAATACAATCCCATATTTTCAGATGCAGTCGTATCGTGATAACTTCACCTCGAAAATCGACTAAATCCCCGTCCTGATCAACGAGAGACAAAATTATGTTGTCAACGCGTTGTACGTTTACCGGTAAGTATATTACGTTTGTCGGTGTTTCAACTATTTTGAAACCTGGTGCCACGGTCGGATAAAACGAATGCAACGTGTGCTGGTCCTGGCCGTCCTTGTACGCACCCTGTACGATATTACTCCGTACGTGAACGGTGTTAACTTTGATTATGTCGACGGGTACGTTCGACTCGTGTGTTATATACGCTTCCAGCTGCTGATTCTCCTTGAATCCTAACATACTTGCAATGGTATTCGGTGTATGCGAAAAGTCGATGACATGCTTACAGTAAATTTCACACTTTAATGTGTTGTTGTTTGGACGTAAACTGATTGTTCTCTCGCCTAACTGTTTCTGCAGATACGTTTCGATATCACTGATTTCGTAGGTGCCGGTAGGAAACTTGATGACGGACCACTGATCCTTGGAAATTTTTACTGGAAATGCATTATTTTTCCCTTCAGTAACGTTTGGTATTGAATTATACGATGTAAAATCCAATAGTCCAACGTACCATTCACCGTATAACTCGAGAGGTGGGAAAAAGTTACACACGAGATTCGCAGCGTCGGTACCCGTCACGGTAACCGTTAACGACGACATGCTGAAGTTTACTGATCAGAAGACGATAAAAAGTCTAAACATAAATGACCGCAGATGACCGTGTTAGGAGGTTGCTTCCGTTCATAGTTGTAACGAACGTCGGTTGTATCACCAAAATATTGCATCAGCTCGAGAGGTGGACGTAAATTACCGAACCCGTCAAAATAGTGTACTCGATTTCCACGCTTCTTGTAACATACCCAGTGGGTTCCCGGTCCGCTCTCGTCGTCCAAATTTACGATGACGCTTTCGTTCTTCCACGGCGCTGTATCCGGTAATGCGTTACGCATGTAAACACCTCTAAAATACGGTATGTTTAGCTTTTTTGCGTATACACGTAATTCATCTTCGGACAACGGGCGGAGCGGTATGTGAATTAGTTTTTTCGGTACGGACGTAGATACAATCCGGACGCAGTTCTCTTCTTTTTCCTAGCGGTTCGGACAGTTCTCTTCCTCCTCTTCTTCATCCCACCACCAGCACCACGACCACGACTACTCACATTCTTTTTATTTTTACGACGTCGACCGCTTCCTATTGCTGATTTTGCTTTCATAGTCGCTGCAACTGCTGTCGCATAAGCTCGTTCGCTAATACCCGAATCCAACGCCTTTACCCGTTCCCACGCTTTTTCCGCGAGTTTACGATCTGCAATACGTCTACTTTCGTTGTCTTTGTATTGAGCGTAAGCGATGTCGTGTTCACGACAGGCTTCGTCTAATTGGTTGATTCCGCGATCACCACGCGCTAATCTTTCTTCAAGTTTCGTGCCCGGTCCACAGAATCTGTAACCCGGCAGATGTAATTCGACAGGTAGTGCGTCCACCGCTCGATTGATAACTGACGAAACAACGGACGGTACAACGTTTTTAAGCACGTTTCCGACGCCCCACCCCTTTTTCCTCTTAACGTTGTTGTTCATCGTAAACCGATCTCCAGCCTTTCTCTTCTGTGTTTTTATCGTATTCATCTATTAACCTTTTTATTTCCTTCGTGTCGAGTGTCCACTCGTCTTCTGAACTACGTGGCTTAGACAATTTCAATAAGTAGTAATCCAGTTGATACTGAAATATTTTAACGACCTTATACATCTCGCTCTTTACGTATCGTCTCACGTCATTTAATTGTTGTAAGTTAACAGCATCGCTCTCCGCAAAACCATCCGCTACGTCTGATATTCTCTTTTCCGCTGCTTTGAAAACACCATCTTCGCCCAAGCTAACGGTGTTCTGCAACATGTATTTTACGTTAACCGCGTCATCTGCAAAAATCGGTGAACTCACTCCTGACAACCAGCTCTGCCCAAACAAATAGCTGTTCGATACTTTTTTAATGACGTTCGAGTCTACGTAGTTTTTGTTGACCGCATCGGTCGCTAGTTCCGGACTTCGAACGTTGATTACCCATCGATCTCGTGCATCGATGACCTCACCTCTCTCTTGACTCGAGTGTTGTATACAGTTGTCATCAACGTAATATTTGTTGACTACGTCTTTAACGTCTACAGGAGTATCAACATTTTTCAATCTACACCCTTTAACGTCCACGCTTTTACGTTCATCATCGAGTAGCAGACAATGTGTTTGCATATAAGTCAGGGATACAGCATCCTTTCCTGCATCCGGTTCGTTCAGATTGCGGATCTTTTTGTTTTCAACATCTATATGCCCATCATTCGTAATCTTAAATCCTACAGTATCGCGTAATTGTCTTTTTGTTTCACGTCGCACGCTCACGGCGCTTTGATGTCTACCGAACTTGTCCACAACCATTGTACGACTGCACGCTACAAATGATGTGCTAACCGTTTTAAGTAACGACACTGTGGTGACCATCGCGTGTGTAACACAATCGGATCGTCACCCTCTTTCCAACGAAAGATTTCTATACCGCAAAATGAACATCGAACCCTGTCAATTTCATTTGTGTAATGAAAGCCTGCGGCAACCATAGCGGTCGGACTGATGAAATACACAGGCCATGATGTAAAGGTTTTCAGTCTCTCGTTTTCGACTTCAAAGTCAGGTGTCAAATCTAATCCGCACATGTCGACAGTGTTGACAACAATGAGTTGTTACACCGACGTTCATAAAATTTATACGATAATGTTGGCTTCACGTAATTCCTCTACTACTGAGATGATTTCGTTGTCGTGTCCGGTGTGACCGGTGCGTTTTGAACTTACCAGCAGTCTCAACCGTTCAACCAGTTCGTTGGGATCGTTCCAATGTACGTAATCGATACCACGTCCGCTGCGTGGTGGGAACAATCGAGCGATTATCTCTCTGTACTTTAAACCTTTGTTTGTATTTACTTTAGCACCGGGTAAATAATAACGTTTATAAGCGTTAGTGTCCGACAATATAGACCTGTACGCTGCTAAATCGTTTTCATCGTAGACGCTCTTGTCGGGTTCTTTCATAAACATAAGTTCGTAGAGGCCCGGTGTGCCTCTGTATCGTTTTCCAGCTATGTAGAAGCTATCGTCTTGATTGATCTCTAACACCGAATTGCCTACCATCCATTTATCTTCAACGTTACGAACACCGTATGTATGATCCATCTTCTTATCTCGATCATCAGACAACGCGAGCAGTAAGTATTTCCTCGCGAGCGGACCTTCGACAGACTGTTCAACGTATTCTTGTGCTTCGTGTCGACCTTCGGGTGTTGATAAAAACTCTTCAAGAGTTACGTTCGGTGTTTCGACATCAGGCGTTTGTGCCAACACTTCCGTTCTGAGGAAACGAGGTTGTGATGGTGTTTTCGTCTCAACAGCTGCCTTCGTATCTTCATCTTCAACTTTTATTTTTTTTTTAATTTTATCACTGGAGTCATTCAACTTTTCCGAAATCTGGGTTAACGGTTCCAAAAGAGGTTTGTACTTTCTCGTTAACGCTTCATCGCTCTCTCTGATGTCATGTTTCAACGCGCGATACTTTTGTCTTATGTTATCGCTAATTGCATCGATTTCATGTGTCAGTTGCTTGTCATCCATCTTGACACTGATGACTTTCTTGCACAAACTATTCTATTTATGTATAAAACGATCGAAACCCACTCTGTATCTACCTGCGTTTATCGGTGAGTCCTTGTTGATGACTATGAATCCGTAACGATCCTTCCACGCTTCGGCGCACATCGCTTTGAACTCTTCGTATTTCATATCTGTGTTAACGTGATCGTTATAAACGTGACGTAAATTGAGATCATCTTGTCTGAACAAAACCAAGAAATTGGCATTATCACGCACCAGTTGCTTTGGCACCAGACTATACGTTTGGCAAAGGTACAAAGTGTCCACACCGCTATGCCGTCCCATAGCGAAATATTTTCGTATGTTATTCTGCCGTTCACATACCACATCATCGAACAACATGATTGAATTAGGTACAATTTCGTGCGGAGGTGGTACTTTATCGTTTTCACTGTATGTGAAGTACGTCATTCCTTCGTCAGCGAGAGTATTAAAAATGTCTTCCAACATACGATATTTTGGTTGAAATAACGATTTGGAGAACACGTACAGGTTCTGAAATCGCAGTCCGTTTGAATCGAATAACATGTTAAAGGCAACGTTTGACTTCCCGCTACATGATCCGCCGCACACGATACATCGAACTGTGTTTGGAAACAGTGGACTGTGTTTATTATATGCAACTTCACCGTTGTACTTAGCAGAGTCTACGTTCTTAACATTTAACTTTAACGATTGTTGTTCAATCTTCATCTTAACTCATTTACGTTCGGTTAAATACTGTGGTAATGTTATTATATCAGATCATTTTTATGTATCCACGAATCGTGTTTACCGTCAAAGCCGAGCCAGCGCACTCGCACGCGATCACCTTTACGTTGTAATATTTTCTCAACGAGATACACATCACCAACGCTGGTTTTACTCAATTCTTGTTCATAAAACCCACCTTTTACAACGTCACCCGTGTGATCTTTCAACAAGTACGTAACCGGTACGGTTGGCTGAACTCTGTGCACTGTATATATCTCGTTCGTCCAGTTTGGTGTATAACCTTTAGCGAATGTGATTTTGTATTTACTGATACGCACTCGATCGCCTATTTTAAACTTATGTTTCTTGCTCACTTTCCGCGGTACGGTATTTTTTCTTATTCGTTCCAACACAATTTGCTCGTTGCTCTTGTCGACTTGTCGCGGCTTCATCTCTATAGTTCTATGCACTCTGTCGTTGTATTCCATCACCAGTTTAGGCAAAAGCGACAACCACCGATAATGGCCTTGCTCGCTGAACGCGCGGTACATGTTCGTTTTCAACGTACGATTAAATCGCTCTACGATGGACGCTTTCTTCTCGCTATACGTTGAATAGTGTTTGACGTTGTATCTCTTTAGTAAAGCTTGTACGGTAGTGTTAAAGTACTCTTTCCCCTTATCCGTTTGCAGGTATTTCATTTTATTTTTTACAATTATTGGTTCGAGAGCATGTGCTACTTCAACACCCGATTTAGTTTTTAAGGGAATCGCATATGCATACTTGCTAAATGCGTTTATTACCGTCATTAGATATTTGTACCCCTTGTTCAACTTGGCATGCGGTATCATTTCCACCAAATCCGCTTGGCAGAGATCGTGTAACCCCTTCACCTCCACCGCACGTCTGGGAAAGTTCCTTCTCACCGGTCTGTGCAATTCTTTTGCAATAGTTTTGCGTACGTTTTCCATATCGCCACCCGAAACGCGAATCGCAAAATTTTGGTACGAGATATACCGTTACGTTTTCACTGAACCTCACCGACTTCATCGTCGTTACTGACAGTGTGTTGCTCCTGCAAGCGAGTCTTATATCAACGTATATCGAACGCATAATTTATAACGGATTTTCTCGCTTGCTGAATTATCTCGCGTCTGGGTTGACAGAGTTTATAATGACCGTACGCCAGTGTTGTTTCACCGTCATCCAAGACATATCGTTTGTCATCGTATGGTGACAGCGATAATTTTGTAAGCTTTCTTGTGTATATGTTATGTTTTTCGCTTTGGATAGTCTGCGCCGTAGTATAAGTTTGAGAAGTGGTCTTTACACATTGCTTATAAAGTTGATGTTTCAACTGTGTAGCTATCGCGGAACGTGGCACACCTTTCGCTACCTTTTTCTCTTTATCGTTTGCCGTAACGAATGAATAACATTTTGCGCGCAACCCGACAAATTCAAGTATCGGTATTCCATTTGTTTCGTCTTTAAAAGTACCCAACTTTTTCTTGTTTGTTTCACTATAGCACGGATGTGCCTTAGGGTACTCCGACGTGTCAAAGAGTTCGAGATGCTCCTCCATGTCTTTGTACACATCGTCGGTGCGAATGTCGTACAACAGAGAGTCAGTGTCCGTCATACATAGACGTGCACGTGACCCGTACGTATTCATCGTGAATCCGTAATGGAACCGATACATAATCAGCTTACTAATATCCAATACACTGAACCCAACGTACAAAGGTCGGTTCAGTGTAATGGATATTTTTTTCATCGTGAGACCTACCAGGTCCTCGTTATAGATGAAAAAATGTTGTAGCCTGGGGTTAGCGGTTAGTTTGTGAAGTTTCTTCTCGTTTGGAACTAACTTGAAATCGATTCGCTTCCGTACGTTTTCCAACGATTTTCCGTACGGTGCGTTATTCATTAACTTAAAAAAGTCTTTTTCAAAGGTGTTTCTGGCTTCCTTTCGTCGCTCCGTATTAAAATCGATGAAAGGTTTCAACCATAGGCACTGTGTGAATGCTAACACACGGTGAATCGCTTTCAACTCCATTCCTAGTTCGAGGTAGAGTTTCAATGTTCTGTAATGAACAATGTATTTTGTCTTGTCCTCGAGGGACGTTATCAGTTTCTCTACCTTACCGTTACTACACACAAAGTCTTTTAACAGCTTCATGCGATAGCAGTACGGTGAAAGCATACTGTCCGTAATAGTACACTTTTCGGGTGCTAAAGGGTAGTCACTGTGTAAGTCGTGTAGGTAATGTGGATACCCCAGATCGACTTCCAGGATATAACCGGTGTCACCATCGTCGCGTAACGTGTGCACGTTCAACGTATCGATCTCTGTACGTTCCAACCATCGAAAACCGGACAGTGGTAAAGGCTGTGTCATAGCCGTTCCGTACAGGTTGGTACAATCGAGGTAGAGTAAATAGTTATGCGGCTTGCTTGCGTCATAATCGGGAATGTACGGGTTGTTGGCCTTGGAGTACCGATTAGAAATTGCTGCTAAGCCGCCACGGATACCTCTTTCGATGTACAGGTGTACGTCTATATCGCGGAGTAACTCTAACCTAACTCCTGTCATTTTCAGCATCGCGTTCCACGCTAAACCGGCGGTGGTAAAAACGTTACACGGATCGAGTTCGTAGTACTGCAGGCTCATGTTTCGAAAGTTTTCAAATACATCTGCAAGCAGTAGTACATCCGTTTTTAAATAAAGGTCATGATAATCACCGAACGATTGCATGTCGAAAGCCGACCAAACCGCTCGAGCGTGCGCGTAATCTTCTTCGTTTATATCCGACTCTGTCAACCCGTTGTAAAAATGTTCGCGGTCCGGTAACTGCCTCTCGTCAAATTTTGAATCGTCCGTAACGTATTCGTAAGGGTACACGCCTTTACGCAACAGTAAATTAACATTACGCGTGTAAAATTGATTAAGGATTTTAAATTTATCCGCGGATAAGTTGGAGACGAGTTTTTCAAGTGACGCGTTCATGAACCGCAGAGAATCGAGAAACCGGAGCTGACCGAGTGTAACGGAGATGTAACGTTCGCTTGTAGTAGCGATACACGTTATTTCATCTTCCTTGTACTTTCCGAAACCTTGCATCAAATGATGCGAGTCATAGCCACTTAAATTATGGAAAAAACCGGAACGTGTGTTGGTATTTTGTAATTTATATTACACGCATTGTGAGCAGCGCCTAAATAGTTTCCCGTTATGTGACAATGGTTTCGAACCGTGTCATCCGTTAACGCCTTCTTGCACAGATGACAGTGCGTAGCGTTTCGGAATGACCGTTCATCGGCCGCTGTCATTTGGATCGGTTTATTAAACTTTCTATCGAGTCGTTGAACGTCGACTAAAAGCACACGAAGGAACGTGTCCACCACGTCTTTACCGCGGTATATTACAGGTTCCTTGACGGCGTTTCCCATCCAGTCAACTATCACATAGCAGAAACTGGCTGGTATATGATGTGCCACGTTTTTACCGGTGGTCGGAACAATAAACGATTCGAAGTCAGCGTATACCGTATAAGGTACGCGGTGACAAAGTGAAAAGTTTTTAAAATACATCCACTTTTCGTTCTCGTCAGGAAGTTTTACTTTCTGTACTGCATGCTGAGAACAGTTGCGTTCGTGTTCTTCAACTCGTTTTCGCGCCGCGTTAGTATCTTTATTGTCCGAAAATCGGTGTAGACAGTAGTTGCAGTAAAACGAAGCGCCGTTTCGTTTTGACAACGACGAAAGCATACGCGAAAGGTTCCGTATGAGGCAGTAGTGAGTAGTGTTCGCGTCGGACAGTAGCAGTAGGTTTACGTGGTACTTTCGACCGCGGTGTTCAGTAATACGTAAAGGATATACCTCGCCTTCGTAGCCAAAAACGTTAACGGATATGTTTTCGTTTAATTTTTCAAAACGTTGTATCTTATTGACTGCGACGGGATAAGGTATGTCCTTCATGTTTATTTCTTCTTCGTACGGAAGGTAATGGCTAACGCGGTGCGGGTTACACGCGATCGGGTGTATACCGGCGAGCACAGACCACAAGAAACACTTTTCATCTTCTAAATTTTTCACATTAATAATTCCTTTCCTACTGTGCGACAATTTCGATGGTGTAGGTAGAAAGCTCGACCCCACAAGAGGATTGTATTTTGTAATATTTATTTCCACCGACTCGACACCATTTTCGACCCACCCGCTTCCGTCACGCGTGAATTTGTCAACGGATTCCATTATTTTCTCGCTAGCTATCGAATACTGTTCATCGATATCGTCATACTGTGACTTAAGTTCTGTACGCGATCTGAATACCGCATTACAATAAATATTTTCGGTGTTTATTAATTTTTTAAAAGATACACGAACTGCTAAATACCACTTTATATAATTATTTAATGCTACGGCTTCGCTACAAATCTTATCAATAACCGTGTGTTTGTAATCTAATAATACTGTTTGTGTGTTTAGTGTATTGTCAAGTATCATAAATTTTATAGTAATTACATTACCATTGATAGCACGGTGTTCGCTGTTGCTGCCGCTGCTGCTGCTGCTGTCGGTCATTGTGAAAGGAGTGAGACCGGCTTCGCGTAGTCGGTTCCCTATATAGACAGTCCGGTGACCGGTAACGCTGTCGCCGCGCTCCGCTCGCGAGGAGCAGCTGCGCGGGGTGGGGTGCGGGGTTGTCGTGACCGATGCGGTGTGTGCTGGAGGTGCGGGGTGGGGGTGCGGGCTAGGATGTCATCGTCCGGTCGTGACCGATGACGCGCGTTGCGGAGGGCTGGGTGGGGTGGGGAGTGCGGTGTAGGAAGCCGACGTCCGTGACCGATGCGGTGCGGGGTAAAGGTGTGGGATGGCGGTGCGGGGTAGGGAGCTAGGTTGCAGCCGGTGTCCGTGACCGAGAGGTAGGCGAGGTGCGGGGTACAGGATGCCGGCGACCTTGACCGAAGCGCGCTCGTTGAGTCGCTTCCCGCGGGATGTAGGGTGCGGGGTACGGGGGGCTGGGTTGTACGACCGGTCGTGACCGAAAGCAGATGGTGGCCGGAGACGACGCGGGGTGGGGTGCGGGGTGACCGTGACCGACGGACTCGAGTGGGGTGGGGGGGTGGGGGGTAAACCCGGTCGTTGCGGAGCGACAGACAAAGTAATTGAACAAAATATGTAGGCGAGGTGCGGGGTGGTGGGGAGGCTCTCGGTGCGGTGTGGGGGTGCGGGGTATAATGTCATCGTCCGGTCGTGACCGAAAGCAGATGGTGGCCCGTGACGACGCGGGGTGGGGTAGGAAGCAAAATTATAGCCGTTACCGTTGCGGTGGAGGTGCGGGGTAGGGTGTCGTGACCGAAGGAGATGACGCTTTAGAAGGAAGGAACGTGGTCGGGGGAAACAGAATAAATACGCCAGTGTTTCCCTGTACAGTCATCAGTACTCGCCATGGAAGGAATCGTTGCGAACGCGAAGACAGTTGAAAATTTTTTACCAAAAAGAGACTTGTCAAGTCTTTCTTTAGGAGTAAAGTATCATATAATTCACATGAAATTTGTGAAAACGAAATTCGGGGAGTCAGTTGTGGTAGATTTGGAAGATACCGGAGCCTGTCCTCAGCCGGAGGATAAACTTTTCTATGTATACCTACCTAAAAGATGGTGTGACGTATTTACAGAGGAGCAATTGAAAGCTGTGAAGCCTTGTGTCCTATCACTATGCGTAACCTCACACACTCCGCTGGCGAACGAGAAAGTGAGCGTGCAGTTGGATATTGATTATGTGAGTATGATATTTCAGTACCACTAATAATTACTTATACAGAAGTGGTTATGTATTAATTTTTTCTCTTTTTTTCCAGACCAAATAAACGAGAACAGGATTGATTTATTATAATAATAATAGTAATAATAACATTAATAGTAAAATGTTTTTAAATGATGAAGTAGACTTCTCTATTTTTTTTGTCGTTTTTTAATGTTAACTATTCATTTTCAGAGAAAGAACAAGGTGTTGCTTGGATCTAATATTGTAGAAAAACTTTTAAACAGAGAAATAAATGGTAATAATAGATTATATTGTCAATGCAACATGATTAAATTCGATTATAATTTTAGAAATAATCGTAAGACACTGAGTAGATGGATATCAATACGAAACGAAAAGAATATTTACAAAATGAAAGTATTTATTCGTAATGAGTTTTTCAAACTCTTCAAAACATCAATTAGTTATTGTAACAACCATAATATTGAATATCTTCAAATAAAAGATTTGCTAATTGCTAAAACAAAGCTGGTTAATCAGATATACTATATGATGTATAATTTTACTGGTACAGCGTATACCTCGCTAGTAAAAAAATATGAGTGGTCAAGGCATGACTCTAGCGGATGTCCGCTTCGTAACCGTTGTCGCGTCTGTTGTTATCTAAGATATCAAAATGACTTTAATTCAGAATACATGTTTTTTTAATACCACACTAACTATCATTTGATGTGTCTACATTCTTTTGTATTTGATCAAGTATTATTAATTGTAGGAAATTATATTCTGTTTTTAATTATTAAAAAACGTATGTGGTTTATAACATAAAAAGTTGAGATAAACAATCATTAAAGTGTTAATTAAATTTTTATGTGTAATTAAATTTTTTAAAAGATTTCTCTCATAGTTACAGAAACCTTGTTTCGATGTTATGTGTTTGTGCGAATGCGAGGGAGATGTATGTCGTTCACCACCATATGGTGACCACTGTAACATTCTGAGTGCTTGTGAGTGGAGAGAATTTACACTCTGAAGAACAATTGTTTTAAAAAATTATTTTGACGAAAAAATGTAATTGGTTAAGGCATAATTCCACTGGATGTGCGCTTTATAAGCGTTGTTACCACTGTTATTATCTAAAATACTAAAAAGAGTTGAATTCAAGGTTTTGGTGTACCATTTTACACATGTAGTTAACACCATATTAATTATCATTTGATGTGTGTCTACATTCAGTATGTTATTATTAATATATTACACATCAACATTGTAATATTGTATGTTATTAATTATTATTATTATTGTTAGACATATAAGGCTTGTTTTGGTTGTAGTAAATGTAATTATTATTTTGTTAATTATATGTGTGTGTGTGTATGTGTGTATATATATATATATATATATATATAGAGAGAGAGAGAGAGAGAGAGAGAGAACCTTCAAGGCTGCAAAAGAGAGAGAAAGCGAGAGAGAAAAAAAATTATTTTGTATAATTATGTAAATATATATATATAGATAAAGTGTCTATTTTGTTTAGTTATGTATATAGAGAGAGGGCGTATGTTTTGCTCAATTATAATTGTCTTGTGAATATAGAACATGTGTGTGTAGAGAGAGAAAAAACTTATAGCTTATGATTTGATTGTAAAAGCTTTTGATATTATTAAAAATTATATATACATATAAACCATAACCTATGTTATTTTTATTATTATACCCCTTATACAAAACAATTATTCCTATCATATTTGAATAATCGCAAAAGCAGTAGAGATGTACGTCTCTCACATGGAATGTAACAGCAAAGAAACCAGTTTTTATAGTAGAGAAAGAGCGCTGCAAGTTACAACAGCTTGCCTGTGCCGGCTCTACGTCACACACACACACACACACACACACACACACACACACACACACACACACACACACACACACACACACACACACACACACACACACACACACACACACACACACACACAGAGCTTTATAAAACACGGACGCCAGCTATCAGTTCCTCTTTGAATACATTAACGGAACGTGGTAGTGTTTCACACACACACCGCTTGTACCAGCTTAGATGCTGTTTGACTGGTTTACAGGAGAATCGTCACAGGAGTAAATATATTTATTCAGTTAACAATTTTAGTAACGCATGATAAGAATATATGTTTTCTAAACAGTATTCAAATCGATGCATCTGTTTTATATTAACACAATATAAACATTATAATAATACAATATCCGGTTTTGAGTACCGGAGGAACCGCGTCGGGATGTCATTAATCACCAAATTTCGGAACCCGTCAGGTACCTATTGTCCCAAATTTTAACCGATCAATTTCGCGTAACGGTTTCTCCTCCCCGTCCAGAGTTTAGACATACAGGACTTGTTTTAGGGTGTACCCCCCATCCGTTGATTTAAACATTTCGGGTGTCAAAATTCGGACACCAAAAATTTCGGGTAACCCCATCCGTTGATTTAAACTTTTCGGGTACTAAATTTCAGACACCGAAAATTTCGGGTACCCCCATCCGTTGATTTAAACATTTCAGACATCACGCCCTCTACGTCGTCGTCATGTGGGCGTACCCACAAATTTCGGGTACCCCCATCCGTTGTTTTAATCATTTAGGGTACCAAAATTCTGACATTAAAAAAATTTCGAGAGAGAACGATTATTTTGTTACATCAAAATAAACCAGAACGCGGAAGTGTTTTAACATTCGGACACCAGCTGCCAGGGCCTCTGTCATGCAAATTTCGGGTACCCCCATCCGTTGATTTAAACATTTCGGGTAACGGTAACCGATACCCCCAAAATTTCGAGTAACGGTACCCGATGACATAGCCTCTGCGCGTCCGGGCAACCGCCGAATTCCGGGTACCCCCATCCGCTACACATTGTTTTCGGCTACCAAATTTTGGACATGCAGAAACCGCGGCCTCCGTGACGTCTTGAAACAGGTTTTAGCCATACGGACGCCAGTGACTTGAGCCTCTGTGTGATGTCATGAACTGGAACACGGAAGTGTTTCAGTCACACACACACACACACACACACACACACACACACACACACACACACACACACACACACACACACACACACACACACACACACAAAACAGTGACGTCACATGGACAGCTCGGACACCAGCTGCCAGTGCCTCTATGACGTCATGAACTGGAACCCGGTAGTGTTTTCAACTGGAACCCGGAAGTGTTCTCATACGCTCACTTTCCCTCTACTAATAACACATATTAAAACAAAATAATGAAATAAAAGCAACATGCGACCGTAACGAACCTGGACAGGAACGCTCCCACGGTAAAACTAATCAATACCGGCTTGACCTTCGTTCAATTTTATCGATCTGATGTAGCCGATTTCTCGTTCTATATGATCGATTCTATTAAACGAAATATTATTTGTATGTATTGCTTTTTCGTTTAGTACACGATTGTGATCCTCCTTTATAGCTTTATATATCTCGAACCGTTCGAGGGTGTCTAGCCTTAGTGACTTTTTGTTTGTGTGTGTGTCTGTAGATTTTATAAGAGCTGCAAACACAAACAGAATCAAATAATGTTTTTCATACAGCCCTGATCTGTAGAGTACTCAAGACACCGGTTGTTTTAGGTGAAGATCGGTTAAGGGAAAGGGGTAATTTACCAGCAACATTTTTTTTTTAAAAGGGTATTTTTTATGGCAAACGATAAGAGTCGCAAATTGAAACAGAATCAAATAATGTTTTGCATACAGCCCTGATTTCTAGAGTACTCAGGACCTATTGATTTTAGTGAAGATCGGTTAAGGGAAAGGGTTAGTTTACCGGCAACATTTGTTTTATCAAGGGTAATTTTTTCATATGGCACATGATAACAGCCGCAAATTCAAACAGAATCAAGTAGTCTTTTTCATACCTCTTTTAATTATACTGAACTCAAGGTGTGTTGATTTTGTTGAATTTCGGTTAAGGGAATGGGGTAGTTTACCTGCAACTTTTATGTTTTAACAAGAGAAATGTTTCCATGACGAACGATAACTACCGCACATTCAAACAGAATCAAATATTTTTTTGCATGCATGCCTGAAGTGTAGAGGACTAAAGGTCTATTGATTTTGGAGAAGATCGGTTAACAGAAAGGGGTAGTTTACCAGAAACATTTTATGATTTAACAAGAGTAAAGTACTTAATTTTTATAACTAAAGTATCCTGATAAGAAGCTCATAATAATCCACTGTAGAAACGTAGATGAAATTTCTATAAATGAAGAGGTTAGGTGAACGGGGTGGGGGTAATTAATATTTTCTATTATTAAAAATTATAGTTGAAGGTGGAGGGGAGAATTTTTTATATGTGTACTACGTTATTGGCAACAAAGAAGTAGTTTTTTGTTAAAATTGCTTCCCGGGCTGTTAGCCGTAGTCCAATGTTTTCTGCAAAACCAGACTTTTTGGCAATGCCATCGACTGCCATCATCAGTGAAAATCGAGTGTGAAAACGTGAGGTGGTATACGTTAGTGACCACAGTACTGTGGTTAATCCTGAAGCAATAAGTAAGATGACGTAGTTTCTATGGAAATATTTCATTTCAAAAATGAATTTAAATATAAATCTTAGAACATGGAAGTCATGTATGGTTCTCCATACTGATATTTTTCTATGGCAAACGATAACAGCCGCAAATTCAAACAAAATCAAATAATGTTTCGCATACAGCCCTGAATTATAGAGTTCTCAAGACCTTTTGTTTTTGGTGAATATCGGCTAAGGGAAAGGGGCAGTTTACCAGCAACGGTTTTTTATCAAGGGTAATTTTACTTCCATGTTCCTTAAGGAAATGGAAGTATGGTGATGGCAAAAAAAATGTGTCGAGATTATTGCAGATTCTGATTGTACTACACTCAAAACATGAAAAATAGTAGTTTTTCGAAAAGTGTCTGTGTGTGTGTCTGTAGATTTTTTAAGAGCCGCAAATTCAAACAGAATCAAATAATGTTTTGCATACAGCCCTGATCTGTAGAGTACTGAAGAGACCTGTTGTTTTAGGTGAAGATCGGTTAAGGGAAAGGAGTAATTTACCAGCAACATTTTATGTTTTAAAAGGGTATTATTTATGGCAAACGATAAGAGTCGCAAATTGAAACAGAATCAAATAATGTTTTGCATACAGCCCTGATTTGTAGAGTTCTCAGGACCTATTGATTTTAGTGAAGATCGGTTAAGGGAAAGGGGTAGTTTACCGGCAATGTTTTTTTTATACAAGGGTAATTTTTTTTCTATGGCAAAGGATAACAGCTGCAAAATCAAACAGAATCAAATCCTCTTTTGCATACTGCCCTGAATTATAGAGTTCTCAAGACCTGTTGGTTTTGGTGAAGATCGGTTAAGGGAAAGGGGTAGTTTACCTGCAACATTTTATATGTTAACAAGGGTATTTTCTATTGCAAACGATAAGAGCCGCAAATTCAAACAGAATTAAACAATTTTTTGCATACAGCCCTGATTTTAAGAGTACTCAAGATCTATTGTTTTTGGTGAAGATAAGTAAATGGAAAGGGGTAGTTTACCTGCAACGTTTTATGTTTTAACAGGGTATTTTCTGTGGCAAACGATAAGAGTCGCAAATTCAAACAAAATCAAATAATTTTTTGCATGCACACCTGATTTGTAGAGTACTCAAGATCTGTTGTTTTTGGTGAAGATCGGTTAACGGGAAGGGGTAGTTTACCGGCAACGTTTTTCTTATCAAGGGTAATTTTTATCTATGGCAAACGATAGCCGCAAACTCAAACAGAATCAAACAATTTTTTGCATACAGCATTGATTTGTAGAGTACTCAAGACCTATTGTTTTTGGTGAAGATCGGTTAAGGGAAAGGGTTAGTTTACCGGCAACATTTGTTTTTATCAAGGGTAATTTTTTCCTATGGTAATGATAACAGCCGCAAATTCAAACAGAATCAAGTAGTCTTTTTCATACCTCTTTTAATTATACTGAACTCAAGGTGTGTTGATTTTGTTGAATATCGGTTAAGGGAATGGGGTAGTTTACCTGCAACTTTTATGTTTTAACAAGGGTAAAGTTTTCTATGACGAACGATAACAGCCGCAAATACAAACAGAATCAAATAATTTTTTGCATACATCCCTGAATTGTAAAGGTCTCAAGGACTTTCGATTTTGGTGAAGATCGGTTAAGGGCAAGGGGTAGTTTACCTGCAACCTTTTACGTTTTAACAAGAGTAAAGTACTTGCAAATTTATTTAAACTTTTTGAAACAATGGTAATTGTTAAAAATAAAATAATTTTGTTGCCAGGCAATAAAATTAAAATTTTTTAAATTTAAAGTAATATAATATTTTTCATTTAATACGGCAATAAAAAGGCAGGTAAGACACAAACACACAATTCACGTTATTTCTGGCCTCACTCATGTTTATTTTCTTACGTTTGCACGCTTTTTAAATGGAAAGTGCCGAAACCCACACCAACATAACGCGTGCAAGCCGAAAAAATGGACATCAATTTGCTTACTGGCGAAGCTAGTAGTTAATGAATGGGTAGGCAAAAATCTTATCTTAAATTTTTTTTAAGGAATCACTAAAAGGACGGTGGGTCAAATCGGACGCTGAGGTAGAGTTGCTGTAACCGAATGGTTCCACAACAGCCGTAAGAATTTTACTAGCAGGGAATCTACAGGTTAGCGCAACAGTGGAACTCATGTCTTAATGTTATTGGAGACTTCTTTTAAAATCGTTGAATAAAAAATGCTTTACAGCTCTATACGTGTGTCTATTGAACAATCCTTGTATTAGTCATACACAATAATACAACTGATTGAACTTCAAATTTTTAAACTTGGTTAGTTTCTATATATATGTTTAATGTTACAAATAATTCAAATAACAATCTTGATCATCTGTTAGTTCAGCGGAATAACAGTGACACTTTTAATAACCGCATAAAATAAACACTTAGAAACAACACAGGCGCTTTAACTTAACTGTTTGGACCACAGAAGTGAGGCATGCCTCAACGCTCTATGTGTACAGCGCGGGACAATCCCCCCTCCCTACACTTCCCTATCACACCACTACATTGCTTACATACGATGTATACAAAAAACGCTGAGGCAAGTTCAGGTTACCTCATTCGCTTTAAACGAACTATGCCGAATCTCACCTGTCACCATCTAGCGGTCGCTCAATAAAGCACGTTTCGGTTTAATAAATTTGACAGTCACAGTAACAATGTATAATCTTTACGTTATGTAGTTCATACGTATTTATAATTTTTATTCTACAGAATTTGTTAGGGTAGGCATTGCCTCAATTGCCTCCATGAAACTTCGCCACTGATATATATGTGTACAACGTTACCGGCAACAAAGAAGTAGTTTTTGTTAAAATTCCATCCCGGGATATTTGGCCGTAGTCCAATGTTTTCTACAAAACCAGACATTTCGGCAATGCCATCGACTTCCATCATCAGTGAAAATCGAGTGCGATAACGTGAGGTGGTATACGTTAGTGACCACAGTACTGTGGTTAAGGCTGAAGCAGTAAGTAGAAAGAAGTAGTTTCTATGGTAATATTTCATTTCGAAAATGATTTTAAATATAAATCTTAGAATATGGAAGTCATGTATGGTTCTCCACACCGATATTTCCTATGGCAAATGATAACAGCCGCAAATTCAAACAGAATCAAGTAGTCTTTTTCATACCTCTTTTAATTATACTGAACTCAAGGTGTGTTGATTTTGTTGAATATCGGTTAAGGGAATGGGGTAGTTTACCTGCAACTTTTATGTTTTAACAAGGGTAAAGTTTTCTATGACGAACGATAACTGCCGCAAATTCAAACAGAATCAACTACCCTTTTGCATACATTTTTGCATTATACTGAACTCAAGGTGTGTTGATTTTGTTGAATATCGGTTAAGGGAATGGGGTAGTTTACCAGCAACATTTTATGTTGTAACAAGAGAAATGTTTCCATGACGAACGATAACTACCGCACAATCAAACAGAATCAAATATTTTTTTGCATGCATCCCTGAAGTGTAGAGGACTGAAGGTCTATTGATTTTGAAGAAGATCGGTTAACAGAAAGGGGTAGTTTACCTGAAACATTTTATGATTTAACAAGAGTAAAGTACTTAATTTTTATAACTAAAGTATCCTGATAAGAAGCTCATAATAATCCACTGTAGAAACGTAGATGAAATTTCTATAAATGAAGAGGTTAGGTGAACGGGGTGGGGGTAATTAATATTTTCTATTATTAAAAATTATAGTTGAAGGTGCAGGAGAGAATTTTTTATATGTGTACTACGTTATTGGCAACAAAGAAGTAGTTTTTTGTTAAAATTGCTTCCCGGGCTGTTAGCCGTTGTCCAATGTTTTCTGCAAAACCAGACTTTTTGGCAATGCCATCGACTGCCATCATCAGTGAAAATCGAGTGTGAAAACGTGAGGTGGTATACGTTAGTGACCACAGTACTGTGGTTAATCCTGAAGCAATAAGTAGAAAGACGTAGTTTCTATGGAAATATTTCATTTCAAAAATGATTTTAAATATAAATCTTAGAACATGGAAGTCATGTATGGTTCTCCATACCGATATTTTTCTATGGCAAACGATAACAGCCGCAAATTCAAACAAAATCAAATAATGTTTCGCATACAGCCCTGAATTATAGAGTTCTCAAGACCTTTTGTTTTTGTGAAGATCGGTTAAGGGAAAGGGGTAGTTTACCTGCAACGTTTTATGTTTTAATAGGGCATTTTCTATGGCAAACGATAACAGCCGCAAATTCAAACAGAATCAAATAATGTTTCGCATACAGCCCTGAATTATAGAGTTCTCAAGACCTTTTGTTTTTGGTGAATATCGGCTAAGGGAAAGGGGTAGTTTACCAGCAACGGTTTTTTATCAAGGGTAATTTTACTTCCATGTTCCTTAAGGAAATGGAAGTATGGTGATGGCAAAAAAAATGTGTTCGAGATTATTGCAGATTCTGATTGCACTACACTCAAAACATGAAAAATAGTAGTTTTTCGAAAAGTGTCTGTGTGTGTGTCTGTAGATTTTTTAAGAGCCGCAAATTCAAACAGAATCAAATAATGTTTTGCATACAGCCCTGATCTGTAGAGTACTGAAGAGACCTGTTGTTTTAGGTGAAGATCGGTTAAGGGAAAGGAGTAATTTACCAGCAACATTTTATGTTTTAAAAGGGTATTATTTATGGCAAACGATAAGAGTCGCAAATTGAAACAGAATCAAATAATGTTTTGCATACAGCCCTGATTTGTAGAGTTCTCAGGACCTATTGATTTTAGTGAAGATCGGTTAAGGGAAAGGGGTAGTTTACCGGCAATGTTTTTTTTATACAAGGGTAATTTTTTTTCTATGGCAAAGGATAACAGCTGCAAAATCAAACAGAATCAAATCCTCTTTTGCATACTGCCCTGAATTATAGAGTTCTCAAGACCTGTTGGTTTTGGTGAAGATCGGTTAAGGGAAAGGGGTAGTTTACCTGCAACATTTTATATGTTAACAAGGGTATTTTCTATTGCAAACGGTAAGAGCCGCAAATTCAAACAGAATTAAACAATTTTTTGCATACAGCCCTGATTTTAAGAGTACTCAAGATCTATTGTTTTTGGTGAAGATAAGTAAATGGAAAGGGGTAGTTTACCTGCAACGTTTTATGTTTTAACAGGGTATTTTCTGTGGCAAACGATAAGAGTCGCAAATTCAAACAAAATCAAATAATGTTTTGCATGCACACCTGATATGTAGAGTACTCAAGATCTGTTGTTTTTGGTGAAGATCGGTTAACGGGAAGGGGTAGTTTACCGGCAACGTTTTTCTTATCAATGGTAATTTTTATCTATGGCAAACGATAGCCGCAAACTCAAACAGAATCAAACAATTTTTTGCATACAGCATTGATTTGTAGAGTACTCAAGACCTATTGTTTTTGGTGAAGATCGGTTAAGGGAAAGGGTTAGTTTACCGGCAACATTTGTTTTTATCAAGGGTAATTTTTTCCTATGGCAAATGATAACAGCCGCAAATTCAAACAGAATCAAGTAGTCTTTTTCATACCTCTTTTAACTATACAGAACTCAAGGTGTGTTGATTTTGTTGAATATCGGTTAAGGGAATGGGGTAGTTTACCTGCAACTTTTATGTTTTAACAAGAGTAAAGTTTTCTATGACGAACGATAACTGCCGCAAATTCAAACAGAATCAACTACTCTTTTGTATACATTTTTGCATTATAAAGAACTCAAGGTCTGTTGATTTTGTTGAAGATCGGTTAAGGGAAAGGGGTAGTTTACCTGCAACGTTTTATGGTTTAATAGGGTATTTTCTATGGCAAACGATAACAGCCGCAAATTCAAACAGAATCAAATAATTTTTTGCATGCACACCTGATTTGTAGAGTACTCAAGACCTATTGTTTTTGGTGAAGATCGGCTAAGGGAAAGGGGTAGTTTACCGGCAATATTTTTTTATACAAGGGTAATTTTTTTTTTACAACTGCAAAATCAAACAGAATCAAATCCTCTGTTGCATACTGCCCTGAATTATAGAGTTCTCAAGACCTATTGGTTTTGGTGAAGATCGATTAAGGGAAAGGGGTAGTTTACCTGCAAAATTTTATATGTTAACAAGGGTATTTTCTATTGCAAACGATAAGAGCCGCAAATTCAAACAGAATTAAACAATTTTTTGCATACAGCATTGATTTGTAGAGTACTCAAGACCTATTGTTTTTGGTGAAGATCGGTTAAGGGAAAGGGTTAGTTTACCGGCAACATTTGTTTTTATCAAGGGTAATTTTTTCCTATGGCAAATGATAACAGCCGCAAATTCAAACAGAATCAAGTAGTCTTTTTCATACCTCTTTTAATTATACTGAACTCAAGGTGTGTTGATTTTGTTGAATATCGGTTAAGGGAATGGGGTAGTTTACCTGCAACTTTTATGTTTTAACAAGGGTAAAGTTTTCTATGACGAACGATAACTGCCGCAAATTCAAACAGAATCAACTACTCTTTTGCATACATTTTTGCATTATACTGAACTCAAGGTGTGTTGATTTTGTTGAATATCGGTTAAGGGAATGGGGTAGTTTACCAGCAACATTTTATGTTGTAACAAGAGAAATGTTTCCATGACGAACGATAACTACCGCACAATCAAACAGAATCAAATATTTTTTTGCATGCATCCCTGAAGTGTAGAGGACTGAAGGTCTATTGATTTTGGAGAAGATCGGTTAACAGAAAGGGGTAGTTTACCTGAAACATTTTATGATTTAACAAGAGTAAAGTACTTAATTTTTATAACTAAAGTATCCTGATAAGAAGCTCATAATAATCCACTGTAGAAACGTAGATGAAATTTCTATAAATGAAGAGGTTAGGTGAACGGGGTGGGGGTAATTAATATTTTCTATTATTAAAAATTATAGTTGAAGGTGCAGGGGAGAATTTTTTATATGTGTACTACGTTATTGGCAACAAAGAAGTAGTTTTTTGTTAAAATTGCTTCCCGGGCTGTTAGCCGTAGTCCAATGTTTTCTGCAAAACTAGACTTTTTGGCAATGCCATCGACTGCCATCATCAGTGAAAATCGAGTGTGAAAACGTGAGGTGGTATACGTTAGTGACCACAGTACTGTGGTTAATCCTGAAGCAATAAGTAGAAAGACGTAGTTTCTATGGAAATATTTCATTTCAAAAATGATTTTAAATATAAATCTTAGAACATGGAAGTCATGTATGGTTCTCCATACCGATATTTTTCTATGGCAAACGATAACAGCCGCAAATTCAAACAAAATCAAATAATGTTTCGCATACAGCCCTGAATTATAGTTCTCAAGACCTTTTGTTTTTGGTGAATATCGGCTAAGGGAAAGGGGCAGTTTACCAGCAACGGTTTTTTATCAAGGGTAATTTTACTTCCATGTTCCTTAAGGAAATGGAAGGATGGTGATGGCAAAAAAAATGTGTTCGAGATTATTGCAGATTCTGATTGTACTACACTCAAAACATGAAAAATAGTAGTTTTTCGAAAAGTGTCTGTGTGTGTGTCTGTAGATTTTTTAAGAGCCGCAAATTCAAACAGAATCAAATAATGTTTTGCATACAGCCCTGATCTGTAGAGTACTGAAGAGACCTGTTGTTTTAGGTGAAGATCGGTTAAGGGAAAGGAGTAATTTACCAGCAACATTTTATGTTTTAAAAGGGTATTATTTATGGCAAACGATAAGAGTCGCAAATTGAAACAGAATCAAATAATGTTTCGCATACAGCCCTGATTTATAGAGTTCTCAGGACCTATTGATTTTAGTGAAGATCGGTTAAGGGAAAGGGGTAGTTTACCGGCAATGTTTTTTTTATACAAGGGTAATTTTTTTTTTTTGGCAAAGGATAACAGCTGCAAAATCAAACAGAATCAAATCCTCTTTTGCATACTGCCCTGAATTATAGAGTTCTCAAGACCTGTTGGTTTTGGTGAAGATCGGTTAAGGGAAAGGGGTAGTTTACCTGCAACATTTTATATGTTAACAAGGGTATTTTCTATTGCAAACGTAAGAGCCGCAAATTCAAACAGAATTAAACAATTTTTTGCATACAGCCCTGATTTTAAGAGTACTCAAGATCTATTGTTTTTGGTGAAGATAAGTAAATGGAAAGGGGTAGTTTACCGGCAACGTTTTATGTTTTAACAGGGTATTTTCTGTGGCAAACGATAAGAGTCGCAAATTCAAACAAAATCAAATAATTTTTTGCATGCACACCTGATTTGTAGAGTACGCAAGATCTGTTGTTTTTGGTGAAGATCGGTTAACGGGAAGGGGTAGTTTACCGGCAACGTTTTTCTTATCAATGGTAATTTTTATCTATGGCAAACGATAGCCGCAAACTCAAACAGAATCAAACAATTTTTTGCATACAGCATTGATTTGTAGAGTACTCAAGACCTATTGTTTTTGGTGAAGATCGGTTAAGGGAAAGGGTTAGTTTACCGGCAACATTTGTTTTTATCAAGGGTAATTTTTTCCTATGGCAAATGATAACAGCCGCAAATTCAAACAGAATCAAGTAGTCTTTTTCATACCTCTTTTAATTATACTGAACTCAAGGTGTGTTGATTTTGTTCAATATCGGTTAAGGGAATGGGGTAGTTTACCTGCAACTTTTATGTTTTAACAAGGGTAAAGTTTTCTATGACGAACGATAACTGCCGCAAATTCAAACAGAATCAACTACTCTTTTGTATACATTTTTGCATTATACAGATATCAAGGTCTGTTGATTTTGTTGAAGATCGGTTAAGGGAAAGGGGTAGTTTACCTGCAACGTTTTATGTTTTAATAGGGTATTTTTTATGGCAAACGATAACAGCCGCAAATTCAAACAGAATCAAATAATTTTTTGCATGCACACCTGATTTGTAGAGTACTCAAGACCTATTGTTTTTGGTGAAGATCGGCTAAGGGAAAGGGGTAGTTTACCGGCAATGTTTTTTTATACAAGGGTAATTTGTTTCTATGGCAAAGGATAACAGCTGCGAAATCAAACAGAATCAAATCCTCTGTTGCATACTGCCCTGAATTATAGAGTTCTCAAGACCTATTGGTTTTGGTGAAGATCGATTAAGGGAAAGGGGTAGTTTACCTGCAACATTTTATATGTTAACAAGGGTATTTTCTATTGCAAACGATAAGAGCCGCAAATTCAAACAGAATTAAACAATTTTTTGCATACAGCATTGATTTGTAGAGTACTCAAGACCTATTGTTTTTGGTGAAGATCGGTTACGGGAAAGGGTTAGTTTACCGGCAACATTTGTTTTTATCAATGGTAATTTTTTCCTATGGCAAATGATAACAGCCGCAAATTCAAACAGAATCAAGTAGTCTTTTTCATACCTCTTTTAATTATACTGAACTCAAGGTGTGTTGATTTTGTTGAATATCGGTTAAGGGAATGGGGTAGTTTACCTGCAACTTTTATGTTTTAACAAGGGTAAAGTTTTCTATGACGAACGATAACTGCCGCAAATTCAAACAGAATCAACTACTCTTTTGCATACATTTTTGCATTATACTGAACTCAAGGTGTGTTGATTTTGTTGAATATCGGTCAAGGGAATGGGGTAGTTTACCAGCAACATTTTATGTTGTAACAAGAGAAATGTTTCCATGACGAACGATAACTACCGCACAATCAAACAGAATCAAATATTTTTTTGCATGCATCCCTGAAGTGTAGAGGACTGAAGGTCTATTGGTTTTGGAGAAGATCGGTTAACAGAAAGGGGTAGTTTACCTGAAGCATTTTATGATTTAACAAGAGTAAAGTACTTAATTTTTATAACTAAAGTATCCTGATAAGAAGCTCATAATAATCCACTGTAGAAACGTAGATGAAATTTCTATAAATGAAGAGGTTAGGTGAACGGGGTGGGGGTAATTAATATTTTCTATTATTAAAAATTATAGTTGAAGGTGCAGGGGAGAATTTTTTATATGTGTACTACGTTATTGGCAACAAAGAAGTAGTTTTTTGTTAAAATTGCTTCCCGGGCTGTTAGCCGTAGTCCAATGTTTTCTGCAAAACCAGACTTTTTGGCAATGCCATCGACTGCCATCATCAGTGAAAAATGAGTGTGAAAACGTGAGGTGGTATACGTTAGTGACCACAGTACTGTGGTTAATCCTGAAGCAATAAGTAGAAAGACGTAGTTTCTATGGAAATATTTCATTTCAAAAATGATTTTAAATATAAATCTTAGAACATGGAAGTCATGTATGGTTCTCCATACCGATATTTTTCTAAGGCAAACGATAACAGCCGCAAATTCAAACAAAATCAAATAATGTTTCGCATACAGCCCTGAATTATAGAGTTATCAAGACCTTTTGTTTTTGTGAAGATCGGTTAAGGGAAAGGGGTAGTTTACCTGCAACGTTTTATGTTTTAATAGGGTATTTTCTATGGCAAACGATAACAGCCGCAAATTCAAACAGAATCAAATAATGTTTCGCATACAGCCCTGAATTATAGAGTTCTCAAGACCTTTTGTTTTTGGTGAATATCGGCTAAGGGAAAGGGGTAGTTTACTAGCAACGGTTTTTTATCAAGGGTAATTTTACTTCCATGTTCCTTAAGGAAATGGAAGTATGGTGATGGCAAAAAAAATGTGTTCGAGATTATTGCAGATTCTGGTTGTACTACACTCAAAACATGAAAAATAGTAGTTTTTCGAAAAGTGTCTGTGTGTGTGTCTGTAGATTTTTTAAGAGCCGCAAATTCAAACAGAATCAAATAATGTTTTGCATACAGCCCTGATCTGTAGAGTACTGAAGAGACCTGTTGTTGTAGGTGAAGATCGGTTATGGGAAAGGAGTAATTTACCAGCAACATTTTATGTTTTAAAAGGGTATTATTTATGGCAAACGATAAGAGTCGCAAATTGAAACAGAATCAAATAATGTTTTGCATACAGCCCTGATTTGTAGAGTTCTCAGGACCTATTGATTTTAGTGAAGATCGGTTAAGGGAAAGGGGTAGTTTACCGGCAATGTTTTTTTTATACAAGGGTAATTTTTTTTCTATGGCAAAGGATAACAGCTGCAAAATCAAACAGAATCAAATCCTCTTTTGCATACTGCTCTGAAGTTTAGAGTTCTCAAGACCTGTTGGTTTTGGTGAAGATCGGTTAACGGAAAGGGGTAGTTTACCTGCAACATTTTATATGTTAACAAGGGTATTTTCTATTGCAAACGATAAGAGCCGCAAATTCAAACAGAATTAAACAATTTTTTGCATACAGCCCTGACGTTAAGAGTACTCAAGATCTATTGTTTTTGGTGAAGATAAGTAAATGGAAAGGGGTAGTTTACCGGCAACGTTTTATGTTTTAACAGGGTATTTTCTGTGGCAAACGATAAGAGTCGCAAATTCAAACAAAATCAAATAATTTGTTGCATGCACACCTGATTTGTAGAGTACGCAAGATCTGTTGTTTTTGGTGAAGATCGGTTAACGGGAAGGGGTAGTTTACCGGCAACGTTTTTCTTATCAATGGTAATTTTTATCTATGGCAAACGATAAGAGCCGCAAATTCAAACAGAATTAAACAATTTTTTGCATACAGCATTGATTTGTAGAGTACTCAAGACCTATTGTTTTTGGTGAAGATCGGTTAAGGGAAAGGGTTAGTTTACCGGCAACATTTGTTTTTATCAAGGGTAATTTTTTCCTATGGCAAATGATAACAGCCGCAAATTCAAACAGAATCAAGTAGTCTTTTTCATACCTCTATTAATTATACTGAACACAAGGTGTGTTGATTTTGTTGAATATCGGTTAAGGGAATGGGGTAGTTTACCTGCAACTTTTATGTTTTAACAAGGGTAAAGTTTTCTATGACGAAAGATAACTGCCGCAAATTCAAACAGAATCAACTTCTCTTTTGTATACATTTTTGCATTATAAAGAACTCAAGGTCTGTTGATTTTGTTGAAGATCGGTTAAGGGAAAGGGGTAGTTTACCTGCAACGTTTTATGTTTTAATAGGGTATTTTCTATGGCAAACGATAACAGCCGCAAATTCAAACAGAATCAAATAATTTTTTGCATGCACACCTGATTTGTAGAGTACTCAAGACCTATTGTTTTTGGTGAAGATCGGCTAAGGGAACGGGGTAGTTTACCGGCAATGTTTTTTTATACAAGGGTAATTGTTTTCTATGGCAAAGGATAACAGCTGCAAAATCAAACAGAATCAAATCCTCTGTTGCATACTGCCCTGAATTATAGAGTTCTCAAGACCTATTGGTTTTGGTGAAGATCGATTAAGGGATAGGGGTAGTTTACCAGCAACATTTTATATGTTAACAAGGGTATTTTCTATTGAAAACGATAAGAGCCGCAAATTCAAACAGAATTAAACAATTTTTTGCATACAGCATTGATTTGTAGAGTACTCAAGACCTATTGTTTTTGGTGAAGATCGGTTAAGGGAAAGGGTTAGTTTACCGGCAACATTTGTTTTTATCAAGGGTAATTTTTTCCTATGGCAAATGATAACAGCCGCAAATTCAAACAGAATCAAGTAGTCTTTTTCATACCTCTTTTAATTATACTGAACTCAAGGTGTGTTGATTTTGTTGAATATCGGTTAAGGGAATGGGGTAGTTTACCTGCAACTTTTATGTTTTAACAAGGGTAAAGTTTTCTATGACGAACGATAACTGCCGCAAATTCAAACAGAATCAACTACTCTTTTGCATACATTTTTGCATTATACTGAACTCAAGGTGTGTTGATTTTGTTGAATATCGGTTAAGGGAATGGGGTAGTTTACAGCAACATTTTATGTTGTAACAAGAGAAATGTTTCCATGACGAACGATAACTACCGCACAATCAAACAGAATCAAATATTTTTTTGCATGCATCCCTGAAGTGTAGAGGACTGAAGGTCTATTGATTTTGGAGAAGATCGGTTAACAGAAAGGGGTAGTTTACCTGAAACATTTTATGATTTAACAAGAGTAAAGTACTTAATTTTTATAACTAAAGTATCCTGATAAGAAGCTCATAATAATCCACTGTAGAAACGTAGATGAAATTTCTATAAATGAAGAGGATAGGTGAACGGGGTGGGGGTAATTAATATTTTCTATTATTAAAAATTATAGTTGAAGGTGCAGGGGAGAATTTTTTATATGTGTACTACGTTATTGGCAACAAAGAAGTAGTTTTTTGTTAAAATTGCTTCCCGGGCTGTTAGCCGTAGTCCAATGTTTTCTGCAAAACCAGACTTTTTGGCAATGCCATCGACTGCCATCATCAGTGAAAATCGAGTGTGAAAACGTGAGGTGGTATACGTTAGTGACCACAGTACTGTGGTTAATCCTGAAGCAATAAGTAGAAAGACGTAGTTTCTATGGAAATATTTCATTTCAAAAATGATTTTAAATATAAATCTTAGAACATGGAAGTCATGTATGGTTCTCCATACCGATATTTTTCTATGGCAAACGATAACAGCCGCAAATTCAAACAAAATCAAATAATGTTTCGCATACAGCCCTGAATTATAGAGTTCTCAAGACCTTTTGTTTTTGTGAAGATCGGTTAAGGGGAAGGGGTAGTTTACCTGCAACGTTTTATGTTTTAATAGGGTATTTTCTATGGCAAACGATAACAGCCGAAAATTCAAACAGAATCAAATAATTTTTTGCATGCACACCTGATTTGCAGAGTACTCAAGACCTATTGTTTTTGGTGAAGATCGGCTAAGGGAAAGGGGTAGTTTACCAGCAACGGTTTTTTATCAAGGGTAATTTTACTTCCATGTTCCTTAAGGAAATGGAAGTATGGTGATGGCAAAAAATGTGTTCGAGATTATTGCAGATTCTGATTGTACTACACTCAAAACATGAAAAATAGTAGTTTTTCGAAAAGTGTCTGTGTGTGTGTCTGTAGATTTTTTAAGAGCCGCAAATTCAAACAGAATCAAATAATGTTTGCATACAGCCCTGATGTGTAGAGTACTCAAGAGACCTGTTGTTTTAGGTGAAGATCGGTTAAGGGAAAGGAGTAATTTACCAGCAACATTTTATGTTTTAAAAGGGTATTTTTTATGGCAAACGATAAGAGTCGCAAATTGAAACAGAATCAAATAATGTTTTGCATACAGCCCTGATTTGTAGAGTACTCAGGACCTATTGATTTTAGTGAAGATCGGTTAAGGGAAAGGGGTAGTTTACCGGCAATGTTTTTTTTATACAAGGGTAATTTTTTTCTATGGCAAAGGATAACAGCTGCAAAATCAAACAGAATCAAATCCTCTGTTGCATACTGCCCTGAATTATAGAGTTCTCAAGACCTATTGGTTTTGGTGAAGATCGGTTAAGGGAAAGGGGTAGTTTACCTGCAACATTTTATATGTTAACAAGGGTATTTTCTATTGCAAACGATAAGAGCCGCAAATTCAAACAGAATTAAACAATTTTTTGCATACAGCATTGATTTGTAGAGTACTCAAGACCTCTTGTTTTTGGTGAAGATCGGTTAAGGGAAAGGGTTAGTTTACCGGCAACATTTGTTTTTATCAAGGGTAATTATTTCCTACGGCAAATGATAACAGCCGCAAATTCAAACAGAATCAAGTAGTCTTTTTCATACCTCTTTTAATTATACTGAACTCAAGGTGTGTTGATTTTGTTGAATATCGGTTAAGGGAATGGGGTAGTTTACCTGCAACTTTTATGTTTTAACAAGGGTAAAGTTTTCTATGACGAACGATAACTGCCGCAAATTCAAACAGAATCAACTACTCTTTTGCATACATTTTTGCATTATACTGAACTCGAGGTGTGTTGATTTTGTTGAATATCGGTTAAGGGAATGCGGTAGTTTACCTGCAACATTTATGTTGTAACAAGAGAAATGTTTCCATGACGAACGATAACTACCGCACAATCAAACAGAATCAAATATTTTTTTGCATGCATCCCTGAAGTGTAGAGGACTGAAGGTCTATTGATTTTGGAGAAGATCGGTTAACAGAAAGGGGTAGTTTACCTGTAACATTTTATGATTTAACAAGAGTAAAGTACTTAATTTTTATAACTAAAGTATCCTGATAAGAAGCTCATAATAATCCACTGTAGAAACGTAGATGAAATTTCTATAAATGAAGAGGATAGGTGAACGGGGTGGGGGTAATTAATATTTTCTATTATTAAAAATTATAGTTGAAGGTGCAGGGGAGAATTTTTTATATATGTACTACGTTATTGGCAACAAAGAAGTAGTTTTTTGTTAAAATTGCTTCCCGGGCTGTTACCCGTAGTCCAATGTTTTCTGCAAAACCAGACTTTTTGGAAATGCCATCGACTGCCATCATCAGTGAAAATCGAGTGTGAAAACGTGAGGTGGTATACGTTAGTGACCACAGTACTGTGGTTAATCCTGAAGCAATAAGTAGAAAGACGTAGTTTCTATGGAAATATTTCATTTCAAAAATGATTTTAAATATAAATCTTAGAACATGGAAGTCATGTATGGTTCTCCATACCGATATTTTTCTATGGCAAACGATAACAGCCGCAAATTCAAACAAAATCAAATAATGTTTCGCATACAGCCCTGAATTATAGAGTTCTCAAGACCTTTTGTTTTTGGTGAAGATCGGTTAAGGGAAAGGGGTAGTTTACCTGCAACGTTTTATGTTTTAATAGGGTATTTTCTATGGCAAACGATAACAGCGACAAATTCAAACAGAATCAAATAATTTTTTGCATGCACACCTGATTTGTGGAGTACTCAAGACCTTTTGTTTTTGGTGAAGATCGGCTAAGGGAAAGGGGTAGTTTACCAGCAACGGTTTTTTATCAAGGGTAATTTTACTTGCATGTTCCTTAAGGAAATGGAAGTATGGTGATGGCAAAAAAAATGTGTTCGAGATTATTGCAGATTCTGATTGTACTACACTCAAAACATGAAAAATAGTAGTTTTTCGAAAGTGTCTGTGTGTGTGTCTGTAGATTTTTTAAGAGTCGCAAATTCAAACAGAATCAAATAATGTTTGCATACAGCCCTGATGTGTAGAGTACTCAAGAGACCTGTTGTTTTAGGTGAAGATCGGTTAAGGGAAAGGAGTAATTTACCAGCAACATTTTATGTTTTAAAAGGGTATTTTTTTATGGCAAACGATAAGAGTCGCAAATTGAAACAGAATCAAATAATGTTTTGCATACAGCCCTGATTTGTAGAGTACTCAGGACCTATTGATTTTAGTGAAGATCGGTTGAGGGAAAGGGGTAGTTTACAGGCAATGTTTTTTTTATACAAGGGTAATTTTTTTTTTTAGGCAAAGGATAACAGCTGCAAAATCAAACATAATCCAATCCTCTGTTGCATACTGCCCTGAATTATAGGGTTCTCAAGACCTATAGGTTTTGGTGAAGATCGGTTAAGGAAAAGGGGTAGTTTACCTGCAACATTTTATATGTTAACAAGGGTATTTTCTATTGCAAACGATAAGAGCCGCAAATTCAAACAGAATTAAACAATTTTTTGCATACTGCCCTGATTTTTAGAGTACTCAAGATCTGTTGTTTTTGGTGAGGATCGGTTAATGGAAAGAAGTAGTTTACCTGCAACGTTTTATGTTTTAAAAGGGTATTTTCTGTGGCAAACGATAAGAGTCGCAAATTCAAACAAAATCAAATACTTTTTTGCATACAGATTTTATTTGTAGAGTACTCAAGATCTATTGTTTTTGGTGAAGATCGGTTAACGGGAAGGGGTAGTTTACCGGCTACGTTTTTCTTATCAAGGGTAATTTTTATCTATGGCAAACGATAGCCGCAAACTCAAACAGAATCAAACAATTTTTTGCATACAGCATTGGTTTGTAGAGTACTCAAGATCTATTGTTTTTTGTGAATATCGGTTAAGGGAAAGGGTTAGTTTACCGGCAACATTTGTTTTTATCAAGGGTAATTTTTTCCTATGGCAAATGATAACAGCCGCAAATTCAAACAGAATCAATTAGTCTTGTTCATACCTCTTTAATTATACTGAACTCAAGGTGTGTTTATTTTGTTGAATATCGGTTAAGGGAATGGGGTAGTTTACCTGCAACTTTTATGTTTTAACAAGGGTAAAGTTTTCTATGACGAACGATAACTGCCGCAAATTCAAACAGAATCAACTACTCTTTTGCATACATTTTTGCATTATACAGAACTCAAGGTCTGTTGATTTTGTTGAAGATCGGTTAAGGGAAAGGGGTAGTTTACCTGCAACGTTTACGTTTTAAAAGTGTATTTTTTATGGCAAACGATAAGAGTCGCAAATTGAAACAGAATCAAATAATGTTTTGCATACAGCCCTGATTTGTAGAGTACTCAGGACATATTGATATTAGTGAAGATCGGTTAAGGGAAAGGGGTAGTTTACCGGCAATGTTTTTTTTATACAAGGGTAATTTTTTTTCTATGGCAAAGGATAACAGCTGCAAAATCAAACAGAATCAAATCCTCTTTTGCATACTGCCCTGAATTATAGAGTTCTCAAGACCTATTGGTTTTGATGAAGATCGGTTAAGGGGAAGGGGTAGTTTACCAGCAACATTTTATATGTTACAAGGGTATTTTGTATTGCAAACGATAAGAGCCGCAAATTCAAACAGAATTAAACAATGTTTTGCATACTGCCCTGATTTTTAGTGTACTCAAGATCTATTGTTTTTGGTGAAGGTCGGTTAATGGAAAGGGATAGTTTACCTGCAACGTTTTATGTTTAAAAGATAATTTTCTGTGGCAAACGATAAGAGTCGCAAATTCAAACAGAATCAATTTATTATTTGCATACAGATTTTATTTGTACAGTACTCAAGATCTATTGTTTTTGGTGAAGATCGGTTAACGGGAAAGGGGTAGTTTACCGGCTACGTTTTTCTTATCAAAGGTAATTTTTTTTCTATGGCAAACGATAGCCGCAAATTCAAACAGAATCAAACAATTTTTTGCATACAGCATTGATTTTTAGAGTACTCAAGACGTGTTGTTTTTGGTGAAGATCTGTTAAGGGAAAGGGTTAGTTTACCGGCAACATTTGTTTTTATCAAGGGTAATTTTTTCCTATGGTAATGATAACAGCCGCAAATTCAAGCAGAATCAAGTAGTCTTTTTCATACCTTTTTTAATTATACCGAACTCAAGGTGTGTTGATTTTGTTGAAGATCGGTTAAGGGATTGGGGTAGTTTACCTGCAACTTTTATGTCTTAACAAGGGTAAAGTATTTTATGACGAACGATAACTGCCGCAAATTCAAACAGAATCAACTACTCTTTTGCATACATTTCTGCATTACACAGAACTCAAGGTCTGTTGATTTTGTTGAAGATCGGTTAAGGGAAAAGGGTAGTTTACCTGCAACGTTTTATGTTTTAACAAGAGTGTTTTCTATGGCAAACGATAACAGCCGCAAACTCAAACAGAATCAAATAATTTTTAGCATGCACACCTGATTTGTAGAGTACTCAAGACCTGTTGTTTTTGGTGAAGATCAGTTAAGTGGAAGGGGTAGTTTACCGGCAACGGTTTTTTATCAAGGGTAACTTTTACTTTTTTTTGGTAAACAATAACTGCCGCAAATTCTAACAGAATCAAATAATGTTTTGCATACAGCCCTGTATTGTAGAGTTCTCAGTACCTATTGGTGTTGGTGAAGATCGGTTAAGGGAAAGGGGTAGTTTACCTGCAACATTTTATGTTCTAACAAGGGTAATTTTTTATATGACGAACGATAACTGCCGTAAATTCAAACAGAATCAACTACGTTTTTGCATACCTTTTTGAACTAAAGAGAACTCAAGTTATACTGGATTACTCGAGATTCGACACCAATGGTGTCATCATCAGATCCAATATGATTTAACGTTAAAACATTAATCGATGTATATTCATCTCGTCAAATATTAGAAAACAACACATACATTGTACAAAAATAATAAATACACATATTAAAACTAAATAATGAAATAAAAGCAACATGCGACCGTAACGAACCTGGACAGGAACGCTCCCACGGTAAAACTAATCAATACCGGCTTGACCTTCGTTCGATTTTATCGATCTGATGTAGCCGATTTCTCGTTCTATATGATCGATTCTATTAAACGAAATATTATTTGTATGTATTGCTTTTTCGTTTAGTACACGATTGCGATCCTCCTTTATAGCTTTATATATCTCGAACCGTTCGAGGGTGTCTAGCCTTAGTGACTTTTTATATTAATGTAGGATATCTAAATTATCACCAATACTTTTTATGTTATGATGATGACACCATTGGTGTCAAAACTCGAGCAATCCCGTATAGGATTCTGAGAAACGTTGACAGAAGGTAATTAACCTATTTCATAGTCTGAACCGTTTCTGGAGGATAATAAAATGTTTAAAAATAGAACGATAACTGCCGAAAATTCAAAGTGTATCAAATAATTTTTTGCACACTTTCCTGAGTTGTAGAGAACTCAAGGTCTCTTGATTTTGGTGAAGATCAGTTAAGGGGAAGGGATAGTTTATCAGCAACATTTTATGTTGTAACAAGAGAAATGTTTCCATGACGAACGATAACTACCGCACATTCAAACAGAATCAAATATTTTTTTGCATGCATCCCTGAAGTGTAGAGGACTGAAGGTCTATTGATTTTGGAGAAGATCGGTTAACAGAAAGGGGTAGTTTACCAGAAACATTTTATGATTTAACAAGAGTAAAGTACTTAATTATTATAAATAAAGTATCCTGATAAGAAGCTCATAATAATCCACTGTAGAAACGTAGATGAAATTTCTATAAATGAAGAGGTTAGGTGAACGGGGTGGGGGTAATTAATATTTTCTATTATTAAAAATTATAGTTGAAGGTGGAGGGGAGAATTTTTTATATGTGTACTACGTTATTGGCAACAAAGAAGTAGTTTTTTGTTAAAATTGCTTCCCAGGCTGTTAGCCGTAGTCCAATGTCTTCTGCAAAACCAGACTTTTTGGCAAAGCCATCGACTGCCATCATCAGTGAAAATCGAGTGTGAAAACGTGAGGTGGTATACGTTAGTGACCACAGTACTGTGGTTAATCCTGAAGCAATAAGTAGAAAGACGTAGTTTCTATGGAAATATTTCATTTCAAAAATGATTTTAAATATAAATCTTAGAACATGGAAGTCATGTATGGTTTTCCTTACCGATATTTTTCTATGGCAAACGATAACAGCCGCAAATTCAAACAAAATCAAATAATGTTTCGCATACAGCCCTGAATTATTGAGTTCTCAAGACCTTTTGTTTTTGGTGAAGATCGGTTAAGGGAAAGGGGTAGTTTACCTGCTACGTTTTATGTTTTAATAGGGTATTTTCTATGGCAAACGATAACAGCCGCAAATTCAAACAGAATCAAATAATTTTTTGCATGCACACCTGATTTGTAGAGTACTCAAGACCTATTGTTTTAGGTAAAGATCGGCTAAGGGAAAGGGGTAGTTTACCAGCAACGGTTTTTTATCAAGGGTAATTTTACTTCCATGTTCCTTAAGGAAATGGAAGTATGGTGATGGAAAAAAAATGTGTTCGAGATTATTGCAGATTCTGATTGTACTACACTCAAAACATGAAAAAAAGTCGTTTTTCGAAAAGTGTTTAGGTGTCTGTAGATTTTATAAGAGCCGCAAACACAAACAGAATCAAATAATGTACAGCCCTGATCTGTAGAGTACTCAATACCTGTTGTTTTAGGTGAAGACCGGTTAAGGGAAAGGGGTAATTTACCAGCAACATTTTATGTTTTAAAATGTAATGTTTTATGGCAAACGATAAGAGTCGCAAATTGAAACAGAATCAAATAATGTTTTGCATACAGCTCTGATTTGTAGAGTACTCAGGACCTATTGATTTTGGTGAAGATCGGTTAAGGGAAAGGGGTGGTTTACCGGCAATGTTTTTTTTATACAAGGGTAATTTTTTTCTATGGCAAAGGATAACAGCTGCAAAATCAAACAGAATCAAATCCTCTTTTGCATACTTCCCTGAATTATAGAGTTCTCAAGACCTGTTGGTTTTGGTGAAGATCGGTTAAGGGAAAGGGGTAGTTTACCAGCAACATTGTATATGTTAACAAGGGTATTTTCTATTGTAAACGATAAGAGCCGCAAATTCAAACAGAATTAAACAATATTTTGCATACAGCCCTGATTTTAAAAGTACTCAAGATCTTTTGTTTTTGGTGAAGATCCGTTAATGGAAAGGGGTAGTTTACCAGCAACGTTTTATGTTTTAAAAGGGTATTTTCTGTGGCAAACGATAAGAGTCGCAAATTCAAACAAAATCAAATACTTTTTTGCATACAGATTTTATTTGTAGAGTACTCAAGATCTGTTGTTTTTGGTGAAGATCGGTTAACGGGAATGGGTAGTTTACCGGCTACGTTTTTCTTATCAAGGGTAATTTTTATCTATGGCAAACGATAGCCGCAAACTCAAACAGAATCAAACAATTTTTTGCATACAGCATTGATTTGCAGAGTACTCAAGACCTATTGTTTTTGGTGAAGATCGGTTAAGGGAAAGGGTTAGTTTACCAGCAACATTTGTTTTTATCAAGGGTAATTTTTTCCTATGGCAAATGATAACAGCCGCAAATTCAAACAGAATCAAGTAGTCTTTTTCATACCTCTTTTAATTATACTGATCTTAAGGTGTGTTGATTTTGTTGAATATCGGTTAAGGGAATGGGGTAGTTTACCTGCAACTTTTATGTTTTAACAAGGGTAAAGTTTTCTATGACGAACGATAACTGCCGCAAATTCAAACAGAATCAACTACTCTTTTGTATACATTTTTGCGTTATACAGAACTCAAGGTCTGTTGATTTTGTTGAAGATCGGTTAAGGGAAAGGGGTAGTTTACCTGCAACGTTTTATGTTTTAACAAGGGTATTTTTTATGGCAAACGATAACAGCCGCAAATTCAAACAGAATCAAATAATTTTTAGCATGCACACCTGATTTGTAGAGTACTCAAGACCTATTGTTTTTAGTGAAGATCAGTTAAGTGGAAGGGGTAGTTTACCTGCAACGGTTTTTTATCAAGGTAATTTTTACTTTTTCTATGGTAAACAATAATAGCCGCAAATTCTAACAGAATCAAATAATGTTTTGCATACAGCCCTGTATTTTAGAGTTCTCAGTACCTATTGGTGTTGTTGAAGATCGGTTATGGGAAAGCGGTAGTTTACCTGCAACATTTTATGTTTTAACAAGGGTAATTTTTTATATGACGAACGTTAACTGCCGTAAATTCAAACAGAATCAACTACGTTTTTGCATACCTTTTTGAACTAAAGAGAACTCAAGTTATACTGGATTACTCGAGTTTCGACACCAATGGTGTCATCATCAGATCCAATATGATTTAACGTTAAAACATTAATCGATGTATATTCATCTCGTCAAATATTAGAAAACAACACATACATTGTACAAAAATAATAAATAACACATATTAAAACAAAATAATGAAATAAAAGCAACATGCGGCCGTAACGAACCTGGACAGGAACGCTCCCACGGTAAAACTAATCAATACCGGCTTGACCTTCGTTCAATTTTATCGATCTGATGTAGCCGATTTCTCGTTCTATATGATCGATTCTATTAAACGAAATATTATTGTATGTATTGCTTTTTCGTTTAGTACACGATTGTCATCCTCCTTTATAGCTTTATATATCTCGAACCGTTCGAGGGTGTCTAGCCTTAGTGACTTTTTACATTTATGTAGGATATCTAAATTATCACCAATACTTTTTATGTTATGATGATGACACCATTGGTGTCAAAACTCGAGCAATCCCGTATAGGATTCTGAGAAACGTTGACAGAAGGTAATTAACCTATTTCATAGTCTTAACCGTTTCTGGAGGAAAATAAAATGTTTAAAAATAGAACGATAACTGCCGAAAATTCAAAGAGTATCAAATAATTTTTTGGACACTTTCCTGATTTGTAGAGAACTCAAGGTCTGTTGATTTTGGTGAAGATCAGTTAAGGGAAAGGGATAGTTTACCTGCAACATTTTATGTTGTAACAAGTGAAAGGTTTCCATGACGAACGATAACTACCGCACATTCAAACAGAATCAAATATTTTTTTGCATGCATCCCTAAAGTGTAGAGGACTGAAGGTCTATTGATTTTGGAGAAGATCGGTTAACAGAAAGGGGTAGTTTACCTGAAACATTTTATGATTTAACAAGAGTAAAGTACTTAATTTTTATAACTAAAGTATCCTGATAAGAAGCTCATAATAATCCACTGTAGAAACGTAGATGAAATTTCTATAAATGAAGAGGTTTGGTGAACGGGGTGGGGGTAATTAATATTTTCTATTATTAAAAATTATAGTTGAAGGTGGAGGGGAGAATTTTTTATATGTGTACTACGTTATTGGCAACAAAGAAGTAGTTTTTTGTTAAAATTGCTTCCCAGGCTGTTAGCCGTAGTCCAATGTTTTCTGCAAAACCAGCCTTTTTGGCAATGCCATCGACTGCCATCATCAGTAAAAATCGAGTGTGAAAACGTGAGGTGGTATACGTTAGTGACCACAGTACTGTGGTTAATCCTGAAGCAATAAGTAGAAAGACGTAGTTTCTATGGAAATATTTCATTTCAAAAATGATTTTAAATATAAATCTTAGAACATGGAAGTCATGTATGGTTCTCCATACCGATATTTTTCTATGGCAAACGATAACAGCCGCAAATTCAAACAAAATCAAATAATGTTTCGCATACAGCCCTGAATTATTGAGTTCTCAAGACCTTTTGTTTTTGGTGAAGATCGGTTAAGGGAAAGGGGTAGTTTACCTGCAACGTTTTATGTTTTAATAGGGTATTTTCTATGGCAAACGATAACAGCCGCAAATTCAAACAGAATCAAATAATTTTTTGCATGCACACCTGATTTGTAGAGTACTCAAGACCTATTGTTTTTGGTGAAGATCGGCTAAGGGAAAGGGGTAGTTTACCGGCAACGGTTTGTTATCAAGTATTATTTTACTTCCATGTTCCTTAAGGAAATGGAAGTATGGTGATGGCAAAAAAAATGTGTTCGAGAATATTGCAGATTCTGATTGTACTACACACAAAACATGAAAAATAGTAGTTTTTCGAAAAGTGTCTGTGTGTGTGTCTGTAGATTTTTTAAGAACCGCAAATTCAAACAGAATCAAATAATGTTTTGCATACAGCCCTGATCTGTAGAGTACTCAAGAGACCTGTTATTTTAGGTGAAGATCGGTTAAGGGAAAGGGGTAATTTACCAGCAACATTTTATGTTTTAAAAGGGTATTTTTTATGGCAAACGATAAGAGTCGCAAATTGAAACAGAATCAAATAATGTTTTGCATACAGCCCTGATTTGTAGAGTACTCAGGACCTATTGAGTTTAGTGGAGATCGGTTAAGGGAAAGGGGTAGTTTACCGGCAATGTTTTTTTTATACAAGGGTAATTTTTTTTTTTGGCAAAGGATAACAGCTGCAAAATCAAACAGAATCAAATCCTCTTTTGCATACTGCCCTGAATTATAGAGTTCTCAAGAGCTATAGGTTTTAGTGAAGATCGGTTAAGGGAAAGGGGTGGTTTACCTGCAACTTTTTATATGTTAACAAGGGTATTTTCTATTGCAAACGATAAGAGCCGCAAATTCAAACCGAAATAAACAATTTTTTGCATACTGCCCTGATGTTTAGAGTACTCAAGATCTCTTGTTTTTGGTGAAGATCGGTTTATGGAAAGGGGTAGTTTACCTGCAACGTTTTATGTTTTAAAAGGGTATTTTCTGTGGCAAACGATAAGAGTCGCAAATTCAAACAAAATCAAATACTTTTTTGCATACAGATTTTATTTGTAGAGTACTCAAGATCTGTTGTTTTTGGTGAAGATCGGTTAACGGGAATGGGTAGTTTACCGGCTACGTTTTTCTTATCAAGGGTAATTTTTATCTATGGCAAACGATAGCCGCAAACTCAAACAGAATCAAACAATTTTTTGCATACAGCATAGATTTGCAGAGTACTCAAGACCTATTGTTTTTGGTGAAGATCGGTTAAGGGAAAGGGTTAGTTTACCAGCAACATTTGTTTTTATCAAGGGTAATTTTTTCCTATGGCAAATGATAACAGCCGCAAATTCAAACAGAATCAAGTAGTCTTTTTCATACCTCTTTTAATTATACTGATCTCAAGGTGTGTTGATTTTGTTGAATATCGGTTAAGGGAATGGGGTAGTTTACCTGCAACTTTTATGTTTTAACAAGGGTAAAGTTTTCTATGACGAACGATAACTGCCGCAAATTCAAACAGAATCAACTACTCTTTTGTATTCATTTTTGCGTTATACAGAGCTCAAGGTCTGTTGATTTTGTTGAAGATCGGTTAAGGGAAAGGGGTAGTTTACCTGCAACGTTTTATGTTTTAACAAGGGTATTTTCTATGGCAAACGATAACAGCCGCAAATTCAAACAGAATCAAATAATTTTTAGCATGCACACCTGATTTGTAGAGTACTCAAGACCTATTGTTTTTGGTGAAGATCAGTTAAGTGGAAGGGGTAGTTTACCTGCAACGGTTTTTTATCAAGGTAATTTTTACTTCTTCTATGGTAAACAATAATAGCCGCAGATTCTAACAGAATCAAATAATGTTTTGCATACAGCCCTGTATTTTAGAGTTCTCAGTACCTATTGGTGTTGGTGAAGATCGGTTATGGGAAAGGGGTAGTTTACCTGCAACATTTTATGTTTTAACAAGGGTAATTTTTTATATGACGAACGTTAACTGCCGTAAATTCAAACAGAATCAACTACGTTTTTGCATACCTTTTTGAACTAAAGAGAACTTAAGTTATACTGGATTACTCGAGTTTCGACACCAATGGTGTCATCATCAGATCCAATATGATTTAACTTTAAAACATTAATCGATGTATATTCATCTCGTCAAATATTAGAAAACAACACATACATTGTACAAAAATAATAAATAACACATATTAAAACAAAATAATGAAATAAAAGCAACATGCGGCCGTAACGAACCTGCACAGGAACGCTCCCACGGTAAAACTAATCAATACCGGCTTGACCTTCGTTCAATTTTATCGATCTGATGTAGCCGATTTCTCGTTCTATATGATCGATTCTATTAAACGAAATATTATTTGTATGTATTGCTTTTTCATTTAGTACACGATTGTCATCCTCCGTTATAGCTTTATATATCTCGAACCGTTCGAGGGTGTCTAGCCTTAGTGACTTTTTACATTTATGTAGGATATCTAAATTATCACCAATACTTTTTATGTTATGATGATGACACCATTGGTGTCAAAACTCGAGCAATCCCGTATAGGATTCTGAGAAACGTTGACAGAAGGTAATTAACCTATTTCATAGTCTTAACCGTTTCTGGAGGAAAATAAAATGTTTAAAAATAGAACGATAACTGCCGAAAATTCAAAGAGTATCAAATAATTTTTTGCACACTTTCCTGAGTTGTAGAGAACTCAAGGTCTGTTGATTTTGGTGAAGATCAGTTAAGGGAAAGGGATAGTTTACCAGCAACATTTTATGTTGTAACAAGAGAAATGTTTCCATGACGAACTATAACTATCGCACATTCAAACAGAATCAAATATTTTTTTGCATGCATCCCTGAAGTGTAGAGGACTGAAGGTCTATTGATTTTGGAGAAGATCGGTTAACAGAAAGGGGTAGTTTACCAGAAACATTTTATGATTTAACAAGAGTAAAGTACTTAATTTTTATAACTAAAGTATCCTGATAAGAAGCTCATAATAATCCACTGTAGAAACGTAGATGAAATTTCTATAAATGAAGAGGTTTGGTGAACGGGGTGGGGGTAATTAATATTTTCTATTATTAAAAATTATAGTTGAAGGTGGAGGGGAGAATTTTTTATATGTGTACTACGTTATTGGCAACAAAGAAGTAGTTTTTTGTTAAAATTGCTTCCCAGGCTGTTAGCCGTAGTCCAATGTTTTCTGCAAAACCAGCCTTTTTGGCAATGCCATCGACTGCCATCATCAGTAAAAATCGAGTGTGAAAACGTGAGGTGGTATACGTTAGTGACCACAGTACTGTGGTTAATCCTGAAGCAATAAGTAGAAAGACGTAGTTTCTATGGAAATATTTCATTTCAAAAATGATTTTAAATATAAATCTTAGAACATGGAAGTCATGTATGGTTCTCCATACCGATATTTTTCTATGGCAAACGATAACAGCCGCAAATTCAAACAAAATCAAATAATGTTTCGCATACAGCCCTGAATTATTGAGTTCTCAAGACCTTTTGTTTTTGGTGAAGATCGGTTAAGGGAAAGGGGTAGTTTACCTGCAACGTTTTATGTTTTAATAGGGTATTTTCTATGGCAAACGATAACAGCCGCAAATTCAAACAGAATCAAATAATTTTTTGCATGCACACCTGATTTGTAGAGTACTCAAGACCTATTGTTTTTGGTGAAGATCGGCTAAGGGAAAGGGGTAGTTTACCGGCAACGGTTTGTTATCAAGTATTATTTTACTTCCATGTTCCTTAAGGAAATGGAAGTATGGTGATGGCAAAAAAAATGTGTTCGAGATTATTGCAGATTCTGATTGTACTACACACAAAACATGAAAAATAGTAGTTTTTCGAAAAGTGTCTGTGTGTGTGTCTGTAGATTTTTTAAGAACCGCAAATTCAAACAGAATCAAATAATGTTTTGCATACAGCCCTGATCTGTAGAGTACTCAAGAGACCTGTTATTTTAGGTGAAGATCGGTTAAGGGAAAGGGGTAATTTACCAGCAACATTTTATGTTTTAAAAGGGTATTTTTTATGGCAAACGATAAGAGTCGCAAATTGAAACAGAATCAAATAATGTTTTGCATACAGCCCTGATTTGTAGAGTACTCAGGACCTATTGAGTTTAGTGGAGATCGGTTAAGGGAAAGGGGTAGTTTACCGGCAATGTTTTTTTTATACAAGGGTAATTTTTTTTTTTGGCAAAGGATAACAGCTGCAAAATCAAACAGAATCAAATCCTCTTTTGCATACTGCCCTGAATTATAGAGTTCTCAAGAGCTATAGGTTTTAGTGAAGATCGGTTAAGGGAAAGGGGTGGTTTACCTGCAACTTTTTATATGTTAACAAGGGTATTTTCTATTGCAAACGATAAGAGCCGCAAATTCAAACCGAAATAAACAATTTTTTGCATACTGCCCTGATGTTTAGAGTACTCAAGATCTCTTGTTTTTGGTGAAGATCGGTTTATGGAAAGGGGTAGTTTACCTGCAACGTTTTATGTTTTAAAAGGGTATTTTCTGTGGCAAACGATAAGAGTCGCAAATTCAAACAAAATCAAATACTTTTTTGCATACAGATTTTATTTGTAGAGTACTCAAGATCTGTTGTTTTTGGTGAAGATCGGTTAACGGGAATGGGTAGTTTACCGGCTACGTTTTTCTTATCAAGGGTAATTTTTATCTATGGCAAACGATAGCCGCAAACTCAAACAGAATCAAACAATTTTTTGCATACAGCATAGATTTGCAGAGTACTCAAGACCTATTGTTTTTGGTGAAGATCGGTTAAGGGAAAGGGTTAGTTTACCAGCAACATTTGTTTTTATCAAGGGTAATTTTTTCCTATGGCAAATGATAACAGCCGCAAATTCAAACAGAATCAAGTAGTCTTTTTCATACCTCTTTTAATTATACTGATCTCAAGGTGTGTTGATTTTGTTGAATATCGGTTAAGGGAATGGGGTAGTTTACCTGCAACTTTTATGTTTTAACAAGGGTAAAGTTTTCTATGACGAACGATAACTGCCGCAAATTCAAACAGAATCAACTACTCTTTTGTATTCATTTTTGCGTTATACAGAGCTCAAGGTCTGTTGATTTTGTTGAAGATCGGTTAAGGGAAAGGGGTAGTTTACCTGCAACGTTTTATGTTTTAACAAGGGTATTTTCTATGGCAAACGATAACAGCCGCAAATTCAAACAGAATCAAATAATTTTTAGCATGCACACCTGATTTGTAGAGTACTCAAGACCTATTGTTTTTGGTGAAGATCAGTTAAGTGGAAGGGGTAGTTTACCTGCAACGGTTTTTTATCAAGGTAATTTTTACTTCTTCTATGGTAAACAATAATAGCCGCAGATTCTAACAGAATCAAATAATGTTTTGCATACAGCCCTGTATTTTAGAGTTCTCAGTACCTATTGGTGTTGGTGAAGATCGGTTATGGGAAAGGGGTAGTTTACCTGCAACATTTTATGTTTTAACAAGGGTAATTTTTTATATGACGAACGTTAACTGCCGTAAATTCAAACAGAATCAACTACGTTTTTGCATACCTTTTTGAACTAAAGAGAACTTAAGTTATACTGGATTACTCGAGTTTCGACACCAATGGTGTCATCATCAGATCCAATATGATTTAACTTTAAAACATTAATCGATGTATATTCATCTCGTCAAATATTAGAAAACAACACATACATTGTACAAAAATAATAAATAACACATATTAAAACAAAATAATGAAATAAAAGCAACATGCGGCCGTAACGAACCTGCACAGGAACGCTCCCACGGTAAAACTAATCAATACCGGCTTGACCTTCGTTCAATTTTATCGATCTGATGTAGCCGATTTCTCGTTCTATATGATCGATTCTATTAAACGAAATATTATTTGTATGTATTGCTTTTTCATTTAGTACACGATTGTCATCCTCCGTTATAGCTTTATATATCTCGAACCGTTCGAGGGTGTCTAGCCTTAGTGACTTTTTACATTTATGTAGGATATCTAAATTATCACCAATACTTTTTATGTTATGATGATGACACCATTGGTGTCAAAACTCGAGCAATCCCGTATAGGATTCTGAGAAACGTTGACAGAAGGTAATTAACCTATTTCATAGTCTTAACCGTTTCTGGAGGAAAATAAAATGTTTAAAAATAGAACGATAACTGCCGAAAATTCAAAGAGTATCAAATAATTTTTTGCACACTTTCCTGAGTTGTAGAGAACTCAAGGTCTGTTGATTTTGGTGAAGATCAGTTAAGGGAAAGGGATAGTTTACCAGCAACATTTTATGTTGTAACAAGAGAAATGTTTCCATGACGAACTATAACTATCGCACATTCAAACAGAATCAAATATTTTTTTGCATGCATCCCTGAAGTGTAGAGGACTGAAGGTCTATTGATTTTGGAGAAGATCGGTTAACAGAAAGGGGTAGTTTACCAGAAACATTTTATGATTTAACAAGAGTAATGTACTTAATTTTTATAAATAACGTATCCTGATAAGAAGCTCATAATAATCCACTGTAGAAACGTAGATGAAATTTCTATAAATGAAGAGGTTAGGTGAACGGGGTGGGGGTAATTAATATTTTCTGTTATTAAAAATTATAGTTGAAGGTGGAGGGGAGATTTTTTTATATGTGTACTATGTTATTGGCAACAAAGATGTAGTTTTTTGTTAAAATTGCTTCCCAGGCTGTTAGCCGTAGTCCAATGTTTTCTGCAAAACCAACCTTTTTGGCAATGCCATCGACTGCCATCATCAGTGAAAATCGAGTGTGAAAACGTGAGGTGGTATACGTTAGAGACCATAGTACTGTGGTTAATCCTGAAGCAATAAGTAGAAAGACGTAGTTTCTATGGAAATATTACATTTCAAAAATGATTTTAAATATAATTCTTAGAACATGGAAGTCATGTATGGTTCTCCATACCGATATTTTTCTATGGCAAACGATAACAGCCGCAAATTCAAACAAAATCAAATAATGTTTCGCATACAGCCCTGAATTATAGAGTTCTCAAGGCCTTTTGTTTTTGGTGAAGATCGGTTAAGGGAAAGGGGTAGTTTACCTGCAACGTTTTATGTTTTAATAGGGTATTTTCTATGGCAAACGATAACAGCCGCAAATTCAAACAGAATCAAATAATTTTTTGCATGCACACCTGATTTGTAGAGTACTCAAGACCTATTGTTTTTGGTGAAGATCGGCTAAGGGAAAGGGGTAGTTTACCGGCAACGGTTTGTTATCAAGTATTATTTTACTTCCATGTTCCTTAAGGAAATGGAAGTATGGTGATGGCAAAAAAAATGTGTTCGAGATTATTGCAGATTCTGATTGTACTACACACAAAACATGAAAAATAGTAGTTTTTCGAAAAGTGTCTGTGTGTGTGTCTGTAGATTTTTTAAGAACCGCAAATTCAAACAGAATCAAATAATGTTTTGCATACAGCCCTGATCTGTAGAGTACTCAAGAGACCTGTTATTTTAGGTGAAGATCGGTTAAGGGAAAGGGGTAATTTACCAGCAACATTTTATGTTTTAAAAGGGTATTTTTTATGGCAAACGATAAGAGTCGAAAATTGAAACAGAATCAAATAATGTTTTGCATACAGCCCTGATTTGTAGAGTACTCATGACCTATTGAGTTTAGTGGAGATCGGTTAAGGGAAAGGGGTAGTTTACCGGCAATGTTTTTTTTATACAAGGGTAATTTTTTTTTTTGCAAAGGATAACAGCTGCAAAATCAAACAGAATCAAATCCTCTTTTGCATACTGCCCTGAATTATAGAGTTCTCAAGACCTATTGGTTTTGGTGAAGATCGGTTAAGGTAAAGGGGTGGTTTACCTGCAACATTTAATATGTTAACAAGGGTATTTTCTATTGCAAACGATAGGAGCCGCAAATTCAAACCGAAATAAACAATTTTTTGCATACAGCCCTGATGTACAGAGTACTCAAGATCTATTGTTTTTGGTGAAGATCGGTTAATGGAAATGGGTAGTTTACCTGCAACGTTTTATGTTTTAAAAGGGTATTTTCTGCGGCAAACGATAAGAGTCGCAAATTCAAACAAAATCAAATACTTTTTTGCATACAGATTTTATTTGTAGAGTACTCAAGATCTATTGTTTTTGGTGAAGATCGGTTAACGGGAAGGGGTAGTTTACCGGCTACGTTTTTCTTATCAAGGGTAATTTTTATCTATGGCAAACGATAGCCGCAAACTCAAACAGAATCAAAAAATTTTTTGCATATAGCATAGATTTGCAGAGTACTCAAGACCTATTGTTTTTGGTGAAGATCGGTTAAGGGAAAGGGTTAGTTTACCAGCAACATTTGTTTTTATCAAGGGTAATTTTTTCCTATGGCAAATGATAACAGCCGCAAATTCAAACAGAATCAAGTAGTCTTTTTCATACCTTTTTTAATTATACTGAACTCAAGGTGTGTTGATTTTGTTGAATATCGGTTAAGGGAATGGGGTAGTTTACCTGCAACTTTTATGTTTTAACAAGGGTAAAGTTTTCTATGACGAACGATAACTGCCGCAAATTCAAACAGAATCAACTACTCTTTTGTATACATTTTTGCGTTATACAGGGCTCAAGGTCTGTTGATTTTGTTGAAGATCGGTTAAGGGAAAGGGGTAGTTTACCTGCAACGTTTTATGTTTTAACAAGGGTATTTTCTATGGCAAACGATAACAGCCGCAAATTCAAACAGAATCAAATAATTTTTAGCATGCACACCTGATTTGTAGAGTACTCAAGACCTATTGTTTTTGGTGAAGATCAGTTAAGTGGAAGGGGTAGTTTACCTGCAACGGTTTTTTATCAAGGTAATTTTTACTTTTTCTATGGTAAACAATAATAGCCGCAGATTCTAACAGAATCAAATAATGTTTTGCATACAGCCCTGTATTTTAGAGTTCTCAGTACCTATTGGTGTTGGTGAAGATCGGTTATGGGAAAGGGGTAGTTTACCTGCAATTTCTTTTTATACAAGGGTAATTTTTTTTATGGCAAACGATAACAGCTGCAAAATCAAACAGAATCAAATCCTCTTTTGCATACAGCCCTGAATTATAGAGTTCTCAAGACCTGTTGGTTTTGGTGAAGATCAGTTAAGGGAAAGGGGTAGTTTACCGGCAACATTTTATATGTTAACAAGGGTATTTTCTATTCCAAACGATAAGAGCCGCAAATTCAAACAGAATTAAACAATTTTTTGCGTAGAGCCCTGATTGTTAGAGTACTCAAGATCTGTTGTTTTTGGTGAAGATCGGTTAATGGAAAGGGGTAGTTTACCGGCAACGTTTTATGTTTTAAAAGGGTATTTTCTGTGGCAAACGATAAGAGTCGCAAATTCAAACAAAATCAAATACTTTTTTGCATACAGATTTTATTTGTAGAGTACTCAAGATCTATTGTTTTTGGTGAAGATCGGTTAACGGGAAGGGGTAGTTTACCGGCTACGTTTTTCTTATCAAGGGTAATTATTTTCTATGGCACACGATAGCCGCAAATTCAAACAGAATCAAACAATTTTTTGCATACAGCATTGATTTTTAGAGTGCTCAACACGTATTGTTTTTGGTGAAGATCGGTTAAGGGAAAGGGTTAGTTTACCGGCAACATTTGTTTTTATCAAGGGTAATTTTTTCCTATGGTAATGATAACAGCCGCAAATTCAAACAGAATCAAGTAGTCTTTTTCATACCTTTTTTAATTATTCCGAACTCAAGGTGTGTTGATTTTGTTGAAGATCGGTTAAGGGAATGGGGTAGTTTACCAGCAACTTTTATGTCTTAACAAGGGTAAAGTTTTCTATGACGAACGATAACTGCCGCAAATTCAAATAGAATCAACTACTCTTTTGCATACATTTCTGCATTACAAAGAGCTCAAGGTCTGTTGATTTTGTTGAAGATCGGTTAAGGGAAAGGGGTAGTTTACCTGCAACGTTTTATGTTTTAACAAGAGTGTTTTCTATGGCAAACGATAACAGCCGCAAATTCAAACAGAATCAAATAATTTTTAGCATGCACACCTGATTTGTAGAGTACTCAAGACCTGTTGTTTTTGGTGAAGATCAGTTAAGTGGAAGGGGTAGTTTACCTGCAACGGTTTTTTATCAAGGGTAATTGTTACTTTTTTTTGTTAAACAATAATAGCCGCAAATTCACACAGAATCAAATAATGTTTTGCATACAGCCCTGTATTGTAGAGTTCTCAGTACCTATTGGTGTTGGTGAAGATCGGTTAAGGGAAAGGGGTAGTTTACCTGCAACATTTTATGTTTTAACAAGGGTAATTTTTTATATGACGAACGATAACTGCCGTAAATTCAAACAGAATCAACTACGTTTTTGCATACCTTTTTGAACTAAAGAGAACTCAAGTTATACTGGATTACTCGAGTTTCGACACCAATGGTGTCATCATCAGATCCAATATGATTTAACGTTAAAACATTAATCGATGTATATTCATCTCGTCAAATATTAGAAAACAACACATACATTGTACAAAAATAATAAATAACACATATTAAAACAAAATAATGAAATAAAAGCAACATGCGGCCGTAACGAACCTGGACAGGAACGCTCCCACGGTAAAACTAATCAATACCGGCTTGACCTTCGTTCAATTCTATCGATCTGATGTAGCCGATTTCTCGTTCTATACGATCGATTCTATTAATCGAAATATTATTTGTATGTATTGCTTTTTCGTTTAGTACTCGATTGTCATCCTCCTTTATAGCTTTATATATCTCGAACCGTTCGAGGGTGTCTAGCCTTAGTGACTTTTACATTTATGTAGGATATCTAAATTATCACCAATACTTTTTATGTTATGATGATGACACCATTGGTGTCAAAACTCGCGCAATCCCGTACAGGATTCTGAGAAACGTTGACAGAAGGTAATTAACCTATTTCATAGTCTGAACCGTTTCTGGAGGAAAATAAAATGTTAAAAAATAGAACGATAACTGCCGAAAATTCAAAGAGTATCAAATAATTTTTTGCACACTTTCCTGAGTTGTAGAGAACTCAAGGTCTGTTGATTTTGGTGAAGATCAGTTAAGGGAAAGGGATAGTTTACCAGCAACATTTTATGTTGTAACAAGAGAAATGTTTCCATGAAGAACGATAACTAACGCACATTCAAACAGAATCAAATATTTTTTTGCATGCATCCCTGAAGTGTAGAGGACTGAAGGTCTATTGATTTTGGAGAAGATCGGTTAACAGAAAGGGGTAGTTTACCGGAAACATTTTATGATTTAACAAGAGTAAAGTACTTAATTTTTATAACTAATGTATCCTGATAAGAAGCTCATAATAATCCACTGTAGAAACGTAGATGAAATTTCTATAAATGAAGAGGTTAGGTGAACGGGGTGGAGGTAATTAATATTTTCTATTATTAAAAATTATAGTTGAAGGTGGAGGGGAGAATTTTTTATATGTGTACTACGTTATTGGCAACAAAGAATTAGTTTTTTGTTAAAATTGCTTCCCGGGCTGTTAGCCGTAGTCCAATGTTTTCTGCAAAACCAGACTTTTTGGCAATGCCATCGACTGCCATCATCAGTGAAAATCGAGTGTGAAAACGTGAGGTGGTATACGTTAGTAACCACAGTACTGTGGTTAATCCTGAAGCAATAAGTAGAAAGACTCTTATTCTATGGAAATATTTCATTTCAAAAATGATTTTAAATATAAATCTTAGAACATGGAAGTCATGTATGGTTCTCCATACCGATATTTTTCTATGGCAAACGATAAGAGCCGCAAATTCAAACAGAATCAAATAATTTTTTGCATGCACACCTGATTTGTAGAGTTCTCAAGACCTATTGTTTTTGGTGAAGATCGGCTAAGAGAAAGGGGTAGTTTACCGGCAACGGTTTTTTATCAAGGGTAATTTTACTTCCATGTTCCTTAAGGAAATGGAAGTATGGTGATGGCAAAAAAAATGTGTTCGAGATTATTGCAGATTCTGATTGTACTACACTCAAACATGAAAAAAAGTCGTTTTTCGAAAAGGGTTTGTGTGTGTGTCTGTAGATTTTATAAGAGCCGCAAATACAAACAGAATCAAATAATGTTTTGCATACAGCCCTGATCTGTAGAGTACTCAAGACCTGTTGTTTTAGGTGAAGATCGGTTAAGGGAAAGGGGTAATTTACCAGCAACATTTTATGTTTTAAAAGGGTATTTTATATGGCAAACGATAAGAGTCGCAAATTGAAACAGAATAAAATAATGTTTTGCATACAGCCCTGATTTGTAGAGTACTCAGGACCTATTGATTTTGGTGAAGATTGGTTAAGGGAAAGGGGTAGTTTACCTGCAATTTTTTTTTATACAAGGGTAATTTTTTTATGGCAAACGATAACAGCTGCAAAATCAAACAGAATCAAATCCTCTTTTGCATACAGCCCTGAATTATAGAGTTCTCAAGACCTATTGGTTTTGGTGAAGATCGGTTAAGGTAAAGGGGTAGTATACCGGCCAAAATTTTGTATTTTAACAAGGGTATTTTCTATGGCAAACGATAAAATTCGCAAATTGAAACAGAATCAACTAGTCTTTTGCATACAGCCCTGAATTATAGAGTTCTCAAGACCTTTTGGTTTTGGTGAAGATCGGTTAAGGGAAAGGGGTAGTTATCTGCAACACTTTATATTTTGACAATGGTATTTTCTATTGCAAACGATAAGAGCCGGAAATTCAAACAGAATTAAACAATTTTTTGCATACAGCCCTGATTTTTAGAGTACTCAAGATCTATTGTTTTTGGTGAAGATCGGTTAATGGAAAGGGACAGTTTACCTGCAACGATTTATGTTTTAAAAGGGTATTTTCTGTGGCAAACGATAAGAGTCGCAAATTCAAACAAAATCAAATACATTTTTGCACACAGATTTTGTTTGTAGAGTACTCAAGATCTATTGTTTTTGGTGAAGATCGGTTAACGGGAAGCGGTAGTTTACCGGCAACGTTTTTCTTATCAAGGGTAATTTTTTTCTATGGCAAACGATAGCCGCAAATTCAAACAGAATCAAACAATTTTTTGCATACAGCATTGATTTCTAGAGTACTCAAGACGTATTGTTTTTGGTGAAGATCGGTTAAGGGAAAGGGTTAGTTTACCGGCAACATTTGTTTTTATCAAGGGTAATTTTTTCCTATGGTAATGATAACAGCCGCAAATTCAAACAGAATCAAGTATTCTTTTTCATACCTTTTTTAATTATACCGAACTCAAGGTGTGTTGATTTTGTTGAAGAACGGTTAAGGGAATGGGGTAGTTTACCTGCAACTTTTATGTCTTAACAAGGGTAAAGTTTTCTATGACGAACGATAACTGCCGCAAATTCAAACAGAATCAACTACTCTTTTGCACACATTTTTGCATTATACAGAACTCAAGGTCTGTTGATTTTGTTGAAGATCGGTTAAGGGAAAGGGGTAGTTTTTCCTGCAACGTGTTATGTTTTAACAAGGGTATTTTCTATGGCAAACGATAACAGCCGCAAATTCAAACAGAATCAAATAATTTTTAGCATGCACACCTGATTTGTAGAGTACTCAAAACCTGTTGTTTTTGGTGAAGATCAGTTAAGTGGAAGGGGTAGTTTACCTGCAACGGTTTTTTATCAAGGGTAATTGTTACTTTTTTTTGGTAAACAATAATAGCCGCAAATTCACACAGAATCAAATAATGTATTGCATACAGCCCTGTATTGTAGAGTTCTCAGTACCTATTGGTGTTGGTGAAGATCGGTTATGGGAAAGGGGTAGTTTACCGGCGACATTTTATGTTTTAACAAGGGTAATTTTTTATATGACGAACGAAAACTGCCGTAAATTCAAACAGAATCAACTACGTTTTTGCATACCTTTTTGAACTAAAGAGAACTCAAGTTATACTGGATTACTCGAGTTTCGACACCAATGGTGTCATCATCAGATCCAATATGATTTAACGTTAAAACATTAATCGATGTATATTCATCTCGTCAAATATTAGAAAACAACACATACATTGTACAAAAATAATAAATAACACATATTAAAACAAAATAATGAAATAAAAGCAACATGCGGCCGTAACGAACCTGCACAGGAACGCTCCCACGGTAAAACTAATCAATACCGGCTTGACCTTCGTTCAATTTTATCGATCTGATGTAGCCGATTTCTCGTTCTATATGATCGATTCTATTAAACGAAATATTATTTGTATGTATTGCTTTTTCGTTTAGTACACGATTCTCATCCTCCTTTATAGCTTTATATATCTCGAACCGTTCGAGGGTGTCTAGCCTTAGTGACTTTTTACATTTATGTAGGATATCTAAATTATCACCAATACTTTTTATGTTATGATGATGACACCATTGGTGTCAAAACTCGAGCAATCCCGTACAGGATTCTGAGAAACGTTGACAGAAGTTAATTAACCTATTTCATAGTCTGAACCGTTTCTGGAGGAAAATAAAATGTTAAAAAATAGAACGATAACTGCCGAAAATTCAAAGAGTATCAAATAATTTTTTGCACACTTTGCTGAGTTGTAGAGAACTCAAGTTCTGTTGATTTTGGTGAAGATCATTTTGGTGAAGATCAGTTAAGGAAAGGGATAGTTTACCAGCAACATTTTATGTTGTAACAAGAGAAATGTTTCCATGAAGAACGATAACTAACACACATTCAAACAGAATCAAATATTTTTTTGCATGCATCCCTGAAGTGTAGAGGACTGAAGGTCTATTGATTTTCGAGAAGATCGGTTAACAGAAAGGGGTAGTTTACCGGAAACATTTTATGATTTAACAAGAGTAAAGTACTTAATTTTTATAACTAAAGTATCCTGATAAGAAGCTCATAATAATCCACTGTAGAAACGTAGATGAAATTTCTATAAATGAAGAGGTTAGGTGAACGGGGTGGGGGTAATTAATATTTTCTATTATTAAAAATTATAGTTGAAGGTGGAGGGGAGAATTTTTTATGTGTACTACGTTATTGGCAACAAAGAAGTAGTTTTTTGTTAAAATTGCTTCCCGGGCTGTTAGCCGTAGTCCAATGTTTTCTGCAAAACCAGACTTTTTGGCAATGCCATCGACTGCCATCATCAGTGAAAATCGAGTGTGAAAACGTGAGGTGGTATACGTTAGTGACCACAGTACTGTGGTTAATCCTGAAGCAATAAGTAGAAAGACGTAGTTTCTATGGAAATATTTCATTTCAAAAATGATTTTAAATATAAATCTTAGAACATGGAAGTCATGTATGGTTCTCCATACCGATATTTTTCTATGGCAAACGATAACAGCCGCAAATTCAAACAGAATCAAATAATTTTTTGCATGCACACCTGATTTGTAGAGTTCTCAAGACCTATTGTTTTTGGTGAAGATCGGCTAAGGGAAAGGGGTAGTTTACCGGCAACGGTTTTTTATCAAGGGTAATTTTACTTCCATGTTCCTTAAGGAAATGGAAGTATGGTGATGGCAAAAAAAATGTGTTCGAGATTATTGCAGATTCTGATTGTACTACACTCAAACATGAAAAAAGTCGCTTTTCGAAAAGGGTTTGTGTGTGTGTCTGTAGATTTTATAAGAGCCGCAAATACAAACAGAATCAAATAATGTTTTGCATACAGCCCTGATCTGTAGCGTACTCAAGACCTGTTGTTTTAGGTGAAGATCGGTTAAGGGAAAGGGGTATTTTACCAGCAACATTTTATGTTTTAAAAGGGTATTTTATATGGCAAACGATAAGAGTCGCAAATTGAAACAGAATAAAATAATGTTTTGCATACAGCCCTGATTTGTAGAGTACTCAGGACCTATTGATTTTGGTGAAGATTGGTTAAGGGAAAGGGGTAGTTTACCAGCAATTTTTTTTTATACAAGGGTAATTTTTTATGGCAAACGATAACAGCTGCAAAATCAAACAGAATCAAATCCTCTTTTGCATACAGCCCTGAATTATAGAGTTCTCAAGACCTATTGGTTTTGGTGAAGATCGGTTAAGGTAAAGGGGTAGTATACCGGCCAACATTTTATATTTTAACAAGGGTATTTTCTATGGCAAACGATAAAATTCGCAAATTGAAACAGAATCAACTAGTCTTTTGCATACAGCCCTGAATTATAGAGTTCTCAAGACCTTTTGGTTTTGGTGAAGATCGGTTAAAGGAAAGGGGTAGTTATTTGCAACATTTTATATTTTGACAATGGTATTTTCTATTGCAAACGATAAGAGCCGGAAATTCAAACAGAATTAAACAATTTTTGCATACAGCCCTGATTTTTAGAGTACTCAAGATCTATTGTTTTTGGTGAAGATCGGTTAATGGAAAGGGACAGTTTACCTGCAACGTTTTATGTTTTAAAAGGGTATTTTCTGTGGCAGACGATAAGAGTCGCAAATTCAAACAAAATCAAATACTTTTTTGCACACAGATTTTGCTTGTAGAGTACTCAAGATCTATTGTTTTTGGTGAAGATCGGTTAACGGGAAGGGGTAGTTTACCGGCAACGTTTTTCTTATCAAGGGTAATTTTTTCTATGGCAAACGATAGCCGCAAATTCAAACAGAATCAAACAATTTTTTGCATACAGCATTGATTTTTAGAGTACTCAAGACGTATTGTTTTTGGTGAAGATCGGTTAAGGGAAAGGGTTAGTTTACCGGCAACATTTGTTTTTATCAAGGGTAATTTTTTCCTATGGTAATGATAACAGCCGCAAATTCAAACAGAATCAAGTATTCTTTTTCATACCTTTTTTAATTATACCGAACTCAAGGTGTGTTGATTTTGTTGAAGAACGGTTAAGGGAATGGGGTAGTTTACCTGCAACTTTTATGTCTTAACAAGGGTAAAGTTTTCTATGACGAACGATAACTGCCGCAAATTCAAACAGAATCAACTACTCTTTTGCACACATTTTTGCATTATACAGAACTCAAGGTCTGTTGATTTTGTTGAAGATCGGTTAAGGGAAAGGGGTAGTTTTTCCTGCAACGTGTTATGTTTTCACAAGGGTATTTTCTATGGCAAACGATAACAGCCGCAAATTCAAACAGAATCAAATAATTTTTAGCATGCACACCTGATTTGTAGAGTACTCAAAACCTGTTGTTTTTGGTGAAGATCAGTTAAGTGGAAGGGGTAGTTTACCTGCAACGGTTTTTTATCAAGGGTAATTGTTACTTTTTTTTGGTAAACAATAATAGCCGCAAATTCACACAGAATCAAATAATGTATTGCATACAGCCCTGTATTGTAGAGTTCTCAGTACCTATTGGTGTTGGTGAAGATCGGTTATGGGAAAGGGGTAGTTTACCGGCGACATTTTATGTTTTAACAAGGGTAATTTTTTATATGACGAACGAAAACTGCCGTAAATTCAAACAGAATCAACTACGTTTTCGCATACCTTTTTGAACTAAAGAGAACTCAAGTTATACTGGATTACTCGAGTTTCGACACCAATGGTGTCATCATCAGATCCAATATGATTTAACGTTAAAACATTAATCGATGTATATTCATCTCGTCAAATATTAGAAAACAACACATACATTGTACAAAAATAATAAATAACACATATTAAAACAAAATAATGAAATAAAAGCAACATGCGGCCGTAACGAACCTGCACAGGAACGCTCCCACGGTAAAACTAATCAATACCGGCTTGACCTTCGTTCAATTTTATCGATCTGATGTAGCCGATTTCTCGTTCTATATGATCGATTCTATTAAACGAAATATTATTTGTATGTATTGCTTTTTCGTTTAGTACACGATTCTCATCCTCCTTTATAGCTTTATATATCTCGAACCGTTCGAGGGTGTCTAGCCTTAGTGACTTTTTACATTTATGTAGGATATCTAAATTATCACCAATACTTTTTATGTTATGATGATGACACCATTGGTGTCAAAACTCGAGCAATCCCGTACAGGATTCTGAGAAACGTTGACAGAAGTTAATTAACCTATTTCATAGTCTGAACCGTTTCTGGAGGAAAATAAAATGTTAAAAAATAGAACGATAACTGCCGAAAATTCAAAGAGTATCAAATAATTTTTTGCACACTTTGCTGAGTTGTAGAGAACTCAAGTTCTGTTGATTTTGGTGAAGATCATTTTGGTGAAGATCAGTTAAGGAAAGGGATAGTTTACCAGCAACATTTTATGTTGTAACAAGAGAAATGTTTCCATGAAGAACGATAACTAACACACATTCAAACAGAATCAAATATTTTTTTGCATGCATCCCTGAAGTGTAGAGGACTGAAGGTCTATTGATTTTGGAGAAGATCGGTTAACAGAAAGGGGTAGTTTACCGGAAACATTTTATGATTTAACAAGAGTAAAGTACTTAATTTTTATAACTAAAGTATCCTGATAAGAAGCTCATAATAATCCACTGTAGAAACGTAGATGAAATTTCTATAAATGAAGAGGTTAGGTGAACGGGGTGGGGGTAATTAATATTATCTATTATTAAAAATTATATTTGAAGGTGGAGGGGAGAATTTTTTATGTGTACTACGTTATTGGCAACAAAGAAGTAGTTTTTTGTTAAAATTGCTTCCCGGGCTGTTAGCCGTAGTCCAATGTTTTCTGCAAAACCAGACTTTTTGGCAATGCCATCGACTGCCATCATCAGTGAAAATCGAGTGTGAAAACGTGAGGTGGTATACGTTAGTGACCACAGTACTGTGGTTAATCCTGAAGCAATAAGTAGAAAGACGTAGTTTCTATGGAAATATTTCATTTCAAAAATGATTTTAAATATAAATCTTAGAACATGGAAGTCATGTATGGTTCTCCATACCGATATTTTTCTATGGCAAACGATAACAGCCGCAAATTCAAACAGAATCAAATAATTTTTTGCATGCACACCTGATTTGTAGAGTTCTCAAGACCTATTGTTTTTGGTGAAGATCGGCTAAGGGAAAGGGGTAGTTTACCGGCAACGGTTTTTTATCAAGGGTAATTTTACTTCCATGTTCCTTAAGGAAATGGAAGTATGGTGATGGCAAAAAAAATGTGTTCGAGATTATTGCAGATTCTGATTGTACTACACTCAAACATGAAAAAAGTCGTTTTTCGAAAAGGGTTTGTGTGTGTGTCTGTAGATTTTATAAGAGCCGCAAATACAAACAGAATCAAATAATGTTTTGCATACAGCCCTGATCTGTAGCGTACTCAAGACCTGTTGTTTTAGGTGAAGATCGGTTAAGGGAAAGGGGTATTTTACCAGCAACATTTTATGTTTTAAAAGGGTATTTTATATGGCAAACGATAAGAGTCGCAAATTGAAACAGAATAAAATAATGTTTTGCATACAGCCCTGATTTGTAGAGTACTCAGGACCTATTGGTTTTGGTGAAGATCGGTTAAGGTAAAGGGGTAGTATACCGGCCAACATTTTATATTTTAACAAGGGTATTTTCTATGGCAAACGATAAAATTCGCAAATTGAAACAGAATCAACTAGTCTTTTGCATACAGCCCTGAATTATAGAGTTCTCAAGACCTTTTGGTTTTGGTGAAGATCGGTTAAAGGAAAGGGGTAGTTATTTGCAACATTTTATATTTTGACAATGGTATTTTCTATTGCAAACGATAAGAGCCGGAAATTCAAACAGAATTAAACAATTTTTGCATACAGCCCTGATTTTTAGAGTACTCAAGATCTATTGTTTTTGGTGAAGATCGGTTAATGGAAAGGGACAGTTTACCTGCAACGTTTTATGTTTTAAAAGGGTATTTTCTGTGGCAGACGATAAGAGTCGCAAATTCAAACAAAATCAAATACTTTTTTGCACACAGATTTTGCTTGTAGAGTACTCAAGATCTATTGTTTTTGGTGAAGATCGGTTAACGGGAAGGGGTAGTTTACCGGCAACGTTTTTCTTATCAAGGGTAATTTTTTCTATGGCAAACGATAGCCGCAAATTCAAACAGAATCAAACAATTTTTTGCATACAGCATTGATTTTTAGAGTACTCAAGACGTATTGTTTTTGGTGAAGATCGGTTAAGGGAAAGGGTTAGTTTACCGGCAACATTTGTTTTTATCAAGGGTAATTTTTTCCTATGGTAATGATAACAGCCGCAAATTCAAACAGAATCAAGTATTCTTTTTCATACCTTTTTTAATTATACCGAACTCAAGGTGTGTTGATTTTGTTGAAGAACGGTTAAGGGAATGGGGTAGTTTACCTGCAACTTTTATGTCTTAACAAGGGTAAAGTTTTCTATGACGAACGATAACTGCCGCAAATTCAAACAGAATCAACTACTCTTTTGCACACATTTTTGCATTATACAGAACTCAAGGTCTGTTGATTTTGTTGAAGATCGGTTAAGGGAAAGGGGTAGTTTTTCCTGCAACGTGTTATGTTTTCACAAGGGTATTTTCTATGGCAAACGATAACAGCCGCAAATTCAAACAGAATCAAATAATTTTTAGCATGCACACCTGATTTGTAGAGTACTCAAAACCTGTTGTTTTTGGTGAAGATCAGTTAAGTGGAAGGGGTAGTTTACCTGCAACGGTTTTTTATCAAGGGTAATTGTTACTTTTTTTTGGTAAACAATAATAGCCGCAAATTCACACAGAATCAAATAATGTATTGCATACAGCCCTGTATTGTAGAGTTCTCAGTACCTATTGGTGTTGGTGAAGATCGGTTATGGGAAAGGGGTAGTTTACCGGCGACATTTTATGTTTTAACAAGGGTAATTTTTTATATGACGAACGAAAACTGCCGTAAATTCAAACAGAATCAACTACGTTTTCGCATACCTTTTTGAACTAAAGAGAACTCAAGTTATACTGGATTACTCGAGTGTCGACACCAATGGTGTCATCATCAGATCCAATATGATTTAACGTTAAAACATTAATCGATGTATATTCATCTCGTCAAATATTAGAAAACAACACATACATTGTACAAAAATAATAAATAACACATATTAAAACAAAATAATGAAATAAAAGCAACATGCGGCCGTAACGAACCTGCACAGGAACGCTCCCACGGTAAAACTAATCAATACCGGCTTGACCTTCGTTCAATTTTATCGATCTGATGTAGCCGATTTCTCGTTCTATATGATCGATTCTATTAAACGAAGTATTATTTGTATGTATTGCTTTTTCGTTTAGTACACGATTCTCATCCTCCTTTATAGCTTTATATATCTCGAACCGTTCGAGGGTGTCTAGCCTTAGTGACTTTTTACATTTATGTAGGATATCTAAATTATCACCAATACTTTTTATGTTATGATGATGACACCATTGGTGTCAAAACTCGAGCAATCCCGTACAGGATTCTGAGAAACGTTGACAGAAGTTAATTAACCTATTTCATAGTCTGAACCGTTTCTGGAGGAAAATAAAATGTTAAAAAATAGAACGATAACTGCCGAAAATTCAAAGAGTATCAAATAATTTTTTGCACACTTTGCTGAGTTGTAGAGAACTCAAGTTCTGTTGATTTTGGTGAAGATCATTTTGGTGAAGATCAGTTAAGGAAAGGGATAGTTTACCAGCAACATTTTATGTTGTAACAAGAGAAATGTTTCCATGAAGAACGATAACTAACACACATTCAAACAGAATCAAATATTTTTTTGCATGCATCCCTGAAGTGTAGAGGACTGAAGGTCTATTGATTTTGGAGAAGATCGGTTAACAGAAAGGGGTAGTTTACCGGAAACATTTTATGATTTAACAAGAGTAAAGTACTTAATTTTTATAACTAAAGTATCCTGATAAGAAGCTCATAATAATCCACTGTAGAAACGTAGATGAAATTTCTATAAATGAAGAGGTTAGGTGAACGGGGTGGGGGTAATTAATATTTTCTATTATTAAAAATTATAGTTGAAGGTGGAGGGGAGAATTTTTTATGTGTACTACGTTATTGGCAACAAAGAAGTAGTTTTTTGTTAAAATTGCTTCCCGGGCTGTTAGCCGTAGTCCAATGTTTTCTGCAAAACCAGACTTTTTGGCAATGCCATCGACTGCCATCATCAGTGAAAATCGAGTGTGAAAACGTGAGGTGGTATACGTTAGTGACCACAGTACTGTGGTTAATCCTGAAGCAATAAGTAGAAAGACGTAGTTTCTATGGAAATATTTCATTTCAAAAATGATTTTAAATATAAATCTTAGAACATGGAAGTCATGTATGGTTCTCCATACCGATATTTTTCTATGGCAAACGATAACAGCCGCAAATTCAAACAGAATCAAATAATTTTTTGCATGCACACCTGATTTGTAGAGTTCTCAAGACCTATTGTTTTTGGTGAAGATCGGCTAAGGGAAAGGGGTAGTTTACCGGCAACGGTTTTTTATCAAGGGTAATTTTACTTCCATGTTCCTTAAGGAAATGGAAGTATGGTGATGGCAAAAAAAATGTGTTCGAGATTATTGCAGATTCTGATTGTACTACACTCAAACATGAAAAAAGTCGTTTTTCGAAAAGGGTTTGTGTGTGTGTCTGTAGATTTTATAAGAGCCGCAAATACAAACAGAATCAAATAATGTTTTGCATACAGCCCTGATCTGTAGCGTACTCAAGACCTGTTGTTTTAGGTGAAGATCGGTTAAGGGAAAGGGGTATTTTACCAGCAACATTTTATGTTTTAAAAGGGTATTTTATATGGCAAACGATAAGAGTCGCAAATTGAAACAGAATAAAATAATGTTTTGCATACAGCCCTGATTTGTAGAGTACTCAGGACCTATTGGTTTTGGTGAAGATCGGTTAAGGTAAAGGGGTAGTATACCGGCCAACATTTTATATTTTAACAAGGGTATTTTCTATGGCAAACGATAAAATTCGCAAATTGAAACAGAATCAACTAGTCTTTTGCATACAGCCCTGAATTATAGAGTTCTCAAGACCTTTTGGTTTTGGTGAAGATCGGTTAAAGGAAAGGGGTAGTTATTTGCAACATTTTATATTTTGACAATGGTATTTTCTATTGCAAACGATAAGAGCCGGAAATTCAAACAGAATTAAACAATTTTTGCATACAGCCCTGATTTTTAGAGTACTCAAGATCTATTGTTTTTGGTGAAGATCGGTTAATGGAAAGGGACAGTTTACCTGCAACGTTTTATGTTTTAAAAGGGTATTTTCTGTGGCAGACGATAAGAGTCGCAAATTCAAACAAAATCAAATACTTTTTTGCACACGGTTTTTGCTTGTAGAGTACTCAAGATCTATTGTTTTTGGTGAAGATCGGTTAACGGGAAGGGGTAGTTTACCGGCAACGTTTTTCTTATCAAGGGTAATTTTTTCTATGGCAAACGATAGCCGCAAATTCAAACAGAATCAAACAATTTTTTGCATACAGCATTGATTTTTAGAGTACTCAAGACGTATTGTTTTTGGTGAAGATCGGTTAAGGGAAAGGGTTAGTTTACCGGCAACATTTGTTTTTATCAAGGGTAATTTTTTCCTATGGTAATGATAACAGCCGCAAATTCAAACAGAATCAAGTAGTCTTTTTCATACCTTTTTTAATTATACCGAACTCAAGGTGTGTTGATTTTGTTGAAGAACGGTTAAGGGAATGGGGTAGTTTACCTGCAACTTTTATGTCTTAACAAGGGTAAAGTTTTCTATGACGAACGATAACTGCCGCAAATTCAAACAGAATCAACTACTCTTTTGCACACATTTTTGCATTATACAGAACTCAAGGTCTGTTGATTTTGTTGAAGATCGGTTAAGGGAAAGGGGTAGTTTTTCCTGCAACGTGTTATGTTTTAACAAGGGTATTTTCTATGGCAAACGATAACAGCCGCAAATTCAAACAGAATCAAATAATTTTTAGCATGCACACCTGATTTGTAGAGTACTCAAAACCTGTTGTTTTTGGTGAAGATCAGTTAAGTGGAAGGGGTAGTTTACCTGCAACGGTTTTTTATCAAGGGTAATTGTTACTTTTTTTTGGTAAACAATAATAGCCGCAAATTCACACAGAATCAAATAATGTATTGCATACAGCCCTGTATTGTAGAGTTCTCAGTACCTATTGGTGTTGGTGAAGATCGGTTATGGGAAAGGGGTAGTTTACCGGCGACATTTTATGTTTTAACAAGGGTAATTTTTTATATGACGAACGAAAACTGCCGTAAATTCAAACAGAATCAACTACGTTTTTGCATACCTTTTTGAACTAAAGAGAACTCAAGTTATACTGGATTACTCGAGTTTCGACACCAATGGTGTCATCATCAGATCCAATATGATTTAACGTTAAAACATTAATCGATGTATATTCATCTCGTCAAATATTAGAAAACAACACATACATTGTACAAAAATAATAAATAACACATATTAAAACAAAATAATGAAATAAAAGCAACATGCGGCCGTAACGAACCTGCACAGGAACGCTCCCACGGTAAAACTAATCAATACCGGCTTGACCTTCGTTCAATTTTATCGATCTGATGTAGCCGATTTCTCGTTCTATATGATCGATTCTATTAAACGAAATATTATTTGTATGTATTGCTTTTTCGTTTAGTACACGATTCTCATCCTCCTTTATAGCTTTATATATCTCGAACCGTTCGAGGGTGTCTAGCCTTAGTGACTTTTTACATTTATGTAGGATATCTAAATTATCACCAATACTTTTTATGTTATGATGATGACACCATTGGTGTCAAAACTCGAGCAATCCCGTACAGGATTCTGAGAAACGTTGACAGAAGTTAATTAACCTATTTCATAGTCTGAACCGTTTCTGGAGGAAAATAAAATGTTAAAAAATAGAACGATAACTGCCGAAAATTCAAAGAGTATCAAATAATTTTTTGCACACTTTGCTGAGTTGTAGAGAACTCAAGTTCTGTTGATTTTGGTGAAGATCATTTTGGTGAAGATCAGTTAAGGAAAGGGATAGTTTACCAGCAACATTTTATGTTGTAACAAGAGAAATGTTTCCATGAAGAACGATAACTAACACACATTCAAACAGAATCAAATATTTTTTTGCATGCATCCCTGAAGTGTAGAGGACTGAAGGTCTATTGATTTTCGAGAAGATCGGTTAACAGAAAGGGGTAGTTTACCGGAAACATTTTATGATTTAACAAGAGTAAAGTACTTAATTTTTATAACTAAAGTATCCTGATAAGAAGCTCATAATAATCCACTGTAGAAACGTAGATGAAATTTCTATAAATGAAGAGGTTAGGTGAACGGGGTGGGGGTAATTAATATTTTCTATTATTAAAAATTATAGTTGAAGGTGGAGGGGAGAATTTTTTATGTGTACTACGTTATTGGCAACAAAGAAGTAGTTTTTTGTTAAAATTGCTTCCCGGGCTGTTAGCCGTAGTCCAATGTTTTCTGCAAAACCAGACTTTTTGGCAATGCCATCGACTGCCATCATCAGTGAAAATCGAGTGTGAAAACGTGAGGTGGTATACGTTAGTGACCACAGTACTGTGGTTAATCCTGAAGCAATAAGTAGAAAGACGTAGTTTCTATGGAAATATTTCATTTCAAAAATGATTTTAAATATAAATCTTAGAACATGGAAGTCATGTATGGTTCTCCATACCGATATTTTTCTATGGCAAACGATAACAGCCGCAAATTCAAACAGAATCAAATAATTTTTTGCATGCACACCTGATTTGTAGAGTTCTCAAGACCTATTGTTTTTGGTGAAGATCGGCTAAGGGAAAGGGGTAGTTTACCGGCAACGGTTTTTTATCAAGGGTAATTTTACTTCCATGTTCCTTAAGGAAATGGAAGTATGGTGATGGCAAAAAAAATGTGTTCGAGATTATTGCAGATTCTGATTGTACTACACTCAAACATGAAAAAAGTCGTTTTTCGAAAAGGGTTTGTGTGTGTGTCTGTAGATTTTATAAGAGCCGCAAATACAAACAGAATCAAATAATGTTTTGCATACAGCCCTGATCTGTAGCGTACTCAAGACCTGTTGTTTTAGGTGAAGATCGGTTAAGGGAAAGGGGTATTTTACCAGCAACATTTTATGTTTTAAAAGGGTATTTTATATGGCAAACGATAAGAGTCGCAAATTGAAACAGAATAAAATAATGTTTTGCATACAGCCCTGATTTGTAGAGTACTCAGGACCTATTGGTTTTGGTGAAGATCGGTTAAGGTAAAGGGGTAGTATACCGGCCAACATTTTATATTTTAACAAGGGTATTTTCTATGGCAAACGATAAAATTCGCAAATTGAAACAGAATCAACTAGTCTTTTGCATACAGCCCTGAATTATAGAGTTCTCAAGACCTTTTGGTTTTGGTGAAGATCGGTTAAAGGAAAGGGGTAGTTATTTGCAACATTTTATATTTTGACAATGGTATTTTCTATTGCAAACGATAAGAGCCGGAAATTCAAACAGAATTAAACAATTTTTGCATACAGCCCTGATTTTTAGAGTACTCAAGATCTATTGTTTTTGGTGAAGATCGGTTAATGGAAAGGGACAGTTTACCTGCAACGTTTTATGTTTTAAAAGGGTATTTTCTGTGGCAGACGATAAGAGTCGCAAATTCAAACAAAATCAAATACTTTTTTGCACACGGTTTTTGCTTGTAGAGTACTCAAGATCTATTGTTTTTGGTGAAGATCGGTTAACGGGAAGGGGTAGTTTACCGGCAACGTTTTTCTTATCAAGGGTAATTTTTTCTATGGCAAACGATAGCCGCAAATTCAAACAGAATCAAACAATTTTTTGCATACAGCATTGATTTTTAGAGTACTCAAGACGTATTGTTTTTGGTGAAGATCGGTTAAGGGAAAGGGTTAGTTTACCGGCAACATTTGTTTTTATCAAGGGTAATTTTTTCCTATGGTAATGATAACAGCCGCAAATTCAAACAGAATCAAGTAGTCTTTTTCATACCTTTTTTAATTATACCGAACTCAAGGTGTGTTGATTTTGTTGAAGAACGGTTAAGGGAATGGGGTAGTTTACCTGCAACTTTTATGTCTTAACAAGGGTAAAGTTTTCTATGACGAACGATAACTGCCGCAAATTCAAACAGAATCAACTACTCTTTTGCACACATTTTTGCATTATACAGAACTCAAGGTCTGTTGATTTTGTTGAAGATCGGTTAAGGGAAAGGGGTAGTTTTTCCTGCAACGTGTTATGTTTTAACAAGGGTATTTTCTATGGCAAACGATAACAGCCGCAAATTCAAACAGAATCAAATAATTTTTAGCATGCACACCTGATTTGTAGAGTACTCAAAACCTGTTGTTTTTGGTGAAGATCAGTTAAGTGGAAGGGGTAGTTTACCTGCAACGGTTTTTTATCAAGGGTAATTGTTACTTTTTTTTGGTAAACAATAATAGCCGCAAATTCACACAGAATCAAATAATGTATTGCATACAGCCCTGTATTGTAGAGTTCTCAGTACCTATTGGTGTTGGTGAAGATCGGTTATGGGAAAGGGGTAGTTTACCGGCGACATTTTATGTTTTAACAAGGGTAATTTTTTATATGACGAACGAAAACTGCCGTAAATTCAAACAGAATCAACTACGTTTTTGCATACCTTTTTGAACTAAAGAGAACTCAAGTTATACTGGATTACTCGAGTTTCGACACCAATGGTGTCATCATCAGATCCAATATGATTTAACGTTAAAACATTAATCGATGTATATTCATCTCGTCAAATATTAGAAAACAACACATACATTGTACAAAAATAATAAATAACACATATTAAAACAAAATAATGAAATAAAAGCAACATGCGGCCGTAACGAACCTGCACAGGAACGCTCCCACGGTAAAACTAATCAATACCGGCTTGACCTTCGTTCAATTTTATCGATCTGATGTAGCCGATTTCTCGTTCTATATGATCGATTCTATTAAACGAAATATTATTTGTATGTATTGCTTTTTCGTTTAGTACACGATTCTCATCCTCCTTTATAGCTTTATATATCTCGAACCGTTCGAGGGTGTCTAGCCTTAGTGACTTTTTACATTTATGTAGGATATCTAAATTATCACCAATACTTTTTATGTTATGATGATGACACCATTGGTGTCAAAACTCGAGCAATCCCGTACAGGATTCTGAGAAACGTTGACAGAAGTTAATTAACCTATTTCATAGTCTGAACCGTTTCTGGAGGAAAATAAAATGTTAAAAAATAGAACGATAACTGCCGAAAATTCAAAGAGTATCAAATAATTTTTTGCACACTTTGCTGAGTTGTAGAGAACTCAAGTTCTGTTGATTTTGGTGAAGATCATTTTGGTGAAGATCAGTTAAGGAAAGGGATAGTTTACCAGCAACATTTTATGTTGTAACAAGAGAAATGTTTCCATGAAGAACGATAACTAACACACATTCAAACAGAATCAAATATTTTTTTGCATGCATCCCTGAAGTGTAGAGGACTGAAGGTCTATTGATTTTCGAGAAGATCGGTTAACAGAAAGGGGTAGTTTACCGGAAACATTTTATGATTTAACAAGAGTAAAGTACTTAATTTTTATAACTAAAGTATCCTGATAAGAAGCTCATAATAATCCACTGTAGAAACGTAGATGAAATTTCTATAAATGAAGAGGTTAGGTGAACGGGGTGGGGGTAATTAATATTTTCTATTATTAAAAATTATAGTTGAAGGTGGAGGGGAGAATTTTTTATGTGTACTACGTTATTGGCAACAAAGAAGTAGTTTTTTGTTAAAATTGCTTCCCGGGCTGTTAGCCGTAGTCCAATGTTTTCTGCAAAACCAGACTTTTTGGCAATGCCATCGACTGCCATCATCAGTGAAAATCGAGTGTGAAAACGTGAGGTGGTATACGTTAGTGACCACAGTACTGTGGTTAATCCTGAAGCAATAAGTAGAAAGACGTAGTTTCTATGGAAATATTTCATTTCAAAAATGATTTTAAATATAAATCTTAGAACATGGAAGTCATGTATGGTTCTCCATACCGATATTTTTCTATGGCAAACGATAACAGCCGCAAATTCAAACAGAATCAAATAATTTTTTGCATGCACACCTGATTTGTAGAGTTCTCAAGACCTATTGTTTTTGGTGAAGATCGGCTAAGGGAAAGGGGTAGTTTACCGGCAACGGTTTTTTATCAAGGGTAATTTTACTTCCATGTTCCTTAAGGAAATGGAAGTATGGTGATGGCAAAAAAAATGTGTTCGAGATTATTGCAGATTCTGATTGTACTACACTCAAACATGAAAAAAGTCGTTTTTCGAAAAGGGTTTGTGTGTGTGTCTGTAGATTTTATAAGAGCCGCAAATACAAACAGAATCAAATAATGTTTTGCATACAGCCCTGATCTGTAGCGTACTCAAGACCTGTTGTTTTAGGTGAAGATCGGTTAAGGGAAAGGGGTATTTTACCAGCAACATTTTATGTTTTAAAAGGGTATTTTATATGGCAAACGATAAGAGTCGCAAATTGAAACAGAATAAAATAATGTTTTGCATACAGCCCTGATTTGTAGAGTACTCAGGACCTATTGATTTTGGTGAAGATTGGTTAAGGGAAAGGGGTAGTTTACCAGCAATTTTTTTTATACAAGGGTAATTTTTTATGGCAAACGATAACAGCTGCAAAATCAAACAGAATCAAATCCTCTTTTGCATACAGCCCTGAATTATAGAGTTCTCAAGACCTATTGGTTTTGGTGAAGATCGGTTAAGGTAAAGGGGTAGTATACCGGACAACATTTTATATTTTAACAAGGGTATTTTCTATGGCAAACGATAAAATTCGCAAATTGAAACAGAATCAACTAGTCTTTTGCATACAGCCCTGAATTATAGAGTTCTCAAGACCTTTTGGTTTTGGTGAAGATCGGTTAAAGGAAAGGGGTAGTTATTTGCAACATTTTATATTTTGACAATGGTATTTTCTATTGCAAACGATAAGAGCCGGAAATTCAAACAGAATTAAACAATTTTTGCATACAGCCCTGATTTTTAGAGTACTCAAGATCTATTGTTTTTGGTGAAGATCGGTTAATGGAAAGGGACAGTTTACCTGCAAAGTTTTATGTTTTAAAAGGGTATTTTCTGTGGCAGACGATAAGAGTCGCAAATTCAAACAAAATCAAATACTTTTTTGCACACAGATTTTGCTTGTAGAGTACTCAAGATCTATTGTTTTTGGTGAAGATCGGTTAACGGGAAGGGGTAGTTTACCGGCAACGTTTTTCTTATCAAGGGTAATTTTTTCTATGGCAAACGATAGCCGCAAATTCAAACAGAATCAAACAATTTTTTGCATACAGCATTGATTTTTAGAGTACTCAAGACGTATTGTTTTTGGTGAAGATCGGTTAAGGGAAAGGGTTAGTTTACCGGCAACATTTGTTTTTATCAAGGGTAATTTTTTCCTATGGTAATGATAACAGCCGCAAATTCAAACAGAATCAAGTAGTCTTTTTCATACCTTTTTTAATTATACCGAACTCAAGGTGTGTTGATTTTGTTGAAGAACGGTTAAGGGAATGGGGTAGTTTACCTGCAACTTTTATGTCTTAACAAGGGTAAAGTTTTCTATGACGAACGATAACTGCCGCAAATTCAAACAGAATCAACTACTCTTTTGCACACATTTTTGCATTATACAGAACTCAAGGTCTGTTGATTTTGTTGAAGATCGGTTAAGGGAAAGGGGTAGTTTTTCCTGCAACGTGTTATGTTTTAACAAGGGTATTTTCTATGGCAAACGATAACAGCCGCAAATTCAAACAGAATCAAATAATTTTTAGCATGCACACCTGATTTGTAGAGTACTCAAAACCTGTTGTTTTTGGTGAAGATCAGTTAAGTGGAAGGGGTAGTTTACCTGCAACGGTTTTTTATCAAGGGTAATTGTTACTTTTTTTTGGTAAACAATAATAGCCGCAAATTCACACAGAATCAAATAATGTATTGCATACAGCCCTGTATTGTAGAGTTCTCAGTACCTATTGGTGTTGGTGAAGATCGGTTATGGGAAAGGGGTAGTTTACCGGCGACATTTTATGTTTTAACAAGGGTAATTTTTTATATGACGAACGAAAACTGCCGTAAATTCAAACAGAATCAACTACGTTTTTGCATACCTTTTTGAACTAAAGAGAACTCAAGTTATACTGGATTACTCGAGTTTCGACACCAATGGTGTCATCATCAGATCCAATATGATTTAACGTTAAAACATTAATCGATGTATATTCATCTCGTCAAATATTAGAAAACAACACATACATTGTACAAAAATAATAAATAACACATATTAAAACAAAATAATGAAATAAAAGCAACATGCGGCCGTAACGAACCTGCACAGGAACGCTCCCACGGTAAAACTAATCAATACCGGCTTGACCTTCGTTCAATTTTATCGATCTGATGTAGCCGATTTCTCGTTCTATATGATCGATTCTATTAAACGAAATATTATTTGTATGTATTGCTTTTTCGTTTAGTACACGATTCTCATCCTCCTTTATAGCTTTATATATCTCGAACCGTTCGAGGGTGTCTAGCCTTAGTGACTTTTTACATTTATGTAGGATATCTAAATTATCACCAATACTTTTTATGTTATGATGATGACACCATTGGTGTCAAAACTCGAGCAATCCCGTACAGGATTCTGAGAAACGTTGACAGAAGTTAATTAACCTATTTCATAGTCTGAACCGTTTCTGGAGGAAAATAAAATGTTAAAAAATAGAACGATAACTGCCGAAAATTCAAAGAGTATCAAATAATTTTTTGCACACTTTGCTGAGTTGTAGAGAACTCAAGTTCTGTTGATTTTGGTGAAGATCATTTTGGTGAAGATCAGTTAAGGAAAGGGATAGTTTACCAGCAACATTTTATGTTGTAACAAGAGAAATGTTTCCATGAAGAACGATAACTAACACACATTCAAACAGAATCAAATATTTTTTTGCATGCATCCCTGAAGTGTAGAGGACTGAAGGTCTATTGATTTTCGAGAAGATCGGTTAACAGAAAGGGGTAGTTTACCGGAAACATTTTATGATTTAACAAGAGTAAAGTACTTAATTTTTATAACTAAAGTATCCTGATAAGAAGCTCATAATAATCCACTGTAGAAACGTAGATGAAATTTCTATAAATGAAGAGGTTAGGTGAACGGGGTGGGGGTAATTAATATTTTCTATTATTAAAAATTATAGTTGAAGGTGGAGGGGAGAATTTTTTATGTGTACTACGTTATTGGCAACAAAGAAGTAGTTTTTTGTTAAAATTGCTTCCCGGGCTGTTAGCCGTAGTCCAATGTTTTCTGCAAAACCAGACTTTTTGGCAATGCCATCGACTGCCATCATCAGTGAAAATCGAGTGTGAAAACGTGAGGTGGTATACGTTAGTGACCACAGTACTGTGGTTAATCCTGAAGCAATAAGTAGAAAGACGTAGTTTCTATGGAAATATTTCATTTCAAAAATGATTTTAAATATAAATCTTAGAACATGGAAGTCATGTATGGTTCTCCATACCGATATTTTTCTATGGCAAACGATAACAGCCGCAAATTCAAACAGAATCAAATAATTTTTTGCATGCACACCTGATTTGTAGAGTTCTCAAGACCTATTGTTTTTGGTGAAGATCGGCTAAGGGAAAGGGGTAGTTTACCGGCAACGGTTTTTTATCAAGGGTAATTTTACTTCCATGTTCCTTAAGGAAATGGAAGTATGGTGATGGCAAAAAAAATGTGTTCGAGATTATTGCAGATTCTGATTGTACTACACTCAAACATGAAAAAAGTCGCTTTTCGAAAAGGGTTTGTGTGTGTGTCTGTAGATTTTATAAGAGCCGCAAATACAAACAGAATCAAATAATGTTTTGCATACAGCCCTGATCTGTAGCGTACTCAAGACCTGTTGTTTTAGGTGAAGATCGGTTAAGGGAAAGGGGTATTTTACCAGCAACATTTTATGTTTTAAAAGGGTATTTTATATGGCAAACGATAAGAGTCGCAAATTGAAACAGAATAAAATAATGTTTTGCATACAGCCCTGATTTGTAGAGTACTCAGGACCTATTGATTTTGGTGAAGATTGGTTAAGGGAAAGGGGTAGTTTACCAGCAATTTTTTTTTATACAAGGGTAATTTTTTATGGCAAACGATAAGAGTCGCAAATTGAAACAGAATAAAATAATGTTTTGCATACAGCCCTGATTTGTAGAGTACTCAGGACCTATTGGTTTTGGTGAAGATCGGTTAAGGTAAAGGGGTAGTATACCGGCCAACATTTTATATTTTAACAAGGGTATTTTCTATGGCAAACGATAAAATTCGCAAATTGAAACAGAATCAACTAGTCTTTTGCATACAGCCCTGAATTATAGAGTTCTCAAGACCTTTTGGTTTTGGTGAAGATCGGTTAAAGGAAAGGGGTAGTTATTTGCAACATTTTATATTTTGACAATGGTATTTTCTATTGCAAACGATAAGAGCCGGAAATTCAAACAGAATTAAACAATTTTTGCATACAGCCCTGATTTTTAGAGTACTCAAGATCTATTGTTTTTGGTGAAGATCGGTTAATGGAAAGGGACAGTTTACCTGCAACGTTTTATGTTTTAAAAGGGTATTTTCTGTGGCAGACGATAAGAGTCGCAAATTCAAACAAAATCAAATACTTTTTTGCACACAGATTTTGCTTGTAGAGTACTCAAGATCTATTGTTTTTGGTGAAGATCGGTTAACGGGAAGGGGTAGTTTACCGGCAACGTTTTTCTTATCAAGGGTAATTTTTTCTATGGCAAACGATAGCCGCAAATTCAAACAGAATCAAACAATTTTTTGCATACAGCATTGATTTTTAGAGTACTCAAGACGTATTGTTTTTGGTGAAGATCGGTTAAGGGAAAGGGTTAGTTTACCGGCAACATTTGTTTTTATCAAGGGTAATTTTTTCCTATGGTAATGATAACAGCCGCAAATTCAAACAGAATCAAGTAGTCTTTTTCATACCTTTTTTAATTATACCGAACTCAAGGTGTGTTGATTTTGTTGAAGAACGGTTAAGGGAATGGGGTAGTTTACCTGCAACTTTTATGTCTTAACAAGGGTAAAGTTTTCTATGACGAACGATAACTGCCGCAAATTCAAACAGAATCAACTACTCTTTTGCACACATTTTTGCATTATACAGAACTCAAGGTCTGTTGATTTTGTTGAAGATCGGTTAAGGGAAAGGGGTAGTTTTTCCTGCAACGTGTTATGTTTTAACAAGGGTATTTTCTATGGCAAACGATAACAGCCGCAAATTCAAACAGAATCAAATAATTTTTAGCATGCACACCTGATTTGTAGAGTACTCAAAACCTGTTGTTTTTGGTGAAGATCAGTTAAGTGGAAGGGGTAGTTTACCTGCAACGGTTTTTTATCAAGGGTAATTGTTACTTTTTTTTGGTAAACAATAATAGCCGCAAATTCACACAGAATCAAATAATGTATTGCATACAGCCCTGTATTGTAGAGTTCTCAGTACCTATTGGTGTTGGTGAAGATCGGTTATGGGAAAGGGGTAGTTTACCGGCGACATTTTATGTTTTAACAAGGGTAATTTTTTATATGACGAACGAAAACTGCCGTAAATTCAAACAGAATCAACTACGTTTTTGCATACCTTTTTGAACTAAAGAGAACTCAAGTTATACTGGATTACTCGAGTTTCGACACCAATGGTGTCATCATCAGATCCAATATGATTTAACGTTAAAACATTAATCGATGTATATTCATCTCGTCAAATATTAGAAAACAACACATACATTGTACAAAAATAATAAATAACACATATTAAAACAAAATAATGAAATAAAAGCAACATGCGGCCGTAACGAACCTGCACAGGAACGCTCCCACGGTAAAACTAATCAATACCGGCTTGACCTTCGTTCAATTTTATCGATCTGATGTAGCCGATTTCTCGTTCTATATGATCGATTCTATTAAACGAAATATTATTTGTATGTATTGCTTTTTCGTTTAGTACACGATTCTCATCCTCCTTTATAGCTTTATATATCTCGAACCGTTCGAGGGTGTCTAGCCTTAGTGACTTTTTACATTTATGTAGGATATCTAAATTATCACCAATACTTTTTATGTTATGATGATGACACCATTGGTGTCAAAACTCGAGCAATCCCGTACAGGATTCTGAGAAACGTTGACAGAAGTTAATTAACCTATTTCATAGTCTGAACCGTTTCTGGAGGAAAATAAAATGTTAAAAAATAGAACGATAACTGCCGAAAATTCAAAGAGTATCAAATAATTTTTTGCACACTTTGCTGAGTTGTAGAGAACTCAAGTTCTGTTGATTTTGGTGAAGATCATTTTGGTGAAGATCAGTTAAGGAAAGGGATAGTTTACCAGCAACATTTTATGTTGTAACAAGAGAAATGTTTCCATGAAGAACGATAACTAACACACATTCAAACAGAATCAAATATTTTTTTGCATGCATCCCTGAAGTGTAGAGGACTGAAGGTCTATTGATTTTCGAGAAGATCGGTTAACAGAAAGGGGTAGTTTACCGGAAACATTTTATGATTTAACAAGAGTAAAGTACTTAATTTTTATAACTAAAGTATCCTGATAAGAAGCTCATAATAATCCACTGTAGAAACGTAGATGAAATTTCTATAAATGAAGAGGTTAGGTGAACGGGGTGGGGGTAATTAATATTTTCTATTATTAAAAATTATAGTTGAAGGTGGAGGGGAGAATTTTTTATGTGTACTACGTTATTGGCAACAAAGAAGTAGTTTTTTGTTAAAATTGCTTCCCGGGCTGTTAGCCGTAGTCCAATGTTTTCTGCAAAACCAGACTTTTTGGCAATGCCATCGACTGCCATCATCAGTGAAAATCGAGTGTGAAAACGTGAGGTGGTATACGTTAGTGACCACAGTACTGTGGTTAATCCTGAAGCAATAAGTAGAAAGACGTAGTTTCTATGGAAATATTTCATTTCAAAAATGATTTTAAATATAAATCTTAGAACATGGAAGTCATGTATTGTTCTCCATACCGATATTTTTCTATGGCAAACGATAACAGCCGCAAATTCAAACAGAATCAAATAATTTTTTGCATGCACACCTGATTTGTAGAGTTCTCAAGACCTATTGTTTTTGGTGAAGATCGGCTAAGGGAAAGGGGTAGTTTACCGGCAACGGTTTTTTATCAAGGGTAATTTTACTTCCATGTTCCTTAAGGAAATGGAAGTATGGTGATGGCAAAAAAAATGTGTTCGAGATTATTGCAGATTCTGATTGTACTACACTCAAACATGAAAAAAGTCGTTTTTCGAAAAGGGTTTGTGTGTGTGTCTGTAGATTTTATAAGAGCCGCAAATACAAACAGAATCAAATAATGTTTTGCATACAGCCCTGATCTGTAGCGTACTCAAGACCTGTTGTTTTAGGTGAAGATCGGTTAAGGGAAAGGGGTATTTTACCAGCAACATTTTATGTTTTAAAAGGGTATTTTATATGGCAAACGATAAGAGTCGCAAATTGAAACAGAATAAAATAATGTTTTGCATACAGCCCTGATTTGTAGAGTACTCAGGACCTATTGATTTTGGTGAAGATTGGTTAAGGGAAAGGGGTAGTTTACCAGCAATTTTTTTTTATACAAGGGTAATTTTTTATGGCAAACGATAACAGCTGCAAAATCAAACAGAATCAAATCCTCTTTTGCATACAGCCCTGAATTATAGAGTTCTCAAGACCTATTGGTTTTGGTGAAGATCGGTTAAGGTAAAGGGGTAGTATACCGGCCAACATTTTATATTTTAACAAGGGTATTTTCTATGGCAAACGATAAAATTCGCAAATTGAAACAGAATCAACTAGTCTTTTGCATACAGCCCTGAATTATAGAGTTCTCAAGACCTTTTGGTTTTGGTGAAGATCGGTTAAAGGAAAGGGGTAGTTATTTGCAACATTTTATATTTTGACAATGGTATTTTCTATTGCAAACGATAAGAGCCGGAAATTCAAACAGAATTAAACAATTTTTGCATACAGCCCTGATTTTTAGAGTACTCAAGATCTATTGTTTTTGGTGAAGATCGGTTAATGGAAAGGGACAGTTTACCTGCAACGTTTTATGTTTTAAAAGGGTATTTTCTGTGGCAGACGATAAGAGTCGCAAATTCAAACAAAATCAAATACTTTTTTGCACACAGATTTTGCTTGTAGAGTACTCAAGATCTATTGTTTTTGGTGAAGATCGGTTAACGGGAAGGGGTAGTTTACCGGCAACGTTTTTCTTATCAAGGGTAATTTTTTCTATGGCAAACGATAGCCGCAAATTCAAACAGAATCAAACAATTTTTTGCATACAGCATTGATTTTTAGAGTACTCAAGACGTATTGTTTTTGGTGAAGATCGGTTAAGGGAAAGGGTTAGTTTACCGGCAACATTTGTTTTTATCAAGGGTAATTTTTTCCTATGGTAATGATAACAGCCGCAAATTCAAACAGAATCAAGTAGTCTTTTTCATACCTTTTTTAATTATACCGAACTCAAGGTGTGTTGATTTTGTTGAAGAACGGTTAAGGGAATGGGGTAGTTTACCTGCAACTTTTATGTCTTAACAAGGGTAAAGTTTTCTATGACGAACGATAACTGCCGCAAATTCAAACAGAATCAACTACTCTTTTGCACACATTTTTGCATTATACAGAACTCAAGGTCTGTTGATTTTGTTGAAGATCGGTTAAGGGAAAGGGGTAGTTTTTCCTGCAACGTGTTATGTTTTAACAAGGGTATTTTCTATGGCAAACGATAACAGCCGCAAATTCAAACAGAATCAAATAATTTTTAGCATGCACACCTGATTTGTAGAGTACTCAAAACCTGTTGTTTTTGGTGAAGATCAGTTAAGTGGAAGGGGTAGTTTACCTGCAACGGTTTTTTATCAAGGGTAATTGTTACTTTTTTTTGGTAAACAATAATAGCCGCAAATTCACACAGAATCAAATAATGTATTGCATACAGCCCTGTATTGTAGAGTTCTCAGTACCTATTGGTGTTGGTGAAGATCGGTTATGGGAAAGGGGTAGTTTACCGGCGACATTTTATGTTTTAACAAGGGTAATTTTTTATATGACGAACGAAAACTGCCGTAAATTCAAACAGAATCAACTACGTTTTTGCATACCTTTTTGAACTAAAGAGAACTCAAGTTATACTGGATTACTCGAGTTTCGACACCAATGGTGTCATCATCAGATCCAATATGATTTAACGTTAAAACATTAATCGATGTATATTCATCTCGTCAAATATTAGAAAACAACACATACATTGTACAAAAATAATAAATAACACATATTAAAACAAAATAATGAAATAAAAGCAACATGCGGCCGTAACGAACCTGCACAGGAACGCTCCCACGGTAAAACTAATCAATACCGGCTTGACCTTCGTTCAATTTTATCGATCTGATGTAGCCGATTTCTCGTTCTATATGATCCATTCTATTAAACGAAATATTATTTGTATGTATTGCTTTTTCGTTTAGTACACGATTCTCATCCTCCTTTATAGCTTTATATATCTCGAACCGTTCGAGGGTGTCTAGCCTTAGTGACTTTTTACATTTATGTAGGATATCTAAATTATCACCAATACTTTTTATGTTATGATGATGACACCATTGGTGTCAAAACTCGAGCAATCCCGTACAGGATTCTGAGAAACGTTGACAGAAGTTAATTAACCTATTTCATAGTCTGAACCGTTTCTGGAGGAAAATAAAATGTTAAAAAATAGAACGATAACTGCCGAAAATTCAAAGAGTATCAAATAATTTTTTGCACACTTTGCTGAGTTGTAGAGAACTCAAGTTCTGTTGATTTTGGTGAAGATCATTTTGGTGAAGATCAGTTAAGGAAAGGGATAGTTTACCAGCAACATTTTATGTTGTAACAAGAGAAATGTTTCCATGAAGAACGATAACTAACACACATTCAAACAGAATCAAATATTTTTTTGCATGCATCCCTGAAGTGTAGAGGACTGAAGGTCTATTGATTTTCGAGAAGATCGGTTAACAGAAAGGGGTAGTTTACCGGAAACATTTTATGATTTAACAAGAGTAAAGTACTTAATTTTTATAACTAAAGTATCCTGATAAGAAGCTCATAATAATCCACTGTAGAAACGTAGATGAAATTTCTATAAATGAAGAGGTTAGGTGAACGGGGTGGGGGTAATTAATATTTTCTATTATTAAAAATTATAGTTGAAGGTGGAGGGGAGAATTTTTTATGTGTACTACGTTATTGGCAACAAAGAAGTAGTTTTTTGTTAAAATTGCTTCCCGGGCTGTTAGCCGTAGTCCAATGTTTTCTGCAAAACCAGACTTTTTGGCAATGCCATCGACTGCCATCATCAGTGAAAATCGAGTGTGAAAACGTGAGGTGGTATACGTTAGTGACCACAGTACTGTGGTTAATCCTGAAGCAATAAGTAGAAAGACGTAGTTTCTATGGAAATATTTCATTTCAAAAATGATTTTAAATATAAATCTTAGAACATGGAAGTCATGTATTGTTCTCCATACCGATATTTTTCTATGGCAAACGATAACAGCCGCAAATTCAAACAGAATCAAATAATTTTTTGCATGCACACCTGATTTGTAGAGTTCTCAAGACCTATTGTTTTTGGTGAAGATCGGCTAAGGGAAAGGGGTAGTTTACCGGCAACGGTTTTTTATCAAGGGTAATTTTACTTCCATGTTCCTTAAGGAAATGGAAGTATGGTGATGGCAAAAAAAATGTGTTCGAGATTATTGCAGATTCTGATTGTACTACACTCAAACATGAAAAAAGTCGTTTTTCGAAAAGGGTTTGTGTGTGTGTCTGTAGATTTTATAAGAGCCGCAAATACAAACAGAATCAAATAATGTTTTGCATACAGCCCTGATCTGTAGCGTACTCAAGACCTGTTGTTTTAGGTGAAGATCGGTTAAGGGAAAGGGGTATTTTACCAGCAACATTTTATGTTTTAAAAGGGTATTTTATATGGCAAACGATAAGAGTCGCAAATTGAAACAGAATAAAATAATGTTTTGCATACAGCCCTGATTTGTAGAGTACTCAGGACCTATTGATTTTGGTGAAGATTGGTTAAGGGAAAGGGGTAGTTTACCAGCAATTTTTTTTTTATACAAGGGTAATTTTTTATGGCAAACGATAACAGCTGCAAAATCAAACAGAATCAAATCCTCTTTTGCATACAGCCCTGAATTATAGAGTTCTCAAGACCTATTGGTTTTGGTGAAGATCGGTTAAGGTAAAGGGGTAGTATACCGGCCAACATTTTATATTTTAACAAGGGTATTTTCTATGGCAAACGATAAAATTCGCAAATTGAAACAGAATCAACTAGTCTTTTGCATACAGCCCTGAATTATAGAGTTCTCAAGACCTTTTGGTTTTGGTGAAGATCGGTTAAAGGAAAGGGGTAGTTATTTGCAACATTTTATATTTTGACAATGGTATTTTCTATTGCAAACGATAAGAGCCGGAAATTCAAACAGAATTAAACAATTTTTGCATACAGCCCTGATTTTTAGAGTACTCAAGATCTATTGTTTTTGGTGAAGATCGGTTAATGGAAAGGGACAGTTTACCTGCAACGTTTTATGTTTTAAAAGGGTATTTTCTGTGGCAGACGATAAGAGTCGCAAATTCAAACAAAATCAAATACTTTTTTGCACACAGATTTTGCTTGTAGAGTACTCAAGATCTATTGTTTTTGGTGAAGATCGGTTAACGGGAAGGGGTAGTTTACCGGCAACGTTTTTCTTATCAAGGGTAATTTTTTCTATGGCAAACGATAGCCGCAAATTCAAACAGAATCAAACAATTTTTTGCATACAGCATTGATTTTTAGAGTACTCAAGACGTATTGTTTTTGGTGAAGATCGGTTAAGGGAAAGGGTTAGTTTACCGGCAACATTTGTTTTTATCAAGGGTAATTTTTTCCTATGGTAATGATAACAGCCGCAAATTCAAACAGAATCAAGTAGTCTTTTTCATACCTTTTTTAATTATACCGAACTCAAGGTGTGTTGATTTTGTTGAAGAACGGTTAAGGGAATGGGGTAGTTTACCTGCAACTTTTATGTCTTAACAAGGGTAAAGTTTTCTATGACGAACGATAACTGCCGCAAATTCAAACAGAATCAACTACTCTTTTGCACACATTTTTGCATTATACAGAACTCAAGGTCTGTTGATTTTGTTGAAGATCGGTTAAGGGAAAGGGGTAGTTTTTCCTGCAACGTGTTATGTTTTAACAAGGGTATTTTCTATGGCAAACGATAACAGCCGCAAATTCAAACAGAATAAAATAATTTTTAGCATGCACACCTGATTTGTAGAGTACTCAAAACCTGTTGTTTTTGGTGAAGATCAGTTAAGTGGAAGGGGTAGTTTACCTGCAACGGTTTTTTATCAAGGGTAATTGTTACTTTTTTTTGGTAAACAATAATAGCCGCAAATTCACACAGAATCAAATAATGTATTGCATACAGCCCTGTATTGTAGAGTTCTCAGTACCTATTGGTGTTGGTGAAGATCGGTTATGGGAAAGGGGTAGTTTACCGGCGACATTTTATGTTTTAACAAGGGTAATTTTTTATATGACGAACGAAAACTGCCGTAAATTCAAACAGAATCAACTACGTTTTTGCATACCTTTTTGAACTAAAGAGAACTCAAGTTATACTGGATTACTCGAGTTTCGACACCAATGGTGTCATCATCAGATCCAATATGATTTAACGTTAAAACATTAATCGATGTATATTCATCTCGTCAAATATTAGAAAACAACACATACATTGTACAAAAATAATAAATAACACATATTAAAACAAAATAATGAAATAAAAGCAACATGCGGCCGTAACGAACCTGCACAGGAACGCTCCCACGGTAAAACTAATCAATACCGGCTTGACCTTCGTTCAATTTTATCGATCTGATGTAGCCGATTTCTCGTTCTATATGATCCATTCTATTAAACGAAATATTATTTGTATGTATTGCTTTTTCGTTTAGTACACGATTCTCATCCTCCTTTATAGCTTTATATATCTCGAACCGTTCGAGGGTGTCTAGCCTTAGTGACTTTTTACATTTATGTAGGATATCTAAATTATCACCAATACTTTTTATGTTATGATGATGACACCATTGGTGTCAAAACTCGAGCAATCCCGTACAGGATTCTGAGAAACGTTGACAGAAGTTAATTAACCTATTTCATAGTCTGAACCGTTTCTGGAGGAAAATAAAATGTTAAAAAATAGAACGATAACTGCCGAAAATTCAAAGAGTATCAAATAATTTTTTGCACACTTTGCTGAGTTGTAGAGAACTCAAGTTCTGTTGATTTTGGTGAAGATCATTTTGGTGAAGATCAGTTAAGGAAAGGGATAGTTTACCAGCAACATTTTATGTTGTAACAAGAGAAATGTTTCCATGAAGAACGATAACTAACACACATTCAAACAGAATCAAATATTTTTTTGCATGCATCCCTGAAGTGTAGAGGACTGAAGGTCTATTGATTTTCGAGAAGATCGGTTAACAGAAAGGGGTAGTTTACCGGAAACATTTTATGATTTAACAAGAGTAAAGTACTTAATTTTTATAACTAAAGTATCCTGATAAGAAGCTCATAATAATCCACTGTAGAAACGTAGATGAAATTTCTATAAATGAAGAGGTTAGGTGAACGGGGTGGGGGTAATTAATATTTTCTATTATTAAAAATTATAGTTGAAGGTGGAGGGGAGAATTTTTTATGTGTACTACGTTATTGGCAACAAAGAAGTAGTTTTTTGTTAAAATTGCTTCCCGGGCTGTTAGCCGTAGTCCAATGTTTTCTGCAAAACCAGACTTTTTGGCAATGCCATCGACTGCCATCATCAGTGAAAATCGAGTGTGAAAACGTGAGGTGGTATACGTTAGTGACCACAGTACTGTGGTTAATCCTGAAGCAATAAGTAGAAAGACGTAGTTTCTATGGAAATATTTCATTTCAAAAATGATTTTAAATATAAATCTTAGAACATGGAAGTCATGTATGGTTCTCCATACCGATATTTTTCTATGGCAAACGATAACAGCCGCAAATTCAAACAGAATCAAATAATTTTTTGCATGCACACCTGATTTGTAGAGTTCTCAAGACCTATTGTTTTTGGTGAAGATCGGCTAAGGGAAAGGGGTAGTTTACCGGCAACGGTTTTTTATCAAGGGTAATTTTACTTCCATGTTCCTTAAGGAAATGGAAGTATGGTGATGGCAAAAAAAATGTGTTCGAGATTATTGCAGATTCTGATTGTACTACACTCAAACATGAAAAAAGTCGTTTTTCGAAAAGGGTTTGTGTGTGTGTCTGTAGATTTTATAAGAGCCGCAAATACAAACAGAATCAAATAATGTTTTGCATACAGCCCTGATCTGTAGCGTACTCAAGACCTGTTGTTTTAGGTGAAGATCGGTTAAGGGAAAGGGGTATTTTACCAGCAACATTTTATGTTTTAAAAGGGTATTTTATATGGCAAACGATAAGAGTCGCAAATTGAAACAGAATAAAATAATGTTTTGCATACAGCCCTGATTTGTAGAGTACTCAGGACCTATTGATTTTGGTGAAGATTGGTTAAGGGAAAGGGGTATTTTACCAGCAACATTTTATGTTTTAAAAGGGTATTTTATATGGCAAACGATAAGAGTCGCAAATTGAAACAGAATAAAATAATGTTTTGCATACAGCCCTGATTTGTAGAGTACTCAGGACCTATTGGTTTTGGTGAAGATCGGTTAAGGTAAAGGGGTAGTATACCGGCCAACATTTTATATTTTAACAAGGGTATTTTCTATGGCAAACGATAAAATTCGCAAATTGAAACAGAATCAACTAGTCTTTTGCATACAGCCCTGAATTATAGAGTTCTCAAGACCTTTTGGTTTTGGTGAAGATCGGTTAAAGGAAAGGGGTAGTTATTTTCAACATTTTATATTTTGACAATGGTATTTTCTATTGCAAACGATAAGAGCCGGAAATTCAAACAGAATTAAACAATTTTTGCATACAGCCCTGATTTTTAGAGTACTCAAGATCTATTGTTTTTGGTGAAGATCGGTTAATGGAAAGGGACAGTTTACCTGCAACGTTTTATGTTTTAAAAGGGTATTTTCTGTGGCAGACGATAAGAGTCGCAAATTCAAACAAAATCAAATACTTTTTTGCACACAGATTTTGCTTGTAGAGTACTCAAGATCTATTGTTTTTGGTGAAGATCGGTTAACGGGAAGGGGTAGTTTACCGGCAACGTTTTTCTTATCAAGGGTAATTTTTTCTATGGCAAACGATAGCCGCAAATTCAAACAGAATCAAACAATTTTTTGCATACAGCATTGATTTTTAGAGTACTCAAGACGTATTGTTTTTGGTGAAGATCGGTTAAGGGAAAGGGTTAGTTTACCGGCAACATTTGTTTTTATCAAGGGTAATTTTTTCCTATGGTAATGATAACAGCCGCAAATTCAAACAGAATCAAGTAGTCTTTTTCATACCTTTTTTAATTATACCGAACTCAAGGTGTGTTGATTTTGTTGAAGAACGGTTAAGGGAATGGGGTAGTTTACCTGCAACTTTTATGTCTTAACAAGGGTAAAGTTTTCTATGACGAACGATAACTGCCGCAAATTCAAACAGAATCAACTACTCTTTTGCACACATTTTTGCATTATACAGAACTCAAGGTCTGTTGATTTTGTTGAAGATCGGTTAAGGGAAAGGGGTAGTTTTTCCTGCAACGTGTTATGTTTTAACAAGGGTATTTTCTATGGCAAACGATAACAGCCGCAAATTCAAACAGAATAAAATAATTTTTAGCATGCACACCTGATTTGTAGAGTACTCAAAACCTGTTGTTTTTGGTGAAGATCAGTTAAGTGGAAGGGGTAGTTTACCTGCAACGGTTTTTTATCAAGTGTAATTGTTACTTTTTTTTGGTAAACAATAATAGCCGCAAATTCACACAGAATCAAATAATGTATTGCATACAGCCCTGTATTGTAGAGTTCTCAGTACCTATTGGTGTTGGTGAAGATCGGTTATGGGAAAGGGGTAGTTTACCGGCGACATTTTATGTTTTAACAAGGGTAATTTTTTATATGACGAACGAAAACTGCCGTAAATTCAAACAGAATCAACTACGTTTTTGCATACCTTTTTGAACTAAAGAGAACTCAAGTTATACTGGATTACTCGAGTTTCGACACCAATGGTGTCATCATCAGATCCAATATGATTTAACGTTAAAACATTAATCGATGTATATTCATCTCGTCAAATATTAGAAAACAACACATACATTGTACAAAAATAATAAATAACACATATTAAAACAAAATAATGAAATAAAAGCAACATGCGGCCGTAACGAACCTGCACAGGAACGCTCCCACGGTAAAACTAATCAATACCGGCTTGACCTTCGTTCAATTTTATCGATCTGATGTAGCCGATTTCTCGTTCTATATGATCGATTCTATTAAACGAAATATTATTTGTATGTATTGCTTTTTCGTTTAGTACACGATTCTCATCCTCCTTTATAGCTTTATATATCTCGAACCGTTCGAGGGTGTCTAGCCTTAGTGACTTTTTACATTTATGTAGGATATCTAAATTATCACCAATACTTTTTATGTTATGATGATGACACCATTGGTGTCAAAACTCGAGCAATCCCGTACAGGATTCTGAGAAACGTTGACAGAAGTTAATTAACCTATTTCATAGTCTGAACCGTTTCTGGAGGAAAATAAAATGTTAAAAAATAGAACGATAACTGCCGAAAATTCAAAGAGTATCAAATAATTTTTTGCACACTTTGCTGAGTTGTAGAGAACTCAAGTTCTGTTGATTTTGGTGAAGATCATTTTGGGGAAGATCAGTTAAGGAAAGGGATAGTTTACCAGCAACATTTTATGTTGTAACAAGAGAAATGTTTCCATGAAGAACGATAACTAACACACATTCAAACAGAATCAAATATTTTTTTGCATGCATCCCTGAAGTGTAGAGGACTGAAGGTCTATTGATTTTGGAGAAGATCGGTTAACAGAAAGGGGTAGTTTACCGGAAACATTTTATGATTTAACAAGAGTAAAGTACTTAATTTTTATAACTAAAGTATCCTGATAAGAAGCTCATAATAATCCACTGTAGAAACGTAGATGAAATTTCTATAAATGAAGAGGTTAGGTGAACGGGGTGGGGGTAATTAATATTTTCTATTATTAAAAATTATAGTTGAAGGTGGAGGGGAGAATTTTTTATGTGTACTACGTTATTGGCAACAAAGAAGTAGTTTTTTGTTAAAATTGCTTCCCGGGCTGTTAGCCGTAGTCCAATGTTTTCTGCAAAACCAGACTTTTTGGCAATGCCATCGACTGCCATCATCAGTGAAAATCGAGTGTGAAAACGTGAGGTGGTATACGTTAGTGACCACAGTACTGTGGTTAATCCTGAAGCAATAAGTAGAAAGACGTAGTTTCTATGGAAATATTTCATTTCAAAAATGATTTTAAATATAAATCTTAGAACATGGAAGTCATGTATGGTTCTCCATACCGATATTTTTCTATGGCAAACGATAACAGCCGCAAATTCAAACAGAATCAAATAATTTTTTGCATGCACACCTGATTTGTAGAGTTCTCAAGACCTATTGTTTTTGGTGAAGATCGGCTAAGGGAAAGGGGTAGTTTACCGGCAACGGTTTTTTATCAAGGGTAATTTTACTTCCATGTTCCTTAAGGAAATGGAAGTATGGTGATGGCAAAAAAAATGTGTTCGAGATTATTGCAGATTCTGATTGTACTACACTCAAACATGAAAAAAGTCGTTTTTCGAAAAGGGTTTGTGTGTGTGTCTGTAGATTTTATAAGAGCCGCAAATACAAACAGAATCAAATAATGTTTTGCATACAGCCCTGATCTGTAGCGTACTCAAGACCTGTTGTTTTAGGTGAAGATCGGTTAAGGGAAAGGGGTATTTTACCAGCAACATTTTATGTTTTAAAAGGGTATTTTATATGGCAAACGATAAGAGTCGCAAATTGAAACAGAATAAAATAATGTTTTGCATACAGCCCTGATTTGTAGAGTACTCAGGACCTATTGATTTTGGTGAAGATTGGTTAAGGGAAAGGGGTAGTTTACCAGCAATTTTTTTTATACAAGGGTAATTTTTTATGGCAAACGATAACAGCTGCAAAATCAAACAGAATCAAATCCTCTTTTGCATACAGCCCTGAATTATAGAGTTCTCAAGACCTATTGGTTTTGGTGAAGATCGGTTAAGGTAAAGGGGTAGTATACCGGACAACATTTTATATTTTCACAAGGGTATTTTCTATGGCAAACGATAAAATTCGCAAATTGAAACAGAATCAACTAGTCTTTTGCATACAGCCCTGAATTATAGAGTTCTCAAGACCTTTTGGTTTTGGTGAAGATCGGTTAAAGGAAAGGGGTAGTTATTTGCAACATTTTATATTTTGACAATGGTATTTTCTATTGCAAACGATAAGAGCCGGAAATTCAAACAGAATTAAACAATTTTTGCATACAGCCCTGATTTTTAGAGTACTCAAGATCTATTGTTTTTGGTGAAGATCAGTTAATGGAAAGGGACAGTTTACCTGCAACGTTTTATGTTTTAAAAGGGTATTTTCTGTGGCAGACGATAAGAGTCGCAAATTCAAACAAAATCAAATACTTTTTTGCACACAGATTTTGCTTGTAGAGTACTCAAGATCTATTGTTTTTGGTGAAGATCGGTTAACGGGAAGGGGTAGTTTACCGGCAACGTTTTTCTTATCAAGGGTAATTTTTTCTATGGCAAACGATAGCCGCAAATTCAAACAGAATCAAACAATTTTTTGCATACAGCATTGATTTTTAGAGTACTCAAGACGTATTGTTTTTGGTGAAGATCGGTTAAGGGAAAGGGTTAGTTTACCGGCAACATTTGTTTTTATCAAGGGTAATTTTTTCCTATGGTAATGATAACAGCCGCAAATTCAAACAGAATCAAGTAGTCTTTTTCATACCTTTTTTAATTATACCGAACTCAAGGTGTGTTGATTTTGTTGAAGAACGGTTAAGGGAATGGGGTAGTTTACCTGCAACTTTTATGTCTTAACAAGGGTAAAGTTTTCTATGACGAACGATAACTGCCGCAAATTCAAACAGAATCAACTACTCTTTTGCACACATTTTTGCATTATACAGAACTCAAGGTCTGTTGATTTTGTTGAAGATCGGTTAAGGGAAAGGGGTAGTTTTTCCTGCAACGTGTTATGTTTTAACAAGGGTATTTTCTATGGCAAACGATAACAGCCGCAAATTCAAACAGAATAAAATAATTTTTAGCATGCACACCTGATTTGTAGAGTACTCAAAACCTGTTGTTTTTGGTGAAGATCAGTTAAGTGGAAGGGGTAGTTTACCTGCAACGGTTTTTTATCAAGGGTAATTGTTACTTTTTTTTGGTAAACAATAATAGCCGCAAATTCACACAGAATCAAATAATGTATTGCATACAGCCCTGTATTGTAGAGTTCTCAGTACCTATTGGTGTTGGTGAAGATCGGTTATGGGAAAGGGGTAGTTTACCGGCGACATTTTATGTTTTAACAAGGGTAATTTTTTATATGACGAACGAAAACTGCCGTAAATTCAAACAGAATCAACTACGTTTTTGCATACCTTTTTGAACTAAAGAGAACTCAAGTTATACTGGATTACTCGAGTTTCGACACCAATGGTGTCATCATCAGATCCAATATGATTTAACGTTAAAACATTAATCGATGTATATTCATCTCGTCAAATATTAGAAAACAACACATACATTGTACAAAAATAATAAATAACACATATTAAAACAAAATAATGAAATAAAAGCAACATGCGGCCGTAACGAACCTGCACAGGAACGCTCCCACGGTAAAACTAATCAATACCGGCTTGACCTTCGTTCAATTTTATCGATCTGATGTAGCCGATTTCTCGTTCTATATGATCGATTCTATTAAACGAAATATTATTTGTATGTATTGCTTTTTCGTTTAGTACACGATTCTCATCCTCCTTTATAGCTTTATATATCTCGAACCGTTCGAGGGTGTCTAGCCTTAGCGACTTTTTACATTTATGTAGGATATCTAAATTATCACCAATACTTTTTATGTTATGATGATGACACCATTGGTGTCAAAACTCGAGCAATCCCGTACAGGATTCTGAGAAACGTTGACAGAAGTTAATTAACCTATTTCATAGTCTGAACCGTTTCTGGAGGAAAATAAAATGTTAAAAAATAGAACGATAACTGCCGAAAATTCAAAGAGTATCAAATAATTTTTTGCACACTTTGCTGAGTTGTAGAGAACTCAAGTTCTGTTGATTTTGGTGAAGATCATTTTGGTGAAGATCAGTTAAGGGAAGGGATAGTTTACCAGCAACATTTTATGTTGTAACAAGAGAAATGTTTCCATGAAGAACGATAACTAACACACATTCAAACAGAATCAAATATTTTTTTGCATGCATCCCTGAAGTGTAGAGGACTGAAGGTCTATTGATTTTCGAGAAGATCGGTTAACAGAAAGGGGTAGTTTACCGGAAACATTTTATGATTTAACAAGAGTAAAGTACTTAATTTTTATAACTAAAGTATCCTGATAAGAAGCTCATAATAATCCACTGTAGAAACGTAGATGAAATTTCTATAAATGAAGAGGTTAGGTGAACGGGGTGGGGGTAATTAATATTTTCTATTATTAAAAATTATAGTTGAAGGTGGAGGGGAGAATTTTTTATGTGTACTACGTTATTGGCAACAAAGAAGTAGTTTTTTGTTAAAATTGCTTCCCGGGCTGTTAGCCGTAGTCCAATGTTTTCTGCAAAACCAGACTTTTTGGCAATGCCATCGACTGCCATCATCAGTGAAAATCGAGTGTGAAAACGTGAGGTGGTATACGTTAGTGACCACAGTACTGTGGTTAATCCTGAAGCAATAAGTAGAAAGACGTAGTTTCTATGGAAATATTTCATTTCAAAAATGATTTTAAATATAAATCTTAGAACATGGAAGTCATGTATTGTTCTCCATACCGATATTTTTCTATGGCAAACGATAACAGCCGCAAATTCAAACAGAATCAAATAATTTTTTGCATGCACACCTGATTTGTAGAGTTCTCAAGACCTATTGTTTTTGGTGAAGATCGGCTAAGGGAAAGGGGTAGTTTACCGGCAACGGTTTTTTATCAAGGGTAATTTTACTTCCATGTTCCTTAAGGAAATGGAAGTATGGTGATGGCAAAAAAAATGTGTTCGAGATTATTGCAGATTCTGATTGTACTACACTCAAACATGAAAAAAGTCGTTTTTCGAAAAGGGTTTGTGTGTGTGTCTGTAGATTTTATAAGAGCCGCAAATACAAACAGAATCAAATAATGTTTTGCATACAGCCCTGATCTGTAGCGTACTCAAGACCTGTTGTTTTAGGTGAAGATCGGTTAAGGGAAAGGGGTATTTTACCAGCAACATTTTATGTTTTAAAAGGGTATTTTATATGGCAAACGATAAGAGTCGCAAATTGAAACAGAATAAAATAATGTTTTGCATACAGCCCTGATTTGTAGAGTACTCAGGACCTATTGATTTTGGTGAAGATTGGTTAAGGGAAAGGGGTAGTTTACCAGCAATTTTTTTTTATACAAGGGTAATTTTTTATGGCAAACGATAACAGCTGCAAAATCAAACAGAATCAAATCCTCTTTTGCATACAGCCCTGAATTATAGAGTTCTCAAGACCTATTGGTTTTGGTGAAGATCGGTTAAGGTAAAGGGGTAGTATACCGGCCAACATTTTATATTTTAACAAGGGTATTTTCTATGGCAAACGATAAAATTCGCAAATTGAAACAGAATCAACTAGTCTTTTGCATACAGCCCTGAATTATAGAGTTCTCAAGACCTTTTGGTTTTGGTGAAGATCGGTTAAAGGAAAGGGGTAGTTATTTGCAACATTTTATATTTTGACAATGGTATTTTCTATTGCAAACGATAAGAGCCGGAAATTCAAACAGAATTAAACAATTTTTGCATACAGCCCTGATTTTTAGAGTACTCAAGATCTATTGTTTTTGGTGAAGATCGGTTAATGGAAAGGGACAGTTTACCTGCAACGTTTTATGTTTTAAAAGGGTATTTTCTGTGGCAGACGATAAGAGTCGCAAATTCAAACAAAATCAAATACTTTTTTGCACACAGATTTTGCTTGTAGAGTACTCAAGATCTATTGTTTTTGGTGAAGATCGGTTAACGGGAAGGGGTAGTTTACCGGCAACGTTTTTCTTATCAAGGGTAATTTTTTCTATGGCAAACGATAGCCGCAAATTCAAACAGAATCAAACAATTTTTTGCATACAGCATTGATTTTTAGAGTACTCAAGACGTATTGTTTTTGGTGAAGATCGGTTAAGGGAAAGGGTTAGTTTACCGGCAACATTTGTTTTTATCAAGGGTAATTTTTTCCTATGGTAATGATAACAGCCGCAAATTCAAACAGAATCAAGTAGTCTTTTTCATACCTTTTTTAATTATACCGAACTCAAGGTGTGTTGATTTTGTTGAAGAACGGTTAAGGGAATGGGGTAGTTTACCTGCAACTTTTATGTCTTAACAAGGGTAAAGTTTTCTATGACGAACGATAACTGCCGCAAATTCAAACAGAATCAACTACTCTTTTGCACACATTTTTGCATTATACAGAACTCAAGGTCTGTTGATTTTGTTGAAGATCGGTTAAGGGAAAGGGGTAGTTTTTCCTGCAACGTGTTATGTTTTAACAAGGGTATTTTCTATGGCAAACGATAACAGCCGCAAATTCAAACAGAATAAAATAATTTTTAGCATGCACACCTGATTTGTAGAGTACTCAAAACCTGTTGTTTTTGGTGAAGATCAGTTAAGTGGAAGGGGTAGTTTACCTGCAACGGTTTTTTATCAAGGGTAATTGTTACTTTTTTTTGGTAAACAATAATAGCCGCAAATTCACACAGAATCAAATAATGTATTGCATACAGCCCTGTATTGTAGAGTTCTCAGTACCTATTGGTGTTGGTGAAGATCGGTTATGGGAAAGGGGTAGTTTACCGGCGACATTTTATGTTTTAACAAGGGTAATTTTTTATATGACGAACGAAAACTGCCGTAAATTCAAACAGAATCAACTACGTTTTTGCATACCTTTTTGAACTAAAGAGAACTCAAGTTATACTGGATTACTCGAGTTTCGACACCAATGGTGTCATCATCAGATCCAATATGATTTAACGTTAAAACATTAATCGATGTATATTCATCTCGTCAAATATTAGAAAACAACACATACATTGTACAAAAATAATAAATAACACATATTAAAACAAAATAATGAAATAAAAGCAACATGCGGCCGTAACGAACCTGCACAGGAACGCTCCCACGGTAAAACTAATCAATACCGGCTTGACCTTCGTTCAATTTTATCGATCTGATGTAGCCGATTTCTCGTTCTATATGATCGATTCTATTAAACGAAATATTATTTGTATGTATTGCTTTTTCGTTTAGTACACGATTCTCATCCTCTTTTATAGCTTTATATATCTCGAACCGTTCGAGGGTGTCTAGCCTTAGTGACTTTTTACATTTATGTAGGATATCTAAATTATCACCAATACTTTTTATGTTATGATGATGACACCATTGGTGTCAAAACTCGAGCAATCCCGTACAGGATTCTGAGAAACGTTGACAGAAGTTAATTAACCTATTTCATAGTCTGAACCGTTTCTGGAGGAAAATAAAATGTTAAAAAATAGAACGATAACTGCCGAAAATTCAAAGAGTATCAAATAATTTTTTGCACACTTTCCTGAGTTGTAGAGAACTCAAGGTCTGTTGATTTTGGTGAAGATCAGTTAAGGGAAAGGGATAGTTTACCAGCAACATTTTATGTTGTAACAAGAGAAATGTTTCCATGAAGAACGATAACTAACGCACATTCAAACAGAATCAAATATTTTTTTGCATGCATCCCTGAAGTGTAGAGGACTGAAGGTCTATTGATTTTGGAGAAGATCGGTTAACAGAAAGGGGTAGTTTACCGGAAACATTTTATGATTTAACAAGAGTAAAGTACTTAATTTTTATAACTAAAGTATCCTGATAAGAAGCTCATAATAATCCACTGTAGAAAGGTAGATGAAATTTCTATAAATGATGAGGTTAGGTGAACGGGGTGGGGGTAATTAATATTTTCTATTATTAAAAATTATAGTTGAAGGTGGAGGGGAGAATTTTTTATATGTGTACTACGTTATTGGCAACAAAGAAGTAGTTTTTTGTTAAAATTGCTTCCCGGGCTGTTAGCCGTAGTCCAATGTTTTCTGCAAAACCAGACTTTTTGGCAATGCCATCGACTGCCATCATCAGTGAAAATCGAGTGTGAAAACGTGAGGTGGTATACGTTAGTGACCACAGTACTGTGGTTAATACTGAAGCAATAAGTAGAAAGACGTAGTTTCTATGGAAATATTTCATTTCAAAAATGATTTTAAATATAAATCTTAGAACATGGAAGTCATGTATGGTTCTCCATACCGATATTTTTCTATGGCAAACGATAACAGCCGCAAATTCGAACACAATCAAATAATTTTTTGCATGCACACCTGATTTGTAGAGTTCTCAAGACCTATTGTTTTTGGTGAAGATCGGCTAAGGGAAAGGGGTAGTTTACCGGCAACGGTATTTTATCAAGGGTAATTTTACTTCCATGTTCCTTAAGGAAATGGAAGTATGGTGATGGCAAAAAAAATGTGTTCGAGATTATTGCAGATTCTGATTGTACTACACTCAAACATGAAAAAAAGTCGTTTATCGAAAAGGGTTTGTGTGTGTGTCTGTAGATTTTATAAGAGCCGCAAATACAAACAGAATCAAATAATGTTTTGCATACAGCCCTGATCTGTAGAGTACTCAAGGCCTGTTGTTTTAGGTGAAGATCGGTTAAGGGAAAGGGGTAATTTACCAGCAACATTTTATGTTTTAAAAGGGTATTTTATATGGCAAACGATAAGAGTCGCAAATTGAAACAGAATAAAATAATGTTTTGCATACAGCCCTGATTTGTAGAGTACTCAGGACCTATTGATTTTGGTGAAGATTGGTTAAGGGAAAGGGGTAGTTTACCTGCAATTTTTTTTTATACAAGGGTAATTTTTTTATGGCAAACGATAACAGCTGCAAAATCAAACAGAATCAAATCCTCTTTTGCATACAGCCCTGAATTATAGAGTTCTCAAGACCTATTGGTTTTGGTGAAGATCGGTTAAGGTAAAGGGGTAGTATACCGGCCAAAATTTTATATTTTAACAAGGGTATTTTCTATGGCAAACGATAAAATTCGCAAATTGAAACAGAATCAACTAGTCTTTTGCATACAGCCCTGAATTATAGAGTTCTCAAGACCTTTTGGTTTTGGTGAAGATCGGTTAAGGGAAAGGGGTAGTTATCTGCAACATTTTATATTTTGACAATGGTATTTTCTATTGCAAACGATAAGAGCCGGAAATTCAAACAGAATTAAACAATTTTTTGCATACAGCCCTGATTTTTAGAGTACTCAAGATCTATTGTCTTTGGTGAAGATCGGTTAATGGAAAGGGACAGTTTACCTGCAACGATTTATGTTTTAAAAGGGTATTTTCTGTGGCAAACGATAAGAGTCGCAAATTCAAACAAAATCAAATACATTTTTGCACACAGATTTTGTTTGTAGAGTACTCAAGATCTATTGTTTTTGGTGAAGATCGGTTAACGGGAAGGGGTAGTTTACCGGCAACGTTTTTCTTATCAAGGGTAATTTTTTTCTATGGCAAACGATAGCCGCAAATTCAAACAGAATCAAACAATTTTTTGCATACAGCATTGATTTTTAGAGTACTCAAGACGTATTGTTTTTGGTGAAGATCGGTTAAGGGAAAGGGTTAGTTTACCGGCAACATTTGTTTTTATCAAGGGTAATTTTTTCCTATGGTAATGATAACAGCCGCAAATTCAAACAGAATCAACTACTCTTTTGCATACATTTTTGCATTATACAGAACTCAAGGTCTGTTGATTTTGTTGAAGATCGGTTAAGGGAAAGGGATAATTTACCTGCAACGTGTTATGTTTTAACAAGGGTATTTTCTATGGCAAACGATAACAGCCGCAAATTCAAACAGAATCAAATAATTTTTAGCATGCACACCTGATTTGTAGAGTACTCAAAACCTATTGTTTTTGGTGAAGATCAGTTAAGTTGAAGGGGTAGTTTACCTGCAACGGTTTTTTATCAAGGGTAATTGTTACTTTTTTTTGGTAAACAATAATAGCCGCAAATTCACACAGAATCAAATAATGTTTTGCATACAGCCCTGTATTGTAGAGTTCTCAGTACCTATTGGTGTTGGTGAAGATCGGTTATGGGAAAGGGGTAGTTTACCTGCAACATTCTATGTTTTAACAAGGGTAATTTTTTATATGACGAACGAAAACTGCCGTAAATTCAAACAGAATCAACTACGTTTTTGCATACCTTTTTGAACTAAAGAGAACTCAAGTTATACTGGATTACTCGAGTTTCGACACCAATGGTGTCATCATCAGATCCAATATGATTTAACGTTAAAACATTAATCGATGTATATTCATCTCGTCAAATATTAAAAAACAACACATACATTGTACAAAAGTAATAAATAACACATTTTAAAACAAAATAACAACGAAATAAAAGCAACATGCGACCGTAACGAACCTGCACAGGAACGCTCCCACGGTAAAACTAATCAATACCGGCTTGACCTTCGTTCAATTTTATCGATCTGATGTAGCCGATTTCTCGTTCTATATGATCGATTCTATTAAACGAAATATTATTTGTATGTATTGCTTTTTCGTTTAGTACACGATTCTCATCCTCCTTTATAGCTTTATATATCTGGAACCGTTCGAGGGTGTCTAGCATTAGTGACTTTTTAAATTTTTGTAGGATATCTAAATTATCACCAATACTTTTTATGTTATGATGATGACACCATTGGTGTCAAAACTCGAGCAATCCCGTATAGGATTCTGAGAAACGTTGACAGAAGGTAATTAACCTATTTCATAGTCTTAACCGTTTCAGGAGGAAAATAAAATGTTTAAAAATAGAACGATAACTGCCGAAAATTCAAAGAGTATCAAATAATTTTTTGCACACTTTCCTGAGTTGTAGAGAACTCAAGGTCTGTTGATTTTGGTGAAGATCAGTTAAGGGAAAGGGATAGTTTACCAGCAACATTTTATGTTGTAACAAGAGAAATGTTTCCATGACGAACGATAACTAACGCACATTCAAACAGAATCAAATATTTTTTTGCATGCATCCCTGAAGTGTAGAGGACTGAAGGTCTATTGATTTTGGAGAAGATCGGTTAACAGAAAGGGGTAGTTTACCGGAAATATTTTATGATGTAACAAGAGTAAAGTACTTAATTTTTATAACTAAAGTATCCTGATAAGAAGCTCATAATAATCCACTGTAGAAACGTAGATGAAATTTCTATAAATGAAGAGGTTAGGTGAAAGGGGTGGGGGTAATTAATATTTTCTATTATTAAAAATTATAGTTGAAGGTGGAGGGGATAATTTTTTATATGTGTACTACGTTATTGGCAACAAAGAAGTAGTTTTTTGTTAAATTGCTTCCCGGGCTGTTAGCCGTAGTCCAATATTTTCTGCAAAACCAGACTTTTTGGCAATGCCATCGACTGCCATCATCAGTGAAAATCGAGTGTGAAAACGTGAGGTGGTATACGTTAGTGACCACAGTACTGTGGTTAATCCTGAAGCAATAAGTAGAAAGACGTAGTTTCTATGGAAATATTTCATTCAAAAATGATTTTAAATATAAATCTTAGAACATGGAAGTCATGTATGGTTCTCCATACCGATATTTTTCTATGGCAAACGATAACAGCCGCAAATTCAAACAGAATCAAATAATTTTTTGCATGCACACCTGATTTGTAGAGTTCTCAAGACCTATTGTTTTTGGTGAAGATCGGCTAAGGGAAAGGGGTAGTTTACCTGCAACGGTTTTTTATCAAGGGTAATTTTACTTCCATGTTCCTTAAGGAAATGGAAGTATGGTGATGGCAAAAAAAATGTGTTCGAGATTATTGTAGATTCTGATTGTACTACACTCAAACATGAAAAAAAGTCGTTTTTCGAAAAGTGTTTGTGTGTGTGTCTGTAGATTTTATAAGAGCCGCAAATACAAACAGAATCAAATAATGTTTTGCATACAGCCCTGATCTGTAGAGTACTCAAGACCTGTTGTTTTACGTGAAGATCGGTTAAGGGAAAGGGATAATTTACCAGCAACATTTCATGTTTTAAAAGGGTATTTTATATGGCAAACGATAAGAGTCGCAAATTGAAACAGAATAAAATAATGTTTTGCATACAGTCCTGATTTGTAGAGTACTCAGGACCTATTGATTTTGGTGAAGATTGGTAAAGGGAAAGGGGTAGTTTACCAGCAATGTTTTTTTTTATACAAGGGTAATTTTTTTTATGGCAAACGATAACAGCTGCAAAATCAAATAGAATCAAATCCTCTTTTGCATACAGCCCTGAATTATAGAGTTCTCAAGACCTTTTGGTTTTGGTGAAGATCGGTTAATGGAAAGGGGTAGTTTATCGGCAACATTTTATATTTTAACAAGGGTATTTTCTATTGCAAACGATAAGAGCCGCAAATTCAAACAGAATTAAAAAATTTTTTGCATACAGCCCTGATTTTTAGTGTACTCAAGATCTGTTGTTTTTGGTGAAGATCGGTTAATGGAAAGGGATAGTTTACCTGCAACGTTTTATGTTTTAAAAGGGTATTTTCTGTGGCAAACGATAAGAGTCGCAAATTCAAACAAAATCAAATACTTTTTTGCATACAGATTTTATTTGTAGAGTACTCAAGATCAATTGTTTTTGGTGAAGATCGGTTAACGGGAAGGGGTAGTTTACCGGCAACGTTTTTCTTACAAGGGTAATTTTTTCTATGGCAAACGATAGCCGCAAATTCAAACAATTGTTTGCATACAGCATTGATTTTTAGCGTACTCAAGACGTATTGTTTTTGGTGAAGAACGGTTAAGGGAATGGGGTAGTTTACCTGCAACTTTTATGTCTTAACAAGGGTAAAGTTTTCTATGACGAACGATAACTGCCGCAAATTCAAACAGAATCAACTACTCTTTTGCATACATTTTTGCATTATACAGAACTCAAGGTCTGTTGATTTTGTAGAAGATCGGTTAAGGGAAAGGGGAAGTTTACCTGCAACGTTTTATGTTTTAACAAGGGTATTTTTTATGGCAAACGATAACAGCCGCAAATTCAAACAGAATCAAATAATTTTTAGCATGCACACCTGGTTTGTAGAGTACTCAAGACCTATTGTTTTTGGTGAAGATTGGTGAAGGGAAAGGGGTAGTTTACCGGCAATGTTTTTTTTTATACAAGGGTAATTTTGTTTTATGGCAAACGATAACAGCTGCAAAATCAAACAGAATAAAATCCTCTTTTGCATACAGCCCTGAATTATACAGTTCTCAAGACCTGTTGGTTTTGGTGAAGATCGGTTATGGGAAAGGGGTAGTTTACCGGCGAAAATTTTATATTTTAACAAAGGTATTTTCTATGGAAAACGATAAAATTCGCAAATTGAAACAGAATCAACTAATCTTTTGCATACAGCCCTGAATTATAGAGTTCTCAAGACCTATTGGTTTTGGTGAAGATCGGTTAAGGGAAAGGGGTAGTTTACCGGCAACATTTTATATGTTAACAAGGGTATTTTTTCCAAACGATAAGAGCCGCAAATTCAAACAGAATTAAACAATTTTTTGCATACAGCCCTGATTTTTAGAGTACTCAAGATCTATTGTTTTTGGTGAAGATCGGTTAATGGAAAGGCGTAGTTTACCAGCAACGTTTTATGTTTTAAAAGGGTATTTTCTGTGGCAAACGATAAGAGTCGCAAATTCAAACAAAATCAAATACTTTTTTGCATACAGATTGTATTTGTAAAGTACTCAAGATCTATTGTTTTTGGTGAAGATCGGTTAACGGGAAGGGGTAGTTTACCGGCAACGTTTTTCTTACAAGGGTAATTTTCTTCTATGGCAAACGATAGCCGCAAATTCAAACAGAATCAAACAATTTTTTGCATACAGCATTGATTTTTAGAGTACTCAAGACGTATTGTTTTTGGTGAAGGTCGGTTAAGGGAAAGGGTTAGTTTACCGGCAAAATTTGTTTTTATGAAGGGTAATTTTTCGATGGTAATAATAACAGCCGCAAATTCAAACCGAATCAAGTAGTCTTTTTCATACCTTTTCTAATTATACCGAACTCAAGGTGTGTTGACTTTGTTGAAGATCGGTTACGGGAATGGGGTAGTTTACCTGCAACTTTTATGTCTTAACAAGGGTAAAGTTTTCTATGACGAATGATAACTGCCGCAAATTCAAACAGAATCAACTACCCTTTTGCATACATTTTTGCATTATACAGAACTCAAGGTCTGTTGATTTTGTTGACGATCGGTTAAGGGAAAGGGGTAGTTTACCAGCAACGTTTTATGTTTTAACCAGGGTATTTTCTATGGCAAACGATAACAGCCGCAAATTGAAACAGAATCAAATAATTTTTTGCATGCACGCTATATTTGTAGAGTACGCAAGACCTATTGTGTTTGGTGAAGATCAGTTAAGTGGAAGGGGTAGTTTACCTGCAACGGTTTTTTATCATGGGTAATTTTTACTTTTTCTATGGTAAACAATAATAGCCGCAAATTCAAACAGAATCAAATAATGTTTTGCATACAGCCCTAAATTGTGGAGTTCTAAAGACCTATTGGTGTTGGTGAAGATCGGTTAAGGGAAATGGGTAGTTTACCTGCAACATTTTATGTTTTAACAAGGGTAATTTTTTATATGACGAACGATAACTGCCGTAAATTCAAACAGAATCAACTACGTTTTTGCATACCTTTTTGAACTAAAGAGAACTCAAGTTATACGGGATTACTCCAGTTTCGACACCAATGGTGTCATCATCAGATCCAATATGATTTAACGTTAAAACATTAATCGATGTATGTTCATCTCGTCAAATATTAAAAAACAACACATACATTGTACAAAAATAATAAATAACACATATTAAAACAAAATAACGAAATAAAAGCAACATGCGGCCGTAAAGAACCTGCACTGGAACGCTCCCACGGTAAAACTAATCATTACCGGCTTGATCTTCGTTCAATTTTATCGATCTGATGTAGCCGATTTCTCGTTCTATATGATCGATTCTATTAAACAAAATATTATTTGTATGTATTGCTTTTTCATTTAGGACACGATTGTGATCCTCCTTTATAGGTTTATATATCTCGAACCGTTCGAGGGTGTCTAGCCTTAGTGACTTTTTACATTTATGTAGGATATCTAAATTATTACCAATAGTTTTTATGTTATGATGATGACACCATTGGTGTCGAAACTCGAATAATCCCGTATAGGATTCTGAGAAACGTTGAGAGAAGGTAATTAAACTATTTTATGGTCTTAACCGTTCCTGGAGGCAAATAAAATGTTTAAAAATAGAACGATAACTGCCGAAAATTCAATGAGAATCAAATAATTTTTTGCACACTTTCCTGAGTTGTAGAGTACTCAAGGTCTGTTGATTTTGGTGAAGATCGGTTAAAGGAAAGGGATAGTTTACCTGCAACATTTTGTTGTAACAAGAGAAATGTTTCCATGACGAACGATAACTACCGCACATTCAAACAGAATCAAATATTTTTTTGCATGCATCCCTGAAGTGTAGGGGACTGAAGGTCTATTGATTTTGGAGAAGATCGGTTAACAGAAAGGGGTAGTTTACCTGAAACATTTTATGATTTAACAAGAGTAAAATACTTAATTTTTATAACTAAAGTATCTAAGAAGAAGCTCATAATAATCCACTGTAGAAACGTAGATGAATTTTCTATAAATGAAGAGGTTATGTCAACGGGGTGGGGGTAATTATTATTTTCTATTATTAAAAATTATAGTTGAAGGTGAAGGGAAAAATTTGTTATATGTGTACTACGTTATTGGCAACAAAGAAGTAGTTTTTTGTTAAAATTGCTACCCGGGCTGTTTGGCCGTAGACCAAAGTTTTCTGCAAAACCAGACGTTTCGGCAGTGCCATCGATTTCCATCATAAGATAAGAGTTTACCTGTCAATGTTTACATATGTGCCTGTGTTGTTGAGGTCTCAAGGCCTATTGATTTTGGTGAACATTTGTTAGGGGGAAAGGGTAGTTTACCTGAAACATTTTTTGTTGTAACAAGAGGAAAGTACTTAATTTTGATAAATAAAGTATCCTGATAAGAAGATCTTAATAATACAGTGTAGAAACGTAGATGTAATATCTATAAATGAAGAGGCTAGTTGATCGGGGTGGGAGTAATTTTCTATAAATGAAAATTATAGTTTCCGAGGGAGGGGATAATTTTTTATATATGCACTACGTTATCGGCAGCAAAGAAGTAGTTTGTTGTTAAAATTCCTTCCCGTCCTGTTTGGCCGTAGACCAAAGTTTTCTGCAAAACCAGACGTTTCGGCAGTGCCATCGATTTCCATCATCAGTGAAAATAGAGTGCGATAATGTGAGGTGGTATACGTTAGTGACCACAGTACTGTGGTTAAGTCTGAAAGAGTAAGTTGAAAGAAGTAGTTTCTATGGAATATTTCATTTCAAAAATGATTTTAAATATAAATCTTAGAACATGGAAGTCATGGATGGTTCTCCATAACGATATTATTCTATGGCAAACGATAACAGCCGCAAATTCAAACAGAATCAAATAAAGTTTCGCATACAGCCCTGAATTATAGAGTTCTCAAGACCTACTGTTTTTGGTGAAGACCGGTTAAGGGTAAGGGGTAGTTTACCTGCAACGTTTTATGTTTTAAAAGGGTATTTTCTATGGCAAACGATAAGAGCCGCAAATTCAAACAAAATCAAATAATTGTTTGCACACAATCCTGATTTGTAGAGATCTCATGACCTATTGTTTTTGGTGAAGATTGGTTAACGGGAAGGGGTAGTTTCCCTGCAACGTTTTTCTTATCAAGGGTATTTTTTTCTATGGCAAACGATAACAGCCGCAAATTCAAACAGAATCAAATAATGTTTTGTATACAGACCTGAATTGGAGAGTTCTCAAGTTCTGTTGGTGTTTGTGAAGATAGGTTAAGGGAAAGGGGTAGTTTACCAGCAACGTTTTATGTTTTAACTAGGGTACTTTCTATGGCAAATGTTAACAGCCGCAAACTCAAACATAATCAAATAATTTTTTGCATGCAACTCTGAATTGTACAGTTCTCAAGACCTATTGTTTGTGGTGAAGATCTGTTAAGGGGAAGCGGTAGTTTACCGGCAACGTTTTTTTATCAAGGGTAATTTTTCCTATGGCAAACGATAACAGCCGCAAATTCAAACAGAATCAAATAATGTTCTGGATACAGCCCTGAATTGCAAAGTTGTCAAGACCTGTTGGTTTTGGTGAAGATCGGTTAAAGGGAATGGGGTAGTTTACCTGCAAAATTTTATGTTTTAACAATGGTAATTTTTTTCCGTAAATTCAAACAGAATCAACTACTAAATATCACTATTGTAATAACGACTCGGAACACTGAGTTTTTTATAAGTAAAATCGTAAAGATTTACCTTACAGCCTGAACCGGCTTTCACCTTTAAAAGGTTTCTTCAGAGGCTGCCGTAGGATTCAACTACGTTTTTGCGTACCTTTTTTAATTATAGAGAACTCAAGAGGTCTGTTGATTTTGTTGAAGATCGGTTAAGGGAAAGGGGTAGTTTACCAGTAACGTTTTATATTTTAACATGGGTAATTTTTTTTTTACGAAAGATAACTGCCGCAAATTCAAATAGAATCAAATAATTTTTTGCATAATGTCCTGAATTGTAAAGAAGTGAAGACCTGTTAATTGTGTGAAGATCGGTTAAGGGAAAAGGGATAGTTTACCGGCCACTGTTCATGTTTTAACAAGAGTAATTGTTTCTATGACGAACGATAACTGTCGCACATTCAAACAGAATCAATTACTTTTTTGCATGCAAGCCCTGCATTGTAGAGGACTGAAGGTCATTGATTTTTGTGAAGATCTGTTAAGAGAAAGGGGTAGTTTACCTGCAACATTTTATGTTTTAACAAGAGTAAAGTACTTAATTTTGATAAACAAAGTATCCTGATAAGAAGCTCATAATAATCCACTTTAGAAACGTAGATGAAATCTCTATAAATGAAGAGGCTAGTTGAACGGGGTGGGGGTAATTTTCTATTAATGAAAATTATAGTTGAAGAGGGAGGGGAGAATTTTTATATGTGTACTACGTTATCGGCAACAAAGAAGTAGTTCAAATAATTTTTTGCATGCAACTCTGAATTGTAGAGTTCTCAAGACCTACTGTTTGTGGTGAAGATCTGTTAAGGGGAAGCGGTAGTTTACCGGCAACGTTTTTTTATCAAGGGTAATTTTTCCTACGGCAAACGATAACTGCCGTAAATTCAAAGAGAATCAAATAATGTTTCGCATACATTCCTGAATTGTAGAGATCACAATGCCTTTTGATTTTGGAAAAGATAGGTTAAGGGAAAGGGGTAGTTTACCTGCAACATTGTATGTTGTAACAAGAGAAATATTTCCATGACGAACGATAACAACCGCAAATTCAAACAAAATCAAATAATTTTTTGCATACTTTTCTGAATTGTAGGGAACTCAATGCCTTTTGTTTTTGGTGAAGATCGGTTATGGGAAAGGGGTAGTTTACCAGAAACGTTTTATGTTTTAAAAGTATTTTATATGGCAAACGATAACAGCCGCAAATTGAAACAGAATCATATAATTATTTGCATACAGCCCTGATTTGTAGAGACCTCAAGACTTATTGTTTTCGGTGAAGATCGGTTAAGCGAAAGGGGTAGTTTACCGGCAACATTTTACGTTTTAAGAAGGTATTCTCTATGTCAAACAGTAAGAGCCGCAAATGAAAACAAAATCAAATAATTTGTGCACACAGTCCTGCTTTGTAGAGTTCTCAAGACTTATTGTTTTTGGTGAATGTCGGTTAACGGGAAGGGGTACTTTACCTGCAACGTTTTTCTTATCAAGGGTAATTTTTTCTATGCCAAACGATAACAGCCGCAAATTCAAACAGAATCAAATAATGTTTTGGATACAGCCCTGAATTGGAGAGTTCTCATGATCTATTGATTTTTGTGAAGATAGGTTAAGGGAAAGGGGTAGTTTACCAGCAACGTTTTATGTTTTAACTAGGGTACTTTCTATGGCAAATGATAACAGCCGCAAACTCAAATATAATCAAATAGTTTTTTGCATGCAACTCTGAATTGTAGAGTTCTCAAGACCTATTGTTTTTGGTGAATATCTGTTAAGGGGAAGCGGTAGTTTACCGGCAACGTTTTTTTATTAAGGGTAATTTTTCATATGGCAAACGATAACAGCCGCAAATTCAAACAGAATCAAATAATGTTCTGGATACAGCCCTGAATTGTAAAGTTGTCAAGACCAGTTGGTTTTGGTGAAGATCGGTTAAGGGAAAGGGGTAGTTTACCAGCCACATTTTATATTTTAACAAGGGTAATTTTTTTTATGACGAACGATAACTGCCGTAAATTCAAACAGAATCAAATACTTTTTTACATGCTGTCCTGTTTTATGAAGATGTGAAGGCCTGTTGATTTTGGTGAAGATCGGTTAAGGGAATGGGATAGTTTACCTGTCAATTATTGACCACAGTACTGTGGTTAATGCTGAAGCAATAAGTAGAAAGAAGTAGTTTCTATAGAAATATTTCATTCCGAATATGATTTTAAATATAAATCTTAGAACATGGAAGTCATGTATGGTTCTCCATACCGATATATTTTCTATGGCAAACGATAACAGCTGCAAATTCAAACAGAATCAAATAATGTTTTGCATACAGCCCTGTATTGTAGAGTTCTCAAGACCTGTTCGTGTTGGTGAAGTTCGGTTAAGGGAAAGGGGTAGTTTACCTGCAACATTTTATGTTTTAACAAAGGTAATTTTTTATTTGACGAACGATAACTGCCGTAAATTCAAAGAGAATCAAATAATGGTTTGCATACTTCCCTGAATTGTAGAGACCTCAATGCGTTTTGATTTTGGTAAAGATCGGTTAAGGGAAAGGGGTAGTTTACCAGCAACATTTTGTGTTGTAACAAGAGAAATGTTTCCATGACGAACGATAACAACCGAAAATTCAAACATAATCAAATAATTTTTGCATACTTTCCTGAATTGTAGAGAACTCATTGCCTTTTTGTTTTGGTGAAGATCGGTTAAGGGAAAGGGGTAGTTTACCAGAAACGTTTTATGTTTTAAAAGTATTTTTTATGGCAAACGATAACAGCCGCATATTCAAACAGAATCAAATAATTATTTGCCTACAGCCCTGATTTGTAGAGAACTCAATACTTATTGCTTTTGGTGAAGATCGGTTAAGCGAAAGCGGTAGTTTACCAGCAACGTTATTTTTATCAAGGGTAATTTTTGTCTATGACAAACGATAACAGCTGCAAATTCAAACAGAATCAAATAATGTTTCGCATACAGCTCTGAATTATAGATTTCTAAAGACCTATTGTTTTTTTGAAGATCGGTAAATGGAAAGGGGTAGTTTACCTGCAACGTTTTGTGTTTTAACCAGGGTAATTTCTTCTATGACGAACGATAACAGCCGTAAATTCAAAGAGAATCAAATGATGTTTTACAAACAGTCCTGAATTGTAGAGTACTCAAGACGTGTTGTGTTTGGTGAAGATCGGTTAAGGGAAAGGGGTAGTTTACCTGCAACATTTTATGTTTTAACAAAGGTAATTTTTTCTATGACGAACGATAACTTCCGTAAAATCAAAGAGAATCAAATAATTTTTGCATGCTGTCCTGGTTTGTAAACATGTGAAGGCCTGTTGATTTTGGTGAAGATCGGTTAAGGGAAACGGGGTAGTTTACCTGTCAATTTTTACATATATGCCTGTGTTGTAGAGGTCTCAAGGCCTATTGATTTTGGTGAAAATTTGTTAGGGGGAAAGGGTAGTTTACCTGAAACATTTTTTGTTGTGACAAGAGGAAAGTACTTAATTTTGATAAATAAAGTATCCTGATAAGAAGATCTTAATAATGCAGTGTAGAAACGTAGATGTAATATCTATAAATGAAGAGGCTAGTTGATCGGGGTGGGAGTAATTTTCTATAAATGAAAATTATAGTTTCCGGGGGAGGGGATAATTTTTTATATATGCACTACGTTATCGGCAACAAAGAAGTAGTTTGTTGTTAAAATTCCTTCCCGTCCTGTTTGGCCGTAGACCAAAGTTTTCTGCAAAACCAGACGTTTCGGCAGTGCCATCGATTTCCATCATCAGTGAAAATAGAGTGCGATAATGTGAGGTGGTATACGTTAGTGACCACAGTACTGTGGTTAAGTCTGAAAGAGTAAGTAGAAAGAAGTAGTTTCTTTGGAATATTTCATTTCAAAAATGATTTTAAATATAAATCTTAGAACATGGAAGTCATGGATGGCTCTCCATAACGATATTATTCTATGGCAAACGATAACAGCCGCAAATTCAAACAGAATCAAATAATGTTTCGCATACAGCGCTGAATTATAGAGTTCTCAAGACCTACTGTTTTTGGTGAAGACCGGTTAAGGGAAAGGGGTAGTTTACCAGACACATTTTACGTTTTAAAAGGTTATATTGTATATGGCAAACGATAAGAGCCGCAAATTCAACCAAAATCAAATAATTGTGTTCACCCAGACCTGATTTGCAGAGTTTTCAAGATCTGTTGTTTTTGGTGAAGGTCGGTTAACGGGAAGGGGTAGTTTACCTTCAACTTTTGTCTTAACAAGGGTAAAGTTTTCTATGACGAACGATAACTGCCGCAAATTCAAACAGAATCAACTACTCTTTTGCATACATTTTTGAATTACATAGATCTTAAGGTCTGTTGATTTTGTTGAAGATCGGTAAAGGGAAAGGGGTAGTTTACCAGCAACGTTTTATATTTTAACAAGGGTAATTATGGCAAACGATAAGAGCCGCAAATTCAAACAGAATCAAATAATGTTTTGCATACAACCCTAAATTGTAGAGTTCTCAAGACCTGCTGGGGTTTTTGGTGGAGATCGGTTAAGGGAGAAGGGTACTTTACATGCCTCGGTTTTTTATCAAGGGTAATTTTTTTATATGGCAAACGATAACAGCCGCAAATTCAAACAGAATCAAATAATGTTCTGGATACAGCCCTGAATTGTAAAGTTGTCAAGACCAGTTGGTTTTGGTGAAGATCGGTCAAGGGAAAGGGGTAGTTTACCAGCCACATTTTATATTTTAACAAGGGTAATTTTTTTTATGACGAACGATAACTGCCGTAAATTCAAACAGAATCAAATACTTTTTTACATGCTGTCCTGTTTTATGAAGATGTGAAGGCCTATTGATTTTGGTGAAGATCGGTTAAGGGAATGGGATAGTTTACCTGTCAATTATTGACCACAGTACTGTGGTTAATGCTGAAGCAATAAGTAGAAAGAAGTAGTTTCTATAGAAATATTTCATTCCGAATATGATTTTAAATATAAATCTTAGAACATGGAAGTCATGTATGGTTCTCCATACCGATATATTTTCTATGGCAAACGATAACAGCTGCAAATTCAAACAGAATCAAATAATGTTTTGCATACAGCCCTGTATTGTAGAGTTCTCAAGACCTGTTCGTGTTGGTGAAGTTCGGTTAAGGGAAAGGGGTAGTTTACCTGCAACATTTTATGTTTTAACAAAGGTAATTTTTTATATGACGAACGATAACTGCCGTAAATTCAAAGAGAATCAAATAATGGTTTGCATACTTCCCTGAATTGTAGAGACCTCAATGCGTTTTGATTTTGGTAAAGATCGGTTAAGGGAAAGGGGTAGTTTACCAGCAACATTTTGTGTTGTAACAAGAGAAATGTTTCCATGACGAACGATAACAACCGAAAATTCAAACAGAATCAAATAATTTTTGCATACTTTCCTGAATTGTAGAGAACTCATTGCCTTTTTGTTTTGGTGAAGATCGGTTAAGGGAAAGGGGTAGTTTACCAGAAACGTTTTATGTTTTAAAAGTATTTTTTATGGCAAACGATAACAGCCGCATATTCAAACAGAATCAAATAATTATTTGCCTACAGCCCTGATTTGTAGAGAACTCAAGACTTATTGCTTTTGGTGAAGATCGGTTAAGCGAAAGCGGTAGTTTACCAGCAACGTTATTTTTATCAAGGGTAATTTTTGTCTATGACAAACGATAACAGCCGCAAATTCAAACAGAATCAAATAATGTTTCGCATACAGCTCTGAATTATAGATTTCTAAAGACCTATTGTTTTTTTGAAGATCGGTAAATGGAAAGGGGTAGTTTACCTGCAACGTTTTGTGTTTTAACCAGGGTAATTTCTTCTATGACGAACGATAACAGCCGTAAATTCAAAGAGAATCAAATGATGTTTTACAAACAGTCCTGAATTGTAGAGTACTCAAGACGTGTTGTGTTTGGTGAAGATCGGTTAAGGGAAAGGGGTAGTTTACCTGCAACATTTTATGTTTTAACAAAGGTAATTTTTTCTATGACGAACGATAACTTCCGTAAAATCAAAGAGAATCAAATAATTTTTGCATGCTGTCCTGGTTTGTAAACATGTGAAGGCCTGTTGATTTTGGTGAAGATCGGTTAAGGGAAACGGGGTAGTTTACCTGTCAATTTTTACATATATGCCTGTGTTGTAGAGGTCTCAAGGCCTATTGATTTTGGTGAAAATTTGTTAGGGGGAAAGGGTAGTTTACCTGAAACATTTTTTGTTGTGACAAGAGGAAAGTACTTAATTTTGATAAATAAAGTATCCTGATAAGAAGATCTTAATAATGCAGTGTAGAAACGTAGATGTAATATCTATAAATGAAGAGGCTAGTTGATCGGGGTGGGAGTAATTTTCTATAAATGAAAATTATAGTTTCCGGGGGAGGGGATAATTTTTTATATATGCACTACGTTATCGGCAACAAAGAAGTAGTTTGTTGTTAAAATTCCTTCCCGTCCTGTTTGGCCGTAGACCAAAGTTTTCTGCAAAACCAGACGTTTCGGCAGTGCCATCGATTTCCATCATCAGTGAAAATAGAGTGCGATAATGTGAGGTGGTATACGTTAGTGACCACAGTACTGTGGTTAAGTCTGAAAGAGTAAGTAGAAAGAAGTAGTTTCTTTGGAATATTTCATTTCAAAAATGATTTTAAATATAAATCTTAGAACATGGAAGTCATGGATGGCTCTCCATAACGATATTATTCTATGGCAAACGATAACAGCCGCAAATTCAAACAGAATCAAATAATGTTTCGCATACAGCGCTGAATTATAGAGTTCTCAAGACCTACTGTTTTTGGTGAAGACCGGTTAAGGGAAAGGGGTAGTTTACCAGACACATTTTACGTTTTAAAAGGTTATATTGTATATGGCAAACGATAAGAGCCGCAAATTCAACCAAAATCAAATAATTGTGTTCACCCAGTCCTGATTTGCAGAGTTTTCAAGATCTGTTGTTTTTGGTGAAGGTCGGTTAACGGGAAGGGGTAGTTTACCTTCAACTTTTGTCTTAACAAGGGTAAAGTTTTCTATGACGAACGATAACTGCCGCAAATTCAAACAGAATCAACTACTCTTTTGCATACATTTTTGAATTACATAGATCTTAAGGTCTGTTGATTTTGTTGAAGATCGGTAAAGGGAAAGGGGTAGTTTACCAGCAACGTTTTATATTTTAACAAGGGTAATTATGGCAAACGATAAGAGCCGCAAATTCAAACAGAATCAAATAATGTTTTGCATACAACCCTAAATTGTAGAGTTCTCAAGACCTGCTGTTTTTGGTGGAGATCGGTTAAGGGAGAAGGGTACTTTACATGCCTCGGTTTTTTATCAAGGGTAATTTTTTTATATGGCAAACGATAACAGCCGCAAATTCAAACAGAATCAAATAATGTTCTGGATACAGCCCTGAATTGTAAAGTTGTCAAGACCAGTTGGTTTTGGTGAAGATCGGTTAAGGGAAAGGGGTAGTTTACCAGCCACATTTTATATTTTAACAAGGGTAATTTTTTTTATGACGAACGATAACTGCCGTAAATTCAAACAGAATCAAATACTTTTTTACATGCTGTCCTGTTTTATGAAGATGTGAAGGCCTATTGATTTTGGTGAAGATCGGTTAAGGGAATGGGATAGTTTACCTGTCAATTATTGACCACAGTACTGTGGTTAATGCTGAAGCAATAAGTAGAAAGAAGTAGTTTCTATGGAAATATTTCATTCCGAATATGATTTTAAATATAAATCTTAGAACATGGAAGTCATGTATGGTTCTCCATACCGATATATTTTCTATGGCAAACGATAACAGCTGCAAATTCAAACAGAATCAAATAATGTTTTGCATACAGCCCTGTATTGTAGAGTTCTCAAGACCTGTTCGTGTTGGTGAAGTTCGGTTAAGGGAAAGGGGTAGTTTACCTGCAACATTTTATGTTTTAACAAAGGTAATTTTTTATATGACGAACGATAACTGCCGTAAATTCAAAGAGAATCAAATAATGGTTTGCATACTTCCCTGAATTGTAGAGACCTCAATGCGTTTTGATTTTGGTAAAGATCGGTTAAGGGAAAGGGGTAGTTTACCAGCAACATTTTGTGTTGTAACAAGAGAAATGTTTCCATGACGAACGATAACAACCGAAAATTCAAACATAATCAAATAATTTTTGCATACTTTCCTGAATTGTAGAGAACTCATTGCCTTTTTGTTTTGGTGAAGATCGGTTAAGGGAAAGGGGTAGTTTACCAGAAACGTTTTATGTTTTAAAAGTATTTTTTATGGCAAACGATAACAGCCGCAAATTCAAACAGAATCAAATAATGTTTCGCATACAGCTCTGAATTATAGATTTCTAAAGACCTATTGTTTTTTTGAAGATCGGTAAATGGAAAGGGGTAGTTTACCTGCAACGTTTTGTGTTTTAACCAGGGTAATTTCTTCTATGACGAACGATAACAGCCGTAAATTCAAAGAGAATCAAATGATGTTTTACAAACAGTCCAGAATTGTAGAGTACTCAAGACGTGTTGTGTTTGGTGAAGATCGGTTAAGGGAAAGGGGTAGTTTACCTGCAACATTTTATGTTTTAACAAAGGTAATTTTTTCTATGACGAACGATAACTTCCGTAAAATCAAAGAGAATCAAATAATTTTTGCATGCTGTCCTGGTTTGTAAACATGTGAAGGCCTGTTGATTTTGGTGAAGATCGGTTAAGGGAAACGGGGTAGTTTACCTGTCAATTTTTACATATGTGCCTGTGTTGTAGAGGTCTCAAGGCCTATTGATTTTGGTGAAAATTTGTTAGGGGTAAAGGGTAGTTTACCTGAAACATTTTTTGTTGTGACAAGAGGAAAGTACTTAATTTTGATAAATAAAGTATCCTGATAAGAAGATCTTAATAATGCAGTGTAGAAACGTAGATGTAATATCTATAAATGAAGAGGCTAGTTGATCGGGGTGGGAGTAATTTTCTATAAATGAAAATTATAGTTTCCGGGGGAGGGGATAATTTTTTATATATGCACTACGTTATCGGCAACAAAGAAGTAGTTTGTTGTTAAAATTCCTTCCCGTCCTGTTTGGCCGTAGACCAAAGTTTTCTGCAAAACCAGACGTTTCGGCAGTGCCATCGATTTCCATCATCAGTGAAAATAGAGTGCGATAATGTGAGGTGGTATACGTTAGTGACCACAGTACTGTGGTTAAGTCTGAAAGAGTAAGTAGAAAGAAGTAGTTTCTTTGGAATATTTCATTTCAAAAATGATTTTAAATATAAATCTTAGAACATGGAAGTCATGGATGGCTCTCCATAACGATATTATTCTATGGCAAACGATAACAGCCGCAAATTCAAACAGAATCAAATAATGTTTCGCATACAGCGCTGAATTATAGAGTTCTCAAGACCTACTGTTTTTGGTGAAGACCGGTTAAGGGAAAGGGGTAGTTTACCAGACACATTTTACGTTTTAAAAGGTTATATTGTATATGGCAAACGATAAGAGCCGCAAATTCAAACAAAATCAAATAATTGTGTTCACCCAGTACTGATTTGCAGAGTTTTCAAGATCTGTTGTTTTTGGTGAAGGTCGGTTAACGGGAAGGGGTAGTTTACCTTCAACTTTTGTCTTAACAAGGGTAAAGTTTTCTATGACGAACGATAACTGCCGCAAATTCAAACAGAATCAACTACTCTTTTGCATACATTTTTGAATTACATAGATCTTAAGGTCTGTTGATTTTGTTGAAGATCGGTTAAGGGAAAGGGGTAGTTTACCAGCAACGTTTTATATTTTAACAAGGGTATTTATGGCAAACGATAAGAGCCGCAAATTCAAACAGAATCAAATAATGTTTTGCATACAACCCTAAATTGTAGAGTTCTCAAGACCTGCTGTTTTTGGTGAAGATCGGTTAAGGGAGAAGGGTACTTTACATGCCTCGGTTTTTTATCAAGGGTAATTTTTTTATATGGCAAACGATAACAGCCGTAAATTGAAACAGAATCAAATAATGTTTTGCATACAGCCCTGATTTGTAGAGCACTCAGGACCTGTTGATTTTGGTGAAGATCGGTTAAGGGAAAGGGGTAGTTTACCAGCAACATTTTATATTTTAACAAGGGTATTTTCTATGGTAAACGGTAAAATCCGCAAATTGAAACAGAATCTACTAGTCTTTTGCATACAGCTTTGATTTATAGAGTTCTCAAGACCTATTGGTTTTGGTGAAGCTCGGTTAAGGGAAAGGGGTAGTTTATCGGCAACATTTTATATTTTAACAAGGGTATTTCCTATTGCAAACGATAAGAGCCGCAAATTCAAACAGAATTAAACAATTTATTGCATACAGCCCTGATTTGTAGAGTACCCAAGATATGTTGTTTTTGGTGAAGATCGGTTAAGGGAAAAGGGTAGTTTACCTGCAACGGTTTTTTATCAAGGGTAATTTTTTTATATGGCAAACGATAACTGCCGTAAATTCAAACAGAATCAACTACTCTTCTGCATATTTTTTGAATTATACAGAACTCAAGGTCTGTTGACTTTGTTGAAGATCGGTTAAGGGAAAGGGGTAGTTAGCTGCAACGTTTTATGTTTTAACAAGGGTATTTTCTATTGCAAACGATAACAGCCGCAAATTGAAACAGAATCAAATGATGTTTTGCATACAGCCCTGCATTGGAGAGTTCTCAGTACCTGTTGTTGTTGGTGAAGATCGGTTAAGGGAAAGAGGTAGTTTACCGGCAACATTTTATGTTTTAACAAGGGTAATTTTTTTATATGACGAACGATAACTGCCGTAAATTCAAACAGAATCAACTACTCTTCTGCATACCTTTTTGAATTATACAGAACTCAAGGTCTGTTGGTTTTGTTGAAGATCGGTTAAGGCAAAGGGGTAGTTTACCTGCAACGTTTTATGTTTTAACAAGGGTATTTTCAATGGCAAACGATAAAAGCCGCAAATTCAAACAGAATCAAATAATTATTTGCATACAGCCCTAAATTGTAGATTTCTCAAGACCTATTGTTTTTAGTGAAGATCGATTAAAGGAAAGGGTTAGTTTACCTGCAACGTTTTATGTTTTAGCAAGGGTATCTTCTACGGCAAACGATAACAGCCGCAAATTAAAACAGAATCAAATAATTTTTTGCATGCACACTTGATTTGTAGAGTACGCAAGACCTGTTGTTTTTGGTAAAGATGAGTTAAGTTGAAGGGGTAGTTTACCTGCAACGGTTTTTTATCAAGGGTAATTTTTACTTTTTCTATGGTAAACAATAATAGCCGCAAATTCAAACGGAATCAAATAATGTTTTTCATACAGCCCTGTATTGTAGAGTTCTCAGTACCTATTGGTGTTGGTGAAGATCGGTTAAGCGAAAGGGGTAGTTTACCTGCAACATTTTATGTTTTAACAAGGGTAACTTTTTATATGACGAATGATAACTGCCGTAAATTCAAACAGAATCAACTACGTTTTTGCATACCTTTTTGAACTAAAGAGAACTCAAGTTATACGGGATTACGCCAGTTTCGACACCAATGGTGTCATCATCAGATCCAATATGATTTAACGTTAAAACATTAATCGATGTATATTCATCTCGTCAAATATTAAAAAACAACACATACATTGTACAAAAATAATAAATAACACATATTAAAACAAAATAACGAAATAAAAGCAACATGCGGCCGTAAAGAACCTGCACTGGAACGCTCCCACGGTAAAACTAATCAATACCGGCTTGATCTTCGTTCAATTTTATCGATCTGATGTAGCCGATTTCTCGTTCTATATGATCGATTCTATTAAACAAAATATTATTTGTATGTATTGCTTTTTCATTTAGGACACGATTGTGATCCTCCTTTATAGCTTTATATATCTCGAACCGTTCGAGGGTGTCTAGCCTTAGCGACTTTTTACATTTATGTAGGATATCTAAATTATTACCAATAGTTTTTATGTTATGATGATGACACCATTGGTGTCGAAACTCGAGTAATACCGTATAGGATTCTGAGAAACGTTGACAGAAGGTAATTAACCTATTTCATAGTCTTAACCGTTCCTGGAGGCAAATAAAATGTTTAAAAATAGAACGATAACTGCCGAAAATTCAAAGAGAATCAAATAATTTTTTGCACACTTTCCTGAGTTGTAGAGTACTCAAGGTCTGTTGATTTTGGTGAAGATCGGTTAAGGGAAAGGGATAGTTTACCAGCAACATTTTGTGTTGTAACAAGAGAAATGTTTCCATGACGAACGATAACTACCGCACATTCAAACACAATCAAATATTTTTTTGCATGCATCCCTGAAGTGTAGAGGACTGAAGGTCTATTGATTTTGGAGAAGATCGGTTAACAGAAAGGGGTAGTTTACCGGAAACATTTTATGATTTAACAAGAGTAAAGTACTTAATTTTTATAACTAAAGTATCCTGATAAGAAGCTCATAATAATCCACTGTAGAAACGTAGATGAAATTTCTATAAATGAAGAGGTTAGGTGAACGGGGTGGGGGTAATTAATATTTTCTATTATTAAAAATTATAGTTGAAGGGGGAGGGAAAAATTTTTTATGTGTGCTACGTTATTGGCATCAAAGAAGTAGTTTTTTGTTAATATTGCTTCCCGGGCTGTTAGCCGTAGTCCAATGTTTTCTGCAAAACCAGACTTTTTGGCAACGCCATCGACTGCCATCATCAGTGAAAATCGAGTGTGAAAACGTGAGGTGGTATACGTTAGTGACCACAGTACTGTGGTTAATCCTGAAGCAATAAGTAGAAAGACGTAGTTTCTATGGAAATTTTTCATTTCAAAAATGATTTTAAATATAAATCATAGAACATGGAGTCATGTATGGTTCTCCATACCGATATTTTTCTATGGCAAACGATAACAGCCGCAAATTTAAACAAAATCAAATAATGTTTCGCATACAGCCCTGAATTATAGAGTTCTCATGACCTATTGTTTTTGGTGAAGATCGGTTAAGGGAAAGGGGTAGTTTACCTGCAACGTTTTATGTTTTAAAAGGGTATTTTCTATGGCAAACGATAGGAGCCGCAAATTCAAACAAAATCAAATAATTGTTTGCACACAATCCTGATTTGTAGAGTTCTCATGACCTATTGTTTTTGGTGAAGATTGGTTAACGGGAAGGGGTAGTTTCCCTGCAACGTTTTTCTTATCAAGGGTATTTTTTTCTATGGCAAACGATAACAGCCGCAAATTCAAACAGAATCAAATAATGTTTTGGATACAGCCCTGAATTGGAGAGTTCTCAAGTTCTGTTGGTTTTTGTGAAGATAGGTTAAGGGAAAGGGGTAGTTTACCAGCAACGTTTTATGTTTTAACTAGGGTACTTTCTATGGCAAATGATAACAGCCGCAAACTCAAACATAATCAAATAATTTTTTGCATGCAACTCTGAATTGTACAGTTCTCAAGACCTATTGTTTGTGGTGAAGATCTGTTAAGGGGAAGCTGTAGTTTACCGGCAACGTTTTTTTATCAAGGGTAATTTTTCCTATGGCAAACGATAACAGCCGCAAATTCAAACAGAATCAAATAATGTTCTGGATACAGCCCTGAATTGCAAAGTTGTCAAGACCTGTTGGTTTTGGTGAAGATCGGTTAAAGGGAATGGGGTAGTTTACCTGCAAAATTTTATGTTTTAACAATGGTAATTTTTTTCCGTAAATTCAAACAGAATCAACTACTAAATATCACTATTGTAATAACGACTCGGAACACTGAGTTTTTTATAAGTAAAATCGTAAAGATTTACCTTACAGCCTGAACCGGCTTTCACCTTTAAAAGGTTTCTTCAGAGGCTGCCGTAGGTTTCAACTACGTTTTTGCGTACCTTTTTTAATTATAGAGAACTCAAGAGGTATGTTGATTTTGTTGAAGATCGGTTAAGGGAAAGGTGTAGTTTACCAGTAACGTTTTATATTTTAACATGGGTAATTTTTTTTTTACGAAAGATAACTGCCGCAAATTCAAATAGAATCAAATAATTTTTTGCATAATGTCCTGAATTGTAAAGAAGTGAAGACCTGTTAATTGTGTGAAGATCGGTTAAGGGAAAGGGGATAGTTTACCGGCCACTGTTCATGTTTTAACAAGAGTAATTGTTTCTATGACGAACGATAACTGTCGCACATTCAAACAGAATCAATTACTTTTTTGCATGCAAGCCCTGCATTGTAGAGGACTGAAGGTCTATTGATTTTTGTGAAGATCTGTTAAGAGAAAGGGGTAGTTTACCTGCAACATTTTATGTTTTAACAAGAGTAAAGTACTTAATTTTGATAAACAAAGTATCCTGATAAGAAGCTCATAATAATCCACTTTAGAAACGTAGATGAAATCTCTATAAATGAAGAGGCTAGTTGAACGGGGTGGGGGTAATTTTCTATTAATGAAAATTATAGTTGAAGAGGGAGGGGAGAATTTTTATATGTGTACTACGTTATCGGCAACAAAGAAGTAGTTCAAATAATTTTTTGCATGCAACTCTGAATTGTAGAGTTCTCAAGACCTACTGTTTGTGGTGAAGATCTGTTAAGGGGAAGCGGTAGTTTACCGGCATCGTTTTTTTATCAAGGGTAATTTTTCCTATGGCAAACGATAACTGCCGTAAATTCAAAGAGAATCAAATAATGTTTCGCATACATTCCTGAATTGTAGAGATCACAATGCCTTTTGATTTTGGTAAAGATAGGTTAAGGGAAAGGGGTAGTTTACCTGCAACATTGTATGTTGTAACAAGAGAAATGTTTCCATGACGAACGATAACAACCGCAAATTCAAACAAAATCAAATAATTTTTTGCATTCTTTTCTGAATTGTAGGGAACTCAATGCCTTTTGTTTTTGGTGAAGATCTGTTATGGGAAAGGGGTAGTTTACCAGAAACGTTTTATGTTTTAAAAGTATTTTATATGGCAAACGATAACAGCCGCAAATTCAAACAGAATCATATAATTATTTGCATACAGCCCTGATTTGTAGAGACCTCAAGACTTATTGCTTTCGGTGAAGATCGGTTAAGCGAAGGGGGTAGTTTAACGGCAACATTTTACGTTTTAAGAGGGTATTTTCTATGGCAAACCGTAAGAGCCGCAAATGCAAACAAAATCAAATAATTTGTGCACACAGTCCTGATTTGTAGAGTTCTCAAGACTTATTGTTTTTGGTGAATGTCGGTTAACGGGAAGGGGTACTTTACCTGCAACGTTTTTCTTATCAAGGGTAATTTTTTCTATGGCAAACGATAACAGCCGCAAATTCAAACAGAATCAAATAATGTTTTGGATACAGCCCTGAATTGGAGAGTTCTCATGATCTATTGATTTTTGTGAAGATATGTTAAGGGAAAGGGGTAGTTTACCAGCAACGTTTTATGTTTTAACTAGGGTACTTTCTATGGCAAATGATAACAGCCGCAAACTCAAATATAATCAAATAATTTTTTGCATGCAACTCTGAACTGTAGAGTTCTCAAGACCTACTGTTTTTGGTGAAGATCTGTTAAGGGGAAGCGGCAGTTTACCGGCAACGTTTTTTTATCAAGGGTAATTTTTCCTATGGCAAACGATAACTGCCGTAAATTCAAAGAGAATAAAATAATGTTTCACATACTTTCCTGAATTGTAGAGATCACAATGCCTTTTGTTTTTGGTGAAGATCGGTTATGGGAAAGGGGTAGTTTACCAGAAACGTTTTATGTTTTAAAAGTATTTTATATGGCAAACGATAACAGCCGCAAATTCAAACAGAATCATATAATTATTTGCATACAGCCCTGATTTGTAGAGAACTCAAGACTTATTGTGTTTGGTGAAGATCGGTTAAGCGAAAGGGGTAGTTTACCGGAAACATTTTATGATTTAACAAGAGTAAAGTACTTAATTTTTATAACTAAAGTATCCTGATAAGAAGCTCATAATAATCCACTGTAGAAACGTAGATGAAATTTCTATAAATGAAGAGGTTAGGTGAACGGGGTGGGGGTAATTAATATTTTCTATTATTAAAAATTATAGTTGAAGGTGGAGGGAAAAATTTTTTATATGTGTGCTACGTTATTGGCAACAAAGAAGTAGTTTTTTGTTAAAATTGCTTCCCGGGCTGTTAGCCGTAGTCCAATGTTTTCTGCAAAACCAGACTTTTTGGCAATGCCATCGACTGCCATCATCAGTGAAAATCGAGTGTGAAAACGTGAGGTGGTATACGTTAGTGACCACAGTACTGTGGTTAATCCTGAAGCAATAAGTAGAAAGGCGTAGTTTCTATGGAAATTTTTCATTTCAAAAATGATTTTAAATATAAATCTTAGAACGTGGAAGGCATGTATGGTTCTCCATACCGATATTTTTCTATGGCAAACGATAACAGCCGCAAATTCAAACAAAATCAAATAATGTTTCGCATACAGCCCTGAATTATTGAGTTCTCATGACCTATTGTTTTTGGTGAAGATCGGTTAAGGGAAAGGGGTAGTTTACCTGCAACGTTTTATGTTTTAAAAGGGTGTTTTCTATGGCAAACGATAAGAGCCGCAAATTCAAAACAAAATCAAATAATTGATTGCAAACAATCCTGATTTGTAGAGTTCTCATGACCTATTGTTTTTGTGAAGATTGGTTAACGGGAAGGGGTAGTTTCCCTGCAACGTTTTTCTTATCAAGGGTATTTTTTTCAATGGCAAACGATAACAGCCGCAAATTCAAACAGAATCAAATAATGTTCTGGATACAGCCCTGAATTGCAAATTTGTCAAGACCTGTTGGTTTTGGTGAAGATCGGTTAAAGGGAATGGGGTAGTTTATCTGCAAAATTTTATGTTTTAACAAGGGTAATTTTTTTTGCCGTAAATTCAAACAGAATCAACTACTAAATATCACTATTGTAATAACGACTCGGAACACTGAGTTTTTTATAAGTAAAATCGTAAAGATTTACCTTACAGCCTGAACCGGCTTTCACCTTTAAAAGGCTTCTTCAGAGGCTGCCGTAGGATTCAACTACGTTTTTGCGTACCTTTTTTAATTATAGAGAACTCAAGAGGTCTGTTGATTTTGTTGAAGATCGGTTAAGGGAAAGGGGTAGTTTACCAGTAACGTTTTATATTTTAACATGTGTAATTTTTTTTACGAAAGATAACTGCCGCAAATTCAAATAGAATCAAATAATTTTTTGCATAATGTCCTGAATTGTAAAGAAGTGAAGACCTGTTAATTGTGTGAAGATCGGTTAAGGGAAAGGGGATAGTTTACCGGCCACTGTTCATGTTTAACAAGAGTTATTGTTTCTATGACGAACGATAACTGTCGCACATTCAAACAGAATCAATTACTTTTTTGCATGCAAGCCCTGCATTGTAGAGGACTGAAGGTCTATTGATTTTTGTGAAGATCTGTTAAGAGAAAGGGGTAGTTTACCTGCAACATTTTATGTTTTAACAAGAATAAAGTACTTAATTTTGATAAACAACGTATCCTGATAAGAAGCTCATAATAATCCACTTTAGAAACGTAGATGAAATCTCTATAAATGAAGAGGCTAGTTGAACGGGGTGGGGGTAATTTTCTATTAATGAAAATTATAGTTGGAGAGGGAGGGGAGAATTTTTATATGTGTACTACGTTATCGGCAACAAAGAAGTAGTTCAAATAATTTTTTGCATGCAACTCTGAATTGTAGAGTTCTCAAGACCTATTGTTTGTGGTGAAGATCTGTTAAGGGGAAGCGGCAGTTTACCGGCAACGTTTTTTTATCAAGGGTAATTTTTCCTATGGCAAACGATAACTGCCGTAAATTCAAAGAGAATCAAATAATGTTTCGCATACTTTCCTGAATTGTAGAGATCACAATGCCTTTTGATTTTGGTAAAGATCGGTTAAGGGAAAGGGGTAGTTTACCTGCAACATTGTATGTTGTAACAAGAGAAATGTTTCCATGACGAACGATAACAACCGCAAATTCAAACATAATCAAATAATTTTTTGCATACTTTTCTGAATTGTAGAGAATTGTAATCTTTTGGTGAAGACCGGTTAAGGGAAAGGGGTAGTTTACCTGCAACGTTTTATGTTTTAAAAGGGTATTTTCTATGGCAAACGATAAGAGCCGAAATTTCAAACAGAAACAAACAGTTTTTTGCATACAGCCCTGATTTGCAGAGTACTCAAGACCTATTGTTTTTGGTGAAGATCGGTTAAGGGAAAGGGGTAGTTTATCAGGCACATTTTACGTTTTAAAAGGTTATATTGTATATGGCAAACGATAAGAGCCGCAAATTCAAACAAAATCAAATAATTGTGTTCACCCAGTTCCGATTTGTAGAGTTTTCAAGACCTGTTGTTTTTGGTGAAGGTCGGTTAACGGGAAGGGGTAGTTTACCAGCAACGTTTTTCTTATCAAGGGTAATTTTTTTCTATGGCAAACGATAACAGCCGCAAATTCAAACAGAATCAAATAATGTTTTGGATACGCCCTTAATTGGAGAGTTATCAAGATCTGTTCGTTTTTGTGAAGATAGGTTAAGGGAAAGGGGTAGTTTACCAGAAACGTTTTATGTTTTAACTAGGGTATTTTATATGGCAAATGATAACAGCCGCAAACTCAAACATAATCAAATAATATTTTGCGTGCAACTCTGAATTGTAGAGTTCTCAAGACCCATTGATTTTTGTGAAGATCTGTTAAGGGGAAGCGGTAGTTTACCGGCAATGTCTTTTTATCAAGGGTAATTTTTTTATGGCAAACTTTAACAGCTGCAAATTCAAACAGAATCAAATAATGTTATGGATGCAGCCGTGAATTGTAAAGTTCTCAAGACCTGTTGGTGTTGGTGAAGTTCGGTTAAGGGAAAGGGGTAGTTTACCAGCAACATTTTATGTTTTAAGAAGGGTAATTTTTTATATGACGAAAGCTAACTGCCGTAAATTCAAACAGAATCAAATAATTATTTGCATACAGTCCTCATTTGTAGAGTTCTCAACACTTATTGTTTTTCGTGACGATCGGATAAGGGAAAGGGGTAGCTTACCGGCAACATTGTATGTTGTAACAAGAGAAATGTTTCAATGACGAACGATAACAACCGCAAATTCAAACATAATCAAATAATTTTTTGCATACTTTTCTGAATTGTAGAGAACTCAATGCCTTTTTTTTTTGTGAAGATCGGTTATGGGAAAGGGGTAGTTTACCAGAAACGTTTTATGTTTTAAAAGTATTTTATATGGCAAACGATAACAGCCGCAAATTCAAACAGAATCATATAATTATTTGCATACAGCCCTGATTTGTAGAGAACTCAAGACTTATTTTTTTTGGTGAAGATCGGTTAAGCGAAAGGGGTAGTTTACCTGCAACATTTTACGTTTTAAAAGGGTATTATCTATGGCAAACAATAAGAGCCGAAAATTCAAACAAAATCAAATAATTGTGTGCACACAGTCCTGATTTGTAGAGTTCTCAAGACTTATTGTTTTTGGTGAATGTCGGTTGACGGGAAGGGGTACTTTACCTGCAACGTTTTTCTTATCAAGGGTAATTTTTTCTATGGCAAACGATAACAGCCGCAAATTCAAACAGAATCAAATAATGTTTTGGATACAGCCCTGAATTGGAGAGTTCTCATGGTCTATTGATTTTTGTGAAGATAGGTTAAGGGAAAGGGGTAGTTTACCAGCAACGTTTTATATTTTAACTACGGTATTTTCTATGGCAAATGATAACAGCCGCAAACTCAAATATAATCAAATAATTTTTTGCATGCAACTCTGAATTGTAGAGTTCTCAAGACCTATTGTTTTTGGTGAAGATCTGTTAAGGGGAAGCGGTAGTTTACCGGCAACGTTTTTTTATCAAGGGTAAGTTTTCATATGGCAAACGATAACAGCCGCAAATTCAAACAGAATCGAATAATGTTCTGGATACGGCCCTGAATTGTAAAGTTGTCAAGACCAGTTGGTTTTGGTGAAGATCGGTTAAGGGAAAGGGGTAGTTTACCGGCCACATTTTATGTTTTAACAAGGGTAATTTTTGCTATGGCGAACGATAACAGCCGTAAATTCAAAGAGAATCAAATGATGTTTTACAAACAGTCCTGAATTGTAGAGTACTCAAGACGTGTTGTGTTTGGTGAAGATCGGTTAAGGGAAAAGGGTAGTTTACCTGCAACATTTTATGTTTTAACAAGGGTAATTTTTTCTATGACGAACGATAACTTCCGTAAAATCAAAGAGAATCAAATACTTTTTGCATGCTGTCCTGATTTGTAAAGACGTGAAGGCCTGTTGATTTTTTTGAAGATCGGTTAAGGGAAACGGGGTAGTTTACCTGTCAATTTTTACATATGTGCCTGTGTTGTAGAGGTCTCAAGGCCTATTGATTTTGGTGAACATTTGTTAGGGGGAAAGGGTAGTTTACCTGAAACATTTTTTGTTGTAACAAGAGGAAAGTACTTAAGTTTGATAAATAAAGTATCCTGATAAGAAGATCTTAATAATGCACTGTAGAAACGTAGATGTAATATCTATAAATGAAGAGGCTAGTTGATCGGGGTGGGAATAATTTTCTATAAATGAAAATTATAGTTTCCGGGGGAGGGGATAATTTTTTATATATGCACTACGTTATCGGCAACAAAGAAGTAGTTTGTTGTTAAAATTCCTACCCGTCCTGTTTGGCCGTAGACCAAAGTTTTCTGCAAAACCAGACGTTTCGGCAGTGCCATCGATTTCCATCATCAGTGAAAATAGAGTGCGATAATGTGAGGTGGTATACGTTAGTGACCACAGTACTGTGGTTAAGGCTGAAAGAATAAGTAGAAAGAAGTAGTTTCTATGGAATATTTCATTTCAAAAATGATTTTAAATATAAATCTTAGAACATGGAAGTCATGGATGGTTCTACATAACGATATTATTCTATGGCAAACGATAACAGCCGCAAATTCAAACAGAATCAAATAATGTTTCGAATACAGTCCTAAATTATTGAGTTCTCAAGACCTGCTGTTTTTGGTGAAGACCGGTTAAGGGAAAGGGGTAGTTTACCTGCAACATTTTATGTTTTAAAAGGGTATTTTCTATGACAAACGATAAGAGCCGAAATTTCAAACAGAAACAAACAGTTTTTTGCATACAGCCCTGATTTGCAGAGTACTCAAGACCTATTGTTTTTGGTGAAGATCGGTTAAGGGAAAGGGGTAGTTTATCAGGCACATTTTACGTTTTAAAAGGTTATATTGTATATGGCAAACGATAAGAGCCGCAAATTCAAACAAAATCAAATAATTGTGTTCACCCAGTTCCGATTTGTAGAGTTTTCAAGACCTGTTGTTTTTGGTGAAGGTCGGTTAACGGGAAGGGGTAGTTTACCAGCAACGTTTTTCTTATCAAGGGTAATTTTTTTCTATGGCAAAAGATAACAGCCGCAAATTCAAACAGAATCAAATAATGTTTTGGATACCGCACTTAATTGGAGAGATATCAAGATCTGTTCGTTTTTGTGAAGATAGGTTAAGGGAAAGGGGTAGTTTACCAGAAACGTTTTATGTTTTAACTAGGGTATTTTATATGGCAAATGATAACAGCCGCAAACTCAAACATAATCAAATAATATTTTGCGTGCAACTCTGAATTGTAGAGTTCTCAAGACCCATTGATTTTTGTGAAGATCTGTTAAGGGGAAGCGGTAGTTTACCGGCAATGTCTTTTTATCAAGGGTAATTTTTTTATGGCAAACTTTAACAGCTGCAAATTCAAACAGAATCAAATAATGTTATGGATGCAGCCGTGAATTGTAAAGTTCTCAAGACCTGTTGGTGTTGGTGAAGTTCGGTTAAGGGAAAGGGGTAGTTTACCAGCAACATTTTATGTTTTAAGAAGGGTAATTTTTTATATGACGAAAGCTAACTGCCGTAAATTCAAACAGAATCAAATAATTATTTGCATACAGTCCTCATTTGTAGAGTTCTCAACACTTATTGTTTTTCGTGAAGATCGGTTAAGGGAAAGGGGTAGCTTACCGGCAACATTGTATGTTGTAACAAGAGAAATGTTTCCATGACGAACGATAACAACCGCAAATTCAAACATAATCAAATAATTTTTTGCATACTTTTCTGAATTGTAGAGAACTCAATGCCTTTTTTTTTGTGAAGATCGGTTATGGGAAAGGGGTAGTTTACCAGAAACGTTTTATGTTTTAAAAGTATTTTATATGGCAAACGATAACAGCCGCAAATTCAAACAGAATCATATAATTATTTGCATATAGCCCTGATTTGTAGAGAACTCAAGACTTATTTTTTTTGGTGAAGATCGGTTAAGCGAAAGGGGTAGTTTACCTGCAACATTTTACGTTTTAAAAGGGTATTATCTATGGCAAACAATAAGAGCCGAAAATTCAAACAAAATCAAATAATTGTGTGCACACAGTCCTGATTTGTAGAGTTCTCAAGACTTATTGTTTTTGGTGAATGTCGGTTGACGGGAAGGGGTACTTTACCTGCAACGTTTTTCTTATCAAGGGTAATTTTTTCTATGGCAAACGATAACAGCCGCAAATTCAAACAGAATCAAATAATGTTTTGGATACAGCCCTAAATTGTAAAGTTGTCAAGACCAGTTGGTTTTGGTGAAGATCGGTTAAGGGAAAGGGGTAGTTTACCGGCCACATTTTATGTTTTAACAAGGGTAATTTTTGCTATGGCGAACGATAACAGCCGTAAATTCAAAGAGAATCAAATGATGTTTTACAAACAGTCCTGAATTGTAGAGTACTCAAGACGTGTTGTGTTTGGTGAAGATCGGTTAAGGGAAAAGGGTAGTTTACCTGCAACATTTTATGTTTTAACAAGGGTAATTTTTTCTATGACGAACGATAACTTCCGTAAAATCAAAGAGAATCAAATACTTTTTGCATGCTGTCCTGATTTGTAAAGACGTGAAGGCCTGTTGATTTTGGTGAAGATCGGTTAAGGGAAACGGGGTAGTTTACCAGCAACGTTTTATATTTTAACTACGGTACTTTCTATGGCAAATGCTAACAGCCGCAAACTCAAATATAATCAAATAATTTTTTGCATGCAACTCTGAATTGTAGAGTTCTCAAGACCTATTGTTTTTGGTGAAGATCTGTTAAGGGGAAGCGGTAGTTTACCGGCAACGTTTTTTTATCAAGGGTAAGTTTTCATATGGCAAACGATAACAGCCGCAAATTCAAACAGAATCAAATAATGTTCTGGATACAGCCCTGAATTGTAAAGTTGTCAAGACCAGTTGGTTTTGGTGAAGATCGGTTAAGGGAAAGGGGTAGTTTACCGGCCACATTTTATGTTTTAACAAGGGTAATTTTTGCTATGGCGAACGATAACAGCCGTAAATTCAAAGAGAATCAATTGATGTTTTACAAACAGTCCTGAATTGTAGAGTACTCAAGACGTGTTGTGTTTGGTGAAGATCGGTTAAGGGAAAAGGGTAGTTTACCTGCAACATTTTATGTTTTAACAAGGGTAATTTTTTCTATGACGAACGATAACTCCCGTAAAATCAAAGAGAATCAAATACTTTTTGCATGCTGTCCTGATTTGTAAAGACGTGAAGGCCTGTTGATTTTGGTGAAGATCGGTTAAGGGAAACGGGGTAGTTTACCTGTCAATTTTTACATATGTGCCTGTGTTGTAGAGGTCTCAAGGCCTATTGATTTTGGTGAACATTTGTTAGGGGGAAAGGGTAGTTTACCTGAAACATTTTTTGTTGTAACAAGAGGAAAGTACTTAAGTTTGATAAATAAAGTATCCTGATAAGAAGATCTTAATAATGCACTGTAGAAACGTAGATGTAATATCTATAAATGAAGAGGCTAGTTGATCGGGGTGGGAATAATTTTCTATAAATGAAAATTATAGTTTCCGGGGGAGGGGATAATTTTTTATATATGCACTACGTTATCGGCAACAAAGAAGTAGTTTGTTGTTAAAATTCCTTCCCGTCCTGTTTGGCCGTAGACCAAAGTTTTCTGCAAAACCAGACGTTTCGGCAGTGCCATCGATTTCCATCATCAGTGAAAATAGAGTGCGATAATGTGAGGTGGTATACGTTAGTGACCACAGTACTGTGGTTAAGGCTGAAAGAATAAGTAGAAAGAAGTAGTTTCTATGGAATATTTCATTTCAAAAATGATTTTAAATATAAATCTTAGAACATGGAAGTCATGGATGGTTCTACATAACGATATTATTCTATGGCAAACGATAACAGTCGCAAATTCAAACAGAATCAAATAATGTTTCGCATACAGCCCTGAATTATAGAGTTCTCAAGACCTGCTGTTTTTGGTGAAGACCGGTTAAGGGAAAGGGGTAGTTTACCTGCAACGTTTTATGTTTTAAAAGGGTATTTTCTATAGCAAACGATAAGAGCCGAAATTTCAAACAGAAACAAACAGTTTTTTGCATACAGCCCTGATTTGCAGAGTACTCAAGACCTATTGTTTTTGGTGAAGATCGGTTAAGGGAAAGGGGTAGTTTATCAGGCACATTTTACGTTTTAAAAGGTTATATTGTATATGGCAAACGATAAGAGCCGCAAATTCAAACAAAATCAAATAATTGTGTTCACCCAGTTCCGATTTGTAGAGTTTTCAAGACCTGTTGTTTTTGGTGAAGGTCGGTTAACGGGAAGGGGTAGTTTACCAGCAACGTTTTTCTTATCAAGGGTAATTTTTTTCTATGGCAAACGATAACAGCCGCAAATTCAAACATAATCAAATAATATTTTGCGTGCAACTCTGAATTGTAGAGTTCTCAAGACCCATTGATTTTTGTGAAGATCTGTTAAGGGGAAGCGGTAGTTTACCGGCAATGTCTTTTTATCAAGGATAATTTTTTTATGGCAAACTTTAACAGCTGCAAATTCAAACAGAATCAAATAATGTTATGGATGCAGCCGTGAATTGTAAAGTTCTCAAGACCTGTTGGTGTTGGTGAAGTTCGGTTAAGGGAAAGGGGTAGTTTACCTGCAACATTTTATGTTTAAAGAAGGGTAATTTTTTATATGACGAAAGCTAACTGCCGTAAATTCAAACAGAATCAAATAATTATTTGCGTACAGTCCTCATTTGTAGAGTACTCAACACTTATTGTTTTTCGTGAAGATCGGTTAAGGGAAAGGGGTAGCTTACCAGCAACATTGTATGTTATAACAAGAGAAATGTTTCCATGACGAACGATAACAACCGCAAATTCAAACATAATCAAATAATTGTTTGCATACTTTTCTGAATTGTAGAGAACTCAATGCCTTTTGTTTTTGGTGAAGATCGGTTATGGGAAAGGGGTAGTTTACCAGAAACGTTTTATGTTTTAAAAGTATTTTATATGGCAAACGATAACAGCCGCAAATTCAAACAGAATCATATAATTATTTGCATACAGCCCTGATTTGTAGAGAACTCAAGACTTATTGTTTTTGGTGAAGATCGGTTAAGCGAAAGGAGTAGTTTACCTGCAACATTTTACGTTTTAAAAGGGTATTATCTATGGCAAACAATAAGAGCCGAAAATTCAACAAAATCAAATAATTGTGTGAACAAAGTCCTGATTTGTAGAGTTCTCAAGACTTATTGTTTTTGGTGAATGTCGGTTGACGGGAAGGGGTACTTTACCTGCAACGTTTTTCTTATCAAGGGTAATTTTTTCTATGGCAAACGATAACAGCCGCAAATTCAAACAGAATCAAATAATGTTTTGGATACAGCCCTAAATTGGAGAGTTCTCATGGTCTATTGATTTTTGTGAAGATAGGTTAAGGGAAAGGGGTAGTTTACCAGCAACGTTTTATGTTTTACCAACGGTACTTTCTATGGCAAATGATAACAGCCGCAAACTCAAATATAATCAAATAATTTTTTGCATGCAACTCTGAATTGTAGAGTTCTCAAGACCTATTGTTTTTGGTGAAGATCTGTTAAGGGGAAGCGGTAGTTTACCGGCAACGTTTTTTTATCAAGGGTAATTTTTCATATGGCAAACGATAACAGCCGCAAATTCAAACAGAATCAAATAATGTTCTGGATACAGCCCTGAATTGTAAAGTTGTCAAGACCAGTTGGTTTTGGTGAAGATCGGTTAAGGGAAAGGGGTAGTTTACCGGCCACATTTTATGTTTTAACAAGGGTAATTTTTTCTATGACGAACGATAACAGCCGTAAATTCAAAGAGAATCAAATGATGTTTTACAAACAGTCCTGAATTGTAGAGTACTCAAGACGTGTTGTGTTTGGTGAAGATCGGTTAAGGGAAAGGGGTAGTTTACCTGCAACATTTTATGTTTTAACAAGGGTAATTTTTTCTATGACGAACGATAATTTCCGTAAAATCAAAGAGAATCAAATACTTTTTGCATGCTGTCCTGATTTGTAAAGAAGTGAAGGCCTGTAGATTTTGGTGAAGATCGGTTAAGGGAAAGGGGTAGTTTACCTGTCACTTTTTACATATGTGCCTGTGTTGTAGAGGACTCAAGGCCTATTGATTTTGGTGTACATCGCTTAGGGGGAAAGTGTAGTTTACCTGAATAATTTTTTGTTATAACAAGAGTAAAGTACTTAATTTTGATAAAAAAAGTATCCTGATAAGAAGATCTTAAGAATGCACTGTAGAAACGTAGATGAAATATCTATAAATGAAGAGGCTATTTGAACAGGGTGGGGGTAATTTTCTATTAATGAAATCTTTAGTTGAAGAAGGAGGGGAGAATTTTATATTTGTGTACTACGTTATCGGCAACAAAGAAGTAGATCTTTGTTAAAATTCCTTCCCGGGCTGCTTAGCCGTAGTCCAATGTTTTCTGCAAAACCAGACTTTTCGGCAGCCCCATCGACTACCATCATCAGTGAAAATTCGAGTGCGAAAACGGGAGGTGGTATACGTTAGTGACCACAGTACTGTGGTTAAGGCTGAAGCAATTTGTAGAAACAAGTAGTTTCTGTGGAAATATTTCATTCCGAATATGATTTTAAATATAAATCTTAGAACATGGAAGTCATGTATGGTTCTCCATACCGATATTTTTTCTATGGCAAACGATAACAGCTGCAAATTCAAACAGAATCAAATAATGTTGAGCATACAGCCCTGTATTGTAGAGTTCTCAAGAACTATTGGTGTTGGTGAAGTTCGGTTAAGGGAAATGGGTAGTTTACCAGCAACATTTTATGTTTTAACAAGGGTAATTTATTATATGACGAACGATAACTTCCGTAAATTCAAACAGAATCAAACAATTTTTTGCATACGTTCCTGAATTGTAGAGAACTCAAAGCCTTTTGATTTTGGTAAAGATCGGTTAAGGGAAATGTGTAGTTTACCAGCAACATTGTATGTTCTAACAAGAGAAATGTTTCCATGACGAACGATAACAACCGCAAATTCAAACATAATCAAATAATTTTTTGTATACAGCACTGAATTGTAGAGTTCTCAGGACCTTTTGTTTTTGATGAAGATCGGTTAAGGGAAAGGGCTAGTTTACCAGAAACGTTTTATGTTTTAAAAGTATTTTATATTGCAAACGATAACAGCCGCAAATTCAAACAGAATCAAATAATTATTTGCATACAGCCCTGATTTATAGAGTACTCAAGACCTATTGTGTTTGGTGAAGATGGGTTAGGGGAAAGGGGTAGTTTACCTGCAACGTTTTTTTATCAAGGGTATTTTTTTTCTATTGCAAACGATAACAGCCGCAAATGCAAATAGAATCATATAATGTTTTGCATACAGCACTGAATTGTAGAGTTCTGAAGACCATTTGGTGTTGGTGAAGCTCGGTTAAGGAGAAGGGGTAGTTTACCTGCAACATTTTATGTTTTAACAAGAGTAATTTTTTCTATGACAAACGATAACTTCCGTAAATTCAAAGAGAATCAAATAATTTTTTGCATGCTGTCCTGGTTTGTAAAGGTGTGAAGGCATGTTGATTTTGGTGAACATCGGTTAGGGGGAAAGGGTAGTTTACCTGAAACATTTTTGTTGTAACAAGAGTAAAGTACTTAATTTTGATAAATAAAATATCCTGATAAGAAGATCTTAATAACGCACTGTAGAAACTTAGATGAAATATCTGTAAATGGAGACGCTAGTAGATCGGGGTGGGAGTAATTTTCTATAAATGAAAATTATAGTTGAAGGCGGAGGGCATAATTTTTTATGTATGTACTACGTTATCGGCAACAAAGACGTAGTTTGTTGTTAAAATTCCTTCCCGTCCTGTTTGGCCGTAGACCAAAGTTTTCTGCAAAACCAGACGTTTCGGCAGTGCCATCGATTTCCATCATCAGTGAAAATAGAGGGCGATAATGTGAGGTGGTATACGTTAGTGACCACAGTACTGTGGTTAAGGCTGCAGCAGTAAGTAGAAAGAAGTAGTGTCTATGGAATATTTCATTTCAAAAATGATTTTAAATATAAATCTTAGAACATGGAAGTCATTTATTGTTCTCCATACCGATATTTTTTTATGGCAAACGATAACAGCCGCAAATTCAAATAGAATCAAATAATGTTTCGCATACAGCCCTGAATTATAGAGTTCTCAAGATCTATTGTTTTTGGTGATGATCGGTTAAGGGAAAGGGGTAGTTTACTAGCAACGTTTTATGTTTTCAAAGGGTATTTTATATGGGAAACGATGAGAGCCACAAATCCAAACAGAATCAATTAATTTTTTGCATACAGACCTGATTTGTAGAGTACTCAAGACCCATGGTTTTTGGTGAAGATCGGTTAAGGGAAAGGGGTAGTTTACCAGAAACATTTTATGTTTTAAAAGGTTATTTTATATAGCAAATGATAAGAGCCGCAAATGAAAACAAAATCAAATAATTGTTTGCACACAGTCCTGATTTGTAGAGTTCTCAAGACCTATTGTTTTGGTGAAGATCGGTTAATGGGAAGGGGTAGTTTACCAGCAACATTTTTCTTATCAAGGGTAATTTTTTCTATGGCAAACGATAACAGCCGCAAATTCATACAGAATCAAATAATATTTTAGATGCAGCCCTGAATTGGAGAATTCTCAAGATCTGTTGGTTCTTGTAGAGATAGGTTAAGGGAAAGGGGTAGTTTACCAGCAACGTGTTATGTTTTAACTAGGGTATTGTCTATGGTAAACGATAACAGCCGTAATTTCAAACAGAATCAAACAATTTTTTGCATACGTTCCTGAATTGTAGAGAACTCAAAGCCTTTTGATTTTGGTAAAGATCGGTTAAGGGAAATGTGTAGTTTACCGGCAACATTGTATGTTCTAACAAGAGAAATGTTTCCATGACGAACGATAACAACCGCAAATTCAAACATAATCAAATAATTTTTTGTATAGAGCACTGAATTGTAGAGTTCTCAGGACCTTTTGTTTTTGATGAAGATCGGTTAAGGGTAGGGGTAGTTTACCAGAAACGTTTTATGTTTTAAAAGTATTTTTTATTGCAAACGATAACAGCCGCAAATTTAAATAGAATCAAATAATGTTTCGCATACAGCCCTGATTTGTAGAGTACTCAAGACCTATTGTGTTTGGTGAAGATAGGTTAGAGGAAATGGGTAGTTTACCTGCAACGTTTTTTTATCAAGGGTAATTTTTTTTCTATTGCAAACGATAACAGCCGCAAATGCAAACAGAATCATATAATGTTTTGCATACAGCACTGAATTGTAGAGTTCTGAAGACCATTTGGTGTTGGTGAAGATCGGTTAAGGAGAAGGGGTAGTTTACCTGCAACATTTTATGTTTTAACAAGAGTAATTTTTTCTATGACGAACGATAACTTCCGTAAATTCAAAGAGAATCAAATAATTTTTTGCATGCTGTCCTGATTTGTAAAGATGTGAAGGCATGTTGATTTTGGTGAAGATCGGTTAAGGAAAAGGGGTAGTTTACCTGTCACATTTTACATATGTGCCTGTGTTGTAGAGGCCTCAAGGCCTATTGATTTTGGTGAACATCGGTTAGGGGGAAAGGGTAGTTTACCTGAAACATTTTTGTTGTAACAAGAGTAAAGTACTTAATTTTGATAAATAAAGTACCCTGATAAGAAGATCTTAATAACGCACTGTAGAAACTTAGATGAAATATCTGTAAATGAAGACGCTAGTAGATCGGGGTGGGAGTAATTTTCTATAAATGAAAATTATAGTTGAAAGCGGAGGGGATAATTTTTTATGTATGTACTACGTTATCGGCAACAAAGACGTAGTTTGTTGTTAAAATTCCTTCCCGTCCTGTTTGGCCGTAGACCAAAGTTTTCTGCAAAACCAGACGTTTCGGCAGTGCCATCGATTTCCATCATCAGTGAAAATCGAGTGCGATAATGTGAGGTGGTATACGTTAGTGACCACAGTACTGTGGTTAAGGCTGCAGCAGTAAGTAGAAAGAAGTAGTTTCTATGGAATATTTCATTTCAAAAATGATTTTAAATATAAATCTTAGAACATGGAAGTCATGTATTGTTCTCCATACCGATATTTTTCTATGGCAAACGAAAACAGTCGCAAATTCAAATAGAATCAAATAATGTTTCTCATACAGCCCTGAATTATAGTGTTCTCAAGACCTATTGTTTTTGGTGGAGATCGGTTAAGGCAAAGGGGTAGTTTACCAGAAACATTTTATGTTTTAAAAGGGTATTTTATATGGCAAATGATAAGAGCCGCAAATTCAAACAAAATCAAATAATTGTTTGCACACAGTCCTGATTTGTAGAGTTCTCAAGACCTATTTTTTTTTGTGAAGATCGGTTAACGGGAAGGGGTAGTTTACCAGCAACATTTTTCTTATCAAGAGTAATTTTTTTCTATGGCAAACGATAACAGCCGCAAATTCAAACAGAATCAAATAATGTTTTGGATGCAGCCCTGAATTGAAGAGTTCTCAAGATCTGTTGGTTTTTGTGAAGATAGGTTAAGGGAAAGGGGTAGTTTACCAGCAACGTTTTATGTTTTAACTAGGGCACTTTCTATGGCAAATGATAACAGCCGCAAATTCAAACAGAATCAAATAATGTTCTGGATACAGCCCTGAATTGTAAAGTTGTCAAGACCTGTTGGTTTTGGTGAATATCGGTTAAGGGAAAGGGGTAGTTTACCCGGAACATTTTATGTTTTAACAAGGGTATTTTTTTTTATGACGAACGGTAATTCCCGTAAATTCAAAGAGAATCAAATAATATTTTGCATACAGCCCTGAATTGTGAAGTTCTCAAGACTTGTCGTTTTTGCTGAAGATCGGTTGAGGGAAAGGGTAGTTTACCAGCAACGTTTTATGTTTTAATGAGTGTATTCTCTTTGGCAAACGATAAGAGCCGCAAATTCAAACAGCATCAATCAATTTTTTGCATACAGCCCAAAATTGGAGAGCTCTCAATACATATTATTTTTGGTGAAGATCGGTTAAGGGAAAGGGGTAGTTTACCTGCAACATTTTATGTTTTAACAAGGGTATTTTCTATGGTAAACGATAACAGCCGTAAATTCAAACAGAATCAAATAATTTTTGCATACAGCCCTGATTTGTAGAGTACTCAAGACCTTTTGTTTTTGGTGAATTTCGGTTAAGGGAAAGGATAGTTTACCCGCAACGGTTTTTTATCAAGGGTAATTTTTTTCTACGGCAAACGGTAACAGCCGCAAATTCAAACAGAATCAAATGATGTTTTGCATACAGCCCTGTATTGTAGAGTTCTCAGTACCTATTGGTGTTGGTGAAGATCGGTTAAGGGAAAGGGGTAGTTTACGTGCAACATTTTATGTTTTAACGAGGGTAATAGTTTATATGACGAACGATAACTGCCGTATTTCAAACAGAATCAACTACGTTTTTGCATACCTTTTTGAACTAAAGAGAACTCAAGGTCTTTTGATTTTGTTGAAGATCGGTTAAGGGAAAGGGGTAGTTTATCAGCAACGTTTTATGTTTTAAAAAGGGTAATTTTTTTATGACTAACGATAACTGTAAAATAGGTTAATTACTTTCTGTCAACGTTTCTCAGAATCCTATACGGGATTACTCGAGTTTCGACACATATGGTGTCATTATCAGATCCAATATGATTTAAGGTTAAAACATTAATCGATGTATATTCATCTCGTCAAATATTAAAAAACAACACATACATTGTACAAAAGTAATAAATAACACATTTTAAAACAAAATAACAACGAAATAAAGCAACATGCGACCGTAACGAACCTGCACAGGAACGCTCCCACGGTAAAACTAATCAATACCGGCTTGACCTTCGTTCAATTTTATCGATCTGATGTAGCCGATTTCTCGTTGTATATGATCGATTCTATTAAATGAAATATTATTTGTATGTATTGCTGTTTCGTTTAGGACACGATTGTGATCCTCCTTTATAGCTTTATATATCTCGAACCGTTCGAGGGTGTCTAGCCTTAGTGAAATTTTACATTTATGTAGGATATCTAAATTATCACCAATACTCTTTATGTTATGATAATGACACCATTGATGTCGAAACTCGAGTAATCCCGTATAGGATTCTGAGGAACGTTGACAGAAGGTAATTAACCTATTTTATAGTCTTAACCGTTTCTGGAGTCATATAAAATGTCTAAAAATAGAACGATAACTCCCGAAAATTCAAAGAGAATCAAATACTTTTTTGCAAACTTTCCTGAGTTGTAGTGAACTCAAGGTCTGTTGATTTTGGTGATGATCGGTTAAGGGAAAGGGGTAGTTTACCAGCAACGTTATTTTTATCAAGGGTAATTTTTGTCTATGGCAAACGATAACAGCCACAAATTCAAACAGAATCAAATAATGTTTCGCATACAGCTCTGAATTATAGAGTTCTAAAGACCTTTTGTTTTTGGTGAAGATCGCTTAAGGGAAAGGGGTAGTTTACCAGAAACGTTTTATGTTTTAAAAGTATTTTTTATTGCAAACGATAACAGCCGCAAATTCAAACAGAATCAAATAATTATTTGCATGCAGCCCTGATTTGTAGAGTACTCAAGACCTGTTGTGTTTGGTGAAGATGGGTTAGGGGAAAGGGGTAGTTTACCTGCAACGTTTTTTTATCAAGGGTAATTTTTTTTCCATTGCAAACGATAACAGCCGCAAATGCAAACAGAATCATATAATGTTTTGCATACACCACTGAATTGTAGAGTTCTGAAGACCATTTGGTGTTGGTGAAGATCGGTTAAGGAGAAGGGGTAGTTTACCAGCAACATTTTATGTTTTAACAAGAGTAATTTTTTCTATGACGAACGATAACTGCCGCAAATTCAAAGAGAACCAATTGATGTTTTGCATGCAGCCCTGATTTGTAGAGTACTCAAGACCTGTTGTGTTTGGTGAAGATCGGTTGGGGGAGGGGGGTAGTTTACCAGCAACGTTTTTTATTATCAAGGGTAATTTTTTTTCTATGGCAAACGATAACAGCCGCAAATGCAAACAGAATCATAAATGTTTTGCATACAGCACTGAATTGTAGAGTTCTAAAGACCAGTTGGTATTGGCGAAGATCTGTTAAGGGGAAGCGGTAGTCTACCTGCAACATTTTATTCTATTAATTTTTAATTTTTTCTATGACGAACGATAACTCAAGGTCTGTTGGTTTTGGTGAAGATTGGTTAAGGGAAAGGGGCAGTTTACCTGCAACTTTTTTTTATCAAGGGTAATTTTCTTCTATGGCAATCGATACCAGCCGTAAATTCAACCAGATTCAAATACTTTTTTGCATGCTGTCCTGATTTGTAAAGAAGTGAAGGCCTGTAGATTTTGGTGAAGATCGGTTAAGGGAAAGGGGTAGTTTACCTGTCACTTTTTACATATGTGCCTGTGTTGTAGAGGACTCAAGGCCTATTGATTTTGGTGAACATCGGTTAGGGGGAAAGGGTAGTTTACCTGAAACATTTTTTGTTGTAACAAGAGTAAAGTACTTAATTTTGATAAAAAAGTATCCTGATAAGAAGATCTTAAGAATGCACTGGAGAAACGTAGATGAAATATCTATAAATGAAGAGGCTATTTGAACAGGGTGGGGGTAATTTTCAATTAATGAAATCTTTAGTTGAAGAAGGAGGGGAGAATTTTTTATTTGTGTACTACGTTATCGGCAACAAAGACGTAGTTTGTTGTTAAAATTCCTTCCCGTCCTGTTTGGCCGTAGACCAAAGTTTTCTGCAAAACCAGACGTTTCGGCAGTGCCATCGATTTCCATCATCAGTGAAAATCGAGTGCGATAATGTGAGTTGGTATACGTTAGTGACCACAGTACTGTGGTTAAGGCTGCAGCAGTAAGTAGAAAGAAGTAGTTTCTATGGAATATTTCATTTCAAAAATGATTTTAAATATAAATCTTAGAACATGGAAGTCATGTATTGTTCTCCATACCGATATTTTTCTATGGCAAACGATAACAGCCGCAAATTCAAATAGAATCAAATAATGTTTCTCATACAGCCCTGAATTATAGTGTTCTCAAGATCTATTGATTTTGGTGATGATCAGTTAAGGGAAAGGGGTAGTTTACCAGCAATGTTTTATGTTTTAAAAGGGTATTTTCTATGGGAAACGATGAGAGCCACAAATTGAAACCGAATCAAAATAATTTTTTGCATACGTTCCTGAATTGTAGAGAACTCAAAGCCTTTTGATTTTGGTAAAGATCGGTTAAGAGAAATGTGTAGTTTACCTGCAACATTGTATGTTCTAACAAGAGAAATATTTCCCTGACGAACGATAACAACCGCAAATTCAATCATAATCAAATAATTTTTTGTATACAGCACTGGATTGTAGAGTTCTCAGGGCCTATTGTTTTTGGTGAAGATCGGTTAAGGGAAAGGGGTAGTTTACCAGAAACGTTTTATGTTTTAAAAGTATTTTTTATTGCAAACGATAACAGCCGCAAATTCAAACAGAATCAAATAATGATTTGCATGCAGCCCTGATTTGTAGAGTACTCAAGACCTGTTGTGTTTGGTGAAGATGGGTTAGGGGAAAGGGGTAGTTTACCTGCAACGTTTTTTTATCAAGGGTAATTTTTTTTCCATTGCAAACTATAACAGCCGCAAATGCAAACAGAATCATATAATGTTTTGCATACACCACTGAATTGTAGAGTTCTGAAGACCATTTGGTGTTGGTGAAGATCGGTTAAGGAAAAGGGGTAGTTTACCTGTCACTTTTTACATATGTGCCTGTGTTGTAGAGGCCTCAAGGCCTATTGATTTTGGTGAACATCGGTTAGGGGGAAAGGGTAGTTTACCTGAAACATTTTTGTTGTAACAAGAGTAAAGTACTTAATTTTGATAAATAAAGTATCCTGATAAGAAGATCTTAATAACGCACTGTAGAAACTTAGATGAAATATCTGTAAATGAAGACGCTAGTAGATCGGGGTGGGAGTAATTTTCTATAAATGAAAATTATAGTTGAAGGCGGAGGGGATAATTTTTTATGTATGTACTACGTTATCGGCAACAAAGACGTAGTTTGTTGTTAAAATTCCTTCCCGTCCTGTTTGGCCGTAGACCATTCTGCAAAACCAGACGTTTCGGCAGTGCCATCGATTTCCATCATCAGTGAAAATCGAGTGCGATAATGTGAGGTGGTATACGTTAGTGACCACAGTACTGTGGTTAAGGCTGCAGCAGTAAGTAGAAAGAAGTAGTTTCTATGGAATATTTCATTTCAAAAATGATTTTAAATATAAATCTTAGAACATGGAAGTCATGTATTGTTCTCCATACCGATATTTTCCTATGGCAAACGATAACAGCCGCAAATTCAAATAGAATCAAATAATGTTTCTCATACAGCCCTGAATTATAGTGTTCTCAAGATCTATTGTTTTTGGTGATGATCGGTTAAGGGAAAGGGGTAGTTTACCAGCAACGTTTTTTGTTTTTTTAAAAGGGTATTTTCTATGGGAAACGATGAGAGCCACAAATTCAAACCGAATCAAAATAATTTTTTGCATACGTTCCTGAATTGTAGAGAACTCAAAGCCTTTTGATTTTGGTAAAGATCGGTTAAGGGAAATGTGTAGTTTACCTGCAACATTGTATGTTCTAACAAGAGAAATGTTTCCATGACGAACGATAACAACCGCAAATTCAAACATAATCAAATAATTTTTTGTATACAGCACTGAATTGTAGAGTTCTCAGGACCTTTTTTTTTTTATGAAGATCGGTTAAGGGAAAGGGGTAGTTTACCAAAAACGTTTTATGTTTTAAAAGTATTTTTTATTGCAAACGATAACAGCCGCAAATTCAAACAGAATCAAATAATTATTTGCATGCAGCCCTGATTTGTAGAGTACTCAAGACCTGTTGTGTTTGGTGAAGATGGGTTAGGGGAAAGGGGTAGTTTACCTGCAACGTTTTTTTATCAAGGGTAATTTTTTTTCCATTGCAAACTATAACAGCCGCAAATGCAAACAGAATCATATAATGTTTTGCATACACCACTGAATTGTAGAGTTCTGAAGACCATTTGGTGTTGGTGAAGATCGGTTAAGGAAAAGGGGTAGTTTACCTGTCACTTTTTACATATGTGCCTGTGTTGTAGAGGCCTCAAGGCCTATTGATTTTGGTGAACATCGGTTAGGGGGAAAGGGTAGTTTACCTGAAACATTTTTGTTGTAACAAGAGTAAAGTACTTAATTTTGATAAATAAAGTATCCTGATAAGAAGATCTTAATAACGCACTGTAGAAACTTAGATGAAATATCTGTAAATGAAGACGCTAGTAGATCGGGGTGGGAGTAATTTTCTATAAATGAAAATTATAGTTGAAGGCGGAGGGGATAATTTTTTATGTATGTACTACGTTATCGGCAACAAAGACGTAGTTTGTTGTTAAAATTCCTTCCCGTCCTGTTTGGCCGTAGACCATTCTGCAAAACCAGACGTTTCGGCAGTGCCATCGATTTCCATCATCAGTGAAAATCGAGTGCGATAATGTGAGGTGGTATACGTTAGTGACCACAGTACTGTGGTTAAGGCTGCAGCAGTAAGTAGAAAGAAGTAGTTTCTATGAAATATTTCATTTCAAAAATGATTTTAAATATAAATCTTAGAACATGGAAGTCATGTATTGTTCTCCATACCGATATTTTTCTATGGCAAACGATAACAGCCGCAAGTTCAAATAGAATCAAATAATTTTTTGCATACGGACCTGATTTGTAGAGTACTCAAGACCTATTGTTTTTGGTGAACATCGGTTAAGGGAAAGGGGTAGTTTACCAGAAACATTGTATGTTTTAAAAGGGTATTTTATATGGCAAATGATAAGAGCCGCAAATTCAAACAAAATCAAATAATTGTTTGCACACAGTCCTGATTTGTAGAGTTCTCAAGACCTATTTTTTTTTTTTTGAAGATCGGTTAACGGGAAGGGGTAGTTTACCAGCAACATTGTTCTTATCAAGAGTAATTTTTTTCTATAGCAAACGATAACAGCCGCAAATTCAAACTGAATCAAATAATGTTTTGGATGCAGCCCTGAATTGGAGAGTTCTCAAGATCTGTTGGTTTTTGTGAAAATAGCTTAAGGGAAAGGGATAGTTTACCAGCAACGTTTTATGTTTTAACAAGGGTACTTTCTATGGCAAATGATAACAGCCGCAAATTCAAAAAGAATCAAATAATGTTCTGGATACAGCACTGAATTGTAGAGTTCTGAAGACCATTTAGTGTTGGTGAAGATCGGTTAAGGGAAAGGGGTAGTTTACCCGCAACATTTTATGTTTTAACAAGGGTAATTTTTTTATGACGAACGGTAACTTCCGTAAATTCAAAGAGAATCAAATAATTTTTTGCATGCTGTCCTGATTTGTAAAGATGTGAAGGCATGTTGATTTTGGTGAAGATCGGTTAAGGAAAAGGAGTAGTTTACCTGTCACTTTTTACATATGTGCCTGTGTTGTAGAGGCCTCAAGGCCTATTGATTTTGGTGAACATCGGTTAGGGGGAAAGGGTAGTTTACATGAAACATTTTTGTTGTAACAAGAGTAAAGTACTTAATTTTGATAAATAAAATATCCTGATAAGAAGATCTTAATAAAGCACTGTAGAAACTTAGATGAAATATCTGTAAATGAAGACGCTAGTAGATTGGGGTGGGAGTAATTTTCTATAAATGAAAATTATAGTTGAAGGCGGAGGGGATAATTTTTTATATATGTACTACGTTATCGGCAACAAACACGTAGTTTGTTGTTAAAATTCCTTCCCGTCCTGTTTGGCCGTAGACCAAAGTTTTCTGCAAAACCAGACGTTTCGGCAGTGCCATCGATTTCCATCATCAGTGAAAATCGAGTGCGATAATGTGAGGTGTTATACGTTAGTGACCACAGTACTGTGGTTAAGTCTGAAAGAGTAAGTAGAAAGAAGTAGTTTCCATGGAATATTTCATTTCAAAAATGATTTTAAATATAAATCTTAGAACATGGAAGTCATTTATTGTTCTCCATACCGATATTTTTTTATGGCAAACGATAACAGCCGCAAATTCAAATAGAATCAAATAATGTTTCCCATACAGCCCTGAATTATAGAGTTCTCAAGATCTATTGTTTTTGGTGATGATCGGTTAAGGGAAAGGGGTAGTTTACAAGCAACGTTTTATGTTTTAAAAGGGTATTTTATATGGGAAACGATGAGAGCCACAAATCCAAACAGAATCAATAAATTTTTTGCATACAGACCTGATTTGTAGAGTACTCAAGACCTATTGTTTTTGGTGAATATCGGTTAAGGGAAAGGGGTAGTTTACCAGAAACATTTTATGTTTTAAAAGGGTATTTTATATGGCAAATGATAAGAGCCGCAGATTCAAACAAAATCAAATAATTGTTTGCACACAGTCCTGATTTGTAGAGTTCTCAAGACCTATTGTTTTGGTGAAGATCGGTTAATGGGAAGGGGTAGTTTACCAGCAACATTTTTCTTATCAAGGGTAATTTTTTCTATGGCAAACGATAACAGCCGCAAATTCATACAGAATCAAATAATATTTTGGATGCAGCCCTGAATTGGAGAGTTCTCAAGATCTGTTGGTTCTTGTAGAGATAGGTTAAGGGGAAGGGGTAGTTTACCAGGAACGTTTTATGTTTTAACTAGGGTATTGTCTATGGTAAACGATAACAGCCGTAATTTCAAACAGAATCAAACAATTTTTTGCATACGGTCCTGAATTGTAGAGAACTCAAAGCCTTTTGATTTTGGTAAAGATCGGTTAAGGGAAATGTGTAGTTTACCTGCAACATTGTATGTTCTAACAAGAGAAATGTTTCCATGACGAACGATAACAACCGCAAATTCAAACATAATCAAATAATTTTTTGTATACAGCACTGGATTGTAGAGTTCTCAGGACCTTTTTATTTTTGGTGAAGATCGGTTAAGGGAAAGGGGTAGTTTACCAGAAACGTTTTATGTTTTAAAAGTATTTTTTATTGCAAACGATAACAGCCGCAAATTCAAACAGAATCAAATAATTATTTGCATACAGCCCTGATTTGTAGAGTACTCAAGACCTGTGTGTTTGGTAAAGATGGGTTAGGGGAAAGGGGTTGTTTACCTGCAACGTTTTTTTATCAAGGGTAATTGTTTTTTCTATTGCAAACGATAACAGCCGCAAATGCAAACAGAATCATATAATGTTTTGCATACAGCACTGAATTGTAGAGAACTCAAAGCCTTTTGATTTTGGTAAAGATCGGTTAAGGGAAATGTGTAGTTTACCTGCAACATTGTATGTTCTAACAAGAGAAATGTTTCCATGACGAACGATAACAACCGCAAATTCAAACATAATCAAATAATTTTTTGTATACAGCACTGAATTGTAGAGTTCTGAAAACCATTTGGTGTTGGTGAAGATCGGTTAAGGAGAAGGGGTAGTTTACCTGCAACATTTTATGTTTTAACAATGCTAATTGTGTCTATGACGAACGATAAAACCGTAAATTCAAAGAGAATAAAATAATTTTTTGCATGCTGTCCTGATTTGTAAAGATGTGAAGGCATGTTGATTTTGGTGAAGATCGGTTAAGGAAAAGGGGTAGTTTACCTGTCACTTTTTACATATGTGCCTGTGTTGTAGAGGACTCAAGGCCTATTGATTTTGGTGAACATCGGTTAGGGGGAAAGGGTAGTTTACCTGAAACATTTTTGTTGTAACAAGAGTAAAGTACTTAATTTTGATAAATAAAGTATCCTGATAAGAAGATCTTAATAACGCACTGTAGAAACTTAGATGAAATATCTGTAAATGAAGACGCTAGTAGATCGGGGTGGGAGTAATCTTCTATAAATAAAAATTATAGTTGAAGGCGGAGGGGATAATTTTTTATGTATGTACAACGTTATCGGCAAAAAGACGTAGTTTGTTGTTAAAATTCCTTCCCGTCCTGTTTGGCCGTAGACCAAAGTTTTCTGCAAAACCAGACGTATCGGCAGTGCCATCGATTTCCATCATCAGTGAAAATCGAGTGCGATAATGTGAGGTGGTATACGTTAGTGACCACAGTACTGTGGTTAAGGCTGCAGCAGTAAGTAGAAAGAAGTAGTTTCTATGGAATATTTCATTTCAAAAATGATTTTAAATATAAATCTTACAACATGGAAGTCATTTATTGTTCTCCATACCGTTATTTTTCTATGGCAAACGATAACAGCCGAAAATTCATACAGAATCAAATAATATTTTGGATGCAGCCCTGAATTGGAGAGTTCTCAAGATCTGTTGGTTTTTGTAGAGATAGGTTAAGGGAAAGTGGTAGTTCACCAGCAACGTTTTATGTTTTGACTAGGGTATTGTCTAAGGTAAACGATAACAGCCGTAATTTCAATCAGAATCAAACAATTTTTTTGCATACTTTCCTGAATTGTAGAGAACTCAAAGCCTTTTGATTTTGGTAAAGATCGGTTAAGGGAAATGTGTAGTTTACCTGCAACATTGTATGTTCTAATAAGAGAAATGTTCACGATATTAATTGATGACTCGTTGGGCACTTGGTGAAACTTATTAATACAAAGGTTTTGTAAAATATATAAAAACACTTGGTAAGTTTCACAATTTCACAAATTTGTGAAACTTACCAAGAGAAATGTTTCCATGACATACGATAACAACCGCAAATTCAAACATAATCAAATAATTTTTTGTATACAGCACTGAATTTTAGAGTTCTCAGGACCTTTTGTTTTTGGTGAAGATCGGTTAAGGGAAAGGGGTAGTTTACGAGAAACGTTTTATTTTTTAAAAGTATTTTATATTGCAAACGATAACAGCCGCAAATTCAAAGAGAATCAAATAATTATTTGCATAATGATTTGTAAAGTACTCAAGACCTGTTGTGTTTGGTGAAGATGGGTTAGGGGAAAGGGGTTGTTTACCTGCAACTTTTTTTTATCGAGGGTAATTTTTTTTTCTATTGCCAACGATAACAGCCGCAAATGCAAACAGAATCATATAATGTTTTGCATACAGCACTGAATTGTACAGTTCTGAAGACCATTTGGTGTTGGTGAAGATCGGTTAAGGAGAAGGGGTAGTTTACCAGCAACATTTTATGTTTTAACAAGGGTAATTTTTTCTATGACGAACGATAACTTCCGTAAATTCAAAGAGAATCAAATAATTTTTTGCATGCTGTCCTGATTGTAAAGAAGTGAAGGCATGTTGATTTTGGTGAAGATCGGTGAAGGGAAAGGGGTAGTTTACCTGTCACTTTTTACATATGTGCCTGTGTTGTAGAGGACTCAAGGCCTATTGATTTTGGTGAACATCGCTTAGGGGGAAAGGGTAGTTTACCTGAAACATTTTTTGTTGTAACAAGAGTAAAGTACTTAATTTTGATAAAAAAATATCCTGATAAGAAGATATAAGAATGCACTGTAGAAACGTAGATGAAATATCTATAAATGAAGAGGCTATTTGAACAGGGTTGGGGTAATTTTCTATTAATGAAATCTTTAGTTGAAGAAGGAGGGGAGAATTTTTTATTTGTGTACTACGTTATCGGCAACAAAGAAGTAGATCTTTGTTAAAATTCCTTCCCGGGCTGTTTAGCCGTAGTCCAATGTTTTCTGCAAAACCAGACTTTTCGGCAGCCCCATCGACTACCATCATCAGTGAAAATTCGAGTGCGAAAACATGAGGTGGTATACGTTAGTGACCACAGTACTGTGGTTAAGGCTGAAGCAATAAGTAGAAACAAGTAGTTTCTATGGAAATATTTCATTCCGAATATGATTTTAAATAAAATCTTAGAACATAGAAGTCATGTATGGTTCTCCATACCGATATTTTTTCTATGCCAAACGATAACAGCTGCAAATTCAAACAGAATCAAATAATGTTTTGCATACAGCCCTGTATTGTAGAGTTCTCAAGAACTATTGGTGTTGGTGAAGTTCGGTTAAGGGAAATGGGTAGTTTACCTGCAACATTTTATGTTTTAACAAGGGTAATTTTTTATATGACGAACGATAACTGCCGTAAATTCAAACAGAATTAACTACGTTTTTGCATACCTTTTTGAATTAAAGAGAACTCAAGGTCTGTTGATTTTGTTGAAGTTCGGTTAAGGGAAAGGGGTAGTTTACCGGCAACATTTTATGTTTTAACAAGGGTAATTTTTTATACGACGAACGATAAATGCCGTAAATTCACACATAATTAACTACGTTTTGCATACTTTCCTGAATTGTAGAGTACTCAGTGCCTTTTGATTTTGGTAAAGATCGGTTAAGGGAAAGGGGTAGTTTACCGGATGGATGGATGGATGGTGCAAGGGCGGCTTGCGCCTTAATTTGTGTGCGTTGTCCAGGCCTAGGCCTGATGAACGCCAGTTGCCAACAGGTCAGCGCGGTCGTTTGCTCTGCTCAAGGGTGTTATGGTGCAGTCCGCGGTCCATGGTAAATTAACATGGCCACCACGGAGGCAAGCTTAAGCTTTTGCTTCAGCCAATTGTCCCGCCAAGGCGTGACACCATGGTCCCCTCAGGCTAGCCTTTGGGAACGTAGTGACGCGCTAGCGAGGACAAGAGGCTCGAGCGCCCTAGGGCGTCTGCCGAATCGGTAAGCAATGACTCCGAGTCAGCCAGCTTCCGCAAGGAAGGCACTTGCACAACCTCGCAGAAGCCCGTGTCTCGGGTCATTATCCTGCCGACTCAGCAAAGCAGGTGCTGACGGGGATCTCAGTGGTCATGGCTTCAGCCTTTCGCAACGCCTGGTCGCGGCTCCTTGGTCTCCGAGGACATAGCCCACGGAAACTTAGATGCGCGCCAGCGAGGACAAGAGGCTCGACCGCCCGAAGGCGGCGGCCGATTCGAAGGAACTCATCAGCGGGGCAGACAGCGTGAGCCCCTGTCCCGGATCAAAGCCCTGCCGAATCGGCAAAGCCGATGCTGGCAATAAATCTATCCGTTCCAATCTGCCGCAGCATGATTGACTACAGTTTCGGCAGGCGCAGGTAGTGATTGATGGTGATCGGTTCAGATTTCAAGAAGGTTTGGGGGGTTCGTTTCTGCGGGGTTCATGTGATGAACTTGGGGGGGGTCTAACTGCGGCCTACGGCGCCTGACGCGGCGAGGGGCGGTGCATTCTCCACGCTGTTAAGCCTTTGGAGGTGCGGATAAGGGAACTCGCCGGCCTTGGAGAAACAAATTCGTTGCCAGGGACCAGACGAAGACCTCTAAGGTGGGAACACGGAGGTAGTTTACCGGCAACATTGTATGTTGTTAACAAGAGAAATGTTACCATGATGAACGATAACAACTGCAAATTGAAATATAATCAAATAATTTTTTGCATACATCACTGAATTGTAAAGTTCTCAGGACCTCTTGTTTTTGGTGAAGATCGGTTAAGGGAAAAGGGTAGTTTACCAGAAACGTTTTATGTTTTAAATGTGTTCTTTATGGCAAAAGACAACAACCGCAAATTCAAACAGAATCAAATAATTATTTGCATACATCCCTAATTTGTAGAGGACTCAAGACTTATTGTTTTTGGTGAAGATCGGTTAAGGGAAAGGGGTAGTTTACCAGCAACGTTATTTTTATCAAGGGTAATTTTTGTATATGGCAAACGATAACAGCCACAAATTCAAACAGAATCAAATAATGTATCGCATACAGCTCTGAATTAATGAGTTCTAAAGACCTGTTGTTTTTGGTGAAGATCGGTTAAGGGAAAGGGGTAGTTTACCTGAAACATTTTATGTTTTAACAAGGGTAATATTTTTTTCTATGACGAACGATAACTTCCGCAAATTCAAATAGAATCAAATAATATTTTGCATAATGTCCTGAATAGTAAAGAAGTGAAGTCCTGTTAATTTGGTGAAGATCGGTTAAGGCAAAGTGGTAGTTTACCGGCCACTGTTCATGGTTTAACCAGAGTAATTGTTTCTATGACGAACGATAACTGTCGCACATTCAAACAGAATCAATTACATTTTTGCATGCACCCCTGCATTGTAGAGGACTGAATGTCTATTGATTTTTTTGAAGATCGGTTAATAGAAAGGGGTAGTTTACCAGAAATATTTTATGTTTTAACAAGAGTAAAGTACTTAATTTTGATAAACAAAGTATCCTGATAAGAAGATCTTAATAATGCACTGTAGAAACGTAGATGAAATATCTATAAATGAAGAGGCTACTTGAACGGGGTGGGGGTAATTTTCTATTAATGAAAATTATAGTTGAAGAAGGAGGGGAGAATTTTTTATATGTGTACTACGTTATCGGCAACAAAGAAGTAGTTCTTTTTTAAAATTCCTTCCCGGGCTCTTTAGCCGTAGTCCAATGTTTTCTGCAAAACTAGACTTTTCCGCAGTGCCATCGACTGCCATCATCAGTAAAAATTCGAGTGCGAAAACGTGAGGTGGTATACGTTAGTGACCACAGTACTGTGGTTAAGGCTGAAGCAGTAAGTAGAAAGAAGTAGTTTCTATGGAATATTTCATTTCAAAAATGATTTTAAATATAAATCTTAGTACATGGAAGTCATGTATGGTTCTCCATGCCGATATTTTTTTATGGCAAACGATAACAGCCGCCAATTCAAACAGAATCAAATGATGTTTTGCATACAGTCCTGAATTGTAGAGTACTCAAGACCTGTTGTGTTTGGTGAAGATCGGTTGGGGGAATGAGGTAGTTTACCAGCAACATTTTTTTTTCAATGGTAATTTTTTTTCTATGCCAAACGATAACAGGCGCAAATGCAAACAGAATCATATAATGTTTTGCATACAGCACTGAATTGTAGAGTTCTGAAGACCATTTGGTGTTGGTAAAGATCGGTTAAGGAGAAGGGGTAGTTTACCTGCAACATTTTATGTTTTAACAATGCTAATTTTTTCTATGACGAACGATAAAACCGTAAATTCAAAGAGAATAAAATAATTTTTTCATGCTGTCCTGATTTGTAAAGAAGTGAAGGCATGTTGATTTTGGTGAAGATCGGTTAAGGGGAAGGGGTAGTTTACCTGTCACTTTTTACATATTTGCCTGTGTTGTAGAGGACTCAAGGCCTATTGATTTTGGTGAACATCGGTTAGGGGGAAAGGGTAGTTTACCTGAAACATTTTTGTTGTAACAAGAGTAAAGTACTTAATTTTGATAAATAAAATATCCTGATAAGGAGATCTTAATAATGCACTGTAGAAACGTAGATGAAATATCTGTAAATGAAGACGCTAGTTGATCGGGGTGGGAGTAATTTTCTATAAATGAAAATTATAGTTGACGGGGGGCGGATAATTTTTTATGTATGTACTACGTTATCAGCAACAAAGACGTAGTTTGTTCTTAAAATTCCTTCCCGTCCTGTTTGGCCGTAGACCAAAGTTTTCTGCAAAACCAGACGTTTCGGCAGTGCCATCGATTTCCATCATCAGTGAAAATCCAGTGCGATAATGTGAGGTGGTATACGTTAGTGACCACAGTAGTGTGGTTAAGGCTGCAGCAGTAAGTAGAAAGAAGTAGTTTCTATGGAATATTTCATTTCAAAAATGATTTTAAATATAAATCTTAGAACATGGAAGACATGTATTGTTCTCCATACCGATATTTTTCTATGGCAAACGATAACAGTCGCAAATTCAAATAGAATCAAATAATGTTTCTCATACAGCCCTGAATTATAGTGTTCTCAAGATCTATTGTTTTTGGTGATGATCGGTTAAGGGAAAGGGGTAGTTTACCAGCAACGTTTTATGTTTTAAAATGGTATTTTCTATGGGAAACGATGAGAGCCACAAATTCAAACCGAATCAAATAATTTTTTGCATACGGACCTGATTTGCAGAGTACTCAAGACCTATTGTTTTGGTGAAGATCGGTTAAGGGAAAGGGGTAGTTTACCAGAAACATTTTATGTTTTAAAAGGGTATTTTATATGGCAAATGATAAGAGCCGCAAATTCAAACAAAATCAAATAATTGTTTGCACACAGTCCTGATTTGTAGAGTTCTCAAGACCTTTTTTTTTGTGAAGATCGGTTAACGGGAAGGGGTAGTTTACCAGCAACATTTTTCTTATCAAGAGTAATTTTTTTCTATGGCAAACGATAACAGCCGCAAATTCAAACAGAATCAAATAATGTTTTGGATGCAGCCCTGAATTGAAGAGTTCTCAAGATCTGTTGGTTTTTGTGAAGATAGGTTAAGGGAAAGGGGTAGTTTACCAGCAACGTTTTATGTTTTAACTAGGGTACTTTCTATGGCAAATGATAACAGCCGCAAATTCAAACAGAATCAAATAATGTTCTGGATACAGCCCTGAATTGTAAATTTGTCAAGACCTGTTGGTTTTGGTGAATATCGGTTAAGGGAAAGGGGTAGTTTACCCGCAACATTTATGTTTTAACAATGGTAATTTTTTTTATGACGAACGGTAATTCCCGTAAATTCAAAGAGAATCAAATAATATTTTGCATACAGCCCTGAATTATAGTGTTCTCAAGATCTATTGTTTTTGGTGATGATCGGTTAAGGGAAAGGGGTAGTTTACCAGCAACGTTTTATGTTTTAAAAGGGTATTTTCTATGGGAAACGATGAGAGCCACAAATTCAAACCGAATCAAATAATCTTTGCATACGGATCTGATTTGCAGAGTACTCAAGACCTATTGTTTTTGGTGAAGATCGGTTAAGGGAAAGGGGTAGTTTACCAGAAACATTTTATGTTTTAAAAGGGTATTTTATATGGCAAATGATAAGAGCCGCAAATTCAAACAAAATCAAATAATTGTTTGCTCACAGTCCTGATTTGTAGAGTTCTCAAGACCTTTTTTTTTTGTGAAGATCGGTTTACGGGAAGGGGTAGTTTACCAGCAACATTTTTCTTATCAAGAGTAATTTTTTTCTATGGCAAACGATAACAGCCGCAAATTCAAACAGAATCAAATAATGTTTTGGATGCAGCCCTGAATTGAAGAGTTCTCAAGATCTGTTGGTTTTTGTGAAGATAGGTTAAGGGAAAGGGGTAGTTTACCAGCAAAGTTTTATGTTTTAACTAGGGTACTTTCTATGGCAAATGATAACAGCCGCAAATTCAAACAGAATCAAATAATGTTCTGGATACAGCCCTGAATTGTAAAGTTCTCAAGACTTGTCGTTTTTGCTGAAGATCGGTTGAGGGAAAGGGTAGTTTACCAGCAACGTTTTATGTTTTAATGAGTGTATTTTTTTGGCAAACGATAAGAGCCGCAAATTCAAACAGAATCAATCAATTTTTTGCATACAGCCCTAAATTGTAGGGTTCTCAAGACATATTATTTTTGGTGAAGATCGGTTAAGGGAAAGGGGTAGTTTACCTGCAACATTTTATGTTTTAACAAGGGTATTTTTTATGGTAAACGATAACAGCCGAAAATTCAAACAGAATCAAATAATTTTTGCATACAGCCCTGATTTGTAGAGTACTCAAGACCTATTGTTTTTGGTGAATTTCGGTTAAGGGAAAGGATAGTTTACCCGCAACGGTTTTTTATCAAGGGTAATTTTTTTCTATGGCAAACGATAACAGCCGAAAATTCAAACAGAATCAAATGATGTTTTGCATACAGCCCTGTATTGTAGAGTTCTCAGTACCTATTGGTGTTGGTGAAGATCGGTTAAGGGAAAGGGGTAGTTTACGTGCAACATTTTATGTTTTAACGAGGGTAATAGTTTATATGACGAACGATAACTGCCGTATTTCAAACAGAATCAACTACGTTTTTGCATACCTTTTTGAACTAAAGAGAACTCAAGGTCTTTTGATTTTGTTGAAGATCGGTTAAGGGAAAGGGGTAGTTTATCAACAACGTTTTATGTTTTAAAAAGGGTAATTTTTTTATGACGAACGATAACTGTAAAATAGGTTAATTACCTTCTGTCAACGTTTCTCAGAATCCTATACGGGATTACTCGAGTTTCGACACCGATGGTGTCATCATCAGATCCAATATGATTTAAGGTTAAAACCTTAATCGATGTATATTCATCTCGTCAAATATTAAAAAACAACACATACATTGTACAACAGTAATAAATAACACATTTTGAAACAAAATAACAACGAAATAAAGCAACATGCGACCGTAACGAACCTGCACAGGAACGCTCCCACGGTAAAACTAATCAATACCGGCTTGACCTTCGTTCAATTTTATCGATCTGATGTAGCCGATTTCTCGTTGTATATGATCGATTCTATTAAATGAAATATTATTTGTATGTATTGCTGTTTCGTTTACGACACGATTGTGATCCTCCTTTATAGCTTTATATATCTCGAACCGTTCGAGGGTGTCTAGCCTTAGTGAAATTTTATATTTATGTAGGATATCTAAATTATCACCAATACTCTTTATGTCATGAAGATGACACCATTGATGTCGAAACTCGAGTAAACCCGTATAGGATTCTGAGGAACGTTGACAGAAGGTAATTAACCTATTTTATAGTCTTAACCGTTTCTGGAGGCAAATAAAATGTCTAAAAATAGAACGATAACTGCCGAAAATTCAAAGAGAATCAAATACTTTTTTGCACACTTTCCTGAGTTGTAGAGAACTCAAGGTCTGTTGATTTTGGTGATGATCGGTTAAGGGAAAGGGGTAGTTTACCAGCAACGTTATTTTTATCAAGGGTAATTTTTGTCTATGGCAAACGATAACAGCCACAAATTCAAACAGAATCAAATAATTTTTTGTATACGGACCTGATTTGCAGAGTACTCAAGACCTATTGTTTTTGGTGAAGATCGGTTTAGGGAAAGGGGTAGTTTACCAGAAACATTTTATGTTTTAAAAGGGTATTTTATATGGCAAATGATAAGAGCCGCAAATTCAAACAAAATCAAATAATTGTTTGCTCACAGTCCTGATTTGTAGAGTTCTCAAGACCTTTTTTTTTGTGAAGATCGGTTTACGGGAAGGGGTAGTTTACCAGCAACATTTTTCTTATCAAGAGTAATTTTTTTCTATGGCAAACGATAACAGCCGCAAATTCAAACAGAATCAAATAATGTTTTGGATGTAGCCCTGAATTGAAGAGTTCTCAAGATCTGTTAAGGGAAAGGGGTAGTTTACCAGCAACGTTTTATGTTTTAACTAGGGTACTTTCTATGGCAAATGATAACAGCCGCAAATTCAAACAGAATCAAATAATGTTCTGGATACAGCCCTGAATTGTAAAGTTCTCAAGTCTTGTCGTTTTTGCTGAAGATCGGTTGAGGGAAAGGGTAGTTTACCAGCAACGTTTTATGTTTTAATGAGTGTATTTTCTTTGGCAAACGATAAGAGCCGCAAATTCAAACAGAATCAATCAATTTTTTGCATACAGCCCTAAATTGTAGAGTTCTCAAGACATATTATTTTTGGTGAAGATCGGTTAAGGGAAAGGGGTAGTTTACCGGCAACATTTTGTTTTAACAAGGGTATTTTCTATGGTAAACGATAACAGCCGAAAATTCAAACAGAATCAAATAATTTTTGCATACAGCCCTGATTTGTAGAGTACTCAAGACCTATTGTTTTTGGTGAATTTCGGTTAAGGGAAAGGATAGTTTACCCGCAACGGTTTTTTATCAAGGGTAATTTTTTTCTATGGCAAACGATAACAGCCGAAAATTCAAACAGATTCAAATGATGTTTTGCATACAGCCCTGTATTGTAGAGTGCTCAGTACCTATTGGTGTTGGTGAAGATCGGTTAAGGGAAAGGGGTAGTTTACGTGCAACATTTTATGTTTTAACGAGGGTAATAGTTTATATGACGAACGATAACTGCCGTATTTCAAACAGAATCAACTACGTTTTTGCATACCTTTTTGAACTAAAGAGAACTCAAGGTCTTTTGATTTTGTTGAAGATCGGTTAATGGAAAGGGGTAGTTTATCAGCAACGTTTTATGTTTTAAAAAGGGTAATTTTTTATGACGAACGATAACTGTAAAATAGGTTAATTACCTTCTGTCAACGTTTCTCAGAATCCTATACGGGATTACTCGAGTTTCGACACCGATGGTGTCATCATCAGATCCAATATGATTTAAGGTTAAAACCTTAATCGATGTATATTCATCTCGTCAAATATTAAAAAACAACACATACATTGTACAACAGTAATAAATAACACATTTTGAAACAAAATAACAACGAAATAAAGCAACATGCGACCGTAACGAACCTGCACAGGAACGCTCCCACGGTAAAACTAATCAATACCGGCTTGACCTTCGTTCAATTTTATCGATCTGGTGTAGCCGATTTCTCGTTGTATATGATCGATTCTATTAAATGAAATATTATTTGTATGTATTGCTGTTTCGTTTAGGACACGATTGTGATCCTCCTTTATAGCTTTATATATCTCGAACCGTTCGAGGGTGTCTAGCCTTAGTGAAATTTTACATTTATGTAGGATATCTAAATTATCACCAATACTCTTTATGTTATGAAGATGACACCATTGATGTCGAAACTCGAGTAATCCCGTATAGGATTCTGAGGAACGTTGACAGAAGGTAATTAACCTATTTTATAGTCTTAACCGTTTCTGGAGGCAAATAAAATGTCTAAAAATAGAACGATAACTGCCGAAAATTCAAAGAGAATCAAATACTTTTTTGCACACTTTCCTGAGTTGTAGAGAACTCAAGGTCTGTTGATTTTGGTGATGATCGGTTAAGGGAAAGGGGTAGTTTACCAGCAACGTTATTTTTATCAAGGGTAATTTTTGTCTATGGCAAACGATAACAGCCACAAATTCAAACAGAATCAAATAATTTTTTGCATACGGACCTGATTTGCAGAGTACTCAAGACCTATTGTTTTTGGTGAAGATCGGTTTAGGGAAAGGGGTAGTTTACCAGAAACATTTTATGTTTTAAAAGGGTATTTTATATGGCAAATGATAAGAGCCGCAAATTCAAACAAAATCAAATAATTGTTTGCTCACAGTCCTGATTTGTAGAGTTCTCAAGACCTTTTTTTTGTGAAGATCGGTTTACGGGAAGGGGTAGTTTACCAGCAACATTTTTCTTATCAAGAGTAATTTTTTTCTATGGCAAACGATAACAGCCGCAAATTCAAACAGAATCAAATAATGTTTTGGATGTAGCCCTGAATTGAAGAGTTCTCAAGATCTGTTAAGGGAAAGGGGTAGTTTACCAGCAACGTTTTATGTTTTAACTAGGGTACTTTCTATGGCAAATGATAACAGCCGCAAATTCAAACAGAATCAAATAATGTTCTGGATACAGCCCTGAATTGTAAAGTTCTCAAGTCTTGTCGTTTTTGCTGAAGATCGGTTTACGGGAAGGGGTAGTTTACCAGCAACATTTTTCTTATCAAGAGTAATTTTTTTCTATGGCAAACGATAACAGCCGCAAATTCAAACAGAATCAAATAATGTTTTGGATGTAGCCCTGAATTGAAGAGTTCTCAAGATCTGTTAAGGGAAAGGGGTAGTTTACCAGCAAAGTTTTATGTTTTAACTAGGGTACTTTCTATGGCAAATGATAACAGCCGCAAATTCAAACAGAATCAAATAATGTTCTGGATACAGCCCTGAATTGTAAAGTTCTCAAGTCTTGTCGTTTTTGCTGAAGATCGGTTGAGGGAAAGGGTAGTTTACCAGCAACGTTTTATGTTTTAATGAGTGTATTTTCTTTGGCAAACGGTAAGAGCCGCAAATTCAAACAGAATCAATCAATTTTTTGCATACAGCCCTAAATTGTAGAGTTCTCAAGACATATTATTTTTGGTGAAGATCGGTTAAGGGAAAGGGGTAGTTTACCGGCAACATTTTGTTTTAACAAGGGTATTTTCTATGGTAAACGATAACAGCCGAAAATTCAAACAGAATCAAATAATTTTTGCATACAGCCCTGATTTGTAGAGTACTCAAGACCTATTGTTTTTGGTGAATTTCGGTTAAGGGAAAGGATAGTTTACCCGCAACGGTTTTTTATCAAGGGTAATTTTTGTCTATGGCAAACGATAACAGCCACAAATTCAAACAGAATCAAATAATGTTTCGCATACAGCTCTGAATTATAGAGTTCTAAAGACCTTTTGTTTTTGGTGAAGATCGCTTAAGGGAAAGGGGTAGTTTACCAGCAACATTTTATGTTTTACAAAGGTAATTTTTTCTATGACGTACGATAACTGCCGTAAATTCAAAGAGAATCAATTGATGTTTTGCATACCGCCCTGAATTGTAGAGTACTCAAGACCTGTTGTGTTTGGTGAAGATCGGTTGGGGGAGAGGGGTAGTTTACCAGCAACGTTTTTTATTATCAAGGGTAATTTTTTGTCTATGGCAAACGATAACAGCCGCAAATGCAAACAGAATCATAAATGTTTTGCATACAGCACTGAATTGTAGAGTTCTAAAGACCAGTTGGTATTGGCGAAGATCTGTTAAGGGGAAGCGGTAGTCTACCTGCAACATTTTATTCTATTAATTTTTAATTTTTTCTATGACGAACGATAACTCAAGGTCTGTTGGTTTTGGTGAAGATTGGTTAAGGGAAAGGGGCAGTTTACCTGCAACGTTTTTTTATCAAGGGTAATTTTCTTCTATGGCAATCGATACCAGCCGTAAATTCAACCAGATTCAAATACTTTTTTGCATGCTGTCCTGATTTGTAACGAAGTGAAGGCCTGTAGATTTTGGTGAAGATCGGTTAAGGGAAAGGGGTAGTTTACCTGTCACTTTTTACATATGTGCCTGTGTTGTAGAGGACTCAAGGCCTATTGATTTTGGTGAACATCGGTTAGGGGGAAAGGGTAGTTTACCAGAAACATTTTTTGTTGTAACAAGAGTAAAGTACTTAATTTTGATAAAAAAAGTATCCTGATAAGAAGATCTTAAGAATGCACTGTAGAAACGTAGATGAAATATCTATAAATGAAGAGGCTATTTGAACAGGGTGGGGGTAATTTTCAATTAATGAAATCTTTAGTTGAAGAAGGAGGGGAGACTTTTTATTTTTGTACTAAGTTATCGGCAACAAAGACGTAGTTTGTTGTTAAAATTCCTTCCCGTCCTGTTTGGCCGTAGACCAAAGTTTTCTGCAAAACCAGACGTTTCGGCAGTGCCATCGATTTCCATCATCAGTGAAAATCGAGTGCGATAATGTGAGGTGGTATACGTTAGTGACCACAGTACTGTGGTTAAGGCTGCAGCAGTAAGTAGAAAGAAGTAGTTTCTATGGAATATTTCATTTCAAAAATGATTTTAAACATAAATCTTAGAACATGGAAGTCATGTATTGTTCTCCATACCGATATTTTTCTATGGCAAACGATAACAGCCGCAAATTCAAATAGAATCAAATAATGTTTCTCATACAGCCCTGAATTATAGTGTTCTCAAGATCTATTGTTTTTGGTGATGATCGGTTAAGGGAAAGGGGTAGTTTACCAGAACGTTTTATGTTTTAAAAGGGTATTTTCTAAGGGGAACGATGAGAGCCACAAATTCAAACCGAATCAAAATAATTTTTTGCATACGTTCCTGAATTGTAGAGGACTCAAAGCCTTTTGATTTTGGTAAAGATCGGTTAAGGGAAATGTGTAGTTTACCTGCAACATTGTATGTTCTAAAAAGAGAAATGTTTCCATGACGAACAATAACAATCGCAAATTCAAACATAATCAAATAATTTTTTGGATACAGCAGTGAATTGTAGAGTTCTCAGGACCTTTTGTTTTTGATGAAGATCGGTTAAGGGAAAGGGGTAGTTTACCAGAAACGTTTTATGTTTTAAAAGTATTTTTTATTGCAAATGATAACAGCCGCAAATACAAACAGAATCAAATAATTATTTGCATGCAGCCCTGATTTGTACAGTACTCAAGACCTGTTGTGTTTGGTGAAGATGGGTTAGGGGAAAGGGGTAGTTTACCTGCAACGTTTTTTTATCAAGGGTAATTTTTTTTCTATTGCAAACGATAACAGCCGCAAATGCAAACAGAATCATATAATGTTTTCCATACAGCACTGAATTGTAGAGTTCTGAAGACCATTTGGTGTTGGTGAAGATCGGTTAAGGAGAAGGGGTAGTTTACCAGCAACATTTTATGTTTTAACAAGAGTAATTTTTTCTATGACGAACGATAACTTCCGTAAATTCAAAGAGAATCAAATAATCTTTTGCATGCTGTCCTGATTTGTAAAGATGTGAAGGCATGTTGATTTAAGTGAAGATCAGTTAAGGAAAAGGGGTAGTTTACCTGTCACTTTTTACATATGTGCCTGTGTTGTAGTGGTCTCAAGGCCTATTGATTTTGGTGAACATCGCTTAGGGGGAAAGGGTAGTTTACCTGAAACATTTTTGTTGTAACAAGAGTAAAGTACTTAATTTTGATAAATAAAGTATCCTGATAAGAAGATCTTAATAACGCACTGTAGAAACTTAGATAAAATATCTGTAAATGAAGACGCTAGTAGATCGGGGTGGGAGTAATTTTCTATAAATGAAAATTATAGTTGAAGGCGGAGGGGATAATTTTTTATGTATGTACTACGTTATCGCCAACAAAGACGTAGTTTGTTGTTAAAATTATTTCCCGTCCTGTTTGGCCGTAGACCAAAGTTTTCTGCAAAACCAGACGTTTCGGCAGTGCCATCGATTTCCATCATCAGTGAAAATCGAGGGCGATAATGTGAGGTGGTATACGTTAGTGACCACAGTACTGTGGTTAAGGCTGCAGCAGTAAGTAGAAAGAAGTAGTTTCTATGGAATATTTCATTTCAAAAATGATTTTAAGTATAAATCTTCAAACATGGAAGTGATTTATTGTTCTCCATACCGATATTTTTCTACGGCAAACGATAACAGCCGCAATTTCAAATAGAATCAAATAATGTTTCGCATACAGCCCTGAATTATAGAGTTCTCAAGATCTATTGTTTTTGGTGATGATCGGTTAAGGGAAAGGGGTAATTTACCTGTCACTTTTTACATATGTACCTGTGTTGTAGAGGACTCAAGGCCTATTGATTTTGGTGAACATCGCTTAGGGGGAAAGGGTAGTTTACCTGAAACATGTTTTGTTGTAACAAGAGTAAAGTACGTAATTTTTTTTTTGCAAATGATAACAGCCGCTAATGCAAACAGAATCATATAATGTTTTGCATACAGCACTGAATTGTAGAGTTCTGAAGACCATTTAGTGTTGGTGAAGATCGGTTAAGGAGAAGGGGTAGTTTACCTGCCACATTTTATGTTTCAACAAGAGAAATTTTTTCTATGACGAACGATAACTTCCGTAAATTCAAAGAGAATCAAATAATTTTTTGCATGCTGTCCTGATTTGTAAAGATGTGAAGGCATGTTGATTTTGGTGAAGATCGGTTAAGGGAAAGGGGTAGTTTACCAGTCACTTTTTACATATGTGCCTGTGTTGTAGTGGTCTCAAGGCCTATTGATTTTGGTGAACATCGGTTGGGGGAAAGGGTAGTTTACCTGAAACATTTTTGTTGTAACAAGAGTAAAGTACTTAATTTTGATAAATAAAATATCCTGATAAGAAGATCTTAATAACGCACTGTAGAAACTTAGATGAAATATCTGTAAATGAAGACGCTAGTAGATCGGGGTGGGAGTAATTTTCTATAAATGAAAATTATAGTTGAAGGCGGAGGGCATAATTTTTTATGTATGTACTACGTTATCGGCAACAAAGACGTAGTTTGTTGTTAAAATTCCTTCCCCTCCTGTTTGGCCGTAGGGCAAAGTTTTCTGCAAAACCAGACGTTTCGGCAGTGCCATCGATCTCCATCATCAGTGAAAATCGAGGGCGATAATGTGAGGTGGTATACGTTAGTGACCACAGTACTCTGGTTAAGGCTGCAGCAGTAAGTAGAAAGAAGTAGTTTCTATGGAATATTTCATTTCAAAAATGATTTTAAATATAAATCTTAGAACATGGAAGTCATTTATTGTTCTCCATACCGATATTTTTCTATGGCAAACGATAACAGCCGCAAATTCAAATAGAATCAAATAATGTTTCGCATACAGCCCTGAATTATAGAGTTCTCAAGATCTATTGTTTTTGGTGATGATCGGTTAAGGGAAAGGGGTAATTTACCTGTCACTTTTTACATATGTGCCTGTGTTGTAGAGGACTCAAGGCCTATTGATTTTGGTGAACATCGCTTAGGGGGAAAGGGTAGTTTACCTGAAACATTTTTTGTTGTAACAAGAGTAAAGTACGTAATTTTTTTTCTATTGCAAATGATAACAGCCGCAAATGCAAACAGAATCATATAATGTTTTGCATACAGCACTGAATTGTACAGTTCTGATGACCATTTAGTGTTGGTGAAGAGTAGAGGGAAAGTGAGTGTTCGAAAACACTTCCGGGGTCCGAACGAAAACACTACCGGGTTCCAGTTCATGACGTCATAGAGGCACTGGCAGCTGGTGTCCGAGCTGTCCATGTGACGTCACTGTTTTGTGTGTGTGTGTGTGTGTGTATGTGTGTGTATGTGTGACTTAAACACTACCGTGTTCCAGTTCATGACGTCATACAGAGGCTCAAGTCGCTGGCGTCCGCATGGCTAAAACCTGTTTCAAGACGTCACGAAGGCCGTGGTTTCTGCATGTTCAAAATTTGGTAGCCGAAAACAATGTGTAGCGGATGGGGGTACCCGGAATTCGGCGGTTGCCCGGACGCGCAGAGGCTATGTCATCGGGTACCGTTACTCGAAATTTTGGGGGTATCGGGTACCGTTACCCGAAATGTTTAAATCAACGGATGGGGGTACCCGAAATTTGTGGGTACGCCCTAACCGGGTTCCAGTTCATGACAGAGGCCCTGGCAGCTGGTGTCCGAATGTTAAAACACTTCCGCGTTCTGGTTTATTTTGATGTAACAAAATAATCGTTCTCTCTCGAAATTTTTTTAATGTCAGAATTTTGGTACCCTAAATGATTAAAACAACGGATGGGGGTACCCGAAATTTGTGGGTACGCCCACATGACGCATGTATAAAACACTGGGTATGACGAAACAGGAGGCTATACAGATGGTTTCCGACAGGTGTTGGTTTCCACAAAATAAATTTTGACTCCTCGGGATTTGAACCTGGATCTGCGGTTCGCAAAACCATATATTGTATTATTATATATGAGTATATTGTGTTATAATAGAACAGATGCATCCATTTGAATATTGTTTAGAAAAAACATATTAAAATTATGCATTACTAAAATTGTGTAATTGTATAAATATATTTTACTCTGTGTACCTGCAAAATTGTAACAAACAGGTCTGGTTGAATCGCTGTGTGTTGATACAAACAGATTATACGCTATCTCTCACTGTCTCTCTCTTTAGAGAGAGATGCATCTGAACCCTATAAACCGGTTTTCTTCGCATGCTGGCGCATACCACAATCCAGCTGTGTCTCTTTATCAATAAGTTGGCTGCATCTCAACTATAAAAACTTGTTATCTTCGCTGGCGTATACCTTATTCAAGTATGATAGGAATAACTGTTTTGTATAAAGGTATAATAATAAAATAACAAAGGTTACGGTTTATATATAAGTTTTAATAATATCGAAAGCTTTTACAATCAAATCATAAGCTATAATTTTCTTTCTCTCTCTACACAGACACGTTCTATATTCACAAGACAATTATAATTGTGCAAAACATACGCGCGCTCTCTATATACATAACTAAACAAAATAAACACTTTATCTCTCTCTCTCTCTATATATATATATATATTTTTACATAATTATACAAAATAATCTTTTTTTCTCTCGCTTTCTCTCTCTTTTGCAGCCTTGAAGGTGCTCTATCTCTCTCTCTCTCTCTCTCTCTCTCTCTACATATATTCTCTCTCTCTCTCTCTCTCTCTCTCTCTCTCTCTCTCTCTCTCTCTCTCTCTCTCTCTCTCTCCCTCTCTCTGTACACATATATACACACACACACACACACACACACACATAATTAACAAAATAATAATTACATTTACTACAACCAAAACAAGCCTTATATGTCTAACAATATAAAATAATAATAATAATTAATAACATACAATATTACAATGTTGATGTGTAATATGTTAATAATAACATACTAAATGTAGACACACATCAAATGATAATTACTATGGTGTTAACTACATGTGTAAAATGGTACACCAAAACCTTGAATTCAACTCTTTTTAGTATTTTAGATAATAACAAAGGTAACAACGCTTATAATTTTTTAAAACAATTGTTCTTCAGAGTGTAAATTCTCTCCACTCACAAGCACTCAGAATGTTACAGTGGTCACCATATGGTGGTGAACGACATACATCTCCCTCGCATTCGCACAAACACATAACATCGAAACAAGGTTTCTGTAACTATGAGAGAAATCTTTTAAAAATTTAATTACACATAAAAATTTAATTAACACTTTAATGATTGTTTATCTTAACTTTTTATGTTATAAACCACATACGTTTTTTAATAATTAAAAACAGAATATAATTTCCTACAATTAATAATACTTGATCAAATACAAAAGAATGTAGACACATCAAATGATAGTTAGTGTGGTATTAAAAAAACATGTATTCTGAATTAAAGTCATTTTGATATCTTAGATAACAACAGACGCGACAACGGTTACGAAGCGGACATCCGCTAGAGTCATGCCTTGACCACTCATATTTTTTTACCAGCGAGGTATACGCTGTACCAGTAAAATTATTCATCATATAGTACATCTGATTAACCAGCTTTGTTTTAGCAATTGGCAAATCTTTTATTTGAAGATATTCAATATTATGGTTGTTACAATAACTAATTGATGTTTTGAAGAGTTTGAAAAACTCATTACGAATAAATACTTTCATTTTGTAAATATTCTTTTCGTTTCGTATTGATATCCATCTACTCAGTGTCTTACGATTATTTCTAAAATTATAATCGAATTTAATCATGTCGCATTGACAATATAATCTATTATTACCATTTATTTCTCTGTTTAAAAGTTTTTCTACAATATTAGATTCAAGCAACACCTTGTTCTTTCTCTGAAAATGAACAGTTAACACTAAAAAACGACAAAAAAATAGAGAAGTCTACTTCATCATTTAAAAACATTTTACTATTAATGTTATTATTACTATTATTGTTATTATTATTATAAATCAATCCTGTTCTCGTTTATTTGGTCTGGAAAAAAAGAGAAAAAAATTAATACATAACCACTTCTGTATAAGTAATTATTAGTGGTACTGAAAAATCATACTCACATAATCAATATCCAACTGCACGCTCACTTTCTCGTTCGCCAGCGGAGTGTGTGAGGTTACGCATAGTGATAGGACACAAGGCTTCACAGCTTTCAATTGCTCCTCTGTAAATACGTCACACCATCTTTTAGGTAGGTATACATAGAACAGTTTACCCTCCGGCTGAGGACAGGCTCCGGTATCTTCCAAATCTACCACAACTGACTCCCCGAATTTCGTTTTCACAAATTTCATGTGAATTATATGATACTTTACTCCTAAAGAAAGACTTGACAAGTCTCTTTTTGGTAAAAAATTTTCAACTGTCTTCGCGTTCGCAACGATTCCTTCCATGGCGAGTACTGATGACTGCACAGGGAAACACTGGCGTATTTATTCTGTTTCCCCCGACCACGTTCCTTCCTTCTAAAGCGTCATCTCCTTCGGTCACGACCGGACGACGACACCCTACCCCGCACCCCGCACCTCTACCGCAACGGTAACGGCTACAATTTTCCTTCCTACCCCACCCCGCGTCGTCTCGGGCCACCATCAGCTTTCGGTCACGACCGGACGATGACATTCTACCCCGCACCCCCACACCGCACTCAGAGCCTCGCCACCACCCCGCACCTCGCCTACATATTTTGTTCAATTACTTTGTCTGTCGCTCCGCAACGACCGGGTTTACCCCCCCACCACGCAAAACACCAACCGCAATCGAGTCCGTCGGTCACGGTCTCCCCTACCCCGCACCCCAACCCCGCACCCAGAGCCTCACCACCCACCCCGCACCTCGCCAACATATTTTGTTCAATTACTTTGTCTGTCGCTCCGCAACGACCGGGTTTACCCCCCACCAACCGCAATCGAGTCCGTCAGCGACAACCTAGCTTCCTACCCCGCACCCCACCCCGCGTCGTCTCGGGTCACCATCTGCTTTCGGTCACGACCGGTCGTACAACCCAGCCCCCCGTACCCCGCACCCTACATCCCGCGGGAGGCGACTCAACGAGCGCGCTTCGGCCAATGTCGCCGGCATCCTGTACTCCGCACCTCGCCTACCTCTCGGTCACGGACACCGGCTGCAACCTATCTCCCTACCCCGCACCACCATCCCACACCTTTACCCCGCACCCCGCACCGCATCGGTCACGGACGTCGGCTTCCTACACCGCACCGAACGTAAACGAGTTAAGATGAAGATTGAACAACAATCGTTAAAGTTAAATGTTAAGAACGTAGACTCTGCTAAGTACAACGGTGAAGTTGCATATAATAAACACAGTCCACTGTTTCCAAACACAGTTCGATGTATCGTGTGCGGCGGGTCATGTAGCGGGAAGTCAAACGTTGCCTTTAACATGTTATTCGATTCAAACGGACTGCGATTTCAGAACCTGTACGTGTTCTCCAAATCGTTATTTCAACCAAAATATCGTATGTTGGAAGACGTTTTTAACGCTCTCGCTGACGAAGGAATGATGTACTTCACATACAGTGAAAACGATGAAGTACCACCTCCGCACGAAATTGTATCTAATTCAATCATGTTGTTCGATGATGTGGTATGTGAACGGCAGAATAACATACGAAAATATTTCGCTATGGGACGGCATAGCGGTGTGGACACTTTGTACCTTTGCCAAACGTATAGTCTGGTGCCAAAGCAACTGGTGCGTGATAATGCCAATTTCTTGGTTTTGTTCAGACAAGATGATCTCAATTTACGTCACGTTTACAACGATCACGTTAACACATATATGAAATACGAAGAGTTCAAAGCGATGTGCGCCGAAGCGTGGAAGGATCGTTACGGATTCATAGTCATCAACAAGGACTCACCGATAAACGCAGGTAGATACAGAGTGGGTTTCGATCGTTTTATACATAAATAGAATAGTTTGTGCAAGAAAGTCATCAGTGTCAAGATGGATGACAAGCAATTGACACATGAAATCGATGCAATTAGCGATAACATAAGACAAAAGTATCGCGCGTTGAAACATGACATCAGAGAGAGCGATGTAGCGTTAACGAGAAAGTACAAACCTCTTTTGGAACCGTTAACCCAAATTTCGGAAAAGTTGAATGACTCCAGTGATAAAATAAAACAAAAAATAAAAGTTGAAGATGAACATACGAAGGCAGCTGTTGAGACGAAAACACCATCACAACCTCGTTTCCTCAGAACGGAAGTGTTGGCACAAACGCCTGATGTCGAAACACCGAACGTAACTCTTGAAGAGTTTTTAACAACACCCGAAGGTCGACACGAAGCACAAGAATACGTTGAACAATCTGTCGAAGGTCCGCTCGCGAGGAAATACTTACTGCTCGCGTTGTCTGATGATCGAGATAAGAAGATGGATCATACGTACGGTGTTCGTAACGTTGAAGACAAATGGATGGTAGGCAATTCGGTGTTGGAGATCAATCAAGACGATAGCTTCTACATAGCTGGAAAACGATACAGAGGCACACCGGGCCTCTACGAACTTATGTTTATGAAAGAACCCGACAAGAGCGTCTACGATGAAAACGATTTAGCAGCGTACAAGTCTATACTGTCGGACACTAACGCTTATAAACGTTATTATTTACCCGGTGCTAAAGTAAATACAAACAAAGGTTTAAAGTACAGAGAGATAATCGCTCGATTGTTTCCACCACGCAGCGGACGTGGTATCGATTACGTACACTGGAACGATCCCAACGAACTGGTTGAACGGTTAAGACTGCTGGTAAGTTCAAAACGCGTCGGTCACACCGGACACGACAACGAAATCATCTCAGTAGTAGAGGAATTACGTGAAGCCAACATTATAGTATAAATTTTATGAACGTCGGTGTAACAACTCATTGACGTCAACACTGTCAACATGTGCGGGTTAGATTTGACACCTGACTTTGAAGTCGAAAACGAGAGACTGAAAACCTTTACATCATGGCCTGTGCATTTCATCAGTCCGACCGCTATGGTTGCCGCAGGCTTTCATTACACAAATGAAATTGACAGGGTTCGATGTTCATTTTGCGGTATAGAAATCTTTCGTTGGAAAGAGGGTGACGATCCGATTGTGTTACACACGCGATGGTCACCACAGTGTCGTTACTTAAAACGGTTAGCACATCATTTGTAGCGTGCAGTCGTACAATGGTTGTGGACAAGTTCGGGAGACATCAAAGCGCCGTGAGCGTGCGACGAGAAACAAAAAGACAATTACGCGATACTGTAGGATTTAAGATTACGAATGATGGGCATATAGATGTTGAAAACAAAAAGATCCGCAATCTGAACGAACCGGATGCAGCAAAGGATGCTGTATCCCTGAGTTATATGCAAACACATTGTCTGCTACTCGATGATGAACGTAAAAGCGTGGACGTTAAAGGGTGTAGATTGAAAAATGTTGATACTCCTGTAGACGTTAAAGACGTAGTCAACAAATATTACGTTGATGACAACTGTATACAACACTCGAGTCAAGAGAGAGGTGAGGTCATCGATGCACGAGATCGATGGGTAATCAACGTTCGAAGTCCGGAACAAGCGACCGATGCGGTCAACAAAAACTACGTAGACTCGAATGTCATTAAAAAAGTATCGAATAGCTATTTGTTTGGACAGAGCTGGTTGTCGGGAGTGAGTTCACCGATTTTTGCAGATGACGCGGTTAACGTAAAATACATGTTGCAGAACACCGTTAGCTTGGGCGAAGATGGTGTTTTCAAAGCAGCGGAAAAGAGAATAACAGACGTAGCGGATGGTTTTGCGGAGAGCGATGCTGTTAACTTACAACAATTAAATGACGTGAGACGATACGTAAAGAGCGAGATGTATAAAGTCGTTAAAACATTTCAGTATCAACTGGATTACTACTTATTGAAATTGTCTAAGCCACGTAGTTCAGAAGACGAGTGGACACTCGACACGAAGGAAATAAAAAGGTTAATAGATGAATACGATAAAAACACAGAAGAGAAAGACTGGAGATCGGTTTACGATGTACAACAACGTTAGGAGGAAAAAGGGGTGGGGCGTCGGAAACGTGCTTAAAAACGTTGTACCGTCCGTTGTTTCGTCAGTTATCAATCGAGCGGTGGACGCACTACCTGTCGAATTACATCTGCCGGGTTACAGATTCTGTGGACCGGGCACGAAACTCGAAGAAAGATTAGCGCGTGGTGATCGCGGAATCAACCAATTAGACGAAGCCTGTCGCGAACACGACATCGCTTACGCTCAATACAAAGACAACGAAAGTAGACGTATTGCAGATCGTAAACTCGCGGAAAAAGCATGGGGACGGGTAAAGGCGTTGGATTCGGGTATCAGCGAACGAGCTTATGCGACAGCAGTTGCAGCGGCCATGAAAGCAAAATCAGCAATAGGAAGCGGCCGACGTCGTAAAAATAAAAAGAATGTGAGTAGTCGTGGTCGTGGTGCTGGTAGTGGGATGAAAAAGAGGAGGAAGAGAACTGTCCGAACCGTTAGGAAAAAGAAGAGAACTGCGTCCGGATTGTATCTACGTCCGTACCGAAAAAACTAATTCACATACCGCTCCGCCCGTTGTCCGAAGATGAATTACGTGTATACGCAAAAAAGCTAAACATACCGTATTTTAGAGGTGTTTACATGCGTAACGCATTACCGGATACAGCGCCGTGGAAGAACGAAAGCGTCATCGTAAATTTGGACGACGAGAGCGGACCGAGAACCCACTGGGTATGTTACAAGAAGCGTGGAAATCGAGTACACTATTTTGACGGGTTCGGTAATTTACGTCCACCTCTCGAGCTGATGCAATATTTTGGTGATACAGCCGACGTTCGTTACAACTATGAACGGAAGCAACCTCCTCACACGGTCATTTGCGGTCATTTATGTTTAGACTTTTTATCGTCTTCTGATCAGTAAACTTCAGCATGTCGTCGCTAACGGTCACCGTGACGGGTACCGACGCTGCGAATCTCGTGTGTAACTTTTTCCCACCTCTCGAGTTATACGGTGAATGGTACGTTGGACTATTGGATTTTACATCGTATAATTCAATACCAAACGTTACTGAAGGAAAAAATAATGCATTTCCAGTAAAAATTTCCAAGGATCAGTGGTCCGTCATCAAGTTGCCTACCGGCACCTATGAAATCAGTGATATCGAAACGTATCTGCAGAAACAGTTAGGCGAGAGAACAATCAGTTTACGTCCAAACAACAACACATTAAAGTGTGAAATTTACTGTAAGCATGTCATCGACTTTTCGCATACACCGAATACCATTGCAAGTATGTTAGGATTCAAGGAGAATCAGCAGCTGGAAGCGTATAAAACACACGAGTCGAACGTACCCGTTGACATAATCAAAGTTAACACCGTTCACGTACGGAGTAATATCGTACAGGGTGCGTACAAGGACGGTCAGGAACAGCACACGTTGCATTCGTTTTATCCGACCGTGGCACCAGGTTTCAAAATAGTTGAAACACCGACAAACGTAATATACTTACCGGTAAACGTACAACGCGTTGACAACATCATATTGTCTCTCGTTGATCAGGACGGGGATTTAGTTGATTTTCGCGGTGAAGTTATCACGATACGACTGCATCTGAAAATATGGGATTGTATTTCGGACAAACGTCACCTGTAAAAAGGGAGTGTGTACGAAAGAAACATGGTAGTCGGTGTTCAACGTTGAAGCGATTGACATCAAGGAACAAGCGTTTCTTACTTTCACTTGGATTCAAATTATACGATTAAAATAATGTCGGGTGAAATTCTAGCTATCGAACGAGGAGCGGCTTTCGATAACAGAATCGTTGAGTTCGAATATCGTACGCACGCACCGTATGCTTCCACCCGATACGGTAACAACGATGAAATACGTATACCCATCCAACAACAGGATGTTTTCACTTTACCGGCGGAGAGTTTTCTGTACATCGAAGGAACATTGACCAAGGTTAACGCTACCGACACAGCGTTGAACGTGAAATTAATCAACAATGCAATGGCTTTCTTGTTTGAGGAGATCCGTTACGAAGTGTGCGGTGTGGAAGTGGATCGTACAAAAAACGTTGGAATTACGAGCACTGTGAAATTGTTACTATCGAGCAATGAGCATGAAAGAAAGCATCTAATCAATGCAGGATGGGTGACGACAACCGACGAGTCGTTGACAGTACACGAGAGTACCGGTGATTTTACGTTTTGTCTTCCGTTGAAAATGCTACTCGGTTTCAACGAAGACTATACACGCATCATGCTGAACGTTAAGCAAGAATTGATTCTGTTGCGTACCTCTACCGATCAGAACGCAATGGTGCTAAAAGAATCGGGTGCAACTGCAAACGGTAATCTCGTAATAAACAAAGTACACTGGAAGATGCCTTATGTGCGCGTGTCAAACAAGTACCGAATACCGCTATTGGAGCACATCGAGGAGGATCATGAACTAGTGATGCCGTTCCGCAGTTGGGAATTGCACGAGTATCCCGTTCTACCGACGACAAATCGACATTCGTGGACCTTGAAGACATCGTCACAGTTGGAAAAACCTCGGTATGTAATATTAATATTTCAGACGGATAGGAAGAACAATATAGCGAAAAACGCGTCGGAATTTGATCACTGCAATTTAACGAATGTCAAGCTTTTTCTGAACGATAAATACTATCCGTACGATAACCTGAACCAGGATATCGATAAAAAACGTTACGCCCTGTTCTACGACATGTATACACGTTTCCAAACATCATACTACGACCGTCGCAACAGAGCACCTCTTTTGACACCTAATGAATTTATAACGAAAGCACCGTTGTTTGTCATCGATTGTTCCAGACAAGAAGAACCAATCAAGTCGTCTGCCGTTGATGTGCGTTTAGAATTTGAATCCAGTAACAATTTTCCAGATAAAACCACCGCTTACGCTTTGATTATACACGATAGGATAGTACAGTACACAGCGTTGTCGAATACTGTTCATCGTTTGTCATAAAAAAACTTGTTCTCCCCTCTACTAGTTTATAAAGATAGGTATTAGCGATCTCTACATAACAACAACCTCAGTCCTTTTCAACGATGGAAGGTGACTGTGACAGCAGCAGCAGCAGCCATTGTGAGTATAACGTTTACTTGTCTCTTGCATATCCAATCAACTCGTACTCTAAGTTCGTTACCGTCGGACTGTATAAAGAACTCAACTATGAACCGGGTGTTTTGTTTACAAACGGAAAAAAGAAACGTATATTACTTGACTTTTCTGAGTGGAATTACTTGTTGATCTTTCGTGAACAGTTACTATCCAGTATGTTATTGTACGAAGAAGGTGAAAACCGTGAAAAGAAGAAGAGTGTGATGATCAGTCGTAACTTTGGGAAAACGTTTGTTCGGATTAAAGGTAGTAAGACCGAAAAATTTGTTTTCACAGAACCCGAGTGGATCCGTTTTGGTTGTTTATTAACAGTACTAAAGAAATATCTTGTTCGCTTGTTTTATGATCAAGATCACTTCAAGTCGTACATTAATCAGGTAGTAGCCAAGGGGTGCTATGTACCACCATCCTTCTTTTTCCCCTCGTTTTTTCGATTGGAAAGCAGTCGTCACGACCAACAGCTAACATTTGATCGTCTTTACGATGAACTGGTATTGGAAGGAAAAGTAGAGGGGGAATTTGAAAAAATTAACGTACTCGATGCGGACATGTGTCACTCGGAAAAATGAACTTGAATAGGACGGTTATTGCCGAGTTTGAAGCGTTTCGCGGTGACAAAAATGAATATGTAATCAAAGAGTTCGTTACAGTTGATATAACAACCGGACGTTTTGTTATCGTGTTGTTCGCTCCACCATACGAAAGTGCACGACTGCACCAGAAATTCCGAAAAATCAATGACTGGTTGGAAACACATTATCACAGGATACGATGGAACGATGGTAATGTACCGTACAAGAATATGGTACGCATCGTTGCAGACATTTTTTCAGATTATCCTGTTGTCTATACAAAAGGGTTTGAGAAGGCAAATTTCTTACGACAGTTGTATCATCATGGTGAGGTGATTGACTTAAACGATATTCAAGCACCTGTAGTTCCTAGATCCTTTGTACCCATCATACAATGTCCTGTTCCTCATCGTCAACCCGTTACCACTCCCCCCTTACACTGTGCATTACGCAAAGCTTTGTTTTATGCAGAATGGTTGCGGCAACGAAATAAAATATAGTCGGTTGTGAACATGTTTTCATCATGGTGTTAGTGTGAATGCTACGTGACAGAAATGTCCATAAACGTAGAATTAGGTACCGTAGTGTGTGCGTGAGTGTTAACCTTGACTACGTCACTGTCGCGGTAGAAATACTCATAAACGTAGTCCTGGTAGTTCGAGACGGGTCACTGGCACGGTAGATATACCTGTAAACTCGTCAAGAACCAGTATGGGTGTGAAAATTACTCATTACGGTACAGCAAATGTGAATACGCATCATGTATGAACAACATATTCACCCGATTAAAAAAATAAAAAAAATAAATAAAAAAGTAAATAAAAAAATATGTACTGCTTTTACACATTGGCTTAGCATTGCATAATGTATCTTTATTATTATCTACCACTGTACTAGTCAATAGTACAGCGATAGATAACGTGGAGTAGGCCTGCTTTACGAATCTGTAAAGTTGGGGAAACCACGTTAAAAAAAGCGTAGCAGGCTCTCATTCGCCTCCCTCAGGCTGCTAGGAAGAGGATGAGAGGTAAAAAAATAAAAGTATAACGAAATGTTTATTTATTTAATAATAAATAAACTTATATTGTGCTTTTATGATTTTACACATAGGACGACAGTAGATATCACTCGTCCACCTCATGGTTACAAGTAAGAGATGAGAAGTATAAGTACAGAAATAATTACAGTTAAGCGATAACGGCCCCTTGGTGTAGTGGATGCACGCCGGTTTGGTGTACCGGAGGTCCCGGGTTCAAATCCCGGAGGGGCCGTAATTTATTTTTATGTAAAAATTAATATCCAATGACATACCATTGTTACAGTTGAACACATGCGTCATGTGGTCGTACATTCCGGTGTTAAAATTTCGGACACCAAAAATTTCGGGTAACCCCATCCGTTGATTTAAACATTTCGGGTACTAAATTTCAGACACCGAAAATTTCGGGTACCCCCATCCGTTGATTTAAACATTTCAGACATCACGCCCTCTACGTCGTCGTCATGTGGGCGTACCCACAAATTTCGGGTACCCCCATCCGTTGTTTTAATCATTTAGGGTACCAAAATTCTGGCATTAAAAAAATTTCGAGAGAGAACGATTATTTTGTTACATCAAAATAAACCAGAACGCGGAAGTGTTTTAACATTCGGACACCAGCTGCCAGGGCCTCTGTCATGAACTGGAACCCGGTTAGGGCGTACCCACAAATTTCGGGTACCCCCATCCGTTGATTTAAACATTTCGGGTAACGGTACCCGATACCCCCAAAATTTCGAGTAACGGTACCCGATGACAACGCCTCTGCGCGTCCGGGCAACCGCCGAATTCCGGGTACCCCCATCCGCTACACATTGTTTTCGGCTACCAAATTTTGAACATGCAGAAACCACGGCCTTCGTGACGTCTTGAAACAGGTTTTAGCCATGCGGACGCCAGCGACTTGAGCCTCTGTATGACGTCATGAACTGGAACACGGTAGTGTTTCAGTCACACATACACACACACACACACACACAAAACAGTGACGTCACATGGACAGCTCGGACACCAGCTGCCAGTGCCTCTATGAAGTCATGAACTGGAACCCGGTAGTGTTTTCGTTCGGAACCCGGAAGTGTTTTCGAACACTCACTTTCCCTCTACTGTGAAGATCGGTTAAGGAGAAGGGGTAGTTTACCTGCAACATTTTATGTTTTAACAAGAGTAATTTTTTCTATGACGAACGATAACTTCCGTAAATTCAAAGAGAATCAAATAATATTTTGCATGCTGTCCTGATTTGTAAAGATGTGAACGCATGTTGATTTTAGTGAAGATCGGTTAAGGGAAAGGGGTAGTTTACCGGTCACTTTTTACATATGTGCCTGTGTTGTAGAGGCCTCAAGGCCTATTGATTTTGGTGAACATCGGTTGGGGGAAAGGATAGTTTACCTGAAACATTTTTGTTGTAACAAGAGTAAAGTACTTAATTTTGATAAATAAAATATCCTGATAAGAAGATCTTAATAACGCACTGTAGAAACTTAGATGAAATATCTGTAAATGAAGACGCTAGTAGATCGGGGTGGGAGTAATTTTCTATAAATGAAAATTATAGTTGAAGGCGGAGGGCATAATTTTTTATGTATGTACTACGTTATCGGCAACAAAGACGTAGTTTGTTGTTAAAATTCCTTCCCGTCCTGTTTGGCCGTAGACCAAAGTTTTCTGCAAAACCAGACGTTTCGGCAGTGCCATCGATTTCCATCATCAGTGAAAATCGAGTGCGATAATGTGAGGTGGTATACGTTAGTGACCACAGTACTGTGGTTAAGGCTGCAGCAGTAAGTAGAAAGAAGTAGTTTCTATGGAATATTTCATTTCAAAAATGATTTTAAATATAAATCTTAGAACATGGAAGTCATTTATTGTTCTCCATACCGATATTTTTCTATGGCAAACGATAACAACCGCAAATTCAAATAGAATCAAATAATGTTACGCATACAGCCCTGAATTATAGAGTTCTCAAGATCTATTGTTTTTGGTGATGATCGGTTAAGGGAAAGGGGTAGTTTACCAGCAACGTTTTATGTTTTAAAAGGGTATTTTATATGGGATACGATGAGAGCCGCAAATTCAAACAAAATCAAATAATGTTTCGCATACAGCCCTGAATTATAGAGTTCTCATGACCTATTGTTTTTGGTGAAGATCGGTTAAGGGAAAGGGGTAGTTTACCTGCAACATTTTATGTTTTAAAAGGGTATTGTCTATGGCAAATGATAAGAGCCGCAAATTCAAACAAAATCAAATAATTGTTTGCACACAGTCCTGATTTGTAGAGTTCTCAAGTCCTATTGTTTTGGTGAAGATCGGTTAATGCGAAGGGGTAGTTTACCAGCAACATTTTTCTTATCAAGGGTAATTTTTTCTATGGAAAACTATAACAGCCGCAAATTCATACAGAATCAAATAATATTTTGGATGCAGCCCTCTATTGGAGAGCTCTCAAGATCTGTTGGTTCTTGTAGAGATAGGTTAAGGGGAAGGGGTAGTTTACCAGCAACGATTTATGTTTTAACTAGGGTATTGTCTATGGTAAACGATAACAGCCGTAATTTCAAACAGAAGCAAACAACTTTTGCATACGTTCCTGAATTGTAGAGAACTCAAAGCCTTTTGATTTTGGTAAAGATCGGTTAAGGGAAATGTGTAGTTTACCTGCAACATTGTATGTTCTAACAAGAGAAATGTTTCCATGACGAACGATAACAACCGCAAATTCAAACATAATCAAATAATTTTTTGTATACAGCACTGAATTGTAGAGTTCTCAGGACCTTTTGTTTTTGGTGAAGATCGGTTAAGGGAAAGGGGTAGTTTACCAGAAACGTTTTATGTTTTAAAGTATTTTTTATTGCAAACGATAACAGCCGCAAATTCAAACAGAATCAAATAATTATTTGCATACAGCCCTGATTTGTAGAGTACTCAAGACCTGTTGTGTTTGGTGAAGATGGGTTAGGGGAAAGGGGTTGTTTACCTGCAACGTTTTTTTATCAAGGGTAATTTTTTTTCTATTGCAAACGATAACAGCCGCAAATGCAAACAGAATCATATAATGTTTTGCATACAGCACTGAATTGTAGAGTTCTGAAGACCATTTGGTGTTGGTGAAGATCGGTTAAGGAGAAGGGGTAGTTTACCAGCAACATTTTATGTTTTAACAAGAGTAATTTTTTCTATGACGAACGATAACTTCCGTAAATTCAAAGAGAATCAAATAATCTTTTGCATGCTGTCCTGATTTGTAAAGATGTGAAGGCATGTTGATTTAAGTGAAGATCAGTTAAGGAAAAGGGTAGTTTACCTGTCACTTTTTACATATGTGCCTGTGTTGTAGTGGTCTCAAGGCCTATTGATTTTGGTGAACATCGCTTAGGGGGAAAGGGTAGTTTACCTGAAACATTTTTGTTGTAACAAGAGTAAAGTACTTAATTTTGATAAATAAAGTATCCTGATAAGAAGATCTTAATAACGCACTGTAGAAACTTAGATAAAATATCTGTAAATGAAGACGCTAGTAGATCGGGGTGGGAGTATTTTTCTATAAATGAAAATTATAGTTGAAGGCGGAGGGGATAATTTTTTATGTATGTACTACGTTATCGGCAACAAAGACGTAGTTTGTTGTTAAAATTATTTCCCGTCCTGTTTGGCCGTAGACCAAAGTTTTCTGCAAAACCAGACGTTTCGGCAGTGCCATCGATTTCCATCATCAGTGAAAATCGAGGGCGATAATGTGAGGTGGTATACGTTAGTGACCACAGTACTGTGGTTAAGGCTGCAGCAGTAAGTAGAAAGAAGTAGTTTCTATGGAATATTTCATTTCAAAAATGATTTTAAGTATAAATCTTCAAACATGGAAGTGATTTATTGTTCTCCATACCGATATTTTTCTACGGCAAACGATAACAGCCGCAATTTCAAATAGAATCAAATAATGTTTCGCATACAGCCCTGAATTATTGAGTTCTCAAGATCTATTGTTTTTGGTGATGATCGGTTAAGGGAAAGGGGTAATTTACCTGTCACTTTTTACATATGTACCTGTGTTGTAGAGGACTCAAGGCCTATTGATTTTGGTGAACATCGCTTAGGGGGAAAGGGTAGTTTACCTGAAACATGTTTTGTTGTAACAAGAGTAAAGTACGTAATTTTTTTTTTGCAAATGATAACAGCCGCTAATGCAAACAGAATCATATAATGTTTTGCATACAGCACTGAATTGTAGAGTTCTGAAGACCATTTAGTGTTGGTGAAGATCGGTTAAGGAGAAGGGGTAGTTTACCTGCCACATTTTATGTTTCAACAAGAGAAATTTTTTCTATGACGAACGATAACTTCCGTAAATTCAAAGAGAATCAAATAATTTTTTGCATGCTGTCCTGATTTGTAAAGATGTGAAGGCATGTTGATTTTGGTGAAGATCGGTTAAGGGAAAGGGGTAGTTTACCAGTCACTTTTTACATATGTGCCTGTGTTGTAGTGGTCTCAAGGCCTATTGATTTTGGTGAACATCGGTTGGGGGAAAGGGTAGTTTACCTGAAACATTTTTGTTGTAACAAGAGTAAAGTACTTAATTTTGATAAATAAAATATCCTGATAAGAAGATCTTAATAACGCACTGTAGAAACTTAGATGAAATATCTGTAAATGAAGACGCTAGTAGATCGGGGTGGGAGTAATTTTCTATAAATGAAAATTATAGTTGAAGGCGGAGGGCATAATTTTTTATGTATGTACTACGTTATCGGCAACAAAGACGTAGTTTGTTGTTAAAATTCCTTCCCCTCCTGTTTGGCCGTAGGGCAAAGTTTTCTGCAAAACCAGACGTTTCGGCAGTGCCATCGATCTCCATCATCAGTGAAAATCGAGGACGATAATGTGAGGTGGTATACGTTAGTGACCACAGTACTGTGGTTAAGGCTGCAGCAGTAAGTAGAAAGAAGTAGTTTCTATGGAATATTTCATTTCAAAAATGATTTTAAATATAAATCTTAGAACATGGAAGTCATTTATTGTTCTCCATACCGATATTTTTCTATGGCAAACGATAACAGCCGCAAATTCAAATAGAATCAAATAATGTTTCGCATACAGCCCTGAATTATAGAGTTCTCAAGATCTATTGTTTTTGGTGATGATCGGTTAAGCGAAAGGGGTAATTTACCTGTCACTTTTTACATATGTGCCTGTGTTGTAGAGGACTCAAGCCCTATTGATTTTGGTGAACATCGCTTAGGGGGAAAGGGTAGTTTACCTGAGACATTTTTTGTTGTAACAAGAGTAAAGTACGTAATTTTTTTTCTATTGCAAATGATAACAGCCGCAAATGCAAACAGAATCATATAATGTTTTGCATACAGCACTGAATTGTAGAGTTCTGATGACCATTTAGTGTTGGTGAAGATCGGTTAAGGAGAAGGGGTAGTTTACCTGCAACATTTTATGTTTTAACAAGAGTAATTTTTTCTATGACGAACGATAACTTCCGTAAATTCAAAGAGAATCAAATAATTTTTTGCATGCTGTCCTGATTTGTAAAGATGTGAACGCATGTTGATTTTAGTGAAGATCGGTTAAGGGAAAGGGGTAGTTTACCGGTCACTTTTTACATATGTGCCTGTGTTGTAGTGGTCTCAAGGCCTATTGATTTTGGTGAACATCGGTTGGGGGAAAGGGTAGTTTACCTGAAACATTTTTGTTGTAACAAGAGTAAAGTACTTAATTTTGATAAATAAAATATCCTGATAAGAAGATCTTAATAACGCACTGTAGAAACTTAGATGAAATATCTGTAAATGAAGACGCTAGTAGATCGGGGTGGGAGTAATTTTCTATAAATGAAAATTATAGTTGAAGGCGGAGGGCATAATTTTTTATGTATGTACTACGTTATCGGCAACAAAGACGTAGTTTGTTGTTAAAATTCCTTCCCCTCCTGTTTGGCCGTAGGGCAAAGTTTTCTGCAAAACAGACGTTTCGGCAGTGCCATCGATTTCCATCATCAGTGAAAATCGAGTGCGATAATGTGAGGTGGTATACGTTAGTGACCACAGTACTGTGGTTAAGGCTGCAGCAGTAAGTAGAAAGAAGTAGTTTCTATGGAATATTTCATTTCAAAAATGATTTTAAATATAAATCTTAGAACATGGAAGTCATTTATTGTTCTCCATACCGATATTTTTCTATGGCAAACGATAACAGCCGCAAATTCAAGTAGAATCAAATAATGTTACGCATACAGCCCTGAATTATAGAGTTCTCAAGATCTATTGTTTTTGGTGATGATCGGTTAAGGGAAAGGGGTAGTTTACCAGCAACGTTTTATGTTTTAAAAGGGTATTTTATATGGGAAACGATGAGAGCCGCAAATTCAAACAAAATCAAATAATGTTTCGCATACAGCCCTGAATTATAGAGTTCTCATGACCTATTGTTTTTGGTGAAGATCGGTTAAGGGAAAGGGCTAGTTTACCTGCAACATTTTATGTTTTAAAAGGGTATTTTCTATGGCAAATGATAAGAGCCGCAAATTCAAACAAAATCAAATAATTGTTTGCACACAGTCCTGATTTGTAGTGTTCTCAAGTCCTATTGTTTTGGTGAAGATCGGTTAATGCGAAGGGGTAGTTTACCAGCAACATTTTTCTTATCAAGGGTAATTTTTTCTATGGCAAACTATAACAGCCGCAAATTCATACAGAATCAAATAATATTTTGGATGCAGCCCTCAATTGGAGAGCTCTCAAGATCTGTTGGTTCTTGTAGAGATAGGTTAAGGGGAAGGGGTAGTTTACCAGCAACGTTTTATGTTTTAACTAGGGTATTGTCTATGGTAAACGATAACAGCCGTAATTTCAAACAGAATCAAACAACTTTTGCATACGTTCCTGAATTGTAGAGAACTCAAAGCCTTTTGATTTTGGTAAAGATCGGTTAAGGGAAATGTGTAGTTTACCTGCAACATTGTATGTTCTAACAAGAGAAATGTTTCCATGACGAACGATAACAACCGCAAATTCAAACATAATCAAATAATTTTTTGTATACAGCACTGAATTGTAGAGTTCTCAGGACCTTTTGTTTTTGGTGAAGATCGGTTAAGGGAAAGGGGTAGTTTACCAGAAACGTTTTGTTTTAAAAGTATTTTTTATTGCAAACGATAGCAGCTGCAAATTCAAACAGAATCAAATAATTATTTGCATACAGCCCTGATTTGTAGAGTACTCAAGACCTGTTGTGTTTGGTGAAGATGGGTTAGGGGAAAGGGGTTGTTTACCTGCAACGTTTTTTTATCAAGTGTAATTTTGTTTTCTATTGCAAACGATAACAGCCGCAAATGCAGACAGAATCATATAATGTTTTGCATACAGCACTGAATTGTAGAGTTCTGAAGACCATTTGGTGTTGGTGAAGATCGGTTAAGGAGAAGTGGTAGTTCACCTGCAACATTTTATGTTTTAACAAGGGTAATTTTTTCTATGACGAACGATAACTTCCGTAAATTCAAAGAGAATCAAATAATTTTTGCATGCTGTCCTGATTTGTAATGATGTGAAGGCTTGTTGATTTTGGTGAAGATCGGTTAAGGAAAAGGGGTAGTTTACCTGTCACTTTTTACATATGTGCCTGTGTTGTAGAGGACTCAAGGCCTATTGATTTTGGTGAACATCGGTTAGGGGGAAAGGGTAATTTACCTGAAACATTTCTGTTGTAACAAGAGTAAAGTACTTAATTTTGATAAATAAAGTATCCTGATAAGAAGATCTTAATAACGCACTGTAGAAACGTAGATGAAATATCTGTAAATGAAGACGCTAGTAGTTCGGGGTGGGAGTAATTTTCTATAAATGAAAATTATAGTTGTCGGCGGAGGGGATAATTTTTTATGCATGTACTACATTATCGGCAACAAAGACGTAGTTTGTTGTTAAAATTCCTTCCCGTCCTGTTTAGCCGTAGACAAAAGTTTTCTGCAAAACCAGACGTTTCGGCAGTGCCATCGATTTCCATCATCAGTGAAAATCGAGTGCGATAATGTGAGGTGGTATACGTTAGTGACCACAGTACTGTGGTTAAGGCTGCAGCAGTAAATAGAAAGAAGTAGTTTCTATGGAATATTTCATTTCAAAAATGATTTAAATATAAATCTTAGAACATGGAAGTCATGAATTGTTCTCCATACCGATATTTTTCTATGGTAAACGATAACATTCGCAAATTCAAACAGAATCAAATAATGTTTTGGATGCAGCCCTGAATTGGAGAGTTCTAACATCTGTTGGTTTTTGTGAAGATAGGTTAATGGAAAGGGGTAGTTTACCGTTTACCAGCAACGTTTTATATTTTAACTAGGGTACTTTCTATGGCAAATGATTACAGCCGCAAACTCAAACGTAATCCAATAATTTTTTGCATGCAACTCTGAATTGTAGAGTTCTGAGGACCTATTGTTTTTGGTGAAGATCTGTTAAGGGGAAGCAGTAGTTTACCGGCAACGTTTTTTTATCAAGGTTAAATTTTCCTATGGCAAACCGCAAATTCAAACAGAATCAAATAATGTTCTGAATTGTAAAGTTGTCAAGACCTGTTGGCTTTGGTGAATATCGGTTAAGGGAAAGGGGTAGTTTACCCGCAACATTTTATGTTTTAACAAGGGTAATTTTTTTATGACGAACGATAACTGCTGTAAATTCAAAGAGAATCAAATAATATTTTGCATACAGCCCTGAAATGTAAAGTTCTCAAGACTTGTCGTTTTTTCTGAAGATCGGTTGATGGAAAGGGTAGTTTACCAGCAACGTTTTATGTTTTAACGAGTGTATTTTCTTTGGCAAACGATAAGAGCCGCAAATTCAAACATAATCAATCAATTTTTTGCATACAGCCCTAACTTCTGTAGTTCTCAAGACATATTGTTTTTGGTGAAGATCGGTTAAGGGAAAGGGGTAGTTTACCAGAAACATTTTATGTTTTAAAAGGGTATTTTATATGGCAAATGATAAGAGCCGCAAATTCAAACAAAAGCAAATAATTGTTTGCACACAGTCCTGATTTGTAGAGTTCTCAAGACCTGGGGTTTTTGGTGAAGATCGGTTAACGGGATGGGGTCGTTTACCTGCAACATTTTTCTTATCAAGGGTAATTTTTTTCTATGGCAAACGATAACAGCCGCAAATTCATACAGAATCAAATAATTTTTGCATACAGCCCTGATTTGTAGAGTACTCAAGACCTATTGTTTTTGGTGAATTTCGGTTAAGGGAAAGGATAGTTTACCTGCAACGGCTTTTTATCAAGGGTAATTTTTTTCTATGGCAAACGATAACAGCCGCAAATTCAAACAGAATCAAATGATGTTTTGCATACAGCCCTGTATTGTAGAGTTCTCAGTACCTATTGGTGTTGGTGAAGATCGGTTAAGGGAAAGGGGTAGTTTACGTGCAACATTTTATGTTTTAACGAGGGTAATTTTTTATATGACGAACGATAACTGCCGTATTTCAAACAGAATCAACTACGTTTTTGCATACCTTTTTCAACTAAAGAGAACTCAAGGTCTTTTGATTTTGTTGAAGATCGGTTAAGGGAAAGGGGTAGTTTATCAGCAACGTTTTAGGTTTTAAAAAGGGTAATTTTTTTATGACGATCGATAACTGTAAAATAGGTTAATTACCTTCTGTCAATGTTTCTCAGAATCCTATACGGGATTACTCGAGTTTCGACACCAATACACCATCAGATCCAATATGATTTAAGATTAAAACATTAATCGATGTATATTCACCTCGTCAAATATTAAAAAACAACACATACATTTTACAAAAGTAATAAATAACACATTTTAAAACAAAATAACAACGAAATAAAAGCAACATGCGACCGTAACGAACCTGCACAGGAACGCTCCCACGGTAAAACTAATCAATACCGGCTTGACCTTCGTTCAATTTTATCGATCTGATGTAGCCGATTTCTCGTTCTATATGATCGATTCTAATAAATGAAATATTATTTGTATGTATTGCTTTTTCGTTTAGGACACGATTGTGATCCTCCTTTGTAGCTTTATATATCTCGAACCGTTCGATGGTGTCTAGCCTTAGTGAAAATTTACATTTATGTAGGATATCTAAATTATCACCAATACTCTTTATGTTATGATGATGACACCATTGGTGTCGAAACTCGAGTAATCCCGTATAGGATTCTGAGGAACGTTGACAGAAGGTAATTAACCTATTTTATAGTCTTAACCGTTTCTGAAGGCAAATAAAATGTCTAAAAATAGAACGATAACTGCCGAAACTTCAAAGAGAATCAAATACTTTTTTGCACACTTTCCTGAATTGTAGAGATCTCAAGGTCTGTTGATTTTGGTGAAGATCGGTTAAGGGAAAGGGGTAGTTTACCAGCAACGTTATTTTTATCAAGGGTAATTTTTGTCTATGGCAAACGATAACAGCCACAAATTCAAACAGAATCAAATAATGTTTCGCATACAGCTCTGAATTATAGAGTTCTAAAGAACTTTTGTTTTTAGTGAAGATCGGTTAAGGGAAAGGGGTAGTTTACCGGCAACATTTTATGTTTTTACAAGGGTAATTTTTTCTATGACGTACGATAACTGCCGTAAATTCAAAGAAAATCAAATGATGTTTTGCATACCGCCCTGAATTGTTGAGTACGCAAGACCTGTTGTGTTTGGTGAAGATCGGTTAGGGGAAAGGGGTAGTTTACCTGCAACGTTTTTTATTATCAAGGGTAATTTTTTTTCTATGGCAAACGATAACAGCCGAAAATGCAAACAGAATCATATAATGTTTTGCATACAGCACTGAATTGTAGAGTTCTGAAAACCAGTTGGTATTGGTGAAGATCTGTTAAGGGGAAGCGGTAGTCTACCTGCAACATTTTATTCTATTAATTTTTAATTTTTTCTATTACGAACGATAACTCAAGGTCTGTTCGTTTTGGTGAAGATTGGTTAAGGGAAAGGGGCAGTTTACCTGCAACGTTTTTTTTATCAAGGGTAATTTTCTTCTATGGCAAACGATAACAGCCGTAAATTCAAACAGATTCAAATACTTTTTTGCATGCTGTCCTGATTTGTAAAGAAGTGAAGGCCTGTAGATTTTGGTGAAGATCGGTTAAGGGAAAGGGGTAGTTTACGTGTCACTTTTTACATATGTGCCTGTGTTGTAGAGGACTCAAGGCCTATTGGTTTTGTTGAACATCGGTTAGGGGGAAAGGCTAGTTTACCTGAAACATTTTTTGTTGTAACAAGAGTAAAGTACTTAATTTTGATAAAAAAAGTATCCCGATAAGAAGATCTTAAGAATGCACTGTAGAAACGTAGATGAAATATCTATAAATGAAGAGGCTATTTGAACAGGGTGGGGGTAATTTTCTATTAATGAAATCTTTAGTTGAAGAAGGAGGGGTGAATTTTTTATTTGTGAACTACGTTATCGGCAACAAAGAAGTAGATCTTTGTTAAAATTCCTTCCCGGGCTGTTTAGCCGTAGTCCAATGTTTTCTGCAAAACCAGACTTTTCGGCAGCCCCATCGACTACCATCATCAGTGAAAATTCGAGTGCGAAAACGTGAGGTGGTATACGTTAGTAACCACAGTACTGTGGTTAAGGCTGAAGCAATAAGTAGAAACAAGTAGTTTCTATGGAAATATTTCATTCCCAATATGATTTTAAATATAAATCTTAGAACATGGAAGTCATGTATGGTTCTCCATACCGATATTTTTTCTATGGCAAACGATAACAGCTGCAAATTCAAACAGAATCAAATAATGTTTTGCATACAGCCCTGTATTGTAGAGTTCTCAAGAACTATTGGTGTTGGTGAAGTTCGGTTAAGGGAAATGGGTAGTTTACCAGCAACATTTTATGTTTTAACAAGGGTAATTTTGTATATGACGAACGATAACTGCCGTAAATTCAAACAGAATTAACTACGTTTTTGCATACCTTTTTGAATTAAAGAGAACTCAAGGTCTGTTGATTTTGTTCAAGTTCGGTTAAGGGAAAGGGGTAGTTTACCGGCAACATTTTATGTTTTAACAAGGGTAATTTTTTATACGACGAACGATAAATGCCGTAAATTCACACAGAATTAACTACGTTTTGCATACTTTCCTGAATTGTAGAGTACTCAGTGCCTTTTGATTTTGGTAAAGATCGGTTAAGGGAAAGGGGTAGTTTACCGGATGGATGGATGGATGGTGCAAGGGCGTCTCGCGCCCTAATTTGTGTGCGTTGTCCAAACATCAAATCAGGCCTAGGCCTGATGAACGCCAGTTGCCAACAGGTCAGCGCGGTTATGGCCACCACGGAGGCAAGCTTAAGCTTTTGCTTCAGCCAATTGTCCCGCCAAGGCGTGACACCATGGTCCCCTCAGGCTAGCCTTTGGGAACGTAGTGACGCGCTAGCGAGGACAAGAGGCTCGAGCGCCCTAGGGCGTCGGCCGAATCGGTAAGCAATGACTCCGAGTCAGCCAGCTTCCGCAAGGAAGGCACTTGCACAACCTCGCAGAAGCCCGTGTCTCGGGTCATTATCCTGCCGACTCAGCAAAGCAGGTGCTGACGGGGATCTCAGTGGTCATGGCTTCAGCCAATCGCAACGCCTGGTCGCGGCTCCTTGGTCTCCGAGGACATAGCCCACGGAAACTTAGAGGCGCGCCAGCGAGGACAAGAGGCTCGACCGCCCGAAGGCGGCGGCCGATTCGAAGGAACTCATCAGCGGGGCAGACAGCTTCCGCAAGGAAGGCATTTGCACAGCCTCGCGGGAGCTCGAGCGCCCTAGGGCGTCGGCCGAAATGGTAGGTAATGTCACCGAGACAGCCAGCTTTCGCAAGGAAGGCACTTGCACAACCTCGCGGGAGCTCATGTCTCAGGTCATTACCCTGCCAAATCAACAAAGCAGGTGCTGACGGGGATCTTAGTCGTGATCAAGGCTTCAGCCAATCGCAACGCCTGGTCGCGTCTCATTGGTCTCCGGGACATAGCCCACGGAAACTTAGAGACGCGCTGGCGAATACAAGAGGCCCGAAGGCAGCGGCCGATTCGACGGAACTTATCACCGGGACAGTCGGCTTTCGTAAGGAAGGCATTTGCACAACCTCGCGAGAGCCCATGTCCCGGATCAAGGCCCTGCCGAATCGGCAAAGCGATGCTGGCAATAAATCTATCCATTCAATCTGCCGCAGCATGATTGACTACAGAGTCGGCAGGCGCAGGTAGTGATTGATGGTGATCGGTTCAGATTTCCAGAAGGTTGGGGGATTCGTTTCTGGGGGGTTCATGTGATGAACTTAGGGGGGGCGTCTAACAGCGCCCTAGGGCGCCTGACGCGGCGAGGGGGCGGTGCATTCTCCATGCTGTTAAGCCTTCGGAGGTGCGGATAAGGGGACTCGGCCGGCCTTGGCGAACAAATTCGTTGCCAGGGACCAGACGAAGACCTCTAAGGTGGGAACACGGAGACCCCGATGTATGGCGGAATTTCGCACATACCACGGGGACCCCGTGAGGGAGCGTAGGGTCCAGTTCTGAAATGTAGTCAGCCTATGCCTGTTGGTGGCCGACAGGAGAGGCCACCAGGCGGGTGCCGCATAAGTGAGTACTGTTCGGAGGAACAGTAGATACAATGTAAGTTTGGTACGGACAGCCAGGCAGCTGTTCCGCGAAAGCATAGGTGATAGTTTGGCTCTGACGCCACGAGCCAAGTTGAGGGTTGAGGTCACGTGGGCGTTGAAGTTTAAGTGCCGATCAAGCCGAACACCTAGGTACTTCACCGTCTCAGTCCAGTTGATGGGTCTCCCCTCTAAGGAGAGGGATTGGCATCGGGAAATGGACTTATGCGTAAAGCAGATCGCCTCGGATTTCTCCGTATTCATCGCTACCCGCCATTTCCTTAGCCAGTCCGGAAGCATAGCCAACTGGCGTTGTAACATTACGCTCGTCCGCCAAGGCGAAAGCGAGCTAAAATGAAACATCGCGTCGTCGGCAAATAGAGATAACGTGACCCCGGGATAAACAGGCAGATCGTTCGTGTACAGTACATACAGAACGGGGCCGAGGACAGATCCTTGTGGGACGCCAGCGGAGACAGGGCGAACCCGAGAGAACGCCCCATCTACGCTGATCCTGAAGGTGCGATCCGTCAGATAGGATCGGAGCAAGTGGACGATAGATGTCGGGATTGGCGAATGCGCCAGTTTGTAGAGCAGGCCTTCGTGCCAGACTTTATCGAAGGCTTTGCTCACATCCAACAGGACAGCGCCTGTTACCTGATGATTGTTGGCGGCGTCGGCTATACAGGTGACAACCCGTACTAGCTGAAGAGTAGTCGAGTGCCTCGGTCTAAACCCAAACTGCTCCTCGCGGATGAAACCATCCACCAGGGGCCGAATACGGGCGAGGAGAAGGCGCTCGAATACCTTCGAGATTACTGGCAATAGTGATATCGGGCGGTAGCTTCCAGGTAGCGTGGGCGGCTTTTTAGATTTCTGGATCATGATGACGTTAGCAGTTTTCCACAGGCGAGGGAAGTAACTCAGCCGGAGACAGGAGTTGAACAGCTCAAGAAGAACGTCAACTGCCGAAGGCGGGAGATTCTGCAACGCAGCGGCGCCGATGCGATCGGGGCCAGGGGCCTTTCTCTTCTTCAGTCGGCTTAGGACAGACGCACGGTCATCCTCGTCGACCGAAATAGGAGAATCAATGGGGGGAGCAGAAAAGTATCCAGATAGGAAATCCCTGACGACGGCCAAATGAGCCGGGTCAAAGATGCCTCTATGGACGGTGAACTGTTCCTCAATACAGTCGGCGAAGACTTCCGCCTTGCCTTCTGCAGAGTATACAGTGCCATCCGGGGTATTCAAGGGATGGCGAGTCCTCTTTTCGCCTTTTAGTCTACCAGCGGCTCTCCATACGGAGGCGTGGTCGACTTCCAAGGACTCCAAATAGGAGTCCCATCGATTCGCGTTTACGTCAAGCAGAAGCTGCGAGACGTGTTCCGACTGGGCTCGAAAGCGCCGTCTAGCGGCAGGATCACGGGTATGGTGCCATCTGCGGCGGAGCTGGCGCCGTAATCGGATGGCTTGGAGAACTTCCGCAGGAAGGTCAGAGCGTTTATTACTCACCGGAAGAGTATAGGTGTTTTTGTCCATTGCAGACTGGACAAGGTCCTGGAGCTGATGTACCCGGAGATCCACGTCGTCACAAGACACGAGTGGATCCGGAGGGACAGATGGCAACTGCCTGGCCAGATCATCATGGTAGGATCGCCAATTGACTCTCCTAACAGGATGATCGGGAAGTCGGGGTGAGACCGACGGCAGCAAGACAGTTACAAGTAGGGGGTCGTGATCGGACGATAGGTCCGACACCGCGCTGACTTGTAGATGAAAGGGGATGGCCTTGACAATTACAATATCAAGGACATCCGGCGGATAACCCGCAGTGGGAAAGTGTGTCGGTTCGGACGGGCCGATGATGAGGACGCTGGGATCATCTTCGACAGCCCTACGGAGAGAATTGCCGTAGAGGTTTGACGTTCTGCTGTTCCAAGAGGGATGCTTGGCATTAAGGTCTCCGGCTACGATGGTTGGGAGATCGCTGTCTAGGAGGGCGTCCCACTCCTCATGCGGTGGAGCTCGATGGCCGGACGGGTGGTACGCAGAAACAAAGCGCACCTCCAGGCCGGCTACATCCAGCGCCACAGCACATGCTTCGATGAGGGTAGTTTCATGGGCAGGGAGTTCTCTATGAGAGTGTCGCCTGTGGACTAAGATCGCCACTCCGCCAGATGCGCGGTGGCGATCGGGACCATTCCTGTCTTTCCTGTAGCAAGCATAGGCTGGCAGGGAAAATCGTCGGTTAGGGGCAAGATGAGTTTCAGAGAGGAGTACGACATCTGCGTCGTACTCGACAAGGAAAGCTGCCAGTTCGGCCCGACGCGCCGGAATGCCATCTGCATTCCACGCGACGAACCGAAACTGTCTAGCCATGGTTAGATGAGGGGACGATCAGGGCGATCAGCGATGTTAGGATCGCCATGAGTATAGTCGGGACATCCCGAGCAGCAAGAATTTGCGGAACAATGCCGTTGACCCAGGCCATCAGCTGAGCGTCAGTGACCAATGGTGAGCCACCGGCCACAGGGGCCTGACTAGCCGGCGCTGGGGCCGCGGAAGGTGCATATGCCGCCTCCAGGGGAGGTTGGGCAATTAGAGCTGGCTGCTCGGGGCCTGGCGAGATTTCCATGGAAGTCGCAGGGGCCTGGGCAACAGGAGCAGGCTCCTGGCCGGGTAGTTGCTGGGCAGCCGGAGGGGCGTTGTTAGCCTCCGGGTAGAGATGTTTTGCCACAAGTAGCTGTCTATTCTTGCGCTTAGCGCGCCGTTTCTTAGGCGGCTGGGTCTGTGAGGGGGGTACTGCGGGCATTGCCGCTTGAGGAGAAGGCACTCCGGCAGGTGCTGAGGTTCTGGGGGCCACAGAGGGCGCCGTAGCGACGGCTGCAGCGTATGTTATTGTTCCTCCAGCGGCAGGTGCCGCATGAAGAGCCGTAGATGCTGAGGCGGGTGGTTGGACTGCCGCCCGCTTCGAGGGTCTAGGAGCTGGGCGAGGAGGTTCAACCTGACGGTTTTGCTCCCGCTGCTGTTTCTTTAGGGCCTTCTTAAAATGGTTACAACCCCTAAATTTAGCCGGGTGGCTGCCTCCGCAGTTGCAGCACGTCGCGGGTTGAGGCTTCACAACGGGACAATTCTCGTTGTGGGCCTCTCCGCCGCGTACACAACGCGGCGGCATCTTACAAAAGGCCGATGAGTGGCCGAATCGCTGGCATTGGAAGCACTGGGAAGGCCCAGGCTTACTACTAAAAGCCCTAACCTGTACCCGGAGGCACAGAATGGTTTCCAGATTATAGACTTCAGCGAAGGAACCAACCTTCTGGATCCTGATGTAAAAGGAATTGCTTTTCCTTTTCCGATCACCGGATAGGAGAGGGACAACGGAGCTAGGGAAGAAACCCTTCTCCGCCAGATCCTCCCAGATCCACAAGATCGGTGTGTCATGGGGAATCCCGGACACCACAATCTTGAGTTCCTCTCCTCAGGGAGGGGGAAGGTATGGAAAGCGCGACCGGAGTCGGCCAGGAATTTCTGGCAAGCCCGAAAGTCCTGGATCGACTTCGGAAGCAGTCGAATGGACGAACCTTGGCTTTTGGCCTCAATTCGCCCAGACGGGACAACTAGTTTGAGCTCCCGAAGGAGGGTATGCCAATCGGTGCACTGAGGCACGACAATCGGCGGAATCTTGGGTTGCTTAGGTGGCGTTTCTGGTTCTGGTACTATGTTACCAGGGGAAGGTGATTTGCGACCTGCCGACTCTGCAGAAGGTCTACCTTGAGCTGTTGCCCGGGTAGGCTGTGTCAGTTTGCATGGCATTTTTGCAAGGTGATTTAACCGTTGTTTGTATATATTTCTCAGTGATTTCTTCACCATATGAAGAACTAGTGTCGAATTTGTGCTACAACTATTTATATTTGTGAAGTATTCTTTAACTAGTGAGTTATTACAAGTATTCTACAGTGCAGTGTAGTGCGCGGCCGTTTTTGTGTTCGTGTGCTGTGCGGCTTCTGGTGAGTACGTGTGTCAGTGCCTGTTAGTTAGAATAATCAGTGCTGGTGAGTTCTCTCTCCCTTAAACACCTTTGACGTCCATTTCGGGCTTCCGAAATGGCGTCAAATCAACCTGAAATTCCTTTGCCGGAGCCGTTAAGCTCTCTCTTGGGCGCTGCGGTTCTGCTCCTTTGAATACACTTTCCCCCGTGAAACCAATTGTGAAAGTGGCAGTGACAGTGAGTTATCCGACATCCATATGGGGAGTGTTGGGTCGGGAGATGACGAGTTTTCGGTTGTGAATGGCAAACGCGCCAAACGCAAGCGAAAGCTCGCCGCCAGTCATTCTCCCGCCTCACCAAACCAGGTCGCTGATTCAGGTAACAGCGGCCGGCAGTCTGTTAATCTTCCTTCCTCTAGTTCTAAGCCTGGCATCATGGTAACAGCGGCACTCAGCGCGTGCAACGTGAGTATCCAGCTACTACCCAAACTGTGTCTTCTCCTCGCATTCCTCCCATTGTAATTCCTGATAATAGGAATTATTCTGAACTTTTACGTTCCTTATCCCGAGCTTTCCCTTCGGTCAAGGTCGAGGCGAGGTGCCAAGGCGCCTGGCTAAAGCTGGCGACCGCTACAATCCCGGACTTCCGCTCTGTTCAGTCATTCCTGACAGAGCGTAAGATTTCTTTTCATACATTTGCCCTCCCGTCAGAGCGAGAAATCAAGGTCGTTCTGTCGGGAATTCCTTCCTTTACCGAACCTGATGCCATCAGGCAGGAACTTGTTGCGCTCGGCTATGCGCCGACCGCGGTAAGCGTCCTGCATGTTGGCAAAGGTGATGACCGCCGACCTGTTAACAGCTTTCTTGTAAAATTACTGAAAGTAGGCCCTTTCGAGGAGATTAACACTCTCCAGAATCTTCTGCACCTACGGGTGCAAGTCCGAACATTTGACCCGCGGCCCGGCCCCTCGCAGTGTTTTAACTGCCAGAGGTTCGGCCATAGCAGTATCTTTTGCCATCAGCCCCCGCGTTGCGTGCGTTGTGCTGAGCCTCATCGTGGCTGTGATAAGCCAAAGGTGGGGTACACAGCTAAATGCTGCAACTGCGACGGAGCCCACCCGGCTAATTACCGAGGCTGCCCTAACTTTATCGCCGCCATGAAACCGCAGCGACCTCCTGTCCGCCCTGGCGCGCAGGCTGGCCGTGTAGCTGGTCCTGGCCCTAACCGGCGAGAGGCATTCCCACCTCTCTCTGGTTCATCTGCCAAAGTCCCGGCAGCAACTTCGGTTGCTTCCGGTGCCGCTGTCTCGCCTGCAGTCGTCGCTTCGGCGCCGCCTGCAGCGGCCTCAACACCGGCGCCTGCCGGAGCGCCCGCACCTTCCTACGCGGCCATGGCCGCTAAATCAGCCCCGCCTCCAGCCCGACCGGGCAAACCCAAGCGCTCTCGTCGTCGCCGGAACTCCGCCGGCCGACCTAAATCATCACAGGTTCCACCTGTACCCTCTCCGCGGGCTCGTCCCGCCCCCAGCCATCGTCCTCAACCTACCAGTGAGCAGTCTACTACTCAGACCACCAGCCCAGCGCCATCTGCTACCCCTGTCGAGGCCAGTCAGGCTTGTCCTCCTGAATCCCGGGAATCTTCCCGGGCTTCGGCGGATCCCCTGACTGCCTGGGCAGATAATCTTGTTGCATCCATCAGGACTGCTCGCGACACTACCACTGTGCTTGCCCTGGTGTTCCAATCGTTAGCTACCCTCTTTCCTCTACTTCCCCTAAATGGCTAATAGCCTGAGGATCGTTGCGTGGAATGCCTTCGGGCTACTCCCCAGACGATCTGAACTGATGACTTTCGTGACGGAGGTTGATGTTGATATCATACTTCTTTCCGAGACTCATCTGGCTCATTACCACTCGTTTTCCCTTCCTGCCTATGCCTGTTATCGTCAGGATCGTCCCCTACGGCCTCGCTGTCCCCCCTCGGGGGGCACAGCTGTTTTAGTCCACAGGCGGATATCCCACAGGCTTTTGCCTCCTCTAGATACATCTATTATTGAAGGCTGCGCGGTGGCGGTGGACGCCGGCGGATCGGAGCTGCGCGTTGTTTCTGCGTACCTCCGGCCTGGCCGGCGAACTCCGCCATCGCCCGAGGAGTGGGACGCCCTCCTCGACCACCCCCTCTCAACCATTGTAGCCGGCGACTTAAACGCCAAACACCCTTCATGGAACAGCCGCGTTGTCAACGCCTATGGAAATTCTCTGTTCCGGTTCGTCTCTGGCGACCCGGCACTTAATGTCATCGGCCCTGAGGACCCTACCTACTTCCCCTTTCACGGCCATCGGCCGGACGTTCTTGACATAGTAGTTGTCAAGAACGTTGCCCGCAACATCGAGGTCTCGTCTGTGTCGGACCTTTCGTCCGATCACAATCCCCTTGTTATAACTGTTCGAGAGCTGTCGGCGTCACCCCGACTTCCCGCTCAGATTGTTAGGAGAGTCAACTGGCGATCCTATCATGACGAGCTCTCTCGAAGGTTACCATCTCTCCCGGCGGACCCAATCGTCACTCGTGACGATCTGGATCTCCGCGCCACAAATCTTCAGGAATTGGTCCAAGGTGTCATGGATCGACACACCTACGCACTCGAGGTGAATCATCGTAAATCGGCCTTACCTGCGGAAGTACTCCACGCCATCTGGCTACGGCGCCAGCTCCGCCGCAGATGGCAAAGAACCCGAGACCCAGTCGTTAAGCGACGATTTCAACAACAGTCCCTTTACGTTCAGCAGCTACTGCGGGACGTAAACTCTGATCGATGGGACTCATACCTTGAGTCTCTTGAAGTCGACCACGCCTCCGTCTGGAGAGCGGTGAGTAGACTGACCCGCGAGAAGAGAACTCGCAACCCGCTGGAAACCCCGAACGGGGTTGTGTCTTCATCAGAAGGCAAGGCTGAGGTCTTCGCCGACTGCATGGAGTCGCAATTTACCGTTCATCGAGGCGTTTCGGACCCTGCCCACTCGGCAGAAGTCCGGGAATTCCTATCTGGTTATTTTTCTCGCCCTCCCGCTGGCCCAGACCTCCCGTTCGACAGAGACGAACTCGTTTCGTCTGTCTGTCGACTAAACCGCCGTCGCGCCCCCGGTCCTGACCGGATCGGGGCCGCTGCATTACAATATCTCCCGGCCTCAGGCGTTGACCTCGTTCTCGAGCTGTTCAACTCTTGTCTCCGGCTACAGTACTTTCCCCGCCTGTGGAAAAATGCCAACATCGTTATGGTTCCTAAACCCCGCAAGCCGCGCATGCTTCCTGAAAGCTATCGGCCAATATCTCTCTTGCCAGTTATCTCGAAGGTATTCGAGCGGCTCCTGCTGGCCCGCATCTCGCCGTTGTTGGATAATTTTATCCGCAACGAACAGTTCGGGTTTCGCAGAGAGCACTCGACCACGCTTCAACTAGTCCGCGTGGTAACGCAACTCTCTGACGCCACCAACAGGCGAGCGGCTACGGCCGCCGCACTGCTGGACGTGAGCAAGGCCTTCGATAAAGTCTGGCACGAAGGTCTTCTCTTCAAACTCGCTAACTCCCCCTTACCATCGTCCATAGTGTTTTTCCTCCGGTCGTATCTCAGCGACCGAATCTTCAGGGTGAGCGTCGACGGAACCTGCTCTGCAGTTCGTCCTGTCGCCGCCGGCGTACCTCAGGGATCTGTCCTCGGCCCCGTTCTGTACCTCGTGTACACGAACGACCTGCCTGTATTGCCCGGAGTCACGTTGTCTTTGTTCGCTGACGATGCAAAGTATCATTACAGCTCTGTGTCCCCGCGTTTTGCGAGTACACAGTTGCAGCGTCAGTTGGACCAGCTTCCGGACTGGCTACGGAAATGGCGGGTGACGATCAATACGGAGAAATCCGAGGCGATCTGTTTCACTCGTAAGTCCATCTCCCGATGCCAGCCCCTCTCCCTGGAAGGGAGGCCTATCGCCTACAAAGAGTCGGTGAAGTATCTAGGCGTTCGGCTAGATCGTCGCCTTTGCTTCAACGCCCACGTGACGGACAACCTTGCCAAGGCTCGCGGCGTCCGAGCCAAACTTTACCCATACCTCGCGTGCCGCAGCCCCCTGGCGCTGCGCACGAAAGTTACCCTCTATCTGTTGTTTCTCCGGTCTGTACTGACCTATGCGGCACCTGTTTGGTGGTCACTTGCCTCCGCCACCAACAGGCGTAGGCTGGAAATTTTCCAATCCAGAACCCTCCGTTCCTTGTCGGGATCTCCTTGGTTTGTTCGAAACAGTGTAATTCGAGGAGGTCTACGAGTTCCTGCTCTCTCAGCCTTTGTCTGGTCATTAGCTGCGACTCTCTTTGCCGCAGCTGAGACCTCTTCCTTCCCTTACCTCAGGACCATCAGCACCACGCAACCACCTCCCCCTGTCCGGGTCAAACGCCCTCGGGCGATTCTCGATGACCCGCCATAAGTTTAAGTAAACTGCTTAAACCTCACTTTGCATACTCACTATCTGCCCCTGCCCCAGAATATACCTGCAAAGCTGTTTCCTTCCTCCCTTCCTAGTATGCCGACCGCGCTGAATGCCGCTGCTACGCGCTATCACTGGCACGGAGGCTCTCTGCCTCGCGGGGAGCGACCGACGCCTCACGGCGTCTGCATGTGGGACTGGGAACGGGCGACATCTGTCACCTGAACCCGTCCTTGCGGCAGTGCCCACTGATTGCAAAAATTTTAAAATAAATAAAATTGAAAACCTTTCTCCCCCGCCTTCTCAGTTAACTGGTTGGCGGTTGTCCATTCCTATTTTATTCTAGGTTACCTGTCGAATGAACCAGAACTACGTGTATCCACAGGCAGCCATTGGGCTCGTCCCAGATGCTGCAGTCATGCACCGGGTGCAAAGACGCCCCGCTACCACAGTGCTACATGCTACATTCTAAGCCTGGCAGAATCAGCGGAGAGAAACGAGAAAGGTGTGACATTCATTCGACTGCTCACACTTGAAGAAGAAGGTCATACACAGAACAACGCAGCAGAGGACAGCCTCGACCTCAAGATTGCAATGAAGAGGCTCGGCCAACAACCGACGGAGGCCGCCAAGAAGAAGCCGCCGGAACATCACAAACCACCTCGCCAGCGCCAACATCAAGCAGCGATGGAGATTCATCAGCCGTCTTGCCAGGACGAAGACCAACGCAACACAACTGGGACCTGCCGCACAGTGCCGGTAAGTGTTGTAGGTAGCGCTGTCCAGCGAAACCCGGGGAGTCCGAGAGTAGGGCTCACAAATAGAGATGCGGGTTGCGCCGCCACTGTGACGGTGTCACAGTTCGGCCCCCGGGTACCCGCTGGACAAAGAGCCGAGCTAGTCGGCATTAGACCAGCTGATAGTGCCCCCAAAGCACAGTGCGGCAGCAACGAGCCCCCCGGCCGGCCACTTGGGCCAGTCGGGAACCCTACGTCTCGCGCGGGAAGCCCTGCTGAACCCGCGCAAGCTCGTCCCAATAATCGGTCCTTATTAGGGCCGACCAAGCCCGCAAAGGCCGGACCTTCCGGCTGCACGGCCGCCAGTAGGCCAAGCAGCCCTGTACCTCTGCCGGAGTCTGACTCCCCAGCCATGGAGACCTCGGCTTCCACCGACTGGGTGGTAGTAGGGCACGGTGGCAAGCAGAGAAAGTCTCCCTCCCTGACCTCCTTGAGTTCGGCCACGGACTCGGTGGCATTCCAAGCCTCCGCTGAGGTTGCGCCTAGTCGCACCTCCGAAGGAAGGATCCCGCCGGTGTTCGTGACGAACGTCAGGGATGTAATCGGCTTCGTTCGCCGACTCCGTAAGGTGGTTGCGCTGGCAGATAACGCATCTGTCAAGCTCCTTGCGAGCGAGACTGTGCGCGTTACCTGCCGCAGTGCATCCGAACACTTCGGAGTTGTCCAGTGGCTGGAACGTGAATCGTTCCAGGTCCAAACCTACACGTTAAACCGAACCAAGCCTGTAGCCCTCGTCCTTCGGAGCCTGGACATACAGGCGGATCCGCAGGTCGTCCTAGACGAACTGCGCGACGCGGGCTATAAGGTTGTGGGAGCCTCTCGGCTGTACACCACTTATGGCTCGCGTCGCCCACTCCCCCTAATAAGACTCCTGGTAGAGAAGGGCGACTCCTCCCAGGCCTTGTTAGATTTGAAACGGCTTCTCGGGCTCTGCGTGAGCGTAGAGCCCTGCCGTCAGACCGGGCGACTTTCCCAGTGCCACAGGTGCCAGCGGTTCGGCCACAGCAGCTTCGGTTGTCGGAACGCGCCGACCTGCGTCCGCTGTGGAAATGACCACTTGACGCAGGCCTGCGCTGTCCCGGCCAACCACCGATATTGTATAAACTGTGGCGGCGCCCATGCTGCTAATAACAGGCGCTGCCCAGTATATAACGAGCAGCTGGACAAACTTAAGAAACCGGTCCAGCCTAAGCCTCGCAATGTTGTTGCCAAACCTGTCACACCGGCCAAAGCCGCTCAACCTGTGGTCCGGAAACCAGCCCCTAGGTCTGCTCCGGTTCCGAAACCCAGCAGTGCAGTGAGCCCGAGCGAAGCTCCAAAGGCCAAACCAACCATCGCGCCCCCGGAACCGTAACGCGAAGTCCCCCACTATACCCAAGTCCCGCTGCAGGACGATGAGGAAATTGATCCTCCATTGCCGCCGCCACCCAAGCCAAGATTCCCCAGATCTGGCAAGAAAGGTAGGACTCAGGCCAAGAACACGGGCCAGCCTAAACCACCTGCCACTGGACCCAAGCCCGTCCACCAAAAGCCATAGCGGCCACCCGCTCCAGTACCTGCCCCAAGGCTTCCACCGTCTCGCCCCGCCGCAGCTATGCAGCTGCCGCCAAGCGTTCTCCCCCGGCCTCATCTTCCATGATCTCGCCGTCGTATCAGACTTTCTGGCAAGCTACGACTTGCAGAAAGTAGCCCAGACTTTCCTTAAAATCAAGGAACGCTTGGCAACAGGCTCGCCCCAAGATAAGTTCCTCCTCTTGGTGGAAGCCTGCCGTGTTACAGGTCTGTTATGAACGGACAACCACGGCAATCCCTCAAGCGAGACCTCGAGCTCGTGGCGTGGAACGCCAACGGCCTCGCTTCCCGGCATTCTGAGCTCCTAGAGTTCGTTGCCCGTCACAAGCCCGACGTGCTTCTTCTTGGCGAGACGCACCTGACCCCGCATCGTCGTTTCCGACTACCCAACTACGTGTGCCACCGGGACGACCGGTCGGGTCGCGCAGGAGGGGGCACAGCCATCGCGGTGAAGGCGAGTCTTCGCCATCACCGCGTTGTCCTGCCTCAGCGGCGGAACCTCGAGTGCACCGCGGTCGAGCTCCATGGTGCTCTCGGCGGTCTACTCGTGGTTTCCGCTTACAAGCCTCCACAAACGGAGCTCCTGTCGAAAGATCTGGAGGCGGTCTTCGGAGCACACAGGAGGGTAGTCCTGGCGGGCGACCTGAACTGTAAGCACCCCGATTGGGGGAGCCGCTTGGCGAACCCAAACGGGACCCGCTTACGCAGGTATGCTGATGCGGCTCGGGTCACAGTCATGGGTCCTACCGGGCCTACATACTATCCCTCGAGGGCTAACTCCCGCCCTGACGTACTGGACATTGCCGCGGTCAGGGGCGTTTATTGCCCGGTCCACGTCTCCGTCATTTCGGAACTGTCCTCGGACCATTGCCCTATCAGTGTGCATATAGCTACCCAGCACGCCACCGTCCACGACGAGCGGCGGGTAATCGAGTGGGACCGCTTTGGCCCGGCGTTCAGTCGCCGCCTACCAGAGCATATCCCGCTCGACACTACCCAGCATGTCGACGAGGCAGTTGCCTTATTCGACACAGCCGTAGTCTCGGCGGTAGACGTGTCCTCCCGGATGAAGCCGGGGCTCACGCCCGACTATCAGCGGATCCCCGAAGAGGTGTCTCAGCTCGCTTGCGAGAGGAATCGCCTCCGGAGACGCTGGCAGAGGACTCGTGACCCGGCTGACAAGGCTGCGTTCAACAGAGCGTCCGGCAAGTTGCGTCGCGACATGCTGGCGTTCCGTAGACGCAACTGGGAGCTAGCTGTTACACAGATGGATGGCCCTGCCGAGGACCGTAATGTCTGGCGGATTCCCAGTGCCCTAACGGGAAAGCGCAAACGCGCGCCTCTCCCCGCACTGGCCGGACCCGGCGATCAACCCCTTGGCCGCCCCCTCGAAAAGGCAGAGTTCTTGGCTGTCAGTTTAGAGCGTCAGTTCGCTCCCAACCCATCCAAGAACCCGGCCTTCACTGAGCAAATCTGCCGCGAGGTAGAGCACTTTCTATCGGCCGATATCACAGTCCCGCCGGAGCCCATCTCCCCGGAGGAGGTCCCTGAGAGGATTGTTCAGCTCAAGCCCCGGAAGGCGCCTGGCCCGGACGGAGTCATGAATTCCGCCCTCCATCGCCTTCCGAAGCGAGGAACCCAGTTCCTCACTGACCTGTTCAATTCATGCCTCAGACTGGCCTATTTTCCGGTGAAATGGAAAACGGCTACCGTCATCGTGATACCTAAGCCGGGAAAGAATTCTTCTCGCGTGGAAAACCTCAGGCCCATCAGCCTCTTGTCCGCGACGTCCAAGGTTTTTGAGCGTCTGATCCAGCGTAGGATCCGCGACCATCTAGAAAGACTAGACGTGCTGATCCCCGAACAGTTCGGCTTTCGTGAGCTGCACTCCTCGACTCATCAGCTGATGAGACTCGTGGAATGCATAACCGAGGTTGGCTGCCAGGGCAAACAGACGACTGCGATCTTCCTAGACGTAGAGAAAGCCTTTGACCGCGTGTGGCACGAGGGTGTCCTGTACAAACTCACGGAAGTCCTTCTCCCAGACTGCTACGTTCACTTGATCGGCAGCTTTCTGCGAGACCGTAGCTTCCGAGTGAGAGTAGACCACGCTCTCTCTTCGGAGAGGCGTATTACCGCTGGCGTCCCTCAGGGAAGTGTCCTTGGGCCTCTCCTGTTCTCGTTGTTTGTCAACGACACGCCCCGAGTTCCTGGAGTGAAATTGTCGCTGTTCACGGACGACACTGCGGCTTTTGCCTCAGAGCCGAACGCGAGTTATGCGGCAGTTAAGCTCCAGCGCCAACTCGACGCGTATGTCGGGTGGACCGATGAATGGAGAGTTGCCGTTAACGCTTCTAAGAGCGCCGCGGTAATATTCTCGCGCAAACGTAAGCGGCCTCGGCCGCTTAAAGTAGGCCCCGTCGAGGTGCCCTGGACCAACAGCGTCAAGTACCTCGGGCTCCACGTGGATTCCCGACTCACCTGGCGAACCCATACAAACTACATCAGACAACGCGCTTCGGCGCAACTCAGTAGACTCTGGCCCGTGCTTTCTAATCCGGCAATGACCCCCCGGCTAGGTAAGCTCATAGTCAACACGTACGTGTTGCCCGTGATTACCTACGCCTGTCCTGTTTGGGGATACCTGGCTCGTGGTCATAGAATCACGCTCCAGCGCGTACTCGACCGGGGACTGAAGCTCGCGTGCAAAGTCCCCCGGAGGTACTCTTCTCGTCTTTTGAGGAGAGGACTCGGTGTCCGCTCTCTTGATGACACCGTGAGACGCCTGGCGCGACGATTCTATGTTCGTTCCGACAGAGTGACCCACAATTCCCTCATTGCCGGACTTGGTAAATACACCCCGCGAACAGGTGAGTCCTGGAAGCGACCTCGTTTGCTAGTCCCGGTGGTATAATCCACCAATCGCAGGTCGCTTCAGACCCCCCCATAATTAGTTAAAAGTATATAATTAACTCCAACAGACCCAGTGGCAGGAGTCCTTTCTGAGACTCGGGACACTGCACTAATCGCGACCCGCGCTTCGCGCGGGCCGTGCAACCCCCAGTTGTGTTCCAAGCCTGGGTGAGTGAGAACTTTGGTGACGGACATTCGACTGCTTGCTCTCGAAGTGGAAACAACAACAACATCATCAGAACAACGCAGAAGAGGAGCCGCCTCGTCCTCTACGCTACTGCTCTGAAGAGGCTATCGCAGCAATCCACGGAGGCGGTTAAGAAGAAGCCGCCGGGGAAACACTCGCCACATCGCCAGCGACAACACCAAGCTGCGATGGAAGTGGTCCAGCCGTCTTGCCTGCAAGATGAAGTCAACCCACGCACAACTGGGACCTGCCGCACAGTGCCGGTAAGTGTTGTAGGTAGCGCTGTCCAGCGAAACCCGGGGAGTCCGAGAGTAGGGCTCACAAATAGAGATGCGGGTTGCGCCGCCACTGTGACGGTGTCACAGTTCGGCCCCCGGGTACCCGCTGGACAAAGAGCCGAGCTAGTCGGCATTAGACCAGCTGATAGTGCCCCCAAAGCACAGTGCGGCAGCAACGAGCCCCCCGGCCGGCCACTTGGGCCAGTCGGGAACCCTACGACTCGCGCGGGAAGCCCTGCTGAACCCGCGCAAGCTCGTCCCAATAATCGGTCCTTATTAGGGCCGACCAAGCCCGCAAAGGCCGGACCTTCCGGCTGCACGGCCGCCAGTAGGCCAAGCAGCCCTGTACCTCTGCCGGAGTCTGACTCCCCAGCCATGGAGACCTCGGCTTCCACCGACTGGGTGGTAGTAGGGCACGGTGGCAAGCAGAGAAAGTCTCCCTCCCTGACCTCCTTGAGTTCGGCCACGGACTCGGCGGCATTCCAAGCCTCCGCTGAGGTTGCGCCTAGTCGCACCTCCGAAGGAAGGATCCCGCCGGTGTTCGTGACGAACGTCAGGGATGTAATCGGCTTCGTTCGCCGACTCCGTAAGGTGGTTGCGCTGGCAGATAACGCATCTGTCAAGCTCCTTGCGAGCGAGACTGTGCGCGTTACCTGCCGCAGTGCATCCGAACACTTCGGAGTTGTCCAGTGGCTGGAACGTGAATCGTTCCAGGTCCAAACCTACACGTTAAACCGAACCAAGCCTGTAGCCCTCGTCCTTCGGGGCCTGGACATACAGGCGGATCCGCAGGTCGTCCTAGACGAACTGCGCGACGCGGGCTATAAGGTTGTGGGAGCCTCTCGGCTGTACACCACTTATGGCTCGCGTCGCCCACTCCCCCTAATAAGACTCCTGGTAGAGAAGGGCGACTCCTCCCAGGCCTTGTTAGATTTGAAACGGCTTCTCGGGCTCTGCGTGAGCGTAGAGCCCTGCCGTCAGACCGGGCGACTTTCCCAGTGCCACAGGTGCCAGCGGTTCGGCCACAGCAGCTTCGGTTGTCGGAACGCGCCGACCTGCGTCCGCTGTGGAAATGACCACTTGACGCAGGCCTGCGCTGTCCCGGCCAACCACCGATATTGTATAAACTGTGGCGGCGCCCATGCTGCTAATAACAGGCGCTGCCCAGTATATAACGAGCAGCTGGACAAACTTAAGAAACCGGTCCAGCCTAAGCCTCGCAATGTTGTTGCCAAACCTGTCACACCGGCCAAAGCCGCTCAACCTGTGGTCCGGAAACCAGCCCCTAGGTCTGCTCCGGTTCCGAAACCCAGCAGTGCAGTGAGCCCGAGCGAAGCTCCAAAGGCCAAACCAACCATCGCGCCCCCGGAACCGTAACGCGAAGTCCCCCACTATACCCAAGTCCCGCTGCAGGACGATGAGGAAATTGATCCTCCATTGCCGCCGCCACCCAAGCCAAGATTCCCCAGATCTGGCAAGAAAGGTAGGACTCAGGCCAAGAACACGGGCCAGCCTAAACCACCTGCCACTGGACCCAAGCCCGTCCACCAAAAGCCATAGCGGCCACCCGCTCCAGTACCTGCCCCAAGGCTTCCACCGTCTCGCCCCGCCGCAGCTATGCAGCTGCCGCCAAGCGTTCTCCCCCGGCCTCATCTTCCATGATCTCGCCGTCGTATCAGACTTTCTGGCAAGCTACGACTTGCAGAAAGTAGCCCAGACTTTCCTTAAAATCAAGGAACGCTTGGCAACAGGCTCGCCCCAAGATAAGTTCCTCCTCTTGGTGGAAGCCTGCCGTGTTACAGGTCTGTTATGAACGGACAACCACGGCAATCCCTCAAGCGAGACCTCGAGCTCGTGGCGTGGAACGCCAACGGCCTCGCTTCCCGGCATTCTGAGCTCCTAGAGTTCGTTGCCCGTCACAAGCCCGACGTGCTTCTTCTTGGCGAGACGCACCTGACCCCGCATCGTCGTTTCCGACTACCCAACTACGTGTGCCACCGGGACGACCGGTCGGGTCGCGCAGGAGGGGGCACAGCCATCGCGGTGAAGGCGAGTCTTCGCCATCACCGCGTTGTCCTGCCTCAGCGGCGGAACCTCGAGTGCACCGCGGTCGAGCTCCATGGTGCTCTCGGCGGTCTACTCGTGGTTTCCGCTTACAAGCCTCCACAAACGGAGCTCCTGTCGAAAGATCTGGAGGCGGTCTTCGGAGCACACAGGAGGGTAGTCCTGGCGGGCGACCTGAACTGTAAGCACCCCGATTGGGGGAGCCGCTTGGCGAACCCAAACGGGACCCGCTTACGCAGGTATGCTGATGCGGCTCGGGTCACAGTCATGGGTCCTACCGGGCCTACATACTATCCCTCGAGGGCTAACTCCCGCCCTGACGTACTGGACATTGCCGCGGTCAGGGGCGTTTATTGCCCGGTCCACGTCTCCGTCATTTCGGAACTGTCCTCGGACCATTGCCCTATCAGTGTGCATATAGCTACCCAGCACGCCACCGTCCACGACGAGCGGCGGGTAATCGAGTGGGACCGCTTTGGCCCGGCGTTCAGTCGCCGCCTACCAGAGCATATCCCGCTCGACACTACCCAGCATGTCGACGAGGCAGTTGCCTTATTCGACACAGCCGTAGTCTCGGCGGTAGACGTGTCCTCCCGGATGAAGCCGGGGCTCACGCCCGACTATCAGCGGATCCCCGAAGAGGTGTCCGGAAGGAAGAGACTGCGTTCAACAGAGCGTCCGGCAAGTTGCGTCGCGACATGCTGGCGTTCCGTAGACGCAACTGGGAGCTAGCTGTTACACAGATGGATGGCCCTGCCGAGGACCGTAATGTCTGGCGGATTCCCAGTGCCCTAACGGGAAAGCGCAAACGCGCGCCTCTCCCCGCACTGGCCGGATCCGGCGATCAACCCCTTGGCCGCCCCCTCGGCAGAGTTCTTGGCTGTCAGTTTAGAGCGTCAGTTCGCTCCCAACCCATCCAAGAACCCGGCCTTCACTGAGCAAATCTGCCGCGAGGTAGAGCACTTTCTATCGGCCGATATCACAGTCCCGCCGGAGCCCATCTCCCCGGAGGAGGTCCCTGAGAGGATTGTTCAGCTCAAGCCCCGGAAGGCGCCTGGCCCGGACGGAGTCATGAATTCCGCCCTCCATCGCCTTCCGAAGCGAGGAACCCAGTTCCTCACTGACCTGTTCAATTCATGCCTCAGACTGGCCTATTTTCCGGTGAAATGGAAAACGGCTACCGTCATCGTGATACCTAAGCCGGGAAAGAATTCTTCTCGCGTGGAAAACCTCAGGCCCATCAGCCTCTTGTCCGCGACGTCCAAGGTTTTTGAGCGTCTGATCCAGCGTAGGATCCGCGACCATCTAGAAAGACTAGACGTGCTGATCCCCGAACAGTTCGGCTTTCGTGAGCTGCACTCCTCGACTCATCAGCTGATGAGACTCGTGGAATGCATAACCGAGGTTGGCTGCCAGGGCAAACAGACGACTGCGATCTTCCTAGACGTAGAGAAAGCCTTTGACCGCGTGTGGCACGAGGGTGTCCTGTACAAACTCACGGAAGTCCTTCTCCCAGACTGCTACGTTCACTTGATCGGCAGCTTTCTGCGAGAACGTAGCTTCCGAGTGAGAGTAGACCACGCTCTCTCTTCGGAGAGGCGTATTACCGCTGGCGTCCCTCAGGGAAGTGTCCTTGGGCCTCTCCTGTTCTCGTTGTTTGTCAACGACACGCCCCGAGTTCCTGGAGTGAAATTGTCGCTGTTCGCGGACGACACTGCGGCTTTTGCCTCAGATCCGAACGCGAGTTATGCGGCAGTTAAGCTCCAGCGCCAACTCGACGCGTATGTCGGGTGGACCGATGAATGGAGAGTTGCCGTTAACGCTTCTAAGAGCGCCGCGGTAATATTCTCGCGCAAACGTAAGCGGCCTCGGCCGCTTAAAGTAGGCCCCGTCGAGGTGCCCTGGACCAACAGCGTCAAGTACCTCGGGCTCCACGTGGATTCCCGACTCACCTGGCGAACCCATACAAACTACATCAGACAACGCGCTTCGGCGCAACTCAGTAGACTCTGGCCCGTGCTTTCTAATCCGGCAATGACCCCCCGGCTAGGTAAGCTCATAGTCAACACGTACGTGTTGCCCGTGATTACCTACGCCTGTCCTGTTTGGGGATACCTGGCTCGTGGTCATAGAATCACGCTCCAGCGCGTACTCGACCGGGGACTGAAGCTCGCGTGCAAAGTCCCCCGGAGGTACTCTTCTCGTCTTTTGAGGAGAGGACTCGGTGTCCGCTCTCTTGATGACACCGTGAGACGCCTGGCGCGACGATTCTATGTTCGTTCCGACAGAGTGACCCACAATTCCCTCATTGCCGGACTTGGTAAATACACCCCGCGAACAGGTGAGTCCTGGAAGCGACCTCGTTTGCTAGTCCCGGTGGTATAATCCACCAATCGCAGGTCGCTTCAGACCCCCCCATAATTAGTTAAAAGTATATAATTAACTCCAACAGACCCAGTGGCAGGAGTCCTTTCTGAGACTCGGGACACTGCACTAATCGCGACCCGCGCAACCCCCAGTTGTGTTCTAAGCCTGGGTGAGTGAGAACTTTCGTGACGGACATTCGACTGCTTGCTCTCGAAGTGGAAACAACAACAACATCATCAGAACAACGCAGAAGAGGAGCCGTCTCGTCCTCTACGCTACTGCTATGAAGAGGCTATCGCAGCAATCCACGGAGGCGGTTAAGAAGAAGCCGCCGGGGAAACACTCGCCACATCGCCAGCGACAACACCAAGCTGCGATGGAAGTGGACCAGCCGTCTTGCCTGCAAGATGAAGTCAACCCACGCACAACTGGGACCTGCCGCACAGTGCCGGTAAGTCTTGTAGGTAGCGCTGTCCAGCGAAACCCGGGGAGTCCGAGAGTAGGACTCACAAATAGAGATGTGGGTTGCGCCGCCACTGTGACGGTGTCACAGTTCGGCCCCCGGGTACCCGCTGGACAAAGAGCCGAGTTAGTCGGCATTAGCCCAGCTGATAGTGCCCCCAAAGCACTGTGCGGCAGCAACGAGCCCCCCGGCCGGCCACTTGGGCCAGTCGGGAACCCAACGACTCGCGCGGGAAGCCCTGCTGAACCCGCGCAAGCTCGTCCCAATAATCGGTCCTTATTAGGGCCGACCAAGCCCGCAAAGGCCGGACCTTCCGGCTGCACGGCCGCGAGTAGGCCAAGCAGCCCTGTACCTCTGCCGGAGTCTGACTCCCCAGCCATGGAGACCTCGGCTTCCACCGACTGGGTGGTAGTAGGGCACGGTGGCAAGCCGAGAAAGTCTCCCTCCCTTACCTCCTTGAGTTCGGTTACGGACTCGGCGGCATTCCAAGCCACCGCTGAGGTTGCGCCTAGTCGCACCTCCGAAGGAAGAATCCCGCCGGTGTTCGTGACGAACGTCAGGGACGTAATCGGCTTCGTTCGCCGACTCCGGAAGGTTGTTGCGCTGGCAGATAACGCATCTGTCAAGCTCCTTGCGAGCGAGACTGTGCGCGTTACCTGCCGCAGTGCATCGGAACACTTCGGAGTTGTCCAGTGGCTGGAACGGGAATCGTTCCAGTTCCACACGTATACACTCAACCGCACCAAGCCTGTAGCCCTCGTCCTTCGGGGCCTGGACATACAGGCGGATCCGCAGGTCGTCCTAGACGAACTGCGCGACGCGGGCTATAAGGTTGTGGGAGCCTCTCGGCTGTACACCACTTATGGCTCGCGTCGTCCACTCCCGCTAATCAGACTCCTGGTAGAGAAGGGCGACTCCTCCCAGGCCTTGTTAGAATTGAAACGGCTTTTCGGGCTCTGCGTGAGCGTAGAGCCCTGCCGTCAGACCGGGCGACTTTCCCAGTGCCACAGGTGCCAGCGGTTCGGCCACAGCAGCTTCGGTTGTCGGAACGCGCCGACCTGCGTCCGCTGTGGAAATGACCACTTGACGCAGGCCTGCGCTGTTCCTGATAACCACCGATATTGTATCAACTGTGGCGGCGCCCATGCTGCTAATAACAGGCGCTGCCCAGTATATAACGAGCAGCTGGGCAAACTTAAGAAACCGGTCCAGCCTAAGCCTCGCAATGTAGTTGCGAAACCTGTCACACCGGCCAAAGCCGCTCAACCTGTGGTCCGGAAACCAGCCCCTAGGTCTGCTCCGGTTCCGAAACCCAGCAGTGCAGTGAGTCCGAGCGAAGCTCCAAAGGCCAAACCAACCATCGCGCCCCCGGAACCGGAACGCGAAGTCCCCCACTATACCCAAGTCCCGCTGCCGGACGATGAGGAAATTGATCCTCCATTGCCGCCGCCACCCAAGCCTAGATTCCCCAGATCGGGCAAGAAAGGTAGGACTCAGGCCAAGAACACGGGCCAGCCTAAACCACCTGCCACTGGACCCAAGCCCGTCCTCCAAAAGCCAGAGCGGCCACCCGCTCCAGTACCAGCCCCCAAGGCTTCCACCGTCTCGCCCCGCCGCAGCTATGCAGCTGCCGCCAAGCGTTCTCCCCCGGCCTCATCTTCCGATGATCTCGCCGTCGTTTCAGACTTTCTGGCAAGCTACGACTTGCAGAAAGTGGCCCAGACTTTCCTTAAAATCAAGGAACGCTTGGCAACAGCCTCGCCCCAGGACAAGTTCCTCCTCTTGGTGGAAGCCTGCCTTGTAACAGGTCTGTTATGAACGGACAACCACGGCAATCCCTCAAGCGAGACCTCGAGCTCGTGGCGTGGAACGCCAACGGCCTCGCTTCCCGGCATTCTGAGCTCTTAGAGTTCGTTGCCCGACGCAAGCCCGACGTGCTTCTTCTTGGAGAGACGCACCTGACCCCGCATCGTCGTTTCCGACTACCCAACTACGTGTGCCACCGGGACGACCGGTCGGGTCGCGCAGGAGGGGGCACAGCCATCGCGGTGAAGGCGAGTCTTCGCCATCACCGCGTTGTCCTGCCTCAGCGGCGGAACCTCGAGTGCACCGCGGTCGAGCTCCATGGTGCTCTCGGCGGTCTACTCGTGGTTTCCGCTTACAAGCCTCCACACACGGAGCTTCTGTCGAACGATCTGGAGCCCGTCTTTGGAGCACACAGGAGGGTAGTCCTGGCGGGCGACCTGAACTGTAAGCACCCCGATTGGGGGAGCCGCTTGGCGAACCCAAATGGGACCCGCTTACGCAGGTATGCTGATGCGGCTCGGGTCACAGTCATGGGTCCTACCGGGCCTACATACTATCCCTCGAGGGCTAACTCCCGCCCTGACGTACTGGACATTGCCGCGGTCAGGGGCGTATATTGCCCGGTCCACGTCTCCGTCATTTCGGAACTGTCCTCGGACCACTGCCCTATCAGTGTACATATAGCTACCCAGCACGCCACCGTCCGCGACGAGCGGCGGGTAATCGAGTGGGACCGCTTTGGCCCGGCGTTCAGTCGCCGCCTACCAGAGCATATCCCGCTCGACACTACCCAGCATGTCGATGAGGCAGTTGCCGTATTCGACACAGCCGTAGTCTCGGCGGTTGACGTGTCCTCCCGGATGAAGCCGGGGCTCACGCCCGACTATCAGCGGATCCCCGAAGAGGTGTCTCAGCTCGCTTGCGAGAGGAATCGCCTCCGGAGACGCTGGCAGAGGACTCGTGACCCGGCCGACAAGGCTGCGTTCAACAGAGCGTCCGGCAAGTTGCGTCGCGACATGCTGGCGTTCCGTAGACGCAACTGGGAGCTAGCTGTCACACAGATGGATGGCCCTGCAGAGGACCGTAATGTCTGGCGGATTCCCAGTGCCCTAACGGGAAAGCGCAAACGCGCGCCTCTCCCCGCACTGGCCGGACCCGGCGGTCAACCCCTTGGTCGCCCCCTCGAGAAGGCAGAGTTCTTGGCTGACAGTTTAGAGCGTCAGTTCGCTCCCAACCCATCCAAGAACCCGGCCTTCACTGAGCAAATCTGCCGCGAGGTAGAGCGCTTTCTTTCGGCCGATATCACAGTCCAGCCGGAGCCCATCTCCCCGGAGGAGGTCTCTGAGAGGATTGTTCAGCTCAAGCCCCGGAAGGCGCCTGGCCCGGACGGAGTCATGAATTCCGCCCTCCATCGCCTTCCGGAGCGAGGAACCCAGTTCCTCACTGACCTGTTCAATTCGTGCCTCAGATTGGCCTATTTTCCGGTGAAATGGAAAACGGCTACCGTCATCGTGATACCCAAGCCGGGAAAGAATTCTTCTCGAGTGGAGAACCTCAGGCCCATCAGCCTCTTGTCCGCGACGTCCAAGGTTTTTGAGCGTCTGATCCAGCGTAGGATCCGCGACCATCTAGAAAGACTAGACGTGCTGATCCCCGAACAGTTCGGCTTTCGTGAGCTGCACTCCTCGACTCATCAGCTGATGAGACTCGTGGAATGCATAACCGAGGCTGGCTGCCAGGGCAAACAGACGGCTGCGATCTTCCTAGACGTAGAGAAAGCCTTTGACCGCGTGTGGCACGAGGGTGTCCTTTACAAACTAACGGAAGTCCTTCTCCCAGACTGCTACGTTCACTTGATCGGCAGCTTTCTGCGAGACCGTAGCTTCCGAGTGAGAGTAGGCCACGCTCTCTCTTCGGAGAGGCGTATTACCGCTGGTGTCCCTCAGGGAAGTGTCCTTGGGCCTCTCCTGTTCTCGTTGTATGTCAACGACACGCCCCGAGTTCCTGGAGTGAAATTGTCGCTATTCGCGGACGACACTGCGGCTTTTGCCTCAGAGCCGAACGCGAGTTATGCGGCAGTTAAGCTCCAGCGCCAACTCGACGCGTATGTCGGGTGGACCGATGACTGGAGAGTTGCCGTTAACGCTTCCAAGAGCGCCGCGGTAATATTCTCGCGAAAACGCAAGCGGCCTCGGCCGCTTAAAGTAGGCCCCGTCGAGGTGCCCTGGACCAACAGCGTCAAGTACCTCGTGCTCCACGTGGATTCCCGACTCACCTGGCGAACCCATGCAAATTACATCAGACAACGCGCTTCGGCGCAACTCAGTAGACTCTGGCCCGTGCTATCTAATCCGGCAATGACCCCCCGGCTGGGTAAGCTCGTAGTCAACACGTACGTGTTGCCGGTGATTACCTACGCCTATCCTGTTTGGGGATACCTGGCTCGTGGTCATAGAATCACGCTCCAGCGCGTACTCGACCGGGGACTGAAGCTCGCGTGCAAAGTCCCCCGGAGGTACTCTTCTCGTCTTTTGAGGAGAGGACTCGGTGTCCGCTCTCTTGATGACACCGTGAGACGCCTGGCGCGACGATTCTATGTTCGTTCCGACAGAGTGACCCACAATTCCCTCATTGCCGGACTTGGTAAATACACCCCGCGACCAGGTGAGTCCTGGAAGCGACCTCGTTTGCTAGTCCCGGTGGTATAATCCACCAATCGCAGGTCGCTTCAGACCCCCCCCATAAGTAGATAAACAGTATATATTGAACTCAACCAGACCCAGTGGCAGGAGTCCTTTCTGAGACTCGGGACACTGTACTACTCGCGACCCGCGCTTGGCGCGGGCCGCGCAACCCCCAGTTGTGTGTGTTCTTCATTCTACTCCAGCGATTGAAAGGAAGCAGAACAATAAACATAACCTCAAAACACCTCTCCTGACCTAGCCATTTGGCTAAAAATCGGATTAGTTCGAGTGGGCCAGAATTTCGGCCAGTTCGCGAGAAGTCTCGTGTGCGGGCTATTGTTCCTACTTGGGGTCGTGCGCGGTGTTCTGTGCCGAAGTGTGGTGAGTGCCAGTGACAAAGTGCAGTGCAGTTCGGAACGGGAGTTTGCTCTCTCCCCCGCCCAAGAGCGTACCCGACACCCGTTGGCGACGGCGATGTCGGGACGAGACCAAGGGGAGCCCCTGTCCGCGGAGAGTTGTGGTCCTAATAAGGGCCATAATAAATCCGAGGGCAGGGTAGCCCCCTTGCTAAAGCCATCTGTGCTGCGAAGCGTAATGCTAAGCTCCACAGGTGACGGCAGGTCGCAAGTCACCTTCCCCTGGTAACATAGTACCGGAACCAGAAACCCCACCTAAGCAACCCAAGATTCCGCCGATTGTCGTGCCTCAGTGCACCGATTGGCATACCCTCCTACGGGAGCTGAATTTAGTAGTGCCGTCTGGGCGAGTTGAGGCCAAAAGCCAAGGCTCGTCCATTCGACTGCTTCCGAAGTCGATCCAGGACTTTCGGGCTTGCCAGAAATTCCTGGCCGACTCCGGTCGCGCTTTTCACACCTTCCCCCTCCCTGAGGAGAGGGAACTCAAGATTGTGGTGTCCGGGATTCCCCACGACACACCGATGTTGTGGATCTGGGAGGATCTGGCGGAGAAGGGTTTCTTCCCTACCTCCGTTGTCCCTCTCCTATCCGGTGATCGGAAAAGGAAAAGTAATTCCTTTTACATCAGGATCCAGAAGGTTGGTTCCTTCGCTGAAGTCTATAACCTGGAAACCATTCTGTGCCTCCGGGTACAGGTTAGAGCATTTAGTAGTAAGCCTGGGCCTTCCCAGTGCTTTCAATGCCAGCGATTCGGCCACTCATCGGCCTTTTGTAAGATGCCGCCGCGTTGTGTACGCTGCGGGGAGGCCCACAACGAGAATTGTCCCGTTGTGAAGCCTCAACCCGCGACGTGCTGCAACTGCGGAGGTAGCCACCCGGCTAACTTTAGGGGTTGTAATCATTTTAAGAAGGCCCTAAAGAAACAGCAGCGGGAGCAAAACCGTCAGGTTGAACCTCCTCGCCCAGCTCCTAGACCCTCGAAGCGGGCGGCAGTCCAACCACCCGCCTCAGCATCTACGGCTCTTCCTGCGGCTCCTGCCGCTGGAGGAACCATGACATACGCTGCAGCGGTCGCTACGGCGCCCACTGTGGTCCCCAGAACCTCAGCACCTGCCGGAGTGCCTTCTCCTCAAGCGGCAACGCCCGCAGTACCCCCCTCACAGACCCAGCCGCCTAAGAAACGGCGCGCTAAGCGCAAGAATCGCAAACCACTTGTGGCAAAACAACTATACCCGGAGGCTAACAACGCCCCTCCGGCTGCCCAGCAACTACCCGGCCAGGAGCCTGCTCCTGTTGCCCAGGCCCCTGCGATTTCCATGGAAATCTCGCCAGCCCCCGAGCAGCCAGCTCCAATTGCCCACCCTCCCCTGGAGGCGGCATCTGCACCTTCTGCGGCCCCAGCGCCGGCTAGTCAGGCCCCTGAGGCCGGTGGATCACCACTGGTCACTGAGGCTCAGCTGATGGCCTGGGTCAGCGGCATTGTTCCGAAAATTCTTGCTGCTCGGGATGTCCCGACAATACTCATGGCGATCCTAACATCGCTGATCGCCCTGATCGTCCCCTCATCTAACCATGGCTAGACAGTTCCGGTTCGTCGCGTGGAATGCAGATGGCATTCCGGCGCGTCGGGCCGAACTGGCAGCTTTCCTTGTCGAGTACGACGCAGATGTCGTACTCCTCTCCGAAACTCATCTTGCCCCTAACCGGCGATTTTCCCTGCCAGCCTATGCTTGCTACAGGAAAGACAGGAATGGTCCCGATCGCCACCGAGCATCTGGCGGAGTGGCGATCTTAGTCCACAGGCGACACTCTCATAGAGAACTCCCTGCCCCTGAAACTACCCTCATCGAAGTATGTGCTGTGGCGCTGGATGTAGCCGGCCTGGAGGTGCGCTTTGTTTCTGCGTACCTCCCGCCCGGCCATCGAGCTCCACCGCATGAGGAGTGGGACGCCCTCCTGGACAGCGATCTCCCAACCATCGTAGCCGGAGACCTTAATGCCAAGCATCCCTCTTGGAACAGCAGAACGTCAAACCCCTACGGCAATTCTCTCCGTAGGGCTGTCGAAGACGATCCCAGCGTCCTCATCATCGGCCCGTCCGAACCGACACACTTTCCCACTGCGGGTTATCCGCCGGATGTCCTTGATATCGTAATTGTCAAGGCCATCCCCTTTCATCTACAAGTCAGCGCGGTGTCGGACCTATCGTCCGATCACGACCCCCTACTTGTAACTGTCTTGCTGCCGTCGGTCTCACCCCGACTTCCCGATCATCCTGTTAGGAGAGTCAATTGGCGATCCTACCACGACGATCTGGCCAGGCAGTTGCCATCTGTCCCTCCGGACCCACTCGTCTCTTGTGACGACGTGGATCTCCGGGTACATCAGCTCCAGGACCTTGTCCAGTCTGCAATGGATAAAAACACCTATACTGTTCCGGTGAGTAATAAACGCTCCGACCTTCCTGCGGAAGTTCTCCAAGCCATCCGATTACGGCGCCAGCTCCGCCGCAGATGGCACCATACCCGTGACCCTGCCGCTAGACGGCGATTTCGAGCCCAGTCGGAACACGTCTCGCAGCTTCTGCTTGACGTAAACGCGAATCGATGGGACTCCTATTTGGAGTCCTTGGAAGTAGACCACGCCTCTGTATGGAGAGCCGCTGGTAGACTAAAAGGCGAAAAGAGGACTCGCCATCCCTTGAATACCCGGGACGGCACTGTATCCTGTGCAGAAGGCAAGGCGGAGGTCTTCGCCGACTGCATTGAGGACCAGTTCACCGTCCATAGAGGCATCTCTGACCCGGCTCATGTGGCCGTCGTCAGGGATTTCCTATCTGGATACTTTTCTGCTCCCCCCATTGATCCTCCTATTTCGGTCGACGAGGATGACCTTGCGTCTGTCCTAAGCCGACTGAAGAAGAGAAAGGCCCCTGGCCCCGATCGCATCGGCGCCGCTGCGTTGCAGAATCTCCCGCCTTCGGCAGTTGACGTTCTTCTTGAGCTGTTCAACTCCTGTCTCCGGCTGAGTTACTTCCCTCGCCTGTGGAAAACTGCCAACGTCATCATGATCCAGAAATCTAAAAAGCCGCCCACGCTACCTGGAAGCTACCGCCCAATATCACTATTGCCAGTAATCTCGAAGGTATTCGAGCGTCTTCTCCTGGCCCGTATTCGGCCCCTGGTGGATGGTTTCATCCGCGAGGAGCAGTTTGGGTTTAGGCCGAGGCACTCGACTACTCTTCAGCTAGTACGGGTTGTCACCTATCTAGCCGACGCTGCCAACCATCATCAGGCAACAGGCGCTGTCCTGTTGGATGTGAGCAAAGCCTTCGATAAAGTCTGGCACGAAGGCCTGCTCTACAAACTGGCGCATTCGCCAATCCCGACATCTATCGTCCACTTGCTCCGATCCTATCTGACGGATCGCACCTTCAGGATCAGCGTAGATGGGGCGTTCTCTCGGGTTCGCCCTGTCTCCGCCGGCGTCCCACAAGGATCTGTCCTCGGCCCCGTTCTGTATGTACTGTACACGAACGATCTGCCTGTTTATCCCGGGGTCACGTTATCTCTATTTGCCGACGACGCGATGTTTCATTTTAGCTCGCTTTCGCCTTGGCGGACGAGCGTAATGTTACAACGCCAGTTGGATATGCTTCCGGACTGGCTAAGGAAATGGCGGGTAGCGATCAATACGGAGAAATCCGAGGCGATCTGCTTTACGCATAAGTCCATTTCCCGATGCCAATCCCTCTCCTTAGAGGGGAGACCCATCAACTGGACCGAGACGGTGAAGTACCTAGGTGTTCGGCTTGATCGTCACTTAAACTTCAACGCCCACGTGACCTCAACCCTCAACTTGGCTCGTGGCGTCAGAGCCAAACTATCACCTATGCTTTCGCGGAACAGCTGCCTGGCTGTCCGTACCAAACTTACATTGTATCTACTGTTCCTCCGAACAGTACTCACTTATGCGGCACCCGCCTGGTGGCCTCTCCTGTCGGCCACCAACAGGCATAGGCTGACTACATTTCAGAACTGGACCCTACGCTCCCTCACGGGGTCCCCGTGGTATGTGCGAAATACCGCCATACATCGGGGTCTCCGTGTTCCCACCTTAGAGGTCTTCGTCTGGTCCCTGGCAACGAATTTGTTCGCCAAGGCAGGCGAGTCCTCTTACCCGCACCTCCGAAGGCTTAACAGCATGGAGAATGCTCCGCCTCCTCGCCGCGTCAGGCGCCCTAGGGCGCTCCTAGACGACCCCCCCTAAGTTCATCACATGAACCCCCAGAAACGAATCCCCCCAACCTTCTGGAAATCTGAACCGATCACCACCTGCGCCTGCCGAAACTGTAGTCAATCATGCTGCGGCGGATTGAATGGATAGATTTATTGCCAGCATCGGCTTTGCCGATTCGGCAGGGCCTCGATCCGGGACATGGGATCTCGCGAGGTTGTGCAAATGCCTCCTTGCGAAAGCCGACTGCCCCGGTGACAAGTTCCGCCGACTCGGCCGTTGCCTTACACAACTGGGGGTTGCGCGGCCCGCGCGAAGCGCGGGTCGCGAGTAGTACAGTGTCCCGAGTCTCAGAAAGGACTCCTGCCACTGGGTCTGTTGGAGTTCAATATATACTTTTATCTACTTATGGGGGGGGTCTGAAACGACCTGCGATTGGTGGATTATACCACCGGGACTAGCAAACGAGGTCGCTTCCAGGACTCACCTGGTCGCGGGGTGTATTTACCAAGTCCGGCAATGAGGGAATTGTGGGTCACTCTGTCGGAACGAACATAGAATCGTCGCGCCAGGCGTCTCACGGTGTCATCAAGAGAGCGGACACCGAGTCCTCTCCTCAAAAGACGAGAAGAGTACCTCCGGGGGACTTTGCACGCGAGCTTCAGTCCCCGGTCGAGTACGCGCTGGAGCGTGATTCTATGACCACGAGCCAGGTATCCCCAAACAGGACAGGCGTAGGTAATCACCGGCAACACGTACGTGTTGACTATGAGCTTACCTAGCCGGGGGGTCATTGCCGGATTAGATAGCACGGGCCAGAGTCTACTGAGTTGCGCCGAAGCGCGTTGTCGGATGTAATTTGCATGGGTTCGCCAGGTGAGTCGGGAATCCACGTGGAGCCCGAGGTACTTGACGCTGTTGGTCCAGGGCACCTCGACGGGGCCTACTTTAAGCGGCCGAGGCCGCTTGCGTTGTCGCGAGAATATTACCGCGGCGCTCTTGGAAGCGTTAACGGCAACTCTCCAGTCATCGGTCCACCCGACATACGCGTCGAGTTGGCGCTGGAGCTTAACGGCCGCATAACTCGCGTTCGGCTCTGAGGCAAAAGCCGCAGTGTCGTCCGCGAACAGCGACAGTTTCACTCCAGGAACTCGGGGCGTGTCGTTGACAAACAACGAGAACAGAAGAGGCCCAAGGACACTTCCCTGAGGGACACCAGCGGTAATACGCCTCTCCGAAGAGAGAGCGTGGTCTACTCTCACTCGGAAGCTACGGTCTCGCAGAAAGCTGCCGATCAAATGAACGTAGCAGTCTGGGAGAAGGACCTCCGTGAGTTTGTAGAGGACACCCTCGTGCCACACGCGGTCAAAGGCTTTCTCTACGTCTAGGAAGATCGCAGCCGTCTGTTTACCCTGGCAGCCAGCCTCGGTTATGCATTCCACGAGTCTCATCAGCTGATGAGTCGAGGAGTGCAGCTCACGAAAGCCGAACTGTTCGGGGATCAGCACGTCTAGTCTTTCTAGATGGTCGCGGATCCTACGCTGGATCAGACGCTCAAAAACCTTGGACGTCGCGGACAAGAGGCTGATGGGCCTGAGGTTCTCCACTCGAGAAGAATTCTTTCCCGGCTTCGGTATCACAATGACGGTAGCCGTTTTCCATTTCACCGGAAAATAGGCCAGTCTGAGGCATGAATTGAACAGGTCAGTGAGGAACTGGGTTCATCGCTCCGGAAGGCGATGGAGGGCGGAATTCATGACTCCGTCCGGGCCAGGCGCCTTCCGGGGCTTGAGCTGAACAATCCTCTCAGAGACCTCCTCCGGGGAGATGGGCTCCGGTTGGACTGTGATACCGGCCGATAGAAAGCGCTCTACCTCGCGGCAGATGTGCTCAGTGAAGGCCGGGTTCTTGGATGGGTTGGGAGCGAACTGACGCTCTAAACTGTCAGCCAAGAACTCGGCCTTTTCGAGGGGGCGGCCAAGGGGTTGACCGCCAGGTCCGGCCAGCGCGGGGAGAGGCGCGCGTTTGCGCTTTCCCGTTAGGGCACTGGGAATCCGCCAGACATTACGGTCCTCGGCAGGGCCATCCATCTGTGTTACAGCTAGCTCCCAGTTGCGTCTACGGAACGCCAGCATGTCACGACGCAACTTGCCGGACGCTCTGTTGAACGCAGCCTTGTCCGCCGGGTCACGAGTCCTCTGCCAGCGTCTCCGGAGGCGATTCCTCTCGCAAGCGAGCTGAGACACCTCTTCGGGGATCCGCTGATAGTCGGGCGTGAGCCCCGGCTTCATCCGGGAGGACACGTCAACCGCCGAGACTACGGCTGTGTCGAATAAGCCAACTGCCTCTTCGACATGCTGGGTAGTGTCGAGCGGGATATGCTCTGGTAGGCGGCGACTGAACGCCGGGCCAAAGCGGTCCCACTCGATTACCCGCCGCTCGTCGCGGACGGTGGCGTGCTGGGTAGCTATATGCACACTGATAGGGCAATGGTCCGAGGACAGTTCCGAAATGACGGAGACGTGGACCGGGCAATAAACGCCCCTGACCGCGGCAATGTCCAATACGTCAGGGCGGGAGTTAGCCCTCGAGGGATAGTATGTAGGCCCGGTAGGACCCATGACTGTGACCCGAGCCGCATCAGCATACCTGCGTAAGCGGGTCCCGTTTGGGTTCGCCAAGCGGCTCCCCCAATCGGGGTGCTTACAGTTCAGGTCGCCCGCCAGGACTACCCTCCTGTGTGCTCCAAAGACGGCCTCCAGATCGTTCGACAGGAGCTCCGTGTGTGGAGGCTTGTAGGCGGAAACCACGAGTAGACCGCCGAGAGCACCATGGAGCTCGACCGCGGTGCACTCGAGGTTCCGCCGCTGAGGCAGGACAACGCGGTGATGGCGAAGACTCGCCTTCACCGCGATGGCTGTGCCCCCTCCTGCGCGACCCGACCGGTCGTCCCGGTGGCACACGTAGTTGGGTAGTCGGAAACGACGATGCGGGGTCAGGTGCGTCTCGCCAAGAAGAAGCACATCGGGCTTGTGACGGGCAACGAACTCTAAGAGCTCAGAATGCCGGGAAGCGAGGCCGTTGGCGTTCCACGCCACGAGCTCGAGGTCTCGCTTGAGGGATTGCCGTGGTTGTCCGTTCATAACAGACCTGTTACACGGCAGGCTTCCACCAAGAGGAGGAACTTGTCCTGGGGCGAGGCTGTTGCCAAGCGTTCCTTGATTTTAAGGAAAGTCTGGGCCACTTTCTGCAAGTCGTAGCTTGCCAGAAAGTCTGAAACGACGGCGAGATCATCGGAAGATGAGGCCGGGGGAGAACGCTTGGCGGCAGCTGCATAGCTGCGGCGGGGCGAGACGGTGGAAGCCTTGGGGGCTGGTACTGGAGCGGGTGGCCGCTCTGGCTTTTGGAGGACGGGCTTGGGTCCAGTGGCAGGTGGTTTAGGCTGGCCCGTGTTCTTGGCCTGGTTCCTAACTTTCTTGCCCGATCTGGGGAATCTAGGCTTGGGTGGCGGCGGCAATGGAGGATCAATTTCCTCGTTGTCCGGCAGCGGGACTTGTGTGAAGTGGGGTATTTCGCGTTCCGGTTCCGGGGGCGCGATGATGGGTTTGGCCTTTGGAGCTTCGCTCGGGCTCACTGTACTGCTGGGTTTCGGAACCGGAGCAGACCTAGGGGCTGGTTTCCGGACCACAGGTTCAGCGGCTTTGGCCGGTTTGACTGGCTGTCTAACATCATGTCGAGGCTTAGGCTGGACTGGTTTCTTCAACTTGTCCAGCTGCTCGCTATAGACTGGGCAGCGCCTGTTATTAGCAGCATGGGCGCCGCCGCAGTTGATACAATATCGGTGGTTGTCCGGGACAGCGCAGGCCTGCGTCAAGTGGTCATTTCCACAGCGGACGCAGGTCGGCGCGTTCCGGCAACCGAAGCTGCTGTGGCCGAACCGCTGGCACCTGTGGCACTGGGAAAGTCGCCCGGTCTGGCGGCAGGGCTCGACGCTTACGCAGAGCCCGAAAAGCCGCTTTAAGTCTAATAAGGCCTGGGAGGATTCGCCCTTCTCTGCCAGGAGTCTTATCAGCGGGAGTGGTCGACGCGAGCCATAAGTAGTGTACAGCCGTGAGGCTCCCACAACCTTATAACCCGCGTCGCACAGTTCGTCAGCGACGACCTGCGGATCCGCCTGAATGTCCAGGCCCCGAAGGACGAGGGCTACAGGCTTGGTGCGGTTCAATGTGTATGTGTGGAACTGGAACGATTCACGTTCCAGCCACTGGACCACTCCGAAGTGCTCCGATGCGCTGCGGCAGGTAACGCGCACAGTCTCGCTCGCAAGGAGCTTGACAGATGCGTTATCTGCCAGCGCAACGGTCTTACGGAGTCGGCGAACAAAGCCGATAACGTCCCTGACGTTCGTAACGAACACCGGCGGGACCCTTCCTTCGGAGGTGCGACTAGGCGCAACCTCAGCGGAGGCTTGGAGTGCCGCCGAGTCCGTGGCCGAACTCAAGGAGGTCAGGGAAGGAGACTTTCGCGGCTTGCCACCGCGCCCTACTGCCACCCAATCGGTGGAAGCCGAGGTCTCCATATCTGGGGAGTCAGACTCCGGCAGAGGATTCGGGCTGCTTGGCCTACTAGCGGCCGTGCAGCCGGAAGGTCCGGCCTTAGCGGGCTTGGTCGGCCCTAATAAGGACCGATTTTGCTCACGTACTTGCGCGGGTTCAGCAGGGCTTCCCGCGCAAGTCGTAGGGTTCCCGGCTGGCCCAAGTGGCCGGCCGGGGGGCTCGATGCTGCCGCACAGTGCTTTGGGGACACTAACAGCGGGGCTACTGCCGACTAACTCGGCTCTTTGTCCAGCGGGTACCCGGGGGCCGAACTGTGACACCGTCACAGTGGCGGCGCAACCCGCATCTCTATTCGTCAGTCCTACTCTCGGACTCCCCGGGTTTCGCTGGACAGCGCTACCTACAACACTTACCGGCACTGCGCGGCAGGTCCCAGTTGTGTGCTGCTTGGCTTCGTCTTGCTGGCAAGGCGGTTGGTCAACGTCCATGTCCATCGCTGCAGCTCGCTGATGTTGGCGCTGGCGATGAGGCGATTCTTGGTCTGGCGGTTTCTTCTTGACTGCCGCCGCAGTAGCTTGTGCTGATGGCCTCTTCATGGCAGTAAGTAGAGGACGAGGCTATCCTCTTCTGCGATGCTCTTCTGTGACGTCCGATCTCTTCCAATGCTGAGTGCAGAATGTCACTCCTCACGTCACGTCACTGTCACCTGTCACCTCGGCCGCTGCCTTCGGGCGGACGAGCCTCTTGTATTCGCCGGCGCGTTTCTGAGTTTCCGTGGGCTATGTCCCGGCGACCAATGAGACGCGACCAGGCGTTGCGATTGGCTGAAGCCTTGATCACGATTAAGTTCCCCGCCAGCACCTGCTTTGTTGATTTGGTAAGGTAATGACCTGAGACATGAGCTCCCGCGAGGTTGTGCAAGTGCCTTCCTTGCGAAAGCTGGCTGTCTCGGTGACATTACCCACCATTTCGGCCGACGCCCTAGGGCGCTCGAGCTTCTTGTCCTCGCCAGTGTGTCACCCCGTTCCCAAAGGTTAGCCTGAGGGGACCATGGTGTCGCGCCTTGGCCGGACAATTGGCTGAAGCAAAGCACTAGCTTGCCACCGTGGTGGCCATGTTAATTTATCATGGACCCGCGGACTGCACCTTAACATCCTTGAGCAGAGCAAACGACCGCGCTGAACTGTTGGCACCTGGCGTTCATCAGGCTTAGGCCTGGACAACGCACACAAATTAGGGCGCAAGACGCCCGTGCATCCATCCATCCATCCATCCGATTGTCGGCGACGTCTACCTAGAGCTGTTGCCAGGGTAGGCTGCGTCACTTTTTATGGCGATTTTTGCTTGTGAATTTCACCGTTATTTATACATTTATCAAAGTGAATTCTTCAACATATCTTCATCTGTATTCATCTTCATCAGTGTGCTATAAATTACCAGTGTATTGTGTCGTGCGCATGTGTTTTTGTGACTCGTGTGCAGTGCGCGTCTGGTGTTCGTGTTCTTTGTCTGTCAGTGTAGTGATTCAGTGCTGGTGAAAGTCACTCTTTCCTAGCCCTTTTTTTGCGTCTTCGACGTTCATTTCGGCTCATCCCGAGATGGCGTCGAACGCAACTCCCGTTCCTTTGCCGGCACCGCTGGTAACCTTAATGGAAACCTGCGGTACTGGTCCTCATTCTACCCCGCTGCCGTCCCATACAATCAGTGATAGTGAAAGTGAAAGTGATTGTGCGTCGATGTGTAGTGTGGGGACGGGGGAAGGTGAATTTTCGCTTGTGGAGGGCAAGTCTGCCAAACGCAAGCGAAAATTGGTCGCCAGCCCGCCACCGGCCGCTGCTACGCATCGGGCATCTAGTCCCGGTAACAGCGCCAACCATCCGACTCAGTCTCCCTCTCAATCTGTGCCCCATTCATTCTACTTCCTGCGATTGAAACGACAAGAACAGAATTCCTAACCTCAAAATCCTCTTCCTGACCTAGCCATTTGGCTAAAAATCGGATTAGTTCGAGTGGGCCAGAATTTCGGCCAGTTCGCGAGAAGTCTCGTGTGCGGGCTATTGCTCCTACTTTGTGCGCGGTGTTCTGTGCCGGAGTGTGGTGAGTGCCAGTGACAAAGTGCTAGTGCGGTTCGGAACGGGAGTTTGCTCTCTCCCCCGCCCAAGAGCGTACCCGACACCCGTTGGCGACGGCGATGTCGGGACGAGACCAAGGGGAGCCCTTGTCCGCGGAGAGTTGTGGTCCTAATAAGGGCCATAATAAATCCGAGGGCAGGGTAGCCCCCTTGCTGAAGCCATCTGTGCTGCGAAGCGTAATGCTAAGCTCCACAGATGGCCCAATGGTAAGAATCCCTGCAGTCCGCGGCGATAGTCCCATCCAAGACCCAGCATCTAATGAAGTTTCGCGGGTTCAGCCTTCTGCTGGTCCCGCTCCAAATTCTGAACCTGTCCGCGGCGAAGGTCCCTCTAAGGCCCGCCGAGCATCTGGTGATTCTTCGCGGGACCAACATTCAGTTGGTCCTGCTAAGGACCACCAACCAACTCCAGCTTTGCAGGCCCGGCGTAATTCCGATCCTGCAGAGTGCCATAAAGCATCAGACCATCCCGCGGGGGATCAGCCTTGTGCTGGTCCTTCTAAGGGTCGCCAATCCTCTGTTCCTTCGCAGGCCCAGCCTTCTGCTGTTTCTGCTAAGGAGCATGAAACATCTGTCCCTCCCGTGAGGGACCAGCCTTGTGTTGGTCCTTCCCAGGACCCACTATCCATTGCCTATGCCGCAGCCCTTGGCGCTACGTTGTCGTCGGACTCCGAGATGGAGACGGAGGACGGCTTCCAGCCCGTGCGTAGCCGGAAACGGCGAGGTAGCGGTGGAAGCAGGCCGACTTCCCCAAAACGGACTGTCCCGGCGAAGCGAGGCGTGGCTGCAGAGTCGGCAGGTCGCAAGTCACCTTCCCCTGGTAACATAGTACCGGAACCAGAAACCCCACCTAAGCAACCCAAGATTCCGCCGATTGTCGTGCCTCAGTGCACCGATTGGCATACCCTCCTACGGGAGCTGAATTTAGTAGTGCCGTCTGGGCGAGTTGAGGCCAAAAGCCAAGGCTCGTCCATTCGATTGCTTCCGAAGTCGATCCAGGACTTTCGGGCTTGCCAGAAATTCCTGGCCGACTCCGGTCGCGCTTTTCACACCTTCCCCCTCCCTGAGGAGAGGGAACTCAAGATTGTGATGTCCGGGATTCCCCACGACACACCGATCTTGTGGATCTGGGAGGATCTGGCGGAGAAGGGTTTCTACCCTACCTCCGTTGTCCCTCTCCTATCCGGTGATCGGAAAAGGAAAAGTAATTCCTTCTACATCAGGATCCAGAAGGTTGGTTCCTTCGCAGAAGTCTATAACCTGGAAACCATTCTGTGCCTCAGGGTACAGATTAGGGCATTTAGTAGTAAGCCTGGGCCTTCCCAGTGCTTTCAATGCCAGCGATTCGGCCACTCATCGGCCTTTTGTAAGATGCCGCCGCGTTGTGTACGCTGCGGCGAGGCCCACAACGAGAATTGTCCCGTTGTGAAGCCTCAACCCGCGACGTGCTGCAACTGCGGAGGTAGCCACCCGGCTAACTTTAGGGGTTGTAATCATTTTAGGAAGGCCCTAAAGAAACAGCAGCGGGAGCAAAACCGTCAGGTTGAACCTCCTCGCCCAGCTCCTAGACCCTCGAAGCGGGCGGCAGTCCAACCACCCGCCTCAGCATCTACGGCTCTTCCTGCGGCTCCTGCCGCTGGAGGAACCATAACATACGCTGCAGCGGTCGCTACGGCGCCCACTGTGGCCCCCAGAACCTCAGCACCTGCCGGAGTGCCTTCTCCTCAAGCGGCAACGCCCGCAGTACCCCCTCACAGACCCAGCCGCCTAAGAAACGGCGCGCTAAGCGCAAGAATCGAAAACCACTTGTGGCAAAACAACTATACCCGGAGGCTAACAACGCCCCTCCGGCTGCCCAGCAACTACCCGGCCAGGAGCCTGCTCCTGTTGCCCAGGCCCCTGCGATTTCCATGGAAATCTCGCCAGCCCCCGAGCAGCCAGCTCCAATTGCCCACCCTCCCCTGGAGGCGGCATCTGCACCTTCCGCGGCCCCAGAGCCGGCTAGTCAGGCCCCTGAGGCCGGTGGATCACCACTGGTCACTGAGGCTCAGCTGATGGCCTGGGTCAGCGGCATTGTTCCGAAAATTCTTGCTGCTCGGGATGTCCCGACAATACTCATGGCGATCCTAACATCGCTGATCGCCCTGATCGTCCCCTCATCTAACCATGGCTAGACAGTTCCGGTTCGTCGCGTGGAATGCAGATGGCATTCCGGCGCGTCGGGCCGAACTGGCAGCTTTCCTTGTCGAGTACGACGCAGATGTCGTACTCCTCTCCGAAACTCATCTTGCCCCTAACCGGCGATTTTCCCTGCCAGCCTATGCTTGCTACAGGAAAGACAGGAATGGTCCCGATCGCCACCGAGCATCTGGCGGAGTGGCGATCTTAGTCCACAGGCGACACTCTCATAGAGAACTCCCTGCCCCTGCAACTACCCTCATCGAAGCATGTGCTGTGGCGCTGGATGTAGCCGGCCTGGAGGTGCGCTTTGTTTCTGCGTACCACCCGCCCGGCCATCGAGCTCCACCGCATGAGGAGTGGGACGCCCTCCTGGACAGCGATCTCCCAACCATCGTAGCCGGAGACCTTAATGCCAAGCATCCCTCTTGGAACAGCAGAACGTCAAACCCCTACGGCAATTCTCTCCGTAGGGCTGTCGAAGATGATCCCAGCGTCCTCATCATCGGCCCGTCCGAACCGACACATTTTCCCACTGCGGGTTATCCGCCGGATGTCCTTGATATCGTAATTGTCAAGGCCATCCCCTTTCATCTACAAGTCAGCGCGGTGTCGGACCTATCGTCCGATCACGACCCCCTACTTGTAACTGTCTTGCTGCCGTCGGTCTCACCCCGACTTCCCGATCATCCTGTTAGGAGAGTCAATTGGCGATCCTACCACGATGATCTGGCCAGGCAGTTGCCATCTGTCCCTCCGGACCCACTCGTCTCTTGTGACGATGTGGATCTCCGGGTACATCAGCTCCAGGACCTTGTCCAGTCTGCAATGGATAAAAACACCTACACTGTTCCGGTGAGTAATAAACGCTCCGACCTTCCTGCGGAAGTTCTCCAAGCCATCCGATTACGGCGCCAGCTCCGCCGCAGATGGCACCATACCCGTGATCCTGCCGCTAGACGGCGCTTTCGAGCCCAGTCGGAACACGTCTCGCAGCTTCTGCTTGACGTAAACGCGAATCGATGGGACTCCTATTTGGAGTCCTTGGAAGTCGACCACGCCTCCGTATGGAGAGCCGCTGGTAGACTAAAAGGCGAAAAGAGGACTCGCCATCCCTTGAATACCCCGGACGGCACTGTATCCTCTGCAGAAGGCAAGGCGGAGGTCTTCGCCGACTGCATTGAGGACCAGTTCACCGTCCATAGAGGCATCTCTGACCCGGCTCATGTGGCCGTCGTCAGGGATTTCCTATCTGGATACTTTTCTGCTCCCCCCATTGATCCTCCTATGTCGGTCGACGAGGATGACCTTGCGTCTGTCCTAAGCCGACTGAAGAAGAGAAAGGCCCCTGGCCCCGATCGCATCGGCGCCGCTGCGTTGCAGAATCTCCCGCCTTCGGCAGTTGACGTTCTTCTTGAGCTGTTCAACTCCTGTCTCCGGCTGAGTTACTTCCCTCGCCTGTGGAAAACTGCCAACGTCATCATGATCCAGAAATCTAAAAAGCCGCCCACGCTACCTGGAAGCTACCGCCCAATATCACTATTGCCAGTAATCTCGAAGGTATTCGAGCGTCTTCTCCTGGCCCGTATTCGGTCCCTGGTGGATGGTTTCATCCGCGAGGAGCAGTTTGGGTTTAGGCCGAGGCACTCGACTACTCTTCAGCTAGTACGGGTTGTCACCTATCTAGCCGACGCTGCCAACCATCATCAGGCAACAGGCGCTGTCCTGTTGGATGTGAGCAAAGCCTTCGATAAAGTCTGGCACGAAGGCCTGCTCTACAAACTGGCGCATTCGCCAATCCCGACATCTATCGTCCACTTGCTCCGATCCTATCTGACGGATCGCACCTTCAGGATCAGCGTAGATGGGGCGTTCTCTCGGGTTCGCCCTGTCTCCGCCGGCGTCCCACAAGGATCTGTCCTCGGCCCCGTTCTGTATGTACTATACACGAACGATCTGCCTGTTTATCCCGGGGTCACGTTATCTCTATTTGCCGACGACGCGATGTTTCATTTTAGCTCGCTTTCGCCTTGGCGGACGAGCGTAATGTTACAACGCCAGTTGGATATGCTTCCGGACTGGCTAAGGAAATGGCGGGTAGCGATCAATACGGAGAAATCCGAGGCGATCTGCTTTACGCATAAGTCCATTTCCCGATGCCAATCCCTCTCCTTAGAGGGGGGACCCATCAACTGGACCGAGACGGTGAAGTACCTAGGTGTTCGGCTTGATCGGCACTTAAACTTCAACGCCCACGTGACCTCAACCCTCAACTTGGCTCGTGGCGTCAGAGCCAAACTATCACCTATGCTTTCGCGGAACAGCTGCCTGGCTGTCCGTACCAAACTTACATTGTATCTACTGTTCCTCCGAACAGTACTCACTTATGCGGCACCCGCCTGGTGGCCTCTCCTGTCGGCCACCAACAGGCATAGGCTGACTACATTTCAGAACTGGACCCTACGCTCCCTCACGGGGTCCCCGTGGTATGTGCGAAATACCGCCATACATCGGGGTCTCCGTGTTCCCACCTTAGAGGTCTTCGTCTGGTCCCTGGCAACGAATTTGTTCGCCAAGGCAGGCGAGTCCTCTTACCCGCACCTCCGAAGGCTTAACAGCATGGAGAATGCTCCGCCTCCTCGCCGCGTCAGGCGCCCTAGGGCGCTGCTAGACGACCCCCCCTAAGTTCATCACATGAACCCCCAGAAACGAATCCCCCCAACCTTCTGGAAATCTGAACCGATCACCATCAATCACCACCTGCGCCTGCCGAAACTGTAGTCAATCATGCTGCGGCGGATTGAATGGATAGATTTATTGCCAGCATCGGCTTTGCCGATTCGGCGGGGCCTCGATCCGGGACATGGGATCTCGCGAGGTTGTGCAAATGCCTCCTTGCGAAAGCCGACTGCCCCGGTGACAAGTTCCGCCGACTCGGCCGCTGCCTTCGGGCGGACGAGCCTCTTGTATTCGCCGGCGCGTTTCTGAGTTTCCGTGGGCTATGTCCCGGCGACCAATGAGACGCGACCAGGCGTTGCGATTGGCTGAAGCCTTGATCACGATTAAGTTCCCCGCCAGCACCTGCTTTGTTGATTTGGTAAGGTAATGACCTGAGACATGAGCTCCCGCGAGGTTGTGCAAGTGCCTTCCCTGCGAAAGCTGGCTGTCTCGGTGACATTACCCACCATTTCGGCCGACGCCCTAGGGCGCTCGAGCTTCTTGTCCTCGCCAGTGTGTCACCCCGTTCCCAAAGGTTAGCCTGAGGGGACCATGGTGTCGCGCCTTGGCCGGACAATTGGCTGAAGCAAAGCACTAGCTTGCCACCGTGGTGGCCATGTTAATTTATCATGGACCCGCGGACTGCACCTTAACATCCTTGAGCAGAGCAAACGACCGCGCTGAACTGTTGGCACCTGGCGTTCATCAGGCCTAGGCCTGGACAACGCACACAAATTAGGGCGCAAGACGCCCGTGCACCCATCCATCCATCCATCCAATCTGTGCCCAAGCCTAAAATTCCTCCGATTGTCATTCCCGACAATCGCAATTATAGGGAAATTCTTCGTTCCCTCCAGAATCTGCTTCCTTCGGCCAAACTCGAGGCCAGGTGCCAAGGCTCCTCGCTTCGAATTGCGGCCACAACAGTCCCGGACTTCCGATCGGTCCAACAGTTTCTTACCGATCGGAAGATCTCCTTCCATACTTTCGCGCTTCCTTCAGAGCGCGAAATTAAAGTTGTTCTTTCCGGACTTCCTTCCTGGACCGCCCCCGATACCATCAGGCAGGAGCTTGTCGCCTTAGGCTATTCGCCGACGGCGGTAAGTGTACTGCATGCTGGCAAGGGGGAAGATCGCCGTCCTGTGAATAGTTTCCTAGTGAAACTACTCAAAGTAGGCCAGTTCGAGGAGGTCTATGGCCTCCAAAACTTCCTGCACCTTCGGGTGCAAGTTCGTACTTTTGACCCGCGGCCAGGCCCCTCGCAGTGTTTTAACTGTCAGAGGTTTGGCCACTCCAGCTTATTCTGTAATCACCCTCCGCGTTGCGTGCGATGTACTGAGCCTCATCGTGGGTGTGATAAGCCCAAGACGGGGTTCACGGCCATTTGCTGCAACTGCGGCGGGGACCATCCGGCTAGTTATAGAGGATGTAGGGACTTTATATCAGCCATGAAGCTGCAGCGGACTCCTGCTCGCCCTGGCGCGCAGGCAGGCCGTGTTGCAGGTCCCCTCCCTAACCGCAGAGAGGCCTTCCCACCTCTCTCCGGAGCATCATCTCAGGCCCCGGCAGCAGTTCCGGCTGCTCCCAGGGCCCCAGTTCCGCCTGCAGTCGACGTTTCGGCGCCGCCTGCAGTCCCTTCTGTCCCGGCGCCTGCCGGAGCGCCCGGTCCTTCATACGCGGCTGTGGCCGCTACATCAGTCCCGCCTTCCGCTCCTCGGAGCCACAAACCAAAGCGCACTCGTCGCCGTCAGCGACAAGTTCCACAGGCCTTGCCTGTAAAACCTCAGCGGGCCCCGCCCGCCCCCAGCCATCAACCTAAGCTCCCAATTGAGCAGACCCCACGTCCGTCCCCGAGCCCTGCGCCATCTGCAACACCGGCCGAGGCCAGCCAGGTCCGTCTTCCGGAATCTCGGGAATCTTCCCGGGCCCCGGTGGACCCCCTGACTGCCTGGGCTGAAACTTTGGTAAACAACATCAGGTCTGCTCCAGATACAACCACGGTTCTCGCCCTGGTGTTTCAATCCCTGTCTACCCTCTTTCCTCTTTTTCCTTTGAATGGCTAGGAGTCTTAGGATCGTTGCGTGGAATGCCCATGGGGTAGTCCCTCGACGATCTGAACTGATGACTTTCGTAACGGAGTACGACGCTGATGTCGTCCTTCTTTGCGAGACTCATCTGGCTCGCTACCATACCTTCAACCTGCCATCTTACATCTGTTTTCGTCAGGATCGTCCCCAACGGCCTGGCTGTCGCCCCTCGGGGGGGACAGCCGTCTTAGTCCACAGGCGGATATCCCACAGGCCACTACCCCCTTTAGATACATCTCTTGTTGAAGGTTGTGCGGTGGCGATAGACGCTGGCGGATCGGAGTTGCGCGTTGTTGCGGCGTATCTCCGGCCCGGCCTGCGGCTACCTCCACCGCCCGAGGAGTGGGACGCTCTCCTCGATCATCCCCTACCAACCATCGTAGCCGGCGACTTAAATGCCAAGCATCCCTCCTGGAACAGCAGAGTAGCCAACGCCTACGGAAAATCTCTGTATCGGTTCGTCTCCGACGACCCGGTACTTCAAGTTATCGGCCCAGAAGACCCTACTCACTTCCCCTTTTCCGGTCATCGACCGGACGTCCTTGACATTGTCATAGCCAAGGACGTGACCCATCACATCCAGGTCTCGTCAGTGTCGGATCTCTCATCCGATCACAATCCCCTTTTTATAACTGCCCGTGAGCTGTCGGCCTCACCCCGACCTCCCGCTCAGACTGTTAGGAGAGTCAACTGGCGCTCCTACCATGATGAGCTCTCACGGCGGTTACCATCACTCCCCGCGGACCCGGTCGTCACTTGTGACGATTTGGATCTCCGAGCCACTCATCTTCAGGAGTTGGTCCAAGGTGTCATGGATCGACACACATATACTCTCGAGGTGAATCATCGTAAATCGGCCTTACCTGCGGAAGTACTCCACGCCATCTGGCTACGGCGCAATCTCCGCCGCAGATGGCAAAGAACCCGTGATCCCGGCGTCAAAAGGCGCTTTCAGGCCCAGTCTCTTTACGTCCAGCAGCTACTGCGGGACGTAAACTCTGATCGATGGGACTCATACCTTGAGTCTCTTGAAGTCGACCACGCCTCCGTCTGGAGAGCGGCGAGTAGACTGACCCGCGAGAAGAGAACTCGCAACCCACTTGAAAGTCCGAACGGGGTTGTATCTTCATCAGAAGGCAAGGCAGAGGTCTTCGCCGACTGCATGGAGGTGCAATTTACTGTTCACCAAGGCGTCTCGGACCCTGCCCACTCGGCAGAAGTCCGTGACTTCCTATCTGGACATTTTTCACGCCCTCCCGAAATCCCAGCCCTCCCGTTCGACAGGGATGAACTAGTTTCATCTATCTGCCGACTAAATCGCCGTCGCGCCCCCGGTCCTGACCGGATCGGGGCCGCTGCTCTACAAAATCTCCCGGCCTCAGGCGTTGACCTCGTTCTTGAGCTGTTTAACTCCTGTCTCCGGCTACAGTACTTTCCCCGCCTGTGGAAATCAGCCAACATCGTAATGATTCCGAAGCCTCGCAAGCCGCGCATGCTTCCTGAAAGCTATCGTCCAATCTCTCTCTTGCCAGTCATCTCGAAGGTGTTCGAGCGTCTCCTGCTGGCTCGCATCTCGCCGCTGCTAGATGGTTTCATCCGCAGCGAACAGTTCGGGTTTCGCAGAGAGCACTCGACCACGCTTCAATTGGTCCGCGTTGTTACGCACTTGTCAGACGCCACCAACAGGCGAGCGGCTACGGCCGCCGTACTGTTGGACGTGAGCAAGGCCTTCGATAAAGTCTGGCACGAAGGTCTTCTCTTCAAACTTGCCAATTCCCCTCTACCATCGACCATAGTGTTTTTCCTCCGGTCGTATCTCAGCGACCGAACCTTCAGGGTGAGCGTCGACGGGTCCTGTTCTACAGTTCGACCCGTCGCCGCCGGCGTACCACAGGGATCTGTCCTCGGCCCCGTTCTGTACCTTGTGTACACGAACGACCTGCCTGTCTTGCCCGGAGTCACGTTGTCTTTGTTCGCTGACGATGCTATGTATCACTGCAGCTCCCTGTCCCCGCGATTTGCGAGTACAAAGCTGCAGCGTCAGTTGAACCAGCTTCCGGACTGGCTACGGAAATGGCGGGTGACGATCAACACGGAGAAATCCGAGGCGATCTGTTTCACCCGTAAGTCCATCTCCCGATGCCAGCCCCTCTCCCTAGCAGGGAGACCCATCGCCTACAAAGAATCGGTGAAGTATTTAGGCGTTCGACTAGATCGTCGCCTTTGCTTCAACGCCCACGTGACGGAAACCCTTGCCAAGGCTCGCGGCGTCCGAGCCAAATTATCTCCTTTCCTCTCGTGTCGCAGCCGCCTGGCCATGCGCACGAAACTTACCATCTATCTACTATTTCTCAGGTCTGTATTGACCTATGCGGCACCCGCCTGGTGGTCTCTTTTATCCACCACCAACAGATGTAGGCTGGAAGCTTTCCAGTCCCGAACACTCCGATCCTTGACGGGGTCCCCTTGGTTTGTAAGGAACGACGTGATTCGAAGGGGTCTCCGTGTTCCTACCTTGACTTCCTTTGTCCGGTCGCTGGCTCTAACTCTCTTTGCTAAAGCCTCGACCTCCACCTTCCCGTACCTACGAACCATCAGTGCATCAGAACCACCACCGCCCATTCGGGTCAAGCGCCCTCGGGCGCTTCTTGATGACCCGCCATAACGCCATCCTCTTTAAATTAAATACAAACAAGTAATCATCAGTCCTAGACCAGAGTATTTCACCAAACTGTCCTTCTCTCCTCCCTGTCCACCTCCTAGCACGCTGAGCCGGCTGCTTGTCGCTGTCATCATTCACTGGCACGGAGGCTCTCCGCCTCGCGGGGAGCGACCGACGCCCTCAGGGCGTCTGCTGACTGGACTTGAAACGGGCAACATCTGTTGCTCGAATCGGTACCAGCGGCAGTGCATTAAACAAATAACAGTTATACTCCCCCGCCTTCTCAGTTAACTGGTTGGCGGTTTCCTTTTCCAGTTTTAGGTTACCAGTCGACATGTACCAGCACTATGTTTACTTCTGGCAGCCATTGGACACGATCCAGATGCTGCAATCAAGCCACGGGTGCAAAGACACCCCGCATCCATAATGCAATGCAATGCCGATTGTCGTGCCTCAGTGCACCGATTGGCATACCCTCCTACGGGAGCTGAATTTAGTAGTGCCGTCTGGGCGAGTTGAGGCAAAAAGCCAAGGCTCGTCCATTCGACTGCTTCCGAAGTCGATCCAGGACTTTCGGGCTTGCCAGAAATTCCTGGCCGACTCCGGTCGCGCTTTTCACACCTTCCCCCTCCCTGAGGAGAGGGAACTCAAGATTGTGGTGACTGGGATTCCCCACGACACACCGATCTTGTGGATCTGGGAGGATCTGGCGGAGAAGGGTTTCTTCCCTACCTCCGTTGTCCCTCTCCTATCCGGTGATCGGAAAAGGAAAAGTAATTCCTTTTACATCAGGATCCAGAAGGTTGATTCCTTCGCAGAAGTGTATAACCTGGAAACCATTCTGTGCCTCCGGGTACAGGTTAGGGCATTTAGTAGTAAGCCTGGGCCTTCCCAGTGCTTTCAATGCCAGCGATTCGGCCACTCATCGGCCTTTTGTAAGATGCCGCCGCGTTGTGTACGCTGCGGAGAGGCCCACAACGAGAATTGTCCCGTTGTGAAGCCTCAACCCGCGACGTGCTGCAACTGCGGAGGTAGCCACCCGGCTAACTTTAGGGGTTGTACCCATTTTAAGAAGGCCCTAAAGAAACAGCAGCGGGAGCAAAACCGTCAGGTTGAACCTCCTCGCCCAGCTCCTAGACCCTCGAAGCGGGCGGCAGTCCAACCACCCGCCTCAGCATCTACGGCTCTTCCTGCGGCTCCTGCCGCTGGAGGAACCATAACATACGCTGCAGCGGTCGCTACGGCGCCCACTGTGGCCCCCAGAACCTCAGCACCTGCCGGAGTGCCTTCTCCTCAAGCGGCAACGCCCGCAGTACCCCCCTCACAGACCCAGCCGCCTAAGAAACGGCGCGCTAAGCGCAAGAATCGAAAGCCGCTTGTGGCAAAACAACTCTACTCGGAGGCTAACAACGCCCCTCCGGCTGCCCAGCAACTACCCGGCCAGGAGCCTGCTCCTGTTGCCCAGGCCCCTGCGATTTCCATGGAAATCTCGCCAGCCCCCGAGCAGCCAGCTCCAATTGCCCACCCTCCCCTGGAGGCGGCATCTGCATCTTCCGCGGCCCCAGCGCCGGCTAGTCAGGCCCCTGTGCCCGGTGGTTCACCACTGGTCACTGAGGCTCAGCTGATGGCCTGGGTCAGCGGCATTGTTCCGAAAATCCTTGCTGCTCGGGATGTCCCGACAATACTCATGGCGATCCTAACATCGCTGATCGCCCTGATCGTCCCCTCATCTAACCATGGCTAGACAGTTCCGGTTCGTCGCGTGGAATGCAGATGGCATTCCGGCGCGTCGGGCCGAACTGGCAGCTTTCCTTGTCGAGTACGACGCAGATGTCGTACTCCTCTCCGAAACTCATCTTGCCCCTAACCGGCGATTTTCCCTGCCAGCCTATGCTTGCTACAGGAAAGACAGGAATGGTCCCGATCGCCACCGAGCATCTGGCGGAGTGGCGATCTTAGTCCACAGGCGACACTCTCATAGAGAACTCCCTGCCCCTGAAACTACCCTCATCGAAGCATGTGCTGTGGCGCTGGATGTAGCCGGCCTGGAGGTGCGCTTTGTTTCTGCGTACCACCCGCCCGGCCATCGAGCTCCACCGCATGAGGAGTGGGACGCCCTCCTGGACAGCGATCTCCCAACCATCGTAGCCGGAGACCTTAATGCCAAGCATCCCTCTTGGAACAGCAGAACGTCAAACCCCTACGGCAATTCTCTCCGTAGGGCTGTCGAAGATGATCCCAGCGTCCTCATCATCGGCCCGTCCGAACCGACACACTTTCCCACTGCGGGTTATCCGCCGGATGTCCTTGATATCGTAATTGTCAAGGCCATCCCCTTTCATCTACAAGTCAGCGCGGTGTCGGACCTATCGTCCGATCACGACCCCCTACTTGTAACTGTCTTGCTGCCGTCGGTCTCACCCCGACTTCCCGATCATCCTGTTAGGAGAGTCAATTGGCGATCCTACCACGATGATCTGGCCAGGCAGTTGCCATCTGTCCCTCCGGACCCACTCGTCTCTTGTGACGACGTGGATCTCCGGGTACATCAGCTCCAGGACCTTGTCTGGTCTGTAATGGATAAAAACACCTACACTGTTCCAGTGAGTAATAAACGCTCCGACCTTCCTGCGGAAGTTCTCCAAGCCATCCGATTACGGCGCCAGCTCCGCCGCAGATGGCACCATACCCGTGATCCTGCCGCTAGACGGCGCTTTCGAGCCCAGTCGGAACACGTCTCGCAGCTTCTGCTTGACGTAAACGCGAATCGATGGGACTCCTATTTGGAGTCCTTGGAAGTCGACCACGCCTCCGTATGGAGAGCCGCTGGTAGACTAAAAGGCGAAAAGAGGACTCGCCATCCCTTGAATACCCCGGACGGCACTGTATCCTCTGCAGAAGGCAAGGCGGAGGTCTTCGCCGACTGTATTGAGGACCAGTTCACCGTCCATAGAGGCATCTCTGACCCGGCTCATGTGGCCGTCGTCAGGGATTTCCTATCTGGATACTTTTCTGCTCCCCCCATTGATCCTCCTATTTCGGTCGACGAGGATGACCTTGCGTCTGTCCTAAGCCGACTGAAGAAGAGAAAGGCCCCTGGCCCCGATCGCATCGGCGCCGCTGCGTTGCAGAATCTCCCGCCTTCGGCAGTTGACGTTCTTCTTGAGCTGTTCAAATCCTGTCTCCGGCTGAGTTACTTCCCTCGCCTGTGGAAAACTGCCAACGTCATCATGATCCAGAAATCTAAAAAGCCGCCCACGCTACCTGGAAGCTACCGCCCAATATCACTATTGCCAGTAATCTCGAAGGTATTCGAGCGTCTTCTCCTGGCCCGTATTCGGCCCCTGGTGGATGGTTTCATCCGCGAGGAGCAGTTTGGGTTTAGGCCGAGGCACTCGACTACTCTTCAGCTAGTACGGGTTGTCACCTATCTAGCCGACGCTGCCAACAATCATCAGGCAACAGGCGCTGTCCTGTTGGATGTGAGCAAAGCCTTCGATAAAGTCTGGCACGAAGGCCTGCTCTACAAACTGGCGCATCGCCAATCCCGACATCTATCGTCCACTTGCTCCGATCCTATCTGACGGATCGCACCTTCAGGATCAGCGTAGATGGGGCGTTCTCTCGGGTTCGCCCTGTCTCCGCCGGCGTCCCACAAGGATCTGTCCTCGGCCCCGTTCTGTATGTACTGTACACGAACGATCTGCCTGTTTATCCCGGGGTCACGTTATCTCTATTTGCCGACGACGCGATGTTTCATTTTAGCTCGCTTTCGCCTTGGCGGACGAGCGTAATGTTACAACGCCAGTTGGCTATGCTTCCGGACTGGCTAAGGAAATGGCGGGTAGCGATCAATACGGAGAAATCCGAGGCGATCTGCTTTACGCATAAGTCCATTTCCCGATGCCAATCCCTCTCCTTAGAGGGGGGACCCATCAACTGGACCGAGACGGTGAAGTACCTAGGTGTTCGGCTTGATCGTCACTTAAACTTCAACGCCCACGTGACCTCAACCCTCAACTTGGCTCGTGGCGTCAGAGCCAAACTATCTCCTATGCTTTCGCGGAACAGCTGCCTGGCTGTCCGTACCAAACTTACATTGTATCTACTGTTCCTCCGAACAGCACTCACTTATGCGGCACCCGCCTGGTGGCCTCTCCTGTCGGCCACCAACAGGCATAGGCTGACTACATTTCAGAACTGGACCCTACGCTCCCTCACGGGGTCCCCGTGGTATGTGCGAAATACCGCCATACATCGGGGTCTCCGTGTGCCCACCTTAGAGGTCTTCGTCTGGTCCCTGGCAACGAATTTGCTCGCCAAGGCGGGCGAGTCCTCTTACCCGCACCTCCGAAGGCTTAACAGCATGGAGAATGCCCCGCCCCCTCGCCGCGTCAGGCGCCCTAGGGCGCTGCTAGACGACCCCCCCTAAGTTCATCACATGAACCCCCCAGAAACGATCCCCCCAACCCTCTGGAAATCTGCACCGATCACCATCAATCACTACCTGCGCCTGCCGAAACTGTAGTCAATCATGCTGCGGCGGATTGAATGGATAGATGTATTGCCAGCATCGGCTTTGCCGATTCGGCAGGGCCTCGATCCGGGACATGGGATCTCGCGAGGTTGTGCAAATGCCTCCTTGCGAAAGCCTACTGCCCCGGTGATAAGTTCCGTCGACTCGGCCGCTGCCTTCGGGAGGACGAGCCTCTTGTATTCGCCGGCGCGTTTCTGAGTTTCCGTGGGCTATGTCCCGGCGACCAATGAGACGCGACCAGGCGTTGCGATTGGCTGAAGCCTTGATCACGACTAAGTTCCCCGTCAGCACCTGCTTTGTTGATTTGGTAAGGTAATGACCTGAGACATGAGCTCCCGCGAGGTTGTGCAAGTGCCTTCCTTGCGAAAGCTGGCTGTCTCGGTGACATTACCCACCATTTCGGCCGACGCCCTAGGGCGCTCGAGCTTCTTGTCCTCGCCAGTGTGTCACCACGTTCCCAAAGGCTAGCCTGAGGGGACCATGGTGTCGCGCCTTGGCCGGACAATTGGCTGAAGCTAAAGCACTAGCTTGCCACCGTGGTGGCCATGTTAATTTATCATGGACCCGCGGACTGCATCATAACATCCTTGAGCAGAGCAAACGACCGCGCTGAACTGTTGGCACCTGGCGTTCATCAGGCTTAGGCCTGGACAACGCAAACAAATTAGGGCGCAAGACGCCCGTGCATCCATCCATCCATCCATCCATCTAGTTCTAAGCCCGTAGGGCTGTCGAAGATGATCCCAGCGTCCTCATCATCGGCCCGTCCGAACCGACACTTTCCCACTGCGGGTTATGCGCCGGATGTCCTTGATATCGTAATTGTCAAGGCCATCCCCTTTCATCTACAAGTCAGCGCGGTGTCGGACCTATCGTCCGATCACGACCCCCTACTTGTAACTGTCTTGCTGCCGTCGGTCTCACCCCGACTTCCCGATCATCCTGTTAGGAGAGTCAATTGGCGATCCTACCACGATGATCTGGCCAGGCAGTTGCCATCTGTCCCTCCGGACCCACTCGTCTCTTGTGACGACGTGGATCTCCGGGTACATCAGCTCCAGGACCTTGTCCAGTCTGCAATGGATAAAAACACCTACACTGTTCCGGTGAGTAACAAACGCTCCGACCTTCCTGCGGAAGTTCTCCAAGCCATCCGATTACGGCGCCAGCTCCGCCGCAGATGGCACCATACCCGTGACCCTGCCGCTAGACGGCGCTTTCGAGCCCAGTCGGAACACGTCTCGCAGCTTCTGCTTGACGTAAACGCGAATCGATGGGACTCCTATTTGGAGTCCTTGGAAGTCGACCACGCCTCCGTATGGAGAGCCGCTGGTAGACTAAAAGGCGAAAAGAGGACTCGCCATCCCTTGAATACCCCGGACGGCACTGTATCCTCTGCAGAAGGCAAGGCGGAGGTCTTCGCCGACTGTATTGAGGACCAGTTCACCGTCCATAGAGGCATCTCTGACCCGGCTCATGTGGCCGTCGTCAGGGATTTCCTATCTGGATACTTTTCTGCTCCCCCCATTGATCCTCCTATTTCGGTCGACGAGGATGACCTTGCGTCTGTCCTAAGCCGACTGAAGAAGAGAAAGGCCCCTGGCCCCGATCGCATCGGCGCCGCTGCGTTGCAGAATCTCCCGCCTTCGGCAGTTGACGTTCTTCTTGAGCTGTTCAAATCCTGTCTCCGGCTGAGCTACTTCCCTCGCCTGTGGAAAACTGCCAACGTCATCATGATCCAGAAATCTAAAAAGCCGCCCACGCTACCTGGAAGCTACCGCCCAATATCACTATTGCCAGTAATCTCGAAGGTATTTGAGCGTCTTCTCCTGGCCCGTATTCGGCCCCTGGTGGATGGTTTCATCCGCGAGGAGCAGTTTGGGTTTAGGCCGAGGCACTCGACTACTCTTCAGCTAGTACGGGTTGTCACCTATCTAGCCGACGCTGCCAACAATCATCAGGCAACAGGCGCTGTCCTGTTGGATGTGAGCAAAGCCTTCGATAAAGTCTGGCACGAAGGCCTGCTCTACAAACTGGCGCATTCGCCAATCCCGACATCTATCGTCCACTTGCTCCGATCCTATCTGACGGATCGCACCTTCAGGATCAGCGTAGATGGGGCGTTCTCTCGGGTTCGCCCTGTCTCCGCCGGCGTCCCACAAGGATCTGTCCTCGGCCCCGTTCTGTATGTACTGTACACGAACGATCTGCCTGTTTATCCCGGGGTCACGTTATCTCTATTTGCCGACGACGCGATGTTTCATTTTAGCTCGCTTTCGCCTTGGCGGACGAGCGTAATGTTACAACGCCAGTTGGCTATGCTTCCGGACTGGCTAAGGAAATGGCGGGAAGCGATCAATACGGAGAAATCCGAGGCGATCTGCTTTACGCATAAGTCCATTTCCCGATGCCAATCCCTCTCCTTAGAGGGGAGACCCATCAACTGGACCGAGACGGTGAAGTACCTAGGTGTTCGGCTTGATCGTCACTTAAACTTCAACGCCCACGTGACCTCAACCCTCAACTTGGCTCGTGGCGTCCGAGCCAAACTATCTCCTATGCTTTCGCGGAACAGCTGCCTGGCTGTCCGTACCAAACTTACATTGTATCTACTGTTCCTCCGAACAGTACTCACTTATGCGGCACCCGCCTGGTGGCCTCTCCTGTCGGCCACCAACAGGCATAGGCTGACTACATTTCAGAACTGGACCCTACGCTCCCTCACGGGGTCCCCGTGGTATGTGCGAAATACCGCCATACATCGGGGTCTCCGTGTGCCCACCTTAGAGGTCTTCGTCTGGTCCCTGGCAACGAATTTGCTCGCCAAGGCGGGCGAGTCCTCTTACCCGCACCTCCGAAGGCTTAACAGCATGGAGAATGCCCCGCCCCCTCGCCGCGTCAGGCGCCCTAGGGCGCTGCTAGACGACCCCCCCTAAGTTCATCACATGAACCCCCCAGAAACGATCCTCCCAACCCTCTGGAAATCTGCACCGATCACCATCAATCACTACCTGCGCCTGCCGAAACTGTAGTCAATCATGCTGCGGCGGATTGAATGGATAGATTTATTGCCAGCATCGGCTTTGCCGATTCGGCAGGGCCTCGATCCGGGACATGGGATCTCGCGAGGTTGTGCAAATGCCTCCTTGCGAAAGCCGACTGCCCCGGTGATAAGTTCCGTCGACTCGGCCGCTGCCTTCGGGCGGACGAGCCTCTTGTATTCGCCGGCGCGTTTCTGAGTTTCCGTGGGCTATGTCCCGGCGACCAATGACACGCGACCAGGCGTTGCGATTGGCTGAAGCCTTGATCACGAAGAAGTTCCCCGTCAGCACCTGCTTTGTTGATTTGGTAAGGTAATGACCTGAGACATGAGCTCCCGCGAGGTTGTGCAAGTGCCTTCCTTGCGAAAGCTGGTTGTCTCGGTGACATTACCCACCATTTCGGCCGACGCCCTAGGGCGCTCGAGCTTCTTGTCCTCGCCAGTGTGTCACCACGTTCCCAAAGGCTAGCCTGAGGGGACCATGGTGTCGCGCCTTGGCCGGACAATTGGCTGAAGCTAAAGCACTAGCTTGCCACCGTGGTGGCCATGTTAATTTATCATGGACCCGCGGACTGCACCATAACATCCTTGAGCAGAGCAAACGACCGTGCTGAACTGTTGGCACCTGGCGTTCATCAGGCTTAGGCCTGGACAACGCAAACAAATTAGGGCGCAAGACGCCCGTGCATCCATCCATCCAGATGCCGAACGCGCCCGGCCCGGCATGCAGGCGCCTTGTAGCGCCGGACGTTCCCCGCGAGGCAGGGATCCGCCGTGTCTTTGGCGTCGGTAACAACGCCAAGCAGTCTGAAAATTAACTTACTTGGGGAAGGTATCTGACTGGGTAGGATGGTAACAAGGAGATAGAATTGCTCGGGAACCTAAATTAGAGCAAACAGAATTACGGGGGGTCGTCTAAGATCGCCCGAGGGCGTTTAACACGTATAGCGGGAGGTGGTTCAGACGTGCTGATAGATCGGAGATAAGGAAAGGACGAGGTCGCTGCAGAAGCAAAGAGAGTTTCAGCAAGCGACCGGACAAAATCAGCAAGGGTAGGAACTCGAAGGCCTCCACGAATGACATCATTTCTCACAAACCATGGAGACCCCGACAAGGAACGGAGGGTACGGGCCTGGAAAGCTTCCAGCCTACACTTGTTAGTGGTCGACACAAGCGACCACCATGCGGGAGCAGCATAGGTCAATATTGACCGGAGAAACAAAAGATAGATGGTAACTTTAGTGCGCAAAGCCAGGCGGTTGCGGCACGAGAGCATAGGAAATATTTTGGCTCTGACGCCTCGAGCTTTGTTGAGGGTAGCAGTCACGTGGCCGTTGAAGCTAAGGCGCTGGTCTAGCCGAACGCCCAAATACTTCACCGACTTTGCCAGGCGATAGGCCTCCCTTCGAGGGAGAGGGCCTGGCATCGGGAAGTGGACTTGCTGGTGAAACAGATCGCCTCGGATTTCTCCGCGTTGATCAGCACCCGCCACTTCCTTAGCCAGGCCGGAAGCAGATTCAACTGACGCTGCAGCTTTGAACACGCAATTCGCGGGGACAGGGAGCTGCAGTAATACATTGCGTCGTCAGCGAATAGAGATAACGTGACTCCAGGAATAACAGGCAGGTCGTTCGTGTACACTAGGTACAGAACGGGGCCGAGGACAGATCCCTGCGGAACGCCAGCGGCGACGGGTCGAACTGATGAACAGGACCCTTCGACGCTAACCCTGAAGGTACGATCACTGAGGTATGACCGCAAGAAATGCACAATGGACGGTGGGATGGGGGAGTGAGCGAGTTTGTAGAGAAGACCTTCGTGCCAGACTTTGTCGAAGGCCTTACTCACGTCCAACAAGACAGCGCCCGTAGACTCTCTCTTGTTGGCGGCGTCGGACAATGCTGTGACAACTCGGACGAGTTGTAAAGTTGTCGAGTGCTCTCTACGGAACCCGAACTGTTCGCTCCGAATAAAATTATCCAGCAGCGGCCAGATGCGGGCGAGTAGGAACGTGCGCCTGCCGAAACTGTAGTCAATCATGCTGCGGCAGATTGAATGGATAGATTTATTGCCAGCATCGCTTTGCCGATTCGGCAGGGCCTTGATCCGGAACATGGGCTCTCGCGAGGTTGTGCAAATGCCTTCCTTGCGAAAGCCGACTGCCCCGGTGATAAGTTCCTTCCGTCGACTCGGCCGCTGCCGTTTCAGAGCTGTTGGGTTGTGCGTCGTGAGACGACCCAATGGTTTCCTAGTACCGAGCCTCCGGTAGGGGCTCCTGCCTAGTGGTCCTGTCCAGACGGAATATTATTTAATAAATTTTTAGTGGTCGCTACAACTACATGCTCGTACTAGGTCGACTAGTACAGTATTTGTCGAGGCCGTTTCCAAGATTCACCTGGACGTGTTCGGTACTGGCCAAGGCCAGCTATGAGTGGGTTTGTCTGGGTCCTCGCAGCTCGGACGTACAATTTACGTGCAAGTCGCCTTGCGGTGTCATCCAAGGAGCGGACACCGAGTCCTCTTCTCAGGAGACGAGAAGAAAACCGATAGGGGACTTTGGCCGCTAGCCGAAGACCTCTATCGAGAACGCTTTGCAACCTTCTTTTATGAACGGTTGCGAGGTAACCCCAGACGGGAAGAGCGTAGGTAATGATCGGCAACAGATACGAGTTGACGATCAACTTACCCAGCTTGCGGGTCATAGCCTTGTTGGCAAGTATTGGAAACAGTTGCGCGAGACGAGCGGACGCTTTCTTTCGCATCGTCTCAGCGTGGGCACGCCAGGTGAGCCGACGATCTAGGTGGACACCGAGGTACTTAACTTCTCTCGACCAGGGCAAATACGTTCTACCAAGTCTCACTCGGCCTCGTGGTTCTTTCCGGCGCTTTGTGAATAGCACCGCGGAGCTCTTGGTTTCGTTGACGGCAACTTTCCAGCTTTCCGTCCACGTCGAATACGCATCGAGTGCGCGCTGAAGTCGTGGGATAGCAAAGTCTGCGTTCCGATCGGCGGTATAGACCGCCGTGTCGTCGGCAAACAGAGTCATCTGGACTCCAGGCTCTCTAAATGCGTCGTTGACATACACGGAGAATAGGAGAGGCCCTAGCACGCTACCTTGAGGTACCCCGGCTGTAATGCGTCTCTCGGAAGAGACGTGGTCGTCTATTCGCACGCAGAAAGTCCTCTCCGTCAGAAAGCTAGCAATCAAGCGAAGGTAGCAATCTGGGAGCTGGATTTCCCGGAGCTTGAACAAGAGCCCGTCATGCCAGACACTATCAAAGGCCTTTTCCACATCTAGGAAACAGGCGACAGTCTGCTCTTTCCGACACCCGGCGTCCGTGATGTATTCCACCAGTCTCATCAGTTGATGAGTGGTGGAATGCCCCACACGGAAGCCGAACTGTTCGGGGACCAGTACATCGAAATGTCTTAGATGATCTAGTACTCTCCGTTGTACGAGACGTTCGAGGACCTTTGACGTGGCTGACAGTAGACTAATGGGCCGGAGGTTGCCGGGACGGGAAGCGTCCTTTCCCTGCTTCGGGATCACTATGACCGTCGCCTTACGCCATTTCTGGGGAAAATAGGCCAGTCTAAGACACGCGTTGAACAGCGCGACCAAGAAAAGTACTCCTCGCTCCGGGAGTCGAGTAAGAGCGGCGTTCGAGACGCCGTCCGGGCCAGGAGCTTTTCTCGGCACGAGTTGAACGAGCCGATCTGTGACCTCTTCCCTAGTAATGGGTTCGGGCTCCGAAGTGATCGGAAGAGACAGAAAGTCTTCCACTTCGTTCTCGACTTCTTCGTCGAAGTCCCAGTCCTTGGGCGAGTTAGGTGCGAACTGTCGCTCAAAAAACACGCGCCCAAGTACTCGGCCTTCGCCTCCGGGCGAGCCAGGATTTGACCGAAAGGTCCAGCAATGGCTGGGATGCGAGGCCGGCGCCTCTTCCCTACCAAAGCCGAAGGTATCCGGTAAGGGCTACTTTCGTCCGATCCGTCTCCTGCTTGGGCCACGGCGAGTTCCCAACAGCGTCTCCGGTAGGCCTGCATTTCACGACGTAAAATGCCGGTCGCCCGGTTGTACGCTGCCTTGTCGGCCGGATCACGGGTCCGCTGCCAGCGTCTCCGGAGGCGATTTCTCTCGCAAGCGAGAGCACTCGTGTCCTCAGGGATCCGCTGCCAGTGGGGCGTGACGCCAGGCTTCATCCTGGAAGACGCGTCGATCGCAGATACGACAGCCTCGTCAAACGCGGCAACTGCCTCGTCGACTTGGCGGACGGTTTCGAGTGGTCCCGCGTCTGGCAATCGGCGACTTAACGCCGGGCCATAGCGATCCCATTCTACCACCTTCCTGACATCTCTGCGTACGACGTGCTGGGTAGCGACGTGTATCAAGATGGGGAGATGATCGGACGATAGTTCCGTTAGCGCGGACACATGGACCGGACAGTCAATTCCTTGAATCACCGCTATGTCCAAGACATCGGGAGCCGCGTTGCGTTGTGAGGGGTAGAACGTAGGTTGGGTAGGCCCAATCACTTGTATCCTGCGAGAATCGGCAAACCTGCGCAAACGTTTCCCGTTTGGGGCAGTCAAGCGACTGTTCCAATCGCGATGTTTGCAGTTCAGGTCGCCGGCCATGATGACCCTCCTGTGTGCATCGAACGCGACAGCTAGATCGGGGTGAAGGAGCTCTTTTTGCGGCGGTTTATACGCCGCGACCATCTGTACGCCGCCTAGAGTGTTTAACAACTCCACAGCGGTGCCTTCGAGGTGAGTCATTGCAGGCAAGACGACTCGGTGATGCTCGAGATTGAGCCTCACCGCGACGGCAGTACCGCCACCAGCAGTGCCCGGTCTGTCGTTTCGATAGCACACATAGTTGGCCAGTCGTAACCGACTCGCAGGAGTCAAGTGGGTCTCATTGAGAAGCACTACATCGGGTTTGAGTCGGGCCAGTAATTCTTGGAGTTCCTGGATCTTGTTGGACAACCCGTTGGCGTTCCAGGAAAGAATCGAGAGATCTCGTTTGAGGACCCGACTCATAGAAGACCTACACAAGTGGCGGCTTCCACCAAGAGCATGAATCTCTCGGTTATATCAGCAGTCTCCAAGCGGGAGCGGATGGACCTGAAGGTCTGGGCGACTTTGTTGAGATCGAACTCAGCAAGGAAGTCTTTGACGACCTGGTAGTCGTCATGTACGGTTCTTGAGGCAGATTTCCCGGAGACTGTATGCGCGTAAGAGCGCCGAGGCTTATCAATCGGGGGATTGGTGGAAGCCAGGGGTTTCTTGGGGTCAGGTGTAGCGCCTCTAGCGGAGGTGCTAGGAAGAGGGACAGATGCAATTGCGTCGGACTTCGCGCGCTGTGCAGGCTGTCTGGACTGTGCGGCCGGGTTGGCAGAAGCCCGGGAACGAGCGCCACGGGGCTTTCTATGCCGCTTCTTTTTGCCTGCGTTGGGGAAACGCGGGGGCGGGAGGTCTGGCGAGGCTGCTTCTAAAGCAGGGGCGGGATTCTCCGGTGCTGGGGAGGGTTGAGTAGTCTCAGGCTTCACAACCGAGATGTTTTCTGTTGGCTGTTGAGTGGTCTCACTTTTAGATGCCGCGAGGTTACGGCGCTTTTTCGCCATAGGCGGGACAGGGGCCTGTGAAGGAGCCTGAGTTGGAGTTGCCTGTGCTGCAGGTGTTTGCTTCGGGCCTTTGGAACGTTTTTGTTGCCTGTTTGAAACTGTGGCGGAAGACACGGCAGCCGTAGCAGGAGGCGCAGGGCCTGGCTGCTCGGTTGCAGGTCTTGAACCAGCTACCGGATGCCTCGGTGGTGGCAGGCGCCCTTTCGGCTTTCGCCGCTCGAGCTCCTGCTGAAACATCGGACATGCCCGGTAGTTGGCGGGGTGACTCCCGCCGCAGTTGATGCATCTTTTGAATGCAGGTGCATCACAAAGTTTGCTGGCGTGAGGGAGAGAACACCTCACGCACGCCGGAGCGTTTGAGCAAGAGTCGGAGTGGTGCCCGAAGCGTTGGCACCTGTGACACTGAGGCAGAGCCCCGGGAGCGCGACTTCGTTCCACTTTTACGCGGAAACCAAAAAGCCGCGTAAGTGAGAGTAGGCTAGTGCCTGCCTCGCTATTCTCCGCCAGGATGCGGACCAGAGGAATTGGACGCCTTGGTCCGGCAGGAGTAAACACCCGATGGACCGCGCGAACAGGATAGCCCAGCTCGCGCAGCTCATCGAGGATTTCCTCGAGAGGAGATTCCACGTCCAAGCCTCTGAGGATAAACGACAGAGGCTTCACGTGTTTGGGCGAGAAGGTGTGGTAGTGGAATTGTTGGGATTCCACGTACGCCACGACACTGCGGTACACGTCCATTCCGCGGACAACGATCTTGACTGTATCGCCCCCAAGGAGCTTCAGGTCAACGTTGGCCGGGAAAAGTGCTTGGGCACCGCCGGACACAGTCGGCCCCGTGCCGGATTCGCCATCGGCGGGGACAACTTCCATGGCGGACGCCGAGGAAGAGGTTGAGGAGGATCGATTCCGCCTCGGTTTCTTAACCGGGCGCCCCCGTGGCCCAACCGCCACGAAAGCGTCGGTCTCGTCACCGGGCAGCGGAACCGACCGGGGATCGACTTGGTCCGCGTCCATAAGCGGAGAACACGGCGAATCGCTCGTGTGGGGCGGGGCAGTGGCGAGCGACTGCGTGCTCGATGACGCGCCCGAAGCGGGCATTTCCGCCATCGAGCGGGAGGTTCGCCGACCAGAGGCAGCCAGGCTGCCTCCGGCGGTAACCAGGGACCTAGGGTCCGGCCCGAGCCGGATCGCTTGCGGGATTTCTGAAACGCTCAGGCTTACTACGAGCTGGTCAAATGACCGGCTTCGTTAGATACCTCTCCTTACCAAGAGAGGTGTCCACCGGCCTCTTTACCTAGGCGATATCCAAGCTCGCTTACCACTGGTGGGGGCTCGCAAGGATCGTCCTAGGCAGCGCTACCTAAGAGCCTGAGCGTCAGCGGGCTAGATGCGCTGCGCAACCTTAAGCTCTGGCAGGCTATGTGCTTCCTCTTCAGCGGTGGTCCTGAAAAGGGTCACTTGGCTGGTGGCCCTTAGAAGGTCCGACGAACTCAGCTGTGTGTGCTGGCTACTCAGTTCACCAGCCAGCTGAGCTGTAGTCTTCTTTCTTCTTGTTGGCGAGCAGCAAGAGGGCCAAAATGATACTGTCCAACGGCGGCAGAAGGCAGTAGGGCAGCGGCTGAGAACAGCGAAAACTTCAGCGTCCAAGCTGGAGAGAGCAGTCCAAGTAGAGCGTCCTGTTCAGTCAGAAGCTGGAGCAGAAGTGTCTGTCTGGACTGGACGTGTCGCAGTGAGGAGCATGTAGCATGTAGCATTGTAGTAGCGGGGCGTCTTTGCACCCGGTGCATGACTGCAGCATCTGAGTCGAGCTCAATGGCTGCCTGTAGATATACATAGTTCTGGTTCTTCGACTGGTGCCTAATATCAGGAATGGACAACCGCCAACCAGTTAACTGAGAAGGCGGGGGAGAAAGGTTTTTAATTTTTATTTATTTTAAAATTTTTGCAATCAGTGGGCACTGCCGCATGAACGGGTTCAGATGACAGATGTCACCCGTTCCCAGTCCCGCGTGCAGACGCCGTGAGGCGTCGGTCGCTCCCCGCGAGGCAGAGAGCCTCCGTGCCAGTGATAGCGCGTAGCAGCGGCATTCAGCGCGGTCGGCATACTAGGAAGGGAGGAAGGAAACAGCTTTGCAGGTAAATTCTGGGGCATGGGCAGATAGTAAATATTCAAATTGAGGTTTAAGCAGGTTACTTAAACTTATGGCGGGTCATCGAGAATCGCCCGAGGGCGTTTGACCCGGACAGGGGGAGGTGGTTGCGTGGTGCTGATGGTCCTGAGGTAAGGGAAGGAAGAGGTCTCAGCTGCGGCAAAGAGAGTCGCAGCTAATGACCAGACAAAGGCTGAGAGAGCAGGAACTCGTAGACCTCCTCGAATTACACTGTTTCGAACAAACCAAGGAGATCCCGACAAGGAACGGAGGGTTCTGGATTGGAAACTTTCCAGCCTACGCCTGTTGGTGGCGGAGACAAGTGACCACCAAACAGGTGCCGCATAGGTCAGTACAGACCGGAGAAACAACAGATAGAGGGTAACTTTCGTGCGCAGCGCCAGGGGGCTGCGGCACGCGAGGTATGGGTAAAGTTTGGCTCGGACGCCGCGAGCCTTGGCAAGGGTGTCCGTCACGTGGGCGTTGAAGCAAAGGCGACGATCTAGCCGAACGCCTAGATACTTCACCGACTCTTTGTAGGCGATAGGCCTCCCTTCCAGGGAGAGGGGCTGGCATCGGGAGATGGACTTACGAGTGAAACAGATCGCCTCGGATTTCTCCGTATTGATCGTCACCCGCCATTTCCGTAGCCAGTCCGGAAGCTGGTCCAACTGACGCTGCAACTGTGCACTCGCAAAACGCGGGGACACAGAGCTGTAATGATACATTGCATCGTCAGCGAACAAAGACAACGTGACTCCGGGCAAGACAGGCAGGTCGTTCGTGTACACGAGGTACAGAACGGGGCCGAGGACAGATCCCTGAGGTACGCCGGCGGCGACAGGATGAACTGCAGAGCAGGTTCCGTCGACGCTCACCCTGAAGGTTCGGTCGCTGAGATACGACCGGAGGAAAAACACTATGGACGATGGTAAGGGGGAGTTAGCGAGTTTGAAGAGAAGACCTTCGTGCCAGACTTTGTCGAAGGCCTTGCTCACGTCCAGCAGTGCGGCGGCCGTAGCCGCTCGCCTGTTGGTGGCGTCAGAGAGTTGCGTTACCACGCGGACTAGTTGAAGCGTGGTCGAGTGCTCTCTGCGAAACCCGAACTGTTCGTTGCGGATAAAATTATCCAACAACGGCGAGATGCGGGCCAGCAGGAGCCGCTCGAACACCTTCGAGATAACTGGCAAGAGAGATATTGGCCGATAGCTTTCAGGAAGCATGCGCGGCTTGCGGGGTTTAGGAACCATGACGATGTTGGCATTTTTCCACAGGCGGGGAAAGTACTGTAGCCGGAGACAAGAGTTGAACAGCTCGAGAACGAGGTCAACGCCTGAGGCCGGGAGATATTGTAATGCAGCGGCCCCGATCCGGTCAGGACCGGGGGCGCGACGGCGGTTTAGTCGACAGACAGACGAAACGAGTTCGTCTCTGTCGAACGGGAGGTCTGGGCCAGCGGGAGGGCGAGAAAAATAACCAGATAGGAATTCCCGGACTTCTGCCGAGTGGGCAGGGTCCGAAACGCCTCGATGAACGGTAAATTGCGACTCCATGCAGTCGGCGAAGACCTCAGCCTAGCCGTCTGATGAAGACACAACCCCGTTCGGGGTTTCCAGCGGGTTGCGAGTTCTCTTCTCGCGGGTCAGTCTACTCACCGCTCTCCAGACGGAGGCGTGGTCGACTTCAAGAGACTCAAGGTATGAGTACCATCGATCAGAGTTTACGTCCCGCAGTAGCTGCTGAACGTAAAGGGACTGTTGTTGAAATCGTCGGTTAACGACTGGGTCTCGGGTTCTTTGCCATCTGCGGCGGAGCTGGCGCCGTAGCCAGATGGAGTGGAGTACTTCCGCAGGTAAGGCCGATTTACGATGATTCACCTCGAGTGCGTAGGTGTGTCGATCCATGACACCTTGGACCAATTCCTGAAGATTTGTGGCGCGGAGATCCAGATCGTCACGAGTGACGATTGGGTCCGCCGGGAGAGATGGTAACCTTCGAGAGAGCTCGTCATGATAGGATCGCCAGTTGACTCTCCTAACAATCTGAGCGGGAAGTCGGGGTGACGCCGACAGCTCTCGAACAGTTATAACAAGGGGATTGTGATCGGACGAAAGGTCCGACACAGACGAGACCTCGATGTTGCGGGCAACGTTCTTGACAACTACTATGTCAAGAACGTCCGGCCGATGGCCGTGAAAGGGGAAGTAGGTAGGGTCTTCAGGGCCGATGACATTAAGTGCCGGGTCGCCAGAGACGAACCGGAACAGAGAATTTCCGTAGGCGTTGACAACGCGGCTGTTCCATGAAGGGTGTTTGGCGTTTAAGTCGCCGGCTACAATGGTTGAGAGGGGGTGGTCGAGGAGGGCGTCCCACTCCTCGGGCGGTGGCGGAGTTCGCCGGCCAGGCCGGAGGTACGCAGAAACAACGCGCAGCTCCGATCCGCCGGCGTCCACCGCCACCGCGCAGCCTTCAATAATAGATGTATCTAGAGGAGGCAAAAGCCTGTGGGATATCCGCCTGTGGACTAATACAGCTGTGCCCCCCGAGAGGGGACAGCGAGGCCGTAGGGGACGATCCTGACGATAACAGGCATAGGCAGGAAGGGAAAACGAGTGGTAATGAGCCAGATGAGTCTCGGAAAGAAGTATGATATCAACATCATACTCCGTCACGAAAGTCATCAGTTCAGATCGTCTGGGGAGTAGCCCGAACGCGTTCCACGCAACGATCCTCAGGCTATTAGCCATTTAGGGGAAGTAGAGGAAAGAGGGTAGCTAACGATTGGAACACCAGGGCAAGCACAGTGGTAGTGTCGCGAGCAGTCCTGATAGACGCAACAAGATTATCTGCCCAGGCGGTCAGGGGATCCGCCAAAGCCCGAGAAGATTCCCGGGGTTCAGGAGGACAAGCCTGACTGGCCTCGACAGGGGTAGCAGATGGCGCTGGGCTGGTGGACTGAGTAGTAGACTGCTCGCTGGAAGGTTGAGGACGATGACTGGGGGCGGGTCGAGCCCGCGGAGAGGGTACAGGTGGAACCTGTGACGATGTAGGTCGGCCGGTGGAGTTCCGGCGACGACGAGAGCGCTTGGATTTGCCCGATCGGGCTGGAGGCGGGGCTGATTTAGCGGCCATGGCCGCGTAGGAAGGTGCGGGCGCTCCGGTAGGCGCCGGGATTGAGGCCGCTGCAGGCGGCGCCGAAGCGACGACTGCAGGCAAGACAGCGGCACCGGAAGCAACCGGAGTTGCTGCCGGGGCCTGGGCAGATGAACCAGTGAGAGGCGGGAAAGCCGCTCGCCGGTTAGGGCCAGGACCAGCTACACGGCCTGCCTGCGCGCCAGGGCGCACAGGAGGTCGCTGCTGTTTCATGGCGGCGATAAAGTTAGGGCAGCCTCGGTAATTAGCCGGATGGGCTCCTTTGCAGTTGCAGCATTTAGCTGTGTACCCCGTCGTAGGCTTATCACAGCCACGATGAGGTTCAGCACAACGCACGCAACGCGGGGGCTGATGACAGAAAAGACTGCTGTGGCCGAACCTCTGGCAGTTGAAACACTGCGAGGGGCCGGGCTGCGGGTCAAATGTTCGGACTTGCACCCGTAGGTGCAGAAGGTTCTGGAGACTATAAATCTCCTCGAAAGGGCCTACTTTTAGAAGTTTGACCAGAAAGCTGTTAACAGGTCGGCGGTCATCACCTTTGCCAACATGCAGGACGCTTACCGCGGTCGGCGCATAGCCGAGCGCAACAAGTTCCTGCCTGATGGCATCAGTTTCTGTGAAGGAAGGAATTCCCGACAGAACGACCTTGATTTCTCGCTCTGACGGGAGGGCAAAAGTATGAAATGAAATCTTACGCTCTGTCAGGAATGACTGAACAGAGCGGAAGTCTGGGATCGTAGCGGTCGCCAGCTTTAGCGAGGCGCCTTGGCACCTCGCCTCGACCTTGACCGAAGGGAGAGCACGGGATATGGATCGTAAAAGTTCAGAATAATTCCTATTATCAGGAATTACAATGGGAGGAATTCGTGGGGAAGACACAGTTTGGGTAGTAGCTGGATACTCACGTTGCACGCGCTGAGTGCCGCTGTTACCATGATTAGACGGCAGATCTGCAGCTGAGGCGGGCGGCGGAGTTTGGGCCAGTTTTCGCTTGCGTTTGGCAGATTTGCCCTCCACAAGCGAGAACTGTCCGTCCCCCGACCCAACACTGCACATATCTACCGCACTATTATCACTTTCACTATCACTTTCACTGTCGTGAGGAAGTGGAGTGGAACGGAAGCCGGTTGAGCAAGTTTCCATTAAGGAAACAAGCGGCGCCGGCAGAGGATTCGGGGGCGTATTCGACGCCATTTCGGACAAGCCGAAATGAACGTCTACGCACGTCTAGGATTGAGGGATCACCAGACACTGAAAACTATCCACAGGCACAATTGAACACGACACAGAACCGCACAGCACTCGGAAACAAAAACACTCCCGCACAGATTAAATATAACTGTTTAGCACTGGACTGTTGGTGAAACTTGTAGTAATGATAATGCAGAATATGATGATGATGAAATAAATGATGAAAACTCAAGATTTCCGCTAAATTACACAAAATTTTGCAGAGCAAAAAACCGTCACAGCCTACCCGGGCAAATGCTCTAGGTAGACTCCCTCCGCAGTAAGGATAGGTACCCCCATTTTTATTTTGGCGGAGGTGAAGGAGACGGGCTGTGATTGGCTGAACCGCTGACGCGATCCACCAATGGCCTGAGAGGGAAGTCTACGCGAACGCTCAGCACGGATTGGCGGGATTTGTTCGCCCACAACGGGTCGATACACTTCCGCCAGCCCGGTAAAAGTCCGGTAGACTGCCTTATGGCGATACCGAGGCAGGCGAGAGATTGGAGGGGGGAAGTTGCCGACTGAAGGTGGCGCTAGGCACACCTAAAGCCGGCACAACGCCCGATCCATCTATCGGCCTGCAACGGACCGGAGATTTGACTGGTAGGAGGTGGTGAGATACGATTGGTCGGTGCGTGGACAGATGGTGAGAGGGCAATTTTACATTTTAAAATTATGGTGGGTCGTCGAGCAGAGCTCGAGGGCGGCGGCGTTTGACTGGTGGTGGGCCATCGTCGTTATCGAGGTGTTGGAGGTGGGGAAAGTCTGAATTGGATGCTCGATGGAAGAGGTTGAACGTGAGAGTTCGCGCAAATCCAGCGAGCGACGGAATCTTCAGCCCTCGCCTGATAGAATCATTTTTTACATACCAGGGAGAGCCGGAGATAAGGCGAAGGGTAATGGATTGGAAGGCTTCCATGCGTTTAACGACGTCGGGGGCGAGTTGGGTCCAAAATGCAGGCGCTGCGTACATAAGGATCAAAGAGAATCAAACGATGTTTTGCATACAGTGCTTAATTGTAGAGTACTCAAACCCCGTTGTCTTTGGTGACGATCGGTTAGGGGAAAGGGGTAGTTTACCAGCAACGTTTTTTTATCAAGGGTAATTTTTTTCTGTGGCAAACGATAACAGCCGCAAATGTAAACAGAATCATGTAATGTTTTGCATACAGCACTGAATTGTAAAGTTCTGAAGACCAGTTGTTGTTGGTGAAGATCGGTTAAGGAGAAGGGGTAGTTTACCAGCAACATTTTATGTTTTAACAAGGGTAATTTTTTCTGTGACGAACGATAACTTCCGTAAATTCAAAGAGAATAAAATACTTTTTTTGCATGCTGTCCTGATTTCTAAAGTAGTGAAGGCCTGTTTATTTTGGTGAAGATCGGTTTAGGGAAGGGGGTAGTTTACCTGAAACATTTTTGTTGTAACAAGAGTAAAGTACTTAATTTTGATAAATAAAGTATCCTGATAAGAAGATCTTAATAATGCACTGTAGAAACGTACATGAAATACCTATAAATGAAGAGGCTAATTGAACGGGGTGGGTGTAATTTTCTATTAATGAAAATTATAGTTGACGGGGAGGGGATAATTTTTTATATTGTTACAGGACCGGTGTGTTCGATTTAAACCACACTGTAGAATTTGTCAATTTATTATGTTTCTCTCGTATGTACCTTATAGTAAAACAAGTATAGGGTGTTGTAATTGTAAAAGTGTTGTATTTTGTCGGGCGTTACCTCCGCGCACTTTTGTTACTTACTCTGTTGACTGGATCCTCTGCAGTGATGTAGTCCTGTAACACAACTTAATACTATGCTATTTGTGGGCGCCACTTGGAAACGTTTGTTCCAAGAAAAAATTAACTGTGATTGATAAAATTTTTAAATCTACGAAAAAATTTAAACAAGTCAGTTTAGCTTTGAAAAATCATTTAAGTTTAATGATTCTTTAAAAACAACGAACAAATCGTCTGAAGGACTATCATTCATAAAAAATTATAAAATTGCAGAGAAAAAATTTTACAAGTTATTATTATTGACAATTTTTTTATATATATCCAATCAAGTATCGGCTAGTATTTCAGATTTTGACTCAGTTGAAAAGCATGAGTTTAATATGTGAAAAATCTTTACTCTCAGGACGTGACTCCTTTGAACTACCAAGACATATCAATTAGATGCCTTACAAGAAAAAACTAAGTGATTTGAAGGTGTATGTGTGGCGTGTAAAGTACAACTGTGTGATAAATGTAACCAGGTAACAAATGACTTTAATTTTGGTAACTCACGTTCCAATGGTCGTTTATTCTCTCACTGGACACTTCCTTCGGGTAGTTTCTCAATCTCGCCTCTTCGGGTGTACACTGAATCTATTTAAAGTCAAATTTTGCGATCATTACTTTTTCCGCACTTTTTGTCAAAACGTTTGGCAGTAAAATCTCGTTCAAACGCCGCCACTACGAATCATCTGTTTAGCGTTGATTCAGAAATCTGCCACCGCAGCGCTGATTCCCATGCAGTGTTGAGGAAGGCTTAGTGTATTGTTTTGTTTACGTTCGGGGGAATTATTTGTCACGTTAGTCAGTCAATGCGAACACAGCAGAATTCGTTCTCTATTTAAATGTTTGGTCCCTCCTGGGCCGTCGACGTTCTGGCTGCGTGATTTCTATTAAAATTTGCCGTATCGCTGCTCTATTTCAGCGATACTTTTTGGCGTAGACTCTCGTTGAGGTTAAGTCAGTCGGTTATGTCTATGTACGGGAAAAGCCTTCCTGCCGTGTCTTGTCGATTTTTCGGCTCTTTGGTTTCGCCTTAGCTGCGTGATCAGTGTTGTGTGAGATGCATCAGTTCTGGAGTTCAATCTTCAAGTGTTTTTCGGTCGAATTTGGTCTCGCTTTTATACTAAATCGGGATGACTGTTTTCATCGACTTCCGGTATATTTGTGTAAAAATTCTTTCTAGATTGTTCGAGAATAAACGAAATGGAATGTCATAGAACAATTTTCACTTCCGTAGAAGCTTTTAGAACGAATTTCTTATTCTTCATACAAAGGATATTTCAAAATTTACACTGGTATTTATCAAACAGTTTCACATTAGTACTTACAATTTGTATGCCATTAATGTATTTAGATTCCTTGTTTTTTACTGAATCTAGCGATACTAAATATGATTGGTATCTAATTAACTTAAGTCTAATAAACATTACAATATACAACCCTCACCTTGAGTTGTTGTCATTGAAAACTCAATTTTTATAACAAAAATTGTTGTGGAGTTACAAAGTTCCTTCCACAAGCTGAACATCTACTACTACTACTTTCCTACAACAAAATAAACAAATTTTAACATAAATAAAACACAAATAAATACAATTTTATATGGCCTCTGCTCATGGCCTAGATTCTTGTCAGTTTTCTAATACAATGATTAGTCTTTTTCTTTAATATATGTATTATTTCACCACTATACACACAGAGTTTATTATTTTGTCTATCTTTTGTGATACCTGGTTACTTTGTACATATATTATATTTATCACAAGATGACATAGCATCATTGATTGGTCTTGAGATGTCATTTTTTATGGTGTGACAAATCTCACTCTAATTAGTTAAATTCTTTTAGAATTGACTTTACTTTCAACTGAGTTTGTTTCTTATTAAGGTATTCTGATGTATTGTACCTTTCTATCTTATTTTTGTTAGTATTATGTAAGTATTTAGCCAGATATGATTATTTTTGTACTGGATAATGGGTTTCAGCCATACATGGTATAAGTAAATATTTTGCTGACTTGACTATTACAATGTTAAAGTTGGTCAGGTATATTAGTATAGTTGCTTTATATCATATTACAGCTTTCTAATACAGTTTGGTTGCATTTTGGCAACATTAAATTCATAAATTATACAATATTAGATGCCTATTACATGTTTTTAGTTAACACTGTTTTTGGCTATTTTGGCTGCTTTTTATTCATTTGACAGCTTCCTTTATTTAAGATAAATTGTTCACTATTGTCTGCTTGACAATTACATATAGTTTTTATTTAAATCTGATAATAATTAATTTTTTCATGAAATCTTGGTGTATGGTCTCAAATCCAACACATTAATATTTTTTGTCATAACAAATATATCATTTTTTATTCTAACTTAAACTCTTTCTAATAATGTATTTAAGTCATTTAATACATTTATTTTATTTACATCACATAATATAATAATGGATCATGTCCATTTATTCACAAAAAATAGTTTTTAATACCCTAGTTATAAAACTTAATAATTATTGACTTTATTCTGGTGGATTCTGACATTATTTCTCTCTCTTATAGTGTCTTATGGTTTTTTCACTCTTATTCACTTTAATAATATATATGGGGTTTTGTCTTAGTCATAGTTTGGTTGTTTTTTCAAGTTGATAGAAATAATTATTATACAAAATTACACAATTTTTTGGGACTACTTGGGTTCGATACTGTTCACCTCACTTTCCTCTTATGCTAACTTACTATATAAATGATTTCTTTTTATGGAACGTTCTGTGACGTTACAACCTCTCTTTGATTATTTCAATATTTTTCAATTTCTTATATATCTGGGGTTGTTGGATATAGTAATATCGTTAATTATGTTTATCTTATCTCTCTATTTAATATACAAGTGTTAGTGTGAATGTAACTTAAATATGTAGGTTGTTATTCTAAAATACCGTTCAGCCCTAGTCTGCCTTGCAGAGAATTATTGAAATTTCGTGTTTAATTCTCTTCTCTTTGGTGTCGGAGAATTCCGCAACAAGCGCTGCAGTTCCGAAACAACGAAATTTATAGGTTAACCCACCGTGTATGGTGATTGGTTATTATACACTTAGTCTGTTTAATTCTTATTCCCAATTCATTAAATAATACCCAAATAATAAGATCCTGAAATTATACAAGGTTTCTTTATTAATTCAACTTGTTACCATTCAATAAGATTGGTTTTACTTGATATATAAGAAAGGCTATACGTTGCATTAATCGATTATTGTTCGGTCCAATATTTTATTTTACATTCAGTTATATAAATATTTTTTTTTTATAATTAATTTATTTCAGGGTGTGTAGGTTCTTTTAACTGCGGGGAAGATTAAAAAATACATAGATAAGAATGCAAGATATTACAAAGTTAATGTGTTGTTGTGTTTGATATTAATTATACAATTGAAAATTACCATACGGATCACGAAGCGACTCTTGAAGGCGGTTGCTTTTAACCTCGTGAAGTGATGCCTTGTCTCAGTCAAAAAGGAGATGATTTTCTTTATTCTCGTCTTCAAGTGATAATAAAGTGGAATTCTTAGTCCTGGTTAAATTAGAAATACAGCTCCCTTGGTTTATTGATGGCCAAACTTGTGACTGTGTTCTTCGGTATACTCTGGATCCAAATACGTTTTCTATCTATCGTATGAAGTAAATTGTGATGTCCAATGTGGTTGAATGGTTATAATTTTCCGTTTGGTTTATAGTATAAACTCTTTACACAGTTAGTTCTTTATATGTTATTAGTATTTCATTAAATTGTCATTATTTCTTGATCTGATATTGGACAATCCAAGTCATTCCTTGTGGAATTCCATTACTTATTATCGTGAGATGATACCATTATACAATTTGGTTAAATGTTGCTGGCCTAATTAAGACAATTAATTATTCATATAAGGTGACTTGTTATTGTATTTAAATAATTTAGAATATGTTAGTTTTATTAACCATTTCTCTGGGTTTTAATCTCATCACGTTCAGATCATAAATTGCAATAATACAAATCAACAAATTATATTAATTTTTGTTGTCCCTAGCAACAAATTTATTTTTATTCTTTTTCAATGTTTTGTTATATAGTGATAATTTCATATATTATTCTTCCATTCCTTATTAAACTTCCATTATATTGGAATATAACTTTATTTATATATTGTTTACTAATTTCTACATATATTCTGCTGGTTTTTCAATCTTAATCTGTTTCTTTTCATAATTATTATTTTTTCGATATCAAACGTTATCAATCGATATCATTACACTATGCCATTATCATAATTTGTTTATATTGAGTTAGTTTATTATTTATTATTAATTATCAAATATTTTTTCTAACTCCCTGAACTATATTCATTAATTATTATTAACTTCTTTACCTAACCTTTATATTCTTAGTTGTTATATAGTGTTATTGGCTGTTAGGCCTTTTATTATATATGGACCTACCTTTGATTATAACTGGTTAACAACTATAGCCTTTTTACATAAGTTTACAGACATAATCAAACCTTAACTATGTACATTTACACAAATAATTATTCTTTTTATAGCTAACAACAACTTTATCTTGATCTATGGATCACATATAAGAAAATTGAGATCAATTAATACTAATTAACTGCTTTCCTCCACCTTTCTACAACAGTAAACAAATAATACATATTGCTTCATTACTTGCTATTACATCAACAAGTAAGTTTCACAAGCTAACACAAACTTTAACATAACATTCATGGTAACAACATAACATTATTTAATTCAGAATCATTACTTTCGATTAACTAGTAATGTATATTATTGACTCATTTTTATCTATTTTCACTGTCATTTTCTTTAACATTTTCGATATTGGTTTCTTTCTTATAATGCTTATCAGTATTTTTGATTTATTTACTTTTCACTGAACATTGATTTCTTACTATTGTCTATATTACAGTTTTAATTTTTATTGCTATTACTACCTTGCATCCTTTTTCATTTTTACACAATGATAAAGGTATTTATTTGACCTTTGTATTAGTATGGGTTTTAAATGTTTATTTATCTATTATATTTCTAATATTTCTATTTATGTAACGTTGAGGACGGCATTTCTGTTGCGTTACAATATATGTGCTACGTTATCGGCAACAATGAAGTAGTTTTGTTGTTAAAATTCCTTCCCGTCCTGTTTGGCCGTAGAAAAAATTTTCTGCAAAACCATACGTTTCGGCTGTGCCATCGATTTCCATCATCAGTGGAAATTGAGTTCGATAATGTGAGGTGGTATACGTTAGAGACCACAGTACTGTGGTTAAGGCTGCAGCAGTAAGTAGAAAGAAGTAGTTTCTATGGAATATATCATTTCAAAAATGATTTTAAATATAAATCTTAGAACATGGAAGTCATGTATGGTTCTCCATACCGATATTTTTCTATGGCAAACGATAACAGCCGCAAATTCAAACAGAATCAAATAATGTTTCGCATACAGCCCTGAATTATAGAGTTCTCAAGATCTATTGTTTTTTGGTGAAGATCGGTTAAGGGAAAGGGGTAGTTTAGCAGCACGTTTTATGTTTTAAAGGGTATTTTCTATGGGAAACGATAAGAGCCGCAAATTCAAACAGAATAAAATAATTTTTTGCATACAGACCTGATATGTAGAGTACTCAAGACCTATTGTTTTTGGTGAAGATCGATTAAGGGAAAGGGGTAGTTTACCAAAAATATTTTATGTTTTAAAAGGGTATTTTCTATGGCAAACTATAAAAGCCGTAAATTCAAACACATTCAATAATTGTTTGCACTTCGTCCTGATTTGTAGAGTTCTCAAGACCTATTGTTTTTGGTGAAGATCGGTTAATGGGAAAGGGGTAGTTTACCTGCAACATTTTTCTTATCAAGGGTAATTTTTTCTATGGCAAACGATAACAGCCGCAAATTGAAACAAAATGAAATAATGTTTAGGATGCAGCCCTGAATTGGAGAGTTCTCAAGATCTGTTGGTTTTTGTGAAGATCGGGTAAGGGAACACGGTAGTTGACCAGCAACGTTTTATGTTTTAACAAGGGTACTTTCTATGGCAAATGATAACAGCCGCACACTCAAACATAATCAAACAATTTTTTGCATACCATTTGAATTATAGAGAACTCAAGGTCTGTTGATTTTGTTGAAGATCGGTTAAGGGCAAGGGGTAGTTTACCAGCAACATTTTATGTTTTAAGAAGGGTAATTTTTTTTTACGAAAGTTAACTGCAGTAAATGCAAAGAGAATCAAATAATTTTTTGCATACGTTCCTGGATTGTAGAGAATTCAAAGCCTTTTGTTTTTGGTAAAGATCGGTTAAGGGAAATGTGTAGTTTACCGGCAACATTGTATGTTCTAACAAGAGAAATGTTTACATGACGAACGATAACAACCGCAAATTCAAACATAATCAAATAATTTTTTGCATACAGCACTGAATTGTAGAGTTCTCAGAACCTTTTGTTTTTGGTGAAGATCGGTTAAGGGAAAGGGATAGTTTACCAGAAACGTTTTATGTTTTAAAAGTATTTTTTATGGCAAACGATAACAGCCGCAAATTCAAACAGAATCAAATAATTATTTGCATACAGCCCTGATTTGTAGAGTACTCAAGACCTGTTGTGTTTGGTGAAGATGGGTTAGGGGAAAGGGGTAGATTACCAGCAACGTTGTTTTTATCAAGGGTAATTTTTTGTCTATGGCAAGCGATAACAGCCTCAAATGCAAACAGAATCATATAATATTTTGCATACAGCACTGAATTGTAGAGTTCTGAAGACCAGTTGGTGTTGGTGAAATCGGTTAAGGAGAAGGGGTAGTTTACCAGCAACATTTTTTGTTTTAACAAGGGTAATTTTTTCTATGACGAACGATAACTTCTAAGAGAATCAAATACTTTTTTGCATGCTGTCCTGATTTGTAAAGAAGTGAAGGCCTGTAGATTTTGGTGAAGATCGGTTAAGGGAAAGGGGTAGTTTACCTGTCACTATTTACATATGTCCCTGTGCTGTAGAGGACTCAAGGCCTATTGTTTTTGGTGAACATCGGTTAGTGGGAAAGGGTAGTTTACCTGAAACATCTTTTGTTGTAACAAGAGTAAAGTACTTAATTTTGATAAATAAAATATCCTGATAAGATCTTAATAATGCACTGTAGAAACGTAGATGAAATATCTATAAATGAAGAGGCTAGTTGATCGGGGAGGGAGTAATTTTCTATAAATGAAAATTATAGTCGACGGTGGAGGGGATAATTTTTTATATATGTACTACGTTATCGGCAACAAAGACGTAGTTTGTTGTTAAAATTCCTTCCCGTCCTGTTTGGCCGTAGACCAAAGTTTTCTGCAAAACCAGACGTTTCGGCAGTGAAATCGATTTCCATTATCAGTGAAAATCGAGTGCGATAATGTGAGGTGGTATATGTTAGTGACCACTGTACTGTGGTTAAGGCTGAAGCAAAAAGTAGAAAGAAGTAGTTTCTATGGAAATATTTCATTCCGAATGTGATATTAAATATAATTCTTAGAACATGGAAGTCATGTATGGTTCTCCATACCGATATTTTTCTATGGCAAACGATAACAGCTGCAAATTCAAACAGAAATAAATAACGTTTTGCATATAGCGCTGTATTGTAGAGTTCTCAAGACCTATAGGTGTTTGTGAAGTTCGGTTAAGGGAAAGGGGTAGTTTACCTGCATCGTTTTATGTTTTAAAAAGGTATTTACTATGGCAAACGACAAGAGCCTCAAATTGAAACAGAATCAAATAATTTTTTGCATACAGCCCTGATTTGTAGAGTACTCAAGTCGCGTTGTTTTTGGCGAAGATCGGTTAAGGGAAAGGGGTAGTTTACCAGATACATTTTACGTTTTAAAAGGGTATTTTCTATGGCAAAGAAAAGGGGTAGTCTACCTGCATCGTTTTATGTTTTAAAAAGGTATTTACTATGGCAAACGATAAGAGCCTCAAATTCAAAGAGAATCAAATAATGTTCTGGATACAGCCCTGAATTGTAAAGTTGTCAAGACCTGTTGGTTTTGGTGAATATCGGTTAAGGTAAAGGGGTAGTTTACCTGCAACATTTTATGTTTTAACAAGGGTAATTTTTTTTATGAAGCACGATAACTGCCGTAAATTCAAACAGAATCAACTACGTTTTTGCATACCTTTATGAATTATAGAGAATTCAAGAGGTCTGTTGATTTTGTTGAAGATCGTTTAAGGGAAAGGGGTAGTTTACCAGCAACGTTTTATGTTTTAACAAGGGTAATTTTTCTATGACGAACGATAACTGCCGTAAATTCAAAGAGAATCAAATAATATTTTGCATACAACCGTGAATTGTAGAGTTCTCAAGACTCTTTCGTGTTGGTGAAGATCTGTTGAGGGAAAGGGGTAGTTTACCAGCAACGTTTTTTTATCAAGGGTAATTTTCTTCTATGGCAAACGATAACAGCCGTAAATTCAAACAGAATCAAATAATGTTTTGCATACAGCCCTGAATTGTAGAGTTCTCAAGACTCTTTGGTGTTGGTGAAGATCGCTTAAGGGAAAGGGGTAGTTTACCAGCAACGTTTTAAGTTTTAACGAGTGTATTTTCTATGGCAAACGATAAGAGCCGTAAATTCAACCAGAATCAATCAATTTTTGCATACAGCCCTAAATTGTAGAGTTCTCAAGACCTATTGCATTTGGTGAAGATCGGTTAAGGGAAAGGGGTATTTTACCAGCAACATTTTATGTTTTAACACGGGTAAATCCTATGGTAAACGATAACAGCCGCAAATTCAAACAGAATCAAATACTTTTTTGCATACAGACCTGATTTGTAGAGTACTCAAGACCTATTGTTTTTGGTGAAGAACGATTAAGGGAAAGGGGTAGTTTACCAGAAACATTTTATGTTTTAAAAGGGTGTTTTCTATGGCAAACGATAACAGCCGCAAATTCAAACAAAATGAAATAATGTTTTGGATGCAGCCCTGAATTGGAGAGTTCTCAAGATCTGTTGGTTTTTGTGAATATCGGTTAAGGGAACGCGGTAGTTGACCAGCAACGTTTTATGTTTTAACAAGGGTACTTTCTATGGCAAATGATAACAGCCGCACACTCAAACATAATCAAACATTGTATACCTTTTTGAATTATAGAGAACTCAAGGTCTGTTAATTTTGTTGAAGATCGGTTAAGGGAAAGGGGTAGTTTACCAGCAATATTTTATGTTTTAAGAAGGGTAATTTTTTTTTACGAAAGTTAACTGCAGTAAATGCAAAGAGAATCAAATAATTTTTTGCATACGTTCCTGGATTGTAGATAACTCAAAGCCTTTTCATTTTGGTAAAGATCGGTTAAGGGAAATGTGTAGCTTACCGGCAACATTGTATATTTTAACAAGAGAAATGTTTACATGGCAAACGATAACAGCCGCAAATTCAAACATAATCAAATAATTATTTGCATACAGCCCTGATTTGTAGAGTACTCAAGACCTGTTGTGTTTGGTGAAGATGGGTTAGGGGAAAGGGGTAGTTTACTAGCAACGTTGTTTTTATCAAGGGTAATTTTTTGCATACGTTCCTGAATTGTAGAGAACTCAAAGCTTTTTGATTTTGGTAAAGATCGGTTAAGGGAAATGTGTAGTTTACCTGCAACATTGTATGTTCTAACAAGAGAAATGTTTTCATGACGAACGATAACAACCGCAAATTCAAACATAATCAAATAATTTTTTGTATACAGCACTGAATTGTAGAGTTCTCAGGACCTTTTGTTTTTGGTGACGATCGGTTAAGGGAAAGGGGTAGTTTACCAGCAACATTTTATGTTTTAACAAGGGTATTTCCTATGGTAAACGATAACAGCCGGAAACTCAAACAGAATCAAATAATTTTTGCATAACGCCCTGAATTGTACAGTACTCAAGACCTGTTGTGTTTGGTGAAGATTGATTAAGGGAAAGAGGTAGTTTACCAGCAACGTTTTTTTATCAAGGGTAATTTTCTTCTATGGCAAACGATAACAGCCGTAAATTCAAACAGAATCAAATGATGTTTTGCATAAAGCCCTGTATTGAAGAGTTCTCAGTACCTATTGGTGTTGGTGAAGATCGGTTAAGTGAAATGGGTTGTTTACCTGCAACATTTTATGTTTTAACAAGGGTAATTTTTTCTATGACGAACGATAACTGAAGTAAATTCAAACAGAATCAAATAATATTTTGCATACAGTACTGAACTGTAGAGTTCTCAAGACTTGGAGAAGAGTTCGTTTTTGGTGAAGATCGGTGGAGGGAAAGGGGTAGTTTACCAGTAACGTTTTATGTTTTAACGAGTGTATTTTCTATGGCAAACGATAAGAGCTGCAAATTGAAACAGAATCAATCAATTTTTTGCAAACAGCCCTGAATTGTAGAGTACCCAAGACCTGTTGTGTTTGGTTAAGATCGGTTAAGGGAAAGGAGTAGTTTACCAGCAACATTTTTTTATGAAGTGTAATTTTTTAGGTGACGAACGATAACTGCCGTAAATTCAAACAGAACCAAATACTTTCTTGCATACCTTTTTGAATTATAGAGAACTCAAGGTCTGTTGATTTTGTTGAAGATCGGTTAAGGGAAAGGGGTAGTTTACCAGCAACATTTTATGTTTTAAGACCGAGTAATTTTTTTTTTACGAAAGTTAATTGCCGTAAATTTAAAAGAGAATCAAATAATTTTTTGCATACGTTCCTGAATTGTAGAGAACTCAAAGCTTTTTGATTTTGGTAAAGATCGGTTAAGGGAAATGTGTAGTTTACCAGCAAATTTGTATGTTCTAACAAGAGAAATGTTTCCATGACGTACGATAACAACCGCAAATTCAAACATAATCAAATAATTTTTTGTATACAGCACTGAATTGTAGAGTTCTAAGGACCTTTTGTTTTTGGTGAAGATCGGTTAAGGGAAAGGGGTAGTTTACCAGCAACGTTTTTTATGTTTTAACTAGGGTACTTTCTATGACAAATGATAACAGCCGCAAACTCAAACATAATCAAATAATTTTTTGCATGCAACTCTGAATTGTAATGTTCTCAAGACTTATTGTTTTTGGTAAAGATCTGTTAAGGGGAAGTGGTAGTTTACCGGCAACGATGTTTTATCAATGTTAATTTTTCCTATGGTAAACGATAACAGCTGCAAATTCAAACAGAATCAAATAATGTTCTGGATACAGCCCTGAATTGTAAATTTGTCAAGACCTGTTCGTTTTGGTGAAGATCGGTTAAGGGAAAGGCGTAGTTTACCTGCAACATTTTATGTTTTAACAAGGGTAATTTTTTTATGACGAACGATAACTACCTTAAATTCAAACAGAATCAACTACGTTTTTGCATACCATTTTGAATTATAGAGTACTCAAGAGGTCTGTTGATTTTGTTGAAGATCGGTTAAGGGAAAGGGGTAGTTTACCAGCAACGTTTTATGTTTTAACAAGATTAATTGTTTCAAGATATCCTGAATTGTAAAGAAGTGAAGGCCTGTTAATTTGGTGAAGATCGGTTAAGGGAAAGGGGTACTTTACCGTCCACTGTTCATGTTTTAACAAGAGTAATTGTTTCTATGACGAAAGATAACTGTGGCACATTCAAACAGAATCAATTATTTTTTAGCACGCATCCCTGCATTGTAGAGGACTGAAGGTCTATTGATTTTTGTGAAGATCGGTTAAGAGAAAGGGGTAGTTTACCTGCAATATTTTATGTTTTAACAAGAGTAAATTACTTAATTTTGATAAACAAAGTATCCTGATAAGAAGCTCATAATAATCCACTTTGAAACGTAGACGAAATATCTATAAATGAAGAGGCTAGTTGAACGGGGTGGGGGTAATTTTCTATTAATGAAAATTATAGTTGAAGAGGGAGGGGAGAATTTTTTATATGTGTACTACGTTATCTGCAACAAAGGAGTAGTTCTTTGTTAAAATTCCTTCCCGGGCTTTTTAGCCGTAGTCCAATGTTTTCTGCAAAACCAGACTTTTCGGCAGTACCATCGACTGCCATCATCAGTGAAAATTCGAGTGCGAAATCGTGAGGTGGTATACGTTAGTGACCACAGTACTGTGGTTAAGGCTGAAGCAATAAGTAGAAAGAAGTAGTTTCTATGGAAATATTTCATTCCGAATATGATTTTAAATATAAATCTTAGAACATGGAAGTCATGTATGGTTCTCCATACCGATATTTTTTCTATGGCAAACGATAACAGCTGCAAATTCATGCAGAATCAAACAATGTTTTGCATAAAGCCCTGTATTGTTGAGTTCTCAAGACCTATTGGTGTTTGTGACGTTCGGTTAAGGGAAAGGGGTAGTTTACCAGCAACATTTTATGTTTTAAAAAGGTTAATTTTTTATATGACGAACGATAACTGCCGTAAATTCCAACAGAATCAACTACGTTTTTGCGTACATTTTTGAATTAAAGAGAACTCAAGTTCTGCTGATTTTGTTGAAGATCAGTTATGGGAAAGGGGTAGTTTACAAGCAACATTTTAAGTTTTAAGAAGGGTAATTTTTTTTGACGAAAGTTAACTGCCTCAAATTCAAACATAATCAAATAATTATTTGCATACAGCACTGAATTATAGAGTTCTCAGGACCTTTTGCTTTTGGTGAAGATTGGTTAAGGGAAAGGGATAGTTTACCGGCAACGTTATTTTTATCAAGGGAAATTTTTTTCTATGGTAATCCATAACAGCCACAAATTCAAACAGAATCAAATAATGTTTCTCATACTGCTCTGAATTATAGAGTCTTAAGGCCTATTGTTTTTGGTGAATATCGGTTAAGGAAAGGGGTAGTTTACCGGCAACGTTTTATGTTTTAACAAGGGTAATTTTTACTATGACGTACGATTACTGCCGTAAATTCAAAGAGAATCAAGCGATGTTTTGCATACAGTCCTTAATTGTAGAGTACTCAAACCCTGTTGTCTTTGGTAAAGATCGGTTAGGGGAAAGGGGTAGTTTTCCGGCAACTTTTTTTTTATCAAGGGTAATTTTTTTTCTATGGCAAACAATAACAGCCGCAAATGCAAAACAGAATCATCTAATGTTTTGCATACAGCACTGAATTGTAGAGTTCTGAAGACCAGTTGTTGTTGGTGAAGATCGGTTAAGGAGAAGGGGTAGTTTACCTGCAACATTTTATGTTTTAACAAGTGTAATTTTTTCTATGACGAACGATAACTTCCGTAAATTCAAAGAGAATCAAATACTTTTTTGCATGTTGTCCTGATTTGTAAAGAAGTGAAGGCCTGTTGATTTTGGTGAAGATCGGTTAAGGGAAGGGGGTAGTTTCCCTGTCAGTTTTTACATATGTGCCTGTGTTGTAGATGACTCAAGGACTATTGATTTTGGTGAACATCGGTTAGGGGGAAAGGGTAGTTTACCTGAAACATTTGTTGTTGTAACGAGAGTAAAATATTTAATTTTGATAAATAAGGTATCCTGATAAGAAGATCTTAATAATGCACTGTAGAAACGTAGATGAAATATCTATAAATGAAGAGGCTAGTTGAACGGGGTGGGGTAATTTTCTATTAATGAATATTAGAGTTGACGGGGGAGGGGATAGTTTTGTATATATGTACTACGTTATCGGCAACAAAGAAGTAGTTTTGTTGTTAAAATTCCTTCCCGTCCTGTTTGGCCGTAGACCAAAGTTTTCAGCAAAACCAGACGTTTCGGCAGTGCCATCGATTTCCATCATCAGTGAAAATCGAGTGCGATAATGTGAGGTGGTATACGTTAGTGACCATAGTACTGTGGTTAACGCTGCAGCAGTAAGTAGATAGACGTAGTTTCTATGGAATATATCATTTCTAAAATGATTTTAAATATAAATCTTAGAACATGGAAGTCATGTATGGTTCTCCATACCGATATTTTTTCTATGGCAAACGATAACAGCTGCAAATTCAAACAGAAATAAATAACGTTTTGCATATAGCGCTGGATATAGAGTTTCTCAAGACCTATTGGTGTTTGTGAAGTTCGGTTAAGGGTAAGGGGTAGTTTACCTGCATCGTTTTATGTTTTTTAAAGGGTATTTTCTATGGCAAACGATAAGAGCCTCAAATTGAAACAGAATCAAATAATTTTTTGCATACACCCTGATTTGTAGAGTACTCAAGTCGCATTGTTTTTGGCGAAGATCGGTTAAGGGAAAGGGGTAGTTTACCAGATACATTTTACGTTTTTAAAGGGTATTTTCTATGGCAAACGATAAGAGCCGCAAATCCAAACAAAATCAAATAATGTTCTGGATACAGCCCTGAATTGTAAAGTTGTCAAGACCTGTTGGTTTTGGTGAATATCGGTTAAGGGAAAGGGGTAGTTTACCAGCAACGTTTTATGTTTTAACGAGTGTATTTTCTATGGCAAACGATAAGAGCCGCAAATTCAAACAGAATCAATAAATCTTTTGCACACAGTCCTAATTTGCAGAGTTCTCAAGACCTATTTTTTTGGTGAAGATAGGTTAACGGAAAGGGGTAGCTTACCTGCAGCGTTTTTCTTATCAAGGGTAATTTTTCTCTACGGCAATCGATAACAGCCGCAAATTCAAACAGAATCAAATAATGTTCTGGATACAGCCCTGAATTGTAAAGTTGTCAAGACCTGTTGGTTTTGGTGAATATCGGTTAAGGGAAAGGGGTAGTTTACCAGCAACGTTTTATGTTTTAACGAGTGTATTTTCTATGGCAAACGATAAGAGCCGCAAATTCAAACAGAATCAATAAATCTTTTGCATACAGCCCTGAATTGTAGAGTACTCAAGACCTGTTGTGTTTGGTGAAGATTGATTAAGGGAAAGGGGTAGTTTACCTGCAACATTTTTTTATCAAGGGTAATTTTCTTCTATGGCAAACGTTAACAGCCGTTAATTCAAACAGAATCAAATAATGTTTTGCATACAGCCCTGAATTGTAGAGTTCTCAAGACCTATTGTATTTGGTGAAGATCGGTTAAGGGAAAGGGGTATTTTACCTGAAACATTTTATGTTTTAACAAGGGTATTTCCTATTGTAAACGATAACAGCCGGAAAGTCAAACAGAATCAAATAATTTTTGCATACAGCCCTAATTTGTAGAGTACTCAAGGCCTATTGTTTTTGGTGAATTTCGGTTAACGGAAAAGGGTAGTTTACCTGCAACGGTTTTTTATCAAGGGTAATTTTTTTTCTATGGCAAACGATAACAGCCGCAAATCCAAACAGAATCAAATGATGTTTTGCATAAAGCCCTGTATTGAAGATCTCAGTACCTATTGGTGTTGGTGAAGATCGGTTAAGGGAAAGGGGTAGTTTACCTGCAACATTTTATGTTTTAACAAGGGTAATTTTTTCTATGACGAACGATAACTGAAGTAAATTCAAACAGAATCAAATAATATTTTGCATACAGTACTGAACTGTAGAGTTCTCAAGACTTGGAGAAAAGTTCGTTTTTGGTGAAGATCGGTTAAGGGAATGGGGTAGTTTACCAGCAACGTTTTATGTTTTAACGAGTGTATTTTCCATGGCAAACGATAAGAGCTGCAAATTGAAACAGAATCAATCAATTTTTTGCAAACAGCCCTCAATTGTAGAGTACCCAAGACCTGTTGTGTTTGGTGAAGATCGGTTAAGGGTAAGGAGTAGGTACCAGCAAATTTTTTTATGAAGGGTAATTTTTTATGTGACGAACGATAACTGCCGTAAATTCAAACAGAATCAACTACTTTCTTGCATACCTTTTTGAAGTATAGAGAACTCAAGGTCTGTTGATTTTGTTGAAGATCGGTTAAGGGAAAGGGGTAGTTTACTAGCAACATTTTATGTTTAAAGAAGGGTAATTTTTTTTACGAAAGTTAACTGTCGTAAATACAAAAAGAATCAAATAATTTTTTGCATAGTTCCTGAATTATTGAGAACTCAAAGCCTTTTGATTTTGGTAAAGATCGGTTAAGGGAAATGTGTAGTTTACCTGCAACATTGTATGTTCTAACAAGAGAAATGTTCCCATGACGAACGATAACAACCGCAAATTCAAACATAATCAAATAATTTTTTGTATACAGCACTGAATTGTAGAGTTCTAAGGACCTTTTGTTTTTGGTGAAGATCGTTTAAGGTAAAGGGGTAGTTTACCAGAAACTTTTTATGTTTTAAAAGAATTTTTTTTGGCAAACGATAACAGCCGCAAATTCAAACAGAATCAAATAATTTTTTGCATGCAACTCTGAATTGCAGAGTTCTCAAGACCTATTGTTTTTGGTAAAGATCTGTTAAGGGGAAGCGGTAGTTTACCGGCAACGTTTTTTTATCAATGTTAATTTTTCCTATGGCAAACGATAACAGCTGCAAATTCAAACAGAATCAAATAATGTTCTGGATACAGCCCTGAATTTTAAATTTGTCAAGACCTGTTCGTTTTGGTGAAGATCGGTTAAGGGAAAGGGGTAGTTAACCAGCAACATTTTATGTTTTAACAAGGGTAATTTTTTTATGACGAACGATAACTACCTTAAATTCAAACAGAATCAACTACGTTTTTGTATACCATTTTGAATTATAGAGAACTCAAGAGGTCTGTTGATTTTGTTTGAGATCGGTTAAGGGAAAGGGGTAGTTTACCAGCAACGTTTTATGTTTTAACAAGAGTAATTGTTTCAAGATGTCCTGAATTGTAAAGCTGTAGTCCAATGTTTTCTGCAAAACCAGGCTTATTATTTTCAGAGCCCATTATTTTTCTATGGCAAACGATAACAGCTGCAAATTCAAACAGAATCAAATAATGTTTGCATACAGCCCTGTATTGTAGAGTTCTCAAGACCTATTGGTGTTGATGAAGTTCGTTTAAGGGGAAGGGGTAGTTAACCATTGTATGTTGTAATAAGAGAAATGTTTCTATGACGAACGGAACAACCGCAAAGTCAAACATAATCAAATAATTTTTTGCATACAGCACTGAATTGTAGAGTTCTCATGACCTTTTGTTTTTGGTGAAGATCGGTTAAGGGAATGTGGTAGTTTACAAGCAACGTTGTTTTTTACAATGGTAATCTTTGTTTATGGCAAACGATAACAGGCACAAATTAAAACAGAATCAAAAATTATGTTTCGTATACAGCTCTGAATTATAGAGTTCTTGGTTTTTGGTGCAGATCGGTTAAGGAAAAGGGGTAGTTTACCGGCAGCATTTTATGTTTTAACAAGGGTATTTTTTCTATGACGTACTTTAACTGTCGTAAATTCAAAGAGAATCAAATTATGTTTTGCATACAGTCCTTAATTGTATAGTATTCAAGGCCTTTTGTGTTTAGAGAAGATCGGTTAGGGGAAAGGGTAGTTTACCTGCAACGTTTTTTTTTTATCAAGGGTAATATTTTTTTCTATGGCAAACGAAAACAGCCGCAAATGCAAACAGAATCATATAATTTTTGCATTCAGCACTGAATTGTAGAATTCTGAAGACCAGTTGGTGTTGGTGACGATCGGTTAAGGTGAAGGGGTAGTTTACCTGTCACTTTTTACATATGTGCCTGTGTTGTAGAGGACTCAAGGCCTATTGATTTTGGTGAACATCGGTTAGGGGGAAAGGGTAGTTTACCAGAACATTTTTTGTTGTCACAAGAGTAAAGTACTTAATTTTGATAAATAAACTATCCTGATAAGAAGATCTTAATAATGCACTGTAGAAACGTAGATGAAATATCTATAAATGAAGAGGCTAGTTGATCGGGGTGGGAGTAATTTTCTATAAATGAAAATTTAGTTGACGGGGGAAGGCAACAAAGAAGTAGTTTGTTGTTAAAATTCCTTCCCGTCCTGTTTGGCCGTAGACCAAAGTTTTCTGCGAAACCATACGTTTCGGCAGTGCCATCGATTTCCATCATCAGTGAAAATCGAGTGCGATAATGTGAGGTGGTATACGTTAGTGACCACAGTACTGTGGTTAAGGCTGCAGCAGTAAGTAGAAAGAAGTAGTTTCTATGGAATATATCATTTCAAAAATGATTTTAAGTATATATCTTAGAACATGGAAGTCATGTATGGTTCTCCATACCGATATTTTTCTATGGCAAACGATAACAGCCGCAAATTCAAATAGAATCATATAATGTTTTGCATACAGCCCTGAAATATAGAGTTCTCAAGATCTATTGTTTTTGGCGATAATCGGTTAAGGGAAAGGGGTAGTTTACCAGCAACATTTTATGTTTTAAAAGGGTATTTTCTAAGGGAAACGATAAGAGCCACAAATTCAAACAAAATCAAATAACTTTTTGCATACAGACCTGATTTGTAGAGTACTCAAGACCTATTGTTTTTGCTGAAGATCGGTTAAGGGAAAGGGGTAGTTTACCAGAAATATTTTTAGTATTAAAAGGGTATTTTCTATGGAAAACGATAAGAGCCGCAAATTCAAACAAAATCAAATAATTGTTCGCACACTGTCCTGATTTGTAGTGTTCTCAAGACCTTTTGTTTTTGGTGAAGATCGGTTAACGGGAAGGGGTAGTTTACCAGCAACATTTTATGTTTTAACAAGGGTAATTTTTCCTATGACGAACGATAACTGCCGTAAATTCAATGAGAATCAAATAATGTTTTGCGTACAGCCCTGATTTGTAGAGTTCTCAAGACTTGTCATTTTTGGTGATGATCGGTTTAGGGAAAGGGATAGTTTACTAGCAACGTTTTGTTTTCACGAGTGTATTTACTATGGCAAACGATAAGAGCCGCAAATTCAAACAGAATCAATCAATTTTTTGCATACAGCCCTAAATTGTACAGTACTCAAGACCAATCGTTTTTGGTGAAGATCTGTTAAGGGGAGTCGGTAGTTTACCGGCAACGTTTTTTTATCAAGGTTAATTTTTCGTATGGCAAACGATAACAGCCGCAAATTCAAATAGAAACAAATAATGTTCTTGATACAGCCCTGAATTGTAAAGTTGTCAAGACCTGTTGGTTTTGGTGAAGATCGGTTAAGGGAAAGGGGTAGTTTACCAGCAACGTTTTATGTTTTAACAAGGGTAATTTTTTTTTTTACGAACGATAACTGCCGCAAATTCAAATAGAATCAAATAATTTTTTGCATAATGTCCTGAATTGTAAAGAAGTGAAGGCCTGTTAATTTGGCGAAGATCGGTTAAGGGAATGGGGTAGTTTACCACCCACTGTTCATGTTTTAACAAGAGTAATTGCTTCTATGACGAACGATAACTGTCGCACATTCAATCAGAATCAATTATTTTTTTGCACGCATCCCTGCATTGTAGAGGACTGAAGGTCTATTGATTTTTGTGAAGATCGGTTAAGAGAAAGGGGTAGTTTACCTGCAACATTTTATGTTTTAACAAGAGTAAAGTACTTAATTTTGATAAACAAAGTATCCTGATAAGAAGCTCACAATAATCTACTGTAGAAACGTAGATGAAATATCTATAAATGAAGAGGCTAGTTGAACGGGGTGGGGGTAATATCTATTAATGAAAATTATAGTTGAAGAGGGAAGGGAGAATTTTTTATATGTGTACTACGTTATCTGCAACAAAGAAGTAGTTCTTTGTTAAAATTCCTTCCCGGGCTGTTTAGCCGTAGTGCAATGTTTTCTGTAAAACCAGACTTTTCGGCAGTGCCATCGACTGCCATCATCAGTGAAAATTCGAGTGCGAAAGCGTGAGGTGGTATACGTTAGTGACCACAGTACTGTGGTTAAGGCTGAAGCAATAAGTAGAAAGAAGTAGTTTCTATGGAAATATTTCATTCCGAATTTGTAGTCCTTGAGTCTTCGACTGGTTTGTACCCTCCCCGCATATACCCGTGGTGCGTGTGGTACTGAGACTCTCACAGGTATATGGGACCTACAGTTTAAGGCCGGACCCGAACGGTATAGTTGGGGAAGGTTAATACTAAGCAGGATACCTCCCGCTGGTTTGCCATTGCCTTGCCGGGGGGGAACGGTCGTATCTAAATCAGATGGCCCCCGCCGGGAATTGAATCCGCGCCGACAGCGTAGCAGCGCCACACGCTAGCCACTACGCCACGACCACTCCATATGATTCCATATCATTCCGAATATGATTTTAAATATAAATCTTAGAACATGGAAGTCCTGTATGGTTCACCATACCGATATTTTTTCTATGGCAAACGATAACAGCTCCAAATTCAAACAGAATCAAATAGTGTTTTGCATAAAGCCCTGTATTGTAGAGTTCTCAAGACCTATTGGTGTTGGTGAAGTCCGGTTAAGGGAAAGGGGTAGTTTACCAGAAACGTTTTATGTTTTAAAAGTACTTTTTATGGCAAACGATATCAGCCGCAAATTCAAAGAGAATCAACTAATTATTTGCATACAGGCCTGATTTGTAGGGATCTCAAGACTTATTGTTTTTGGTGAAGATCGGTCAAGGGAAAGGGGTAGTTTACCAGCATCGTTATTTTTATCAAGAGTAATTTTTGTCTATGGCAAACGATAAAAGCCACAAATTCAAACAGAATCAATTAATGTTTCGCATACAGCTCTGAATTATAGAGTTCTAAAGACCTATTGTTTTTAGCGAAAATCTGTTAAGGGAAAGGGGTAGTTTACCGGCAACGTTTTATGTTTTAACAAGGGTAATTTTTTCTGTAACGTACGATAACTGCCGTAAATTCAAAGAGAATCAAACGATGTTTTGCATACATCCTTAATTGTAGAGTTCTCAAAACCTGTTGTGTTTGGTGAAGATCGGTAAAGGAAAAGGGGTAGTTTACCTGCAACGTTTTTTTTATCAAGGGTATTTTTTTTATGGCAAAGGCCACAGGTACTGTCGTGAAGGCTGAAGCAGTAAGTAGAAAGAAGTAGTTTCTATGGAAATATTTAATTCCGAATATGATTGTAAATATTAATCTTAGAACATGGAATTCATGTATGGTTCTCCATACCCATTATTTTTCTATGGCAAACGATAACAGCTGCAAATTCAAACAGAATCAAATAATGTTTGCATACAGCCCTGTATTGTAGAGTTCTCAAGACCTATTGGTGTTGGTGAAGTTCTGTTAAGGGAAAGGGGTAGTTTACCTGCAACATTTTATGTTTTAACAAGGGCAATTTTTTTATATGACGAACGATAACTGCCGTAAATTCAAACAGAATCAACTACGTTTTTGCATACATTTTTGAATTAGGGAGAACTCACGGTCACTTGATTTTGTTGAAGATCGGTTACGGGAAAGGGGTAGTTTACCAGCAACATTTTAAGTTTTAAGAAGGGTAATTTTTTTTTGACGAAAGTTAACTGCCGAATATTCGAACATAATCAAATAATTTTTTGCATACAGCAATGAATTGTAGGGCTCTCAGGACCTTTTGTTTTTGGTGAAGATCGGTTAAGGGAAAGGAGTAGTTTACCAGAAATGTTTTATGTTTTAAAAGTATTTTTTATGGTAAACGATAACAGCCGCAAATTCAAAGAGAATCAAATAATTATTTGCATACAGGCCTGATTTGTAGGGAACTCAAGATTTATTGTTTTTGGTGAAGATCGGTTAAGGGGAAGGGGTAGTTTACCAGCAACGTTATTTTTATCAAGCGTAATTTTTGTCTATGGCAAAAGATAACAGCCACAAATTCAAACAGAATCAATTAATGTTTCGCATACAGCTCTGAATTATAGAGTTCTAAAGACCTATTGTTTTTAGTGAAGATCGGTTAAGGGAAAGGGTTAGTTTACCGGCAACGTTTTATGTTTTAACAAGGGTAATTTATTCTATGACGTACGATAACTGCCGTAAATTCAAAGAGAATCAAACGATGTTTTGCATACATCCTTAATTGTAGAGTTCTCAAAACCTGTTGTGTTTGGTGGAGATCGGTTAGGGGAAAGGGGTAGTTTACCTGCAACGTTTTTTTTATCAAGGGTTTTTTTTTATGGCAAACGATAACAGCCGGAAATGCAAACAGAATCATATAATGTTTTGCATACAGCACTGAATTGTAGAGTTCTGAAGACCAGTTGGTGTTGGTGAAGATCGGTTAAGGGGAAGGGGTAGTTTACCTGCAACATTTTATGTTTTAACAAGGGTAATTCTTTATATGACGAACGATAACTTCCGTAAATTCAAAGAGAATCAAATACTTTTTTGCATGCTGTCCTGATTTGTAAAGAAGTGAAGGCCTGTTGATTTTGGTGAAGATCGGTTAAGGGAATGGGGTAGTATACCTGTCACGTTTTACATATGTGCCTGTGTTGTAGAGGACTCAATTCCTATTGATTTTGGTGAATATCGGTTAGGGGGAAAGGGTAGCTTACCAGAAAATTTTTTTTTGTAACAAGAGTAAATTACTTAATTTTGATAAATAAAGTATCCTGATAAGAAGATCTTAAGAATGCACTGTAGAAACGTAGTTAAAATATCTATAAATGAAGAGGCTAGTTGAACGGGGTGGGGGTAATTTTCTATTAATGAAAATTATAGTTGAAGAGGGAAGGGAGAATTTTTTATATGTGTACTACGTTATCGGCAACAAAGAAGTAGTTCTTTGTTAAAATTCCTTCCCGGGCTGTTTAGCCGTAGTCCAATGTTTTCTGCAAAACCAGACTTTTCGGCAGTGCCATCGACTGCCATCATCAGTGAAAATTCGAGTGCGAAAGCGTTATGTGGTATACGTTAGTGATCACAGTACTGTGGTAAAGGCTGAAGCAGTAAGTAGAAAGAAGTAGTTTCTATGGAAATATTTAATTCCGAATATGATTGTAAATATTAATCTTAGAACATGGAAGTCATGTATGGTTCTCCATACCCATTATTTTTCTATGGCAAACGATAACAGCTGCAAATTCAAACAGAATCAAATAATGTTTGCATACAGCCCTGTATTGTAGAGTTCTCAAGACCAATTGGTGTTGGTGAAGTTCGGTTAAGGGAAAGTGGTAGTTTACCAGCAACATTGTATGTTGTAATAAGAGAAATGTTTCCATGACGAACGTAACAACCGCAAATTTAAACATAATCAAATATTTTTTGCATCCAGCACTGAATTGTAGAGTTCTCAGGACCTATAGTTTTTGGTGAAGATCGGTTAAGGGAAAGGGGTAGTTTTTTATCAGAAACGTTTTACGTTTTAAAAGTATTTTTTATGGCAAACGATAACAGCCGCAAATTCAAACAGAAACAAATAATTACTTGCATACAGCCCTGACTTGTAGAGAACTCAAGACTTTTTGTTTTTGGTGAAGATCGGTTAAGGCAAAGGGGTAGTTTACCAGCAACATTGTATGTTGTTATAAGAGAAATGTTTCCATGACGAACGTAACAACCGCAAATTCAAACATAATCAAATATTTTTTGCATACAGCACTGAATTGTAGAGTTCTCAGGACCTTTAGTTTTTTGTTGAAGATCGGTTAAGGGAAGGGGTTGTTTACCAGAAACGTTTTATGTTTTAAAAGTATTTTTTATGGCAAACGATAACAGCCGCAAATTCAAACAGAAACAAATAGTTACTTGCATACAGCCCTGACTTGTAGAGAACTCAAGACTTATTGTTTTTGGTGAAGATCGGTTAAGGGAATGTGGTCGTTTACAAGCAACGTTATTTTTATCAATGGTAATCTTTCTTTATGGCAAACGATAACAGCCACAAATTCAAACAGAATCAAATAATGTTTCGTATACAGCTCTGAATTATAGAGTTCTGACAACCTATTGTTTTTGGTGAAGATCGGTTAAGGAATAGGGGTAGTTTACCGGCAACATTTTATGTTTTAACAAGGGTATTTTTTTTTATGACGTACGATAACTGCCGTAAATTCAAAGAGAATCAAATTATGTTTTGCATACAGTCCTTAATTGTAGAGTATTCAAGACCTTTTGTGTTTGGAGAAGATGGGTTAGGGGAAAGGGTAGTTTACCTGCAACGTTTTTTTTATCAAGAGAAATTTTTTTTTCTATGGCAAACGAAAACAGCCGCAAATGCAAACAGAATCATATAATGTTTTGCATACAGCACTGAATTGTAGAATTCTGAAGACCAGTTGGTGTTGGTGAAGATCGGTTAAGGGGAAGGGGTAGTTTACCTGCAACATTTTATGTTTTAACAAGGGTAATTTTTTTTATGACGAACGATAACTTCGTAAATGTAAAGAGAATCAAATACTTTTTTGCATACTGTCCTGATTTGTAAAGAAGTGAAGGCCTATTGATTATGGTGAAGATCGGTTAAGGAAAAGGGGTAGTTTACCAGTCACTTTTTACATATGTGCCTGTGTTGTAGAGGACTCGAGGCCTATTGATTTTGGTGAACATCGGTTAGGGGGAAAGGGTAGTTTACCTGAAACATTTTTTGTTGTAACAAGAGTAAAGTACTTAATTTTGATAAAAAAACTATCCTGATAAGAAGATCTTAATAATGCACTGTAGAAACGTAGATGAAATATCTATAAATGAAGAGGCTAGTTGATCGGGGTGGGAGTAATTTTCTATAACTGAAAATTGAAGTTGACGGTGAGAGGGATAATTTTTATATATGTACTACGCTATCGGCAACAAAGAAGTAGTTTGTTGCTAAAATTCCTTCCCGTCCTGTTTGGCCGTAGACCAAGGTTTTCTGCGAAACCATACGTTTCGGCAGTGCCATCGATTTCCATCATCAGTGAAAATCGAGTGCGATAATGTGAGGTGGTATACGTTACTGACCACAGTACTGTGGTTAAGGCTGCAGCAGTAAGTAGAAAGAAATAGTTTCTATGGAATATTTCATTTCAAAAATGATTTTAAGTATATATCTTAGAACATGGAAGTCATGTATGGTTCTCCATACCGATATTTTTCTATGGCAAACGATAACAGCCGCAAATTCAAATAGAATCATATAATGTTTCGCATACAGCCCTGAAATATAGAGTTCTCAAGATCTATTGTTTTTGGTGATGATCGGTTAAGGGAAAGGGGTAGTTTACCAGCAACGTTTTATGTTTTAAAAGTGTATTTTCTATGGGAAATGATAAGAGCCATAAATTCAAACAGAATCAAATAATTTTTTGCATACAGACCTGATTTGTAGGGTACTCACGACCTATTCTTTTTGGTGAAGATCGATTAAGGGAAAGGGGTAGTTTACCAGAAACATTTTATGTTTTAACAAGGGTAATTTTTATATGACGAACGATAACTGCCGTAAATTCAAACAGAATCAACTATGTTTTCCATACCTTTTTGAATTATAGAGAACTCAAGAGGTCTGTTGATATTGTTGAAGATCGGTTAAGGGAAAGGGGTTGTTTACCTGCAACGTTTTTTGTTTTAACAAGGGTAGTTTTTCCTATGACGAACGATAACTGCCGTAAATTCAATGAGAATCAAATAATATTTTTCGTACAGCCCTGATTTGTAGAGTCCTCAAGACTTGTCATTTTTGGTGATGATCGGTTTAGGGAAAGGGGTAGTTTACCACCCACCGTTCATGTTTTAACAAGAGTAATTGCTTCTATGACGAACGATAACTGTCGCACATTCAATCAGAATCGATTATTTTTTTGCACGCATCCCTGCATTGTAGAGGACTGAAGGTCTATTGATTTTTGTGAAGATCGGTTAAGAGAAAGGGGTAGTTTACCTGCAACATTTTATGTTTTAACAAGAGTAAAGTACTTAATTTTGATAAACAAAGTATCCTGATAAAAAGCTCATAATAATCCACTGTAGAAACGTAGATGTAATGTCTATAAATGAAGAGGCTAGTTGAACGGGGTGGGGGTAATTTTCTATTAATGTAAATTATAGTTGAAGAGGGAGGGGAGAATTTTTTATATGTGTACTACGTTATCTGCAACAAAGAAGTAGTTCTTTGTTAAACTTCCTTCCCGGGCTGTTTAGCCGTAGTGCAATGTTTTCTGTAAAACCAGACTTTTCGGCAGTGCAATCGACTGCCATCATCAGTGAAAATTCGAGTGCGAAAACATGATGGGGTATACGTTACTGACCACAGTACTGTGGTTAAGGCTGAAGCAATAAGTAGAAAGAAGTAGTTTCTATGGAAATATTTCATTCCGAATTTGTAGTCCTTGAGTCTTCGACTGGTTTGTACCCTCCCCGCATATACCCGTGGTGCGTGTGGTACTGAGACTCTCACAGGTATATGGGACCTACAGTTTAAGGCCGGATCCGAACGGCATAGTTGGGGAAGGTTTATACTAAGCAGGATACCTCCCGCTGGTTTGCCATTGCCTTGCGAGGGGAACGGTCGTCTCTAAATCTGATGGCCCCCGGCGGGAATTGAATCCGCGCCGACAGCGCAGCAGCATCACACGCTAGCCACTATGCCACGACCACTCCATATGATTCCATATCATTCCGAATATGATTTTATATATAAATCTTAGAACATGGAAGTCATGTATAGTTCACCATACCTATTTTTTTTTCTATGGCAAACGATAACAGCTCCAAATTCAAACAGAATCAAATATTGTTTCGCATAAAGCCCTGTATAGTAGAGTTCTCAAGACCTATTGGTGTTGGTGAAGTTCGGTTAAGGGAAAGGGGTAGTTTACCTGCAACATTTTATGTTTTAACAAAGGCAATTTTTTTATATGACGAACGATAACTGCCGTAAATTGAAACAGAATCAACTACGTTTTGCATACATTTTTGAATTAAGGAGAACTCAAGGTCACTTGATTTTGTTGAAGATCGGTTACGGGAAAGGGGTAGTTTACCAGCAACATTTTAAGTTTTAAGAAGGGTAATTTTTTTTGACGAAAGTTAACTGCCGAATATTCGAACATAATCAAATAATTTTTTGCATACAGCAATGAATTGTAGGGCTCTCAGGACATTTTGTTTTTGGTGAAGATAGGTTAAGGGAAAGGAGTAGTTTACCAGAAATGTTTTATGTTTTAAAAGTATTTTTTATGGTAAACGATAACAGCCGCAAATTCAAAGAGAATCAAATAATTATTTGCATACAGGCCTGATTTGTTGGGAACTCAAGATTTATTGTTTTTGGTGAAGATCGGTTAAGGGAAAGGGGTAGTTTACCAGCAACGTTATTTTTATCAAGCGTAATTTTTGTCTATTGCAAACGATAACAGCCACAAATTCAAACAGAATCAATTAATGTTTCGCATACAGCTCTGAATTATAGAGTTCTAAAGACCTATTGTTTTTAGTGAAGATCGGTTAAGGGGACGGGGTAGTTTACCAACAACGTTATTTTTATCAAGCGTAATTTTTGTCTATTGCAAACGATAACAGCCACAAATTCAAACAGAATCAATTAATGTTTCGCATACAGCTCTGAATTATAGAGTTCTAAGGACCTATTGTTTTTAGTGAAGATCGGTTAAGGGAAAGGGTTAGTTTACCGGCAACGTTTTATGTTTTAACAAGGGTAATTTTTTCTATGACGTACGATAACTGCCGTAAATTCAAAGAGAATCAAACGATGTTTTGCATACATCCTTAATTGTAGAGTTCTCAAAACCTGTTGTGTTTGGTGGAGATCGGTTAGGGGAAAGGGGTAGTTTACTTGCAACGTTTTTTTTATCAAGGGTTTTTTTTTATGGCAAACGATAACAGCCGGAAATGCAAACAGAATCATATAATGTTTTGCATACTGCACTGAATTGAAGAGTTCTGAAGACCAGTTGGTGTTGGTGAAGATCGGTTAAGGGGAAGGGGTAGTTTACCTGCAACATTTTATGTTTTAACAAGGGTAATTTTTTCTATGACGAACGATAACTTCCGTAAATTCAAAGAGAATCAAATACTTTTTTGCATGCTGTCCTGATTTGTAAAGAAGTGAAGGCCTGTTGATTTTGGTGAAGATCGGTTAAGGGAAAGGGGTAGTATACCAGTCACGTTTTACATATGTGCCTGTGTTGTAGAGGACTCAATTCCTATTGATTTTGGTGAACATCGGTTAGGGGGAAAGGGTAGCTTACCGGAAAATTTTTTTTTGTAACAAGAGTAAAGTACTTAATTTTTATAAATAAAGTATCCTGATAAGATCTTAAGAATGCACTGTAGAAACGTAGTTAAAATATCTATAAATGAAGAGGCTAGTTGAACGGGGTGGGGGTAATTTTCTATTATTGAAAATTATAGTTGAAGAGGGAGGGGAGAATTTATTATATGTGTACTACGTTATCGGCAACAAAGAAGTAGTTCTTTGTTAAAATTCCTTCCCGGGCTGTTTATCCGTAGTCCAATGTTTTCTGCAAAACCAGACTTTTCGGCAGTGCCATCGACTGCCATCATCAGTGTAAATTCGAGTGCGAAAGCGTGATGTGGTATACGTTAGTGACCACAGTACTGTGGTAAAGGCTGAAGCAGTAAGTAGAAAGAAGTAGTTTCTATGGAAATATTTAATTCCGAATATGATTGTAAATATTAATCTTAGAACATGGAAGTCATGTATGGTTCTCCATACCCATTATTTTTCTATGGCAAACGATAACAGCTTCAAATTCAAACAGAATCAAATAATGTTTGCATACAGCCCTGTATTGTAGAGTTCACAAGACCTATTGCTGTTGGTGAAGTTCGGTTAAGGGAAAGTGGTAGTTTACCAGCAACATTGTATGTTGTAATAAGAGAAATGTTTCCATAACGAACGTAACAACCGCAAATTCAAACATAATCAAATATTTTTTGCATACTGCACTGAATTGTAGAGTTCTCAGGACCTTTAGTTTTTGGTAAAGATCGGTTAAGGGAATGTGGTCGTTTACAAGCAACGTTATTTTTATCAATGGTAATCTTTGTTTATGGCAAACGATAACAGCCACAAATTCAAACAGAATCAAATAATGTTTCATATACAGCTCTGAATTATAGAGTTCTGACAACCTATTGTTTTTGGTGAAGATCGGTTAAGGAATAGGGGTAGTTTACCGGCAACATTTTATGTTTTAACAAGGGTATTTTTTTCTATGACGTACGATAACTGCCGTAAATTCAAAGAGAATCAAAATATGTTTTGCATACAGTCCTTAATTGTAGAGTATTCAAGACCTTTTGTGTTTGGAGAAGATGGGTTAGGGGAAAGGGTAGTTTACCTGCAAAAATTTTTTTTATCAAGAGTAATTTTTTCTTCTATGGCAAACGAAAACAGCCGCAAATGCAAACAGAATCATATAATGTTTTGCATACAGCACTGAATTGTAGAATTTTGAAGACCAGTTGGTGTTGGTGAAGATCGGTTAAGGGGAAGGGGTAGTTTACCTGCAACATTTTATGTTTTAACAAGGGTAATTTTTTTTATGATGAACGATAACTTCGTAAATGTAAAGAGAATCAAATACTTTTTTGCAACCTGTCCTGATTTGTAAAGAAGTGAAGGCCTATTGATTATGGTGAAGATCGGTTAAGGAAAAGGGGTAGTTTACCAGTCACTTTTTACATATGTGCCTGTGTTGTAGAGGACTCGAGGCCTATTGATTTTGGTGAACATCGGTTAGGGGGAAAGGGTAGTTTACCAGAAACATTTTTTGTTGTAACAAGAGTAAAGTACTTAATTTTGATAAAAAAACTATCCTGATAAGAAGATCTTAATAATGCACTGTAGAAACGTAGATGAAATATCTATAAATGAAGAGGCTAGTTGATCGGGGTGGGAGTAATTTTCTATAAATGAAAATTGAAGTTGACGGGGGAAGGGATAATTTTTATATATGTACTACGTTATCGGCAACAAAGAAGTAATTTTTTTGTTGAAATTCCTTCCCGTCCTGTTTGGCCGTAGACCAAAGTTTTCTGCGAAACCATGCGTTTCGGCAGTGCCATCGATTTCCATCATCAGTGAAAATCGAGTGCGATAATGTGAGGTGGTATACGTTACTGACCACAGTACTGTGGTTAAGGCTGCAGCAGTCAGTAGAAAGAAGTAGTTTCTATGGAATATTTCATTTCAAAAATGATTTTAAGTATATATCTTAGAACATGGAAGTCGTGTATGGTTCTCCATACCGATATTTTTCTATGGCAAACGATAACAGCCGCAAATTCAAATAGAATCATATAATGTTTCGCATACAGCCCTGAAATATAGAGTTCTCAAGATCTATTGTTTTTGGTGATGATCGGTTAAGGTAAAGGGGTAGTTTACCAGCAATGTTTTATGTTTTAAAAAAGTGTATATTCTATGGGAAACGATAAGAGCCACAAATTCAAACTGAATCAAATAACTTTTTGCATACAGACCTGATTTGTAAAGTACTCAAGACCTATTGTTTTTGGTGAAGATCGGTTAAGGGAAAGGGGTAGTTTACCAGAAATATTTTTAGTTTTAAAAGGGTATTTTCTATGGAAAACGATAAGAGCCGCAAATTCAAACAAAATCAAATAATTGTTTGCACAATGTCCTGATTTGTAGTGTTCTCAAGACCTTTTGTTTTTGGTGAAGATCGGTTAACGGGAAGGGGTAGTTTACCAGAAACATTTTATGTTTTAACAAGGGTAATTTCTTTATGACGAACGATAACTGCCGTAAATTCAAACAGAATCAACTACGTTTTTCATACCTTTTTGAATTATAGAGAACTCAAGAGGTCTGTTGATTTTGTTGAAGATCGGTTAAGGGAAAGGGGTTGTTTACCTGCAACCTTTTGTTTTCACGTTTGTATTTACTATGGCAAACGATAAGAGCCGCAAATTCAAACAGAATCAATCAATTTTTTGCATACAGCCCTGAATTGTACAGTACTCAAGACCTATTGTTTTTGGTGAAGATCTGTTAAGGGGAATCAGTAGTTTACCGGCAACGTTTTTTTTATCAAGGTTAATTTTTCGTATGGCAAACGAAACGATAACAGCCGCAAATTCAAATAGAATCAAATAATGTTCTTGATACAGCTCTGAATTGTAAAGTTGTCAAGACCTGTTGGTTTTGGTGAAGATGGGTTAAGGAAAAGTGGTAGTTTACCAGCAACATTTTATGTTTTAACAAGGGTAATTTTTTTTAGACGAACGATAACTGCCGTAAATTCAAACAGAATCAACTACGTTTTTGCATACCTTTTTGAATTATAGAGAACTCAAGAGGTCTGTTAATTTTGTTGAGATTGGTTAAGGGAAAGGGGTAGTGTACCAGCAACGTTTTATGTTTTAACAAGGGTAATTTTTTTTTTACGAACGATAACTGCAGCAAATTCAAATAGAATCAAATAATTTTTTGCATAATGTCCTGAATTGTAAAGAAGTGAAGGCCTGTTAATTTGGTGAAGATCGGTTAACGGAAAGGGGTAGTTTACCACCCACTGTTCATGACCCACATGAATGTGGTCGTTTACAAGCAGCGTTATTTTTATCAATGGTAATCTTTGTTTATGGCAAACGATAACAGCCACAAATTCAAACAGAATCAAATAATGTTTCGTATACAGCTCTGAATTATAGAGTTCTGACAACCTATTGTTTTTGGTGAAGATCGGTTAAGGAATAGGGGTAGTTTACCGGCAACATTTTATGTTTTAACAAGGGTATTTTTTTCTATGACGTACGATAACTGCCGTAAATTAAAAAAGAATCAAATTATGTTTAGCATACAGTCCTTAATTGTAGAGTATTCAAGACCTTTTGTGTTTGAAGAAGATCGGTTAGGGGAAAGGGTAGTTTACCTGCAACGTTTTTTTATCAAGAGTAATTTTTTTTTCTATGGCAAACGAAAACAGCCGCAAATGCAAACAGAATCATATAATATTTTGCATACAGCACTGAATTGTAGAATTCTGAAGACCAGTTGGTGTTGGTGAAGATCGGTTAAGGGGAAGGGGTAGTTTACCTGCTACATTTTATGTTTTAACAAGGGTAATTTTTTTTATGACGAACGATAACTTCCGTAAATCTAAAGAGAATCAAATACTTTTTTGCATGCTATCCTGATTTGTAAAGAAGTGAAGGCCTGTTGATTATGGTGAAGATCGGTTAAGGGAAAGGGGTAGTTTACCTGTCATTTTTTACATATGTGCCTGTGTTGTAGAGGACTCAAGGCCTATTGATTTTGGTGAACATCGGTTAGGGGGAAAGGGTAGTATACCTGAAACATTTTTTGTTGTAACAAGAGTAAAGTACTTAATTTTGATAAAAAAACTATCCTGATAAGAAGATCTTAATAATGCACTGTAGAAACGTAGATGAAATATCTATAAATGAAGAGGCTAGTTGATCCGGGTGGGAGTAATTTTCTATAAATGAAAATTGAAGTTGACGGGGGAAGGGGTAATTTTTATATATGTACTACGTTATCGGCAACACAGAAGTAGTTTGTTGTTAAAATTCCTTCCCGTCCTGTTTGGCCGTAGACCAAAGTTTTCTGCGAAACCATACGTTTCGGCAGTGCCATCGATTTCCATCATCAGTGAAATTCGAGTGCGATAATGTGAGGTGGTATACGTTAGTAACCACAGTATTGTGGTTAAGGCTGCAGCAGTAAGTAGAAAGAAGTAGTTTCTATGGAATATTTCATTTCAAAAATGATTTTAATTATAAATCTTAGAACACGGAAGTCATGTATGATTCTCCATACCGATATTTTTCTATGGCAAATGATAACAGCCGCAAATTCAAATAGAATCATATAATGTTTCGCATACAGCCCTGAAATATAGAGTTCTCAAGATCTATTGTTTTTGGTGATGATCGGTTAAAGGAAAGGGGTAGTTTACCAGCAACGTTTTATGTTTTAAAACTGTATTTACTATGGGAAACGATAAGAGCCAAAAATTCAAACAGAATCAAACAATTTTTTGCATACGGACTTGATTTGTAGAGTACTCAAGACCTATTGTTTTTGGTGAAGATCGGTTAAGGGAAAGGGGTAGTTTAACAGAAATATTTTTAGTTTTAAAAGGGTATTTTCTATGGAAAACGATAAGAGCCGCAAATTCAAACAAAATCAAATAATTGTTTGCACAATGTCCTGATTTGTAGTGTTCTCAAGACCTTTTGTTATTTGTGAAGATCGGTTAACGGGAAGGGGTAGTTTACCAGCATCATTTTATGTTTTAACAAGGGTATTTTTATATGACGAACGATAACTGCCGTAAATTCAAACAGAATCAACTACGTTTTCCATACCTTTTTGAATTATAGATAACTCAAGAGGTCTGTTGTTTTGTTGAAGATCGGTTAAGGGAAAGGGGTTGTTACCTGCAACGTTTTTGTTTTAACAAGGGTAGTTTGTCCTATGACGAACGATAACTGCCGTAAATTCAATGAGAATCAAATAATATTTTGCGTACAGCCCTGATTTGTAGAGTTCTCAAGACTTGTCACTTTTGGTGATGATCGGTTTAGGGAAAGGGGTAGTTTACCAGCAACGTTTTGTTTTCACGTTTGTATTTACTATGGCAAACGATAAGAGCCGCAAATTCAAACAGAATCAATCAATTTTTTGCATACAGCCCTGAATTGTACAGTATTCAAGACCTATTGTTTTTGGTGAAGATCTGTTAAGGGGAATCGGTAGTTTACCGGCAACGTTTTTTTTATCAAGGTTAATTTTTCGTATGGCAAACGAAACGATAACAGCTGCAAATTCAAATAGAATCAAATAATGTTCTTGATACAGCTCTGAATTGTAAAGTTGTCAAGACCTGTTGGTTTTGGTGAAGATGGGTTAAGGAAAAGTGGTAGTTTACCAGCAACATTTTATGTTTTAACAAGGGTAATTTTTTTTAGACGAACGATAACTGCCGTAAATTCAAACAGAATCAACTACGTTTTTGCATACCTTTTTGAATTATAGAGAACTCAAGAGGTCTGTTAATTTTGTTGAGATTGGTTAAGGGAAAGGGGTAGTGTACCAGCAACGTTTTATGTTTTAACAAGGGTAATTTTTTTTTTACGAACGATAACTGCAGCAAATTCAAATAGAATCAAATAATTTTTTGCATAATGTCCTGAATTGTAAAGAAGTGAAGGCCTGTTAATTTGGTGAAGATCGGTTAACGGAAAGGGGTAGTTTACCACCCACTGTTCATGACCCACATGAATGTGGTCGTTTACAAGCAGCGTTATTTTTATCAATGGTAATCTTTGTTTATGGCAAACGATAACAGCCACAAATTCAAACAGAATCAAATAATGTTTCGTATACAGCTCTGAATTATAGAGTTCTGACAACCTATTGTTTTTGGTGAAGATCGGTTATGGAATAGGGGTAGTTTACCGGCAACATTTTATGTTTTAACAAGGGTATTTTTTTCTATGACGTACGATAACTGCCGTAAATTAAAAAAGAATCAAATTATGTTTAGCATACAGTCCTTAATTGTAGAGTATTCAAGACCTTTTGTGTTTGAAGAAGATCGGTTAGGGGAAAGGGTAGTTTACCTGCAACGTTTTTTTATCAAGAGTAATTTTTTTTCTATGGCAAACGAAAACAGCCGCAAATGCAAATAGAATCATATAATATTTTGCATACAGCACTGAATTGTAGAATTCTGAAGACCAGTTGGTGTTGGTGAAGATCGGTTAAGGGGAAGGGGTAGTTTACCTGCTACATTTTATGTTTTAACAAGGGTAATTTTTTTTATGACGAACGATAACTTCCGTAAATCTAAATAGAATCAAATACTTTTTTGCATGCTACCCTGATTTGTAAAGAAGTGAAGGCCTGCTGATTATGGTGAAGATCGGTTAAGGGAAAGGGGTAGTTTACCTGTCACTTTTTACATATGTGCCTGTGTTGTAGAGGACTCAAGGCCTATTGATTTTGGTGAACATCGGTTAGGGGGAAAGGGTAGTATACCTGAAACATTTTTTGTTGTAACAAGAGTAAAGTACTTAATTTTGATAAAAAAACTATCCTGATAAGAAGATCTTAATAATGCACTGTAGAAACGTAGATGAAATATCTATAAATGAAGAGGCTAGTTGATCCGGGTGGGAGTAATTTTCTATAAATGAAAATTGAAGTTGACGGGGGAAGGGGTAATTTTTATATATGTACTACGTTATCGGCAACACAGAAGTAGTTTGTTGTTAAAATTCCTTCCCGTCCTGTTTGGCCGTAGACCAAAGTTTTCTGCGAAACCATACGTTTCGGCAGTGCCATCGATTTCCATCATCAGTGAAAATCGAGTGCGATAATGTGAGGTGGTATACGTTAGTAACCACAGTACTGTGGTTAAGGCTGCAGCAGTAAGTAGAAAGAAGTAGTTTCTATGGAATATTTCATTTCAAAAATGATTTTAAGTATAAATCTTAGAACACGGAAGTCATGTATGGTTCTCCATACCGATATTTTTCTATGGCAAATGATAACAGCCGCAAATTCAAATAGAATCTTATAATGTTTCGCATACAGCCCTGAAATATAGAGTTCTCAAGATCTATTGTTTTTGGTGATGATCGATTAAAGGAAAGGGGTAGTTTACCAGCAACGTTTTATGTTTTAAAACTGTATTTACTATGGGAAACGATAAGAGCCAAAAATTCAAACGGAATCAAATAATTTTTTGCATACGGACTTGATTTGTAGAGTACTCAAGACCTATTGTTTTTGGTGAAGATCGGTTAAGGGAAAGGGGTAGTTTACCAGAAATATTTTTAGTTTTAAAAGGGTATTTTCTATGGAAAACGATAAGAGCCGCAAATTCAAACAAAATCAAATAATTGTTTGCACAATGTCCTGATTTGTAGTGTTCTCAAGACCTTTTGTTTTTTGTGAAGATCGGTTAACGGGAAGGGGTAGTTTACCAGCATCATTTTATGTTTTAACAAGGGTATTTTTATATGACGAACGATAACTGCCGTAAATTCATACAGAATCAACTACGTTTTCCATACCTTTTTGAATTATAGAGAACTCAAGAGGTCTGTTGTTTTGTTGAAGATCGGTTAAGGGAAAGGGGTTGTTACCTGCAACGTTTTTGTTTTAACAAGGGTAGTTTGTCCTATGACGAACGATAACTGCCGTAAATTCAATGAGAATCAAATAATATTTTGCGTACAGCCCTGATTTGTAGAGTTCTCAATACTTGTCACTTTTGGTGATGATCGGTTTAGGGAAAGGGGTAGTTTACCATCCACTGTTCATGTTTTAACAAGAGTAATTGCTTCTATGACGAACGATAACTGTCGCACATTCAATCAGAATCGATTATTTTTTTGCACGCATCCCTGCATTGTAGAGGACTGAAGGTCTATTGATTTTTGTGAAGATCGGTTAAGAGAAAGGGGTAGTTTACCTGCAACATTTTATGTTTTAACAAGAGTAAAGTACTTTATTTTGATAAACAAAGTATCCTGATAAGAAGCTCATAATAATCCACTGTAGAAACGTAGATGAAATATCTATAAATGAAGAGGCTAGTTGAACAGGGTGGGGTAATTTTCTATTAATGAAAATTGTAGTTGAAGAGGGAGGGGAGAATTTTTTATATGTTTACTACGTTATCTGCAACAAAGAAGTAGTTCTTTGTTAAAATTCCTTCCCGGGCTGTTTAGCCGTAGTGCAGTGTTTTCTGTAAAACCAGACTTTTCGGCAGTGCCATCGACTGCCATCATCAGTGAAAATTCGAGTGCGAAAACGTGAGGTGGTATACGTTAGTGACCACAGTACTGTGGTTAAGGCTGAACCAATAAGTAGAAAGATGTGGTTTCTATGGAAATATTTCATTCCGAATTTGTAGTCCTTCAGTCTTCGACTGGTTTGTACCCTCCCCGCATATACCCGTGGTGCGTGTGGTACTGAGATTCTCACAGGTATATGGGACCTACAGTTTAAGGCCGGATCCGAACGGCATAGTTGGGGAAGGTTTATACTAAGCAGGATACCTACCGCTGGTTTGCCATTGCCTTGCGAGGGGGAACGGTCGTATCTAAATCAGATGGCCCCCGGCGGGAATTGAATCCGCGCCGACAGCGTAGCAGCGCCACACGCTAGCCACTACGCCACGACCGCTCCATTTGATTCCATATCATTCCGAATATGATTTTAAATATAAATCTTAGAACATGGAAGTCATGTATGGTTCACCATACCGATAGTTTTTCTATGGCAAACGATAAAAGCTCCAAATTCAAACAGAATCAAATAATGTTTTGCATAAAGCCCTGTATTGTAGAGTTCTCAAGACCTATTGGTGTTGGTGAAGTTCGGTTAAGGGAAAGGGGTAGTTTACCTGCAACATTTTATGTTTTAACAAGGGTAATTTTTTATATGACGAACGATAACTGCCGTAAATTGAAACAGAATCAACTACGTTTTTGCATACATTTTTGAATTAAGGAGAACTCAAGGTCACTTGATTTTGTTGAAGATCGGTTACGGGAAAGGGGTAGTTTACCAGCAACATTTTAAGCTTTGAGAAGGGTAATTTTTTTTGTCGAAGGTTAACTGCCGAATATTCAAACATAATAAAATAATTTTTTGCATACAGCAATGAATTGTAGGGTTCTCAGGACCTTTTGTTTTTGGTGAAGATCGGTTAGGGGAAAGGGGTAGTTTACCAGAAACGTTTTATGTTTTAAAAGTATTTTTTATGGCAAACGATAACAGCCGCAGATTCAAAGAGAATCAAATAATTATTTGCATACAGGCCTGATTTGTAGGGAAATCAAGATTTATTGTTTTTGGTGAAGATCGGTTAAGGGGAGGGGTAGTTTACCAGCAACGTTATTTTTATCAAGCGTAATTTTTGTCTATGGCAAACGGTAACAGCCACAAATTCAAACAGAATCAATTAATGTTTCGCATACAGCTCTGAATTATAGAGTTCTAAAGACCTATTGTTTTTAGTGAAGATCGGTTACGGGAAAGGGGTAGTTTACCGGCAACATTTTATGTTTTAACAAGGGTATTTTTTTCTATGACGTACGATAACTGCCGTAAATTCAAAGAGAATCAAATTATGTTTTCCATACAGTCCTTAATTGTAGAGTATTCAAGACCTTTTGTGTTTGGAGAAGTTCGGTTAGGGGAAAGGGTTGGGGAAAGGTACCTGCAATGTTTTTTTTTATCAACAGTAATTTTTTTTCTATGGCAAACGAAAACAGCCGCAAATGCAAACAGAATCATATAATGTTTTGCATACAGCACTGAATTGTAGGATTCTGACGACCAGTTGGTGTTGGTGAAGATCGGTTAAGGGGAAGGGGTAGTTTACCTGCAACATTTTATGTTTTTACAAGGGTAATTTTTTTATGACGAACGATAACTTCGTAAATGTAAAGAGAATCAAATACTTTTTTGCATGCTGTCCTGATTTGTAAAGAAGTGAAGGCCTGTTGATTATGGTGAAGATCGGTTAAGGGAAAGGGGTAGTTTACCTGTCATTTTTTACATATGTGCCTGTGTTGTAGAGGACTCAAGGCCTATTGATTTTGGTGAACATCGGTTAGGGGGAAAGGGTAGTATACCTGAAACATTTTTTGTTGTAACAAGAGTAAAGTACTTAATTTTGATAAAAAAACTATCCTGATAAGAAGATCTTAATAATGCACTGTAGAAACGTAGATGAAATATCTATAAATGAAGAGGCTAGTTGATCCGGGTGGGAGTAATTTTCTATAAATGAAAATTGAAGTTGACGGGGGAAGGGGTAATTTTTATATATGTACTACGTTATCGGCAACACAGAAGTAGTTTGTTGTTAAAATTCCTTCCCGTCCTGTTTGGCCGTAGACCAAAGTTTTCTGCGAAACCATACGTTTCGGCAGTGCCATCGATTTCCATCATCAGTGAAAATCGAGTGCGATAATGTGAGGTGGTATACGTTAGTAACCACAGTACTGTGGTTAAGGCTGCAGCAGTAAGTAGAAAGAAGTAGTTTCTATGGAATATTTCATTTCAAAAATGATTTTAAGTATAAATCTTAGAACACGGAAGTCATGTATGGTTCTCCATACCGATATTTTTCTATGGCAAATGATAACAGCCGCAAATTCAAATAGAATCATATAATGTTTCGCATACAGCCCTGAAATATAGAGTTCTCAAGATCTATTGTTTTTGGTGATGATCGATTAAAGGAAAGGGGTAGTTTACCAGCAACGTTTTATGTTTTAAAACTGTATTTACTATGGGAAACGATAAGAGCCAAAAATTCAAACGGAATCAAATAATTTTTTGCATACGGACTTGATTTGTAGAGTACTCAAGACCTATTGTTTTTGGTGAAGATCGGTTAAGGGAAAGGGGTAGTTTACCAGAAATATTTTTAGTTTTAAAAGGGTATTTTCAATGGAAAACGATAAGAGCCGCAAATTCAAACAAAATCAAATAATTGTTTGCACAATGTCCTGATTTGTAGTGTTCTCAAGACCTTTTGTTTTTTGTGAAGATCGGTTAACGGGAAGGGGTAGTTTACCAGCATCATTTTATGTTTTAACAAGGGTATTTTTATATGACGAACGATAACTGCCGTAAATTCATACAGAATCAACTACGTTTTCCATACCTTTTTGAATTATAGAGAACTCAAGAGGTCTGTTGTTTTGTTGAAGATCGGTTAAGGGAAAGGGGTTGTTACCTGCAACGTTTTTGTTTTAACAAGGGTAGTTTGTCCTATGACGAACGATAACTGCCGTAAATTCAATGAGAATCAAATAATATTTTGCGTACAGCCCTGATTTGTAGAGTTCTCAAGACTTGTCACTTTTGGTGATGATCGGTTTAGGGAAAGGGGTAGTTTACCATCCACTGTTCATGTTTTAACAAGAGTAATTGCTTCTATGACGAACGATAACTGTCGCACATTCAATCAGAATCGATTATTTTTTTGCACGCATCCCTGCATTGTAGAGGACTGAAGGTCTATTGATTTTTGTGAAGATCGGTTAAGAGAAAGGGGTAGTTTACCTGCAACATTTTATGTTTTAACAAGAGTAAAGTACTTTATTTTTATAAACAAAGTATCCTGATAAGAAGCTCATAATAATCCACTGTAGAAACGTAGATGAAATATCTATAAATGAAGAGGCTAGTTGAACAGGGTGGGGTAATTTTCTATTAATGAAAATTGTAGTTGAAGAGGGAGGGGAGAATTTTTTATATGTTTACTACGTTATCTGCAACAAAGAAGTAGTTCTTTGTTAAAATTCCTTCCCGGGCTGTTTAGCCGTAGTGCAGTGTTTTCTGTAAAACCAGACTTTTCGGCAGTGCCATCGACTGCCATCATCAGTGAAAATTCGAGTGCGAAAACGTGAGGTGGTATACGTTAGTGACCACAGTACTGTGGTTAAGGCTGAACCAATAAGTAGAAAGATGTGGTTTCTATGGAAATATTTCATTCCGAATTTGTAGTCCTTCAGTCTTCGACTGGTTTGTACCCTCCCCGCATATACCCGTGGTGCGTGTGGTACTGAGATTCTCACAGGTATATGGGACCTACAGTTTAAGGCCGGATCCGAACGGCATAGTTGGGGAAGGTTTATACTAAGCAGGATACCTACCGCTGGTTTGCCATTGCCTTGCGAGGGGGAACGGTCGTATCTAAATCAGATGGCCCCCGGCGGGAATTGAATCCGCGCCGACAGCGTAGCAGCGCCACACGCTAGCCACTACGCCACGACCGCTCCATTTGATTCCATATCATTCCGAATATGATTTTAAATATAAATCTTAGAACATGGAAGTCATGTATGGTTCACCATACCGATAGTTTTTCTATGGCAAACGATAAAAGCTCCAAATTCAAACAGAATCAAATAATGTTTTGCATAAAGCCCTGTATTGTAGAGTTCTCAAGACCTATTGGTGTTGGTGAAGTTCGGTTAAGGGAAAGGGGTAGTTTACCTGCAACATTTTATGTTTTAACAAGGGTAATTTTTTATATGACGAACGATAACTGCCGTAAATTGAAACAGAATCAAATACGTTTTTGCATACATTTTTGAATTAAGGAGAACTCAAGGTCACTTGATTTTGCTGAAGATCGGTTACGGGAAAGGGGTAGTTTACCAGCAACATTTTAAGCTTTGAGAAGGGTAATTTTTTTTGTCGAAGGTTAACTGCCGAATATTCAAACATAATAAAATAATTTTTTGCATACAGCAATGAATTGTAGGGTTCTCAGGACCTTTTGTTTTTGGTGAAGATCGGTTAGGGGAAAGGGGTAGTTTACCAGAAACGTTTTATGTTTTAAAAGTATTTTTTATGGCAAACGATAACAGCCGCAGATTCAAAGAGAATCAAATAATTATTTGCATACAGGCCTGATTTGTAGGGAAATCAAGATTTATTGTTTTTGGTGAAGATCGGTTAAGGGGAGGGGTAGTTTACCAGCAACGTTATTTTTATCAAGCGTAATTTTTGTCTATGGCAAACGGTAACAGCCACAAATTCAAACAGAATCAATTAATGTTTCGCATACAGCTCTGAATTATAGAGTTCTAAAGACCTATTGTTTTTAGTGAAGATCGGTTACGGGAAAGGGGTAGTTTACCGGCAACATTTTATGTTTTAACAAGGGTATTTTTTTCTATGACGTACGATAACTGCCGTAAATTCAAAGAGAATCAAATTATGTTTTGCATACAGTCCTTAATTGTAGAGTATTCAAGACCTTTTGTGTTTGGAGAAGATCGGTTAGGGGAAAGGGTTGGGGAAAGGTACCTGCAACGTTTTTTTTTATCAACAGTAATTTTTTTTCTATGGCAAACGAAAACAGCCGCAAATGCAAACAGAATCATATAATGTTTTGCATACAGCACTGAATTGTAGGATTCTGAAGACCAGTTGGTGTTGGTGAAGATCGGTTAAGGGGAAGGGGTAGTTTACCTGCAACATTTTATGTTTTTACAAGGGTAATTTTTTTTATGACGAACGATAACTTCGTAAATGTAAAGAGAATCAAATACTTTTTTGCATGCTGTCCTGATTTGTAAAGAAGTGAAGGCCTGTTGATTATGGTGAAGATCGGTTAAGGGAAAGGGGTAGTTTACCTGTCATTTTTTACATATGTGCCTGTGTTGTAGAGGACTCAAGGCCTATTGATTTTGGTGAACATCGGTTAGGGGGAAAGGGTAGTATACCTGAAACATTTTTTGTTGTAACAAGAGTAAAGTACTTAATTTTGATAAAAAAACTATCCTGATAAGAAGATCTTAATAATGCACTGTAGAAACGTAGATGAAATATCTATAAATGAAGAGGCTTGTTGATCCGGGTGGGAGTAATTTTCTATAAATGAAAATTGAAGTTGACTGGGGAAGGGGTAATTTTTATATATGTACTACGTTATCGGCAACACAGAAGTAGTTTGTTGTTAAAATTCCTTCCCGTCCTGTTTGGCCGTAGACCAAAGTTTTCTGCGAAACCATACGTTTCGGCAGTGCCATCGATTTCCATCATCAGTGAAAATCGAGTGCGATAATGTGAGGTGGTATACGTTAGTAACCACAGTACTGTGGTTAAGGCTGCAGCAGTAAGTAGAAAGAAGTAGTTTCTATGGAATATTTCATTTCAAAAATGATTTTAAGTATAAATCTTAGAACACGGAAGTCATGTATGGTTCTCCATACCGATATTTTTCTATGGCAAATGATAACAGCCGCAAATTCAAATAGAATCATATAATGTTTCGCATACAGCCCTGAAATATAGAGTTCTCAAGATCTATTGTTTTTGGTGATGATCGATTAAAGGAAAGGGGTAGTTTACCAGCAACGTTTTATGTTTTAAAACTGTATTTACTATGGGAAACGATAAGAGCCAAAAATTCAAACAGAATCAAATAATTTTTTGCATACGGACTTGATTTGTAGAGTACTCAAGACCTATTGTTTTTGGTGAAGATCGGTTAAGGGAAAGGGGTAGTTTACCAGAAATATTTTTAGTTTTAAAAGGGTATTTTCTATGGAAAACGATAAGAGCCGCAAATTCAAACAAAATCAAATAATTGTTTGCACAATGTCCTGATTTGTAGTGTTCTCAAGACCTTTTGTTTTTTGTGAAGATCGGTTAACGGGAAGGGGTAGTTTACCAGCATCATTTTATGTTTTAATAAGGGTATTTTTATATGACGAACGATAACTGCCGTAAATTCATACAGAATCAACTACGTTTTCCATACCTTTTTGAATTATAGAGAACTCAAGAGGTCTGTTGTTTTGTTGAAGATCGGTTAAGGGAAAGGGGTTGTTACCTGCAACGTTTTTGTTTTAACAAGGGTAGTTTGTCCTATGACGAACGATAACTGCCGTAAATTCAATGAGAATCAAATAATATTTTGCGTACAGCCCTGATTTGTAGAGTTCTCAATACTTGTCACTTTTGGTGATGATCGGTTTAGGGAAAGGGGTAGTTTACCATCCACTGTTCATGTTTTAACAAGAGTAATTGCTTCTATGACGAACGATAACTGTCGCACATTCAATCAGAATCGATTATTTTTTTGCACGCATCCCTGCATTGTAGAGGACTGAAGGTCTATTGATTTTTGTGAAGATCGGTTAAGAGAAAGGGGTAGTTTACCTGCAACATTTTATGTTTTAACAAGAGTAAAGTACTTTATTTTGATAAACAAAGTATCCTGATAAGAAGCTCATAATAATCCACTGTAGAAACGTAGATGAAATATCTATAAATGAAGAGGCTAGTTGAACAGGGTGGGGTAATTTTCTATTAATGAAAATTGTAGTTGAAGAGGGAGGGGAGAATTTTTTATATGTTTACTACGTTATCTGCAACAAAGAAGTAGTTCTTTGTTAAAATTCCTTCCCGGGCTGTTTAGCCGTAGTGCAGTGTTTTCTGTAAAACCAGACTTTTCGGCAGTGCCATCGACTGCCATCATCAGTGAAAATTCGAGTGCGAAAACGTGAGGTGGTATACGTTAGTGACCACAGTACTGTGGTTAAGGCTGAACCAATAAGTAGAAAGATGTGGTTTCTATGGAAATATTTCATTCCGAATTTGTAGTCCTTCAGTCTTCGACTGGTTTGTACCCTCCCCGCATATACCCGTGGTGCGTGTGGTACTGAGATTCTCACAGGTATATGGGACCTACAGTTTAAGGCCGGATCCGAACGGCATAGTTGGGGAAGGTTTATACTAAGCAGGATACCTACCGCTGGTTTGCCATTGCCTTGCGAGGGGGAACGGTCGTATCTAAATCAGATGGCCCCCGGCGGGAATTGAATCCGCGCCGACAGCGTAGCAGCGCCACACGCTAGCCACTACGCCACGACCGCTCCATATGATTCCATATCATTCCGAATATGATTTTAAATATAAATCTTAGAACATGGAAGTCATGTATGGTTCACCATACCGATAGTTTTTCTATGGCAAACGATAAAAGCTCCAAATTCAAACAGAATCAAATAATGTTTTGCATAAAGCCCTGTATTGTAGAGTTCTCAAGACCTATTGGTGTTGGTGAAGTTCGGTTAAGGGAAAGGGGTAGTTTACCTGCAACATTTTATGTTTTAACAAGGGTAATTTTTTATATGACGAACGATAACTGCCGTAAATTGAAACAGAATCAACTACGTTTTTGCATACATTTTTGAATTAAGGAGAACTCAAGGTCACTTGATTTTGTTGAAGATCGGTTACGGGAAAGGGGTAGTTTACCAGCAACATTTTAAGCTTTGAGAAGGGTAATTTTTTTTGTCGAAGGTTAACTGCCGAATATTCAAACATAATAAAATAATTTTTTGCATACAGCAATGAATTGTAGGGTTCTCAGGACCTTTTGTTTTTGGTGAAGATCGGTTAAGGGAAAGGGGTAGTTTACCAGAAACGTTTTATGTTTTAAAAGTATTTTTTATGGCAAACGATAACAGCCGCAGATTCAAAGAGAATCAAATAATTATTTGCATACAGGCCTGATTTGTAGGGAAATCAAGATTTATTGTTTTTGGTGAAGATCGGTTAAGGGGAGGGGTAGTTTACCAGCAACGTTATTTTTATCAAGCGTAATTTTTGTCTATGGCAAACGGTAACAGCCACAAATTCAAACAGAATCAATTAATGTTTCGCATACAGCTCTGAATTATAGAGTTCTAAAGACCTATTGTTTTTAGTGAAGATCGGTTACGGGAAAGGGGTAGTTTACCGGCAACATTTTATGTTTTAACAAGGGTATTTTTTTGTACGATAACTGCCGTAAATTCAAAGAGAATCAAATTATGTTTTGCATACAGTCCTTAATTGTAGAGTATTCAAGACCTTTTGTGTTTGGAGAAGATCGGTTAGGGGAAAGGGTTGGGGAAAGGTACCTGCAACGTTTTTTTTTATCAACAGTAATTTTTTTTCTATGGCGAACGAAAACAGCCGCAAATGCAAACAGAATCATATAATGTTTTGCATACAGCACTGAATTGTAGGATTCTGAAGACCAGTTGGTGTTGGTGAAGATCGGTTAAGGGGAAGGGGTAGTTTACCTGCAACATTTTATGTTTTTACAAGGGTAATTTTTTTTATGACGAACGATAACTTCGTAAATGTAAAGAGAATCAAATACTTTTTTGCATGCTGTCCTGATTTGTAAAGAAGTGAAGGCCTGTTGATTATGGTGAAGATCGGTTAAGGGAAAGGGGTAGTTTACCTGTCACTTTTTACATATGTGCCTGTGTTGTAGAAGACTCAAGGCCTATTGATTTTGGTGAACATCGGTTAGGGGGAAAGGGTAGTTTACCTGAAACATTTTTTGTTGTAACAAGAGTAAAGTACTTAATTTTGATAAATAAACTATCCTTACAAGAAGATCTTAATAATGCACTGTAGAAATGTAGATGAAATATCTATAAATAAAGAGGCTAGTTGATCGGGGTGGGAGTAATTTTCTATAAATGAAAATTATAGTTGACGGGGGAGGGGATAATTTTGTATATATGTACTACGTTATCGGCAACAAAGAAGTAGTTTGTCGTTAAAATTCATTCCCGTCCTGTTTGGCCGTAGACCAAAGTTTTCTGCAAAACCATACCTTTCGGCAGTGCCATCGATTTCCATCATCAGTGAAAATCGAGTGCGATAATGTGAGGTGGTATACGTTAGTGACCATGGTACTGTGGTTAACGCTGCAGCAGTAAGTAGATAGACGTAGTTTCTATGGAATATATCATTTCTAAAATGATTTTAAATATAAATCTTAGAATATGGAAGACATGTACAGTTCTCCATACCGATATTTTTCTATGGCAAACGATAACAGCCGAAAATTCAAAAAAAAAATCAAATAATGTTTCGCATACAGCCCTGAATTATAGAGTTCTCAAGACCTATTGTTTTTGGTGAAGATCGGTTAAGGAAAAGGGGAAGTTTACCTGTAACGTTTTATGTTTTAAAAGGGTATTTTTTATGGCAAACGATAAGAGCCGCAAATTCAAACAGAATCCAATAATTTTTTGCACACCGCCCTGATTTGTAGAGTTCTCAAAACGTATTGTTTTTGGTGAAGATCGGTTAACGGGAAGGGGTGGTTTACCTGCAACGTTTTTCTTATCATGGGTAATTTTTTTCTATGGCAAACGATAACAGCCGCAAATTCAAACAGAATCAAATATTATTTTGGATGCAGCCCTGAATTGTAGAGTTTTCAAGATCTGTTGGTTTTTGTGAAGATAGGTTAAGGGAAAGGGGTAGTTTACCGGCAACGTTTTTTTATCAAGGGTAATTTTTTTTATGGCGAACGATAACAGCCGCAAATGCAAACAGAATCATATAATGTTTTGCATACAGCACTGAATTGTAGAGTTCTGAAGACCAGATGGTGTTGGTGAAGATCGGTTAAGGTGAAGGGGTAGTTTACCTGCAACAATTTATGTTTTAACAAGGGTAATTTTTTCTATGACGAACGATAACTTCCGTAAATTCAAAGAGAATCAAATACTTTTTTGCATGCTGTCCTGATTTGTAAAGTAGTGAAGACCTGTTGATTTTGGTGAAGATCGGTTAAGGGATGGGGGTAGTTTACCTTTCACTTTTTACATATGTGCCTGTGCTGTAGAGGACTCAAGGCCTATTGATTTTGGTGAACATCGGTTAGGGGGAAAGGGAAGTTTACCTGAAACATTTTTTGTTGTACCAAGAGTAAAGTACTTAATTTTGATAAATAAACTATCCTGATAAGAAGATCTTAATAATGCACTGTAGAAACGTAGATGAAATATCTATAAATGAAGAGGCTATTTGAACAGGGTGGGGGTAATTTTAATTAATGAAATCTTTAGTTGAAGAAGGAGGGGTGAATTTTTTATTTGTGTACTACGTTATCGGCAACAAAGACGTAGTTTGTTGTTAAAATTCCTTCCCGTCCTGTTTGGCCGTAGACCAAAGATTTCTGCAAAACCATACGTTTCGGCAGTGCCATCGATTTCCATCATCAGTGAAAATCGAGTGCGATAATGTGAGGTGGTATACGTTAGTAACCACAGTACTGTGGTTAAGGCTGCAGCAGTAAGTAGAAAGAAGTAGTTTCTATGGAATATATCATTTCAAAAATGATTTTAAATATAAATCTTAGAACATGGAAGTCATGTATGGTTCTCCATACCGATATTTTTTTATGGCAAACGATAACGGCCCAAAATTCAAACAGAATCAAATAATATTTCGCATACTGCCCGGAATTATAGAGTTCTCAAGATCTATTGTTTTTGGTGAAGATCGGTTAAGGGAAAGGGGCTGTTTATCTGTAACGTTTTATGTTCTAAAAGGGTATTTTTTATGGGAAACTATAAGAGCCGTAAATTCAAACAGAATCAAATACTTTTTTGCATACAAACCTGATTTGTAGGGTACTCAAGACCTATTGTTTTTGGTGAAGATCGATTAAGGGAAAGGGGTAGTTTACCAGAAACATTTTATGTTTTAAAATGGTATTTTTTATGGCAAACGATAAGAGCCGCAAATTCAAACAAAATCAAATAATTTTTTGCACTCAGTCCTGATTTGAGGAGTTCTCAAGACCTATTGTTTTTGGTGATTATCGGTTAACGGCAAGGGGTAGTTTACCAGCAACGTTTTTCTTATCAAGGGTAATTTTTTTTTATGGCAAACGATAACAGCCGCAAATTGAAACAGAGTCAAATAATGTTTCGCATACAGCTCTGAATTATAGAGTTCTAAAGACCTATTGCTTTTTGGTGAAGATCGGTTAAGTTAAAGGGGTAGTTGACCAGCGACGTTTTATGTTTTAACTAGGGTACATTCTATGCCAAATGATAACAGCCGCAAACTCAAACAGACTCAAATAATTTTTTGCATACAGCCCTGAATTGTAGAGTTCATAAGACATGTCTCTGAAAATTAACTGCCGTAAATTCAAAGAGAATCAAATAATTTTTGCACACGTTACTGAATTGTAAAGAACTCAATGCCTTATGATTTTGGTAAAGATTGGTTAAGGGAAAGTGGTAGTTTACCAGGAACGTTTTATGTTTTAAAAGTATTTTTTATGGCAAACGATAACAGCCGCAAATTCAAACAGAATCAAATAATTATTTGCATACAGCCCTGATTTATAGATAACACAAGACTTGTTTGTGTTATTGATAAAACAAATCAATAATTGTTTGCACTCAGTCCTGATTTGAGGAGTTCTCAAGACCTATTGTTTTTGGTGAAGATCGGTTAACGGGAAGGGGTAGTTTACCAGCAACGTTATTTTTATCAAGGGTAATTTTTGTCTATGGCAAATGATAACAGCCACAAATTCAAACAAAATCAAATAATGTTTCGCATGCAGCTTTGAATTATAGAGTTCTAAAGACCTATTGTCTTTGGTGAAGATCGGTTAAGGGGAAGGGGTAGTTTACCTGCAACGTTTTATGTTTTAACAAGGGTAATTTTTTCTATGACGAACGATAACTGAAGTAAATTCAAAGAGAATCAACTGATGTTTTGCACATACACCTGAATTGTACAGTACTCAAGACGTTTTGTGTTTGGTGAAGATCGGTTAGGGGAAAGGGGTAGTTTACCGTTTACCAGCAACATTTTTTTTTTAGCAAGGGTAATTTTTCTTCTATGGCAAACGATAACAGCCGCAAATGTAAAGAAAATTATATAATGTTTTGCATACAGCACTAAATTGTAGAGTTCTGAAGACCAGTTGGTGTTGGTGAAGATCGGTTATGGGGAAGGGGAAGTTTACCAGCAACATTTTATTTTTTAACAAGGGTGATTTTCTATGACGAACAATAACTGCCGTAAATTCAAATAGAATCAACAACGTTTTTGCATAACTTTTTGAAATATAGAGAACTCAAGAGGTCTGTTGATTTTGTTGAAGATCGGTTAATGGAAAGGTGTAGTTTACCAGCAACGTTTTATGTTTTAACAAGGGTAATTTTTTCTATGACGAACGATAACTGAAGTAAATTCAAAGAGAATCAAATAATATTTTGCATACAGTACTGAACTGTAGAGTTCTCAAGACTTGGTGAAGAGTTCGTTTTGGTGAAGATCGGTTGAGGGAAAGGGGTAGTTTACCAGCAACGTTTTATGTTTTAACGAGTGTATTGTTTATAGCAAACGATAAGAGCCGCAAATTGAAAAAGAATCAATGAATTTTTTGCATACAGTCCTGAATTGTAGAGTACTCAAGACCTGTTGTGTTTGGTGAAGATCGGTTAAGGGAAAGGGGTAGTTTACCAGCAACTTTTTTTTTATCAAGGGTAATATTTTATGTGACGAACGATAACTGCCGTAAATTCAAACAGAATCAACTACTTTTTTGCATACCTTTTTGAATTGTAGAGAACTCAAGGTCTGTTGATTTTGTCTAAGATCGGTTAAGGGGAAGGGGCAGTTTACCAGCAACATTTTATGTTTTAAGAAGGGTAATTTTTTTTACGAAAGTTAACTGCCGTAAATACAAAAAGAATCAAATAATTTTTTGCATACGTTCCTGAATTGTAGAGAACTCAAAGCCTTTTGATTTTGGTAAAGATCGGTTAAGGGAAATGTGTAGTATACCTGCAACATTGTATGTTCTAAAAAGAGAAATGTTTCCATGACGAACGATATCAACCGCAAATTCAAACATAATCAAATAATTTGTTGCATACAGCACTGAATTGTAGAGTTCTGAGGACCTTTTCTTTTTGGTGAAGATCGGTTAAGGGAAAGGGGTAGTTTACCAGAAACGTTTTATGTTTTAAAAGTATTTGTTATGGCAAACGATAACCGCCGTAAATTCAAACAGAATCAAATAATTATTTGCATACAGCCCTGATTTGTAGAGTACTCAAGACCTGTTGTGTTTGGTGAAGATGGGTTTAGGGGAAAGGGGTAGTTTACCGGCAACGTTTCTTTTTATCAAGGGTAATTTTTTTTTGTATGGCAAACGATAACAGCCGGAAATGCAAACAGAATCATATAATGTTTTGCATACAGCACTGAATTGTAGAGTTCTGAAGTCCAGTTGGTGTTGGTGAAGATCGGTTAAGGGAAAGGGGTAGTTTACCAGTCACTTTTTACATATGTGCCTGTGTTGTAGAGGACACAAGGCCTATTGATTTTGGTGAACATCGGTTAGGGGGAAAGGGTAGTTTACCTGAAACATTTTTTGTTGTAACAAGAGTAAAGTACTTAATTTTAATAAATAAAGTATCCTGATAAGAAGATCTTAATAATGCACTGTAGAAACGTAGATGAAATATGTATAAATGAAGAGGCTAGTTGATCGGGGTGGGAATAATTTTCTATAAATGAAAATTATAGTTGTCGGGGGAGGGGATAATTTTTTATATATGTACTACGTTATCGGCAACAAAGACGTAGTTTGTTGTTAAAATTCCTTCCCGTCCTGTTTGGCCGTAGACCAAAGTTTTCTGCAAAACCAGACGTTTCGGCAGTGCCATCGATTTCCATCATCAGTGAAAATCGAGTGCGATAATGTGAGGTTGTATACGTTAGTGACCACAGTACTGTGGTTAAGGCTGAAGCAAGAAGTAGAAAGAAGTAGTTTCTATGGAATATTTCATTCCAAAAATGATTTTAAATATAAATCTTAGAACATGGAAGTCATGTGTGGTTCTCCATACCGATATTTTTCTATGGTAAACGATAACAGCTGCAAATTCAAACAGAATTAAATAATGTTTTGGATGCAGCCCTGAATTTTAGATTTCTCAAGATCTGTTGGTTTTTGTTAAGGTAGGTTAAGGGAAAGGGGTAGTTTACCAGCAACGTTTTATGTTTAACTATCTATTCACGTTGATGAATGAAATTTTTATACAAGTACGTACATGGTTTTGTTTACGTGGGTCAATATGTTAATATAAGTTTACACATATTAAATTTACAATTAATGTTACCTATACTATATTACTATAATAATAATTATGATTTTTATTTTATTTAAAATTTTGACACATATTAAAGTACATGAGTGAATAGATCAACAGCTTGTGTGTGTAATATTGGGACACAATTACTTCTTAAACAACACAAGACACAATTATTTTTTTTTTTTGACAAAGGAGCAGCAAATTTAAATTTAACAAAGCTGAGCAGAGTTGCGCAATTTATAACATCTTAACTTGTGTTATAACATAGGGAACCCGCATTAATTGGTTCTGCCAATTATACAGGCTGCCTTCGTTGTGACGAGCTGAAAATTAATCACAACACCAAAACAATTAATATAAAAGGAAACTGGGAAGGGGAGACTGTTGATTTATGCACTCAGTTTAGTCTGTACTAAAGATGACATCTCTTTATTACATAATGAGATTAATTGCTCTACTTAAAGTTCTCAACATATATGGTTCAACAACTTACAGTTTACACGATGATTATAGATTTTATTCTTTCACAAGGGCCCTCAAAATAAGGATGTACATCAATTTAATTTATTCCACGGATCCGGGATTGGATATAGTATGTTAATAATGATCACCTCCCCATATACAATCTTGAAAATAGTGCCATTTGAAGAATGGACTTTATTAACCTTTTTAAAACAATAATGCTTTCAGTTTAAACTTTTACTCTTTTACTACAAACAGTTTTATTAGATTACAGACTACATCTTACATATAATGTCTGTTTTTAAAAGTCTTAAAGTGTTAGTTAAATTGCCTTTTGTTGGTTATAATTTTAGTATCTCATAACCATGGAAGACAAGCCTCCATGTCACCTGTGGTTTCCTGTAGTTGATGCAGATTTGGCTCTTCGGTCCTCGGTGTGTTTCCTGAAGGTCTGTCGTTACCTTAGTATCCGGTGACGGTGAAGTTCCTGACGTATGTTAAATCATTCTGGGTGTGGTACTCTCTTCTTAGATGACTGTAGTAATTCTTGTTGTTAGAATAAATAAAGCAAAAGTTTGTTTCACTGGTATTCACTTCACATGATTATTTAATAGTTGAGTTTCACCTCATGGTTCTAGTACTGTATTAATTACATAATTTCTTATTTAAGATTTGATAGAGATGTCATCGGAGCACAATTTAGTTATTTAGATATTCTTTAGCGAACTTTCACATATTTATCTCTGCGTCGCGAACCAAGGCTGTGCGCAGCTTACGCCGTGAGCGCTCCATTGCAAGTGGGTTAATAGCTCGCGTCATTTACTATTCAGCATAAAAGTAGTTCCATGTTCCTTCTTTATTTAAAGGATTTTAGTTTGACTATTTAATTAAGCAGATATATTCTTAATTACAGACGTTATTAAAGTACACTACAGTGGTCTTGTTTAATAATTTAAATAATGTCAAATTTACAAGTATTATTAGTTTGTTTAGGGGTCGGAATTCAAGTTAATTCCGGTTAGCGCATGTCTATGCAGGATTAATTAACAAGGTTTTACCCTATCTGTACACTCGTATTCCTTTTTATTTTATTATTACAACTCTTTATTAAATATTATTATTTAATGATAGCAATAAGATGTAGTTTAAATGTGCGATTTTATTAAAAATTTAAAATTTCTCAGCCTTCACATTACCTATTTATTAATTACCATATTTTTATTAATGAAATCGTCATAATACGTTAGTGACCACAGTACTGTGGTTAAGGCTGAAGCAGTAAGTAGAAACAAGTAGTTTCTATGGAATATTTCATTTCTAAAATGATTTTAAATATAAATCTCAGAACATGGAAGTCATGTATAGTTGTCCATACCGATATTTTTCTATGGCAAACGATAACAGCCGCAAATTCAAACAGAATAAAATAATATTTTTGCATACAGCCCTGATTTGTAGAGTAATCATGACGTGTTGTTTTTGGTGAAGATCGGTTAACGGGAAGGGGTAGTTTACAAGCAACGTTTTATGTTTTAACTAGGGTACTTTCTTTAGCAAATGATAAAAGCCGCAAAAACAAACATACACAAATAAATTTTTGCATGCAACTCTGAATTGTAGAGTTCTCAAGACCTATTGTTTTTGGTGAAGATCTGTTGAGGGGAAGCGGTAGTCTACCGGCAACGTTTTTTATCAAGGTTAATTTTTCTTATGGCAAACGATAGCCGCAAATTCAAACAGAATCAAATAATATTCTGGATTAAGCCCTGAATTGTAAAGTTGTCAAGACCTGTTGGTTTTGTTGAAGATCGGTTAAGGGAAAGGGGTAGTTTAACAGCAACATTTTTTTTTTACAAGGGTAATTTTATTTATGACTAACGATAAATGCCATAAATTCAAACAGAATCAACTATGTTTTTGCATACCTTTTCGATTTATAGAGAACTCAAGAGGTCTGTTGATTTTGTTGAAGATCGGTTAAGGGAAAGGGGTAATTACCTGCAAGTATTTTAAAAATAAGGGTAATTTTTTCTATGACGAACGATAACTGCCGTAAATTCAAAGAGAATCAAATAATATTTTGCATAAAGCCCTGAATTGTAGAGTTCTCAAGACTTGTCGTTTTTTGTGAAGATCGCTTGAGGGAAAGGGGTAGATTACCAGCAACGTTTTATGTTTTAACGAGTGTATTTTCTATGGCAAAAGATAAGAGCCGCAAATTCAAACAGAATTAATCAATTTTTTGCATACCGCCCTGAATTGTACAGTACTCAAAACCTGTTGTGTTTGCTGAAGATTGGTTAATGGAAAGGGGTAGTTTACCTCCAACATTTTATGTTTTAACAAGGGCAATTTTTTTTTACGAACGGTAACTGCCGTAAATTCAAACAGAATCAACTACGTTTTTGCATACCTTTTTGAATTAAAGAGAACTCAAGGCCTGTTGATTTTGTTGAAGTTAAAAGGAAAGGGGTAGTTTACCAGCAACATTATATGTTTTAAGAAGGGTAATTTTTGTTTGACGAAATTTAACTGCCGTAAATTCAAAGAGAATTAAATAATTTTTTGCATACGTTCCTGAATTGTAGATAACTCAATACCTTTTGATTTTGGTGAAGATCGGTTAAGGGAAAGAGGTAGTTTACCAGCAACGTTATTTTTATCAAGGGTAATTTTTTCTATAACGAACGATATCTTCCGTAACTTCAAAGAGAATCAAATAGTTTTTGCATCCTAACCTGATTTGTAAAGAAGTGAAGGCCTGTTGATTTTGGTGAAGATCGGTTAAGGGAAAGGGGTAGTTTACCGGTCACTTTTTACATATGTGCCTGTGTTGTAGAGGACTCAAAGCCTATTTTGTTACAACAGAAACCTTTTTTGTTGTAACAAGAGTAAAGTACTTAATTTTGATAAATAAAGTATCCTGATAAGAAGATCTTAATAATGCACTGTAGAAACGTAGATGAAATTTCTATAAATGAAGAGGCTAGTTGATCGGGGTGGAAGTAATTTCCTATAAATGAAAATTATAGTTAACAGGGGACGGGATAATTTTTATATATGTATTACATTATCCGCAACAAAGAAGTAGTTTGTTGTTAAAATTCCTTCCCGTCCTGTTTGGCCGTAGACCAAAGTTTTCTGCGAAACCATACGTTTCGGCAGTGCCATCGATTTCCATCATCAGTGAAAATCGAGTGCGATAATGTGAGGTGGTATACGTTAGTGACCACAGCACTGTGGTTATGGCTGAAGTAGTAAGAAGAAAGAAGTAGTTTCTATGGAATATTTCATTTCAAAAATGATTAAAAATATAAATCTCAGAACATGGAAGTCATGTATAGTTGTCCATACCGATATTTTTCTATGGCAAACGATAACAGCAGCAAATTCAAACAGAATCAAATAATTTTTTTGCATACAGCCCTGATTTGTAGAGTAATCAAGACGTGTTTTTTTTTGCTGAAGAACGGTTAACGGGAAGGGGTAGTTTACCAGCAACGTTTTTCTTATCAAGGGTAATTTTTTTCTATGGCAAACGATAACAGCCGCAAATTCAAACAGAATCTAATAATGTTTCGCATACAGCACGGAATTGTAGCGTTCTGAAGACCAGTTGGTGTTGGTGAAGATCGGTTAAGGGGAAGGGGTAGTTTACCAGCAACATTTTATGTTTTAACAAGGGTAATTTTTTCTATGACGAACGATAACTTCCGTAACTTCAAAGAGAATCTAATAGTTTTTTGCATTCTGTCCTGATTTGTAAAGACGTGAAGGCCTGTTGATTTTGGTGAAGATCGGTTAAGGGAAACGGGTAGTTTACCAGTCACTTTTTACATGTGTGCCTGTGGTAGAGGACTCAAGGCCTATTGGTTTTGGTGAACATCGGTTAGGGGGAAAGGGTAGTTTACCTGAAACATTTTTTGTTGTAACAAGAGTAAAATATTTAATTTTGATAAATAAAGTATCCTGATAAGAAGATCTTAATAATTCACTGTAGAAACATAGATGAAATTTCTATAAATGAAGAGGCTAGTTGATCGGGGTGGGAGTAATTTTCTATACATGAAAATTATAGTCGGCGGGGGAGGGGATAATTTTTTATATATGTACTACGTTATCGCCAACAAAGAAGTAGTTTGCTGTTAAAATTCCTTCCCGTCCTGTTTGGCCGTAGACCAAAGTTATTCTGCAAAACCAGACGTTTCGGCAGTGCCATCGATTTCCATCATCAGTGAAAATCGAGTGCGATAATGTGGGGTGGTATACGTTAGTGACCACAGCACTGTGGTTATGGCTGAAGCAGTAAGAAGAAAGAAGTAGTTTCTATGGAATATTTCATTTCAAAAATGATTAAAAATATAAATCTCAGAACATGGAAGTCATGTATAGTTGTCCATACCGATATTTTTCTATGGCAAACGATAACAGCCGCAAATTCAAAGAGAATCAAATAATTTTTTTGCATACAGCCCTGATTTGTAGAGTAATCAAGACGTGTTTTTTTTGCTGAAGATCGGTTAACGGGAAAGGTAGTTTACCAGCAACGTTTTTCTTATCAAGGGAAGTTTTTTCCTATGGCAAACGATAACACCCGCAAATTCAAACAGAATCTAATAATGTTTCGCATACACCACTGAATTGTAGCGTTCTGAAGACCAGTTGGTGTTGGTGAAGATCGGTTAAGGGGAAGGGGTAGTTTACCAGCAACATTTTATGATTTAACAAGGGTAATTTTTTCTATGACGAACGATAACTTCCGTAACTTCAAAGAGAATCTAATAGTTTTTTGCATGCTGTCCTGATTTGTAAAGACGTGAAGGCCTGTTGATTTTGGTGAAGATCGGTTAAGGGAAACGGGTAGTTTACCAGTCACTTTTTACATGTGTGCCTGTGGTAGAGGACTCAAGGCCTATTGGTTTTGGTGACAATCGGTTAGGGGGAAAGGGTAGTTTACCTGAAACATTTTTTGTTGTAACAAGAGTAAAATACTTAATTTTGATAAATAAAGTATCCTGATAAGAAGATCTTAATAATTCACTGTAGAAACGTAGATGAAATTTCTATAAATGAAGAGGCTGGTTGATCGGGGTGGGAGTAATTTTCTATACATGAAAATTATAGTCGGCGGGGGAGGGGATAATTTTTTATATATGTACTACGTTATCGCCAACAAAGAAGTAGTTTGCTGTTAAAATTCCTTCCTGTCCTGTTTCGCCGTAGACCAAAGTTATTCTGCAAAACCAGACATTTCGGCAGTGGCATCGATTTCCATCATCAGTGAAAATCGAGTGCGATAATGTGAGGTGGTATACGTTAGTGACCACAGTACTGTGGTTAAGGCTGAAGCAGCAAGTAGAAAAAAGTAGTTTCTATGGATTATTTCAATTCGAAAATGATTTTAAGTATAAATCATAGAACATGGAAGTCATGTATTGTTGACCATACAGATATTGTTATATGGCAAACGATAACAGCCGAAAATTCAAACAGAATCAAATAATTTTTTTGCATACACCCCCGATTTGTAGAGTAATCAAGACGTTTTGTTTTTGGTGAAGATCGGTTAACGGGAAGGGGTAGTTTACCAGCTACGTTTTTCTTATCAAGTGTAATTTTTTCCTATGGCAAACGATAACAGCCGCAAATTCAAACAGTATCAAATAATGTTCTGGATTAATCCCTGAATTGTAAAGTTGTCAAGACCTGTTGGTTTTGGTGAAGATCGGTTAAGGGAAAGGGGTAGTTTAACAGCGACATTTTATGTTTTAACAAGGGTAATTTTAATTATGACTAACGATAACTGCCATAAATACAACAGAATAAACTATATTTTTGCATAACTTTTTGACTTATAGAGAACTCAAGAGGTCTGTTGATTTTGTTGAAGATCGGTTAAAGGAAAGGGGTAATTACCTGCAACCTATTTTAAAAATAAGGGTAATTTTTCTATGACGAACGATAACTGCCGTAAGAGAATTAAATAATATTTTGCATACAGCCCTGAATTGTAGAGTTCTCAAGACTTGTCGTTTTTTGTGAAAATTGCTTGAGGGAAAGGGTTAGTTTACCAGCAACGTTTTATGTTTTAACGAGTGTATTTTCTATGGCAAACGATAAGTGCCGCAAATTCAAACAGAATTAATCAATTTTTTTCACACAGCCCTGAATTGTAGAGTACTCAGAACCTGTTGTGTTTGCTGAAGATTGGATAATGGAAAGGGGTAGTTTACCTGCAACATTTTGTTTTAACAAGGGCAATTTTTTTATGACGAACGATAACTGCCGTAAATTCAAACAGAATCAACTACGTTTTTGCATACCTTTTTGAATTAAAGAGATCTCAAGGCCTGTTGATTTTGTTGAAGATCGGTTAAGGGAAAGGGGTAGTTTATCAGCAACATTTTATGTTTTAAGAAGGGTAATTTTTGTTTGACGAAAGTTAACTGCCGTAAATTCAAAGAGAATGAAATAACTTTTTGCATACGTTCCTGAATTGTAGAGAACTCAATGACTTTTGATTTTGGTGAAGATCGGTTAAGGGAAAGGGGTAGTTTACCAGCAACATAATTTTTATCAAGCGTAATTTTTTCTATGACGAACGATATCTTCCGTAACTTCAAAGAGAATCAAATACTTTTTGCATGCTGTCATGATTTGTAAAGAAGTGAAGGCCTGTAATTTCGTGAAGTGAAAGGGGTAGTTTACCGGACACTGTTCATGTTTTAACAAGAGTAATTGTTTCTATGACGAACGATAACTGTCGCACATTCAAACAGAATCAATTATTTTTTTGCATGCATCCCTGCATTGTAGAGGACTGAAGGTCTATTGATTGTTGTGAAGATCGGTTAAGAGAAAGGGGTAGTTTACCAGCAACATTTTATGTTTTAACAAGAGTAATGTACTTAATTTTGATAAACAAAGTATCCTGATAAGAAGCTCATAATAATCCACTGTAGAAACGAAGATGAAATATCTATAAATGAAGAGGCTAGTTGATAGAGGTGGGGGTAATTTTCTATTAATGAAAATTATAGTTGAAAAGGGAGTGGAGAATATTTTATATATGTACTACGTTATCGGCAACAAAGAAGTAGTTCTTTTTTAAAATTCGTTCCCGGGCTGTTTAGGTAGTCCAATGTTTTATGCAAAACCAGACTTTTCGGCAGTGCCATCGACTGCCATCATCAGTGAAAATTCGAGTGCGAAAACGTGAGGTGGTATACGTTAATGACCACAGTACTGTGGTTAAGGCTGAAGAAATAAGTAGAAAGAAGTAGTTTATATGGAAATATTTCATTCCGAATATGATTTTAAATATAAATCTTAGAACATGGAAGTCATGTATGGTTCTCCATACCGATATTTTTTCTAAGGAAAACGATAACAGCTGCATATTAAAACAGAATCAAATAATGTTTTCCATACAGACCTGTATTGTAGAGTTCTCAAGACCTATTGGTGTTGGTGAAGTTCGGTTAAGGGAAAGGAGTAGTTTACCAGCAACATTTTATGTTTTAACAAGAGTAATTTTTTTAATGACGAACGATAACTGCCGTAAATTCAAACAGAATCAACTACGTTTTTGCATACCTGTTTGAATTAAAGAGAACTCAAGGCCTGTTGATTTAGTTGAAGATCGGTTAAGGGAAAGGGGTAGTTTATCAGCAACATTTTATGTTTTAAGAAGGGTAATTTTTGTTTGACGAAAGTTAACTGCCGTAAATTCAAAGAGAAATAAATAATTTTTTGCATACGTTCCTGATGGTAGAGAACTCAATGCCTTATGATTTTGGTGAAGATCGGTTAAGGGAAAGGGGTAGTTTGCCAGCAACGTTATTTTTATCAAGGGTAATTTTTTCTATGACGAACGATATCTTCCGTAACTTCAAAGAGAATCAAATATTGTTTTGCATGCTGTCCTGATTTGTAAAGAAGTGAAGGCCTGTTGATTTTTGTGAAGATCGGTTAAGGGAAAGGGGTAGTTCACCGGTCACTTTTTACATATGTGCCTGTGTTGTAGAGGACTCAAGGCCTATTGATTTTGGTGAACATCGGTTAGGGGGAAAGGGTAGTTTACCAGAAACTTTTTTTGTTGTAACAAGAGTAAAGTACTTAATTTTGATACCGATATTTTTCTATGGCAAACGATAACAGATGCAAATTCAAACAGAATCAAATAATGTTTTGCATACAGCCCTGTATTGTAGAGTACTCAAGACATATTGTGTTTGGTGAAGATCGGTTAGGGGAAAGGGGTAGTTTACCAGAAACGTTTTATGTTTTAAAAGTATTTTTTATGGCAAACGATAACAGCCGCAAATTCAAACAGAATCAATTTATTATTTGCATACAGTCATGAATTGTAGAGTACTCAAGACATGTTGTGTTTCGTGAAGATCGGTTAGGGGAAAGGAGTAGTTTACCAGCAACGATTTTTTATCACGGGTAATTTTTTTTCTATGGCAAACGATAACAGCCGGAAATGCAAACAGAATCATATAATGTTTTGCATACAGCACTGAATTGTAGAGTTCTGAAGACCAGTTGGTGTTGGTGAAGATCGGTTAAGGGGAAGGGGTAGTTTACCAGCAACATTTTATGTTTTAACAAGGGTAATTTTTTCTATGACGAACGATAACTTCCGTAAATTCAAAGAGAATCAAATAGTTTTTTGCATGCTGTCCTGATTTCTAAGAAGTGAAGGCCTGTTGATTTTGGTGAAGATCGGTTAAGGGAAAGGGGTAGTTTACCAGTCACTTTTTACATATGTGCCTGTGTTTTAGAGGACTCAAGGCCTATTGATTTTGGTGAACTTCGGTTAGGGGGAAAGGGTAGTTTACCTGAAACATTTTTTGTTGTAACAAGAGTAAAGTACTTAATTTTGATAAATAAAGTATCCTGATAAGGAGATGTTAATAATGCACTGTAGAAACGTAGATGAAATATCTATAAATGAAGAGCCTAGTTGATCGGGGTGGGAGTAATTTCCTAGAAATGAAAATTATAGTTTGCGTGGGAGGGGATAATTTTTTATATATGTACTACGTTATCGGCAACAAAGAAGTAGTTTGTTGTAAAAATTCCTTCCCGTCCTGTTTGGCCGTAGACCAAAGTTTTCTGCAAAACCAGACGTTTCGGCAGTACCATCGATTTGCAACATCAGTGAAAATCAAGTGCGATAATGTGACGTGGTATACGTTAGTGACCACAGTACTGTGGTTAAGGCTGAAGCAGTAAGTAGAAAGAAGTAGTTTCTTTGGAATATTTCATTTCAAAAATGATTTTAAATATAAATCTCAGAACATGGAAGTCATGTATAGTTCTCCATACCGATATTTTTCTATGGCAAACGATAAGAGCTGCAAATTCAAACAGAATAAAATAATTTTTTGCATACAGCTCTCAGGACCTGTTGTTTTTGGTGAAGATCGGTTGACGGGAAGGGGTTAATTTACCTGCATAGTTTTTCTTATTAAGGGTAATTTTTTTATGGCAAACGATAACAGCCGCAAATTCAAACAGAATCAAATAACGTTTTGGATACAGCCCTGAATTGGAGAGTTCTCAAGATCTGTTGGTTTTTGTGAAGATAGGTTAAGGGAAAGGGGTAGTTTACCGGCAACGTTTTATGTTTTAACTAGGGTACTTTCGATGGCAAAAGATAAAAGCTGCAAACACAAACATAATCAAATAAATTTTTGCATGTAACTCTGAATTGTAGAGTTCGCAAGACTTATTGTTTTTGGTGAAGATCTGTTGAGGGGAAGTGGTAGTTTACCGGCAACGTTTTTTATCAAGGTTAATTTTTCCTATGGCAAACGATAACAGCCGCGAAATCAAACAGAATCAAATAATGTTCTGGATACAGCACTGAATTGTAAAGTTTTCAAGACCTGTTGGTTTCGGTGAAAATCGGTTAAGGGAAAGGGGTAGTTTAACAGCAACATTTTATGTTTTAACAAGGGTAATTTTAATTATGACTAACGATAACTGCCATAAATTCAAACAGAATAAACTATATTTTTGCATACCTATTTGACTTATAGAGAACTCAAGAGGTCTGTTGATTTTGTTCAAGATCGGTTAAAGGAAAGGGGTAATTACCTGCAACCTATTTTAAAAATAAGGGTAATTTTTCTATGACGAACGATAACTGTCGCACATTCAAACAGAATCAATTATTTTTTTGCATGCATCCCTGCATTGTAGAGGACTGAAGGTCTATTGATTGTTGTGAAGATCGGTTAAGAGAAAGGGGTAGTTTACCTGCAACATTTTATGTTTTAACAAGAGTAATGTACTTAATTTTGATAAACAAAGTATCCTGATAAGAAGCTCATAATAATCCACTGTAGAAACGAAGATGAAATATCTATAAATGAAGAGGCTAGTTGATAGAGGTGGGGGTAATTTTCTATTAATGAAAATTATAGTTGAAAAGGGAGTGGAGAATATTTTATATATGTACTACGTTATCGGCAACAAAGAAGTAGTTCTTTTTTTAAAATTCGTTCCCGGGCTGTTTAGCCGTAGTCCAATGTTTTATGCAAAACCAGACTTTTCGGCAGTGCCATCGACTGCCATCATCAGTGAAAATTCGAGTGCGAAAACGTGAGGTGGTATACGTTAATGACCACAGTACTGTGGTTAAGGCTGAAGAAATAAGTACAAAGAAGTAGTTTCTATGGAAATATTTCATTCCGAATATGATTTTAAATATAAATCTTAGAACATGGAAGTCATGTATGGTTCTCCATACCGATATTTTTTCTAAGGCAAACGATAACAGCTGCATATTAAAACAGAATCAAATAATGTTTTCCATACGGACATTGTAGAGTTCTCAAGACCTATTGGTTTTGGTGAAGTTCGGTTAAGGGAAAGGGGTAGTTTACCAGCAACATTTTATGTTTTAACAAGGGTAATTTTTTTAATGACGAACTATAACTGCCGTAAATTCAAACAGAATCAACTACGTTTTTGCATAACTGTTTGAATTAAAGAGAACTCAAGGCCTGTTGATTTAGTTAAAGATCGGTTAAGGGAAAGGGGTAGTTTACCAGCAACATTTTATGTTTTAAGAAGGGTAATTTTTGTTTGACGAAAGTTAACTGCCGTAAATACAAAGAGAAATAAATAATTTTTTGCATACGTTACTTATGGTAGAGAACTCAATGCCTTTTGATTTTGGTGAAGATCGGTTAAGGGAAAGGGGTAGTTTACCAGCAACGTTATTTTTATCAAGGGTAATTTTTCTATGACGAACGATATCTTCCGTAACTTCAAAGAGAATCAAATAGTGTTTTGCATGCTGTCCTAATTTGTAAAGAAGTGAAGGCCTGTTGATTTTGGTGAAGATCGGTTAAGGGAAAGGGGTAGTTTACCGGTCACTTTTTACATATGTGCCTGTGTTGTAGAGGACTCAAGGCCTATTGATTTTGGTGAACATCGGTTAGGGGGAAAGGGTAGTTTACCAGAAACCTTTTTTGTTGTAACAAAAGTAAAGTACTTAATTTTGATAAATAAAGTATCCTGATAAGAAGATCTTAATAATGCACTGTAGAAACGTAGATGAAATTTCTATAAATGAAGAGGCTAGTTGATCGGGGTGGGAGTAATTTTCTATAAATGAAAATTATAGTTGAGAGGGGAGGGGATAATTTTTTATATATGTACTACGTTATCGGCAACAAAGAAGTAGTTTGTTGTAAAAATTCCTTCCCGTCCTGTTTAGCCGTAGTCCAATGTTTTCTGTTAAACCAGACATTTCGGCAGTGCCATCGACTGCCATCATCAGTGAAAATTCGAGTGCGAAAACGTGAGGTGGTATACGTTAGTGACCACAATACTGTGGTTAAGGCTGAAGCAATAAGTAGAAAGCAGTAGTTTCTATGGAAATATTTCATTCCGAATATGATTTTAAATATAAATCTTAGAACATGGAAGTCATGTATCGTTCTCTATACCGATATTTTTCTATGGCAAACGATAACAGCTGCAAATTCAAACAGAATCAAATAATGTTTTGCATACAGCCCTGTATTGTAGAGTTCTCAAGACCTATTGGTGTTGGTGAAGTTTGGTTTAGGGAAAAGGGTAGTTTACCAGCAACATTTTATGTTTTAACACGGGTAATTTTTAATATAACGAACGACAACTGCCGTAAATTCAAAGAGAATCAAATAATTTTTTCATACTTTCCTGAATTGTAGAGAACTCGATGCCTTTTGATTTTGGTAAAGATCGGTTAAGGGAAAGGGGTAGTTTACCAGCAACATTGTATGTTGTAACAAGAGAAATGTTACCATGATGAACGATAACAACTGGAAATTCAAACATAATCAAATAAATTTTTGCATACAGCACTGAATTGTAGAGTTCTCAGGACCATTTGGTGTTGGTGAAGATCGGTTAAGGGAAAGGGGTAGTTTACCAGAAACGTTTTATGTTTTAAAAGTATTTTTTATGGCAAACGATAACAGCCGCAAATTCAAACAGAATCAAATAATGTTTTGCATACAGCCCTGTATTGTAGAGGACTCAAGGCTATTGCTTTTGGTGAACATCGGTTAGGATGAAAGGGTAGTTTACCTGAAACATTTTTTGTTGTAACAAGAGTAAAGTACTTAATTTTGATAAATAAAGTATCCTGATAAGAAGATCTTAATAATGCACTGTAGAAACGTAGATGAAATATCTATAAATGAAGAGGCTAGTTGATCGGGGTGGGAGTAATTTTCTATAAACGGAAATTATAGTTGACGGGGGAGGGGATAATTTTTTATATATGTACTACGTTATCGGCAAAAATGAAGTAGTTTTTTGTAAAAATTCCTTCCCGTCCTGTTTGGCCGTAGACCAAAGTTCTCTGCAAAACCAGACGTTTCGGCAGTGCCATCGATTTCCATCATCAGTGAAAATCAAGTGCGATAATGTGAGGTGGTATACGTTAGTGACTACAGTACTGTGGTTAAGGCTGAAGCAGTAAGTAGAAGAAGTAGTTTCTATGGAATACTTCATTTCAAAAATGATTTTAAATATAAATCTCAGAACATGGAAGTCATGTATAATTCTCCATACCGATATTTTTCTATGGCAAACGATAACAGCCGCAAATTCAAAAAGAATAAAATAATTTTTTGCATACAGCCCTGATTTGCAGAGTACTCAAGACCTGTTTTTTATGGTGAAGATCGGTTGACGTGAAGGGGTACTTTACCTGCAACGTTTTTCTTATCAAGGGTAATTTTTTTCTATGGCAAACGATAATAGCCGCAAAATCAAACAGAATCAAATATTGTTTTGGATACAGCCCTGAATTGGAGAGTTCGCAAGTCCTGTTGTTTTTGGTGAAGATCGGTAAAGGGAAAGGGGTAGTTTACTAGCAACGTTTTATGTTTTAAAAGGGTATTTTCTATGGCAAACGATAAAAGCCGCAAATTCAAACAGTATCAAATAATGTTCTGGATACAGCACTGAATTGTAAAGTTGTCAAGACCTGTTGGTTTCGGTGAAGATCGGTTAAGAGAAAGGGGTAGTTTACCAGCAACGTTTTATGTTTTAACGAGTGTATTTTCTATGGCAAACGATAAGAGCCGCAAATTCAAACAGAATTAATCAATTTTTTGCATTCAGCCCTGAATTGTAGAGTACTCAAAACGTGTTGTGCTTGGTAAAGATTGGCTAAGGGAAAGGGGTAGTTTACCAGCAACATTTTACGTTTTAACAAGGGCAATTTTTTTAAGACTAACGATAACTTCCGTAAATTCAAACAGAATCAACTACTTTCTTGCATACCCTTTTGAATTATAGAGAACTCAAGAGGTCTGTTGATTTTGTTGAAGATCGGTTAAGGGAAAGGGGTAGTTTACCAGTAACGTTTTATGTTTTAAAAAGGGTAATTTTTTTTACGAACGATAACTGCCGCAAATTCAAATAGACCCAAATAATTTTTTGCATAATGTCCTGAATTGTAAAGAAGTGAAGGCCTGTTAATTTGGTGAAGATCGGTTAATGGAAAGGGGTAGTTTACCGGCCACTGTTCATGTTTTAACAAGAGTAATTGTGTCTATGACGAACGATAACTGTCGCACATTCAAATTAATTAACATTAATGTTTTGGATACAGCCCTGAATTGGAGAGTTCTCAAGACTTTTCGTTTTTGGTGAAGATCGGTTGAGGGACAGGGGTAGTTTACCAGCAACGTTTTATGTTTTAACGAGTGTATTTTCTATGGCAAACGATAAGAGCTGCAAATTCAAACAGAATTAATCAATTTTTTGCATTCCGCCCTGAATTGTAGAGTACTCAATACGTGTTGTGTTTGGTGACGATTGGTTAAGGGAAAGGGGTAGTTTACCTGCAACATTTTATGTTTTAACAAGGGCAATTTTTTTATGACGAACGATAACTGCTGTAAATTCAAACAGAATCAACTACTTTTTTGCATACCTTTTTGAATTATAGTGAACTCAAGAGGTCTGTTGATTTTGTTCAAGATCGGTTAAGGGAAAGGGGTAGTTTACCAGCAACGTTTTATGTTTTAACAAGGGTAATTTTTTTTTACGAACGATAACTGCCGCAAATTCAAATAGAATCAAATAATTTTTTGCATAATGTCCTTAATTGTAAAGAAGTGAAGGCCTGTTAATTTGGTGAAGATCGGTTAAGGGAAAGGGGTAGTTTACCGGCCACTGTTGTTACAACACAAATAAGCCACCCCTGTAGCAGGGATAAAAAAGATGATAATAAAAATAAATATACTTCATATAAAATAAAATATTAAATATAAATAAAATATAAAGACAGTGACACGACAAACGACGACATGACCTAACCCAAGTGATTGACTAAACAAACAGGAAACGACAAAGAAGGGAAAAAACCAAAACCAAAGAAGAATAAAGACAATTGAAGGAAGTGAACGAAATCATACAACCAAATAAAGTAAAACCAATCGAGAAGGGGAGAACCGAATTAAAATGAAGCCAACTGAAAATGAAGAAGATGAAGGAGAAGAAGAAGAAGAAAAATGAAGAGGAAACGAAGTGAAACCAACGGATAAGAAACACCATAAATTTAAAAGGGAGAAATGGTACACTCAAGTATAATATAGGGAATAAAACCAATAATTATCCAATACCAGAAATAAATATTATTATAAATGAAATAATTCATCTAACTGTTTTAACCAAAACAGTAGAGTAATATTATAAAAAGAAAAAGTACACTAACCCAAAAATTAGAGTTAGTTATAGTAAAATGCTATAGAAAAATAACATTAATAATACTGTGCATAATTTGTAATGAAAGAAATAGTGAGAAAGTGAGAAAGTGACAAACAGAAATAATTATAGGGATTACCCACTAAGAAACACTTAATGTGAACAGTTAAAAAGTGCTATAGTGAAAGTGTGAACCCCAAAAATGGTTAGCAACCATAATAATAATAATAAAGCACTCAATAATCAATAAGAAACAATAATTGATTAATAGTGAATCCAATTATAAGTAAGAGTAAGGTTTTTAGGATAACATTAGATGTAAGCATTTCATAATGTGGAATAAACACTGAAGAGTGATAAGAAAACACTGTGTGAATAAAAGTGATACAAATTAACAACTATAAATATAAAATTTAATAATAATAGTAAGTGTAAACCATTAAGAATATGAAACGAACACTGGAAAGTGATAATAACATTGTTCAATAAGATTAGTTATAAACGATTGTATTTAAAAGGGGAGTATCCCATGAAAAGATAAACTGATAGTATTAACATGGATTGAGAGTAGAGTTTAATTAGGAAATAAGCAAGCAATAATGAATAAATAAACACCCTAGATTGTAAGAGAAAACCAATTGTTCAAAAGGTGATGTTAGTTAACACCCAAAAAATAGTAATTAATGAATTGAGTTGTAAACAAACTTTATTAAATAATGTTAAAATAATTGTATAATTATATTTATGAATAGGGTATGACTGAAGAATTTGTACAGAGCATACGCCTAAATGTTATGGTTTTGATTGAGGAAGAATAGGGAGTAGTAGCCATATTATTAACAAAAGCAAAATAGATGATTAAGAAGACAATACAAGTCTAATTACAATAGAAACTCAATAAATGTAGAAAATAACAGAACCACTAATCAAACCAAAATACATTAGAATCAAATGAAACATCATTTATATAAATTCAGCAGATATAGTTAATGGATACTAGTGCATCTGAAATGCCTAACTGTCAAAACCAATAATTACAAATTGTATAATATCCACAAGGAAATTAACAAATCTAAGGCAAGTAACTAGCCAAAAATAATGTATAAATCATTTTAAAAGAAAAATGTTACTATAAGAGCTTAAATTAAAAGAAATATGTAATTATCAAATGTCAGCATAATTAGACAAAAGTTAATATCTAATAGAACATGACCTTATGAGGTATTATTTTAATCTTTGAAAGGAAATAAATACAATAGTGATAATATTTAATACCCAGGAAGGAAGACAGAAGAATAAAATCAATCAGAAAATATATAATAAATTTGAATAAAAATTTCAAATATGATAACAATGCTTTTAATCAAGGCCTTAACCAATCAAAGGGTTTTCGTTACCATAGAAACGGGCCGTTGGTTACTAATTTTCCGTTAAATTTTTTTTACTCGAAAAATGACGCTTGGGTAGCAGGGACGCAAGATTTTGTATGACCGAAATTTTACTTTGAAAAGTTTAACAAATATGCAAAAGTCAACAACATGTACCAATGAGAAGGAGAAGAAGAGGTTCAACGATTAACTGATGTCCAGGAACTAAATAAACGAAAATTAAAAGCAGAAATTCCCAAGACAAATTAGAAAAAGATGCTAGCAGCCCAAGTCACTCCAAATTTGATGAATTTTACATTACCCAAGAACAACGATCTATCACAACCTTCTGAACTGATAAGTATCATTTAAATACCCTAATCCCAGGAATAAAAGCACTTTAGATATTTCTCACATACTATATACATAGTGATACAAACTCTCACTATGAAGTAAAAAATAATTTTCTTTCAAGGATTGAATAATTAAACAAACTTACGTAGCAAAATTGTTAACTAAAAAATAACCTCGCACTAATTTGCGAACTTTGTAACAACTATTACTACACTGCCGAACAATTTGTAACTACACTTTATATTATTTAAGTACGGATAAGGTACGGTAGTGTACTTTTTTGATGTAACCATATTTTATGTTTTATTTATAATCTCAAGAACTCCAGATTTTGGGCGAGTTGATAAATAATGTACAAACAGTAGCCATAATAGCGCCAGAATAACTCGTTTCAAAATTAATTTCGTCAGCCTTGAGATTTGCGTTTCATGTTTTATGCCGGAGCAATTTTATTGAAAACTAAATTATAATATTATTGTCACATTGATGAATTACCAAACTATAATTAAAGAAACAGTACAGAGTGTAACCCTTGTCTTATTTCATAGGAAATTGTAATATATATCTGTGTGTTAGCGAATTCACTGAACAGACAACTAGCGCTCTTGCTATCTGTGCAATACAGTAAGCTGTACAGAGGCGGGAATCATTCGAACGCTTCAGCTGTCACCGCTGAAAACACCAAACTAACTTATTAATTCACAAAGTTATTTGTTTTCAATAAACAATTTGGCGCCACCCGGGATTCACAAACCCTATAAAAATAACAGGTAAGGTTTCCTCTAGGTGGTAGGATAAGTGTGACAACGCTACGGACTTCGTTAGCAACAACCATTAAAGTAACGACAGGTGTGAGACGAACACACCATACTAACACTTTCTACACATAAAAAACTGGTGTACACATTTAAAACATAAGCAACAGCCATTTTATAACGTTACACTGTTCATGTTTTAACAAGAGTAATTGTTTCTATGACGAACGATAACTGTCGCACATTCAAACAGAATCAATTATTTTTTTGCATGCATCGCTGCATTGTAGAGGACTGAAGGTCTATTGATTTTTGTGAAGATCGGTTAAGAGAAAGGGGTAGTTTACCTGCAACATTTTATGTTTTTACAAGAGTAAAGTACTTAATTTTGATAAACAAAGTATCCTGATAAGAAGCTCATAATAATCCACTGTAGAAACGTAGATGAAACATCTATAAATGAAGAGGCTAGTTGAACGGGGTGGAGGTAATTTTCTATTAATGAAAATTATAGTTGAAAAGGGAGGGGAGAATTTTTTATATGTGTACTACGTTATCGGCAACAAAGAAGTAGTTCTTTGTTAAAATTCCTTCCCGGGCTGTTTAGCCGTAGTCCAATGTTTTTTGCAAAACCAGACCTTTCGGCATTGCCATCGACTGCCATCATCAGTGAAAATTCGAGTGCGAAAACGTGAGGTGGTATACGTTAGTGACCACAGTACTGTGGTTAAGGCTGAAGCAATAAGTAGAAAGAAGTAGTTCCTATGGAAATACTTCATTCCGAATATGATTTTAAATATAAATTTCAGAACATGGAAGTCATGTATGGTTCTCCATACCGATATTTTTTCTATAGCAAACGATAACAGCTGCAAATTCAAACAGAATCAAATAATGTTTTTTGCATACAGCCCTGTATTGTAGAGTTCTCAAGACCTATTGGTGTTGGTGAAGTTCGGTTAAGAGAAAGGGGTAGTTTACCAGCAACATTTTATGTTTTAACAATGGTAATTTTTTTTTGACGAAAGTTAACTGCCGTAAATTCAAAGAGAATCAAATAATTTTCTGCATACGATCCTGAATTGTAGAGAACTCAATGCCTTTTGATTTTGGTAAAGATCGGTTAAGGGAAAGGGGTAGTTTACCAGCAACATTGTATGTTGTAAGAAGAGAAATGTTTCCATGACGAACGATAACAACCGTAAATTCAAACATAATCAAATAATTTTTTGCATACAGCACTGAATTGAAGAGTTCTCAGGACCTTTTGTTTTTGGTGAAGATCGGTTAAGGGAAAGGGATAGTTTATCAGAAACGTTTTATGTTTTAAAAGTATTTTTTATGGCAAACGATAACAGCCGCAAATTCAAACAGAATCAAATAATTATTTGCATACAGTCCTGAATTGTAGAGTACTCAAGACCTGTTGTGTTTGGTGAAGATCGGTTAGAGGAATGGGGTAGTTTACCAGCAACGTTTTTTTTTTAATAAGGGTAATTTTTTTCTGAGCCTCCAGGTGGTCTAGTGGCTAACGCGGGCGATTGATGCGCTCGTGGTCCCGGGTTCAATTCCCGGCGGAGGTTCCGTACGGCGTGCACTCAGCGTCGTGAGGCAAACTGAGTAGGCGCTGAGATAACAGCGCCGCCTCCTGGCTGTGAATATCGCAACTAGCGGCTGGTGGCGCGTAGTACTAGCCATACACCGTCACACTAACACAAAAGCCGCGCGGTACGCCTTGGTAATTAACGGACTGTTGAGCGGAGGTTTATTAATTAAATTTTTTTCTATGGCAAACGATAACAGCCGCAAATGCAAACAGAATCATATAACGCTTTGCATACAGCAGTGAATTGTAGAGTTCTGAAGACCAGTTAGTGTTGGTGAAGATCGGTTAAGAGGAAGGGGTAGGTTGCCGGCAACATTTTATGTTTTAACAAGGGTAATTCTTTTTTTGACGAACGATAACTTCCGTAAATTGAAAGAGAATCAAATAATATATTGCACACAGCCCTAAATTGTAAAGGTCTCAAGACATGTCGTTTTTGGTGAAGATCGGTTGAGGGAAAGGGGTAGTTTACCGGCAACGTTTTATGTTTTAACGAGTGTATTTTCTATGTCAAACGATAAGAGCCGCAAATTCAAACAGAATCAATCAATTTTTTCCATATAGCCATGAATTGTAGAGTACTCAAGACCTGTTGTGTTTGGTGAACATTGGTTAAGGGCAAGGGGTAGTTTACCAGCAACGTTTTTTTTTATCAAAGGTAATTTTCTTCTATGGCAAATGATAACAGCCGCAAATTCAAACAGAATCAATTAGAAAAGTTTTATGTTTTAAAAGTATTTTTTACGGCAAACGATAACAGCCGCAAATTCAAACAGAATCAAATAATTATTTGCATACTGCCCTGATTTGAAGAGAACTCAAGGCTTATTGTTTTTCGTGAAGATCGGTTAAGGGAAAGGGGTAGTTTACCGGCCACTGTTCATGTTTTAACAAGAGTAATTGTTTCTATGACGAACGATAACTGTCGTAAATTCAAAGAGAATCAAATAATATTTTGCATACAGCACTGAATTGTAGAGTTCTCAGGACCTTTGTTTTTGGTGAAAATCGGTTAAGGGGAAGGGGTAGTTTACCAGAAACGTTTTATGTTTTAAAAGTATTTTATATGGCAAACGATAACAGCCGCAAATTCAAACAGAATCAAATAATTATTTGCACACAGCCCTGATTTGTAGAGAACTCAAGACTTTTTGTTTTTGGTGAAGATCGGTTATGGGAAAGGTGTAGTTTACCAGCAACGTTATTTTTATCAAGGGTAATTTTTGTCTATGGCAAACGATAACAGCCATAAATTCAAACAGAATCAAATAATGTTTTGGATACAGCCCTGAATTGGTGAGTTCTCAAGATCTGTTGGTTTTTGTGAAGATATGTTAACGGAAAGAGGTAGTTTACGAGCAACGTTTATGTTTTAACTACGGTACTTTCTATGGCAAATGATAACAGCCGCAAACTCAAACATAATCAAATAAATTTTTGCATGCAACTCTGAATTGTAGAGCTCTCAAGACCTATTGTTTTTGGTGAAGATCTGTTAAGGGGAAGCGGTAGGTTACCGGCAACGTTTTTTATCAAGGTTAATTTTTCCTATGGCAAACGATAACAGCCGCAAATTGAAACAGAATCAAATAATGTTCTGCATACAGCCATGAATTGTAAAGCTGTCAAGACCTGTAGGTTTTGGTGAAGTTCGGTTAAGGGAAAGGGGTAGTTTACCAGCAACATTTTATGTTTTAACAAGGGTAATTTTTTTTACTAACGATAACTGCCGTAAATTCAAACAGAATCAACTATGTTTTTGCATACCTTTTTGAATTATAGAGAACTCAAGAGGTCTGTTGGTTTTGTTGAAGAACGGTTAAGGGAAAGTGGTAGTTTACCAGCAACATTTTATGTTTTAACAAGGGTAATTTTTTCTATGACGAACGATAACTGCCGTAAATTCAAAGAGAATCAAATAATATTTTGCATACAGCCCTGAATTGTAGAGTTCTCAAGGCTTGTCGTTTTTGGTGATGATCGGTTGAGGTAAAGGGGTAGTTTAGCAGCAACGTTTTATGTTTTAGCGAGTGTATTTTTTATGGCAAACGATAAGAGCCGCATATTCAAACAGAATCAAATAATGTTTTACATACAGCCCTGAATTGTAGAGTTCTCAAGACCTTTTGGTTTTGGTGAAGATCAGTTACGGGAAAGGGGTAGTTTACCAGCAACGTTATTTTTATCAAGGGTAATTTTTGTCTATGGCAAACGATAACAGCCATAAATTCAAACAGAATCAAATAATGGTTCGCATACAGCACTGAATTATAGAATTCTAAAGACCTATTGTCTTTGGTGAAGATCAGTTAAGGGAAAGGGGTAGTTTACCAGTAACGTTTTATGTTTTAACAAGGGTAATTTTTTCTATGACGTACGATAACTGCCGTAAATTCAAAGAGAATCCAATGATGTTTTACATACAGACCTGAATTGTAGAGTACACAAGATCTGTTGCGTTTGGTGAAGATCGGTTATGGGAAAGGGGTAGTTTACCGGCAACGATTTTTTTTATCAAGGGTATTTTTTTCTATAGCAAACGATAACCGCCGAAAATGTAAACAGAATCAAATAATGTTTCGCATACAGCCCTGCATTATAGACTTTTCAAGACGTATTGTTTTTGGTGAAGATCGGTTAAGGAAAAGGGGTAGTTTACTAGCAACGTTTTTTATCAAGGTTAATTTTTCCTATGGCAAAGGATAACAGCCGCAAATTCAAACAGAATCAAATAATGTTTTGGATACAGCCCTGAATTGGTGAGTTCTCAAGATCTGTTGGTTTTTGTGAAGATATGTTAACGGAAAGAGGTAGTTTACGAGCAACGTTTATGTTTTAACTACGGTACTTTCTATGGCAAATGATAACAGCCGCAAACTCAAACATAATCAAATAAATTATTGCATGCAACTCTGAATTGTAGAGCTCTCAAGACCTATTGTTTTTGGTGAAGATCTGTTAAGGGGAAGCGGTAGGTTACCGGCAACGTTTTTTATCAAGGTTAATTTTTCCTATGGCAAACGATAACAGCCGCAAATTGAAACAGAATCAAATAATGTTCTGCATACAGCCATGAATTGTAAAGCTGTCAAGACCTGTAGGTTTTGGTGAAGTTCGGTTAAGGGAAAGGGGTAGTTTACCAGCAACATTTTATGTTTTAACAAGGGTAATTTTTTTTACTAACGATAACTGCCGTAAATTCAAACAGAATCAACTATGTTTTTGCATACCTTTTTGAACTATAGAGAACTCAAGAGGTCTGTTGGTTTTGTTGAAGAACGGTTAAGGGAAAGTGGTAGTTTACCTGCAACATTTTATGATTTAACAAGGGTAATTTTTTCTATGACGAACGATAACTGCCGTAAATTCAAAGAGAATCAAATAATATTTTGCATACAGCCCTGAATTGTAGAGTTCTCAAGGCTTGTCGTTTTTGGTGATGATCGGTTGAGGTAAAGGGGTAGTTTAGCAGCAACGTTTTATGTTTTAGCGAGTGTATTTTTTATGGCAAAAAAACCCCTGCATATTCAAACAGAATCAAATAATGTTTTACATACAGCCCTGAATTGTAGAGTTCTCAAGACCTTTTGGTTTTGGTGAAGATCACTTACGGGAAAGGGGTAGTTTACCAGCAGCGTTTTATGTTTTAACAAGGGTAATTTTTTTTACGAACGATAACAGGGAAAATTCGAGTGCGAAAACGTGCGGTGGTATACGTTAGTGACCACAGTACTGTGGTTAAGGCTGAAGCAATAAGTAGAAAGAAGTAGTTTCTATGGAAATATTTCATTCCGAATATGATTTTAAATATAAATCTTAGAACATGGAAGTCATGTATGGCTCTCCATACCGATATTTTTCTATGGCAAACGATAACAGCCGCAAATTCAAACAGAATCAAATAATGTTTCGCATACAGCCCTGAATTATAGAGTACTCAAGACCTGTTGTGTTATGTGAAGGTTGGTTAAGGGAAAGGGGTAGTTTACCTGCAACGTTTTTTTATCAAGGGTAATCTTCTTCTATGGCAAACGATAACAGCCGCAAATTCAAACAGAATTAACTAATGTTTTGCATACAGCCCTTAATTGTAGAGTTCTCAAGACCTTTTGGTTTTGGTAAAGATCGGTTTAGGGAAAGGGGTAGTTTACCGGCAACATTTTATGTTTTAACAAGGGCCAATTTTTTCATGACGAACGATAACTGCCGTAAATTCAAACAGAATCAACTACTTTTTTGAATACCTTTTTGAATTATAGAGAACTCAAGAGGTCTGTTGATTTTATTGAAGATCGGTTAAGGGAAAGGGGTAGTTTACCAGCGACGTTTTATGTTTTAACAAGGGTAATTTTTTTTACGAACGATAACTGCAGCAAATTCAAATAGAATCAAATACTTTTTGCATAATGTCGTGAATTGTAAAGAAGAGAAGGCCTTATAATTTGGTGAAGATCGGTTAAGGGAAAGGGGTAGTTTACCGGCCACTGTTCATGTTTTAACAAGAGTAATTGTTTCTATGACGAACGATAACTGTCGCACATTCAAACAGAATCAAATATTTTTTTGCACGCATCCCTGCATTGTAGAGGACTGAAGGTTTATTGATTTTTGTGAAGATCGGTTAAGAGAAAGGGGTAGTTTACCTGCAACATTTTATGTTTTAACAAGAGTAAAGTACTTAATGTTGATAAACAAAGTATCCTGATAAGAAGCTCATAATAATCCACTGTAGATACGTAGATGTAATATCTATAAATCAAGAGACTATTTGGACGGGGTGGGGGTAATTTTCTATTAATGAAAATTATAGTTGAAGAGGGAGGGAAGAATTTTTTATATGTGTACTACGTTATCGGCAACAAAGAAGTAGTTCTTTGTTAAAATTCCTTCACGGGCTGTTTAGCCGTAATCCAATGTTTTCTGCAAACCAGACTTTTCGGCAGTGCCATCGACTGCCATCATCAGGGAAAATTCGAGTGCGAAAACGTGCGGTGGTATACGTTAGTGACCACAGTACTGTGGTTAAGGCTGAAGCAATAAGTAGAAAGAAGTAGTTTCTATGGAAATATTTCATTCCGAGTATGATTTTAAATATAAATCTTAGAACATGGAAGTCATGTATGGTTCTCCATACCGATATTTTTCTATGGCAAACGATAACAGCCGCAAATTCAAACAGAATCAAATAATGTTTCGCATACAGCCCTGAATTATAGAGTACTCAAGACCTGTTGTGTTATGTGAAGGTTGGTTAAGGGAAAGGGGTAGTTTACCTGCAACGTTTTTTTATCAAGGCTGATCTTCTTCTATGGCAAACGATAACAGCCGCAAATTCAAACAGAATCAACTAATGTTTTGCATACAGCCCTTAATTGTAGAGTTCTCAAGACCTTTTGGTTTTGGTAAAGATCGGTTTAGGGAAAGGGGTAGTTTACCGGCAACATTTTATGTTTTAACAAGGGCCAATTTTTTCATGACGAACGATAACTGCCGTAAATTCAAACAGAATCAACTACTTTTTTGAATACCTTTTTGAATTATAGAGAACTCAAGAGGTCTGTTGATTTTATTGAAGATCGGTTAAGGGAAAGGGGTAGTTTACCAGTAACGTTTTATGTTTTAACAAGGGTAATTTTTTTACGAACGATAACTGCAGCAAATTCAAATAGAATCAAATACTTTTCGCACCGTGCGAAAACGTGCGGTGGTATACGTTAATGACCACAGTACTGCGGTTAAGGCTGAAGCAATAAGTAGAAAGAAGTAGTTTCTATGGAAATATTTCATTCCGAACATGATTTTAAATATAAATCTTAGAACATGGATGTCATGTATGGTTCTCCATACCGATATTTTTTCTATGGAAATCGATAACAGCTGCAAATTCAAACAGAATCAAATAATGTTTTGCATACAGCCCTGTATTGTAGAGTTCTCAAGACCTATTGGTGTTGGTGGAGGTCGGTTAACGGAAAGGAGTAGTTTACCAGCAACATTTTATGTTTTAACAAGTGTAATTTTTTATATGACAAACGATAACTACCGTAAATTCAAACAGAATCAACTACGTTTTTGCATACCATTTTGAATTAATGAGAGTTCAAGGCCTGTTGATTTTGTTGAAGATCGGTTAAGGGAAAGGGGTAGTTTACCAGCAACATTTTATGTTCTAAGAACGGTAATTTTTTTGACGAAAGTTAACTGCCGTAAATTCAAAGAGAGTCAAATATTTTTTTGCATACGTTCCTCCATTGTAGAGTGCTCAATATCTTTTGATTTTGGTAAAGATCGGTTAAGGGAAAGGGGTAGTTTACCTACAACATTGAATGTTGAAACAAGAGAAATGTTTCCATGACGAACGATAACAACCGCAAATTCAAACATAATAAAATAATTATTTGCATACAGCACTGATTTGTAGAGAACTCAAGACTTTTTGTTTTTGGTGAAGATCGGTTGTGGGAAAGGTGTAGTTTACCAGCAGCGTTATTTTTCACAAGGGTAATTTTTGTCTATGGCAAACAATAACAGCCATAAATTCAAACAGAATCAAATAATGGTTCGCATACAGCTCTGAATTATAGAATTCTAAAGACCTATTGTCTTTGGTGAAGATCGGTTAATGGAAAGGGGTAGTTTACCAGTAGCGTTTTATGTTTTAACAAGGGTAATTTTTTCTATGACGTACGATAACTGCCGTAAATTCAAAGAGAATCAAATGATGTTTTACATACAGTCCTGAATTGTAGAGTTCTCAAGACGTATTGTTTTTGGTGAAGATCGGTTAAAGGAAAGGGGTAGTTTACCGGTCACTTTTTACATATGTGCCTGTGTTGTAGAGGACTCAAGGCCTATTGATTTTGGTGAACATCGGTTAGGGGGAAAGGGACGTTTACCCGAAACCTTTTTTGTTGTAACAAGAGGAAAGTATTTAATTTTGATAATTAACGTATCCTGATAAGAAGATCTTAATAATGCACTGTAGAAACGTAGATGAAATTTCTATAAATGAAGAGGCTAGTTGATCGGGGTGGGAGTAATTTTCTATAACTGAAAATTATAGTTGTCGGGGGAGGGGATATGTTTTTATATATGTACTACGTTATCGGCAACAAAGAAGTAGTTTGTTATTAAAATTCCTTCCCGTCCTGTTTGGCCGTAGACCAAAGTTTTCTGCAAAACCAGACGTTTAGGCATTGCCATAGATTTCCATCATCAGTGAAAATCGAGTGCGATAATGTGAGGTGGTATACGTTAGTGACCACGGTACTGTGGTTAAGGCTGAAGCAGTAAGTAGAAAGAAGTAGTTTCTATGGAATATGTCATTTCAAAAATGATTTTAATTATAAAATCTTAGAACATGGAAGTCATGTATTGTTCTCCATACCGATATTTTTCTATGGCAAACGATAACAGCCGCAAATTCAAACAGAATCAAATAATGTTTCGCATACAGCCCTGAATTATAGTGTACTCAAGACTTGTTGTTTTTGGTGATGATCGGTTAAGGGAAAGGGGTAGTTTACTAGCAACGTTTTATGTTTTAAAAGGGTATTTTCTATGGCAAACAATAAGAGCCGCATATTCAAACAGAATAAAATAATTTTTTGCATACAGCACTGATTTGTCGTGTAATCAAGACATATTGTTTTGGTGAAGATTGGTTAACGGGAAGGGGTAGTTTACCTGCAACGTTTTTTATCAAGGTTAATTTTTCCTATGGCAAACGATAACAGCCGCAAATTCAAACAGAATCAAATAATGTTCTGCATACAGCCCTCAATTTTAAAGTTGTCAAGACCTGTTGGTTTTGGTGAAGTTCGGTTAAGGGAAAGGGGTAGTTTACCAGCAACATTTTATGTTTTAACAAGGGTAATTTTTTTTTTTTACTAACGATAACTGCCGTATATTCAAACAGAATCAACTATGTTTTTGCATATCTTTTTGAATTACAGAGAACTCAAGAGGTCTGTTGATTTTGCTGAAGATCGGTTAAGGGAAAGTAGTAGTTTACCTGCAACGTTTTATGTTTTAACAAGGGTAATTTTTTCTATGACGAACGATAACTGCCGTAAATTCAAAGAGAATCAAATAATATTTTGCATACAGCCCTGAATTGTAGAGTTCTCAAGACTTGTCGTTTTTGGTGAAGATCGGTTGAGGTAAAGGGGTAGTTTACCAGCAACGTTTTATGTTTTATCGAGTGTATTTTCTATGGCAAACGATAGAGCCGCAAATTCAAACAGAAGCAATCATTTTTTGCATACAGCCCTGAATTGTAGAGTACTCAAGACCTGTTGTGTTTGGTGAAGACTGGTTAAGGGAAAGGGGTAGTTTACCTGCAACGTTTTTTTTATCAAGGGTAATTTTCTTCTATGGCAAACGATAACAGCCGCAAATTCAAACATAATCAAATACTTTTTGCATAATGTCGTGAATTGTAAAGAAGTGAAGGCCTTTTAATTTGGTGAAGGTCGGTTAAGGGAAAGGGGTAGTTTACCGGCCACTGTTCATGTTTTAACAAGAGTAATTGTTTCTATGACGAACGATAACTGTCGCACATTCAAACAGAATCAATTATTTTTTTGCATGCATCCCTGCATTGCAGAGGACTGAAGGTCTATTGATTTTTGTGAAGATCGGTTAAGAGAAAGGGGTAGTTTACCTGCAACATTTTATGTTTTAACAAGAGTAAAGTACTTAATTTTGATAAACAATAATCCACTGTAGAAACGTAGATGAAATATCTATAAATGAAGAGACTAGTTGAACGGGGTGGGGGTAATTTTCTATTAATGAAAATTATAGTTGAAGAGGGAGGGGAGAATTTTTTATATGTGTACTACGTTATCGGCAACAAAGAAGTAGTTCTTTGTTAAAATTCCTTCCCGGGCTGTTTAGCCGTAGTTTAGTTCTGCAAAACCAGACTTTTCGGCAGTGCCATCGACTGCCATCATCAGTGAAAACTCGAGTGCGAAAACGTGAGGTGGTATACGTTAATGACCACAGTACTGTGGTTAAGGCTGAAGCAATAAGTAGAAAGAAGTAGTTTCTATGGAAATATTTCATTACGAATATGATTTTAAATATAAATCTTAGAACATGGAAGTCATGTATGGTTCTCCATACCGATATTTTTTCTATGGCAAACGATAACAGCTGCAAATTCAAACAGAATCAAATAATGTTTTGCATACAGCCCTGTATTGTAGAGTTCTCAAGACCTATTGGTGTTGGTGGAGGTCGGTTAACGGAAAGGGGTAGTTTACCAGCAACATTTTATGTTTTAACAAGGGTAATTTTTTATATGACAAACGATAACTGCCGTAAATTCAAACAGAATCAACTACGTTTTTGCATACCTTTTTGAATTAATGATAGCTCAAGGCCTGTTGATTTTGTTGAAGATCGGTTAAGGGAAAGGGGTAGTTTACCAGCAACATTTTATGTTTTAAGAACGGTAATTCTTTTGACGAAAGTTAACTACCGTAAATTCAAAGAGAGTCAAATAATTTTTTCCATACGTTCCTCCATTGTAGAGTGCTCAATTTCTTTTGATTTTGGTAAAGATCGGTTAAGGGAAAGGGGTAGTTTACCTACAACATTGAATGTTGTAACAAGAGAAATGTTTCCTTGACGAACGATAACAACCGCAAATTCAAACATAATCAAATAATTTTTTGCATACAGCACTGAATTGTAGAGTTCTCAGGACGATTTGTTTTTGGTGAAGATCGGTTAAGGGAAAGGGGTAATTTTATGTATTAAGAAGGGTAATTTTTTTTGACGAAAGTTAACTGTCGTAAATTCAAAGAGAATCAAATAATTTTTTGTATACATTCCTGAATTCTTGAGAAATCAATGCCTTTTGATTTTGGAAAAATGATCGGTTAAGGGAAAGGTGTAGTTTACCTGCAACATTGTATATTGTAACAAGAGAACTGTTTACTTGACGAACGATAACAACCGCAAATTCAAACATAATCAAATAATTTTTTGCATACAGAACTGAATTGTAGAGTTCTCAGGACGATTTGTTTTTGGTGAAGATCGGTTAAGGGAAAGGGGTAGTTTACCAGAAACGTTTTATATTTTAAAAGTATTGTTAATGCAAACGATAACAGCAGCTAATTCAAACAGAATCAAATAATTATTTGCATACAGCCCTGATTTATAGAGAACTCAAGACTTATTGTTTTTGGTGAAGATCGGTTAATGGAAAGGGGTAGTTTACCAGCAACGTTATTTTTATCAAGGGTAATTTTTGTCTATGGTAAACGATAACAGCCACAAATTCAAACAGAATCAAATAATGTTTCGCATACAGCTTTGAATTATAGAATTCTAAAAACCTATTGTTTTTAGTGAAGATCGGTTTAGGGAAAGGGGTAGTTTACCAGCAACGTTTTATGTTTTAACAAGGCTAATTTTTTCTATGACGTACGATAACTGCCGTAAATTCAAAGAGAATCAAATGATGTTTTGCATACAGTCCTGAATTGTAGAGTATTCAAGATCTATTGCGTTTGGTGAAGATCGGTTCGGGGAAAGGGGTAGTTTACCTGCAACGTTTTTTTATCAAGGGTAAATTTTTTTTCTATGGCAAACGATACCAGCCGCAAATGCAAACAGAATCATATAATGTTTTGCATACAGCACTGAATTGTAGAATTCTGAAGACCAGTTGGTGTTGGTGAAGATCGGTTAAGGGGAAGGGGTAGTTTACCTGCAACATTTTATGTTTTAACAAGGGTAATTTTTTCTATGACGAATGATAACTTCCGTAAATTCAAAGGGAATATATTAGTTTTTTGCATGCTGTCCTGATTCGTAAAAATGTGAAGGACTGCTGATTTTGGTGAAGATCGGTTAAGGGAAAGGGGTAGTTTACCGGTCACTTTTTACATATGTGCCTGTGTTGTAGAGGACTCAAGGTATATTGATTTTGGTGAACATCGGTTAGGGGGAAAGGGAACTTTACCCGAAACCTTTTTTGTTGTAACAAGAGGAAAGTACTTAATTTTGATAATTAACGTATGCTGATAAGAAGATCTTAATAATGCACTGTAGAAACGTAGATGAAATTTCTATAAATGAAGAGGCTAGTTGATCGGGGTGGGAGTAATTTTCTATAAATGAAAATTATAGTTGTCGGGGGAGGGGATAAGTTTTTATATATGTACTACGTTATCGGCAACAAAGAAGTAGTTTGTTATTAAAATTCCTTCCCGTCCTGTTTGGCCGTAGACCAAAGTTTTCTGCAAAACCAGACGTTTCGGCATTGCCATCGATTTCCATCATCAGTGAAAATCGAGTGCGATAATGTGAGGTTGTATACGTTAGTGACCACAGTACTGTGGTTAAGGCTGAAGCAGTAAGTAGAAAGAAGTAGTTTCTATGGAATATGTCATTTCGAAAATGATTTTAATTATAAATCTTAGAACATGGAAGTCATGTATTGTTCTCCATACCGATATTTTTTTATGGCAAACGATAACAGCCGCAAATTCAAACAGAATCAAATAATGTTTCGCATACAGCCCTGAATTATAGAGTACTCAAGACTTTTGTTTTTGGTGATGATCGGTTGAGGGAAAGGGGTAGTTTACTAGCAACGTTTTATGTTTTATCGAGTGTATTTTCTATGGCAAATAATAAGAGCCGCATATTCAAACAGAATAAAATAATTTTTTGCATACAGCCCTGATTTTTGGAGTAATCAAGACATATTGTTTTGGTGAAGATCGGTTAACGCGAAGGGGTAGTTTACCTGCAACGTTTTTTATCAAGGTTAATTTTTCCTATGGCAAACGATAACAGCCGCAAATTCAAACAGAATCAAATAATATTTTGCATACAGCCCTGAATTGTAGAGTTCTCAAGACTTTTCGTTTTTGGTGAAGATCGGTTTAGGGAAAGGGGTAGTTTACCGGCAACATTTTATGTTTTAACAAGAGCAATTTTTTATGACGAACGATAACTGCCGTAAATTCAAACAGAATCAACTACTTTTTTGAATACCTTTTTGAATTATAGAGAACTCAAGAGGTCTGTTGATTTTGTTGAAGATCGGTTAAGGGAAAGGGGTAGTTTACCAGCAACGTTTTATGTTTTAACAAGGGTAATTTTTTACGAACGATAACTGCCGCAAATTCAAATAGAATCAAATACTTTTTGCATAATGTCCTGAATTGTAAAGAAGTGAAGGTCTTTTAATTTGGTGAAGATCGGTTAAGGGAAAGGGGTAGTTTACCGGCCACTGTTCATGTTTTAACAAGAGTAATTGTTTCTATGACGAACGATAACTGTCGCACATTCAAACAGAATCAATTATTTTTTTGCATGCATCCCTGCATTGTAGAGGACTGAAGGTCTATTGATTTTTGTGAAGATCGGTTAAGAGAAAGGGGTAGTTTACCTGCAACATTTTATGTTTTAACAAGAGTAAAGTACTTAATTTTGATAAACAAAGTATCCTGATAACAAGCTCATAATAATCCACTGTAGAAACGTAGATGAAATATCTATAAATGAAGAGACTAGTTGAAAGGGGTGGGGTTTTCTATTAATGAAAATTATAGTTGAAGAGGGAGGGGAGAATTTTTTATATGTGTACTACGTTATCGGCAACAAAGAAGTAGTTCTTTGTTAAAATTCCTTCCCGGGCTGTTTAGCCGTAGTCCAAAGTTTTCTGCAAAACCAGACTTTTCGGCAGTGCCATCGACTGCCAGCATCAGTGAAAATTCGAGTGCGAAAACGTGAGGTGGTATACGTTAATGACCACAGTACTGCGGTTAAGGCTGAAGCAATAAGTAGAAAGAAGTAGTTTCTATGGAAATATTTCATTCCGAGTATGATTTTAAATATAAATCTTAGAACATGGAAGTCATGTATGGTTCTCCATACCGATATTTTTTCTATGGAAAACGATAACAGCTGCAAATTCAAACAGAATCAAATAATGTTTTGCATACAGCCCTGTATTGTAGAGTTCCCAAGACCTATTGGTGTTGGTGGAGGTCGGTTAACGGAAAGGAGTAGTTTACCAGCAACATTTTATGTTTTAACAAGGGTAATTTTTTATATGACAAATGATAACTGCCGTAAATTCAAACAGAATCAACTACGTTTTTGCATACCATTTTGAATTAATGAGAGTTCAAGGCCTGTTGATTTTGTTGAAGATCGGTTAAGGGAAAGGGGTAGTTTACCAGCAACATTTTATGTTTTTAGAACGGTAATTTTTTTGACGAAAGTTAACTGGCGTAAATTCAAAGAGAGTCAAATAATTTTTTGCATACGTTCCTCCATTGTAGAGTGCTCAATATCTTTTGATTTTGGTAAAGATCGGTTAAGGGAAAGGGGTAGTTTACCTACAACATTGAATGTTGTAACAAGAGAAATGTTTCCATGACGAACGATAACAACCGCAAATTCAAACATAATAAAATAATTATTTGCATACAGCACTGATTTGTAGATAACTCAAGACTTTTTGTTTTTGGTGAAGATCGGTTATGGGAAAGGTGTAGTTTACCAGCAGCGTTATTTTTATCAAGGGTAATTTTTGTCTATGGCAAACGATAACAGCCATAAATTCAAACAGAATCAAATAATGGTTCGCATACAGCTCTGAATTATAGAATTCTAAAGACCTATTGTCTTTGGTGAAGATCGGTTAATGGAAAGGGGTAGTTTATCAGTAACGTTTTATGTTTTAACAAGGGTAATTTTTTCTATGACGTACGATAACTGCCGTAAATTCAAAGAGAATCAAATGATGTTTTACATACAGTCCTGAATTGTAGAGTTCTCAAGACGTATTGTTTTTGGTGAAGATCGGTTAAAGGAAAGGGGTAGTTTACCGGTCACTTTTTACATATGTGCCTGTGTTGTAGAGGACTCGAGGCCTATTGATTTTGGTGAACATCGGTTAGGGGGAAAGGGAAGTTTACCCGAAACCTTTTTTGTTGTAACAAGAGGAAAGTACTTAATTTTGATAATTAACGTATCCTGATAAGAAGATCTTAATAATGCACTGTAGAAACGTAGATGAAATTTCTATAAATGAAGAGGCTAGTTGATCGGGGTGGGAGTAATTTTCTATAACTGAAAATAATAGTTGTCGGGGGGAGGGGATATGTTTTTATATATGTACTACGTTATCGGCAACAAAGAAGCAGTTTGTTATTACAATTCCTTCCCGTCCTGTTTGGCCGTAGACCAAAGTTTTCTGCAAAACCAGACGTTTAGGCATTGCCATCGATTTCCATCATCAGTGAAAATCGAGTGCGATAATGTGAGGTGGAATACGTTAGTGACCACAGTACTGTGGTTAAGGCTGAAGCAGTAAGTAGAAAGAAGTAGTTTCTATGGAATATGTCATTTCAAAAATGATTTTAATTATAAAATCTTAGAACATGGAAGTCATGTATTGTTCTCCATACCGATATTTCTCTATGGCAAACGATAACAGCCGCAAATTCAAACAGAATCAAATAATGTTTCGCATACAGCCCTGAATTATAGTGTACTCAAGACTTGTTGTTTTTGGTGATGATCGGTTAAGGGAAAGGGGTAGTTTACTAGCAACGTTTTATGTTTTAAAAGGGTATTTTCTATGGCAAACAATAAGAGCCGCATATTCAAACAGAATAAAATAATTTTTTGCATACAGCACTGATTTGTCGTGTAATCAAGACATATTGTTTTGGTGAAGATTGGTTAACGGGAAGGGGTAGTTTACCTGCAACGTTTTTTATCAAGGTTAATTTTTCCTATGGCAAACGATAACAGCCGCAAATTCAAACAGAATCAAATAATGTTCTGCATACAGCCCTCAATTTTAAAGTTGTCAAGACCTGTTGGTTTTGGTGAAGTTCGGTTAAGGGAAAGGGGTAGTTTACCGGCAACATTTTATGTTTTAACAAGGGTAATTTTTTTTTTTACTAACGATAACTGCCGTATATTCAAACAGAATCTACTATGTTTTACATACCTTTTTGAATTACAGAGAACTCAAGAGGTCTGTTGATTTTGCTGAAGATCGGTTAAGGGAAAGTAGTAGTTTACCTGCAACGTTTTATGTTTTAACAAGGGTAATTTTTTCTATGACGAACGATAACTGCCGTAAATTCAAAGAGAATCAAATAATATTTTGCATACACCCCTGAATTGTAGAGTTCTCAAGACTTGTCGTTTTTGGTGAAGATCGGTTGAGGTAAAGGGGTAGTTTACCAGCAACGTTTTATGTTTTATCGAGTGTATTTTCTATGGCAAACGATAGAGCCGCAAATTCAAACAGAAGCAATCATTTTTTGCATACAGCCCTGAATTGTAGAGTACTCAAGACCTGTTGTGTTTGGTGAAGATTGGTTAAGGGAAAGGGGTAGTTTACCTGCAACGTTTTTTTTATCAAGGGTAATTTTCTTCTATGGCAAACGATAACAGCCGCAAATTCAAACATAATCAAATACTTTTTGCATAATGTCCTGAATTGTAAAGAAGTGAAGGACTTTTAATTTGGTGAAGGTCGGTTAAGGGAAAGGGGTAGTTTACCGGCCACTGTTCATGTTTTAACAAGAGTAATTGTTTCTATGACGAACGATAACTGTCGCACATTCAAACAGAATCAATTATTTTTTTGCATGCATCCCTGCATTGTAGAGGACTGAAGGTCTATTGATTTTTGTGAAGATCGGTTAAGAGAAAGGGGTAGTTTAACTGCAACATTTTATGTTTTGACAAGAGTAAAGTACTTAATTTTGATAAACAATAATCCACTGTAGAAACGTAGATGAAATATCTATAAATGAAGAGACTAGTTGAAAGGGGTGGGGGTAATTTTCTATTAATTAAAATTATAGTTGAAGAGGGAGGGGAGAATTTTTTATATGTGTACTACGTTATCGGCAACAAAGAAGTAGTTCTTTGTTAAAATTCCTTCACGGGCTGCTTAGCCGTAATCCAATGTTTTCTGCAAAACCAGACTTTTCGGCAGTGCCATCGACTGCCATCATCAGTGAAAATTCGAGTGCGAAAACGTGCGGTGGTATACGTTAGTGATCACAGTACTGTGGTTAAGGCTGAAGCAATAAGTAGAAAGAAGTAGTTTCTATGGAAATATTTCATTCCGAATATGATTTTAAATATAAATCTTAGAACATGGAAGTCATGTATGGTTCTCCATACCGATATTTTTTCTATAGCAAACGATAACAGCTGCAAATTCAAACAGAATCAAATAATGTTTTTTGCATACAGCCCTGTATTGTAGAGTTCTCAAGACCTGTTGGTGTTGTTGAAGGTCGGTTAAGGGAAAGGGGTAGTTTACCAGCAACATATTATGTTTTAACAAGGGTAATTTTTTATATGACGAACGATAACTGCCGTAAATTCAAACAGAATCAACTACGTTTTTGCATACCTCTTTGACTTGCAGAGAGCTCAAGACCTGCTGATTTTGTTGAAGATCGGTTAAGGGAAAGGGGTAGTTTACCAGCAACATTTTATGTATTAAGAAGGGTAATTTTTTTTTACGAAAGTTAACTGTCGTAAATTCAAAGAGAATCAAATAATTTTTTGTATACATTCCTGAATTCTTGAGAAATCAATGCCTTTTGATTTTGGAAAAATGATCGGTTAAGGGAAAGGGGTAGTTTACCTGCAACATTGTATATTGTAACAAGAGAACTGTTTCCTTGACGAACGATAACAACCGCAAATTCAAACATAATCAAATAATTTTTTGCATACAGCACTGAATTGTAGAGTTCTCAGGACGATTTGTTTTTGGTGAAGATCGGTTACGGGAAAGGGGTAGTTTACCAGAAACGTTTTATATTTTAAAAGTATTGTTAATGCAAACGATAACAGCAGCTAATTCAAACAGAATCAAATAATTATTTGCATACAGCCCTGATTTATAGAGAACTCAAGACTTATTGTTTTTGGTGAAGATCGGTTAATGGAAAGGGGTAGTTTACCAGCAACGTTATTTTTATCAAGGGTAATTTTTGTCTATGGTAAACGATAACAGCCACAAATTCAAACAGAATCAAATAATGTTTCGCATACAGCTTTGAATTATAGAATTCTAAAAACCTATTGTTTTTAGTGAAGATCGGTTTAGGGAAAGGGGTAGTTTACCAGCAACGTTTTATGTTTTAACAAGGCTAATTTTTTCTATGACGTACGATAACTGCCGTAAATTCAAAGAAAATCAAATGATGTTTTGCATACAGTCCTGAATTGTAGAGTATTCAAGATCTATTGCGTTTGGTGAAGATCGGTTCGGGGAAAGGGGTAGTTTACCTGCAACGTTTTTTTATCAAGGGTAAATTTTTTTTCTATGGCAAACGATACCAGCCGCAAATGCAAACAGAATCATATAATGTTTTGCATACAGCACTGAATTGTAGAATTCTGAAGACCAGTTGGTGTTGGTGAAGATCGGTTAAGGGGAAGGGGTAGTTTACCTGCAACATTTTATGTTTTAACAAGGGTAATTTTTTCTATGACGAATGATAACTTCCGTAAATTCAAAGGGAATATATTAGTTTTTTGCATGCTGTTCTGATTTGTAAAAATGTGAAGGACTGCTGATTTTGGTGAAGATCGGTTAAGGGAAAGGGGTAGTTTACCGGTCACTTTTTACATATGTGCCTGTGTTGTAGAGGACTCAAGGTATATTGATTTTGGTGAACATCGGTTAGGGGGAAAGGGAACTTTACCCGAAACCTTTTTTGTTGTAACAAGAGGAAAGTACTTAATTTTGATAATTAACGTATGCTGATAAGAAGATCTTAATAATGCACTGTAGAAACGTAGATGAAATTTCTATAAATGAAGAGGCTAGTTGATCGGGGTGGGAGTAATTTTCTATAAATGAAAATTATAGTTGTCGGGGGAGGGGATAAGTTTTTATATATGTACTACGTTATCGGCAACAAAGAAGTAGTTTGTTATTAAAATTCCTTCCCGTCCTGTTTGGCCGTAGACCAAAGTTTTCTGCAAAACCAGACGTTTCGGCATTGCCATCGATTTCCATCATCAGTGAAAATCGAGTGCGATAATGTGAGGTGGTATACGTTAGTGACCACAGTACTGTGGTTAAGGCTGAAGCAGTAAGTAGAAAGAAGTAGTTTCTATGGAATATGTCATTTCGAAAATGATTTTAATTATAAATCCTAGAACATGGAAGTCATGTATTGTTCTCCATACCGATATTTTTTTATGGCAAACGATAACAGCCGCAAATTCAAACAGAATCAAATAATGTTTCGCATACAGCCCTGAATTATAGAGTACTCAAGACTTGTTGTTTTTGGTGATGATCGGTTGAGGGAAAGGGGTAGTTTACTAGCAACGTTTTATGTTTTATCGAGTGTATTTTCTATGGCAAATAATAAGAGCCGCATATTCAAACAGAATAAAATAATTTTTTGCATACAGCCCTGATTTGTGGAGTAATCAAGACATATTGTTTTGGTGAAGATCGGTTAACGCGAAGGGGTAGTTTACCTGCAACGTTTTTTATCAAGGTTAATTTTTCCTATGGCAAACGATAACAGCCGCAAATTCAAACAGAATCAAATAATATTTTGCATACAGCCCTGAATTGTAGAGTTCTCAAGACTTTTCGTTTTTGGTGAAGATCGGTTTAGGGAAAGGGGTAGTTTACCGGCAACATTTTATGTTTTAACAAGGGCAATTTTTTATGACGAACGATAACTGCCGTAAATTCAAACAGAATCAACTACTTTTTTGAATACCTTTTTGAATTATAGAGAACTCAAGAGGTCTGTTGATTTTGTTGAAGATCGGTTAAGGGAAAGGGGTAGTTTACCAGCAACGTTTTATGTTTTAACAAGGGTAATTTTTTACGAACGATAACTGCCGCAAATTCAAATAGAATCAAATACTTTTTGCATAATGTCCTGAATTGTAAAGAAGTGAAGGTCTTTTAATTTGGTGAAGATCGGTTAAGGGAAAGGGGTAGTTTACCGGCCACTGTTCATGTTTTAACAAGAGTAATTGTTTCTATGACGAACGATAACTGTCGCACATTCAAACAGAATCAATTATTTTTTTGCATGCATCCCTGCATTGTAGAGGACTGAAGGTCTATTGATTTTTGTGAAGATCGGTTAAGAGAAAGGGGTAGTTTACCTGCAACATTTTATGTTTTAACAAGAGTAAAGTACTTAATTTTGATAAACAAAGTATCCTGATAAGAAGCTCATAATAATCCACTGTAGAAACGTAGATGAAATATCTATAAATGAAGAGACTAGTTGAAAGGGGTGGGGGTTTTCTATTAATGAAAATTATAGTTGAAAAGGGAGGGGAGAATTTTTTATATGTGTACTACGTTATCGGCAACAAAGAAGTAGTTCTTTGTTAAAATTCCTTCCCGGGCTGTTTAGCCGTAGTCCAATGTTTTCTGCAAAACCAGACTTTTCGGCAGTGCCATCGACTGCCAGCATCAGTGAAAATTCGAGTGCGAAAACGTGAGGTGGTATACGTTAATGACCACAGTACTGCGGTTAAGGCTGAAGCAATAAGTAGAAAGAAGTAGTTTCTATGGAAATATTTCATTCCGAGTATGATTTTAAATATAAATCTTAGAACATGGAAGTCATGTATGGTTCTCCATACCGATATTTTTTCTATGGAAAACGATAACAGCTGCAAATTCAAACAGAATCAAATAATGTTTTGCATACAGCCCTGTATTGTAGAGTTCTCAAGACCTATTGGTGTTGGTGGAGGTCGGTTAACGGAAAGGAGTAGTTTACCAGCAACATTTTATGTTTTAACAAGGGTAATTTTTTATATGACAAATGATAACTGCCGTAAATTCAAACAGAATCAACTATGTTTTTGCATACCATTTTGAATTAATGAGAGTTCAAGGCCTGTTGATTTTGTTGAAGATCGGTTAAGGGAAAGGGGTAGTTTACCAGCAACATTTTATGTTTTAAGAACGGTAATTTTTTTGACGAAAGTTAACTGGCGTAAATTCAAAGAGAATCAAATAATATGTATATATATAGTATTAATAATAATAATATATATATATAGTATTAATAATAATTATATATATATATTATTATTATTAATACTATATATATACATATATATATACATATATATATATATATATTATTATTAATACTATATATATACATATATATATATAAATAATATATTAATATATATTTATATATAAATATTTATAATAATAATAGTATGTTTTTCTTTTTTTTAAATTCAATAAAAAAAAAGAAAAACATACTATTATATATATATATATATATATATATTTATTATATATGAATATATAAATGTGGTAATACAGTAATATTAACATTAATATTTTTAATTTAACTGTAAACATACTGTATAAAATCATAAATATTTAAAAACCGGGATTACTCAAATGAGTGAATATTATTGTAAAAGCTCTGTTTACAAAGGTTTGATGCCATGATTTATAAATTAATGTGAAAATATAATAATATATCTCAAAAAATTCACCAGCCATGAATTCTTATTTTTATTGTGAGGAAACATCGATTAAAAATAATACATTTTTGAGTGAATATTGCTTTAAAGGGATTGTTTGACATTTTGGAAAACTATGCTATTAATAAATAGGTAAAAGGAGGAGTTTTATTCTAGCTTGTAAATTAAATATTTAATTATATTACATGCATAACTTTAAATTGGTTGAAAACTATCTAAATGATAATTATCCATAGCGCAGTATTAAGTATTATTAATTATTAATTTTAGAGATAATAATTTTATTTATAGAGGACAAAATTCGTGCCAGCAGTTGCGGTTACACGATTCTCTAAATTTAATTATATTAGTTTCAGTTAAAAATAAATTAATAGTAAGTTTTTTAAATTTTGGTGAAATAATGTATAAATATGTGTTTACTTTTATGTCTGAGAAACTTTTATCTAAAACTAGGATTAGATACCCTATTATTGAAAGTGTAAATAAAATAACTAGATTATTAATAGTTATGATCTTTAAATTCAAAGAATTTGGCGGTAATTTATCTAATCAGAGGAATCTGTTTTGTAATCGATAACCCACGATAGATTTCACTTTATATAAATTTGTATACCTCTGTCAAGAATGCTTTATCAGAATAATTTTCATTTATTTTATTAATAAAATGTCAGGTCAAGGTGCAGTTAATTTTAAAGAAAGAATGGATTACATTATTATAAAAATGAATTGTTTTCTATAATGAAAATCGTGAAATTGGATTTGAAAGTAAATTTATTAAATATAGTTTTTTGAATTTAGGTTCTAAATTATGTACATATCGCCCGTCACTCCCACTATAAAGTGGGATAAGTCGTAACAAAGTAGCTGTACTGGAAAGTGTGGCTAGAGTGCAGATTAGAGCTTAAGGCATATTACTTACACTAATAAAAATTATTGATTTATCAATATAATTTGAATAATAATTTAAATTTATAATTAATTTATTGAGATTATTTTAAGTAAAAATAATTATTTAGTTTTAGTACTATTTATGGAAAAAATATTTTTAATTGGACTGTGAAGATTAAACAATAAATATAAATAAGTAAAATTATAATTTGTACCTTTTGTATCAGGGTTAATTAATTATATATAAAAATTTATTTTTCCCGAATTATAGTGATTTAATGTTATTTGTTAATTATTGTAATATAAATATTAATAAAATAATTTTAGTGATGAAACTTCTCTCGAACTATAATATTTCTGGTTTCTTAAGAATTAAATTTAATTTAAAATAAATATTATAACTTATATTTTAATATAAAGTTTTATATTTATTTAATTATATTAAGGATAAGCTAAATATAACTTCTATAATATTTTAGATTTTAATTAATTAAATAGGCTTGCAATTAGCCTTTTTATATGAGTAAGTTAAATTTTATTTTCTATTTTAATACATTTAATATATTTTAGGTATATATTAAGAAAATTAAATTAATAAAAATATTTTTATTAAAATGATTAAATTAGTAAATTACGATAAGTTGTATTTAAGAACTAGGCAAATATAATTTTCACCTGTTTACCAAAAACATGTCCTTTAGAAAAATATTAAAGGTCTATTCTGCCCAATGATATTTTAATGGCCGCGGTAAGTTGACCGTGCAAAGGTAGCATAATAATTAGTCTTTTAATTGAAGGCTTGTATGAATGAATGGATGAAAAATTTTCTTTTTTAATTAAAATAGATTGAATTTAGAGTTTAAGTAAAAAATCTTAAATAAATAAGTGGGACGAGAAGACCCTATAGAATTTTAAATAAATTTGTTTTACTAGGATTTAGAATTAACAACTGAAAAAATTATTTTATTTTTTGTTGGGGTGACATTATAATAAATAAAACTTTAAATGAATTTTTCATAAATTAATGTTTAATTGATCCAATTTTTTTGATTATAAGATTAAATTACCTTAGGGATAACAGCGTTATTAATTTGGAGAGTTCATATCGATAAATTAGATTGCGACCTCGATGTTGGATTAAGAAAAGAGTTTAGAGCAAAATCTAAATATTCTGGGTCTGTTCGACCTTTAATTTCTTACATGATCTGAGTTTAAATCGGCGTGAGCCAGGTTGGTTTCTATCTACTAATATATTTTTGATATTAGTACGAAAGGACCATGTCAAATAATTTAATTTATTCTATTTTAGCAAAAAGTGCATTAAATTTAGAATTTAATTATATAATAATATTACATGTAGAAAATGTTTATAATTACTATTTTAATTACTGCTTTGTTTATTTTGATTGGTGTTGCATTTTTAACTTTGATGGAGCGTAAGATTTTAAGATATATTCAAATTCGTAAGGGTCCAAATAAAGTAGGATTTATCGGTATTTTACAACCATTTTCAGATGCTATTAAATTATTCTTAAAAGAGAGAAATATACCAATGCTATCTAATTATTTAATTTATATAATTAGACCTGTGTTAGGCTTATTTAATTCTTTACTATTGTGAGCTATTTATCCATACTTAATCAATTGTGTTTCGTTCAATATGGGTATAATATTTTTTTTTTGTTGTACAAGAATAGGGGTTTATAGTTTAATGATTATAGGCTGATCATCAAATTCTAATTACGCTATATTGGGTTGTATTCGATCAATTGCTCAAACTATTTCATATGAAGTCAGTCTCGTATTAATTATTTTGTGCCCTATTGTAATAATTGAGAGTTTTAATTTAATTGAATTTTATTTTTTTCAACAATTTATATGATTAGTATTTCTGTTTTTTCCTTTGAGAATTTGCTGAATTTCATCATCAATAGCTGAAACTAATCGATCACCATTTGATTTTTCTGAAGGGGAATCAGAATTAGTTTCTGGATTTAATGTTGAATATAGAGGTGCAGGATTTGCATTTATTTTTTTAGCTGAATATGCTAGAATTATTTTTATGAGTATAATATTTTGTTTAATATTTCTAGGTAGAAAAATTAATTCTTTAGTTTTTCCTATTCAATTAACATTAATTTCATTTTTATTTATTTGAGTTCGAGGTACTTTACCTCGTTATCGTTATGATAAATTAATATATTTAGCATGAAAATCATATTTACCAGTAAGTTTAAATTTATTGATTTTTTTTTTCATGATTAAATCTATTATTTAATTCATTAAAAATTGTCTTACTATTAAGTTAATAGAATTAATTTTCTTTTCTTTACTTTCAAAGTAAATGCTTTATTTATAAGCTAATTAACTATTTAATTAATTTATCTCAAAAAGATTTAATTATGGGGTCTAAAACAAAATATATAAAATAAATTGTTGTTAAAAGTATTCCGATCTTGATATACGGGTATTCAACAGGACAAGCTCCAATCCAAGTTAATAAAACTAAAACAATGAACAAGTATCAGAATAAAATTTGATTAATAGGGTAATTTAATAGTCCTATAAATTTTGAATTGTTTATGAAGGGAACAAAAATTAAAATAAAAATTGATATGAATAATGCAATTACTCCTCCTAATTTATTAGGAATAGATCGTAGAATTGCATATGCAAATAAGAAGTATCATTCTGGTTGAATATGTTTTGGAGTAACTAATGGGTTTGCTGGAGTAAAATTATCAGGGTCACTTAATTTATATGGTTCAAGTATAATATAACAAAAAAAAATAATTAAAATTAATAAAAATCCTAGCATATCTTTAATAGAAAAATAAGGATGGAATGGAATTTTATCATTATTTGAATTAATTCCAAGTGGATTGTTTGACCCCATAACATGCAAGAAAATAAGGTGTACAATTGTTAATGCTAAAACAACAAATGGTATAATAAAATGGAAAGAATAAAATCGGGTTAATGTTGCATTATCAACAGCAAACCCTCCTCAAATTCAATTTACTAAGATTGTCCCAAGATACGGAATTGCTGACAATAAATTCGTAATGACTGTTGCTCCTCAAAATGATATTTGTCCTCATGGAAGGACATAACCCAGAAAAGCAGTAGCTATTAAAGTTAATAAAATGATCACTCCTACAGCTCAAGTTTCAAAATTTTTATATGAACCATAATATAGTCCTCGCCCAACATGTAAATAAACACAGATAAAAAATAATTAAGCTCCATTTGCGTGTGAAATTCGTAATATCCATCCATGATTAATATCACGGCAAATATGTCTTAATCTATTAAATGCACTTGCTACATCTGCATTATAGTGTATTGACAAAAATAATCCAGTTAAAATTTGAACAACTAAGCATATTCCTAATAACGATCCATAATTTCATCAATATGATAAATTCGTAGCTGCCGGTAAATCAATTAGTGAATTATTTATTATTTTAATTAGTGGGTGTGTACGTCGAGTGATGCTTAACATTTGTTAAAATTTTCTGCGTAAAGGAGACAATTTAATTCTAATAATATTCACAACAACAATCAATGTAAATAGAAGATAAATAACTAACATAATAGTTATTATTCCTGACGGAAATATGTATAATTTTTTAATTATAAATCTATCAAATAAATTATTCATTTCCAATAATTTATTAACACTATCTATCTTAAATCTAATAACATTTATAGTTATAATCAAAATTCAAATAATTATGTTTGATATTAATAATTTTATTGAAAAATAAAATTTTTCATTTGAAGCAATTCTTGATATATATATAAATAAAATTAATATTCCTCCAATAAAAACAAGAAATAAGATATAAGAAAAAAAATAGGAATTTATATAAAATATACAAATAATTCTGGTTAGTATTGTTTGTATTAATAAAATAGATCCCATTGATAATGGGTGCTTCATAAAAATAAAATTTATTGATAATAGAATTGTAATTGATATTATAATTTTCATACAGAAGATAATTTAATAAAAATGTAAGCTTTGGGTGCTTAAAATGATTTTTTACTCTCTTCTGAAGTTTTAAAATTATTAATTTATCTTAGATTTACAAGATCTAAATTTTTTTAAACTATTAAAACAAATGAATTTGTCACTACCTTTATTGTATTTAATTATATTTATATCGGGCAGTATCTCATTATGTTTAAATCGAAAACATATCATGATAAGTTTATTAAGATTAGAGTTAATAATTTTAAGATTATTTTGAATATTTTCTGCATTTCTATCAATTGAATTAAATGATATATATATATTAATAGTTTTGCTAACATTTAGTGTTTGTGAAGGAGTTGTAGGATTGTCAAGATTGATTAATATGATTCGATCACATGGTAATGATCAATTATTATCAATATCTTTAAAAACATGTTAAAATTAATTTTATTTTCATTATTTTTAACCCCTTTATTATTTAACATGTGGTTATTAAGAAATATACTAATTCTTTTAGTGCTATTTATCATCTTATTCTTCAGAAAAGATTTAATTATACTAGGATATAATATATATATATAGATAATATTTCATATAGATTAATTATTCTTACAATTTGAATTACTTTCTTAATAATTAATTCTAGTCCTTTATATAAATATAATAATATGAATTTATTTTTGTTTATAGTGTTATTATTAATAACATTATTAATTTTATCATTTTGTTCATACAATATTATGATATTTTATATCTTTTTTGAGACTAGTTTAATCCCTACTATAATTATTATCATAGGATGAGGGTATCAACCTGAACGAGTGAATGCTAGATATTATTTATTGTTTTATACTTTATTCGCATCTCTCCCCATATTAATTTCAATTATATATATATATAGGAATAATATAACTAATATTATAATGTTAATGAGATCAGATAATAGGTTTATTTACTTGGGGATAACGTTAGCATTCATAATTAAGGTTCCGTTATTTATATGTCATTTTTGATTACCAAAAGCTCATGTCGAAGCACCTGTTTCTGGTTCTATAATTTTGGCTGGAATTCTTTTAAAATTAGGAACTTATGGTTTAATTCGTGTTATATATATTATGCCAGTAATATTTATTAATTATAGATTCATCTGGATTTCTATTTCATTAATGGGAGGAATTATGATTAGACTATCTTGTATAATGCAAATTGATATAAAATCTATAATTGCATACTCTTCTGTAGCTCATATAAGATTAGTTATTGGAGGAATTATAACAATAAATATATGAGGTATAGTCGGAGCATATTTCATAATAATTGGACATGGTTTATGTTCATCTGCTTTATTTTGCTTAGCAAATATTTCTTATGAACGTTCGGGAAGACGTACAATCCTAATTAATAAAGGAATATTAAGATTTATGCCTTCAATAACTCTCATATGATTTTTAATATCTTCTAGAAATATTTCATGTCCTCCAACAATTAGTCTAGCAGGAGAGATTATAATTTTAAATAGATTAATATCTTGAAATCCATTGTGTATAGTTTTCTTGTCTTTTTCTTCATTTTTATCAGCTTGTTATAGTTTATATCTATACTCTCATACCCAACATGGAATAATTTTCTCGGGTTGTTACTCTTTCAATTCTGGGAACGTGCGTGAATTTTTTTTAATTATAATACATTGAATTCCATTAAATTTAATTATTTTGAAATTAACATTGTTAATATAATTCAATTAGTTTAAAATAAAACATTAAATTGTGGATTTAAAAATATAAATTTATATTGGATCATTACTAAAAATAAACTTAATACATATATTTTCTTAATTTTATTGATTTTAAGATTAATAATATTAATTTTATCAATAAATATGATTATTTTTGATTATGCAATTATAATAGAATGACTGATTATTACAATCAATTCATGTAATATTTATATGACATTAATCTGACGTTTATTATAATCTGTTTATTACGTCAATTGAAATTTCATTTCTCTAGAATTCATCATTTTGGTTTTGAAGCAGCTGCTTGGTATTGACATTTTGTTGATATTGTTTGACTATTTTTATATATATCAATTTACTGATGAGGTAGATAAATATTCTATTAGTATATAAGTATATTTAACTTCCAATTAAAAGGATTAATTTTTAAATAGAATAATTTTCAATGTTGTAAGTTACTGTATTATGATATTATTAATTTTATTTACTTTAATAACTCTTTTATATTTAGTGTCAACTAAATCAATAATTGATCGTGAAAAATCATCTCCATTTGAGTGTGGATTCGATCCTTTTGTATCATCTCGAATTCCTTTTTCAAGACATTTTTTTATAATTGCAGTCATCTTCCTTATTTTTGATGTTGAATTAGTGATTATTATGCCCATGGTTATTGTAATAACAACTATTAATATTATTGAAATTTATTTAGTGATATTGGTATTTTTATTATTTTTAATATTAGGCTTATACCATGAATGGAAAAATAATATGTTAAATTGAATTTAATGGGAATGTATTTAATTATAATTATTGGATTGCAATCAATAGGTGCTCATATTAGCCATTCTTAAAAGCAATGAAGTAATAAATACATTTAGTTTCGACCTAAAAAAAGAATCTTTGTTCCTTTGTTTATTAATTGAAGCCAAAAATAAGGCACTTTATTGTTAATAAAGTTATTGAACATATAATTTCCAATTAAAAGGAAATAAGAATAAAAGCAGCTGCTAACTAGCTTTTAAAGCGGTTAAACTCCGTTTTTTCCTTATTTATAAAGTTTATAAAACATTTCATTTTCATTGAAAAGAGAGGAAAAACCTTGTAAATATTTAAAAATATTTATTACCTTAATATCTTCAATATTATGCTCTAATGTTTAAGCTATTTAAATATATAATAATTAGAAATCAAGCAATAAATGTTATTATTTGAATTTTAAAAATTATTTTTTCTTATATTAACATTAAATATTATAATTAATTTTATCAATTCAATCATGCCTTGAGGTCCAATTTTTTCTCCTCATCCCAAATCAATTGATTTTTGAAATATAAATGAATTTTTTAAAATAAGAAATTGAGTATGAAAGGTTGATAGTTGTTTTAAAAATCATATGGAATTTATAAATTCTCTTGTAAATTTTTTTACTATAGATGAAAACATAGATATCTCATATCCAATTAATAACCCTAGAAAAGATAGAGCCATTGCTATTATCTTTCCCTCGATGGGGAGAATAATTCTTACAGGATTATTAAATATGATTCATCTAAACATAGATCCTGATAAAATTGAATAAATAGATAAAACCATGATTCTCTTTAATATACTATTAAATGACTCGTTTTGTGAACTAAAATTATAATAACTAAAATTTATACTTATTGAAAAATATGTTAATCGGGCAGAGTAGAAAGATGTTATTCCAATTCCAACATATATTAATAATAAAATTAAAAAGTTAATATTTCTGGAGCATATTATTTCTATAATTAAATCTTTTGAATAAAACCCTCTCATAAAGGGTATTCCACATAATGATAAATTTGCAATATTTATGAATGTTCTAGTTATTGGTATATTATAACTTATACAGCCCATTATACGAATATCTTGATTATTCATTAATCTATGAATCAATACTCCAGCACATAAAAAAAGTGATGCCTTAAATAAAGCATGAATAATAAGATGAAAAAAAGATAATATTGGATAACCAAATATTAAAATTGATATTATAATTCCTAGTTGTCTTAAAGTTGATAATGCAATAATTTTTTTTAAGTCAAATTCAAAATTTGCAGCTAGACCTGACATAATTATTGTTAGTACTGATAGCATTAAAAATACTTGAATTAGATTGAATGATATAATTAAATTTCTGAATCGAATAATTAGATATACTCCTGCAGTAACTAATGTTGATGAGTGAACAAGGGCCGATACTGGAGTTGGAGCAGCCATAGCTGCTGGAAGTCATGAAGAAAAAGGAATTTGAGCTCTTTTTGTAAATCCTGCAATAATAACTAGTATAATTATTGGACTTATTATTATCTTATTAATAAAAGATATAAAATTTCAAGATCCAAAATTTATTATTCATGCAATTAATAAAAGGATTATAACATCTCCAATACGATTTATTAATGCCGTTAATATCCCAGCATTTCTAGAATTTAAATTTTGATAATAAACAACTAAACAATATGATACTAATCCTAATCCATCTCATCCAATGAGAATACTTACTATATTAGGTCTAATAATTAATAATACTATTGACATTACAAATATTATAATAATATAAGTAAATCGATTAATATATTTATCATTTATTATATATATACCTCTATATAATATAACCATTGATGAAATAAATATAACAGTTGAAAGAAATAAAGTTGATATAAAATCAAAAATTAATGTCATATAAATATTACATGAATTGATTGTAATAATCAGTCATTCTATTATAATTGCATAATCAAAAATAATCATATTTATTGATAAAATTAATATTATTAATCTTAAAATCAATAAAATTAAGAAAATATATGTATTAAGTTTATTTTTAGTAATGATCCAATATAAATTTATATTTTTAAATCCACAATTTAATGTTTTATTTTAAACTAATTGAATTATATTAACAATGTTAATTTCAAAATAATTAAATTTAATGGAATTCAATGTATTATAATTAAAAAAAATTCACGCACGTTCCCAGAATTGAAAGAGTAACAACCCGAGAAAATTATTCCATGTTGGGTATGAGAGTATAGATATAAACTATAACAAGCTGATAAAAATGAAGAAAAAGACAAGAAAACTATACACAATGGATTTCAAGATATTAATCTATTTAAAATTATAATCTCTCCTGCTAGACTAATTGTTGGAGGACATGAAATATTTCTAGAAGATATTAAAAATCATATGAGAGTTATTGAAGGCATAAATCTTAATTATACAGCCCATTATACGAATATCTTGATTATTCATTAATCTATGAATCAATACTCCAGCACATAAAAAAAGTGATGCCTTAAATAAAGCATGAATAATAAGATGAAAAAAAGATAATATTGGATAACCAAATATTAAAATTGATATTATAATTCCTAGTTGTCTTAAAGTTGATAATGCAATAATTTTTTTTAAGTCAAATTCAAAATTTGCAGCTAGACCTGACATAATTATTGTTAGTACTGATAGCATTAAAAATACTTGAATTAGATTGAATGATATAATTAAATTTCTGAATCGAATAATTAGATATACTCCTGCAGTAACTAATGTTGATGAGTGAACAAGGGCCGATACTGGAGTTGGAGCAGCCATAGCTGCTGGAAGTCATGAAGAAAAAGGAATTTGAGCTCTTTTTGTAAATCCTGCAATAATAACTAGTATAATTATTGGACTTATTATTATCTTATTAATAAAAGATATAAAATTTCAAGATCCAAAATTTATTATTCATGCAATTAATAAAAGGATTATAACATCTCCAATACGATTTATTAATGCCGTTAATATCCCAGCATTTCTAGAATTTAAATTTTGATAATAAACAACTAAACAATATGATACTAATCCTAATCCATCTCATCCAATGAGAATACTTACTATATTAGGTCTAATAATTAATAATACTATTGACATTACAAATATTATAATAATATAAGTAAATCGATTAATATATTTATCATTTATTATATATATACCTCTATATAATATAACCATTGATGAAATAAATATAACAGTTGAAAGAAATAAAGTTGATATAAAATCAAAAATTAATGTCATATAAATATTACATGAATTGATTGTAATAATCAGTCATTCTATTATAATTGCATAATCAAAAATAATCATATTTATTGATAAAATTAATATTATTAATCTTAAAATCAATAAAATTAAGAAAATATATGTATTAAGTTTATTTTTAGTAATGATCCAATATAAATTTATATTTTTAAATCCACAATTTAATGTTTTATTTTAAACTAATTGAATTATATTAACAATGTTAATTTCAAAATAATTAAATTTAATGGAATTCAATGTATTATAATTAAAAAAAATTCACGCACGTTCCCAGAATTGAAAGAGTAACAACCCGAGAAAATTATTCCATGTTGGGTATGAGGGTATAGATATAAACTATAACAAGCTGATAAAAATGAAGAAAAAGACAAGAAAACTATACACAATGGATTTCAAGATATTAATCTATTTAAAATTATAATCTCTCCTGCTAGACTAATTGTTGGAGGACATGAAATATTTCTAGAAGATATTAAAAATCATATGAGAGTTATTGAAGGCATAAATCTTAATATTCCTTTATTAATTAGGATTGTACGTCTTCCCGAACGTTCATAAGAAATATTTGCTAAGCAAAATAAAGCAGATGAACATAAACCATGTCCAATTATTATGAAATATGCTCCGACTATACCTCATATATTTATTGTTATAATTCCTCCAATAACTAATCTTATATGAGCTACAGAAGAGTATGCAATTATAGATTTTATATCAATTTGCATTATACAAGATAGTCTAATCATAATTCCTCCCATTAATGAAATAGAAATCCAGATGAATCTATAATTAATAAATATTACTGGCATAATATATATAACACGAATTAAACCATAAGTTCCTAATTTTAAAAGAATTCCAGCCAAAATTATAGAACCAGAAACAGGTGCTTCGACATGAGCTTTTGGTAATCAAAAATGACATATAAATAACGGAACCTTAATTATGAATGCTAACGTTATCCCCAAGTAAATAAACCTATTATCTGATCTCATTAACATTATAATATTAGTTATATTATTCCTATATATATATATAATTGAAATTAATATGGGGAGAGATGCGAATAAAGTATAAAACAATAAATAATATCTAGCATTCACTCGTTCAGGTTGATACCCTCATCCTATGATAATAATTATAGTAGGGATTAAACTAGTCTCAAAAAAGATATAAAATATCATAATATTGTATGAACAAAATGATAAAATTAATAATGTTATTAATAATAACACTATAAACAAAAATAAATTCATATTATTATATTTATATAAAGGACTAGAATTAATTATTAAGAAAGTAATTCAAATTGTAAGAATAATTAATCTATATGAAATATTATCTATATATATATATTATATCCTAGTATAATTAAATCTTTTCTGAAGAATAAGATGATAAATAGCACTAAAAGAATTAGTATATTTCTTAATAACCACATGTTAAATAATAAAGGGGTTAAAAATAATGAAAATAAAATTAATTTTAACATGTTTTTAAAGATATTGATAATAATTGATCATTACCATGTGATCGAATCATATTAATCAATCTTGACAATCCTACAACTCCTTCACAAACACTAAATGTTAGCAAAACTATTAATATATATATATCATTTAATTCAATTGATAGAAATGCAGAAAATATTCAAAATAATCTTAAAATTATTAACTCTAATCTTAATAAACTTATCATGATATGTTTTCGATTTAAACATAATGAGATACTGCCCGATATAAATATAATTAAATACAATAAAGGTAGTGACAAATTCATTTGTTTTAATAGTTTAAAAAAATTTAGATCTTGTAAATCTAAGATAAATTAATAATTTTAAAACTTCAGAAGAGAGTAAAAAATCATTTTAAGCACCCAAAGCTTACATTTTTATTAAATTATCTTCTGTATGAAAATTATAATATCAATTACAATTCTATTATCAATAAATTTTATTTTTATGAAGCACCCATTATCAATGGGATCTATTTTATTAATACAAACAATACTAACCAGAATTATTTGTATATTTTATATAAATTCCTATTTTTTTTCTTATATCTTATTTCTTGTTTTTATTGGAGGAATATTAATTTTATTTATATATATATCAAGAATTGCTTCAAATGAAAAATTTTATTTTTCAATAAAATTATTAATATCAAACATAATTATTTGAATTTTGATTATAACTATAAATGTTATTAGATTTAAGATAGATAGTGTTAATAAATTATTGGAAATGAATAATTTATTTGATAGATTTATAATTAAAAAATTATACATATTTCCGTCAGGAATAATAACTATTATGTTAGTTATTTATCTTCTATTTACATTGATTGTTGTTGTGAATATTATTAGAATTAAATTGTCTCCTTTACGCAGAAAATTTTAACAAATGTTAAGCATCACTCGACGTACACACCCACTAATTAAAATAATAAATAATTCACTAATTGATTTACCGGCAGCTACGAATTTATCATATTGATGAAATTATGGATCGTTATTAGGAATATGCTTAGTTGTTCAAATTTTAACTGGATTATTTTTGTCAATACACTATAATGCAGATGTAGCAAGTGCATTTAATAGATTAAGACATATTTGCCGTGATATTAATCATGGATGGATATTACGAATTTCACACGCAAATGGAGCTTAATTATTTTTTATCTGTGTTTATTTACATGTTGGGCGAGGACTATATTATGGTTCATATAAAAATTTTGAAACTTGAGCTGTAGGAGTGATCATTTTATTAACTTTAATAGCTACTGCTTTTCTGGGTTATGTCCTTCCATGAGGACAAATATCATTTTGAGGAGCAACAGTCATTACGAATTTATTGTCAGCAATTCCGTATCTTGGGACAATCTTAGTAAATTGAATTTGAGGAGGGTTTGCTGTTGATAATGCAACATTAACCCGATTTTATTCTTTCCATTTTATTATACCATTTGTTGTTTTAGCATTAACAATTGTACACCTTATTTTCTTGCATGTTATGGGGTCAAACAATCCACTTGGAATTAATTCAAATAATGATAAAATTCCATTCCATCCTTATTTTTCTATTAAAGATATGCTAGGATTTTTATTAATTTTAATTATTTTTTTTTGTTATATTATACTTGAACCATATAAATTAAGTGACCCTGATAATTTTACTCCAGCAAACCCATTAGTTACTCCAAAACATATTCAACCAGAATGATACTTCTTATTTGCATATGCAATTCTACGATCTATTCCTAATAAATTAGGAGGAGTAATTGCATTATTCATATCAATTTTTATTTTAATTTTTGTTCCCTTCATAAACAATTCAAAATTTATAGGACTATTAAATTACCCTATTAATCAAATTTTATTCTGATACTTGTTCATTGTTTTAGTTTTATTAACTTGGATTGGAGCTTGTCCTGTTGAATACCCGTATATCAAGATCGGAATACTTTTAACAACAATTTATTTTATATATTTTGTTTTAGACCCCATAATTAAATCTTTTTGAGATAAATTAATTAAATAGTTAATTAGCTTATAAATAAAGCATTTACTTTGAAAGTAAAGAAAAGAAAATTAATTCTATTAACTTAATAGTAAGACAATTTTTAATGAATTAAATAATAGATTTAATCATGAAAAAAAAAAATCAATAAATTTAAACTTACTGGTAAATATGATTTTCATGCTAAATATATTAATTTATCATAACGATAACGAGGTAAAGTACCTCGAACTCAAATAAATAAAAATGAAATTAATGTTAATTGAATAGGAAAAACTAAAGAATTAATTTTTCTACCTAGAAATATTAAACAAAATATTATACTCATAAAAATAATTCTAGCATATTCAGCTAAAAAAATAAATGCAAATCCTGCACCTCTATATTCAACATTAAATCCAGAAACTAATTCTGATTCCCCTTCAGAAAAATCAAATGGTGATCGATTAGTTTCAGCTATTGATGATGAAATTCAGCAAATTCTCAAAGGAAAAAACAGAAATACTAATCATATAAATTGTTGAAAAAAATAAAATTCAATTAAATTAAAACTCTCAATTATTACAATAGGGCACAAAATAATTAATACGAGACTGACTTCATATGAAATAGTTTGAGCAATTGATCGAATACAACCCAATATAGCGTAATTAGAATTTGATGATCAGCCTATAATCATTAAACTATAAACCCCTATTCTTGTACAACAAAAAAAAAATATTATACCCATATTGAACGAAACACAATTGATTAAGTATGGATAAATAGCTCACAATAGTAAAGAATTAAATAAGCCTAACACAGGTCTAATTATATAAATTAAATAATTAGATAGCATTGGTATATTTCTCTCTTTTAAGAATAATTTAATAGCATCTGAAAATGGTTGTAAAATACCGATAAATCCTACTTTATTTGGACCCTTACGAATTTGAATATATCTTAAAATCTTACGCTCCATCAAAGTTAAAAATGCAACACCAATCAAAATAAACAAAGCAGTAATTAAAATAGTAATTATAAACATTTTCTACATGTAATATTATTACATAATTAAATTCTAAATTTAATGCACTTTTTGCTAAAATAGAATAAATTAAATTATTTGACATGGTCCTTTCGTACTAATATCAAAAATATATTAGTAGATAGAAACCAACCTGGCTCACGCCGATTTAAACTCAGATCATGTAAGAAATTAAAGGTCGAACAGACCCAGAATATTTAGATTTTGCTCTAAACTCTTTTCTTAATCCAACATCGAGGTCGCAATCTAATTTATCGATATGAACTCTCCAAATTAATAACGCTGTTATCCCTAAGGTAATTTAATCTTATAATCAAAAAAATTGGATCAATTAAACATTAATTTATGAAAAATTCATTTAAAGTTTTATTTATTATAATGTCACCCCAACAAAAAATAAAATAATTTTTTCAGTTGTTAATTCTAAATCCTAGTAAAACAAATTTATTTAAAATTCTATAGGGTCTTCTCGTCCCACTTATTTATTTAAGATTTTTTACTTAAACTCTAAATTCAATCTATTTTAATTAAAAAAGAAAATTTTTCATCCATTCATTCATACAAGCCTTCAATTAAAAGACTAATTATTATGCTACCTTTGCACGGTCAACTTACCGCGGCCATTAAAATATCATTGGGCAGAATAGACCTTTAATATTTTTCTAAAGGACATGTTTTTGGTAAACAGGTGAAAATTATATTTGCCTAGTTCTTAAATACAACTTATCGTAATTTACTAATTTAATCATTTTAATAAAAATATTTTTATTAATTTAATTTTCTTAATATATACCTAAAATATATTAAATGTATTAAAATAGAAAATAAAATTTAACTTACTCATATAAAAAGGCTAATTGCAAGCCTATTTAATTAATTAAAATCTAAAATATTATAGAAGTTATATTTAGCTTATCCTTAATATAATTAAATAAATATAAAACTTTATATTAAAATATAAGTTATAATATTTATTTTAAATTAAATTTAATTCTTAAGAAACCAGAAATATTATAGTTCGAGAGAAGTTTCATCACTAAAATTATTTTATTAATATTTATATTACAATAATTAACAAATAACATTAATTCTTTAGTTTTTCCTATTCAATTAACATTAATTTCATTTTTATTTATTTGAGTTCGAGGTACTTTACCTCGTTATCGTTATGATAAATTAATATATTTAGCATGAAAATCATATTTACCAGTAAGTTTAAATTTATTGATTTTTTTTTTCATGATTAAATCTATTATTTAATTCATTAAAAATTGTCTTACTATTAAGTTAATAGAATTAATTTTCTTTTCTTTACTTTCAAAGTAAATGCTTTATTTATAAGCTAATTAACTATTTAATTAATTTATCTCAAAAAGATTTAATTATGGGGTCTAAAACAAAATATATAAAATAAATTGTTGTTAAAAGTATTCCGATCTTGATATACGGGTATTCAACAGGACAAGCTCCAATCCAAGTTAATAAAACTAAAACAATGAACAAGTATCAGAATAAAATTTGATTAATAGGGTAATTTAATAGTCCTATAAATTTTGAATTGTTTATGAAGGGAACAAAAATTAAAATAAAAATTGATATGAATAATGCAATTACTCCTCCTAATTTATTAGGAATAGATCGTAGAATTGCATATGCAAATAAGAAGTATCATTCTGGTTGAATATGTTTTGGAGTAACTAATGGGTTTGCTGGAGTAAAATTATCAGGGTCACTTAATTTATATGGTTCAAGTATAATATAACAAAAAAAAATAATTAAAATTAATAAAAATCCTAGCATATCTTTAATAGAAAAATAAGGATGGAATGGAATTTTATCATTATTTGAATTAATTCCAAGTGGATTGTTTGACCCCATAACATGCAAGAAAATAAGGTGTACAATTGTTAATGCTAAAACAACAAATGGTATAATAAAATGGAAAGAATAAAATCGGGTTAATGTTGCATTATCAACAGCAAACCCTCCTCAAATTCAATTTACTAAGATTGTCCCAAGATACGGAATTGCTGACAATAAATTCGTAATGACTGTTGCTCCTCAAAATGATATTTGTCCTCATGGAAGGACATAACCCAGAAAAGCAGTAGCTATTAAAGTTAATAAAATGATCACTCCTACAGCTCAAGTTTCAAAATTTTTATATGAACCATAATATAGTCCTCGCCCAACATGTAAATAAACACAGATAAAAAATAATTAAGCTCCATTTGCGTGTGAAATTCGTAATATCCATCCATGATTAATATCACGGCAAATATGTCTTAATCTATTAAATGCACTTGCTACATCTGCATTATAGTGTATTGACAAAAATAATCCAGTTAAAATTTGAACAACTAAGCATATTCCTAATAACGATCCATAATTTCATCAATATGATAAATTCGTAGCTGCCGGTAAATCAATTAGTGAATTATTTATTATTTTAATTAGTGGGTGTGTACGTCGAGTGATGCTTAACATTTGTTAAAATTTTCTGCGTAAAGGAGACAATTTAATTCTAATAATATTCACAACAACAATCAATGTAAATAGAAGATAAATAACTAACATAATAGTTATTATTCCTGACGGAAATATGTATAATTTTTTAATTATAAATCTATCAAATAAATTATTCATTTCCAATAATTTATTAACACTATCTATCTTAAATCTAATAACATTTATAGTTATAATCAAAATTCAAATAATTATGTTTGATATTAATAATTTTATTGAAAAATAAAATTTTTCATTTGAAGCAATTCTTGATATATATATAAATAAAATTAATATTCCTCCAATAAAAACAAGAAATAAGATATAAGAAAAAAAATAGGAATTTATATAAAATATACAAATAATTCTGGTTAGTATTGTTTGTATTAATAAAATAGATCCCATTGATAATGGGTGCTTCATAAAAATAAAATTTATTGATAATAGAATTGTAATTGATATTATAATTTTCATACAGAAGATAATTTAATAAAAATGTAAGCTTTGGGTGCTTAAAATGATTTTTTACTCTCTTCTGAAGTTTTAAAATTATTAATTTATCTTAGATTTACAAGATCTAAATTTTTTTAAACTATTAAAACAAATGAATTTGTCACTACCTTTATTGTATTTAATTATATTTATATCGGGCAGTATCTCATTATGTTTAAATCGAAAACATATCATGATAAGTTTATTAAGATTAGAGTTAATAATTTTAAGATTATTTTGAATATTTTCTGCATTTCTATCAATTGAATTAAATGATATATATATATTAATAGTTTTGCTAACATTTAGTGTTTGTGAAGGAGTTGTAGGATTGTCAAGATTGATTAATATGATTCGATCACATGGTAATGATCAATTATTATCAATATCTTTAAAAACATGTTAAAATTAATTTTATTTTCATTATTTTTAACCCCTTTATTATTTAACATGTGGTTATTAAGAAATATACTAATTCTTTTAGTGCTATTTATCATCTTATTCTTCAGAAAAGATTTAATTATACTAGGATATAATATATATATATAGATAATATTTCATATAGATTAATTATTCTTACAATTTGAATTACTTTCTTAATAATTAATTCTAGTCCTTTATATAAATATAATAATATGAATTTATTTTTGTTTATAGTGTTATTATTAATAACATTATTAATTTTATCATTTTGTTCATACAATATTATGATATTTTATATCTTTTTTGAGACTAGTTTAATCCCTACTATAATTATTATCATAGGATGAGGGTATCAACCTGAACGAGTGAATGCTAGATATTATTTATTGTTTTATACTTTATTCGCATCTCTCCCCATATTAATTTCAATTATATATATATATAGGAATAATATAACTAATATTATAATGTTAATGAGATCAGATAATAGGTTTATTTACTTGGGGATAACGTTAGCATTCATAATTAAGGTTCCGTTATTTATATGTCATTTTTGATTACCAAAAGCTCATGTCGAAGCACCTGTTTCTGGTTCTATAATTTTGGCTGGAATTCTTTTAAAATTAGGAACTTATGGTTTAATTCGTGTTATATATATTATGCCAGTAATATTTATTAATTATAGATTCATCTGGATTTCTATTTCATTAATGGGAGGAATTATGATTAGACTATCTTGTATAATGCAAATTGATATAAAATCTATAATTGCATACTCTTCTGTAGCTCATATAAGATTAGTTATTGGAGGAATTATAACAATAAATATATGAGGTATAGTCGGAGCATATTTCATAATAATTGGACATGGTTTATGTTCATCTGCTTTATTTTGCTTAGCAAATATTTCTTATGAACGTTCGGGAAGACGTACAATCCTAATTAATAAAGGAATATTAAGATTTATGCCTTCAATAACTCTCATATGATTTTTAATATCTTCTAGAAATATTTCATGTCCTCCAACAATTAGTCTAGCAGGAGAGATTATAATTTTAAATAGATTAATATCTTGAAATCCATTGTGTATAGTTTTCTTGTCTTTTTCTTCATTTTTATCAGCTTGTTATAGTTTATATCTATACTCTCATACCCAACATGGAATAATTTTCTCGGGTTGTTACTCTTTCAATTCTGGGAACGTGCGTGAATTTTTTTTAATTATAATACATTGAATTCCATTAAATTTAATTATTTTGAAATTAACATTGTTAATATAATTCAATTAGTTTAAAATAAAACATTAAATTGTGGGTTTAAAAATATAAATTTATATTGGATCATTACTAAAAATAAACTTAATACATATATTTTCTTAATTTTATTGATTTTAAGATTAATAATATTAATTTTATCAATAAATATGATTATTTTTGATTATGCAATTATAATAGAATGACTGATTATTACAATCAATTCATGTAATATTTATATGACATTAATTTTTGATTTTATATCAACTTTATTTCTTTCAACTGTTATATTTATTTCATCAATGGTTATATTATATAGAGGTATATATATAATAAATGATAAATATATTAATCGATTTACTTATATTATTATAATATTTGTAATGTCAATAGTATTATTAATTATTAGACCTAATATAGTAAGTATTCTCATTGGATGAGATGGATTAGGATTAGTATCATATTGTTTAGTTGTTTATTATCAAAATTTAAATTCTAGAAATGCTGGGATATTAACGGCATTAATAAATCGTATTGGAGATGTTATAATCCTTTTATTAATTGCATGAATAATAAATTTTGGATCTTGAAATTTTATATCTTTTATTAATAAGATAATAATAAGTCCAATAATTATACTAGTTATTATTGCAGGATTTACAAAAAGAGCTCAAATTCCTTTTTCTTCATGACTTCCAGCAGCTATGGCTGCTCCAACTCCAGTATCGGCCCTTGTTCACTCATCAACATTAGTTACTGCAGGAGTATATCTAATTATTCGATTCAGAAATTTAATTATATCATTCAATCTAATTCAAGTATTTTTAATGCTATCAGTACTAACAATAATTATGTCAGGTCTAGCTGCAAATTTTGAATTTGACTTAAAAAAAATTATTGCATTATCAACTTTAAGACAACTAGGAATTATAATATCAATTTTAATATTTGGTTATCCAATATTATCTTTTTTTCATCTTATTATTCATGCTTTATTTAAGGCATCACTTTTTTTATGTGCTGGAGTATTGATTCATAGATTAATGAATAATCAAGATATTCGTATAATGGGCTGTATAAGTTATAATATACCAATAACTAGAACATTCATAAATATTGCAAATTTATCATTATGTGGAATACCCTTTATGAGAGGGTTTTATTCAAAAGATTTAATTATAGAAATAATATGCTCCAGAAATATTAACTTTTTAATTTTATTATTAATATATGTTGGAATTGGAATAACATCTTTCTACTCTGCCCGATTAACATATTTTTCAATAAGTATAAATTTTAGTTATTATAATTTTAGTTCACAAAACGAGTCATTTAATAGTATATTAAAGAGAATCATGGTTTTATCTATTTATTCAATTTTATCAGGATCTATGTTTAGATGAATCATATTTAATAATCCTGTAAGAATTATTCTCCCCATCGAGGGAAAGATAATAGCAATGGCTCTATCTTTTCTAGGGTTATTAATTGGATATGAGATATCTATGTTTTCATCTATAGTAAAAAAATTTACAAGAGAATTTATAAATTCCATATGATTTTTAAAACAACTATCAACCTTTCATACTCAATTTCTTATTTTAAAAAATTCATTTATATTTCAAAAATCAATTGATTTGGGATGAGGAGAAAAAATTGGACCTCAAGGCATGATTGAATTGATAAAATTAATTATAATATTTAATGTTAATATAAGAAAAAATAATTTCAAAATTCAAATAATAACATTTATTGCTTGATTTCTAATTATTATATATTTAAATAGCTTAAACATTAGAGCATAATATTGAAGATATTAAGGTAATAAATATTTTTAAATATTTACAAGGTTTTTCCTCTCTTTTCAATGAAAATGAAATGTTTTATAAACTTTATAAATAAGGAAAAAACGGAGTTTAACCGCTTTAAAAGCTAGTTAGCAGCTGCTTTTATTCTTATTTCCTTTTAATTGGAAATTATATGTTCAATAACTTTATTAACAATAAAGTGCCTTATTTTTGGCTTCAATTAATAAACAAAGGAACAAAGATTCTTTTTTTAGGTCGAAACTAAATGTATTTATTACTTCATTGCTTTTAAGAATGGCTAATATGAGCACCTATTGATTGCAATCCAATAATTATAATTAAATACATTCCCATTAAATTCAATTTAACATATTATTTTTCCATTCATGGTATAAGCCTAATATTAAAAATAATAAAAATACCAATATCACTAAATAAATTTCAATAATATTAATAGTTGTTATTACAATAACCATGGGCATAATAATCACTAATTCAACATCAAAAATAAGGAAGATGACTGCAATTATAAAAAAATGTCTTGAAAAAGGAATTCGAGATGATACAAAAGGATCGAATCCACACTCAAATGGAGATGATTTTTCACGATCAATTATTGATTTAGTTGACACTAAATATAAAAGAGTTATTAAAGTAAATAAAATTAATAATATCATAATACAGTAACTTACAACATTGAAAATTATTCTATTTAAAAATTAATCCTTTTAATTGGAAGTTAAATATACTTATATACTAATAGAATATTTATCTACCTCATCAGTAAATTGATATATATAAAAATAGTCAAACAATATCAACAAAATGTCAATACCAAGCAGCTGCTTCAAAACCAAAATGATGAATTCTAGAGAAATGAAATTTCAATTGACGTAATAAACAGATTATAATAAACGTTCTTCCAATAATAACATGAATCCCATGAAACCCTGTTGATACAAAAAATGTTGATCCGTATACAGAATCTGAAATACAAAACGATGATTCAAAATATTTATATACCTGAAGAATAGTAAAATATATACCTAATATTAAAGTTAATAAAATACCATAAACAGATTCATTATGCTTACTTTCTATTATGGAATGATGAGCTCACGTAATTGTTACTCCAGAACACAATAAAATTATAGTATTTAATAGAGGAATTTGTATTGGGTTAAAAGGCATAATTCCAGAAGGAGGTCAATTTATACCAATTTCTATAACAGGTCTTAATCTTCTATGAAAAAATCCCCAAAAGAAAGAAATAAAAAAGAAAATTTCTGACACAATAAATATAATTATTCCTAATTTTAAACCTCTCACTACAACTATTGTGTGAAGTCCTATAAACGTCCCTTCGCGCGAAATGTCACGTCATCATTGAATTATAGTTAAAATTAAAATTAAAAATCCAAAAAATAATAGAATAAAATTTTGTATATGAAATATTATTACTATACCAGAAACAAAAGTCAGAGCCCCGATTGACCCCGTTAGAGGTCATGGTCTACAGTCAACTAAATGATACGGATGATTATTCATTAAGATACTTCTCTATAATACAGAGTTCTTAAAACTGTAAAAACATAAGATTGAATTACACAAACTGCTGATTCAAATAATATCAATAATATCTGAATTAAAATAATTAGATTTACATAAATTTCTAAATTAGTTGATCTATTTCCTAATAATGTTATTAGTAAATGACCAGCAATCATATTTGCTGTTAGACGAACGGCCAAAGACCCCGGTCGAATTAAATTTCTGACAGTTTCAATACATACTATGAAAGGTATTAAAATTATTGGAGTTCCTATTGGAACTAAATGACAAAACATGATTTGTATTGTTAACAAACCCAAACAAAATAAAAGTCAATCAAAGAGGAAGAGCTAAACTAAGAGAAAACACTAAATGTCTTGATCTAGTGAAAATATATGGAAACAATCCAAGAAAATTATTGAATAGAATAAAAATAAATAAAGAACAAAACAATAATGATCTACCAAAAGATCCTGAACTTATTAATAAATTTAATTCAAAACTTATTGTATTTAAAACTTTATTAATAGAAATTATATAACGACTAGGAATGTATCAAAACCCTATAGGTATAAATAATAATAAAATTAATGAACTTAATCAATTTAATGAAAATAACCCTGTTGATGGATCAAAAGTTGAAAATAAATTTGTTATCATAATCAGTTATATAAATTATTAAAATTATTAGTCAAATTTATCCTTGGAATTTTCATAAAAGAAAAATAAATAAAAGTTATAATTAAAATAACAATTAATAAAAAAAAGAAAAACAGAAAACATCAATTTATTGGAGATATTTGTGGGATAGAAAAATACCATTCTTAGTTTCTTGAATCTGACAGATTGATGTTTTTATAATAAACTAACTTTTCATCATTAAAAGTAGTCGTTAGTTACTATAAATTGGTTTAAGAGACCATCACTTACTTTCAGTCACTTAATGAATAGCTTATTAATCAATTAATAAAACAATTTATATCAACTCTTTCAATAACAATAGGTATAAATCTATGATTTGCTCCACAAATTTCAGAACATTGTCCAAATGATATACCAGGTCGATTAATAAATATTCTTGCTTGATTTAATCGACCAGGCACAGCATCCACCTTAATTCTCATAGATGGTATAGCTCATGAATGAATAACATCAAATGATGAAATCAATAATCGAATTTGAGTGCTAAAAGGTAAAATCGTTCGATTATCTACTTCTAATAAACGGAACTCTCTAATTAATATTTCATTTTGAGATTTTATATAAGAATCAAATTCAATATTGTAATATAATTTACAAATAAAAAATAAAAATTATGAACGTTTGTTTTAATAATGGAATTGTGTAGAAAGATATTGTGTGTGTATCTTTGGTGATAACAAGGGTATTGTACTCTTCCTTTAGCCCCACTAGTTGGGCAAGTCAATTTGTAATACAATTACAAATATTACAAATAGAAATAAAAATATAATTGAAATTGAAATATGTGTTGGTATGTGTTGATACGTACTGATATTTTGTCTTGTTTATCACTGGATCAGTCTGACTCCTTAAAGTCTCATTGGTTAGGCTAGTCAAATGGTAATATAATTTCAAGTGTAATAAAAAAAACAAAATATAAAGATATTGATGATAAGAAAATGTTATAACTAAGTGTGTTGGATTGATAAATAACAAATATATCAAACTTTAAAAATTTTGCAAATATTTTTTCTTGTGCTTGTATCCAATTTGACTGAATAATTTAATTTAATTAATTGATAATTAATTAATTATTTGAGGTTGTAATTTCCTCCTATATCTATTCTCTCAAGGTGAATTATGGTTTTGCTTAATAAAAAATAATAATAACATTAATGGTAGAAATAAAAACAATGCTGGTAACTGAATACTGATTTGCGTTTATTCATTCAAAATTGTGCGCCAGTCAGACTGCGCATGTCCCAGGCACTGGCTAATATTCGCCACAGTCGGCAATGAGAAAAATCAACAGATATATTTTTTACAAGTTTAAATTTATGGTTCTTTTAACGAGTCGAAATGGTCAGAGGGCAAGGAACAAGATACATTTAACAGGTATTCTTAAACTAAATGTTAACATCTGAAATAGAACAAAATTATTATTACAATTGTCAATTAGAAAGAAATTATTTAAAATTCGAACCAAGTCGAAGAAATGACGTCACTCTGCTCCAAGAGGCACTGGACCGTCTATGTGAGAAATTCAGCAATGGCCGCCGTCTGCTTGGTTTTAATCTGCTATGACGCCGTTGGAATTGAAGATCTTCTCCCACAGAAATAAAACGATGTTCCCTTTTCCTGCGAAGTGGTGTTGTTCCAAAATATAGTGTTGAATGTCCCCTCGTCGTCTGCGATGTCGAATTCTGGATGGATCTCTTGTGTAGTGTGATGTTCAAATATGTGTGTTGGTTCTTTGTGAATTCGTTCCCAAAAATTGTTTCAAAATGGCTGTCGATTTCTGGCGTTAAGTTTTATGGTGTTATTCTGTGTTTCTGGAAACTTGTGAAGTGTTAGACATAGATAGATAATGTTATTTCACTTGTTAGTTCATCTCCGTTACATGCCACATAACCACACTTGGTTTTAATATAAATTATTTGGTTTTCAAAACTCCACTAATACATTTTTCAACTGTTCAGCTTTGCGATTAACAATAGACTACACGACGCAACGTCGTCGTTTTAGGGCAATTTGTGGTATGTCTTTTTCCTCTTCATATTGTTTAATTATAAAATATCTGTCTAAGACTTGTTTCACTATCTAACTATACATAACAAGTTTTCTTATTTTTTACTGTATTTCCAATATTTCTTAATTTTACATGAATCTAACTATTCAGTAATATTGATTATTTAATTTTACATCTTTTGATATATAGCTGGGTTTGTTTCAAACTCATTTAAGCCCAAAAATTACAATTTTGCATAATAATTGCATGTCCCATATTTTGTACAAATTCAGTGTTTTAAAGGTTTTTATTTGTTTTTTCGGTATAATATTTCTCTGGAATACACCTAATAACTCCGTAATTACTTTGTTGTTAGTAATTTGGTTATTAAAACATTTCAATATTGATTAATTTGCTGTTTAGTCTGATTTGATTACTATCATAAGCCTATTTTTGACTGTTTCCAAAAGAAGTTAATTTTCTTTCTTTTGTCATTCTATTTGCTATTAACTGTATCTGTATTAATTATATTTTCAATTTCTGTATTGTATGTATTGAATTCTATTCCTATTACATAGATTAATTCTTTGATAGATAGTTTTTTTGGTTTATAGGCCATTCTGTGTTTACAAACATAGTGTCTTGGTGGGTCTGTTTGTACATTATACATGGTTTACTGATTTGAATAAAATTATTACCTTTTTATGCCCTACTTGCCTCTCTGACTTACACAATGGAAAATTAAATGACATGATTTTAATTACAATAGAATATCTTGTATCTACTAAACTTTCTTTATACTAATAACATCATTGAACCATAACATGAACATCTTATGCCTAATTTTAACAAAAACATCTTATTATCAACTATTTTCCATATATCACCTAATTTTAGCAAAAACATCTTATTCCTATTATTTCTTCCTGTATCATCAAATGATAACAACATAGCTTATCCTAGACATAATTTAATTAGAAAACATAAAAAACTCCTATTACTAGTAACACTGTCAGTCACTAACTGTCTTGTGTATGTATTATTCTTATGAAAACACTTTAACTGTGATAATAAACCTCGTGTATCTATTTACACCTTACATCTAAAATATTATTTAATTAATAATAAATAATAAATATCTTAATATTAGGCATACCTTCAGTTATGAACCGTCCTTTGGTATTTTTGTCCTCACCATTTATTTAGTTATAATTAAAGAAAACATTTTATATGTAATAGTCCTTATATCTAATTTAAAACTCTTATTACTAGTAATGTTGTCAGTCCTTAGACCGTCTTTCATTTCAATGGTTTTATTATTATTATTCTACACTCATGGTAGTCTTTTTATAATACTTAAACCTCATTGAAGATTTTTTCATAGATTTTTTAACTATGTTTCTCACTGTACACTCGGTAGTTCCTTAATTTTGTTATCTCACTTCACTTTATTGTATTCTACACTCTGGTAGTCTTTTTAGTGAGTTCTACTCTATGGTAGTCTCTTTTGGTATATTTTTTGACATGTTACACTTACAACTAATATACAATTTGTTTTTATAGTATTGTATCTTGTAACTTGTTTGGGGTTTACCTATATCGGTTTCAATTTTGTCTCATGGTATTTATTATATGATTAACATTTTGTTTTGGCATATCTCTTCCTGGTTCTGGTCTCTGTTGGAATCTTGATATGTTTCGTCCCTTCTTCAAATATCACATTAGTAGTTTCCTTATTAAAATGGTTTCATGACAGATTATTTCCTTTTTTTATGGTCCTTCCCTTTTTGTACTGCTTCCCCAATCTACTGGGTATACTGCTGGTTTAACTGGTTTTTTCATAGTAGGTTATTTTAATTAATGGTTTTCTTTATTATCTTCCATTTTTATTAACATTTTATAGACTTAATTATACAGTTTCTAGTGTAATCCTTAAACAACTTATTCTTCTCACTCACTATGGAACTTTCTCTTTTATTCATGTAACATTAATTCAAATGTTTAGTGTGATAATTTTGTTATGTTACATATGCTCTCCTGTAAAAGTGATTAGTTCAGATCATACTCTGTATGGATGAAATAATTACTACTAATTCTTTTGTATTTACATTTTCTCCGTGATTACATGTTTTCACTTTATATACCTTCCTTTTCCACCATTGCTTCCTCTCAGCTGATGTGTATCTCCTTCATTAGTTTATTTTTTCATTGATAAGTGATCTTCAATCTTGTGTATAACATTATCATTTTATATTCCTTCTTATTTGGTGCTTCCTCACCAGTATGTTTACTCCCTAACATTCCCTAACAAATTAATTGGAACAGTTCAGAGTGGCACTTTTGGCTTCAATCCCTGCTGTCCAATACTTCAATTGAGTCCAGAGGTATTATCATCTCTGCTCAACACATAAGACTGATGGCATTTTCTACATCCAGTCATAAAAATAAATAAACAGTAAAAGCAGTCATTTTTGACTAAAATAAACATCTTTAGATTCTTCACTTCATAATACGTTATACTAATTAATACTTTTATACACTTGACTCTTCTTCTCTCTTAAAGCTTATTCCATATTAGGTGGTTTAGGTATGTGGTATCATATACATTTCATCATGTTTACATAGTAAGTAGTATTTATATTTACTCTTTCTACCATCTGGTATCCATTGAGTTACTTTTATTGCTCATGGTATAACATGAATTAATTCTTTATCACTTTCACTATAACAGTGGTTGTTGTAACAGCATTATCATTATTAATATCAGGTTTTTTTTTTTTTTTTTTTTGTTTTTTTGGTCTCACTATTTGGTCTTTAGTGAGCTGGTCCTTCTTCATTGTTCCATTTTTATTAAATTATTTTCTTTGTGAGTTTGGTTAATTTGTTCGATTAAGTCATATGAAATTCTGGTTTCCTTTCTCCCTTAGAATTTTGTATCTCTTTCTTACAAAATCTTTTTTCATATTTCAGAGTTATTTCCCATCATTTGTATGAGTAATGATGTGAGTTTAATGTTTTTTAATTTTAGACATTTTTATTCAACTACATTCTTTCTTGTTCATAGTTGTTTTTCAAATATTTTGGTATAAGTTGTACTTATTATTGTTTTGAATTTTGAAATTATTATTCCTCAAAATTCTTTTTGCATTCATAATAGTCTTTGAATGTTTGTGTAAGTGGTACTTACTAATTATCTTGAATTTGGACAATTATTATCTGCATCCAAATTCTTTTTACTTGCATAATAGTCTTTGAATATTTGTGTAGCTTGTACTTACTATTGCTTTTGAATTTTGAAGCTTATTATGTTCAAAATTCCTTTTATTTATTCACAATAATCTTTTAAATGTTTTGTTGTAAGTTGTACTTACTGATTTTTGGAATTTGGTAATTATTATCTTTATCAAAATTCTTATTTTGTTCACAATATTCTTTCAGATATCTAGTGTAAGTTGTACTTACGGATTTTTGAATTTTGTAATTATTATTATTCCATCAAAATTCTTATTTCGTTCACAATATTCTTTCAGATATTTGGTGTAAGTTGTACTTACTCATTTTTGGAATTTGGTAATTGTTTATTCTTACCAAAATTCTTTTTTCATCATTCACAATTGTTCGAATATTTGGTGTAAGTTGTACTTACTCATTTTTGAATTTTGTAGTTATCTATTTATCAAAATTCTTATTTCGTTCACAATATTCTTTCTGATACTTGGTGTAAGATGTTCTTACTATATTTTTGAATTTGGTAATTTTATTTTCTTATCAAAATTCTTATTTCGTTCACAATATTCTTTCAGATACTTGGTGTAAGATGTCCTTACTATATTTTTGAATTTTGTAATTTTTATCTTTATCAAAATTCTTTTTGTATCATTCACAATTGTTCGAATATTTGGTGTAAGTTGTGCTTACTGATTTTTGAATTTTTGTAATTATTATCTTTATCAAAATTCTTTTTGTATCACAATATTCGTTCTGATATTTAGTGTAAGTTGTACTTACTAGCTTTTGGAATTTTGTAATTATCTATTTATCAAAATTCTTATTTCGTTCACAATATTCTTTCTGATACTTGGTGTAAGATGTTCTTACTAATTTTTGAATTTTGTAATTTTCTATTTATCAAAATTCACAATTTCTTCATAATAGTTTTAACTCACAACTATGAGTCCTCCAAATATTTTTTAATAGACAACTGATTATAAGTTCCTTTTACTTTATTCGAAATGATATCCTTTAGTACATATGTATTATTATTATTGTTTTTAATAATCAGGTATGGGCCGGTATACAGCAGTAATAACTTTTTGGTAATGCCTTCCAAAGTACTGGGTAATTCCCTGTTTTTTAGCAGTACCTTTTCTCCGACTTCATATCTTATTATTTTCTTAACAGCCTTTTGATATTTGTTCTTGCGCCTTTCCTGGTCTTCAGCCAATTTATTGTAGAATCTAATTCGATTGAATTTGTATTCTTGACTCCTGGGGAACTCTATTATGTCTTGTATTTCTCTCGGAGGTGGCCTTTCATACATTGCCGTGTATGGAGTGATACCAATAGCGGTGTGATATGACAAATTAAGGAATTCTTCAGTCGCTAATAAATATTCTTGCCACTTCTTTTGTTGATTATAGCAATAAGTTCGTAATATTCTTCCGACCTCTCGCAGTACCCTCTCCGCTGGATTGCTGCTGGGGTGGTAGACAGACGTCTTGTATGTCTTAATGCCCAGTGTATTCAAAGTGTTTCTCCACCGCCAACCCTTAAATTGCGTTCCATGGTCGGTGATTATGGATGTCGGGCATCCTACCTCTGGAATGTAATGATTTGTTATTATTTCTAGAGTCTTCAGAGTGGTGGCTCTGTTCACAGGGTATAGTTTTGTAAATTTTGTAAAATGATCCATCATAATAACAATATACTTGTATCGATGGCGTCCGCCACTGCGGGGAAATGGACCACATATGTCCAGAAAGACCTTTTCCAGTTTGGCTTGTGAGGTAATTGGTATCATCATACCTTCCTTTCTTTCATTGTTGGTTTTCACCAATTGACATATCATACAGGTTTTAAGGTAGTTTCTAGTTTTTCTATTGATACTTTTTATGTGACAATTCTCTTCTATTGCCTTGATCACCTTCATGGCTCCCATGTGACCGTATCGTAGGTGATAGTCCAGGATGATATCCCTTTCGATTGTAGTAGGGATCATGATCTTCCAAACGTCTTCGTCAAGGGATGTCTTGATGAATAAAATCCCATTATGTATACAATAAAATTTGTTTATTGTGTCATCTTGGTTGGAGAGACGAAGTTTAATAGAGTTTAACTTCGGATCGGACTGCTGGTGTTTGCTGATGTCCTGCACTATCTTCTCTAAATCAGATCTGTCCTTAATGATGTTATAGATTTTCAAAATGCTCTCCTTTTCGCCTTCGAATGTTTGTTCTTCCAGATTCACTCTTGACAATACGTCGGCTACTACATTTTTACTTCCAGGAACATACTCCCACTGTATATCGTATTCCTGTAGGGCGAGTACCCATCTGGTCAATCTACCATGGCTTAATTTGCATCTTCTTAGAAATGATATTGACTTGTGATCTGTTCGGACGGTCACCGGATATCCGAGGATATACGTCCGAAACTTCCCGCAGGCAAAGACTACACTTAGCAGCTCTTTTTCCGTCACATTATAGTTCTTCTCACACTGGTTAAGGGTTCTGCTAGCAAAGCTCACTACTAGATGGTTTCCACTTTCATCTTCTTGGTACAGTGTTGAACCCAAGCTAATGTTACTAGCGTCACAATTTAGAAAGAAGGGTCGGTTAAAATCTGGATGGTTGAGCATTACTGCATCTAAGAATTTCTCTTTAATTGATTTGAAGGTCTCGTCTTGTTCTTGACCCCATCGCCATTTATTCTTGGACGATAACTGGTACTGAAACTGGGCTGTTAGTTCGGAATAATTATTCTGGAACTTCCTATAATAGTTACATAGGCCCAAAAATGATTGTAGTTGCCTTCTGTTTTTTGGTGTAGGGAATCGTTGTATGGCGTCTACCTTTTCTGTTGATGGTGTTATTCCTTGACTGTTTAGCTGGAAACCCAGGAATTGAACTTCTTTAGCTATAAGCTTGGACTTGTCCAGTTTAAGGGTGACATTATTTTCAGCAAGCTTCTTCAAAACATACTCCACACGATAACAGTGTTCCTCCCAGCTGGTTGATGTTATTAGGAGATCATCCACATAGACAGTTGTGAATTGGAGCGCTTCTGGTCCTAGTATATGATCCATACAGGCGACAAAAACAGCTACTGAATTAACCAACCCGAAGGGCAATCTCTTAAACTGATAATTGCGCCCTTCGAAGATGAACGCCATGTATTGCCGGCTTGCTGGGTGCAACTCCACTTGCCAATAGCCGCATACCGTATCACAAGTGGTAATGAATCGTGTTCCGTGGAACCTCTTCAAAATTTCATCAATTTCGCCAGGTGAGGTACGATCGTTTATTATCATCTTATTTATCTCCCGAGCGTCAAGGCAAAGTCTTACCTTCCCATTTTTCTTTTGTATGGCCACAATTGGGCTAGTGTATGGCGATTGACTGCTCTCGATGATATCTCTACGGATCATATTCTGGATCTCTGATCGTACGGCTTCTTTCAAAGATTGTGCTATTGGGTATGACTTTCGGTTGAATTCTACCGGTTCTCTGAATCGTATTGAGCATTGGTAGTTCCGGATCTTTCCAGGTTCGTCAGAAAATACAGCTCGATATTTCTCATATATTTCTACCAATTGATTCAGCTGGTTTTCCGTTAGTTGCTCGTTAGTATTGTGGCACTGGAAGTTATGTATCTCTTGGATCTTTTGTTGCCATAGGTCTTCCTCCGTATCTTGATGTACTGGCTTGTTGTTTGTTGGGTGGTTGGATAAGTAATTCACCTTATTTTGGTGGTCGAGAAGTCATTTGGAGTCTAAAGTCTTGTTATCAGTTAAATTGGCTATCCAGGTTGAACCTTCAGCAAAGAGCGATACCCTTCCTCGGCACAAGTCGATAATTGCTGAGTTTCGGCGCAATATGTCGCATCCTATCATGATGTTGAAAGGTAATCCGGCTGCAACAAGAAATATCATATCCACACTAATGCCCTGACTTTTGACATTGAGGGATACCTGCTTTCTTATGGTCTTGTTCTGTCGGCCGGTAGCTCCTACAAGTACAATGTTATTAATAGGTAGTACCGGTAAGTTTTTATGGCATTCCTGCTGTATCCGGTCCAATTCATTTCGATTTATTATGGAGACATTGGCTCCAGTGTCTATCATTATAGGAACAGAAATACCTTCAATTTCTGCGATTATGTATATTATTTCATTATCATTATTTTTAATATTAAGCTCACTTTCTTCTAATAGGTCCTTACGGATATCCTTTAAATAATTGCTGTATATTATGGTAAAATTTTTTCTGTTTTTCTTCAAATTCATACCTACTTGATTAAACCCAGCAGATTGGAGCAGTAAAGGGTCATTGGATTTTATTACTGCCTCCGTTCGTTTAAATGTTCCACTTCATTACGGATCAGGCCGTTGGAAGCGTCAGCTTGAATTCCTGAGGCTGTTTCGTTTGGTTCTGCTCGATCGTCTGGTTGGGCTTCTGTTACAGGTAGTCTGCGCTGATTATCCAAGCTGGAACTACGTCTGGGCTCGTACTCTCTGTACCGATTACTTCCCTGGCTCCCTTGGAAAGTCTCGTACTCGTAGTATCGGCTCCTTCTTTGAGGCTGGTACCTCCTGTGTCCACTGCCTTCTGCTCGGATGTAATTGACATTAGGTCGATATGCCCTGTAATTGTGGTTACCTCCACTTGGGTAATTTCGGTTATAATTACCATGATAATTATTATTATTAGAAAGGTTGGGGTTCCTCTGACCATTTTGAACATAGTTACTATTATTATTATAATAACCGTTGTTATTTTGTGGACGGCTATTATTATTATTATTATTGTTGTGGTTGTTGTTATTATTATTTATACGAGGAATATTACTATTATTATTATTGTTGTTAAAACGGGGCAAATTATTGTTTTTTCTAGGGTTATAATTGTACTCGGCATTATTCCGATTTGCGGAATTATAATTGTTATTATTACCCACATTCTGCCAATTATTATTATTATTCAAATTATTGCTGTTATTCCTTGGTTCCGGCTTTTCATACCTCCTGCGACTTTGATGGTAATAGTCTTCATGCTCGTACATCTCTAAAAGCTCGGTCATGGCTTGCACCGTCTTTATTTGACTGTTTCGTCTGGCTCTGATAATATCCTCTTCGTAGTGGTATGAGAGTTTGCTGACCAGGCATTCTTCCGGTATTCGGGGCTCTAGATGTTTGGCCACGCACACCTTTCCTAAAAAGTACGCCGTTAAAGTTTGGTTTCCATATGGGTTGTACTTCCCATGGCATATCCCGTCTCTGGCGATATTTTGCGTTGATTCCGACCAATATTTGGCTTTGAATAGCCTTCTGAATTGTTGATAGTCGGTCACCTCGTCTCTTATTGCCATCCACCAATTGTCTGCTATTTCCTTGAATGATTCGTCCAGCACCTCTTTATTCTCCCTCCAGCGATTACCTCTGTGTTTGGCAAAGTATTCCTCGATTCTTGCTAGGAATTCCATGGGTTTATTTTTATAAAACCTGAAGTTAATCCCTTCACGATTTTCACTGTTGGGACAACTGGTAATGGTTGTCGGTCGACTATGGAATAGGTCTATATCGGTCTGGTTCTGTCGTACCTGACTGTTGATACTGGTCACAGCAGCTTCTATGCCGTCACATTTTTCTGTGAATCGGTCCTGCACTCGCTCCCAGTCTTCCCGTGTTTCCTTTAGTTTTTCCTCCAACGTCTTCCTAGTCGTTTCTTCAATGGTGTTAACCTTCGTATTTATTTCTGTTCTGATACTCCGTACTTCTTGTTCGGTTTGACTCCATTTTTCGTCAGCTCTGGCAACCCTTTGTTCGATTACCGTTATTTCCTCTTCTACTTTCTTGCTGATTGTCTCATTGTTTTCAGCTATCTTCTGGCTCAATTCATCCTTCAATATTTCCATCCTTCCGTCTAACCGGTTCATGTTTTCTTGGTTCGTCTCCTTCCATTCTTCTCTCAATTGCTGACTATTGCTTTCCATTTTTAGATTTGTTTCTTCCATCCTCCTGTTGGTTTCTTCCAGTTTTTGGCTTATCTGGGTTAATTCCTCTTTCGACTGTTTATTGTCAGTCTTTATTTCCTCCATTTTCTCCTCAATTTTCTGAATATTTTCTTCCATCTTCTCTTCTATCTTCTTGCTAGTATCTCCAATTTTATTGCCCAACTCTTCCTTCAATCGTTGGTTATCACTTTTCATTTCCTTATTATTTTCTTCCATTTTCTCCTCCATCTTCTTACTGCTTTCTCTTAATTCCTCCTTCAATCGTAGGTTATCGTTCTTCATTTCCTTACTATTTTCTTCGATTTTCTTGTTGGTATCTCCGATTTTATTACCCAACTCTTCTTTCAATTGTTGGTTATCGTTTTCCAGCTTCTTACTATTTTCTTCCATCTTCTCCTTTAATTCTTCCTTCGTCGTTTTAAATTCTCTGAGTAACATCTCCATCATTTGATCAAATTTTGTATCTTCCTTCGCGGTGGATTTCTCCAGCTGTTCCTTCTGTGGTGCAGGCTTATTTGGTTCTGCTGGCGGTAACATTAACTCCACATCTTCCACTGGTGTCGCTTCTTTATCCTCCATGTCTATCTCCTGTTCGGCCTCCATAGCCCTTTTTCTTGATGTAGCTCTCCTGCGCATCTCGCTCCCTCTTCCGACCTGTTGACCGTTGCCAAGCTAAAAATAGGAAATTGGACAATCGTCCTTATTTTATAACACTATTATCTCCTATTTAAAGCCCCTTAAGTTGGACGCCAATTTGTAATATAATTTACAAATAAAAAATAAAAATTATGAACGTTTGTTTTAATAATGGAATTGTGTAGAAAGATATTGTGTGTGTATCTTTGGTGATAACAAGGGTATTGTACTCTTCCTTTAGCCCCACTAGTTGGGCAAGTCAATTTGTAATACAATTACAAATATTACAAATAGAAATAAAAATATAATTGAAATTGAAATATGTGTTGGTATGTGTTGATACGTACTGATATTTTGTCTTGTTTATCACTGGATCAGTCTGACTCCTTAAAGTCTCATTGGTTAGGCTAGTCAAATGGTAATATAATTTCAAGTGTAATAAAAAAAACAAAATATAAAGATATTGATGATAAGAAAATGTTATAACTAAGTGTGTTAGATTGATAAATAACAAATATATCAAACTTTAAAAATTTTGCAAATATTTTTTCTTGTGCTTGTATCCAATTTGACTGAATAATTTAATTTAATTAATTGATAATTAATTAATTATTTGAGGTTGTAATTTCCTCCTATATCTATTCTCTCAAGGTGAATTATGGTTTTGCTTAATAAAAAATAATAATAACATTAATGGTAGAAATAAAAACAATGCTGGTAACTGAATACTGATTTGCGTTTATTCATTCAAAATTGTGCGCCAGTCAGACTGCGCATGTCCCAGGCACTGGCTAATATTCGCCACAGTCGGCAATGAGAAAAATCAACAGATATATTTTTTACAAGTTTAAATTTATGGTTCTTTTAACGAGTCGAAATGGTCAGAGGGCAAGGAACAAGATACATTTAACAGGTATTCTTAAACTAAATGTTAACATCTGAAATAGAACAAAATTATTATTACAATTGTCAATTAGAAAGAAATTATTTAAAATTCGAACCAAGTCGAAGAAATGACGTCACTCTGCTCCAAGAGGCACTGGACCGTCTATGTGAGAAATTCAGCAATGGCCGCCGTCTGCTTGGTTTTAATCTGCTATGACGCCGTTGGAATTGAAGATCTTCTCCCACAGAAATAAAACGATGTTCCCTTTTCCTGCGAAGTGGTGTTGTTCCAAAATATAGTGTTGAATGTCCCCTCGTCGTCTGCGATGTCGAATTCTGGATGGATCTCTTGTGTAGTGTGATGTTCAAATATGTGTGTTGGTTCTTTGTGAATTCGTTCCCAAAAATTGTTTCAAAATGGCTGTCGATTTCTGGCGTTAAGTTTTATGGTGTTATTCTGTGTTTCTGGAAACTTGTGAAGTGTTAGACATAGATAGATAATGTTATTTCACTTGTTAGTTCATCTCCGTTACACGCCACATAACCACACTTGGTTTTAATATAAATTATTTGGTTTTCAAAACTCCACTAATACATTTTTCAACTGTTCAGCTTTGCGATTAACAATAGACTACACGACGCAACGTCGTCGTTTTAGGGCAATTTGTGGTATGTCTTTTTCCTCTTCATATTGTTTAATTATAAAATATCTGTCTAAGACTTGTTTCACTATCTAACTATACATAACAAGTTTTCTTATTTTTTACTGTATTTCCAATATTTCTTAATTTTACATGAATCTAACTATTCAGTAATATTGATTATTTAATTTTACATCTTTTGATATATAGCTGGGTTTGTTTCAAACTCATTTAAGCCCAAAAATTACAATTTTGCATAATAATTGCATGTCCCATATTTTGTACAAATTCAGTGTTTTAAAGGTTTTTATTTGTTTTTTCGGTATAATATTTCTCTGGAATACACCTAATAACTCCGTAATTACTTTGTTGTTAGTAATTTGGTTATTAAAACATTTCAATATTGATTAATTTGCTGTTTAGTCTGATTTGATTACTATCATAAGCCTATTTTTGACTGTTTCCAAAAGAAGTTAATTTTCTTTCTTTTGTCATTCTATTTGCTATTAACTGTATCTGTATTAATTATATTTTCAATTTCTGTATTGTATGTATTGAATTCTATTCCTATTACATAGATTAATTCTTTGATAGATAGTTTTTTTGGTTTATAGGCCATTCTGTGTTTACAAACATAGTGTCTTGGTGAGTCTGTTTGTACATTATACATGGTTTACTGATTTGAATAAAATTATTACCTTTTTATGCCCTACTTGCCTCTCTGACTTACACAATGGAAAATTAAATGACATGATTTTAATTACAATAGAATATCTTGTATCTACTAAACTTTCTTTATACTAATAACATCATTGAACCATAACATGAACATCTTATGCCTAATTTTAACAAAAACATCTTATTATCAACTATTTTCCATATATCACCTAATTTTAGCAAAAACATCTTATTCCTATTATTTCTTCCTGTATCATCAAATGATAACAACATAGCTTATCCTAGACATAATTTAATTAGAAAACATAAAAAACTCCTATTACTAGTAACACTGTCAGTCACTAACTGTCTTGTGTATGTATTATTCTTATGAAAACACTTTAACTGTGATAATAAACCTCGTGTATCTATTTACACCTTACATCTAAAATATTATTTAATTAATAATAAATAATAAATATCTTAATATTAGGCATACCTTCAGTTATGAACCGTCCTTTGGTATTTTTGTCCTCACCATTTATTTAGTTATAATTAAAGAAAACATTTTATATGTAATAGTCCTTATATCTAATTTAAAACTCTTATTACTAGTAATGTTGTCAGTCCTTAGACCGTCTTTCATTTCAATGGTTTTATTATTATTATTCTACACTCATGGTAGTCTTTTTATAATACTTAAACCTCATTGAAGATTTTTTCATAGATTTTTTAACTATGTTTCTCACTGTACACTCGGTAGTTCCTTAATTTTGTTATCTCACTTCACTTTATTGTATTCTACACTCTGGTAGTCTTTTTAGTGAGTTCTACTCTATGGTAGTCTCTTTTGGTATATTTTTTGACATGTTACACTTACAACTAATATACAATTTGTTTTTATAGTATTGTATCTTGTAACTTGTTTGGGGTTTACCTATATCGGTTTCAATTTTGTCTCATGGTATTTATTATATGATTAACATTTTGTTTTGGCATATCTCTTCCTGGTTCTGGTCTCTGTTGGAATCTTGATATGTTTCGTCCCTTCTTCAAATATCACATTAGTAGTTTCCTTATTAAAATGGTTTCATGACAGATTATTTCCTTTTTTTATGGTCCTTCCCTTTTTGTACTGCTTCCCCAATCTACTGGGTATACTGCTGGTTTAACTGGTTTTTTCATAGTAGGTTATTTTAATTAATGGTTTTCTTTATTATCTTCCATTTTTATTAACATTTTATAGACTTAATTATACAGTTTCTAGTGTAATCCTTAAACAACTTATTCTTCTCACTCACTATGGAACTTTCTCTTTTATTCATGTAACATTAATTCAAATGTTTAGTGTGATAATTTTGTTATGTTACATATGCTCTCCTGTAAAAGTGATTAGTTCAGATCATACTCTGTATGGATGAAATAATTACTACTAATTCTTTTGTATTTACATTTTCTCCGTGATTACATGTTTTCACTTTATATACCTTCCTTTTCCACCATTGCTTCCTCTCAGCTGATGTGTATCTCCTTCATTAGTTTCTTTTTTCATTGATAAGTGATCTTCAATCTTGTGTATAACATTATCATTTTATATTCCTTCTTATTTGGTGCTTCCTCACCAGTATGTTTACTCCCTAACATTCCCTAACAAATTAATTGGAACAGTTCAGAGTGGCACTTTTGGCTTCAATCCCTGCTGTCCAATACTTCAATTGAGTCCAGAGGTATTATCATCTCTGCTCAACACATAAGACTGATGGCATTTTCTACATCCAGTCATAAAAATAAATAAACAGTAAAAGCAGTCATTTTTGACTAAAATAAACATCTTTAGATTCTTCACTTCATAATACGTTATACTAATTAATACTTTTATACACTTGACTCTTCTTCTCTCTTAAAGCTTATTCCATATTAGGTGGTTTAGGTATGTGGTATCATATACATTTCATCATGTTTACATAGTAAGTAGTATTTATATTTACTCTTTCTACCATCTGGTATCCATTGAGTTACTTTTATTGCTCATGGTATAACATGAATTAATTCTTTATCACTTTCACTATAACAGTGGTTGTTGTAACAGCATTATCATTATTAATATCAGGTTTTTTTTTTTTTTTTTTTTGTTTTTTTGGTCTCACTATTTGGTCTTTAGTGAGCTGGTCCTTCTTCATTGTTCCATTTTTATTAAATTATTTTCTTTGTGAGTTTGGTTAATTTGTTCGATTAAGTCATATGAAATTCTGGTTTCCTTTCTCCCTTAGAATTTTGTATCTCTTTCTTACAAAATCTTTTTTCATATTTCAGAGTTATTTCCCATCATTTGTATGAGTAATGATGTGAGTTTAATGTTTTTTAATTTTAGACATTTTTATTCAACTACATTCTTTCTTGTTCATAGTTGTTTTTCAAATATTTTGGTATAAGTTGTACTTATTATTGTTTTGAATTTTGAAATTATTATTCCTCAAAATTCTTTTTGCATTCATAATAGTCTTTGAATGTTTGTGTAAGTGGTACTTACTAATTATCTTGAATTTGGACAATTATTATCTGCATCCAAATTCTTTTTACTTGCATAATAGTCTTTGAATATTTGTGTAGCTTGTACTTACTATTGCTTTTGAATTTTGAAGCTTATTATGTTCAAAATTCCTTTTATTTATTCACAATAATCTTTTAAATGTTTTGTTGTAAGTTGTACTTACTGATTTTTGGAATTTGGTAATTATTATCTTTATCAAAATTCTTATTTTGTTCACAATATTCTTTCAGATATCTAGTGTAAGTTGTACTTACGGATTTTTGAATTTTGTAATTATTATTATTCCATCAAAATTCTTATTTCGTTCACAATATTCTTTCAGATATTTGGTGTAAGTTGTACTTACTCATTTTTGGAATTTGGTAATTGTTTATTCTTACCAAAATTCTTTTTTCATCATTCACAATTGTTCGAATATTTGGTGTAAGTTGTACTTACTCATTTTTGAATTTTGTAGTTATCTATTTATCAAAATTCTTATTTCGTTCACAATATTCTTTCTGATACTTGGTGTAAGATGTTCTTACTATATTTTTGAATTTGGTAATTTTATTTTCTTATCAAAATTCTTATTTCGTTCACAATATTCTTTCAGATACTTGGTGTAAGATGTCCTTACTATATTTTTGAATTTTGTAATTTTTATCTTTATCAAAATTCTTTTTGTATCATTCACAATTGTTCGAATATTTGGTGTAAGTTGTGCTTACTGATTTTTGAATTTTTGTAATTATTATCTTTATCAAAATTCTTTTTGTATCACAATATTCGTTCTGATATTTAGTGTAAGTTGTACTTACTAGCTTTTGGAATTTTGTAATTATCTATTTATCAAAATTCTTATTTCGTTCACAATATTCTTTCTGATACTTGGTGTAAGATGTTCTTACTAATTTTTGAATTTTGTAATTTTCTATTTATCAAAATTCACAATTTCTTCATAATAGTTTTAACTCACAACTATGAGTCCTCCAAATATTTTTTAATAGACAACTGATTATAAGTTCCTTTTACTTTATTCGAAATGATATCCTTTAGTACATATGTATTATTATTATTGTTTTTAATAATCAGGTATGGGCCGGTATACAGCAGTAATAACTTTTTGGTAATGCCTTCCAAAGTACTGGGTAATTCCCTGTTTTTTAGCAGTACCTTTTCTCCGACTTCATATCTTATTATTTTCTTAACAGCCTTTTGATATTTGTTCTTGCGCCTTTCCTGGTCTTCAGCCAATTTATTGTAGAATCTAATTCGATTGAATTTGTATTCTTGACTCCTGGGGAACTCTATTATGTCTTGTATTTCTCTCGGAGGTGGCCTTTCATACATTGCCGTGTATGGAGTGGTACCAATAGCGGTGTGATATGACAAATTAAGGAATTCTTCAGTCGCTAATAAATATTCTTGCCACTTCTTTTGTTGATTATAGCAATAAGTTCGTAATATTCTTCCGACCTCTCGCAGTACCCTCTCCGCTGGATTGCTGCTGGGGTGGTAGACAGACGTCTTGTATGTCTTAATGCCCAGTGTATTCAAAGTGTTTCTCCACCGCCAACCCTTAAATTGCGTTCCATGGTCGGTGATTATGGATGTCGGGCATCCTACCTCTGGAATGTAATGATTTGTTATTATTTCTAGAGTCTTCAGAGTGGTGGCTCTGTTCACAGGGTATAGTTTTGTAAATTTTGTAAAATGATCCATCATAATAACAATATACTTGTATCGATGGCGTCCGCCACTGCGGGGAAATGGACCACATATGTCCAGAAAGACCTTTTCCAGTTTGGCTTGTGAGGTAATTGGTATCATCATACCTTCCTTTCTTTCATTGTTGGTTTTCACCAATTGACATATCATACAGGTTTTAAGGTAGTTTCTAGTTTTTCTATTGATACTTTTTATGTGACAATTCTCTTCTATTGCCTTGATCACCTTCATGGCTCCCATGTGACCGTATCGTAGGTGATAGTCCAGGATGATATCCCTTTCGATTGTAGTAGGGATCATGATCTTCCAAACGTCTTCGTCAAGGGATGTCTTGATGAATAAAATCCCATTATGTATACAATAAAATTTGTTTATTGTGTCATCTTGGTTGGAGAGACGAAGTTTAATAGAGTTTAACTTCGGATCGGACTGCTGGTGTTTGCTGATGTCCTGCACTATCTTCTCTAAATCAGATCTGTCCTTAATGATGTTATAGATTTTCAAAATGCTCTCCTTTTCGCCTTCGAATGTTTGTTCTTCCAGATTCACTCTTGACAATACGTCGGCTACTACATTTTTACTTCCAGGAACATACTCCCACTGTATATCGTATTCCTGTAGGGCGAGTACCCATCTGGTCAATCTACCATGGCTTAATTTGCATCTTCTTAGAAATGATATTGACTTGTGATCTGTTCGGACGGTCACCGGATATCCGAGGATATACGTCCGAAACTTCCCGCAGGCAAAGACTACACTTAGCAGCTCTTTTTCCGTCACATTATAGTTCTTCTCACACTGGTTAAGGGTTCTGCTAGCAAAGCTCACTACTAGATGGTTTCCACTTTCATCTTCTTGGTACAGTGTTGAACCCAAGCTAATGTTACTAGCGTCACAATTTAGAAAGAAGGGTCGGTTAAAATCTGGATGGTTGAGCATTACTGCATCTAAGAATTTCTCTTTAATTGATTTGAAGGTCTCGTCTTGTTCTTGACCCCATCGCCATTTATTCTTGGACGATAACTGGTACTGAAACTGGGCTGTTAGTTCGGAATAATTATTCTGGAACTTCCTATAATAGTTACATAGGCCCAAAAATGATTGTAGTTGCCTTCTGTTTTTTGGTGTAGGGAATCGTTGTATGGCGTCTACCTTTTCTGTTGATGGTGTTATTCCTTGACTGTTTAGCTGGAAACCCAGGAATTGAACTTCTTTAGCTATAAGCTTGGACTTGTCCAGTTTAAGGGTGACATTATTTTCAGCAAGCTTCTTCAAAACATACTCCACACGATAACAGTGTTCCTCCCAGCTGGTTGATGTTATTAGGAGATCATCCACATAGACAGTTGTGAATTGGAGCGCTTCTGGTCCTAGTATATGATCCATACAGGCGACAAAAACAGCTACTGAATTAACCAACCCGAAGGGCAATCTCTTAAACTGATAATTGCGCCCTTCGAAGATGAACGCCATGTATTGCCGGCTTGCTGGGTGCAACTCCACTTGCCAATAGCCGCATACCGTATCACAAGTGGTAATGAATCGTGTTCCGTGGAACCTCTTCAAAATTTCATCAATTTCGCCAGGTGAGGTACGATCGTTTATTATCATCTTATTTATCTCCCGAGCGTCAAGGCAAAGTCTTACCTTCCCATTTTTCTTTTGTATGGCCACAATTGGGCTAGTGTATGGCGATTGACTGCTCTCGATGATATCTCTACAGATCATATTCTGGATCTCTGATCGTACGGCTTCTTTCAAAGATTGTGCTATTGGGTATGACTTTCGGTTGAATTCTACCGGTTCTCTGAATCGTATTGAGCATTGGTAGTTCCGGATCTTTCCAGGTTCGTCAGAAAATACAGCTCGATATTTCTCATATATTTCTACCAATTGATTCAGCTGGTTTTCCGTTAGTTGCTCGTTAGTATTGTGGCACTGGAAGTTATGTATCTCTTGGATCTTTTGTTGCCATAGGTCTTCCTCCGTATCTTGATGTACTGGCTTGTTGTTTGTTGGGTGGTTGGATAAGTAATTCACCTTATTTTGGTGGTCGAGAAGTCGTTTGGAGTCTAAAGTCTTGTTATCAGTTAAATTGGCTATCCAGGTTGAACCTTCAGCAAAGAGCGATACCCTTCCTCGGCACAAGTCGATAATTGCTGAGTTTCGGCGCAATATGTCGCATCCTATCATGATGTTGAAAGGTAATCCGGCTGCAACAAGAAATATCATATCCACACTAATGCCCTGACTTTTGACATTGAGGGATACCTGCTTTCTTATGGTCTTGTTCTGTCGGCCGGTAGCTCCTACAAGTACAATGTTATTAATAGGTAGTACCGGTAAGTTTTTATGGCATTCCTGCTGTATCCGGTCCAATTCATTTCGATTTATTATGGAGACATTGGCTCCAGTGTCTATCATTATAGGAACAGAAATACCTTCAATTTCTGCGATTATGTATATTATTTCATTATCATTATTTTTAATATTAAGCTCACTTTCTTCTAATAGGTCCTTACGGATATCCTTTAAATAATTGCTGTATATTATGGTAAAATTTTTTCTGTTTTTCTTCAAATTCATACCTACTTGATTAAACCCAGCAGATTGGAGCAGTAAAGGGTCATTGGATTTTATTACTGCCTCCGTTCGTTTAAATGTTCCACTTCATTACGGATCAGGCCGTTGGAAGCGTCAGCTTGAATTCCTGAGGCTGTTTCGTTTGGTTCTGCTCGATCGTCTGGTTGGGCTTCTGTTACAGGTAGTCTGCGCTGATTATCCAAGCTGGAACTACGTCTGGGCTCGTACTCTCTGTACCGATTACTTCCCTGGCTCCCTTGGAAAGTCTCGTACTCGTAGTATCGGCTCCTTCTTTGAGGCTGGTACCTCCTGTGTCCACTGCCTTCTGCTCGGATGTAATTGACATTAGGTCGATATGCCCTGTAATTGTGGTTACCTCCACTTGGGTAATTTCGGTTATAATTACCATGATAATTATTATTATTAGAAAGGTTGGGGTTCCTCTGACCATTTTGAACATAGTTACTATTATTATTATAATAACCGTTGTTATTTTGTGGACGGCTATTATTATTATTATTATTATTGTTGTGGTTGTTGTTATTATTATTTATACGAGGAATATTACTATTATTATTATTGTTGTTAAAACGGGGCAAATTATTGTTTTTTCTAGGGTTATAATTGTACTCGGCATTATTCCGATTTGCGGAATTATAATTGTTATTATTACCCACATTCTGCCAATTATTATTATTATTCAAATTATTGCTGTTATTCCTTGGTTCCGGCTTTTCATACCTCCTGCGACTTTGATGGTAATAGTCTTCATGCTCGTACATCTCTAAAAGCTCGGTCATGGCTTGCACCGTCTTTATTTGACTGTTTCGTCTGGCTCTGATAATATCCTCTTCGTAGTGGTATGAGAGTTTGCTGACCAGGCATTCTTCCGGTATTCGGGGCTCTAGATGTTTGGCCACGCACACCTTTCCTAAAAAGTACGCCGTTAAAGTTTGGTTTCCATATGGGTTGTACTTCCCATGGCATATCCCGTCTCTGGCGATATTTTGCGTTGATTCCGACCAATATTTGGCTTTGAATAGCCTTCTGAATTGTTGATAGTCGGTCACCTCGTCTCTTATTGCCATCCACCAATTGTCTGCTATTTCCTTGAATGATTCGTCCAGCACCTCTTTATTCTCCCTCCAGCGATTACCTCTGTGTTTGGCAAAGTATTCCTCGATTCTTGCTAGGAATTCCATGGGTTTATTTTTATAAAACCTGAAGTTAATCCCTTCACGATTTTCACTGTTGGGACAACTGGTAATGGTTGTCGGTCGACTATGGAATAGGTCTATATCGGTCTGGTTCTGTCGTACCTGACTGTTGATACTGGTCACAGCAGCTTCTATGCCGTCACATTTTTCTGTGAATCGGTCCTGCACTCGCTCCCAGTCTTCCCGTGTTTCCTTTAGTTTTTCCTCCAACGTCTTCCTAGTCGTTTCTTCAATGGTGTTAACCTTCGTATTTATTTCTGTTCTGATACTCCGTACTTCTTGTTCGGTTTGACTCCATTTTTCGTCAGCTCTGGCAACCCTTTGTTCGATTACCGTTATTTCCTCTTCTACTTTCTTGCTGATTGTCTCATTGTTTTCAGCTATCTTCTGGCTCAATTCATCCTTCAATATTTCCATCCTTCCGTCTAACCGGTTCATGTTTTCTTGGTTCGTCTCCTTCCATTCTTCTCTCAATTGCTGACTATTGCTTTCCATTTTTAGATTTGTTTCTTCCATCCTCCTGTTGGTTTCTTCCAGTTTTTGGCTTATCTGGGTTAATTCCTCTTTCAACTGTTTATTGTCAGTCTTTATTTCCTCCATTTTCTCCTCAATTTTCTGAATATTTTCTTCCATCTTCTCTTCTATCTTCTTGCTAGTATCTCCAATTTTATTGCCCAACTCTTCCTTCAATCGTTGGTTATCACTTTTCATTTCCTTATTATTTTCTTCCATTTTCTCCTCCATCTTCTTACTGCTTTCTCTTAATTCCTCCTTCAATCGTAGGTTATCGTTCTTCATTTCCTTACTATTTTCTTCGATTTTCTTGTTGGTATCTCCGATTTTATTACCCAACTCTTCTTTCAATTGTTGGTTATCGTTTTCCAGCTTCTTACTATTTTCTTCCATCTTCTCCTTTAATTCTTCCTTCGTCGTTTTAAATTCTCTGAGTAACATCTCCATCATTTGATCAAATTTTGTATCTTCCTTCGCGGTGGATTTCTCCAGCTGTTCCTTCTGTGGTGCAGGCTTATTTGGTTCTGCTGGCGGTAACATTAACTCCACATCTTCCACTGGTGTCGCTTCTTTATCCTCCATGTCTATCTCCTGTTCGGCCTCCATAGCCCTTTTTCTTGATGTAGCTCTCCTGCGCATCTCGCTCCCTCTTCCGACCTGTTGACCGTTGCCAAGCTAAAAATAGGAAATTGGACAATCGTCCTTATTTTATAACACTATTATCTCCTATTTAAAGCCCCTTAAGTTGGACGCCAATTTGTAATATAATTTACAAATAAAAAATAAAAATTATGAACGTTTGTTTTAATAATGGAATTGTGTAGAAAGATATTGTGTGTGTATCTTTGGTGATAACAAGGGTATTGTACTCTTCCTTTAGCCCCACTAGTTGGGCAAGTCAATTTGTAATACAATTACAAATATTACAAATAGAAATAAAAATATAATTGAAATTGAAATATGTGTTGGTATGTGTTGATACGTACTGATATTTTGTCTTGTTTATCACTGGATCAGTCTGACTCCTTAAAGTCTCATTGGTTAGGCTAGTCAAATGGTAATATAATTTCAAGTGTAATAAAAAAAACAAAATATAAAGATATTGATGATAAGAAAATGTTATAACTAAGTGTGTTGGATTGATAAATAACAAATATATCAAACTTTAAAAATTTTGCAAATATTTTTTCTTGTGCTTGTATCCAATTTGACTGAATAATTTAATTTAATTAATTGATAATTAATTAATTATTTGAGGTTGTAATTTCCTCCTATATCTATTCTCTCAAGGTGAATTATGGTTTTGCTTAATAAAAAATAATAATAACATTAATGGTAGAAATAAAAACAATGCTGGTAACTGAATACTGATTTGCGTTTATTCATTCAAAATTGTGCGCCAGTCAGACTGCGCATGTCCCAGGCACTGGCTAATATTCGCCACAGTCGGCAATGAGAAAAATCAACAGATATATTTTTTACAAGTTTAAATTTATGGTTCTTTTAACGAGTCGAAATGGTCAGAGGGCAAGGAACAAGATACATTTAACAGGTATTCTTAAACTAAATGTTAACATCTGAAATAGAACAAAATTATTATTACAATTGTCAATTAGAAAGAAATTATTTAAAATTCGAACCAAGTCGAAGAAATGACGTCACTCTGCTCCAAGAGGCACTGGACCGTCTATGTGAGAAATTCAGCAATGGCCGCCGTCTGCTTGGTTTTAATCTGCTATGACGCCGTTGGAATTGAAGATCTTCTCCCACAGAAATAAAACGATGTTCCCTTTTCCTGCGAAGTGGTGTTGTTCCAAAATATAGTGTTGAATGTCCCCTCGTCGTCTGCGATGTCGAATTCTGGATGGATCTCTTGTGTAGTGTGATGTTCAAATATGTGTGTTGGTTCTTTGTGAATTCGTTCCCAAAAATTGTTTCAAAATGGCTGTCGATTTCTGGCGTTAAGTTTTATGGTGTTATTCTGTGTTTCTGGAAACTTGTGAAGTGTTAGACATAGATAGATAATGTTATTTCACTTGTTAGTTCATCTCCGTTACACGCCACATAACCACACTTGGTTTTAATATAAATTATTTGGTTTTCAAAACTCCACTAATACATTTTTCAACTGTTCAGCTTTGCGATTAACAATAGACTACACGACGCAACGTCGTCGTTTTAGGGCAATTTGTGGTATGTCTTTTTCCTCTTCATATTGTTTAATTATAAAATATCTGTCTAAGACTTGTTTCACTATCTAACTATACATAACAAGTTTTCTTATTTTTTACTGTATTTCCAATATTTCTTAATTTTACATGAATCTAACTATTCAGTAATATTGATTATTTAATTTTACATCTTTTGATATATAGCTGGGTTTGTTTCAAACTCATTTAAGCCCAAAAATTACAATTTTGCATAATAATTGCATGTCCCATATTTTGTACAAATTCAGTGTTTTAAAGGTTTTTATTTGTTTTTTCGGTATAATATTTCTCTGGAATACACCTAATAACTCCGTAATTACTTTGTTGTTAGTAATTTGGTTATTAAAACATTTCAATATTGATTAATTTGCTGTTTAGTCTGATTTGATTACTATCATAAGCCTATTTTTGACTGTTTCCAAAAGAAGTTAATTTTCTTTCTTTTGTCATTCTATTTGCTATTAACTGTATCTGTATTAATTATATTTTCAATTTCTGTATTGTATGTATTGAATTCTATTCCTATTACATAGATTAATTCTTTGATAGATAGTTTTTTTGGTTTATAGGCCATTCTGTGTTTACAAACATAGTGTCTTGGTGGGTCTGTTTGTACATTATACATGGTTTACTGATTTGAATAAAATTATTACCTTTTTATGCCCTACTTGCCTCTCTGACTTACACAATGGAAAATTAAATGACATGATTTTAATTACAATAGAATATCTTGTATCTACTAAACTTTCTTTATACTAATAACATCATTGAACCATAACATGAACATCTTATGCCTAATTTTAACAAAAACATCTTATTATCAACTATTTTCCATATATCACCTAATTTTAGCAAAAACATCTTATTCCTATTATTTCTTCCTGTATCATCAAATGATAACAACATAGCTTATCCTAGACATAATTTAATTAGAAAACATAAAAAACTCCTATTACTAGTAACACTGTCAGTCACTAACTGTCTTGTGTATGTATTATTCTTATGAAAACACTTTAACTGTGATAATAAACCTCGTGTATCTATTTACACCTTACATCTAAAATATTATTTAATTAATAATAAATAATAAATATCTTAATATTAGGCATACCTTCAGTTATGAACCGTCCTTTGGTATTTTTGTCCTCACCATTTATTTAGTTATAATTAAAGAAAACATTTTATATGTAATAGTCCTTATATCTAATTTAAAACTCTTATTACTAGTAATGTTGTCAGTCCTTAGACCGTCTTTCATTTCAATGGTTTTATTATTATTATTCTACACTCATGGTAGTCTTTTTATAATACTTAAACCTCATTGAAGATTTTTTCATAGATTTTTTAACTATGTTTCTCACTGTACACTCGGTAGTTCCTTAATTTTGTTATCTCACTTCACTTTATTGTATTCTACACTCTGGTAGTCTTTTTAGTGAGTTCTACTCTATGGTAGTCTCTTTTGGTATATTTTTTGACATGTTACACTTACAACTAATATACAATTTGTTTTTATAGTATTGTATCTTGTAACTTGTTTGGGGTTTACCTATATCGGTTTCAATTTTGTCTCATGGTATTTATTATATGATTAACATTTTGTTTTGGCATATCTCTTCCTGGTTCTGGTCTCTGTTGGAATCTTGATATGTTTCGTCCCTTCTTCAAATATCACATTAGTAGTTTCCTTATTAAAATGGTTTCATGACAGATTATTTCCTTTTTTTATGGTCCTTCCCTTTTTGTACTGCTTCCCCAATCTACTGGGTATACTGCTGGTTTAACTGGTTTTTTCATAGTAGGTTATTTTAATTAATGGTTTTCTTTATTATCTTCCATTTTTATTAACATTTTATAGACTTAATTATACAGTTTCTAGTGTAATCCTTAAACAACTTATTCTTCTCACTCACTATGGAACTTTCTCTTTTATTCATGTAACATTAATTCAAATGTTTAGTGTGATAATTTTGTTATGTTACAATATTTAAAAAATCTGAATATTCGTATGATCAATATCATTGATGACCAATAATTTTTAAAGTTATTAAAGGTTTATTAATTTCATCCAATAAGTATAATAATCGTAAGGATGGAAATGCAATAAAAATTAGTGTTAAAGCTGGTAGAAGTGTTCAAAAAAATTCAATTAACTGTCCCTCTAATAAAAGTCGATTAACAATATTATTAAATATGATAACTGTTATTATATAGGTAACAATTGAAGTAATAATAATTAAAATAGTTAAAGTATGATCATGAAAAAATATTAACTGTTCTATTAATGGTGATATAGCATCCTGCATATTAATATAAGATCAATTAGAAATTTCTAACAAAAATTATTTATATATGAATCTTAAATTCATCGCACTTCATCTGCCATATTAGAATTGAACTAATAATGGAATCTCAATATATGAGTGCTCAGACGGAGGAAGTTTATGTAACCATTCAATAGAAGAATTTATATTAATCGAATATAAAATCAATCAATGTGAAATAAATCTTTCTCAAATAATAAACAATAAAAATAAAATTCCAATAAATGAAATTCTTCTCCCAATAGAAGATATAATGTTTCATGATATAAATGCATCAGGATAGTCTGAATATCGACGTGGCATGCCTCTCAATCCTAAAAAATGTTGGGGAAAAAAGGTTAAATTTACCCCGATAAACATAATCAAAAAATGAATTTTTAATCAATTAGAATTTAAAGATAATCCAGTAAATAAAGGATATCAATGAATAAATCTTCCTAAAATTGCAAATACTGCACCTATTGATAACACATAATGAAAATGAGCTACAACATAATATGTATCATGTAATACAATATCAATTGATGAATTAGCTAAAATCACCCCAGTCAATCCACCAATAGTAAAAAGAAAAACAAAACCTACTGCTCATAAAATTGAAGGTCTTATCTTGATTTTAACTCCTCTCAGAGTTGCTAATCATCTAAAAACTTTAATTCCAGTTGGAACAGCAATAATTATTGTAGCAGAAGTAAAATAAGCCCGTGTATCAACATCCATACCAACTGTAAATATATGATGTGCTCAAACAACAAATCCTAAAATACCAATTGATATTATAGCATAAATTATTCCTAGTGACCCAAAAGATTCAATTTTTCCTCTTTCTTGAGTGATAATGTGAGAAATTAGTCCAAATCCAGGCAAAATTAAAATATATACTTCAGGATGTCCAAAAAATCAAAATAAATGTTGGTATAAAATTGGATCTCCTCCACCTGAAGGATCAAAAAAAGAAGTATTCAAATTTCGATCAGTTAATAACATTGTAATTGCACCAGCTAAAACTGGTAATGAAAGCAATAATAAGAAAGCAGTAATTAATACTGCCCATACAAATAAAGGTAGCTGATCCATGTATATTCCCACTGATCGTATATTAAAAATTGTTCTAATAAAATTAACTGCACCTAGGATTGAGCTAGCTCCAGCCAAATGTAAAGAAAAAATAGTTAAATCAACACAAGATCCTGAGTGTGCAACGCCTCTTGACAACGGAGGATAAACTGTCCAACCAGTACCTGCACCTCTATCAACTATTCTACCAATTAATAATAATGTTAATGAGGGTGGTAATAATCAAAAACTTATATTATTTATTCGAGGGAAAGCCATATCAGGAGCACCAATTATCAAAGGAACCAATCAATTCCCAAATCCTCCAATCATAACTGGCATCACTATAAAAAAAATTATAACGAAAGCATGAGCAGTAACAATCACATTATAAATTTGATCATCTCCAATAAAAGATCCAGGAATGCCTAATTCAACACGAATAAGAACTCTTAAAGTTGTACCTACTATTCCCGATCAAATCCCAAAAATGAAATATAATGTTCCAATGTCTTTATGATTAGTTGAGAAAAATCACTTATTCATAACTAATCATTAATTTATTCCCAATTGAGATGACTGAATTAGGTAATAAACTGTAAATTTATTTATGGATATATTTTCCTCTCAATAATCTAATCTAATCTTTCTTCCTTATTCTCTTATTTTTTTTCTTTCTTCAGCCTTATATTTAATAATAATATTAAATTGCAAATTTAAAGGTGATTAAAATAAATCTAAGGCTTACAAGAAATTATATTTTTAACTTTGAAGGATAATAGTTTTATTAACTTAAAACCTTTCTAATTAATAATATTAAATAAGGTTACAACTATAAATCCAATCAGTAAAGAATTTACTATAAATAATGTATTATTTAATCTAAAAGTTGACAACTTTAAAGATATATTGTTTATCATTAACCCTGTCATTACAACTCGCAAATAATAAAATAACACTAATAAAGCAGTTATTACTAAAATTAAACATAAAAAATACATTTTATTAACCAAAAGACAATAAATCATCATAAATTTTGGAAAAACCCCTAAAAATGGTGGTAATCCACCTATTGACATAAAAATAATTATTAACATTAATGATTTAATCCTATTGTTAAACAAAATAAAAATTTGATTTAAATAATTCATATTATTTATTCAAAACAGATAACAAGTCAAAAATAAAGAGAGGGAATAAATTAAAAAATATACCAGCCATATATAATTTATTAATATAACCCCTCTAAAAATTCAACTTAAATTGTAAATTGATGAATATGCTAAAATTTTTCGAATTGACGAATAACACAGCCCCCCCCCAATGAGCCTCAAATACATGATAAAACAATAAATAAAATCAATCTTATATCTAAATAACTCAATAAAATAATGGGGATAATCCTCTGAACGGTTATAATTAAAAAAGACACTAATCAAGACAACCCATCAATTACTGAAACATATCAATAATGGAATGGAGGAGATCCAATTTTAATTATTAAACTAATTATAATAAAATATTTTACCTGAAATAATATTCCTAAAATAACAACAAACAGGAATAATAGTCTTGAACCCATTCTCTGAATAATAAAATATTTAATTATTGACTCAGATGAGTAAACTCTCATTTTATTCATTATAAAAGGCAAAAATGATACCATATTTATCTCGACTCCTATTCAACAACCCAGCCAATTGTTTGAACAAATCGCCAATATAATACCAAAAAACAAGAATGCCACAAATACTATATAAGAGGAATTTTTTTTAATTAAAAAGAGGATAATTTTCCATAAATGAGGTATGAACCCATTAGCTTAATTTTAGCTTATCTTTTATATGTTGTAGTTTATGAAGAACATTAATTTTTGATATTAAAAGACAGTTTAATTCTGTTAACATAATAAGAGTATAATATTACATAATTTATTCCATCAAAATAACCCTTTTCGCTCAGGCACCTTATTTTTTTTTAAATATTTTTATTTTTTTTTTTTTTATGTATGACTTATAATATCTGGTGTACCTTTAGTTATACAATAGACTTACAGCCAATACTTAAATTTGCAACTTTATATATTCTTTCCTTCATTTTCTTCTATTTCTATGTATTGATTAAAATAAATTTACGGAATTGAATAACTAGTAACAATTAAATAGTAAGCTAAAACACAATAATTACATCAATTTTTGTACACCCACATTTTGCAAATCCGGTCCATAAAATATATGCTTACAGTATGTTTATAGTTAAATTAAAAATATTAATGTTAATATTACTGTTTTACCACATTTATATATTCATATATAATAAATATATATACATATGTTTACCAGCAACATTTTATGTTTTAACAAGGGTAATTTTTTATATGACAAACGATAACTGCCGTAAATTCAAACAGAATCAGCTACGTTTTTGCATACCTTTTTGAATTAATGGGAGCTCAAGGCCTGTTGATTTTGTTGAAGATCGGTTAAGGGAAACGGGTAGTTTACCAGCAACATTTTATGTTTTTACAAGAGTAAAGTACTTAATTTTGATAAACAAAGTATCCTGATAAGAAGCTCATAATAATCCACTGTAGAAACGTAGATGAAATATCTATAAATGAAGAGACTAGTTGAAAGGGGTGGGGGTAATTTTCTATTAATGAAAATTATAGTTGAAGAGGGAGGGGAGAATATTTTATATGTGTACTACGTTATCGGCAACAAAGAAGTAGTTCTTTGTTAAAATTCCTTCACGGGCTGCTTAGCCGTAATCCAATGTTTTCTGCAAAACCAGACATTTCGGCAGTGCCATCGACTGCCATCATCAGTGAAAATTCGAGTGCGAAAACGTGCGGTGGTATACGTTAGTGATCACAGTACTGTGGTTAAGGCTGAAGCAATAAGTAGAAAGAAGTAGTTTCTATGGAAATATTTCATTCCGAATATGATTTTAAATATAAATCTTAGAACATGGAAGTCATGTATGGTTCTCCATACCGATATTTTTTCTATAGCAAACGATAACAGCTGCAAATTCAAACAGAATCAAATAATGTTTTTTGCATACAGCCCTGTATTGTAGAGTTCTCAAGACCTGTTGGTGTTGTTGAAGGTCGGTTAAGGGAAAGGGGTAGTTTACCAGCAACATATTATGTTTTAACAAGGGTAATTTTTTATATGACGAACGATAACTGCCGTAAATTCAAACAGAATCAACTACGTTTTTGCATACCTTTTTGACTTACAGAGAGCTCAAGACCTGCTGATTTTGTTGAAGATCGGTTAAGGGAAAGGGGTAGTTTACCAGCAACATTTTATGTATTAAGAAGGGTAATTTTTTTTTTGACGAAAGTTAACTGTCGTAAATTCAAAGAGAATCAAATAATTTTTTGTATACATTCCTGAATTCTTGAGAAATCAATGCCTTTTGATTTTGGAAAAATGATCGGTTAAGGGAAAGGGGTAGTTTACCTGCAACATTGTATATTGTAACAAGAGAACTGTTTCCTTGACGAACGATAACAACCGCAAATTCAAACATAATCAAATAATTTTTTGCATACAGCACTGAATTGTAGAGTTCTCAGGACGTTTTGTTTTTGGTGAAGATCGGTTAAAGGAAAGGGGTAGTTTACCAGCAACATTTTATATTTTAAAAGTATTGTTAATGCAAACGATAACAGCAGCTAATTCAAACAGAATCAAATAATTATTTGCATACAGCCCTGATTTATAGAGAACTCAAGACTTATTGTTTTTGGTGAAGATCGGTTAATGGAAAGGGGTAGTTTACCAGCAACGTTATTTTTATCAAGGGTAATTTTTGTCTATGGTAAACAATAACAGCCACAAATTCAAACAGAATCAAATAATGTTTCGCATACAGCTTTGAATTATAGAATTCTAAAAACCTATTGTTTTTAGTGAAGATCGGTTTAGGGAAAGGGGTAGTTTACCAGCAACGTTTTATGTTTTAACAAGGCTAATTTTTTCTATGACGTACGATAACTGCCGTAAATTCAAAGAGAATCAAATGATGTTTTGCATACAGTCCTGAATTGTAGAGTATTCAAGATCTATTGTGTTTGGTGAAGATCGGTTCGGGGAAAGGGGTAGTTTACCTGTAACGTTTTTTTTATCAAGGGTAAATTTTTTTTCTATGGCAAACGATACCAGCCGCAAATGCAAACAGAATCATATAATGTTTTGCATACAGCACTGAATTGTAGAATTCTGAAGACCAGTTGGTGTTGGTGAAGATCGGTTAAGGGGAAGGGGTAGTTTACCTGCAACATTTTATGTTTTAACAAGGGTAATTTTTTCTATGACGAATGATAACTTCCGTAAATTCAAAGGGAATATATTAGTTTTTTGCATGCTGTCCTGATTTGTAAAGAAGTGAAGGACTGCTGATTTTGGTGAAGATCGGTTAAGGGAAAGGGGTAGTTTACCGGTCACTTTTTACATATGTGCCTGTGTTGTAGAGGACTCAAGGCATATTGATTTTGGTGAACATCGGTTAGGGGGAAAGGGAAGTTTACCCGAAACCTTTTTTTTTGTAACAAGAGGAAAGTACTTAATTTTGATAATTAACGTATCCTGATAAGAAGATCTTAATAATGCACTGTAGAAACGTAGATGAAATTTCTATAAATGAAGAGGCTAGTTGATCGGGGTGGGAGTAATTTTCTATAAATGAAAATTATAGTTGTCGGGGGAGGGGATAAGTTTTTATATATGTACTACATTATCGGCAACAAAGAAGTAGTTTGTTATTAAAATTCCTTCCCGTCCTGTTTGGCCGTAGACCAAAGTTTTCTGCAAAACCAGACGTTTCGGCATTGCCATCGATTTCCATCATCAGTGAAAATCGAGTGCGATAATGTGAGGTGGTATACGTTAGTGACCACAGTACTGTGGTTAAGGCTGAAGCAGTAAGTAGAAAGAAGTAGTTTCTATGGAATATATCATTTCGAAAATGATTTTAATTATAAATCTTAGAACATGGAAGTCATGTATTGTTCTCCATACCGATATTTTTCTATGGCAAACGATAACAGCCGCAAATTCAAACAGAATCAAATAATGTTTCGCATACAGCCCTGAATTATAGAGTACTCAAGACTTGTTGTTTTTGGTGATGATCGGTTGAGGGAAAGGGGTAGTTTACTAGCAACGTTTTATGTTTTATCGAGTGTATTTTCTATGGCAAACAATAAGAGCCGCATATTCAAACAGAATAAAATAATTTTTTGCATACAGCCCTGATTTGTGGAGTAATCAAGACATATTGTTTTGGTGAAGATCGGTTAACGCGAAGGTGTAGTTTACCTGCAACGTTTTTTATCAAGGTTAATTTTTCCTATGGCAAACGATAACAGCCGCAAATTCAAACAGAATCAAATAATATTTTGCATACAGCCCTGAATTGTAGAGTTCTCAAGACTTTTCGTTTTTGGTGAAGATCGGTTTAGGGAAAGGGGTAGTTTACCGGCAACATTTTATGTTTTAACAAGGGCAATATTTTATGACGAACGATAACTGCCGTAAATTCAAACAGAATCAACTACTTTTTTGAATACCTCTTTGAATTATAGAGAACTCAAGAGGTCTGTTGATTTTGTTGAAGATCGGTTAAGGGAAAGGGGTAGTTTACCAGCAACGTTTTATGTTTTAACAAGGGTAATTTTTTACGAATGATAACTGCCGCAAATTCAAATAGAATCAAATACTTTTTGCATAATGTCCTGAATTGTAAAGAAGTGACGGTCTTTTAATTTGGTGAAGATCGGTTAAGGGAAAGGGGTAGTTTACCGGCCACTGTTCATGTTTTAACAAGAGTAATTGTTTCTATGACGAACGATAACTGTCGCACATTCAAACAGAATCAATTATTTTTTTGCATGCATCCCTGCATTGTAGAGGACTGAAGGTCTATTGATTTTTGTGAAGATCGGTTAAGAGAAAGGGGTAGTTTACCTGCAACATTTTATGTTTTAACAAGAGTAAAGTACTTAATTTTGATAAACAAAGTATCCTGATAACAAGCTCATAATAATCCACTGTAGAAACGTAGATGAAATATCTATAAATGAAGACACTAGTTGAACGGGGTGGGGGTTTTCTATTAATGAAAATTATAGTTGAAGGGGGAGGGGAGAATTTTTTATATGTGTACTACGTTATCGGCAACAAAGAAGTAGTTCTTTGTTAAAATTCCTTCCCGGGCTGTTTAGCCGTAGTCCAATGTTTTCTGCAAAACCAGACTTTTCGGCAGTGCCATCGACTGCCATCATCAGTGAAAATTCGAGTGCGAAAACGTGAGGTGGTATACGTTAATGACCACAGTACTGTGGTTAAGGCTGAAGCAATAAGTAGAAAGAAGTAGTTTCTATGGAAATATTTCATTCCGAGTATGATTTTAAATATAAATCTTAGAACATGGAAGTCATGTATGGTTCTCCATACCGATATTTTTTCTATGGCAAACGATAACAGCTGCAAATTCAAACAGAATCAAATAATGTTTTGCATACAACCCTGTATTGTAGAGTTCTCATGACCTATTGGTGTTGGTGGAGGTCGGTTAAGGGAACGAGGTAGTTTACCAGCAACATTTTATGTTTTAACAAGGGTAATTTTTTATATGACAAACGATAACTGCCGTAAATTCAAACAGAATCAACTACGTTTTTGCATACCTTTTTGAATTAATGAGAGCTCAAGGCCTGTTGATTTTGTTGAAGATCGGTTAAGGGAAAGGGGTAGTTTACCAGCAACATTTTATGTTTGAGGAAGGGTATTTTTTTTTTTTTTACGAAAGTTAACTGCCGTAAATTCAAAGAGAATCAAATAATTTTTTGCACAGATTCCTGAATTGTAGAGAACTCAATGCCTTTTGATTTTGGTAAAGATCGGTTAAGGGAAAGGGGTAGTTTACCAGCAACATTGTATGTTGTAACAAGAGAAATGTTTCCATGACGAACGATAACAACCGCAAATTCAAACATAATCAAATAATTTTTTGCATACAGCACTGAATTGTACAGTTCTCAGGACCTTTTGTTTTTGGTGAAGATCGGTTAAGGGAAAGGGGTAGTTTACCAGAAACGTTTTATGTTTTAAAAGTATTGTTTATGGCAAACGATAACAGCAGCAAATTCAAACAGAATCAAATAATGTTTCGCATACCACTCTGAATTATAGAGTTCTAACGACATTTTGTTTTTGGTGAAGATCGGTTAAGGGAAAGGGGTAGTTTACCTGCAACGTTTTATGTTTTAACAAGGGTAATTTTTTCTATGGCGTACGATAACTGCCGTAAATTCAAAGAGAATCAAATTATGTTTTGCATACTGTCCTGAATTATAGAGTACTCAAGATGTTTTGCGTTTGCTGAAGATCGGTTAGGGGAAGGGGTAGTTTACCTGCAACTTTTTTTTTATCAAGGGTAATTTTTTTTTCTATGGCAAACGATAACAGCCGCAAATGCAAACAGAATCATATAATGTTTTGCATACAGCACTGAATTGTAGAGTTCTGAAGACCAGTTGGTGTTGGTGAAGATCGGTTAAGGGGAAGGGGTAGTTTACCTGCAACCTTTTTTTTTTTAACAATGGTAATTTTTTCTATGACGAACAATAACTTCCGTAAATTCAAAGAGAATCGAATACTTTTTTGCATGCCGTCCTGATTTGTAAAGAAGTGAAGGCCTGTTGATTTTGGTGAAGATAGGTTAAGGGAAAGGGGTAGTTTACCTGTCACTTTTTACATATGTGCCTGTGTTGTAGAGGACTCAAGGCCTATTGATTTTGGTGAACATTGGGGGAAAGGGTAGTTTACCTGAAACATTTTTTGTTGTAACAAGAGTAAAGTACTTAATTTTGATAAATAAAGTATCCTGATAAGAAGATGTTAATAATGCACTGTAGAAACGTAGATGAAATATCTGTAAATGAAGAGGCTAGTTGATCGGGGTGAGAGTAATTTTCTATAAATGAAAATTATAGTTGACTGGGGACGGGATAATTTTTTATATATGTACTACGTTATCGGCAACAAAGAAGTAGTTTTTTGTTAAAATTCCTTCCCATCCTGTTTGGCCGTAGACCAATGTTTTCTGCAAAACCAGACGTTTCAGCAGTGCCATCGATTTCCATCATCAGTGAAAATCGAGTACGATAATATGAGGTGGTATACGTTAGTGACCACAGTACTGTGGTTAAGGCTGAAGCAGTAAGTAGAAAGAAGTAATTTCTATGGAATATTTATTTCAAAAATGATTTTAAATATAAATCTTAGAACATGGAAGTCATGTATGGTTCTCCATACTGATATTTAATTATCATTTCTACATTGCAGTTGTAAATAGTATTGTTTTTGTTATTTTTTGTTATTGTTCAGCCTGTTTTTCAGAATAAAATGTTATGTTTAAATTTGAAAAATAAGTACTAGCCATCATTAATTTTATAAAAAGAAGTATGTCCTACAAGTGACATTCCCTTTTAAGTAACAATATAAGAATTCTGTTTTGGAAGGAGTATAATTTATCCACACTCTTCATTTTGGGCTGTATTTAAAACCTAATCTGACCTTGAACATGGAACTGGCTCATCTAGTCCTTTTCTCAGTAAAACGTAATACAAGTCCAACCAGTCTATTGAAATAGACTTCTTGCCTTTGAGAGCTTCAATAGAAAAAAAATTGAGCTAGGTAAATTATCTTTTGAACTGCATTATGGGAAACAAACGTGCGATCCTCTCTACAGATTGGAATGAACAAAAAGTATGCTTTGAATTGTCATGCATACATGCGTACGTGTGTGTATTCAACACTATATTTGCTTAGCCTAAGTAGCAAATTACCTCAAATTACATCTGTTTATGTGCAGATCAGCTTAAGGCTGTATAGCCCAAAATAACAGAAGAATTTACCTATAAATTAATGTATTACATAAATCACGTGGCCCTGTTTTGAGCTTACCATATGCTTTCTAATGGTAATATGGAATAGTTTACAATGTGCAATTATGCTAATCTATGCAAATCCAATTAATCAATTATACAATTAGATTAAATGTGTCAAAATTGCTTTGTTTACATGAATCTATTAATTACTCTGATATAATTAACTATATTCATTAACGATTAGCATAATCACTGATACTCTTTAGTGTTGTTTAAACGATATTAGAAAATTTATTACAAATAATTTAATTAACGTTAGTGTTTCGTTACTGAGGTAGTGACAATAATGAATGCATGAATACTTAACGAATAAATACTTATTTATTAAACATCACTCAAATAAACTTTTGAGACATAAATATAAATCATGACCTGTAAATACTGTACAGTTAAGAAAACATACATGAATATAAATCACAATATATATATATATATATATATATCCGTTTCGTCGCTTGCTGTAAAACAAGAACATACAATACAATAGACATACATAAACATAGACATCAAATATTAATTATCCTACACTTATGCGTTCATTTTGCCTCAGATGAATAGCTTTTATGTTTAATATTATCATAGTAATTGATCTAAATTCTCAAAGTGTGGTTTCTTTGAAAAGAGACAGAGCAGTAGTTTTTATTATAATATTAATAACATGAGGATTTTACTTGAGATAGTGAGTATCCATAGTTCCATCGGTGAGAATCCCTGTTCACTGATGATCCATGTAAGTAGAAATTCCATAGATTTTGTGTTGTCATCACTTTGCACTCGCGGGTAAGATTCACTCCCGTTGGTGTTATTGTTAATAATGAAAGTTTATAGAGTCTTGTGTTGCATACGTGTATTCATTATTAGTAGTTGTATACAGATAATTGTCTGTCGTTGGACTGTTTCGTGTTTTATATATGTTTAATTTAGTTGTATCATGACTGTGTGCAATATTAAGCACGAGTGTTATGATCGCTAATTCACTTATTGTTTCTGAGTTCGCACAACTGAGATAGCGATACCATCAAAGCTCTGCCCACGGCAATTTTTTATTTCTAATCCCAAATCTTCAATTTTCTGTAAAACGGTTCGTTCTAGATGCTCAGATTTGTGACATTTTATTGGTGTGAAGCATATAAAATGCTCAACTATCTCGCCTTTATTGTTTACATATCTTAAAATTACTGTAAGTTGATCTGTGTGACTTACGACTGGTGTCGAATCTACTACAATAGAGAAATATTATTTTGTTTCTTTATACACTGTACTGGTTATTATTAATCACCATTATCACATAGTGTTTATTACTTACTGTTTATTTGTAATTCACTCCCTATTCATATCATGCACTCTTGGTTCACTTTGGTCTATGACTATTTTGAGTATTAGACTGTCTCTATTATATTTCATTTTTAACTAAATATCACTATAATATTGACGACTCGGAACACAAAGTTTGTTATAAGTAAAAACGTAAAGTTTTACCTTACAGCCTAAACCGGCTTTCACCTATAGAAGGCTTCATCAGAGGCTGTCGTTAGTAGCGCTGCTCGTCTTGTTGTTGGCGACGAGAAAGTGTTTCGAAAGATTGAAGCTGTGTGTGTGTGGTGAGATGTGTTCGAATAATGCGTGCGATTTGAATTGTGTCTGTTCGTTTAGGATGTCGTTTTTATTTGTTTTTGTGTGTTTGTATATTTCTAATTGTTCTAGAGTGTCTAGTTTTCGGCCTTTTGTGTGTACGTGTAGTATGTTCATGTTATTGTCGATGTTTTTATATGTGTGGTTTGCTTCAATGAGGTGGTTTGCGAAGGTAGATTCTGTAGTGGTGTGGAGTGCTTTTGTGTGTTCAATGTATCTCTGTTTGAAGCTACGTCCTGTCTGGCCTATGTAGAATTTACTGCAATTTGAACAATTTAGTAATAAATTGCAGTAAATTCTACATAGGCCAGACAGGACGTAGCTTCAAACAGAGATACATTGAACACACAAAAGCACTCCACACCACTACAGAATCTACCTTCGCAAACCACCTCATTGAAGCAAACCACACATATAAAAACATCGACAATAACATGAACATACTACACGTACACACAAAAGGCCGAAAACTAGACACTCTAGAACAATTAGAAATATACAAACACACAAAAACAAATAAAAACGACATCCTAAACGAACAGACACAATTCAAATCGCACGCATTATTCGAACACATCTCACCACACACACACAGCTTCAATCTTTCGAAACACTTTCTCGTCGCCAACAACAAGACGAGCAGCGCTACTAACGACAGCCTCTGATGAAGCCTTCTATAGGTGAAAGCCGGTTTAGGCTGTAAGGTAAAACTTTACGTTTTTACTTATAACAAACTTTGTGTTCCGAGTCGTCAATATTATAGTGATATTTAGTTAAGTAACGGACACGTCATGGACAACGAAATCCAAGAATTTCATTTTTGTTATTATACTTTTCTGTATCATTGTTTGTATATTTTATTATTTGTTTATTTCATCATTATTCTGTACTTACTTAGCTAATATTACAACATTTTCTTTTGGTCTGTACTTTCTACTTTCAATGGTACATTTAATTATATTTATTTACTTTTCTTAGTTTTTTATTTCATGGGTTTATTTCATATAATTTGTCATTTGGCCAATCACTTGGGTTGGGTCATAGTCATTTATCTCGTATACGTTACAGTCATTCTAGTGCTATTTATTTAAAATTGTTAATTCTTCTTTTATCCACCTTTAGCCGCATGCTTTTTACTTTATATTCTATGGTATATCTTCCCTTGTATTGGACTGCTTTTGGTATCATACAATATTCCACTCCCATAATGCACTAAGAGGCACACCATTGATTGTTTGAGACTTTTAGACAAAGAAACATCATCATTCAAATAACATTGCAATCGCTCTATTCTCCAGTTATGCCCCAATGCTACATTCCCTTTTCCCAGTAATGAAAAGCTCTACAAAACGATAACGTTTCATGACTGTTGAAAACATAAAACAAAAATCGCTGAGTGACCTCAAGCCTGTTCCACAAAGTGGATTGAGAACTTCTTTGAAGACTGAAAACAAACATTGGGATAATTGTGTTATAAGACAGACTCACTAAAGGGGGAATTAAATGTTGATGAATAATGGCATAAGTTTTCTCATACACAAAAATTGCAAGAGCTTATTGATCAAACCTCGTACATTAGACCCTAACATTACTCAACAATTTTTGTGATACCAGTATTACATTTTTCGCTAAGGATGCTGAACAAATGAATATGTGCAGGAAAACAAAAATATTACGTATGGTTATTGACCTAATAATTGTGTAAAATAGTATGCATATAGTTATATGAATTTCTTACTGATTTCAAGAAATTTTGTTTACAAAAAATATGTACAAATATTTAGAGGTTAGATAAGTACATTAGACCTAATTATTCAGAATTTTATACAAGTGTTTAGAAAATTGTAGTTTACAAATAAAACTACTTGGATTAGTTTTCTTTATAAAAATAAAATAGTAATTGTTTCTTGATTACCTTCAGTGCAAATAGAAACTCAAAAAACTTGGTTTTACAAGTGTCTTGGCTGCCAGAGAACAGGTCATTACACTGAGGTCTAATGTTTATTAAAAAAATTTAATTTTTTTAAGACAAGACTTAAGACATTTTAATGACAATTCGGTCATTTTTAATAGTGCAAGTTGTCTAGTTCCAATCAGTTAAACTTTTATATATGCAGATTTATTAAACTAACAAATCATTATATGTGTGATACAGATTCTTTGGATTTAGAAATTAAAATCTTAAAGAAACTGATTTACAGCATGACAAGAAAATAGTACAATATCTCAAAATTTATCTGCTCTTCTTTAGCTACTGGAAAGGCACAAATTAGTATTAAGAGAAATGTACAAGTTGGCACATCTAGTCACTCATTACTGTTCCTATTAACCACATCCTGTTGAGATCTTTTTGTGCTTTAAAAGACCAAAAACCTACTTAAGGAACATATTATTTGATGAATGGCTCAACAGCATGTCTTGAATTATAATAATTGAAGGCAATTGGCCAAAAACCTGACCTGGCTAGTATAGTAGGTAAGTGTCATCTATATATATAAAGAAGAATCTTTGTGTGTCTGTTTGTCTTTTATACAGATCTACAGTTTTATTCCGATCGTGATGAAATTTTGCACACTAACAGTTCAAAACAAGAGGAAAATTCTTATCTGCATTTCATTTTGAAAAAACTACCCCCACCCCCTTTTCCACCCCTTAAGCAAAATTTTAACATGCAGCTTTGCGGTTTTTCACAAATATATCGAAAACTGTGAGGAAATCAACCAACGTGGACGATGATTTTCTGAAAGACCATAAAATTTGCTACAAAATGCATCTGATAGCGCTCTTAGTTCCGAAGTTATTAACAATCAAAGTTGAAAATTGGTGCCCAACTGTTTTGTTCTTTACCCCGTTGTGAGTGTGAGCCACCATGAGGCGAATTATGGGCGGTGCTGTTGTCCTCCTGGCAGGAGATTTCTGACAAACCTTGCCCGTAATTCCACGGTCTACACCAGCTGATGAACTTAATGTCAGTCTTAAGTCATCAGCCTTATGGAGACATGTGCATAAAATGAATCTCAAGATGAACATGCGGGTTCACTTACGAAACAAATGCAGAGCAGTTTGCACAAAAATTGCTGTTACTTGGCAATGGAGAATTTCATGTAGACCCCACTACCAGTCTAATTTCGTTTCCCTCAAATTTTTTCAACACGGTCTCTTCACTTGACGAACTTATAACTAAAGTGTTTCTGGATATACACGAAAATTACAACTCGCACTGATGGCTGTGCAAAAGGCCATTTTAGCTCACAAAAACGACAGCATTAAATATGTTAACGATCTCGTACAGGATATGCTTCCCGGCAACTCTACTACCTATTCTACTACCTATGTATTGATACAGTAATGGATACTGAACAACCTGTTTATTACCCTACGGAGTTTTTAAATTCTCTGGAACCCCCGGGAATGCTGCCATACATAAAAAAAAAGGATAAAAAAGGATCCCCTATCATTCTATTACGTAACTTCGGCCCGCCAAAACTGTGCAACGGAACAAGACTCATCATAAAGAATCTGTTGCCCAACTTAATAGAAGCCACAATCATCACGGGGAATGCCGCAGGAGAAGATGTATTTATCCCTCGCATTCCGTTGATACCCAGTGACACAACTATGCCTTTTGAGTTCAAACGATTGCAGTTTCCTATCGGGCTTGGATTCGCTATGAGCATCAACAAGACACAGGGGCAATCACTTTGTGTGGCAGCCATTTATTTGGAAAGTCCATGTTTTTCGCACGGCCAATTATATGTAGCTTGCTCAAGAGTCGGCATGCCAGATAATTTATTTGTCTGTGCTCCAGACGGACAAACGAAAAACATAGTGTACCATCAAGCTTTACAGTAAAAGCTTTGAGATAAATTTAGCTGAATTTATTATGCTTAATTTTTTTGGATTTTTCTATTATTTAAAAAAAATTATTATTATAATTTAATTATTGTAATATAAGAAGTCTTGTTATTTTTGTTACAAGATCCTCACTTATAAACATTGTTAATATGTCTAACAAGTAAAATATACTTTCGGCATAACAAGGTTTCAATTATTCACTCAATAATTTTATAATCATTATCTCGAGCGAAGCCGGGCAAATCCACTAGTCCATAATAACAGGAGAATTAACCTGTTTTAATAAAAACAATTCTAATAGACATGAGTATAAGTAAAGTACATTTTGATGTGTTTGTATATTATGCGTTTTACTTATTTGACATTTTCACTGCTAACTTCCATATTTTGATGTAGAAGACTGCAGGACTAAAAAAGCTAAGTGTACAGAAATAACATACTAAATATTCTGTAATAATATACTGTGGAGTGGTTTCAAGGGTGAACATTGCCCATTCTTGTTGCAGAAACATATGTAGCTTTTAAATCCATTTGTGAACTCCTGTCCATGCAGAAAAATCTTATAGTGAAAAACCACCCAGTTGTCAGTCTGATCCACTCTTGGCAGGTTACAAATGTTGCAGAAGCTTTTCATATTATTCTGCATGTTTATCTACAGCTATCTATACGAGATTTGATGAGTTTCACTGTTGCACACTACAGTTCACCCAAAATCATTTTCCCGGTGTAGCCAAAATTAATCAGCTTTATTGATTTTGTATAACAAAAACACAAATAAATAAACATTCCGATTTATTCAGAAGTTCGGATATTCATGAATAAAACACCTAACTTAGCGCCAAAATTATACGGGAACAAAAAAAGAAAAGCAAAGTAACCTCTGCGATCTGTCGAAAGTGAACCCCTAGCATGTTTTGGCAGCAGTCGCAATCAAAAGTAGTCTGCATAAATAATACGGGCAAATTCCACCATTTGTGGGGAAAGCAATCCATGCCAATCCAAACAGTTCATACGACTGTTCAAACATAATTTTTGCGGTGTCAACAATATATATTGTTGTCAATTACTCATTACATAATTAGGGCCTATTTATGAAAAAATTTGTTTGGTTTCTGTGTTCAGAAAATTCAATTAGAACGTTGATTGCAAAAATAAAAGCTAACACAAAGCCTAATATATACGAATATACAACAAATTTTTTAACATTTTCAAAATTTATTGTAACATTTTGTAAAAGAAAAACAATCTAATAAAAACAAACAGAAACTAGAAAAGAAAACAAAAAACAAAAAGCAAAATTACAAAATACACACAGCAAATACATATATTCATTTTGTTTTAATTGTCTCCAAGTCACGTTACTAACTATTTAGAATTAATATTAGGCAATTACCTGTATTAACTTCCGTCTTGTGACTTATTTAGTTTTTCCTTAAAACGACGCGTTTCGAGGATAAATCCTCATCATCAGGTTTCAATACTATAAATACATCAAATTCACCCAAAAGGGGTCGTCAACTAGTTAAAACACACAAAAACACCACACATAATTTAACATCGACACAGTCTCGGCACAGTCCGATGCGCATCGTCTCGTTGCCAACGACCAACTGTTCCACTTTGTCTTATATGACCGTTATCATTGCCCGCTGACCCATCGATATCGATGGCCGTGTTGTACAGCAGATTCGATCGGAACGAAACTTTGTCATTAAGTAGCTGGTCCGTTTGTAACTTAGAAGCCTTGTATATCTCATATTCCTCCACAGTGTTCATGTATGCACCTTTTTTACAATTATGAAGCAGTTTAAAGTTTGTGTGGAAGTCTGAGTACTTATGATTATACAGCATCAAATGCTGAGCATAACTGGATCTTGTTTTCGAGATATCACTTTTGGGCAGGTGTTCTTTAAAACGTTCGGCTGACGGCCTGCCCGTTTGTCCTATATAAAATTTGTCACAGTCATCGCATTCAAGCTTGTACACTCCAGTTTTCTCTTCAGCCGGGATATGAGTTCTTTGTCCCAAATGTTTTTTGATGTTATTCAAAGATAGAGTGGAAGAGACTAATATAATCAAAAATATAGCTATCGCTAATGGGTATAACAGTGGAATCGTAGACAAGCTTATAAGAAAACACTCGGTAAAAATCAATAGTAAAAGCAGATTAACCGGCCCATCTAAAGAAGATACTAAGTTACTGAGTACACGAATGTACTACCAGTCATTGGTAAAGAATGAGCTAAAAAAACGTAAAGTAACAGTGGCCTTCAAAACCACAAATAACATCAAAAAACGTTTGGGACAAAGAACTCATATCCCGGCTGAAGAGAAAACTGGAGTGTACAAGCTTGAATGCGATGACTGTGACAAATTTTATATAGGACAAACGGGCAGGCCGTCAGCCGAACGTTTTAAAGAACACCTGCCCAAAAGTGATATCTCGAAAACAAGATCCAGTTATGCTCAGCATTTGATGCTGTATAATCATAAGTACTCAGACTTCCACACAAACTTTAAACTGTTTCATAATTGTAAAAAAGGTGCATACATGAACACTGTGGAGGAATATGAGATATACAAGGCTTCTAAGTTACAAACGGACCAGCTACTTAATGACAAAGTTTCGTTCCGATCGAATCTGCTGTACAACACGGCCATCGATATCGATGGGTCAGCGGGCAATGATAACGGTCATATAAGACAAAGTGCAACAGTTGGTCATTGGCAACGAGACGATGCGCATCGGACTGTGCCGAGACTGTGTCGATGTTAAATTATGTGTGGTGTTTTTGTGTGTTTTAACTAGTTGATGACCCCTTTTGGGTGAATTTGATGTTTTTATAGTATTGAAACCTGATGATGAGGATTTATCCTCGAAACGCGTCGTTTTAAGGAAAAACTAAATAAGTCACAAGACGGAAGTTAATACAGGTAATTGCCTAATATTAATTCTAAATAGTAAATACATATAGGAAAGCCACTTTATAGCTCTAATAATATGCAAGTTACTATCTGCTTATAATAAGTATGGTAGGGAAGAGATTTTTATGTGCTAAAAAAACTGAATATATCTATTTTTAAGAAACAAAAAAATATTTGTTAAAATTCTTGGATTTTGTTGTCCATGGCGTGTCCGTTGAGTAACTAATTATAAGTATAATACTTCTGACTCGGAACACTGAAGTTTTTTATTGGTAAAAATGTAAAATTTTATCTTATAGCCTGAACCAGTTTTCATTTATTACAAGCTTTGGGCAGCCTCTGACGAAGCTTATAATAAGCAAAAACTGATTCAGGCTATAAGGTAAAAATTTTACAATTTTACCAATAAAAAACTTAGTGTTCCAAGTCAGTAGTATTATAATTTGTTAAAAAGTTCAGTGTTTCATCCTTCTGAGAATACTGCTGAATTTCTTTCGCAGGAAAAGGCTGATTTTGAGATTCTAAGAACTGTATATCCCGTAGCAGAAACACTTCATCACTGTCTGTAGTTTGTGGTAACCAAACTGTCGACAGTTAGCATTGGTGTTTTTCTTTTCTTTTTTGTATTCTAGAGTATATTTATAAGCACTTAGTATGAGACACCATCTCAACTAAATATCACTATTGTATGACGACTCGGAACACTAAGTTTTTTATAAGCTTATGTACATCGATCTTTCGAAAAACTATCCCGTCACCAACAACAAGATGGACAGCGCTACCTACGGCAGCCTCTGATGAAGCCTTCTAAAGGTGAAAGCCGGTTTAGGCTGTAAGGTAAATCTTTACGATTTTACTTATAAAAAACTTAGTGTTCCGAGTCGTCATACAATAGTGATATTTAGTTGAGTAACGGACACGTCATGGACAACGAAATCCAAGAATTTAACCAACTCAACATTCTAGGTGATAAAATTGCCGGAATCGGTTTCTGTGGTGGCAACAATCCCAACAGTGGTCGATAATCCATTGTAATCGTATTTTCTCTTCCAGCTATATATTGTAAAAGAACAAGTATTTCAGACGAGTTATTTGCCACACGTTGGATGCGTCAATTTGTAAAAGAACCCTTTGTATGCTTTAATTTAAAGTACTTACTTTGTCGACAAATAGTAACGAGTCGTTTCTTACATTTTATAAATACTTACGAAAGTCGACCATCGGCTCGCTCAGTCCGCCGTTCAATTTGAATTCTCCGCTTCGTCGCCTGATTGGTCAACACTGCTTGGTGAAATCGACTTCGTCAACTAATGTATTTTAATTTTTTATTTACCCCTAACTTTTATATTAATCTTTTGAATAAATCAAACATACAGTTGAGAATACGTACGAAGATTTATTCACAATTTCGTATAATTTGGTCAATTACAATTTCTGAAATAAAACATAACATTTATCATTGCGCCGGCATGTTTACTTTTTTGTAGTTGGCTGTCTGCTCATTCAGTCAGTCTGTGTGTAGATGCTTAGTAATGGCGTATGTTGCTTCGTTTGTTTATTTTAAATATCTCAGGGAAAAGTTCTTTGGACTACAGAAAATATTGGTTTACAGACTAATAAATGCACAAAATCTTACTAAATACCTTATACCTAGTATTTTACAAGTGATATCTTTAAGTATTGAAAGTAAGTTACCGCTATGGGAAGTAGTGCTCAATAGGTTAATTTCTTACTTAGCAAGTTTGCGTTTTTTAAAACAAATTAATTTAAATTCAAAATTCAGTGATATATTTATTTTGTTAGAAGTGGTTACTAAATCAAATTTCGTTCAAAAAAGTTATTCAAGTGGTTGGTGAAGTGAAATGAAATTGTTCAGTTAAAGTTGATTTTTTCTAGTGTCGATTTCTCGGTTAAAACATTTAAAATATACTCAACACTCCTTTAATTCGGCTTCTCTTGAGCGATCCTCTTCTTCTGGAACACTTCTGCTGGTCCCTTCTTGTATATGGTTTAGTGAGATCCAAGTTCAAATGATCCAATTCTGGTGTTCAGATTCCATCAGTATTGCTGGTTAATGTAGATTCCAAGGTTTAGTTAGATTATTCTTCTGTAGGTGGTTTTTTCTGAATTAGTTCTTCTTCATCCAAGTTTTTTATATAATATTTATTATATAATCTGTTGAATTAGTAGACATCTCATCATTAGTTAATTTAGGATTATTGCTAGTGTCTTCTTAATCACAGTTTGATAAAATTTATGAATTTCTTTACATTTATCTTCATGGGCTACATACATCCACCCTCTATGATAGTCAATCATGGAATAATAAATTTTCAATGGTTAAACATGTAACAAGCTTTTGTTGTCATGGCAACTCTCTATGATACTCTGATTCCCATTGGCTAATAACTTTTAACATTGTTATACTAACGTTTTTCTGTTCAAAATTTATAAAAATCTTTTAAATTATTATATCTTTCTTATGCTATTTGTAATATTAAATACAATAGCACCATGGTTGTGCTTTTTTCTTACAGATTAATTCAATACCACACATGGTTACATTTGGTCAATTTATAACAGATTTCTTATTTTTCCAATTGGATATTTCTTTAGCTATTTACCTTTAAACTAAATATTATGTAGCCAGATTTGTACCTTATACTTTTACTTTAATACCTAAAGAGATTATATACTTTAATTTATTTTTTGCTATTGTTTTATCTTGAAATTTACAAAATTCTGTTCCTCAAAGCTAGGCCTAATGCCTAGATTTCATAATAGTTCTATCCTATGCTCTTTACAATATTTTATATTTATTAATTTTATTTATTTGGTTTATTAAACATTACTAAAGAAACAAACTAACTTAATAAAAAACATTTGATGCTTTTAACCATCACACATATTATATAATTCATTAATTCTTCTTTACAGGTCCATGCCTGTAACTAAGCTTTTTAACTATTATTGGTTTTCTGACTTTAACATAACTTGTCATTTAATCTTACTAACACTATTTTGTTCATTTACTAACAAAACTCTTATAACAATTTTTTAACATTACACTAATTACTATTACTCATATATAAACTCCTTTAATAATATATAGTGTCTCATTCTCCCTGTTTCCACTCTAATATGTCACTTTTCATCTTATTTTCTAAGTGTTTATTATTACCTATTACAATACAACGTTTCTTAAATTAATAACACAACAAGTCTTATATCCTACTTACTAGCTAATGTACTACTCTAACATGGTTTGCTATATTATTTATAGTTTGTTGTTAATAGTATCTCACAATATAGTAACTTACATTTCACCTTTTTTGACATAGTGTTTATGTATTTAAAATAACTCTCACTTTGTTTGCTATATTATTCACATAGTCTGTGGTTATTAGTTTCTAATTATATAGTCCTACACTTCACCTTTTTTTGTAAAATAGTGTTTATGTGTTTACCTAATTATCACTGGGTTGCTATCTGTCATTAACAGTTTCTTTATTACCATTTTTTCACTTGTCACCTTTGTACTCATAATTATAGTTGCTAGGTTTGATTTTATTCTACCTTCTTTTTGCTAACTTATTACTTAACAGGGTATTTTTTATTCATATTTTCCTATCTGGGGTTTTACATTTATTTTTCTTTTTTCTTTTCTTTTAGTAATATGTTATATCTTGTTTACATTTATATTTCATATAGTTTACGTTATTTATTTATTTATCTATTGCCCTATCTGATTTTGTACATTTATTTTACATTATATTAGTTACATTTTGGGCTGTTTTGATTGTAGTCATATTTTGGGTTGTATCATTGGTTTTTTTTGTTTCTCTCACCTTATCCAATCTATTGGGTTTAGTCCTTGTCAGTGTCTTAGTCATTACTTAGTTATTAGTGTTGGGCTATCAATCTTCAGGTTACAATTTTTTTAATTTTTCTTTCAATTTTCAGCTTTTCTTCCATTAATTATTAGTGAGTTTTGGTGCTATCTTATATCATGTTACAATATTGATGAAACTGCGTTACTCCTTTGACAATCAATTTGGGCATAGTTTCTCCCTGATTTTCCCAGTGCACGAGACCAATATTCAATTATTTTTTCACCGTTTTTTCAATCCACTAAAATGACTCCAATACTGTAAGGCGAGGCATTACAATTCATAACCAATTCCTTTGTCTCGTCAAAATGCGTCAAACCTAAATTTGAACTCAGTAATTCTTTTAATTTACAAAAAGCTTTTTCTTGGAGGTCTATCCACTTCCATGGTTTGTCATCTGTTCAGCCGTTCTACAATGTGGGATTTACCTTTCAGAAAATGATTGTAGAAATTTACCAGTCCTAAAAAAGCCTGCAGTTCTTCTCTATTTGTCGGTCTAGGAGCTTCTTTAATGGCCCTTACACTCTCCTCAATAGGTCGAACACCTTCCTCTCCCAAAATGTATCCTAAAAATGTGACTTTCTTGAGCCCAATGTACTACTTGTTTTTATTGGCTGTCAGCTCTACTATCTTCAGTTAATCTACAACCTTTTTTTCAAATTGCCGTCATGCTTCTCCCGAGTTTTTCCTAACACGATATTTTCGAGATATGCTTTTTCTCCCGAAATGTCATATGCTCTTGTTGTAGTAATGACATATTGCTTCTTTGAATTTACACTGTTTTCAATCATATTGCTTACCACAATGATAACACTGGTTAAATTCTTTTGTTCCAGTCTGTTTCGCGGCTTCCTTACTGACTGTACAGATCGTATTTTCTGCCAACATTATAACTTCTTGGGCAATTTTTTGAGCCGTTTCTGCAGCAATTGCCAATTCTAACGCTCGATCGAAAGTAAGATTAGGCTCAGCAAATAATTTCTTTTGCAGGATTTCATCTGCGACACTGCATACAATTTGATCTCTGAGCATGTTGTTAAGTTCAGTGAAATTACAAAACTTACTTAATTTACAAAGATCTGCAACGAAATCTGCCATGGATTCAGCTTTCCTTTGTATCTGCTTAATGAAACTTAATCCTTCCACAATTTCGTTTGGTGTTAGATTGAAATGTACTTTTAAATATTCGACTATCTGGGCATATGTGAAATCCTGCAGCGTTTGTGGAGTCACTAATGATGGGGTGTTTCATACGCTGCTGCGCCAAATTGTGCCAAAAGAATCGTTCTCTTTTTCTTCTTGTTTACAATATTGTTTGCCTAGAAGAAAAATTCGAGCCACTGGTGGCATGTAGTTTTGTACTTGTACTTGTGCATTTTGTTGGCCATCTGCCATTTCCGTGGTGTTTTGAGGTTATATCCACATTTTCTCAAATTTTCTTCCATGCAGTGGATTCATACTAGACTTCGATCCTGGTTACCAATTTGTTTGTGTATTTGAAATAACGAACTGCACTATTTGAACCCAAAACTGACTTTTGTTATCTGATTTCATAAAGAAAATAATACCGACATCACAACGTAATATTATACCAAACAGTTAACAATCACAATCGATACATGTATATTGATAAATGGTGTTATCTTTTTAACATACGCAACAAACAGATTTAACACTGTTAAAATTTTCTGCATAATATAGCACTGCAGAAATCCAATTCCCCCAGCGAGAGTGACAGTGGGTGATGGTATTAATTGGTGGTTAGGACTTTTGTTTTTGAAACGATCAATTGTCATAGGGAATTTAACAAACACTTTATTTCCATTTGAAACCAATTTTTAATTTGTAATACCAAAACTACGTCAATTTTTAGTAGCCACAGCAAGTAAACCTATGAAGTGTTTAGTCTGATACCATAATTACTTACATGGGCACAAGTATGCCTGTCTAGGAAATGTCTGCTGTATATAAGAATGACAGCACTTGGCTGAATAAATTAAAACATAACGACTCATTCTATTCCAAAAGTTACACCGTTATTACGCAACCCTGTGTATGACACGTGGTGGTTATTTCCGGACAAACCTTTCCCTTCTTCCTTCTTTGGCTTGGAAATGTGTACACAAAAATTTCATGTCTAAAAAAGAGGACTTATCCTCTTGCACAGTTCCCCTCTACTCAGAGCAAGAGATGAGCCAAATGGCAGGGTGGGGGGACTAGTGAGGCGAGGTAATGTTCTCAGCTTAGAGATTACAACTTACCACTTAGCCTACCATAGTACCCGACCATGCTTCTCCCACTTTACACAATTCTCGATCATCGAATCAGACAGTGCAGAGGAGAACAACACATATTAATAGAGTAATGATAATATCAAATTGAGAATGTAAAAAGTTGATACCTATCTATTATGGAATAAAAAAAAGAAATTAAAATATGTATTCATACAATTAAATGCAAAACACGAAAACACTATTGTCCTCAATTAGGTGTACTTATTCATCAATATAAATACAATATTGTACTTAAAACGTCTTCGGCCCCGCAAATGGCAAAGGAACTGTCTATTTTTCATGGGACATTGGTGTGCTATATATATTATTTCCCAGACATGGATCCATGAGAGAAGGCTTCGAGGAAATCTCCCCCCCCCCTCAAAATGGTCACTTCACACGAAATTTTTTTCGTCCTTTAGTGATTGATTGTAGAGTGGTTTTGTGACTGTGAATAGGATACAAAATTCATATCACGTTGCTTTTATTCTAAAATTACTTTAAATTGTAATTGTACTTTACCAGTATGTTCATTTTTGTTTGTTACATGTCATAAATGAGTAGCATATATGAGGGATGTTCACATCAATCCGGGACTTTTGTTAGACTAGACTGTAAATGGAGATTCCTGCGCATTCTGTTAGTTGTACATGCGATGTACAAGTGTCAGCTATTACCGCATGGCGCGCTGTATTGTTTACACATTAAACAATAACAACAGTCAGTCGTAAAGAACATGGCGTCCAATGCACATGTGGAACAGCGTGTTGTAATGAAATTTCTCGTGAATGAAGGCATAAAACCTGGTGAGATTTATTTGCGACTCCTTGCACAGTACGGTGATGAAACTATTAGTTGCAGTAGTACATTTGAGTGGTGCAAACGTTTTAAAGAAGGCCATACATCAGTGAGTGACGATCCCAGTCAAGGTGGTTCGGAGCCTACTGTAGTCATTCCCATGAACATTCAGCGAGTGGAAGAACTGATCCTTGATAATCGACAGATAACTTGTCAGCAAATTGCAAAAGAAATAAATGTGTCTGTGGGAACTGTAAACAAAATCATTCACGAACATCTGAAGTTAAGTAAGTTTAGTGCATGTTGGGTACCAAGACAGGTTTCTGCTTTAGTCCGGCAAAGAAGATTGCAAATCTGCAAGGAGTTAAAGCAACATTTTGACAGAGAAGGCCAGCTTTTTCTCGATTGAATTGTTACCTGTGATGAAACATGGGTCCATAATTTCACCCCGGAATCAAAACGTGCATCAAAGCAGTGGAAGCATGTGGACTCACCACCTCCCAAAACATTTTGAACAATTGCTTCTGCAGGCAAGGTTATGGCCTCAATTTTTTGGGATAAAAATAGCATCATTCATGTCGATTTTCTACCCCGTGGAGACAAAATTAACAGTGACTACTACTGCAATGTTCTTCAAGATGTGCACAATGCTCCCAAGAAAAAAACGGCCTGGTGTGATCACTAAAGGCGTTCTGTTTCTGCAGGACAATGCACGCCCGCATACCACCCACCACACGACATGCATGCTACAAGATCTTGGCTGGGAGTTATTGCCACCCCCCCCCTTACAGTCCGGACCTCACTTCCAGCGATTTTCACCTGTTCGGGCCCTTGAAGTTGTTCCTGGGAGGCCAGCATTCCAACAGCGACGGTGAGGTGAAGCAGTCAGTCCTATCTTGGATCCAGGCACTAGTGAAATGCTGGGATAAATGTAGCAGGGGATTACATTGAGAAATTAAAGTATTTTTTACTATCATAAATGTGTTCTATATTTATTAAAAATTAATAGTCCTGGATTGACAAGAACGTCTCTTGTATTTCTAACTATAAGTGAATATTATTAAAAGACAAACACAGATATTATTCTCAATATTAACACATATGATTATTAACTTTACGTTAATACTTACTATGCTGATAAATAACACACTGTATTTTTATCTTCCTTCATTTCTATCATTTATACTTTAGACCTTTAAAGAATGGTCCAAATTTTCGATTTACATATATTATTTATAAAATATTTGTCTATCTGTCATGAATGAATAAAAACATGTTATGAGAGCAACGCTCGCACACAGTATCATATCAGTATTCTACTATAAGTACAGTAAAATTATTTAAAAAAAAAAGCAAAATGAAAATATATATATCATGGATCGTCGTATTGTACAGTGGAAACAGAATACAGACACCAGTGTAGTCACAAATAATAATTTGTTGTCAATAAGGTACTTTCACACAATAATCTCAAAGTTAAATTTGACCATACGCAATAATAATGTCAACTATTAGAGTTCCTCACTATTCTAACACAATAATCACTTTTCACTAATCCCGCATTCTACAGTGACGCCAGGTGTAACTAACTTAGCTGGCCACTGATAAGATTGCTCCTTTTCCTTTCATTGCCTGTATTAACACTGTACCATACGACGATCAGTAGACCATCGTAACAGTGGGCCAGAAGTGCGACAGAACCGTTAACAGTGGAAACTTTATAAAAGGCTAGTGTAAATTCGTAAATAATCTGTAAACATGGATGCCAGTCAGATGATGGAAGCTTTACAAACGCTGCTGCGGTAGACACAGAAAGAAGCAGAAAGACGACAGGATGAGAAACGCAGACAGGAGGCAGAAGAAGCAGAAAAACGACAGAATGAAAAACGTAAGTAGGAGACGGAGGAACGGAAGCATGAAACAGAAGATATCAAAGCATTAATACAGGAGCAGAAACAGATGCAAGAACATAGTACCGCAGAATTGGGTCTCCTACGAGGTGAGCTTAATAAACAAGTTACTAAAATATTGGAAGTACAAGAATCAATGACATTAAAAATAGCTGATCGAGTGTTGAAGAATCGATGTCTACAAAAATATCTGTTATAGAAGAAACCATGTTAAATAAAATATCTGCAGTAGAAATCTCAATGGCAAACATAAGAGAGCAGTTCATGAAGATACAACCAAAACAAACTTTTGAACAGACTGTACCAATGATAAAGACAGAAAAGGCAATAGAGAAAATTACCTTGCCTATGGTTGGGACAGTTCATGTCAAGGCTACAACCTTTGATGGAAGCAGTCACTAGGCAACCTACTCCCGCCAATTTGAAACTGCTGCATGGGCAAATAATTGGTCAGAGAAAGACAAGGCTGTTTCACTCGTTCTCACATTAAAAAGACCTGCGGCAGAATTACTACAGACAGTACTACCTGACAGCCAGAACACCTATCCCGAGTTGATAAAAGCTCTAGAATTACGGTATGGTGATAAACATTCGCGAGATGTGTACTGCACCCAGTTGAGAGCAAGGCGACAGCATTCCGGGGAGACCCTTCAAGAGTTTGAAGCAAGTATCGACAGACTAATTAGACTGGTCTATCCTGAAGCGTCAGAAGATTTTCGAACGAGTTTTGCGATGCAGACATTTACTGCCGGTGTCCGAGATAACGAACTACAGCAAGTGTTACGAATGGCAAGACACCAGAACAGTGCGGACGCCCTGGTACATGCTTTGCAATTTGAGGCCGCCAAATCAGCGTCTGGTTGGACAAGTCATAAAGTGCGCGCTAAAAGATCGCGACGGCACAGACGATGAGGAAGAAGAACAAGGAACAGAGACTCGACGGTAGGCGCCACAGAATAAAATAAGAAAGGATGGAAGTCTGAAGTCTTATAGATGTGGGAAACCTGGATACCTACAACGAGATTTTCGGGTTAGAATTCAGCAGCAGGGAAAAGAGCAGTAGTCGGTACAACGGGGCGTGTGCTGACTAACTGGAAGAACGAAGCCTCTAGACAATACGCAATTTCTACACTTCAAAAACAGCGGGAGCTTGGTGGTTACCGGATTCGTTACAGAAAAGCCAACCTCGATTATAGTTGACACACGCGCAACAGTTTCCATTGTGCGGCCCGACGTGGTGAAAGATCTCAAGCCAATCTGGTGCTCTTGCAGCTTGCGAACAGCTACTGGACGGTCTGTAAAAGTGTTTGGAAAAGTGAAGATACACCTACACCTCGGTCGACTTGAGTTTGATCATCAAGTACTTGTTGCAGACATTGTGGATGAAACAATTTTGGTGTGGAAGTATGAGCACATACGGATTTATAGTCAACTTCAAAAACAATGTCTTGAGAATCGGAGAAGAATAGGTAATGCTCTCCACAATTACATCAGAAAAATCGATGGACGTGATAAACCAAGTGGCCGTAACTGTTCCGCCAAACTCCGAAAAGATCATCATGGTTAGAACCGAGGCAGATACTAGGAGGAACCAGTTCTCTTTATTCGAACCCCAGGTAGTCAGCACACCGGGCATACTAATTGCCATAAGTTTAGTAAAACCTGACGAAACCGGAAATGTACCTATTAGAGTGGCGAATATTTTGGATCAAGCTGTCACTTTACAAAGCAATACGCTCCTAGGCAAATTGACTCCTGTGGCCTGGGTAGCCAGAATGATGCAACAAAGATCCAGTTCTTCGGACACTTCCGAATTATCAGAGGAACTGCAGGAATTATTGAACAGATCTTCTAACGACCTCTCAAGTGGTGAGGTAAAAGAACTCAAGACAGTTTTTACGCGAATTCAAAGATTCTTTTGCTGTTCGGGGACAGTCATTGGGAAGAACCTCTCTTGTACAACATCGCATGAATACCGGGGGCACAACACCGATACGTCAACCTCCTGGAAGGCCTCCATTAGCTAAGCAAGAGGAAATGTCTCGGTTAGTTCAGGACATGTTGCCAGAGGGAATAATCGAGCCTTCGTCAAGTGCTTCTCCGGTAGTGCAGGTAGCGAAGAAAGATGGTGTATTACGTTTTTGCGTAGACTATCGGAGGCTGAATGACGTGACAAAGAAAGATTTGCTATCTGTTGCCTCGCATTGATGATACACTCGACACGTCCGGAGCACAGTGGTTTTCCACTGTCCTGAATAGTGGTTATCCTGAAGAGTGGATATTGGCAAGTGGGTCTTCATCAAGAAGACAAGGAAAATACCGCTTTCTTGATCCCAAGTAGCTTATTCCAATTTAACGTCATGCCATTTGGACTCTGTAATGCACAGGCAATATTCGAAAGATTGATGGATCTGGTACTCCGAGGCCTGACATGGAAAATTTGCCTTGTCTACTTAGACGATGTCATAGTGATCGGGAAGACATTCAAAGACCATTTGGAAAATCTTAAAGAGGTTCTAACTAGAATTCACAGTGCCCAACTAAAGCTGAGCCCGAAGAAGTGTTCTCTATTCCAGAAGGAAGCACAGTATCTGGGCCAACTGATTTCGGCAGCGGGTGTTAGCATGGATCCTAATAAAGTAGACACCGTAAGAGACTGGCCCGTTCCGAAGAGTAAACACGAAGTTCGGAGTTTCCTGGGGTTATGCTCATATTACAGACATTTTGTGAAAGGCTTCGCTACTATTGCTAAACCACTACATGAGCTAACGGAAAATAAACAAAACTTCCAGTGGTTGAGCGAGTGTGATAAAGCATTTAGGGCTTTGAAAATTGCATTATGTTCGCAGCCAATTCTCGCTTTCCCAGCTTCTGAAGGGAAGTACATCGTAGACACAGACGCAAGCAATACTGGTCTAGGAGCATTTTGTCTCAAGTGCAAAACGGTGAAGAATGAGTAATAGCGTACTACAGCAAGATGCTTTCTAAACCAAAGAGAAATTATTGCGTTACAAGGACGTAGTTGTTGGCAATCGTTCGAGCTTTGGAGCACTTCTATAAATACCTCTATGGAAGGGAGTTGTCACTACGCACCGACAATGCCACGCTTGAATAGCTCTTGAGATTTAAAAATCCAGAAGGGCAGTTGGCAAGGTGGCTCGAACATCTACAAGAGTACAACTTCAAGGTACAACATTGGCGGGGGCACCTGCATGGTAATGCGGATGGCTTGTCATGGAGACCGTGGCCGGAAGACTGGCGACATTGCCACAGAAAGGAAGAACAAAACGCCAGCGAACATATTCAAGCCATCACTGTAGATTTCCTGGCAGACAGCTGGACGACACAAGATTGTCGACAAGAACAGATGACTGATGAAGACACTGGACCGATCTTGACAGCAAAAGAGGAAGGTCGCCGCGTTGATTGCCAAGATATCTGCCATGGTTAGGAAGTGCTGAAGGGCTACTGGGCACAATGGGAATCTCTTACCTTAGCCATCGGAGTGCTGAAAAGGGCTTGGGAAAGTGCAAATGGGCGAGACGTGGTCATGCAGTTGATAGTTCCCCGAAGTAAAGTGCAGTGTGTTTTGAAGGAGATGCATGATGGAACGTCTGGAGGCTATCTTGGCGTTAACAAAATCCTTGACAAAATATGGAAGTGATTCTATTGGCTTCATCTTCACCACGACATAGAGGAATGGGTTTGGATTTGTGAAATATGTGCTGCAAGCAAGGGCCCACAAACCAGAAGCAGGGGGAAAATGAGACAGTATAGGCTAACGTTGCGGTTCGAGAGAATTGCCATAGACATTACTGGACCATTCCTAGTTAATGACGATGGAAACCAGTACATCATGGTTGTAGGTGACTACTTTACCTCAGCGGGGTATAAATCCAAAAGTACTCAAGAGACGTTCAGTTAGTTTGAGTTGCGAGTTATTGTCGGCGATTACTCTGTTTGTTCGTAATATTGTGGCGAAGTATTACGTGTTTTATAATTGTGCGAGACAATTGTAATCCAATTGTGTTTTATATCAGTTAACATTTTTATTGTGTGTGAACAATTTTTATTTGATTTGTCGTTATTTGATTTGTCGTAAGAGACTGTCTTGTTAATTACAAACTGTTTAATTGTGATAATTAAAGCTGGTGATTAGTGACTTAATTGGTGACTTGTATTTTAAGAGACTGTTTCAATTTATAGGATCTATAAATGATAGTATTCGCACCCGCCAGCTTTGTTCCGAGATTAACATAATATTATGTTGACGCTTGTGTATACATGGGACGCAGTATAAGTTTGTTTTCGATATTACATAAACTATTATAGTTTTTCGTGCCAAAAATATAATTTCAAAGTGTGAAATTATCAGCGAAGCATATTAATTTTAATTATATATACACAAAAAGATATAGACGCTGGTGGCTGCACTTTACAAGTTAGTGCACGAGGTTATCTCTGGGATTGTATACATACGGTAATTGTTTTATTAATTTCTGACGAAAAATGAATAATTCGTGTAAAATGCAGGTTGTAATATTACGAACATTATTCTTTACAGTATAATATGAAAGCAACAATGTCTGGAGAATTCAAAAATAATTCATTGAGTGGAGAAAAAAAGAGGTTAGTATTCTTGTATAATCAAATCAAATGGCACGATATTTTCAAATTTTTCAGTTTCATCCCTGACGTTGCTGATTACTTGGAGAAAAACAATATTGATTGAGAATTCCAGAATTATAAATGGTCTGAATGACAGTTTTTACATCACATTTAAAATAATATTAATTGCAAAAATGCATATTTATTTATTAAAATATACATGTAATTAATTTATAAATCATGTGCTACAATGCAAAACATTTTGCTTTTTTAATAAATTCGGTCTTGGGCAAATTATCGTTGGAAAGAAACTCTAAGCATTCAGAACATATATGCTTTTTTACGACTCGAGTGGTACTTCCCGCAATGTAAAATGTCGCGTTAGCATTGTACACATTTGCATGTTCGAATATACCACACAAATTATCAAATGATAACGCTTGTATACTGGATTCAGGTTGGGACAAAACAGTTGCATCTGACGAAACTGACATATTACTCTTAACGCAAGAGACTGATTGTAACCTTGTTTTCATTGACAAGATGAGATGATTATTATACATATTCATGTGTAATACATAAATCAAATTAGGGGTACCCCAAATTAGTACACTAAAGTTATAACCCTGATATGTAAAAATATTAATATTTACATACATAATTTACATTAAATAGTGGGGTCTTTCACTATAGCCTGCGGCAAAGTCAACTTCCGTCTCCACGTTTGTACTTTTTTTCCGTGTTCGATGTGTACTAGAACTGTTTTTTCACAAGTAACTAATGCCAGTTTATGGAGGTTATGTAGAGAATATAACTTAAATAAAATTTACTTTGTTAGTGTACAATAAAAGGGTGTATTTACTGGAAGTACAGAAATTATTTTCCATTTATCGCACATAATTACGGTACACAGACGATTTTTGGAGGTTGTGTCTACGTTTAACAATGCAACTTAACCTTTTAGATTTTTAAAATTAATTAGATTTAACAAAAATTTCCTTTGTTAGAGTACATTAAATTATTGTATGCATACAAGGCTGCTGTACATAACATTAAAGGCTGTATTTATTCGAAGTACCGGAATTAAAACCTAGTTCCAATTTAGAACGTAGACCTATAACCTATTTGCATATTTTATTGGGGTTTATTGGCACATATTTTATTAAAAGGGTGTATTTATTGGAAGTACAGAAATTAGTTTCCATTTATCGCACATAATTACGGTACACAGACGATTTTTGGAGGTTGTGTCTACGTTTAACAATGTAACTTAACCTTTTAGATTTTTAAAATTAATTAGATTTAACAAAAATTTCCTTTGTTAGTGTACATTCAAAGGCTGTATTTATTGTATGGATAAAAGGCTGTATATACATTACAGGCTGTATGTATTCGAATTAAAACCTATCGGTACTTCCAATTTAGAACGTATAACCTAGTAGGCTACGTTATTCGTACATATTTTATTGGAGTTTATTGGTACATATTTTATTAAAAGGGTGTATTTATTGGAAGTACAGAAATTAGTTTCCATTTATCGCACATAATTACGGTACAGAGACGATTTTGGGAGGTTGTGTCTACGTTTAATTATCTAACTTAGATAGTAGGCTTCGTTATTGATGCATATTTTATTGGGGTTTATTGGCACATATTTTATTAAAAGGGTGTATTTATTGGAAGTACAGAAATTAGTTTCCATTAATCGCACATAATTACGGTTCAGAGACGATTTTGGGAGGTTGTGTCTACGTTTAATTATCTAACTTAACCTTGTAGATTTTTAAAATTAATTAGACTTGTAGGGGTGTGCATGGCAGAACTACTTGTAGGGGTGTGCACCCACTTTATAATCATATTTTTGGTAACACTGAGAACTTTAAGCCTTCTTTTATGTTTAAACAAATTATATGTACACTTAATTATAGAAAAGCAAAAAGCAAATATGTAATTCAAAAGACTAATTTGCTCTAATAAACACATGCTGAAGTTGAAAACAAAAGAGTTTTTACTTGCCTAACTAATCATTAGTTACTAATGTGTCAGTTGGGGCTGCTTTTTCAGCAAAAGCTGGGGTATGTTGGATTCAAGAGTGGTTAAATTAAGTCATAAATCTGAGTGTGCGTCAAGTCTATTTCTGTGCTTGCTTTTCACTTGAGATGAAAATCCCATTTCACTCAAGAATGAGGTGGGGAATGGGATGAGCAACTCCGAAAGTTCAGGATATTCATCTCTTAAAGATATCCAGAACTTTGTTAAGTCAGAATCTAAAAGTTTATGGATTTTGTTGTCCATGACATGTCTCATGTTATCACTAACTGTACAAAATAATTTACTAAAAATTTAGTTTTAATCCCAGCATCACAGATGATATCACACAATTGCTCATTTAGTTTTACTGACAACATGTTAGAACTTTCAAAATACAAGAATGGGTCTTGAATCCAATTGAATTCACTGTATCCCTCTGGGAAGCAACTTTCAATCTGGTTATAGAGAGTTAAACATCAGAGCTGGTAAAAATTTTAAAGAATAAAGACATCAATACCACAAAATATTTTTTTTTGGAGCAAAAGGAAACACAATGGAAAGGCATCTCAGGTAGTATCGCTTTGAAATTATGGTTTCAAAATGTTTAGGGAAAAGAATAAAAAAATGGTAGCATTAACAATCCAACAATGTATCGAAAAGATCAGGATCTTGCTAGGTACATTATAGGGAAAATTGGTTTTTTAGCTGCTAGTGGATGTTTGTTTCTATAAAAAATAATTGCAGTATCTAATAAATTATGGTACATATTTAATCATTTATTGAATAATTTGTCATTTATATAATTGTGTTTTTTTTTAATTTCTATAGATACTTTTGGTGTGTTTGTTGTAATTTTGTGTTTTACATAATCTTTTGTGATTAAATCATTTGGTATAAAATGTTCCAGATTATAAAATACACCTCACAGTTTTAACATACAATATATATAGTAACTCCTCTATACATAGTAACAGGTATATCAATATGCCTGTAATCACAGGTATAGGAAAGTAATGGCAAATCTTGCATAATCTTGTTATCAGTTATTGTTATTATTCGGCTAGTGCTATTAAATTCATATTGGCCCAAAGTGATCACAAAAGGAATTTATTGTATTTGTTTACAGTCAACAGTGTAGATTCCGGTGATGATTTGAGATTTATATAAATTAATTTTCACTCACATGAATGAAGTTGCAACCATAAAGAAATACAGAATATATTTTCTATGACAGCAGGCAAGACAGAACACTTGTATTTTGCCTGTTATGTGTGTACATACATACATACGAACAGTAATCTAATCTAATATCCAATTGTTGGTTACTGTTTGTTTAATTAATTAAAATAACATTATATTCAGTAATTTAAATTGTAATACTGTATAAATTAAGTTCTCTCATACTATAATTTGCTCGCTTTCTTAAAGATAATTTGAAGATGTAAACAAACTATCATAAGTCTTCACATAAAAAATGATACATACATACACACGCACACACTCACATCACCAACACGTTCACCCAAATATTTAATGTTTCGTTATGTTTGATATTTCTATTGTATTTCATACACAGGTCCTGAAGATGACAATAAATATTGTCGAAACGTCGACGCAAAATAACTAAAAGTTGTATTATTGACCGATCCTCACTAACTATCCACTAAAACATTCATTGAATATTAAGTATAAGTATATTTAATCCTGAGAGAAAATGAACAATTAACACCAGTTTTTGAAAGAACCAAGAAAGGAGAGAAGATGAGCTTGTGTACGAAATGCGAAGTGGAGTATCTTATGTACAGATGAAAGCTCAAAAGTTCAAGGCAAATACATATGAATGGAGATGATTGGTAATATCTGGGACCTGTCACACAACAGAACACCATACAATGATGATACTGTGTGTCAGTGGCGAATATAGAATATATTTTTGGGGGGGGCCAAGATTAATGTACGGTTAGGTTAAGTAATTTTAAGTAGACACCCCATGATACTTTATATCAGTTTTGCTGCTCATATTCAGAGGGTAATTTGCGCGGAATGCCCCTTTTACTTTACCGAGATCACGCTTCTTTATTGTTGACATTAAATCATAAAAAATATATCTATTTTTAAACAAACCAAATGATGAAAAGATCTGTTACTATATTTCAAACATTGGTCAAGATTTTAACAATGTCTCATCTGTAAACACTTATCCGAACTAAAAGAGTGAAATACGCGATTGTGATTATCGTGTTTGGAGGGGTTCTAGCTATAAATATTGTTTTGTTCTGTCATGTATGTATAAATTGCCAAGACCCCTATTTTTTTCTTTTTGTGTATACACGCATATGTGTGTTTTATCAACTATCATTCAAAAGACTGTTTTGAGTATTGTTTTGGAGAGACCTTAAAAGAAGGTTTAATAAAGTGACTGTTTGACAATGCAACAAAATTTGTTTTATTAATCGTTTATCCAACTGACAATAAAAAGAATACATAAAAAGGAACTCCACTTTTTATATAGACCAATGGTTACGAAACAAAGTCCAGGTTTCTTGGTACACTTGCAAACTTATCAAGAACTTCATCGTCACTAACTATAATGTCTCTGTGGATAGAAAGTAAAGCAAGCCCGTTAAGCCTACTTTCAGATATGCTGTTCCTTAGGTAAGTCTTCAGTCTTCTTAGGCTGGAGAAAGTTCTCTCTGCGGTTGCGACAGAAACAGGAAGAACTGCGTGTAATTTCAGAAGGGTATAAATGTTGGGGAAGAAAGTCTTGTCACATTTTTCTAGAGAACTCCTTCGACAGAAGGTGTAAGACACTCGTAACGTTAGTCAAGGCCTGTGGAAGATCTATATTTTTGTTTTGAAGCTGCTCAGATAAGTTATGCGTGGTTGATAGCATCCGGCTCAAAACAAAAAGATTAATAAGAAATGCAAATTGACTAATAGCACTACTTAGAGTGAGCCTTAGAAGCTGAGTCACTTAATTCCTCTTCTTCTATTTTGCAAAGGGAGAGAAAGATAGGTTCCAAAATGTCTTTAAATAAAATTACTGAGTCGTGCCTTTCTACCCATCGGGTTTCGCACAGTGAAATAAGTTTCTTTTTCTTTTGTTCTGGACAACATTCAGAAATCATTGATTTCAATATTTCTGTTCTTTTGGCTGACATATGAAAGAATCCACAGACTTCTTTTATGACACCCATACAGTTTCTTATAGAAGGTATTCTGCTCGCATCTGACAAACACAAATTTAGAGTGTGTGAAGAACAATGTGTATACAGGGCCAACGGTAGCTTTTCTCTGATGGAAGCTTGTACTCCTCTGAATTGCCCACTCATCGTGGCAGCGCCATCGTACCCTTGGCCTCTCATTTTGTTTAGATCAAGCCCTAATGTTGACAAGGTCTCCAATATTGTGTTAGCCAAACCTGCTCCAGTGACGTCATAAACGGGGACGAATGTCAGAAAATCTTCTCTGATTTTGAAAGTTTGGTACTCTACGTAACGTACACAGAGAGAAAACTGTTCGATTTGGCTGATGTCAGTGGTTTCATCTGCTAAAACGGAATAAAAAACAGACTTTCTGACATTTTCTACAATTTTTGATTGTATTAAGTGACCGAATATGTTAATAAGTTCGTTTTGAATGAAAGAACTTGTGTACATCGTCTTCCCACCACTGGTCGTTAATTGGTCTTTAAGAATATTATCTCCACTGTTGGCTCGGTATCTCAACAACGATCGAAAATTCCCATCATTTTGGTCCGGTTCTTCAGGGCTTATTCGTCCAGAGTCACGATGACCCCTTAGAGCTATTTGCTGCCTCCCGCAAAATCGTATTGTTTGTATTATAGGGATTAGCCGTTTTCTATTATTCTCAATATCCAGTCTTCTGTGGGCATTTACTTGATTGATAACACTTTCAGCCTTTTTCTTAACTATAGCTTTCAGCCAAATGTGTTTTCAGCCATCAAAACATATTTCTTATGATAGGATAAGTTTTCATGTTTGCTAAACATTTCCCTGGCTTTTTTTAAATTGGTAAAAGCCTGAGTAACCAACGCCCCTGCTACTTGGTGATCTCCTTTCCCTACATTTTCGGTATGGGAAAATAACACGCAGTACTTGCAAAAAGATCCAGATTTTTCCTCCGAATAAGCTAACCACGTAAATTCTTCTAGCCACTTCATTTGAAAAGATTTAGTATGGTTTGAACTAGTAATGGAGGGAAATTTGTATCCAGGCTGAGGTTTCCAAACATTTTCTAATAAAAAAATTTTTTTTTCGTTTGTGAAAGACTGAACGGAATTGTTTTGACAATAGTTTCCAATATCATAGATATTTTTCCTTACTTGATTAGGCCTACTATCCTCCATAACCGGAACTACATTGATTGAGCTCGAAGTAGCGACATCACAAGAAGCAATTCTACCAATGCAGCCGACTTCAGCATTGTCACCGTCAGGCCTATTTGCACTTTGTCCTTTCGTAACACTACCGACTTCAGGACTGTCACCAACAGGCTTATTGACACTTGGTTTTTTGGCGAAAAAGTTTTGAATAGAAGCTTGCCTCTTCATTACAATTGTGGTTCACTTATGGCCAACTTCAATATACTGATAAAGTACGTAAACATTAACACTTAAAACACCACCATACTTCAGTACAACAGATGTCGAACAAACGTAAACAACAAACAATGGCTGCCACTGAACTGTTCAGTTGTCCGCACGCCCAGATGGCCGGGCGGGAGCCCGAGTCGGACTGAATCAACCCGAACTGGCACGAACTTCACACCACTACCACCCCACTCCTCTCACCAATACGGGGAATTATCACTGTCTGCCGCGGCGATGCCTTCGCGCATGATTCATTAAAATAATTCAGATTACGTTACTTATTTTTTCTTTATATTCATTATTTCGGGGAGGGCCCGGGCCCCCCCCCTTATATACGCCCCTGCTGTGTATGTATGATGTAATGTGCCTGCTTTTAATATTTTCAAAGGATTTTAATACTTTGTTTCGACTGGTCTCACTGTGTAAATTACAAACCTGAATATAGTGCTGGAAGTTTCAGTTCCTCAGCCTGCGTAATGATGATGTAGGCCTAAATGTTTCTACCCTTTTCTTGTGCCTGCAAAGAAAAATAAATTAGGCCTACATCACCGGACAAAGTACTGACATATGAACATTAATCAATTATTTTGTTTAATCAGTCAACATTGTAGGAGACCAATATTAAAGGGTTTACAGATTATTGACCCGTCCACCAAAACACACACACACAGGTTCTGATATGTGTTACAATTGTGTCTTATTTTCAGCCAACCGTTCTTTTACAGGTGAAATCAGTACAATTATACCTCATGAGTATAAGGTTAGTTTAATCTGTAACCTATGATATTAAAAATAATAATACACTGCACATGATTATTACACTTTATATGATATCAGCTTTTTGGCTTAAAATCCACTTGTAAAAGAAAATATACAAAATGATTATTATTTTATAATTAACTTTGTTACAGCTGCTGTGAAGTTGTTTAGATTAAATAATGTAACCTAACCTACTTTTAAGTACTGAATACTTTTAATGTGTCATGTACTGTGTTCAATAAGGAAACAAAATACTTTTACAGAATACTTAAAATCCTTGAAAATGGTATTGGATTAAGCTTGAGCAATGAATAATTAAACTAAGCATGTGATTTCAAAGTCAATATCATTATGAAAACGTATTCTAAATGCCAAATATATCATATGTACTATATAAATATGGTTAAACAATGTATGTACAATACGCATGCGCGTATTATTATTGTTATAACGGATGTATGTATTCTAGGAAGGTTAGTTCAGTGAATAAAGTCTTTTCTAATCAACGTGTTGTCTAACTGTATTTGGCAATATAATTCCAATATTAAATAATATCTCTCACACTAAATAGAACATACTTACCAAAATTGATAATACTTACCAAAATCATATTTGTTTTTAGTAAGAAGGGGGCTCATATTTGTTGATGGTTTCCAGCATTTTCTGGAACAAATCCTCATTTCTATTTCTTGTTCGCCACATGAACTCACTTAAATAGGAATTTAAGCGTTCCCTTCTCGTACCACATTCAATCATGTTTCGCCGTTTACAGGACCGCCACATGCTTTCGACGCCTTGAGTATGCGCACCAGTTTCAGGATCCACAAAGTTATAACTATGGTTTACAGTCAAATGACTGTACTGTTGTGGCAAATTAACAATTTGACGGTACGAACGCCACTCATCTGACATTATAGTAGACCCTGGTTCAATATTTGCCACTATGAGAGGTAGCAGGGTAGCGGCTGATCTATCTTCCACACTACACAGAAAGCATTCCTTCGTTTCTCGGCAGTATCCACCGAACACCCACTGCTGTGGATACACTCGGCCAACATTATTTTTTCTCTTGGCAAACACGCTCTCGTCGATTTCAACTGTTAAATTTGGTCCTCCAATTTTCTTTGGGTTTCTCGTGACGTCTACGGTACAGATATATCTTAAGTAAGCCGTCCACTCTGTGTGTGTGTTGACGCCGATTTCCAGTTGTTTTTTACTGTTTTTAACACTACTTCGGCCTTCACACCACAAATAAATAAATTTTATTATTGTTCTCAGCGGTAATCTGGACCCCTGTAAAAATGTGCCATTGCGAACTACCTTATACTCACGGCAAGTCGTTTTATTGCAACACCAACGCTGTTGTTGCCCAAGGGCCAAAACCATGTCGTGTCCTTGTTCACATTGACAAGGATTGTGAACCAAACCTTTTTCTTGAAGAAAAGAAATTGCATCCTCTTCTGTACTAATAACACTCAACAGTTCATTGTAGCTAATCATTCTTTAATTAAATGAATGTCAAACTCACAACACAACACTGATTAAAAATGTAATGAAACATGGGAACAAGCTTCATATCTATTCGCGCGTCAGCCATTGTAACAACACAATTTTACCTCGTGGTGTAAAGTGTAATGTAAAATAAAAGACCACGTGATGTCTTTGGCTATTCTAAGCAAAGTTAAAGAGCTTTAGGAAAAAACTTTAAAACAAATTTAAAGACTCCCTGTATTAAGTCATTTAAAGTCTACTAAAATTAATGTTTCTTTTTCATACATGTTATTTCAATTTATTTTCATAGCAATTAAAATTAAACCCAAAAGTGCTAACTGAAGATAGCGACACACCATACATTTGTGGTTAGGTGGGGTAATTGTAAACGGAAAATGGATTGAAACATTTTGATTGATTAAAAATTGTGTATACGTTTTAAAATTGAAATAACTGCAAATATTTCAACCTTTTGTTATTATGTTGCGTACAAAAAATTGTTTAAATATAAATAATAAATACAGCTCTAAAATTCAATTTACGGGTACCCCAATTTACAATTACCCTTGACATCTTAGAAGTAATTGTAAACAAGTGTTTTCTTTATCCTTTGAAACTAAAAAACTGACACTCCTCTTGAAATTGAAAATATCGGTATGGAGAACCATACATGACTTCCATGTTCTAATGTTTATATTTAAAATCATTTATTTGAATTCGGTTCGATAATTTCTAACAACTTATGTGTGTTCCTTGTAAATCGTGTTTTATGTTTGACAAATTGAAGGATGTTTTATGTATGATTTTCTTTTCAGGATACTTTATTTATCAGAATTAAGTACTTCATTCTTGTTAAAACGTAAACCATTGCAGGTAAACTACCCCTTTCCCTTAACCGATCTTCACCAAAAACAATAGGTCTTGAGATCTCTACAATTCAGGGCAGTATGCAAAACATTATTTGATTATGTTTGAATTTGCGGCTGTTGTCGTTTGCCATAGTAAATACCCTTGTTAAAACATAAAATGTTGCAGGTAAACTACCCCTTTCCCTTAACCGATCTTTACCAAAATCAATAGGTCTTGAGAACTCTACAATTAAGGGCTGCATGCAAAATATTATTTGATTGTGTTTGAATTTGGGGCTGTTATTGTTTGCCATAGAAACAAATTACCCTTGATTAAAAAAAAATGTTGCAGGTAAACTACCCTTTTCCCTTAACCAATCTTCACCAAAAACAATAGATCTTGAGTACTCTACAAATCAGGGCTGTATGCAAAAAATTATTTGATTCTGTTTGAATTTGCGGCTGTTATCGGGTGCCATAGAAAAAAATCTATAGCACACACACACACACACACACACACAGACACTTTTCGAAAAACGACTTTTTTTCATGTTTTGAGTGTAGTACAATCAGAATCTGCAATAATCTCGAACACGATTTTTTTTGCCATCACCATACTTCCATTTCCTTAAGGAACATGGAAGTAAGAAGGATTTTAATGTACTTGTTTGGTTATACGTTATTGTACTAGGTTATAAATTGCAAGTAAATTCCGGTACTTCGAATAAGTACAACCTTTAACGTTATATACAGCCTTTTATCCATACAATAAATGCAGCCTTTGAATGTACACTAATAAAGGAAATTTTTGTTAAATATTAATTAATTTTAAAAATCTAAAAGGTTAAGTTACATTGTTAAACGTAGACACAACCTCCAAAAATCGTCTGTGTACCGTAATTATGTGCAATAAATGGAAACTAATTTCTGTACTTCCAATAAATACACACTTTTAATAAAATATGTGCCAATACTCTGAATTCAAATTAAATAAAGAAAAAAGGAATTGTGTGTGTGTGTGTGTGTGTGTGTGTGTGTGTGTGTGTGTGTGTGTGTGTGTGTGTGTGTGTGTGTGTGTGTGTGTGTGTGTGTGTGTGTGTGTTTCTGTGGTTGAGGCTGAAGATAGAAGTAGTTTCTGTAGAAATATTTCATTTCTAAAACGATTTTAAATATAAATCTTAAAACATGGAAGTCATGTATAGTTCTCCACACGGATATTTTCATTATTTGCATCAAATAGTATTATTGTTTAATACACGTTCTATCCAGATCAAATTATGTGTATACAGTTCTGGAAAAATTAGAAATAAAATTTTGTTTTGTTTATTTTAAACTGTATTATGTTTGGAAGTATCCCAAAGTAAATTTAACATTAATCATGTCAATCAATGAGGCCAGTCAAGTTTTTTAAGGCTAGGGGAATCCTTGAAATGTTTGGAGCATCACTAGGTCATGAGGATCAAATCATCAAACTTCAGTTTCTGTGAAAAACTGGCAGATTTGAGTAGTCGGGTGATAAAGGATGGTATTGTAAAAGCAACAATTCTTTCAGAATTATTTTATAACCCTGTCAGTCTGCAAATAACTATCACTCCTTTAGATCATCAGCAGATTTAAACTTTTCTTATTTGTGCTAGGAATGTATCATGTAAAACTGCTGGAAGTATGGTATACAAAGGTTCTATTATCCTTTTCAAGGTTGATGACCAAAACAAAAAGTACTACTTATAATTCATCATTGTAGCAGTTACACAGCAGTATACTAAACATGTCTTGGTCAGGTAGCACACAATGAATCATTCAAAACAAGTACAATTCAGTGTCAATGTCTAGTGTTTATGTGTCACTGCTACCCATAGTGAATCATTTGTATTGTACATAACAAATAGTATTCTGACTGTACACGTTTTTCATCTGACAAGAATTTTATACTTAGGCAAACTCATTTAATGGTGTAACCTTCTGTAATATGTGCCAAACAAGTATTCATAAAATTAATATATTTGTGTCAAATTGTGTTTTATTTATTTCCAACAAAATCTGTTTTGTGGACATAACTTTATGTCCAATACAATTATTATGTTATTTCTTTTTAGTATCCCATATAGATTTGCGTGATTAAAGCTTTTAATACTAAAACTTTGTTTCAGCTGATAACCATGCTTTGTTGAGATTATTAATGAAAAGTTTTGCTCATTCAGTGATGTGGCATCTTCAGTGATAAAGTTGAGTCTCATCATGGTAAAACTACTGAAGACTTCATAGAATTGGAAAATTAATGAAAATAATATTCTTACAACCAGTGACAAGAATTATGAACTTAAAACAGTGGAATGAATTATTGAATACCAGATACTCTCAATTGCTAAAACAAACACTTATATTACAACAGTTCTCTTTATATAATTATCCAGGCCACATTGTATAGCCTACAAACAGTAATAAAAAAATCACAATAGTTTACAACACAAATAAACAATTGATCATTTGTCACTTTCATTAAAAACTGCTGTCTAATATCATCCTATATGAATGCACAACCTATTACACCAACTTTCTAAAACTCAGGTGGTTCCAGATGAATGCCAAGAGTGTGGCTCTAGAATATTCTGCAGTGCTGCTGATTAACAGTATGTGATCAGCATCACATAGAGTACTACACATATAAGCTATCTAATTGACTTGGTATTACAATATTAGTAAAATGTGCTTGTTAACCAAATAGTGTGTTGTTACTCCTGAAAATCCCATTTCACTAAGAGCATTTTAGAAGTCTGGGTTATCTTTTATGTTTCACTCCACAAACATGCCTTTAGTTCAGCATTTCTTAACCTATTGGGCATGAGCCACTGCTGGGTCCCGAGAGGGCATTTGGAGGGTTGCAAAGTCAGGTTCGGAAATTTATTTACTGTGTCTTAAAAAGCTACTACATGTAAATAACTAAGATATATCATTTTAACAATTTAAATTCAACCCGTTTTGTACATAGTCTAAACTGTACATTTTTGTTATTCATGCTCTACCATTGCTTTTTACCAGCTCTGATGTTTAACTCTCTATAACCAGATTGAAAGTTGCTTCCCAGAGGGATACAGTGAATTCAATTGGATTCAAGACCCATTCTTGTATTTTGAAAGTTCTAACATGTTGTCAGTAAAACTAAATGAGCAATTGTGTGATATCATCTGTGATGCTGGGATTAAAACTAAATTTTTAGTAAATTATTTTGTACAGTTAGTGATAACATGAGACATGTCATGGACAACAAAATCCATAAACTTTTAGATTCTGACTTAACTAAGTTCTGGATATCTTTAAGAGATGAATATCCTGAACTTTAGGAGTTGCTCATCCCATTCCCCACCTCATTCTTGAGTGAAATGGGATTTTCATCTCAAGTGAAAAGCAAGCACAGAAATAGACTTGACGCACACTCAGATTTATGACTTAATTTAACCACTCTTGAATCCAACATACCCCAGCTTTTGCTGAAAAAGCAGCCCCAACTGACACATTAGTAACTAATGATTAGTTAGGCAAGTAAAAACTCTTTTGTTTTCAACTTCAGCATGTGTTTATTAGAGCAAATTAGTCTTTTGAATTACATATTTGCTTTTTGCTTTTCTATAATTAAGTGTACATATAATTTGTTTAAGCATAAAAGAAGGCTTAAAGTTCTCAGTGTTACCAAAAATATGATTATAAAGTGGGTGCACACCCCTACAAGTAGTTCTGCCACGTAGAACACAACCTCCCAAAATCGTCTCTGAACCGTAATTATGTGCGATTAATGGAAACTAATTTCTGTACTTCCAATAAATACACCCTTTTAATAAAATATGTGCCAATAAACCCCAATAAAATATGCATCAATAACGAAGCCTACTATCTAAGTTAGATAATTAAACGTAGACACAACCTCCCAAAATCGTCTCTGTACCGTAATTATGTGCGATAAATGGAAACTAATTTCTGTACTTCCAATAAATACACCCTTTTAATAAAATATGTACCAATAAACTCCAATAAAATATGTACGAATAACGTAGCCTACTAGGTTATACGTTCTAAATTGGAAGTACCGATAGGTTTTAATTCGAATACATACAGCCTGTAATGTATATACAGCCTTTTATCCATACAATAAATACAGCCTTTGAATGTACACTAACAAAGGAAATTTTTGTTAAATCTAATTAATTTTAAAAATCTAAAAGGTTAAGTTACATTGTTAAACGTAGACACAACCTCCAAAAATCGTCTGTGTACCGTAATTATGTGCGATAAATGGAAACTAATTTCTGTACTTCCAATAAATACACCCTTTTAATAAAATATGTGCCAATAAACCCCAATAAAATATGCAAATAGGTTATAGGTCTACGTTCTAAATTGGAACTAGGTTTTAATTCCGGTACTTCGAATAAATACAGCCTTTAATGTTATGTACAGCAGCCTTGTATGCATACAATAATTTAATGTACTCTAACAAAGGAAATTTTTGTTAAATCTAATTAATTTTAAAAATCTAAAAGGTTAAGTTGCATTGTTAAACGTAGACACAACCTCCAAAAATCGTCTGTGTACCGTAATTATGTGCGATAAATGGAAAATAATTTCTGTACTTCCAGTAAATACACCCTTTTATTGTACACTAACAAAGTAAATTTTATTTAAGTTATATTGTCTACATAACCTCCATAAACTGGGCAACGCACAGCGTGCTTACATTGCTGCCGCCCATATTACATTTAAAAATGTACATCGTTAAACGTTCGCGCTCGCTTTTAGACATTTACGTATTTATATTGTTTTAAATTATTTATTTCATGTTGGGACAAGAGCAAAGATGGCGGGTGCAAATACCTATTCCTATAGAGCTCTACTCAAACTCCAACTGAACGTCTCTGAGTGGATGTATTTATAACCCGCTGAGGTTCCAGAATATTCGCTAACTGCGCGTCAAAAATGCTATTAGAAAACACCAGAACATAATTGGCTGCGGCCTTGCACACAGCAGGCGCGGAACGGTATGGAATTGTATATAACCGATAGTTGACGCATAATTGTCTTTCACCGCCAAGTAGCAGTATTATGTACGCACACACACACAGAACACACATTACAGCTGGATCCCACTGGAACATTCGATAAACTTGTAGAACGTTATGTATTACGTAACACTGTTTCCGCATTACGTAACAGTTACTTGCAGTTGAATGGATCAAATCTAAGAATAATCTTACTTAAATTATTACCAGAAAATAAATGTCCGTTATTAAATATGATAATTTTGTTGTATGTTGACTGTACAAGTATCGGTTAATTTCGATGTGTCTTACATTTGTCTGTTGGGAACGATTTAAGTCTGCCCAAAAATATTTAATGTTATTTATTACCACAGGCCAAAGTACGCGGATACACAGTTATGTTCAGAAATTCAGATACTAAAAAGATAATACCGATATTTGGAGTATAGTGTAGTCTATGTAAAAAAAGATCAGTAGCCAAAATCTGTAAAGAAATCGATAGTGTTTGCTGTTTTTGTATTAGTATTAAGCTTATATCTTTTTGTTAGGACAAACGTCGCGCTCCAAACTGGTATTGTTATGTTATTGAAGTGTATCCGTTTTTAATTTTAAGTTATCGTGCGTACAACTTTTTTTGTTTTTATTTCTTACCCAGTGCGTATACGAATTAGCTTGTTCTGTTTTAATTATATTAATTTTGGTTTAAGTTTTAGTTGAAGAAGTGTATGTGATAAGAGTGTAACATTTTTTAATGAATTTTGTTTCTATTACAACTTAACCTACAAATAGTTTCTTTTTGTCTTACAGTAATCTGAAATTCATTTCAATAACTCCAAGTTTATTTCTTTGGTGCTAAGGAAGTAATGCATTTTCAATGATTATTATACTACTGTAACTAGTCTTGACTATGTAAATCAATAGTGTTTTTTTTTTTACACATTACTCGTAAACGTAATTACGACTGAATAAAATTTTCACAGTACTTTCATTGCAGGCTAACTTGATAAAAGATTTCTGCAGTAACAGAAAAATATTAGTAATGTTAATCTACCGTATTATTATATATAATGTACATTACAATTTTTTATTACTATAGGACACTTCGAAAATTCAGCTACTAAGAAATAAAGCTAACATTTGGAGAATAGTCTAGTCTGTGTATTAAAAAAATGAGAAGCCAAAATCTGTAAGAAAACCACCAAAGTTTGGCCTACTTGCATTCAAGATAGAATGCAGTGTGTACGTGCTTGAACAGAAGAACAACTGCAAGCCCGACAATAACATACCACCCAACTGGATTATGTAATACTAGTCAGCCCTAGTGGCTCACACTGTTAATCACTGACAGCAAATACTGAAATTAAAATTAAAATTATATTTTAGTCTATGATTAATGAACTTAAAAAGTGGAAATATAAAGTGATATTTTTTAAAAATCAGAAAAGGATTTTGTTTCAAGAGGAATTACTGTGTGTAGAGTAAATGTGCATGTTAAGTTGTAATAGAAAAATCAAGTTTTTTATGGTAGTTGTGCGTATACCCCACCACCCATGTGTAGTGGTCACTGATACATTCAGTACAGGATATTTATTTGATAACCTACACTTACTTGGCTTGACTAATTTGCGAAAGACTGGAAAAGTAGTTTCTACAAAAACCTTAAAAAAATTAATGTAACCAAGACTATCTTATCTAATTCCAGGGAGGACAACATGACAAAAATACTAAAAAGATAGTCTGCTTATATATAACCCTTTAGCCAAAATACACAGTCATGTTCAGAAATTCAGATACTAAAAAGATAACACCAATACTTGGAGTATAGTTTAATCTATGTAAAAAAAATTAAAAAATGAGAAGCCAAAATCTGTAAAGAAATTGATAATGTTAGACTGTTATTGTATTAGTCAGTATGATATCTCTTTGTTAGGACAAACGCCGCACCCCAAACTGGTATTGTTATGATTGAATTATGCATTGTTAATTTTAGGTTATCGTGTATACAACATTTCTGGTGTGTGTACAAATTAATTTGTTCTGATACCAACATACACAGCATCCCATGTTTAACAGACACCCTGTCCAAAATGCATTGGATTTAGACACATGGGTATAAGTGAATGGGACCAAAACGGCCTTCTTAATTTTGCATATATGTACATTACATAACACAAAATATTTTCTCAAATCTAAATGCTACTGTATCATTTAATGGTCTAAATTGTGTATTTTATTTTGGCTTATGCTGTTCTATCTGTGGAGTATCCTACTGTTTTTGCCTGCCATAATTTCAGTGAAACATTTAACAGACGTTTAATGAAGAAATTTGTGTTAGTGGTTGAAATCACAATCAGAATGATCACAGTTGCACACCACTATATAAAAATTATCCCGATTAGCGCTTTCAAGCCTCACAGCCCATCGTCAGAAATTATGTGAAAACAAACCCTTCACCCCTCTCCCCCACCCTGCTTTATTATGTGTTTACAGAAATATTAGAATAATTATTTGTTGTTTGTTATTTGTTTGTTTTGAATTTCTCTCTTTGGTCGTATGTTTTTTTTTCACAGAAACCTGAACCCTGAGAAGTATGTCCACTGCAGGGGTGCAGAAAATGTTCAGACCCCTGAAATTTCCCCCAAACACAATTTTCTTGGTAGGAAATTTCCCCAAAACTAACGCGAGATTTATTATGATTTACCAACTAACTTATTGTATGTAATGAATGATAAAAAGAGAAGTAATAAAAGTACAGGTTGCAGACACATAATTTACTCAAAAAATTATCTTATGAACAAGAAATATATTAATAATTACAACTCAACAAACACAATAGGCTAATATTGGCTGTAACGTGATGGCTCCAAGAGAAGATGATCACTGAAGAGGGCACTGAAATAAAATAAATGTGTTAGGCTTAATCTAAGAGACATGGGTCATTCCATGTCAATTCAACCAGGCCATCTCACCCACCATCTCAGATTTTGATGAAAGTTGGCTTATTTGTTCTCCCTACAGAGATAATTAACCACACCAAATTTTAACCCTCTATCTCTATCCGTTGTCATTGTATAGGCTTTCAAAGTTTTGAAATTTTAGTGTTTTTAACAATCAGATGTTGCGAAACGAGACTTGCTACTCTTTTGAAAATAATTTGTAACTTTTTTATTTATCATCCAATCTTTGTGAAATTTTGTAGTTATATACTCTAAAGTATAAGGATTCTAGAAAAAAAAAAAAATACACAACACCTTTAAGTAAAACTACTTAGGCTGGAAAAAATGTTTTATTTGATTCTTTGTAGTTTTTTTGGTAAAAAACATGGTTTAGCATTAAATTGAATATCACAGAAAGGGAAAGGGATAATCATAAAAACCTTTTTTTCAAAATAATCCTCAATACATGGGCTATCATGAAAAAATAAAATTGATGGGGTTTTCATTCCTTTGTTGTTGTTTTTTTCTGTTAAAGGTAAGTTTTTTAAAAATATTTATTCAGCGATTTAACTAAACCATAGACATTTAAAAAGGTCTTAAGTATTTTTTTTTTAATAAAACTAAAATTTTAAGTGATTATAAAACAAACAGGCCCTATATTAAAACAAATATCACAGAAAGGGAAAGGTATAATCACAAAACTTGCCCACCCAAAGAAAATCTAACAAACGTTTTACAAACAAAATTTGAAGATTGTGATGAAGACAACACCATTGAATTTAATCAATGGATTTCAACTGACAGAACACAAATGATTACATGTTCTGCAAAAATTGGTGAATTTATTGATGACTTTTCATCTAAATTGGAAAAAGTTGTCCCACACTCTTATGTTGCAAAGTCTCAATCAAAATATTTCAAGATACTTAAAGAATCTTCTGATGCAAACGTTGCCACAGTATCAGTTGACTTGAGTGAAAATTACTCTTTTACTATCCAGGACGAAGCCCAAGGATATCACTGGACATCTGACTCTTGCACTGTACATCCTATTATAATTAACCTTAAAAGTATTGAAGGCGAAAGATTGGTTTTGTCTCTTTGTGTGATATGTGACGACATGAAACGTGATATTTGTATGGTCTACAAAATTCAAGAAATTGTGACAGAGTTCATTAAAGAAAAGTATTCACATGTTACAAAAATCCACTATTTCAATGATGGCTGTGCAGGCCAATATAAAAATAAATTTAATTTTATAAACCCTTGTCTGCACAAAAAAGATTTTAAGATCAGGGCGCAGTGGTCGTTATTTGCAACTAGCCATGGGAAAACTGAGTGTGATAGTATAGGAGGCACTGTTAAAAGGCTAGCACGAAAGGAAAGTCTACAAAGACCTCTTGGACATCAAATATTATTTCTAGCAGATTTGTTTGAGTTATGTAAAGTCAACATCACCAAAGTTAATTTTCGTTTTATTTCTAAAGATTCTGTAAATCAGATATGTTCTGACCTTGTGGAACGCTTTGAAGATGTACAAACACTTCCAGGAACCAGAAGTTTCCATAACTTTAAGCCATTAGATTGTTTAGGAACTTGGAAGCAAGGAGGATCAGTAGTGATGAGAAACCCACCTTTACATATAATTTAAAGAATAAATAGACATCACTTGTAAGAGAAGAAAATTTGAACCCATCATCATGCTATGTAGCTTGTAAATATGACAATCTGTGGTACTTTGGAATCATCACTGAATTAAATAAAGAAGAAGGTGATATGACTGTTCAATTTTTGCATCCTGCAGGACCATCGCCACCATTTCATGGCCCAAATGAGAGAACATTTGCCCGATGCCAATTCCTCATGTGCTTGCAATGTTGAGTCTTCTCACACATCAACTGGAAGAGCCTACAGATTCTCAGAGGAGTGTATGAGTTCAATTAAGAAAAAAATGTTACTCCATTAAATTTCTTTGACTGTACATACTGTAAATAACAAATATTGGAATGCAGTTTTGGTAAATTTCCAGACTTTGTTATTAATGTACACATAATGTTAAAAAATATTTGATCTTTTGTGTCAGCATTAAAAAAAATTCTTTAACAAGAATTAAATTTCTATGGCTTAGTAAAATCACTGAATAAAATTTTTTTTTAAACTTACCTTTAACAGAAAAAAACAACAAAGGAATGAAAACCCCATCAATTTTATTTTTTCATATGGTAGCCCATGTATTGAGGATTATTTTGAAAAAAAAGTTTTTATGATTGTCCCTTTCCCTTCCTGTGATATTCAATTTAATGCTAAACCATGTGTTTTACTAAAAAAAAACTATAAAGATGCAAATAAAACATTTTTTCCAGCCTAAGTAGTTTTACTTGAAGGTGTTGTGTATTTTTTTCTAGAATCCTTATACTTTAGAGTATATAACCACAAACGTTCACAAAGTTGGATGATAAATAAAAAAGTTACAAATTATTTTCAAAAGGTTAGCAAGTCTCGTTTCGCAACATCCGATTGTTAAAAACACCAAAATTTCAAAACTTTGAAAGCCTATACAATGAAAACGGAGAGAGATAAAGGGTTAAAATTTGGTGTGCTTACTTATCTCTTTAGGGAGAACAAATAAGCCAAGTTTCATCAAAATCTGAGATGGTGGGTGAGAAAATGATTTTTTTTTTTTTTTTTGAATTGATATGGAGTGACCCACATGCTAAAAGTATTACTTACTAAATACACTAATTATTAAAATACAAATTTATCCTGTTTTATTTTAAGAACATGCATAAATATTGTAGGGCTAATAAAAAAATCTGTTTCTGTTTTTCATCACTTATAAAAATTTCTCCAGGCAGCCCAAATTTCCCCCAAAATACGTTCGTGCGTTCGGACGTATTCTGCACCCCTGGTCCACTGTACACAGAATCATAATCAACATCATAATTGTATTGAACAGTAATCATTATTAAACAGTTGGCAGTAACATCCTGATTCAGAACTTTATCTCGGTATTTGTTTCAAAATATGAATTTAATTTTCAATGTACATTATAGTATTTTCTCATTTTGTGATAACTTTTCAAGGAACTATTGTAACTATTTCCTCTCTGTTTTAGGTAAACACATACATTCATGGAACCTGAAATTTTGGCACGTTTAATTCCACAAGGTAAGGAAACAGTACGTCCAGCCTGTAAGAGATGTGGCTATGCTGGTCATTTAACATATCAGTGTAGAAATTTTATTAGAGTGGATCCAAACAAGGATATTGTTCTAGATATAAGTAGTACAAGCAGCGATACTGAAGATGATTATACAACACCCCTTACAATGCTTCGAGAGCAAGAACTGCAAGCCAAGTTAAAGGATGCAAAGAAGAAAGAAAAAAAACACAAGAAAAAAAAGAACCATAAGGAAAAAAATCTGTCAGAGAGAAAAAGGGAAGAAGAAAAGAAACAAATGAAGAACAAAAAACGTAATTTAAAACATTCGGATTCAGAAGAACAGAATGAGAAAGAAAGAAGGTATAAAAAGCATAGATCGAAAAAAGTTTTAGCTTCAGATGATGCCAGCGAAGATGAAGTAAAAGAAAAGCATAAAAAGCAAATTTCAAGTAAATATTCAGACTCAGATTCAGATAGTGACAGTGAACGTGAAGAAGAAGAAGAAGAAGAAGAAGAAGAAGAAGAAGAAGAAGAAGAAGAAGAAGAAGAAGAGGAGATTCACAAGAGACGTTCTAAGAAACGAAAGAAATATAAAAGTAGGACTACCCATAAAAAACACAAAAGTAATCAAAGTAGTGAATCTGATTAAATTATAAGAAGAAATTAATTTTATGACATTTTTAACTTTGAAACATTTCAGCATTTTCTGATAAAAATTTGCTAAAATGTTATATTGATTTGTATTTACAAAGTGGAATATGGACATACTAATTAAAGAAGTACAAATTGTCTTTAATATGTTGTAGATCAATTTTTAAACATGTATTTTAGATTTTGCAATGCAGTTGTATAAAAATTCTTATGTTTTTGCACACAAGTATTTAAATAAATGTATGTAAAGAAATAAATTTATTCAGTTTTGGAAAAAATATAGATGCTTCAGAAAATATCATAATTGTATATATATGTATAGAACATATATATCAGAGTACAACATATATTTCACATCCTATTTGTTTTCCACATCCTGATTAATTGGAGCTCTGATTTTTTCAAATTTGTGTGGGTTATGTGTTTTTCTGTCTGTCATTCTATGTATTGTACAGCATGCTAAACTCTCTTCCGAGTGATTCTCATTTTACAGTGGTTCTAAAACTGATCCTAACGGTTCTTTTAGTTCATGGCGTGTGTTTCTATGTGATAGTCATTTCTAAACTGTAAGTATATGATATACATAATCCCATGACTTTCAGCAGAATGAACATTTTTGTGTGTGTCATGTTGGCTTTTGTTTTTATTTCTCCAAATTATATTTCATTTTGCGTTACCTTTCTTCACTGACTATTTTAAGTAAAAAACCTTAAAATAGTACTAACTCTATAAAATTTAAAGAAACAGAAACAATAGTTTTCTGAAAAAAAAGTATGGAAAATCAGAGAGCCCTAGAATTCACAAACACCCAATCTCATATATTTAAGGAATGATGCAGATAACATACCTAAATTATGTAACCGTTCTTACACAGCAACGTATCAACCACTGAAGCAATAAATAGTTTAAATGCAACAGTCAGAATTGAATTTGTACTAACAAAAAGCAGGCAAGACTACACTGCTTAACTTATAATGTTTACAATGTCACTGCTTACTACACTGTTTTTAATGTCATAAGGAAACTACCAGAGCAGAAGAAATAATGTGTTAAGAATAAATAAAAGTCTTCTTCAGTCTAATTCAAAAGAACAAAACCTTCATTTTGTGTGTGTGTGCGTTTTGTGATGCTCACAAATGGGTATAGTCCAGTGAAGTGAAAGCAGGAAGTAAGTTAAATTTTTGTACAGCTGTTATTTCGTATTACTTTAATTCACTGTCATGATAGTGCGGTTTCTATACAGTCTTAATTTAAAATCAAGTTCCACCCATTAGTTGAGTTTCTTCTCAATAAGTCTGTAGTTGATCCTATTTTCCAGTAGGATTTCAGTCAAGTGATTCTGCTGGTGCTGGACTTCCTCAGCATTCTATCCAGCACCAAGTTCTTTGGTCTATTATCACTATTTCTTCTTGTGATTTTCTTTCAGTGTTCTTGATTATTAACATTTCGGACAAAAAATTGCAGAATTTTTGGAAGACATTTGTTTACTAATCTTCATGAAATTTCATTGTTTTGTAGGTTTAGATATTTTCAACTTACTTATCCTTTTCTCTGTTCCCAGATTATAAAATATTGTCTCATTTGTTTTGTAAGTTGTAGTTTTAATCGGTTGTTATTAATATTGTTTGATATTCATATGTTCAAAATAGTATACAGGCTTCTCCTGTTTTGACTATATGGGTTCTTACTTTTTCAGCTCTGACAAAAGATTGTTAAGATTCTGCTTTCTCATCTTTCATTGGTTTTAAAGAATTTGTAACGCCAAAGAATTTTAATTTTCGAAGGTTTTCCCAATATTAATATTTGGTTGTGTGCTTTCCTTCTTGTAAAATCAGTTATTATCAGAAAATCTGTAAACTTGATCAGAAAGTGACTTTTATCGTCATATAGTTTTCTTGAAATATCATGTAGTTTCTTGCTCTTGTTTGTACTATTTCTTCCTTGGCTCTGTTGAAAGTGTTCAAAATAAATAGAGAAGACAGTATTTTTTAGTTCTCTGTATTTACTCCTTTACTATTTTGTTCAGTACCTGGAATATTTAAGTGAAAAGTAATTAGAGAAGACATGAATATCTGAATACTTGAATAGAGAAGACCGTATTTTTTACTTTTCTAAATAAACTTCTTTACTACTTAATTCTTTACTATTTGTTTAGTAACTGCATTTCCCTTCACTTTTTTTTTGGTATAGGATTCTTTGCTTCAGTATCATGATTTTCCAAGATTCCCTCTTTGTCAATGTGTAGATACAGTGCTGCTTGTTTTATATTATACATTAAGTAGGACTATTGTTTATGAACCTGTTTTAAGTGATTGAAAGACTTCAAATTTTTATTACTTCAGTAATTTATAAATTGTAAACTAAATTCTTTCTTGTAAATTGTAATGTTTTAATTTTTTTTTAATGAGTTGTGCTAATCATTTTATGAACATTTTATACTTACCATTTACTCTTTCCATGTTAATTTTTATAAGTGTTTTACAAATTAACATCTGTTTGAGCTCTTATGCATTTACCTCATTTAAGTTGATGAGCACTCTGATGGCAGTAGGTTCTTGGGGTTATATGTCTCAATCCATCTAAGAAAGCTTTGCCTATTTGAGTTTATACTTCATTTCCATACATGAAGTCATCTTGCTGCCAGTATGAAGTATTTTCATGGCCAAGATCCAGCTACCCAAAAACTGTCCTAGTAGCACCCCTCTCTAATCAGTTGCCAACCAATTATCAAATGGATTTGCTTTTACATACCTAACTGTGGACTGGTTAACTTAGTGGGACACAGATGCTTCAAGACAAGAGCAGAGAATGGAGAGGCTGTTTCCTCGTTGTCACCCCTGTTCTGCACAAATTTTAAGTAAACAAGGTTGGATTATATCTCTACTTTAACATTTTGTGTATGTGTGTTAGTCATACCAACTAATTTACAAAAAACCGTGTATGTGTTTATGCAATTTGAAGATGGCAAAGAAATAATACAATTTTTAGTTTTGAGGTAATCAAAGATGTATTAATTATTATTTGAGTTTTGTAAAATATTTTTTAAATCTCAGATGTTATACCTTTTGTTATAAAATAAGATTTTAAGGGTTTTTGCTACAGGGAAGTTACTGGGTTCAGTCCTGCAGTTTACTGTTATATTACTAATAGTAGTATAGATATATGTATTTAGAATAAACATATTACAACTTTTCAACTTCTTTTTTACTTATCTAGATTAACACATAATTAAATTGATTCAATAATTCATATAAAGTATGATCTCAAACTAAAGAAATTAAATAGTATATTGGTATTTTATTTAATAATTTTTGTATTTGTCTACTTTATTAAACTTGTTAGATTTTATTATGTCATAGTTGTGATTTATTTTGTTGAAAATTATATGTTAGTTTTACAGCTTTGCAAAGAAACTGAATTATACTTCATATTACTGCTACTAAATATTATACGCTTTCATACCATAGAATAGTTGTAAAAATATATTCTTGGATTTCGTTGTCCATGACGTGTCCGCTACTTAACTAAATACAACTATTATATTAAGGACTCGGAACAACTTTGTGTTCCGAGTCGTTAATATAATAGTTGTATTTAAAAATATATGTCAAAAGGATTTCAAAATTCTGTTGAAAATAATTTTTTCACTAAACCTATGCAGTAATTAATGAATTCAGTGGAAAAGTTATAGGGAAATTAATAGCATTTTAAGTTATGATATTAGATAATTTATTCTTGGATTTTGTTGTCCATGACGTGTCCGTTACTCAACTAAATATAATTAATTCACTACTGACTTGGAACACAAAGTTTTTTATGGGTAAAAACGTAAAAGTTTTACCTTATAGCCTGAACCGGTTTTCGCTTTTAAAAACCTTTAACGTTTTTACCCGTAAAAAACTTTGTGTTCCGAGTCGGTAATGAATTAATTATATTTAGATAATTTATATAAATCACGAATTCCAATTCATTTTAGGACAACTAATGGTATGATTTGATATTTATTATGTTAAGAAAATGATTATTGATAGAATATTGTTAACTTCAGATTCACTTTGAAGTAAGTTGAAAGAAGATCTCAGTTTACATTATATATTGACAGAATAATTTGAAAATACTACAAAATGGAAAGTGACCGGTGGACAAGTAAAGATAAACTAGACCAATATAAGGGCATGGTACGACTATATGGTAAGGATATGTTCTTGACATTACATAATAACAGCTTTATGTATAATTACAAGTTATAAAATTTTCTGGTATAAATTAAAAGTGAAAGTAAAACTAGGGCATCATTGAATGCTAGCTATTATCCATTATGTGTATGCATGCATGGGCGTCACCAGTGCCCAATAATTGGGGGGGGGGGGATTATGACAATATTGAATATTCAGACTTGGAAAAGTTAATAAAAATTTTTAACTGATTAAAGTTAAAATTATCTGATTAAAAATTAAAACATTTTTCTTTTTTTGTTGTTTTACTGGTATTGAGCAAACTAATTTCATTGATGAAATAATTAAAATCAGATGAAAATATTTAATTAATGAGTTTATAGGCAACTTTAATTATTTTTAACTTTACAGTTATTAACCAAACTTTTATCTTGTTGCATCCTCTTCGTTCACTTTATTAATTTAATAATATATATATATACTTTCACTTATGAACTTACTTTTGTCACTTCCCAAACGTTTCGAGATGTTGTTTCTCTTCTTCAGTGGGTTTAATACTAACTGTCGATTACAGAATAACCGTTACGGAATGGAGTGTGTGGTGGGGGTGGGGGTTACGGAACCCCCACCACACACTCCATTCCGTAACGGTTATTCTGTAATTGACAGTTAGTATTAAACCCACTGAAGAAGAGAAACGACATCTCGAAACGTTTGGGAAGTGACAAAAGTAAGTTCATAAGTGAAAGTATATATATATTATTAAACCAAATTTTTGCGTAATATATTTTATGAATTTAAAACACACGCCGAACCAAATGTCACGTTTATCTATCTGTGTTTTAATGGCCGTTAGTTACGCAACAGCCCAAAAATCTCTCCATTAACCAAAGATTTTAAGGCATGTTAATTTTAACAGACCTTTGTAAAACAGGCTATCTCTCGTTAAACTGTTAACGAGTGATTTATCAGCCGTCCACTTGTTAATAGCATGTTTGTGTGTATGGGGCTGTACAGGCTAAAGTCTGACACCTGTTAACTATTAAATTGCATCAATTTTTGGCCACAAATGTATTTGTACATATGGGCAATTTAAATTCACACGTTTACATACCCCGCAATCGCTGCCACAGTGCGGTAGGAGGTTTGGTCACAACGCAAGTTAAGAAAGAAGCATTGTTGCCCACTTGTCTGGGGTAGAGTCAAGCGCCTAATTAAACAATAGACAAAAAAACCACACCTGCCATGGTACGTTCTCAAGGAGACAGAGACCTAAGGGATTACGATTACTTGGAACAAACTTTCTCCAACATCAACTTCAAAAACGATTTTGACTAGTCTTCAAATTAACTCATTAATTTTTTAATCATTAGTAAACAAATGTAACAATAATGATTAAAGTTAACCAATTTTGTAGTGAACAATTTAATCGTTAATTTTTGTTACCGTAATCATTAATCCCAAGTCTGTGAATATTAGGTGAATTGTCACATTTCTGAAAAAATATGGTAGAGAAAACCATTAAGCAATTCAAGATATTCTTAGCATTGATTAATCATAAGAAGTTCTGAACACATTTCTCCTGGCATCAACATTAGTAATAAATATTTTGGCTAACTTCTTATTCTTGATGTTTTCCAAAACTTTTTGTAGACATAGCATAGGGCTACAGGTTGGTCTAAGGGAAGTCTTTAATTTTCGAAGAGCACTGAAGCTTCTTTAGATGAACCAAAATTTCTGGATTTCTAAATAGATCTCTGACCTCTTTAGTCAGTGAGATCAGGGCTATTCTTTCATCATGTAAACATGTCATCCTTCACCTTTTTAGAAAAAGTTCTAATTCTACTTTAAATGATGCATCAATTTGTGGATAAGGGGCTAATGCTTCACCATCCTTCATTTTGCAAAAGAATGTTTTTTAGCAAAACCTATTTCTTCACACCTGACTGAGAATTTGATTTTGAAGCCCTGCTACAGCTGTGTCCACGACTTCAACATACTCTTGTTTATAGTACTCTTCATGTGACTGACAATATACATGTAGATCACTCTTTTGGCACTTTCTTTTGTCTCAGAAGTTTCAACTCTTCCAAATCAAACACAGAAATCTTATTATTGCATTACTTAATTGCAGATGAAAACTTTACATTCATCCTCTCAGAGCTGTCAAATCTATCAATGATGTGTTTAACTGATTGTCCTGCCACAGTTAATTTTTGATACGTGCCTTTCAGTAGGGGCTTTTTGCTGAGCATGGCTGAATACAGCTTAGGCATAAGCAGCATTTTTTCATGGTTTTTAAAATCTTTCAACTGTTTTTTTCCAGTTCTTTAGTCCTTTCCCATTAAAAGCCTCATCTATATTTGTTGCAAAGTGTTTTATCTGGACATAACTGAATATATTTTGTACAGTAAAACAGCTTATCCAATCAGTCCCAGATACATGCAGCCATGGGAATTTTTTGTACAAGTTTTGTTGAAAACTTAATACTTGTCCTGTGAAATGCTGATGAACTGGAAAACCATCAAGTAAAATTTCAGGCTGGCATGGAAGATATGCTGATTCAGTTTTATGTATAAATGGGTCACATGCTTCAGCTGTCCATGGGATGACCGCCGTCTATGCCAGTTATTCAGTGCACAGTTCCCTACAGATAGGCAGTGGTCAGGTGGTCTTGTTTTTGTCTTTTAATCTTTCAAGAGCCTCATTGTCCGATGTAATTGATCAAGACTGAGCACAGTACCAAATGCACTTAACAGGAGACGAAAGATTTCATTAAATAACAACACATCTCACAGTTGGTTCTATGTTTCGTTGGTCACTACTCGAACCAAAAAAAAAGATAGTGGACTTAAAATTGGTGTGTTAAATGCAAAAGGATGATAACTCCAACTGCTTACGAGAAGCAGTGTGTTGTTTTACGAGAAGTTGGTAGCGACCCTTTTTGATCCCTAGTTTCTCTCAATAGATTTCCTATTACACACAGATTGCAGAGTTTTACACAAGTTGCAGAGTTTGGATCTTTTCCATTTAGTGGTAGCATGACAGTGAGCAATTACTCAACATAACAATCTCCAGCGACCACTTTTTTAACCATTCCATGGAGACAGCGCATTCTGTACTGTGAAGAGCACTCTGTGCAATCACAAGTGTAGTGGAATCAGAGTGTAGCATAGTATTACCACAGTAAAACCTCTCTAATTCGGATTATATGGGGCGAAGCCTAGTCCGAATTAGAGAAAAATCCGAATTATAGAATATTTTATAGAAATTCATACTACAGTATAGGTAAAGTGCTGTAAAAATAAATATTAAAACTACCTAAATATTAATGGAAATTTAAATTGATTGTACTTACAAAATGGATAACTAAATTCACATAAACAACAATCTTTCACCATCAATGTTTTCAAGTTAAGTTCGCACGCAAAAAGTTTATAAGTAATACACACCTGCAATTATTAATGTACGTAAATATTAATGGAAATTTAATTTTATTGTGAAATATTCATCCATCGGCTAATACAACAAGCACAAGTATATAGTGGCAGGTAATTTTTCAATTCCCGTAATCTACTGTTACAGATTTGGTTCCCTTTTGGTCCACCGTAAATAAAAAATAAAAATACGGGCGTTTCATCGGCATTTCCCATGTGTTCAAGTGAATAATTATACTTCTTGCGTAAATGAATGACAAACCGCTGATACTGTAGGAGTTTTTCTTCGTAGTCACTCGGTAGTTTTAGCGCGAGTGATGTACGTCATTTAAGCGCAAATCCATTTCGCCGCATCATTCGTCTTATACACCCGAAGCTGGCTTTGAAACCGGAGACTTTTAATTCTGTGATTTCTAAAGCTTTTAATTTTAAAACCTGTCTAATGACAGGGAGTCCTTGCCTTCTTAAAAGCCGTACGTATTCACAGATGCTGGACTCTACTGCTACAAAACGCCCAACTTAAGGTCCCGCGAATGCTCGTCGCGCAGTATTTGCATGTAAAAGTCATTCCTTTTGTTTTCTCCATTGTCGAATACAGGATTCATCAATATCGAATTTCCTTGCGGCTTCGCGATTGCATGTTTTTTCTACATTTTGTATCACAATTAATTTATAATTCGCATCGTACAGGTTACGTTTAATTTGATTTGACCGCGTGCCTTTAGTCTCCATAATATCACTCATGCCGCAAATGCACTACAAAAACGCCGAATGAAAACAAAGTACAGATAAGCGATGTTGTCGCTGTTACAATAGAAAACCACACTGTCAGTTTACCCGTTATTTAGAAACATGTTACTCACACCCCCTCTACTCATCCTTTGTCTTGGTGCCTACAGAAGGGTGCAAGCACGCCCACGTGCGCACGCACTTACACTTTATCTTCCTATTCTATCTTCAGTTTGCTGTTAAAACATTCGGTTGTAGTCATAAATCATAACGCCAGAGTTAACTACAGCCAGGCAAACTGCTGTTGCTTAGGCAGTAAACAACTCACAGATACCAAAAGCGTTCGTCCCTCCAGAAGTCAGGTATAACTTCGAATTTCGTTAGCGCGCGAATGCAAGCTGCAGGCCAAATTAGCGACCATGTTTCTAGGAGAAAAAGTGTGGCTTGTATTCGGAACAATACGGTATTTGCATGATATTAATAGTATTAAAATTTCAAGTGTTATAGGCCTATTTGATTTAAATATATCCTCAAAAAACAAAATTTGCGATTTAATGGACTTTCGATTTTACGGACACCCCTCAGCCCCAATTAGTCCGTTAAATCGAGGGTTTACTGTATTTACCTCTAGCACTCATATTGTAATACAGTACTGTAAATTAATACTAAACAGTGTTTGAAGAAAATGCGGTTTGAAAAGCTGTACGCAACTAAGAAATAACTTCAGTACAATAGAACGCACATGAATACAATAACAATGACGCACACACTACCAAAGCAGCAGTTGAAACTGGACTAAACCCAGTCGGGGTGGGGGTGCGTATCTCACATTTTGCCAACATAACACTTTAATAATTCCCTAAAGGCAAATGTTTTCACAAAGAATTCACAAAATTAATTTTTTTTTAGGGAGTCCGAATTATCGTAAATTCCGAATTAGAGAGGTTTCACTGTATTTCCTTAGTGTAGTTGCCATGAATTTCCTACAGTTGGCAGCGCATATTCGAGACAAAAATACAGCCATGCAATTTCTACAGGGTGAACATATTTTACATCACATGCAGTGATGTATTTACGTACGGGCGAATATGTGCGCCGCACAGGGCGGCAAATTTTTCAAAAATCGCGTCGTTTGTTATTGCTTCTTTCTGTTTGTTAACTGCTTCCTGGTAAAGCGCTTCTCAAAATTTTGGCTTCTCCAGCGTGCCCCTCCAAAGTCAGCACAGCGCGGAAAAACGGCTCTGCATTGGCTGATGCGCTGACCACTTGGAGACGGTGACCGTGACCCGAGGCTTAGTCGTTGAGTGTTAATTCAGGTTGCTAGTTGAAGTGGATTTGTTCTTTGTGGAAATTCTAATTAGTATTTTGTATTTGCAGTATCATACTTATTGTTTATATTTAGTGGTTGGTGTCGAAAATAATTATAAACTTTGTATAGTCAACAGTTTGTTTATTCTTTTCATTTCTAATTGATTCATGAACAATGAGTGACGGGAGGAAAAGGCTGAGTGGGTCACAGTAATGAAAGTCAGCAAAGGTGAAGAAGGAAAAAGAAGAAGTAATAAGGAAAAGTCGGAAGGTGGAGTCTTATTTTCATAAAGTGGACAGTGGCGTTTCGGAACCAAACGAACTTAGTACAGTAAATCAGTTATTTTCATTGAAAGCTACGGAGAATAGTGGGGGATCTTCCGGCGGCGGAGAAGTAGTGGATAAAGGAAATAATTCTTCTAACTTAATTGCTGGCAGTGACAATTGCTATTCTAAAAGTGAACATGATTTGTGCAAAATTCTTGTGTGTGAAAGTTACGAAACTGATCCAGGAAAATGTGAGGTTAGTTTAGAATTGGTGAGTAGTGACCCAGCGAAATGGATTTGTAATGAAGAGACACGTGATTACATTGCCACACATGGCATATCCTTTCAGAATAGTGGGCCAGATTTTTCAAAATCGAAACGAATGTATGCAGATGGGCCACGATATTGTTCGAAGAATATTTTCGAATGGAAACTTCGTAATGGAGAAACAGTGAAACGTCAATACCTTGTATATTCAGAGAGTGAAGGTTGTGTATTCTGCGTGCCGTGCCGGCTTTTTGGTGGAACCACAGTTTTTGGACAAACAGGTTTCAGTGATTGGCGACATGCTACAGAGAGACTTAATGAACATGAAAGTTCACAAGCTCATAGAAACTGCATTATGACTCTCAAAGAAAGGAGAAAGAAATTAGGAAAAATCGACGAAAAGCTAACTAAGCAGCTTGATGATGAGATTGAATACTGGAGAAATGTACTAAAATGTGTAGTTGCTGTTGTAAAAGCACTGGCCACACGTGGACTCGCCTTTCGCGGGACTGATGAGCGTATCGGTTCACCGAACAACGGAAATTTTATGATGTCGCTGGAACTGATTGCACAGTTCAACCCATTTTTGGCAGAACATTTGAAAAAACACGGCAATCCTGGAAAAGGGAATACATCTTATATTTCCTTCGCTACCTACGAGCAGTTTATACAAATAATGGGGGAAGAAGTTGTGAGCACCATTGTGGCAGAATGTCAGGCAGCTAAGTACTTCTATATCAGCGTAGATTCCACACCAGATGTTTCTCATACAGATCAGCTGACTTTCATTGTTAGATATGTAAAACAAAATGGTGAACCAGTAGAACGTTTTCTTTGTTTTATTCCAAATGCAGGTCATAAATCATCCGAGCTTGCCAACACAGTGTTCACAATTCTATCAAAATACAAGTTGGATATAACTAATCTCAGGGCCCAGTCATATGATAATGCTAGGAACATGTCCGGAAAATATACAGGACTTCAAGCAAGAATTCTAGAAAAGAATAATTTAGCTGTTTACTCTCCTTGTTCGGCTCACTCTTTGAATCTCATAGGAACTTGTGCCGCCAAATGCTGTATTGAAGCTTGCAATTTTTTTGACATGTTGCAAAAATTGTACAATTTTTTCACTTCTTCTACATATCGGTGGAAACTGTTGCAGGAGTCTCAGGACATAGTTCAGGACAAATCAGACATGGCTGCAACCTCCAAAGTCACTGTAAAAGGCTTATCCGGTACTCGCTGGAGTGCTCGAGAAGATGCATGCCGGAGTTTAAATCGCAACTGGAGCATGATCATAAGAGCTTTGGAGAAAATTGAAGCAGATGACAACGAGAAATTAACAACACGACTTGAAGCTAGAGGATTGTTGAAGAAATTGTCACGACTCGAAACAGCAATCTCAGCTAGAGTATGGGATGCGATCCTAGGGTGATTTAATGCAGTAAGCAAGGTATTGCAGAGAGTCGACATAGATATCAGTGATGTAGTCCAACAGTATGACACTTAAGCAGTGTTGTAGCAGAATGTAAAACATCATTTGAAGTTTACGAAGAAGAAGCGAAAGCGAAGTCAGGTCTTCAGGATTACGACGTGAGCAAACATAAAATTAAGAAGAAGACTTTCTCGATGATGATGATGATGATAGTCAAAATAAGGAATCATTTCAGACGACTTCAAAAACTCCCCGAGAAACATTTGTTGATCATACTTATTTGACTATATTATCGAAGTTGGAATATGAACTGAAGAGAAGGTCAGAAGCATACAGAATCATTAATGATAAATTAGGATTTTTGTCTCACTTAAGAAATACACCAGCTTCAGAAGTTGCAAGTGAAGCTAAGAAGTTGAAGGAAATATACAAAGACGACCTCGAAGAAGAATTTGTGAACGAGTGTCTTCATCTTCGGGGATATTTAATAAAAAGGGAACAAGTTGAAATGTCCCCACTCAGATTAAGCAAGATTCTCCATGAAGATGATCTACAAGGAGTATTCCCTAATGTTGACATTGCACTGAGAATTTTTGTGTGTACTCCTGCGTCGAATTGTTCAGGCGAGCGTTCTTTTTCCGTGTTGAAAAGAGTGAAGAATTATCTCCGATCTTCCATGCTGCAGGAGCGCTTAAATGCTTTGGCAATTCTCAATATAGAGTCAGAAATGGTGCAAGCCTTGGATTTCGACCGCCTTGTGACGTCGTTCGCGGAAAAGCGAAGTCAGCGGAGAAGGATCATGTAATGGTGAGTTTTAAAAAATGTTAATTAAAATTATTTTTAAAATAATTTGTTTTGGGGGTGGGGGCGTTACCCTATGGCCGTACAGGGCAGCACTTCCGGTAAATACGGCCCTGATCACATGACATTATATACAACCGCTAAAGACTGTTGGGTTTGTTACAAGAACTGGAGGGAATCAAAACAAGTTTGACAGAATACATTCCTAAACAATTCTCGGTTAGGTTTTCGCACAATTGTATATTATGTGTTATATATTATATGTTATAAAAGTAAAGTCAAACAATTAATGAAAATACAGCCCTGTGCTTCAAAACAAATTCCTGAAGATACAGTACCAGTGATAAAGACAGAATAATAAATAGAAAATAAGATATCAGAGAAAGTGACCTTGTCTGCAGGTGGGTAAACAACATTTACTGCTGGAGTAAGTAGTACACGACTGTCAAATTTTGTCAAGATGAGCTGGAGATGAATCATAGCACATGCTTGGATTTCGTTGTCCATGACGTGTCCATTTCTTAACTAAATATAATTATTTCACTACGACTTTCATAACATTAATTATCCATAAAAAGTGTTGTGTTCCAAGTCGTAGTGAAATAATTATATTTAGCACAGCACATGGATTGGATTCCTACACATGAAAAGTGTGCAAGCACCATTTACTACAGACTCCAGTGGTTATTGTGGACCTAGCTTGCCTGTAGAAGTCAACGAGAATAAAGTATAATTGGAGAAGAGTTTTATTAAATCAATGAGTATTTGGTGGACTTCGTCATGAAACAAAACAGACTATTTCCTTGTGAGTGTTCCAGACCAATCCGCAGGGAATTTAGTCCCTATAATAAATCAATATGTTGCACCAGGCACAACTGTTTTGTCTGACAAGGGGAGGGAATAATAAAATTTATGACAAAATCATCAACATCTCCCAGTCAACCATTCAGTACAATTTGTCAAAGTGACCCAAGCCCACACCAGAATGTAGAAAGCATGTGGGCTAAGGCCAGAAAGAGAAATAAGAGGCAATGGGGTTCTCTCCAATTGATGTTGGATTCGTATCTTGCTGAACTTATGTCATAGCATATGCAAAAAAAGACAAGATAAAAAATAAAACAAGAAATAAAATGTATAAAAACAAAATTATGATAGTTAACAAATAAACATGTGCTGGCACTGTTGATTGCTACTTGTGAAAGGGAGAAGCGTGTTTGTTTGCATGGCTGGCAATTGCTATATCAAGTAATTACTCACTGCCATATTGCCACTAAATGGAAAAGAACCCAAAATGTTATTCATTGTATAAAATATTGATTTATAAAATGAGAAGTATGGGCTTGATACTCATCTTAAAACAAGCACTTTTAAATATTTACATAAACATTTTGAAATTAGAAACAATAAGACCCTGCGATCCATCAAAACTGATTCAAAGTAAGTAATCCTCTGATTCAGAAACATTGAAATGGTGCATTTCGATTAACCTTCAAAGTGCCATATAATACAATTTTTTCTTCAGCCAAGATATAACTGAACCCAGTTTTTTGAGTTCTCTCTACTCCACACTAACTACCTCTCTTCATTATACCAATACACAACACAAGTAAACTGAACTAACCTGAAAAACAACTTCGAGTAAGTGACAAATACTGAAAAACAAAAGAAACAATATTAGAACCCATGACAATTATTCATCCAAATGCAGCTAAGTCCATATACACTCCATGCAGAGGATTGGGGAGTACAGTGGTGGTAGGGTTTGTCAGAGAGGGTTATTCTTTTGTGTGTGTTTACATTCCTATTGAGGTGTCAATGTGTCAGCAAACTGTTGTAACTCATGCTCTAGGCATCAACATTATTTCCAGGAACCTGTCGCCTCTATATAATAATATGAAGAAAATAAGTCATTGGGCCTCAAATTGGACCATGAATGGCATTGAATTTAAGTTAATATTTTTATTCAAGTAATAGTTTAAGAAAAAAAAATTAATTTGAATAAAAAATATACTTTTGGGGAAAGGTGCCCCCCCCCTGGTGAACGTCCATGTCTGCATGACTCGTGTTTTCATCAGCATTCAAGTTAATTAAGCTCAAGAGTTACATAAGAAGAGACAAGTGCTAATGTTACTGTGTCATGAAATGTATGGAGATATCGCTGGCAAGATACAAGAGAAGTTAGAAATATTTATAGTTTATACTCATCTTAAATGATTAAATGTTACGTGTGAATATGTAGAGTTAATTTAAGTTCTTTCATATAGATTACCTTGTTTTTTTCAAATAGTTGTGAGACCATGTTGAGAAATGTATCTTAAGAGTAAATGATTTTAATATGTATACTGCATTATTTCCTATCAGGAACATTAATTTTTAGATAAACGTTTACCTTTGGCTGAACTAATTTTGTTTTTAGTAAGCTTTATCAGAGGCAGCCCTAGGAGCACTGTTACTATGGGTGCTGGAATATCAGATCTTTGTGATTTGGTGTGTGTGTGTGTGTGTGTGTGTGTGTGTGTGTGTGTGTGTGTGTGTGTGTGTGTGTGTGTGTGTGTGTGTGTGTGTGTGTGTGTGTGTGTGTGTGTGTGTGTGTGATGTACCCAAAGATTTTATCTTTTAGTCTGTTCACTTAGAGCATTGTTTCCACATGTTTTGGTGTTTATATATTTATAATTTTCATGTGTATCTTGTTTTTGATCCTTTGTGTTTATATGTAGGATTTTCATGTTATCATTGGTTTTTGTGCTAGTCAGGATGCACCTTTTAACCAGGGATACAATGAATACTTGAAGGCACTAGACTGAATCAACTTTGCAAACGTATCATGCAGAAGTATTTCAAAGTATATTTTGTATATGTTAATACTGTTATATTATTATAATTTTGTAGACCAATGTAAAACTCACAATAAAGAAGTGACAGCAGTCCTTCGTAAGGCACAAACAACAGAAATACAAAACTTGACAGAAAAAAATAGAAAATATAGATGTGAGGTTGGTGAAACATTATATGGTGATCATCAGCAACTGGTACATATTTTGAGTGCTCATCCCAAGAAACAGTTAGCCTTTAGAAGAATGAATCCTCAGGTACTTTTTACTAGTGTAGTTTGTGTACCATATTTTTAAATTCTATACACAAATATGTGGAAGTGTATTTATGTAGAATTAATACATTTATATTCATAGTGCTCATAATATAGTTAGCAACAGACAATTCTCCTATCACTAGCATAATTGCTTGCATGGTAAAGTTATCAAGTTTTAAAGTCTTGGAAAAGAGGAAATGTTATGCCTCAGTTTAGTACATATAACTAAAATTATACTAAATACCACTATTACATTAACGACTCGGAACACAAAGTTTTTTATAAGTAAAAACATAAAGAGGTCCTAGATTTTACCTAAAGACCCACCGGCGATCTATCCAAAGGCATGTTGTAACCACCAGAACCCCCTTAGCTATGCTGTGCTCGAGATTTTTATCTTGGTAATTGGTAATTTTTAATGTTGTGTATAGAACTTTTACAGTAGTAATTACAATAATTGGTGTCCTTAATATTGGCATGATGATTATTATGCGTTAATATTTGGTGTAAATATCTTTGTGTTCATTATAATTGGTGTTGTTTTTTTTTTTTATGAAACAGGTTTTATCAAAAAATATAATTTTAAAGAGGATTCCAAATCAATATAACACACACACACACGAATCAGATCTTCTGATCTTCATGGTACATAAAAATGTGTTGTTCCACGTTTCTATTACGATAAATTTTCTTAAATATTTTAAAATAATTTAACAGTGTTTGTGAGTTAATTTAAAAAGTAATGTACTATAGTTTGACTACAATATCCCTCTTTTAAATTACTAATAAATACATTTGAAGTACTTTTATATGCATAAGGGAAAATGTAAAATAATTCAAATCAACTGAACCTGCTTAGAGAATATGTAAAACATGTTCAAGGTCAGTCTAAAATTTACTTAACACTGAAATTGTTTTAACTTGTATGTTCATGCAGTAAATGAAATACTTACCTACATAACTGTGTCAGTAAAACCAGTTGATGTTCTTTACTGTGTGCCTATCTTTATTGTGTGTCAGTTCAAAATATTTAAATAACAGTTAAATGCATCCAACATAAAAATAAGATTAACAAAATTCCTTAAGTCACATAGAACAAACTGACAACGCTCTTTTTCTGCATCTCTCACAGAGTCTGCTCTGTATTTTTTAACTGTATTTTGTGTATGGATGTGTGAGCCACTTTAAAAGCATAAAAGAATTTCCAATTATTTTCAGGAAGTAGAAGAAGAATTGAAACAGTCAGCGTTTCACAAAAATAAACAGTTAGATAGATTGAGATACAAAAAGAAGAAACAGGAAGATGTTTTCCTCAAAAAGAGGGTTAGTATCCTCTTTATACCTTCCATTCTTGTATTTCACTGTTGTTTTCTCATTCTCACTTTATTTTTTACTGAATATGTGACTTTTACTGTAGCCTTTTATTTAATATACTTATTTTTACATAAGTATAAAAACTATATAGACCTAACATGTCCTTCTTTGAGAAGGACAGCACATTTTTGGAGTAATACCATAAAATTACATGGAAAGATACTTTAATCAAGAATGTAATGCAATAACTTTTATAAAGGATTTTTAATTAGAACAGCAGTTATAAAGAAGAAAAGCGAAACACATAGAAAAAATGAGATATACAAAAATTCTCACCTTGTCAGTTAAAACTTAGTTGGGTAACCTTTAGCATTAATTTATGGCCTTACAGCGTCTTCCCATGGAGTGAACCAAGTTTTTAGTTCTGCAGCTGTTATAATGTGAAACCAAGATTGAATTATTGTTTCTATTAATTGTGTTTTATTGCTGGGTTGCTTCTGACGAACAAGTTGCTTTAGTCAGCTCCATAGATTTTTGATTATGTTAAGGTCTGGGCTATTCCCAGGCCATTCCAGCAGTGGAATATGATAATCTTGAAATCATTTTTTGGCACACAACATGGAGCTGAATCCTGCTGAAATGTAAATGCTTCATTATCGTGAAAAAGATCGCATGTGAAAGGCTTCAGTTTGGGTTCAAGTATTTCTTTTATGTATTTTTGGGCATTTATGTCCCCATACATCACGCAAATTCTGCTCACACCTTTGATGTCATACAACCCCAGAACATAACACTAACTGGGTTTTTCATGGTATGTGTAATGCAGTCAGGATGCAAATCTTCCCTGATTCTTCTCCTTACGTAGTTTATGCCATCACTACCAAACTGGGAGACTTTGGTCTCATCAACCCAAATAAGATTGTCCCATTGTTCTGCTGTCCAGTTAATATGGGTTTTACCCCAGTTTAATCTTTTCGACGTTTGTTTGAGAGACAAAAATGACTTTTTTTTTAAATTCTAGCATGTAGCCTATACCAATCCCTGCAGTCTGTGTGGAACAGTCCTTGCACACAACTTACAGTGCATTCCTCAATTTCAATTTGTATACACCTGGATGTATTATAATTGAAATGTTATACATATACAACACATACATATATACATTATATGTATACATATTTATTTATTTATAATATTCATTTATGTTGGTTTTAAAGTGCTTGATCAATTATTTTATAAGAAAATATTGTGTAATTAATTTAATAATTTTTGTGCAGCTAGAGTTGGCTGAGTTGCAGTCTGTGACTGAAAGTAAAACTGAACGCATGGGGCAGGTTGAAGAGTTACTTAATCAAATACAGCATGTTGCTGTCAAGCAGGCTGCAGCTCAATCAGTGAAACAGACATACCATAATATGATAAATGTTCTCAAGAAGGTAGATATTGCAACTATATGTTTTTATATGTTATATCTAGTATATACATTTGTGTACAATACCACATCCATTTTGTAACATTGGAATAGTGTGTAAAGTCAGCGTGTGAGCTGTACAAATAAAAGGATGCCAGTTTGGTCAGAACTGTGCTTCATCTGCTTGTTACTATTCAAGCGTTATTCTAGGTAGTCATGACTACGGAACGAGTCAACTAGAGGATCAGAAACATACCTTGTTTTTATGGTGGTGCTTGGGACTAGATTCTATAGGTTAGTAGCCATCTACCATTCCTGATGGTCTAGGAACATGGGTGTCACCAAGGAGGGGCCAGGATAGGTCCAGACCATCTAAATTTTGATGTTCCACCCTCTGGCCCCTTATTTAGGTCAGTGCAGAAGTTAATAAATGACAATGCATTCAATCTTCAACACATTAATTGAGGTCATCCTTATGGTTTGGTATTCACACCTAATTCCGAAGAAGCATGAATCAGCTCATAAAGGGCTTATACAATACCTACGCCCTTTTCAACAGAACTTTGGAAGGCCTCACCATTCTCCACTTCATGAAAACTGGTACACCCTCATGGCAATAGACAAAAGTGTACCTAAGAACGACAATCTGTCCTATTCTGAGAGAGGACATTTTTGTACCTCAAAAACCTTAACACCTAAAAATGAAAGAGTTTGCATTTCCATACTTCATGCTAGGAAAGAACAGCACCAAAAAGATAACAATTTACACCAATGAAAACAATTTAGCATACTGAAATAAACATAGTGGAAATAATATGTTTACATTGCAACTAGCTTTGCAGAGTGGATACCACTCATTCTTTTGTAAAAACATTTTGTGTAGTTTTTAATTCCATTTGTAAATTTCTATTCACCAGTGGTGGCTGCTGCTTAAGGGTCTCAAGGGCTCAAGTCTTTCAGTCACTTTCATTAGGAAATAACAACTGCTAAGTCATAAAGTTTCTCAAATTAATGCTTTTTAGTAGTATTATAGCGTACACCTATGTAACACTATACAGTATAAGAAGTATGTAGGCTTAGACATACAACTATTCTAATAAATTTCTGGAGGGCTCACCCGTCCTCAACCCACTGCTCTCATTTAACTTGCAATAGTGAAAATGAACCTAGCTGAATGGGTTCCAAGCATAATATACGATACAGAGGCTACACGAGAGCTCATTTATGGTGAGCATCTTGCTCAAATGTTGAAAGGTCTCTTCAAAATTTATTGTATTTATAAAGAACAAAAATTTGAGTAGAATGGAAATTTTAAATTCTGAAACAAATAACATTTTTTATTGTAACATAATGGGAAGGAGTAATAAGAATAGAAAAAAGTCTATAAATAAATAATAAATTTTGAAGTAAATATTTATTATACAAAAATGAGTCAAATGAAAAACTTAAAAATTACTAAATGTTTGAAACACTGAGTGATTGTTTTGAAAGTTGACAACAGCAATACTTATAGTTTAAGAGTGGCTGACAGGTAGCAGCATGAGACAGGCATGCTAAACAATGACTTGGCGTCAGTATAAAAATGGCGGGTCTGCTTGAAACAAAGAATAGCATTCTGTTATTTGTTTTTTGAGCAGTGAAGGGATAAAACCCATTGAAATTTATTGGAGAATGAAAGTTCAGTACGGTGATTCATGACTGTTACTGCAGCAAGCATATGAACGTAGTTGGAAATTTGCAAATAGCATGAATTCTGTGGCAGATTTTCCTGAACCAGATCAAGCAAACTGAATAGTGATATCAAAGGATATTGCAGCAGTTGAAACCATCATATAGAAAAATTGGCACATGACAATGGATAACATGAATGGATATCACTCATCGATCAGCACACCATATCATCCATATGTTCCATAAATCAACAAAATTTCTGTGCCATACCAGTTGACTGAAAAATTGACATATTGATGCATGCAAGGTACTTATGTAGAATTTGAAGTTGAATGAGATGGCTTCCAATTAAGGATTGTAACTGGAGATGAAACCTGGGTTCACTGCCACCAACCAGAAACAAAAAAAGCATGCAAAGAATTCATAGGTCCTTCAAACTGGAAACAAATTTTCATACAACCATTGGCTTGAAAGGTTATGCTGATTCTCTTTTCGGATGAATGAAGGGTGATTTTTTTTAGCACAACATGCCCAGGGAAGGAACAGAACTAGTACAACATATGCGATCTTCTCAAAAACCACCTACATTCTGTTATCAGGTCCAAACGACATGGGGATCTGAGTACTTGTGTTTTGTTGCAACTGACAGTGGCTGACCTAATAGTGCTTTGCAACACTCACGACCATCCAAGATCTGAAATTTGAGTGTCTACCATATCCATCATATTCTCTAGACTTCACACCTAGTGATTTTCATGGATTTGGTCCACTCAAAGAGGTGCTAGGCGGCAAGTATTTTACATCCAATGAAGATTTTACACGTGTGGTGCTTAAGTGGCTACAATCACAACCTACAGAAGTGATTTTAGGTGCAGAAGTCATCTAAGTGTGTTTCTTGACTATTCTATACATTATGAGATAAAAACTATTTTAAGGTCTTTATTTCACTTACCCTTGTGTATTTTCAATTTGAAATTGGAGAATGAATATTCAAAATGGAAGAAACGTGACTAAGGCGGCTCTGTATAATGCACATCAGATATTGTAAGGACTTAATAAGTGAATATTTTATATCTTGTATTTCATAAAAGAGAAAACCATTAATATTTAATTTTTTAACTAAGATGCAGTTGTTTAATATAACAATAAACTACTGCTACTAGTGTAAGTAGTCATTATTATTATTATTATTAGTGTACTGTAAGGTGTCATTATTATTGTCACCAAAGTGGTTATGAATATTCAAAATTGCAATAGTTTTGATGTGATTTGCTGGAATTATTTGTATTTAAAGTGCATCGTTAACTTAAGTAACTTAAGTAAATAACTCATTAATACTGTCAAGTATGAATAATGCATATTAGATTATTTATTTTTCAACAGCAATATTGTTGAATTAAGTGCAGGTCAGTGATCAAAAAAACTTGTGACTTATTTATTGTCTTTAGTTTAGATTTTCCACCGTCACTGAAGGTCCTACAAACCAATAATTGTTAACAGCCTGCATTACAACAATATGATACAACGAATAAGGCATGGTAGTTATTTATTAAAATTATGCAAAGTAATTTAAAGATTTGTTCTATTTGTTAATTGAAAATGCGGTCTACAAAGATGCAACTTTCTTAATAATAATAACAATAATTTATAAATTACAACAACAGCAGCAGTAACAACAACATGGAGGTCTGTCATATACATCTGTTTCTGCCATATTTAAGAAAAACTATGCAAATATATTGATATAATATTTACACTTAGCTTATTATTAAAGTACATATTATTTTAAAATATATTTTGTACTCATTAGGCTACTCATTGCATCTGGTATCATTCTGTTGCATGGTGAACATTATACATTATTTTATTTAACACACATTGTTCTGTAGTATTTGATTGTTTGTAATCTCTGAAAAATTATGAATTTATGTAGTGATTTGACAAGAGAAGAACATCTATTCTTGTAACGTTTCCTCCATAATTCACAGGATTTTTTTGCCTAGTCTGACCCAGGAGAGGTTCTGTTGCTGTAGGATCCTTTTGCTGGTTCAGAAGAGGATTCTGTTGCTATGCTGTAAGCTTCTTTCTTCTAAAGATCCTGTACTTTTTTATTATGTTGTTGATTTACTTGTATGTTAATTATTAGCAAAACTTGAGGAGCAGTATTAAATTACAATGATAGGATTTGTTCATTACGTAAAAAATTTTTCACATTTAAATAAAAAAGGGTTGTATTAAAAATATCATGTGGCCCTACATGCCAGAAATAATCATCTCAATTAAAAATAAAATATAAAACAGTCTGTGGGAAATAGGGTCAAAATGTTATAAATGGGTGAAACGATATTATATTCCAAGAATAAAGATGTTGTAATTATGACACTTAATTTTTTCTGTAATTAAGTGTTGTGTTGTAGGATGCAATAAGATTTGATGAAATCATTGAAGCACTAAAGAAGGATTCTTTTTATCAATGCCGGTGCATCATAAAAGCAACAGAATTGGGTCAAGCAGCTGCAGTAGAATTAGCATCACTTGAAAATAAGTATGGAAGTCTGGAAAAGGAAGTGCGTGACAACATGAAAGAACGGGACAAGGCAGTGCGTAGTCTGAAAACAGAAATTGAGAACCTGAGGGCAAATTTTATGCGATCATCAGAGACGCCACAAGATGAACTACATCAGGTATAGTGTGTTGCTTGCTTAAACATTACTGTTGCTAGTTGAACATTATTTAGCAACCTTGTTACAGGTTTGAGTTGTGTGCTTTTATTATAATTAATGAATTAAAATTTATAACTACTTAATGTGTAGGCTGGAAATCATATTGTATATCTGGTCTAAGCATGCATACATAATCACTGACGCTGGTTGTACTGCCCTCACCTGCAAATACTGCCTACCCATGCTCACTTTTACTTTAACTTGGTTAAAAAATTATGCTATTTATTGGTGTTAACAACTTCTAGTATGCAAATATTTATTGTCAAATGTTAAGGAATTTAAATTTAAATACCGGTATTAAAAAAAACTCAGAGAAATGAACAACAGCCTGAACTGAGTTGCATGTTATTAGAAAGTAATGTAACCTGTCTGCACATTGATGTACTCATTAGAATGGAATTGGTTGGTGACTCAAGTCTTTAACTGCAATAGTTACAAGCATTCTGTAAAGCTATTTTGCTGTCCTGTGTAACATGACATAAGATAGTGAAAATACATTGATAATTAATAATAAAACAAAGAAGCTGAAGACGAGAAGAAAGGTCAAGAAACTTATAACTCGGAGATTAATGACCAAGTTACAAAATGACAAATGACTAATAAACTGACGATGACTTGACCCAATAGATTGGAAGAACACAAGGAAAATACAATGGAACAAGGAAGAAGGAACCAGAAACCAGATGTAACCAAGAAAATAATAACGAACATTGTAACCCCCAAATTATGACTACAAAATGTATGTAAACAAATGCACTAAAATAGTTAGGGCATAAATGAGATGTACCTATGTTAATAATAACAAATAAGATAGTAATATTATGCATATTATATGAGTGAAGAAAATGTACTTATAAATATAAGGTAGGGAGTTAAAAATAAACATACCCAAATGAATAGTGATAAACATGGTCAAAACCAGTAAACCATACTCTGAGAAAAATAAAGGCCATAGTTAATAATCAAAAGTGATCAAAGTGAATGGAAAATAAATTAATTATTCATAACCAATAACCACACGATGATGTTAAAATAATTAGACAACATAGTGAATAATATCAAGTGAGTGAAATAAAGAGTGTATCAATATAAATAAGTGGTGACATGCCAGGTATAGCATGTTATAAAAAAGTGAAAGTGAATAAATAAAAAAAAACCTTCTATGAAGGAAAAAGTGTAGTGGGTGAACAGAAAAAGGTATTTTAAATGTAGACTGTAATAAAATATCTAAACAACCTGTGATAAACTTTATGTTAGCCAGTAAGATGAACTAATTGTACTGTGATTAACTTAAGTAATAGTTAGTAAGAATTATAAAATAAGATAAAAATTAAGTCATTAGAATGAATGGTAAATAAGGAAGATAGACACTGTATTCTAGTGAAGGAATTTGGGAGTAAAGTATATTGTGTAAGGTACAGTTTAACAGTAGTATTATAAGAGTTTTGTTATTGTTTAAAAAACCATATAATGTAATAAATTATAAGTTAAACCAGATAGTAGTAAGAAACAGAAAGGTAGTTAGAAGTTTAATTTCAGGATTGAACCTGACAAGGAATATTTTATAATAGGTGTAGTTAGAGTCACCAATGTTATTATTTGTTTCTATTAAAAAATTGTTTTAATGTACCATATATAAAGTTAATAAGTTACAAAGAATGTTAAAATAGTAGTATGGAGAAGTCTAGGCTCTAGGCCTAACATTTAAGGAAGGAACTTTGTAAATTTAAAAGCAAAACAATAGCCCAGTATTAATCAGAATATACCAAATGTTTAAACAGTTAAGTAGGTATACCTAATACAAAAATGTATAAATAACATCCAGTTTTAGATTAAATATATAAGAAATATAAATAAGAAAATAACGAAAATGTGATTAACTATGCAAAAGTAACCATGAGGGGTATCAAAATAATCCTTAACAAAAAATAAGAACAATGGTATTCATGTAATTAACATAACTACTAATATAAGAAAGAAATCTTAATTTGAAGATATTTTATAGATTTAAACCAAAATAAAACGTTAGAATATAACAGTGACATAAAATAACGACCAATGAGAATTAGCATAATTTAATAGGAAACCATAGCAACTGAAAATTATTACCAAAAAACCGTTGGAATTCTAATTAATCCATTATTGACCGACGCGGAGGGTGGATGTATGCAGCTCTCAATCCAAATTTAACTATAAAAACGTAAATTTTAATAAAACCAAGAAGGAAGAAGTATTGTAAAAGCATTCCATATAACACCTGATGAATTAACCAGTATTAAAATATTCACAACATAAAAATAACAATAAAAATAAGAAGACTTCGAAGGAACATAACCGACGACTCATCCCGAAGGAAGAAGGGGATCGACCTACTTCAACCTGAGAATACGAACGACTGTGGAACAAGAGGGAAGCCGAACTTTAATGAAAACCATCTGAACGGGAATTGAGAAACATCCGAGGAAGAGAAGACGACTAGACCTATCCGGAAGAAGTAGACGAACATCGAAAAAGCCACAACGAGAACCCGATGAGTATAAACTAATAATTTCACTTAAAAATGAATTCCCCTTTATCCATAATAACGAGTTAAAATTTTCACTTCACTGATAACAATTTTGAACAAGAACTGAAGGTAATTAAAATATCACTATTAATAAAACTTTGAAATTGATTTATAATAAATTATTAATGAACATAACTTGCTGTCAAAATTCTAACCAAACACTATTCTAATTCTCATTGCCGATAACTTACTTGTATGTATTAGTGTATTAAACATTGTGTACCTAGTTTTAAGAAATATTATAATTTTGTGCATTTTAACCGATAATCCAACTTCTGTAGTCAAAAGGACTTTAACACGCCTTGTGACAAAATAATCATTGAAACATAAACAATATCAGCCATACTGGCGTCTCTACAAACGACTGAGCATACCAACTGAGCAATTGCAAAAGCCGGCATCAATATAAATTTATGTACTAATGAATAACTGAAAATTGAAAGAGTTTAATAAATCTTATTGTTCTTCAACGCTGTATGTTTGATTCGTATAAAATAAAGTAATCTATAGAGAATTATTAAATTGAAAACACCAAAACACCACAGTTAGCGAAGTCGACACTGCAAGACGGCGTGAGCCAATCAGGTGACGAGGCGGTAAGATTCAAATTGAACGCCGAGAGATACGGTTTGCCCGTAAGTATTAAGAAAAAGCACAACCCGACTCGCTATATACGAATAACATTCACAGAAGTAACTTAACTGATTAATACCCACAATTACATGCTTATACTATACTATGAACGCAACGAGCAAAATAAAAACGCTCGTCACACATATTTACGATACGAGTACAAGATCGGGTGACACAAAATTCAAACACCCCACACAGAGAGAGATTACATTACAAAGTGGCGCGCCAACTAGTAGGGCTAGAATAATTAAGAAATTATACCATTAAACCTTACAGATTCTAGCGGCCACTGCAGAAAATGGAGTCGGGAAAAATCGGCACAAGACTGACTAAGCTACGCGAGAAGGAGGCGGAAGAGGAAGCAAAGAGATTAGAAAAGGAGATCGAGAAAGGTGTCAGAATGGAAGAAAAGGAAATAACTTCGGTGGAAGATGTGGAAGAAATATTAAACCCGGCCACGCCAACTAGAACCACCGAAGAAACGTAGATGGATAGGTTAATGGAAATGTTTCAAAGAATGGAGAAGAATATGGACAAAAATAAAGAGGAAATGAAGGAGGACAATAAAAGATTAGACAAGAAATTTGAGTTAATAAATGACAATTTCAAGAAACAGAATGAAAAATTGGACAGCACTAAAGAAGATTTAAGGCAGACCATTCATGGAAATATTGAAGCATTAAATGAAACCTTGACACAGAAAATGAAGGAGGAGAATAAATTGATGAGTGAAAAGATAGAGAGAAGTAATGAGAAAACCAGCGAAACTTTGAGACAAATGAAGGAAGATATCGAAACGCTGAACGATAAAATTGAATACAACCAAGATACATTACAACAACAACTGATGGAGTACAGGGAAGAATTGAAACAGACTGTAATGGAGACGGAAGAGAAGATAAAGAAAACCAGCGAAGTAGTGTTACAAGTCCGGGAAGAAATCTTGACCAAGGTAAATGAAGTTGAAGGTGAAGGTAAAAGGAGGGTTGAAGGACTCCAGAAGGAAACAAATCACAAATTTGAACAGATACAAACCAGAGTCGAAGAGAAGTATAGCAAATTGGATGCATCGGTAAGTGAGGTGAAGGACACCACAACAGCCCAAGAAGGGAAAATAGCAGAATTCAGAGTAAGAGAATTACGCCTCCAAGAAGAGATAAATGCGTTGAAGTACCGACCACTAATAAGCTCACACCTCTCATGCAGTGAGAATAGGGAGGCAATCAATTTCAAGAATTACAAGCGAAACCCAATTGAGTTCATTGAACGGGTAGAAGAGAACCTAGCTAGAACCAGGGAGACACAGTGGACGGTGATCAAGGGCATGATTGATGAAATGTTCAAGGAGGTTCACGATAATTGGTGGACGGCTGTACGACCAGACATACACAATTTTAACGAATTTAAAAAACTGTTTAAGGACAAACACTGGTCGGAGGCGACGCAGCATGTAGTCAGAAACAATATCAGTAACGGCCGATTCGACCCTTACCTGGGACAATCTCCAACCGCCTACTTCTTAGGTAAAGTCAGTGTGGCTAGAAACCTAGAACCTAACATCTCAGAAGAATGCTTGGTGACTCAACTAGCGTACCACTATGATGGGGAAATTACCAAGAGCAGATTGAGTGGAAGAATAAAAACAATTCAAGAGACGGCCGCTTTATTGGGTGAATACGAACGAGAAAAGCATTATGTATTAAACAGGCAAAAGAGCACCCCGAATTACAGAAACTATGATACTAGAAATCATCCAAATGGGCCACAAGGAAACAATACACCGGCTAATCATCCGCCAACCAACCCCAATAATTACAGAAATTTCAATAATAATAATAATAATAATAATAACCATAATTATCCGAGGAATAATAACCAGAATTACTTCAACAACAATAATAATCAAAATAATCCCTATAACAGAGGAAATAATCAAAACGGTGGTAATTACAACAGGCCCAACAATCAATACAACAATAACAACCATCAGGGGCCGAATCAAACATACAGGCGACGGGTAAATTACGTCAATGCTGAGAATAGAAACGACGGAAGACGGGGTTACAGAGGACCAAGGAGCAGAAGTGCGGAAGAAAATAGGAGAAGCCGAGAGCGAATAACATTCAATGACCACTTGGTTGAAAGAATGCAAACAACTGAAGATAATCACCCCAGTAGATCAGAGGACCGCGCCGAAGGCAACGCCCAACATTTAAACGAACAGCGGCAGTGAGAGTCCAACAGGACCCGTCACTGATCCGATCTATTGGGTTATTAACCAGACTGACTAACCAGACAAATGACGAAACAATAACAATAATTCAAAACCACTATCTGAAGAACATCCGTGAGGAGTTAATGGAAGAAAATACCACATTAATTAAACACCCTGACAATGAAATTGCATATGTTATTGCCAAGGTATATGGAGTAACTGTAAAATTCATTTAAACATATTTAAAGCGGTCCAGGTCACTGTATGATAATTATATATAATTTACCTTAATTTCCGTCCAGTGACGTCAAGCGTAATTTGTATTTGTTTACGCGTTTCAGGCCATGTGGCCCATCCTCAGACCATCACTCCAAGAGGAGCTCGTTAAAAAATAAAAAATCCACAATAAAACAAACACATAATAAATAAATACAAAAATTTATTAAAACATATAAAGGCGTTCTATTACACGAACACGGTGCACCGCGTGTAGCATGCCTGAACTCAGTGTAATGAGTTCAGGCATGCTACACGCTGTGCACCGTGTTCGTGTAATAGAACGCCTTTATATGTTTTAATAAATTTTTGTATTTATTTATTATGTGTTTGTTTTATTGTGGATTTTTTATTTTTTAACGAGCTCCTCTTGGAGTGATGGTCTGAGGATGGGCCACATGGCCTGAAACGCGTAAACAAATACAAATTACGCTTGACGTCACTGGATGGAAATTAAGGTAAATTATATGTAAAATTCATGATTGACACAGGCGCCAATGTGTCCTTAATTGACGCAAATATGTATAACAAAATGCAAAAAGAACTGTAAGCTCAGCCATGGTCGATTAACCAGATGGATACTTGCTCTCCAAGAATACCACATCAATTGGGAGTATATCCCTGGCAGTAAAAACACAGCAGCTGATGTGCTATCCCGCATTAACACCGAACAGCAAACATTCGATGGAGAGAAGGAGACAATAGTGAAAGTGTTTAATATTATGAAAGGCAAGTCCGACCTAGAAGTGATACTGAATAGAGTAAAACAACACCAAAAGGAGGATAAGAAATTGAACCAAATCCGAGAGCAGCTGAACCAACAAGAGGAAAGAGCCACACAATTCTATTGTTCGCATGAAGATACATTGTTTATCAAAACCAAGCCCAACCAAAATACATGGAAGTTAATAATACCTAAAGGAACTGAAGCTGAAATTATAATGGAGTACCACCTCAGGTACGGACATATGTGAGCACTAAAAGTGACCAAAGCATTAGAAGAGCATACCTACCTGAAGGATATTAACAGAAGAGTAAGGAAGGTCATAAAAAGCTGTCACATATGCCAACTAGTCAAGTGCAATAACGACAAGAAAGAAGGAGTAATGCAACCAATAACTTCTGCCAACAAACTGGAACGAGTTTTCTTAGACATATGTGGACCCATGCCACGCAGTGGAGGAAGAAAACAGTACAAGTTTATAGTTATCATCATGGACCATTACACCAAGTTTGTAAAATTATACCCTATCAACCGTGCTACCACAAATAAAGTACTGAACATTATAACGCAGAGGTACATACCAGAAGTGGGGAGTCCAACAAATATTATCACTGATCATGGTACCCAATTCCGAGGAAGAAAATGGAAGGAGACATTGATGGACCTGGGCATCCGAACATACAAAACATCTATTTACCACCTGAACAGCAATCCAGCTGAAAGAGTGCTCCGTGAAGTTGGGAGAATTCTTCGAACGTACTGCCACGATCAGCAACGTAAGTGGAGTGAATACATCGAAGCCACAGAAAGTTTCATAAATCTCGCTTACCACGAATCCATCATAAGGATACCCCTTATACCATCATGTACGGAAAACCACCACCTCGAGCTATAGAAGAACTTGTTAATTTCCCCGCCAATCCCGAATACCAGTTCGATAATGCAAGATTCTACAGCAAGATAGCGGAACAAGTAGAAAAGAAGTAGGAAAAATACCACAAAATCCAACCTAAAGAAATACGATATCATGAAGGAGAAAAAGTGCTAATATGGAACAGAGAGTTACCTAGTTCTAGAGAGGGAATCACAAAGAAATTATTATTACTGTACAATGGCCCCTATCTCATTGTCAAAGATAACCACAACAACACCTATGTCGTAAGTGAGATAACGACCAAAAGAATCAAAGGGACTTACAACCAGTCTTCTTTGAAGAAATATTATGAGGCGATGGTAGAAGATTAAAAGAATGTGGAGAGTAAACATTATCTAAATTCAAAAATTAAAGTAAGTACAACTTGCAAATAAATATTTGATTGAAATTAATATATGAATGAAAAAGAATTTAGAAGAAAGATTAGCTAAATTCAAAACAAAGTAAGTACAAACTTACAACCAAGTGTGAAACAAAATGTGTAAACCCATGTAATTTTGAAAAAAAAGATATAATGAAATATCATAAAAAATTGACATAAAATAATAAAATGTTAAACAAATAATGATGACGCTACATAACATCATTAACTGACCCTATTGCAAAAGGGAATAATAAAGAATTAACGTTTCACAAAAAGAAAAGACAAGACAATCAAATAAAAAATGACAATGACATATTAACTGGACAATCAATGATGAAAAAAAAGTATAAGTGAGCCAGAAACCAGCTACAATGTTAATATTAAATATAAATGAGAAATAAAGTGATAACAAATGAAATCACTATCATATGAAGTAAGTTGATGAAACAATGCAAAATATCCATTAAATATCGCCATAAGCATAGAAAAGGAATCCAAACAAGTCACTGAGAAGAAAAGGTCATGAGATGTATAAAAGAGAGAATAATTAATCCCAAAAGTGTTTTATTGTATTGATATTATATGAGTCGAAAATAAGCAACTATTATTATGATTATTATGAATATTATTATGTGATGATTTTATGTTGAGATATGTCCAACAATTATTTTATGTTATTGAGCAGATAGGCATGACCTCTGAACTCAAAATGTGTATAAATGGATAGCAGAGTAATAGAGCCACACGTGCCCTCTGGCTAGTACCAATTTATATGAATGGGAGAGAAGAAAATTTTAGGGAAATAGAACATACAAGGGATAACACTCGTAATGAAAGAATAAAGAAAGAGAATAATACCGTATACAATATCATGAACCATGACTTAATAAAAATAAATAAAGAAGAAAGTAGCGATTGATGAATTCCTTAATAATAACAACTTGATGGAATGAACTATATTGATGATTTCAGAAAAAAAAACATAATGATCTTTGTTTCGAAATAATCAATTTTGGTGGCGATGCATTATGTAACATGACATAAGATAGTGAAAATACATTGATAATTAATAATAAAACAAAGTAGCTGAAGACGAGAAGAAAGGTCAAGAAACTTATAACTCGGAGATTAATGACCAAGTTACAAAATGACAAATGACTAATAAACTGACGATGACTTGACCCAATAGATTGGAAGAACACAAGGAAAATACAATGGAACAAGGAAGAAGGAACCAGAAACCAGATGTAACCAAGAAAATAATAACGAACATTGTAACCCCCAAATTATGACTACAAAATGTATGTAAACAAATGCACTAAAATAGTTAGGGCATAAATGAGATGTACCTATGTTAATAATAACAAATAAGATAGTAATATTATGCATATTATATGAATGAAGAAAATGTACTTATAAATATAAGGTAGAGAGTTAAAAATAAACATACCCAAATGAATAGTGATAAACATAGTCAAAACCAGTAAACCATACTCTGAGGCAAATAAAGGCCATAGTTAATAATCAAAAGTGATCAAAGTGAATGGAAAATAAATTAATTATTCATAACCAATAACCACACGATGATGTTAAAATAATTAGACAACATAGTGAATAATATCAAGTGAGTGAAATAAAGAGTGTATCAATATAAATAAGTGGTGACATGCCAGGTATAGCATGTTATAAAAAAGTGAAAGTGAATAAATAAAAAAAAAACCTTCTATGAAGGAAAAAGTGTAGTGGGTGAACAGAAAAAGGTATTTTAAATGTAGACTGTAATAAAATATCTAAACAACCTGTGATAAACTTTATGTTAGCCAGTAAGATGAACTAATTGTACTGTGATTAACTTAAGTAATAGTTAGTAAGAATTATAAAATAAGATAAAAATTAAGTCATTAGAATGAATGGTAAATAAGGAAGATAGACACTGTATTCTAGTGAAGGAATTAGGGAGTAAAGTATATTGTGTAAGGTACAGTTTAACAGTAGTATTATAAGAGTTTTGTTATTGTTTAAAAAACCATATAATGTAATAAATTATAAGTTAAACCAGATAGTAGTAAGAAACAGAAAGGTAGTTAGAAGTTTAATTTCAGGATTGAACCTGACAAGGAATATTTTATAATAGGTGTAGTTAGAGTCACCAATGTTATTATTTGTTTCTATTAAAAAATTGTTTTAATGTACCATATATAAAGTTAATAAGTTACAAAGAATGTTAAATAGTAGTATGGAGAAGTCTAGGCTCTAGGCCTAACTTTTAAGGAAGGAACTTTGTAAATTTAAAAGCAAAACAATAGCCCAGTATTAATCAGAATATACCAAATGTTTAAACAGTTAAGTAGGTATACCTAATACAAAAATGAATAAATAACATCCAGTTTTAGATTAAATATATAAGAAATATAAATAAGAAAATAACGAAAATGTGATTAACTATGCAAAAGTAACCATGAGGGGTATCAAAATAATCCTTAACAAAAAATAAGAACAATGGTATTCATGTAATTAACATAACTACTAATATAAGAAAGAAATCTTAATTTTGAAGATATTTTATAGATTTAAACCAAAATAAAACGTTAGAATATAACAGTGACATAAAATAACGACCAATGAGAATTAGCATAATTTAATAGGAAACCATAGCAACTGAAATTTATTACCAAAAAACCATTGGAATTCTAATTAATCCATTATTGACCGACGCGGAGGGTGGATGTCTGCAGCTCTCAATCCGAATTTAACTATAAAAACGTAAATTTTAATAAAACCAAGAAGGAAGAAGTATTGTAAAAGCATTCCATATAACACCTGATGAATTAACCAGTATTAAAATATTCACAACATAAAAATAACAGTAAAAATAAGAAGACTTCGAAGGAACATAACCGACGACTCATCCCGAAGGAAGAAGGGGATCGACCTACTTCAACCTGAGAATACGAACGACTGTGGAACAAGAGGGAAGCCGAACTTTAATGAAAACCATCTGAACGGGAATTGAGAAACATCCGAGGAAGAGAAGATGACTAGACCTATCCGGAAGAAGTAGACGAACATCGAAGAAGCCACAACGAGAACCCGATGAGTATAAACTAATAATTTCACTTAAAAATGAATTCCCCTTTATCCATAATAACGAGTTAAAATTTTCACTTCACTGATCACAATTTTGAACAAGAACTGAAGGTAATTAAAATATCACTATTAATAAAACTTAATCAATTAACAACCTTTGAAATTGATTTATAATAAATTATTAATGAACATAACTTGCTGTCAAAATTCTAACCAAACACTATTCTAATTCTCATTGCCGATAACTTACTTGTATGTATTAGTGTATTAAACATTGTGTACCTAGTTTTAAGAAATATTATAATTTTGTGCATTTTAACCGATAATCCAACTTCTGTAGTCAAAAGGACTTTAACACGCCTTGTGACAAAATAATCATTGTAAACATAAACAATATCAGCCATACTGGCGTCTCTACAAATGACTGAGCATACCAACTGAGCAATTGTAAAAGCCGGCATCAATATAAATTTATGTACTAATGAATAACTGAAAATTGAAAGGGTTTAATAAATCTTATTGTTCTTCAACGCTGTATGTTTGATTCGTATAAAATAAAGTAATCTATAGAGAATTATTAAATTGAAAACACCAAAACACCACAGTTAGCGAAGTCGACACTGCAAGACGGCGTGAGCCAATCAGGTGACGAGGCGGTAAGATTCAAATTGAACGCCAAGAGATACGGTTTGCCCGTAAGTATTAAGAAAAAGTACAACCCGACTCGCTATATACGAATAACATTCACAGAAGTAACTTAACTGATTAATACCCACAATTACACGCTTATACTATACTACGAACGCAACAAGCGAAATAAAAACGCTCGTCACACATATTTACGATACGAGTACAAGATCGGGTGACACAAAATTCAAACACCCCACACAGAGAGAGATTACATTACACCTGGAGCAACCTGGAAATGACAAAATTGCAGATTTCTTGATTCATGAGTCGAGATAAATGTTTAAATTGTGCGGTTATCATGTTGAGGACTGAGTCTAGAAGACCTTATATTTTTATTACAGAAGAAAAAGAAGAAGATTTTGGGGGGGGGGAGTGATGTCTTTTTTCTGGGTTGAGTGTCATGATGTGTTTAGCTGTTTTGTGTAATGTTTCGACAGATCCATCTCTGCCAAAAGTAAGAAGGCTAGAAATTCTAGTGTGCCAAGATGTCGCAGTTTCCATCCTAAGTCATTGAGGAGGAATCTGTCTGAAGATGGCAGAGATTGATCTTCTAAAACATTATTTTAAAAAAACTAAACACAACACAGGACCACAACCCAGAAAAGGATGCATTATATCACACCTGCAAAAGTATAAGAATTATCAAATGTTGTGTGTGTGTGTGTTGTATATTTACATTATATATTATTACAGATTTAATTGTTTTTAACGTGCTACTTTTGTCTAAATTTACCTGCTTCATATCATGATTTTTTCCTCAAATCTTACTCAGAGTAGCATAGTTGCTTGTAGCTGAAATTGATAAATGCAGGTCTACTTCTCTCACAGATTTAGTATTAAAAATGTTTTTATTCATGTTTTAAATGGACTTAAAACTGTAGCTTAAACAGCATTGTATAAACTGCTCATCTGTTTTTATCATATTATAGCTTTTTGTATAATATTTAAGAATATTATGTGGCTATATTAATATAATATTAAATATACTTTGCTTATTATTAAAATACAGTAGAACTTGGCTAATTCGAAGCTGAAGGGACCAGTAAAAAATTCGAATTAGGAAAACTTTTAATAAGGGTAGAAAAATCAAATCAAAAACCGAAATTCAGTAAAGCAATATGTTATTTTATTAAACAATTTCCTTATACATATGTATTACAAACGTATAAACACATTTCAGTACAAAATATAGCATTTACAGTTTTTTAAAAAAGCTAGAAACTTTTGATTGCATTTTGCAGTTAATACACTGAGTTGTAGTAAACTCTTCAAGTTTATTAAGTGCTTGGAAAATAGCGTCACTTACGTTCTGCTGTCCTTCAGCGAACCGTCTCAAGTCTTGAATGTAATTTGATGCCTGTGAAGCCGTTGGAATTGGTATCTCTGGAAGTTCTAGCTGGTCCCCTTCTTCATCTGAAGATGTACCATCATTTCTTTTGTTCATAACATCAGCCACGATCTCCGCATCTGTCTGTTCACCGCACACCGCCAAGTCTTCATCCATGTTTACAAACTCTTCATAAGGAATGCCTGCGTCATGTCCAACATCTTCCCAGTTATCCGTAGTGGGTACGACTTCTCTAGCAGCTTTATTCTCCTCTTCACCTTCAATGTGGCAGAAACCACCTTTACGAAAACAATTAGCAATTGTTTTTTGCGTAACTTGGTCCCAAGCACTGTTGCACATGCGGGCAGCTTGAAGGATGTTAATCTAGATATTTTCATGCTCATCTAAATAAGCACCTGACAGAATGTTTTGGACCACAAGCCGTCTGTAAAAATGCTTAAAATTTTTTATTACACCTTGGTCCATAGGTTGAACTACTGAAGTCATGTTTGGAGGAAAAAACACAACCTTTACATTTTCCATCACAGGAATAGTGTTGTGTGCTGTACAGTTGTCAATAAACAAGACGATTCTTCTGTTTTGATTCTGAAATTTCCTGTTGATTTTCAAAAGCCATCTTTCGAAAATTTCACCTGTCATCCAAGCTTTATTGTTTGATTCATATTCAACTGGTTTCGTTTTTACATTTTTGAAACAGCGTGGGTTGGCTGACTTCCCTATCATTAGCAAAGGCAGTTTTCCCGAGCCATCCATGTTTGCTCCGAATAAAAGTGTTATGCGCTCCTTGCTGTGTTTGCCGCCACTACAACTTTCTCCTTTAAAAACAAGTGTTTTGTCGGGGGTGCATTTGAAGAATAAGCCCGTCTCGTCTACGTTAAAAATGTCTTTAGCGTCTCTGTCAGAAATCATTTGCAACAAATCGTCTTTCCATGAATTTGCAGCTTCAACGTCAACAGATCCACTTTCCCCACAAACAGTTTTGAAAGACATGCCATTCCTTTCTTTAAAACTATCGAGCCAACCAGTGCTGGCCTTAAAATCATTTTTCCCTAAGCTAGATGCGAATTCCTCAGCTTTGGCTCTGACGAGGGGCCCACTGACTGGAATTTTTTTGTCCCTTGCTTGCTTAAACCACTTCACTACACATTCATCCATGTCAGGATTTTCTGGTCCTCGCGCTCTTTTCCTATCTTTGTCGCTGGCTTTACACACACTATTCAAAATCTTCTCTTTATTTTTTAGATACGCTGACAGCATATTTGGCGGTATCCCGAATTCCTTGGCAATTTCAGATTTCTTTTTTTGTCCCTTTTCCACTTCCCGTATAACGGCAACTTTTTCGGCAAATGTCAATGATTTGTATTGGGTCCGTGTTGGTTTTGAAATGGCCATGATGAACACACAACACAATAAAACTGCACAATAAGCGTCACTAAAACACACCAGTCTGTATATACAGTACTGTATAAAGAAAGGAACGGTCTCTCACTACAGGACACAGCTCGCACAGTAGAAACTCAAAAAGACTTAACACTTCCACGAATGCAGGCAGACTAAACTGAAAGCAACAGTGAGGGTGGCTGACTGACGAGGCGTGGAACAAGGGACAATGGCGGACGGTACCGTTACACGAGCCAGTCATGTGTCATCGCCAGATACTGACGGCAATTCCATGAATTTGACACAAAGGACAAGCGTCTGTTCACAAAGGGCGATGCCTGCTTGTCTGTTTCCAGTCGTGTCTCTATTGTTACGTGGTATAGCCCATACAGCAGGCGATTTTTTGTAGTTTGAGCAAAATTTTTATTTCGAATTAACCAAAAAAAGTTCGAATTACAGACGATGTTTTGCATGGTTTTACATAGGATATCAAGGAACCACGGTAAAAGTTCGAATTAGCCATGAATTCGAATTATGCACGTTCATATTAGCCAAGTTCTACTGTACATACTGTAATGCTTTTAAATATAGTTTGTACTTCAAAGTACATGTAGTTTGTTGATTAGGCTGTTCATTAATGTATATTGTTCTGTAGTATTTGCTTGTTTGTAATCTCTGAATAATTATGAATTATGTAGTGATTATATTTAGGAGAAATATTATACATATTCCTGGAGTTTATATGTATAATTTGATATAATGTCTTTTCAGACTGGATCTCTGCGTAAAGTGCTTGCAGAATATAATGCTGAAGATGAAGCAGATACATATCTGAAAGATGAACTGGCAGAACTTGAAGAGGCTTTAATGAAGATTAGAGATGCAGCACTTGTGTTAACATTTCAAGACATCTTACCAACGTTGGTTATGCTGAAGTTTCTGACTATTTATTTGATATATATCACTAATAGATTAGATACTGAAATCTTGAAATACATATTTTATTTTGAAAACTATACAACAGGCCAGTTTCAAGTTACTATATTGGCCAAACAAGTCATTCTTACCTGTTAACATAACATGAAGGACCATAATTTACATTTTTTTCATAAAATTTAGTTCATATGTTAAAAAGAGATAAAATGAGAGATCAGAATTTGTTCAGCTAACTCAAAGATGTGAATTTTTAACAGTATTAAAAATTTCCACATTCAAATTTTAATTTAAATATACATTGTGTTCATTGAAATTTAAATATTGTATCAGACAGTGGTTAAACTAACCAATATTAATTTTATCAATTTTATGTTTTTATCATCTGAACAAAACCCTGTTCCTTACCTTTTATTTTGAATTTTGTGAATTTATAATGCCTAGAAGGTTATTTCATTAATTAAAACTTATTTCAAAGGTTTTGTAAAATATATAAAAACACTTGGTAAGTTTCACAAATTTTTTAATTAACTCTGACAGCTGTTTCGACTAACTTAAGCCATTGTCAAAGAGCGAGTGAATGAAATTACTGAACACAGGATGTTAGTGGGGTGGTGGACATCTGTTTAGGGCGTATCTGGAACATCTGTGTTGTGATGGCGAGGGGCGGGGGAGAGTGTGTGCATGAGACAAGGGAAGGGCAGGTGTCTTTAAAAACTAAATACAGTACAGTACAATCATGAATGCAATATAAAATTAACTAACTAAATGTAAACTGAATGCAAAATTTAAAATAATGATGAACATTAAAATAATATAAAATACACTAAACTAAATAACAGATTTTAATAAAGGGGATACATAAAATTCAGTCTGTTCATTGGTTAAATTTTTGTTATTTTTTATTGCTTTTTTAATTTCTAAAATTTCTAACAAATCCATTTTTTTACCTTTTTGTATGTTGTGGAGTAGTGTTATGTTTTTTGTGTCTATGAAGTGATTGTGTTGTAAGCAATGATCTGCAAAACCTGTATTAGATGTATTAGTTAAAATCGCCTTCTTATGTTCAGAAATGCGATGTTTCAGAGCACGGCCACATTGTCCGATATAAATAGCATCGCATTCTGCACAGTGTATTTCATAAACTCCATTTTTCTCCAGTGTGTTAGATTTTTCTTTATTATTGACTAGTAGTGAAAAAAGATTACGTTTGTTTACTGATACCATGTTAAGACCATGGTTTTTTAACCTATTATTAATCTTATCTGTTATACATGGAATGTAATTTGTTAAGTGAAATTTTTTGTTACCATGATCTGGCTCTATGGAATAAAATTCTTTTAAAGTAATTTTCTTCTGTTTTTTTAAAATTAAAGAGTTAATTATTCTTTCATCATAACCGTTATTTTGTGCTATGGCTTTTATAATATCTACCTCTTTATTGAAATTTTCTTTGGATAAAGGAACTATAAGGAGACGATTAACCATTGCATGAAAACTGCTTAATTTTATGTGCCATGATGTTAGTGATTGTTTATGTATAACGGTATCTGTAAAAGTAGGTTTTCTATATATCTGAAAACTAAGATTATTTTGTGATCTAGTAATGGTAAGATCCAAAAAATTTTAACTTTTCATATTTTCTGTTTCAAGTGTAAATTGCACGCTACTATAAAAGGAATTAATATAATTTAAGAACATATGGAGCTGTCTATCTGTTCCCGTCCAGATACAAAATATATCATCAACATACCTTGCCCAATGAAAAACATATTTTATGTTGGTGTTATCGGATGTAAAAATGTTTTCTTCCAAAAATGTCATAAAGATTTCACTTAATAAAGGTGATAAAGGAGAGCCCATAGGTAAGCCATTTAATTGTTTATAGATTTTATTATTAAAGTGAAAATAATTTTGTCCTATGCAAATATCTAAGGCCGAGAATAATTCTTTTTTCTGATCACTATTTAAGGTTAAAGTATTTTGTATATGTGAGGAACAGATAGACAACAGAACATCTACAGGTATAGACGGAAATAAATTCTTAACATCAAATGAAACTAATTTTGCATTCAGTGGTAAATGTACATTTTTTATATTATTAACTAATTGTAAAGTGTTTTTAATAGCATACTTTGGGTTAAAGTTAATATATTTTGGCAATAATTCATTAAGTTTTTTACAGACTTTATATGCAGGTGCAGTTACATATGAAACAACTGGGCGCATGGGACAATTAGGTTTATGTATTTTTGGTAAACTATACAAAACAGGAGCTTTTGGGTTCATCATAGTTAGCATGAAACTTTTTGTGTCTGAAAATATATTAGGGCAATTTTTAATAAGTGATTTTATTTGTTTTTGAAACTTATTAGTGGGATCATTTAATATCTTGAAATTGTCATTCCTGAAGAGAAGTTCTGTCTTTTCAATATATTCGCTCCTATTTATTATTGTAATTGTATTGCCTTTATCAGCTTTGCAAACCACTAAACTATTTGAATTAATTTTTTGTTTTAAACTGTTAACTATGTACTTATCTGAATCTTTTAGACTGTACTTATTCTTATTACTTTTTGATATAATGTTTGCACAGGAAACTAATTCATTATTTCTTATATCTAGGTTATCTAAATTACTAAGTGCTATTTCTGTATTTATACATAACATTTCCATGTCTCTTTTGTACTGTATGTTTGGACAATATTTCAAACCTTTATTTAACAGATTTAGTTCTTTCTGAGTAAAGTTTGTATTTGAGAAATTTTCCACTCTGTTATAAAATTTATTTACTGGTGATGACATAGTAGTTACTCTCTTACTACTTAGCTTAGTTGTGATAAGTTTTAGTAATTTTGTTTTTTGTACTAAATATTGTTTATGAGCATGATAACTTACTTGTTCTCTGATCATATTATCAATTAGGTCAAATTCCACTGCACTGTATCTATAAGTTAATTCACAATGTATTAATTTTTGGTGTAAAGACAAATTATTTCTTCTAGAATACCATTTCTTGAGTTCCAACTGTAGCCAGTTCTTGTATGCCTGTTAAACAGCAGTTTTTGCTTCAAACGATTGATGGCGACAACTAATTTTCATGTACGTTGGTAATACACTATTCTTTAGACATTGTTTATTAAACCACAAATGGTTGTTGCACTTCCGGAATTTTAAAAGACATCTTCTGTAGAACAAGAGAAATGATATGATCAGAGAACAAGTAAGTTATTATGCTCATAAACAATATTTAGTACAAAAAACAAAATTACTAAAACTTATCACAATTAAGCTAAGTAGTAAGAGAGTAACTACTATGTCATCACCAGTAAATAAATTTTATAACAGAGTGGAAAATTTCTCAAATACAAACTTTACTCAGAAAGAACTAAATCTGTTAAATAAAGGTTTGAAATATTGTCCAAACATACAGTACAAAAGAGACATGGAAATGTTATGTATAAATACAGAAATAGCACTTAGTAATTTAGATAACCCAGATATAAGAAATAATGAATTAGTTTCCTGTGCAAACATTATATCAAAAAGTAATAAGAATAAGTACAGTCTAAAAGATTCAGATAAGTACATAGTTAACAGTTTAAAACAAAAAATTAATTCAAATAGTTTAGTGGTTTGCAAAGCTGATAAAGGCAATACGATTACAATAATAAATAGGAGCGAATATATTGAAAAGACAGAACTTCTCTTCAGGAATGACAATTTCAAGATATTAAATGATCCCACTAATAAGTTTCAAAAACAAATAAAATCACTTATTAAAAATTGCCCTAATATATTTTCAGACACAAAAAGTTTCATGCTAACTATGATGAACCCAAAAGCTCCTGTTTTGTATAGTTTACCAAAAATACATAAACCTAATTGTCCCATGCGCCCAGTTGTTTCATATGTAACTGCACCTGCATATAAAGTCTGTAAAAAACTTAATGAATTATTGCCAAAATATATTAACTTTAACCCAAAGTATGCTATTAAAAACACTTTACAATTAGTTAATAATATAAAAAATGTACATTTACCACTGAATGCAAAATTAGTTTCATTTGATGTTAAGAATTTATTTCCATCTATACCTGTAGATGTTCTGTTGTCTATCTGTTCCTCACATATACAAAATACTTTAACCTTAAATAGTGATCAGAAAAAAGAATTATTCTCGGCCTTAGATATTTGCATAGGACAAAATTATTTTCACTTTAATAATAAAATCTATAAACAATTAAATGGCTTACCTATGGGCTCTCCTTTATCACCTTTATTAAGTGAAATCTTTATGACATTTTTGGAAGAAAACATTTTTACATCCGATAACCCCAACATAAAATATGTTTTTCATTGGGCAAGGTATGTTGATGATATATTTTGTATCTGGACGGGAACAGATAGACAGCTCCATATGTTCTTAGATTATATTAATTCCTTTTATAGTAGCGTGCAATTTACACTTGAAACAGAAAATATGAAAAGTTAAAATTTTTTGGATCTTACCATTACTAGATCACAAAATAATCTTAGTTTTCAGATATATAGAAAACCTACTTTTACAGATACCGTTATACATAAACAATCACTAACATCATGGCACATAAAATTAAGCAGTTTTCATGCAATGGTTAATCGTCTCCTTATAGTTCCTTTATCCAAAGAAAATTTCAATAAAGAGGTAGATATTATAAAAGCCATAGCACAAAATAACGGTTATGATGAAAGAATAATTAACTCTTTAATTTTAAAAAAACAGAAGAAAATTACTTTAAAAGAATTTTATTCCATAGAGCCAGATCATGGTAACAAAAAATTTCACTTAACAAATTACATTCCATGTATAACAGATAAGATTAATAATAGGTTAAAAAACCATGGTCTTAACATGGTATCAGTAAACAAACGTAATCTTTTTTCACTACTAGTCAATAATAAAGAAAAATCTAACACACTGGAGAAAAATGGAGTTTATGAAATACACTGTGCAGAATATGATGCTATTTATATCGGACAATGTGGCTGTGCTCTGAAACATCGCATTTCTGAACATAAGAAGGCGATTTTAACTAATACATCTAATACAGGTTTTGCAGATCATTGCTTACAACACAATCACTTCATAGACACAAAAAACATAACACTACTCCACAACATACAAAAAGGTAAAAAAATGGATTTGTTAGAAATTTTAGAAATTAAAAAAGCAATAAAAAATAACAAAAATTTAACCAATGAACAGACTGAATTTTATGTATCCCCTTTATTAAAATCTGTTATTTAGTTTAGTGTATTTTATATTATTTTAATGTTCATCATTATTTTAAATTTTGCATTCAGTTTATATTTAGTTAGTTAATTTTATATTGCATTCATGATTGTACTGTACTGTATTTAGTTTTTAAAGACACCTGACCTCCCCTTGTCTCATGCACACACTCTCCCCCGCCCCTCACCATCACAACACAGATGTTCCAGATACGCCCTAAACAGATGTCCACCACCTACACCCCACTAACATCCTGTGTTCAGTAATTTCATTCACTCGCTCTTTGACAATGGCTTAAGTTAGTCGAAACAGCTGTCAGAGTTAATTAAAAAATTTGTGAAACTTACCAAGTGTTTTTATATATTTTACAAAACCTTTGTATTAATATGTTTCACCAAGTGCCCAACGAGTCATCAATTAATATCGTAAAACTTATTTCCTTGATAAATAAACTAAGCTGATAGTATGTATGTCCTTTACTATTGTTTACATACAAATAGTATACATTAGGTAGACTGTGACACTCAGCCCTGTTTCAGTGTGGGAAATAAGCTACATAATGAGAGTAATAAATATTATCAGCCATCTGATGCAACTATATGGTACAGTGATTGTATGTAACTTCTCTTTTCTTCGGTCTCAAGATTATTGTAGTAAGCCACGAAGTATAATCCAATAACTTTCCAACTGAGCCATACACTCATTGAAAAATGTCTGGATAAGAAAATGCATTTATTATTTGGGCAGTGAAGGTAACAAAGTGTGTAGCTATAATTTCTTTTGACATATTCCAAATTCGTGCTCTCCACGTCTACTAACCATTATGAGGATAAGGGTTTTATTAGCTTTCTTGTGGGAAGTTACAGTAGTCTCAATTGGATAGCTAAAGGAGATAAGTAAATTTTAGGCTAATGTGGGGAACATAACAGTTTGACAACAGGACAATATAACATTAACTCTCCTCCTTAAACAAGGAAGAATTTGTAGTATCAACATATCTTTTGACTTGTAATAAAATGCTAACTAAGTTCTTAATCAGAGGAAGAGTTTACTCAGAAATTATAAGTAGTATTAACAGGTTTTGTTTAAATATTTTTGTAACCAAATGAGCCAGAAATCTTTGTAAATAAGCTGGTCTTAAAAAAAATCCTTGAACTAACCATGGAGCTGGGCATTAATTATTTTTACTTGATCGCCTATTTATTTTTCTAGATAACTGCTGCTCACCCATTGCTAGGCAAGAAAGTCTTGATGATGTAGACAAGTGCAACATCTTTATCTCTCACTGTTGTGCTTGATGCTTTATCATTATTGGAGCTTGAGAGTTTTTGTATCACACTAGAAAGATTACTATAACACACATTCCCATATAAACATGCTGACTCCAAGAAAGAATGCAGTTGTTTATGTAAAATGCCAGTTAACAAGTTAAGTCATTAAACATTATACTGTTTTCAATTTAGGTTCCATTAAATACAGTAGCCAGTAACTTTGGTTCTACATACCAGATTTGTGAAGAACTCTGGGCATACTACTTGGACACACAAAGTGTGTGATATGTGAGGTATGTTCAAGAAATAATCTGACCATTTGTTTTCCGAATGTGAGCAGTAAAACTTGGATAGAGCATAGCAGTAATACCTAGCACGCGTGCATCATTTATTGTTCAGCAGATATTGTGTATATTAGTGTAACAGGTGTTAGTCACATTTTGTTTTTGTGCATAATAATGGACATGTTGAACAACAGTACTGCATCAATTTCTGTCAAAAACTTAGTGATACTTAAAGCAAAAACAATTGGTAAGAATAAACAGGCTTTCAAGGTCAATGCTGTGTGTGCTACACAAAATAAAGAGTGGAATAACTGTTTTTGAAATGATCAAACTTTAGTTGATAGTAAACAGCATACAGGTAGACTGTCAACAAGTTGAAATCCAACTTGCAATGTCGTTCACAACATTGAAATCTGATAACAAGAAATCGTCAGCTGACCATCCAAAAAATTGCAGATAGCATTAGGATTAACAAGGGTTTTCTGTATACATGATTTTAACAGACACTTTGGGCATGCACAAAGTGGCCACAAAATGTGTGTCCAAAGTTGTTTTTTCTTGAACAGAAAGAGGTCTGATTTGATATCGCACAGACCAGTATTCTGGATGTTGAGTGTTGGAGTATGCCAGTGGTGATCCTAACTTCTTTAAGAAGATGACAACTGATGAGGTGTTTTGGGTGAATGGGTATGACCAGAAATCAAAGCTTAGTCATCACAGTGGAAGTCACCATTATCCCCAAGCCCAAAGAAAGCAAGATATGTGAGGAGCAAGGTACTGATAATTCTTTTTTTTGTTTCAGTTTTCGTCTCCAAATAAATATAGGGTATAATATTGTCGGTGAAATATTTTCTACTAGGCAAATTATACTTTGGTTTAAATTTCTTCATCAAACTAGTGAAAATTTTCGACTATAGAGATTGGTTGGTTGTCTTGTCAAGCGGAATCATCTTACCAAGTGAAATATGTATTTCCCTAGATCTCAAATCGTCAATTGACCACTTCACAGCTATGGAGTCCTGTATCTTTTGTTGAGATAGTTGACATTTAACAGCAGAAGTTGACACAACTGATTCCTGTGACAACAAAAACTGAGACGGAGATGGTGATCACTCCTTGGAAGAACTCTTTATCACGGCAGTTAGCTGAGGCATCAACTCACTATGTTTGTATTTAATATGATTGGTCATACTAGTGTTATTGGCCGATTTACAAACACCACCACACGAAATCACTGCTTGACATTGATTGCATTTCACTTTACTCACTTCACCTACTATCGGATCAAAAAATGTCCAAATACATGACTTTCGTCGCAGCATTATGATTAAAAAACTTTGTTTTTATTTTCTACATGGAGACAAATAATTTTATGCACTACGTAAACAAAGCAAACTCATGCACTGACCAGTAGCAACTTGTGAAAGAGGCCTCGTGTAGGGGAGTGCTTGCCGCATCCGAATGTCACACGAATACAATGAAGACACATGGTATTTTCGGATGCTTTTATGAGCAGATTCAAAATAGTCAGCAAAGCCAAATAGTCAGCCAAACTTCTTGTCGGCCTATCTCTAATAATAATCACAAATATTAACTCAAGTAGTCTACTAAAATGAGGGAAAACTGAAATCCTACAGAAGAGTTTGTTTATGGGGTAAGGTAGTGTAGATCGAGAGAGTTTACTATTATGCAGTGTAATCTAATAGATATATATATTTTTTTAACAGAATGGCAAGACAAATTAACTTGAAAATATGGTTACAGAAACAGGTTGATATTAATGAAGAACAGCATGCTAAAATTATTAAGTTACGTAACAATATGGATATTATGCTGGAAGTTGTTTTTTATCACACTATGACAGATGCAGCATGCAAGTAAGTAGTTCTGCCACATTTTTTCTGAAATATAGCTTGGATATTGTCACACCCAAACTTCTCTGTTAAAAATTATGAATTTTAAATATTTGTATGCTACTTTAAAAAGTACAGAGAAATCCAGAAAATTTACAAGATCTATAAAGCATGTTTCAGTTTCAGAAGGTGAAGAACACACACACACACACACACACACACACACACACACACACACACACAAGAAAATCACTTTTACATATTTCTGTGAGATTCATTGCTTTATACAGATATAAAGAATTTTTTTATAATTTATATTTATATGTTATAAGTATTAGTTCGTATATTTTTAACCTATGAATTCATATATTGTATATTATTATATTTTTAATACATCATATGTTTTTATACATAATGTCTTATCATACATACAATATAAAAATTTTCTTGTTAGGCCATATAAATATCAAAGAGTTACAAAAATATTTTAAAAGAATTTCACAGATCTGAAACGAAACATAGTATTGAGAATTACAAGGAGCAGATAGAAGTATTACAAAACAAGAAGCAAGTAAACAAAAACCCATGGATAAAATGATTAGTGATAGTTCATATGTTCATTAACATACCACCTGAAAAATTATTGAAATGGACAGTATGAGAGGGTATTAAAATAAACATGACTTATTATATATAATCATTGGATATCTGCATGAATGCTACATAAGCGCTACTTATGTTATAAAATTGATGACCAAAAACATTAAAACAATTTTTTTTTAAATACACTAACTTTTCTACATTAGTGCATCAGTGCTAAATCCCAAAAGCTTTCTTTATAAACAAGAGACAACATTAATCAACAGACGATGGAGGATGTTTTTAATTTAGTGCGAATACTACTTGTCCAATACACTGTCTGTATATTGAATGCCTACAGAATTCATTCTCTCTGCCACTGTACAGCAGAGTGCCGACTGTCTTAGTCAAGAGTGAAGTCTCTTTATAATGGTTTAAGATGCTGGTAGCTGTAACATGTTCATGGTATTATTTCAGTGTGTTAATCTCTAACCGTTTCTATTCTTGCAATATCCTCTCTTACCATTTGTGTGTGATTCTATTGAAGCATAGGTACTCTATGGTACCCAATTTTGTTTATTCCTTATGGTGATATCCCATGCAATGTAGGCAACACTGTTCACCATACTTCATAATTAAAAAACTATAAAGCAACTAGTTTAGTTTATTTTTTAATGGTGTTGCTTAACTTTTAGTTATATGATTGCAAATATGTTGGAATGGAAAATAGTTCAGCCAGTAGGATAAAGAAAGAGTATATTCAAACTTACTGTTATAAAAATCCATGCTGTTGAGATATATCCATTCTGGCTGGAGTTAAGTCAACATTGAAATGGTGGATATGGGTGGGATTGCTTTACAGCCACTTACAAATCGTAAAAGTTCACACTTAGGCATTGCATGTAATAAAAGAATATCTTTAATAAAACTATTTTAAGTTTAATAATATATTTTATATTTAAAAAAAGGACTGCCAATGGGATCATCAGTGTCACCATTAGTGATCAAAATGTATATGGATAAATTTGAAAAAAGTAATGCTAATGGAAAAGTATAAAAATAATTAAGAGATGGGTGAAGTATGTAGATGACATTTTGATCTGCCAGGCACTAGTGGGCTGAATTTCGAACTTATAAAGTATGTGCCAGCCTTGCTTGTTTACTGAATTTATTAATCAGTGCTGGACCACTGGTCATATTCCTAAAGATTGGCAAAGGTAGTCCCTATATTCAAGAGATTATAATGCTTATGATAACTATAGAGGAATCAGCTTACTTAACACATTTTACAAATTGTATGCATCTATTCAACCAAAAACCAAATGCTATAACAGACTATTCTCTCAGAGGCCCAATTTAGATTGAATCTCCATAGTAGCCCGGGCTGTGGGCAATAATGACAAAAAAAGGGATCCTGCAACATCTCATTAGAGCCATACAAAGTCTTATGTGGAAAACAAAATCTTAATTGAGATAAGAAGAGTGAACACAACTTCTAGTGTGGGGTCATCAATTGTGGAGTACTACAAGGGTGCCCATTATCATATTCTCTGTGTAATTTATATGTAGACGATTTCATACACAATTTGCAGATAAAGCTTCTGAAGCATTTTGTGATTGGTAACTTTGCAGGTGACATGTTGTTTGCTGATGACCAGGCTATCCTGTTGAACTTAGATTGCAGATGGCTGTACACTCATTGGATCAGATCTGCAGCATTTTGGATTACAAATCTCCACACTGAAGACCATGGTGATGGCTTTTCATAGAACTAATCCCATCCAAGCAAAAAATATACATGCTACTGTTCTGTACCAGGCTAGAAATATTTGATATCTGGTTTATAATGTGTCTTACATTACAAACATTGATGTGGTAAATAAGCTACGTAAGTTCAACCATGTGTGCAGGATCATCAGGATAACTCTAAAATCAACTATTAAAACATATGCCTGAAATCCTACAAGGTGATGGCCCTAACTATACTTAACGAAATCTCAGGCCAATCATATCAAGTGGTCGAAATCAGATTTCTCAGGCACGGCAGGGTATACTCTTCCAGATCATAGAGGAAATGCAGATGTATGGCAGGAACTGAATATTACGAGTATAATTGATAGGATTACTATTAATATTGGCTAAAATGGTTGAAACACATTACCTGAATGGATGACTGTCATATCCCTAAACAACTATTGGTAAGGATGTAGAGGTGTGGGACGTCCAAAGAAGCATTGGAGTGACCATCTCTAGTCTGTCTGCTTGGGACCAGAACAAACCATTTTTGGTTTAATCTTGTTGAAGATGATGATAATAAATAAAAAGGATTACTGAATGTAAAAATTCATTCAAATATGAATAACTATTTCATGAGTTATTATAAAAGAAAAATATTTGAAAATAAACTTCATGAAAGAAAGAACTGTTAAGATGGAACCTACCAAGGGTTGGAGCTTAAGAAAAGACAAGGTATTATCCGTGGTATTACTTAAAAATATACATTCATAAAAATACAGTCCTTTGAAAAATTTGCCATTGTGCAGGTAAGCCTCCATGCTAATGGAGGATACAGTATTCCTTAAATATTGTATTATTCTTTGTCAGTAACATTCTGGTATGTAGTTAATATTTTTCTGTTGGTTTTGGCCTGAAGATGGTTTAAATATTTAAAACACTAGTTGGATTACAATGCTCATATAGTGGTTAATAAATTATAAAGACTACAAATTTTTTATAAATGTTTTAATAATACATAATAATGTTTACTTTTTATGTGTGATAAATACTGTTGCTTCTTTAATTCAATATATAAGGGTATTTAAAAATAAACTCTGATTTAAAATAGTATTGTGTGTGTGTATGTGTGTGATATACAAAAGTTATGTACATATTTATATTACTTTCCCACGTACTCTTCATCCACATATAGACGTTAATAACATTGAGACACCAGCATTAGCAATCTCTTATACAAAAATGCTGCCATCAGGATACCCAACTAGTAATTAACTCGATCAATTAGGTTTTGACAGGTTTCAAATCATTGAGGGAGGGTCCATGCAGATCTTGGTGAAAAGTTGCTTAGTGCTAAATCCATGCTGTAAGCCATTTAGATACAAGGCTACCAGCCAAAATACCCCACATGAAGGGCTAAAGTAAAACCTTTTCACAAAGTGTAGTGTATTGTTGCAGAGCCACATATTGTTGTCTGCAGTGGTTGTGCAGAAGACTTTGTTTTGTATTGACTAGCAAAGCTTGTTGACCATTTCACATTAGATGATGTTGTGGCTCTTGGTTCCATCAATTCAGTTAGCATAATTCCTTTGTAATGCTAAAATATAATACCCATAATTTTTCATTATATTAGCATGTGTCTGAATTTTTTGTGTCTGTTTGGTGAATGAGTATGCATCCATTGTTTGGATTCTCCAATAGTCTATATTCATGAACTTTACAAATGTAGTCAGATTCTAACAAGATATAAAGCTGTTATCAATCTGTAAGTTTATTAAATTTCATTCAGTTGTTTTGATATCCACCACGCACATAACTTGTAAAAACCTATGAATAGTTGAGTTGGCCTTAAAATTTGAGAAAATTTTTATGAAAATTGTGACATGATAATTCCCTTCACATAAAAATAGTTTATTAGAAGACTCTGAAGTACAAAACAATAAGGACTATGAGCCTAATTTATAGAATCTTAATTTATACATATGATTAGTAGGTAAAATAGAACAATTTTATGTATAAATAACGATGTTAGACACTGTTATATTATTTTATTTGAATGTTTATGATAATGTATTTTATTTGAGTGTGCTATAAGTAATTGTTTTTGATGGATAATTTATAATGTAAATAAGAATGTATTTGCTGTGGCAAAGAAAAAACTTAAATCTACTTAGGAATGTAGAAAGGATTATTACAGCATACTGAAAATGTTTTAAACTATAAAATGTATAAGAATAGGTAGTGTGGTTCATTAGGCTTAATTAATAAATGTGAAATTGTAAAAGAAGTAAGAAGTTTTGTGATATAAATGAATTCTGGTTTAAGGAACACTAGGCATTATAAGGCCTATATTGTAATCAAGAGATTTTGTAGAAACTAAGGATTGTATTAGCAACCATTAGTGTATAAATGTATTATATCAACGTAAATTTATTTGGACAACAGTAATAAGTTAGGTATCAAAAAAGGATTACTGTAAACCTGATTTATTCAAGTAGGCCAAATTTGAAAAAATGTAACTCTAGAATTTCGATTAGAACCTGTTCACGTAAGATATCAAAATAATCAGTAAGAAAAGATCTTTTCAATGGTAATAATATCTTTAAGCTAGGACTTAGTACAAGAAAATTATATTAATTATGAATAATTTTGTAAATTTTAATCTTAAAAGGTGATGTCATCATTAACAATGTTATGAACTTCCACCAATGGAAATGTTACACTTTTGTACCTTGACAACCAAAAATTTAAACGAAAAATAATTAGTTCTTTGTTAGATTTCATACAGTACACTTGAAACAAAATTTGTAATCCTCTGAAGAAAGGAATTGAGATTGGAATTGAACTGAAGATCAGGTTAGGTGAAGGAAGATCTAACGAAGAATTATTGAAGACAGAAAATTATATTAAATGACATTAAAAGAGAAGAACATATTAAAGTGATTAAATAAGTGTTAAACAAAATATAAAAAAAGGAAAGTATAGTGAATAGGCACTAAATTTAGAAAACGTTTGAATAACATTTACCTACAGTTCACTGTTACACTTTATACACACTTAAACATTATTAGATACACTACTACTGAATTAAGACACTTATATGTTTATAATTATTTCAATTTGAACCATTATTTATTTGTGTTTTATAATTATAAAAGGATAATCAAATTATCAAAACAATTTAACCTATGAACTGACACTTAATATTATTAACTATTTGGTAATTCTGATATTTCTTAGCCAATGCTGATATTGCTGTGAAATATTTTTTGTTCTATTCTTCTATGTTATATAAACACGAGAAAAATAATTTTAAACGGCGGTCGAATCTATTTACGAAGAAAAAAAATAAAATAAATACTCCCATAAGCGCCCATGTAAAGTGAATGAGCGCCATATTAACTGAGTAGTTAGTGGGATCACCGCAGTGGAGCGACGGCTCACTAATGCACAACGAATGACGAATTATGATGTCATTACGTGGATTACCAATCGCTGCAATTCATAAGTTTACGCGCCAAATAACACGTGTTTTTCTACTACTAAATAAAATTAAAAGTTAATACCAAAATCTCTTAATGTAATTTGTCACAGTTAATATGGCGTTCTTTGGCGTCTTATGGGAGTAATTAATTAATTTATTTTTTTGTAAATAGGTTCGACCACCGTTTAAAATTATTTTTCCCGTGTTTATATAACATAGAAGAATAGAACAAAAAATATTTCACCGCAATATCAGCATTGACTACAAATATCATAATTACCTAATTGTTAATTCTTTAATTTATTTAACTAGTTAGCATATTAACAGTCTAATATTCAGTATAATGTCTCGTATCAGTAAATTGTGTGTCATAATAGTTGTCAAAATAATTGTGGACGTAATAGTAAATTTATGTACACATTTTAAGAGAGTAGACTGAATATTTCTTGACAGAATTTTTTGACTTTAATACCATGTTTTATTCTTTGTATTGTTTAAATTAGCAGCCATCCAATATTAATACCATGTGTTAGTAAATTTTAAATAACCTACAGCATATGCATTTAATGAGATACTGAAAACACACACGCGCGCGCGCTCACATGAAATGCATGCATTACCATAATTATGGAAAAATGAAACTCTTACCTTAATGTGTTGGGGGATATAACTCGGCTGCGGCTCTGAAGAAGGCATGGAGACGAAGACCTTCCCCCAGCGGGTAGCGCCTCTTAAACATGAATTCCGCCAGGTATCCCACGAAATGATGTTGCCTCCGGCCGAATCGTGGGATAACACTGCGGACTTCTCTCCATGCCCTCTCAACGGTGTTTGTGTGAGCGCCGGTAGCGGGGTCCACAAAGTTTTGTTTGTGATTCACACGTTGGTGAACGAACCCCGCATCTTCCAGGCAATTATAAGCTTTCCAGCAGTCACTGATTATAGTGGTGCCTGGAAGAATCCACTTCTCAATTATTTCGAGGAGAGTAGCGGAATCCCGGCGCTCAACTGGTACCAAAAAACACTTGCCAGAACCACGTACCACTCCCCCGAACACCCACTGTCCTTCAATGAACCTGCCCCGATTATATTTCCGACGGCCAGATTTGGCTTCGTCGACTTCTACAGTCTTTCCAGGGCCCCCCAGCTTAGCTGAAGTGCGCTGGGCGTCGAAAATAAAAACTTCTCGACAAAAACTGTACCAATCGACGACGAAATGGTCGCTCACACCATAGTTCCACATGAGAAGCTGGTGACGAGGCGGAGAGGTATGAAGGATGTGGCAGACCAGGTAAAAGTAGGTTGTGAGAGGATGGTGGGTCTTTTCAAGGAAACTACCTTCTCGTGCGGACCTACGTATGGTACATCTCCTCTTCTTCTTTTTAGCTACCACTTCTCGCAAATTGTGACACCGAAAAGATAATGTCTGTCTATTCAGTGCTAATAGGGACCCACACGAAGGACAATTTATTGACCCTTTAATAACCTCGTGGGAAATTAAAAAGTCAATAATCTCAGACTCAGTCATTCGAATACATTCGTCTGACGTCCCACCGCACTGAATATCAAGGCAGGCCATTTCAGTGTAAAATGTTGGTATACCAAAATGTTAAATAATGTGGTCACCAATAATGTTAAATAAAAGGTATATTATCATAATAACCCTAAACAACAGAAATAATAATAATAACACCACACAATAACATAAACGAAAACACTGAATTCACAAAATAATTAAATACACGATTACCGTAGCGGCTTACGAGATGCATTACAACACGGAACTGAGAAGACAGTACTGTTTTTGCCGCCGATTCTTGACACCCACACACATTACCAACCAATGAGAATTGAGAATATGCAAAATTTTAAAATTAACGGTGTATAATCGCGCTTTTTTTTATATCTACCAATCAACATCAGCTTTGTAAAGCGGTTTTAATTAACTTCCCGGGTTTTTTGCATCAGACCTATGCCATTGGTTAATCGTTGTGACGTCGTCGCGGGGTTTTTCAAAATGTTTACTATCGATAGTTCAGTTGCGATTTTCATACTATCGATAACTACCACAAAGTTTTAGATAAATTAGTTTTAGAAAAGTATTAACAATGTTACTTTACACTGTGATTTTCAGCTTTTACTGTTTAAAAGAAAATAAGAGAGTTTATAGGTCTATCTCTCTTTGGGAATACTAATTTAATGTTGAACAAAGTATGCGAGTCAAAGTCGAAAGACAAAGTACAAGCGAGGTTTGGCACTGAGGAGTTTTGTATCAAAATTACAATTTGGTAATTCTCACTAAATGCTTTGAAGGACTACCGTTTGACAAAGATTGCTTGACAAACACAAACTTGTACTTTGAGCATTACGCTCTGGTTATTTTTGCTTGTCTCTGTTTCGGCTCAGTTGCGATTTTCATACTATCGATAACTACCACAAAGTTTTAGATAAATTAGTTTTAGAAAAGTATTAACAATGTTACTTTACACTGTGATTTTCAGCTTTTACTGTTTAAAAGAAAGTAAGAGAATTTATAGGTCTATCTCTCTTTGGGAATACTAGTTTAAAAAAGTTGAACAAAGTACGCGAGTCAAAGTCGGAGTTTTGTATCAAAATTACAATTTGGTAATAATTATCACTAAATGCTTTGAAGGACTACCGTTTGACAAAGATTGCTTGACAAACACAAACTTGTACTTTGAGCATTACGCTCTGGTTATTTTTGATTGTCTCTGTTTCGGCTTCAGTTCGCCTCTTCAGCTAAGGAAGTTGTGATAGCAGTTTTCACTGCTGACCACTACCTTAGGACAGAGTGGAGACGGTAAAATTTTTTTGGTATACCATTTTTTTTTTTTTGAGAATTTACCAAACTAACTTAAACTTTCACTAGGAGTAAACAAACCTGACATTGATTTAAAGAGTTTTCTGTTTTTGTTAAAGTAGGTGGTTTTATGTATGTTTGTTCACTATATAATCAAACACTTTATAATCATTATAATAATAAATAATAATATGAATATGAGTTAAATTATTTTAACGTCACCTCGCCTTTACCTAAGTGTTGAGGTTTTCACTTTCATAATCTTCTGATAAGGTAAGTGAATAAAATATAGGGGTATATTATTCTTCTCTTTAATTATTTTTACTTATTTACCAATTATTTTTATTTATTATTCATCCCCAATTATTTGTAATATTACAAACATGTAAAAAGCATCGATGTTTTAATACCGATATTTTTTTTAACATCGATGTACTCTTCACGATGATAAACATCGATAGTTTTACATCGCGTCATAACAGATGTACTTCCTCTGTGTGAATATGTTCAAAAGTAAAAGGTTAGTGGTGGTATTGTGAATTGTGATGTTCGTGATCCAAAACTATAGTGAAACAATTCGAAAAATAGGTGGTATAGTATACAGTGATATCAGTGAAGCAATATTTTTTGTGGACGTGGGTGACCAGGACTCGTGGGTGAGGTTACTAATAATAAACTCGCGGTGGGCTCAACGCAAAGCTTTAAACCGCTTTTGTGTTGTGTGATGTACACACGGTGACGTCACGCGTCTACAATAGCTGGACCTGTCATTTCTCAGTCAATATGGCGCTCATTCTCAATTGCATGCGTTCTTATGGGAGTATTTATTTTATTTTTTTTCTCCGTAAATAGGTTCGACCGCCGTTTAAAATTATTTTTCTCGTGTTTATATAACATAGAAGAATAGAACAAAAAATATTTCGCAGCAATATCAGCATTGGGTAACAAAGTTCAGAATTACCAACTATTTATATTATATTTGATTTACTATATTCTTATATTGTAATAGACTTTGTGTTTGTGATGTTTTCTAATTCACAAAGGGCATTTTCGTTAACTTTCTTGTAGTGAAAAGAATCCACTACAATTTTATAAACATAAACGTTTTAATAGCAGACCTGACTCAAGGAGTAGTGCTACCAACTGAGCATAAAACTTTTTACTAGCCTGGATAATAGTAATTTATATGAAAGTTATTTAATTTTATTTAAAGGAAAAAATATAAGGAATTTAAAGGAAATAAAAGAGTATTGATTCTTATAATTTGTATGAATAATTATTGTTTTGGTAATTAACTAAAGTCTGTATAATGAATGTTAGTTTTCTCTTCAACCAGAGAAGAAAAGTTGGCAAGCCCTAATTTTTGGCACTAAGATTGATTTGAATAAAATAATGAGGTAAATTAATTTAAATAAAGGAAAGGAAGAAAGATATTATTTAATTTTTTTAATTGTTTATTTTAAAACAATTTGGCGCTCAACAACTTAAAAAAATAACTAAATAATTTTATTTTAAAATTATTCATATCCCAAAGAAAGAAAACAACATATAATATGGAATATTTTGAGAAGAATATTCAAGTGTTATAGATTGACGCTACCAAAGTGGAGCATAGATAGATACAATATTTATTTGTAAATAAAAAACGTTAGGTTACAAAATTTAAAAAAATTCAAAAATTGTGAAACGACAATTGTCACGTACCACTTGTTCAACTTTTTTAATGAGTTCATCAACCATATTTGTGGCTCTTTACTACCTCAATGTGGTTTTTTTTATTTTTATTCTCCTCCAAGTATTTTTTACACCAGCTTCTTACAAGTACTATCATTTATGAAACTGTTACCATGCTAAAGGCGACATAATCAAGAATGGATCTTGGCAGTATTGTGTCGTTCTCCTCGCTTAAAACAAATGACACCATTCACCTCACAGATGGTTGGAGAGGCCGGGACAGACCCATTTTTTCACTGGTCACTACTCATGTAAATAAACAAAATGGACTAGGAATTGGCGTTATGATAATATGAAAGGTTACTGTATATATAACATGTCAAATATAGGTTAATTTTTGAATAGCCCTCATATTTTCTTCAAAATTCCATATTATGGTTTTATAATGCATAGCAATTAAAGCGTTTGAGAAAGTCATTTTAACAATATCAAGATTATGTGCAAAAAATAATTTTCACTATTATCATAAAGAATATATTTATAAAAATGCTTTTATGAAAAGTAAAACTGTGCCTAACCACAGTTTCTAAAATAACAGTACCTTACGTCACAGTTTTACCTTAGATATTAAGGTATTTTTCAGATTTTTCAATAAAGAAATTAGCCTGTTTCACAAATTTTGGTAATATTGTAACTAGACGGTTTAGTACTCGCACGTTGTTGGTGTCAATTCGTAATTAGCCGAGATGTCACCTCGTAGAATCTTGGTATCTGTTTTATTATTATTATTATTATTAAAGTTTTGTTTTTTATTATTAATTTTTGTTTTATTGATTTATTCTATCCAATTCAATCTATTATTGAATCCAATATGAATAAATCGGTTCACTTACTATTTGACGTTGTTTATTAATTTTGTTTAGATTAGGGTGACCAGACGTCCCGTTTTTAACGGGATTGTCCCTTTTTTTCATTATGTGTCCCGTTGTCCCGGCAAATTATTAACGGGACGTCAAATGTCCCGTTTTTCCGTACTTGTAATAACGGATAACCTAATCTTTTATCTTCGCTTCGTTTTGACTTTTTATTTGTTTTTGTGTCATTTTGGTCTCGTTCGTTTAAACTTTCTTACTGAGGTCAAAACGGGTCTCAAATGGTTAAGGGAACGCAATCGCGAAAAGAAATGATGATCTCTGGTTTCCGCCAGAGTGCGTCAAGGGAGAGTGAGGCAATCAAGGTAAACTTTTTTTGTTTGGTTAGTTTTAACGCTTGGCGTGGCGAGCTTGCTCCATTGTCTGTTGTTCGCTTGGTTCGAGATACACGTGCATATTAATATGGGGAAAAGAAAGTGTACTTTCTCCAAAACCCTGAAAGAAGAGTTTCCTTTCTTGAAGGACGACACCACATCTACAAAGGTAGAATGTACTTTATGTCGTTCAGTTTTTTCCATTGAACATGGAGGACGTGCCGATATTACACAGCACATTAAGAAAAAGAAACACATGTTGGCAGTTTCCGCGAGAACTTCCAGTAGTATAACTTCCTTTGTAAGTAGGAATGGACTACAAACTGAGGAAGATAAAACGTATCGCTGCTGAAGAAGGGCTGTTTGCATTTCATACTGCAAAACACAACCATTCTTTCCGTTCAATGGACTGCACATCTCTTATCATCAGAGAACTATTTGAGAAGAAATTCACGTGTTCCAGGACAAAGTGCGAGTCGATTTTAGTGAACGTTTTATCGCCGTATGCAATGCATGAAGTGCAATCAGAACTTGAAGATGCTAAGTATGTGTCTGTGATGGTTGATGCATCAAATCCCAAAAGCTTAAAATTAGTGCCGATTCTAGTTAAGTATTTCATTCCTACCAAAGGTGTTCAGTGCAAAGTAATCTGTTTTCAGAACGTTGGTGGAGAAACAGCAGAATTATTAGCTAATCATGTTCTGGACATCTTAAAGAAACATCATTTAGTTGACAAGATCATCGCGTTTTGTGCAGATAACTGTAACACTAACTTTGGTGGGTACAAGAGGGCCGGAACAAACAACGTTTTTTCTAAATTGAACAGTGTGCTCAAAATGAATATTCAAGGCATTGGTTGTGCAGCTCATGTGGTACACAATGGTGTACAAACAAGTGCAGACATTCTTCCTATCGACATAGAAACAGTAGTGAATAAAATATTTCAATATTTTCACATTTATACCGTGCGTGTGGAGGAATTGAAATTATTTTGTGATTTTGTTGCTACTGAGTATAAGCAGGTTCTGGGTAGTGTTAAAACTAGATGGTTGTCATTGTTGCCAGGAGTTACAAGGGTTATTGATATTTATGAACCTCTAAAGTCTTATTTCATGTCTCAGGATAGGTGTCCTACATTGCTAAAACAATTTTTTGAGAACCCACAGTCACTTCTTTGGCTTCACTTCATACAAAGCCAACTGAAAATGTTTTCAAATTCAATCCAAAAGTTGGAAAGAACCAACATTTCAGCCACTGAAGTAGCTGAAGAATTAGAATTGCTTACAGAAAAAGTCAATAACAGGAAATGTAGTAAGTTTCAAACTTCAGTTGTTTCTTCAATTTTAATTAACTTAGAATATGAAGGTCTTTTCACCCAATCGAAATATGAAATGATTACCAATTTATTTTATGACACTTTTTTAAGTTATTTAAACAAGTGGGTCTCTCCATATCAGCCTCTGAAATCATTTCATTGGATAACATTGAAAAATTCTGTATCTTGGGATGAGGTTTTAAAAAGTCTGAAAATTCTTAAGACAGTAGATTCATGTTCAACAATTCAGGTACATGAAGATGAATTATTTGATGAGATAGGACATGTGAACAAAGTTTTATCCAGAAAATTTGAGGAATGGGAAAAAGTTAATGTGGAGATTGATAAGAAATGGTGTGATGTCTTCCACATACTTAAAAGTATAGGCATTCCATGTAAAAACATAGAGGTGGTTGTGAGTTTTGCTCTGGCTGTACCAGGCACAAATGCTGTTGTGGAAAGAGTCTTTTCAATTGTGAACTCCCTTTGGATTGATGAAAGAAACCGTTTTACTACAAAAACTATTCAAGCAATTGTAATTTAAAAAACTCATTTTCAAGACCTTAGCTGTAAGGAATTCTACAACCTGCTATTAAGTAATTCAAAGCTCTTGCGAGATATCAGGTCTTGTGATAAGTACAAAGTTAATAGTGATGTTCCTGATTCAGAAGCCACAAGTTCATGTTCAGCAGGTTGTTGATATCTATGAATCACATCCATGTAATTTTATAGTTGTTAAGAATTTGAATATTTATATTTGAATAATTATAATTTTATAATTCTTGAAAAAACTTGATCAATTATAATATGATCCAGTGCCATGATAAGTATGTTTTTAAGTTGGTTATTAAAATATATGTCTTTTATGTGTAAAAAGTAGTTTTTATTTGTCTTAGTGAAGCAGTGCAGTCATATATGAAGCACATTTTCTTTGTAACTCGTGTCCTGTTTTGTCCTGTTTTTTTATTTCCATATTTCAGAAATGTCCTGTTTTACATCATAAAAAATCTGGTCACCCTAGTTTAGATTGTGTATAATGTTTTTCATTCAATATCTTGAGTTCGTATCTGAATACGTTGCGTTGACTTTTCTGCCATTAGCTGCGGTGAGTCAATCGGTACATCCCTATATAGACATTAACATAAACACAACATGTATATGATACTTACTATCGGTTGTAGTATGCTAAAGATATTAGATAATATTGTTGGTGAGAATCATTAAATTTGAATGTTCGCTCTGGCTCCTGGTACCAACCGTCTCTTGTTGCTCACCTAAGCTGTAATTCTATTTTTTCCAATAAAGGTCAACACTTTAATTTGTTCATAAAACAATAGTTGTTTATTTAACTCAAGTAGAATAATTATTGTTACAATGTTATTATTTATCTTCCTTTTTAAAATAATTAAAGTTGAACATGGACTTTTAAAATAATTAAATTCTCAGGGTGGTATGACTGCATTTGGCAAGTCGATTATTTTCTGTTTGTAAATAATTAGGTTATTATGCTTTATAACATTAGTAGGTTCTTTGAGTCTGCAAGATACACTTTTACAATAAAATGCACTACTGTGATAATGAGTAGGCGGAGAATAAAAATGTTAATTGTTGGTTTAACATAACATAAAATATGAACGATTGTTCATTGTTTACAATTGAGGTTAGTAGCGGTTTATTGTAACCTGGCTTATTTAAAATTGGTTAATTGATGCTTCTTTGAGGCATTACTTATTGAGTATTTCATTATAATGTGTTAAATTCAGTGTTGAGTTGCTGAATAATCTCCAAGATTGGATATAAACAAAACAGGTAATTCAAATTAATTCGCTACGACTAGGGTACACTCATGTGTGACTTTGAGTTCAAGTACTACAATTAAATACAATAACATCTTAAAATTATTAATTGTTAGGGTTCATTTTCCCCTCATTGATCATTCAATGTCTCTTCTTAAACTAATACAATTGATTCAATCAAAGAATTAAAATTGCCATTATTAAAATCTTTCGTTTGATTAGTGTTTATTTGATTTCTTCCAAGTCCCCTTCCTTGTGGAATTTGGGTTATTTATTAATTAATTCAAACAAATTAGATCCGCTATTAGCGTTCCTTAATTAATTAATGATTTGTTATGTAATATAATGATCATTTACACTGATACTTGCGTAATCTGTTGATTCGAAGAATTAACACTTTTTTTAACTTTTTATAATTAATTAATATTTTAATTAATTTTCATAAATGCACATCACACACAGCCTATACGCATGAACTCCATTATAGAACACTTAAAAATAGACTGCACTGTCTTCTCGGGTTGACCTAACCTCAACTCGAAGTTTCGAGGTTAGCCTGTGTATTAACAGCTGTCGGCTGTCAAACCCACGTTGTGATGGCCGTTCCGCTAACGTGGAGTATCTTTTGAAGGTTGATTATAAACTGGCTATGGTTACCTGGTCGGGATTCTACACTTCGTATTTTTTAATGAGCTCTGATTGGCTAATTGTCTTTATGTCGTGTACTCTCGGTGAGGTTCATCAAAATAGACTCTTAACATAGCGTCAGTAGCTGGGTTCAAGATTATGATTTATTGGTCACATACCCAAGTGCAAGGGCTTGTCACTTTCTAATTTTTTCTTATAAGTCAAATATCTTATCTATAATTACACTGACAATATTTTTATCATTCCCATCGTTTCTATTTTTTGATTACGAGTAATTTGCATACCCTCATCATATAGTTCTGATTTGGGGTTGATAAAACCGCACTTGGTATAAATTCATAATACTTCATAAGTTACTTAATACTTTAAATACATTGTTTTTATCCCATGTTTTCATGGTGATAACATATTGTTACAGTATTATTCACTTTTCACTTCTAGTCATGTACTAATAATTATAAAATATCTATTTTCCTAGGTTCAAATCCTAGGCTTATTGTCACATATTTTGTTTATCAATAATATTACAATAATAGTAGTTGATAATAACATTTTATTATGGCCTATGCATAATGCATTGGTCATTGTCACTTCTGATAGTGTCCTTTTTCTTTATCATTTGGTTTTATTACCTTAACTATAGACTGTTAGGTGAGTTTACTATACTCTTGAAAGTTACATTTTTACATGAGTTGTAATTCCTTCAAATTATTCTCATTATTGTTTTAATATCTCTTATCAGTGTTCTGATAACACTGTCAGTATTGTGCAGTAGTTAATTCTGCATTTACAATGATAATTGCTTTGGTTTGAATTTACCAAGATTACTTGCATCTAGCTGTCACTATAGTTTACTTATTATTTGTGTTATTATTAGTATTTAGGTGGCTATAATCCTTGAGTTTACTTATTTGAACGTTATTCTGCCTCATTCAATGTTATTAGTTGAGTTCCTACTCTTTTATGATAAGTTTACAAGATAATTTTGTTGCCTCATGCACACATTCTATGTCAGGCATATAGTTATATTAAATTACATCAATTCAGCTTTTATACTTCCTTATTACATTATCTGTTGTACAATAAATGTTCCTTATATTATCTATTTATGTCACACTATAACACATTTTAGTTTAACATTGCTTTAGCCTTTTTTTTCTATAGTTTTATTGGAAACTAGTTGGCCAGATTAGGTTATGTTATATTCTAAATATGCAACAATGGATTACTGTCAATTTTGTATTTCTACATTACATCTGATTTATTTAACTTTATGTAGCACTGGTATATTCATTGTTTATTATTAGTATTCAATTTGTTTATTTTTACAGTCTTTATTATTGGTAATTAGTGGTTATTTACAATTTCAATTCCACTTTACAATCCGTCATTAGTGTTTTATTGGACATAGTCTTTTTTTCAAGTTTACACATCATTTAGCTATGAAATAATCATACTGTTATTCATTCTCTTGATTAATTTCTGTGTTCAATAATTAACTCTTATTGAGTACTGTTTGTATTACATTGTCAAGGAAGGTATTTACTTAATAAGTTTTAGGTCAGTGTCAATTTTACAGCTTAGGGATTTAAATCATGTTGTTTATTCCACTTATACTTTCTTCTTTTATAATAATACTTTTATTGGCATATGTTGATTCATTATAATTCACATTATCTCCCTTTTTTTTATTTGACCTGGATATTTTTCTTCTCCTCTGCACTGATTCCTTCCCCACTCTTAATAAGTTTCTTCATAATGTTGTTGTCACTGGTTTCCTTCTCACTGTTTGATAAGTTTCTTCTTGATGTTGTTATCATTGGTTTCCTTCTCACTGTTTGATCTATTGGGTAATTATGTATGTTGTCTCGTCGTTAGTCTTGCTTTATTTTCTTTAGTAGTACATTTACTGGTAATTCTTTCTTCATTTTATTCACTTGTTTTGGCTTATGATACTTCCTTTATCCATGATTGTATGTTCGACCTTGTAGGTATTCCTAGTTGTAGTGGCTTTCAACTCATTTGTGGTACGTTGCTGTTGGTTGTGTTATATGTACCATTACAATATATGTTGTAATGGTACATATCTTCAATACAAACTAATGAAGAAACATGATAAGAATAAATTATTAAATACTTAACACTATAATTAAAAGGGATGAGTCAGAGATAAAAGAATGGGTAATTAAAATAATAATACGATTAAGCATATAAAAGTAATCATAAAAGTAACCTCTGATAAGAGAAAAGTAACAAGTGAACCAAAACGTGGAAAACAATGATACAAGGCGATTTAACCATAATAACCCAATAGATGGTAAGTGAGAAAGTAGAACCAGCCCCAACACCAATGGAAGGATATTTGGATCATCACAAAATGAAGTGAATAACTAGAACCAGCCACAACACCAGTGATAGACCAAATAAAGGGAAACCAGATGAGAAGGTGAAAACCATAAAATAAATGCAATGAAAAGAAATGGTAAAACACAAACAAATAACATATAATAGAAAAAGTTGAAATGTTACAATCCAATAAAATAATGGAAAAAGAAACCAATGAATGATAATTGTAAATAATAATTATTAGTGTCAACCCAAACAAGCAATGTAAATGATAAGGGTTAAATTTCAATAACTTAAATTTAGAAAGGTACATTAACCAAATGAATAGAGAATAACTATGATAAATCAATCTAAAACGACATGAACTTGTTAACATTATAATTGAACCTTGTAAAGTGAGAGATAGGGAATTAGAGAAATAATGAACATTGTAAAATGAGAAAGAGAATTTAAGTTAAGCAATACCCACCAGTCACACTTAAATCAAACATATAGAGTGCAAGGTGATAGTGTAAAATACCAAATTAAATAGAACCCCATTGATAGGGATAGACACTAATAAATCAGTGAAAAAGATTTAAGAGTGGTAAAAATGAGTGAAAGCTAATAATTGCTAAACACAGAAAGGACTGTGGCAATTAATAGCAATTATCAGTGAACACAAGTGTACATAACAAACTGAACCAAAGTGCAATAAACTAGGTAATTAATAGAGTTCAGATAGTAGTAGTACTGACTACCTATCATATTTTAATTTGTGAGCCATTAGTATTCTAAGTTGTCAATTCATATTACTTACCAATGTATTTAAGCAAAAATGACTATTAGTGTGCTAATACACAGCATATATGATTTCTGATGTACAGAGGTAAAACCCAATATTATTAATTTAAAATGATATGAAGGGACATTTAATAATAATATAATCATTAAAAAGATTTTAATATCATATGGTAAACTGTTGTTGAAGTTTCATTTTAATGGATTAATGTCATTTGGAATTAATCATACGGAAATATCATTGTATTAATATGATTAATTAATGTTTAGGTTTTTATTTTTTATGTCATGTAATAATTATAACTCACCAAAGAGTATGAGGAGATGAAGAGAATGAACATTGTGAGTAATGACATGCAATAATAATTATGTTTAATGAATAGGAATATGGCTGTGGGAATTATACAGATCATAAGCCTAAAGGTTATATTTTAAGTAATAGAGAATAAGAAATAATAATTCAATTATAAACAAAAGCAGTAAATAAGGAACAAGATAAATTCAGACAAATCTAATGATACTGAAAAAGCAGTTATGACAACAGACAAGCCATAATATGGAAACTAATAAAATAACATACAATTACTATAGAACAGACATAAAACCATTCAACAAATGAACAAATCATGTATAAAACAAACCAGAACCTATACAAGAGGAAAATAAGATGTAATCTGTATAAATTAAGAAAAATAGCCAATTGCTGTTTAGGCCTAGGCAAATGCCTAACTGTAAAACTACAAATTGTAAGAATTATACTATAACATTAGCAAAACTAAGAACTGTCCAAATGTTAATACATCAGTAAACCCAACCTTATGGGATGTTAAATTAATCTTTGAAACAAAATACAAACAGTGGTGATATTTTTTAATACTTAAAAAGAGAATACCGAAGATTAATAGCAATCAGAAGATATGTAACCATTTTGAATAAAATTCAAATCTTCTAACAATGGTCTTAAGTCGAGTTTATCCAATCAGAATCTTTGAGTTACCATGACAACAGCAGGATATTGATGATTTTTCGGTTAGGAACGTTAAAATCTTATAGTGACGCTTACGAGTAAGAGACGCCACGCCGTGAAGGGCCCAAATTTGATTTAAAAACAATAAAAGTGACCAGATTTCATGAAGTAAAGGACCGAACTAACTGACGAGGGAATAACACATTCAACCCAGGCCAAGGACCAGCTTAATTAAATCCAGATCCATTAAAATAAATCAACTAACATGAAAAAGACGCAAGGTGTATCTGAAGCCAAAGATGTTTGAAGAATGAAGAACCATCATCGATGAACCCAACCTACCTTAACTATCTGACACTATACTTCAAAGCAACTGATGATAAGTATTGCTGAATTAACTAAATCTCTAAAATAAATTCTCTTTAAACTTTCTCACTACACTGTGAACTCTCACTAAACTGATGGTATTATTTTTTCAAAGATTGATAAATAAAACATATTTTATGCATCCAACTAACTGAAGATAACCTATGTACTAAACGAATGACACCGTCACACACTTTTGTCACCACAACTTTGAATCTAATGTAAACCTTGTTCATATTTAATTATCACAATTGTAAAGTGATGTATTGTAGTTAATAATCTTGTTTTAAACTTTTTTGTCATACTTAAAAGAATTCATTGGCAAATTTATTGTGTATAAATAAGATACGCCGTCTATCATGGCGACAGAATAACATTGCATTGCCAACCCAGCCTTCCGCTGAGTGAACGATTATTTATTGCTGATGCTAAAATATATTATATTAATCACATTTTGTATGAAAATTAACAAGTTCTGAAGCCAAATAAAAAAGTGTGAATCGTTACTAACTGTCCAGTAATTATTTTTAATATATTATGTATGTTGTGTTTTGTAGCAGCGAGTAGAATTAACCAACAATATTTTACGTTGGTAACATGTTCCCCCACTCAAGCGAGATTCGAGTTACAGCCAGTTGGCGAACAATTCGAATCAAATACTACAATACCGTAAAACAACTAAGATAGATCTTTTAATTGTTTTCTGGCAAAACAATTTGGAACCTATTGGGAAGAAGTAAAGAGTGAGAAGGGACAGGTAAGGACACACAGGCTACACGACGCTTTTAGAACACAGAACGCGTCCGACGTGCGACTTAATAACGTTTCACAAACTTAAACACTAAAACTCAATATTTAAAAGATAAATTTATAACACACGGTGAACACGTTTCCTACAAAGTGGCGCACCAACTAGTTAGGCTAGATTTACGAGAAAAATAATATCTAGCGGCAAGTGCGAAAGAAGACGAACAAGATGAAGAGGTCATCATCACTGAGGCGGACGAAGGAGGCCGAAAAAGAAGTTAGAGTGAGCGACAAGGAAGTGACTTCGATCGAGGACGCCGAACAGACGATACCTCCCATGGAGCCAGTCAAACCCGTGCAGCCAGAGAATCCACCGGAGAAACCCACACAACCAGGGGACGTAGATTTCAATTTCATGGAAATGATGAGAATAATGATGGAAGAAACCTTGAAAAAAAATTTAGAGTCATTGAGTAAGAAAATTGATGACGGAAAAGAAGAGTTCAAGGGAGAGTTGAACAAAAATATAGAGTCGTTAAAAGGAGATAACCAGAAAATCAGCCAGCAAATGGCCGAAAATAATAAGACCATGGAAGAAAAAATAGACAACAACAGCCAGCAAATGGCCGAAAATAGTAAGAAAATGGCAGTGAACATGGAAAACCTAAAAGAAGAGTTGAAACAGAACAACCAGAAAAACTTGGAGGAGCTGAAGGAAGAATTGAGCAGAACTATTGAGAATAATAATGAACAGATCAATAAGAAGATCGAGGAGGAAATGACGGGTATACGACAAGAGATTTCCGAAATACACGGAAAATGGGTAAATACGAGCCATGAACTGCAACAAACGAAGGAAGACTTCGGCGACCGAATAACTAACCTGGAAGAAGACAGCCAGATTCGGATAGAATCCATACGAACCGCAACCAAACAAAACATAACGCAGGTACGGACAGACTTTGGAGAGAAATGCCGGGAGATCAACACCGCCATAAGCGAAGTTCGCGGACAAGGTCAGCACAATAAAGAAAGAATTATCTTGTTGTTGCATCCTCTTCGTTCACTTGTTGTTTTAATAATATATATATATTATTATATATATATCGACTATATATATATTATTAAAGAAAGAATTGAAGAGATCCAGAAACAAGAGATTGCCAAGATCAGAGAGGAGCTGGAAGTCATTAATAACAGACCACCAATGATATCACAATACCAACACATGGACAACCGGGAGGTCATTAATTTCAAGCAATACAAGCGAAACCCGATGGAGTTCTTAGAGAGGGTGGATGAACAACTGGCCAAGACTCGGGAGAACAGATGGACCATTATCTGAGGGTACCTGGACGAGTACTTCCGTGACATAAACGATAATTGGTGGATGGCTACGAGACACGACCTCACAAACTACGAGGAGTTTAAAGACGTGTTTAAAAGGAAATACTGGTCGGAGGCAACACAAAACATCGTTCGATATAGTATATGTTTCGGCAGGTATGACGCCACCAGAGGGACGACTTTCACGGCATATTTCTTGGGAAAAGTATGTCTGGCAAGGAATCTGGAGCCAAAAATCCCGGAAGAGAGCTTAGTAATGAAACTCGCCTTTCACTATGAAGAGGGTGTCTCCAGAGCGCGGCTGGGCAGTCAAATTAAAACCATACAATCCATGGCAGCCCTATTAGAAGACTATGAAAGGGAGCGATACTACCGTAGGAGTCGACAGCGGGACGATAGGGGCGATAACAAAAATTTTCAGAACGGCTACCAATTTAATAACAATAATTACCACTCAAATTATAATAGCCGTAATAATACAAATAACCACCCCAACGAATCGCATAATAGACCAAATAATAATTCGGCCAGTCAACCAAACAACGGCTATAATAACAACAATAGGCCAAACAATCAAAATAATCAGTACAACCGGCCAAATTTCAACAACAATAACAATGACAATAGGAATCGTAACAACCCAGATCGTAGCTATCGTCACGTACATTATGTGACAGCCGAAAGTGACAGGAGGAATAGGTCGTATTATCAGGGATGACAAAAGTGCCGACCGAAACGCCTACGGACACCGGTACAGTAATAGCAACTACGGGCGTGATAATACATTCAACACGGGCCGAAGTCGTAGCCAAGAGGTATACAGGCGTGACCGATACGAAGAAGATCATAACCAGCCTGAACCCCGACCGTCAACGAGCGGAAGTCAGCCAACAAGTCAACAAGACAGGCGTGACGAACAGCCCGAGACGGCGTTAAACTAGGAGCGGCAGTGAAAAAGCTACTTGTACCCTCACTGAACCAGTCTATTGGGTTAAATCGCAACGTTGCACAAACCAATGACGAACGCACAATTACGGTCGTACGAAATAATTATTTAAAAAATATTGTAGAAGAATTGCTCGAGGAAAGTAATAACCAATCTGATAATAAACACAGCGAAATTGCTTATATCTCAACAAAAGTTAACGGAGTACCGACACAAATCATGATAGACACGGGATCAAATATTTCGTTAATCGACAATATCGAACTTCAGAAGATCCAAGAAGCGAGTAAAACAACTATACTTACGCTACCCATCGGCAACATTGTCCTTGTAGGAGCGACCGGACGACAAAATAGAACAGTCCGAAAACAAGTACAACTCGAACTGATGAGCGACGGACAAACAGTAACAATGACGTTCTTAGTAGCCAGCGGATTACCATTCCAGATGCTAATTGGTTGCGATATGCTGCGCCAGTACTCAGCCATTATTGAATTAAGCAAATATAAGCTAATTTTAAAGAAGGGTGACATACAATGGACAACCGAATTAACCAATAGTGATGAAATACAACCGAATAAAACCATGTATCATATCCAGAAATACCGAAATACTGGGGAACAGACACTGAATAATGGAATTTGTGACGAGACCGACAATGAAGAACTATGGCAAGAAAAAATCGAAGAAATCCGAACTTTCCAGAGAGATAAAACGAACGCACAATTAACCGTTCAACAAGCTGAACAACTGATAGAAGTGTATAATCGATACAAACACGTATTTTCAGATACACCTGGGAAGGTCAGAGATTATCAGTGCGAAATTCAATTCCGAGAGCCTGTCAACTTGATAAAAAAATCTTACCCGATCGCATTTTCATTTAAGGAAGCGGTGAGAACAGAAATCAATTGGTTAATAGCAGAAGACATAATTGAACCAAGCTACTCACCCTACACCAGCCCTATCCTAGCAGTTCCAAAGAAACACGGGAAGGTGAGAATGTGTCTAGACGCCCGTGAAATCAATAAGCACATAGTAAATGATCGTACGTCCCCAGGAGAAATAGAAGAGATCCTGAAAACGTTCTATGGGACCAAATTCATCAGTATATGGGACACTGTCTGCGGCTATTGGCAGGTCGAGTTACACCCATCCAGTAGAAAATACATGGCATTTATATCTGAAGGACGGAACTACCAATTCAAAAGATTACCCTTCGGATTGGTGAATTTGGTAGCAGTATTTGTAAAAATTATGGACCAGGTACTTGGACCAGATGCATTACAGTTTACAACAGCCTATGTGGACGATTTATTAATAACATCAGACGTGTGGGACGAACATTGTCACCAAGTAGAGTATGTGCTAAAAAAACTATCAAACAACCATATAACCCTCAAACTGGAAAAATCCAAATTTTTGGCTGACGAAGTGCAATTTTTAGGGTTCAACTTGTCTGGAATTGGGATAACACCATCACAAGAAAAGGTTGAATGCATACAGAAGTTTCCAACACCTAAAAATAAGAAACAACTCCAATCATTTCTCGGTCTGTGCAATTATTACCGAAAGTTCCAAAATAATTATTCTGAAATGACAGCCAAATTTTCACACCAATTGTCATCCAAGGACAAATGGACGTGAGGAGTCGAACAAAACACAATACTCCAACTTATTAAAAACAAATTCATTGAGTCAGTAATGTTACGTCATCCTAATTTCACCAAACCATTCTATTTAAATTGCGATGCCAGTGGTGTTAGCCTTGGATCCGTTTTGTACCAGGAGGATGAAGAGGGGAATCATTGTGTAATCAGTTTCGCAAGTAGAGTGTTAAACAGCAGTGAGAGAAATTACAATGTCACAGAGAAGGAATTGCTGAGCGTTGTATTTTCATGTGGAAAATTTAGAACCTACATATTGTGGTACCCGATTACAGTAAGGACTGACCACAAGTCCATATCATTCCTCAGAAATTGTAAGTTAAGTCATGGAAGATTGACTAGATGGAGTTTGGTATTACAGGAATACAATTTAAATTGGGAATACATCCCGGGCAAGAAAAATGTTGTAGCAGATACTCTGTCCAGAGTAAACATTAAAGACCAAACGTACGAAGGAGAAAAGGAAACCATTATCAAAATATACCATATAATTAAGAGCAGAACTGACTTGGCCAACATCATGAAAGAAATGGAATGACAACAAGAACAAGATTCCAAACTAAGCAAAATTCTGCAACGCTTAACAGACAAAGACGACCATGTATCCCAATTTTACTGCAAACACCAAGGAATACTTTTCATTTAAACACAATATAAATTCAACACCTGGAAAATAGCAATACCTCGAGCCACAGAGAAAGACCTAATTCTCGATTATCATGAGAGATATGGGCACATGGGCGCATTAAAAGTGGTAAAGGCATTACAAGAGCATGTATATATAAAGGATGCCAACAGAAAAGTACGGAAATGCATAAAACAATGTCACATCTGCCAACTAGTGAAGGTCAACAATGACAGAAAGGAGGGCACCATGATACCGATAACCACCTCTTGTAAATTGGAGAAAATCTTCATTGACATATGCAGACCATTTCCGCGTAGTGGAGGGAAGCATCAATACAAATACCTCATTATTGTGTTCGACCACTACACAAGGTTCACAAAGCTTTACCCCATCAATCGTGCCACTACCCAGAAAATTTTAAACTTAATACTAGTACCATACGTTAGTGAAGTTGGAACACCCAAATGCATCATCACCGATCATGGAACGCAATTCAAGGGAAATAAATGGAAGAACACTTTACTAAATCATGGAATAAAAACATACAAGACATCAGTGTACCATCCAAGCAGCAACCCTGCAGAGCGAGTCTTGAGAGAAGTGGCGAGAATCCTCCGTACATATTGTTACGATCAGCACAGGTCTAAATATATACCAGCAGCCGAAAACTTTATAAATTTATCGCACCACCAATTTATTGAAACACCACCATATACAGCAATGTTCCAAAGACCACCACCAAGAGAGATTACTTCATTAATTCAATTTCCCAATGGAACAGAATACCAGTTCGATAACGTGCAATTCACAATAAGATACTAGAGAAGACGGACAAGATCAGACAAAAATATAAGCAAATGGAACCGAAACCCATACAATATCAGATTGGAGAGCAAATACTACTTAGAAACAGAGGATTACCAAGCACCATGGAGGGGATAGCCAAGAAGCTATTACTACTTTACACAGGACCTTATATAGTAAATAAAGACAATCAAAATAACACATATGAGATCGTAGACGGAAAGAAGAAAGGGAACATATAACCAATCCTCTATGAAAAAGTATTATTAAACGCAAGAAAAACATCCTGAAACCGATTAATAAATAACTAGTCTTAAAAATGAAGAAAAATATACAAAAACAAATAATAAAAAGATCATGTGTATCATATCCACTAATAATATCGCATCACTAAGAGCTAAAGAGTGTGAATAAAAGAAAAAGATTATAATTTGAAATAATGTATTGTATAAACTAAATGATAATAATGTGTAGAATCCCACAAATGATATTTATTTTAGTCGCACTAAGACTACTTATATAATTTTGTTAATGATTGACTGTAGATAAGTCCAGCAATCATATGTATAATTGACGGCGGAGCAATGGAGTCAAAGTACCCCTCCGATCCAATTCAATATAATGTTAGGAAAGAAATGTTAGGGAATTAGATATCAAAGGGATAAGAACATTAAACAAAAATATAATACAAAAATCAAGAAGAATACTGACACTCAATACAATATTAAGAACCGATAGCTCAAAACTAACCAGTGATTAAGAAAATAAATTGAAATAATGATTGATAATTTCAATCAAAAACCTGAACGATATTTGCTGAAATAATCAATTTTAGTGGCAGGGCAATATGTAATGGTACATATCTTCAATACAAACTAATGAAGAAACATGATAAGAATAAATTATTAAATACTTAACACTATAATTAAAAGGGATGAGTCAGAGATAAAAGAATGGGTAATTAAAATAATAATACGATCAAGCATATAAAAGTAACCTCTGATAAGAGAAAAGTAACAAGCAACGAACCAAAACATGGAAAACAATGATACAAGGCGATTTAACCATAATAACCCAATAGATGGTAAGTGAGAAAGTAGAACCAGCCCCAACACTAACATAAGGATATATAAATTATAACAAAATAAGGGAGAAGGTAGAACCAGCCCCAACACCAATGGAAGGATATTTGGATCATCACAAAATGAAGTGAATAACTAGAACCAGCCACAACACCAGTGATAGACCAAATAAAGGGAAACCAGATGAGAAGGTGAAAACCATAAAATAAATGCAATGAAATGAAATGAAAAGAAATGGTAAAACACAAACAAATAACATATAATAGAAAAAGTTGAAATGTTACAATCCAATAAAATAATGGAAAAAGAAACCAATGAATGATAATTGTAAATAATAATTATTAGTGTCAACCCAAACAAGCAATGTAAATGATAAGGGTTAAATTTCAATAACTTAAATTTAGAAAGGTACATTAACCAAATGAATAGAGAATAACTATGATAAATCAATCTAAAACGACATGAACTTGTTAACATTATAATTGAACCTTGTAAAGTGAGAGATAGGGAATTAGAGAAATAATGAACATTGTAAAATGAGAAAGAGAATTTAAGTTAAGCAATACCCACCAGTCACACTTAAATCAAACATATAGAGTGCAAGGTGATAGTGTAAAATACCAAATTAAATAGAACCCCATTGATAGGGATAGACACTAATAAATCAATGAAAAAGATTTAAGAGTGGTAAAAATGAGTGAAAGCTAATAATTGCTAAACACAGAAAGGACTGTGGCAATTAATAGCAATTATCAGTGAACACAAGTGTACATAACAAACTGAACCAAAGTGCAATAAACTAGGTAATTAATAGAGTTCAGATAGTAGTAGTACTGACTACCTATCATATTTTAATTTGTGAGCCATTAGTATTCTAAGTTGTCAATTCATATTACTTACCAATGTATTTAAGCAAAAATGACTATTAGTGTGCTAATACACAGCATATATGATTTCTGATGTACAGAGGTAAAACCCAATATTATTAATTTAAAATGATATGAAGGGACATTTAATAATAATATAATCATTAAAAAGATTTTAATATCATATGGTAAACTGTTGTTGAAGTTTCATTTTAATGGATTAATGTCATTTGGAATTAATCATACGGAAATATCATTGTATTAATATGATTAATTAATGTTTAGGTTTTTATTTTTTATGTCATGTAATAATTATAACTCACCAAAGAGTATGAGGAGATGAAGAGAATGAACATTGTGAGTAATGACATGCAATAATAATTATGTTTAATGAATAGGAATATGGCTGTGGGAATTATACAGATCATAAGCCTAAAGGTTATATTTTAAGTAATAGAGAATAAGAAATAATAATTCAATTATAAACAAAAGCAGTAAATAAGGAACAAGATAAATTCAGACAAATCTAATGATACTGAAAAAGCAGTTATGACAATAGACAAGCCATAATATGGAAACTAATAAAATAACATACAATTACTATAGAACAGACATAAAACCATTCAACAAATGAACAAATCATGTATAAAACAAACCAGAACGTATACAAGAGGAAAATAAGATGTAATCTGTATAAATTAAGAAAAATAGCCAATTGCTGTTTAGGCCTAGGCAAATGCCTAACTGTAAAACAAAAAAAAACTACAAATTGTAAGAATTATACTATAAAATTAGCAAAACTAAGACAAGTAAACAATAAAGGACAATTAGGTAATCATATTAAGAGAGAAATGTTAAAGTAATCATGTAAAAAAAGAAAGCAGTGTTTTTAGATAATATCAACATAACTGTCCAAATGTTAATACATCAGTAAACCCAACCTTATGGGATGTTAAATTAATCCTTGAAACAAAATACAAACAGTGGTGATGATATTTTTTAATACTTAAAAAGAGAATACCGAAGATTAATAGCAATCAGAAGATATGTAACCATTTTGAATAAAATTCAAATCTTCTAACAATGGTCTTAAGTCGAGTTTATCCAATCAGAATCTTTGAGTTACCATGACAACAGCAGGATATTGATGATTTTTCGGTTAGGAACGTTAAAATCTTATAGTGACGCTTACGAGTAAGAGACGCCACGCCGTGAAGGGCCCAAATTTGATTTAAAAACAATAAAAGTGACCAGATTTCATGAAGTAAAGGACCGAACTAACTGACGAGGGAATAACACATTCAACCCAGGCCAAGGACCAGCTTAATTAAATCCAGATCCATTAAAATAAATCAACTAACATGAAAAAGACGCAAGGTGTATCTGAAGCCAAAGATGTTTGAAGAATGAAGAACCATCATCGATGAACCCAACCTACCTTAACTATCTGACACTATACTTCAAAGCAACTGATGATAAGTATTGCTGAATTAACTAAATCTCTAAAATAAATTCTCTTTAAACTTTCTCACTACACTGTGAACTCTCACTAAACTGATGGTATTATTTTTTCAAAGATTGATAAATAAAACATATTTTATGCATCCAACTAACTGAAGATAACCTATGTACTAAACGAATGACACCGTCACACACTTTTGTCACCACAACTTTGAATCTAATGTAAACCTTGTTCATATTTAATTATCACAATTGTAAAGTGATGTATTGTAGTTAATTATCTTGTTTTAAACTTCTTTGTCATACTTAAAAGAATTCATTGGCAAATTTATTGTGTATAAATAAGAAACGCCGTCTATCATGGCGACAAAATAACATTGCATTGCCAACCCAGCCTTCCGCTGAGTGAACGATTATTTATTGCTGATGCTAAAATATATTATATTAATCGTTGTCTTGATTATTCATCTCTTCTTTCACAGCACTAACACTTAACTAAAAATGAACTTTTTTCATGTGAAAAACTTACTATTTTATTGTACGCGTTTCGGCTTAGTATCCGCCTTCTTCAGCTTTGGTAACAGACTGCCAGCATTTTGTAACGGTTGTGTGGAAGGTGAAGTGGGGGCGGTGTGTGGAGGAAGGGGATTGGCGCGGGGATTCAACTTACTGTTTGTTTTCTGTATAATTGTGTCAAAAAGTGTATGTGATTTATATTGTAATTGATCGTTGAGTATGTTGTTTGGTTGTGTTGTGTGGTGTTTATATATTTCGTATTGTTCAGTTGTGTTGAGTTTTTGACCTTTGGGTATGTAATGTAAAATTTCAAGATTAGTGTCTATGTTGGTGTAACTGTGGTTTTCTGTGTGTATGTGTGTGGCAAATGCAGAGTGTATATTGTTGTTGGTTAAAGCTTTTAAGTGTTCAGAATAACGGGATGAAAAAGATCTTCCCGTCTGGCCTATGTAGAAACTATTGCAGTCATTACAATTTAATTTGTAAACACCTGTTTTGTTATATTTGTCTATGTCTGTGTTTGTATTACTGATGTGTTTTTTGATGGTATTGGTTGTTCTGAATGCTATTTTGTATTTGTGTTTTCTGAATGTATTGGCGATTTTGTGTGTGTATGAGTTGTGGTATGTGAGTGTGATGTACTTATTGTGTTGTGTGTTGATGGTATTTAGTGTTTTGTTGTTTTTGTTTTTGATGCGTTTGTGTAGTATGTTTATTAAATTGGGGTTATAACCGTTTTTTATTGCTATGTATTTTATTGTGTTGAGTTCGTCGGTGTAATCTTGTTTATTTAAGGGTATTTTAGTTAGTCTATGGAGCATATGGTTGAAGGCCGCATGTTTATGTTGTGTTGGGTGGTTTGATGTGTTGTGTATAACCATGTCAGTTGTGGTTGGTTTCCTGTATATTTTGTACGTGTGTGTATTGTTAGTTTTGTTAATTGTTAGGTCTAGAAAATTTATACTATTGTTTTGTTCAGTTTCCAGTGTAAATTTTAATTTGTGGTGTATAGTGTTTATGTATTTGTGGAAGTTTTCAACTTGTCTTGTGTTGCCTTTGAATAAAAGTAATATATCATCTACATACCTGTGCCAGTATATAATTTTGTTAGTGTATTTGTTGTTGTTTATTATGTGGTTCTGTTCAATGTTGTGTATATATATTTCTGCTAGTATTCCTGATATGGGGGATCCCATCGGGAGTCCTTCTGTTTGTGTGTATATTTTGTTATTGTATGTAAAGTAATTTTGTTCAGTTATTATTTTGGTAAGTGTGATAATTTCTTGTATGTGTGTTTCAGGTGTGTTGTTTTGTCTGAGTAGTTGTTCTAGTGTTTGTATGGTTTCTTTGATGGGGACATTAGTGTATAAATTGGTTATATCAAAAGATGCCAGAGTTGAGTTATGTGGGATGTGTATGTGTTCAGTTTTCCTGACTAGGTCAATGTTGTTTTTGATAGAGGTGTTGTTGCTGAGGTTTATGTTTTCTCTGATTATTTTGTCTAGTTGTTTTGCTATTTTGTGGGAGGGGGCCTGTGTGTTGTTTATTAATGGTCTGATTGGAATGTTAGGTTTATGTATTTTTGGTAATGCATTTAGTTTAGGGGGGTTAGGTTTTATTGGTTTAAGGTATTTTGGCGTTTTCTGGTTTGATTATATGTTTGGTGTTGTTTATAAATTTATTAATCTGTTTATGAAATTTTAGTGTGGGGTCTTTATTTATTTCCGTTATATTATTTTCGTTGAAGAAACTTTCGATTTTAGTGTTTAATTGGTGTTTGTCCATTATGACGCTAATGTTACCTTTGTCGGCTTTTAGGATTGTTGTGTTGTGTTCGAGTAACTTGTGTTTTACACTATTGAGTGTTTTTATTTCATTGTTGTGTACTTTTGGTTTTGTATATGCGTTTTGAAGTTTCCTTTTTATGTCGTGACGTTCGGGTCATGGTCGTTGAGTTGCGTGTTTTGTACAGCCGTTTCTGCGTCTATGATGATGTCGCGTATGTGTTTATTGTGATTTTTGATGTTAGTTGTATTGGTATTCAAATTATGTTTCAGTCCTTTGTTTAATAAATCCATTTCATCTTTTGTGAAATTAATGTGTGTTGTATTGACTACGCGTGCGTGGAATATGTGTGCCGGTTCAGGGATTGATTCAATTGTGTGTGTTGTGAGGTTAGTTATTTTTTTTTTGTGTCGATGTTGTATTGTCAATTTGAGTTTTTCTATGTTGTCTTGTGTGTGTTGTATTACATTTTCAAGTTCTGTGTGGTGTAATATTTGTGTGAGTTTCATGTGTAAGTTATATGCCCGTCTGTTGAGTGTGTCTTTTTTATGGTATAAATAATTGATTATGTTGTTTAGGTTTATTTGTACTAATTTCCGTTTGGTTTGTAGTGCTGTATGTGTGTTTTGTTTTATTGTAACTTGGGCGTGTGTTGGTATGATGTTGTGTTTTCGACAAGTTTTATTGAATGCTATGTGTAAGGAAGTTTTTGTTACTTGTTGCTTGGCGTTTCTGTACTTATTGATGAAATACGCTTTATCTGCGGTATTATAGTTGTCTTGATTATTCATCTCTTCTTTCACAGCACTAACACTTAACTAAAAATGAACTTTTTTCATGTGAAAAACTTGCTATTTTATTGTACGCTTTCGGCTTAGTATCCGCCTTCTTCAGCTTTGGTAACAGACTGCCAGCATTTTGTAACGGTTGTGTGGAAGGTGAAGTGGGGGGCGGTGTGTGGAGGAAGGGGATTGGCGCGGGGATTCAACTTACTGTTTGTTTTCTGTATAATTGTGTCAAAAAGTGTATGTATCAAAAACAAAAACAGCAAAACACTAAATACCATCAACACACAACACAATAAGTACATCACACTCACATACCACAACTTATACACACACAAAATCGCCAATACATTCAGAAAACACAAATACAAAATAGCATTCAGAACAACCAATACCATCAAAAAACACATAAGTAATACAAACACAGACATAGACAAATATAACAAAACAGGTGTTTACAAATTAAATTGTAATGACTGCCATAGTTTCTACATAGGCCAGACGGGAAGATCTTTTTCATCCCGTTATTCTGAACATTTAAAAGCTTTAACCAACAACAATATACACTCTGCATTTGCCACACACATACACACAGAAAACCACAGTTACACCAACATAGACACTAATCTTGAAATTTTACATTACATACCCAAAGGTCAAAACCTCAACACAACTGAACAAAATGAAATATATAAACACCACACAACACAACCAAACAACATACTCAATGATCAATTACAATATAAATCACATACACTTTTTGACACAATTATACAGAAAACAAACAGTAAGTTGAATCCCCGCGCCAATCCCCTTCCTCCACACACCGCCCCCACTTCACCTTCCACACAACCGTTACAAAATGCTGGCAGTCTGTTACAAAGCTGAAGAAGGCGGATACTAAGCCGAAACGCGTACAATAAAATAGTAAGTTTTTCACATGAAAAAAGTTCATTTTTAGCTAAGTGTTAGTGCTGTGAAAGAAGAGATGAATAATCAAGACAACTATAATACCGCAGATAAAGCGTATTTCATCAATAAGTACAGAAATGCCAAGCAACAAGTAACAAAAACTTCCTTACACATAGCATTCAATAAAACTTGTCGAAAACACAACATCATACCAACACACGCACAAGTTACAATAAAACAAAACACACATACAGCACTACAAACCAAACGGAAATTAGAACAAATAAATCTAAACAACATAATCAATTATTTATACCATAAAAAAGACACACTCAACAGACAGGCATATAACTTACACATGAAACTCACACAAATATTACACCACACAGAACTTGAAAATGTAATACAACACACACAAGACAACATAGAAAAACTCAAATTGACAATACAACATCGACACAACAAAAAAATAACTAACCTCACAACACACACAATTGAATCAATCCCTGAACCGGCACACATATTCCACGCACGCGTAGTCAATACAACACACATTAATTTCACAAAAGATGAAATGGATTTATTAAACAAAGGACTGAAACATAATTTGAATACCAATACAACTAACATCAAAAATCACAATAAACACATACGCGACATCATCATAGACGCAGAAACGGCTGTACAAAACACGCAACTCAACGACCATGACCCGATACGTCACGACATAAAAAGGAAACTTCAAAACACATATACAAAACCAAAAATACACAACAATGAAATAAAAACACTCAATAGTGTAAAACACAAGTTACTCGAACACAACACAACAATCCTAAAAGCCGACAAAGGTAACATTAGCGTCATAATGGACAAACACCAATTAAACACTAAAATCGAAAGTTTCTTCAACGAAAATAATATAACGGAAATAAATAAAGACCCCACACTAAAATTTCATAAACAGATTAATAAATTTATAAACAACACCAAACATATAATCAAACCAGAAAACGCCAAAATACCTTAAACCAATAAAACCTAACCCCCCTAAACTAAATGCATTACCAAAAATACATAAACCTAACATTCCAATCAGACCATTAATAAACAACACACAGGCCCCCTCCCACAAAATAGCAAAACAACTAGACAAAATAATCAGAGATAACATAAAACTCAGCAACAACACCTCTATCAAAAACAACATTGACCTAGTCAGGAAAACTGAACACATACACATCCCACATAACTCAACTCTGGCATCTTTTGATATAACCAATTTATACACTAATGTCCCCATCAAAGAAACCATACAAACACTAGAACAACTACTCAGACAAAACAACACACCTGAAACACACATACAAGAAATCATCACACTTACCAAAATAATAACTGAACAAAATTACTTTACATACAATAACAAAATATACACACAAACAGAAGGACTCCCGATGGGATCCCCCATATCAGGAATACTAGCAGAAATATATATACACAACATTGAACAGAACCACATAATAAACAACAACAAATACACTAACAAAATTATATACTGGCACAGGTATGTAGATGATATATTACTTTTATTCAAAGGCAACACAAGACAAGTTGAAAACTTCCACAAATACATAAACACTATACACCACAAATTAAAATTTACACTGGAAACTGAACAAAACAATAGTATAAATTTTCTAGACCTAACAATTAACAAAACTAACAATACACACACGTACAAAATATACAGGAAACCAACCACAACTGACATGGTTATACACAACACATCAAACCACCCAACACAACATAAACATGCGGCCTTCAACCATATGCTCCATAGACTAACTAAAATACCCTTAAATAAACAAGATTACACCGACGAACTCAACACAATAAAATACGTAGCAATAAAAAACGGTTATAACCCCAATTTAATATACATACTACACAAACGCATCAAAAACAAAAACAACAAAACACTAAATACCATCAACACACAACACAATAAGTACATCACACTCACATACCACAACTCATACACACACAAAATCGCCAATACATTCAGAAAACACAAATACAAAATAGCATTCAGAACAACCAATACCATCAAAAAACACATCAGTAATACAAACACAGACATAGACAAATATAACAAAACAGGTGTTTACAAATTAAATTGTAATGACTGCAATAGTTTCTACATAGGCCAGACGGGAAGATCTTTTTCATCCCGTTATTCTGAACACTTAAAAGCTTTAACCAACAACAATATACACTCTGCATTTGCCACACACATACACACAGAAAACCACAGTTACACCAACATAGACACTAATCTTGAAATTTTACATTACATACCCAAAGGTCAAAAACTCAACACAACTGAACAATACGAAATATATAAACACCACACAACACAACCAAACAACATACTCAACGATCAATTACAATATAAATCACATACACTTTTTGACACAATTATACAGAAAACAAACAGTAAGTTGAATCCCCGCGCCAACCCCTTCCTCCACACACCGCCCCCCACTTCACCTTCCACACAACCGTTACAAAATGCTGGCAGTCTGTTACCAAAGCTGAAGAAGGCGGATACTAAGCCGAAACGCGTACAATAAAATAGCAAGTTTTTCACATGAAAAAAGTTCATTTTTAGTTAAGTGTTAGTGCTGTGAAAGAAGAGATGAATAATCAAGACAACTATAATACCGCAGATAAAGCGTATTTCATCAATAAGTACAGAAACGCCAAGCAACAAGTAACAAAAACTTCCTTACACATAGCATTCAATAAAACTTGTCGAAAACACAACATCATACCAACACACGCACAAGTTACAATAAAACAAAACACACATACAGCACTACAAACCAAACGGAAATTAGAACAAATAAACCTAAACAACATAATCAATTATTTATACCATAAAAAAGACACACTCAACAGACGGGCATATAACTTACACATGAAACTCACACAAATATTACACCACACAGAACTTGAAAATGTAATACAACACACACAAGACAACATAGAAAAACTCAAATTGACAATACAACATCGACACAAAAAAAAAATAACTAACCTCACAACACACACAATTGAATCAATCCCTGAACCGGCACACATATTCCACGCACGCGTAGTCAATACAACACACATTAATTTCACAAAAGATGAAATGGATTTATTAAACAAAGGACTGAAACATAATTTGAATACCAATACAACTAACATCAAAAATCACAATAAACACATACGCGACATCATCATAGACGCAGAAACGGCTGTACAAAACACGCAACTCAACGACCATGACCCGATACGTCACGACATAAAAAGGAAACTTCAAAACACATATACAAAACCAAAAATACACAACAATGAAATAAAAACACTCAATAGTGTAAAACACAAGTTACTCGAACACAACACAACAATCCTAAAAGCCGACAAAGGTAACATTAGCGTCATAATGGACAAACACCAATTAAACACTAAAATCGAAAGTTTCTTCAACGAAAATAATATAACGGAAATAAATAAAGACCCCACACTAAAATTTCATAAACAGATTAATAAATTTATAAACAACACCAAACATATAATCAAACCAGAAAACGCCAAAATACCTTAGACAAATAAAACCTAACCCCCCTAAACTAAATGCATTACCAAAAATACATAAACCTAACATTCCAATCAGACCATTAATAAACAACACACAGGCCCCCTCCCACAAAATAGCAAAACAACTACACAAAATAATCAGAGATAACATAAAACTCAGCAACAACACCTCTATCAAAAACAACATTGACCTAGTCAGGAAAACTGAACACATACACATCCCACATAACTCAACTCTGGCATCTTTTGATATAACCAATTTATACACTAATGTCCCCATCAAAGAAACCATACAAACACTAGAACAACTACTCAGACAAAACAACACACCTGAAACACACATACAAGAAATCATCACACTTACCAAAATAATAACTGAACAAAATTACTTTACATACAATAACAAAATATACACACAAACAGAAGGACTCCCGATGGGATCCCCCATATCAGGAATACTAGCAGAAATATATATACACAACATTGAACAGAACCACATAATAAACAACAACAAATACACTAACAAAATTATATACTGGCACAGGTATGTAGATGATATATTACTTTTATTCAAAGGCAACACAAGACAAGTTGAAAACTTCCACAAATACATAAACACTATACACCACAAATTAAAATTTACACTGGAAACTGAACAAAACAATAGTATAAATTTTCTAGACCTAACAATTAACAAAACTAACAATACACACACGTACAAAATATACAGGAAACCAACCACAACTGACATGGTTATACACAACACATCAAACCACCCAACACAACATAAACATGCGGCCTTCAACCATATGCTCCATAGACTAACTAAAATACCCTTAAATAAACAAGATTACACCGACGAACTCAACACAATAAAATACATAGCAATAAAAAACGGTTATAACCCCAATTTAATAAACATACTACACAAACGCATCAAAAACAAAAACAACAAAACACTAAATACCATCAACACACAACACAATAAGTACATCACACTCACATACCACAACTCATACACACACAAAATCGCCAATACATTCAGAAAACACAAATACAAAATAGCATTCAGAACAACCAATACCATCAAAAAACACATCAGTAATACAAACACAGACATAGACAAATATAACAAAACAGGTGTTTACAAATTAAATTGTAATGACTGCAATAGTTTCTACATAGGCCAGACGGGAAGATCTTTTTCATCCCGTTATTCTGAACACTTAAAAGCTTTAACCAACAACAATATACACTCTGCATTTGCCACACACATACACACAGAAAACCACAGTTACACCAACATAGACACTAATCTTGAAATTTTACATTACATACCCAAAGGTCAAAAACTCAACACAACTGAACAATACGAAATATATAAACACCACACAACACAACCAAACAACATACTCAACGATCAATTACAATATAAATCACATACACTTTTTGACACAATTATACAGAAAACAAACAGTAAGTTGAATCCCCGCGCCAATCCCCTTCCTCCACACACCGCCCCCACTTCACCTTCCACACAACCGTTACAAAATGCTGGCAGTCTGTTACCAAAGCTGAAGAAGGCGGATACTAAGCCGAAACGCGTACAATAAAATAGTAAGTTTTTCACATGAAAAAAGTTCATTTTTAGTTAAGTGTTATATTAATCACATTTTGTATGAAAATTAACAAGTTCTGAAGCCAAATAAAAAAGTGTGAATCGTTACTAACTGTCCAGTAATTATTTTCAATATATTATGTGTGTTGTGTTTTGTAGCAGCGAGTAGAATTAACCAACAATATTTTACGTTGGTAACATGTTCCCCCACTCAAGCGAGATTCGAGTTACAGCCAGTTGGCGAACAATTCGAATCAAATACTACAATACCGTAAAACAACTAAGATAGATCTTTTAATTGTTTTCTGGCAAAACAATTTGGAACCTATTGGGAAGAAGTAAAGAGTGAAAAGGGACAGGTAAGGACACACAGGCTACACGACGCTTTTAGAACACAGAACGCGTCCGATGTGCGACTTAATAACGTTTCACAAACTTAAACACTAAAACTCAATATTTAAAAGATAAATTTATAACACACGGTGAACACGTTTCCTACAAAGTGGCGCACCAACTAGTTAGGCTAGATTTACGAGAAAAATAGTATCTAGCGGCAAGTGCGAAAGAAGACGAACAAGATGAAGAGGTCATCATCACTGAGGCGGACGAAGGAGGCCGAAAAAGAAGTTAGAGTGAGCGACAAGGAAGTGACTTCGATCGAGGACGCCGAACAGACGATACCTCCCATGGAGCCAGTCAAACCCGTGCAGCCAGAGAATCCACCGGAGAAACCCACACAACCAGGGGACGTAGATTTCAATTTCATGGAAATGATGAGAATAATGATGGAAGAAACCTTGAAAAAAAATTTAGAGTCATTGAGTAAGAAAATTGATGACGGAAAAGAAGAGTTCAAGGGAGAGTTGAACAAAAATATAGAGTCGTTAAAAGGAGATAACCAGAAAATCAGCCAGCAAATGGCCGAAAATAATAAGACCATGGAAGAAAAAATAGACAACAACAGCCAGCAAATGGCCGAAAATAGTAAGAAAATGGCAGTGAACATGGAAAACTTAAAAGAAGAGTTGAAACAGAACAACCAGAAAAACTTGGAGGAGCTGAAGGAAGAATTGAGCAGAACTATTGAGAATAATAATGAACAGATCAATAAGAAGATCGAGGAGGAAATGACGGGTATACGACAAGAGATTTCCGAAATACACGGAAAATGGGTAAATACGAGCCATGAACTGCAACAAACGAAGGAAGACTTCGGCGACCGAATAACTAACCTGGAAGAAGACAGCCAGATTCGGATAGAATCCATACGAACCGCAACCAAACAAAACATAACGCAGGTACGGACAGGCTTTGGAGAGAAATGCCGGGAGATCAACACCGCCATAAGCGAAGTTCGCGGACAAGGTCAGCACAATAAAGAAAGAATTGAAGAGATCCAGAAACAAGAGATTGCCAAGATCAGAGAGGAGCTGGAAGTCATTAATAACAGACCACCAATGATATCACAATACCAACACATGGACAACCGGGAGGTCATTAATTTCAAGCAATACAAGCGAAACCCGATGGAGTTCTTAGAGAGGGTGGATGAACAACTGGCCAAGACTCGGGAGAACAGATGGACCATTATCTGAGGGTACCTGGACGAGTACTTCCGTGACATAAACGATAATTGGTGGATGGCTACGAGACACGACCTCACAAACTACGAGGAGTTTAAAGACGTGTTTAAAAGGAAATACTGGTCGGAGGCAACACAAAACATCGTTCGATATAGTATATGTTTCGGCAGGTATGACGCCACCAGAGGGACGACTTTCACGGCATATTTCTTGGGAAAAGTATGTCTGGCAAGGAATCTGGAGCCAAAAATCCCGGAAGAGAGCTTAGTAATGAAACTCGCCTTTCACTATGAAGAGGGTGTCTCCAGAGCGCGGCTGGGCAGTCAAATTAAAACCATACAATCCATGGCAGCCCTATTAGAAGACTATGAAAGGGAGCGATACTACCGTAGGAGTCGACAGCGGGACGATAGGGGCGATAACAAAAATTTTCAGAACGGCTACCAATTTAATAACAATAATTACCACTCAAATTATAATAGCCGTAATAATACAAATAACCACCCCAACGAATCGCATAATAGACCAAATAATAATTCGGCCAGTCAACCAAACAACGGCTATAATAACAACAATAGGCCAAACAATCAAAATAATCAGTACAACCGGCCAAATAATCCACAACACCAACCCTATAGGCCGAATAACACGAACTACAACCGGCCAAATTTCAACAACAATAACAATAGGAATCGTAACAACCCAGATCGTAGCTATCGTCACGTACATTATGTGACAGCCGAAAGTGACAGGAGGAATAGGTCGTATTATCAGGGATGACAAAAGTGCCGACCGAAACGCCTACGGACACCGGTACAGTAATAGCAACTACGGGCGTGATAATACATTCAACACGGGCCGAAGTCGTAGCCAAGAGGTATACAGGCGTGACCGATACGAAGAAGATCATAACCAGCCTGAACCCCGACCGTCAACGAGCGGAAGTCAGCCAACAAGTCAACAAGACAGGCGTGACGAACAGCCCGAGACGGCGTTAAACTAGGAGCGGCAGTGAAAAAGCTACTTGTACCCTCACTGAACCAGTCTATTGGGTTAAATCGCAACGTTGCACAAACCAATGACGAACGCACAATTACGGTCGTACGAAATAATTATTTAAAAAATATTGTAGAAGAATTGCTCGAGGAAAGTAATAACCAATCTGATAATAAACACAGCGAAATTGCTTATATCTCAACAAAAGTTAACGGAGTACCGACACAAATCATGATAGACACGGGATCAAATATTTCGTTAATCGACAATATCGAACTTCAGAAGATCCAAGAAGCGAGTAAAACAACTATACTTACGCTACCCATCGGCAACATTGTCCTTGTAGGAGCGACCGGACGACAAAATAGAACAGTCCGAAAACAAGTACAACTCGAACTGATGAGCGACGGACAAACAGTAACAATGACGTTCTTAGTAGCCAGCGGATTACCATTCCAGATGCTAATTGGTTGCGATATGCTGCGCCAGTACTCAGCCATTATTGAATTAAGCAAATATAAGCTAATTTTAAAGAAGGGTGACATACAATGGACAACCGAATTAACCAATAGTGATGAAATACAACCGAATAAAACCATGTATCATATCCAGAAATACCGAAATACTGGGGAACAGACACTGAATAATGGAATTTGTGACGAGACCGACAATGAAGAACTATGGCAAGAAAAAATCGAAGAAATCCGAACTTTCCAGAGAGATAAAACGAACGCACAATTAACCGTTCAACAAGCTGAACAACTGATAGAAGTGTATAATCGATACAAACACGTATTTTCAGATACACCTGGGAAGGTCAGAGATTATCAGTGCGAAATTCAATTCCGAGAGCCTGTCAACTTGATAAAAAAATCTTACCCGATCGCATTTTCATTTAAGGAAGCGGTGAGAACAGAAATCAATTGGTTAATAGCAGAAGACATAATTGAACCAAGCTACTCACCCTACACCAGCCCTATCCTAGCAGTTCCAAAGAAACACGGGAAGGTGAGAATGTGTCTAGACGCCCGTGAAATCAATAAGCACATAGTAAATGATCGTACGTCCCCAGGAGAAATAGAAGAGATCCTGAAAACGTTCTATGGGACCAAATTCATCAGTATATGGGACACTGTCTGCGGCTATTGGCAGGTCGAGTTACACCCATCCAGTAGAAAATACATGGCATTTATATCTGAAGGACGGAACTACCAATTCAAAAGATTACCCTTCGGATTGGTGAATTTGGTAGCAGTATTTGTAAAAATTATGGACCAGGTACTTGGACCAGATGCATTACAGTTTACAACAGCCTATGTGGACGATTTATTAATAACATCAGACGTGTGGGACGAACATTGTCACCAAGTAGAGTATGTGCTAAAAAAACTATCAAACAACCATATAACCCTCAAACTGGAAAAATCCAAATTTTTGGCTGACGAAGTGCAATTTTTAGGGTTCAACTTGTCTGGAAATGGGATAACACCATCACAAGAAAAGGTTGAATGCATACAGAAGTTTCCAACACCTAAAAATAAGAAACAACTCCAATCATTTCTCGGTCTGTGCAATTATTACCGAAAGTTCCAAAATAATTATTCTGAAATGACAGCCAAATTTTCACACCAATTGTCATCCAAGGACAAATGGACGTGAGGAGTCGAACAAAACACAATACTCCAACTTATTAAAAACAAATTCATTGAGTCAGTAATGTTACGTCATCCTAATTTCACCAAACCATTCTATTTAAATTGCGATGCCAGTGGTGTTAGCCTTGGATCCGTTTTGTACCAGGAGGATGAAGAGGGGAATCATTGTGTAATCAGTTTCACAAGTAGAGTGTTAAACAGCAGTGAGAGAAATTACAATGTCACAGAGAAGGAATTGCTGAGCGTTGTATTTTCATGTGGAAAATTTAGAACCTACATATTGTGGTACCCGATTACAGTAAGGACTGACCACAAGTCCATATCATTCCTCAGAAATTGTAAGTTAAGTCATGGAAGATTGACTAGATGGAGTTTGGTATTACAGGAATACAATTTAAATTGGGAATACATCCCGGGCAAGAAAAATGTTGTAGCAGATACTCTGTCCAGAGTAAACATTAAAGACCAAACGTACGAAGGAGAAAAGGAAACCATTATCAAAATATACCATATAATTAAGAGCAGAACTGACTTGGCCAACATCATGAAAGAAATGGAATGACAACAAGAACAAGATTCCAAACTAAGCAAAATTCTGCAACGCTTAACAGACAAAGACGACCATGTATCCCAATTTTACTGCAAACACCAAGGAATACTTTTCATTAAAACACAATATAAATTCAACACCTGGAAAATAGCAATACCTCGAGCCACAGAGAAAGACCTAATTCTTGATTATCATGAGAGATATGGGCACATGGGCGCATTAAAAGTGGTAAAGGCATTACAAGAGCATGTATATATAAAGGATGCCAACAGAAAAGTACGGAAATGCATAAAACAATGTCACATCTGCCAACTAGTGAAGGTCAACAATGACAGAAAGGAGGGCACCATGATACGATAACCACCTCTTGTAAATTGGAGAAAATCTTCGTTGACATATGCAGACCATTTCCGCGTAGTGGAGGGAAGCATCAATACAAATACCTCATTATTGTGTTCGACCACTACACAAGGTTCACAAAGCTTTACCCCATCAATCGTGCCACTACCCAGAAAATTTTAAACTTAATACTAGTACCATACGTTAGTGAAGTTGGAACACCCAAATGCATCATCACCGATCATGGAACGCAATTCAAGGGAAATAAATGGAAGAACACTTTACTAAATCATGGAATAAAAACATACAAGACATCAGTGTACCATCCAAGCAGCAACCCTGCAGAGCGAGTCTTGAGAGAAGTGGCGAGAATCCTCCGTACATATTGTTACGATCAGCACAGGTCTAAATACATACCAGCAGCCGAAAACTTTATAAATTTATCGCACCACCAATTTATTGAAACACCACCATATACAGCAATGTTCCAAAGACCACCACCAAGAGAGATTACTTCATTAATTCAATTTCCCAATGGAACAGAATACCAGTTCGATAACGTGCAATTCACCATAAGATACTAGAGAAGACGGACAAGATCAGACAAAAATATAAGCAAATGCAACCGAAACCCATACAATATCAGATTGGAGAGCAAATACTACTTAGAAACAGAGGATTACCAAGCACCATGGAAGGGATAGCCAAGAAGCTATTACTACTTTACACAGGACCTTATATAGTAAATAAAGACAATCAAAATAACACATATGAGATCGTAGACGCAAAGAAGAAAGGGAACATATAACCAATCCTCTATGAAAAAGTATTATTAAACGCAAGAAAAACATCCTGAAACCGATTAATAAATAACTAGTCTTAAAAATGAAGAAAAATATACAAAAACCAATAATAAAAAGATCATGTGTATCATATCCACTAATAATATCGCATCACTAAGAGCTAAAGAGTGTGAATAAAAGAAAAAGATTATAATTTGAAATAATGTATTGTATAAACTAAATGATAATAATGTGTAGAATCCCACAAATGATATTTATGATATAGTCGCACTAAGACTACTTATATAATTTTGTTAATGATTGACTGTAGATAAGTCCAGCAATCATATGTATAATTGATGGCGGAGCAATGGAGTCAAAGTACCCCTCCGATCCAATTCAATATAATGTTAGGAAAGAAATGTTAGGGAATTAGATATCAAAGGGATAAGAACATTAAACAAAAATATAATACAAAAATCAAGAAGAATACTGACACTCAATACAATATTAAGAACCGATAGCTCAAAACTAACCAGTGATTAAGAAAATAAATTGAAATAATGATTGATAATTTCAATCAAAAACCTGAACGATATTTGCTGAAATAATCAATTTTAGTGGCAGGGCAATATGTAATGGTACATATCTTCAATACAAACTAATGAAGAAACATGATAAGAATAAATTATTAAATACTTAACACTATAATTAAAAGGGATGAGTCAGAGATAAAAGAATGGGTAATTAAAATAATAATACGATCAAGCATATAAAAGTAACCTCTGATAAGAGAAAAGTAACAAGCAACGAACCAAAACATGGAAAACAATGATACAAGGCGATTTAACCATAATAACCCAATAGATGGTAAGTGAGAAAGTAGAACCAGCCCCAACACTAACATAAGGATATATAAATTATAACAAAATAAGGGAGAAGGTAGAACCAGCCCCAACACCAATGGAAGGATATTTGGATCATCACAAAATGAAGTGAATAACTAGAACCAGCCACAACACCAGTGATAGACCAAATAAAGGGAAACCAGATGAGAAGGTGAAAACCATAAAATAAATGCAATGAAATGAAATGAAAAGAAATGGTAAAACACAAACAAATAACATATAATAGAAAAAGTTGAAATGTTACAATCCAATAAAATAATGGAAAAAGAAACCAATGAATGATAATTGTAAATAATAATTATTAGTGTCAACCCAAACAAGCAATGTAAATGATAAGGGTTAAATTTCAATAACTTAAATTTAGAAAGGTACATTAACCAAATGAATAGAGAATAACTATGATAAATCAATCTAAAATGACATGAACTTGTTAACATTATAATTGAACCTTGTAAAGTGAGAGATAGGGAATTAGAGAAATAATGAACATTGTAAAATGAGAAAGAGAATTTAAGTTAAGCAATACCCACCAGTCACACTTAAATCAAACATATAGAGTGCAAGGTGATAGTGTAAAATACCAAATTAAATAGAACCCCATTGGTAGGGATAGACACTAATAAATCAGTGAAAAAGATTTAAGAGTGGTAAAAATGAGTGAAAGCTAATAATTGCTAAACACAGAAAGGACTGTGGCAATTAATAGCAATTATCAGTGAACACAAGTGTACATAACAAACTGAACCAAAGTGCAATAAACTAGGTAATTAATAGAGTTCAGATAGTAGTAGTACTGACTACCTATCATATTTTAATTTGTGAGCCATTAGTATTCTAAGTTGTCAATTCATATTACTACCAATGTATTTAAGCAAAAATGACTATTAGTGTGCTAATACACAGCATATATGATTTCTGATGTACAGAGGTAAAACCCAATATTATTAATTTAAAATGATATGAAGGGACATTTAATAATAATATAATCATTAAAAAGATTTTAATATCATATGGTAAACTGTTGTTGAAGTTTCATTTTAATGGATTAATGTCATTTGGAATTAATCATACGGAAATATCATTGTATTAATATGATTAATTAATGTTTAGGTTTTTATTTTTTATGTCATGTAATAATTATAACTCACCAAAGAGTATGAGGAGATGAAGAGAATGAACATTGTGAGTAATGACATGCAATAATAATTATGTTTAATGAATAGGAATATGGCTGTGGGAATTATACAGATCATAAGCCTAAAGGTTATATTTTAAGTAATAGAGAATAAGAAATAATAATTCAATTATAAACAAAAGCAGTAAATAAGGAACAAGATAAATTCAGACAAATCTAATGATACTGAAAAAGCAGTTATGACAATAGACAAGCCATAATATGGAAACTAATAAAATAACATACAATTACTATAGAACAGACATAAAACCATTCAACAAATGAACAAATCATGTATAAAACAAACCAGAACCTATACAAGAGGAAAATAAGATGTAATCTGTATAAATTAAGAAAAATAGCCAATTGCTGTTTAGGCCTAGGCAAATGCCTAACTGTAAAACAAAAAAAACTACAAATTGTAAGAATTATACTATAACATTAGCAAAACTAAGACAAGTAAACAATAAAGGACAATTAGGTAATCATATTAAGAGAGAAATGTTAAAGTAATCATGTAAAAAAAGAAAGCAGTGTTTTTAGATAATATCAACATAACTGTCCAAATGTTAATACATCAGTAAACCCAACCTTATGGGATGTTAAATTAATCCTTGAAACAAAATACAAACAGTGGTGATGATATTTTTTAATACTTAAAAAGAGAATACCGAAGATTAATAGCAATCAGAAGATATGTAACCATTTTGAATAAAATTCAAATCTTCTAACAATGGTCTTAAGTCGAGTTTATCCAATCAGAATCTTTGAGTTACCATGACAACAGCAGGATATTGATGATTTTTCGGTTAGGAACGTTAGAATCTTATAGTGACGCTTACGAGTAAGAGACGCCACACCGTGAAGGGCCCAAATTTGATTTAAAAACAGTAAAAGTGACCAGATTTCATGAAGTAAAGGACCGAACTAACTGACGAGGGAATAACATATTCAACCCAGACCAAGGACCAGCTTAATTAAATCCAGATCATTAAAATAAATCAACTAACATGAAAAAGACGCAAGGTGTATCTGAAGCCAAAGATGTTTGAAGAATGAAGAACCAACATCGATGAACCCAACCTACCTTAACTATCTGACACTATACTTCAAAGCAACTGATGATAAGTATTGCTGAATTAACTAAATCTCTAAAATAAATTCTCTTTAAACTTTCTCACTACACTGTGAACTCTACTAAACTGATGGTATTATTTTTTCAAAGACTGATAAATAAAACATATGTTATGCATCCAACTAACTGAAGATAACCTATGTACTAAACGAATGACACCGTCACACACTTTTGTCACCACAACTTTGAATCTAATGTAAACCTTGTTCATATTTAATTATCACAATTGTAAAGTGATGTATTGTAGTTAATTTCTTGTTTTAAACTTCTTTGTCATACTTAAAAGAATTCATTGGCAAATTTATTGTGTATAAATAAGAAACGCCGTCTATCATGGCGACAGAATAACATTGCATTGCCAACCCAGCCTTCCGCTGAGTGAACGATTATTTATTGCTGATGCTAAAATATATTAATCACATTTTGTATGAACATTAATGAAAATTAACAAGTTCTGAAGCCAAATAAAAAAGTGTGAATCGTTACTAACTGTCCAGTAATTATTTTCAATATATTATGTATGTTGTGTTTTGTAGCAGTGAGTAGAATTAACCAACAATATTTTACGTTGGTAACACGTTCCCCCACTCAAGCGAGATTCGAGTTACAGCCAGTTGGCGAACAATTCGAATCAAATACTACAATACCGTAAAACAACTAAGATAGATCTTTTGTTTTCTGGCAAAACAATTTGGCGCCTATCGGGAAGAAGTAAAGAGTGAGAAGGGACAGGTAAGGACACACAGGCTACACAACGCTTTTAGAACACAGAACGCGTCCGACGTGCGACTTAATAACGTTTCGCAAACTTAAACACTAAAACTCAATATTTAAAAGATAAATTTATAACACACGGCGAACACGTTTCCTACAATGTATATAAAATGTTTGGTAATTAGTGATAAAACCTATTAAAATGTACCTAATAATAACATCCTAATTATATAAGTCAACTTCAACAGAAATTCAATATTTATTTTATTTACCGGTACAATTTAAAGACAATAAAGTCACAGTGTCTCTAGAACATCTTTGAGTCATATGAGGTTAGTACATGTAGTACTATTATTTAGTTTACACTGAAGGCTTATGCAACAATTTATGTAGAGAAATCTATTTTAAATCATTTTTAAACCACTGACTGGTTTTTACCTACTTCTTATACACTATTCTAAATTACATGCCATTTGCATTTTTTGGATTGTCAGCTACAGGTTATATATTTGCAATGGAGTGTTTCAAAATATTTCAACTTTTAAGTGTAGTGGAATGTACAAATAAATAATTCAATTCTTGAATTTCCTCTTCCTTGGCATGTCTGAGTACTAAATAATATGTACTGCACTATCACCAACTATAGAACAGTAATTTTGGTAAATTTTTCATCTAAAAATCGATGCTCTGTAGTTGAAAATAGTTCATTATGTACTATTAAATAATTCATTAGTAACAAAATAAAAAATAACTACCTGGCGACTCATATCTATTGTTAATTGTAGGTCCCACGTAACTACTGCAAACTGATCCACACACACACATAGCCAATGCAGAAGAGACACAATATGCCAAAGTGAATTTGTGTGCCATTCAAAAGAATGCAGAAATTCATTAAATCTCAACAATATACTCTTTGAAAATTATTTTAAAATATGCAACTTGAAGTTTTATCTTTAATAATATACATAAGTGATGTCTTTCCAAATGCACAAATTGTTTGCATGTTGTTAGGTATAAACAAGAGAAGAAAGAATTACTTGAACAAATACATAAACAGAAAGAGGAATTGAAAGAGAACCATCAGAAGTTTATGCTGACGGGGAAACGTATTCTAGACATACGGACTGCACTGCTAACACTAAACATAATGTTAGACAACATATATCCTGGACCAGAGGAGTCATCGCTTTTCAAGATAGAGTTAGAACGTCCTAGTAAAATTTCTGTTGTTTCAAGAGTGTTAACTCAGCAGAAACTCAATGGTTAGTTTCACTTCAGCACTGAAAATGGTTAATTTTGCTTCACACACACATGTACACACAAATTCATGAGACAAAGTAAGAATACATGGTGGTAACCCTGTCATGGATGTATTTAATCAACATTTTGATCACAGAGAACATACAACTGATTATATACATAAAAATGATTAGGGATTAGCAAAGATATTCTACTTATATTGTAAACGAATCGTTTACGGGGGGTATTTAGCTTTGTAAACGTTCCCCGTTTTATCGTCTTTCTATCAGAGACGCAAAACCCCACTGTTGTGAGCGTCACTTTGTAACTAAAATGTTTACGTGGGTTGTAATAATTAATAGTTAGTGTTATTTGTGAGTAATAAGTTGAATTGTATCTGCTCTTACCATTTACGGGTAAACCGTATCTCTCTCCGTTTGATTCAAATGTTGCCGCCTCACCACCTGATTGGCGCACGCCTTTCTGCAGTGTCGACTTGGCTAACGTCTTGTTTCGACGTTTTCACTTCAATAAACTCTTAGTTATTATCGTAAATTGTTTGAATCAAACATACAGAGTTGCAGAGTGAGAATATTTATTGACACTTTAGTAGATTTCAATTACCTTGTGATACATTAAATTTATTTTTTGCACCGGCTATTACACTTGTTCAGTTGGTAGTCAGTTCCTATGTTTTTATACACAACCGTCTTACGGTTAGTTTACAATTAAAATGTTTTTTCTCAGGGGTGTTAATAAGTCCTTTTGGCTACAGAAATATTTAACTACGGCTAAGACACGCAAATTTATAACAATCCTTAATACTAGTTACACAAAAAAATTAATATCTTAACACATTCAAGTAAGTAATTACCAATGAAACTTAGTAAAATTTTTGGTTAGGATTCGTCTATTAGAAAGGTTTGTTAATTATTTATTGTATTTTGATTTTAATAATTATTAACTGATTAAAGTTCAAATAGTGATTTTACCAATGCATTCAGTTCTAAATCGGAATAGTGATCAGTGAAGTGAAATAGTTATTTATTATTTTGATCAAAAAATTTGGAATTCGTTTAAATGGGATTATGTTTATACTCATCGATTTTCCGTTGAAGATCCTGCGATGTCATCTTCTTCTTCCGGATAGGTCCTGCGATGCCGTCTTCTTCTATTCTTCAGAATTTTATTTATCTCGTCCCGTCGGTTTTTCTCGTAGACTTGGCCTCGTACTCCTTCTGTGATCGTCTTCTTCAGTTGATATATGTCCTTATGATCTTCCTTCGGGATCCGTCGTCATCTCTTCTTAGCGGCGTCTTCTTGCCTTCCTTGGATAATTACGGTTTGTGGATAATTTTAATAAACAAAATCTTATTCAGGATTCCCTGGGCTGTTGTTATGATCTTCCTTCGGTTTAATTTAAGTTAAAGTTCACTTATTAGTAATAAAATTTTGGTGTGAGAGCTACTCGATCCACTCTCGGCGTCAGTCAATAATGAACTATAGAAAATCTAACGGTTTTTTGGCAATACATTTCTGGTTGCTATGGTTACCTAATAATTATGCTAATTCTCATTGGTCATTAATTTAAGTCATTGTTATGTTTTAACGTCTTTTTTAGTCTAATTTTACCAAAATATCTTCAAATGAAGATTTCTATCTTATACTAATAGCTAGGTTTATTACATGAGTACCATTGTTCATAACTTTTCATAAGGGTCATTTTGATATCCCTCATGGTTACTTTTGAGTGGCTAATTACATTTTTATTATTTTTCATATTTATATTTTACATATATTTTATTCAAAATAGGCTGTTATTCATACCTTTTGGTATTAGGAATACTCACTTAATTTGTTTAACCATTTGGTATACTCTGCTTCAATATTGGACTATTATTTGTTTTAAAATCTACTAAATTCTTATTTAACAGTTAGGCCTAGAGCCTAGATTTTGCTCTACTACTATCTAACATTTCTTAGTAACATATTACCTTTACATTTGGTAATTCTAACACAATTTTTTAAACAAAACAAGCAATAAACATCGGTGTTCCTAACTCCACCTCTTATTATAGTAATAAACATTTTTTTACAGGTTCAAGCCTGAAATAACTTTTAACTATCTTACTGCTCCCTTCTACTATCTGGTTCAGTTAACAATTCATTACATTATATGGGTTTCTTTAAAACAGTAACAACATCCTTATTATACTAACATCAATTTATACTTTACACAATATATACTATTCTTCCATTCCTTCACTAGCAAAAGTGTCTATCGTTCTGGTCTGTCTTTCATTCCAATGCCTTAAACTCCATCTTATCCTATAATTCTTATTATCTATAGCTTAATCTAATTACATCATAATAAGTTCTTCTTACTTACTAATACAAAGTTTGTCACTGGTCTTCCGGTTATTCTATCATAGTTCACTAATTAGAACACTTTTGAAGTTCAACAATTCCACTTTTTCCTTCCTAGAAGGTTTTTTACTTTTACACTTTCACTTGCTAAGTGTAACATGCTCTCACTACATGTTATCACTTTAATTTAAATATTCTACTTCTTTCACTCACTTAACTATTCACTGTGTTGTTTTTGATACTAGTATCATCATGGGGTTTACTGATTACAATGGTTAATTTTATTTCCCTTCACCAATGATCACTGTTTGGGTAATTAATTGTGGCCTTGATTTGCCTTAGGGTATGTTTACTAATTTTGGTTATATTCATCACTATTTATTAGGGTGTGTGGATTATTAATTCCCTAACTTATATTTATAAACACATTCCTTTATCAGTAAAATATACATGACATTATTATTTTTCATTAACATTATTACCCTAGGTAAATCTCATCTACACTATAATTATATCAGTTCATTTGTTAAACTACAGAATAATGGTCATTATTTGGGATTTACAATGTTCATTCTTGATGTCTTGATTACATTTAGGTCTTAGCTTCTTCTTCATTGTTCCGTGGTTCCTTTTGGTATTTATCCGATCTATTGTGTCAGGTCATTGTCAGTTTAACAGTCATTTGTCATTTGGGTTACTGGGTTATTGATCTTTGACTTTATAAGTCTTTGCCTCTTATACTTGTCTTCAGCTTTTTATTTTATAGTTAAATATCATTGGATCTTCACTACCTTATGTCATGTTACATAATGCATCGCCACCAAAATTGATTATTTCGAAACAAAGATTATTATATTTTTTCTGAAATCATCAATATAGTTTATTTTATCAAGTTGTTATTATTCAGGAATTCATCAATCGCTACGTTCTTCCTTATTCATTTTTATTAAGTCATGGTTCATAATATGGTAATTGGTATTATTTTCTTTCTTTATTATTCCCTTTTATGTTCTATTTCCCTAAAATTTTTCTTCTCTCTCCTTTATATAAATTGGTACTAGCCAGAGGGCACGTGTGGCTCTATTACTCTGCTATCCATTTATACACATTTTGAGTTCAGAGCCTATCTGCTCAATAACATAAATAATTGTTGGACGTATCTCAACATAAAATCATCACATAATAATATTCATAATAATTATAATAATAGTCGTTCATTTCCGACTCGCATAATATTAATACAATAAAACACTTTTGGGGATTAATTATTCTCTTTCTTATACATCTCATGACCTTTTCATCTCAGTAACTTATTTGGATTCCTTCGTTTAAGCTTATGGCGATATTTAATAGGCATTCTGTATTGTTTCATTAGCTTATTTTATATGGTAGTGATTTTATTTGTCATCACTTTATTGCTCATTGATATTTAAAATTAACATTGTAGCTGGTTTCTGGCTCACTTATATTTTTTCATTGATTGTTCAGTTAATCTGTCAGTGTTATTTTTTATTTGATTGTCTTGTCTTTTCTTTTGTGAAACATTAATTTTTATTTATTATTCCCTTTTGTGATAGGGTTAGTTAATGATGTTATGTAGCGTCATCATTATTTGTGTAACATTTAATTATTTTATATCAATTTTTATGATACTTTATTATACATATTTTTCAAAATTACATGGGTTTACACATTTTGTTTCACACTTGGTCGTAAGTTTGGCCTTACTTTGTTTTGAATTTAGCTTATCTTTCTTCTAAATTCCCTTTTCATTCATATAATAATAGTTTCAATCAAATACTTATTGTAAGTTGTGCTTACATTTATTTTGAATTTTGATAATTGTTACTTTCAAAATTCTCTTTAACTTTGACACTGGTTCATAATACTTTTTCAAAGAAGACTGGTTGTAAGTCCCTTTTATTTTCTTAGTTGTTATCTCACTTATGACATGGTATTATTTTTGTTGTCTTTTACTATGAGATAGGGCCCATTGTACAATAGTAGCAATTTCTTTGTGATTCCCTCTCTGGAACTTGGTAACACTCGGTTCCGTATTAGTACTTTTTCTCCTTCATTATACCGGATTGCTTTCGGTTGCATTTTGTGATACTTAGCCTTTTTCTTTTCTATTTGCTCCGCTATCTTACTATAGAATCTAGCGTTATCAAATTGGTATATTGGATTGGTGGGGAAATTGACAAGTTCTTCTATGGCTCGAGGTGGTGGTTTTCCGTACATGATGGTGTAAGGGGTATCCTTAATGGATTCGTGATAGGCGAGATTTATGAAATTTTCTGTGGCTTCGAGGTATTCACTCCACTTACGTTGCTGATCGTGGCAGTATGTACGAAGAATCCTCCCAACTTCACGGAGCACTCTTTCAGCTGGGTTGCTGTTCGGGTGGTAAATTGAAGTCTTGTATGTTCGGATGCCCAGATCCATTAATGTGTCTTTCCATCGACTTCCTCGGAATTGAGTACCATGGTCAGTGATAATATTCGTGGGACTCCCCACCTCAGTAATGTACCTATGTGTGATGATGTTCAATACCTTGTTTGTAGTAGCACAGTTGATCGGGTATAATTTTATAAATTTTCAGTAATGGTCCATGATAATGACTATGAATTTGTGCTGCTTTCTACCTCCACTTCGTGGCATAGGTCCACATATATCTAAGAAGACTCGTTCCATTTTATTAGTAGAGGTTATTGGTTGCATTACCCCTTCCTTCCTGTCGTTGTTGCATTTAACAAGTTGACATATGTGACAGTTTCTTATGGTCTTCCTTACCCTCCGGTTAAGGTCTTTCAGATAGGTGTGCTCTTCTAACGCTTTTGTCACCTTCAGTGCTCCCATGTGTCCGTGCCTGAGGTGGTATTCCATTATGATCTCAGCTGTGGTTTCTTTAGGTATCATCAGTTTCCACGTATTCTGGTTGGGTTTAGTTTTAACAAATAAAATATCTTCATGTAAGCAATAGTAATGTGTGGCTCTTTCTTCTTGTCGATCTAGCCTCTCTCGGATTTGATTTAGTTTCTTATCCTCTTTCTGGTGTTGTCTCACTTTATTCACTATCACTTCTAGGTCGGCGCTATTTTTCATAATGTTAAATACCTTTACTATGGTCTCCTTCTCTCCATCGAAGGTTTGCTGTTCTGTGTTAATTCGTGATAGAACATCAGCTGCTGTGTTTTTACTGCCAGGGATATACTCCCAGTTGATGTGATATTCTTGGAGAGCAAGAATCCATCTGGCTAATCGACCATGGCTGAGTTTGCAGTTCTTCAAAAAGGAAATAGACTTATGGTCAGTGCGCACGATGATAGGATATCCAAGAATGTAAGTCCGAAATTTTCCACAAGAAAAGACCACACTCAACCGTTCTTTTTCGGTTACATGATAATTGCGCTCACATTGGTTTAATGTTCGGCTGGCGAAACTTATTACTTGGTGGTTTCCATCTTTGTCTTCTTGGTAAAGCACCGATCCCAAGCTAATGTCGCTTGCGTCGCAGTTCATGTAAAAGGGTCTATTGAAATCGGGGTGGTTTAACATGATTGTGTCTAGGAAGTGTTTTTTAATAGTGTTGAAGATCGTTTCCTGTTCTGGGCCCCACATCCACTTGTTTTTGGATGACAGCTGTGGTGACAGTTTAGTAGTCAGCTCAGAATAATTTTGCTGAAATTTTCTGTAGTAGTTACAGATGCCCAGGAACGACTGTAACTGTTTCTTATTTTTAGGGGTAGGGAAACGTTGAATGGCATCTACTTTGTCGATTGATGGTGTTATTCCTTGTCGTGACAGGTTGAATCCCAGGAATTGGACTTCTGCTGCTATCAGCTTAGACTTCTCTAGTTTTAATGTTACATTGTTGATGGATAATTTTTCCAGTACTCTCTCTACTCTCATACAATGCTCCTCCCAATTGGATGAAGTGATTAGCAGATCATCGACGTATACAGTGGTATAGTTCATAGTTTCAGGCCCCAGTATCTGGTCCATGCAGCAGACAAATATTGCTACCGAGTTTACCAGCCCAAAAGGTAGTCGCTTGAACTGGTAGTTCCTGCCTTCAAATATGAACGCTACGTATTTTCGACTGGCTGGGTGCAATTCTACTTGCCAGTACCCGCAAACTGTATCCCGGGTACTGATAAATTGAGTCCATGAAACTTTTTTGAGGATCTCCTCAATTTCACCAGGAGATGTCTTGTCGTTGATTAGTATCTTATTTATTTCTCGGGCGTCGAGACACAAGCGTACCCTTCCATCCTTTTTGGTAACAGCTACTATAGGACTGGTGTACTGCGAACAACTATACTCGATGATATCTTCCTCCAGCATTTTACTAATTTCTGTGCGCACTGCTTCCTTTGCTGCATACGCTACGGGGTAGGATTTTTTATTAAAACTGGCCACTCCTTTGAATTTCAACTCGCACTGATACCCCCGTACCTTTTCTGGTTGGTCGGAAAACACACGTCGGTACTTGTTGTAAATTCTTATTAATTTCTCCACCTCTTGATCCGTTAATGGATTCCCGTCTTGGGTTCCTCGAAACTGTCGGATTTCCTCCAATTTCCGATTCCATAGAATGTCATTGTTTATTTGACTGTCTGGCTTCACTTCCCACCTCCGGTCTGGTGAATCACAAATTGTTCTTATGTTATATATTGTACTTATTGGTATGACCCCCTTGCTGCCAGTTAATTCAGCTACCCATTCTCTGTCTTCATATTTCATGGTTACCTTTGATAGTTCCATATCGATAACTGCAGAGTACTTTCTCAGTATATCACAACCAATTAGAATTTCGAATGGTAAGTTGTGAGCAATTAAAAATATCATTGGCAGTGTCTCACCATTACTTATGACTTCTAGAGACACTTGTCTCTTAATGGTTTTGTTCTGCCTCCCAGTGGCTCCAATTAAAATAATGTTACTTATTGGTAACGTGGGTAAGCTGATCTTACTCTCTTTTTGAATTTTTTCATACATGTTTATATCAATTAAAGACACGTTTGCACCTGTGTCAATCATAAATTTTACATCTACATTATATACCTTGGCGGTAACATAGGCAATTTCGTTATCCGGGTGCTTGATTACTGTGGAATTTTCTTCCATTAGCTCCTCTCGGATATTTTTCAGATAATGGTTCTGAATTATTATGATAGTGTCGTCATTAGTCTCGTTTGTCTGTCTAGTTAGTAACCCAATAGATCGGATCAGTGACGGGTCCTGTGGTATTCTCACTGCCGCTGCTCATTTAAATGTTGGCCGTTGCCTTCGGCGCGGTCCTCTGTTCTGACGGGGTGATTATCCTCAGTGTTTTGCCTTCTCTCGATCGAGTGGTCATTGCGAGTTATTTGTTCTCGACTCCTTCTGTTTTCTTCAGCACTCCGGCTCCTCGGTCTTCTATAACTACGTCTCCCGTCGTTTCTACCTTCTGCATTTATATAGTTTACCCGTCGCCTGTATGTTTGATTCGGTATCGACTGGTTATTATTGTGGTATTGATTATTGGGCCTGTTATAACCACCTCCATTTTGGTTATTCCCCCTGTTGTACGAATGGTTTGGATTGTTATTGTTGTTGGGGTAATTCTGGTTATAATTTCTCTGGTAATTATTGTTGTTATTATGGTTATTAAAACCTCGATAATTATTGGGGTTGGCTGGCGGATGATTGGCCGGTGTGTGGTTTCCTTGCGGCCCACTTGGTTGATTTCGGTTATCATAATTTCTGTAGTTTGATGAGTTCTTCTGTCGGTTCAACACATAATGTTTCTCCCGCTCATATTCTCCCAATAATGCGACCATCTCTTGAATAGTCTTGATTCGTCCACTTAAACGGCTTTTTGTGATTTCCCCGTCGTAGTGGTATGCCAATTGTGTCACCAGGCACTCTTCAGGGATGTTAGGTTCGAGGTTCCTCGCTATGCTTACCTTACCTAAAAAGTAAGCGGTTGGAGACTGTCCTAGGTAAGGGTCGAATCGGCCGTTGCTTATGTTATTTCTTACCACGTGCTGAGTCGCCTCCGACCAGTATTTGTCCTTGAATAATTTTTTGAACTCACTGAAATTATTTATATCTGGTCTCACAGCCGTCCACCAATTGTCGTGGACTTCTTTGAACATGTCGTCGATCATGCTCTTGATTACTGTCCACCGTGTCTCTCTGGTTCGGGCTAAGTTCTCCTCTACTCGTTCTATGAACTCAATTGGGTTGCGTTTATAATTTTTAAAGTTTATCGTTTCTCTATTTTCGCTACATGATATATGTGAGCTCATGATTGGTCGATCCTTCAATGCATTGATCTCTTCCTGTAGGCGTAGTTCTCTTGCCCTAAATTCAGCTATTTTCCCTTCTTGGGCAGTTGTGGTGTCCTTCACTTCACTTACTGATGCGTCCAATCTGCTATAGTTCTCGTCGACTCTGGTCTGTATTTGTTCTAATTTGTTGTTGGTTTCTTTTTGGAGTCCTTCAACCCTCCTCTTACCTTCGCCTTCCACTTCATTCACCTTGATCAAAATTTCTTCTCGGACTTGCATCACTACTTCGCTGGTTTTCTCTATCTTCTCTTCCGTTTCCATTACAGTGTGTTTCAGTTCTTCTCTGTATTCCGTCAACTGTTGCTGTAATGTATCCTGGTTGTATTCAATTTTGTCGTTTAGTGTTTCAATGTCCTCTTTCATGAGTCTCAAGGTTTCGCTGGTTTTTTCATTACTCTTCTCTATTTTTTCTCTGATCAATTTATTCTCCTCCTTCATTTTCCGTTCTAAAGTTTCGATATTCTTTTTGTTACTCTCCTCATTCCTGTCGAATTTTTCGTTCAAGGACTCAAACTTCTTATTCAATTCTTCGTTATTTCGTTTTAATTCTTGTTTTAATGTTTCTCTTCCTTCCTGCTTGTCCTCCTTCCTTCATTCTTCCATTCTCTCCTCCTGCTTCTTAAAATTTTCATTTAATTCTCCCTTCATTAATTCCCATAATCGCATTAAGTTCGGGTCACCTCTGGTCTCCTCCTTCTGTGTGGGTTTATCTATTTCCGTGGGAGTTAGTAATTCGTCCACATCTTCCACTGATGTTATTTCCTTTTCTTGCATTCTGACGTCTTTCTCGATCTCCTTTTCTAATCTCCTTGCTTCCTCTTCTGCCTCCTTTTCGCATATCATCGTCTGGTATCTCGTCCCGTGTTTTGCCGGTTCCATTTCTGTAGTCGCCACTAGAATCTGTAAAGTTTAAAGGTATGTTTCCTTAACTATTCTAGCCCTACTAGTTGGCGCGTCACTTTGTAAATGAATCGTTTATGGGGGGTATTTAGCTTTGTAAACATTCCCCGTTTTATCGTCTTTCTATCAGAGACGCAAAACCCCACTGTTGTGAGCGTCACTTTGTAACTAAAATGTTTACGTGGGTTGTAATAATTAATAGTTAGTGTTATTTGTGAGTAATAAGTTGAATTGTATCTGCTCTTACCATTTACGGGTAAACCGTATCTCTCTCCGTTTGATTCGAATGTTGCCGCCTCGCCACCTGATTGGCGCACGCCTTTCTGCAGTGTCGACTTGGCTAACGTCTTGTTTCGACGTTTTCACTTCAATAAACTCTTAGTTATTATCGTAAATTGTTTGAATCAAACATACAGAGTTGCAGAGTGAGAATATTTATTGACACTTTAGTAGATTTCAATTACCTTGTGATACATTAAATTTATTTTTTGCACCGGCTATTACACTTGTTCAGTTGGTAGTCAGTTCCTATGTTTTTATACACAACCGTCTTACGGTTAGTTTACAATTAAAATGTTTTTTCTCAGGGGTGTTAATAAGTCCTTTTGGCTACAGAAATATTTAACTACGGCTAAGACACGCAAATTTATAACAATCCTTAATACTAGTTACACAAAAAAATTAATATCTTAACACATTCAAGTAAGTAATTACCAATGAAACTTAGTAAAATTTTTGGTTAGGATTCGTCTATTAGAAAGGTTTGTTAATTATTTATTGTATTTTGATTTTAATAATTATTAACTGATTAAAGTTCAAATAGTGATTTTACCAATGCATTCAGTTCTAAATCGGAATAGTGATCAGTGAAGTGAAATAGTTATTTATTATTTTGATCAAAAAATTTGGAATTCGTTTAAATGGGATTATGTTTATACTCATCGATTTTCCGTTGAAGATCCTGCGATGTCATCTTCTTCTTCCGGATAGGTCCTGCGATGCCGTCTTCTTCTATTCTTCAGAATTTTATTTATCTCGTCCCGTCGGTTTTTCTCGTAGACTTGGCCTCGTACTCCTTCTGTGATCGTCTTCTTCAGTTGATATATGTCCTTATGATCTTCCTTCGGGATCCGTCGTCATCTCTTCTTAGCGGCGTCTTCTTGCCTTCCTTGGATAATTACGGTTTGTGGATAATTTTAATAAACAAAATCTTATTCAGGATTCCCTGGGCTGTTGTTATGATCTTCCTTCGGTTTAATTTAAGTTAAAGTTCACTTATTAGTAATAAAATTTTGGTGTGAGAGCTACTCGATCCACTCTCGGCGTCAGTCAATAATGAACTATAGAAAATCTAACGGTTTTTTGGCAATACATTTCTGGTTGCTATGGTTACCTAATAATTATGCTAATTCTCATTGGTCATTAATTTAAGTCATTGTTATGTTTTAACGTCTTTTTTAGTCTAATTTTACCAAAATATCTTCAAATGAAGATTTCTATCTTATACTAATAGCTAGGTTTATTACATGAGTACCATTGTTCATAACTTTTCATAAGGGTCATTTTGATATCCCTCATGGTTACTTTTGAGTGGCTAATTACATTTTTATTATTTTTCATATTTATATTTTACATATATTTTATTCAAAATAGGCTGTTATTCATACCTTTTGGTATTAGGAATACTCACTTAATTTGTTTAACCATTTGGTATACTCTGCTTCAATATTGGACTATTATTTGTTTTAAAATCTACTAAATTCTTATTTAACAGTTAGGCCTAGAGCCTAGATTTTGCTCTACTACTATCTAACATTTCTTAGTAACATATTACCTTTACATTTGGTAATTCTAACACAATTTTTTAAACAAAACAAGCAATAAACATCGGTGTTCCTAACTCCACCTCTTATTATAGTAATAAACATTTTTTTACAGGTTCAAGCCTGAAATAACTTTTAACTATCTTACTGCTCCCTTCTACTATCTGGTTCAGTTAACAATTCATTACATTATATGGGTTTCTTTAAAACAGTAACAACATCCTTATTATACTAACATCAATTTATACTTTACACAATATATACTATTCTTCCATTCCTTCACTAGCAAAAGTGTCTATCGTTCTGGTCTGTCTTTCATTCCAATGCCTTAAACTCCATCTTATCCTATAATTCTTATTATCTATAGCTTAATCTAATTACATCATAATAAGTTCTTCTTACTTACTAATACAAAGTTTGTCACTGGTCTTCCGGTTATTCTATCATAGTTCACTAATTAGAACACTTTTGAAGTTCAACAATTCCACTTTTTCCTTCCTAGAAGGTTTTTTACTTTTACACTTTCACTTGCTAAGTGTAACATGCTCTCACTACATGTTATCACTTTAATTTAAATATTCTACTTCTTTCACTCACTTAACTATTCACTGTGTTGTTTTTGATACTAGTATCATCATGGGGTTTACTGATTACAATGGTTAATTTTATTTCCCTTCACCAATGATCACTGTTTGGGTAATTAATTGTGGCCTTGATTTGCCTTAGGGTATGTTTACTAATTTTGGTTATATTCATCACTATTTATTAGGGTGTGTGGATTATTAATTCCCTAACTTATATTTATAAACACATTCCTTTATCAGTAAAATATACATGACATTATTATTTTTCATTAACATTATTACCCTAGGTAAATCTCATCTACACTATAATTATATCAGTTCATTTGTTAAACTACAGAATAATGGTCATTATTTGGGATTTACAATGTTCATTCTTGATGTCTTGATTACATTTAGGTCTTAGCTTCTTCTTCATTGTTCCGTGGTTCCTTTTGGTATTTATCCGATCTATTGTGTCAGGTCATTGTCAGTTTAACAGTCATTTGTCATTTGGGTTACTGGGTTATTGATCTTTGACTTTATAAGTCTTTGCCTCTTATACTTGTCTTCAGCTTTTTATTTTATAGTTAAATATCATTGGATCTTCACTACCTTATGTCATGTTACATAATGCATCGCCACCAAAATTGATTATTTCGAAACAAAGATTATTATATTTTTTCTGAAATCATCAATATAGTTTATTTTATCAAGTTGTTATTATTCAGGAATTCATCAATCGCTACGTTCTTCCTTATTCATTTTTATTAAGTCATGGTTCATAATATGGTAATTGGTATTATTTTCTTTCTTTATTATTCCCTTTTATGTTCTATTTCCCTAAAATTTTTCTTCTCTCTCCTTTATATAAATTGGTACTAGCCAGAGGGCACGTGTGGCTCTATTACTCTGCTATCCATTTATACACATTTTGAGTTCAGAGCCTATCTGCTCAATAACATAAATAATTGTTGGACGTATCTCAACATAAAATCATCACATAATAATATTCATAATAATTATAATAATAGTCGTTCATTTCCGACTCACATAATATTAATACAATAAAACACTTTTGGGGATTAATTATTCTCTTTCTTATACATCTCATGACCTTTTCATCTCAGTAACTTATTTGGATTCCTTCGTTTAAGCTTATGGCGATATTTAATAGGCATTCTGTATTGTTTCATTAGCTTATTTTATATGGTAGTGATTTTATTTGTCATCACTTTATTGCTCATTGATATTTAAAATTAACATTGTAGCTGGTTTCTGGCTCACTTATATTTTTTCATTGATTGTTCAGTTAATCTGTCAGTGTTATTTTTTATTTGATTGTCTTGTCTTTTCTTTTGTGAAACATTAATTTTTATTTATTATTCCCTTTTGTGATAGGGTTAGTTAATGATGTTATGTAGCGTCATCATTATTTGTGTAACATTTAATTATTTTATATCAATTTTTATGATACTTTATTATACATATTTTTCAAAATTACATGGGTTTACACATTTTGTTTCACACTTGGTCGTAAGTTTGGCCTTACTTTGTTTTGAATTTAGCTTATCTTTCTTCTAAATTCCCTTTTCATTCATATAATAATAGTTTCAATCAAATACTTATTGTAAGTTGTGCTTACATTTATTTTGAATTTTGATAATTGTTACTTTCAAAATTCTCTTTAACTTTGACACTGGTTCATAATACTTTTTCAAAGAAGACTGGTTGTAAGTCCCTTTTATTTTCTTAGTTGTTATCTCACTTATGACATGGTATTATTTTTGTTGTCTTTTACTATGAGATAGGGCCCATTGTACAATAGTAGCAATTTCTTTGTGATTCCCTCTCTGGAACTTGGTAACACTCGGTTCCGTATTAGTACTTTTTCTCCTTCATTATACCGGATTGCTTTCGGTTGCATTTTGTGATACTTAGCCTTTTTCTTTTCTATTTGCTCCGCTATCTTACTATAGAATCTAGCGTTATCAAATTGGTATATTGGATTGGTGGGGAAATTGACAAGTTCTTCTATGGCTCGAGGTGGTGGTTTTCCGTACATGATGGTGTAAGGGGTATCCTTAATGGATTCGTGATAGGCGAGATTTATGAAATTTTCTGTGGCTTCGAGGTATTCACTCCACTTACGTTGCTGATCGTGGCAGTATGTACGAAGAATCCTCCCAACTTCACGGAGCACTCTTTCAGCTGGGTTGCTGTTCGGGTGGTAAATTGAAGTCTTGTATGTTCGGATGCCCAGATCCATTAATGTGTCTTTCCATCGACTTCCTCGGAATTGAGTACCATGGTCAGTGATAATATTCGTGGGACTCCCCACCTCAGTAATGTACCTATGTGTGATGATGTTCAATACCTTGTTTGTAGTAGCACAGTTGATCGGGTATAATTTTATAAATTTTCAGTAATGGTCCATGATAATGACTATGAATTTGTGCTGCTTTCTACCTCCACTTCGTGGCATAGGTCCACATATATCTAAGAAGACTCGTTCCATTTTATTAGTAGAGGTTATTGGTTGCATTACCCCTTCCTTCCTGTCGTTGTTGCATTTAACAAGTTGACATATGTGACAGTTTCTTATGGTCTTCCTTACCCTCCGGTTAAGGTCTTTCAGATAGGTGTGCTCTTCTAACGCTTTTGTCACCTTCAGTGCTCCCATGTGTCCGTGCCTGAGGTGGTATTCCATTATGATCTCAGCTGTGGTTTCTTTAGGTATCATCAGTTTCCACGTATTCTGGTTGGGTTTAGTTTTAACAAATAAAATATCTTCATGTAAGCAATAGTAATGTGTGGCTCTTTCTTCTTGTCGATCTAGCCTCTCTCAGATTTGATTTAGTTTCTTATCCTCTTTCTGGTGTTGTCTCACTTTATTCACTATCACTTCTAGGTCGGCGCTATTTTTCATAATGTTAAATACCTTTACTATGGTCTCCTTCTCTCCATCGAAGGTTTGCTGTTCTGTGTTAATTCGTGATAGAACATCAGCTGCTGTGTTTTTACTGCCAGGGATATACTCCCAGTTGATGTGATATTCTTGGAGAGCAAGAATCCATCTGGCTAATCGACCATGGCTGAGTTTGCAGTTCTTCAAAAAGGAAATAGACTTATGGTCAGTGCGCACGATGATAGGATATCCAAGAATGTAAGTCCGAAATTTTCCACAAGAAAAGACCACACTCAACCGTTCTTTTTCGGTTACATGATAATTGCGCTCACATTGGTTTAATGTTCGGCTGGCGAAACTTATTACTTGGTGGTTTCCATCTTTGTCTTCTTGGTAAAGCACCGATCCCAAGCTAATGTCGCTTGCGTCGCAGTTCATGTAAAAGGGTCTATTGAAATCGGGGTGGTTTAACATGATTGTGTCTAGGAAGTGTTTTTTAATAGTGTTGAAGATCGTTTCCTGTTCTGGGCCCCACATCCACTTGTTTTTGGATGACAGCTGTGGTGACAGTTTAGTAGTCAGCTCAGAATAATTTTGCTGAAATTTTCTGTAGTAGTTACAGATGCCCAGGAACGACTGTAACTGTTTCTTATTTTTAGGGGTAGGGAAACGTTGAATGGCATCTACTTTGTCGATTGATGGTGTTATTCCTTGTCGTGACAGGTTGAATCCCAGGAATTGGACTTCTGCTGCTATCAGCTTAGACTTCTCTAGTTTTAATGTTACATTGTTGATGGATAATTTTTCCAGTACTCTCTCTACTCTCATACAATGCTCCTCCCAATTGGATGAAGTGATTAGCAGATCATCGACGTATACAGTGGTATAGTTCATAGTTTCAGGCCCCAGTATCTGGTCCATGCAGCAGACAAATATTGCTACCGAGTTTACCAGCCCAAAAGGTAGTCGCTTGAACTGGTAGTTCCTGCCTTCAAATATGAACGCTACGTATTTTCGACTGGCTGGGTGCAATTCTACTTGCCAGTACCCGCAAACTGTATCCCGGGTACTGATAAATTGAGTCCATGAAACTTTTTTGAGGATCTCCTCAATTTCACCAGGAGATGTCTTGTCGTTGATTAGTATCTTATTTATTTCTCGGGCGTCGAGACACAAGCGTACCCTTCCATCCTTTTTGGTAACAGCTACTATAGGACTGGTGTACTGCGAACAACTATACTCGATGATATCTTCCTCCAGCATTTTACTAATTTCTGTGCGCACTGCTTCCTTTGCTGCATACGCTACGGGGTAGGATTTTTTATTAAAACTGGCCACTCCTTTGAATTTCAACTCGCACTGATACCCCCGTACCTTTTCTGGTTGGTCGGAAAACACACGTCGGTACTTGTTGTAAATTCTTATTAATTTCTCCACCTCTTGATCCGTTAATGGATTCCCGTCTTGGGTTCCTCGAAACTGTCGGATTTCCTCCAATTTCCGATTCCATAGAATGTCATTGTTTATTTGACTGTCTGGCTTCACTTCCCACCTCCGGTCTGGTGAATCACAAATTGTTCTTATGTTATATATTGTACTTATTGGTATGACCCCCTTGCTGCCAGTTAATTCAGCTACCCATTCTCTGTCTTCATATTTCATGGTTACCTTTGATAGTTCCATATCGATAACTGCAGAGTACTTTCTCAGTATATCACAACCAATTAGAATTTCGAATGGTAAGTTGTGAGCAATTAAAAATATCATTGGCAGTGTCTCACCATTACTTATGACTTCTAGAGACACTTGTCTCTTAATGGTTTTGTTCTGCCTCCCAGTGGCTCCAATTAAAATAATGTTACTTATTGGTAACGTGGGTAAGCTGATCTTACTCTCTTTTTGAATTTTTTCATACATGTTTATATCAATTAAAGACACGTTTGCACCTGTGTCAATCATAAATTTTACATCTACATTATATACCTTGGCGGTAACATAGGCAATTTCGTTATCCGGGTGCTTGATTACTGTGGAATTTTCTTCCATTAGCTCCTCTCGGATATTTTTCAGATAATGGTTCTGAATTATTATGATAGTGTCGTCATTAGTCTCGTTTGTCTGTCTAGTTAGTAACCCAATAGATCGGATCAGTGACGGGTCCTGTGGTATTCTCACTGCCGCTGCTCATTTAAATGTTGGCCGTTGCCTTCGGCGCGGTCCTCTGTTCTGACGGGGTGATTATCCTCAGTGTTTTGCCTTCTCTCGATCGAGTGGTCATTGCGAGTTATTTGTTCTCGACTCCTTCTGTTTTCTTCAGCACTCCGGCTCCTCGGTCTTCTATAACTACGTCTCCCGTCGTTTCTACCTTCTGCATTTATATAGTTTACCCGTCGCCTGTATGTTTGATTCGGTATCGACTGGTTATTATTGTGGTATTGATTATTGGGCCTGTTATAACCACCTCCATTTTGGTTATTCCCCCTGTTGTACGAATGGTTTGGATTGTTATTGTTGTTGGGGTAATTCTGGTTATAATTTCTCTGGTAATTATTGTTGTTATTATGGTTATTAAAACCTCGATAATTATTGGGGTTGGCTGGCGGATGATTGGCCGGTGTGTGGTTTCCTTGCGGCCCACTTGGTTGATTTCGGTTATCATAATTTCTGTAGTTTGATGAGTTCTTCTGTCGGTTCAACACATAATGTTTCTCCCGCTCATATTCTCCCAATAATGCGACCATCTCTTGAATAGTCTTGATTCGTCCACTTAAACGGCTTTTTGTGATTTCCCCGTCGTAGTGGTATGCCAATTGTGTCACCAGGCACTCTTCAGGGATGTTAGGTTCGAGGTTCCTCGCTATGCTTACCTTACCTAAAAAGTAAGCGGTTGGAGACTGTCCTAGGTAAGGGTCGAATCGGCCGTTGCTTATGTTATTTCTTACCACGTGCTGAGTCGCCTCCGACCAGTATTTGTCCTTGAATAATTTTTTGAACTCACTGAAATTATTTATATCTGGTCTCACAGCCGTCCACCAATTGTCGTGGACTTCTTTGAACATGTCGTCGATCATGCTCTTGATTACTGTCCACCGTGTCTCTCTGGTTCGGGCTAAGTTCTCCTCTACTCGTTCTATGAACTCAATTGGGTTGCGTTTATAATTTTTAAAGTTTATCGTTTCTCTATTTTCGCTACATGATATATGTGAGCTCATGATTGGTCGATCCTTCAATGCATTGATCTCTTCCTGTAGGCGTAGTTCTCTTGCCCTAAATTCAGCTATTTTCCCTTCTTGGGCAGTTGTGGTGTCCTTCACTTCACTTACTGATGCGTCCAATCTGCTATAGTTCTCGTCGACTCTGGTCTGTATTTGTTCTAATTTGTTGTTGGTTTCTTTTTGGAGTCCTTCAACCCTCCTCTTACCTTCGCCTTCCACTTCATTCACCTTGATCAAAATTTCTTCTCGGACTTGCATCACTACTTCGCTGGTTTTCTCTATCTTCTCTTCCGTTTCCATTACAGTGTGTTTCAGTTCTTCTCTGTATTCCGTCAACTGTTGCTGTAATGTATCCTGGTTGTATTCAATTTTGTCGTTTAGTGTTTCAATGTCCTCTTTCATGAGTCTCAAGGTTTCGCTGGTTTTTTCATTACTCTTCTCTATTTTTTCTCTGATCAATTTATTCTCCTCCTTCATTTTCCGTTCTAAAGTTTCGATATTCTTTTTGTTACTCTCCTCATTCCTGTCGAATTTTTCGTTCAAGGACTCAAACTTCTTATTCAATTCTTCGTTATTTCGTTTTAATTCTTGTTTTAATGTTTCTCTTCCTTCCTGCTTGTCCTCCTTCCTTCATTCTTCCATTCTCTCCTCCTGCTTCTTAAAATTTTCATTTAATTCTCCCTTCATTAATTCCCATAATCGCATTAAGTTCGGGTCACCTCTGGTCTCCTCCTTCTGTGTGGGTTTATCTATTTCCGTGGGAGTTAGTAATTCGTCCACATCTTCCACTGATGTTATTTCCTTTTCTTGCATTCTGACGTCTTTCTCGATCTCCTTTTCTAATCTCCTTGCTTCCTCTTCTGCCTCCTTTTCGCATATCATCGTCTGGTATCTCGTCCCGTGTTTTGCCGGTTCCATTTCTGTAGTCGCCACTAGAATCTGTAAAGTTTAAAGGTATGTTTCCTTAACTATTCTAGCCCTACTAGTTGGCGCGTCACTTTGTAAATGAATCGTTTATGGGGGGTATTTAGCTTTGTAAACATTCCCCGTTTTATCGTCTTTCTATCAGAGACGCAAAACCCCACTGTTGTGAGCGTCACTTTGTAACTAAAATGTTTACGTGGGTTGTAATAATTAATAGTTAGTGTTATTTGTGAGTAATAAGTTGAATTGTATCTGCTCTTACCATTTACGGGTAAACCGTATCTCTCTCCGTTTGATTCGAATGTTGCCGCCTCGCCACCTGATTGGCGCACGCCTTTCTGCAGTGTCGACTTGGCTAACGTCTTGTTTCGACGTTTTCACTTCAATAAACTCTTAGTTATTATCGTAAATTGTTTGAATCAAACATACAGAGTTGCAGAGTGAGAATATTTATTGACACTTTAGTAGATTTCAATTACCTTGTGATACATTAAATTTATTTTTTGCACCGGCTATTACACTTGTTCAGTTGGTAGTCAGTTCCTATGTTTTTATACACAACCGTCTTACGGTTAGTTTACAATTAAAATGTTTTTTCTCAGGGGTGTTAATAAGTCCTTTTGGCTACAGAAATATTTAACTACGGCTAAGACACGCAAATTTATAACAATCCTTAATACTAGTTACACAAAAAAATTAATATCTTAACACATTCAAGTAAGTAATTACCAATGAAACTTAGTAAAATTTTTGGTTAGGATTCGTCTATTAGAAAGGTTTGTTAATTATTTATTGTATTTTGATTTTAATAATTATTAACTGATTAAAGTTCAAATAGTGATTTTACCAATGCATTCAGTTCTAAATCGGAATAGTGATCAGTGAAGTGAAATAGTTATTTATTATTTTGATCAAAAAATTTGGAATTCGTTTAAATGGGATTATGTTTATACTCATCGATTTTCCGTTGAAGATCCTGCGATGTCATCTTCTTCTTCCGGATAGGTCCTGCGATGCCGTCTTCTTCTATTCTTCAGAATTTTATTTATCTCGTCCCGTCGGTTTTTCTCGTAGACTTGGCCTCGTACTCCTTCTGTGATCGTCTTCTTCAGTTGATATATGTCCTTATGATCTTCCTTCGGGATCCGTCGTCATCTCTTCTTAGCGGCGTCTTCTTGCCTTCCTTGGATAATTACGGTTTGTGGATAATTTTAATAAACAAAATCTTATTCAGGATTCCCTGGGCTGTTGTTATGATCTTCCTTCGGTTTAATTTAAGTTAAAATTCACTTATTAGTAATAAAATTTTGGTGTGAGAGCTATTCGATCCGCTCTGGGCGTCAGTCAATAATGAACTATAGAAAATCTAACGGTGTTTTGGCAATAAATTTCTGGTTGCTATGGTTACCTAATAATTATGCTAATTCTCATTGGTCATTAATTTAAGTCATGTTATGTTTTAACGTCTTTTTTAGTCTAATTTTACCAAAATATCTTCAAATGAAGATTTCTATCTTATACTAATAGCTAGGTTTATTACATGAGTACCATTGTTCATAACTTTTCATAAGGGTCATTTTGATATCCCTCATGGTTACTTTTGAGTGGCTAATTACATTTTTATTATTTTTCATTTTTATATTTTACATATATTTTATTCAAAATAGGCTGTTATTCATACCTTTTGGTATTAGGAATACTCACTTAATTTGTTTAACCATTTGGTATACTCTGCTTCAATATTGGACTATTATTTGTTTTAAAATCTACTAAATTCTTATTTAACAGTTAGGCCTAGAGCCTAGATTTTGCTCTACTACTATCTAACATTTCTTAGTAACATATTACCTTTACATTTGGTAATTCTAACACAATTTTTTAAACAAAACAAGCAATAAACATCGGTGTTCCTAACTCCACCTCTTATTATAGTAATAAACATTTTTTTACAGGTTCAAGCCTGAAATAACTTTTAACTATCTTACTGCTCCCTTCTACTATCTGGTTCAGTTAACAATTCATTACATTATATGGGTTTCTTTAAAACAGTAACAACATCCTTATTATACTAACATCAATTTATACTTTACACAATATATACTATTCCTCCATTCCTTCACTAGCAAAAGTGTCTATCGTTCTGGTCTGTCTTTCATTCCAATGCCTTAAACTCCATCTTATCCTATAATTCTTATTATCTATAGCTTAATCTAATTACATCATAATAAGTTCTTCTTACTTACTAATACAAAGTTTGTCACTGGTCTTCCGGTTATTCTATCATAGTTCACTAATTAGAACACTTTTGAAGTTCAACAATTGCACTTTTTCCTTCCTAGAAGGTTTTTACTTTTACACTTTCACTTGCTAAGTGTAACATGCTCTCACTACATGTTATCACTTTAATTTAAATATACTACTTCTTTCACTCACTTAACTATTCACTGTGTTGTTTTTGATACTAGTATCATCATGGGGTTTACTGATTACAATGGTTAATTTTATTTCCCTTCACCAATGATCACTGTTTGGGTAATTAATTGTGGCCTTGATTTGCCTTAGGGTATGTTTACTAATTTTGGTTATATTCATCACTATTTATTAGGGTGTGTGGATTATTAATTCCCTAACTTATATTTATAAACACATTCCTTTATCAATAAAATATACATGATATTATTATTTTTCATTAACATTATTACCCTAGGTAAATCTCATCTACACTATAATTATATCAGTTCATTTGTTAAACTACAGAATAATGGTCATTATTTGGGATTTACAATGTTCATTCTTGATGTCTTGATTACATTTAGGTCTTAGCTTCTTATTCATTGTTCCGTGGTCCCTTTTGGTATTTATCCGATCTATTGTGTCAGGTCATTGTCAGTTTAACAGTCATTTGTCATTTGGGTTACTGGGTTATTGATCTTTGACTTTATAAGTCTTTGCCTCTTATACTTGTCTTCAGCTTTTTATTTTATAGTTAAATATCATTGGATCTTCACTACCTTATGTCATGTTACAATATGTATCTCTTCACAAAGGATTTTTTTTTTTTTTGATTTCGTTATCCATGATGTGTCCGTTACTTAACTAAATATAATTAATTCACTACAGACTCGGAACACAAAGTTTTTTACAGGTAAAAACGTAAAAGTTTTACCTTATAGCCTGAACCGGTTTTTGCTTTTAAAAAGCTTCTTCAGAGGCTGCCGTTGGGAGCACTGTCCGTCTTGTTCTTGGTGACGGTATCGACTTTTGAAAGATTGATGTTGTGTGTGTGGGGTGTAATATGTTCGAATAATGCGTGTGATTTGAATTGTGTCTGTTCGTTTAGGATGTCATTTTTATGTGTTTGTATATTTACAATTGTTCTAGAGTGTCTAGTTTTCGGCCTTTTGTGTGTATGTGTAGAATGTCCATGTTACTGTCGGTAACAGCAATTTTTTTAAAACTAACACCAATGACCTGACCCGACAATGCTCCTTATTATACTTTAGAGGGTAAGGACATTCGTATATTTCCCATGTTAAATTTGCACTTTTTAGGTACAATTTTCTCAGGTATTATTACTTTCAGTTCAGTTCATACATCATTACTGTATTATTTAAACAAAGGCTCGTTCAGTTTGGCACATACAAACATGTTATACATCCTTTCTTAGGGCTGGTAGTGAAATTAAGTTAAGCAAAAACAAGCTCTTCTAATTTTTAACATAAAATAAACAAATTAATAAATAACTAACTAATAAACAAATTATTAATAATTAATAAACAAATCTTAATACTAAAATAACACATTAGTAACAATGATAAAAGATAAAATAAATTTTTCCTCTCAATTATGTTGCTTAAAAAACGTTTACACTATTAGCATTTTTTGCTGTAACTACTAAAATGATGGCATGACATGCTCAACATCAGCCAATCAGCCATCACTATGTTATATATTACCACTCAAATAAAATATGAGTTTCTTTCACTCGTCACTGTCACATTTTTAAATGTTAATTCATTTTTAAAATGTGTAATGTATTTTACTATAAAGTATACATTTTACAGCTACTCAATATATGTTTAGATTTTTGTTTCTGTTTTTCACAATCTTAATTGTACTAGTGAGGTAAACGTTAGTTTTGGTCCAGATATGGTATACTATGTTAATAATCAGAGATAGTCTACTAAATTTGTAAATTTTGTGTTAACATTTTTTCTGGCCTCATCACTCTTGCAGAAAAGGTAGACAACTGTAATTTAGTATGTTCAAAATCCAGTTTAAACAGTATTCAAGTAGGGCAAACAAGAATACTTTTAATAAAAAAAATTAATATTTAAATTGTTTAAAATAACATATGCTAATAGCTTCAAACTAAAATTTGTCACCCATAGCAATAATGCAGTTTATGAATAATACCATTATGTAAATGGAAATCTACTTCTCATCTCTGTTACAGCTATTTCATAATCTCTACCACCAGATTTTGATAACTGTATACAGAATCCAATGTCAGTTCCTCCTTGGCAACAAATATGTTAATTACTGTGTCATTAAAATCTTCAAGCTTCTGACTGCATTCTTCTCAAGCACCATTTAAAATGCAGCCACTCATGTGTTTTATATAAACTCATGCAGCCACACCACAAAATGTTTTCACTCATTTTAAATATGAAAAAGATCATGATTCATTACATGTTATTGTAATTTATGACATCATTAGCATTAAGAATCTTTTTTATGTTCAGTACTATGAGATCAACAATAAAGATCATTACTTTGATTTACATTTATATTTAATTAGTCTTTACAACTTTTAGATTTTTACATGAAACTGCTTACACTTTTATTAATTTGCTTAATCATCATTTATGTAATAATCTTAAGCATTTGTCTTTCCTTATATAATTAGTTTATATTTAATCTGTTATCATACATATATACATATATCATAGTATACAACAGTATCAGTGGCGGCTGGTAGTTCTAAATTTTGGTGGTTGCAGTAGTTGGTTGAGTGGATGAGAGATTGGTTAAAATATATTAAACTATCATAATCACAGTTATACAACATTATTACTATAATTTTATAATCTCAAACAACAGATAATGTTTACCTTGAACCAACGTAAACACTAAACCTGACATAACTTATAAAATCAAGAAGGCTGTGCTGATTTCAGGACAAAAAGTTGTGCTACAGTGCTACTAGTGGAGCGTTGCAGAAACTTTGCAACCGCCTAGCTAACATTGGGAACATAGGACAGGTGTGAAGAGTAGAGCACGTTCTCTCATATGTTTGTGTAGTAACCCCTGCCATATACTGTTGAAGTTGCAAACGGCCTACAACCACCAGCCACATTTGAATTGTACGCGAACATTACCGTGTACAATTTAATACGCTATCCGTTGTAATTTATGATACTGTTAGCTGCTTAATGTTTTCGTATATTATTTTGTAGTTTAGTTATTCTATATAGGTGGTTGTGCAATGCTGCAACCATAACACCAGCCACCACTGAACAGTATACAAAGATATAAAAAGAAAACACCACATACAAAAAGCCTAATACAATTAGTTACATAATACTGTTCTTTATAAAAAAATTTAATATATTTCCATTTGCAGTACAACTGCCTTAAAAATTACAGGTATATATTACCTCCCTAGCAAGTTACCTTCTTATAGTATTCAGCAGATTTAATGGGTGCTTGACAAAAAGAAAAATTTTCTTAAGGCAGTATTCTTGTACTTTTTTAGACTTGTAATATGAGCTCTCCAGTTAACATTTTCATCTATTTGGACACCTAAATACTTAGTACCTTGCACCTGTTCAATTTTTAAACAATTACCGTGTGCATGAACCTTACTTAATAAGCAGGACTGGTATTTGAAATAGATACTGTCAAAAATATACATTCTTTCTCTTAGAGGAAATTGGGTAAACTTTGTACATATTTTATACTCAGGGCCATTCTGTTCACTGTAAACCATTGTTTGAACTTATCCATATCATTTTCATTTGAATTCTCACAACAGCACCATTCACAGCTGAATAGCACAAAGCAGGCTCAGCTATAAAACAAGTCAAAGAACCTGTAAATTTGCCTGAACATAAATTATTAATGTAAACTAAAAATAATATAGGTCGCAGACCCTTGTGGGGCTCCAAACAACAGCAGAACCAATAGTTCTGACGTGAGAAAGGTTTGCTACTTGAGAAAGGTTTATTCTTTTTCTTCTTAAGGTACGATTTTGAAACTTGCTGCCACTGCCAGGATGGAGCAGCATTGGCAGTGCCAACATGGTGGTTTTGGTAATTTTGTTTCTCACTGCCAAAGCGGCGACAGCGCTGTCTGAGGGAAGCTGATACTACATTCGTATTTTGCTCAGTACGCAGTTCTTATTTGCGTTTATATAGTACCAGTATGTCGTTCATTGCTTTTAAAAAACTAAAATTAATGAAATTACTGCAAGAAGAAGAAGAAGATGACTCTTAGCTAATACCAGCATTATTCATTCAAAAATGGAAAAGGAAAGCCACCAAAGATGTCTTCAAAAGTCGTGAAGAAGAAGGATGTTTTAAAGTACAGTATTGATAGAAAGACACAACAGGATGAAGATCTATTTAGACAATACTGCTGACTCAATTATAATAAGTCAGTATGGTGTTGAGTTTGGTTGCTGAACACATGAAGCCTTCTACAGCACGACAGTGATGAATCTTCAATCTTTCTATTAGTGTTGAATAGAAACTTCTCCTATCCCTACGAGGTAAATAAACTTCCTCAAAAAAAAAAAAAAAAAAAAAAAGATAAAGTAAGCTTTTAAAGCGATATTCAACGTCTCTCTCTCTTTTATATTGCTGTACCTTATATATTTATCAACAATATTACATTTATCGTATAGGTGCGTAAAAGCCCAATACTCTCTCTTTATCAGATATTTGTGCAATAGTAGTAATTGTCTATGTGGAGGTTGAATTATTATTTGTATTTGTGTTAGATTAAGCTTGTTTACATTTGATTGAGATACTGGACTATAATAATAAATAACATATAAACTGACAGTTATTCATATAGTGCCGTTACGATAAATAAAGACTATAATATTTGTTAAATTTATAAAAATAAATAATCAATATGGCCGAAGGACTAGAATTACAGGATACATTAGCTGCTTTATGTAGCTACATAAAGCAATGCAAACAGAACAAGTAATGCAAGTATGTAGATATGTAGGTAGTACATATGTACGCACTTTTTCATTCGACTCTATGTGTAGTATGTATTGCAACACATCTTTTTATGATTTCTTTCATTATGGATTATGAGTTTTACATGGACCTGGTTAGGGTATACCATGCCAACACTTACCCCATGGTACTTTTCTGCTTTGCCGGCTATTAGGTGTGGGATTTGGGCTTATTAGGTATCAGGTAACGAGTTGGGACGATGTGTTTTCAAAAGAATTATTTCAGGAAGCTGAGTTGTATAAATTGTGAATAAATGAAAACTACCTTTTTAGTCTATCATTCCAATGATTATAATTGTCACCCTCAAGGTGCTTATCTTTAAACAAATCATAATAATAAAAAGAATTTCAAATATTTAACACAATTTACAGCGGGTTCCACCAATTTATATTCTTTCTTGAATATTACTTTACACATATTTTCTCTAGTGATATATTGTTATAATGCTTACGTCTAACAATCACATATTAAAATCATATATCTTAGTACATAATTTATAAGTTCCTGAAAATAAGACATACACTACACAGTATATACACAAAACATATAACATGGAAATATACACACATATATGGGCAGTTTCACACTGTCTGCCTGTAATTATAATTCATTTATAAAAAAAAATCATTTTGTTATATTGAATTTAATTATTTAATAAAATGGAAATACTGAATTGATTTCATTCTATGAAATCCGTAACCCTGTTCTTTATACATGAGAAAATAAAATACGAACTTTTTAAATGAATATAACAAGGGTTATAGTTATCGTTATCTCTATGGTAATTATTATTAATCTAAACATTTTTATTAAGGGTAACTCCCTTTTAATTATTCTACTCTTCAGCCTGCTTGGCTATCAACAATAATTAATATGAAACAATAAAATTTGTGACATCTAATATCTTGATAACACTCTTAGAGCTTCTCTGCACTCTCCCTTAATTTATCACATTTAATTTATCAAATATAATTCTTTATACAGTGCACAATCTCATGAAAACAATTGCTTAGAGTCTTTCTGCACTCTTATTAACATATTATTACAATAATCACACATTACCTAAATGTTCTGTCTTTTTGAATAAATGTCTCTATATGATATACAGTACAACATTTAAAAGTGTCTTTAGGCTTTAGTCATACCGCCTATATAAACAAAAAAGGTTTATCAATTATTTAAAACTGTTCAATTTCGCTTATAGCGGCTTTTCATTTACTTGTTGTGTTTTACAACATTATTATGAACCCTGAACCATATCAGGTCACCTGTTTTGATGATTTCATGTTACACAGATGTACACAGGTCTCAGGCGTCGGCGTTGAGTACAGCTATTCCTCTCGAAACCTCCGTCAGCGTCGCTTAGCGGTGTATGAACAGCTAGGCTAGGCGTCGTTCCTTTATCGTCATGGACACAGCGTCTCTGGCCTCGGGTATAGTCTGATGTCCGTAGTACGTAGTTGTAGTAACTCAGGTGTCTGCCGGTCTCATTGAAGCGTCTTCTGCAGCGTATCGTTCCGTGTGTACGACTTAACGAATACTTTATGAATGCGACAGATGCTCGTTTTGTTTGCTATATAAAATCTTATCTGTACCCTTCTAAATGTACAATTGTAGCAGATAACGCTTATTATGCGTACTCCAGTTAGAACGATAAACATTGATAACAATGTTTTGTTATAACACTCCCCCACTTGCTTTAAAAAAAATTGTTTGTGCTTTACAGAACAACATATATTTTTTTTTTTCTCTATGTTTAGTACATACACAGTCAGTTATATTACATGTTTATTAGAAAGAATATAAAATCTTATCTTAAAGTAACAATCACATATGGGTATTATTGGATATAATGACGCAGAGATGACGCATGGTACTTTCCGACGTCCTTTTGCTTCACTGGGTCATATACCATGTAGGTGTGTGGTCCTAGACGACTCCTTAGTTCATATGGGCCACAGAATAATCTGAAGAATTTCTTGGAAGTGTTTAATATACTACTTCCCACAGGATTTGTCTTTATCAATACCTTATCACCAATCTGGAATCTTGTCAATCGGTGAGTTCTATTATACCGGTCTCTCCTTTTACCTGCTTGATGATATAACTGTCGTTCAGCTCTGTTTATTTTTATTTGAATTGGCAAATCTACATTATAATTTTCCGGTTTATTAATCATGTTGTGCCAGAATCTTTTAGGTATTTTATTCTCACTTAATTCTAACGGTGTGTATCCTGTAGCTTCACTATAATTGTGATTCATTGCATCTTCGAAAAAATGTAGATAGTCAGGCCATTTACTCTGTTGATTGTAGCAATATAACCTCATGTACTTGCCTAACTCTCTATTTATTCTTTCAGCTAGATTAGTTTGTGGATGTCTTATGGATGTAAGTATAGGTTTTATACCTTGTCTTGTCAATGCGTCCTTCCATAATTTATTACCAAACTGCTTACCTTGATCTGTCAACACTTTATCCATTTTTCCATACTTTGGTATATACTTCTGGGTGATGACGTTCAGAACAGATTTCATGGTGGGTCTTCGTACAGCATATAACTTTACTAGCTTGGTAAACACATCTACCGTCACAATTATATGGCGGTACCCACGACTTGATCGCGGGAGTGGTCCAAGGAAATCAAGTGCAACTATATCCCCCTTCTTCTTAGTTCTGATACTCCCCATTTCAACGCAAGTGTTTAAATTCGGATGTTTGGCTGTTTGACAATCATGGCATTTCCTAACAATTATTTTAATTTTTCTGAACATATTATTACAGGTGAAGGCTTCTTTCATAGTTAAATAGCACTTCAATGGAGATGCATGAGCTAGACTACGATGACATGGCATAATTAATTGCTGTAACATGTCATGAGATAGCACAACTTTCCAATCATAATTAATAAGCTTAAATAAAATTCCATCTTTCACACAATAATTTATAGGTAACGGATTATTTTTTATATTCTGTAATCGCTGATCTTTATCTTGCTCTCTAGCGAGATTACGTAGTAATTCTTGTACTTCTCTCTCGGGTTTGTATGTTATGTTGCTAAGTACCCTGACATCTTGTGGTTTAGCTTCATGTGTTTCTTCTTTTTCTTCTATATAACGGCTTAAGGTATCAGCTACTTCATTGTCTTTGCCTTTGCAGTATTTAATGGTGAAAGAATACTCCCCAATGGCAAGTATCCATCGCATCAACCTCGCACTCTTTACCTTACATGTTAATAGGAAAGATAAAGCCTGATGATCTGTATGAATTTCAAAATGAGTCCCGCATAGATAGAATCGGAACTGGGATAATGCATATACAATAGCTAGTACTTCCTTTTCTGTAGTGCAGTACTCTATCTCCGCTCCTCGGAATACACGACTGGCATAGGCGATGACCCTTAAGTCTCCTTTTGAGTCTTTTTGATACAATACACTTCCCATTGCATATTGACTTGCGTCTGCATATAGCACATAATCGCCGTCTTTCTTCGGATGGTGTAGCATTAAATTTTGTTTAAACAATGTTTTGACTCGATCCACTGCTTCAGTGTGATGCTGCTCCCATCTCCATTTTCTCTTCTTTTGTGTTAACTCCAGCAGAGGTTTTACTGTTGCTGCATAGTCAGATGAGAAGCGTCGATAATAACCAGTCAATCCTAGGAAAGCTCTTACTCCTTTTACATTTTTAGGAATAGGGAAATTTAGGATACTTTGGATCTTGATAGGATCAGGTTTGATACCTCGTTCGGATATAATATGACCAAGGAACTTGATATTGGTTTTTAGGAATTCACATTTTTTATAATTGAGGGAAATTTTGGCTACTCTAAATTTCTCAAAAATAACTCGTAATTGATTTACATGTTCCTGAATAGTTTTCGACACGACGAGTATGTCATCTACAAATACCATTGTGTAAGGTGACACCTCCTCTCCAAGTGCATTTTCTAGACATCGTACAATAGCAGACAAGCTAGTGCTTAATCCAAACGGTACTACGTTGTATTCATAGGTCTTGTTTTTGTAGAGGAACGCCGTATACTTGCGGTCACTCTCTCGTATTGGTATCTGCCAGAAACTAGAAGTAAGGTCTAATTTTGTTAAATATCTAGCTCCTTCATATTTAGCAAATAACTCTTCAGCATTTGGAGCGCAGTCGTACATCTTTTCAACAACGTTGTTAAGGTTACGCATATCCATACACAGTCTAATCGCATCATCATTTTTCTTGATTACTACAAGTGGATTCAGGTAATTGCTATGTGATCTGCGGATGACATTGTTATCTAACATACGCTGAATTTCTTGATCTACCTGCTCCTCGTATTTCATTGGAATCGTATATGTGCGTCTGACGAACTTGGACGGGTCAGTTACCTTAATTCGATGCTGGTAGACGTGAGTTTGAGTTGGTACTTCGCTAAAGATGTCCTCATATTCTTCTAACAGATCATTTATGTGTTGTTCTCCTGGCTGATCTTCTACTTCTTCTGGATGTGTCCGTTCTTCGGCTAATGTGATCTTGGGTCTACTAATTTTAAGTATTTCCGGTTGTGGAGGATTCTGTTCTTTAACAGGTGCTCTTAAATCTATAGTTTTACATATATTATTAACTGTACATGTCATTTGTCCATCTTTCATATTGATAACAGCATTGAGTCGGTCTAGCGCATCCACTCCCAGAATGCAGTCATATATTAGCTTATCAACTATCAGTACAGGTAATTCTATCTCTAATCCTTGACAGGTAATACTAACATACATCTGATGGTTTACTTTTTCCATCGATTTATTTGCTGTAGTTATTTGTATCTCCCGTGTAGGCAACTTCGGTACATTTTTAAAATGAGCATTATGAATTTTTACCCATGCACTATTGATAATTGTGACCTCACTCCCTGTATCAACTAATGCGTTAACAGGAACATTATTAACATACAGTTTTATTTGTGGACATACAGTATTATTTATTGGATTAATTTTATCGGTCATAAATAATTCTTCCCTAAGATCAGGTGGGAATATACCTCCTATACAGACTCCAGAATGTAGTAATTGATTTTCAGTCTTCGATGTGGACGGTTTATTACGTTCATCAGTGTTTCTCGGTGTCTCTTTCTGTTTTTTCTCAACGGTAATCGCCTGCGTATTTGCATTCCTATCGGATGTCCATGGTTTCGAAAATCGTTTCGACGAATTCGGCCATCGGTAACCTCCTTTGTAATTACCTCTTTCATTATTTTGCTCCTGCTTCTCATATGTTCGTCCATCTTCATGGCGTCTATCATATGATACATTTTTGTTTTTCGGATATTTTTCATCGTCTGTACGTCTATCTTCTCTGCCTTTATCTTCTTGGCGATATCTTTGCGAATACCACGTACCTCTATCTTGATTTTGGTTCCGGTTATCTCGCTGAACTCCTCTTGGTGGGTCTCGTTCACGGATTACACCCTCCATCTGTGTTAAAAGTATTAATAGATCTTCAATGGTAGCTATACCCTGAACATGTATAGCTAGTTGGATGTTCCTGCTGAAATGATTAGCAAGCTTAATGACTAATTCTTTTTGTGTTAAAGCGGGACGTAAATGTTTACTCCTCTCTACTAACATAATGACGTATTCATCTTCAGACAGCTTACCTGGATTATATTTACCAAATTCCAGTGTATTTCGTATTCTCATTTGTATGTATTCATTCCAATACCTCCGTTCGAATGCTAGTTTAAATTCTTCATACGTTTTTAAATCGTCATTCACCATCGTGAACCAACTGGCTGCTGCATCTTTTAAGTAACGGCTTACAAAGTCTATTTTATCTTTGTCACTGAGAATAGATCCAATACTATCCATTTCTTTCTCACATTTGATCCGAAATTCAATGGGATTTTCCCCTCTGGATCCTCTAAAATAGTTAATGGGTCTCTCTTCTCTAGGTACGGTCGAGTATACTAACGCTTGTGTTGGTAGTCTTCTCACTTCTCATGTAAGTCGGTCTACTTCACCTTTTAACTTGACTTCCAGCTGAGCTACCCTGTTGTCATGGTGTTGGATAGATTTCTTGATGGTGTCGTCTGCTGCGGCGAGACTTTTTGTTTCTTCTTCAATTTTCATGGTCTTCCTGACATTACTCTGCACCAACTCGCTGATGACTTGTATCTTGGTATCTTGTCGATGCGTAATTTTTTCGAGTTTCTGGTCCAGTGTGTCGGCCATAGATTTAAAATTTTGTTGTAGTCTTTTTCGCTGCTCTTCGAAATTTTCATTCATCACCACCGCTTGTTGTTTTAGAGACTCTTTAACTTTACCTTCTAAGGTCTCCATTCGTTCCATAATTTCTACCTTACTTTCAGCATTATACGCGTATAGTTTCTGAATTTCTGACGTGCTTGCTTCCAATCTTCTCATAGTTTCAGCACCACTAGTTTTTATTTCTTCAAACCTTTTTACGTTTTCAACGTTGCTGGCTTCTAACTTCTTCATTATGTCGGCTAAACTGACCTCTTGTTTATGTGCCATGTTTAATTTTAATTTGGTGAACCAATTTTAAAATATTTATTATTAATTTGTATATTATTAATTATTTGGATTATTATTAAATATTGGTAGTCATTTATTCATCAACATACAACCGTTATCTTGGGCGCCTGTAGTATCAGTTTCTGATAACCACAATATTTATCTAAGCTCCCCTTTGTTTACTCTACTGATAATGCTAACTGTACGTTCTTATCAGCTACATTCAACATATAAATGCACGTTTTATAATAATTACACATCAACTCTAAATATTTGTTCTACGTGAATTTATATTTATTTAACTTCTTACTAATTGTTAATTTTTTTTTCGTATTTTTTTTTTTTATTTTTTTATTTATTTATTTATTTAATCGTGCCCCACGTTGGAAGCGACATTTTCTTTTGCAACACATCTTTTTATGATTTCTTTCATTATGGATTATGAGTTTTACATGGACCTGGTTAGGGTATACCATGCCAACACTTACCCCATGGTACTTTTCTGCTTTGCCGGCTATTAGGTGTGGGATTTGGGCTTATTAGGTATCAGGTAACGAGTTGGGACGATGTGTTTTCAAAAGAATTATTTCAGGAAGCTGAGTTGTATAAATTGTGAATAAATGAAAACTACCTTTTTAGTCTATCATTCCAATGATTATAATTGTCACCCTCAAGGTGCTTATCTTTAAACAAATCATAATAATAAAAAGAATTTCAAATATTTAACACAATTTACAGCGGGTTCCACCAATTTATATTCTTTCTTGAATATTACTTTACACATATTTTCTCTAGTGATATATTGTTATAATGCTTACGTCTAACAATCACATATTAAAATCATATATCTTAGTACATAATTTATAAGTTCCTGAAAATAAGACATACACTACACAGTATATACACAAAACATATAACATGGAAATATACACACATATATGGGCAGTTTCACACTGTCTGCCTGTAATTATAATTCATTTATAAAAAAAAATCATTTTGTTATATTGAATTTAATTATTTAATAAAATGGAAATACTGAATTGATTTCATTCTATGAAATCCGTAACCCTGTTCTTTATACATGAGAAAATAAAATACGAACTTTTTAAATGAATATAACAAGGGTTATAGTTATCATTATCTCTATGGTAATTATTATTAATCTAAACATTTTTATTAAGGGTAACTCCCTTTTAATTATTCTACTCTTCAGCCTGCTTGGCTATCAACAATAATTAATATGAAACAATAAAATTTGTGACATCTAATATCTTGATAACACTCTTAGAGCTTCTCTGCACTCTCCCTTAATTTATCACATTTAATTTATCAAATATAATTCTTTATACAGTGCACAATCTCATGAAAACATTTGCTTAGAGTCTTTCTGCACTCTTATTAACATATTATTACAATAATCACACATTACCTAAATGTTCTGTCTTTTTGAATAAATGTCTCTATATGATATACAGTACAACATTTAAAAGTGTCTTTAGGCTTTAGTCATACCGCCTATATAAACAAAAAAGGTTTATCAATTATTTAAAACTGTTCAATTTCGCTTATAGCGGCTTTTCATTTACTTGTTGTGTTTTACAACATTATTATGAACCCTGAACCATATCAGGTCACCTGTTTTGATGATTTCATGTTACACAGATGTACACAGGTCTCAGGCGTCGGCGTTGAGTACAGCTATTCCTCTCGAAACCTCCGTCAGCGTCGCTTAGCGGTGTATGAACAGCTAGGCTAGGCGTCGTTCCTTTATCGTCATGGACACAGCGTCTCTGGCCTCGGGTATAGTCTGATGTCCGTAGTACGTAGTTGTAGTAACTCAGGTGTCTGCCGGTCTCATTGAAGCGTCTTCTGCAGCGTATCGTTCCGTGTGTACGACTTAACGAATACTTTATGAATGCGACAGATGCTCGTTTTGTTTGCTATATAAAATCTTATCTGTACCCTTCTAAATGTACAATTGTAGCAGATAACGCTTATTATGCGTACTCCAGTTAGAACGATAAACATTGATAACAATGTTTCGTTATAGTATATATGTATGTATGGATGGATAGTGGACTTGGCTGAACTTATATGTGTGATTGTGCCACAAAGAAGTTTTAATGTGGTTCCTTAATATACTAACACAACAGAGATAGAAGTTTCACTGTGTGTTTGTAAGGTATTTATTTGACAACAGAGACTTGAGTTTCATATGAACTTCATACACAACACGTTTTCCACTTTCTATTCACAATCCACAGTTAAAATGCACACAGTTATGTCAATTTTTATTATTGAAAAATTATACAAAAAATTCACACATTTATTACATGTTTTGTAATGTGTAGTCCAAATAGGCCTAATTTATATTTTGTAGATTCTCGAGATTTAGAGCTAATGATTCCTGATCTGTACCAGAAATGTCTTGTCTGGTGCTATGATGTGATGATACGGTACTCACTGGCGAGTAGATTGGCATCAATTCCTCAGTCCCTGGAGTAGATAGAGAATTGATTTCGGCATTTCAAAGTTCATATTTTAAAATATTGAAAATTTCGGATTTTGCTTGTACCATCATTGAATATGTAGTCTACTCAGCAGTTTTAATATGTTCCCTGAACGTTTTTATCGCGGAACTAAATTTGATCAGATTCTGCAAATCCTTTTGTCGTTGATCTTCTCTCCTTTTTAAGAGCTTAATCCATGAGTTTCTCACCATTGGAAGGTAAAAAGGACTAAATACAACTTTAAAACACTTATAAAAAGCTTCTTCAGAGGTTCACTTTTTAAAAGTGAAAACTGGTTCAGGTTGTAAGGTAAAACTTTGTTTTTACTCATAAAAAACTTTGTGTCCCGAGTCGTTAGTGAAATAGTTGTATTTAGTTAAGTAACGGACACATCATGGACAACGAAATCCAAGAAAGTAAAAAGGACATTGAATGCACGTGCTGCATGCTGCCAAGCTGCTCCTGGACTGGCAGTGCTGCTCAGGCGGCAACAGCGGAGTTCGGAACATATCCCTATTAAAATGCATTGGAGCAGTAGTGATCGTTCGCCACCAAGGCAGCACGTGGCCTTGGGAGCGGCAGCGAGATTCAAAATCGTACCTTTAGCTGGGCACAAGGTGGTCATTGCCACATCTGCTTTTTCTGAGACTATACATTCTGTATCATCTACAGTCATATTTACACAATTAGCATGACAGAACTTTTTCCAATTGGAGCAAGCAATCATATGTCTTTTTCATACTACACAATCAGACATTACAATTATAAAGCACTCTCAGTTCTAATGCAATAGAGCAGTAAAAAGCATAGAGCATTGTGAATATGGCACAACAGATAAAATTAAAACTCTGCAAATATAAAGCCACTTGTATTACTCATAGGGAGGTTGAACACCTGCCTCAACAATTGCACAGCTCAAAGTACAACTCATCACTGAAGTAGATGTACAACTTTATCCGTTATAAAGGTAAGAATTTGGTCCAAAATGCAGGTATTTATTTATTTATTTTTTAATACTTAATATAATAATAAATCCCTTTACAATTTCCTGATACAGATTTCATTGCATTGTACCACTAAATCCATATTTAAGCAACAGAATGTGGAAATACAGTAGAGTGATTAAACTAACATATTAATTTATAATTACTAATGTATGTTATAAAATAACAAATTATTTGTTGCACTTTAGTTGTGTCTCTATTGGAGTTGGTTTCTAAGAAGATAGCATGGTTACTTGATCTTCTTGATAAGACAGAAGATTTAATGGCTGAATCAATGTATTTGAAGCCATTAATTCAGTACACAGCAACTGTACCTGTAGTTATTGAAGTTAAAGAAGATGAATATGACACAAGTAAGCAGCAGTTTTACACATATATATATATATATATATTGTTACAAATCATATGATGTTTGTTGTATTTATTACGAGTTTATTACGGTTGCGGGTTTATAGTTAATTCAGCCCCACGCTGAATGCGGCAATTTGTTACAAATCATACGATGTGTATGTAACTTCGAAACTCTCGCCTAATTAAGCCCAAATATTTGTAATATAAATATACTTGTAAGTGTAATGTAATAACTCCTGCAAATCAACGTTAATTTATTTATAAAATTATTTATTAATGGGTTGATATTATTCGGTTATTCACCATAGACCTGTGTTAAGTGGTTATTAAGTGTTTTACCAGAGAAAAAACGCTATATTACAGTTATTATAGTGAATAATTCAGTAATTTTCTCCAACCCTAGTCAGTATGTATTATTTAAATTGGAAAGAGAGTAGCGCAGAGAGTAAGTTAGTTCTCTATTCTCCCGTCTTCACCAGCTGTCTGCAAACGAGCGCTGTTATTGGCGATTGACTCGTTATTATAGGTTAAGTCGTTCCACTTGACGCTTTTATCACTTTCTTTCTCTGTAAAATACACCCTATTCGAAATACAATAATTATTCTACAATAACACAAAATCGTCAATACAAGAAGGATTCTTTATTTTATATTATTTTAAAATTCCAACAGTTGCTCTCTCCGACTATTAAAACATCATATCGATCCTACAATACAGAATCGATTTGTTATTGAACTCTTGTTTAGATGTTACAATTTAATTATAATTTTCAGTTTGTCTTTTATCTTAGGGTACATGTAGTTCTTTTAACTATTAGTAAGGCCAGGTAATGCAAATTCAGGTTACTAGGTATTACAATTTAAATTAAAATCTTATTATATAAAGTATCAACATAAGCAGGTTTTTACCAAGCGTTTACAAGATACTCGAAGGCCGTGTTCCAATAACGATGACAGATCGACGAGTGATGAAGAATGGCTGGAATATATCCACCTCCAGCTTCTCAATAAAAGTTGGTGTTAGTGTCCCAGGATGTAACGGAAAGTTCAGTTCTTGATCTTCGCTGATTTTTCGTTTCTGGTGGTCACAGGTCCCGATGGAATTAGTGTAGTATTAAGTTCTTGCTCTGTTGTTAAAAGTGAGGTTCGGTAGGTAAATTTAATTCTCTTTAATTTTTTGTTGTATGGTATTTATTCACTTTGACTTCTCCAGGTCTGGGTTATCTTCATTTATTTATGGTTTCCATTATTGCTCATTTGATAGTAGGTTTAGTTAATTTATTTTTTTAGATTTTTGATTCGAATTTTGTTAATAGGTATTTGATATTCTCGGAGTAATAGTCTTGGGAGTCGTCCAATCCGTCTTTACAGTCAGTGATTATATATTAATTTGGATTTATTATAATTTTATTCATGAGGTTTCGTGGTTTTTTCGAGATTTATAATGATTGAACTGTCCTCGTTTATATATAACAATTTAATGTCTAAATCAACAAGATATCTTGCATTTTGTTGCCCTAATAACCATTGCTTCTTCTGTCATTGGATAATATTTGTTATCCTAGAGTCAGAATTAGGAAATATTCTTACACTTATTTAATAAAATACTCCCTGCTTGGAATTACATTAAATCACATAAAACTTTCACTTAATCTGCCTTATTAAACCGTATACATTTTACTACATTTTCTTCTTAATTGATTTATTTTAAAAGGTATTAATTTCCTTTTACAAAATACTAAATTTAGGCCTATTGGTTTTATTACATGTGTTATAATTTTTTTTGTTTAAATTTAATTTTTCGGGTCTTGGGGAATAGTCAGCGGCAAAATGTAACTTTCGTCGCCGCGCGTGTACCACATTTCGGTGTCCGATGTGTACACCAACTATTTTCTTCACAAGTAACTAATGCCAGTTTATGGAGGTTATGTACGACAATGTAACTTAAATAAAATTTACTTTGTTAGTGTACATTAAAAGGGTGTATTTATTGGAAGTACAGAAACTAGTTTACATTTATCGCACAATTACGGTACAGAGACGATTTTGGGAGGTTGTGGCTACGTTTAACAATATAACTTAACCTTTTAGATTTTTAAAATTAATTAGACTTCCTCTTCCTCGGTCTACCTCTAGGTCTCGTTCCCTCCCATGTACCCAGCAAAGCCCTCTTAGGGTTCCTGCCATCCTCCATTCTCATAACATGTCCGGCCCAACGCAATCTTTGAATTCTTATAAATTTTGAGACTGGTATCTCTTTATATATTTGATACAGTTCATTGTTGTATCTCAGTCTCCATGAGCCATTTTCTTGTATTGGGCCTATAATGCGTCTGAGAATTTTCCTTTCAAAGGTGTCTACTATGTCGACTGTTTTCTGTGTGATTGCCCATGCCTCACACCCGTAGCATAGCACCGGTCTGATGACAGTCCTATATATTTTCATTTTTGTTTCCCTGTGCACATCCCCAGACCTAAATGATGGCAGCAATGCGAAGTACGCCTTGTTAGCCATGGTGATCCGTCTTTGGATCTCCGGCTCCTCTGATCCAGTCTTTGCTAGATTCACTCCGAGATACGTGAAATTGTCCACCACCTCAATTGTGTCCTCCTCTATCTCGATGTTGTTATGAACCTGGTCCCTTCTTGTTTGGATAAGCATTTTTGTTTTATCCATATTTATGGCTAGCCCAACTTCCTTGGCTTTGTTTTTAAGCTCTATAAATATTTCTTTTTGTCATTTTATTATTTATATATGTGAATGTGGCCCATTTTTTGTTGTTGTTATTATTTATGTGTTGTTCAGTTTGATTAATTCTTAATAGTTCAGTTTTTATTTTGTATTTGATTTTGATCAAAATAGAAAATAAAATCAAATACAAAATAAAAACTGAACAATTAAGAATTAATCAAACTGAACAACACATAAATAATAACAACAACAAAAAATGGGCCACATTCACATATATAAATAATAAAATGACAAAGCTAACAAAACTATTTAAAAACACAGATATAAAAATAGCATACAAAACTAATAAAAATAAATTATAAAATCTAAATAGCTCACACAACAGAGATAATACAACAACTAACGGTATATACAAAATTGAATGCCAAGATTGCAATAAATGTTATATAGGAAAAACAAAAAAACAGCTGAAAAAACGTTATTTTGAACACCTAAATGCATACAAAAAACCAGAAATATATAAATCCAATTTAGCCACACATGCAATAAACACAGGACATGAATTCCCAGACATAACCAATGTAACACTAATAAAACATATACCACACAAAGGCACCATAATGAACATATGGGAAAATTTACAAATATACAAACATAAAACAGAAAACAAACTAATACCTGAACAAATACAAAACATGACACAATATTCAAAGCACTCAACATTGAAAATACACAAAAAACTAACACATACACCACAATCACACACAATAAAACCAACTTGAAATACCAGAAGCCAACAGGAAGCCACAATAATAATAGTCAACCAACAACACATATGTACTTCACCAGACAAAAAAACCGGAAGGCTGAGGATGGGTACAAGATAGTACCCGAAACATGTTCCAAATAGAAAAATAACATCTTGAGGTAAATTTATGTATAAATATTAAATGTATTATATACATCAAGAAACGGACTGTAGCAGAAAGTGATTGAAATTATTTATAAGTATTACTTGTACAAACAAAACTGGCTTAGAAATGGGTCTACTTAGGAAATTATGGAATTCTGCTGAAATTTCGAATAGTTCTGGAGGGAAATTGATCCTCCGCAAGTTACTCCACTGATCCCACTCTACACAGTTCCAAGAAGTCCTGTATTTAGAAGTTCAAAAGAAAGTGATACAGACTCTAAAGATCTCATTGTAGCATTCACTACTGGGACAGTTCATGGTTTAGAGCCTGGTAAGTGAAGGAGAAGGGATCTATTAACGTGCACGTTGAAGAATATATTTAATTATTGGACTTAACTTGATATAAGTACTGATTACATTTCAGGATTATTATTTTCAGAAATAATGTATGTAAACCAGTTTTCCCCATATAAAGTTAATTAAAATTCTTTAATGCATAGCATTTCAGGCATTTACAGTAGTAGATTTGTATTACTAAATTTGAATTTACACAAATAATTCTCTTTGATTAACCAGAGTTACACACACGAACTAAATGCTGAGTGTTCTCCTAGTGTATCAATTCAGCTAAAACAGTATTCCAAAAACTTACCTTGTTACTAGAATATGTGACATGATGAACTTTCATCATGTGTTCAACTTTGTGTTGGGAGTTAAGCATTTTAATAATTTTTATTTATGCAGGTGTATAGCAAAATCTGATCATCATGGAAAAGGAATAAGGCATTTTGTAATAGCTATTAACTGATTAGTTCCTGCTCTATTACCGAATCATATTACAAGTCTAATTTTTGTTTAATTGAAAAGATATATTTTAACTGTTTCTTTTGGTGCAATCTGTAAATTCCATGACACACGTCCATAAAGCTTTGAAAATATGCTTACTCCAGTTTGATAGGAATACATTCTCAAAACACTAATACAACAAATTTGTTATGTCTGATCACACCAGCTATCCTTTCTATTGGAAATGAGCCTTTTATCCAAATTTATCATATAGTATTGTGCCAAGATATGACACTACATTAATATACTGGAATACAGTATATTATTTGCACACTGACAGGGTTATAAAAAATTCTGAAAGAATTGTTGCTTTTACAACACCATCCTTTATCAAGTGACTACTCAAATCTGCCAGTTTTTCACAGAAACTGAAGTTTGATGATTAGATCCATCATGACCTAGTAATGCTCCAAACATTTCAAGGATTCTCCTGGCCTTAAAAAACTGGACTGGTCTCATTGATTGACATGACTAATGTTAAATTTACTTTTGGATACTTCCAAACATAATACAGTTTACAATAAACAAACAAAATATTATGCTTGTCTAATTTTTCCAGAACTGTATACACATAATTTGATCTGGATAGAACATTTATTAAACAATAATACTATTTGATGCAAATAATTAAAATATCGGTATGGAGAACTATACATGACTACCATGTTTTAAGATTTATATGTGAAATCATTTTAGAAATGAAATATTTCCACAGAAACTACTTCTATCTTCAGCCTCAACCACAGAATTGTGATCACTAACATATACCACCTCATGTTAGCGCACTCGATTTTCACTGATGATGGCAGTCGATGGTACTTCTGAAACGTCTGGTTTTGCAGAAAACATTGGACCACGGCCAAACAGCCTGGGAAGGAATTTTATCAACAAACTACTTCAATGTTGCTGATAATGTAGTACACATATAAAAAATTATCCCCTCCCCTTCACCTATCATTTTCATTTATAGAAAATTATCCCCTCCCCCTACCCCTTTTCATTTATAGATATTAAATCTACCTTTCTACAGTGGATTATTATGACCTTTTCAGAATACTTTATTTATCAAAATTAAGTACTTTACTCTTGTTAAAACAAAACGTTGCAGGTAAACTACCCCTTCTCCTTAACCGATCTTCACCAAAATCAACAGACCTTGAGTCCTCTACAATATGCAAAAAATTATTTGAATTTGCGAGAGTTATCATTCGCCATAGACAAAATTCTACACACAGACATCTTTCTAAAAATGACTTTTCTTTATGTTTTGAGGGTAGTACAATCAGAATCAGCCCTCATGGGACACTAATTATTAGATACAATTTTTACCTTCATTTAAGCCAGCTTCCACTCACTGTGTACTTTCTCAGAGGCCATAGCATGTTCTTTTTAACGTTGCCGAACATAAATTGATGTTAAATTAAAAATAAAGTAAAGGCTTAGCACCTTAAGTTTGCAACGTGCAAGTTGAAGAATCAATTTAATTATTACATTTCAGAATTATTATTTTCAGAAATAATGTATGTAAACCAGTTTTCTCCATATAAAGTTAATTAAAATTTTTTAATGCATAGCGTTCCAGGCATTTATGGTAGTAAATTGCAACCAGTCTTCATCTTTGTATTTGCCAAAATAAAGTTGTTCTGAGCCAGGTCATGTAAATTCAGGTTAGGCCAAGTTGCTCATTAGACTTTGTCTAAATCTTAAAGATATAAAGTGTTGATAAAGATTTTAGGACCGTACATTAAAAACATTGTTTGCACATATGAGTAGAAAGCAGATGTATTAATATAATATATGTTACCCAACAAGATACAGGAACAATTATGTATATTTAATTAAGTTGTTAGTGGACTTAAAACCTGCAGTAGAAACTCCAGTTTTTATAAAACAAATAGGGAGAGAATTGAAGATTTGATGTTTGTAAATGTTATATCTATTTTCTTCACAAGTAACTAATGGCTGGTTATTTGTAATCACGTTTTCTCATAATGTATGTTGTTAATGACCTTTTTTTAAGGGTATGAAAAAAACAACAGATATTGGTATTTGAAAAAAGGTGAATTTTATTGGTACATACTAAAGTATAGAGTCCCATTTGTTTCTATTCATTAACAAAGGTCCGTATTGTAATAATTTTGTGTGTAATATACAAGCATTCTTTAATATGTTTTCGAGATTCTCCCAATTTTATTTGCATTAATTCAGACCGTAGTAACATTAAATTCCACTGTAACCCATTATTAATACTTAATCATTTGCATGTTACCAGAAACTGCACATTGCTTTTTATTGCATTATGTTGAAAAAAGGATTTTAATGTAGGCCTACTTGTTTGGTTATACATTAGATTGTACTAGGTTCTAAAATTGGAAGTACATTTTAATTCCGGTACTTTGCATAAATACAGCCTTTAATGTTATACACAGCCTTTGAATGTACACTAACTAAGGAAATGTCTGTTAAGTCTAATTAATTTTAAAAATCTAAAAGGTTAAGTTAAATAATTAAATGTAGCCACCTCCCAAAATCGTGTGTACCGTAATTATGTGCGATAAATGTATACTAATTTCTGTACATCCAATAAATACACCCTTTTAGTGTACACTAACAAAGTAAATTTTGTTTAAGTTACATTGTCGTACATAACCTCCATAAGCTGGCATTACTTACTTCGAATACATACAGCCGTTAATGTTATATACAGCCTTTTATCCATACAATAAATACAGCCTTTAAATGTACACTAACTAAGGAAATGTCTGTTAAGTCTAATTAATTTTAAAAACCTAAAAGGTCAAGTTATATTCTTAAACGTAGCCACAACCTCCCAAAATCGTCTCTGTACCGTAATTATGTTCGATAAATGTAAACTAATTTCTGTACTTCCAATAAATACACCCTTTTAATGTACACTAACAAAGTAAATTTTATTTAAGTTGCATTGTCGTACATAACCTCCATAGGCTGGTATTAGTTACTTGTGAAGAAAACAGTTGGATGTACACATCGGACACCGAAATATAGTACATGCGCGGCGACGGAAGTTACATTTTGCCGCTGACTATTCCCCAAGACCCGAATAGTCAGCGGCAAAATGTAACTTCCGTCACCGCGCGTGTACTATATTTCGGTTACCATATTAGGTAGATTCTGTAGTGGTGTGGAGTGCTTTTGTGTGTTCAATGTATCTCTGTTTGAAGCTACGTCCTGTCTGGCCTATGTAGAATTTATTGCAATTTGAACAATTTAGCTTATATACACCGGGTAGATCAAATTTGTTTTGTGCTTTGGGCATGCGTTTTGATAGTGTATGTTCTGTTTTGTTAGTAGTTTTGTAAGCGATTCTGTATCCTGCTTTTTTGAATTTGTGGGCAATTTTTTCTGTTTGTTTGTTGATGTATGTTAGTGTTATGAATTTGTTGTTATCTGTCTTTGTCTGTTGTTTGTTTTGTGTAGGAGTTTACTGACTATTGTTCTGTCATAACCGTTAGATTCTGCTAGATATTTTATCATGTTTAGTTCGTCTTTGTAGTCTATTTCATCTAAGGGGATGTTGTCAAGTCTATGTATCATGGTTCTAAAAGCAGCTAGTTTGTGTTCTATTGGGTGATTGGTGGTGTTGTGTATTAGTGTGTCAGTTGTAGTTGGTTTTCTGTATATATTGAATTTGTGCCTGTGTTCTAGTTTTGTGATGGAGAGGTCTAAGAAGTTTATGGTATTGTTGTGTTCGTATTCGGCAGTGAAGGTTATGTTTTTATGTATTTTGTTTATATGCATTAGTAACTGTTCACATTGTCTTTTGTTTCCCCTGTATAGTATTAGAATGTCGTCAACGTATCTGTGCCAGTATAGTATTTTATGTGAGTGTCTGTCATTGTTTGTGAGTATTTTTGTTTTTTCTAAGTGTTGGAGGAAGACTTCTGCTAGAATGCTGGATATGGGGGAGCCCATGGGTAGGCCATCGTTCTGTGTGTAGTATTTATTGTTATAAGTAAAGTAGTTTTGTTTTGTGATAATGTTCAGAGTTTCTGTTATTTCATTGATAAGTTCGTCTGGTGTGTTGTTCTGTTTGAGTTTGTTTTGTAGGATGGTGATTGTTTCAGAGATGGGGATGTTTGTGTACAGGTTTTTAATGTCAAAGGAGGCTAATGTGGCGTTATGGGGGATGTGTATGTCTTTTATTTTTGTTACTAGGTCAGTGTTGTTTTTTACTGCAATGTTGTTGTCTATTTGTGTGTGTTGTCTAATAATTTTGTCTAGATATTTTGCCAGTTTGTGTGCAGGGGCATTACGGTAGTTGATAATGGGGCGGATCGGAATGTCTTCTTTATGGATTTTGGGAAGCGCTTGGAATGTAGGTGCTGATGGTCGGATTTGTTTCATGTAGGGCTTTTGTTTATGTGTCATAATGTGTTTGGCTTTGTTGACTATTTGTTTTACTGAGTTTTGGTATCTGTCGGTGGGGTCGTGTTTTAGTTCTGTGATGTTGTTCTGTTCCATGAAGTTTTGTACTTTTTTGTGTAGGTTGTCTGTGGGGATAATTACAGTCGATAATTACATTACAAAACTACTAACAAAACAGAACACACACTATCAAAACGCATGCCCAAAGCACAAAACAAATTCGATCTACCCGGTGTATATAAGCTAAATTGTTCAAATTGCAATAAATTCTACATAGGCCAGACAGGACGTAGCTTCAAACAGAGATACATTGAACACACAAAAGCACTCCACACCACTACAGAATCTACCTTCGCAAACCACCTCATTGAAGCAAACCACACATATAAAAACATCGACAATAACATGAACATACTACACGTACACACAAAAGGCCGAAAGCTAGACATTCTAGAACAATTAGAAATATACAAACACACAAAAACAAATAAAAACGACATCCTAAACGAACAGACACAATTCAAATCGCACGCATTATTCGAACACATCTCACCACACACACAGCTTCGATCTTTCAAAAAACTATCTCGTCGCCAACAACAAGACGAACAGCGCTACTTACGACAGCCTCTGATGAAGCCTTCTATAGGTGAAAGCCGGTTTAGGCTGTAAGGTAAAACTTTACGTTTTTACTTATAAAAAACTTAGTGTTCCGAGTCGTCAATATTATAGTGATATTTAGTTGAGTAACGGACACGTCATGGACAACAAAATCCAAGAATTTACATTGTCGTACATAACCTCCATAAGCTGGCATTACTTGCTTCGAATAAATACAGCCTTTGAATGTACACTAACTAAGGAAACGTTTGTCAAGTCTAATTATTTTTAAAAATGTAAAATGTTAAGTTATATTGTTAAACGTAGCCACAACCTCCCAAAATCGTCTCTGTACCGTAATTATGTGCGATAAATGTAAACTAACTTCTGTACTTCCAATAAATACACCATTTTAATGTACACTAACAAAGTAAATTTTATTTAAGTTACATTGTCGTACATAACTTCCATAAGCTGGCATTAGTTACTTGTAAAGAAAACTGTAGGATGTACACATCGGTAACCGAAATATCGTACACGCGCGGTGACGGAAGTTACATTTTGCCGCTGACTATTCGGGTCTTGGGGAATAGTCAGCGGCAAAATGTAACTTCCGTCGCCGCGCATGTACTATATTTCGGTGTCCGATGTGTACATCCAACTGTTTTCTTCACAAGTAACTAATACCAGCTTATGGAGGTTATGTACGACAATGTAACTTAAATAAAATTTACTTTGTTAGTGTACATTAAAAGGGTGTATTTATTGGAAGTACAGAAATTAGTTTACATTTATCGAACATAATTACGGTACAGAGACGATTTTGGGAGGTTGTGGCTACGTTTAAGAATATAACTTAACCTTTTAGATTTTTAAAATTAATTAGACTTAACAGACATTTCCTTAGTTAGTGTACATTTAAAGGCTGTATTTATTCGAAGTAAGTAATGCCCGCTTATGGAGGTTATGTACGACAATGTAACTTAAACAAAATTTACTTTGTTAGTGTATACTAAAAGGGTGTATTTATTGGAAGTACAGAAATTAGTATACATTTATCGCACATAATTACGGTACACACGATTTAGGGAGGTGGCTACGTTTAATTATTTAACTTAACCTTTTAGATTTTTAAAATTAATTAGACTTAACAGACATTTCCTTAGTTAGTGTACATTCAAAGGCTGTATATAACATTAAAGGCTGTATTTATTCAAAGTACCGGAATTAAAATGTACTTCCAATTTTAGAACCTAGTACAATCTAATGTATAACCAAACAAGTAGGCCTACATTAAAATCCTTTTTTCAACATAATGCAATAAAAAGCAATGTGCAGTTTCTGTTAACATGCAAATGATTAAGTATTAATAATGGGTTACAGTGGAATTTAATGTTACTACGGTCTGAATTAATGCAAATAAAATTGGGAGAATCTCGAAAACATATTAAAGAATGCTTGTATATTACACACAAAATTATTACAATACGGACCTTTGTTAATGAATAGAAACAAATGGGACTCTATACTTTAGTATGTACCAATAAAATTCACCTTTTTTCAAATACCAATATCTGTTGTTTTTTCCATACCAGACCCTTAAAAAAAGGTCATTAACAACATACATTATGAGAAAACGTGATTACAAATAACCAGCCATTAGTTACTTGTGAAGAAAATAGATATAACATTTACAAACATCAAATCTTCAATTCTCTCCCTATTTGTTTTATAAAAACTGGAGTTTCTACTGCAGGTTTTAAGTCCACTAACTACTTAATTAAATATACATAATTGTTCCTGTATCTTGTCGGGTAACATATTATATTAATACATCTGCTTCCTACTCATATGTGCAAACAGTGTTTTTAATGTATGGTCCTAAAATCTTTATCAACACTTTATATCTTTAAGATTTAGACAAAGTCTAATGAGCAACTTGGCCTAACCTGAATTTACATGACCTGGCTCAGAACAACTTTATTTTGGCAAATACAAAGATGAAGACTGGTTGCAATTTACTACCATAAATGCCTGGAATGCTATGCATTAAAGAATTTTAATTAACTTTATATGGGGAAAACTGGTTTACATACATTATTTCTGAAAATAATAATCCTGAAATGTAATCAGTACTTATATCAATTTAAGTGCAATAATTAAATTGATTCTTCAACTTGCATGTTGCAAACTTAAGGTGCTATGCCTTTACTTTATTTTTAATTTAACATCAATTTATGTTCGGCAACGTTAAAAAGAACATGTTATGGCCTCTGAGAAAGTACACAGTGAGTGGAAGCTGGCTTAAATGAAGGTAAAAATTGTATCTAATAATTAGTGTCCCGTGAGGGCTGATTCTGATTGCACTACCCTCAAAACATAAAGAAAAGTCATTTTTAGAAAGATGTCTGCGTGTAGAATTTTGTCTATGGCGAATGATAACTCCCGCAAATTCAAATAATTTTTTGCATATTGTAGAGGACTCAAGGTCTGTTGATTTTGGTGAAGATCGGTTAAGGAGAAGGTGTAGTTTACCTGCAGCGTTTTGTTTTAACAAGAGTAAAGTACTTAATTTTGATAAATAAAGTATCCTGAAAAGGTCATAATAATCCACTGTAGAAAGGTAGATTTAATATCTATAAATGAAAAGGGGTAGGGGGAGGGGATAATTTTCTATAAATGAAAATGATGGGTGAAGGGGAGGGGATAATTTTTTATATGTGTACTACATTATCAGCAACATTGAAGTAGTTTGTTGATAAAATTCCTTCCCAGGCTGTTTGGCCGTGGTCCAATGTTTTCTGCAAAACCAGACGTTTCGGAAGTGCCATCGACTGCCATCATCAGTGAAAATCGAGTGCGCTAACATGAGATGGTATATTACTAAGTGATCACAATTCTGTGGTTGAGGCTGAAGATAGAAGTAGTTTCTGTGGAAATATTTCATTTCTAAAATGATTTCAAATATAAATCTTAAAACATGGTAGTCATGTATGGTTGTCCATACCAATATTTTAATTATTTGCATCAAATAGTATTATTGTTTAATAAATGTTCTATCCAGATCAAATTATGTGTATACAGTTCTGGAAAAATTAGACAGGCATAATATTTTGTTTGTTTATTGTAAACTGTATTATGTTTGGAAGTATCCCAAAGTAAATTTAACATTAGTCATGTCAATCAATGAGGCCAGTCCAGTTTTTTAAGGCCAGGAAAATCCTTGAAATGTTTGGAGCATCACTAGGTCATGATGGATCTAATCATCAAACTTCAGTTTCTGTGAAAAACTGGCAGATTTGGGTAGTCACTTGATAAAGGATGGTGTTGTAAAAGCAACAATTCTTTCAGAATTTTTTATAACCCTGTCAGTCTGCAAATAATATACTGTATTACAGTATATAAATGTAGTGTAATATCTTGGCACAATACTATATGATAAATTCGGATTAAAGGCTCATTTCCAATAGAAAGGATAGCTGGTGTGATCAGACATAAAAAATTTGTTGTACTAGTTTTTTGAGAATTTATTCCTATAAAACTGGAGTAAGCATATTTTCAAACCTTTATGGACGTGTATCATGGAATTTACAGATTGCACCAAAAGAAACAGTTAAAATATATCTTTTCAATTAAACAAAAATTGGTCTTGTAATATGATTCGGTAATAGAGCAGGAACTAATCAGTTAATTGCTATTACAAAATGCCTCATTCCTTTTCCATGATGATCAGATTTTGCTATACGCCTGCATAAATAAAAATTATTAAAATGCTTAACTCCCAACACAAAGTTGAATACATGATGAAAGTTCATCGTGTGACATATTCTAGTAACAAGGTAAGTTTTTGGAATACTGCTTTAGCTGAATTTATACACTAGGAGGACACTCAGCATTTAGTTTGTGTGTATAACTCTGGTTAATCAAAGAGAATTATTTGTGTAAATTCAAATTTAGTAATATGAATCTACTACTGTAAATGCCTGGAATGCTATGCATTAAAGAATTTTAATTAACTTTATATGGGGAAAACTGGTTTACATACATTATTTCTGAAAATAATAATCCTGAAATGTAATCAGTACTTATATTAAGTTAAGTTTAATAATTAAATATATTCTTCAACTTGCACATTAAATAGATCCCTTCTCCTTCACTTACCAGGCACATAAGGGAAGCTCTAAACCATGAACTGTCCCAGTAGTGAATGCTACAATGAGATCTTTAGAGTCTGTTTCACTTTCTTTTGAACTTCTAAATACAGGATTTCTTGGAACTGTGTAGAGTGGGATCAGTGGAGTAACTTGCGGAGGGGGGTTATCAGGGAATCAATTCCCCTCCAGAACTATTCGAAATTTCAGCAGAATTACATAATTTCCTAAGTAGACCCATTTCTAAGCCAGTTTTGTTTGTACAAGTAATACTTATAAATAATTATAGAAATAAAAGTAATTACAATATTGTAACGTTATGTTTTCCTCTTACATAAAATAGGCCCCAACTTAAAAACCATTTCATGACCATGATACATGAAGAACAAAATACTAAGTCATTAACTAAATTGCATACTATAAATAGTGTCCGAGACAATAAAAAGAGATAAGAATAATGTAATGAAACTGATAAGAACATTATCAATAAGAAGATTTTACTCAAGTAAACTGCATTAAAATTGTTAAAAAAGATAAAACCTATACTCCATACTGCAGTAATAAACTGGATACTCAATAAAGAAAATTATTAATTCAATAATTAGTTTCTAAGTACTAAAATAATGAAATCAAATTTTATTTATGATTATGAATAGAATAATGTAAATCAAAACGAGTATTACAACAATGTAATAATAAAACAACAACAGAGCTAAATGTAAGCCTACAAGTAAGGTTATTTAACATTATAATGTTTTAAACAACAGAAAGAACAAAAAAGCAGTGTAAAATCCATGAATTGTAAACAGAAGGTGAAAACTACTGATGAAGTAGTAAATAAACTTATAATAGCTAGATAATAATGGTTATAATTTGAATTATAACATGAAGAAGAAGAAATATGAGAAACTAAAACTTGTCAATAATTGTATGTAAAAAGAACAGTTTTAATGTAAACTTATTAAACAAACTATACTGTATAAATAATACTAGAATCGTTATTATTAGAATAATATTCTAGTAAGGAAGATATGATTAACCAATAAGTATAAACAAAGTAAATAATGAAACAAGATACATGGACTAAACCTTCAGAATACTGATACTGAAGATAATAACAACTAGAATAAGTAAGAAAAACAATATTAAAGGACAAACTATGTTGTCAAAGCTTCATTAAATTGTGAAGAATGTTTTAGAATAATGATGTAATAGGAAGAAACATGTATTTTCAAGGTATGAATGAAATTAAGGGTCAATATCATAGGCAAATGAGCCTAGAACATTTGTATGTTATTCATAGTAAATAATTGTTAAGTTATGTCATTATTATTGTAGTGAAAGTTGAATAGGGGTATCAAGAACAATGTAAAGTAATTGTCTGATAGCAAAAGTAATTATTTTAAACGTACGAAAGACACTAAGGTGTCCACTACAATGGACCAGTAGGCCCTATACCTGAATAACTTATTTCTACTATTTGTAAACAATTATTGCTAATAATTGTCATTATTACTGTAACAAAAGTGAAAGCCAAGGAACAAGAACAATTTATAATAGTTGTCTTGTATTAAAAACAAGAATTGTTAAAATATGAAAAAATAATGTTCAAACTATAATAGGCCAATATGCCTAGACAAATTATGTATGTTAATTGTAAGAAATTATTATTGATTTTTGTCATTAGTATTGTTGTAAAAGTTGTAGGGAGTTATAAGGAACAATTGTGATCAGTTATATCACAATAAAGTTAATTAATATTATTAGAAGAAAGAGAATTAGGATGTCAGGAACACAGGTTGGGTTATGCCTAGTTAGCCAAACATGACTTTTATAAATTGGGACATTATTAATTACTGTAAATAATGTTACACTCAATGGTTAGTAAGTAAATATCATTCTTTAATTTTCTTAATTCTTAACCTCATATTATGAGTACAAATGTATGCCTACTTATAAGTAACTCTACTAATGAAAAGTCTTTTTAAAAAAGAGACTTGTATCCATGTTAACAGCAAAGATGACTATTACTGAAGCTCTGAGAGCTGTCATATGATAATGGGATTAGTGTTCAGTTAGAATAATCAACAACTTATTAAGGCACACTGTAAGGAGGTATGTTTTAATCATTTTGCACACATCATTCCAGAAGTCTGTTCTAAAAACAATTATAATCAAATTGCTGTTTCAACAGTACTAATAATGCAGCATGGCAAAATTTAAACAATTTTTATTGGTCTGAACGTTTGTTTCAAGCTGAATATACCAAATATGTTTGTAATAGGTTTATAATTTAAGATGTGACGTATATGAAGCCTTTACTAGTACTTGTTCATTAGACAACAAATAATAACTATAATTTCCATTATTTTTGTTAATGTTCTTTACCATTCATTATTTAGTTATGTTTTTACTGTCAGGAAAAGTTCTGATGTAATTTCTGTACGTGTTATTTTTGGTCTCTCTCTCTCTCCCCCTCTCATTGTATTTATTGAAAAAACATAAAAAAAAACTGACACTCCTCTGTATGTGTCCACATTGCATACAATTAAAAAAATTAAAAACATACTTGTGATCTTGCAAAAGAGGATCAGTCCTCTGTGTGTTTTAATGATAATTAGTTAATCAATGAACATGTCATGGACAACAAAATGCAAAAATTTACAAATGAATAATGAAAACACAAAGATTAAAAACTAATAAGAAATCATTATAGACATAAAGAAACAAATTAGTAAGATTTATTAATGAATCAAAGGAATTCAGAAATTCAACTGATAATCACACATTAGTACATAGTGTTACTAATTTCACAATTCCACAAAATTTGTAATTATTGGATAGTGAACATTGGATTTCAATATAGTAAGCGTACAAATATTAATTTTAAGCACATTTTACAAATAGTGAATGGAAAATAAAATAAAAACACAATTTCAACTTTCTTAAACTGAAAACAAGAAATTCTTTTGAGTTAGTGTACGGTAACGTGTTTTGTTACTGTAAGACAGAGCAGTGCTGTTAGTGTACTAATTAAGATGAATTAAATGTATAAATAAAGCTAATGAGTTATTCTTAGATGACATCATTAATCTTATTGGTAATGGTGTAAAAGCCTTCCCACAGCGGTTGCAGGTTTGGGCTGATTTCTTTCTTCCTTATCATGTTATAGAACTAAGCCTGGCAGCAGGTGTGACCCCTGAAGAAATTGCAACCAGTCTTCATCTTTGTATTTGCCAAAATAAAGGTGTTCTGAGCCAGGTCATGTAAATTCAGGTTAGGCCAAGTTGCTCATTAGACTTTGCCTAAATTTTAAAGATATAAAGTGTTGATAAAGATTTTAGGACCATACATTAAAAACATTGTTTGCACATATGAGTAGGAAGCAGATGTATTAATATAATATGTTACCCAACAAGATATAGGAACAATTATGTATATTTAATTAAGTAGTTAGTGGACTTAAAACCTGCAGTAGAAACTCCAGTTTTTATAAAACAAATAGGGAGAGAATTGAAGATTTGATGTTTGTAAATGTTATATCTATTTTCTTCACAAGTAACTAATGGCTGGTTATTTGTAATCACGTTTTCTCATAATGTATGTTGTTAATGACCTTTTTTTAAGGGTACGGTATGAAAAAAACAACAGATATTGGTATTTGAAAAAAGGTGAATTTTATTGGTACATACTAAAGTATAGAGTCAAATTTGTTTCTATTCATTAACAAAGGTCCGTACTGTAATAATTTTGTGTGTAATATACAAGCACTCTTTAATATGTTTACGAGATTCTCCCAATTTTATTTGCATTAATTCAGACCGTATTAACATTAAATTCCATTGTAACCCATTATTAATACTTAATCATTTGCATGTTAACAGAAACTGCACATTGCTTTTTATTGCATTATGTTGAAAAAAGGATATTAATGTACTTGTTTGGTTATACATTAGATTGTACTAGGTTCTAAATTGGAAGTACGTCTTAATTCCAGTACTTTGAATAAATACAGCCTTTAATGTTATATACAGCCTTTGAATGTACACTAACTAAGGAAATGTCTGTTAAGTCTAATTAATTTTAAAAATCTAAAAGGTTAAGTTAAATAATTAAACCTAGCCACAACCTCCCAAAATCGTCTCTGTACCGTAATTATGTGCGATAAATGTAAGCTAATTTCTGTACTTCCAATAAATACACCCTTTCAATGTACACAAACAAAGTAAATTTTATTTAAGTTACATTGTCGTACATAACCTCCATAAGCTGGCATTACTTACTTCGAATAAATACAGCCGTTAATGTTATATATAGCCTTTTATCCATACAATAAATACAGCCTTTGAATGCACACTAACTAAGGAAACGTTTGTTAAGTCTAATTAATTTTAAAACTGTAAAAGGTTGTTATATTGTTAAACGTAGCCACAACCTCCCAAAATCGTCTCTGTACCGTAATTATGTGCGATAAATGTAAACTAATTTCTGTACTTCCAATAAATACACCCTTTCAATGTACACTAACAAAGTAAATTTTATTTAAGTTACATTGTCGTACATAACCTCCATAAGCTGGCATTAGTTACTTGTGAAGAAAACAGTTGGATGTACACATCGAACACCGAAATATAGTACACGCGCGGCGACGGAAGTTACATATTGCCGCTGACTATTCCCCAAGACCCAATTTTTCTTACCTGACCTACTGTACAAAGAGTCACTGACTCATGGCCAATTATATCAATTTTAATTTCCTGATTTCAATTCATTATTATTATTTAGTGTATCATTGAATCCTTCATTGGTTTTTAACATAATTATAATGACCACTTGACAATTTATTAACAATTATTGTCTTCCTGGCCAAGTTTACAAATATTATTTTAAGACATCTTCATTAATTATTTAAAGTAAATATACTTAACATGATACCATACATAATAAACACACCTGTATTTAACCACTTAAATACAAGTTTAACATGAATGAAATGAGTACCCATTACTTAGTACTTCCTTAAAGCAATGGCTTCACACCTACTACATACAAAACACAAAACAAATATCATGTAAACACAATATCATGATAAAGCACAACAACAGGTACCTCTTTATAAAACATTAAATATTAATTAAACAGTCTATTATATTCAAACTCATCAACAGTAAACTCATCTCATTAGACACAGTGTTTATAGTTTACATCTTACACTGATCACTCCATATTTTATTTAGATACACTTTTATTAATTTATTACCTAGTAACCTTACTAGGTATCGTCAATATATGTTTTTGGGTGAGATTGGCCCTCTTGACCTAAATTATTGCATACCTTGGGCAGTTTTCAGTTATTTTGACAAAGTTTTTATGTAACATCGGGGACCTTAACTTTGTTACGTTACAATATATATGCGCAGTATATCCCTGGTGTGGGTTCAGGCAACTTCACACCAATCTGATATCTGTAATAATGATAAATATTTAGTTAATTATATTGTCTCCAGATTCATTTCTATGGGTTTAGGAACTAATTATTCAAGTGTGCTGAACTTGCATTTATCGCAGACTTGAAGTGTTCTCATGTATACTCAAGTTACAATTCCGGATAAGATATGATTTTCCCAAGCAGACATATTTACCTATAGGAACAAATTATCAACAATTTGAGGTTCCTCACTTCCAATCCTAAGTCTAATACAATACTAACAAAGTTAAACAAAATTATTGTTTGAACATGTTTGTATGCATGAAATAGGGACTCTACATATTTCTTTCTCATCGTTCGTTATGTGTGCGCGCACTTGCACATTTGATAGTATTACTGTATTAATTTCACAATGAATATAAAATCAATACATACACTGACAAAAGTTAAGTCTTGTGTCTAAACAAATAATGCTTTGCTATAAAAATATTCCTCTGTCAATGAACATGACAACTATTCACTACTATCATACAAGGTATTAGCTATTGCGAAAGTAGCTGTTAAAGTGTTAAAATAGCAGTTTTTATATCCTTACATTTTTGGTACCTGGCAAACAAAACTTGATATCTTTTATTAAAAATAAATATAATAATCCAGTTTTCTCTCTAATGATACTCTTATATACAGTTTATATATTTTTTTTTGTACCCCTTTTTTTTAATTATTCAGCTTAACATCCATAAGCTTGTCTAGAGTTTAATTATATACTCAATTATTTTACATTAACTGATCTAGTATACAGAATTGAGTGAGATTCTGACTTATAGTGTATATCAGTTGTGCAAACTTTATTTGGTTATGTGTATTTACATACACCATATATATCTTGAGGAACTCTATTCCTAATCTTTTGCTATACTTCATTTTCTCCTTCAGTTCATAAATGTAATTTTCTCCTTCAAATATTAATGACTGACCTTAATTCACAGTGCATGTGCACAGCTCATCATTAGAATTGAGATTGGTATTTACAGATTGATAGGACTTTTTATTTTATAATTTTGAACTTGCTATTGACCCAAGCAGTCTCTATTCATTATTACTACTTTATCGTTTATTTATTTTAAGTGTCAGGTAATTCACAGTATGATAAACTGTCCTGCTGCAATTAATTATTTTATACTCAATTTTACCATGGGTTGCATATGTAATATAAAACTGTTCTGTCAGTTTGGCTATTATATACCTAAAATAAAGTTTGAACAGGACTGCAATAGTGGCTTTACAGGAGAACAGCACTGTCACATCATAATGTTCTACTGTATAAATAGAACCACTAACCAGTGAAGCACATATCAAAATTCTATTCTAATTTTCTTTGATCTGTAGAGGTGAATTGTTATTGTTACTATTAATATTTTGGATACATTTTTATTATCCTTTCATAACTTACTCTTCTCACATTTCATTGATTTTTTACTTCTTCCTCATAGTATACTATTTTATTCTGTATATTTACTTCACATTATTTCATACTTTATTTTTGATTCACCAAACTTTACACCTCTTGGTACCATAATATCATTAATTATTGGAGTAAATCTAACCATAGCATATCCAACCGTATGTTTCTTGTAGTTTTTCTAAGTATTTACAATTTTCTGCAAAATCACCGTTCATATGTTTACTCCAAAGATTCTTTAAAACTATCTTATGTACAATTTACTGTGTTTCTACAGAAATTTCATTATCGATGCATTTTGGCAGGTAATTGCTATTTTTATAGGCTGTATGTACTTTTGCTTCATACCATAATGTTTTACTATCCCTATCCTACCATCACCATTCTGCTGAAGAGAATAGGATTGTGTTTTCAATGGTTACACCTTTTGACAGTACTGTCTGGGAATAGTCATGAATTGTGCACCATTATCAAGTGACATTATTATCGTTTTTGCCTTTTCCAGTGTATTTATACTCTTATGTAATTCTTTAATTTTTTATATTGGGTTTTTGAGCTAATAAATTTAATAAAATTTAAATTAATAAATTTCACAAAATGAGAATATCATCAGTAACAGTCTGTAAATATTTGTATCTTTATATCAGCTCACCCATTCTAAGACTTGTTGCTTTTACTTTAACTTAAATTGTAAAATGGTTAACTTACTTCTCATACATTTTTCATAATATGACTAGACAGTTTCATTACTTGTATTCCCTATTCAATATAATGTAGTATTTTATGTTGCATTATATAATTTGTATAATTACTAAATGATGCAAATATTTGATTCATTACTATACAATACTGACAATGATGTATGCATCAGACAGCACACATAATTAGACAGCAACATCACAATAAAAAACAATACAGACCTTATAACAAAAAAGATATACACATCCCCATAATGCCACACTTGCCTCTTTTCACATTAAAAACCTCTACACAAACATCCCTGTTTCCAAAACAATCACTATCCTACATCCTCAAACAGAACACAGCAGAACTAATTACAGAAATAACTGAGACTCTCAACTTAATCACAAAACAGAACTACTTCACATATAACAATAAATTTTACACACAGAATGATGGATTATCCATGGGTTCGCATATATTCAGCATACTAGCCGAAATCTTTCTACGACACTTGAAAAAAACAAGAATCATCACAAACATTGACAGACCCTCATATAAAATATTATATTGGCACAGGTATGTTGACATCATAATTTTATAAAAAGGAAACACAACACAATTGAACAGCTACTAACCCACAAAAACAACACTAGCATAAATTTCCTAGACCTTACCATTACAAAACTAGAACATGGACACAAATTCAATATATACAGAAAACCCACTACAATGACACACTGATACATAACTTCTCCAATCACCCAATACGACACAAACTATCTGCCTTCAGGAACCATGATACGGTACACAGATTAAACAATATCTCACTAAAAGAAGAAAAATACTATCTAGATGAATTAAACACAATCAAATATCTAGCAGAAGCCAATGGTACAACAGAGAACAATAATTAATAAACTCTTGAACAAAACACAAAACAAGCAACAGACGAAGACAGTTAACAACAAATTAATAACACTAACGTATATTAATAACCCGAAAATTTAGAAAAACAGTGCACAGCATTGCATATAGAACGAAAAACAAAACAGAACACACAGAAACTGTTATGTGCAAAACAATTAAGGAAATCTTGTTATTTTTGTACTGTCTGAAAATTTGTTACATCGGCTACATGCCCGAATGCTACATGGGCGCTCGGTTTTTGTGTTTAAACACATTTACCCACTCACTGTCCTATTAAAATCTTTAGCATGAAGCTAATTCATTCACTACGTACGCTATTATTCAGTATGTATTCGCTGTTATAATTTAGTTTGATAATTTTTCCAGTAGATGTCTCCCACCAACCAGTGAAGTAATCGATTTGAACATAACATAACCAAACTAAACAAACTTGGTTTACCTGGTGTTTACAAATTAAACTGCTCAGGATATAACAAATTCTACATAGGCCACACAGGACGCACCTTCAAACAGAGATACAATGAACACTTAAAAGCATCACACTCCACCACCAAATCCACCTTTGCAAACCAACTCATTGAGGCAGACTACATGTGCACAAACATTAACAACAGTATGGAAGTCCTACACGGACACACAAAAGGCCAAAACTTGAGGCTTTTGAACAACTAGAAATATACAAACACACAGAAATAACATGCTAAACAGACACAATTGAAATCACACATACTATTTGAACATATTACACAACACACACACAATAATGATCTTTGGAATGACAGTGCCATCACCAAAAGCAGGTGTGTCAACGCTCCTAGTGGCAGCCTCTGAGAAGCTTATAGTGATTGAAAACTGGGTAAGGCAGTAACATAAAAATTTTTATAAAACATAATTGTGTTCCACGTCAGTATTAGTTCATGTAATTAGTTGATTCATGGGGCATGACATGAACAACAAATTCCAAGAAATAATTTCTTATAATGCATGTACTCCATCTCTTTACTTTATATCCCCTTATCTGTTTATAATTTGTTATTCTTATATTATATTTATTGAATTTATTTTATAACTCTTTTTGGTTCAGTTCTTAATAGACACTCCAGAACATATTAAGAACGACCAATGCCTCTATATGTTTTCCTTCCTCTTGATACAGAGTTTAATTACTATATCTTCTCTTAATAAAATTTATCACCAGAGTACCCAAATCATTAACAAAGTATAAGAATATTATCTTTCCTGTTCATAATAGTTTTTATTTATTGACTTTGTGACATTAATAATATTTAATTTGTTTTGATACCATCTGCTGCAGAATTAGTAGGTATTTCTTTCTGTTCTGTTATCTTTAGTATTAATAAGATTTCACAAAGTTTAGGTTAATATCTTACTCGACCCTCACTGTCTCTATAGTTTAAGTTTTTCATTATACTCTGATATTGTAAGTACATGATCTCAACAGTTTTCCTATACTTTAATTCAGTTGATGCTACTTTGTTTGGTTGAACTAGTTGTTCAATTACATTTCATAGATTTTCAAAAATTTTTTAGATTGTTTCTAAAATCTAGAATAACTGACTAGGTAAAAAAAAAAACTGGTTGCAAGAAAACAGTCTACTACTGTTAGAGAGGTCATTGCTCTAAGCAGTATTGCGTCACATCCTTTTGCCATGTGGTGTTGAGTCGTGTGCACTGTGTAATGATGGCTGTAGAGAGTTTGTAAACATGGTATTCAGTCTGTCTGCAATTTCAAAATGGACTTGAAAATAGAACAAATGTGAAGTTTTGTGTTAAACTTGAAGTTCACACAAAGAACACTTGAAATTATATGGCAGGTTTACAGCAATGATGTCTTGAGTTGAACTCAGTGTTGTAAATGGCACTCTTATTTTAATAATGGTCAAACTTCACTAGAGGATGATAACAAGTGTGGCACCTGCTCAACTCTTCCACAGTGTCAACAAATTCAGTAACTTGTGATGCTTATTACTCTAGGTTAGACAATTATTTCTTGTGAAATAAGTTTTTCTTGTGACTGAGAATTTTAAACACTATTATAAAGTGGAACATTGGTATTTTAAATTAAAAACTTTGTCTGAGCTAGCTTTTGCTCATTGGAAGCCTCATCACAGCCTGCCATCAAACACTATTTGTTCTGTTTTTGGAGATAGTGCTGCTGTTTGTGTGTTGTGTCATGTGTTCAAACAGTATGTGATTTAAATGGTGTCTGTTCATTTAGGATGTTGTTTCCAGCATGCATGTTGTTTGAAGCTGCATCCTGTTTGGCATATAAAGAATTAGTTATAGTCTAAGCAGTTTAGTTTGTAAGTGCCGGGTAAATCAGATTTGTTTAGCTGTTTGTGTGTTTTTTGACAGTGTTTGAAATGTTGCCATCTCCAAAAACAGAAAAAACAGGGCTTCTAGTGACAGCTTTTGACGAAGCTTGCAATGAGCAAAATTTTGCTCATTCAAAGGATAACATTTTAATTTAAAATACTAGTGTTCCGTTTGTAATAGTGTTTAAAAATTGTTAATGGTACTTGGACACAAAACCTAAGAATTTTATTGTGACTGCAAGAAAATGTTAGTCATACAAGATGACAATGCAGCACAACAGTAACTGCTTGTTCAAATACTGCCTTCACAATATGCATAATTTCTAGTAGCAAACAGCATTACAGTCAACCTGCCTCCTCCTTTCTCTCCACACTCAATCCTTTATGACTTACTGTTTCTAAATATGAAATTGAATCTTAAAGGGCTACACTTCAACACTGTCTAGGATACTGGATCGCAACAGGTACTTGACACAGTTGGAAAGATTCCCAGGTAGTCATGGTGAAAGCTGTGGGATCATTGTGTTAGTGCAGGTGGGGACCACTCCAAAAGGGATGATGGCAGTCTAGTTTCTTTTAAATCAAACATATATACTGTATTTATATTTATTCTGTTTGGGTGCTGTACATAAGCTTCATTAAATCAGATCTTAATATTCTTAGAATTTTTCTTTTGTGTAACTTGCTTAATTATTTATGATCACTTAATAATGCTAGTAGCAGAAAAATAATTTACTTTGAGAGAGAATCCATTTGTCGTTAAACACTTTGTTTACAACTCACATCTGAGATTTTATCCATCAACAGTTTAAACAATCCAGCATCAAAATGTTGGCGATCAAAGACATACTAATAGTGGAATGAAAAATATCCAGCAGTTCTTTAGTTGGTAAAGCGTGACAAGATAAAAAGTAAGTTAAAATAAAGATCTGATGATTATGTGAAAGCAACAGTTTGTGGTGTTGTCACCTTATCAAACATTATTTTGCTTAATTAAATTTTGTACCTTAATCCGTCACTGTGACCGCTTGGTTTCTGTCTTCTAACGCGTGTCGGATTAAATGTAATCCATCATCAGAGTAAAAATTCGTCCATATCACATTTAGAACAAATAACAATATCCAAAAAATGTTAAATAATGCCACATGAACATCAATTGAAAAAAGAACGGGCGTATACAAGATGATATGTGATGACTGCGACATGCAGTACATTGGTCAGACTGGCAAGGGTTTTTTCGAAAGATATAAAGAACACTTGCCCACGAGCATTTCAAATATAAATAAATCAAATTACGCTAAACATCTTGTTTCATTAAATCATAATTGCACAAATTTTGAGGCAAATTGCAAACCCTTACACATTTGCAAAAAGGGAAGATATATGGATGCAGTAGAAGAGTTTGAAATTTACCGGGCCTTCAGAAATAATCGTAATAATATACTAAACGAACAGTTGGCATTTAAATCACATACAATATATGATAAGATTATAGATAACATAACCATAGAGTACACGCCCCAACACAACAATAGATAACATGATAACGTAAATAAACTGTGCAGTACGTCGTCAACCGGTGTCGAGTGCGCACTCACATCCGCGTACGTCGCTGTGTTTGTACAATATATACATAGATGTATTTTAGTGTCTTTTTAATGTTTTAACGAAGTCATAATTGACGAATTTTTACTCTGATGATGGATTACATTTAATCCGAAACGCGTTAGAAGACAGAAACCAAGCGGTCACAGTGACGGATATAGGTAAAAAATTTAATTAAATAATTGTGACGCGGATACCAGTACAATGACTTTAAAATTATTTTGCTTCTTGGATTTCGTTGTCCATGATGTGTCCATTACTTAACTAAATATAATTAATTCACTACCGACTTGGAACACAATTAATTGTTTTATTTAATTATTTTGCTGTTGTATTAAGTATTCACTGTCGAGTTATTTAGACTGTTTTTAAACAGCTGTTAATTGTTATAGTGGTATCTGCCATGCTGGATGAACTGGGAGAAATGGACGATCCAAATATACTTACACGGAAAGACATTAAGGCACAAAGCCGCAAGATTGTTGAACAGTTTGATAATCCCCGTGCACTACTACAAGGACCTGCCCAACCCAATTTTATTAAACACAAGTGCTTCTAATCGATAACCTTATATTGCTTTTATACGTTAAATTTTCTGTCAATTATGCTGCTGAGAATTCACATAGCAACAATATTATTAATTCACAAAATTGGACATACTTTGACAAAGTCAATAAAATCTTAAATTCTTACAATTGTTTGAAAAGATATATACTTAATCTGTTAAAATGATTTTACAATTTTCATAAAAAAATTAGTAATGAAGTATGTGGACACTATATATTAACTGTGTGTAATCAGGAATGCAGTATGTTTGAATTTATGGACCTTATGTTAACGTTTTTACAATAAAAGAATAAAGTTTTTTTTTACAATTTTGAACTACTGAAATCACAATCGATACATTTAGTATAAAGAATAAGTTGTTATACAAGATGGTACCAATTTGAAAGCTTGACCTTGAAACAGTTCCGACAGGCGGGGTAAGGAAAGACAAATTGTATGCAGTTGGAACTGAAAACGTCCGCTGTCAACAGCTTGCAATGCTCCGCTACGCTCTGCTTACATCCTTGATATCTTGAAACTTTTCCTCAACACTTTCTCGGATTGTAATCTTAAAATTGTACTTGGACTTTCAGAAAACGGTTAAGCAAAAAAAAGTATAGGTCATCGCTTTGGAAAAAAAGTTCCCCGCTGGATGAAAAAATGCTTACGCTCGCGTACTTATTCGATGCCTGTTTGAAGAAATTTACAAATACATTAATAATTTACAGCTTTAATATTCAACTACTTCTCCAAAAATGTATAAATTTCAGTATACCAAAGATTTGTTATAAATGAGCGCAACTATTAAAAATGATCCAGTATAAAGTAATGCAAATAGTCACCTATAGAATAACAGCACGGTATTTTTAAGTAGACCATTAGTTTTTGTCCTTGCCAGCTGTCATCAAGGTCAAGCTTTCAGATTGGTACCGGCGTGTATACTTTATATGATGGTCATTTAAAATAAGAATTGTTTTTTTATAAACAATACAGAATATTATTTATTCACATAAAATTACTTATACTACTAATATGCATATACCTGTTTCTTTTTTGTACACAGTTGCAACTCGTCCAAGTACACCTTGGAAAAAGGTGAAAGTATGAAAGTGCAAGATCAGGACTGTATAGTGGTTGAGGAATGGGTTTCTCGACCTAAATGTTTCCAGTGTTTTTGTTTGATCTGCCAGTTTGTGGTCATGCATTACCATAATACATATAGTATCTACAAATAACATGACAATAATACAACACACTACAGTCTAGTTAGGGTTGCCAGTATGCTTCTGCATTGACGTGTACCGTTACCATGACTGTAAGAAGTCTAAATTCAGGAACCAAAATAGTAACTATATTGTTACGACGGTCTACTGATCCTCTTATGGTACAGTGGAAAACAAAATACAAGACACCAATTAAGTCGCTAATCACTAGTTTTAATTATCACAAATTAACAGTTTGTAATCAACAAGATAGTCTCTTACAACAAATCAAATAAAAATTGTTCACCTGCAATAAAAATGTCAACCAATATAAAACACAATTGTATTACAATTGTCCTGCACAATTATAAAACGCATAACACTTCGCCACAATACTAAGAACTGCACTCCAATAAATCGCAACTAAAAATAAAAACTAAGCGCCACTGAAACCTTGTGTTTATACCCCGCCCAGTCACCAGAACATTCCACATACTACGCATCAGCTCATGTACTGATGACCTACACGCCATTAGCTGGTCCAAGTTTGATTGGTTCTCGTCAACAACCTCTTGCATGACTTCATCTTCAATAACGTTTCCCCGGGTTCTTCCATTAACTCAGGAACAAGCAAGAGTCTCGTCTTGACACCCATAGTTGGTTTTTGAATCACTTCTTTTGTTGTTACACTTATTTGTACTTCCTCTGCTAGTTTTCCTCCATTTCCACTTGCAATAGGGAGGTTCATCTTGACCAGACCTGTTGAATTTTTCTTTAGCCAATGCCACTTGGTTAATCAAATGGTTGGTAGACCCTGTCATTTTAGCCATGCAAAGCTTTATCTTCTCTTGGCCAACCCTCAGGCCATTCTCTCTTAAGTCCACAACGAATCCGTAGGCATTCATAATGTCCATGCCAAGAATCAATTTCGTGGCTAAACTCGAGAAGACCCAGGCGTACACGTAAGTCTACCTTTCCTAGTACCTTGACGGGGCTTCCAGTCACAGTCTGTATTGTACAATAGCTAATTAGAGGCTGGCGGTTGCTGACTAAGTCAGAGCGCACAATGGACACTGTTGTGCCGGTGTCAACTGTAAATGATGGTGGTTTACCTTCTGCAAATCCATTAACGATCAAGTTTCCACTGGTCTTATGTAGCGTGGAAACTGCGTGCTGTTCTGGGACTTTACTTCTCCAATTGGTATGCAGGTTAGGCCAATCTAATCAGTCTGTCGATACTTGCTTCAAACTCTTGAAGACTCTCCCCGGATCACTGTCGTCTTGTTCTTAACTGAGAGTAGTACACATCTCGCAAATGTTTATCACCGTACCGTAATTCTAGAGCTTTAATCAATTTGTCATAGATGTTCTGGCTGTCAGGTGGCACTTTCTGTAGTAGTTCTGTGGCAGGCCCTTTTAAAGCGAGAATGAGTGCAACTGCCTTCTCTTTATCTGTCCAATTATTTGCATATGCGGCGGCTTCAAATTGTCTGAGGTACATTGTCCAGTAACTGCTTCCATCAAAGGTTGGAGCTTTGATATGAACTGTCCCTGCTGCAGGCAATGTGACTTTCTCTATTGACTTATCTTCTGTGTCTTTTTCTGTCTTTATCGTTGGTACAGTCTGTTGAGAAATTTGTTTTGGTTGTGTCTTCACGAACTGCTCGACTTCACTTTTAATTTGTTCTTTTATGCTTTCCATTGAGTTTTCTACTGCAGATATTTTATTTTACACAGATTCTATGACAGATATTTTTGCAGACATCGATTATTCAACACTCGAGACAGATTTTTCTACTTCAGCTATTTTTAATGACATTGATTCTTGTACCTCTGACATTTTAGTAACTTGTTTATTAAGCTCACCTCGTAGGAGACCCAATTCTGCGGTACTGTGTTCTTGGAACTGTTTCTGCATAGCTTCAAAAAGAGCTTCCATTTTATCTGCTTCCTGCTTATGTTTTTAATCCTGTCGTTTTTCTGCTTCTTCCGCCTCCTGTTGGCATCGTTCCTCTGTCACCGCCTGGAAATTTTCTATCATCTGACTGGCATCCATTGTTTACCAATTAATTACGAATTACACTTGCCTTGTACAAAGTGTCCACTGTTAACAATTCTGTCACATTTCTGACCCACTGTAACAACGGTCTACTGATCGTCGTATGGTACAGTGGAAACAAAATACAAGACACCAATTAAGTCATTAATCACCTGCTTTAATTATCACAATTAAACAGTTTGTAATCAACAAGATAGTCTCTTACAACAAATCAAATAAAAATTGTTCACAAGCAATAAAAATGTAAACCAATATAAAACACAATTGTATTACAATTGTCCTGCACAATTATAAAACACATAACACTTCACCACAATACTACGAACCGCACTCCAATAAATCGCAACTCAAACTAAAAACTAAGCGCCGCTGAAGCCTTGTATTTATACCCTGCTCAGACACCAGAACATTTCACATACTATGCATCAGCTCTACACTAGGACATAATTGATTGCAGCCTTGGCACAGTGCGCGCGGCTGGTGACTAGAAAAGTCTAGTGAACGCATGTTGAAATTACATATGCACACGACATTACAGCCGGATTCCTCTGGAACATTTGAGAAACACGTAGATTGTTCTGTAATGTCATAACAATATGTAAAGAAGCGTTTTTCTCCCTTACCTTTTGCCATTAGTAGAGCTTACTATTACTTCCTCTGCCATTTTTAATATACTTAGTACCAGTCCAAATCGAGTTAATGCGTAATGTGCATGACTTTTTTATAGTAGATATTAGTGTTGAATGGAGGGCATTGTTTAAATCAGCGGTTCACTACCTTGATGATGGCAGACCACCGATTCTAAAGGTATAAAAAGCATGGACACCACCCCATCCTACCAATGACTTCAGGCTACTAAGGAAAAGTACAAGGTATTGTCCAAACATATTTATTAGGGGGATAAAGTAAGCCCTATTTCCGCAATGTTATCTTGCTAATAATTATAACCTGCTTTTCTCAGCTTCTATAAAAGCCAGGGTAATAATTCTTTTTTCTTTTTTCCTTAGAAAATATTTATTTCTGAGTACACTGACATTCTTGTATAAGTACATGGCAACAACATGTATTTAAATTTGTATATAGAATTATCTGCTAATTATTAACTCAAAATAAATAAATATTAAATTCTAAACAACTGACACCGATCTGAGTCTTGAAAAAATGTCAATGCTTATAGATAGAGGGAGTAAACTTGCTGTCCAAATTCCATTTTATTAGTTTCTGAAACAATGGGTTAAATGTACAAAAAAATAAACTGTTGCGGGGAAATTGTGTGCAAAGTCATTCTATTACAGTACCATAACGTGGATTTCTTCATCCTCTTCCTCCATCCATTTTTCTTTTTCAGTCTTTTCTTGATTTTTTCTTCTAAATATTTTCAATATTATCACTTTATGATGTAACGGTGTTGTTTAACATTGATTAAAAAAAAAAACAAGCTCTGCGGTACCATCTGTAACTACAACTGCCGTTACATTAAATTTTAAAACTAGGTGTTTGACCTAGACGGAAGCAAAAATGTGCTGGGAGCCATTGTGACAGGACTTGCAAATAAAACGCTAATTCAACGATAACAATTTTTTTTTATTAGTGTTTCATTAATAACCTGAATTAATTAAAAAAAATAGCAAGTATCATAATTACATAAGATTATTCCAGTCAGTAAATTATTTCATTAATTCATATCAATTATCATTATCATATTGAAAATCTCAAACGTCAGTTAACAGATTGAATCTGACAAATTAGATATGCATACATATGTAAGGTATTCGCATTATTAGCAATGTTCCTTTATCAGGATGAGCAAAACTATTACCAATAAGAAGTAATTAACAACATTTAAATGCATGTTCTTTAACAATTAAGAATAAATTAACCAAGATGTATACACAGGACATGTTTCAACCGAATGTTGCTCACTATGAATTTTCAAGAGACCAATATATATATATATTGTAACATTACATAATCGGTGCTTAATACTGATAAAAATAAAGGAATACCTATTATTATTATTTATAAAATAATAATAATAATAAAAAAGTCAGTAGTTACCCCATTCCAAAAGTCAAAAATAAATGATTAAGTATCATACTATGAAACATTTGTACAATCTTTACAACAAACAATAAAACACTTTAGCAATTGAGAAACAGTGTACTAAGTGTTACCATAGAAGTGCAGTGTGTACAAAGTGCAACATAGTATGATATATGTCAATTTTAAACTAAAAAAGACACCAATCACAAATAGTGAAGATACAGGACTACAGTAATAAACTATAAGTTTAGTAATAAGTTGTAGTTTTGTTTTGTTAGGCCACAAAGGCAATATCAATGTAAGTAAAAGATTATTTTGTTTATGTTTGAAGGATCCAGGGTTATATAAGAAATTAATAATTGCTAATTAGAATAAAGTAAAGAGATGGTGGAAAATAAAATAGTGCCTAGGGCAGTAATACATTTACAGAAGTATAAGTCAGGAATAAACTAAGTTAAAAACCACTAAATTATAAAATACAAGTATCTAAGTTTATGTAAAGATGTGAAGAAAAACATTGTATAAATTACTTCTTACTTCTTGGTATGTGCGTCCAATTCATCCGCAATCGTACACTTGAGCAGCCAGAACCAGTAGTTTTTATCTCTCAAAATTGTTTTCATTTTTGTGTCTTGGTCCAATTTACTAAGTTGCTCCTTCACCCTTATTTTCTTTCATGTCTGGTGATGCGTACATTCCAGGAGTATGTGTTGCAGTGTCTCAATCCCAGTGCCACACCTCTTGTTTTCTTATGGACGGACTCGACGATTGTTTTGGATTGGCTGAATATGCCCACTTTTAAATTGTAGACGTTTATTGCTAATCGGGTGGCTGCCATTACGGAGTGGACCGATACTAAGTCTTGGCGTCATGTTCATGGTGTTTCTAACCCCGCTGATTTAGCCTCTACAGGTACTTCACTCTCCAGCCTCCAGTCGTCGACATTGTGGTGGTCAGGGCCAGATTGGCTAAAGCTTGATGCTCTGCACTGGCCCCCTATTAATTATCGCCCGAATCACGATGTGCAAGATGTTGCCTTGGAGACCAAGGTCTCTTCGTTTCTCACTCAGGAGCCCCGGGTGGAATTGCTCGATCACTTGTCCTCGTGGCCCTTAGTGGTGGGGGTTACCTCAGCGCCTGGTCCCGTTTATAGATGATTTTGGCCTCATTCGAGTACGCGGTCGCTTGACCAACTCTACGGTAACTAGAAATCGTTTTCCGGTTTTACTGCCCAAACATCACCATCTAGTAGGGTTGCTAATTCATCACACCCATGTGTGGTTAGGTCATGCTGGGCCCTTGCAAGTTCAATTTCAGCTTGCTCAATATTATTGGATTTTGTCCGCACGTCAGGTCATAAGAACCATAATTTGGAAATGTCTTCCTTGTTTCAGGGCGCGTCCTCGCCCCACCAACCCGTTAATGGGGGATCTGCCAATTCCTAGGGTTAATCCGGCACCTCCAGTTTATTCTTCCGGCATGGATTATGCTGGCCCTTTTTTGGTACGGGCTTACGCTGTTCGGATGGCACCTATAGTCAAAGCTTATCTACGCACTTTCATCTGCTTAGCCACTAAAGCAGTTCACTTTGAAGTAGCTATGGATCTTTCAACGCCACAGTTTATTGATGTGTTGAGGCGGTTTATTAGTCGTCGTGGTGCTCCTAAAACACTGTATTCGGATTGTGGCAGGAATTTTATGGGGTCGCGCTCCGAACTTAAACGGGAGCTAAAAAATGTTCTCTCTACTCCTGACATGTCAGCTCAGATAACAGCTTTTGCTGTCGACAACAACATTGAGTTTAAATTTATCCCTCCGTCTGCCCCTCATCAGGGTGGCCTGTGGGAACGGGCCGTCCAGTCGGCCAAGTTTCATATGAAACGCATGATTGGGACCAGGTAATTGACTGTAGCGGAATTTTCATCATTATGCATTCGTATTGAGGCAATCTTAAATTCTCGTCCTTTAACTGCCCTATCTTCAGATCCAAGTGATTACCAGGCTTTAACGCCTGGTCATTTTCTGGTTGGCCGCCCCATTACCGCGCCCCCGGAAGCTGAAGTCTCGTTAAATGGAGGGACCGTCCGTCATTACAAACAAATTGCCGCTTTGCTCCAAGCATTTTGGAAAAGGTGGCGTTTGGAATACTTGACGACACTTCATGCCAGATCGAAGTGGTCGTCTAAGTCCAGAAACTTAATGGTTGGGGACCTGGTGGTTATGGAGGAACAGAATTCTCCTCCCCTGATGTGGCCTCTTGGCCGAGTTTCAGCTGTGTTTCGGGGAGCGACGGGGTTGTTCGTCGCGCTTCAGTTAAAACTTCCGCAGGTTCTTTTGAATGACCAAATTATACAGGTTGCCTATATCTTCTTGATTGAGTTTATCTTGTTTTCGGGTGAGCAGAATTAGTTTCAATGATTGTGTTGTGGACTTACTTGACACTTTTCTGGGATTTCCCAGGTGATTCCTTCCAGCTGTTGTCCGCATTGAAGTTTACATTGTGGAATGTTTCTGGCATGGCGTTGTGCCAATTTATTGGGAGTTATGGATGCTCAACAAATCAACAACAAAAAATAAGCAAAAAAAAAAAAAATGATAAAAAATAAAGGGGACAAAAATGAAAAAAAAATGTATAAAAACTAGGAAATATTAACTAAGTTGATTTGCTGAGTTTTACGTTGTGTTTGGCTGGGCCATTGTTTATTGCATGTTGTTGGGTTTTGTCTGCTCTACCCGAACCTTTCGGATTGCTCGCCTGGTCGATGCGCCCGTGGCGGAGTTATTCGGCATTCTTTTCTCTAATTAATTGCATGTTTTTCTGTATGTTTGAATTTTCTTGTGTTTGCGTGTGACCCCCTCCTATGTTGGAGGGTAATTTTCAGAGAGTGTTCCTGTTCACTAAAAACCAAATTTTTTGTAATGTATTTTGGGCATTTCTTTTGGTGTAGTTGGTTGTTGACCCATTGTGGTCAACGGGGGCCGGTGTTCGATATTTCGGATCGAACCGGTCAATAATTTTCATTTTCCGAAGTTGGCACTATAACTTTTGTAGAGTCAATGCATGCACTGGGCCTGAAGTTTTTGTCGTACGCCAACCTTTGTAGTGTTAACATCCACGAGCCGGACTCTTCGGCAGGTAGAAATCCTTTGCATGTAACCCATCCTCTTCCCAACCAGTCTATTCTGCCTGATTGTCAGGATCAACCCATTCGTGAGATTACGCCAAGTCATTTTACTATTAATTATTTCTCGTTAGCAATTCTGCATGCTACGCTGCTATAGAGCTTACCAGAGGCTATCAAATTATACTGTAAGAAAACCATCTTACCTTCAGACTGTCAAAATAATATCGTACAATAACTTTTTCTTACCTTCGGGTTCACCTCCAGGGTCTTATAGACAAAATTGTCGCAGAGATGGTTATTTAGGTTTGAGTGCGAAATAATTACGCTAACACAGTTTTCTGAATTCTAACAAATTAGTTTTCTTTTATTAAACAAAATTATTTCCCAATTTCTACTTTAATCTATACTTTCTTTCAGTCTATTTTTTAATGTCCTTGACCTCACAACACTTCCAAACAAACTTCCAAAAAATATAAAATTTACTTCTTATTAAAGACTATTACACGATTAATTAATTTAATGTTTACTATTCAACCAGTACTTTGACTATAACTATGCACACTCTCATACTCTCTCTCTCTCTCTCTCTCTTTCTGCTTTACATGTTTATTCTTTTCCCCGTTTATTGAGATCTCATAATGGTTGGACACATCCCCGTATATGAATTTAAATGCTGTTTCTGAGTTTAAATTAGAAATTGATTATATTGGTACTCAGACTTCTTGTAGACTTGTCCAGTTGTTATCACTTTTCCCACCAAACACTCCGAAAGTAGCTTAAAAATGTTTGAAAGTTTATTTTGCATGCTCGTTTGAATTGTTCTCTGTGTTATACATTATTTTACTGTTTTATCACCTTTAAAATATTAATTTTGTCGGCCGACGTAACTTGCTCGCACACGGTTCCTAGTTACTCCCGTGGACCCCAAAATTCCCGGGCCCCATGATCTTACTTCGTAACATTTCTTGTTCCTCCTCCGACCAATATTGTAACAAAATATTAATTTTGTTCGTGTTTATTTTATGCCCCACTGTTGTGAGTGCCAATTTTGTAACAAAAGAAAACTTTGCTCGTGTTTATTTTGTTTTATGCCCCACTGTTGTGAGCGTCAATTTTTGTAACAAAATAAAAATTTTGTTTATTTTTAAAATTTTATTTTAGTTATTTTATAAATTTTTAATTAATTATTTTAATTATATGTATGTATTTTTAATTCTTTTAATTATTGTTTTTATTACCTTGATCACTTAGTATAAACAGAATTATGTCTCTGCGTTAAATAGATTGTCTGGTCACAATCGATTAGCGATCTTTCTTTATACTAAGTGTGTTCTCCTTTAAAGTTGTTAAATTCTGCTTTCTTTGTAATCTATTTATCAAATATTATTTAAGATTCTTCTATTTATATTAATTCAAATAAATAGAAGCGACAATTATAACATTCAATGATTTTTATTGACAAAATATAAAATAATCGATTTTGAATCGATTGATTAATCAACAAAATTATCGACTCGTTCTCAGGGCGAGTGAATTTATTATACAAATTATTAATATCAATTCACAGGTTCTTTGAGCTGTTATTTTATAATAGTCAGAGAAAGGGCAAAGTCAGGAAAGTGTAACACTTACAATTAAAAGCTTAATGATCTAAAAATACAAAGATATTATTTAATATATAATGTTTAGTAATATAAATTGTTGCGAACCAATCTCGTTCTGATGACGAAGCTGGCAGTAGCTTGCAGAGAATTGTGGGAAGTCAAAATGGCCGCTCCGTGCTGCATATGTTGACTCACGCCTGCACACCGGAATCCTCTTCAAATAAATGTTGCTTTTCCAAGGTTTTCCTCGTCCCAGCAGTAGTGGTTAATTCCTCTGGTGATAGTGTAGTTGTCCTGGATCAGTGGTCAGTGATTCGTTTCAATAATCTGTGTTGAATAGTGTTCTTATTTCACTTTAGTCCATAAGGTCGATAATGGCAGATTTTATCTCGGTATTCAGAATTATCGTTTATATGTGTTAAAATAGTTATTACACTTATTACTGTTCAGTATTGGTTTTCATCAATAGTTAAACTGGTTTGTTTCACTGAATCTACTGTTTATTTAAGTTTTTTCAAAATTCGCGAGTTTAAATTTGATAGGTTTGGTTTCTGTCAACCATCTTTTTCTGCTCTCGTTATATATGAATTAATTGCTGGAGCTGTCTCTGATGTGTCCTACTCAACGTATAACAATGAACTGTTTTACTTTCTTCTTCATCCGAAACGTCCTGGCCAAACTAATATTAAAATGACATTGTTTTAAATCTCTGGCATTTCCGCTTACATAATTGATTTTTACATTATATGACTGAATACATTTTTATTATTATTTAATTTTATTAAATACCTAACACATAATCTCTTTCTTTAGTTAATTCTGCGTGATTTAATACCAAATATGATACTTTTACAATGTTTTCTATCTCAAAATGCCCTATTTACAGTATTTTTACATGTAGGCCTTAAATTTTACTTCCTGTCACATTAAATGGTTTACAATCTTTAACATGTTACAACTATTATTGAACAAGATTCCTGATTGAAATAAAATGTTTATTTTTCCTTAATTCCTTGTAATATTATTATTTGGTTAACTAATTTAAATATTATCTTTAATTTAAATCTTCCCCTTATGTTCCAGTGTTATTACACTTGCATTTTTTCTAATAATCTATTATACATTTCTTCAATATCTTTATAAGTATTGGTACAGTTAGAATACACTGTGATTGATTTACATTATATAAATTTCATCAATTTACCTAATTTACTTAACTTATTTATCAATTATAAGGCTGTTGAGATTTACCATTTGTCGAGATTTTACTTTTGTTCACATATAATGTTTTATGACTATTACAGCTTGCTTATACCCCTTCTGACATTCTATTCTTATACAATCTTAATTAAAATTCCCTTACTTAACTACAGTAAGGTTTACTATTAGTTAACATCATTAAACATAATAAATATTTTATAACAAAAAAATTATACTCTATTTCAAACATTTAAGCCTAGAGTTCATTGAACTTAATATAAACAAAACACATCTGTCCTTTCGTTATTTAAATTATTTCTTAAAACTAATTTTTGTGCAGTCTTGGCTGTTTTTGTTTTATTTTATGGATGTATTTTTGGTCACTTCACTTATTTATTGCCTGCTCTTATTTTATCTTTTGTCATTTTAAAGAATGTTGTGAGATAAAGAGTGGCACTTACTTAGAAACATTTTTAGTCTATTTTCATAATAATATTCTACAAAATATTATTTCTGAATTCAATACAAAAAACTTTAAAGTTGTGTAAAGGCACAAATGTACTTAGTTTAAGAACTTAACCACTGACACATGAAGTTTATTTAACATAATAAAATAACTTGCACTGCTATTTTTTTTAATTATACTTCTAGACACTTTTCCTTATATGTACTTTACATTAGTTTTTATTTTATGTATTATACTTTTTTAGGGACCTTTAATTTCTTTTGGGGTTTTATATTTTTGTTTCTTGGTTTCTTCCAATAGCAACCCTTTTATTATGGATTTCGGTTTCTTCTGGGTATTTCCTTACTTACTCCTATCCAATTACTTGGTTTCTTCTAAAAGCAGTCCTTTTATTGTAGATGTTGGTTTGTTCTGGTTAATTCCTTACTTACTCCTATCCTACCTGGTTTCTTTCAATAGCAGTACTTTTATTCTGGATATTTAATGAAGAAATTTGTGTTAGTAGTTGAAATCACAATCAGAATGATCACAGTTGCACACCACTATATAAAAATTATCCCGATTAGCGCTTTCAAGCCTCACAGCCCATCGTCAGATCGGAATAGGCAGAAATTATTTTAAAAACAAACTGGGTGGGGAAGGGTCATTTATATTATAGCTTGTTGTGTGTGAGCAGGGTGGGGGAGAGGGGTGAAGGGTTTGTTTTTAAAATAATTTCTGCCTATTCCGATCTGACGATGGGCTGTGAGGCTTGAAAGCGCTAATCGGGACAATTTTTATATAGTGGTGTGCAACTGTGATCATTCTGATTTTATTCTGGATGTCGGTTTGTTCTGGGTATTTCCTTACTTACTCCTATCCTACCTGGGTATTTCCTTACTTTATCTTAGCTTTTTGTATTATTTTTTTATCACTCATCATATATTGCATAGTTGGTTTTAATTAATATTCTTTCTTCAGACTATGAATGGCACTTTACGGTGGTTCTTAATTAATTTTTAATGTAGTTTTCTTTGATTTAATTTTATTTTTAATTTATTTATGATCATTTTTTCATTCAGAACAATGTGGATTATCTGTCATGCTACAATATTTACTTCTGAAATCCCTTTCAAAACTTTGATAATTTAACCAATCTACCTTATGCACTTCCGCCCACACCGCAGGGCTTCCTTTAAAACATTTCATAACTTTTAACAATTTCACTTCCCAATTATTATTGCAGAATTGATTAAAGTCTTTTACTCTATTCAGAAATTGCATAGGGTGTACCCCCCTGCTGTCCCCATTAAATAACTCTAACTCGATCTCACTATCTGCGTCGCGGGTAATTACTATTCGCTCACTAACACTATCTAGTTTTTGGCTTATCGCCACATTTAAATCATTTTTGACATTACTTAGTTTTTGTTCAATTAAATGAAGCTTGTTGTTAGTTACACGTTCAGATTGAATACTGGCATTATTTACCATTTCTACAGCACCTTTTAATAACTGTATTTCTGACTTATGGCTACTTTCTATTTCACTAATCTTACTGTCAATATTCTCATTAATTTCTTCAATTTTGTTTGCAATATTAAATTTACATTCATTTATTTTACTTTCATAATTACTCTCTATTTCGCTACATTGTTCCCTAACTTGTACTTTTATCTTATCTGATACATGTTCATTTACCTCATTTATTTTACTTTCTACACTTTCTTTAAATTCGTTAATTTGTTCTCTCACTTGTTCATTTACTGACTCTACTACTTGTTCTTGAATAATATTACATCGTTCATCTATATCATTTATGCGCTTATCAACGTTAAAGTTTGGTAGTTACATATTATTAATATCGCCCTTTAGTTCATCAAATTTAACATCATTTATATCAAAGCATTTACTTAATTCATTCAATTTTGCATTTTGTACATCAAATTTATGATCATTTACGTCAAAGCGACTATTTATTTTATTAAATTTTACCTCATTATCACTTTTTTGTTCCTTGAAACTACTTTTTATAAGGTTGAATAGACATCTATTGACAATTCTCTTTCTTTTATTCTAGTTGCCACGGGCGTCGATTTCGCTTCCGCGTTACTAATTATAATTGGGTCAGTTACATTATTTTCGTTTTCTACGGTTGGAGTCGTTTCCAACCCCAAATCATTCGTAACCGTTGACTCAGTTAAAGCACTTTGTCGGACCATTATAGGAGTTAAATGGTCTCCTAACTCACTCGTAACTGTTGAGTCGGTCAGATTTATTTCGTTAATGTCTTCCATCTTTATCAATATGACTAATTTAAGTAAATAATTATATGAACTGCCTACACAATTATAAAAACATCTTAAAATTTACTCTGCGTTTTGTGTTACTAACCTTTTACCCTTAACCTTTAATTACACATTTATATGTAACCTACAAAAACACCCTCACTCCCAAATAATCCATCTCTGCAATTTAAATTAGGTCTAGTTTATATAATTAAAATAAATTATATAAACCGTCTCTAAGTTCGGGCACCACTGAACAATAATAATTTCTGCGTTTTATAAATTCGTCCCTGTTCGGGCGCCACTTGTTACTGTACAGTTTCTTTTGTTAATAAAGTTTTACGAATTTATAAAAAAAAATTTACGTCTTTTATTACCTTCGGGTTCACCTCCAGAGTCCTATAGATGAAACTGATGCAGAGCGATTATTTAGGTTTGAGTGCGAAATAATTACGCTAACACAGTTTTTTGGTTCTAACAAATTATTTCTCTTTTATTGAACAAGATAGATTTTACTTTACATTGTTATTCAATATTACTATGTTATATTGTCTCTATTGCATCATCTACATAAGTCATATGGTTTGGTTATGCAATCTTACACTCTATCTTCCTACTTTTAAAAGAACAGACCACAGTCGGTTAAAACTATTTTCCTTAACTAAATTGTTTCTTAGGATTCTATTGAACTAACCAGTACGTAATTTGTCCCCACACTCACACACATTCGTTCTATTACATTGGCATTCTACTAAACCCCACTTTGAGATCTCATTACTTGGTAAAACATCTGCCAATATAAATTGAAATACAGTTAAATATTTGATTTAAAATTGATTATAGGGTACTCGCCTGGTTGTAGATCTGATCCAACTGTTGAGGCACTTATTTTACCTTGCACTCCGAAAGTCAATTGAAGCTAGTTAAAGTTATTTTGTCTTTTGACTGGCGTTAATTGTTCACTGGTTACTAGAACCGCGTTTTCTCACATTTCACTTTTAATTATTGTGTCGGCCGGCGTAACTTACTCGCGAGTACTTGTTGTTATTGACCTTTAATTATTCGCACATTGGTTACTGGAACCGCGCACGCCTTTACTGCCCCGTGCGGCTCTGCTGTCTCTACTTTAGTGGTCCAACGATGACTGACTGTTGCCTCCTGGCTTGTGGTAATTACGTACTTTTCCGTAATTCACAGATAGCCTGGGTTGCAAGTGATTACGTAATTCGTCTAGACATAAACAGACTGTTCTCTCATAACATTGTATGCAGCTTTGGTTAAAACAGGGGTTCCCCAAAGGTACATGCAAATTATTATACCAACTGAATTACATCGCTCGCTTCGTTGCTGAATACTGGTGAAAACAGCTCAACTCAGAGCTTTTTTGAATGATTTTAACATTTTTGAAGCCACCATAATACTGACTGCATCACTGAATGCTTTGAAAATTCTGAAAATTATTTATGCCCCTGATCTGTCCCGTTACAGTGTCTGTATTTAATACAAATTTCAAAATATTTCTTCCACAATATTCAGCTCAATACCACTTCTCTGAGCATAACAGCATATGACATAAATTTCTAGATAAAGATTTTACCATTCATCCCACAAGTTTGCTTCATGAGATGAAAATTATTATTAAACACCAGGAAATTATAAAACATCATAGTGTAATAGTTATCATTGATGGAAAGAAAAAAAAAGATAAATGAACAAAAGAAGAACATTTATAGTCGCGTAAAAAATAAATGGACAGTAATGAAAAGTGTTCAAGTCTTCAAAAATTAAATAATTTTATTGTGAATAATTACAATTAACAAGTTATACAATATCCTTATAGAAATTCTACATATTTAATAAATTAATTGTGAAGCTGAAATACAATTTTCGATGCTTTGTTTCTTTCAGTCTTGAGAAGGTAATAAAGTGAACTTATTCTGATGCACCACGTCGACACTATCATCATCATCACTGCTGCTGTTTCTTGCATCACTATTGCTTAAACTGCCTGCATCTTTAGAACTTGGTTCTTCATCCTCTTCTTCCAAAATGACAGGCTTCTTAGAAGCATTTTCGCTTGGCTCATTCATTATGCTTTTTGCTTGAAGCCAATACACATCTTTTACATCTTTATGTGATGCCCAAAAAGCTGCACATTAATTTAAAGTTTTATACAAATTTCATGCAATTATAAAACTTAATTGTTTGAATAATGGTCAACATTACCAGAACTTGTAAATATACTTGTGTATTTTAGTATACGCAAGTATTGTGTAATTGTTTATACGCAAGATACCAAGATAATCTTATTTGAGATTTATACAAAAATCCATCTATATTATAAAAACATTTTTATATCATCTTTTAAATGTATCTGGCATTGTTATAAGAACAATACAATTATTTCAGTTTATAACGCAAATACTTCCAAAGCACCTGAAATTAGAAGCCTGAATATTTCTTTATAAGTTGTTTTTTATTTTTTGTTAAAGAGTATTGCATATTTATTAAAGGCCATCTTCTGTCATTAGTAATGGAACTGCTTCATCTTCTAAATTGTGTCACCACCAATGTACCCACAAATACTAAACAATTCTTTAAAGTTTGTCCATGTTTCTAAGGATAGTCTTAATGAACTTCATACACATGACCAACTGGTTACACTTCACTAGTGTCCAGACTGTCAACTTGGACGTGTAAAAGTTTCATTTATTTACACAATCTTGTTAACAAATTTATTCTGTATAGTAACAAAACTTTTCACAAGTTTTCTTCTTTCCTGTTTTGATTATATAAATTTTCCACAAAACCAGAGAATTTCCCAGAATTGAATTATTATTTATGTACTGTATGTATGATTTTTTATATACTTGGTCTTCTGACCAAGATTCATTTCCATAGTTTAATATTTATTGTTACTAAAATTCTTTCGTCTAGAAACGTAAGCAAACTTTTCACTCAAATTGTTTCCAAAAATGTTAAAAAATTAGCTTAAATTCCAGGTCACTGTGTCTCACATAATACAATTGTAACATAACATTAATGACCATGAAATGTTTTCCTGAAGCATGTCACAACGTTATGGCATGTCCATATCATATGTCATTATCATGCATTATGTGCATATCACATGTCCATATGCATGTTGTGGACTTACACCAACCAGCAGTACAGCACACACTTTGGGAACGCCACCTGTTATATCATGAAAAATCTTTTTCTTTTTTTGGCATTCCTAACTAGTGGGCATCACGGTATATTATATTCAAAGAGCTTTAAAATCATTCCAATTTGAGTTTTCTGGCTTAGAAAAGTAAAAAAAATCAAATCACTGAAAATCTGAAAAAAATATTTTTTAGTATTATCTGACTGATGGTCTAACTGCGGGATTTAAATGAAAATAGGGACTACAATCTGTGAAGAATATTGTACCTAAAGTTATTAACCTATTAATAATGTTGTATAGTAAATAATATATTTATACAATAGATGACACTCTTGGAAAAGATCAGTTTGGTAAAAACACAGGCACAATGAGGCTGTCCTGGTGTTGTGTATAGTTGCTGAAAAAATTAAACACGTGAAGAGACAATTTTCTTAGTTTTTATGAGCTTCAAAGCAGACCTTTGTAATCTGACTTAGTTCAAATTTAGAGGTCTTTAAAGACAACTAACTTGATTACAAATAAAGAAAAGTGGTGCACCTGTTGTACAAAAGTCAAAGAATAAAAAGGTATAAAGGCTACAGAGTAAAGGCTCACTTTGATACAGAGTAAAGAAAAAGTGATATAAAGCTTTACTTTGATACTGCTACTGTTCCAACATAATACTGAGCAGGTATTAACCTCTGCAAAGGAAGAGAATTTTAGGAAAAAAATATGGAAGTGACCAAGACAATATACTTTTTAAGGAAAGCACACTTCAAATCTCACATGAAGATGAATGAAAGGAAAAAAGGAGTGATGGTAGTTGGAAATAACAAACATAAAATGAACGTTCGATTGGGCAGTTTTTAAGCTGAGACAAATAGAGATTTTAAAGCACCTAGGCAGAAAAATTTGGTGGAAAATCTACCAAGGACACTACAATTATGTAGAATACCATGGAAAAAAACAGCTTTATGAAAAAAAAAAAGGCCCCTACTCAAAAAATGTTAGGCTTAATACAAGGCAAACCTCCACATACTGTTACAATATGTGGAGCCTCTGTAAAGCCAGAGGAAGAAGAGAGGCAAGGAACAAACGACAAGAGGCTTGTAAGACACAGAGATGGAGGGCAGTGCAAAGTGTAGTGAGTGAGGTTGCAAGAAGAGATGTAATCAGTTTCTTGGGTATCATATTTCCAAAATAATCTGTGAGACAAATAAATCCAACCTAGTATAGACATTTTAAAAATATCATACCTTTCATTTCTGCATATCCTGGTGGATAAAGACACAGTGTAATTTTACCATCTAGAGCCATTCGCAGAATATTATTTGCTGCTCTGTACGAATCCAATCGTGCAGCTTTAGCAGTGTAAAAACCACGTTTTTGAGCCCATCCTAAGCACACAATGACATAATGCTAATTCAAAATGAATACACACATTTTCACACCAGTTATTATTTCTATTCCCAAGTCTATGTAATTTTAATTTTTTTAGTTGGATGAAATCAGTGTAAAAAATATACATATTATATATTTATGCGACTATGTAAAGTCTTGTATTACATAATTAGTTACTGAAAGCTGATTCACCTTACACATATAAAAAAACACTGACACATGTTATGTACGTTTAGTGGTATATACCCTTCAGTTGCTTTTAAATCAGACCTTCCATTGCTGAAAAAAGAAAAAATATATAGTACCCACCGTCACAAACGTCCATGGCTGACCACTGATCATCTTTCTCTGGATGTTCTATATTCAACAGCTTTACCAGATCAAGACATTCGGCTAAATACTGGACTGCAGAAAATGGATCTCTTAATTGTGCTATTGGATAACTACCCATTAAAACCTATTAACACAGAAATATTAAAAAATAGTAAAGGCCAGATTCAACTCCTCCACATACACTCATCAAATCTGATCTAAAAAATTGAATTATCGTTGCAACTAAACAAAGTTCTTAAAATATTCTAAACACATCTTTTGGAGGAATCAGTGATTCCTTGGTCCAGCATATAGATGATGAAAGCTGAAGATGGAAAATACAGAACTTCCGTCATATATAGAAGGGTGTGGTTGTGCACTATCCCCATTAAAGAATATACTTTTTCTTTCTTTTCACAATGATTTTACATTTCTTAAAAATTTTATAACTGCTATATACATTTTCTACTTTTTTAAATTAATATTAAACCACTATACCAAACAACATGACTACATCTAGAATACATTTTTATTTTTGCTGAGTGCTTTCACAGACTGGCTCGCTGAGTACTTTGCAAGCTCTGTCTCCTTTTCTTGCTTTTCTGGTTAACTTCTGTTGTGTGTGTGTGTGTGTGTGTGTGTGTGTTATTATCTACCACTTTATTAATTTTAATTTTCTACTTATACATAAACATTTTCAGCAAACTGAGTATAGAAGTTAATGTTACTACATAAAAGCGGTTCTTTGTCCCTATATCTGATTTGAAACCAGATGTGGTTTCCCATGAGCATACAGGTTCAACAACATCCTGAAGTTCACTCATAAATGAGGAAGTTTCCATTAATAAACAACCCTGTCAAACAGGCTCCAAAATTTCTCTTAGGATATATCACAATATAGGGCAATACAAAGACTAAAATTTTCTAGTTTCTTCACAACTTTTCTATTACCTGAGCTTCCTCTATTGTCCACTGATAAGACAAAGTGCACAATTGTTTTTATGTGTGTTTTACTTTCATAGGTTGCTGATATATTAATACTGTAATCTTTGGCATGCTACCTTTTTTTTTAATCTGCATGTTACGTTTATGCTATTGTGACATTTCTTATTCAGGGTTCCCACAAAATTTTCAAAATTAATTTCATTGATGGTTTCAAGAAATTTCCCTGACATGCAGAAAGTTCAGAAAGATTACACACATTTTAAATCAACTATTTTTTATTAATAGGCCTACAATACATTTATATTACATGTAAGACATAAAACACAATTAAGAGTATTATTAAAAATGGAAACATATACTTAACATTTAACTATCAAAAAGTTAACATTGTTCTGATTATACAAAACAAATTGCTGTTTCATTCGAGAACTTTTCTCTGATCTTGTAACTTTTTAAATCCATTTTTTATTTTTAGAAGGACTGGGCCATTGTTTTCTTGGTATTTCTTATTCTCTTTTACTTTCTCTTGGTACTGTTCATATTTTTTCCTGGCAGATCGTACAGCAGAAAGCATTTTTTGAATGATTTTAACATTTTTGAAGCCACCATAATACTTAAGAGCATCATGTACAAAGCGCTGAGCAACAACACTATCCTCTTTTTCATTTTCTGTTAATAGGCATTTGCTTACTGACAACTGTAACTCAACACAGGGATTACCATGTGAAACAATTAGAGCCAATTTAACAACTTCCCACAGTTCATAACACTTTGGATTTTTTAACAGAAAAGATGAATAGAAATCATTCAATCTAATTTCAGTTTTCTCTTTGTCACTGATACAGCCATTAAAAGAATCAAAAGTGTCTTTTAATACACCACTGATCTCACTATAGAGCACAGAATACTGCTGTTTAGCTTTTTCACCAACCTCTTCGGTAATCCTGTTTTTCTCATACAGAACTTCAAGTAAAACATTGATTCTGTTCTTTCCAATACTTGACCGATTACTTATAATTACAGGATCAAATGATGCCAGACCTATACCAGCTTTGTATTTTAATGGACTTATTTCCTAAAATTTTTCAATAGTCTTAATAAGAAATGTTAGGCATTCCTTCTTAAATTTTATAATATCTATCTCAGTCACTCCGTTACCCTCTTTTCACAATTTAGATGTTTCAAATTCTATATCAATTTTTTTGGTTCCTATTAAATTCTCAAAGTCATTCAGGTCAATGGAACAAGTTTACTGCCAGTATCTGCTGACTATAAGCAATGGGTTTTGACACAACAAGCCATTAAACTTCTCACCAAATCAAGTAAATTTGAATAGAGATATGGCCCAAGTGGCGATGAACTTTAAGTCTCCCCTAGAATGGCTCGCACTCACAAGAAAGCAACTAATCTGAAAGGAAACATATGAAGGAAGGAGGAACACTGCATTACTGCCAACCTAGTGACATAATAAAGCAGTGACACCTGACAAAAGAGAGGGAAATTCCAATATGTTCAAACCTACCTTACATATAAAATGTAATACACTAACATAATACATGTACTGCAATGTTATAAGTATTATAAAATAAATAAATACATTTCTGACCATGTACCCAATGCAACTATAAAGTGTTAAACATCAGCCAGGCTGTAGGATTTTTGTACGTTCGTTGCATTAAGTATATATGGTTGCACAATAGACGGTATTTTTTACAAAGAGGAGTGAGACATTGATGACATGAAGTAATTAATTAAAACATATTCAAAGAATCAATCAGCAGTTTATTAAATATTGCAAAGAAATTACTTGATTATTAAAAATTGAAATTATAACATTCAAAAATATTATCTTTTATAAGTTTACACTGTGTAAAACATAACATACCCTTGGTATTCAGCACACATTAATAACATATAATCTTAACTCATTTTTAAAATAACTCATTTATAAAATAATATTAACTTTGCTAAAATAAAAGTTAATGGTTGTTGCTATTAATAGTTTAATAAAAAAATAACATTTACTTTAAGAATATTAATGTTTTCTAATGACACACACAATTTGTAAAACTGAACAGAAGAAAATTATTATTTTTAACAACAATTAATTTACCATTAGTGATTTCAACCACTAACACAAATTTCTTCATTAAATTAATTTACCATTACGACTTTTAATTTAAATATTTACATTAAAGTCTTTACTATCTCAACCTTGGTTCTTTATGAGTTCTTTGCACAATAATATAATTGTCCATTTGTCACCTGCTTATTGTCGAAGTTACCGTTACGTGTGTACATGTGTGTGCGTCCTGAATGATGACACTGACGATAATGATGTGGTGATGAATTCGCGGTACTTTATGGCTTGTTGTGGATGATGATCTGGTGTTCCTCCATCAATCGTGGTATATTGCAGATGATGGTGATGATGATGATAACGTGTGATGAAATCACATCAATTGGCAGACTTACATAGTGTCGGCGTGTGAAGATATCTTGAGTCTGACTTCGCCCAAAATTGCCGGAGGTATTTATAGTAGACGGCAAACTGACATGTCAGATATTGTTTTTTACATGTTAAACATTGTCAATTCATGCGTAGCATTTATTTTCTACTGATCACTTTATAGTCCGTTTTCATGATCACGTAAACTTTATCTTTACGCGAGTGTTTGCATTGTCTTCGTAATTTTTTACTCGTCATTTACATATAACTCACTTGTTAATTGTGGTAGTAATTAACGTTAATTAATATAACGTATTTATTATTGCACTTTTCTGCAATAATTTTGCATCACCATATGCATTTAAATGTGCTTAATCTAATTGTGTTCTTAGAATTGTGATATGTCTTTGGTAACGGGTAAAAAACATATTAATTAATTAATTTTAATCCTGTCAATACCTGCTTTAATGACAAAACCAACAATTCGTACGTATCTCCCCCTCGTAGAACTACGCATGTTGGTGTTGGGACACACACACACACACAGAAACACTGTATTTACACACTCGGGGCAGGTGTACACTTTGGACAGGCAACGGCCTGCACTTTTCCGCATGAAATTCTTTAAAACTGTTCGTCATATTCTTTTTACACAAATTATTTACAAAACATGCTGCCCTGGGTAAATATGCAAATATATGTATTGTTGCAGTATATTACTCAAAAAAATAAAGTCTGTTTCCCAGTTTATAACCCTTTTTCTATAAAAATTTCCACAATGTATAAAACTATACACAATTATGGCATTTTTTATAGTTTATGAAATTCCCCTGACTTTTCACCAGTTTTATTGTTTTTTCCTGACTTTTAGCAAATTTACAAGGCCTTGACATTCCCTGACAGATAATGAATTTCCCTGACTTTCCAGGTCTGTGGGAACCCTGTTATTCCTTGTTTATTTAAAAATAAATAAATAAAAAAACACCAGATCCTTTCAAACTGACTGTAGGACTGAATTGGGAGTAAAGCTTCTTGGAGGAGGGGGGCAGGAAAGTTAAAATCATTTGTGTATTTTCATAAAATCTGTATCATCTGTGAATTTTCTAAATTTCAGAGAACATGTCAATCCACTAGAGATTATGATGTTTCTGTAGAACTGTAGACATATCTCCAGTAATGCAGACACTTCTGTTGTGGATCAGTCACCTACCATATTTTAATTTCAGATTGAATTAGAAATTGTAATGAAACCATTTACACTTTATGGTTATAAACAGTGGTGTAACAAATATTTTTCCATAAGGGATTCTAAACAAATACTTACTCTTGGTGGTGGGTTACTGATAATAATTGTGTAGGAAGAGGCGATGCTGGTAGTATTTGCCAGTATGTTGGCATAATAATGCCAGCCTAGTCTGTATGTTATTATAACAATGCTATTGAGTTGGTACTGCCTACCTGCAGATTTTACCTATAAGACTCCACTGGCAATCTATTTAATGTATGTTCTGTAACCTCTACAACTCCCCTTGAGTATGCCAGTGATTAAACTAGTGATAAAACATACATGCTTATATACACCAACACTAGTTTTTCACATACACATACCTGACAGTCATTTAACAAATACACAGTCTTATGCTGTAAAACGCTAGTTTGCTCTCACTGTCTTTCACATTAATATCCATTATTTTAATTTAAAAAATATGTACTTAATCACTCACCCCTCCCCCCACACACACACAATATGCATATAATAAGTTCTTTCTGTAATCAACTTGTTTCAGTCGTTTGATTAAACTATTTTTAAAACATTTCGAATACATTACCTGCAAGTGTTTGGGAACTTTAGATGGAAAAACAAGTCCAGGACAATCACACAGCCGCACATTGCTAGTTAAATAAATGGTCTGAAAGTGTTTGGTATGCCCAGGAGTTCGTGAAACACTGACAACCTATAGAAATTAACAGACATGTAGTTTTCATTTCTTTGTGTTGGAAATAATAAAACTGACAAAAACGTTTAGATTAGATACTCACTTTCTTTCCCATAATGGCATTCATAAGTGATGACTTTCCAACGTTTGGCTGGCCAATACAACCAATTGTAAGAACTCCTCCATTATACTTAACATGGGCATGGAATGATGTGTCCACTGTCTTCAACTAAACTTAAGAAAAAATACAAACTTACACAAAATAAACGTATAAATCATATACAACAGAATTTATATGTGACTACATGTTCTACAATTTCTAATTGTTTATAAATAACTAAATCCTTCTTTAATATGTACAACTCTCCTCTTAAGTTATCTCTTCTTCTTTGACATGTATAAATCACAAATTATAATATAAATCGACTCATCAGTTGCTTCTGTTCATATTTTCTTACATCACATTTACATACTTTCAAATATTTGTTTAAATGATTGGATTCACATACTTAAATAGTGCCATAACATTCATCTCATCCAAATTTTATTATGAAACAAATGCTCTTTGCAGTTGCTACTGTTTTATTTTCTATTACTTATTTTTATTATTATTTGTTTTATTTTCTGCTTCCTTTGTCACTCTCACAGACTAAACTTAGCAAAATTCTGTACTATCCTTCAGTTATGGTCATATGTTATGGATGTTTTACTTTGTTTTACAACAAAAGTGTAAGATATGTATGCTCTTCATTCACAACTTTACTTCACACACAATCTTACTCATCTTATAGATCTTGTGGTACATTTGACTATGTACTAATGAAAACGTTTGTGGAACAATAACCAGACTGTTATACATAATATTCTGTATTCATATGGGATCACATTTGGTTTCACTTACTGAATACTTCTTGTAAATGATATGAATATTATTTCCATAATATGAAGTACTTGTGAGGCAACTGATATGGAAAAATCACAACAATATGGGTATCATATAAACAGAGACCAGTGAGGTGACATACCTCTCTAGTGCAATCCAGGCTATTGTATACCTACTGTCTGTACTATGACTGAAAACTGATGTAAATATATACAACTTACATCAATGGTTTTTCCAATTTCAATGCCATCTTCATCCTCTTCATATTCAAATTCTAAATGCATTTCTTCAGCAATTTTATTTTCCCATGATGTCAGGTCAACTATGATAAGTAATACAATATACAGGGTGATTCACGAAGAAACGGAAATACTTCGGGAGATGAATCTACATCGAAAAATAAGAAAAAAAGTTCATATAAACATAGGTCCAGAAATGCTTCGTTTGCGAGTTATGGCTAGCGAAAGATTTCGCCCGGGTTTCGGTTCCCCCGGGTAAATGAAGACTTTCTTAAATTCTGGGAAGGGGCGAATTCTGTTGTTTCTTATGGTTTTTGACCTGAAAAATCGAATAAAACAGGTCGCAGAACTGTATCTCCCACAAGTTTCATGATATCCGATGTAAAACAGAAAAATCTTTGCCTAAAACAAATTTTGGAAAATTGGAAACAATTGGAATTTTTTGTTGATTTTTATTGACTTTATTTACACCATTTTTCTCATAATTAAATTCTTTACAAGTTTTGTTTTTACAATTACATTATGTAAAAACAAAACTTGTAAAGAATTTAATTATGAGAAAAATGGTGTAAATAAAGTCAATAAAAATCAACAAAAAATTCCAATTGTTTCCAATTTTCCAAAATTTGTTTTAGGCAAAGATTTTTCTGTTTTACATCGGATATCATGAAACTTGTGGGAGACACAGTTCTGCGACCTGTTTTGTTCGATTTTTCAGGTCAAAAACCATAAGAAACAACAGAATTCGCCCCTTCCCAGAATTTAGGAAAGTCTTCATTTACCCGGGGGAACCGAAACCCGGGCGAAATCTTTCGCTAGCCGTAACTCGCTAACGAAGAGCATTTCCGGACCTATGTTTATATGAACTTTTTTTCTTATTTTTCGATGTAGATTCATCTCCCGAAGTATTTCCGTTTCTTCGTGAATCACCCTGTATATAATGAAAACATAAGCAAATAGTATTTAGTTTTATAAAAACATGAAAAATAGTTTAAAAAAATAATAGAGTATACAATTGTTACGAGTCATATTACAACAGAATTATTTTACTTTTGATAACAAGTTTTTCGAGCAGAAAGAAGGATTAGCGATGGGTTCCCCGCTCAGTGGTCTATTGGCAGAAATATACATTAATTATTACGAAAATAAATATCTTTTGTCTGCTCATAACAAATTGCACGAACTTATCATTTCATACACCCGATACGTTGATGACACCTTTATAATATTCAACGGCACAAATAGACAAATCGATATAATGCTCAAACACATGAACAACATAAACGGAAACATTAAATTTACTATGGAGACAGAGAAATATAATAGCTTAAATTTTATGGACGTATGCATCAAGAAATGCACAGATTCTTTTTAATTTGGGATATACAGAAAACCCACAACTACAGACATGGTTGTTCATGCAGATTCATATCACCCACAAACGCAAAAATTGGCTTCCTTTAATGCTTTCGTACACAGATTATTGTCGTTCCCACTAAGCCAAGAAGACCTGAAGGAAGAGATAAACACTGTCAAATTCATTGCCGTAAGGAATGGATATAAAGACACAATTATAGACAAACTAATACGTAAACACAAATCCAAAGCAAATAAAGTGATTAAATCTAATAATACAGAGAACGCTTTCATCGCGACTGAATATACTAATCTACTTCCACACATTATAAAAAACGTATTTAAAAAACTAAACATTAATGTATTTTTTAAAACCACGAATAACTTACGGAATTTCTTCAGACATAATAAACGTTCAGAACTTGAAAATAACTCGGGTGTGTATAAAATTGTGTGCAATGATTGTGACATGTTTTACATTGGCCAGACAGGGAGAAAATTTAAAGATAGATTTAGTGAACACATACCGAAGGGCAGCATTAGATATACTACCTCCAACTTCGCGTTACATTTGATCAATAATAACCATGGATACACTAGTTGCGCCAAAAATTTGAAACCGTTGCATATTTGCAACAAAGGGCGAATTATGAGCGCTTTAGAAGAGTTCGAAATCTACAAAGCATCGAGAACACAAAAAAACCTAGTGCTCAACGATCAATTGTCGTTTAACTTGAACAGCTTGTACGATACTGCGTTACAACATGTTTATCAGATTACAGACAAATGAGAAATCAACAGTTGCGATTATGAACCCGAACAGTGCGCACTGATTCTCCGCGCGGTACGTTGTGACATTTTGTTAATGTAGTGTGTTTTAATGATGTTAGTCAAAGTTTTTTATTTGCATTGATAAGTTCTTCATGTGAGAGCGAGAAGTTTTAACCTGAAGATGGGATCATGTTTCCCGAAACATGTCGTGTATGACATTATAACGAAGTCGCAAGATGGAAAGGAAATACGGTAAACTATAAGTTTTATTTCAATAACGCGACTTGGAGACCATAAATCACAAATTATAGGTCTTATAGATTAGAAGAGAGCTTGACTTATGATTGGTGACTTTTTTGTTAAATGTAGTGTTTCTAGTGTTAATAAAACTGTACAGTCACTCGATGTTTCCACGAAACTGAATTAAAATAAATACTAGCTTTGCTTGTTTAAAGTTAAACTGTTGTATAGCTTACAACCAATATTTTGATTTCTATATACTACTACCAGTTGCAGCTGGTGGTGTCAAGAGAGAGGGTTGCAAGTTTTCAAGAATGATAACCGTTATTTTTATTTTTTATATTCCTCATTATGTTAACATAATTATGAGTGTAAAACACACTATGGTTAAGACAAAACATTTATAGTGTACAAAATTTTTATAAAAATATCAAATTTATCAGTTAAATAAATTTTAAAAATTTAAATAAATTAAAAAAAATTTATGTTAATGTTGTTGTAGGCCTACCTAAATTTCTAGTTTTTGTTGTAGGGACCGTAAGCTAAAAAATGGCTTTTGCAACAAACTGTCTACTGAATTCATTTTTAAATAGTAATAAATTATCACTTCTAAACAAAACACAGTACTCAAAGTAATTTTTACACTGTTAACACTAAAGATTCACAGAATTTACACTCGTACAAAGAACACACTCTACTCTTTGTAAACAATAACGTGGGCATAAATAAAGGCAGACAACAGAATTCAAACATCATGCTGCACGTGTCAATGGTGAACGATCATATACAGCACAACTGCTGAAATGTTGCAGAACTACTGCAAACCAAGTAAAGATTTTTGTTGCATATTAGTTGTCCTATGCCATGACAGTTCAAAGCACACATCTGTTTGTAAATGTAAAAGCTCCACACATGATGTCATGAACTCAAGTGTGCCCGGATCTTGCAAACCTTGGCAGTAGCATGTAGCTTACAGTGAACAAACGGATTGGTTACAACTAAATATGCAAAATGTTTTATAAAACCTCTAGATCTATAATTTTGTTCTCAAAATAAAGTAGTTTAAACAGTTTTAAACATTATGTATTTTATAAATAATACATATTACTAAAAAGCCAGTTTTTTCTGGGGTTGTGCAACCTTACAACTGTATCACTAGCCGCCACTGACTACTAGTAGTCATTGTTAGCTAAATGTGGTTTATTTATATGTTTGACTTAGAAGAAAATTTAATTAAACATTCTATTAAAACAATAATATCAAATATAATGACAACAAGAATAAGCAGTTACAAACATAAAGCACAAATATGTATTATTCTGAAAGTCAAATATCAGTATTTATATCATAGCGTGTTTATATTATAGTATATTCAATATGCATACACGTTTAGTATAGCTATTATATTATACTATATACTAACTGAACTTCAAGTTTCTTTGTCTTTTAACCACTGCTATAGTAGACCTAACACACACACACACACACACCTACGTTATTAACTTTACAAAGGATGGCAAAGAGATCATAAAAGTTCTTTTTTATGTTACATATAAAACTAATTTAACAATTATTTATCACATTATATCTAAAGTTATCATTGCCATACCATCCATAAAAAAAAACCACCTCTGCTCAACAGTCCGTTAAGGATCAAGGCGTACTGTGCGGTTTTTTGCATTAGTGTGACAGTGTATGGCTAGTACTATGCACCACCAGCCGCTAGTTGCGGTATTCACAGCCAGGAGGTGGCACTGTTATCTCAGCGCCTACTCAGTTTGCCTCACGACGCTGAGTGCACGCCGTACAGAACCTCCACCGGGAATTGAACCCAGGACCACGAGCGCATCAATCGCCTGCGTTAGCCACTAGACCACCTTGAGGCTCAAATATCATATAAATTTATATTTAAATATGACACTGTTGTGTGAAAAATACGATTTTCTTAATAATTTTCCCTTATGTCTTAAGATTTTACAACTTGTTTGGGCAACAAATAATTGATGATATTTGTTTATTAACTGATTATTAATGACACACTTATGCATTTGTGACTTCCAAATTTAATTAAATAATCTATACCCCATTACAATTTCAATTTTTATGTATAAAACTTTGCACATAAATGTAAAAAAGTCAACAAAAATTAATTAATAGTTACAAGTAAGTGAAACTACAAACAGACAAAAAACCTACACTACATATAGTATACACACTTAGTTTTTAATTAACATGTTTTCTGCTGACAGCCGATCACAATTACTGTAAGAAACTGAAACTCACATGAATTCATAATGATTACACAGTTGGAAAAAAATTGTAAAATATGAATAATCACACATTGCACATTGTTATTGAATAATAAAAAAAACAGTCTATTATGATATGGACCTTTTTTTCTCTTTTTTTCCATTTATTTATTGAATTGTATTATAGTACAAACTAAAATTTTGTTAAAATTTAAAAATAATTTATTTTTAATATATTACTATGATCGGTGAGGTAAAACTCACAATTAGTATTAAGTATATAAATATTAATTCTAAGGACCAACCTATGTACGGGCATTTATGCCCCCTATAGGTCCTTTATTGTATAATTTTTATTATATGTAAATGAAAATTGGTAATAAATATTATTATTATTATTATTTGGGTGCTGAATTCAAATATTACCCTAAAAGTCTCATGCCACATACATTTTTCTCATACATATTTACAAAGTAATTATCGGTTTTGTAATGCTTTAATCTTAACACTGTTTACTATTTTGAGACTATGTCTAAACTGATTTAACGACATTTTTCAAGTACTATGTAACATCTATGGTTTGTGGTATTGTTATTATACTGTGGCAAGTTTGTAATTAAAAAAATATTCTTATGAAGAATGCAAGAACTATGATCTTAAACCAGTAGAATAAGTTATTAAACGTCTGATAAATCAATGCAGTATTTATTAATTGTGGTTTCATGTAGACTGGCTACATATTTACATTCATGGGGGGTTTCCAGAATGTATGAGCATGTTGTATTAGAAGGTACTGGCATATTTTCTCTAGGCATTTACATATATTGGACGGTTATGACTCATAATTTCATTAAGTCAGTTTGCCCTGAATCAGTAAATTGTTTCCATAATAATATTTCATTCTACAGATAGTGTGGTAGACAAACTTTATGTCTGTTTGTAAAGAAATAAACAAATTTAATAACTAAATGCCAGGATCTTACCTACCTTATGCGATCTTTTCACTCACTTACCTTCAAACATCATCAGAAATTTTTTTGGACCGCCACCCAGTGGCGGCTCGTGAGTAATGAAATGGGAGGGGCACACAGTGGGGAGGATCTAAGGTGGGCCACCATTCGCAGTAATTAGTACTTAGGTAAAAAAATATAGAATGTCTTACCTGGTATTTCACTTTTTGTATAACAATTCCATTTTCCTGTTTTTAGATGTAGCGAATTCCTCTATCACTTGTTTGTTGAAATCTTGGATTCCATGAATCATTTTTTTTGTGTGGATAGCATAGCCAATGCATTCAGTCTATCAGTGCCCATGGAATTTCTTAAAAATGTTTTTATTCTTTTCAATGTAGAAAAGCACCTTTCACTTTCAACAGTTGTCATCGGTATGGTAACAATTATCTTTAAAATAGTCACACACTCTGAGAAGGTACGAAACATGTTATTATCAAGGAAAAACTGTAATAAGGGTGTTGCACCAGAAGCAATACGTAAATCTTCACGACTGTATAACACTTCTAGTTCGGTTCTCAGTTTCAGACCATTTATTGTTGGATAAAATTTAATTGTAGTCCGAAAATCATTTTCCGGAAACTTAACACAGTACTGTGGGAACTTTTCAACTAAAAACAATTTGGAAACACATAAATGATCTGAAAATTGAAATCTTTCATTAATATTGTTCACAATCATATCACATACTTCCAAAGCGGCCACACGGTTGCTCCTATTACTTAATTGTTCAACACACTGTCTCTTAGTCACAGGCTCAATTACAGACACTTCACTGTCTTTATAGGTCTTATGAATATTAACCACTGCACTCACAAAATGTTTAACAAATGTTCTCATTTTTATTGCATCAATGTTTCTTTGTTGAATGCAATCAAAGAAAATCGCCACATGAGGCATAATTTTGTGGAAAAAAGTCAACCAGAAAATGAACTGAGGATCCCTCAAAGTTCGTACAAATCCTGCAGCCTGGCTAGAAGCACTTTTGTCAGAAATCTCTATGTCCCTAATGTGTTCAAAACATTTTATTAGATTATCTTTATGTTCAAACACGGTATTAACAGCCCTGTGTTGAAAGTACCATCTTGTAGGAGGCACAGACCCAATTTTTTTTTTACAATTTCTACTAAATAATCCATCCTCTTTGGAGATCTTGAAAAATATGGTCCTATTCCTTGCAGGTCTTGAAAAAATATTCTACTCTGGGAGGCAGACGATGTTGAGTTTTGAAGAATCAGATTCCCTTGATGGGCATAACAATGAATAAAATTTGCATTTGGATACTTCTCTTTAACCAAACACTGGACCCCTCCTTTCTGACCACTCATAACAGATGCACCATCGTAAGTCTGACAAATTAGTTTTTCCGGGGACTTGTATATTCCTATTTCTTCCAACTGTCCTAAAATTGTCGAGGCTAAACTTCGAGCACTTTTATCAAAAGGGACTTCAAAAAAAACCCAAAACCTTTCAATTATTCTCCCTCAATGAGATATCTCAAAATCAGTGCCATCTTTGTTTTGCACGAACTGTCAGTTGTTTCATCAGCCTGAAGTGATATGAAGTCTATCGTAGAAATTTCAGTCACAATATTTTTTCAACACACTGACAAAATGGCATCTAAAAGTTCGTTCTGAATTGTTTTCGAGGTTCCTTTAAACACTGCTGAATTTTCTAAATGATCTTTCAAAACACTGTCAAGTGCTGCAGTATAATTGATTGGTCCTTTAAAAATCCCTGGGTTGTTGTCTGCTTCTTCCGTTTCATCGTGGCCACGTAAAGCTAATTCAAATTCCCCACAAAATTTAATCGCATCAATTATTCGAGACAAGATGTATCTGTTCTTGTCTACAAGTTCGTTATGTTTACGAACAGAAATTCTGTAACCATCGAGTTGCAACCTAATATTTACAATACCTAGCACGGCTAAACTCATTTCATTGTCTAAATGACATTTAGACAGCGAATGCTTCTTACTCTTTTCTGGTAAATGTTTCAGATCTTTAACGCCCGACTTAGTCCACGTGTCTTCACCGCCAAACAGAAGACAAGCAAAGCAAAATAAAGCATTGATTGTGGGGCATCCGCACATCCATTCCCATTTTTTGTACACTGTGGTATTGAAAGTTCTATTATAGGTTCTGTTTTTGTCCTTAAACACTTGGTTGATAGACAACTGCGGACTTGGTGGACCCAATTGTTTTGCTATTAACCTATCTTCATAGCACAAAGTTTTACTCTATAAAATATTTGACATCATTCATTTTGTCTGAGATTTACACAAGCACACAAAATACCGACACTTGAATATTTTCAACACCGTTATTTACACGCGTGCGTAACACTGATTACTGAAAACCACTTGTAACACTACAATTTATACAATTACTATAAGCACTGCCACCACAATTATCGTGTAGCACATAACATAACCGCTCTAGGTACACGTTCTATTTTAATATTTCCTTCAATGAGAATATAATTTAAAATTATATAAAATCCGCAAAAAATATTATAATCATATTCACGATAGAAACATTACAATAACATTATTTTGTAACAATATACACTAAGAAAGTAACAGTAATTATTAGTATTATAGAAGAGCTCAGATGACGGTAAAATGTAATAGTCTACTAAATAGCTCCGATTCATATCCGTTAGTTGCAGTAATGTGGCGCACCTACAGGATTCAGAGTTTACTACTTGAAGACTGTAAATGTTTGGTCAATGGTCACATAGTCTAGTGTGACCGAACGCTATGGGATTGTAGCATTACGCTCTCCCACCACAAGAGAGTTGAGAAGTGGAAGGGAGTAGTACCATCTGGGTCACACCACATCTGTGACCGTCGCTATGTTGCCACATTTGTTTTCGCGTTGCCACATTTCTCCAGACTTCTCACTATTACAAACTATTGCTATCATTTGAAACGAGGACGTTTCTACAATATTTATTTATTTATTTCATGTTTTTTTGGTGGGGCACGTGACCATGTGCCCTTATGAGTGAGCCGCCTCTGCCGCCACCTATATTTTTAAAGTGAAATATGGAAAACTTTCGTACTCTTCCCATTAACACTCGAATAATTTTGTTACATCTGACTCCCTTTATTCAGAAGGTTCACAGGGTTTCGTTAGAAGAGTTTGATTTGCACAGAACACAGGAGATGGTTAACGGTGAAATGAACTATTCTAACACATTGTTATACTGACTAAATCAAATATTTTCTTTTATTCAAAAACTTTCTTCTCTTTCTACTAGTACTTCCCTCAACTCATCAAACTCTCCCCTTTCTTTTAACACACTATTCCATTTTTATATATCAAAACCATAGATATGAAATTACAATTGATTAATTAATATAAAAGATTATAAATGCTTAATTACAATAAAACTATTCTTGACAAACCAGTACTTTTAATATTTTCACATTCTTCCCCACACACTCTCTCATCCTTTACATATATTTTACATCCCCTTTTTTTTTATCGAACTCTTTTATCTGTTGAATTTAATTAAACAAGTTTTTGATTTTAGATATGGCCAATTGATTATTTAGATACTTATCCAGTTTGTGAAAGTATCCAATCTGTTGTGCCACCACTGTTAACTCACGATTTTCACGTAACACTCCAAGAATAGGTTCTGACTGTTAAATTCCAAAAAAAAACTGTTGTTGATTAATTTAAATTCTGCACTTCATCTTGATTTTACCACAATTAAAATAACTTTTTTGTCGGCCGACTTCAAATTTGCTCGCGAGCACAGATTTCTTTTGACCGCACGGTCTGAAGAACTGTAGTTGACTGATGAGCCACGTTAGGCTTGGGTATGCGCTCCGTCCTTTTTCGCCTGCCACGTGTCCATCAACTCGCCCTCTCATTGGCTGTTTTCATCGTATGTTCCAGAAGCTGGGCGATGAAGTTCTGTTAACTCAGCACGTGGTCAATTCTCAGTATTACAAATGTGCGTTTTCCTGATAACTGACGTTCCTCGTTCTGATCGTACCTGGCACCGCACTACAGGCTGTTACCAAAAGGTACATACAAGCTGGTTACAAAATGTTTCTACATACTTTGCCCCGTTCCGCATGGTTTATACAAATAGTTAAAATAAAAATTATAAAATTAAAAACCCTCTCGCTTTGTCCCGTTACATGATTACCTACTCAATATGTCTTGTAAACCACAATATTGCCAGCCTTCCTAGTTGATTTGGAGTTTCAGGAAGCAACCACAATAGTACTTTGCTTTCACTGTGATACAAATTGTTGCTTATGGTGTTTACTGGTGACCTGTAAACATTACGAATTTCTTATCGCAATCAGTTTTGTTTACACTGACTTGATCAGGTATTATTCCAGTCTTTTGTTGAACTTCCCCATCATTCTCCCCAGTATGGTGATGGAGAAGTTCTGTCCAGATATTTCAAATATCCGATAAGTGATATAATTCTTTTTGAAGACGCCCAATTCAAAATTCTCTTTATCCATAAGAATTTCTATTGAAACACAATAATGGCAATACATTGAATTATGTAATTATTTTACTGACACCACGATCGCCTCATGATAACATTACACATTTCCTTTAACATTTTTGCTACATACACATGTGGGTGGGTATGCAGTGCCTGGGTTTTGTACTTTCAGCAGCAGCAAGTATACTCATACAGAGCATTCAACTGTTTTCAGAATTCACTCCAAAAAATGACCCATGTAACTCGATATTGTAATGTAACATAATGAGCATAACCCAATAAGTGTATAAACCCCCAAATAATAAGACATAAAGTAAACAATATACCTAACCTTGCTAAACCAAATAGAATGTAGAACAAATATGTACTCTAAACCATTAAAAGTGACTGTTCATAGCAATAATAACTAATTGTAAAAAAGAAAATGTAATCACAACAAGAACAATAAGTGATTGAGTGTAAAATGTAAATGTAAGATTCTGGTTACTAACTATACAGACAGGACTGTTAATAACAGTGGTAACTTATTGTGAATGAAATTTATAATCACAACTAAAGACAATGTGTGATCATATAATAATAATAATTGTGTGAAATATCTTATATTCAATATACCTGTGTATTACCAATTTGCCAAGACTTCAACCTATAAAGAACCAAAAGGTGATTTAGGTTGTTAATTTAATTTATTTTGAGGTTAACTGAATAACCTTGATTGTATAAAATAGTTTCCTATTTTATTTTTAATGTTAACTGAAGGGAATAATACAATCATTTGTGTTGTTTAAATTAATGTGTTAAAACTTATTTAGGGTAATAAGAATTAATTGTTTAAATTGACCAGGTATCAATAATACTTAATAATAGGTCATAATAAATTGACCAACTATACCATTAGAGATTAAGAAGTTATTAAAACATGGCCTAACATTATGGTAATATGTTTGCTTTATGTTAATCCTGTTCTTCATTTTATCAGAATCAATTGAATGGATAATTCAATGCACGTAATAATAATAGTGTATCAAGCCATAAGGTCATACAGTAATTTTAAATTGAAACTTTGTGCTATAGAGAAATACCAATTAATTGACCAATATCAAAATAGAAATTATTGTAAATCCAACTATTAAACCATCACAGCACTGTAATAAATAGTAAAAGATGGTATAAATACTAATGTATGCTTTATTTAAGTGTCAGAAGCAACATTTTAATTAATTAATGGAATTTTAATGTGATTTGAAATGTCAAAAGCTACATGGAATGGCTTATGAGATGAAATTTTATAAAATGTTAAATTAATTATTAGGACACACACCTACGCCATGTGAGGTGTCTAAATTTTTGTCTTGTTATAAGGAATATTGTACTGTAAACCAATTTGAGATTTATTATGTAATAGACAGGGAGTAATGGTAGCTAGAAAATGTAAAATTTTGTATCTTAAATAATTAAGGTCATGTGACCTAACCCGACAATTTTGACCAATAAGAGATTATGAAATTTTGGTCAAGCCCGTTGAAGGTACAAGGAAATTTCTTCACTTGATTGTTAGACTCGAAAGTATAAAGAACTAATCTATGCTCCTCTGTGTAAAAAAAAAGTATATGATAGAGTCAAGTCCAAGTCAGAAGAAGAGCGAGAGTAAAATAATTAACTGTGTCAAACTAGAACCAAGAACTGATAATATAATAATAAAACAAGAAGAATGAAGAAAATAATATATCTAAAAATAAATAAAAGTGATCTACCAAAAGTGGTGAGACCTAACATTATATGAAGGGTTCACAACCAAAGTAAACCAAGTCCATGTCAGATGGTTTTGGGAAAAAAAGAGTTCAAAGTATTTTCCTCCAAATCAATTCCTTTATGGTGTAATTACTGCTTTTTGTATATGATGCTAAAGAGGAAAGTTATATTAAAAAAATGACACAAATATCATACACCAAAATTGAACTCCAAAATTTTTATTGACATGAGATTTTTATTAAGTGGACTTGGTTCATTGTGGCTATGAAAATTTTGAGAAATGGTTGAACCAGACTGTAATTATACATTTTTATTTTCGAACAGAATGAACAAATTAAATGTTTTTAAGACGGAATAACCAAATTAAAAACAAATTTAAAAAGTAAAATTATTTTTTTTAATACAAAATTAAAATTTTAATTTTGCCCGTGTTTTATACACACAACAGTCTTTACACTGTTTACAGATCACAGTTTTTTTAATCATAAACAAATTCATCATTGAAACTTATTTCAGCATCGACATCTTGCTCCTGGTTTGGTTGATTTTGTAATCTAGTCCCAGTTTCAACAGGTAGATACTTGTAAAAAGAATGATGTACTTGAGGGATGTAAGGCAGTAAGTCAGTCATATCCGTTTTCTTTCACGGAGACTTTGTTTGAAATGCAGTAACAATTTATATCCCCTTATGACTCTTAACCATTGTATATTCAACCAACTGAAGTTGTCACCATTAATATCTTTCTTTCTGTTAGTTACAGCATCTTCCAGTGACTTTGTTGATAAAAAGTCAGTGAATTTTATTTCTTCCACCTGAAATGGGGGAATCTTTCGCTTTGCTCATGTAATACTATCAATCCAGTCATTGGGAGAATAAATAAACTCTTTTCTCTTACTTGCTGCTTCTATAATTCCAAATTCTCTATAGTTGAGCAAGTAGCTGTGCCCAGAGACCATAAATTTAAGGTCAGTCATATCACCTTGTATTTCACTACTCTGAACTAATTTCAGTATGGTCAGTGCCATCTTAATATTATGGTTCTGTCCGCCACAGGCATCAGAATACAAAACTATGTGTTTGTGGGTTGAAGCATAATGAATGAGATGTTTTCTAACAATAGAAGAAATGTCTTGGGAACCCCTTCCTCCTTGTGTCTCATTCCACACATACATGTGGCCAATACCTGTATTAAAGGAATGTATTTCCAGGTTATACATGTACAGATTTCGTTTGTAGTATGCAACAGATGTAGACAATTTTGGAAAAGGCAGAGCTTTTTGTAGATCAAAGGAACAAGAATATACATCAATTGATGCTTTATCTTTGTCACAATTCAAAGACTCTCTTGCCAAAAATAACTGGTGTATATTATGAAAACTACAACACAAAACGTAAACAACACAGGAGGACTTGGTTCACTATGGCTGTGAAAAATTTTCTGAATCATTCACTGCAAGAAGAAAACTGCACTCTGGTGGGATTTACTATAACTAATGGACTTAGTTTACTATGGCAGTACATAATGTGGGGACTAATGGACACATTACAGCCTCTAACTAAAATTTCATAAAAAGCGGACTTGGTCCACTTTGGTTGTGAACCCCTCATATATACTAACACTAGTAATAATTATACAACACCAGAACTAAATCACAACACTTATTCATCAGAACCCAAGTGATAAGACCAATTCAACACCAGTGAACAATTTATTTGACTTATTTTATTTTAAAAACTTGTTTTAAATAGATGGGAAGTAAATTAACTTTGTAGACACCTAGCATCAGTCATCCGCCATCTTGTCACAGCCAACTGAAGCTATCGCTGAGTCGACACTAACTATTTGTGTTCTCACATCAGACCAAACAACTATTTCATTGTATTTTTTTAATTTTAATTTTATTGTTATTAGTAAGTAAGAATTATTTTAATTGTAATATGTTGTACTTCTTTGTATGCATTTCGTACTTTTTAATAACAGTCAAAAGAATCCAGGAGTTTATATAACTATCGAAAGTGTAACTCTGAATCGAATTGAGATTAAGAATCGACTCGTGCATTGTACCAAATCAACATTAGAATAACGAAGGCAGTAATTTATGAAAATAAATAATAATATTTTTCCCTAATTGATGCGAGCTGTCTTTACACCCGTCCCTAAACAAACAGTAATCCATGTTAATAAATAAAAAATTAAATTAACTTCACTCACATGTTAAATTAAATAAAAATTATCGTTATAAAATCGGCACAACAACCTGAGGCCTAAGTAATTAATTTTGAAGAAACAAAAGAAAAATATTAATTAAAATAAAAAAATAATCGTTATAAAATTGGCACTGGCAACGCGGGGCTGAATACGTATACTACACGTAAGGTGCGACTGGAACCAATTACCCGAGATAAATATTATCTTAAAAAATATAAATTGGTATTAGAACACAACTAGAAATAAATAAAATAGACAGTATAAAATTGGCGTCCAACCAGTGAGGCTGAAGTTAGAAAAAATTAATAACCCGATTGTAATAAATAATACTATAAAATTAACCTAACTTTAGCGGCGACTGTTGTAAGTTATTCGAAATGCCACGACGAGCAACATCGCAGAAAAGGACAAAAAACACAGAAATAGAAGGTTATATGCATGAACACTAGACAGAACCGGTCAATGATAACAACATGGAACAACAGGCTGGTGACAACGACGAAGCAAGAGGAGGCATGAATTTACAGAACATAATGGAATTCAAGGCCGAGCAAAATAGACAGATGTTAAGACAAATTAATGAAAAGATAGAAAAGACTAATGAAAATTTAAGCCAAACAATTAACGAAAAAATTGAAAATAAAATCGAAAGTATAAATGAGAAAATAGAACACTCCAATGAAACAATTAGCCGAAAAGTTGATAGGCTCAACGAAGCTGTGAAGCAGCAAATTGCAGAGACCAATGATGGTCTAGACCGAACCAACGAAGTGCTTCTACAATTTAGAGAAGATATAATAACTCAGATCAACAACGTAGAAGACAATAATAGAATCAGAATAGAAGTTGTGCAGCAAGAAACTCAAGAAAAGCTGGACAAGCTACAAGAAAGCATATCCGAACAGATGGAACACCTTGATAATAATATAGGACAAGTAAGGAGTCAATTCAACCATAACAATGAGAGAATTGACAATATACAGTGTAGAGAGTTAATAAATATAAGAGAAGAGCTAGAAATCCTGCGCAAACGACCGATGTGTTACACTCAAAGTACGATACCAGATAGTAGGGACACAATAAAATTTAGGGACTATAAAAGAAACCCTATCGAGTTCCTAGAAAGAGTCAATGAATGGCTTAACCAAACCAAAGAGAATAGGTGGAGCATCATAAAAAATATACTAGATGACTGTTTCAAAAGTATCACTGATAACTGGTGGACAGCCGTCTGAAACGAGATCAACAGCTATGAGGAGTTTAAACAAATGTTTAGGACAAAATACTGGTCCAAATCAATCCAAAATATCATCAGAGACAATTTATGCAATGGGAAATTTGATGCAACCAGAGGTCAACCACCGACGGCGTATTTCCCAGGAAAGGTATGCCTGGCAAGAAATTTAGAACCACGTATACCAGAGGAATGTTTGGTAACCAAGCTGTCTTATCACTTTGAGGAGGGAATAGTCCGAGCCAGACTCTGTGGACAAGTCAAAACCATAGGAGCCATGGAGGCACCGCTAGAAAGCTATGAGCAAGAGGACTATTACCGGAGATCCAGAAGACAGTACAAGAGACCGAATGCCAATAGAGAAGACCAGAACAGACATCAGCGACAGAGAGTAAATCATGTTCGCACTAATAATAATAATAATACTCATAATAATAACAGATTTAGATCCGGAAGACGCAGCTTTGATAATGGAAGAGGCTTCAGAAATCAGAATAGAGTTAATGAAGAGAGGAGAAGTCCACCCAGAAGCCGCAGCAATGAAGATAGGACACCAAGAAATCAGGAAAAGAGGAGAGAGTTCAGACCAGATAACCGAACTCAAGAAGAAACCGCACGAACTACACTGCAACAGGAGAGAGTGGGAAACGAGTGTCGGCAGTGAGAATAACAAGCACCCCATCGCTGCAGTAATTGGACAGGCAGATAACTAACAACGATTTTGATCATCAGGAAAATATCATCCTAATCGAAAACAATTATCTTAAAAATATAAGTAACGAACTCATTGAAGAAGAATCCACAGCAGAGTGCAATCAAACTAGTGAAATCATTTTCACAACTGCTTTACTACAAGCGGTATCAGCTGAGATAATGATAGATACAGGTGCGAATGTATCCTTAATAGACAAAGGAGAATTTAATAGAATAAAAGATTTGTGTAACGAAGATATACCAACACTGCCAGTGAGTAATATGGTAACAGTGGGAGCTACTGGTAGGCCAAATAAGACAATCCGGCAGCAAGTTATGTTAGAGGTACCAGTCAGGGCAATACGATTCCAATGGTGTTCTTGGTAGCACAGGGTCTACCATTTAAAGTTATGATTGGGTGTGATATGCTACGGCGACACTCAGCAGTCATTAATATGTGCAGTGGCAAAATAATGCTGTACAATGAACAGGGTGAATGGTCAAGTGAGATAATATGCCGCAAGTGTGCCCCTCACTATCGACATTCATTTACCTTAATACAGAATTATAGGGAGGAATTAATGACACCAGATGAAGAATCAGCCTATGGAACCAAAAGCTAGGGGAAATTCAGTCATTCCAGGCCAACAGTAATAGCAAAATAACCCATGAACAGAAAAGGCAGCTAATCAGTATCTACAATAGATACAGAAGAGTATTTTCTGATTTGCCAGGGAAGGCAAAGAACTTTGTTTGTCAATTATCATTTAATAGCCCTATTAATTTTAATAAAAAATCATACCCAATAGCACAATCACTAAAACAAGCAGTAAAGAGAGAAATTCAACGCATGATGGTTTAAGATGTTATTGAATATAGTTCATCTCCCTACACCAGTCCAATCGTTGCAATACAGAAGAAAGATGGAGCAGTACGTTTATGCCTCGATGCCCGGGAAATAAATAAAAACATTATTAACGATAGAACTTCACCCGGAGGAATCGAAGAAATTTAAGGGATGTAAATTTATGAGCATATGGGATGCTGTATGTGGCTATTGGCAAGTAGAACTGCACCCCAATAGTAGAAAATATGTAGCATTCATGTTTGAAGGTAGGAATTACCAGTTCAAACGACTTCGTTTTGGACTTGTAAACTCCGTTGCCATTTTTGTGAAGCGTATGGACCAAATTTTGGGAAGAGAAGTGTTAGAATTCACAACAGTCTATGTAGATGACCTTCTAATAACTTCTACAACTTGGGAGGAGCACTGCCAGCGTATAGAAATGGTGTTAAGAAGGTTAGCTGAAAATAATATAACACTCAAATTGGATAAATCTAAGCTAATAACTAATAGACTCCAATTCCTAGGATTTATTTTATTGGAGACAGGAATCACTACATCCCCATAGAAAATGGAAGTCATACAAAATTTCCCCAAACCCAAAAATATTAGACAACTTCAATCGTTCCTAGGAGTGTGTAACTATTACAGGAAGTTTCAGAAGGATTATTCTAAATTAATGGCAATATTTAAACACCTATTATCTTCAAAATGTAAATGGAAATGGGGCGATGATGATGACGAAACGTTTAACTTAATTAAAAATAAATTCCTTGACAGCATTATTCTTCATCATCCAGACTTTGGCAAAAAATTCTTTATAAATTGTGATGCAAGTAATGTAAGCCTTGGAGCGGAACTCTACCAAGAAGACGATGAAGGGAATCATTTAGTAATTAGTTTTGCTAGTCGTGTACTAAACAGCAGTGAACAAAATTATAACGTCACAGAAAAAGAGTTATTAAGTGTGGTGTTCGGCTGTAACAAGTTCCGGACGTGTAGGCCTATCTTAGGTTACCCATTAACAGTGAGATCAGACCACAAATCGATATCATTCCCACAGAAATGCAAATTAAGCCATGGAAGACTAACTAGGTGGATTCTGGCCTTACAAGAATACAACATAACGTGGGAGTACGTGCCAGGAAGACAAAATACTGTTGCAGATGCCCTATCAAGAGTAAACATGGATAAAGGTACATTTGAAATTGATAGAGAAGATATAGGAAAAATATACAACGTATTGTTGAGAAGGGGAGAACTAGCAGACCTACTAAATCAAATCCAAGCAGAACAAAGAAAGGATGAAAAACTTGCTAACATTACCACACGAATCAATAACAATGATTTGAAGATATTGCCATTCTACCACATCCATAATAATTTGATCTTCACAAAACCAACCACTAAAGAAAACAAATGGAAACTATACATCCCCAAATCGATGGAGACATCAATAATTATAATCTATCATCAACTCTACGGACACATGGGACCTGAGAAAGTTATAAAAGCGTTAGAAGAACATGTTTACATAAAAGGTATAAATAAGAAAGTGAGACAAACAGTGAAGAAGTGTAGTATATGCCAAATGGTGAAAGTAAACAATGAGAAGAGAGAAGGAGCAATTATAACCATAACATCCAGCAGAAGATTAGAGAAAGTGTTCCTTGATATTTGTGGACCTTTTCCCCGAAGGGAGGGAGACACAGGTACAAATACATAGTCATTATTTGGGACCATTTTACCAAATATACTAAACTGTACCCTATTAATAAGGCATCCACCAAGGTAATCATTAAACTCATTGTTGAAAAATACATGATCGATATTGGAGTCCCAGAATCAATTGTAACCGACCACGGAACCCAATTCAAAGGCAGACAAAGGCATCCGAACTTACAAAACCTCTATATACCATTCCAGCAGCAATCCAGCCGAGAGAGTACTGAGAGAAGTAGGACGAATTCTCCGCACATATTGTCATAACGACCATAAAAAGTGGAGTGAATATATTTCAGACACTGAAACATTTCTCAACTTATCACACCACGACACATTGGGAGTTTGCCCATACCAGATGATGTTTTTAAAACCACCACCCAGGGATATTACCAAAATAATCCAATTCCCCGAGGAACCCGATGAAGAAATTGATATCACCAGACTATATACCAGGATACTCAATAAAACGGAATTGAGGAAGAAAAGAGAAAGTAAAACGGGAGTTCACCCAATTAAGTATAATGTTGGAGAAAAGGTACTCATCAGGAATCGACAACCCAGCAGTATCGAAGGTATAGCCAAAAAATTGTTATTGTTGTACACTGGACCATATGTGATAAATAAAGACAATGGTAATAATACTTATGTAATAGTATACCCAAGTACTAACCGAATCAAAGGTACCTACAATCAAACCGAAACGAGAAAATATTATGAGTGAAAAAATAAAATAACAGATTATTTTCCCCAAACTTGGTTTAAACAAAATAATCATGTTTTGGTGGGGAGGTAATATGTAATGTAACATAATGAGCATAACCCAATAAGTGTATCAACCCCCATATAATAAGACATAAACTGAACAATATACCTAACCTTGCTAAACCAGTGAGAAAGGTTAAAACCCGAAATAAGCAAAAAGAAGTACAATATAAGCTAATGTAGAACAAATATGTACTCTAAACCATTAAAAGTGACTGTTCATAGCAATAATAACTAATTGTAAAAAGTAAATGTAAGATGTTGGTTACTAACTATACAGACAGGACTGTTAATAATAGTGGTATAACTTATTGTGAATGAAATTTATAATCACAACTAAAGATAATGTGTGATCATATAATAATAATTAATGTGTGAAATATCTTATATTCAATATACCTGTGTATTACCAATTTGCCAAAACACTTCAACCTATAAAGAACCAAAAGGTGATTTAGGTTGTTAATTTAATTTATTTTGATGTTAACTGAATAACCTTGATTGTATAAAATAGTTCCCTATTTTATTTTTAATGTTAACTGAAGGGAATAATAATAATTTGTGTTGTTTAAGTTAATGTGTTAAAACTTATTTAGGGTAATAAGAATTAATTGTTTAAATTGACCAGGTGTCAATAATACTTAATAATAGGTCATAATAAATTGACCAACTATACCATTAGAGATTAAGAAGTTATTAAAAGAAAGTTTTATTGTTTAAAGTTGGTTTGAGTTCGACCATAATGGCCTAACATTATGGTAATACGTTTGTTTTATATTAATCCTGTTCTTCACTTTATCAGAATCAATTTAATGGATAATTCAATGCATGTAATAATAATAGTGTATCAAGCCATAAGGTCATACAGTAATTTTAAATTGAAACTTTGTGCTATAGAGAAATACCAATTGATTGGCCAATATCAAAATAGAAATTATTGTAAATCCAACTATTAAACCATCACAGCACTGTAATAAATAGTAAAAGATGGTATAAATACTAATGTTGAGACAATCAATCTTGATTAATAATTAGTTAAATCGAGTAAGAACACCCACAAAATTCAACTTTCCCCTTTTTATGTTTTAATTCTTACCTTGCTCGGGTCCAGGGTCTTTTGCACGAACTCACGACCTGTAAAAGTGGTTGCTGGGTTCTACGGCATAATAATTACTCTCATTTACTATGTTAATCAACTTGGTTTATTACTCGAATTCAACATTTTTTCTTTCTCTTTTCTTTTTGTTTTACTTTCCTTACTGAAAATCTGTTTAGTCTTATCTCCGATACATTTCTTAGAAGTTGTTTATGAGCAACTGTTTAACATGACTTTTGGTTCTAGATAAAACATGGCTTATGACTCAATAAAAACAAGAATTAATGAATTATATGTCTTAACTTCTATAAAGATTATATATATTAAACAAGGCAACCCAGCACTTTACTCACTCATTCCTTCCCTTTCACACTTTTTACCCCCTGATTTAGAGCTCTTTTTATTTTTTAATATTTATTTAATTAGATTTAAAATAGTTACTTTCCTTTGGTTGACTCCGACACGTGGTGGCAACACTCCCGGGTTTTGTTCCTTGATCACGTTGTATGCCGAAATATGTTTTAACTGGTTAAATTTTGATCACTGATTATTGTTTAATGTCTCACTGTTGTAATAGTACTTTACACCATTTTTATTGATAGTTTATAATCATTTTGTCGAATTTCGGCCGGTCGGTCTACATAGTGCGAAATAGTTGTTCACCAACCGCACGCCAACGCACCTGCGCGGTTTCGAGTTTTGACGCCGACTGACGCTTACTGAGACGTTTTCAAGATGGCCAGAATCCCTCTTGAGCGTGGCAACTTGCCTTCTCATTGGCTAAGTGCATTTATCGCTATTTCCCGTTGTTTAACGTCATCTCGCAGCCGGCGACCAGGGAAACTTGTGCCGAGTCTAAAATAAGATCGGCGCGTGTTCGGTATTTAACGTCAAAAATAGACGTTAAATGCTGTACTGTATTTAGCGGTAGCAGCTGAGATAAACTATCTGCTGCTGTTATAATTTAAGTGCGCCCGATAAGTGCTGCACTCTGGTGCTCGGTACTGATGGCGAGTTCAGAAAGCGGAACTGCGTTTCTAAAGAATTGTCTTTGGCTGGGTGTTTAACCAAACGCCTCGTGGCATTTCTTCCTCCGGACAGAAAGGAGTTTTTAGTTTACCATCTTCTTCATCTATGGCAGGCTAAAACTATACAGATCTGCGGTAAGTTATGGCAATATGTTTATTTACTTCAATTTAAAGTTTTACGAATGAAAAATTGTTAATAAGGCCACATTAAGTAAATTCTGATAACCTTATTACGCCACCTCGTGGTGAAAAGTAAAATGCGTAATTCTGAGTAAGTTAGATGCAACCTTTATTAGTAATTATAGTAACACTATATCAATTTCAGAAATCTTAACTAAGGCACCAGAATTGAGAAGAATGTAAATGCAAAAAAGTATCTGTTTAATAAGTACAGATATAGATGTAATCAGGTAACCTTTCACACCACGTGGAGAAATAGTCTATGTGTAAATTTTATTAATTGTATAACGAACTGCATAATTATATAACCGTAATGGAATTATGTTAACCCACAGGGGTAAAGTTTATAATATGGAATTTAACAAAACTAAATGTTTTCAAATAGGGCCTTTTGGCCATATAACCTTTGCCAAGTGTGTCAATTATCATTTTTAAATAGCCCTAAAGCTGTGTTAATATTATATATGGGTTTTGGTGCGTGTGAAGTTCTGGGGGAATTTGTTTTGTGAACTCTCGCTGATAATATGTTGTATGACCAGGGTCCTCTGCGGAAGACGGGGAACCAGCTCCAACCTGAACTTGTAACATCCAGATTCTCTCTCTCAACTTCATCTGCCAGAGGAGAATAGCAAAGTCTAACCCCAAACACCCTATAATGTAGGCCAGAAGATCACCACTTCACACCCATGGAAAAAATACGGTGAAATCAATCCATATCATATTCTTTACACAGTGTGATGTAACTCACTAGAACCAGTGGACATTAAGTTTTAAACAACAACAACTACAACAATGACTTTAAGTTTTAAACATTTTAATTGGGTCCCCGGTTAACGGGACAGAATAGTGCGTGGACTTGGGGGGGAATCTTTTGTAAATTTTGTAATTTTGTTTGTATAATCTGTGAGCCCAGGGGCTGACATGCATCTGTGGCTGCTCACCTTTCAGACGTGTAATTTCCTTCTTATTTCCAGTATAAGGGTTTCATTAGTGCTACTAATTCATTCAATCAACTTGTAATTTCTTTGGTTCAATTTAGTTTTCATTTTATATATTAATTTCTCATTTTTAAATTCAGTTTGGATTATATAGGGATAGAAGTTTCTTTGGTAGTTAAGTCGGGTCACCAGTTTAATCCTGTATAGGTGCATTTTCATGCAGAGTTAAACATGCTGTTGGGACAGGTTGAGTTATGCACTATCTTGCCTAGGAACATGTCGGCCTTTGGGCCAAAATTACTGTTAAAAGGGTTATAAGCTTTATGACACGTTACTATTTTCAATACTTAACTAAATTTATCAATATTTAAATTCTTTTAATTAATTATGATCACTGGGGTGTTCACTGTATTCTAAATTTTATTTCTCCCAGTCTAAGTGCCCAGTGTGGCAGCATTATATAATAGTATCTGGCACTTTGCCAAATTTTGAATTTAGTAAGTCCTGGGGGCTACTGGTGTTGCATATATATAATCAGACACACATTTAACATGTTATACACATATTAAATTAAAACCTAATATGGATTTTCATAAATTGTTAATGATGTACCTAATGGGGTAGAAAAGGGTGTGGCAAGAGATATATGTTATAATTGTCCTGTATTGTGGAACATGTATATGTATTGTATATTAGTGTGTGTAATTTTGGGGGTTCTATATGTATTGTACAATCGTGTGTATTTTGGGGGGGATAGATATAGGGCTAAAAAAGAAAATATAAAACATAGGGTTTATATATATATTCATTAATTTCTAATGGCAATTTTGAAAGGGAGAATAAGGATTTATAATTATTAATTTCAAAAGATTTTTTTTAAAGGAGTATATAGATTCTATCTCTATTAATTTTCAATTAATATTTTTAAAGAGAATTAATTATTTTTAATTAACATTGTTAAGGAGTATATAGATTCTATCTCTATTAATTTTCAATTAATATTTTTAAAGGGAATTAATTATTTTTCATTAACATTGTTAAGGAGTATATAGATTTTATCTCAATTAATTTTCAATTAATTTTTTTTAGAGAATATAGAAAATAAATTTTATATTTATTAATGATATTCAAGTAACATTTTTTAAAGAGAACTAATTATTTTTAATTAACATTTTTAAGGAACATATAGAATCTAAATGTTATATTTAATGATTTTGTAGTTAACAATTTTCAAAGAGATAGAATAATAAACAAGGATTTTATTGATTGTTAATTTTGTGAGTTTTAATTGCAAGTCCCGTCTCACTGGATCCAGCGCATTTTGGCTTCTCTAGGCTTTGGTCTAGTTTTAATTATCTTGTGGCTCCTCTTTAGAAAAAAAAATTTTTCAAAAAAAAAAAAAATTTTTTTTTACCAGTCAAAGTTAAAGCGGGGTTACATTTGGTAGCAGAGCGTGGTTGAGATTAGGGTCAACCATTGGGTCCTTTGGGGTGTGACGGGGCTTGCAAACTCAGGAAACATCTTGGGGTTCAAATGGAACTTAGCAGAATCTCTAAAAGGCCCTATATCTAAAAGTGAATATGTTTTGTTAGGTTTAAGGTTTTGTGTATAATGTGTATATACTTGCCCGCCTGTTGGTATCGTTGAACGGTAGGTGGCCACGTGGTGTGAAATTTTAAAGGGGGACATTCCTTTGTAAACGCGAATTATCGCAGATCTGTGCCTAGGTGGAGATATGGTTTGCATATTACCTTGCCCAGAATAGGGGAGGTGTTTCATTTATGCGGTATGGCCCGATCGGCAGTCAGTCTCCTCCGAGATATGGGAGCCGAAGTTATTAGAAATGTTTTAGATCCATGTTTTTCGGTATCCAAGCCACTTATAGTATATAATTAGTAAAATAGTTTACCTTTTTCTTGTCCGTCTGGTGGCCTTTTCTCTATATTTCATTCAACGCGTTTCAGGACATATGCCCCATCATCAGGATATCCCTTGTTGAAGTTCGTCGATTGTTAAAATATTAAAAACACTGTACACACAATTCTACACATAACAATAAATATAATATAAACATAAAAACACATAAAATACCCAGATTTTAGACACACACGATATCGGTGGTAAAAAAGGTAAACTATTTTACTAAATAGAAATGTTTTTTGAGAATTGTCGTTGGTCGGTGATTTTGTCGTGTTGTGTGTTAGTGTGTGTGTCGTGTTCCTTAATGTGTAGTGTTGTTGAGAGAGCAGTTCAGGTAAGTGTGCTGGGTCCTCGCAACGGTAGGGGGACCCGCAGTCTGCTCGAAGGAAGAGTTTAGTACTCGAGTTTTTTCTGATTCCTGTGTTATTATTGTCATTATTTTGTAGGGGGTTAGGTGTTTTGTGGGAGTTATGTTTTGTTGATTGTGTATTTCGAATTGTGTAATTCTGGCGGCGGTATGCTTTCAGAAATTGCCCCACCCCCTTTCAGGGGTTCTCCAGAAATTTTCGGTGGTGAATGAATTTGATGAGGACCAGCTGCTGGTTTTCTTGGACCTTGTCCTGCAGTTGGCAGATTTTCCGGGTATGTCCGATGGGGAGGTCTTGTCCCTTATATACCCGTATTGCTGGGGGTCATTGGCAGGGTTGGTCACCAACACTCTGCGTCGGGGCGGCAGTGTCGACGCTTTTCATGGGGAAGTGTTGGATTTCTTCATACCCCATCGCCGACGTTCCCAGCTTAAGTTAGATTCATTTTATCGCCTACAGGCCAACGGAGAGGCGTTGGGGGACTTCGTGCAGGACATACGGAAAGCTGCCCGGGTATTAAGATTAGGGTTGCCCGAGACGGAAGTGATACAAGCAATCCTGGAAGGACTGAATCCCCAAGAGAGATTGCGTTTGATATTCGCAGACCGTCCCCGTTGTTTTGCGGATCTGTACCGGTTGTGTGTGGTTTCTAATACTGTCCGAGCAGGGGACGAGTCCCGGGGAAGAGCTGCTACGGATGTCCAATACTCCAGTGGTCTGTTAGGAAAAGCTGGAAAAAACAAAACATGGCGGTTGGAGAAGAACACAAGAGACGGTCAGAAAAACTGAATATTCCGGAAGTAATGGAGGCTACAAGGGGGTGACAAGTGAGAAGACGGTAGCTACAGTTACAGCAGAGAAAAGAAATAAGTACAAAACTAACAGGGAAAGAAGAAGTTATATTAGTAAACCAACATCGGCAAGTAGGGAGCCTGTAGCAAGGCGTTATTCCTATTGGGAGAAAAAAGAAACTTTGAAGCTTCCAGAGGAATTACCTGTGCCTAATAGAGTAGTGGATGAAGAAGGTGAGGAGAAAGAAGAAAAGCGAAGTAACTTCTGTGGATCAATACAAGACGACAAGAACACGTCTGTTGATATTGAATTACAGGACTCAGAGAGGACGTCATGGTTGAATCCAGATGCCGTAGAATTTGTTCCGGTATCTCCATCTCGGTTCATGACGGATCCAGATCCGGTAACATCATCATCGCCTACGCCGGGAGATGAGAAGTCACTTGATGGTGGAGCTTTACCATCGTCAGTAGAATTTAATTTAGACATTGCACATGGACCTGGACAGCTGGATTCCAGGTTGGGAAATATTGAGGAAGTTGTAGTTGCTGAGTGTGGTGAAGAAGAGGAATCGAAGGATTGCGGATGGACAAGGGGATGTCCATGCTGCAAGTGTGGTAGAAGTAGATGAGGTAGAAGTTGAGGAGAAATTGGGTGGCAGCGTTGTGGAGTGTGTGGGTGAGAATGATGTAGTGTGTGAAGATGTGCAGACGCTTTCTGTAAGTAGTGTTGAGGATTCCGAGGAATGGAAAGAAGTTTCATGCGGACCAGGTGAGCAACTAGAGGATGAAGATGTGCAGTGTCGTGATGGTGATTTGGATTATGTAGAGGAAGAAAAGAAAGAGGTGGAAGAAAGAGAACCAGGGGAAATTGTAGAAGAGAAGAAGGTAGAAGCAGAGGAGTTAGATGTTGAGGATAATCCAAATCGGGGTAACAGTAGTCAGGTAAGTTACCTTGATTCTAATTCAGAAGAAACAAATCAGTACAGCTCAACACGAGATAGTTTCTCAGAGAGAGGTGTCCAAAAGGAACGAGTACCTAAAAGTCGTCATAAAAAGGTGAGAAGAAGCGGTTAACGGGTAGCGGGTAGATGTTCCCCACAGTCCCAGTGGTGTTCGTCTACTTCAAGGTTGCACCCCTGCCTCCGCGAGCCTTGGTTTTCTCCACCATCCTTATTCTCGGAGGGAACCATGTCCTTTACCTTAGTCCTAGCTATTGACCTTTCAAGGATCCTTGCCCTTTTCATCTTCCCAATTTTCCTACCCCTCCCCTCAGAAAACAAAATAAAATAAAAAACAAATAAAAATTAGAAAGGAAAAAGAAAAAAAATTAGAAAAGGAAAAAAGAAAAATATCAGAAAGGAGTTAGAAAAGAAGTTAGTTGGAAGAGTTGTGACTAGGTTGGTGTAGTGATGTTAGTATTAGATTGTTGGTGTTGTTTTCATTGTTCTTTGTTGTAGTTTGTTGTTGATTATTGTAGGGTCGGGGCCATGCCGCACTCCCTGGTTGATTTCCCTGGTAGGTTAATTTTTGGATTAAGTGTGGTTTATTAGACGATGCCGTGCAGAAGTAAACCCCCCTTGCTAGTTACGCAGTATTTAAAGAGTAAATGAAGGGATTGATGTTCGCGTGCCCTCTATGCAGTTTTCCCTGTCCGGCTGAGCGGGGCCGTCCGCCCTAGTGTAGGGATGTGGGCCAGCCATATGGCAAGGATGGAGATGCCTTGTTGGTGCATGTGGCTGGTCGGTCTGAGAGGTGGACGAGAGGAGTGGTACGGTCACTCATATATCAAGTGGATGATACCTTGTTTGGTCTTCGGACGAGTATGTGAGTGGGACCAGTAGAAGTAGGTGGTGGTCACCAGAGAGGGTGACGTGTTGGGGCGGTCCCGTGGGGTTGGCATGGCAGAGGGTCGCATGGGGATGGTCGCAGTTGTGAGGAGTTTTTTGTTCTGCTCCTCTGTCTAAGTGTGGGGCAACTATGTTGCCCTTTTGGGGTGGGGGTGTGCAGAGTCTAAAATAAGATCGGCGCGTGTTCGGTATTTAACGTCAAAAATAGACGTTAAATGCTGTACTGTATTTAGCGGTAGCAGCTGAGATAAACTATCTGCTGCTGTTATAATTTAAGTGCGCCTGATAAGTGCTGCGCTCTGGTGCTCGGTACTGATGGCAAGTTCAGAAAGCGGAACTGCGTTTCTAAAGAATTGTCTTTGGCTGGGTGTTTAACCAAACGCCTCGTGGTATTTCTTCCTCCGGACAGAAAGGAGTTTTTAGTTTACCATCTTTTTCATCTATGGCAGGCTAAATCTATACAGATCTGCGGTAAGTTATGGCAATATGTTTATTTACTTCAATTTACAGTTTTACGAATGAAAAATTGTTTAATAAGGCCACATTAAGTAAATTCTGATAACCTTATTACGCCACCTCGTGGTGAAAAGTAAAATGCGTAATTCTGAGTAAGTTAGATGCAACCTTTATTAGTAATTATAGTAACACTATATCAATTTCAGAAATCTTAACTAAGGCACCAGAATTGAGAAGAATGTAAATGCAAAAAAGTATTTGTTTAATAAGTACAGACATAGATGTAATCAGGTAACCTTTCACACCACGTGGCGAAATAGTCTATGTGTAAATTTTATTAATTGTATAATGAACTGCATAATTATATAACCGTAATGGAATTATGTTAACCCACAGGGGTAAAGTTTATAATATGGAATTCAACAAAACTAAATGTTTTCAAATAGGGCCTGTTGGCCATATAACCTTTGCCAAGTGTGTCAATTATCATTTTTAAATAGCCCTAAAGCTGTGTTAATATTATATATGGGTTTTGGTGCGTGTGAAGTTCTGGGGGAATTTGTTTTGTGAACTCTCGCTGATAATATGTTGTATGACCAGGGTCCTCCGCGGAAGACGGGGAACCAGCTCCAACCTGAACTTGTAACATCCAGATTCTCTCTCTCAACTTCATCTGCCGGAGGAGAATAGCGAAGTCTAACCCCAAACACCCTATAATGTAGGCCAGAAGATCACCACTTCACACCCATGGAAAAAATAAGGTGAAATCAATCCATATCATATTCTTTACACAGTGTGATGTAACTCACTAGAACCAGTGGACATTAAGTTTTAAACAACAACAACTACAACAATGACTTTAAGTTTTAAACATTTTAATTGGGTCCCCGGTTAACGGGACAGAATAGTGCGTGGACTTGGGGGGGAATCTTTTGTAAATTTTGTAATTTTGTTTGTATAATCTGTGAGCCCAGGGGCTGACATGCATCTGTGGCTGCTCACCTTTCAGACGTGTAATTTCCTTCTTATTTCCAGTATAAGGGTTTCATTAGTGCTACTAATTCATTCAATCAACTTGTAATTTCTCTGGTTCAATTTAGTTTTCATTTTATATATTAATTTCTCATTTTTCAATTCAGTTTGGATTATATAGGAATAGAAGTTTCTTTGGTAGTTAAGTCGGGTCACCAGTTTAATCCTGTATAGGTGCATTTTCATGCAGAGTTAAACATGCTGTTGGGACAGGTTGAGTTATGCACTATCTTGCCTAGGAACATGTCGGCCTTTGGGCCAAAATTACTGTTAAAAGGGTTATAAGCTTTATGACACGTTACTATTTTCAATACTTAACTAAATTTATCAATATTTAAATTCTTTTAATTAATTATGATCACTGGGGTGTTCACTGTATTCTAAATTTTATTTCTCCCAGTCTAAGTGCCCAGTGTGGCAGCATTATATAATAGTATCAGGCACTTTGCCAAATTTTGAATTTAGTAAGTCCTGGGGGCTACTGGTGTTGCATATATATAATCAGACACACATTTAATATGTTATACACATATTAAATTAAAACCTAATATGGATTTTCATAAATTGTTAATGATGTACCTAATGGGGTAGAAAAGGGTGTGGCAAGAGATATATGTTATAATTGTCCTGTATTGTGGAACATGTATATGTATTGTATATTAGTGTGTGTAATTTTGGGGGTTCTATATGTATTGTACAATCGTGTGTATTTTGGGGGGGGGGGGGTAGATATAGGGCTAAAAAAGAAAATATAAAACATAGGGTTTATATATATTCATTAATTTCTAATGGCAATTTTGAAAGGGAGAATAAGGATTTATAATTATTCATTTCAAAAGATTTTTTTTTAAAGGAGTATATAGATTCTATCTCTATTAATTTTCAATTAATATTTTTAAAGAGAATTAATTATTTTTAATTAACATTGTTAAGGAGCATATAGATTTTATCTCTATTAATTTTCAATTAATATTTTTAAAGGGAATTAATTATTTTTAATTAACATTGTTAAGGAGTATATAGATTCTATCTCTATTAATTTTCAATTAATATTTTTAAAGGGAATTAATTATTTTTAATTAACATTGTTAAGGAGTATATAGATTTTATCTCAATTAATTTTCAATTAATTTTTTTTAGAGAATATAGAAAATAAATTTTATATTTATTAATGATATTCAAGTAACATTTTTTAAAGAGAACTAATTATTTTTAATTAACATTTTTAAGGAACATATAGAATCTAAATGTTATATTTAATGATTTTGTAGTTAACAATTTTCAAAGAGATAGAATAATAAACAAGGATTTTATTGATTGTTAATTTTGTGAGTTTTAATTGCAAGTCCCGTCTCACTGGATCCAGAGCATTTTGGCTTCTCTAGGCTTTGGTCTAGTTTTAATTATCTTGTGGCCCCTCTTTAGAAAAAAATTTTTTTCAAAAAAAAATTTTTCAAAAAAAAAAACAAATTTTTTTTACCAGTCAAAATTAAAGCGGGGTTACAAACTGTACGTGCTCTTCAGGATGTCAAAATCGGCACACGCGCGCTCGGACACATTCCGATGTTCCAGGTTTCGTCGCACCTCGTCTGGCTTATTGTACAAACTGACAACTGGGTGTTTCAAAAGTGAGCTTCTATTATTAAAACTGAGGCTCTGTGTGGGTGACTCCCCGTTAATACACTTGATGACATAATAAAATACAGCCCATATCTTTGTACTGTTACAATGTATGCTTTATTTAAGTGTCAGAAGCAACATTTTAATTAATTAATGGAATTTTTATGTGATTTGAAATGTCATAAGCTACATGGAATGGCTTATGAGATTAAATTTTATAAAATGTTAAGTTAATTATTACGACACACACCTATGCCAAGTGAGGTGTCTAAATTTTTGTCTTGTTATAAGGAATATTGTACTGTAAACCAATTTGAGATTTATTATGTAATAGACAGGGAGTAATGGTAGCTAGAAAATGTAAAATTTTTTATCTTAAATAATTAAGATCATGTGACCTCCTAACCCGACAATTTTGACCAATGAGATTTTGAAATTTTGGTCAAGCCCGTTGAAGGTACAAGGAAATTTCTTCACTTGATTGTTAGACTCGAAAGTATAAAGAACTAATCTACGCTGCTCTGTGTAAAAAAAAGTATATGATAGAGTCAAGTCCAAGTCAGAAGAAGAGTGAGAGTAAAATAATTAACCGTGTCAAACTAGAACCAAGAACTGATAATATAATAATAAAACAAGAAGAACGAAGAAAATAAATATATCTAAAAATAAATAAAAGTGATCTACCAAAAATGGTGAGACCTAACATTATATACTAACACTAGTAATAATTATACAACACCAGAACTAAATCACATAACACTTATTCATCAGAACCCAAGTGAAAAGACCAATTCAACACCAGTGAACAATTTATTTGACTTATTTTATTTTAAAAACTTGTTTTAAATAGTTGGGAGGTAAATTAACTCTGTAGTCGCCTAGCGTCAGTCCGCCATCTTGTCACGGCCAACTGAAGCTATCGCTGAGTCGACACTAACTATTTGTGTTCTCACATCAGACCAAACAACTATTTCATTGTATTTTCTTGATTTTAATTTTATTGTTATTAGTACGTAAGAATTATTTTAATTGTAATATGTTGTACTTCTTTGTGTGCATTTCGTACTTTTTAATAACAGTCAAAAGAATCCAGGAATTTATATAACTACCGAAAGTGTAACTCTGAATCGAACTGAGATTAAGAATCGACTCGTGCATTGTACCAAATCAACATTAGAACAACGAAGGCAGTAATTTATGAAAATAAATAATAATATTTTTCCCTAATTGATGCGAGTTGTCTTTTATTAAAAAATAAAATAGAAATAAAGAATTTTATTTCAGAATAAAAGATAGAACCCGACCACGACGACGTAAGTAATTCCGTCAAGCGTAATAACTAATAACCTACGGTAAGTGTGTCTGGTAACCTCAATCTTGACAACTCAACATGAAAACCAACACCCGTCCCCAAACAAACAGTAATCCATGTTAATAAATCAAAAGTTAAAGTAACTTAACTTCATTCGCATGTTAAATTAAATAAAAATTATCGTTATAAAATCGGCGCTTACAACTTAAGGCATCAAATATTAAAACAAAACAAATTAAAGAGTTATAATATTCAACAGCTGTTCAAAGTGTTGGACTCATGCAAGGAATTAATATTAGGAGGAATTAATAGCTCGGATACCAGAAACGTCTGAGAGACTTTGACCATACATCACAATAGCTACTTATAAAACTGAAAAACAAGGATTAACATAAAAACCAAGATAATTATGGATGATTTTTTTTTGTAAAAATATATACATAAAATACGAGAGTTGTGCCTAGCTCTAGGTAATCTACATTATATAGTTTTTTTTTTTTTTTGAAACTGGTCTAAAAGACCAACCATCAATTTACATCTAATGTTTGTTATAATTTTAAGTTACTTATACAGTCGCCCACTGGTGTACTATATATTACTTTCTAGATTTCTGCACACACTGCACTACACTAATTCAAAAGTTTTAGTTCTCTTCAGCCTTCTCACTGTATTGGCGTTGTCAAACAGTTGAATAGCTTCTACATTGATATGCTGGTGTAGTCTAGATTCGTGCTTAGCAGCAAACCTTTTAATTTCACTGGCGACATCAGGGATCCTAAGGTCTCGATGTAGATCACTATTTCTGATGTACCATGGAGCACTTACCATGTTCCGTAGCACTCTATTCTGGAAGGTTTGAATACATCTAATGTTCATTTCTTTCGCACAACCCCACAGTTGAATTCCATAAAGCCAAATAGGTTTCAGAATTTGGTTATATATCATAATTTTGTTGTGTATTGACAACTGAGAATTTCGTCCCAAGAGCCAATACAGTTGTCTATATTTGAGACCAAGCTCTGTCCTTTTTTTTCTGATGTGCTCCTTCCATCGTAGCTTTGCATCCAGGGTCATCCCCAAATATTTGGCAGTGTTTGCATGTGGTACTACAACACCATTTAAGGTAACTGGAAGACTGTTTTCTATTCTTTTGTTTGTAAAATTGATATGGACAGATTTCAGTTCATTAAGCTTAATTTTCCATCTCTTAGTCCACTGCTGTACCTGATCACTAGCATCTTGAAGCATGTTGGTAGCTTCACCTAAGGTCGAACCAATCGCCATTATAGCTGTGTCATCAGCGAAAGTAGCAACAGACACATTCTCTGGCTGCGGCAGATCACATGTAAACAACAAGTAGAGGATGGGCCCCAAAACACTCCCTTGGGGCACACCTGCCCTCACTTCTCTTAGCTCAGAATAGTCATCTTCCTGTTTGACTCTAAATAATCTTTCCGATATATATGATTTTAACACGTCAACATATTGTTTTGGTAGCATTTTATTAAGTTTATGTATTAAACCTTTATGCCAAACTTTATCAAAGGCCTGAGCCACATCGAGGAAGATTGTCGAGCAGATTAGCTTTTTTTCTAGTGATTCTCTATTGTGTCTGTTATTCTATGTACTTGGTCTATTGTGGAATGTTTTTGTCTGAACCCGAATTGATGATTTGGTATCAGCTTTTCTCTCTCTATTACTCGATTTAGCCTTTGCAACAGAAGTTTTTCAAAAAGCTTTGATATAGTTGGCAACAGTGATATGGGCCAATATGATTTGGCCTCATTTGGCGGTTTGCCTGGTTTACGTAGCATAATAACTTCTGCCACCTTCCAGACACTAGGAACATGCTTTAGCCTAAGTGCCGCATTGAATAAATATGTAAGCATAACAATCCCTTTCTTAGGTAACTGCTTTAAGATCTCACCTGTAATGAGTTCAAAGCCAGGTGATTTTCGGGGGTTCAAGTTTATCTTGATCTCCTTAGCTACCTCTTTTGGGGTGACCAGTTCAATGTCCTCCTCTTCATGATTTGTATCTTCATCTAGCTCTGTATCTGACTGGGTATTATTTGGCTTAAAAATGTCAGCTAGATGTCCAGCAAACGCTTCAGCTTTTTCTTTATTACCTCTAGCCCATGTACCGTCGCTTTTTCTAATAGGTGGTACTTGAGTGATCGATCTTTTAAGCTTCCTCGTTGCTTTCCACAACGAGTACTCTGTATCTGCATCTGCTGTTAGATTTTCCAAATAGGAAGCTATTGATGCTTCTTTTAACTTCTGTATTACACGCTTTAGTTGTTGCGATTTGTTGTTAAGTACAGTTTTATCATTTGGGTCACGAGACTGTTGCCATTTTCTTCTAGCTGGTCTCTTTTCTTTGACAAGTTCCCTGATCTCTCTAGGATAGCTGTTACCAACAATTCCATGGGTGATTTCTCTCGTATTGTTCCAGGCTGTAGTTTGAATATTATAATTAAACTTCTCGGCTTCTATTTCTAATTGCTGCTTAGTTCTCAACTGGACATTTAGTTGTATCTTGCCTTCAAGTTCTAATTTGAAGCTTTCCCAATCAGTAGTTTTATTAACTAGGCTTGGTTTGTTTACTTTTTTTATTATCCTTTCACTCAGCGTCAGGATTACTGCTGAATGATCAGAGTCAAGATCAAAATTCTCCACGATATCAATAAAGTTCTGCGAGACCCTCCTTGATATGAAGAAATCTAATAGATCTGGAATTTTATTAGGGTCTGTGGGCCAGTAAGTAGGTTTGCCTGTACTGTGGAAGCTACAACCTGTTTCTTGTATTGCTTTATTAAGCTCGCTACCTTTAGTTGTTGTTAATCTGGATCCCCAATCTACATGTTTAGCATTGTAGTCTCCGCCTACAATGAATCTCTCACCCAGGTGTAATATAAATTTCTTGTAATCTAACTCCTTTAGGTTGTGTCTTGGAGGACAGTATATCGCACCGATTAGTTTTTGCTTGGTGGATTTGATTCCAACTACAGTGAGTTGGATTTCTGCAGTCTGAAGGTGACACTCCTCATAGTGGTTAATCCTATTCTTAATAATAATAGCACTTCCTCCTTTGGCTTTATTATCCGGATGAATTGTTTGATATACCTGGTATCCATTTATTTTTATGCATGACTGATTTGTTAAGTGTGTCTCTGATACTAGACATATATCAATGTCTTGTGCCTTGAGGAATAATTCTATTTCTTGCTTTCTGTTCTGGATACCGTTGGCATTCCAGGTAGCTATCCTTAGGTCTTTCTGGTCCATTGATTAGTTCTCTGTGGGATTGTGCCCGGATTTCTGGCTTCTAATCTATCTAGTCTATCCATGACTATTTTCATCATGTCCATCATATTCTGCATCATTTGCACCATTGATGAATCATCATTTTGAACTAAAGTCTTGTTAGCTTTAACTGCTTGAGCAAAGGACATTTCACTATTGATTTTATTAGCTGTGAAAGTCCTTGGTTGAGGTTTTTTAGGTCGTCTCTCACTTATTAAATTATTGCGTCTTATTTGAAGTTCACGTGCAACCAAACAACCCCTGTAGCTAGCAGGATGTGCTTCTGCACAATTTGAACACTTTGGTAGCACATCTCGTTCTTGCTGGCAATCGATGGTCCTGTGATTGCCTGCACATTTAACACAGATAGGTCCATGTTGGCAATACTTATGAGTATGACCATATCTTTGACACCTTTTACACTGTGGTATCAGTTTGTTACTCCTGAGAGCTTCAATTTTTATTTTCATATGACATAAATATTGAATATCAAATATTTTTTTTATATCCTCTGATCTGTCAAACGTTAGCATAAATAATGGCAAATGTATGATTTTTTCCTTGCCTTCAACTTTAGTCTTTCTAATTTTATTAACTACTTCAAGGACTTTATATCCTCTATTCAATAACTCCTCTTTAATCTCTTCTGATTTGCATGTTGGATGCAAGTTACGTGCCATGACTCTTATTGGTCTGGTCTGTTTATTTTCATAAGTATGCCATTCCCACTTACTTTCTTTTAGGAGTTTTGTCAGTTCTCTATATTCCATTTTCTGTGTCTACATTAATTTTCAGCTGATTGTTGTTCATCATGCTGGTGTTAAATTTCAGATCTTTCGATTTCAGTTTCTGACTTATTTCTATATAATTTTCCACATTGCTCAGTATCACTGGCGGTGGCTTAGCCGATTTTTTTACATTTTCTTTAGTCCTCTTACTTTTGTTTATTGGACTGGTTTTCGGTGTTTCTGGTGATTCCATAGTTTTCCTTTTACGTTTTTTTATTCTTTTCCAGTATCCAAGCAGTTTCTTTGGCCACGATTTCTTCCTCTTCCTCCGAGTTGGCTGGACTATAGGATACCCTGTAACTTCTTGATTTCTTCCTGTAGTCGTCTGATTTCGTTATAAGCAGAATTAAGCTGAGCCTGCAGTCTGCTTATTGTGTCCTCTGGGACTTCCATTGTTGGTATCTGTGCGTTTTGTTTTTCCAAGCTACAGTTTATATTAGTTGGCGGAGACCTTGCCACCAACGAACCTCTTCTAAACGGATCCTCACCAAGCAATAGCTGCCCCCCCCCCCAGAATCCATGGGGCCGACCTCCGAAGAGGGTGGATTTACCAGGTTTTTAACTGATCTGCCACCTGGGGTAGTCATTTGTATTTAAATGAATGAAAAAACAGTATACCTGCAAAGCATGGCTATAAAATAATCAGACTAACATTCAAAAAGATTTATTCAACAATATTACACAATGGAAATATTATGTCATTAATATCTGCCCTCCCCAATCCCTACACTGTATCATTTCAGTTTTCCACTGTTGGAAGCAATATTTCAGGTTATTTTCCAATAGTTTCTCAAGGAGTCAAGGAGTTCTGCTGCTTATGCCTTCACTGCATCTTCAGACTCAAAAGTGGGTTCCTTTAAATGTACACTTTATCTCATGGGCTCCTCACAAAATTGGTTTTGTTTGCATTATGCATAACAGAATCTTTCGCATTTGATTTCCAATGATTTAGAGGATGCTGAATATCACTTTAATGCCTGTCATTTTTTCTCTGCCAATATAAAAGGTTAAAACTCCTAGATTAATAGTAATTTTATTATTTTAGCTTTACAATCAGTGTTCTTCCATTGTCTACAGAGTCTAGTGTCTCTCTAAAGAATCTTGTGCTCTAGAAACAATAATAGATCCTCAATTAAAATTGATAATTTTTATTCAACTAATGATGAGCAAAGTAATGGCCAGGAGTTTTATGTAATGAATCATGCTCCCAATTTTTCATTCAGCCTGAACTCAAAGACATAGTGCGAAAATTTTTGTAGCATGAACTTCCACTTGCACCCTCTCCATACTTATCATAGGAAGGTAATTTAGAATATTGGAGTGATATCGACAGTCTGATGTTCATGTTTGGTATTAAACACAAAGTCTCCTTATCAGTTCTTTTAAAAAAGTTTAAATCAGTTCTGAATAATGGCAATGAACATGCTTCTGTATCTGTTCGTACCTCTACATTCATTTGAGAATTTACAAAAAGTTCTTTAAAAAATTAACTAAAATGATTATTACTAGATAATTTGTGGAGAAGTTTAAGTACTGTATACGTATATGCTTTGCTTCTACACTTAATACAGAAACATATGGGTTAATATACAGAATTGATTTATATGAGAGAAATGTTCTGTAGCAAAATCAGAAACCCAAATACATCGATTTCACTCCAATAAAACACTGTAAATTCAATATTTTACTGAACAAATGGGATGTCATAATATTAAAAGAGTCATATCACACAGCCATTACAGACTTACGATCTACTGTAAACTATAACAATAAAATAAAAAAAACTTTTTCGGTAACACTGCTATACTGAAAGTGCAGAAAAATGCTGTCTTCATAATGGTAGTCTACATTAATAATCAAATCAAATCATTACATTAATAATTTTAAAAAAACTAATTATATGTGGTATTTTCATGAACAAAAGCCTTAAAAGAATTAAACAACACATACACAAAAAGAAATAAGCGACTTTACACACAAAAAACCCATTATCAAATTACTGTAGAACATGGTTTCAATACTGTATAAAACCTTCCTTTCTTGTTAGAACATTTGGAAGTGAAATTTAATCAATGACTGCAATAAAATATATTTATTATGCTGTACAGTGTAGTATAACGTCTCGTCTTTTTGACATTATAACACTGGGAACCCGTTTAATTGGCCCTTGTCAATTAAATCGGCTGCCATTGTATGTACTGATTACTTACACACAAATGAGGAACCTGTAAAGTTTAGGAGTTAGATTAAGGTTTCGTAAATTTACTCACTCTCTTGGGTTTAGCAAAGACATCTCTTTATTACAAATTTCAATGCAAGGTTTCTGATATATTAGGATGTTACTAAGATGTTAGCTAAACATTCATGATTCTTACTTAGTGATTAAATTCTGAACTAAACGCTTTCATTCTGCTTAAAACATTCTTCTGATGAGCTCAAAATCATACAGCTGCATATTTAACAAAATACCACGGATACGGGCTTTAATTTTTATGATATTACAGATTATTTAGAACATTATGTAAACCACTTGAAGAATAGGTTCATTTACTTTTTACTTAGTTATACCTGTTTGCAGTTTCAGGCTACTATTATTTAGGAATATTAACTATCCCTATTACTACGTTACAATTTACAGGATTGATATGAGTCTTTACGATAAATTTACTGTCTTTACTCGGGGTTTTTAAAAGCAGTACAACCACAGAAGTTATCCTTCCGTGTCACCTGGGTATTGGGTATATCCATAGCTGGTCCTCTTCTAGATCCTCTACGGCGGGGTTTTCTGGATGATCTTAGTTGCAGTTGTAGTGGTCCTCCATTAAATCTGTTGACACTAAGTGTGTTGTTTATTCATGATGCTCGGTCTCTGGATACATGGTGCTCATAGTGAGTTGTTGTTGATTTATTTCAGAAGGTCATTTTCACTATTCACATTTATGTTTGACTGCACTACTGTTACATTATGATTGAGTATTGTACATACTGTAATTGTTATACACTTTCTTAAAGAGATGTCATGGCTACACTGTTTATATATTTATATTTTTACTTCCTTTCACTACATATTTATGCTCTCCTCTACCTATTTCTCTTTTTACAAAAGCACATATTTAGTTCTACATAGTTTGGTAATATAACACTTATTTCTTCTCGCAACACATGGCTAAGCAGTTGCCTCGGCCGCGATTCAGAGACGAATTGGGGGTAGGTTTAGGGGCCGTGAGTAGTGATTTAGCGTGGTTTACACATCGAGAGAAAAGTAGTTCTTTCTGATTATTATTATTTTACCTTTAATTAGCTACTATTAATTATACTACAGCTTCTTTATTTTCGTCTGTATTTTATTTGTGATTATCACGTCTTTTAGAGATAATTACAATGATTATTTTAATTAGCGTAACAACTGGATAATTTGCGTGTCAGTACTAGTTTTTCACATGTTTGTACCAGTTATTTGCTACAAAGGGGAGGGTGGATTATTTTATCATGGGTTATTTTGAACAAAAAAATTTGTTTTAAATCGTCACATCCTCCTCTACTTAAAGAAGACACATGGGATGACATTTGTGGATTTCAAAGGGCATATCTAAGAAGTAGAATTATACTTAACTCAGAACCTCGTGATGAAATCTCTTTCTACATGGTTACTTTGATTTACCCTAATCTATTCGTAAGAAATATACGATTATCTTACATACTATTTAAATCACCTAAAATTTAACACTCATAAAACACATAAAATATACAAATACATAAATCTACCTTATTTCTATTTCTTAATGCTACTACCGGTTTTTTTTTTGTTCACTCGTTTTACGGAGTTACACTCATGAGTATGTTTCAGATACACACTTGTATACGTGTATACAGCTATACTGTAAGGGTAAGGTTTCTACTGTGTTCTTACAGAAGAGTATTCTCACCTTTATAAGTTTCAATGCGTCTTTTCGCTGATTATTTTCGTCGATTATTTTGACTGAGTTGTGGTCGACGAATCCTTTTATTTTCTAGTTTCGTATTTCTCTTACTTCTTTGGTTAGTAAGTGAGTTGTTAGTCGCAAACGTGAACTATAATTCAGTGTATTACTATCACCATGTTCATCGTAAGCAGTAACGTAAAATATGTTGTAATAACTATAATGTTACTTTTTGTTTTCTTAGGTAGGGGTTTGTGGTTCGTCAGCTGACTTTTCATTATTTATTTTATTTTCGTAGAACAGGAACTAAGGTTGATCAGCCCTCGCTCTTATTCTTACGCGGTGTTTGAGTTTAGACTCAATTACAATATAGGATGTTGCCTATATTTATTTCATAATACTTCGGTCTGTTTTCTTTGTTTACCTACTTGCTCACGATAGTGTTTCTTCTTTGTGAAAATCTTTTATTTGAGACACATGACTTCTGCGAACATAATTATCAGTATTTGGTTCGTACAGTGCTACTGGTACCGGAGTGATGTACTTGTGAATCGTGTAGGGGCCACACCATCGGTAAGATAGTTTGGAGGTGGTCCTATCAACGGCTCTACTCGTCGGGTGAGTTTTATACATAACCAAGTCACCTACCTTGTACTTTATTTCCCTATTATTCTGCTCGTGATATTTTCGCGTAGTAGATTCACTCTCAAATTTGAGCGAGCTTCGTTCCATATTTTCCTTATATTACTCCCATTTATTTCGCGGGGTAATAATTCATGAATTTTCCACTTGGTGCCTAACGGGTGGTTCAGTTTATACTTGTATAGTAAATCAAAGGGTGTTGATTTATGTCCTTCATGATACGCCGAGTTGAAGGCAAATTGTATCCAGGATAGATTTTGATCCCAAGCTGTTTGATCTTTAGCCGAGTTGAAGGCAAATTGTATCCAGGATAGATTTTGATCCCAAGCTGTTTAATCTTTAGCGTGGTAAGCTATTAAGGCTGATTTTAGGTTTCGCAAGTATCTTTCAGCTAGGTTCCCTTGCGGTCGGTACTCTGTGACTGTAATGTGATTTATTCCTAGTTTGAAACACATGTCATTGAATTCTTTGGATTTAAACTGAGGTCCCTTGTCAGATACTAGGTGTACTGGTGTACCGAAGTCTTTAAATAGTCTCTCTTGCAGAATTTTTACTGTCGTAGATGCTAAGGCACGTCTCATAGGATACATCCATACGAATTTAGTGAAAGAGTCCACGAAAATTAATAGCATTGTATTTCCTGACTTAGAACGGGGATATGGTCCAGAAAAATCTATGTATATCTTTGAAAAAGTGTTGTAGGGATTTCCGAGATTAATTTCCCGATTTGACTGTTTCTCGCTGGCTTGCTAAGGGCACAGATTTCTCATTGTTTCACGAACCTAGTTATTTGACTGTTCATGTTTTCCCAATGATAGTCCTTGCGAATGCGATGTATCATTTTCCTTATTCCCGTATGAGCTCCAATGGTGGATGAGTGGTAGTATTCCATGAGCATGGGTTTAATAATGTCAGGAGCGATTATTCTCAATGACTTTCCGTTAGCCTTTTTATAACAAAGTACTCGTTTACTCAAGGTATACTTTTCAGAATAGTTTCCTTTATCTATTTGTTCTATTATTTTACTTAAATAAGGATCTTGTTGTTGGTGGTGCGCTATATCCTTAAATGCTAGTGGGAATTCTGTTATTAGCGTATTGATAGTAGCGGTTTCAACCTTGTCTTCTCCTGGTATTTTATTGGGTAGTTGGAACATGCAGGATAGTGTATTGGCAACTACATTTTGTGTACCACGAATATGTTGTACTTTAAACTTGTAGCAATTTAATCTTAACACCCATCTTCCGATACGACCTAACTGTTTTGGATGGTTCAACAACCACGATAAAGCTTGGTTGTCGGTCTCTAGTAGGAATTCCTTGTGTTCCAAAAAAGGTTTGAATTTTTCAAAGGCGAACACTACAGCTTAGCATTCGAGTTCATAGGCTGAGAACTTCCTTTCTTGGTCCGTCAAAGTTCGTGAAGATTGGTAGTCTTGTATTATCTATCTCTTGGTATATAACTGCTCCTAATGCTACACTCGAACTGTCGGTCTGTACTACAAATGGTTTACTGAAATCTGCTAACTGCAATACAGGGGGAGATATTATGCTTTCTTTGGGTGTTTCAAATGCGACTTGGTGTCGAGTAGTCCACTCGAATTTCGTTCCTTTCTTCATTAACGCGTTTAATGGGGCTGCTATATCCGCTAGGTGGGGTATGTACTTGTGAAAATAATTGATCATACCTAAAAATCGAGCTATACCTTTGGTGTCCCTAGGTGGTAAAAATTCTCGGATGGCACGTGTGCGTTCGGGGTCTATGCTAACCTTACCTTCGGCCGATACTATATAACCGAAGAAAGAAAATTGGTTTACAGCGAAATTGACTTTACTGGGGTTGACAGTTAGTCCAGCGTTCTTTAACCTTGATAATACCTCACGCAAATGATGAATGAGCTGATCCATCGATTCACTATATACTACTATGTCATCGAGATAGTGATACATGAATTTAAATTTAACGTCATGGAATATTTTCTCTAACAGTCTGCTACATACTGCACTTCCTTGCGATATTCCGAAGGGTACTCTAGTAAATTGATATAGATTAAATGGGACAGTGAATGCAGTTAGGTGTTTTGATTCTTCAGCTAGTGGGATTTGGTGAAAAGCCTGGTTGAGGTCCATTATGGTGAAGATTTTCGCTTTGGTAAAATAATGGAATGCGCTGTGAATGTCGGGCAGTGGAATAGATTCAAATTCTATACTCTTATTCAGCTGCCTATAATCCACGACTAGTCTATGTTTGTCAGTTCCTTTCGGTACTAGGAATGCAGGTGATGAGTATGGAGAAGTGGACGGTTCTATGACGTGTTGTTCTAGAAGTTTGTTGATTTGGTTTCTCATTATTTCCATCTTGGGCGGCGATAATTTGTATGGGTGCAGGCGTATTACTTTGTTGTCGCTGAGATTTATTTTGTATTCAATGAGATTGGACAATCCTAACTTGGGTGTGAGTACAGTAGAAAATTCTCTTATTAACTGTTGAATTCTTTGTCGCTCATTACCTTTTAAATGACTTAAACCAGATTCATGATGCTGCAGATGCGTAGCAGATGTTTTGCAATTCCCGCTGTTATTTAGCTCGGAATCGAACTGATATTTTCGAGTACGGTCAAATCTAAAGCAATATTGTTTAGCGTATATGTCGAGAATTAGGCCAGTTTTGCTTATAAAATCGGCACCTAATATTAAGTTTTGTCCTAATACTTCAGCTACTAGTAGTGAAACATACCAAGGTAATTCTTTATTTTTAATTTGACTGTAATACTGTGATATAATTAGGTTTTGCTTATTCGCGGTAGCACACTTTATGTTCACAGTTTGGCTATGTCTAATAAGATTATGGTTAGCTAATACGGTGGCTAGCTGTTGGCTGATAAGACTACGTGTAGATCCCGAATCGATTAAGCCGAGGGTATTAGTCGCTCCAAGGTCTATATGTATGTAGGGTAATTGGCATATACTTGTTTTGCATGTACCAATACAGTTGCACTTGTCAATAAATCTTGCTACGTAAGGGTCTATCCGTTTGTTTATTTTCTTTGGTTTCTTTCGGTGATCTGTGTTTATACGTTTCCTTTTGATGCTGCGCAAGATGCAGGGTTTTGGTTCTTCCAGCTTCTCATGTTTTTTGACTGATAGGTTCTTTGTTGGTACTGTTTTTGTTTACATTGCTTACTAATGTGTCCGGACTTTCCACAGTTATAACATCTTCTTTCGTTATTGGCATCGCTCGCATGCTGTTGGGGTTTTTGTAGGTGGTTTGATGTATAGGGGTAGTGCTGAGTTTTAGAATTTCTAACGAATCGCTTATTGCTGTATGTTCGAGTATCGGACCCTAGGGGTAGGGATTCATTCCTGCGTTGAGTCTGGGACATTAACACGGGACTGTTCTGATCTGAATACCAGACATTGGATGAATGGATGCAACACAGTTCCAGATCTGTGAATGTGGTGGGTCTCTTCATAAGTGCTAAGCGAGATCGCTCCTCGCGGGATAGTCCTACTAAGATAGTGTCTACTAGCTGTTGTTCACTCCAGTTGACTAGTAGTAATAAGGCCGATTCCCTTATTTCAGATATATAATGAGCTAGTCTCTCGTACGCTCCTTGCACACGAAGTACGGAATTCCGCTTTAATTCTTCGTAGATACCGGTGAGGATGAAATGTCTTATCAGGGAGGTATGTAGTTCTTCTACTGTGTGATGATACCTTAGTGACTCTAACACTCGATCTTTTAAAGGAGATCTACATTTGGGTAGAAGTACTTGTAAACTTTGGTCATCTTTTAGTTGTCGTAGATCCTTTATTTGTAACAGATACTTGATAAAGCCTAGGAGTTTAGTAATATTCACCCCATCATATTCACCCGCTGAAATTTAATTGCGACGTCATTATAGGTTTTTCCGCTGATTGGTTTGTCTGTAAAAGAGGTGGTAAATTGTAATTACTGGTAATATTCTCTAGTTCATTTGGAAGTGGAGCTGCGGTTACGGGGAGGGTATTCACTTGACTAACCGTTAACCGATCCTTACTGGGTTCTATAGTAGATTCCTGGAGAAATTGAAAATTTATAGCACTGGATTGCTGTTCTTGAGTAGGAGATTGAGTGGGGGAGATATTTAGTTTCGTCATCGCTTCTTCGATCTCTTCTCTTCTAAAAGATTCGGACCTTCTATATAATTCGCGCATTATCTCAGGTAATTGTTGTAGAGCTTCTTCCACGAATTTTTGCACGTCTGGCGGAGTAACTTTAGCACCGGGCCAATTCAACAAATTGTTGATGCGGCAGTTTAGATGTTCTATTCTTTGTGTTGTTCTTAAAATTACTGCGGGGGATTTCTCATCTCGCAGGGTTTGTGCGATGGAGGTAAGCTCCCTATATTTATGATAGCATGTTTCCCTTTCACTCTCAAAGTCTACTACACTTAAACGATTCAACTGTGAGGGTATGTCTGGTCTATTCTCGCGTAATGTTTTGCGCAGTTCCACTACCGTTACTTTAGAGTATGGGAGACCACGTAACAGAGCTTCATAGCTTAGTTCATCCTTTAACAATAAGTAGGGGTTAAATTGAGCCATTCTTACGACTGAGATGAGGTTACGAGAATCTCTTTTAAATCTTATGTACTACTTATGTTACTACGTATGTTAAAATATGTAACCTATTCTAAACACTATCATGAAATTTGAACTCATTTAAATACATATATATATATATATATATATATATATATATATATATATACGATAACAATCTTATACTAATAAATCAAATCTAAATTATCTCAACAGATAATGAGAGAATATAATTTTTGATAGGCAAAAGAGATTTCACACAGAGAGTTCACTGTCCTCTATTGTTTACACCGTTACCCAGCTGTTGGGGTGGCGATTCAATGCGAGAGGGTGGTTTGTATTGTTCGCTTAACGAGGGGCTTGCTAAAGGGGGAATAACAATGAATTGACATCGTACATTCCTCAACACGAATTCTACAGGAAACAGCTTGTCTGTGTACCGACAGGTTGAAAATGGAATAGTTTTTACAAGCGGGGACTTGTGTATTACCTTTATTTAAATTTAGCTTTATTTTACTTTGGGTTTTACTCATAATTTCCTCTTCCCACTGGATTATATTATTATTATTTTTTTTTTTTTTTTTTTTTTTACTATCAGGTAAACATTATATCTGATACACACGATTATCGCTCAGATAATTGGAGCTTTAGGGTAATTATTTTAGTCTAATTATTCTAAGTATTTTCGCAGCATGGTTCTCTTTGCAAAATGAATAATTACTCTGTGCTTTGCTCAGCAAATTAAGAGTGAATAAATTCACGCTTTTTTGTTAAGTTACTGTTTGTTATTACTTTAATAATCAACAGGGAAGCGTCTTATATGACTCTAATTATTAATTATGCCTTTTTGAAATTAGCAGAGTGAATGATTATTAGCAGAGTGGTGCACCTTATAACGTCTCGTCTTTTCGACATTATAACACTGGGAACCCGTTTAATTGGCCCTTGTCAATTAAACCGGCTGCCATTGTATGTACTGATTACTTACACACAAATGAGGAACCTGTAAAGTTTAGGAGTTAGATTAAGGTTTCGTAAATTTACTCACTCTCTTGGGTTTAGCAAAGACATCTCTTTATTACAAATTTCAATGCAAGGTTTCTGATATATTAGGATGTTACTAAGATGTTAGCTACAACATTCATGATTCTTACTTAGTGATTAAATTCTGAACTAAACGCTTTCATTCTGCTTAAAACATTCTTCTGATGAGCTCAAAATCATACAGCTGCATATTTAATAAAATACCACAGATACGGGCTTTAATTTTTATGATATTACAGATTATTTAGAACATTATGTAAACCATTTGAAGAATAGGTTCATTTACTTTTTACTTAGTTATACCTGTTTGCAGTTTCAGGCTACTATTATTTAGGAATATTAACTATCCCTATTACTACGTTACAATTTACAGGATTGATATGAGTCTTTACGATAAATTTACTGTCTTTACTCGGGGTTTTTAAAAGAAGTACAACCACAGAAGTTATCCTTCCGTGTCACCTGGGTATCGGGTATATCCACAGCTGGCCCTCTTCTAGATCCTCTACGGCGGGGTTTTCTGGATGATCTTAGTTGCAGTTGTAGTGGTCCTCCATTAAATCTGTTGACACTAAGTGTGTTGTTTATTCCTGATGCTCGGTCTCTGGATACATGGTGCTCATAGTGAGTTATTGTTGATTTATTTCAGAAGGTCATTTTCACTATTCACATTTATGTTTGACTGCACTACTGTTACATTATGATTGAGTATTGTACATACTGTAATTGTTATACACTTTCTTAAAGAGATGTCATGGCTACACTGTTTATATATTTATATTTTTACTTCCTTTCACTACATATTTATGCTCTCCTCTACCTATTTCTCTTTTTACAAAAGCACATATTTAGTTCTACATAGTTTGGTAATATAACACTTATTTCTTCTCGCAACACATGGCTAAGCAGTTGCCTCGGCCACGATTCAGAGACGAATTGGGGGTAGGTTTAGGGGCCGTGAGTAGTGATTTAGCGTGGTTTACACATCGAGAGAAAAGTAGTTCTTTCTGATTATTATTATTTTACCTTTAATTAGCTACTATTAATTATACTACAGCTTCTTTATTTTCGTCTGTATTTTATTTGTGATTATCACGTCTTTTAGAGATAATTACAATGATTATTTTAATTAGCGTAACAACTGGATAATTTGCGTGTCAGTACTAGTTTTTCACATGTTTGTACCAGTTATTTGCTACAAAGGGGAGGGTGGATTATTTTATCATGGGTTATTTTGAACAAAAAAATTTGTTTTAAATCGTCACATCCTCCTCTACTTAAAGAAGACACATGGGATGACATTTGTGGATTTCAAAGGGCATATCTAAGAAGTAGAATTATACTTAACTCAGAACCTCGTGATGAAATCTCTTTCTACATGGTTACTTTGATTTACCCTAATCTATTCGTAAGAAATATACGATTATCTTACATACTATTTAAATCACCTAAAATTTAACACTCATAAAACACATAAAATATACAAATACATAAATCTACCTTATTTCTATTTCTTAATGCTACTACCGGTTTTTTTTTTGTTCACTCGTTTTACGGAGTTACACTCATGAGTATGTTTCAGATACACACTTGTATACGTGTATACAGCTATACTGTAAGGGTAAGGTTTCTACTGTGTTCTTACAGAAGAGTATTCTCACCTTTATAAGTTTCAATGCGTCTTTTCGCTGATTATTTTCGTCGATTATTTTGACTGAGTTGTGGTCGACGAATCCTTTTATTTTCTAGTTTCGTATTTCTCTTACTTCTTTGGTTAGTAAGTGAGTTGTTAGTCGCAAACGTGAACTATAATTCAGTGTATTACTATCACCATGTTCATCGTAAGCAGTAACGTAAAATATGTTGTAACAACTATAATGTTACTTTTTGTTTTCTTAGGTAGGGGTTTGTGGTTCGTCAGCTGACTTTTCATTATTTATTTTATTTTCGTAGAACAGGAACTAAGGTTGATCAGCCCTCGCTCTTATTCTTACGCGGTGTTTGAGTTTAGACTCAATTACAATATAGGATGTTGCCTATATTTATTTCGTAATACTTCGGTCTGTTTTCTTTGTTTACCTACTTGCTCACGATAGTGTTTCTTCTTTGTGAAAATCTTTTATTTGAGACACATGACTTCTGCGAACATAATTATCAGTATTTGGTTCGTACAGTGCTACTGGTACCGGAGTGATGTACTTGTGAATCGTGTAGGGGCCACACCATCGGTAAGATAGTTTGGAGGTGGTCCTATCAACGGCTCTACTCGTCGGGTGAGTTTTATACATAACCAAGTCACCTACCTTGTACTTTATTTCCCTATTATTCTGCTCGTGATATTTTTGCGATTTTAGTAGATTCACTCTCAAATTTGAGCGAGCTTCGTTCCATATTTTCCTTACATTACTCCCATTTATTTCGCGGGGTAATAATTCATGAATTTTCCACTTGGTGCCTAACGGGTGGTTCAGTTTATACTTGTATAGTAAATCAAAGGGTGTTGATTTATGTCCTTCATGATACGCCGAGTTGAAGGCAAATTGTATCCAGGATAGATTTTGATCCCAAGCTGTTTGATCTTTAGCCGAGTTGAAGGCAAATTGTATCCAGGATAGATTTTGATCCCAAGCTGTTTAATCTTTAGCATGGTAAGCTATTAAGGCTGATTTTAGGTTTCGCAAGTATCTTTCAGCTAGGTTCCCTTGCGGTCGGTACTCTGTGACTGTAATGTGATTTATTCCTAGTTTGAAACACATGTCATTGAATTCTTTGGATTTAAACTGAGGTCCCTTGTCAGATACTAGGTGTACTGGTGTACCGAAGTCTTTAAATAGTCTCTCTTGCAGAATTTTTACTGTCGTAGATGCTAAGGCACGTCTCATAGGATACATCCATACGAATTTAGTGAAAGAGTCCACGCAAATTAATAGCATTGTATTTCCTGACTTAGAACGGGTATTGTACATACTGTAATTGTTATACACTTTCTTAAAGTGATGTCATGGCTACACTGTTTATATATTTATATTTTTACTTCCTTTCACTATATATTTACGCTCTCCTCTACCTATTTCTCTTTTTACAAAAGCACCTATTTAGTTCTACATAGTTTGGTAATATAACACTTATTTCTTCTCGCAACACATGGCTAAGCAGTTGCCTCGGCCGCGATTCAGAGAAGAATTGGGGGAAGGTTTAGGGGCCGTGAGTAGTGATTTAGCGCAGTTTACACATCGAGAGAAAAGTAGTTCTTTCTGATTATTATTTTTTTATCTTTAATTAGCTACTATTAATTATACTACAGCTTCTTTATTTTCGTCTGCATTTTATTTGTGATTATCACGTCTTTTAGTGATAATTACAATGATTATTTTAATTAGCGTAACAACTGGATAATTTGCATGTCAGTACTAGTTTTTCACATGTTTGTACCGGTTATTTGCTACAAAGGGGAGGGTGGATTATTTTATCATGGGTTATTTTGAACAAAAAAATTTTTTAATTTTGTTTTGTGCTATTTAAAATTTGTTTGAATCGTCACAGTAGCATATGATACCATATTAACATTGTATAATGTGTTTATATATGGCATAGTCACAAAAAACAAGTTTTTCTTTGCAAAATGAAATAAATCACATTGTAACGGGCCAAATTTGAGGGTTATTTCATTTTATTAAATTTTTGGGGTTTTATTAAAATATTTGGAAATTTAATTTTCAACTGTGAACAGACCACGTGTTGTATTGTAAGAACAGTGTTAACAAAGGAGTAATACGTGTCCACCGTTGTGCAATCAGTACAGAAGAATGCACCCAGCCTCAGTTTCCAAGAACTTTGCGAGAATGTGGCCGTGCGCTCGTATGCATCACACAACCATGTGCGCGGAGCGACGCCCTTTTGTGCAAAGCAAAGATGGCTAAGAGAACAATTTCTGTTCACTTAGTCTACCATGCGGCCTGAGGTAAAGCCTAAGTCCCGCCTATCTTGTGACGTCAGCCAATGCCGAGCGAATATCTTGTACAAACAGCACCCAAACACTTACATGGGTTAAATAGAAATTAACAAGCGACAACGAACCATGAGGCCTTGGTTTCCACCCAGAAAGACGAAATTGAGTTGGCCGCGAACGTATAGCAGCTCTGCGCAGTTCGCCTGGAGACTTTACCTGTACAGGTATAGCCCAAAAGGGGCTCGTCAAAATTTTCTAAGTTTAAATACTAAAACTCGAGTTTTCCATTAACAATTATGTGGCAGTGAAGTGCGTAAGTAACTAAAGAACATCAACAGTAAATTCGGACACATTACCAAATACAAGAAAATGAAAAGTTAATAGCTCGAGCTATAACCACGTGCCGGCAGGGAGGGGTATTTCAAAATGTTAAGGGCTTTTTAATAATGTACGTGTGTGTGTGTGTGTGTGTGTGTGTAAAATGCAGGCTGGGCAGTCTGAATGATATAGAGTAAGGTAAGCCAGTAGAATAAGATAGAATAGGAGTGGTACTCATGTAACGAATAACAAGCAGAAGAAATCATTAAGAAGCTATGTCATATGTGAAAGCATGGTAAAATTTGTTGGAATTTAAATGATTTTTAAAAATTAAAAAGTTAATTCTCTTCATTCAAAATGTGTTAGAATAATTATTTCGTAACCTCACACTGTTTCTGACCTCGCTTATGAAAGAACTCTGGGACCCGAGGGATATCGAAATCTTGGTAAGTAACAACCAGTAAAATTATAAAACAATAAGTATTTATACAAATGGTGCCCGAACAGGGACATTATATAAAATATTTATATAAATAAGCCAGAATTCAGAAAGAGAGTGGGTATCGAAAGAGTAGATAATACGTAAAAGTAAGGTTATGTTGTGACTAAATGTGGTAGAAAATAGAACAATAATTTTATATATAATAAGATGGTGTAATATTTATTACACGGAAAATATTTAGAAAGAGATATTTAAACAAAAAATTTTTTTTTTAAATGGCAGAAATAATGAGAATGATGCAAACACTTTTTAACGAACAGAAAAATAATTTTAACGTAAAATTCGAGGAAGTGAAGAAAGAAATTAGAGAACAAGGCTTTATTTATGATAAGAGATTGAGTGAAATAGAGACACGGTTAGGCGAAATAGAATTAGAAAATAAGAAAGTAATAGACAAATTAAAATCGAACAAAGATGACAGGGTAAGTAGTAGTGGAAATGATAATTTAAATAATGGGTTTACAAGTAATAACAATGACAATACAAATAAAAATATGGTGTTAGAAAATGATTGTGTAGATGTCGATAATGATAACGAAATTGTAGAAAGAGTAGAAGTTGATAATAAGATGTTTGTGTGTGATGAATCAGAGAGAGAGAGTAGAAAGAATTTACAGGTAGAGTGGATGCAGGTAGTAGATTTTTCCCGTAATGTTGTAGTGGGGGGGGTGAAGAAATGGCTTCACGTGAGTATTTGGAAGACGATAGGTCTGCAAATAAATTTCCCTGGGTTTTTTGTGCACTTCATAGGTGGTGCCATAATGAGAAGTTAGTGTCCCCTGCATATTTTGAGAGAGAGTGTGTAGCTTGGCGTGATGGTGAGAAATGTGTTGAGAGAGAGAGAGAAAGAGAGAAATAGAGATATTTAAGGTAAAGAGAAATTATGAAGAAATCGTAGAAAGGTTAGGCGTAGAGAGAAGTAATAATAATAATAAGTACTTACCGCATAGTGAAACTGAGATAGCAGTAGATGATGTTAATGATGATAATATAACTCACCTGATTTTAACAGAATATAATAACGGCGACAGGACGATACTCGAGCGTGACCAGGTACATGATAGAATAATATGGAATAATCATATTAATTTAAATGACATTGTAGAAGAATATGACAAGACAGATAATCATTATGTTAATAATCATGAGATTATGTGTGTAATTGTAAATGAATGGTATAATCATAAGATTAGACTATTATTCGACGATGGAGGGTGATTGTTTATTGTTTATGAACATTTAATTATATGAATAATGTGGTTTTGAAGTGCATTGTCTTATGAAACGATTTGTGGTTAATGATAACAAATAATAAGTTGGACTGTATATTCTTTTATGTGTAGATGTCATTAGGTTAAATGTATTTAGGTACTAAATTATGGTGTACTATGTGTTATGTAAACAATGTGTATGTATAGTAGAAATTGATAACATTAATTATCAATTAAATTAAATTTTCAATTAATTGGTATAAATTAATAATAATTATAAAATTTTACAGACTAAATAAGCGATGAAAGCAATTGTGAACTTTTAAAGAATTGAATTAAATAATTGAAAATAATTACTTAATTAAGGTTGTATAAAAGAAAGTTTGATAATGAAGTTAAATGATTTTATGAAATTAAGATTCTATAATGATTAGTAGATGATTAAACAGATAATGTGTTCAAATTGAGGTATATTATTGTAAGTGGAGAAGTGATGAATTTTCTAGTGTTATATCAAGGTAAAATGTTGAAAAAGGGGTTTGGGTGATAATGAAATAAGGTAGGTGAGTTAAGCAGAATTAAAGTTAATGAGAGTCAGAGAGAATAAGAATTTTGAAATACTGGTAAAACACGAAAATAGTGTTAGACATTTAGGGACACAGTAGTAGTGAGTATATGTAGAGAGATGAGTAAAGTGAATGGTATATAAATATATTTGTTGATGATGATATTTTGTAGTAAGGATGAGGTGGTAAGGAGTGAGCAGCGTGCGGCGTGGCGATCAACCAGCGTGCGGCGTTGTGGCAGGTGATAGAGTAGTTTAAGGGAGTGTTTGCCGATATTTTGGAGGGGCAAAGGGTTAGGTATGTATATAGCCAGGTTGGGAACACACATCCTAGTACAAAGATGAGCGGTGCCAGAGGTAAGTGGAATTAGTGAAGGTGTTTGTAATTGAGAGCTTGGTGTCATAGTTTATTAATAGTGGTGTAACTTCTAGCTTTTATCGTTTAATTAGTTATCATTAAAATTGTATTTTTGTATGTACGAGTAAATATCACTATCACTTTTAACACCGGGCGCCAGGTTGTACAATATGACAACATTACATAAATTTACGTTTCGGGCCAGAGTTCGTGCAACACGAACCAGTTTTGTGAAATAGATTACCTGAAATAAAACATACACAAAATACCATATATAAATTACTTTTATTAGTATGGAACTTGTATTTTAATACACATTGAAAAAACGATTAGAACCCACATATTACGCCATGGGCGTTTTTTTTTTAAATAAATTTACCCTCCAAAATCATAACATGTATTATAGATTATATAGTATCATATGAATATGAATAATAATAATATATGAATAATATCTTTGTCACACAACCCAGCACTTAGAATTTACCCACTCGCACACTCTCTCTCTCTCTCTGGTACAATTCCTTTCATGAGCTCATTTTGAATATTAAAATTTTACAGACTTGAATTTACTTTGCAAATTCTGTGTTGGTCATTTCTTTGATTGAAATTAGAGTTGGTATGAAAATAAAATGTATATATGTTATGCTGGAACGTTCTCACCAAAGTTTCGTATAGGCCTTGGTTGCAGTTTCCGTGCGGTAAAACTTCGCGTACCGCGAGTTTACCGTGTACACTTGCCGGTCACATTTTGAAGTAGTAGATTAACTCTGCACTGTATCTAAATAGTTTATTAACCACTTCTAGTGGTTCAAAAGTTAAAATTCACTTGGCGTGAACGATCTGCTGGTCGTGAACGGTAGGCCGGCTGGCTGCGATCACTGTTGCTGATGAAATGACACCGAGTCTTTGTTACATATTTCCGAGGTGGGGTGAATCTACGTCACTCGCCTTTTGTTAAGTTGTTGACAGCATCATGTTGCTGACAAAAACAAATTCCTGGCCGCTCACGTCATCAGGGCTCGTCACTTTTATCGCAACAAATGACATACTGTTTTTTGTGATGCTTCACGTTTTTTGCTATGAATCGGTCCAAATCCTGGCAAATATTATATAGTCCACTCACGATATATTCATACAGGTTATTAAATGTTTGTTTAATTTTGACCAAACTAAGGAATACAATATTTATGGTTTTTTATACCATATTTAGGGTAATTACAATTTGTACCATAATTGTACCATTACAGTGGTTGTTAGTAAGAAAGGGAGTAAGATTATAAATGTCTGTTCGATTGAAAGCATAGAGAATACAGGTGTCACCCAGACTAATCAATGATTAAAATGTGAAGAGTTAAGCAGAAAATTCATAGTAGAAAGGTAATCAGAGATGAAATATAATGTAATATGAAGGGTAAGAATAAATTTGAATTTTATAGAATTAAATGATAAATAATTGATGGTTAATTAATAACAGTTCAACTGAAAGTAAAATATAATGTTTATAATTGTTATACACAAATTAAAAGATGTAGGGTGTGTAGATGTTGACCAAAGTTAAATGTGATTTGGTTATTTTAATGTAATAATCGCAATGTTAATTATAAATGTATAAATGCCAACTGGCAAATCAAGCTAGTACAAATCATTAAATCACCCAAACTAATGGAGAATGCGATTATTAAAAGAAAAAAGAGATTTATAGTAAAAAGGTAAAATTTTTATTGTAACCAGTGACAATTTTAATAGAATTTGAAAATGTAAAGCTATAAAGTGTTTATTTTGAATAATTTAAATATCAATTTGATTGTTAATTCTAATAATATTTTGTTATTTTAAATGTTTTATTTTATTGTGTTTTTATGTTTAAAGATAGAATTTTACAGGTGTTCAATGTATTTTCAGATGTAACTTGTGTGTAATTTATGTAGGTCAAGGTTCTTGACTTGACCCAGTTTTGGTTCAGCTGATAGGTGATGTCATATACTAGACATGTTTAGCAAGGAAGTAAAGCCAAGTTTTGCTTTTAATTAATTTGAGTAATTTTAAAATAATTTCAAGATTGAAAAAAGAAAATATTTTAATAAATTTAAATTTTTGGAATTTAGAATTTTTGAAAAAAAAAATTATTTTTTCTTGATTTTGCCCCTGCCATCTAATTGATATTTTGGAACTTTGATGATGTTATTGTTTGTGTGCTAATCGTGTTTATTTTATTGAATTGTATTGTTAGAATATAGGTGTAATCACATGTTAGGTTAAGGATGTTCCTATTTTAAGAGATGTTTCCATTTGTGTATTTTCTAATAACAAAAAACTAATGAAGAGAATTTTTTTTGATAAAAGATGTTAGTTTGATTTTTTGGATTTTAACTTAAATGAAATGGTATAGCTAAGAATATGTCAATGTCTACAGTATGTAGTATAAGTGTGTGTGAGCCCAGTAACTGCTAAAGGCAGCCCAGTTTGCATATAAGGGGAAACATATCGGTTGAGGATCTGGCATAATCTAAGCCAAGGATTTGGATTTTTTGGGGAAACATGTTAGAAGGTGAGGTGCGCTGTGGTGCGTATCTGTTCGATTTTTCGGTGTTGGGATCTCGCAAAGAGAAGTCCAGTGATCTCGTTCAGATGCGTCCATAGTAGCCGAGCCAGGGGGGTCATTTACCCATGAGGTGTAAGAACAATAGGGGGTTGTTGGCACCAGTTCCTCACCGGTCCTCTTAGGGGTTTTAGCAATGAGATTTCTTCTGTTTCAACCAAAGATCTCTCATTGGGGGGGGGGGTATTGTAACGGGCCGAATTTGAGGGTTATTTCATTTTATTAAATTTTTGGGGTTTTATTAAAATATTAATAAATTTAATTTTCAACTGTGAACAGACCACGTGTTGTATTGTAAGAACAGTGTTAACAAAGGAGTAATACGTGTCCACCGTTGTGCAATCAGTACAGAAGAATGCACTCAGCCTCAGTTTCCAAGAACTTTGCGAGAATGTGGCCGTGCGCTCGTATGCATCACACAACCATGCGCGCGGAGCGACGCCGTTTTGTGCAAAGCAAAGATGGCTAAGAGAACAATTTCTGTTCACTTAGTCTACCATGCGGCCTGAGGTAAAGCCTAAGTCCCGCCTATCTTGTGACGTCAGCCAATGCCGAGCGAATATCTTGTACAAACAGCACCCAAACACTTACATGGGTTAAATAGAAATTAACAAGCGACAACGAACCATGAGGCCTTGGTTTCCACCCAGAAAGACGAAATTGAGTTGGCCGCGAACGTATAGCAGCTCTGCGCAGTTCGCCTGGAGACTTTACCTGTACAGGTATAGCCCAAAAGGGGCTCGTCAAAATTTTCTAAGTTTAAATACTAAAACTCGAGTTTTCCATTAACAATTATGTGGCAGTGAAGTGCGTAAGTAACTAAAGAACATCAACAGTAAATTCGGACACATTATCAAATACAAGAAAATGAAAAGTTAATAGCTCGAGCTATAACCACGTGCCGGCAGGGAGGGGTATTTCAAAATGTTAAGGGCTTTTTAATAATGTACGTGTGTGTGTGTGTGTGTAAAATGCAGGCTGGGCAGTCTGAATGATATACAGTAAGGTAAGCCAGTAGAATAAGGTAGAATAGGAGTGGTACTCATGTAACGAATAACAAGCAAAAGAAGAAATCATTAAGAAGCTATGTCATATGCGAAAGCATGGTAGAATTTGTTGGAATTTAAATGATTTTTAAAAATTAAAAAGTTAATTCTCTTCATTCAAAATGTGTTAGAATAATTATTTCGTAACCTCACACTGTTTCTGACCTCGCTTATGAAAGAACTCTGGGACCCGAGGGATATCGAAATCTTGGTAAGTAACAACCAGTAAAATTATACAACAATAAGTATTTATACAACATTAATGTGAATTTGCACTAAATCAAGGTCACACTGTACTACGTATGCATATTTCTTGTGTAAATGGAACAGCCAGCTGTTCATGGGAAACATACACACTGGCCTGGAGGAATAATATATTCAAGAAAACAGACATCTCTTGAACCTACAAGTTTTGTAAAAAAAAAAAACCTTTGCCACCACTCCATATAGAACTGACTGAAAATTTACCTGTTGAGAAAATCAATTTGTTGTCGTGTTGTCAGAAGGTAACTGTCTTAAGGACTTGTGTACGAAGTTTATTAATCTGTCAATAAATAAATTTAAAAAAATGCAACTTACCACACGTCAGACGTCTATGAAGATTGATGTGAGATGAAAACTTACTATGTCGGTACTGTTGAAAACGGGCTTGAAAATTTCAAAATTAGGGATAATATATTATAAAGAGGCGAATTATAACACCTACACCATATATAACAGAGACTGAAAGTTACATATTGACATTGTGGGCTACGTGTGATGTTTGCCAACTGTAATGTTTGGCAGTGACTTTACTGGCGTTTAACCTTAAACGATTCATGTATATATTATATAATATAAGCGTAGTTTTAATTTATGTTACTCAGTACCATCGAGAATAGAAAAACAAAATTTTAGAAACTAAAAGTTTTGTGATATAGATATCAGGGACGGACCCAGGGGGGATAGGGGGATGAATCCCCCCCCCAAAATATTAATACCTATAAAAATTTACATAATTGTTAGAACCCTAGCTTTAAAGCAGTATGGTGTACAAAACTTTTATTAATTTATGAATTTTTGAAGTTATTTTAAATTAATGAATATTTTTAAATAACGCTTTTGAATCGCCGCACGCTCTGCAAACGGTGGCGCTTCAGCATCGGCATCGGTACATTCACTGTTTTATCCACAGGATTTCGCAACTATGATTTTATATAAACAGCGTGTACATCTGCACTATGCTCAAGTATGTGTGAACTTACATAACCAAGTCGCACGTTGATTGTCGTACGTAATAGAATTAGCAGTTCTATAAGTCCACATAGATAAAAAAGTACGCTTGTAGTTTTTAGCAACTAGTATAAATTATTCGTACCGAATTTGCATATACTGGGAGTTGATTGTAAACCCTGAGTATATACCTATATTTGAACAATAGATCTAGTTTTTGCTAACCTCTTAAGAATTGGACAGAGCCATATTTTTATATTTTGCAAGTTAGTAAAATGTACATTAGTTGGTATTTGTAAATATACTTAATTGCACAGGCTATATATACAAATATATTGCATTCACACTTTTTTATTCATAAGTATTTTATATATTTTAGTCTTTTGTATTATATTCACTCTAAGCTTTTGTGTTTTCATTTTTACCAGCAAATCCTTTCATTCTTTAGACATCATCCCCCCCTGAAATTTTTTCCTGGGTCCGCCCCTGATAGAGATGCTTTCCTGAAATTTAGCATTCCATTTCAACACTGTGCACATTCTGCATCATACAAAGCAGATAGTAACATATAACATTTGTTGAAATTATAAAATTTGTCTGGACTGGACAAGTTCTGCTTTACTCAGGTTTCACTTTGATATATCAAAGGTAGGCCTATATATAAAATTAAAATAAGACTTAACAAATCTGAGGTAAAAAGGATTGGTTATATCGGGGTCTAATATATTTCACATACACAGGACAAGCCTATTCAGAAGATACATCTAAATGGAAAATTAAATGAAATTTTTTATACATCCATGGAAATTAAAGCGATCCATGAATGCAGCGAATTAGCATGAATGTGTTAAATATTCATGTCTACATATTCCAAAGACATACAAACAAACCTTGTGCTGTTAACAGTGGTACACTTTATGGATAGTGGTCACTGCACGGTGATAAGACCTCAACGATGTTATGGGCAAGCAGTGTCACAAACCTACAGAGAATGTGCATCCAGGCCATTTTATGTGATGCGCCAATGTGTTTTCATGTGATTTTAATGTATTAACGATATCCAACAGGAGTGATTTCTGATGGTAGAGTAGTAAGCTCCGAAATGTGTAAACATTTTTAATAAAGAAGTCACATAACAGATCAGTTGATTTTATATTATTATTAAATCATGGCATTTGGATATCAAATAATATGGTTTTAAAAACTGATATTAAATTACAACACCTATTCCCAATTTAAGATTTTCTATAAAATGTTTGCAGTGTGTACAGATTTACGTAAATTATGTAAAGAGAGAGTTGCCAAGGTTTTGTTCTATAAGCAAACACTAAATGAAAGTCATTGTAATTTGATTACATTGTTTTGATCGTAGTTAAAATTAACACTTTGCATTCACGTACACACAATGCTTAATAATACATACAATGCGTATATCTCTTAATAAACTAAAATGTTTTCATACCTTCATTTTTAACAATATGTTTACAAGCTTCTAGCAATTTCTGAGCACCTTCTGCAGCCATTCTGAGTCTTCCTTTAGTCCTCCTAACCTTCAAGCCTGTACGCATAGTAAATATTTTAGATAACCCTACACACAATTAGCATGCACAAGAAATACTTGTAAATAGCTAAAAAAGACTAAAATACAAAAAATTACAGACAAAAAGCAAAAAAGTTACGTCTTCTTGTAAAAAAAAACTTCCATTTCATACCCTTAATATATTGAAAAGTTATAATTCTTTCACTACAGCTACTTATACCTTTACAATATTATGCTTACCCGATTTGTTCTGCACCTGGCCTCCTCTAATATTATATGTAGGAAATGAAGTGAACTGTAGCACATGTAGTTCAGGGTACTTCTGTTTAAAGTATTCTGTCCAAGCCACAACTACTGGTGCTGGCACTAAGTCTATTTTGTTTAAAATCAAAATCACTTGTTTTCGCAAACTTTCAGTTACATAACTGTACAAGCTTGGTGGAAACATCAATGCCTAGAAGTAAAAATATTAACTTCATTAACAATATGATTCTCTTTTATAAAAAATATCTAAGCAAATATTACAAGTCTATGTTTCACCAAAACCCTTTGTTATTAAGAATTACAGCAATTGGAAAGATCTCTTTTAAAAATTCAATTTAAAAGAACTGGAGAATTTTCTCAAAATCAAACACACTTTAGATCACGATGTTAGGAAGGGAGTGTGGTGTTATTATAAATGTTTACTACTGGTTTTTCTTTCTCCTTGTACTTTTGATGTATGAACTTCACATAATCTTCCATGATACTTAACACATATACATACATACAGTAGAAGCACGATATAGCGCGGTTGTCGGGTGACATACTTTCCCCCGCGTTATAGGTGTAACCGTGGTATGTCGGAAGGTGACCTGTACAGTGACAAATGATGGGGAGGGAGGACCGGGAAAAAGGCTACAGCATAATGCACTACTATATACTGTACGTAAATTACGTCACCAAATGTAGAAATAAAAAATAAGAAAACTGTATTTTAATCCAATACGTATTTTAATCTATTTTAATCCAATGGAATATAAAATACACTATTTATACATTGCTCACTCGACCTACTGTAGGCCTAATTGTTGGTCTTAAAAAAGTCCGTAATTGTTGTTTGACGGGATAATGCACAGCGTTTCTTTTCTGCGTATTGTTTTATAAACGCGAGGTGCAGCAGATGAACATTATTAGATTCACTTTGCCTCTCCATCCACAAAATTACTTTGTTTATGTGTATTATCACTTCACTAACATTTGGAATAACTTCTTTCACTTCCACCCCATTTTCATTTCCATCATCGTCATCGTCTTCTTTTTCTTCGCAATTTGCATTTCGGACTGCATCGATGATATCTTTATCTCCTATACATTCTGTAACAGGCTCACCGTTGTCAACTTCTGCCCAGTCATTCAAGTCATCTAGAGTGAAGTTGCAATGCAGAGCACTACTCGCAGACTGTATATCACTATTAGTGAATCCGGCAACAGAGCAATTTCCATCGGCGATGTTTTGTTCAAAGGAACATTTCTTCCAGCAATTCTGAATCGTAGCCGTACTAATACTTTCCCATGCAAGACCTATTGAATACGCAACTGTTTTCAGGTTTATTGACTTAAGGTAAATTTTCATTTCCTCATCAGAATTCACTATAGCACTCAGAAGTTCACAGCGGTAATCCGCTTTAAATGCTTTTATGATGCCTTGATCTAATGGCTGGATCAATGCTGTAGTGTTTTTCGGCAAGAACATGACTCCGATTTTCCCATCTCTTGACTGTAGCATATCAGCAGGTGGATGTGCTGGACAGTGGTCAAGGGTCAGTACAGCTTTTTCTTCGAGGTTGAGTGACCGCAAGTGGCTTCTCACAGATGGAACAAATTCTTTATGGAACCATTTACCGAAAATATCACTTGTCATCCAAGCATTTTTTGTATTACGATATGTGATGGGTAATGATGTCATGTTAACATGTGGAAAGCATCTAGGATTTCGGCTTTTCCCTATACAGAGAGGTTTAACTTTGTGGCTGCCTGATTTATTTGTGGCAAACAGGAGGGTAACTCTATCCTTATTTATTTTTAATCCAGATTTATTTATTGAATTATTCACATCCAGAGTTCTCGTAGGAAGCATTCGAAAATACAGAGCAGTTTCATCACAGTTATACACTTGATGGTCATTTAAATCGTTATCGATCATTACTTTGTTTAATGCCTGAGGAAAAAGTGCTGCAGCTTCACTGTCACATGATCGTGCTTCCCCTTCAATGCTTATCTGGCTTATACTATGACGAGATTTCCATCGCGAAAACCACCCATCAGATGCATTAAAGTCACTGTTGCCATGGAAATCACTATGGAATTTCACAGCTTGAGCTCTAATAACTGGTCCTGACAGTGGCACACCTTCACTTCGTTTTATTAAAAACCACCTGTACAGACACGCATCTAGTTCACTATCCTTACCTACTTTAGTCTTTTTTCTTTGCAACCCCACTTCACTTTCAACTGTGTTCACAAAACTTATAAGTTTATCTTCTTCCTTCATCCACCCTCTAATTGTTCCTTCTGGGATGCCACACTCACGTGATAAACTTGCCTTTGACTCTCCGTTCTTCACACGATCAATTATTTTGAGTTTATCACTCACAGAATATGCTTTTCTTTTCTGCGACATCACAAAACTCTACACTATGCGAATTTATGACAAAGACTATACACTTTGATAAGATAATATCAGAGTATGATCTTATACTGTAATATAAGAGTACACTATGAGGGAGAGAAGGGATTTAGTTGGCTGCTTGCCTTGGCATGAATTCTTAGAAACGTAGAGACTGTAAATACGGGGCAATTGTTTATGTCTACAGGTACACTTGAACTGGCAATTCTGGCTGTTGTTTACAATGCCGTTTCCAACAACAAGCCTTTGTTTACAATAAACGCAACGCATTCCAATGTTGTGGCTACGGAAGTCACGATAAACAATTCATAATTTACTCACTCTCTACAAGTAAGAATTTTCGCTAATAACGGGCGACATACTCTTCACCGCGTTATATCCGAATCCACGGTATATCGGACCGCACTATATCGGGCTTCTAATGTACTTATACCTTGTGTACATACACAGGACTCATGTATTTACCTGGCTGTTTTAAATTTAATCTACCTAAGTAGTATGTTTCATCACAAGATTTTATTATTATCATACAGCATTGATCACTAATCTGTTAAAAATAGACAACCGATATCTATTTTCAGTGATTATCCCTTTTGCAAAATCACCAACACCTGTTTTATTTTTAACATTGAAAATGTTTATAGCACGTGTCGCACATTTGCGGCCGATCACTGGTGCGTTATCGAAAATAGGAACCGGTGAGTTTCCATAGAAATTACTTCTTTGTTGTCAATAACGTAGTACACATATAAAACTTCGCTTATGAATACGACTACATTTAACTTATAATCTGTACATTGGTACATGAAGAATGAATTCATTGATTGGTGAATGAACATAAATATAAATATATTTTTTAATTTATTGAAGCATTTTCAATGCCCTTTTCTGTGCGTTGCATTTGTGCAATGCCTGTAAATTTTTATATTTGTCTTTCTATCATATTTTTTATATTGCAGGAACACTATTCAGAATTAACTGTTAATACAGTAAATATCTTTAGACAGTGCCTGCCTGTGAGAGGGTTTCACATGCTTAATAAAACTCTTAACAGAAATAAAACACAAGAAAAACTAGTATTTTGAAATTTATTGACACTTGTTTTTAGTTTATTGCATAATGGAAAGCATAAATGAATCACACAATTTCCTTATTCTATTGGTTAAATTATTAAAACCATAATCAGAGCAACAGTACACAACAATCACAGCAACTACTGTGGTTACAGTAATATGTGCCATGCTATCGTTATGTTGTGTGACGACTGAATGCACAGCCTGAGTTCACAAGGTATAGACCCCGACAGTCGTTACTGAACAGTAACCTGCGGCGACCCAATGCATGAATGACCCTCACTTACAAGTATAGCTAAGTTATCTAGAGAGAAGAGAGGGGTGACGACGACACTATAACATTCACTGTCTCGCTTCCATATTATCTCCCTCTCTGTCACACACATGCTTCCGTTGTTCTCGCCAGTCTTGTTGCAGACGATGTTCATCCTATGAAACACTGTACAAGACTGTTATACACTGAGCATCTCTAAGCCATTGTTCAATTTCTATCGTCAGGTTTCTAGCTGCTAATGACTCCAATGGCATTAACTAAACAGATGTTTTTTTATATAGCACAGGCTCAACTACCAGGAGTCCATAATACATGCAGTTAACAGTATGTTTGTATTGTGTCATACTACCAGACTTTTTTCATTCTGAACCAGGTCTAAAAATGAAAGTATTTCAATTTCATAGCCAGGATCGTTTGATAATAAAACTACTAGGCAATTAGGTGTGGCCTATGTTTTGACTTCAGCTCTGTGTGTAGCGTGATACCTTGATTAGTCAACTCTTATTTCTGCATTTGGTGTAGAGTTTAAAGATTAGTCAACAAATCAATAGAAGTATCAAGTACATGTATATAATTTTTATAACTGAAGTCAAAACATACAGCAGTTTTAACTACTTGCCATGTTGCAATTCCATTACTAAGTCTGTTTTATACCACCGAATAGTATATCCGTTTTGTAACCTATGAAAGAAGGCATTATCAGATGTTTTAAAATTCATTTTCATCGCTTTGCAACTTATCACCCAGAGAGAAAATTTACCACCAAATACAATAAACAAGTCAATAAATGTACTCGACGCGATTCATCTGATGAATGACACATCTTAGTACACCCATTAACGATACAGAAATTTATTTTTTAATATTAAACTCTGTTATTTATACATCATTTTACTTCCATGTTCCTTAAGGAAATGGAAGTATGGTGATGGCAAAAAAATCGTGTTCGAGATTATTGCAGATTCTGATTGTACTACACTCAAAACATGAAAAAAGTAGTTTTTCGAAAAGTGTCTGTGTGTGTGTCTGTCTGTCTATAGATTTTTTTTCTATGGCAAACGATAACAGCCGCAAATTCAAACAGAATCAAATAATTTTTTGCATACAGCCCAGATTTGTAGAGTACTCACGACCTATTGTTTTCGGTGAAGATCGGTTGAGGGAAAGGGGTAGTTTACCTGCAACGGTTTTTTTTATCAAGGGTAATTTTTTTTTTGGCAAACGATAACAGCCGCAAATTCAAACAGAATTAAATAATGTTTCGCATACAGCCCTGAATTGTAGAGTTCTCAAGACCTATTGATTTTGGTGAAGATCGGTTAAGGGAAAGGAGTAGTTTACCTGCAACGTTTTGTTTTAACAAGGGTATTTTCTATGGCAAACGATAACAGCCGCAAATTCAAACAGAATCAAAAAATTATTTGCATAGAGTCCTAAATTGTAGAGTTCTCAAGACCTATTGTTTTTGGTGAAGATCGGTTGAGGGAAAGGGGTAGTTTACCTGCAACGGTTTTTTTTATCAAGGGTAATTTTTTTTTTGGCAAACGATAACAGCCGCAAATTCAAACAGAATTAAATAATGTTTCGCATACAGCCCTGAATTGTAGAGTTCTCAAGACCTATTGATTTTGGTGAAGATCGGTTAAGGGAAAGGAGTAGTTTACCTGCAACGTTTTGTTTTAACAAGGGTATTTTCTATGGCAAACGATAACAGCCGCAAATTCAAACAGAATCAAAAAATTATTTGCATAGAGTCCTAAATTGTAGAGTTCTCAAGACCTATTGTTTTTGGTGAAGATCGGTTAAGGGAAAGGGGTAGTTTACTGGCAACGTTTTTTTAACAAGGGTATTTTCTATGGCAAACGATAACAGCCGCAAATTCAAACAGAATCAAATAATTTTTTGCATACATCCCTGAATTGTAGAGATCTCAAGGACTTTCGATTTTGGTGAAGATCAATTAAGGGGAAGGGGTAGTTTACCTGCAACCTTTTACGTTTTAACAACAGTAAAGTACTTGAAAATTCATTTAAACTTTTTGAAACAATGGTAATTGTTAAAAATAAAATAATTTCGTTGCCAGGCAATAAAATTATAATTTTTTCATTTTAATGTAAATTATGTATGAGTTAATGTACATGTATAAAATAATATATCGTTCGTGGCAGGCAAGCATATCTCAGTTATGTAATGTTTACGTTTCCATTTTATTATTATGACTACCGCAATAAAAAGGCAGGGAAGACACACACACACACACACACACACACACACACACACAAAATTCATGTTATTTCTGGCCTCACTCATGTTTATTCTCTTACATTTGCACGCTTTTTAAATGGTAAGTACCGAAACCCATACCAACATAACGCGTGCAAGCCGAAAAAGTGTCCAGCGCGGATAGCGATTTGCTTCCTGTGGATCGCTGGGCAGTGTAACTGCACGTGTTTACAGATGAACGATTCATAGACAGACTTTTCGTCTTTAGGGAATGAACCCTCTGCAAGATGCTGAGGGTCCATGAGTGACTTCGGAGCGCTCCTTCTTTTTCGCGTGTTTGTTCTGTGAAACATACACTGTAGATTCGCAGCTTGATAGCAACGCTGAAACTAGGAACACTGTAGCAATGCTCAATAGGAAATGTTTTGTCCACGGTGTACTCATACACACTAAACCTGCTCTGATGTTTTAATTACGGACATCATAATATTAAAACTTTGGAAACTTGAGCACTACTTAATGGAGATCAAACATTAACTTATACAAAGCCATTAATTTTATGCAATTTTTTATATATATTGTACAACGTTATCGGCAACAAAGTAGTTTTTGTTAAAATTCCTTCCCGGGATGTTTGGCCGTAGTCCAATGTTTTCTACAAAACCAGACGTTTCGGCAATGCCATCGACTTCCATCATCAGTGAAAATCGAGTGCGATAACGTGAGGTGGTATACGTTAGTGACCACAGTACTGTGGTTAAGGCTGAAGCAGTAAGTAGAAAGAAGTAGTTTCTATAGTAATATTTCATTTCAAAAATGATTTTAAATATAAATCTTAGAACATGGAAGTCATGTATGGTTCTCCATACCGATATTTACTTACATGTTCCTTAAGGAAATGGAAGTATGGTGATGGCCAAAAAATCGTGTTAGAGATTATTGCAGATTATGATTGTACTACACTCAAAACAAGAAAACGTCATTTTTCAAAAAGTGTCTGTGTGTGTGTCTGTCTATCAGTCTGTAGATTTTTTTCTATGGCAAACGATAACAGCCGCAAATTCAAACAGAATCAAATAATTTTTTCCATACAGCCCTGAATTGTAGAGTACTCAAGACCTATTGTTTTGGGGGAAGATCGGTTAAGGGAAAGGGGCAGTTTACCTGCAGTGTTTTTTTATCACAGGTAATTTTTTTTTTGGCAAACGATAACAGCCACAAATTCAACCAGAATCAAATAATGTTTTGCATACAGCCCTGAATGGTAGAGTTCTCAAGACCTTTTGGTTTTGGTGAAGATCGGTTAAGGGAATATGGTAGTTTACCTGCAACATTTTATGTTTTAACACGGGTAATTTTTTCTATGACGAACGGTAACTGCCGCATATTCCAACAGTATCAAATAATTTTTTGCATACATCCCTGAATTGTAGTGATCTCAAGGCCTTTTGATTTTGGTGAAGATCGGTTAAGGGGAAGGGGTAGTTTACCTGCAACCTTTTACGTTTTAACAACAGTAAAGTACTTGAAAATTTATTTAAACTTTTTCAAACAATGGTAATTGTTAAAAATAAAATAATTTTGTTGCCAGGCAATAATATTATAATTTTTTCATTTTAATGTAAATTATGTATGAGAGAAAATATATCGTTCGTGGCAGGCAAGCATATCTCAATTATGTAATGTTTACGTTTCCATTTTATTATTATGATTACTGCAATAAAACGGCAGGGAACACACACACACAAAATTCGCGTTATTTCTGGCCTCACTCATGTTTATTTTCTTACAGTTGCACGCTTTTCAAATGGAAAGTGCCGAAACCCACACCAACATAACGCGTGCAAGCCGAAAAATTGTCCAGCTTGGATAGCGATTTGCTTCCTGTGGATCACTGGGCAGTGTAACTGCACGTGTTTACAGAGGAACGATTCATAGACAGAATTTTCGTCTTTAGGGAATGAACCCTCTGCAAGATGCTGAGGGTCCATGAGTGACTTCGGAGCGCTCCTTCTTTTCCGCGTGTTTGTTCTGTGAAACGTACACTGTTGATTTGCAGCTTTACTCTAAGCAACGCTCAATAGGAAATGTTGAAAATTTTTGTCCATAGTGTACCCTCATACACACTAAACCTGCTCTGATGTTTTAATTACGGACATCATAATATTAAAACTTTGGAAACTTGGCACTACTTAATGGAGATCAAACATTAACTTATACAAGCCATTAATTTTATGCATATTTTTTATATATATGTGTACAACGTTATTGGCAACAAAGAAGTAGTTTTTGTTAAAATTCCTTCCCGAGATGTTTGGCCGTAGTCCAATGTTTTCTACAAAACCAGACGTTTCGGCAATGCCATCGACTTCCATCATCAGTAAAAATCTAGTGCAATAACGTGAGGTGGTATACGTTAGTGACCACAGTACTGTGGTTAAGGCTGAAGCAGTAAGTAGAAAGAAGTAGTTTCTATGGTAATATTTCATTTCGAAAATTATTTTAAATATAAATCTTAGAACATGGAATTTATGTATGGTTCTCCATACCGATATTTTAAATTATCGTCTGCCATTATGAAGTCTATCTCTTGACAGAAAAATTTTCAAATATTCCGTATTTCTTGGGTAAAATGGATATCGCTTATAACAAAAACATTTATACAGTCTCTTTTAGTTCGTTATAAACAAGATCATTATAATTTTTCTGTTAAAAAGTTTGCTAAAATATATCTTGTGTTGTTTAAAAAGTTACAAGTTCTGCAAATCGATCCAGAAGTTATGCTGCTATTAACTTCAAGAAGGTGATACCAAAGTCCGAGATGAGCTAATTATCTTCTGTGTTCAACATACAATAAAAAAGAATTGAAATACCTGTAGGACAGCTACAGAAAAAAAGACACACAATTGTGAGAATTAATATTTTCTGGCAAAGAAAGTACATGGTACTCGGTGTGACTATAAAATAACCAGACTGATTTGTCCCACTTCCGTGTACTATTGGCAACAGTGAGGAGCATGGTTCATTTGACCTGTACTCTCCCCTTCATCAACCATTCAATTTTTAAGCATATGCAATAAACAGTTAGGCAGCAGCATTTGTTCAAAATGGTCTATGTATATGAGCTCCATCAGAAAAATGTTGAGTACTAGTATGCTCTCTGAGCTGCAGAGCTTGCTCGTTATTTTGAACAAAGCAGATTTATTACTGAATTATTTTTTACCATTATGTGTCAATTATCAGAAACATTATGAAAATCCCAATTACATGACCATTTTTTTGTAAAGTAAGAATTGTACAATAAACACTAAAAATTCCAAGCAATTGGATTTTCTGAACAAATAAAGTGACTTTTCACTTTTAACACGACCACTTGGCGTTTGTCTATCTAGCTATCTATCTGTTTAAGGTATGTCTAATAACTTTTGAATACATTAACAGGTTTTCATAAAATCTGGCATGCACATTCAGACATGTAACTTACAAAACGCCATTGTTTTTGGATTGATTGGCCCCAAAATAGGGGCAGGATTTTAACCTAAATTTTTAATTTGATATGTCACATGAACTTCTGCAGTTTCATTAAATATGCAGTTTGGTTCCTGGCATCCCAAAATTTTGAAATTTTCAAAAAGGAACATAAAATTCATATTTTAGATTGATACACTAAATTTCCTTTAATTTGATACCATACACGGACTTTCGTGATTTTTTTCAAAATTTGGACACTCTCAGCTTTGCCTTCTGCCCTGTATTTTTTGTGGGGATGAAGCTAAAAAGCAATAAGGTTCTGTAGAGTGAAAGTATGGACATGCATGTCAAGCTTTATGAAAATCAGTTGATGTGTTCAAAAGTTATTGTGAGACACAACCCCAAGTAGACAAGACAGACAAATCCCAAACAGTCAAGTTAAAACTGAGAACTCGCTTCGTTCGTTCAACTGTGTGGAGCAATGAATCAACATGAAAGTCTTTATAAAGCTTGGAAAATGCGCTAGAGAGCCATAACTTTTGCAGAAGGAGGTTTATGGTGGCAAGTATGTACTGCATATGCAGGTAATCCTAGTCGTTCAAAAAATTTTAAAGCAAAAGAAAGTGAACAAAGACAATTCATGCCACAGTTGTCCTAGCACATCAAATCAGATACTAATTCAAAATGTCACTGAAAAATTGTTTCCAAAAATCATTACCCGAGATTTTGTGTGGTTACTGAATTGCCTAGCACTGATAAGGAAATTGTTCCACACATTTTACATTAAAATTTTAACATGAAAAAGTGTACTCAAACATGGTATCAATGGAATTTTACCAAAGATCTGTGCAGACATTTTTTTTAAATGCTGAAAAAGATCTTGCCTTTTTAAAAATATAATAATTTGTGATGAATATGGTTCTTCAGTACGACTCAAAACCCTAAGCAATAAGCCACAGACTGGAACGGTCCCAATTCAACAAAACAAAAGAAACAACAGATAAGCAAACCGAAATTCAAAGTGACGATTTTTTTTAAATACCTGTGGAATTATTCATACTGAGTGCCTGCAAGTCAGATTGTTAATCAGGACTCCAATAAGAAGATCAACTATTCTTCATAAGCAGGTGAGAAGAAAAGGACCTGATTCATGAATTTATCAAAACAACATGCCTGGACATGGCGTGTGTCTAGATATTCTCGCAAAGAACAGGATCTACATATCTAACCACCCACTGGACTCACCTGACTTAGTCCCATGCACCATTTTTGTTTTCAAAAATCAAGTCTACATTAAAAGGAACCCTAACATAGATGCAGTGAAGGCGTAAATGACAGAGCTCATGAACAAGCTATCAGAGCTGCAACACTCCTTCCAATAATGAAACTTTAAATGGAACACAGTAGGGATCAAGGAGAGGAGTATGTTAAAGGAGATAATTGAATGAGTGAGTAACTTCTCAGTTTGAACTTGACCATTTGGCATTTGTCTGTGTGAGGTATGTCAGATGATAACTTTTGAATACATCAACTGATTTTTGTAAAACGTACCACATGTGCTCATACTTTTACTCTACAAAATTGTATAATTTTTTTAGACTGATCACCAAGAAGATAGATAGGTGGGAGGCAAATATGTGAGTGGACGAAACGTCTTATATGGGTATCAAATTAAAGAAAATTGTAACCAAATATACACACATATATATATATATATATATATATGTTTTATTAACATTTGTGCATCTGTCCCAACAAATTTTATCATCGTCGTGGCGTCCGTTAGATTTTGACGTCCGTATATCGGACGCCAAAATGTAATCCCTTATAGAAAATGTGTTCTGTAGAATAAAAGTTTATAAGTTCCACAAACACCCTTTATGGCCACATCGCTAATGAGAAATCTTAATTTTTTTAACTTTCAACTCATTATTTTGGCACCACGAGTTTTTTAGTTTTTACCTGCGGGTGCCAAATTGAGACTTTTGAAAATTGATATTCAATATGTAGTTCGTGGTTTGTCCAGCACGTAGTACTACCATCGTCTGTATACACTCTGCGTGCCTTTTTTTCATTTAGTTTGTAATCATTGTGGAATCCGTGGACATGGCAACACTGTCATAGTATAAACGCACAGGGTCAAATAACAAACGCAATCCAAGTCTGATTCAGACTGTGCTAAGTGGGTCAAAGATTATGTCCTTTTTTAATTATTCGCTTGTGTTCCTCTCATATTCATATTTTCACTTATAAGTTCATTTTCCCACTTCCCTCATTTTTCTTTCTCTTACCTTCCCCACTTTTGATTTTATTCTCTTTATAAACCGTTTGATGTGTGCTTTACAATAGTGCATATCATGAATCAAAAGAAAAAGTGGTAGAGGGAGAGGAGAGAGATCGGGGCGAAAACGTTAAAAATTTGATTCTTCACAACAGTTTAATTTTTCTGTATTTTTCTGTGAAGAAAGAGAAAGTGTGTGTGTGTGTGTGTGTGTGTGTTGTGAGTGAGAGAGAATAACACTTATATTAAAAAGTTATATCTTTCTGTCGAAGGGTTAGAGAGAGTTAAAACAAAAGGAGACATGGTGTGGGAAAGAGTGAGCGTAAGCGAGCGACAGGGAAGGACAGAGAGAAAGAGTAAGTGAGAGGGGTTAGTGACAGGGTAAAAATATTTAAAATTTGATTGTCATTTAAAATTTAATTTCTATTAGAGTATGACGGGGGGAGGGAGAGATAGAGAGGGGGGGACAAGAAGGCAGAGAGAGAGAGAGTAAAAATAACGAGTAGTACGTGCATTAGCGTTACTACCGAGACGTCTGAGGAGGGGGAGAGGCTAGGAATGAATATGCGACTGTTAAGCTACGTTTACACTGCGAGAAAATTTCGACAGGAAATACGCAAGCAGTGTCCAGTAGGTATTTGCACTAAGACGCCGTTTTTACCGCGAGAGATTGTGCAAGTGTTCACTACGTGCTTGCACGAGCTAATGTCGTAATTTATTCCGACAAATGGATGAAACTCCGTTTACACTAGACAGTAAGTTTGGGCAAGTAGTCCTGTCGCAACTTTCCCCGCCGAGCACTCTTCAGAGAGGTGTCAGCCATGGCAAGTTGTTTATTAAAACAGTAAATTCAAAATAAATAACTATTGTATGTATTTTTTTATTTCCCGGTTAAATGATTGTCGATTTAGATAAAGTATTGATTTAGTAAAATACAGTATGGTTTTAAGTGAAAAAATATATGATTTTCTTTTTGAGAGTCTAGGTTGAATTTTGATATTGTTTTTTATGAAGCATTATGTCAAACATGTCAAGCATGTATAGGTGCTTGGTGACTGACAAACTAAACAAATGAAATATCTTGGCTTCATAATAGACAATAATCTCTCATGGAAAAGTTTTATTTGTAACCTGAAAAAATAGTTGTATACATTCTTACGAAAATTCTATTTGTTACGAGATTTTTGTCCTGAAAATAACTATTCCTCGATAACATCCAGATATGTCTTGTGATCAATTCACGGCCGGGTAATTGGTTAGTTCGAATTGCTTCCTATAATTGTCATGTGTAAAAGTTTTCGTACTGATGACTAACAAAATTGTTTCATGAAGGTATGCAGCAATTGTCAGATGTAGTACTATCAAGGAGAACTATTTATAACAGAAACCAGCTCTTGTGTATACAGTTGAAGACATAATATTCAGTCCACTCCAAGAGTGTTTAATAAACAAACTCGATTTCATTCAGCGTGTGGCCTTGCATAAGTAGTCACAACTGTTATGTGATTATAAACACCAGATAGGTTTATGAACGAAAGAAGCCATGCTTTATATCCGCGTAAAAACGAGTGATATTTTTAAATAATGTCCATTTTAGATAATTTATTTACATTTTCTGATATACCTAATTATCATCAGTAAATTATATGTAACAGTCTAACAAGTATTTAGATTACTACTCCTACTTTATTACATATTTACACAAATATTCCAGAAATATTTCAGTGTTCACGTAAGTTTTATAAGAACAGAAGTAATGATCACCTAATTTAGTGTTTATTAGTTAAAAATGCTTCAAGTTTAGCAAATATTCCGTTGCCAGTATTGCATTATTGGTATTAAGTTTATGACCTGGGATAAACGAGTGCGCACACCCATACACACATATAAACTCATGAGATTTCAACAATCTGATGTTGAAGACTCCAATCGTGGATATTTGATAGATACAACCTTTTTTAGACTTTGCTTATTGTGGGAAACATTGTATAGAATACCGTAATGTTAAACGAAATGTACCTATTTACTTTATTCTGCTGTTAAAATAAGATACTCAAATTCGATTGCGTTTTGTAATGTATTTGTATTTGTATTAAGTATGAACTACAAAGTTTTAATTTAAATTAAGATTTGGTGAAGATCAGTTAAGGGAAAGGGGTAGTTTACCCGCAACACTTTATGTTTTAACAACGGTAATTTATTCTATGATGAACGATAACAGCCGCAAAATAAAACAGAATCGAATAAGTTTGTGCATACTACCCTGATTTCTAGAGTACTCAAGACTTGTTATTTTTGGTGAAGATCGGTTAAGGGAAAGGGGTAGTTTACCAGCAACATTTTATGTTTTATCAAGGGCAGTTTTTCTTATGACGAATTATAACTGCCGCACATTCAAACAGAATCAAACATTTTTTTGCATACGTTCCTGAATTGTTAAGTACTCAAGGTCTGTTCATTTTGGTGAAGATCGGTTAAGGGAAAGAAGTAGTTTACCTGAACATTTTATATTTTAACAATGGTAATTTTTTCTATGACGAACGATAACTGCCGCACATTCAAACAGAATAAAATATTTTTTTGTGTACGTTCCTGAATTGTAGAAAACTGAAGGCTATTGATTTTGGTGAAGATCGGTTACGAGGAAAGGGTAGTTTACCTGCAACATTTTATGTTTTAGCAAGAGTAAAGTACTTAAATTTGACAAAATAAAGTATCCTGATAAAAAGATCATAATAATCCACTGTAGAAACGTAGATGAAATATCTATAAATGAAGAGGCTAGTTGAACGGGGTGGGGGTAATTTTTTATAAATGAAAATGATAGTTGAAGGGGGTGGGGATAATTTTTATTTATATGTCATGTGTACTACGTTATCGGCAACAAAGAAGTAGTTTGTTGTTAAAATTTCTTCCTAGGCTGTTTGGGCTTGATCCGATGTTTTCTACACAGTGCTATCGACTGCCATCATCAGTGAAAATTGAGTGCACTATCGTGAGGTGGTATACGTTAGTGATTACAGTACTGTGGTCAAGGCTGAAGAAAGAAGTAGTTTCTATGGAAATAGTTCATTTCGAAAAGTATTTTAAATATAAATCTTAGAACATGGAAGTCATGTATGGTTCTCCATACCGATATTTACTCTCTTGTTTTCTTATTATTTCCTGTAACACCACTCTTAAGCTTTAAAATTCTAACTTGAATGTGCCCATAAGATTTTTAAATTTCAAAAAGATTAACGCTAGTGATTAACCAAATTATCATAATTATTAACAATTTATAATTCTCAAATAGATAAAAAATACTGACTTATTCATTCAAACTGTAGTTTAACGTTGCATTAGCTACCTTTATTTTGAACTTTTGAAGACTCCATTTTATTAGAATTTTGAATTTTCAAAATTTTTGTTTATAATTCTTTTTAATCACAAAGTTATAATTGATTACTTTCTCAAAATAAATATTTTTGTTTAAAATTTATATAATTATGTACTCTGCTTGTAATAATCTAAATTGAAATGTTCTCTCTACACTTTATTTAGCTTTCTAATAATTCATCACATCAAGGACATTTCAGTAACTATTTTTTATTAATATATTAATAAGAACCATATTGGATATCTTCACTAAACTCATTTACCATTCCATAAATTAGAGGAAAAGCAAACGTCAAAAGTAATAACCATCATCATCATCAGCAAGGGTTGTACAAAAGTAGTTTGTTCCGGCCCCAAGCAGATAGACTAGAGCTGGTTATTCCAATGCTTCTTGGGACGCCCCACACCTCTCCATCGATTTCTGCTTACAATTTTCAATAGTTGTTTGAGAATGCTTCAGTCATCGCTTCGGTTAAAAGTTCCAACCATTTTAGCCTATAATCGGCAGTCCTATCAAATATACATATAATATTCAGTTCCTGCCGTACATCGCGATTTCTTTTGCGATCAGCATTTGTGAAGAATATATAATATCACGCGTCTGAGACCGCCTGAAAACGACTGCTCTGGGAATTCGTTCTTATAAGTCGGAATTCTCAAACCCATAGACAAGGAAGAGTCACCTTGTAGAACTTCAAGCGTGTTTCTTTACTCGCTGATTAAAAAATTGGGTTGGGTACTCGTTGTACCGGATTAACTAGGTACTGGTCCTCAAATTCTTAGTGTTGGATGAAGTAATGTTAGCTCTCAAAGAAGCCTTCAGCCTCTCTCCAGCCAAGACGGTTCTCCATGATGAAGTGACATATCTTACAAGAGGTTACCCGTTACCCTCCTGATGCTCAACCGTATGGATTTAGACCGGAAGGTCGATAAATATTCTTTGGAGATCAATAGTAGCCAACAGTACTAAGTTGAGGCGTAAGGGAAATGATTCTGGATTGTCTTATCTTTGGAATATTACAGGCGCGAATCAAGTTGGATTTAATGGGTTGTACTATTGTGTACAGGGAAATCTGGTCTCTTTAATATGATAACATAGACAGTTTATGTGAGACAACCTACAGAAATCGGGCTGGACGTTAAGCCCGAAGGTGGCAACCCCACTATCGCATTGCCGTGCGATAAGCAAGTAACATATTCAGGGCAAATTAGTTAACATATTAGTTACCAAACTGTCGCAAGCAAGATGTAACCGGAGAAAAAACGTCAAAAGTGCCTTCCAAAAAATTTTAATTTTGCCTATTTATACAGAATAAATTTGTAATGGAATGCTCTAACAGAAAACCTATATTTCGCTCACATTATTTATAATTTTTCTCTCATTGTGTTGCATACCGTAAGTGGTATTTTAAAAAATATCAATTAGAATATAATGACATTGCACATTTAGTTGCCGTCGAAATTTGTAAACGAAGATATAATGAAAGAGAAACTTGTACTTTACTGTGTCTAAATAACACTGTTGTTTCTATGATATTTAAAAATTTTTGTTTTCCTATAAATAATAGTTTTATATAATTGAAAGTGTTTTATATAATAAAGCAGAATGGAAAATTCAAGACGATACAAAATTATGGGCGTGACGAGATATAAAATGAGCAGGCAAAAGGCTAAAACAAATGTTGAAGGTAGAAGAGAAATAAAGCAAAGATAAATAAGGAAGACCGATTCAAAGATACAAACTTAGATGGGAAAAGGTAGTATATTATTTACCATCAGGGAATAACACACGAAACTGCATCAAACACAGTAAAACTAACAATTTTGTTTAATTCTTGGATTTCGTTGTCCATGACGTGTCCGTTACTTAACTAAATATCACTATAATATTGACGACTCGGAACACTAAGTTTTTTATAAGTAAAAACGTAAAGTTTTACGTTACAGCCTAAACCGGCTTTCACCTATAGAAGGCTTCATCAGAGGCTCTGATGAAGCCTTCTATAGGTGAAAGCCGGTTTAGGCTGTAAGGTAAAACTTTACGTTTTTATTTATAAAAAACTTAGTGTTCCGAGTCGTCAATATTATAGTGATATTTAATTTTGTTTAATTATAAGTGAGGTCTTGTATTAGGCAACAACAAAAACGAAAGAGCGGACTCTTCAGTGCGCACAAAACGTTACTGTTTTAGCAAAAATAAACTGCTTGCCCAAGAGAGTCCTCTTTAGGTAGGAACTTTTAGACTAGTTATACTTTTTGTAGTTCAAACGCCTCTAATCGACACCATATCTAGATGATTCATATTCCCGTTTATTTAACACAATCCGCTACGTGAAGCTATTCAGTAATCTGTTCTTCAATTCAACGTTAATTATTAAATTTAATTTATAGTCATTATTAATGAAAATTTGATTTACTTTCACAAATTTACAAAATATTGTTAATGCCTTTATTTCAACAGCTATTTGCGAGCGGTTTGACAGATGCAGTTTCATACATGCAGTAGGCTCAGGTATTGGCCTGTGTTGAGTTGAAGACTAATTACTAGCTTTGGAGAGTGAGTTGAGCCCTTGACATTTTCCGTAGATGCGCCACTGCCTAATTTTATTTGTAAGAAGTACCGAGGATTCCTATGCCGTACCCCCTTGCAAACCAATGTTCACGTGTGTTAGTCTCGTATAGGCTATACAAAGCTTCTATAGATAATAATGCTTTATTTATAAAATTTAAAATGCTCAAGAACTGGTGTAGCTATCTCGGAAAATAAAAGTGTAAGTAATGCAGTATTAGGTCTAAGCTAGCAACGGGAGTTCACTAGTTCTTGAACTACCCCTTCTCAACTCTTTAACATGAATACATACAGAGCAAGTAAATGATTCAATTTTGGAGTTTGATGACACACAAGAAGAATTTTATGCAATACTGGAAAGAGACAGTAAAAAACTGTTAACGTAAAGAGAACTATACTTACAGACTTAAATACAAAAATTAAAAGAACGGCTAGAGAATCAGAATTATGGAAAAAAATGGATTAACGTCATGAAATGAATAGGTGAACAATAAATTTACTTCAGTTCTGATAACAACTTTTATTATATGTAAGCCAGAAGTTCATCATCACGTAAAGTTATGTGTTCATGACGTTCCCCTAGTGGTAGCTTTCGCAATCAAGTAGACTTCATCTTAGTTATCACTAGGTGGACTCTACTACCTTTCCAAACAATTAAAGACTCTACTAGCTCCCCAGAGAAAGATTTTTACAGTAACCAGATTCTTGCAGCTAAAGTAGAACTAAACCTGGAAAGGCATACATCAAAAGAAAGTCATACAAACATGATGGTGTTTAAAAACAGACATATATAAGCAAAATGAGGATATAAGAGTGAAGAGGAAAATTGTCGGTCGGCAATAAACCTATGAGGCATGCAGATAGCGCCTAGCTAAAAGCAAAAAGTATATTATAAGAAGAAACCTCTAGAGTAACCAAAAACCCGTAATTTTAGTAAAAATAGTGTACAAATATATCAGTAAAGATACGTGTAACACAATACAGACAGAAAACGGGACTACACAATTAAGAGACAAGTATCCTCAAATAAGCAAAGCCGGAATACAGCAATGTAGGTACAACATGAATAAATACGTAAACAAAATCTAGAAGGATTAAAAACAAATAGAAACCAACATCAATTATATATGTGTTCAGACTTAAAACATTACAAGAATATTTGTAACAAGTAAAAGAATAGACTGTATAAATACAAATTAATTTATTTTTTATTGATTGTTGATAATTATAGTTCATAGCTCGTACTTACCAATATTTCGATATTCCTCGGGTCCCAGGGTTCTTTCATAAGCGAGGTCAGAAACAGTGTGAGGTTACGAAATAATTATTCTAACAACATATGTAGTGAAAAAGAAAGAAATTTTTGTTTTATTAGCTTACAATTGCGATTACTGCCAATTACACCACCTATCTACATGCTCCTCGCCATGTGGCGTAGTTGTGCAATCAAACAAGACATTTTCCATTAATAGTTTTTTCAACATGTTACTACCAAATTAAACAGAATTAATTATTTCTTTTTATATTTTACCAAAGGTACAACATATTTACTTGTTGATTATTAAGACATAATATTAAAGTATACATACCAATTAACATGAAACATCTTATATCTATGTAGGCCGCCCAGCCTGCTCTCTCTCTCTCTCTCTCTCACACTAATTTACCCCCTTTTTTAATAGAAACGCGCCCCATCATTAATAAAATTGATACCTGTACCCCTTGCCGGCACGAGGCATCCTCTCATCGCGTGGCCACTCATTTATAAGTTATAAAATGGATATAAAATCAAAATAAATTTTTCTTTGTTTATGTCCTTTGGTTGGACCCGAACGCCACTGTCACATCACTGTTCAATCGAAATTCACTTTTTACTGGAAAATTATGAAATTTTAAAAGAAGCCCCTTGGGGCTGTACCTGCGTAGGTACGGTCTGTAATCGGACTGCCAAGAGCGGCTTTTCGTTCGCTGCTAACTAGATTGCGTCTTTTTCAAAGTGGAAAACAAAGCCTTGTAATTAGTCGCCACAGTGGTGTCCCATTTAACCCATGCAGTTTATTGTGTGTTGTTCACGGAAGATATTTGTTCAGCACTGGTTGACGTCATGAAAGAGGTGGGACTTAGACTCACATCCGTCAGCAAGGAACATGTGCTCGTACAGTTTTTTGGTCTCTAGCCATTTTTAGTTTACCAAGTCGGCATCGGTCCGCGCACCTGGTTGTCGGGTGCGATCGGGTGCACGACCACACACTCGCAAAGTTCTAGGAAATGACGCTTAGTACATTCCTTCGTACTGATTACACAATTGAGGCTATTGTTCCTTTGTTAGAACACTGTTTCAATTCAACACGTGGCCTGGTCACAGTCGGAAATTATGTTTATGAATATTTTTAACAAAACCCCAAAAATTTAATAAAATGGAAATCCCCTGTATTTGTCACGTTACAATACCCCCCCAATGAGAGATCTTCTGCCGAAACAGAAGAAATCTCATTGCTAAAACCCCTAAGAGGACCGGTGAGGATATGGTGCCAAAAACCCCCTCTTGCTCTTACACCTCATAGGTAAATGACCCTCCTGGCTCGGCGACTATGGACGCATCTGACCGAGATCACTGGACTTCTCTGTATGAGATCCCAACACTGAAAACTCGAACAGATACGCACCACAGCGCACCTCACCTTCTAACATGCCAAACCAAAATCCAAATCCCTGGCTTATATCATGCCAGATCCTCAACCGATATGTTCCCCCTTATATGCACACTGGGCTGCCTTTAGCAGATACTGGGCTTGCACACACACTTATAACTACATACTATCAAAATTGAAACATTCTTCAAAAATTTATTTAAGTTAAAAATCACCCGCTATTTTCTTTTAAATCAAAACAAAATTTTTTATCTAAACTGAATAATTCTCTTCATTATTTTTTATCATTAGAAAATAAACAAGTTGCACATTTCTTAAAATATGAACATCCTTATCCTAACATGTGATTATACCTATATTCTAAACAATACAATTCAAAAAAAAAAAACACGATTAGTACACAAACAATAACATCATCAAAGTTCAAAACATCATTAGATGGCAGGCATAAAATCAAAAATTTTTTTTTTCAAAAAAAAATTTTAAATTCAAATAATTTAAATTGATTAAAATATATTTTTTCTCATTATCAAAACTATTTAAATTTATTCAAATCAATTAAAAGCAAAATCGGCATTACTTCCTTGCCAAACTGGTTTAGTATAGGACATCACCTATCAGCTGATCAAAACTGGGTCAAGTCAAGGACCTTGACCTACATAAGTTATACCTCAATTACATCTGAAAATACATGGCACCTCTTTAAAAGTCTATCTTTAAACACAAAACAAAATAAAATACAACATTTAGAAATAACAAGATATTATTATGATTGACAATAAAATTAATATTTAAATTACTCAAAATAAACACTTTATAACTTTATACTTTCGAATTCTATCAAAAATTGTCACTGGTTTCAATCAAAATTTTATATTCTTACTATAAATCTCTTTTCTTTACTATTCTCAATTTCCTTTAATTTGGTTGATTTAATTACGTGATTTGCCATTTGGCATTTATACATATACAATCTTTCTCACTCTTTGACTCTAATACTCATTAACATCTTTAACTAATACATAATAAACATAATACATTCATAATTAACATTGCAATTATTACATTAAAATAACCAGATCACATTTAACTTTGGTCAACATCTACACAATCTACATCTTTTAAATTTGCATATAACAATTATAAACATTTTACATTTTAATTTCAATTGAACTTTTATTAATTAGCCATCAATTATTTATCATTTAATTCTATAAAATTCAAATTTATTATTAACATTTATGTTACATTATATTTCATCTCTGATTACCTTTCTACTATGAATTTTCTACTTAACTCTTCACATTTTAATCATTGATTAGTCTGGGTGACACCTGTATTCTCTATGCCTTCAATTGAATAGACATTTATCATCTTACTCCCTTTCTTCCTACTAACAACCACTATTAACAAATTATGACACCAATCTCTCAATTATAAATACCTTTCACTAATTCCACTTACCTCTGGCACCGCTCATCTTTGTACTAGGATGTGTTCCCAACCTGGCTATATACATACCTAACCCTTTGCCCCTCCAAAATATCGGCAAACGCTCCCTTGAACTACTCTATTACTTGCCACAACGCCGCACGCTGGTTTATCGCCACGCCACACGCTGCTCACACCTTACCACCTCATCCTTACTACAAAATATCATCATCAACAAATATATTTATATACCATTCACATTACTCACCTCTCTATATATACTCACTACTACTGTGTCCCTAAATATCTAACACTATTTTTGTGTGTTACCAGTATTTCAAAATTCTTATTCTCTCTAACTCCCATTAACTTTAATTCTGCTTAACTCACCTGCCTTATTTCATTATCACCCAAACCCTTTTTACAACATTTCACTTTGATATCATCATTACATTACCCTGGACATTCATCACTTCTCCCCTTATAATAATATACCTCAATTTGAACATATTATCTGTTTAATCATCTACTAATCATTACAGAATCTTAATTTCATAAAATCATTTCACTTCATTATCAAACTTTCTTTTAATTAATATGATTATTCCATATTATTCTATCATGTACCTGGTCACGCTCAAGTATAGTCCTGTAGCCGTTATTATATTCTGTTAAAATCAGGTGAGTTATATTATCATCGGTCACATCATCTACTGCTATCTCAGTTTCACTATACGGTAAGTACTCATTATTATTATTATTTCTCTCTACGCCTAACCTTTCTACCAATTCTTCATAATTTCTCTTTACTTTAAATATCTCTATTTCTCTCTTTCTCAAAACATTTCTCACCATCACGCCAAGCTACACACTCTCTCTCAAAATATGCACGGGACACTAACTCATCATTACGGCACCACCTATGAAGTGCACAAAAAACCCAGGGAAATTTATTTGCAGACATATCGTCTTCCAAATACTCACGTGAAGCCATTTCTTCACCCCCTACTACAACATTACGGGAAATATCTACCACCTGCATCCACTCTACCTGTAAATCCTTTCTACTCTCTCTCTCTCTCTCTGATTCATCACACACAAACATCTTATTATCAACTTCTACTCTTTCTACAATTTCGTTATCATTATCAACATCTACACAATCATTTTCTACCGCCATATTTTTACTTCTTATCATTGTTATTACTTGTAAACCCATTACTTAAATCATCATTATTACTCACCATGTTACCCTTATTTTTCGTCATATTGTCACCACTACTTACCTTATTATTCCTTATCTGACTTAATCTCTCGTCTAACCTTTTATTCCCCTCGTCAAATTGTTTCTCAAAATTATCATTCCGTTTTTTGATCTCATTTTTTACTTCATTAAAATCATTTTTCTGTTCGTTAAAAAGTGTTTGCATCATTTTCATTATTTCATTATCTTCAGCCCTGTTAGTCGGGACTGGCGTTGAGTGAATAATTCCTCCACTCATAATTTGTGACTCAGTCACACTTGTCTGGCTTTCATTTGCACTGTCAGTTAGGCTGACATTCTCATTATCTGCCATTTTAAAAAAAAATTTTGTAAATATTTCTTTCAAAATTGTTTCCGTGTAATAAATATTACGCAACCTTATTATATATAGAAACTATTGAACCATTTATTCTACCACATGTAGTCACAACATAACCTTATTTTTACGTTTTATATACTCTTTCGATACCCACTCTGTTCCTGATTTCTGGCTTATTTTATATAAATATTTTATATAATGTCCTTAGTTCGGGCAGCCATTTGTATAAATATACATTAATTTATTTTTTATTGATTGTTGATAATTATAGTTCATAGCTCGTACTTACCAATATTTCGATATTCCTCGGGTCCCAGGGTTCTTTCATAAGCGAGGTCAGAAACAGTGTGAGGTTACGAAATAATTATTCTAACAACATATGTAGTGAAAAAGAAAGAAATTTTTGTTTTATTAGCTTACAATTGCGATTACTGCCAATTACACCACCTATCTACATGCTCCTCGCCATGTGGCGTAGTTGTGCAATCAAACAAGACATTTTCCATTAATAGTTTTTTCAACATGTTACTACCAAATTAAACAGAATTAATTATTTCTTTTTATATTTTACCAAAGGTACAACATATTTACTTGTTGATTATTAAGACATAATATTAAAGTATACATACCAATTAACATGAAACATCTTATATCTATGTAGGCCGCCCAGCCTGCTCTCTCTCTCTCTCTCTCTCACACTAATTTACCCCCTTTTTTAATAGAAACGCGCCCCATCATTAATAAAATTGATACCTGTACCCCTTGCCGGCACGAGGCATCCTCTCATCGCGTGGCCACTCATTTATAAGTTATAAAATGGATATAAAATCAAAATAAATTTTTCTTTGTTTATGTCCTTTGGTTGGACCCGAACGCCACTGTCACATCACTGTTCAATCGAAATTCACTTTTTACTGGAAAATTATGAAATTTTAAAAGAAGCCCCTTGGGGCTGTACCTGCGTAGGTACGGTCTGTAATCGGACTGCCAAGAGCGGCTTTTCGTTCGCTGCTAACTAGATTGCGTCTTTTTCAAAGTGGAAAACAAAGCCTTGTAATTAGTCGCCACAGTGGTGTCCCATTTAACCCATGCAGTTTATTGTGTGTTGTTCACGGAAGATATTTGTTCAGCACTGGTCGACGTCACGAAAGAGGTGGGACTTAGACTCACATCCGTCAGCAAGGAACATGTGCTCGTACAGTTTTTTGGTCTCTAGCCATTTTTAGTTTAGCAAGTCGGCGTCGGTCCGCGCACCTGGTTGTCGGGTGCGATCGGGCGCACGACCACACACTCGCAAAGTTCTAAGAAATGACGCTTAGTACATTCCTTCGTACTGATTACACAATTGAGGCGTATTGTTCCTTTGTTAGAACACTGTTTCAATTCAACACGTGGCCTGGTCACAGTTGGAAATTATGTTTATGTATATTTTTAACAAAACCCCAAAAATTTAATAAAATGGAAATCCCCTGTATTTGTCACGTTACAAGACGATGCCAACATAAAAGAACAGCGGAGAAGCTACTGCAAAAAACCTATTCAAAGATAAACGCATAGAGAGAGAGAATACAGGTAACTTTACGTTTGACCTGGAAATCAACATTACCATGCAATATTAATAACTAATGTTAATAATAGTAACTACATAATAATGTTTAATAATAATGTTCAGTTCAGCAGTGCAAAAACCCATTACGAGTCAAGGCGTCCTCAAAGGCATCCTCCAGCCTCCGCCAGTTGTCCCGGTCAAGTGCAGCTGCTCTCCAGTTCCGGGTCCCAAGGATATGGCTCGCATCGTAGTTCACACCGTCTTCCCAACGTAGTTTGGGTCTACCAACTCTCCTGGTGCCATAGATCTGTCCTGTGAGTGCCTTTCTTGGTATTTCATTCTCCCCCATTCTGATCACGTGTCCAGCCCACCTGAGTCTACCAAGTTTTATAATTTTCACAATATCTGGTTCATTCAGAAGAGTGTTCAGTTCTTGGTTGGTTCTTTTCCTCCATTCACCTCCTATCATTGGTTTGGTTCTTTACCCGGTTCATCTCCTCATTTATCCGTTCGATTTTTCCTGAGGTGTTAGTTTGTAGTTCTTCTAATCTTTCTTGTGTTCCTTGCTGTACTTCTGCTATCCTAACTTGATTGATGTTGTCTGCTTGGTCTATTCTGCCGTCTAACTCTGCTCTGACCTGTACAATTGTTTCTTTGTTTTGTTCCACCTTTTCGACTATTTCAGCTGTTTGCTGCTTTCTTTCTTCATTATATGCCTCTACCCTTTTGCCAAGAGTCTCATTGATATATTCAATTTTCTCATCAATTTGTTTTAAATCTCCCTTTTGTCCATCGATAATTTCTCTCAACTCTTTGTTGGAGCTCTCAATTTTCTCGTTTATTTTACTAAAGTCTTCCTTAGTACTCTCATTTGTACTATCTATTTTCTCGTTTATTTGTCTTAAACCTTCTTCATTTCGGTCAAACTTTTCGTTTTGTTTTCTGAAATTTTCATTAGTTTCTTCTCTATTCCTGTCGAATTTTTCCTCCATTCGTTTCAATAAATTTTCATCGGTTTGTTTATTATTTTCTTTAATACTATCAAATTTTTCATTTGTTTGTTTGATATCCTCCTTCATACTACTCATTAATTCCATAAATTTGTTCCAATCTGGTCCTCCTCTAGCTTCTTCTCCGTCACCCGCCTGTTGTTCCATCTCAATGTCTGTGGCTGCTTCTGTTTCTGTCTCTTCTTCCCGTCTATCTTCTTCCGTTTCTTGGTCCTTTGCCAACCTTTTCGTCACTCCTCTTGTATGCATTTCTGTTTTTTCTGACAGTCGCCAGCTGAAATCGGGTTTCCTGTATCGTTAATAATTACGTTAGGATCGGTAGTGTTCCCTAACTTCAGCCTCACTGGTTGGACGCCATCTTGTTGTCCTTTCGTATTCGCCGCTAGAATGTCGTACTTCCTTTTCTTCTAGCCTCACCAGTTGGTCGCCATCTTGTAATTGCACGATGTCCGTCTAATTGTAAGCGGGTAATAGTGTAATTGGTATAATTTGTACTTTCGTGTCTTACCAATCCGTCGTCGCTCTGGAACGGGACTCACGCAGATTGCGTCCGTTGCGAACGTACAAATAACCAGTATCGAAGTCTTTACCTGTTCTGTGTTGTATTTTGTAATTCCTGAAAGGCGCCAAATTGTTTTTTATAAAACAATTAAAATTTTCGCAGTTAGATTGTCTCCTGGAAACTGTAAATAATAATTTGAATTGCCTCGCTAACTGGCGGGAATTCGACTTTCGCTCGTTGTTGTTATGTGTTGCCAACATAAAATTTGCGTAACGAAATCTACTCTTCGCTAAAGCACATAACATACATAATAATATTCAAATAAATACACGACAATTAATAAAGGTTCGTACTGATTTAATTGTTTCAAGAATTCATTAATTTTTTAAATAATAATCGTACAATAAATGTAATTATAACAAAGTTTATGCCTCGGCTGTAAATTAGTTCACTCAGCGGATCGCTAAGGTGGCAGCGCCTCAAACGTAGGAAGCTATAATGTTTATCGTCTCTTATTTATACAATTTATTCTGCCATGTGAATTCTTTTGAATACGAAAAAGGTTTATAACAAGATGTTTAAATCAAGTACACCACTTTATAATCGTGGTACTTATATACTAACAAGATTTACATGGAAACTCAACTGTTTTGTGTTAAAGGTGTGTGCGTCGGTTTTACCAGTTTGACATAGGTTATAATTATGTTACATATAGTGTTATTTAATTCGAATCATCAATCCTTGAAAGAAATTAGTGTTTAAATTTTAGAGTGAGAGTTATTTATTAGTAAATTGGTGAATCAATTTGGTTCGTTATTATTTGTAATTTATTTTATACTTAACCACACGTTCGGGTTATAGATCGTCAAGTGTCTTCGCCAATGAATTGTTTCTTTAGTTTATTTCCAACGATATGGGTACCGTCTGCTTCTTAATTCATCCAGTTTTTATTTAATTGCAGTTTAATATTTGAATATTTTCCCTTCATGTGTTACTGGACTATGGTAGACATCAGTTACTCATTTGGTTTTCATAACAGTTCGATTTTCTTCATTATTTTTCCTTCAAATGGTCAGCATCAATATAGCGTCTGTTTCTCTGGGCCGTTAATAATGGAACTCCTTTTCGTAACCATCAATTTCATAATAACGTACTGTAGTCATGACAACTGGCTTAGCTCTGATTGGCTAAGTACTTTTGAAACTATTGTTACAAATTCTGGTTTTTTGTTTAATTTGAATAAATATTTTATAATGGCTATATTTACTTGGGGATAATTTCAATTGTTGTAATCTTTACATAGATGTTCCTATTTTCTTTCAAAGATTAGTTTGATATCTTACAAGATTGGTCTAAGCCATGTATTAATGTTTTAGTTCAAAATTGATAATACTATGTTAATACATAATTTACTTATTTCTATGTTTTAATATAATTCTGCCATGTTATTTTTGTTAGTTGTTGGTAATTACATAATTTACCTTGTTTTGTTATTTAAATATAGTCTTCAATTGTTTACAACTGGGTTTCTTAACTTAGACAGCTATGTCCTGTATGGGCATAAGTTGTTACATCTTATAATTTATTTTATACATTACTTTCAATTTATATTATTGTTATTATTTTGCTGTTTTGTTAAATTTATGTCATTACTATTTTTATCCCTACTCCCATTTCTCACCCACATCTTTAACACTTACATCTATTAATAAAACATAACATATAATTAAATTAATGGTCTGTACATAGTTCAGCCATGTTTCTTTTCATTACACATAATTATTATATGTTGCCTGTTATTTCTTATAAAGGTATTGCTATTATTTTCTTTATAAATTCCTTACTTACTTAAAACATACTAACATATTACTGTGAAACTATTTCTTCTGGTATTTATTGCCTTAAACATTAAGCCAATAACTTTTTTCTTTAAATTAAAAAATGAACAAATTTGGTGAGTGTTATACCTACACCATCTCTTCTATAACAATAATCACCCTGGTGATTCTTATACTGACATATTTTTTCTATTTTTTACATTCACAATTATTCTGTGTCTTTCACTCTAATATACTTAACTTAATTGCTCATTTATCATGTGCTTATGTTTTGGGTTTATCACACTTGTTTAACTCTTTTTTCTTAAGATTATATGTTGTTTATTTTATTACACTTATCACTTCACTGTTTATCTTTGTCACTCCCTACCCATCTCTCACTCTTGGTTTCAAGGTTATTTTAGATGTAGATTTACAACTATTCTTTAACATAATGAGCCTTATTTTCTTCTTATTATAAGGTCTTTATCAATATACTTTATTTAACAATAACTGTCTCATTTATTTTTTGTGGTTAGTGTACTTTATTTACTACCGTTTTATTCATTATTAATTACATATTTTCGTTACTTATTTGTGTCTCTTATCATTGATTTGTCTTCTTAATCTCTGTGAATCTATCCTCATCTTTTTCGGTCTTTATCTGGTTTTAATAGGATAGCATAGGTGACTTTACCTATTATTGTACCTATTGAATTGAGCAGTTTTTGGTTTTGGGATAGGGCTACTATTGTGTCGCATTACAATATATATATATTGTAACGTTACAACGTTGCATAATATTATATTATATGTGTACAAATTTACATGTAATTTATGTTTGTGATGCTCCACGTTGGAAGCGACATTATATGCAACGTAACAAATTGCAAATTTAATATAATTTAAATTTGTGGAGCCCACGATCTTGGAGCGCCAAATTTATGCAACGTTACATATACATAAAATAGGCGTGACCAGTCTCACGTTCAAGATTGACAAATTATTTAACAATATAACATTTAAATTGGGTGTCAGGTGTATCTGCAATAAGAACTCTATGTAACTTGAAACGGTAATTAAAATTTATTTGCTACTATTAAAAAGTGTGCACATGGCACTGACTTCGATTTAAAACATTCGTTATTATTTGTTGTTATGCCGTAAGGCTTAAGCTATATACATCCTTACTGACTAAATATTCTATTCTACTAATTATTGTATAAAAGAAAAATCTCATTTTCAGACTACTCAGTCAATTAATGTGTCTCAAAATATCAATATTTAAATCTCTTTTTCTATATTGTAATGTACTCAAAATATTAATAGTTATTGAAATTGAATTTATCTTTTGTTTCTCAGTACTGTTTTCTCAAATACTAATTGTTTTCATTTAAATGCTTTGTAATCATTTATATCATATTAATTTGAGCTCTTGTTACGTTAATCGTATTTCTAAAACATCTATGATTTTCATTCTACTTTACAAGAAACATTGCTCTTACTTTTAAATAAAATAGAAATGTCTTTGTCTTTGAGTTCTTTGTATGATTAAGATATAAATAAGTTGTTTATCACCTTATTGTCGTTAATCATACTCGATCATTTTTTGATCCATCGGTATTCGTCCTCGTCTCGCCTCCAGCGTCGGCTGTCTCTCTTCTCCTCTTGTCCAGCGTCGGCTGTCTCTCTTCTCCTCTTGTCCAGCGTCGGCTGTCTATCTTCTCCTCTTGTCCAGCGTCGTATCACTCTCTCTCTCTGGAACACTCCTCTTGTCCAGCATCGTATCTCTCTCTGGAACTCTCCTCTTGTCCAGCGTCGTATCACTCTCTTGTCTAGTGTCGAATCATTCTCTGGAACTCTCCTCGTGCTGTTTCTGACGTTAATGGATCTTCTTATGTAGTTCTTCTTACGTACTGCTGTTATTAATTAAATGATTGTCTTTACAACTTAGTTACATAGTTGTACGTAACTGTAAAATTTAAACTGTTTACAAAAAAAAAATAAATACGCCGTGCTGACGGGCATAAGCTCCCGCTGCACCGTGGATAATTTAAGAAAGAGAACCACTGTAGCTTGCGTGTCCTATTTATACCCATGTCTTGGTCGACACCTGCAGTGGTACGAAATCGACATGTTAGAAACTGTCTCTGGATTCAGTTCCCCCACTCTTTGTCAAATTCGCTATTTTTTATATTTCTGCGAATTGCAGAGTCCTGTAAGTATACTCTTATACTTATCTCATAACTATTTTTACAACACATGTTCACTGTAATTTTAGACATTGCAACTTAACCCTTTCGATTTGTACACAGTTATTTCACTATTACACTCGTACGGTGTGTCACTTTCGCGTGGTTTTCGTACACAGTATTTAGTAAATTTTATTACATTTTATTGTGCTTTTGGATTTTAATTCTTAATTATAGTTTATGAATAATTACGGAAAAACAGTAATTGTGCAATTATTCATTTGGGGTGGCAAACTCGCCTGCAGAGACCTGCGTTCACACACACTAGCAAAATACTGGTGTACACACTTTCAGTTACATTTGTGTGTGTGTGCACGTCGATTCAGGTCGAAACACCTGTTCATATTTTTGTCTGAGAAAAGCTTGCAATCCCTGACATGCTTATTTCTAATATATTATTAATTATTTACAGTTTATTAGGTAAATTTAAATTTTTATATTCCATGCTCAGTACATCACTTATTTGTACTGTCGCATTATTCCTCTGCTTGGTAACAAAAAAAAATTTAATAAATTTATTTATTATAATTTTTTTTTATTTATTTATTATTATTATTTGCAAAAAAAAATGTAACAAATAATAAAGAATAATATTCGTCATTTCACCCTTAATTGGAGTGTATATAAATGTCTTACCTCCCCTCTTCGTACCCTCACTGCTCGTGCCCTTGTAGTAGGGTGGCTTCAACAAACAGCTGATCTGACTGGTTTCATTGACCTCGTTGTTTTCATGTGTAGAACTTCCTAAATGACGTTGCGTGGAATTTACCAATTTCTTTCTTCTGTATCTCATCATATACGATGAAAGTGTTCTGTCCTACTCGCTGTCTTAATGTACACGGTCCATTATAAAGTCTGAAGAATTTCTTCACCGTATTATCACTCCGTTTTCCCACTGGATTTGCTTTGAGTAGTATACTTTCTCCCACGTTGAATTGTTGTAGCTTGTGAGTTAGATTAAATCTCTCTACTCTCTTGTTACCCTTTCTATTATCCGTTGCCTTGCGTATCCAATTTTCACACTTATTGGTACAGGTACATTTTGGTTATTAGGTTTGTTTATATACTTAGTCCAAAATCTGTTTGGCTTCTTATCTTCTTCTAATTCCATTGGAGTGTATCCTGTTGCTTCAATATAATTTTCATTAATGGCTTTTTCAAGAAATGGTAAATATTCTGCCCATTTATTGTGTTGATCATGGCAATATATTCGTAAATATTTACCTAATTCTTTGTTAACTCTCTCAGCAAGGTTTCCTTGAGGATGTCTTATGGATGTGAGTACTGGTTGTATTCCATTTTCCCTTAACGTCCTCTCCCATTTTTCACTTTGGAATTGTACACCTTGATCACTGAGTACCTTCTTAATTTTTCCATATAACGGAATATATTTCTGCAGTAGTATCTTTAGAACAACTTTGGTTGTGGGTCGCATAATTGGGTACAGTCGGACTGCCTTGGCAAACACATCGATACATACCAATATGTGCTTCACACCTCGACTTGATCGTGGTAATGGTCCCAGAAAATCCACTGCAATTAGCTCTCCTTTGTTCTCCTTCTGTATACTCTGCATTCCTACATATGTGTGTAAATTCGGTCCTTAATTTTACATTATCTTACTCATACATTCTTACCTTCGCTTCTAATCTTCCTTAGCTCTTTTCCTAACATGACATTACTTTATCTAATACATTACTTATACACTACATTAACATTCATTACCTTTTATTACATTTCTTTAACATTACCTTTCTGATCGCTACTACTTTCTTGAAATACACTTCCGTAACAGAATACTCTTTTAGCTTGTAGTGTGTCGCATGATCGGTTACAGAGGAACTGTCTTGGAAAACAACGATATTTTTCTCGAAGTCCTTAATCCTAAGTAGTCTCTGCCCTTATGACTTTTCACTCTCGCTTTCTTCTGTGTCCTTGTATCTTCAATAAGTTTTCGCTTGATCAGTCGTTCTAACAATTATGGCAATTATTGCTCATCTTAATCATTTCTTCATATTTATAACATATCAATAATAACATTCCTTACCATTTCTTCATATTAATAACAACAATAACATCTTTTACCATTACTTTCTTAAATATTTCTCTACAATAGCATTCCTTACCATCAATAATACATTTCTTAATTAACCCTTTCAAATAATATTCCTTATAACATTTCTTAATTATACTCTCTTATATTATTATTAATAATTAATAGTAATATTATTTTTCTCATTTAAAAATAATTATTTATTTTCGTGTATTGAGTTCGGTTCGGTGTGTCGTTAGAACTGACACCCCTCATTATAACAATTGGTTGTTGTACACAGGAAATTCATTGTGTTCACCCTCGCGTAAACAACGTCCGCGTTCCATTGTATTATTGCCTCGTTACCTTTCCGTTGCATTGCTGCGACGTTTGTGTGCGTACTTACCTTGTGAACGTTTGTTTTGATCGTATAAGTCACCTGTTTATAGTGCGTTTTCATTTTGCCTCTCTTTCTCTCGTAACGGTCGCATTCCATAATTCTCTCATCATGAATGCATTGCGTATGTTCAGTCTGCTTGAGGCCCATATAAACAGCTGTCGACGGTTTTTTCATACGTCGTTTATGATAACCTCTGTAGTTTTCATACTTACAGTTATAATTATCATTATTATAATTATCGTGCATATATCTAACATCATATTTACCACAATTTTGCGTAGTGTTTCGTCTAGATAACTTACTACGTTTCTTGTTATACCTACAGTGATATTTATCTCCGTAAGTATAGTGCCTTAAGTGTTTCACCTTATGTGACTTACTAGTGTGTGTGTGACTCACAATAGGGATATCGCTATTAATAAGGTATGTTTTATTAACCTTTATTTGCTTCTCCTCCTTAATGTTAATTACTTTTATGTAATTATCGTTAGTAATTACACACGTATTTTCAATTAGTATGAATTCTTCACATACTATCTTTTCACATATTAGCTCCGTTTGTTTATTAATTATTCCACAGACATTTTCTGTGATCGTGTCAATACGTCTGTTTGTATTAACAATTTTTTCAGTTAACTGCGTATTACTGTCAATTATACTTTGTTTTATTTCAATATTATCAATTTTTAATTCTTCTAGACTCTCTGTAATTTTTATGGTGTCCTGTCTAAAATTTTCGGACTGTAGCTCTAATTTATTTTCTAAACTTTCTGTTTGTTTTGTATTTATTTCATCTATTTTTCTTAATTGTTTGACATTCTCCTCTTTCAATTCCTCTTTAAATTTTTCGGCTTGTTTTATGACTAATTCGTCCATCATGGCGAGTATCAAATTTTTAAATGCTTCTAAATTCAACCCTCCTGGTTCTGCCATGTTGAATAATTATTAAAATATTTATTTATTAGTAATTCTTTAACAATTATTATTGATAACCGTTCCCTACTTATTTATTTATTTCTTTATTTTTATTAATAGTTATTATTAATACTCATTACAGTTACACCTGTTACATAGACAAATAATATTATTCGTGGGCGCCAGCTGTGTGATTACACAACCATTAACATTACATTCAGTTACTGTTTAATATAAATAATAATTACATATTATACATTTTTCATTTAACACAGTCTTTATCTTTTAGAGCAACCATTTAGCTACATAAAAAATTTTAATAGTTAAATGATGGGGATCGGGCCATACGTTCATGGGCTACAATTTATGTAACAAATTTTTGTACATAAATTTAGGCATGTCGTGCCCCACATCCAGGGCGACATTTTATGCGACGTTTTATGTGTACAAATTTTTATACACATATATGTAATTTAATTTGTATAGCCCCACGTTCTTTGGGAGCCATTTATGTAACGTTACAACGTTGCAAACTTGCATAATATTATATTGTATGTGTACAAATTTACATGTAATTTGTTTGTGATGCCCCACGTTGGAAGCGACATTATATGCAACGTAACAAATTGCAAATTTAATATAATTTAAATTTGTGGAGCCCCACGATCTTGGAGCGCCAAATTTATGCAACGTTACATATACATAAAATAGGCGTGACCAGTCTCACGTTCAAGATTGACAAATTATTTAACAATATAACATTTAAATTGGGTGTCAGGTGTATCTGCAATAAGAACTCTATGTAACTTGAAACGGTAATTAAAATTTATTTGCTACTATTAAAAAATGTGCACATGGCACTGACTTCGATTTAAAACATTCGTTATTATTTGTTGTTATGCCGTAAGGCTTAAGCTATATACATCCTTACTGACTAAATATTCTATTCTACTAATTATTGTATAAAAGAAAAATCTCATTTTCAGACTACTCAGTCAATTAATGTGTCTCAAAATATCAATATTTAAATCTCTTTTTATATATTGTAATGTACTCAAAATATTAATAGTTATTGAATTTATCTTTTGTTTCTCAGTACTGTTTTCTCAAATACTAATTGTTTTCATTTAAATGCTTTGTAATCATTTATATAATATTAATTTGAGCTCTTGTTACGTTAATCGTATTTCTAAAACATCTATGATTTTAATTCTACTTTACAAGAAACATTGCTCTTACTTTTAAATAAAATAGAAATGTCTTTAATTGTCTTTGAGTTCTTTGTATGATTAAGATATAAATAAGTTGTTTATCACCTTATTGTCGTTAATCATACTCGATCATTTTTTGATCCATCGGTATTCGTCCTCGTCTCGCCTCCAGCGTCGGCTGTCTCTCTTCTCCTCTTGTCCAGCGTCGGCTGTCTATCTTCTCCTCTTGTCCAGCATCGTATCACTCTCTCTCTCTCTGGAACACTCCTCTTGTCCAGCGTCGTATCTCTCTCTGGAACTCTCCTCTTGTCCAGCGTCGTATCACTCTCTTGTCTAGTGTCGAATCATTCTCTGGAACTCTCCTCGTGCTGTTTCTGACGTTAATGGATCTTCTTATGTAGTTCTTCTTATGTACTGTTGTTATTAATTAAATGATTGTCTTTACAACTTAGTTACATAGTTGTACGTAACTGTAAAATTTAAACTGTTTACAAAAAAAAAAAAATACGCCGTGCTGACGGGCATAAGCTCCCGCTGCACCGTGGATAATTTAAGAAAGAGAACCATTGTAGCTTGCGTGTCCTATTTATACCCATGTCTTGGTCGACACCTGCAGTGGTACGAAATCGACATGTTAGAAACTGTCTCTGGATTCAGTTCCCCCACTCTTTGTCAAATTCGCTATTTTTTATATTTCTGCGAATTGCAGAGTCCTGTATGTATACTCTTATACTTATCTCATAACTATTTTTACAACACATGTTCACTGTAATTTTAGACATTGCAACTTAACCCTTTCGATTTGTACACAGTTATTTCACTATTACACTCGTACGGTGTGTCACTTTCGCGTGGTTTTCGTACACAGTATTTAGTAAATTTTATTACATTTTATTGTGCTTTTGGATTTTAATTCTTAATTATAGTTTATGAATAATTATGGAAAAACAGTAATTGTGCAATTATTCATCTTGGGGTGGCAAACTCGCCTGCAGAGACCTGCGTTCACACACACTAGCAAAATACTGGTGTACACACTTTCAGTTACATTTGTGTGTGTGTGCACGTCGATTCAGGTCGAAACACCTGTTCATATTTTTGTCTGAGCCAAGCTTGCAATCCCTGACATGCTTATTTCTAATATATTATTAATTATTTACAGTTTATTAGGTAAATTTAAATTTTTATATTCCATGCTCAGTACATCACTTATTTGTACTGTCGCAATATATATATATATATTATTCACCAATTACATCTTGATATTCTAATAATATTATAGATTCAATGACATTAATCAATCAAGTTTTCTACAATAATTCGCTATTAATGTCCTTTGATAGTCCATCTTTTACTTTTTGTCACTTCTCAATCATTTCACTATTTAATTGAATTTTAAGAGTCCTTGTTATCACATATATATGTACATATCACTATTCTAATTTTATTGATTGTTCGCATTCAATTGTTATATTAAACATATTGTAACGTACCGCTTTTTTCGTGAGGTGTTATGGAAGTGTTATTATATGCCTCACGCAGTATGCGTCACTTCTGAATTATACTAACTGATGTTATCAAAAGTATAAATAAAGGAATTTTGTTTATTTTGTTTTACTCAATTTGAAGAGAAAATCGAGAGTGTGTGATTTGTGGTCAAGGAGGGAAGTTGTTCAGCCTTATGCAGAAGAGAGAGTAAGTATCATTATTTCCACTCAGTTGAGACGATTTCTTCTGTTTGTTGTGCTGAAATTTTTTATAACTACCCACTACAATAAATTAGAACACTTTAATATTCAATATTAAAGTTTCAATAATATTGCTTTATTGATTATTGACTTTTGTCTCCTGCCATCAAAAATATAGGTATCACAATTAATCGTATTTAAAAAAAAACATCATCTCGACTTTACCGAGTAAACATAGTTGTTATTTATTAACAAACATGTTGTTATTTACCCAATATTACGCTATAATAAAAAACATCAATTATTACATAATTCTTAGTAATTCCCCAGGGTTCAGGGTGAGTTCTTTGTGTTATGAGAGCGTCAGAAATGGATAATTACTACGCTTTACAAATACCGAAAAATTAATAAATAATTTTGTTTATTTTCATGTAGTACGTAGTTCCCGGAATTGCCGTAAGAGAGCAGTGTATATTTGTTTACTTTAAAAAAAACATATTATCAAATAATTATTTTTTGTTCTATTTCACTGTTCAAAACGAGTTTTCTTCTGGAATTATTACGAAAAAAATGTTTATATTACCTCGCTCCGAATGGTTCTTACTGGATTGCCGCTTTTCTGTGATGAGGTCCGTCTTGCGTTATTATTTCCTTTTCGTTTGGAGTATTTTCCAATTGTCCACGGGAACTAGGCCGAACTATGTTGGATCCTCAGAAGGTTTTCATCCACTGTTTATTAATGTATATCACCATTTAATTTGGATTAATCAGGTATAATTAGATAGTAGTCACTCTGTTAATCTTGCGTCAATTTTAACTCCTCCAACGTTCCAAAAAAGTTATTTTTTATAATTTTTGTCGCATCGTTTCTTCAACTCTCCGGTTTAGTTCAAAAATTTTTGTCTTATTATTAACAATACTTGTTATTTTTCATCACTCTTAGTAACACATAGTATTTTTATTATGCAGGCAGTTTGTAATTATTATAAATTTATATTTTATTTATGGAAAAATAATTCCTTTCCATTCCGGTTTCTTTACTAATTTAATTTACATAATATGTTTTGGTTAATTTTTTTATGACATTATATATAAGTATTTTATCATTTTATTATCCTTAAATAAATTTATATATTATTTATTTAGTCTCGAATAGTGTTCATACCCGGCACTACTTCCTGTTGCCATTTCCTTCAGAGGATTATTTTAATTTTTATTATCTTTTGGTAATTAAATTTTTAAGTCTTTTTAAAACTAACCCTGGGTTATCCCATATTACAACACAAATATTTTAAACAATATAACATTAACTTATTTATAACAAGTTGTGGTCCATACACTATAAATTACAATAAATAAATAAAATTACAAAAATCAATCAGTACTATTACATCCTACTTCCATAGTTTTATCCTTTCCAAAACTTACAGCACAGTTTGGTAATACATTACTTTCACTTTGGTTTTTCACCTCAATGGGTACACTAAAACTCACTTTGCACTGTCTACCACTCGAATTGTTTATTATGTTGAGTGATATAATTTAATTCTGAGCAAGCTTTAGTTTACCCATTTCTGACTTTTATTATCATGAGTTACTTTATTGGGACCGGGTTATGTAACGTTACAATATATATTAAACAATTTTATTCTAACCATATTAATTGTTCTTACATTTACATTCATTTAACATATATATATTATATATATAACACATATATTATATATATATAACACATATATATATTATATATATAAAATATATTATATATATTTATATATATTATATATATTGTCTATGCACTCATGTCAATACGATTATCGCTCAATTTTAGTTCACATTTTGTTATCATGAAGATTATAATTACTACTACACTTGTTAGTACTTTACTTCATCGTTTATACAATTATCATTTTAGTTTAATCAATGTTAAAATTACTACATTTCATTTAGTATTCTATTGCATTTACAATTGCTTTATAATTTATAACTTTTCACTGGCGTCAACTAAGAATCTGAATGATACCTCTTTAGTTGCCTAGAGTTGAATATTCCTCATATAGAATCGTATTCTGGTCATCCTGTAATTGGTACGTAGCACTTCCGATTTTTCTTACTATTGTGTACGGACCCTCATATATCGCACAGAATTTTCCTATTATATTCTGAGTAGCGTCCGACATATGATACGCTCATATCAGAACTCTTTCTCCCACTTCAAATTCCGTAAATTTCTTTGATTTATGTATTCGGGCCGCTTGTCGGTCTCCCCTTTCCTTGATTTGTAATTGTAGTCTTTCTACATTTACTCCTTCATTGTTGATCACAATAGGGTCTACATACTGTTCCCAATGTCTGGTTGGTCTTTTTCCAAACTGAGCTTCGTATGGCGTAACCTTTATTGTCTCTTGGTATGTTTCATTCAGACACGACTTGATTGTTTTTATGTATCTTGCCCATTTAGTGTGTCTCTCTCTGACAAAAATACGGAACAGGTTTCCGAGCTGCCGGTTCCACCTTTCCGCAATATTAGTGCAAGGATTCCGAATCACTGTGTATTTAGGTTTTATGTTTAGCTCTTTCAGACCCTGCATCCATTTCCGAGACGTGAATTGCGTGCCATTGTCTGTCAACACACTATCCGGTTTACCATGTATATCAATGTATTGTTGTAGTAGTTTCAATGTTATGTTTGTGGTGGCTCTACGTAAAGCATACAACTCCACATATTTCGTAATATTGTCCACAATAACTAATAGGTACTTCACTCCACCACTGGACATCGGTAGATGTCCGTAATAGTCCATGCTTAAGAGCTCTCCCTTTCTTGTAGGCAGGATGGGTCTTGTTTCTCCAGAAATGTGTCGATTCCCACTGTCTTTACACCTCTGACACAGGTCACAACATCTGATCAGCTGGCTGACACTCTTGCACATTTCTTCGAATGTAAAGTGCTCCTTCAGAAGCTGCAGAGTACTTTTTGTACCTGGATGGCCATATATCTGGTGGATCTCTTGTATCAATTCCTTCCGAATTTCCTTTGGGATGTATAATTTCCACTGCGTCTTCCATTTCCTATATAGTTTATTGTTTATTACTTTGAAATGTTAGTTTAATTTATCATGGTCTCCCTCCTTAACTCTGTTGATCAATTGTCCTAACTTCTTGTTTTCCATTTGTAGCAGGTGTATTTTTCTTAACTTTGTTGTTATATCTTTGTTCATTTTTATTTCCATTGTGTGGATGTAGTATTCGTATTTCTCGTCGATGGGTTCGTTTATAGTATCACCTTCTGGGTACCTGCTTAAGAGGTCTGCAACAACATTGTCTTTACCCTTGCAGTGTAATATCTCGAAGTTATACTTACCACAAGTATCCACCTTGCGATCCTGGTATTATTTAAATGGCATTTTTGTATAAATGTTAACGCTTTGTTATCGGTTAATATAGTAAGAGGTTGGCCTATTATATATATCCTGAATTTCTTTAAACATTGGACGATTGCTAATAGCTCCTTTTCAGTAGTAAAATAGTTTTTCTCCGCATTTTTGAATGTTCGGCTAGTGTACGCTATTACGGCGATCTCCCCTTCCTGGTCGATCTGGTATAGTTGACCTCCGTAAGCATAGTTGCTTGCGTCACTGCAGATAGAAACGGCGTCCCTGCAAAGGAAATTTTAACACCACTGACTCTATAAATAATTCTTTTACAAGTTGGAATTGCTCTTCCATCGTTTTATCCCATTTAAACTTACTGCCTTTCTTTAGTAGTTGCAATAATGGTTGTGTGCACTCCGCGTACTTACTGGTGAACTTATTATAAAAGTTTGTTAAACCCAAGAAACCTTTTAATTGCTTTGTGTTTCGTGGAGATGGGAAATTTAAAATTGCTGAAACTTTATCCGGTGTTGGTTTGATTCCTTTTGTAGTTAGACAGTAACCCAAATATGGTATTTCCTTCCTGAAAAACTGAGATTTCTTTAAATTGACAGTGATATTGGCTTTCTTTAAGTTGTCCAACAAGCTTTTTAAGTGTTCCATATGTTCTTCCTCACTTTGCGAGAAACACAAGATGTCATCTACATAGATAATCGTATGTTGCTTAACTTCCTCGGTCATCACATGGTCGAGTCCTCTGGCCAAGCCTGCTAGGCTGGTGCGCAATCCAAACGGCGTTACTTTAAATCGGTAGCTCTTACCTTCGTATAAGAAGCCAGTGTGATCTCGACATTCCTCCTTGAGTGGAATGTGCCAGAAACTGTTTGTTAAGTCTGCTGTGGACATAACTTTGATGTTGCTGCGCCTTGCGAAAATCTCGTTGATCGGCGGAGGTCCCTCATAATCTGGGATAGTGATACTATTCACCTTCCGGGCATCTAGGCATAATCGCACCTTCCCGTCCCTTTTAATCACAGTTACCAGAGGTTGTATGTAAGGGCTGTGGGCTCGTTCTATTATCCCAAATTCCAGCATCCTTTGAATTTCATCCTGAACTGCCCTCTGATACTTGATGGGGACGGCCCACCCCTTTTGCAGGTAAGGTGTGCTGTCGGTAACCCGGAAACTATGCTGGTATCCCGTTATGATCCCTGGCCTATCTGTAAAGATTTCCTTGTTTTTATCCAGCAACTGCCCCAACTGACTTAACCTCGTCTGATCCATACCTTCTAATTCTTCAAGTTTTCTGTAGATTTCAGTTTCAATGTCACACACATTTTCTTCTATGGTTAGTAAAGGTACTTCGTAAGGATGTTCTTCCGCATTTGTTACTACCTCCGGTCGTACCTGTATCCACCCTTCTGGTATGTTAATTACTCCCTTCGATTGCTGCAGGAAGTTCATACCAAGAATACAATTTCTCACTAAACCTGGTACTATTAAAAACACACAATCGACACTTAAATTACTGCTTAATACTACTTCTAAAAATACTTGTTTTCTAATACTTTTTGACCTGTTTCCCACGGTGCTAACTATCGTGGTGTTACTGACGCTGAGGGTTTCATGATGTCCAATCTGTTTTTTATTGCTTTCATACCATTCTTCAGATAGTGCATTCACCGCACTACCGGTATCGATGAGAGCATTTACCAGAACCTGATTAATTTTAATCGCTAATTCGGGACTTTTTATTACCTTGACATCAATATATCGCTCCGCTTCTTCCATTAAGTCTTCCTTGATGATTGGTAAGATTGTAGTAATACTAAGTATTTGTTTTGTTTTTCTCTTTACACTTTAGGTTTATTACACTTCAAGTCTGGAGTCATTGCTTCGAACTTGAAGGTCGTTCATCCGGTTTTATAGCCGTTTGTCGTTCAATCGTGACACTGTTTATGGTGGTTTGTTTACCTCCTCCGCCGCTCCTCCTAGCTGTTGCTTCCCTTTGTTGATAGTTTTCCCTCCAACCAATATGCGGCTTACTGCTTTCATTGTTCGGCTGGCGAGACAGCGCGTCCCGTTTGTAATTTACGGCTGGTCGGTCACTCACTTTCTGTTCATTATTGCTTCCTCTTGTATTTATATTCATATATTCACGAAGAAGTGCTTCAAAACCATTTATGATCGTTACTCCTCTCGTAACTACAGTGATTTGCAATTCTCTGTTATAATGCCTAGCTAATTTTGTGATCATATGTTTATCAGACATGATCGGGATTAACTGTCTGCTTCTTAAGACACATCGCTCCATGTATTGAATCATGTTAAGCGATCCATTTGGTTTATAGCGCCCGTATTCAAGTTGGTCACGAACCTTCTCTTGTCGAGTCGCACTCCAATATTTGCTCATGAAGGCTTCCTCGAACTCCTTAAACGTCCTTACCTGCTCCCTCACGATCCTCCACCAGAGAGCCGCTTCACCGGTCAAGTGCCGTCCGATCCACCGGGTATTCTCCTCACCATAATACGTTTCCTGAATTTCCCGTAACTCCTTCAAGAACTCCATTGGGAAATAATCCTCCCCGTCGAAAGTGGCTTCCTTATTTACTATTGCTGTATTCATGGCTAAAGCCGGTCTTTGTTCGATTTCCTCTAGCCTACGTTGTACTCGTTGCTGATTCTCGCGAACCGTTGTTAGGTTGTTGGTGATCTCATCGAGTTTTCGCCCCTTTTCTGTAGATACTTCGTTTATCTTCTCTTCCGTACTTTGGTTAGCTTCTTTTATGCACCTTACTTGCTGTTCAATCCCGTCGATCTGTAGTTTATTTTGATGTTGATTATTGATTATGGCTTCTTGCCATTCCTTCCGGTCCCTCTTGCGAGTTTCTTTGTTTTCTTTCGCCTGTTTCTTTATTTCTCTCCTTAATTCCGCTTTCATTCTTCTTCTGCACTTCTTCTAACTTTTCTGACTGTCTTTGTAGTTCATTACCCACCTGGTGGATTTGTCCTTGTAAATCTCCTCTCATTAACTCTATTTTTTCATCTAATTTCTCGGCAAGTTGTTTACCTATTTCTTCATTCTGTTTTTTCGTTTCTTCAATTTTTTCGTCTATGTGCTTTTTCATTTCTTCATTCTGTTGTCTTTGTTTTTCATCACTTTCTTCATTCTTCTTTTCCGATTCTTCAAACCTTTGTTTTATGAATGACATTAACATTTGGAAATTGACTTCAGATGATTGTGGTCCCCGGGCGCCATTCTCTTCACTCGTTGTTGAGCACTCTTCATTCACCACATTTCTATCCTCAGACTGCTCCATGCCCATCTGATTGTTAATTTCGAATTCCTCGGAATTTTCTTCCCTTGTCGCCATTTTTGCCTTTCATCGGGTTATCATTCAGATACTTATCAATAAATAACAATAATAACGTTCTTGTTCTACTAACATTTACTTTATTTAACTTATCTTTAACCACTGTCTGTCACTGCCCTAGCCTAATTTCTTTAATTAAGCCGTGCGGTGCGGCGCCAATTGTACACTTAAACGAGTTGTACCCGTTTACGCCCAGCGGTGGATGCCAATTTTATAACTTTTAATTTTATGCTGCTTATTTTTTATTCAGCATAAATTAATTGACATATTTTAATTTATGTGTATTTTCTCTTATCTCAGGGTTTATAAAATAAAATGTAGACTTCTTCTTATAAATAGTTCTTCGATTTATTAACAATTAGTTATGATTGATTATCATATTTATCATTGACACATGAATTATGCAATTTCTAATCAAAATATAAACATATTCATTTTCATAAATCTTATTTCATTACTCATATTTATAGCTCTAATAATTTAAATATTGTAATTCTTATTCAAAGAGTTAAAAAAAAAACTTTTAATAATTATTCTCTTGAATTTTAAATACTATAACATAGTTAATTACTGATCTGGATTCATTTAAAATCGGTGCTCATAAATAAATTTAATTTCCATAGCTTCCTAATATTATTTCATTTGTTTTTTGCGTAAAATTTTTATCTTAATTCTTTAATTAATTCGTGTGAGTTCTTTAAGTGAACAGACAGTGGACCTAATACTAATTATGGCATGATAAGCTTACTTGTGGTATGTATCCAAATCTGGTAGAGGTTCATATGGTGTGGTTCGCATGTTGATCGTCTGGCGTAATGGGGATAATTCCCTCCTGATTCGCAGATTGTATCGTGGCCCCGTGGGGTCTCACAAGACACAGCACAGCACCAAACTTCACTGACTCGGAATTAGTTCGCGTTAGTTGTTATTAGAGTTATTCGCTTCCACAGACATATTATTGATTATTATTATTGTTTATCAACTGCGTTATGGTTGGAACTAACGTTATTACGAGTTTAGTTCGTCTTGTAATGTTACTCGATAATAAAGTTATTGTTGCATATTTGCAAAACTAAATTACAGCGTTATTTAATTATCATTCGTGTTGTACTAATTCACTAGTAGGTCACTAATAAAATTACAGTTCTTTTACCGAAATTGTTTTTAGTACGAACTTACTTTTCTGACCATCGTACCGAATTTCTCTAAGTCCCATAATTATGAAATCTCGGTCGCGGACTTACACTCCCGTTTCCGTCAAAATTTTTAGTTAGACTCCTCAAGCGCGCCTTTCTCATGTCCCTATATCGAATTCCGTATTTCTCCCACTAATTTCTAATTTTTCTTACGCTGTTTTCTAATTGGTTCTACTTTACCACCCTTCAGATCTTGAGACCACCTATTTTTTCAAAAGCACCTCTCTGATAGGCTTTTGGATTCCCACCAGATTTCTTACCTAGGTCACTATACTGAGGTCGTTGTCGCTGCTAGATATTGTAGCAATAAATTCTTGCCTGTCACTTTTTTTGAGTATACAAAGCAACCCTTAACTTTCTCGTCAAAGTATTGTTTTCTACACTTAGTCGTTCTAATAGCATCAACTATTGTTACTTAAAGGCCTCACCAAACTTCCTTTGTATGTCCGTTTCTTTGTCTGTTTCCATCAACACATCTTCTTTGAGTTCAGACATTACCCTCGAGCTTTCTCTCTTCTCAGTAAGGTCGAAGTCCTGTCGCTGACCGTTTGAGTCTTTCAATAATATATACCCTTTTTTGTTTCGCTATATGCAGCTGGCGTGTATACGTAGTTTGGTCTATTGTTAATACATACATCTGCTCTTCAAATGAGTTCGTTTACATTTGTACCTTTTTTTCTAAGGATTTGAGGTAGTTGTCAAAATTTAACATTTCTTAGTAAGGAGAGCGATGAACTCTGTCTGCTTGCCGTGAGTGCGTTGGGGGTGTTACATGATTTTATTGCCTGTCAATCACCTCTGCGTTTCACACAACAATTCCCTGTTACGGCGCTTAATGATACATCTCTACTCAAAATAAGAAATTTTTAAAATTTCTGATTTTGGCATTATAATCTGATTTGTTTTTATTTTTCCTAGTCGCACTGATTCTTTTATAATCCTTAATAAATCTCTTCTTGTTATGGGTGTTGTAGTCTTTTTCTCACTGTCTGATCTATTGGGTATTTGGGTCAACGTTATCTTGTCTTTAGTCGTGTCTTCGTTTCTTCTATAATACATTACTTATTAATTATAATTTATTTTATCCCCTTATTTTAATCCTAATTCATCCTATGTTCCTGTTTACATGTTCTTCTTTGTTGTTTATTTTTCTTTGGATAGTCTCTAACCCGTTTGTTTTACATTGGGTTTTGGGTGAGTTATATGTACCGTTACAATATGTATTAATATATTATAAGACTTATGATTTTTTCTTAATCAAAATGTAATTTTCATTTATTTATACAGAAAATAATAAATAATCTTCAGTACTAGTAGGACTACAACATATTTTATGCTGTTAATATGGTCAATATTGTGCAGCATTTCATAGTTAACATGGAAATTACAGCTATGGTATTGTTTTATAATATTAACATACGTACACAGTACAACTACGTTATATAGTGTAACTATGTACATTAGACGTGTATTATTATGGTAAATTCGGTAGCGAATTTGTTGCACTTTCATTTCAAAGTACAGCATGGTGTTGATAGGGAAGGGGAACAGTAAGGCAGAAAAAGTGTGAGAGGGAGGAGCCCTACTTCTCCACCCTGTGTGTCCTGAAAGCAGTGATGGGTTTTTTCAAAGCTGTCAGGCTATAATTACTTGATGTCAGAAATAACAGATAAAAATACGGCTACCTACTTTTGAAAATATTAAATTTAAAACTTCTTTCAGATTAGAAAACGGATCTAAAAAAATTACAAAACTATTGGAAAATTTTTATAATTCTGTCACGACTGTTTAAGAAAATTAGCATTAACCTCAATTTCAATTAATCAAATCCAAATAACAAACGTGATGGGTCAAGACAGATTAACTGCACTGACTGCATCTACAGAACAATTGAAGACTCCAAGATGCCAGACTATAAACAAATTCAACTGAAAATTTTACTTTTCTTTTAAAGAAAAATTTATTGATAACTCATTACTATAGTATATGCTAAGCATAGTTGAGGCCTCTAGAATCAAAACTGACAATATCCAAAAACTAAAATTTTCAGTATAGTCTAAAAACCTCTAGACCTATGATCCAACACAATTTGTTTTACATTTGAACTGTTATATAGCCAAAAAATGCTATTGGAATCGACTAAAATAGTAAAAACTACAGTTTTTAATCCATAAGTGTGAAAAAAAGCTATTTTTATTTTGGATATTGTGAGTTATGACACTACGCATTGGATATTGTTAATTTTTACTCCAAACCATGTGGATATTGTTTAGTTTTGAAACCAAACAGTGGCTAAAGATATTGCTAGTTTTGAATCCCACATTGTGAAATGTTGGCAAACATTTTGCTTTCAGTTCGAAATACAACTATGCCAGAAGAAATTATGTACCTTATGACAGGAATTAGGTACTGATAAAACAATTTTTAAAATGCAGTATTTAATTAGACAAGTTCATCTTAACATTACAAAACTATTATTTAATTAAGCTGAAATAACAAAATTGTTGACATTATATTAAACCTCACTTAACAATATTCTAATAACTAATCTAATCTAATCACTTAAGAATATTATAATATAATAATAATAATAAAATATTCTAATTTTAATTAGTGTTCCACATTTAAAGCATGTACTTCCTTGCCTATATCATTAGGCCTACCATGTTTGTCTCATCCTCTTCACAGCCGCAATCAAAAACTTCCGCAGTTTGCTCTCCCTCTTCAGTTGTTGGTGTAGCGTTGTCTATGACCTGTTTGAAAAACTCGAGATGCTCGATGTCCCTCCAGTCATTCCCACAATGTTTGATGAGCAATTGGTTGACATCCCGTTTTTTTTCTCGGCTGACATTTTTTTCTTTAATTCTGTCTGGATGCAAGTCAAATGCATTCTTTTGACTTTTAATCAAACTTTTGTAATGGGTTGATTGCTGATCATTGTTGTACGTTAATTCACCTCTCACTAATACCTTGTTTTCAAACTTTTTGGAACGTTTTATGTATATGCGTTTGCATTGTGAAATCCTGAAATGGAAATTTTTTGTTTCCTTCATATTGTTTCTTGTTGTCGTGCAGAAATTGGCCACATCGCAGTCTTTTCCTACATGTTTCACTTTTCCATGTTCAGATATTAGGTCATAAATTTCCTCCCGAGTTGCGATTACTTCTCTTTTCTTAAGCTTTTTTTCTATAAAGCCAAAGACTCTATCCGATGGCAAAAAACTATGGCCTGTCACTGGATATATGATTTCCACTTGGGTTATGTGTTTTGTTGCGATAGCAGCCAGCCAAAAGGAACACATTCCTATAAAAATAGAATTTTTATTCTGGCCACCGCTTCCGTCTGATACAAGACGAATATTTTTGTATGGGGCCATGTCAATAGAACTCAAAGCGTCGAACACACATGAAGCAATCATATTGGAATCACGGTCTTATTGATTCTCTGTCCAAACATACGAATGAACCGTGCTCTGGTCAAGAGGTGATTTACTATGACCTTTTACTACCGTAAAGTTTTGTAGATAAATTTGACGGCTATAATAAGTGGTTTGATCGGGTAGCTTCGGAAGGGGTAAATTCTTTTGACAATCAAATGACAAAATAAGTAAATTTTCAGTAGTGTTTCAATTTATTGTAAAACGCCTTGGCTCGAAGTTTGTGAACACGCAGTTCAATCATTAAATCACTTTTCTTTTGGTAGTCTTTTTCATTTTTCATTTTCTCGTTTAAACTCAGACAAGTAGAGCAAACGTCTGTCCGGGGAGTTCCAAATCCAACATTGTAGTTGCTGTTAAAAATATGTCTAAAATAAGATTCCTTCACAGGTACAGAACCTTCTTCAGACAAGTACATTTTCCATAATTTCCTAATGCTGAGTTCGGAAGGTAGGTACTTTCTATTACTTCTACCTTGGCAGTGGTGACTCTCAATGCACTCCAATTTTTCAATAAAAGCCATCACACAATTTTTCTTTGGAGCAAACTCAGCAGCCCTCTTGAAACCACCCCTTTTTTCTTGCAATAATCCTTCATGAAACTGCTTAGTGATGTTGTTTATTCGAAACCTCGAGATGCCCAGTATCCCACAAAAACTCTTTAAGCACACAGGAACCTTCTCCTTATAAATTCACTATATAGTATTTAGTAGTTCTCATCTGGGTTTTGTACTGTTTTACTTCTTCTGGTTTTTTTTCTTTTGGAAGGGTCGTCGTCTCTTTACATTTTTTATGTCTACATGTTTCACTACAAAATCATTTTGGTATTGTCTATCCGGCTTTCTGTAGAACCTACTATGAAAATCTTGAATATCTCGCATGGAAAGTGTTGTGCATTTGAAAGCTCCTCCTTTATGATTGCACATAGGGAACTCCGGCATACATTTTGCTGTGTACCTAAAACAGAAAGCACCTTTTAGGACAGGCCTAATAAGTTTGCTTTCTTCTGGCTTAGTGTTTTAGCTAGTTGTTTTGGAAAGTGGCTTAAGAATTAATGTAAGCTGCTAGGTATAGGCCTAAGACCCAAATTATTGCAATAATGAGGTGTGTACACATATTGAGGTTAGGTAGGAAGATATACATTCCAATTATTTCAGTTACCTCATTTATTCCCAATAAATTATAAAAATAATTATAGAAACGTAGGCATACAGGACCTAAAATATGTATTTTACAAAGTTCTATCAGTATTATAATGCCACATTTAAGAACCTGGTCTATTACAGAAATAGTTTAAGGTTACAATATTACAAACATACCTGCCGGTTTTGTTTATATTTTTCTTCCATGATGATGGACTTTTCTTTGGTTTTCTTGCCCTTTCACTACCTCTAATTGGAGTAGCAAATGATTCCATTTATCAAACTATGAAATAACTTTAAAATATTATCAAACTTTACTGATAAAACATTGATCACAACATAGAACACATTAACGAGAGCAAAGTTTCTCCAATCCAAAGCAATGGTCACGTGACCTGAAATGAGCTCCCTCATTGGCTGAATTTCCTTGGCATCAAAACTAACAATATCCTTCGGATAATGTGAGTTTTGATTCTTACCCTCAACTTTCGAAGGCTTTTTCTATTGGATAAAGTAAGATTTGACACAAACCGTATTCATATTTAGATTCCCCGCAAAAAATCCTGTAATAAACCACTGCAAACTAAATTTTTTTAAATTTGGATATTGTGAGTTTTGATTCTAGAGGCCTCAGTTAATGTTAGAAACCTGTTTGTATATTTTTCGTTTCCTGACAAATTTTGTTTTGTTTATTGTATACTTGACAATGGATACTCTCAAGACTTAAATTAAAATCAAGTGAGCTTTTATATTCTATTTTTAACTTATATTAAATTTATTATTTTCTACATATATGTTGTAAGATTAGTGGTAGAAGGGAAGCTTAAATACAAAGTGCAGTAACATATTTGTCAATTTTCTATCAGAACACTGTCACAATCTATACTCATGGGCCAAAAAGTTTGACAATTATTTTATTTTATGAGGGCAGTTCCAAAAATAATGTACACTAGCACGGCTGTGTGGATAGAAAGGAAATTATGATGCTGATCCTGTTTTGTCACAAAATTTGGATCATCTAATGTAGGTGGCAGTGGTTGTCTATTGTTGCCGTGAGTCAGTTAAAAAAATGCCTCTGATTGAAACCCCATGCAGTGTAGAAGTGTGAGCAGTTATTCACTTTCTAAATGCAAAGCAAAAGAAACCAACAGAAATCCAGAAGCTGTGTTCCATCATTAGGGAATCTCTCAACTGGATGCCTCAAAACTGACATTTTTTGAAACCTTAGTTTAAACAGTTGTCTTGATGTTAATGATTTTTTTTTTTACCTTTAAACATAATTTACTTTTCTAACATAAATGGAAAGATTTTTCCTACGATTTTACTTATTCTTAGACATGCAGATACAAAAGTGCAGAATAACCTTTTCATAGTGAAATCATGTGTCATATGTATTAAACTTGAGATTAAAGTCGGTGACAAAATCTGAATTCAAATTCTCAACTTGGATTACCAAACTCTGAGACTACTTTCCACATCTCACACACACACACACACACACACACACACACACACACACACACACACACACACACACACACACACACACACACACACACACACACACACACACACACACACATCAGGAAGCAAGGACTTTTAATTACGTACAGCATATCTAATATCCACTATGACAAGAATAATATCTGACATTTCCAGAACCCTCCATAACTGCCGCCATGTCTCCAAATTTAATTCAAAGTAACTGAGCTTTGAGAAATCAAACTTACTCTCCAGGAATGACAGGTAATCCTGTAACATGCACAAAATTAAAATAAATAATAAATAATAATCACTAAGAAATCTGTTTTACAAACATCCAATAGATCTCCCTATAAATGAATATTATTATTATTATTCCTTACAGCAGACGTAACCCTAATTAATAAATGATGAAATGTTTAGCAAGGAACAAGCAATAAGTAACAATTTTATACCATTTGTGTGGACATTTTGACAATATTTGTTGCCATCATCAGAACAACTGTTGATGAGTTGTGTCACCACCAAACACACAACACAACCTGCTGAAGAGATAAAAATTAAAAAATTTTTTTATGCAAAGGATTAGCAAGTGTTCTTTGACATCTGAAGTGCAGCTGCTTATTGAAAAAAAAAAGTTTCAGGGCTCAATTCACACTAAAATACAGATACTTAAAATCATCCAATAAATGAATTTCCTTATTTTTTAAATTTATATTTTGAATTAATTCTTGTACAGTACAGTATTTAATTCTTTTTTTATTTAGCACAGTATTTTATTTTTAGACAAAAACAATGAAACAAAATTTTGTAAATAACAATTAAAAACAATTTTTGTTACTTTGAATGGATGTAAATAAAGTTCTACTGAGACATAAGTGTTGATATCTCTATTGCCGATATTTTTTTGAATAGTGGAAACCTCTAAATAATGGAATTTTGTAACGAACCAAATTTGTGGGTATTTTTATTTATTTACATTTTTTGGGTTTTATAAAAAATATGTGTAAATTTTATTTCGACGGTGACCAGAACACGTGGTGAATAGAACAGTGTTGTAACGAAGCAGCAATGCAATATCACGTTGCGAAATCGGTAAAGGAATTCACCAAGCCTTCATTTCCAAGAACTTTGTAAGAGTGTGACAGCTCGCACGTACGCGTCACGCGAGCATACGCGCGGACCCACGCGGTAGTGAACCGCCAAGATGGTGAAACGCATATTTTCTGTTTCGCCTCTTTGAATAAGTCGACGGATATGAAACTTAAGGTCCGCCTATTTGGTGACGTCGAGCCATAAGCGCCTAAATATCGTCAGCGTAAAACACAGAAATACTGATATGTATCATGCTCATAGCCAACAAACTACACCAACTCAGGCTGTGAGCGGCGAAGAAATTCGTTGGCGGCAGGCATCAATATCCGTCCGCACCAAATAGACGCTAGAGGCAGTCCACGAGCTACAGAGTTCAGTTACAGACGCCTATAGTTTCGTTCGGTCCCGGTCGGTGGAGTTTTTATAAAATGTAACTAATTCAATAATATCGTTAATACCGACAGGGACCCAAGGGATTAACGGACTCAACAAAGTATACATGTTGGCACGGAGTGACAACCGAACACAGTGAAATAACAGGTAAGCGAATCGGGCGGAAAAACACGTGTTCGGGCAGCACCGCGGGGGCGAATAGTGCGACTAAAGTATGAACCTATAAAACAAAACAAAGTGTAATATATTAAAAAATGTGTGTGTGTATAAAAAATTGCAGGCTGGGCAGTCTTCATAGGTGTAAGTAACATAATGTAAGTAATTTAAGTATACCAATAAAAAACTGTGAACAAGAGGTACGAAAATTTCAAAACAATATGAGAAAATTTATTGGGAACTAATCACTTAACTTTACAATGTTTGATAATTAAAAATATTGATTCTTTTCATAAAAATGTGTTAGACTAAGTTATTTCGTCATTACCACTTTCTCATTTCTGTGCTGCAAGATTCGTCTAAACGTTCCGGGGATCTTCTGAATTATTATTGGGGGTGGTCAGATTGCTAAATTGTCCCGTTTTTATTAAGGTACAGTGTAAAGGTCTCCATATCTGTCCTTCAAAGATATAGGTGGCGACTCTGGTCTTCTGATAAAATTTAATACGAGGTAAGTGGTTGAGGATGAGTACAGGTAAGTTCTGGCAGTATTTTATTTATTTATATATTTCGATCAATTTTGTATCATCACATTGGCGACGCGCTGCCAGGATTTTCGTTTAATTTTATTTATACGAGATAGACCTATTTTAATGCACAGAAAATAGGATGTGGTGATGACGAATTTATAAAAATTATTTATCGTATATAATAACGCACGTGTGAGTAGGTTATGTTTATGTTATTGTGATTTACCGTTGTGTTAGGTGTTTTGAGTGTAGAAAAATAGTGGTTGTTATATATATAAAAAATGTGTTATATAAATGAACTTTAAATTTGGCTAAAATACAAAGTAAGGATATGGGTTTTGCGTGGGATGAGTGGGAGAGTGAATTTCGAGAGGTTGTAGGGGAGATGACGGGTGAGGAGTGGGGTGATTTAGATAATAATTTAACGCGGATGGAAGAACAAGAAGAAGGAATATTTGCAGAAAATATTTTTATGTGGTTAAATGTGAAGCAGAGACTTCACAAGTGTTGATGGAGGACAAGAGTTCATTGGAGGATGTGATGAATTTGTTGATAACATAGAATGAAATGATGAATAAACATTTTGATGATATTAATAAACGGTTTGACGAAAGTGACCGAAAGTGGGATAAATTATTGGAAAAGTGGTTCAAAAAATGGGAAGGAGATGGATATCAATTAAAAGAGAATACAGTTGAATTAAAACAGGTAAGTGGTAATAATGTTGTTAATTGTAGTGAAGAAATAATTAACCAGGTGAGTGGTAATTCAAATAACGAATTCGTAAATAACAGTGATAAAATAGTGGGAGAAGTAGTGTTGAATAGTGAAGATAATTATGATGGTTACAATTCTGAGGTAAGTGGTGATGTTACTATAATTAATTATAATGATGAAATAACATTAAACAAGAATAATGATGATGTAGCTGAAAATGGGGTATCAAAAAGTGATACAGTAGACAATAGTGAAAATGAGAGTTGAGGTTGATCATGGATTGCTAGTTAGTGCTTATGATTTAGAAAGGGAGTATATAGTGGTAGTTTAAATGTAGAAGGTGAACAGGGGGCAAATTTTTATGTGGTTAAATGTGAAGCAGAGACTTCACAAGTGTTGATGGAGGACAAGAGTTCCTCAATAGTTTTTGTAGAAGACGAGAGGTCTTCAGAAGGACATATAAGTTTTTTGTGTTTATCTGGTAGGGCCAGATGGTATTTAAATAATTTTGTGGTATTGCCCTCTGCATGGAATGAGAGAGAAGGTGTGAAATGGCATTATGATGAGAGAGATTTGTGGGTTGGTAAAGAGATAGAAGTATATAATGTAAGGAGAGATTATGATGAGTGGAAAGTAAGGTTAGAAATACGTTTAAATAACAATAAGATAATTTATGAGGATGAAATAATTGACTGGGTATTGAGAAAATTTACTAACGGAGACTGGACAAAACTAATGGATAGCGACAAGTTGTATGAAATAATAAATGGTATGATGAAGAACTTAGAAATAATGATTTATGAAAATAATAATAATAAACTCAAGGTAAACAAAAATAATTTAGTCTACAAATATGTTAGATATCTATTTGACGATGGAGGCTAGATTAAGAAATCGGGGAAGGAACAGTTTAAGTATGTTAATACAGGGTAATAACTTAGCTGATTTGGACATTGAAATATGATAACTGAATAAATAATGAATCAGATTTGTAAATAAAGATGTAGTGAATTTAATCGTTGTATGGTAGAAGGTTAAGTAAACAAGGTATATGTAGATAATTGTGGTAATAATAATATTAATATTTGTAATTTAAATAAATAACCGAATTAATTTTGAAAGACAGTAATTGGCTAAGTGTAATTGCTGTGATAGCTATGTGATTTGTATTTTCAGTAATTAATTTAATTAAAACAATTTGATATGTTTTAAATATTTTGATTGATTATTTAAATGTTGTCTAATTAAATTTTTTAATGGATTCAAATTATTTTACGAGATGGGAGTTTGGTAATTAAATGATAAATTGTTTGATTTAAACTAACATTTGTGTTAAATGTTTCAGAGATGACGTGAAAGTATTGATGTATGGTATATGTTTTGTGTATGTCAGTTTAAATGGACTGTAAGTATAAAAAATTTTATAGTACGAATCAAGTATAATAAAAATGTTTACAGGTGTAACTCCGATAAAGAGATTTTAATTCAATAATGAGACGATTTGAAATAATTGTGTTAAATAAAAATGATAATTAAAAATTTCAATAATAGCTGAAAGATGCTATATAATAATTATTAATAATAAATTTGAAAATTTTAAGAAAATTCAATGGTAGGAGGTTTTAATTTTTGTACTTATTATTTTATGTTAATGAAGGTTAAGATAGTGTAACGTCCTGATTTTTCGTTGAGAGGCGGAGTAGAGTTATTTTATATGCACCACTTTGTTAGCGTCAATTCTGAAACGTACGGCTTTTGTTATTATTAAAGTTTCCGCCTCTCCGCAGTCGCCACTTATGAATTATAATAACTGACGTTTTAAAAAAAATAAATAAAGTATTTTATTTAATGTTACTCAATCTAAACAGAAATCGAGAGTGTGTGATTTGGGGCCCAGGAGGGAAGTTGTTCAGCCTTATGAAGAAGAGAGAGTAAGTACCAATTATTTACACGCGGTTTAGACGATTTCGGATTTTTTCAAATTGTTCGCTGTGATTTAAATCAGCTGACTGTGAGATAAGTTTCTACGCTTAGTTCAACCAGCATACTCTGTAGCAAAATTTGATCCGATGTGTTGATTTCTTCTGTTTTTGTGCTGAAATTTATTACAACTACCCACTACAAAAATTATAACACACTTTATTATTCAAGATTATTTTTCAATAATATTATTTATTTTATATTATTGGTTTTTGTTTCCTGCCACCAAAATACAAGTATCACAATTGATCTTTCCTTAAATAAAACAATCTCGACTTCACAGAGTCAACATGGAATTGTCTAAAGAGAAAAAACCTATATGGTTTAGTTTACCAGATTTTACACTATTTTAAAAAAAACATCAATTAATATATAATTCTTAATAATTCCCAAGGGTTCAGGATAAGTTCTTTTTGTTACGAGTGTCAGAAATGGATAATTACTAAGCTTTACAAATACCGAAAAAATATTAAATAAATTTGTTTATTTTTTCGTGTAGTATGTAGTTCCTGGAATGTCCGTAAGAGAGCAGCGTGCCTTTCTTTACTTTAAAAAAACATGTGATTAAATGACTATTTTGTGTTCTACATCAACGTTCGGAATGCGTTTTCTTCTTGAACTATTAAACGAAATGTTTATATTACCTCGCTCCGTATGGTACTTACTGGAATGAAGCTTTTTCACTGGTGAGGTCCGTCTTGCGTTATAATTTCCTTACCGTCTGGCGCATTTTTCGATCGTCAACTAGAACTATGGCGAAACCAGGTTGAATCATCAGAAGGTTTTCTTTCACTGTTTAGTAAGGAGTATAACCATTTAATTTTGATAAATCATGGATGATTATACAGTGGTCATGTTGCTTGTTAATTTAGTATTAATTTTCACTCCTCCAAAGTTCCAAAAAGGTTATTTTTATTATAATTGTAGTAGCATCATTTCTTCAACTCTATGGTTTTATTTCAAAAATTTTATTATTAACAATACTTGTTATTTCCATCACTCTTAGTAACCCATAGTATTTTTATTATACAGGCAGTTTGTAATTATTATAAATTTATATTTTATTTACCGAAAAATAATTCTTTTCCATTCCGGTTTCTTTATTAATTTGTTTTACATAATAAGTTTTTATTCATTTTCTTATGACCTTGTATATAAATATTTGATAATTTTATTATCTTTAAATAAATTTATATATATATTTTTTTTTATTAGTCTCTCATAGTATTCCTACACTGCACTACTTCCTGCTGCCATCTCCCTCATAGTATTATTTTAATTTTTTATTATCCTTTGATATTTAAAAGTTTTTATGTTTTTTAAAACTAACCCTCGGTTATCCTATATTATAACACAAATATTTAAAAAAATATAACATTAACTTATGTATAACAATTGGTTGTCCATACAATATAAATATTACAATAAATAAATAAAAATACAAAATCAGTTAGTAGTATTATAGCCTACTCTCATAGTTTTATAATTTCCAAACCTACAGCACAGTTCTGTAATAAGTTACCTTCACTTTTATTTTTTACCTCAATGGGTACACTATAACTCACTTTGCACCGTATATCACTTGAATTGTTTATCATTTTTAATGATATACTTTAATTTAGAGCTAGTTACAGGTTACCCATTTCTGACCTTTATATTATCATGAGTTAATTTATTGGGACCGGGTTATGTAACGTTACAATAGGGAGAGTTAAGAAAGAGATGTAAGGGGTTAAAACACTACCCAGACTAATAATGTCATTTAATGTAAATTGTTAATTTTAATTGTACAAAATATATTTTACTTGTGATTCCCCAACTTTTCGGGCGGTCACGGTCTCACCGAACCCTGACCGTGGAATTGGTTTAGCTTTAACTGCTATGGTTGGGGCTCATTGCGTCACGTTCTGCCTTAACTGGCCATAGCTGTTATCGTTGTCAAGGTGAATTTTGAAATTGACAGGGGGCAATTAAGGGGAATCACCAAACTAGGGAACAGCGGCTGCCACTCTGTCCGCGTGGGGACAGCATAGCCAGGTGGTAGACCCGTTTTAAGGGTGTTTCAATATAAACGAGGATATGTCGATATCCAAAATGTTAAAATGTCATGCCGAAGCAAAGACACGGAGATGTCAAATTCCTCCAAATATGCAGTCTTTGTGGAAGCAAATAGGCGCTACAGTCTAACATAAATTACAATAGTGTGTGTGGACCAGGGGGTTGCTCAGATGAGCAACGTGCTTAAATTTTGTAAATTAAAAACTGATAAATCCATTTTGCTCTAATAAAAACGCTTGTATTCCGCTCAAATAAATATGTGCTCATACATTCAGTATAAGGTGTTCATTCTATAATTTTAAATGCAGTATTTTATTGTAGTAGGGTAGATATAAGAATTGATAAAAGGTATATGTTTTATATGATTTGTGTATTTTGAAACTAAGTAGATAACTAAAGCGACTGGCAGGCGGTTAACATAAAGTACCCGAGTCAGAAAGAGGGGAAACAAGGAGGGTAGATGTAAGGATTGATAAAAAATATATATTTCATGTAATTTGCACAATTTTGAAATGTGTTTACAATTAGCTAGGAATGTCAGCTGATCAGTAGTAAAATGTCACTGTTAAATTGTTTAGAAATGTTCAAGGTAATCAATGTTAAATGTAATGTTTCAATGTATTAAAGATGCTATTTAAAATAATGAGAAGAGTAATTTGATAAATTGAGAAATAAAGTAATAATTTGTGAAAGTTAATAAAAGATAGTTTTTGGGTGATGAATATTTTGTTGGGACAAGTAGATCAGTCCAAGTTGAAGTTAAAGTTGAAGTAGTAGAGAGAAAAATATTGTTTTGAGTTAATGTAATGTTGTTGTGAGTTAATGTTATAGAATTGAGAAGTATAGATGTTGACACAGTAGTTGTGGGGAAGATATGTAGAGTTTGAGTGATATATTGATATTATTAATTGATGATATTATTTTGTTGTAGTTGAAGTGAGGTAATAAGATTGAGATTTGGGGATGGCAATTTTGTAATAGGGGGTAGTATAATGTGGGAGTCCGCAACAAAAGGGTTGGGACGGGAAGGGACCGATTTGGTGGGAAGGGGTCGCCTTAGGTAGAATCCAGGGACCAGATTAAGGGAGTGAGCTTTTTGGGGTGAGAAACACTTATCCTAGGTACAAAGGGTTAGAGAGTATTTTTTTTTATATATTGAGAGAAGGTGGCGATTTGAGTTTCATGGTAAGTTGGGGTTAGAGATTGTTTGATAGATATTTTGATAGAGATGGGTGTCATGTTAGTTAAAGTTGTTAGTAGTATTAGAGTCAAAGAAGTAAAGATTATATATGTATGAATGCCAAAGGGTAAACCAAGCTGAGATAAATAAGTAAATCACCCAAAGTAATGGAAAGTGAGGATAATAGAGAAAGAGATTTAGAATAGGAATATAAAATTTTTTAATTGCAACCAGTGACAATTTTTGATAGAATTTGGAAGTGTAAAGTTAGAAAATGTTTATGTGAATAATTTAAATATCAATTTGATTGTTATTTATAATATTTTGTTCTTTTAAATGTTTTATTTTATTGTGTTTTTGTGTTTCAAGATAGAATTTTGCAGATGTACCATGTATTTTCAGGTGTAATTTGTGTGTAACGTATGTAGGTCAAGGTTCTTAACTTGACCCAGTTTTGATCAGCTGATGGGTGAGGTCATGTAATAGGCATGTTTAGCAAGGAAGTTAATTCAATTTTTGTTTTAATTGATTTAAACAAACTTTAAGTACTTTCAATATGGAAAGAAAATATTTTAAGAAATTTAAATTTTTTGAAATTAAAAATTTTTTTGAAAAAAAAAAAATTTTTTTCTTGATTTTGCGCCTGCCATGTAATTGATAATTTGGGACTCTGATTATTTTATTGTTTGTGTACTAATCATGTTTATTATTATTGAATTATTTTATTGAATTGTATTGTTAGACTCTAGGTGTAATCACATGTTAGGCTAAGGATGTTCTTATTGTTAAGAAATGTTCAATTGATTTATTTTAAATAACAGAAAAATTAATGGAGAGAATTATTTAATTTAGGTAACGGATTTGTAGTTTGATTTTAAAGGAGGCAATTGTTGATTTTAACTTAGAGAAATTTTGCAGAAATGTTTCAATGTTCATAATATGTAGTATAAGTGTGTGTGTGAGCCCATCTGCTAAAGGCAGCCCAGTTTGCAGAAAAAGGGGAAACATATCGGTTGAGGATCTGGCATGATCTAAGCCAGGGATTTGGATTTTTGGGATAGCATGATAGAAGGTGAGGTGCGCTGTGGTGCATGTCTGTTCGATTTTTCGGTGTTGGGATCTTGCTCAGAGAAGTCCAGTGATCTCGTTCAGATGCGTCCATGGTCGCCAAGCCAGAGGGGTCGGTTACCCATGACGTGTAAGAACCAAAGGGGGTTGTTGGCACCAGTTCCTCACCGGTCCTCTTAGGGGTTTTATCAATGAGATTTCTTCTGTTCTGACAGAAGACCTCTCATTGAGGGGGTATTGTAACGGACCAAATTTGTGGGTATTTTTATTTATTTACATTTTTTGGGTTTTATAAAAAATATGTGTAAATTTTATTTCGACGGTGACCAGAACACGTGGTGAATAGAACAGTGTTGTAACGAAGCAGCAACGCAATATCACGTTGCGAAATCGGTAAAGGAATTCACCAAGCCTTCATTTCCAAGAACTTTGTAAGAGTGTGACAGCTCGCACGTACGCGTCACGCGAGCATACGCGCGGACCCACGCAGTAGTGAACCGCCAAGACGGTGAAACGCATATTTTCTGTTTCGCCTCTTTGAATAAGTCGACGGATATGAAACTTAAGATCCGCCTATTTGGTGACGTCGAGCCATAAGCGCCTAAATATCGTCAGCGTAAAACACAGAAATACTGCTATGTATCATGCTCATAGCCAACAAACTACAACAACTCAGGCTGTGAGCGGCGAAGAAATTCGTTGGCGGCAGGCATCAATATCCGTCCGCACCAAATAGACGCTAGAGGCAGTCCACGAGCTACAGAGTTCAGTTACAGACGCCTATAGTTTCGTTCGGTCCCGGTCGGTGGAGTTTTTATAAAATGTAACTAATTCAATAATATCGTTAATACCGACCGGGACCCAAGGGATTAACGGACTCAACAAAGTATACATGTTGGCACGGAGTGACAACCGAACACAGTGAAATAACGGGTAAGCGAATCGGGCGGAAAAACACGTGTTCGGGCAGCACCGCGGGGGCGAATAGTGCGACTAAAGTATGAACCTATAAAACAAAACAAAGTGTAATATATTAAAAAATGTGTGTGTGTGTAAAAAATTGCAGGCTGGGCAGTCTTCATAGGTGTAAGTAACATAATGTAAGTAATTTAAGTATACCAATAAAAAACTGTGAACAAGAGGTACAAAAATTTCAAAACAATGTGAGAAAATTTATTGGGAACTAATCACTTAACTTTACAATGTTTGATAATTAAAAATATTGATTCTTTTCATAAAAATGTGATAGACTAAGTTATTTCGTCATTACCACTTTCTCATTTCTGTGCTGCAAGATTCGTCTAAACGTTCCGGGGATCTTCTGAATTATTATTGGGGGTGGTCAGATTGCTAAATTGTCCCGTTTTTATTAAGGTAAAGTGTAAAGGTCTCCATATCTGTCCTTCAAAGATATAGGTGGCGATTCTGGTCTTCTGATAAAATTTAATACGAGGTAAGTGGTTGAGGATGAGTACAGGTAAGTTCTGGCAGTATTTTATTTATTTATATATTTCGATCAATTTTGTATCATCACAATTTTTTCATTCTCGAGTGTGTCAAAACCTGAGGGGAAGTTTTGCTGTATATATGTGGGTGTGTGTGGGGGGGGGAGAGATTTCACTTAAACTGCTGAAATGAAAGTATATAGTTCAGCTGTTATTGATAAAACTATATTAGTTAAAATTCAAAATGGAAGATCATTTTGAGAGTATTGACAAGGAGCATAGAATAAGGGTGTTAACTACATCAGATAATGAAAACAAAAGTGAATCAATATTGAAAAACATGTCTTGTACTGATAACGTAAAAACTACAGAGAAAACTATGAAAATAGCTGTTAGTACAAAATCTTGATTCTGCGGTGTTCAAATGGTTTCTGCAAAAACAAAATCAAAGACAACCAATCAGCAGACCATTATAATTATATGAAAAAGTACAGCATTTGTATGAAAAGTTTGAATGAAACGTTAAAGTTACAACATGTTAGTTACACAAAATTATCTAGATTTGGTACGCACAACTAGAAATTAAAAGTTATTCCTTCATTATTCAGAAGATGCACACACATTTAAGAAAAGTTAAAATTAATTAATGAAGATAGAAATTATACTTATCACAATGTATGTAACAGGATGTTGCTGATGAAACAGGATTATATTGGGGAATAACACCCACACCAAAAGTTTTAGTATAATTAATCTATATCTACTAGTGGATTATTGATTCATCACTTGCTGCTATCCAGTAGCCTACTAATCCTTGATAAGCACTTTTGAGCAATTCAACTCATCAGTAGACTGGAAGATCTCTCTCTCTCTCTCTCTCTCTCTCTCTCTCTCTCTCTCTCTCTCTCTCTCTCTCTCTCTCTCTCTCTCTCTCTCTCTCTCTCTCTCTCACACACACACACACACACACACACACACACACACACACACACACACACACACACACACACACACACACACACACACTGTAACATAACCAAATATGGCAGTTACATAAAGTGAGCCTAAAGGACGGCAAGTAAGAGAAAAAATATGAATGTAAATCTAGATAAGTAAATCCATGTATATAAAGTGTGTATCTACAAATGTGTTAATATGAAAATCCAACTATGAATAAGATGATATCAATCTAGTGACATCAACTACGAAAAATAAGAAAGAAAATGACATGAGCCAAAACAAAATACCAATTATAGACCCAATAGGATCCAAAAGTGAGGGGAAACGACGAAATAAGAATTAACAAACTCCAAAAGCGAGAGGAACAATTAAGGAATAATGACTACGATGAAAATAACAAGAAAGAAGAAAGAAGAAGGACAAGAAAGCTGACTCAGAAGAGAGAAGAAGATGAATAAATCATACCAGAAATCAACATAAACCACGTGCACCAAAGACTAAATAAGTGACAAGTGAAATAATGATTATCAAATGTGAGGATGAAAAACAGTGATTAGCATTTAAGGAAACACAAACAATAACAGTGCGTACTTAATAGATGTGAAACATGTGAATAACTAACTATTTCTGCTAATAAAACCACACAAACAATTATAGTGAGGAAGTTTATAAGTATATGAAAATATGTTAATTCCATGATGAAAACAACAAGATGTTAAATAAGTCAAATAGACACGAACAATGAGTGTGACGCATTTAATAAAGTTGTGATTAACACAGATAATCATAAGTCCACCAAAATGAAACAAAATAGAACAATATAACTATGTTTTATTTTTGGTAAAGAACTGACAACAGTATAAAAAACCATTGTATCAAACAAAATGGATTGAATTGAATTCAACCTATGACTAGAAAGATATAATAAATAATACAATAAGATATGTATTAGTGTTTAAGAAGGAATGTATAAACATGTGTCACAAAATAAGTAAAATATTATTGTGAAATACCATGCTGATACCATGTAAGTAGTAGAGACATACTGCATTAAAACAGATGGTACATTATTACATAACCCATAGAGAAGGTACCTGTTAAACAGAAAACCAAAAATATCAATGAAAACAAATGATTATCAACAATGATATCAATTAAGGAATTGTTATAAATAACAATACATCCTAATAGACAATGCATTAAAATGCAACCATGTAAATAAAACCAATCAAATGCAATGGCAGACAGCTATAGCAAAGATGCAACAAATATGCCAATTCAAATAGGCAAAGTGCAATATCAAAACCAATACTAAAGTGAATAACAATATTACCAGTAGAAAGACCAATATCTGGCAATGGTTTGAGAACAGATCTTTAACATAATAACAACAGTATTATAAACAAAATGATGTAAACTAACTAACCATGTACAAACAATCAGATGTAAGATGGACCACTGTATGGCCCATTAGTTAAGGAAAATAGTGTATTAAAGATTAAACACAGATTGTTCACAATATTACCAGTAGTTAGAGGGAAAATCAATACAACTTTGAGAACAGATTAGAACTATAAAAACAGTCAGTATATATGCAAATAATTAGAAACCAACTGACCATAGTGACAGAAATCAGATATAAACCAACCATGTTAAGTAAGTTACTTAGGAAAAATATGACATATAAACTTATCTAAGAGTAAATGAGAACATTACCAAAAGTAGGAGTAATGCCTAATACCAATATAGAAACACAAACATAATGTAACAATAACAGTTTAATTATTGTTTTTATGAAAAATAAATGACCACTATGTTGAGACACCATAGGAACAAACCCATTATTGAAGAATTGAAGGGTTCTAAACTAGCTAGAAGCTGACCAATATATGTAATACATTAAGTACAATGTATGTACACTAATGACATTTCATACATAATATAATTCACATAGAAAAGACTAAAATTATGTTGACAATTGTATGAGACAGGTAGAAGAGGAATAAGACAATGTGTATATTATATTTAATACAATCATGTGAGGATATTTAAGTATGAAATCATGTAAATAATCGTTTTAGCCTTATTAGATTATAAGATTACTTGTATTAAATAAGGGAAATTCATTTTAAATACTTTTATATAAAAACCAAGATGGACGCCTAATGACGCTAAAATAAGCTATTGTTAAGGAAATAATTATTTCCAAATAACAAATCAAACCAAGTGAGAAATGGACTCCAAGTGTTTATTTAGAAAGTGTTTTTATTAAAAATAATTAAATCTGGTGTCAAAAACTTATAAAAATAAGAAACACCAAGATAATTAATAAAAACGTTATTTTAAGAGAAGCAATATAAATAAAATAGTGTTGTTTAGACTTAAATTAAAGAAGAAAATGTCTATAATTCAATGACATAACTCATGTAACGATAGGACGTTCAATAAGGAAGTTATTAAATTATTAACTTTTCAATTATTTTTTACACTAGTGCTTACGTCACATAAACCAGAACCCAAAGTCGAAATTTGGTAAAACACCAAATATTTTAATAAAACATAGGCTTTTGGGGTGAAGACTATAGTGATTACAGCCAATCAAATCAACGCATTTTGTCAGACACGAGAGAGACGCTTCGGCAAATTGTAACAGTCTACGAACAGCTTTCAGACGAACAAGTCACGCAACTCGACACCATGAAAAAGTATTATTTTCAAATTTGTGCGCGTACATTGACATTAAGTTGATATACAGACATAACCTTGACACAACAAATATACTTCCGAGTGATATGTGCGGGATTACCGAACTATATAAGTACGATAGTGTATAATCCCGGTCGTACTCGCGTGTGTTGTGATAATAAACAGGGAGTACATTATTTTATTTAAATAACTTTGATTTTCAAAAATAATATTTTGAAATAGACATTTTGATACTACGCGAGTCATTACTAGCGCAGCATCAAACTTATAATGGAATTATTAGAATTTCAAGAAATGTCAATTTTGACTTATTAAAATATTAAATAAATATTTTAATTAATTTTCGTAATTATAAAAAGTATGTTTAAAGTAATTATCACTAATTACAAGAGTTAACGTTTAGTCACTCTTTTGACTAAACTTGTTTTGATTATTCGATGTTTGAAATAAATAACATTAACTTACGTAAAACAGTATAAAGCAATTTTAATAGTAACATGTTAAAAGGTTACTAATATTATGTTCAGAAATATAAATTAAGAAATGTTAACCATTAAGAAATCATTTACCAGAATAGCATTACCTGTGATCGCTAACCTCAAATTGGTAGCGGTAGCTTATTAATTTAACTGTTGCATCTGTTCTCAAATAATTTCCAAACCAAATAGAAATCATATCAAGAGTTTTTTTTTTTGTATTTTATTAATTTTTTTTCTCTTGAAAATATATAGTTATCAAACTCATTGTTGAAAATAAAACGATACATTGAAACTGTACAAGCCACGAGTCTGACGCTTGCTATAGAGTTTTATAGGTGCGTGCGCATCCAAGCGTACGATAATTACATACTTACCATACATATGGTATTGAATTTCATTGTTTTATATTTATTCGTTATTTTTTTTTAACCATTGTTCAATTTTATTAATTCTATTAATATTACATCTTGACACTGATATCATGTATCCTCAAAGAACCTAACAACCTGATAATATATTAACAAGAAGACATAACCTATTAAGTTCAAATTATTGTACTAAAGACAGGACTACCAGCATTGAGCCTGGACAGAGTTTTATGTTAAAATTAATCGATTGTAATTATTGTTTAAAGGGTTATTAGCCAAATGATTGTTAATTGTTTTGAAATTTGCCATTTTAAAATTTGTTATAAACCTTCACTTATTTACCTATGAACAAGAGTATCATTTCAAATATAAATTAAATTATTTCTTGTAAATCAGTTCTACCAAGGTGGCGGAAGAATTCAAACAGAGAGTAATTTAAAGTATTACCTATATGTGCTAATTCATTCATATTGTGTGTACTAACTGTTTTGAATATTCAAATTGAATATTTGTGTGCAATTTTAAATGTATGTATTTCAGCAACAACCGTCACAGAACAGGACTGAGACAGATACTTGTGGTAAGTGAGGGGGGCATACAACAAAAAGTGCGCGAAACTTATTTAAATCGAAAGAGTGAATTATCCATAGACACTTATACAGATTATACAATCACACTAATAACTCCTAATAATTATAATTGGAGCAGTTTTTATAAAAACAAACATCACAGCAGATACCGGAGCGTATCTGCAAGCACACTACACATCACTAAATATATACTAGTATTACTTGTCCTTTAACAAGTTGACGAACCCAATTTGGGCAGAAGTGATTGAAGATTAAACATCGACACACTACCACTATAAATAAAACTATATTTACACCTGAATTATACTTGTTTTATAACACACACACACACACACACACACACACACACACACACCACACACACACACACACACACACACACACACACACACACACACACACACACACACACAGAGAGAGAGAGAGAGAGAGAGAGAGATGACGAGAGAGAGAGACGACGAGAGAGAGAGAGAGACGAGAGACGAGAGGAGAGAGAGAGAGAGAGAGGAGAGAGAGCAAGAGAGAGAGAGAGGAGAGAGAGAGAGAGAGAGAGAGAACATTTGGTGTTCAGAAGCAAGTACAGGACCTTGCAAAGTGTAATGGGCAAATCGCAAGAAATTTTGTTGTGTGTTATTACTATATTGGTATAGTGATTTTCAAGAATGGTCGATATTTATATAAAAAGTTTCCAAGCGATCCAAGTATTATTATTAAAAACACAAGAGCAATATTAAAAAAACTGCAATGGGAAGGAATGACAGAAAGCACTATTGCTTAAGATGAAGGAACAACAAAAAACACTGCTGCTTTAATCAGAATGACAGGATGAGAAATGCAGGTGCGAAAGAGAGGAAACAAAGGAATACCAGAAACGACTGCTGCTCAAAATCAGAAAAATGACAAAAGAATATGTGCACAAACAAGAGTAATGGAAGTGTTAAACAGAAGCATAAAGCACTGATACAGGACCAAAAGCCGTTACAAGAGGACACTACTCCAGAGTTGGGTGTACTACACAGAAGGACTTAGGGTGAATTACATAGTGATCTGAGAGGGTAAGAGGTAAAATTATTTGAAAGCAAGACAATAGTGTTCCACACAGAGATCACGCGTTTGAAGCAAGAATCAACAGATTAATTAAACTGGCTTATCCTGAGTAGGGCAGGATTTTCAAATATGGTTTGTAGTGCAGATATTTACTGATGGTGTTAGAGACAGTGAATTATAGCAAATGTTACGAATGGCAAAACATTGAAATAGCTCAGATGCTTTTCTTCATGGCTAAAAGTTCAAAGCTGCCAAGTTAGCATTCAGCTACATCAACGAATTTTTGTCATCCCACTGCAGTCAGAAGATCCCAGTATCACTTTGTGGTTACTGTCAGCAGAAAAAATGATACAAGACAAACCATTCTAAGGGTCAAGAACATCACAATGATTTGAACAATGGGAAAGACAGAGAAGACCAGTTTTATAAATATGGGAAATGTGGCTACCTTCACACAGATTGTTGGCAGACCAAAAATTTGCAGAGAAAGGCATGAAGGAAGAGTAAAGCTCCTGAACAGTGCCCACTTTAAAAGATAAGAGAGAACTTGCTTGTTAATCACTTTGTTGAAGGTATCCCAGATGTATTCATAATTGACACAAACGCTGAGTGTCCATTGTGCACCCTGGTACAGTCAAACATCTTCAGACTCAACAATGTTCCTGAACATTACAGACTGCAACTAGAAGCTTTGTCAAAGTGTTAGGAAATGCTGACATATGCATATGACTGGTCTTCTCAAATTTAGTTACCACATGGTCGTTGCAGGCATTGTCGATAAAGTGATCCTTGCCATGGATATTATGAATACCTATGGGTCTGTAGTGGACTTACGAAAGAATATCTTGAGGGTTAGGAACATGAAGATAAAACGTTCTGCATAACTATAACCCATACACAAAAGTTATTGAATTTAAACCTTATTTTGTATGTCTGGTTATAAGTAAATAATTATCCTGTTGTGTTAATAGTAAAACAACATATCTTTTGTTCTAAAATAAAATATAATAACAGAACAGTATAAAAAACAAATAATTTTTGTGTGAAAAAACAAAAAAATTTTTTTCTAATTTATCCATTTTGTAAGCAAAAAGAAGATAAAACTTGGGCACCATGACTTCCAATTAGAATACAATAAATATTGGATTTCATTCTTACTTCAATGCAGGTTCTGAAGATAATAATAAATTTTGTTAAACATCAACACATTTAAATATCGGTATGGAGAACCATACATGACTTCCATCTTCTAAGATTTATATTTAAAATCATTTACGAAATGAAATGTTTCCATAGAAACTACTTCTTTCCACTTATTGGTTCAGTCTTAACCAGAGTACTGTGGTCACTAACATATACCACCACACATTATCGCACTCGATTTTCACTGGCAGTCGACGGCACTGCGAAACGTCTGGTTTTGCAGAAAACATTGGACTATGGCCAAATAGCACGGGAAGGAATTTTAACAACAAACTACTACTTTGTTGCCGATAACGTAGTACACACATAAAAATTATCCCCTCCCCCTTCAACTATAATTTTTATTTATAGAAAATTACCCCCACCCCGTTCAACTAGCCTCTTCATTTATAGATATTTCATCTACGTTTCTACAGTGGATTATTAAGATCTTCTTATCAGGATACTTTATTTATCAAAATTAAGTACTTTACTCTTGTTACAACAAAAAATGTTTCAGGTAAACTACCCTTTCCCCGTAATAACCGATCTTCACCAAAATCAATAGGCCTCGAGTCCTCTACTACTCAGGTAAATATGTAAAAAATTATTTGATTCTGTTTGAATTTACGGCAGTTATTGTTCTTCATGAAAAAATTTCTCTTGTTACAACATAAAATGTTGCTGGTAAACTACCCCTTTCCCTCAACCGATCTTCACTAAAATCAATAGGCCTTGAGCTCTCTACAATTTAGAGATGTACGCAAAAAATTATTTGATTATGTTTGAATTTATGGCAGTTATCGTTCGTCATAGAAAAAATTACCCTTGTTATCACATAACACGTTGCAGGTAAACTACACTTTCTCTTCACTGATCTTCACCAAAATCAAAAGGTCTTGAGTCCTCTACAATTCAGAGATGCATGCAAAACATTATTTGATTCTGTTTGAATGTGTGGCAGTTATCGTTCGTCATAGAAACAATTACTCTTGTTAAAACATTAAAAGTGGCAGGTAAACTACCACTTTCCCTTAACCGATCTTCACCAAAATCAATAGGCCTTGAGTCCTCTACAACTCAGGCATATATTTAAAAAATTATTTGATTCTGTTTGAATTTACGACAGTTATCGTTCTTCATGAAAAACGATCTCTTGTTACAACATAAAATGTTGCAGGTAAACTACTCCTTTCCCTTAACCGATCTTCAACAAAATCAACAGACCTTGAGTTATCTACAATTTGTAATGGGTCTAAAATAAGTGTGGTATGCAGTGTTCTAAACTATGATGGCTGGGAGCATTCAAATTTATTCCCGCCTTCGTTCGACCTTCTTAATCAAGCAGGTAATTCGTCGAATTTGCGGCGTGAGCGCTGGCCGTCAATCCTAGTTGTTCGCTAAAATGCACAAATTATACAATACACTTCCCTATGAAATAAAAACAATGGTTACACTCTGTACTAGTTTCTTTAATTATTGATTGGTAATTATTCAGTTTGACAATAAAATTATACTGGGTTATTCAACAATTTTGCACCGACAATTAATATGAGTCTAATATCTCTAGGGTTTTGGCGAAGATCGATTTTGAACGAGCGATTTAGTCAAGTATGGCGACTGTGTTGTTTGTTTATAGTTATTATCGTTCAAAGTCTGGGTTCTTGTGATTACAAGAAAAATATTAATAATGATTACAATAAAAAGTACACTACCTTACATTATTTGTACTTAAATAATATAATGTGTAGCTACAATTTGTTCCTGCAGTGTAGTAAAGTGTGTTTCAAAAGTTCGCAATTTAACACTAGGTTATTTTCTTAATTAATAAATTTTCAGTGTTTTATGGTTTTACTTAATCTTTGAAAGAAATTATATTCAGTTTATAGTGGGAGTTCAGATAACTGTCAGAAATATTGTATCGTTCTCGGGTATCTCGAAAGTCTCTTTTTATTTGTTACGCTTTCCTAATTAAGCCCCACGTTAGTACGTCATTCTGTAACGTAATCGCTTTTTATGTGCGACGTCCGTCTTTTGAAAATCTCGGAGCGGTCAGAGTACCTTTTTGCGATCGTCACTTATGAATTATATTTACTAATGTTCAAATCAATCGGATTTTAAGTTTACCAAAAGAAACAGAAATCGAGTGTGTGTGATTTGGTAGAGATTAAGGAAGTTGTTTAATCTTAGTTAGAAGAGAGAGTAAGAACAATTTGGTTACACCCAGATTATACAATTTCTTATTTTTTTAAATTCGCTGTTCACAAGATCAGCTGATTTTGACATCAACCTCAAAATGTTAGGTTAACCAAACACCACGGTTCGGTAATACTCCCCGGTGGATAGTCCTCTTCTTGGCTGACTGAAAATCTACAACTACCCTCTACAATAAAGAATACACGATTGATTATTTAACATAAAATATTCAGAGTATTTATTTGTATAATACACTGATTTCCTCTTCTTCCAGTATACAAATATTATAATCGATCTTTTCCAGTCAATAATACATTGGATCGATTTAGCTAGGTAAACATTTGAATTATCATAAAATATATTTTTATGATTTTATAATTTTATCCTTGATTAGACATTAAACAACATATAATTCATTTTTATTAATTTCCCCAGGGTTAAGGGTAAGTTCTTTGTGTTATGAGACGGTCAGAAATGAATAATTATATACTACGCTTTACAAGATAAAAATTAATAAATTTCGAATTTTTGGTTTATTTCATAGTATGTAGTTCCGGATTTGTCCGCAAGAGTGCAGATTATTTCTTTATTATATACAGGGAATCATTTACGAAATATTGTAACTGCACCACAATTTGATATGAGGTTTTCTTGGTTAATAAGGATTAATAACGTTTATATTACCTCTTTCCTCGAAGTTTTTACTTGAATGGAGCTGTTTCTAGTGTTGTAGTTCTAGTTGTTTTGTAATTTTGTTGAAGGTCCCTAAGATACAATCTTGCTAAAAACTCGAAGTGCGGTTCAGCTAGGCCAGATCTTGGAATTGATTATTTCACTTTTTTATCGGGTAAAGCACGTTATATTTGATATCTGAAGGAGTTTGAACATAAGGTGGATACTGTGAGTTAATTTTTATTCCATTTTTTCACTGTTTCCAAAAGTTTTAAAATGGTTTTAATACAATTTTTGTGACATCACTTTTCTCAACCGAACGGTTTCCAATCGTTTTTAACAATTAATTCATATGTTGTTATATCGTTACTCATAGTAACCAATAATTCTTATATCATTTTTTATTGGTGCCTCTATTTACTTTTGAGTATATAGGCTGTTTTTAATTATTATAAATTTATTTCTTATTTATAGAAAAATAATTCCTTTTAACTTTGGTTTATTATCCAATTTGATTTATATAAGGTTTTCCGTTTTTTTTCTTATAACCTTAGATATAGATCTTTAATATTATTATTTCCTTTAATTGAATTTATATATTATTTATTAATTTCTTATAGTATCCTTACACTGCACTATTTTCTTCTGCCATTTTCCTCATACAGTATTATTTAATTTTTTATTATCATCTTATATTTAACTCTTTTATTTTTAACCCTGGGTTATCTTATATTCAAACATAATTATTCTATTAAATATAAAATTAAACCTAGGTACTACATTTTAGTTGCCTACACAATACAAATCATGCAATAATTAACCAAAATACACAACTGGTTAGTAGCAACACAGTCTACTATTATAATCAATTGTTTCTACATCTACAGCATAAGTCTGTAAGATGCTCCCTTCAAAGTCACTTATTTACTCACTGGGTACACTATAACTCACTTGTTACACTTTATATCAATTAAATATAGTTTATAATGTTTGGTGATATAAAGTAATTTAGAGCTAGGTATATTATACCCATTTCTGACCTTAATGGTAGGGTAATTAAGTTATCATTTTTGGGACTGGGTTATGTAACGTTACATAAAGCCCCCCCACTAGAACAAATTTATTTTCGTTTTACTTGTTTACAAAATAAATTGTTGATTGTTTCAATTTTCATATCTGGTTTTATTCTTCATGATATCGTTTCATTTCAGACTGGTTGTATACTCCTTTTATTTGGTTATTGTTAATTGCTTCGATTTCATATGTATTATTCCCCTTCACCTGGGTTATGATGTAAGGTCCAGTATAAAGTAGAAGTAACTTTCTCGCAATACCCTCTATAGAACTGGGTAGTTGTCTATTTTTTATTAATACCTTATCTCCCATTTGGTATGTATATAACCTTTTCCTTTTCTCTTGATCCCTTTTTTGTTGAAGTTCCACTTTATGCAACAATCTGTTGTGCATTTCGACTTTATTGAACTCCACTCTCTCTCCTGGAGGAAAATTTATTAACGATGTGATTTCTCTTGGTAGAAAATAATATATAGAAAATAATTGTTATTGGAACGTACATAATTTACTCTAGGTCGATTATCTCTAGGTGGTTCATTTTTCCGCTCCTCGGTATTCCCTGACCTTCATCTACTCCTCCTGTAATAAGATTCTTGTTCATAATTCTCTAGTAGCGTTTCCATGCCTCCAATAGTTTTTATTTGTCCACTTAATCGTGCGCTTATAATCTTTTCCTCGAAGTGACACGCAATCTTGGTCACCAAACACTCTTCAGGGATCTTTGGATCTAAATATTTTGCCACACACACCTTCCCCAAAAAATAAGCAGTAGGTGTTTGTCCTATATTGCGGTCATACCTACCATGACAGATATCATCTCTAATAATGTTTTGCACTGACTCCGACCAGTACTTAAGTTTGAACAATGTTTTGAAACTCCCATAATCACACACCTCGTTCCTGATTACAGTCCACCAATTATCGTTAATGTTTTTGAAAGATTCGTCTAATATACCTTTGATCATGTTCCATCGGTTCTCCTTTGACCTATTCAAAATTTCATCTACTCTTCCTAAAAATTCGAGTGGGTTTCTGCGATAATCCCGAAAGTTTACACTTTCCCTACTATCTTGGATAACATGATGATTGTTGCATGTAGATCTAGAACTTATTCTATCTACATCCCCTTGTAAGTTTGTTTGTATTTGTTGCAAATTATCTAATTTCTCTGCTTGGCTATGGAACTGATTCTTTACATTCTCTACCGTTTCGTGAAAATCTGTGAATTTACAGTTTAGACTGCTTTTTATCCTAACTGGTCATTGTTTTCTTGGCGTATGACCATTATACGAACTTGATTACTTTGTTCCTACCGTTCCATTCGTGCATCTATTCCTGTTTTAATTTGTTCCATCTTTTCTTCTGTTTTATCCAATCTTTGATTGGTTTCTATTAATTTCTTCTTTGCCTCTTCCTTATATTTATCTACTCTTTGGCTGAGTGTATTACTGACCATTTCAATTTTCTCATGAATTTGTTGTATATTTTTATTATTTTCTTCAAATTTGGTGTTCATCTCTTCCCTTTGACCGTTAATTATTTCTCTCAACTCATGGTTTTGTTCATTCATGGTTTCTCTGATATTTCCATGCATGGTCTCAATTTTTTCGTTTAGTTGTTTGACTAAACTTTCTTGAATACTATCTATTTTCTCATTGGTTTGTCTGTTTTGTTCCTCCTGTTTCCTAAAGTTCTCTTTATTTTCCTCCTTGGTTTGCTTTGAGTTTTCCTCCTGTTTTCTAAATTGTTCAGCCATAAATTTCATCATGTCTTGCCAATTGGGTTCTTCTCTGGCTACCACTTTGTCTGGTTGGTCCCCTTGGGCATCCTCTTCAACTATTTCCTTTTCCGTGTCTGTGATTACTTCGGTTTCTTCCTATCACCCATTGGTTGTTCCATTTCATTGTCCGTAACTATTTCTATCTCTCGTTCCTGTCCACCTTCTTCCTTCTCCCTTTATTCTGCCCTCTTCTTCGATCTGCCTCTGGTATTATGCATTTCTTCTTTTCTCATAACTGCCGATGATAATTAGGTTTTTTGTTATATTACTTTGTTAAATATCTCAAAATTCTTTTCTAATTACAGCCCTTTTATGTTGAGCGCCATTCTGTAACGTAACGTCGTTCTGAGGTATACTTTCCTAGGAGTCTTTGGATGTGGCCTATTGTGTGCTCGTCTTATTTAATTACGCCCCACTCTTGTAAGCGCCATTCTGTAACGTTCGCGGGTATCTCGAGAGTCTCTTTTTATTTGTTACGCTTTCCTAATTAAGCCCCATGTTAGTACGTCATTCTGTAACGTAATCGCTTTTTATGTGTGACGTCTGTCTTTTGAAAATCTCGGAGCGGTCAGAGTACCTTTTTGCGATCGTCACTTATGAATTATATTTACTAATGTTCAAATCAATCGGATTTTAAGTTTACCAAAAGAAACAGAAATCGAGTGTGTGTGATTTGGTAGAGATTAAGGAAGTTGTTTAATCTTAGTTAGAAGAGAGAGTAAGAACAATTTGGTTACACCCAGATTATACAATTTCTTATTTTTTTAAATTCGCTGTTCACAAGATCAGCTGATTTTGACATCAACCTCAAAATGTTAGGTTAACCAAACACCACGGTTCGGTAATACTCCCCGGTGGACAGTCCTCTTCTTGGCTGACTGAAAATCTACAACAACTACCCTCTACAATAAAGAATACACGATTGATTATTTAACATAAAATATTCAGAGTATTTATTTGTATAATACACTGATTTCCTCTTCTTCCAGTATACAAATACTATAATCGATCTTTTCCAGTCAATAATACATTGGATCGATTTAGCTAATCGATTTAGCTAGGTAAACATTTGAATTATCATAAAAATATTTTTATGATTTTATAATTTTATCCTTGATTAGACATTGAACAACATATAATTCATTTTTATTAATTTCCCCAGGGTTAAGGGTAAGTTCTTTGTGTTATGAGACGGTCAGAAATGAATAATTATATACTACGCTTTACAAGATAAAAATTAATAAATTTCGAATTTTTGGTTTATTTCATAGTATGTAGTTCCGGATTTGTCCGCAAGAGTGCAGATTATTTCTTTATTATACACAGGGAATCATTTACAAAATATTGTAACTGCACCACAATTTGATATGAGGTTTTCTTGGTTAATAAGGATTAATAACGTTTATATTACCTCTTTCCTCGAAGTTTTTACTTGAATGGAGCTGTTTCTAGTGTTGTAGTTCTAGTTGTTTTGTAATTTCGTTGAAGGTCCCTAAGATACAATCTCGCTAAAAACTCAAAGTGCGGTTCAGCTAGGCCAGATCTTGGAATTGGTTATTTCACTTTTTTATCGGGTAAAGCACGTTATATTTGATATCTGAAGGAGTTTGAACATAAGGCGGATACTGTGAGTTAATTTTTATTCCATTTTTTCACCGTTTCCGAAAGTTTTAAAATGGTTTTAATACAATTTTTGTGACATCACTTTTCTCAACCGAACGGTTTCCAATCGTTTTTAAGAATTAATTCATATGTTGTTATATCGTTACTCATAGTAACCAATAATTTTTATATCATTTGTTATTGGGGCCTCTATTTACTTTTGAGTATATAGGCTGTTTTTAATTATTATAAATTTATTTCTTATTTATAGAAAAATAATTCCTTTTAACTTTGGTTTATTATCCAATTTGATTTATATAAGGTTTTTCCGTTTTTTTTCTTATAACCTTAGATATAGGTCTTTAATATTATTATTTCCTTTAATTGAATTTATATATTATTTATTAATTTCTTATAGTATCCTTACACTGCACTATTTTCTTCTGCCATTTTCCTCATACAGTATTATTTAATTTTTTATTATCATCTTATATTTAACTCTTTTATTTTTAACCCTGGGTTATCTTATATTCAAACATAATTATTCTATTAAATATAAAATTAAACCTAGGTTTAATAATATATATAAACTTTCACTAATGAACTTACTGTTGTCACTTCCCAAACGTTTCGAGATGTTGTTTCTCTTCTTCAGTGGGTGTATACTGATTGTCGATTACAGAATAACCGTTACGGAAAAATGGTGTGTGTGGTGGGGGTTGATGGTGGGAAGGGATTGGCGCTGAGGTTCGAATTGTGTGTGTGGATCAGTGTATCGAATAGTGTATGTGATTTATAATGTATTTGTTCATTTAATATGTTGTTTGGTTGTAGTGTGTGATATCTGTATATTTCAAATTGTTCAGCTGTGTTTAGTTTTCTACTTTTAGGTATGTAGTGTAATATTTCCATGTTGTGTTCTATGTTTGTGTAACTGTGGTTTTCGTTATGTAAATGTGTGGCAAATGTGGAATGTATGTAGTTTGTGGTGAGGGCTTTTAAATGTTCAGAAAATCTGGAAGAAAAAGATCTTCCTGTCTGGCCGATGTAGAATTGTTAGCAATCATTACAGTTTAATTTATAAACCCACTTACATAACGAAAACCACAGTTACACAAACATAGAACACAACATGGAAATATTACACTACTTACCGGGTTTATATCTGATTTTACTCTAATGTGTTTTGGTTTGTTGTTATAATTGATTTGTTTATTTGTTGATGTGTTTTGGATCTGTTTTTATACTATTTGTATGTTTCTATTATTTTCTACATCATGCCTTGTTAATTACTTCCTAACTGATTTTCCAGTGTAATTAGATCTGTATTGATTTACCTTCTTATTTATCTATTTTGCCCTTGTTAACAATATGGCTACTACTCACTATTCTTTATCACATAAAACATAACATCTAGGCCTATGGTCTGTACAATTCCTTCAGCCATATCCTATTCCTGAAGTTTTCCTCCGCTGGTTTGTTGTGAATTCCCTCTATAATTGCTTTTAAGGTCCTCCTACAATCTTTATATTTCATTAATTTGCTTTGGTCGATCATTGGTAAATTAAACACCTCAATTAGTCCATTCTTCATCATCTCCACTTCTTCTCTTGTTTTTATTAGTTTCTTTTTATATATTTTTCCTATTTCCTTTGTTTGCTTAATCTTCTTAATTATTCGATTCTTCTTTACTCCTCTATGGTTGGTTTCTACGTGCTTAATTTTTTTCATTGTTTGTGTCATTTTTATTTTCAGATAACAATACACTTTGGTCTTCTTTAATTTCTATCTCCTTGCTACCTTCAGAAGTGGTGTCTGGTGTTTCATCCAACTGTGTGAAACCTATTGAAATCTATTGTTTCATTAAGTTGATCTGCTGGATAATTTGTTTCTTCCCATTTCTTATTCATCCCCGTTTTTGTCTGCTTGACTTCTTCACGGTGCCCTATTAGTATGTATCTTAATTCTTCCTTCAGTTCTTCATGACTTTTTTGAATGTCCTCCGTCAATTGCTGTTGTAGAGCTTCTTGGTTCTTCCGTAAAGTGTCACTGTGTTCCTCCATTTTCTCATTTATCTCCTGCTTCAATGTTTCATTATTTCCTAACTTTTCTCGTTTAATGTCTCAATATTTTCCCTTATTTTCTCCTCCATTTTGTCTATTTTTTCATAGAGTTTTTCGCTTAATTCTTCATTGTTTCTGTCCAATTTTTCATGCATTTTCTTATTATCTTCTTGGATTTGGTCTATTTTTACATTTCCTTTATCTATTTTTCCATTAATTTCCTCATTGTTTCTGTTTAATTGTTCCACCATAATCCTCATTTCTTGGAAATGTGCGTCCATTGATTGGGTTGGTTTGTCTGGTTGATCCCCGACTATTCCTTCCACTTCCGGTTCTGGTTGGGTTGGGTTTTCCAATTGGTCCCCTTGGGTATCCTCTTCGATCGTTTCCTCGATTATTTCTTCCATCATTTCCATCTCTTCTCCCTTGTTATCTTCAGTTCCCTGCTTAGCTTTATATCTTGTAACCATGGAATGTTGCATATTTTCCCGTAATCGCCGCTAGTCTTCTTTTCTAACCTCACCAGTTGGTTGCCAATCTGTAACGAATGTATGAGTGACGTCCGTCTCGTTTAAGCCCCGCGATGGAAGCCAATCTGTAACGAATAGATGTAGTCGTCTCTGTAAAAGTGTACATGTTGTGTGTTCGGCTCACACGGGTTTCGTTACTTCTATGTTTTGCGGTAGAGATTTCCGTAGCGATCCTTCTATTACCAGTACAACATGAGTGGAAACCTTACCTGTAGTTCAATAGGGGTTTGTAAATCCCGGGTGGCGCCAAATTGTTTATTTAAAACAATTAAATTAATAGATAGTGTGGTATGCAGTGTTCTAAACTATGACGGCTGGGAGCATTCAAATTTATTCCCGCCTTCGTTCGACCTTCTTAATCAAGCAGGTAATTCGTCGAGTTTGCAGCGTGAGCGCTGGCCGTCAATCCTAGTTGTTCGCTAAAATGCACAAATTATACAATACACTTCCCTATGAAATAAAAACAATGGTTACACTCTGTACTAGTTTCTTCAATTATTGATTGGTAATTATTCAGTTTGACAATAAAATTATACTGGGTTATTCAACAATTTTGCACCGACAATTAATATGAGTCTAATATCTCTAGGGTTTTGGCGAAGATCGATTTTGAACGAGCGATTTAGTCAAGTATGGCGACTGTGTTGTTTGTTTATAGTTATTATCGTTCAAAGTCTGGGTTCTTGTGATTACAAGAAAAATATTAATAATGATTACAATAAAAAGTACACTACCTTACATTATTTGTACTTAAATAATATAATGTGTAGCTACAATTTATTCCTGCAGTGTAGTAAAGTGTGTTTCAAAAGTTCGCAATTTAACACTAGGTTATTTTCTGAGTTAATAAATTTTCAGTGTTTTATGGTTTTACTTAATCTTTGAAAGAAATTATATTCAGTTTATAGTGAGAGTTCAGATAACTGTGAGAAATATTTAAGTGAGTTTATTTCTGGAATTTGGGTAATTTAATGATACTTATCAATTCAGTAGACTTGAGATAAACCGTTGTTCAGGTGAATGGAATAGTCATCAAATTTGAATGATTTGGGGCTTCTGGCATCTTTTTCATGTTAGTTGTGGTAATTTCTTCATTTAAATTTTATTTAATTTGGTCCTTGGCATCAGTTAAATGATATTGTTCCTCGTCTGCTGCTTACTGGTTCTTCTTTTTGAATTTTGATTACTTTTATACATTTTAAATTAAAATTTAGGTCATTCACGATCTGGCGTCTAATCTGGATGAGTGTCACTTATTGAATACTATTATTTAACGGAAAAATCGTAACCAACGGTCTGTTGTCATGGTTACGAATAAATTCTGATTGGTTGATCATGACTTTATAACCATTGTTATCAATTTTGAATTTTTATTCAAAATTACTGTATATCTTCTGATTGCTTTCATTCTCTGTCTTCCTTCCTATGTATTAAATATTATCACTACTGTTTGTATTTCCTTTCAAAGATTATTTTGATATCCCATAAGGTTGGGTTCTCTAAAGTATTAATGTTTGTACAATTATGTTAATATTTGTTAATTACATTTCTCTTTTAATTTAAGTCCTATTTCTAACATTTTTCTTTTAATATGATTCACAAATTATACTTGGCTAGTTACTCGACTTGAATTTGTTAATTTCCTTGTTGATTTTTTATAATTTGTAGTTATTTGTTTTTGACAGTTATGCATTTCATAGACCTAAGTAGCTATTGATTATATTTACTTATTTTATACGAATTATATCTCATTTTACTCTAATGTGTTTTGTTTTGTTGTTATAATTGATTTGTTTATCTGTTGATGTGTTTTGGATCTGTTTTTATACTATTCGTATGTTTCTATTATTTTCTACATCATGGCTTGTTAATTATTTCCTAACTGATTTTCCAGTGTAATTAGATCTGTATTGATTCACCTTCTTATTTATTTATTTTGCCCTTGTTAACAATATGGCTACTACTCACTATTCTTTAGCACATAAAACATAACATCTAGGCCTATGGTCTGTACAATTCCTTCAGCCATATCCTATTCATCAATTTAATTAAACAGTTTTATAACAGTTATTAGGTAATGTTTGTTTACAATTCATTTCATTCTTTATTATTTTTTGGGTGATAAACATCCTCACACTATTTAAACTTACTTAATTGATTATCCCTTATAACCTGGGGTGTTTATTGATATCATTTTACTTCCATATTCCTTAAGGAAATGGAAGTATGGTGATGGCAAAAAAAATCGTGTTCGAGATTATTGCAGATTCTGATTGTACTACACTCAAAACATGAAAAAAGTCGTTTTTCGAAAAGTGTCTGTGTGTGCGTCTGTAGATTTTTTTCTATGGCAAACGATAACAGCCGCAAATTCAAACAGAATCAAATAATTTTTTGCATACCGTCCTGATTTGTAGAGTACTCACGACCTATTGTTTTTGGTGAAGATCGGTACAGGGAAAGGGGTAGTTTACCTGTAACGGTTCTTTTTTATCAAGGGTAATTTTTTTTTTGCAAACGATAACAGCTGCAAATTCAAACAGAATCAAATAATGTTTCGCATACAGCCCTGAATTATGGAGTTCTCAAGACCTATTGTTTTTGGTGAAGATCGGTTAAGGGAAAGGGGTAGTTTACCTGCAACGTTTTATGTTTTAAAATGGTATTTTCTATGGCAAACGAGAACAGCCGCAAATTCAAACAGAATCAAATAATGTTTTGCATACACCCCTAAATTGTAGAGTTCTCAAGACCTATTGTTTTTGGTGAAGATCGGTTAAGGGAAAGGGGTAGTTTACCTGCAACGTTTTATGTTTTAACAAGGGTATTTTCTATGTCAAATGATAACAGCCGCAAATTCAAACAGAATCAAATAATTTTTTGCATGCAACTCTGAATTGTAGAGTTTTCAAGACCTATTGTTTTTGGTGAAGATCGGTTAAGGGAAAGGGGTAGTTTACCAGCAACGTTTTACGTTTTAACAAGGGTAATTTTTTTTTTTTGACGAACGATAACTGCCGCATATTCAAACAGAATCAAATAATTTTTTGCATACATCACTGAATTGTAGAGAACGCAAGGCCTTTTGATTTTGGTGAAGATCGGGTAAGTGGAAGGGGTAGTTTACCTGCAACCTTTTACTTTTTAACAAGAGTAAAGTCCTTGAAAATTCATTAAAACTTTTTCAAACAATGGTAATTGTTAATATCGGTATGGAGAACCATACATGACTTCCATGTTCTAAGATTTATATTTAAAATCATTTTCGAAATGAAATATTACTATAGAAACTACTTCTTTCTACTTACTGCTTGAGCCTTAACCACAGTACTGTGGTCACTAACGTATACCACCTCACGTTATCGCACTCGATTTTCACTGATGATGGACGTCGATGGCATTGCCGAACCATCTGGTTTTGTAGAAAACATTGGACTACGGCCAAACATACCGGGAAGGAATTTTAACAAAAACTACTTCTGTGTTGCCGATAACGTTGTACAATATATATAAAAAAGTGCATAAAATTAATGGCTTGTATAAGTTAATGTTTGATCTCCATTAAGTAGTGCTGAAGTTTCCAAAGTTTTAATATTATGATGTCCGTAATTAAAACATCAGAGCAGGTTTAGTGTGTATGAGGGTACACCGTGGACAAAAATCTTCAACATTTCCTATTGAGCGTTGCTACAGTGTTCCTAGTTGCAGCGTTCCTATCAAGCTGCGAATCTACAGTGTATGTTTCACAGAACAAACACGCGAAAAAGAAGGAGCGCTCCGAAGTCACTCATGGACCCTCAGCATCTTGCAGAGGGTTCATTCCCTAAAGACGAAAAGTCTGTCTATGAATCGTTCCTCTGTAAAAACGTGCAGTTACACTGCCCAGGGATCCACAGGAAGCAAATCACTATCCACGCTGGACACTTTTTCGGCTTGCACGCGTTATGTTGGTATAGGTTTCGGCACTTACCATTTAAAAAGCGTGCAAATGTAAGAAAATAAACATGTGTGAGGCCAGAAATAACGCGAAGTGTGTGTGTGTGTGTTCCCTGCCTTTTTATTGCGGTAGTCATAATAATAAAATGGAAACGTAAACATTACATAACTGAGATATGCTTGCCTGCCACGAACGATATATTATTTTATACATGTACATTAACTCATACATAATTTACATTAAAATGAAAAAATTATAATTTTATTGCCTGGCAACAAAATTATTTTATTTTTAACAATTACCATTGTTTCAAAAAGTTTAAATGAATTTTCAAGTACTTTACTGTTGTTAAAACGTAAAAGGTTGCAGGTAAACTACCCCTTCCCCTTAACTGATCTTCACCAAAATCGGAAGTCCTTGAGATCTCTACAAATCAGGACTGTATGCAAAAAATTATTTGATTCTGTTTGAATTTGCGGCTGTTATCGTTTGCCATAGAAAATACCCTTGTTAAAAAAATGTTGCAGGTAAACTACCCCTTTCCCTTAACCGATCTTCACCAAAAACAATAGGTCTTGAGAACTCTACAATTTAGGGCTGTATGCAAATAATCTTTTGATTCTGTTTGAATTTGCGGCTGTTATCGTTTGCCATAGAAAATACCCTTGTTAAAACATAAAACATTGCAGGTAAACTACCCCTTTCCCTTAACCGATCTTCACCAAAATCAATAGGTCTTGAGAACTCTACAATTCAGGGCTGTATGCGAAACATTATTTAATTCTGTTTGAATTTGCGGCTGTTATTGTTTGCCAAAAAAAAAATTACCCTTGATAAAAAAACTGTTGCAGGTGAACCCCTCAACCGACTTACTGTCGGTGTGTTGGTTACTGTATCCCTCAACCGATCTTCACCAAAAACAATAGGTCGTGAGTACTCTACAAATCAGGGCTTTATGCAAAAAATTATTTGATTCTGTTTGAATTTGCGGCTGTTATCGTTTGCCCTAGAAAAAAATCTACAGACAGCAGACACACAGACAGACACACACACACACAGACATTTTTTGAAACACGACTTTTTTTCATGTTTTGAGTGTAGTACAATCAGAATCTGCAATAATCTCGAACACGATTTTTTTTGCCATCACCATACTTCCATTTCCTTAAGGAACATGGAAGTAAATATCGGTATGGAGAACCATACATGACTTCCATATTCTAAGATTTATAATCTGAAATATGCTTGCCTGCCAAGCACGATATATTTTCTAATATATACATAATTTACATTAAAATGAAAAAATTATAATTTTATTGCCTGGCAACAAAATTATTTTATTTTCAACAATTACCATTGTTTGAAAAAGTTTAAATGAATTTTCAAGTACTTTACTCTTGTTGAAACGTAAAAGGTTGCAGGTAAACTACCCCTTCCCCTTAACCGATCTTCACCAAAAAAAATAGGTCTTGAGTACTCTACAAATCAGGGCTGTATGCAGAAAATTATTTGATTCTGTTTGAATTTGCAGCTGTTATCGTTTGCCATAGAAAATACCCTTGTTAAAAAAACGTTGTAGGTAAACTACCCCTTTCCCTTAACCAATCTTCACCAAAAACAATAGGTCTTGAGAACTCTACAATTTAGGGCTGTATGCAAATAATCTTTTGATTCTGTTTGAATTTGCGGCTGTTATCGTTTGCCATAGGAAATACCCTTGTTAAAACATAAAACGTTACAGGTAAACTACCCCTTTCCCTTAACCGATCTTCACCAAAAACAATAGGTCTTGAGAACTCTACAATTGAGGGCTGTATGCGAAACATTATTTGATTCTGTTTGAATTTGCGGCTGTTATCGTTTGCCAAAAAAAAAAAAATTTCCTTGATAAAAAAACCGTTGCAGGTAAACTACCCCTTTCCCTCAACCGATCTTCACCAAAAACAATAGGTCGTGAGTACTCTACAAATCAGGGCTGTATGCAAAAAATTATTTGATTCTGTTTGAAGTTGCGGCAGTTATCGTTTGCCATAGAAAAAAAATCTACAGACACACACACACACTTTTCGGAAAACGACTTTTACTTCCATATTCCTTAAGGAATGGAAGTATGGTGATGGCAAAAAAAATCGTGTTCGAGATTATTGCAGATTCTGATTCTACTACACTCAAAACATGAAAAAAAGTCGTTTTCCGAAAAGTGTCTGTGTGTCTGTCTGTCTGTGTGTCTATAGATTTTTTTTCTATGGCAAACGATAACTGCCGCAAATTCAAACAGAATCAAATAATTTTTTGCATACAGCCCGGTTTTGCAGAGTTCTCGCGACCTATTGTTTTTGGTGAAGATCGGTTGAGGGAAAGGGGTAGTTTACCTGCAACGGTTTTTTTTTAGCAAGGGTAATTTTGTTTGTTTGGCAAACGATAACAGCCGCAAATTCAAACAGAATCAAATAATGTTTCGCATACAGCCCTGAATTGTAGAGTTCTCAAGACCTATTGTTTTTGGTGAAGATCGGTTAAGGGAAAGGGGTAGTTTACCTGTAACGTTTTATGTTTTAACAAGGGTATTTCCTATGGCAAACGATAACAGCCGCAAATTCAAGCAGAATGAAAAGATTATTTGCATACAGCCCTAAATTGTAGAGTTCTCAATACCTTTTGTTTTTGGTGAAGATCGGTTAAGGGAAAGGGGTAGTTTACCTACAACGTTTTTTTAACAAGGGTATTTTCTATGGCAAACGATAACAGCCGCAAATTCAAACAGAATCAAATAATTTTCTGCATACAGCCCTGATTTGTAGAGTACTCAAGACCTATTGTTTTTGGTGAAGATCGGTTGAGGGGAAGGGGTAGTTTACCAGCAACGTTTTTTATCATGCGTATTTTCTATGGCAAACGACAACTGCCGCAAATTCAAACAGAATCAAATAATTTTTTGCATACAGCCCTGATTTGTAGAGTACTCGCGACCTATTGTTTTTGGTGAAGATCGGTTGAGGGGAAGGGGTAGTTTACCTGCAACGTTTTTTTTTATCAAGGGAAATTTTTTTTTTTTGGCAAACGATAACAGCCGCAAATTCAAACAGAATTAAATAATGTTTCGCATACAGCCCTGAATTGTAGATTTCTCAAGACCTATTGTTTTTGGTGAAGATCGGTTGAGGGAAAGGGGTAGTTTACCTGCAACGTTTTTTTAACAAGGGTATTTTCTATGGCAAACGATAACAGCCGCAAATTCAAACAGAATCAAATAATGTTTTGCATACAGCCCTGATTTGTAGAGTACTCAAGACCTATTGTTTTTGGTGAAGATCGGTTAAGGGGAAGGGGTAGTTTACCTGCAACGTTTTTTTATCAAGCGTATTTTCAATGGCAAACGATAACAGCCGCAAATTCAAACAGAATCAAATAATTTTTTGCATACGTCCCTGAATTGTAGAGGTCTCAATGACTTTCGATTTTGGTGAAGATCGGTTAAGGGGAAGGGGTAGTTTACCTGCAACCTTATACGTTTTAACAAGAGTAAAGTACTTGAAAATTTATTTAAACTTTTTGAAACGATGGTAATTGTTAAAAATAAAATAATTTTGTTGCCAGGCAATAAAATTAAAATTTTTTCATTTTAATGTACATCATGTATAAGAGAAAATATATCGCGCTTGGCAGGCGATATTAAGATTTAAATATAAATCTTAGAATATGGAAGTCATGTATGGTTCTCCATACCGATATTTTTTCATGTTTTGAGTGTAGTAGAATCAGAATCTGCAATAATCTCGAACACGATTTTTTTGCCATCACCATACTTCCATTCCTTAAGGAATATGGAAGTAAAAAAAAAATAATTTTGTTGCCAGGCAACAAAATTATAATTTTTTCATTTTAATGTAAATCATGTATGAGAGAAAATATATATCGTGGAATGCAAGCATATCTCAGTTATGTAATGTTTACGTTTTCATTTTATTATTATGACTACCGCAATAAAAAGGCAGGGAAGACACACACACACACACACACACACACACACACACACACACACAAAATTCGCGTTATTTCTGGCCTCATTCATGTTTATTTTCTTACATTTGCACGCTTTTTAAATGGAAAGTGCCAAAACCCATACCAACATAACGCGTGCAAGCCGAAAAAGTGTCCAGCGTGGATAGCGATTTGCTTCCTATGGATCGCTGGGCAGTGTAACTGCACGTGTTTACAGAGGAACGATTCATAGACAGACTTTTCGTCTTTAGGGAATGAACCCTCTGCAAGATGCTGAGGGTCCATGAGTGACTTCGGAGTGCTCCTTCTTTTCCGCGTGTTTGTTCTATGAAACGTACACTGTAGATTCGCAACTTTACTCTAAGCAACGCTCAATAGGAAATGTTGAAAATTTTTGTCCACGGTGTACCCTCATACACACTAAACCTGCTCTGATGTTTTAATTACGGACATCATAATATTAAAACTTTGGAAACTTGAGCACTACTTAATGGAGATCAATCATTAACTTATACAAGCCATTAATTTTATGCATATTTTTTATATATATGTGTACAACGTTATCGGCAACAAAGAAGTAGTTTTTGTTAAAATTCCTTCCCGGGATATTTGGCCGTAGCCCAATGTTTTCTACAAAAGCAGACGTTTCGGCAATGCCATCGACTTCCATCATCAGTGAAAATCGAGTGCGATAACGTGAGGTGGTATACGTTAGTGACCACAGTACTGTGGTTAAGGCTGAAGCAGTAAGTAGAAAGAAGTAGTTTCTATGGTAATATTTCATTTTGAAAATGATTTTAATTATAAATCTTAGAATATGGAAGTCATGTATGGTTCTCCATACCGATATTTTAATTTCTTATTTCTTAAATAATCTCTATCTTCCATCCATGGTAACACTAACTGTTTACCTTCCATGGGATTCTCCCTTTTAAATACTATTGTATCCCTCTCTTAAAATTAAACTTAATTTTATTAATAACAAGATTCTTTTTTTTTTAAATAATAATGCCACCATCAATCTTCAGTGTTCATTACAGATTATTAAGTGTTCATATCTAATACTATTATTAACAACATTCTTAATTACTAATATGGTTCACCATTAATCATTTAATGTTTATTACAGATTATTAAGTGTTCATATCTCTAATACTATTATTAACAACATTCTTAATTACTGATATGGTTCACCATTAATCATTTAATGTTTATTACAGATTATTAAACGTTTATTCCTATTAATAGGCTTTCTAATTATTTTGGGGTTTTACACTTTCACTTTTGCACTCCTTAAATAAGTGTTTATTAGTGGGTAATCCCTATAATTACTTTCTCTTTTTCACTTGGTTAATATTATTTTCTCACCATCTCACTATCTCTCTCTTTACAAATATTATTTATATTATTAATAAGTTATGTCTTTATAGAGTTGTTTATTACATCTAACTCTACTTCTTGGGTTAGTGTACCTTTATTTTTCACATTACTTTATTGGGTTTTATTAAATATCATTTACATTTATCTTTTAATCGATAATAATACTTATTTTTTTATATTGGTTAGTTATTGGTTTCGTTTCCAATATTACATTTGAGTGTAACATTTCTCCTTTTCATATTCTCTATTATTTGTCTGTGTTTTCTCATTCGGTTTCACTTTATTTCCTTTATACTTGTTTTGTTTCATGTTCATTTTCCTTCTTCTTCACCTTCATCTTATTTTGTTTCATTTTATTTTGGTTTTCCCCTTCTCACTTGGTTATATTTCATTTGGTTGTATGGATTCATTCACTTCCTTTAATAGGTTTCATTCTTATTTGGTTTCGTATTTCCCTTCTCCTTTTGGTTCTTTTTATTTGGTCAATCACTTGGGTTAGGTCATGTCGTCGTTTGTCGCATCATTGTCATTTTATTTTCATTTTTTTAAACATTTTATAATACGAATTATTTTTTATATTGTTGATTCATCTTTTTTATCCCTGGTATTGGGGTGGCTTATTTGTGTTGTAACAACGTAAAATGATAAAAACGTGTGAAATTTGTCAGAAAGCCAAGGTAAATAATCGTAAACAGGAGGGTTTAATGCAACATTTTTCACGATATTAATTGATGACTCGTTGGGCACTTGGTGAAACATATTAATACAAAGGCTTTGTAAAATATATAAAAACACTTGGTAAGTTTCACAAATTTTTTAATTAACTCTGACAGCTGTTTCGACTAACTATGCCATTGTCAAAGAGGCGAGTGAATGAAATTACTGAACACAGGATGTTAGTGGAGTGTAAGTGGTGAACATCTGTTTATAGATACAGTGCAGTGGAATTTGACCTTATTGATAATATGATCAAAGAACATGTAAGTTATCATGCTCATAAACAATATTTAGTACAAAAAACAAAATTACTAAAACTTATCACAACTAAGCTAAGTAGTAAGAGAGTAACTACTATGTCATCACCAGTAAATAAATTTTATAACAGAGTGAAAAATTTCTCAAATACAAACTTTACTCAGAAAGAACTAAATCTGTTAAATAAAGGTTTGAAATATTGTTCAAACATACGGTACAAAAGAGACATGGAAATGTTATGTATAAATACAGAAATAGCACTTAGTAATTTAGATAACCCAGATTTAAGAAATAATGAATTAGTTTCCTGTGCAAACATTATACCAAAACGTAATAAGAATAAGCATGGGCGTATCCAGGGGGGCAGCTGCCCCCCCTTCCAACAAACTGGAAAAAATTTAAAAAACAAATTTGTAAATAATTTATTAACAGACTGGTTGTTGATATTTCAAAACTTTGAAAGAAATTAATTACGAAATAGAGACACTCGCGTCATCTATGAGAAGTTATAAAAACTATAACCTTACGATTTCTCATAAGATTAGCTTATGTAACTCGCAACTCTTACTGTTACACGCCATGACGCCATCTCTGAGAAGTGAGAAGTTATAAGAACTACAACCTATTTTTCTTATTAGAACACAACTCTTACAGTACTTATCGTTAGAGTGAGTGCGGCGAAGTTACTTTCGCAAGTAACACAATTTTTACGACATTAAGAAGTCAATTGCCACAATTTTTACTACAGGAAGAAGCCATACACTGAAAGATAAATAGATATTAGAAAATTTTGTGGTAAGTAAGGACTTTTGTTTGGTTATCTACACTTGTATGTGTTATTTAGGCAAAAAAATTGGGGATGTCGGCAAAATAACCAATATTACAATTTACATATATATTTAAATGTATAAAACGGAAACGGTATTATCCTGGACATTGATTTTTCAACCCTATAATTTTTGCTCAAAGTACTTTTTCACCCTTTTTCGAGTTTTTTTTCACTGGTATGTGTATTTTAAAACTATCCTAACCTAACCTAAACGGTGGTTTTGCGAAAAATTTGTTTTTTAACCGAATTTCATCGTGGACAAATCGGGACATGGCTCCGGAATAGTCACGTTTTACGTAAAAGAGAATCCACAACCGTCTCGGAAACTCCTAAAGTCCTGGATAATACCGTTTATTATGTAAAATGTCCTGGAAAGTCCCATTTCTCGCTAATATATGATTTATCATTATGAGTACATAAAAGCATGAGTTATATTTTTCAATTAATAAAATAACCAACTTCCTGTAGTCAGTTTCACTCATGAGCCTAACCAGGGGAGGTTTTGGGGCTTATAACGGTGTAACCTATCCTTGCTCTCAAATAATTGCTAGAATAAAATCCGTAAGTGCACGTTTAGCCCTACCAATTATTCCATTCCAAAACCCACAATTATCAGCTTTTTATTATACACGAGATGTCTCTAGCTATACAACAGTCAGAGTCAAATATTGACTCATGATTATTCCTAATATGCGAATGATGAAGAAGCGTTGCAGTATTAATTAAAGCAACCACTTAAACTATTTTTTCTATTTAACAGTTCATTGTTCCTTTGCTTAGTTATAAGATGATCTCAGGTGATCAAACACAAATGTGAGCTTACATTATTGGTTTTTTTAAAAAACATAAGAACTGAAACGAACAATCATGTAGAGGTTAAAACGTTGAAGAAGTTAAGCTATTCTTGAAGAAGAAAGGCAAATTGCGTGCTTTACTTTGTCCAATTTTGCACAAAGGAACAACTTTAAGTATGTTCTAGCAATCATCAACGTTTATTTTACATGATTAAGCATGACTTTGGAAGTTTCATTTATTTATATAACTAAAATTATTTTTCTAAAAAAAATGTTTTAAAAATTATACAATTATACTTTAGCTTATGCAAATACAATAGTTAAAAGAAGCGTAGTATAAATTATTCTCACATGTGCTTTCGGTCAGTTACTATGTGTACCATATTTCACCTAGTTAACCTATTAATACCTCTTGGTAATCTTACTAAATTTTTTATAAAGGCCGCTTTAAAAATGACTATACCTTTGGCAATTTTTCCTATCATATTATCAATTTTTAAATTATTCTATATAAAAATTTACAAGGCAGCATACAGCCATTCCATGCTTACGGGTGTGATATTTTTCATGGACTTTCAATGTTCTAATAATACAATGATACAATGCCGAATAAAATCATTGTTAGATACTATATTATTAAGCTTTATATTATAAAAAAAAGAATATTGTCATAAGTTACGAAAACAATATCTTTGTAAAAAAAATATTTATTTTTCCATGAATTATATATTTTTTAATTTTCATTGCGGGTGCGACATTTTTAGACATGAGGTGTTACAGTCAACGACAAATATATACATTTCTGTGATATATAAGAAGATAAAAATATATACTTTATTTTGTTACCAAGTAATGTATTTCTAGATAGTGACACACAAAAATAATTTCTTGATTCTATTTATATTATCAAAAAAATAATTTGAAACACCATTGCAGGTGCGACATCCAGTCCTCACAGGAAAAACTTGTGTGAATGATTAAATCTTAGATCTTAGGTAATTATACTTATCGCATATTAGCTACATGTTATAATCATTTTATACATAAAAGTCATAATATGAATAAAGCTAACTAAACATTGAAAATATCATGCAGTTATAATTAGGTTGTTTTCTTTCGAATTTAGCTTTTAGGCTCACTTTGGCGTGAAATGGCTGTATAGTATAATTTAAGTTTCATGGTCTTGTCACCATCATGATATACCGGGAGCATGAAGACAAGCCAACGAGTGCTCGGTGCTCGGTTTATGACCGAACCATTTCTTCAGAGCTTCAGTTGATCTTTCGATCCTCGCCCACCATTAATGCCCTAAATGTGAAATCGAAAACAATGTTAACAGTGGGTGGGGATCAAAAGGTCAACTGAAAGTTAAATTATACTATACTGTCTTTATTAAAAAATTGATAATATGATGGGAAAAATTTCCAAAGGTATAGTGATTTTTAAAAATTGATAATGTGATAGCAAAAGTTGCCAAAGGTACAGTAATTGTTAAATTATTCTATATGAAAATTTACAAGACAGTGCTAATAATATGATGGGAAAAATTGCCAAAGGTATAGCTACCCTCCCACTCCCAAAGTACCTTGGTAGACTTAACTACCTTCCCCTTATCTATCAACTCTAGTTACGCCTGATTCCACACGTGAACTTTAACCGCGCTTTAAATACTGTATAGGAAGGGATGGAATGGTATACTCACTATACCTTGGTCTTATGCTGCGACCATACAAACGTTTGGTAAAAATTTTTTTTTTTCAGTGAATTTAAAACGAAAGAAAAGTACCAGTAGCAGCAGCGATGAGGACAAGGAAGTAAAACCACCCTCTGCTTCCGACCCTGCGACTACGGGGCTTTCGGATGGTTGTCATGAAGATGATATTGGAAAATTCATGGCTTGGCTACCACTATGCCGGTTGATAAGAAAAAACATCGTCTGGAAAATGGATGGGTGCCTTCGAAGAATTATAATTTTGCGGCAGATACCAAACATCTCAAGAGGAAATTCAATCACCAATGGCTGGAAACATATTCACCATGGTTAACTTACTCAAAGCGACTGAAAGGTGCTTTCTGTAAATATTGTGTGTTGTTTCCGCCATCAGCCAGCATGGTGAGAGGCGGTTGGGGTTCTTTCATAATCAGATCCTTCAAGGACGTGCACGATCATTGCAAAGCACATGTACAGAGCAAAGGACACCAGGCTGCAATGGAATCTGCAAAATCATTCATGGAGACCATTCCAGTGGACATCCTAATTCACCAGTATTCACAAAAATTAGTGGAAGAAAACAAACAAGTACTATCCTCAATTGTTTCCAGTGTCATTTTTTCTGGCACACATGATTTACCTCTCAGAGGCAAAAATCTGGATGAAGGCATACTTGTAGACTTATGGTGCTTACGCATCGAAGCAGGTGATTCACAATTAAAACACCATTTTGAGCATGGACCAAAAAACGCGTCATACCGATCACCTATCATCCAAAATGAAATAATTTATCTCTGTGGTGCTATAATCAAGGAACAAATCATCACAAGGGTTAAAGAAGCTTGCGCTTACAGCATTCTAGCTGACGAAACCGCAGATATTTCTGGAAAAGAACAGCTGTCTATTGGATTACGTTTCTTTGATGAAAAGGCCAACAAAATCAAAGAGGAATTTTTAGGCTTTGTAGAGCTTGAAGGACTTGATGCCAGAAGTATTTGCCAAAGCTATTGATGATTTAGTTACAAACTTAAATCTAGACCCTGATAAGTGTGTGGGATTAGGTTTCGACGGATGTTCCACAATGTCTGGCAAAGAAGGGGGTGTGCAGACAATCTTGAGGCAAAAGTACAAAAAAGCCTTATACTTCCATTGCTCCTTGTACAAGCTAAACCTGGTCGTGAACGACTTAAACCTTATCCCAGAAATTCGAAACTGCGTTGGAACTATCAAGGAGATAATCACATTTTTTCGCGAGTCCGTTTTACGACGCAAGCTTATTGCAAACATTCCTAAATTGTGTGAGACTAGATGGTCAGAAAAGTACAAGAGCATTCATGTTTTTAAGGATAACTTCGTCAATATTGTTGAAGCATTAGAGACATTAGCTAAAGAGGGAAATGTAGCAACCAGAAATAAAGCATATCAAATGCATGCATCGGCGTGCAGATCTTCATTTATTGTCTCAGTAGCATTAATTGCGAAGTATTCCGCTATACTGCAACCCATAGCAAATACACTTCAATTGAAGACACTTGACATAGTCAAAGCCAACCAGCACATTCAAACTATTCTCGACATTCTAAGAGATCATCGGAAAGATGCAGAGAGCATCACAGATGACATTTTGAAAGAAGCATATGACACTGCAAAGTATTTGAATATTGATATAACCGCCACTCGCGTTTCTGGCCGACAAAAGCATAGAAGTAATCCTCCTGCCGAAAATCTATCCGAATTTTGGAGAAGGTCTCTAATAATTCCTTACTTGGATTCCATCATATCATTTTTAGAAGTTAGATTTTCTTCAGACAAATCGCCTGCATTTTCATTGACACATTTCCATCCGAGTAACATGAGAGATGCTTCATTGGAGGAATGGAAAGAAAGTACTTCATCTTGTGCAACATTTTACAATTTGGAAGGCATCAACGGGGAAAGGGAATTGTGGTTTAAAATGTGGAATGAGGTACAAGAAGCACCAGACATCATTGAAGTTTTAAAAAAGAGCGAATTGTTTTTCCCGGCCATTAGAAAGGCGCTACTGATATTGCTCTCACAGCCCTGCACAACAAGCACTATAGAGCGTTCATTCAGTTCTCTTCGCCGAATTAAAACATGGCTAAGAAGTACTATTGGTGAAAATAGATTAAATGGATTAGCCATGCTAAGCATTCACCGTGAATGGGTTTTAGAAAACAAGGAGCGATTAATGGAAGCAGTAATTCGAAAATTTGCAACTAATCCTCGCAAGCTATTGTTCAAGAATTAATTTCTTTTAATAAATGGTGTTCTTCCTTTTATTATTGTTTATTAAAACATGGTTAAGAATAAGTATTGGTAAAAATAAGTTAAATGCTTAGCCATGCTAAGCATTCATCGTCAACGAGTTTTCGCAAAAAAGGAACAAGGAGCTGTAGTTAGAAAATTTGTAACTAATCCTTAAAAACTATTGTTTAAACAATTTTTTTTAATAAATGTTATTCTTCCTTATGTTATTGTTTATTATGTACTGTTTATTATATAGTATGGCACTATGGACCCTCCCGTCCGCCATCAAACAGGTTGATTATCGAAAACTGCCCCCCCTTCCGTTTTGAGCTGGATACGCCCATGAGAATACGTATAGTCTAAAAGATTCAGATAAGTACATAGTTAACAGTTTAAAACAAAAAATTAATTCAAATAGTTTAGTGGTTTGCAAAGCTGATAAAGGCAATACGATTACAATAATAAATAGGAGCGAATATATTGAAAAGACAGAACTTCTCTTCAGGAATGACAATTTCAAGATATTAAATGATCCCACTAATAAGTTTCAAAAACAAATAAAATCACTTATTAAAAATTGCCCTAATATATTTTCAGACACAAAAAGTTTCATGCTAACTATGATGAACCCAAAAGCTCCTGTTTTGTATAGTTTACCAAAAATACATAAACCTAATTGTCCCATGCGCCCAGTTGTTTCATATGTAACTGCACCTGCATATAAAGTCTGTAAAAAACGTAATGAATTATTGCCAAAATATATTAACTTTAACCCAAAGTATGCTATTTAAAACACTTTACAATTAGTTAATAATATAAAAAATGTACATTTACCACTGAATGCAAAATTAGTTTCATTTGATGTTAAGAATTTATTTCCGTCTGTACCTGTAGATGTTCTGTTGTCTATCTGTTCCTCACATATACAAAATACTTTAACCTTAAATAGTGATCAGAAAAAAGAATTATTCTCGGCCTCAGATATTTGCATAGGACAAAATTATTTTCAGTTTAATAATAAAATCTATAAACAATTAAATGGCTTACCTATGGCCTCTCCTTTATCACCTTTATTAAGTGAAATCTTTATGACATTTTTGGAAGAAAACATTTTTACATCCGATAACCCCAACATAAAATATGTTTTTCATTGGGCAAGGTATGTTGATGATATATTTTGTATCTGGACGAGAACAGATAGACAGCCCCATATGTTCTTAAATTATATTAATTCCTTTTATAGTAGCGTGCAATTTACACTTGAAACAGAAAATATGAAAAGTTTAAATTTTTTGGATCTTACCATTACTAGGTCACAAAATAATCTTAGTTTTCAGATATATAGAAAACCTACTTTTACAGATACCGTTATACATAAACAATCACTAACATCATGGCACATAAAATTAAGCAGTTTTCATGCAATAGTTAATCGTCTCCTTATAGTTCCTTTATCCAAAGAAAATTTCAATAAAGAGGTAGATATTATAAAAGCCATAGCACAAAATAACGGTTATGATGAAAGAATAATTGACTCTTTAATTTAAAAAAAACAGAAGAAAATTACTTTAAAAGAATTTTATTCCATATAGCCAGATCAGAGTAAAAAAATTTCACTTAACAAATTACATTCCATGTATAACAGATAAGATTAATAATAGGTTAAAAAACCATGGTCTTAACATGGTATCAGTAAACAAACTTAATCTTTTTTCACTACTAGTCAATAATAAAGAAAAATCTAACACACTGGAGAAAAATGGAGTTTATGAAATACACTGCAGAATGCGATGCTATTTATATCGGACAATGTGGCCGTGCTCTGAAACATCGCATTTCTGAACATAACAAGGTGATTTTACCCAATACATCTAATACAGGTTTTGCAGATCATTGCTTACAACACAATCACTTCATAGACACAAAAAACTTAACACTACTCCACAATATACAAAAAGGTAAAAAAAAAATGGATTTGTTAGAAATTTTAGAAATTAAAAAAGCAATAAAAAGATAACAAAAATTTAACCAATGAACAGACTGAATTTTGTGTATCCCCTTTATTAAAATCTGTTACAGTATTTAGTTTAGTTTATTTTATATTATTTTGAATGTTCATCATTATTTTAAATTTTGCATTCAGTTTATATTTAGTTCAGTTAATTTTATATTTTGCATTCATGATTGTATTTAGTTTTTAAAGACACCTGACCCTCCCTTGTCTCTTGCACCCCCCCCCCCGCCATCACAACACAGATGTTCCAGATACACCCTAAACAGATGTTCACCACCTACACTCCACTAACATCCTGTGTTCAGTAATTTCATTCACTCGCCTCTTTGACAATGGCTTAGTTAGTCGAAACAACTGTCAGAGTTGATTAAAAAATTTGTGAAACTTACCAAGTGTTTTTATATATTTTACAAAACCTTTGTATTAATGCAACATGCAATACCAGACAGTACTTTAGCAATAGTTGCCGTTGATTTATATGGCCCTCTACCCAAAAGTTGAGGAGGGGTGAACTATTTATTTGTTGTACTAGATATTTTCACCAAATTTGTAAAATTGTACCCTATTAAAAAAGCTACATCCTTGGTATTAGCTAGAAAGATAGTCAGTGAATACATTGCTGAAGTAGGTAGACCTAAAATAATATTATCGGATCATGGTTTCTCAGTTTACCAGCAACACCTGGAGGGAAACATTAGGTTGGGAAAATATTTTAGTCAAACATACATCAGTGTGTCATCCCCAATCAAATCCTAGTGAGCGTGTTATGCGGGAATTAGGGCGTATGTTTAGGACCTTCTGCCACCAAAAACATTCATTGTGGGCCACATTTGTGAATAAAATGGAAGGATACATTAACTGTAGTTTACATGAGTCCACTAGTTATAGTCCTCATGAGTTAATGTTTCAGAGGAGGCCATCACGCATAACAGAGGAACTAATAAAATTTCCGAAGCGAACTGAGGTACCACATGGGAGAAAACTGGTGATTGCCAAGGAGCGGCTTTTGAGTAAAGCAGAACAATGGAAAAGAAGACATGATAGGAATCTAACACCCATCCAATATGAGGCACCTATAATGTAACACAGTTAAAAAGGTATTATGTACATGAGTAATGTTGATTATTTTTTAATTCATTAAAATCATGGGATGAATAAATACAGATTATTTTATAATGAATTGGGGGGGGGGGTACCTGAAAGTATAACTGTTAGTTTAAACATTAAGGTAATGAGTGCATTGTTTAGCACCATTGTGGCCTTGTCTGTAGTTGGCCATCATAATTAATTAGGTTTAAGTTATCAATGTATAAAGGTAAACCATATAAGAGATATGGTAAATGCGATTCCCCATTTTCAGGCGGTCACGGCTTCATCGAACCCTGACCGTGGATTTGGCTTAATATTCTAAATTGGTGAATTTAGAAATACAACTGGGGGGTTTAGATCAGGGGAATCTAAGATTATAGAACTTTGGAACACGGCTATATACCTAAGTATGGGTGATAGACCGATTAAGGGAGTGTGAATATTAATATAGTAGGATTACTGGTATCCGGGATATCAGTAATGCCGAATTTTGTACAATGCTAAAGCAAGGATGGGGGAGAAAGAAAAGAAAAAAGTGTTCACCCCTTCCGCTTCAGTCCTTGTGGAGGCAACTGGGCGCTACAGTCCGGGGGGGGGGGGTAATAGTGTGTGTGGAAGGAGGAATTTAAAATAAAGTCATAATTTAATAAATTGTAATAAAATATGTGATGCTGGAGAAGGTGGTTACTAGGTTGTTAGTAACGAAATATTAAATATTAAAATGAGTTACATCAATAATGTAGAGTATGTAATTAATTTTCTGATGTAAATGAATGATGTTGTGTTGACGAGGAGTATTTTATTTTGATGTATTAAGGAGTAATATGAAGGTGCTTAACGATTGTTAAGTAAATAATTTGTTCTAGTGTAATTGATTTAATGTGTTTTACTCTATATAAGGGGTTTGTTAATTTTGAAATGTGAATGGAATATTTATAATGGAAGGTATTTATACGTTATAATGGAAATGGTTATTTAAATTTTGATGGGAATCAGAGCGATCATTTTGAATTTTGGTGTAAGAGTTAACAAGAGAAGGTTATACAGAATGTTGGTATGTAATTCTTATAATGTATTATACTTAGACTAAGTATTCATTCATATGTAGGATAAAGAAAAGAAAAAAAACTCAGTACTTCTTAATGCAAACCAACACAGCTAAGGGGAACCAGATCAGTTAGGGATATGTTATTATACCAGGCCACTAATTGATATTGTTGATTTAATTTTTCAGTTTCTGGTGATGCTGTGGCAGTGGTCCTGTGCTGCCTGCGTGTCAGAGCAGGAGCGTCACGTGCCTGTCTGGCCTTGCGGTGTTGGGATCTCGAAAGAGTCCAGTAAGGTCATTCAGGTGCAGTCACAGTCACTGGACCAGGGGTAAGTTAAACACAATTTTGAATAAAACGTAAGGGGGTTGTGGCGACATATCTTGGCTGATCCCTTTAGAAAGTATGAGAGTGTCAATGAGAGCTTTTATGCTTCGGCATAAAACCTCTCATTGGGGGGGGGGGGGTATTGTAATGGGTCTAAATTTACCTAAATATTATTGTGTAATTTCATAAATTCTATAACATGTGAAGATGAGGTCCCTTTGAGGTGACGCGATAGCCAGTAAATATTTTCATGACCATGTATGGTTATGCAGCAAAAGACGAAAATCTATTTATAGCCAGTGATTAATTCCGCCAGTAATGTTGTTGACGAGAAACAGTTAATTACGAGTTAAAAAGGTGATACCAAACTCAGCGGAACATTACTGTACTGAGGACGAGACGAAAAGCGCGGAGCGGAGAGAACCAGCTTAGAGACGAACCAAACGGAAATTTGTAACACTGAAAACCAGTCGACCACCATCTTTTGCACAGTATAGCAGCAAGAAAGTTATGTAACATAATTGCGGGCGCCTGCAAACAATAAAAATGTGAATCTTTACATATATTTCAAAGTGAAAACAGTATTTGGTTAAATATTCATCAATAACAGTAAATAATTAAAGTAAACTGACAGTTCGGCAGTAACACGTAAAAATGTAAAAGTGAACACAGCAAAACAATGCAGGACACGAGGAGACGTCCCGTGTGGTGAAATTCTACGCAGCATAATCAAGGGAAGTAGACATTTCAACAAAATACTGGCTTTTTCATAAATTATAAAGTTGAGCTCAACAAAAAATAAAAAACAAGTAAATGTGTATGTTTGTGTGAACGAAAAAATATGAAAATAGGCCTAACAAGAAGTGTTGAGTTTGCATAACTTTTGATATACGTAGTAGTATTTTGATGTCGTAGTTTATTGATAATCAGTTTTACGCCTTAAGGCGGAATAAGTGTGTTCATGATTTTTGTCATGTTTTCGAGAGAAAATAAATAACGTTATATTTTACTTGATATACGCATTTTGTTATTTGTATTTGCCAACTGTTCTCTGCCTAAGTACACTAAATGAATCCCTGGACCAAACATTACATATAATCATATTCATTTAATTATTAATAACCGATAAGACTTCAGTTGACGTCTGAAGATACAAATTTTAATAGTCAATTAATGAGTAAGACTACAAATTGAGGAAGGTATGCACAAAATTATTTGATTCTGTTTAAATGTGCGGCAGTTATCGTTCGTTATAGAAACAATTACCCTTGTTTTAAACAAAATGTTGCAGGTAAACTACCCCTTTCCCTTAACCGATCTTCACCAAAAACAATAGGTCTTGAGAACTCTACAATTCAGGACTGTATGCAAAACATTATTTGATTGTTTGAATTTGCGGCTGTTATCGTTTGCCATAGAAAATACCCTTGTTAAAACATAAAACGCTGCAAGTAAACTACCCCTTTCCCTTAACCGATCTTCTTACTTATTGTCATACAATGGTTGAATACCAATATTTTTTTAACATTCAAAACTTATTAACAAATAATCATACCAACTTCTGGTAAACCTCTGGTTCATTCAGATATGCCAAGTTCCCTGTATATTATCACTGAATATTACAAGAGTTCTTGTAGAGGTAGGCATTCTGTGAGTTTTGCTTATCTCTACTTTACATATTATTTACATTGTTACTGTTTTACACCAAAATACTCCTCTCACTCCCCTCCAAGTTTTATAATACTTTCTGTTCATTGGAACAGTCTATTATTCTTAATATATCAACAATTTAGCTGTGTTATGCACAATATAATTGTTATATCAACAATCCTGCTTATGCAGGTGCTGGTCTTATTATTTATCTTATGGTTAAATTATTAGTGCAAATTATGGTTTGGTTTATTACCATTAGTTACTTCATTTATTACTTTTACTATTAGTAATACTGACATGCACTAATCATTGTTACTTTTGTAGCTTTATAAAATAACAGATAAGTGCTTTTCATTACATCTGATTTTATCATGTTATTTATAATACTGACAACGATTACAACTACTTGTTGTCATAAAATCTATTTCAGTACTTTCTTTAAGTGATCTGGTTTCATATAAAATCAACATACACTAGATTTGCATCAATTTTAGATAATCTTTGTCATTATAATAGTGATTTTTTACTTCTAGTTAGGTTATGTTGCTTTGTTTATACTAGTTACTCTATTCACATTTGATTACTTAAGTATATAGTATTATTTACTATTTATACTTTTGGTTATAATTATCCAATTTTTAAAAGTTTAAAAAGTTTATTCAAGGGTTAACAGTGCTCATAAAATTGCAAGGTGTATAATAATTTGCAATTCAGTGAATTTAAAGAAAGTATAGTGCAATATTAATTACTTACTTATGTTAGCATAATATCCAGCTAAGCACTTTGAACTAATTACACACTTGTCAATAATTACACCATTACGCTATCACCAAGACATTATTCAAATAATCACTTTTATTGTTAAATTGTAAATTAAATATAAGCATAGGTTAAAGATATAACAATTTTTTCTTATCATTTCGATTATATTTTATTTTATTTTCTTATATTATATTGTGACGTCTCCCTTGTTAAGACAACACAAAAGTCGGGAACTAGTTCAATTCTTTACCAGTTAATTAAACTAGCTGCCGTTGTTAGTAAAACATCCTTACCAACAAATTACAACACAATTATGACATAGGAAATTGACAAGGTTTGCACAAATTTATTCACTCACTTGGTGTTAGCGAAAACATCTCTTTATTACTATTCAAATATTATGTTTGACTTTGTTTCTTTTTAAAGAAAAATTTCTTTAGTAAATTCTGCTTTTAATGCTTTGAAGATATTAAGTTTATTATTTCTTTTATCTCAAAAATACTCATCTAGATATTTGTTTTAAATACCTCGGATCCGGGTCTGAACTTTCTCAAAATAATTAATTTATCACAAACTTCAACCAAATTATTGGAAGAATAATATTGGTGGTAATCTACATTATTATCTTACATTTATATATAGTGCTGTTACTACTACTTCAATACAAAATTTACAAATCTGATAATTTCTTCTTTACATTATTAAAGTTCTTTAGTGTTCTTTTGTTACTTCTCTTATTGAAACGAAAATTTACAAATGTTGTGTCTGGATATCACCTGAATTTAATATGAGGTTGTTGTTGGGTCCTTGGGGGGTCATCTCCTGTCGTCTTCTAGGGTGGAGTACATGGTTCCTCTTGAAGCTACATCGGGTTGATTATATCTGCTCTCGACGATCGGTTTTTTACTTGAAGTTCATACTGTTGTAGTTTGAGTTTTCTTCGTCCGGATTTTGTAGTTCACATTTTACACCTTAATTATAGTTCTTACTTTGCAGTACTAAAGTCTGGTAGTTACATATCTTACAACTTACAGTTTTATATTTTTAAAAGAGATGTGTTGGCTAATTTTTCCTTTCTGTATATTCTTCCTAACTCTACACACACTACATTTTTCAAAATAAAATCATCTTACACTGGATATTCATTTAACGGCATACACTTACGTGTATGTGGACAACACAAAACTCACATCTTTTCATGTCGAAGTTCAACTGGCGACTGCGCGTATAGTTTAGGGGCGAGGGCTCAGTTAGCTGGTGCGTATTTACGCACTAAGAAAATAGTTCGTACTTTTATATATTATTAATTATTCATTAATTAGAATGTAAATAATTTAATTTGACTTTATTACGACTCAGAGATTTATTTATTTATATAGTCGCATTTTTAATAATTAAAGTAATTATTATTATTATTCTTTACTTAATACCTTTCTTGGCGTGTTGGTACTGGACAATTTCAAGTTGATTCAGGAATCTGGGTAATGTAAGGGTGGATAATACTCTTACTTATTAAAATAAAAATTTTTATTTGTGCGATTTTCGATGTTTTTAAAATCGTCACATCCTCCTGCACTTAACTATGAAAAACGGGGTGGTGGAATATTAATAGAAAATCTAATAAACAATTATATTTGGACACAGAATTCCATACTGAAATTTCTCTCTCTCAGATTATTTCTATTCATCAATGGACTATCTTACACTTACGTAACATCTAAATTCTACTACATCTACTATACATAAAATACACAAAACGTAAATCTACCTTATTTTAATTCTTACTACTACCGGTTTTTTCTTGAATTGGTCACTCGTTTTATGGAGTTAAACTCATGAGTATGTTACTAATAATAATCACGTATTGTAATAACAATCGAATTACTTTTAGTTTACAGCGCTAGGGATTATTTTTCTTTCCTTCTTTCTCTCTCTTCATCATCGTCATCAGATTTCTCATGTATTATATCATTCTCGCAGGACATTAGCTAAGGTTGATCAGGCCTCGCTAGTATTCGTACGAGGAGTTTTGAGTTTATACTCACTTATGGTATAGGATGTTGCACAATCTTATCCTATTTCGGTATAAGAATATACAATATATTTTATTCTTAATACTTAAATAGTATTCTAGGTTTTCTATCTTTCTCGTAGTCTTTCTTCTGTATTTTGACACGAAAAACATTTTTTTATTTGAGACAGATGGCTTCTGCGAACGTAGTTTTCTGTATTGGGTTCATACAGAGATACAGTAACGGCGATTCTGACTCACTATATACTACTATATCGTCAAGATAATGATATACAAATTTAAATTTAACGTCATAGAAATTTTTTTCTAACAGTCGGCTGCATACTGAACTTCCTTGTGATATACCGAATGGTACTCTCGTAAATTGATATAGATTAAATGGGACAGCAAAAGCAGTTAAATGTTTTGATTCCTCAGCTAGTGGGATTTGGTGGAATGCTTGGTTGAGATCCATTATGGTGAAGATTTTCGCTCTTGTAAAATAGTGAAACGCACTGTGAATGTCGGGCAGTGGTATCGATTCAAATTCTATACTCTTATTTAGTTGTCTATAATCCACAACTAGTCTATGTTTGTCAGTTCCTTTTGGTACTAGGAATGCAGGTGATGAGTATGGAGAAGTTGACGGTTCAATGACGTGCTGATCAAGGAGTTTGTTAATGTGGTTTCTCATTATTTCCATCTTGGGCGGAGATAATTTGTATGGGTGGAGTCGTATTACCTTGTTGTCACTAAGATTTATTTTATATTCGATTAAATGGGTTAATCCTAACTTGGGAGTGAGTACAGTAGAAAATTCTTTTATTAACTTTTGGATTCTTAGTCTCTCATTTCCTTTTAAATGACTCAGACTCGATTCATGATGCTCTGAATGAATAGTTGCGGTTTCACAAATAGCGTCGTTACTTAATTCGGAGTCGAACTGATATTTTCGAGTACGATCAAATCTGAAGAAATATTGTTTTGCATATATATCAAGGATTAAGGCAGTTTTTCTTATAAAATCCGCGCCTAATATTAAGTTTTGTCCTAACTCTTCAGCTACTAGTAGGGGAATATACCAAGTAAAATTCTTTATTTTTAATTTCACCGTAATACTGAGCGATATCTTTAGGTTTTGTTTATTTGCGGTGGTACACTTTATGTTCACCATTTGGCTACGTTTAATCAGATTATGATTAGCTAATAAGGTGGCTAACTGTTTACTAATTATACTACGGGTAGATCCGGAATCAATTAAACCAAGGGTATTCGTTGCTCCAAGGTCTATCTGTACATAGGGTAGTTGGCATATACTTGTTTTACATGCACCAATAGAGTTGCACTTCTCGATAAATCTTGTTAAGTAAGGGTCTATGCGTTTATTTTTATTTGATGCTTATTATTGTTGTTACCTTTCCTTCTGGTGCTTCGGAAGACGTAGGATTTTCGTTCTTCCAGCTTCACATGTTTTTTGATTGGTCGGTTTTCTGTTGATAGCGCTTTTGTTTACATAACTTGCCTTTACATGTCCGGCCTTTCCACAGTTATAACATCTTCTTTCCTCATTTACTTCGCTCGTAGGTTGTCGGGGTTTTGGTTTAGAGTATGAAACATGGGGATAGCTTTGGGTTTTATATGTACTTACGAATCGCTTATCGCGGTAGTTTCGGGTATCATTTCCAATTGGTCGAGTTTGGAATGAATCTCTGTGCTGACTCTGGGACATAGAAACACGTCTATTCTGGTCAGAATACCAGACGTTGGATGAATGTATACAACATAGTTCTAGTTCGGTGAAAGTTGTAGGTCGCTTCATGAGTGCTAGTCGAGATCGCTCCTCGGGGGATAGTCCTACTAAGATAGTGTCTACTAACTGTTGTTCACTCCATTTAACTTGTAGCAATAAAGCAGATTCTCTTACCTCAGATATATAATGAGCTAATCTCTCGTATGTGCCTTGTACACGAAGTACTAAGTTTCGCTTCAATTCTTCGTAGATACCGGTGGGAATGAAATGTCTTATTAGTGTGGTATGAAGTTCTTCTACCGGGTGATTATACCTTAGGGATTCTAACACTCTATCTTTTAATGGAGGTCTACACTTAGGTAAAATTACTTGCAAAATCTGGTTATCTCTTAGTTGTTGCAGGTCCTTTAATTGTAAAATGTGCTTGATAAAATCAAGGAGCTTTGTAATATTCAGCCCATCAGTGATTGGTATGTCAGACAAAATACTTTCTACAGGGTGGGTTATCTTTCCATAGAGCTCGGTAGTTAGATTTATTTGACTCATCATTCTAGGTTTTTCCGCAGATTGATTAGTCCGCAAGTGAGAAGGTAAATCGTAGGTACGGGTCATATTTTCTTGTTCACTAGGGAGGAACGTAACGTTTACTGGTTGGATATTTACTTGACTATCAGTTAACCGTTCTTTGAATGGATTTATATTTGATTCCTGCAGAATCTGAATTTTTGCAGTACCGTTTGGCTGTTCTTGAGTCGGGGTTTGGGTAGGTGAAATATTTAATTTCGTCATTGCTTCTTCGATTTCGTCTAATCTAAACGATTCAGATCGTCGACGTAATTCGCGCATTATCTCGGGTAATTGTTGTAATGCTTCCTCGGCGAATTTTTGTACATCATGAGGGGTATCTTTATCACCTGGCCAGTTCAACAAATTGGTGATACGGCGGGTCAGATGCTCGATTCTTTGGGTGGTGCGTAAAATTACTGCGGGGGATTTTTCATCACGCAGGGTTTGTGCGATCGAAGTTAGTTCTGTATACTTATGATAACATGTTTCTTTTTCGCTTTCAAAATCTAAAACACTTAAACGATTTAATAATGAGGGTTTGTCCGGTTTATTTTCACGTAACGTCTTGCGAAGTTCCGTGACAGTTACATTAGAGTAGGGAAGACCACGCAATAATGCTTCATAGCTTAATTCGTCTTTCAACAACAAGTTGGGGTTAAATTGAACTATTTTTGATAATAACAACTTTAAATACACGATGTATTACGAACGACAAATCTTATGTCACTTACTTTAATTCGTTTTATCAATGTTTAAAATAGTTAACGTTAATTCATTTAAACACATAAACATATATATCTTATTGCATTTGAAATCTTATATTAATTAATCAACATAACTTATCTCACCACAATTCAATTCTCTGTACTGACATATATAATTAATCAAAACAAAAACTAATACCATCGTATAGTGGAGAGAAATTTCATATATGAAATGTTCATTCCTTTAACAATGGCACAAAGGGTCAGCTGTTTTGGGGAGTCGTCTAGGGTGGTAATTTAGGACAATTCAAAACAGGAAAGAGCGTGTCTAAGGTGGTTTGTTTGGTTTAGCGAGGGGAGGTTATGAATGAGATGAGTGCATACAAAGGGGAGAGTTTACATTCCACAACACGTATTTAACATGAACAGACTGGCTTCTACCGACAGGTTTGGAATGGAATATTTACCAGCGATGACTTGTTTAATACGGCAAAATCGCGATACTAATATTATTATAAAATAATTAAAATTTTACTCATTTATTTTTTGTTTATTTCTGAGTGAATAAATTTATGTTTGTCCAAGTTATTGTTAACGAATTATAAGATTACACAACAACAGCAACATAATTATTCTTTTTTTTTTCAAAGTAGTAGCAGTGGCGCAATTTTGTGACGTCTCCCTTGTTAAGACAACACAAAAGTCGGGAACTAGTTCAATTCTTTACCAGTTAATTAAACTAGCTGCCGTTGTTAGTAAAACATCCTTACCAACAAATTACAACACAATTATGACATAGGAAATTGACAAGGTTTACACAAATTTATTCACTCACTTGGTGTTAGCGAAAACATCTCTTTATTACTATTCAAATATTATGTTTGACTTTGTTTCTTTTTAAAGAAAAATTTCTTTAGTAAATTCTGCTTTTAATGCTTTGAAGATATTAAGTTTATTATTTCTTTTATCTCAAAAATACTCATCTAGATATTTGTTTTAAATACCTCGGATCCGGGTCTGAACTTTCTCAAAATAATTAATTTATCACAAACTTCAACCAAATTATTGGAAGAATAATATTAGTGGTAATCTACATTATTATCTTACATTTATATATAGTGCTGTTACTACTACTTCATTACAAAATTTACAAATCTGATAATTTCTTCTTTACATTATTAAAGTTCTTTAGTGTTCTTTTGTTACTTCTCTTATTGAAACGAAAATTTACAAATGTTGTGTCTGGATATCACCTGAATTTAATATGAGGTTGTTGTTGGGTCCTTGGGGAGTCATCTCCTGTCGTCTTCTAGGGTGGAGTACATGGTTCCTCTTGAAGCTACATCGGGTTGATTATATCTGCTCTCGACGATCAGTTTTTTACTTGAAGTTCATACTGTTGTAGTTTGAGTTTTCTTCGTCCGGATTTTGTAGTTCACATTTTACACCTTAATTATAGTTCTTACTTTGCAGTACTAAAGTCTGGTAGTTACATATCTTACAACTTACAGTTTTATATTTTTAAAAGAGATGTGTTGGCTAATTTTTCCTTTCTGTATATTCTTCCTAACTCTACACACACTACATTTTTCAAAATAAAATCATCTTACACTGGATATTCATTTAACGGCATACACTTACGTGTATGTGGACAACACAAAACTCACATCTTTTCATGTCGAAGTTCAACTGGCGACTGCGCGTATAGTTTAGGGGCGAAGGCTCAGTTAGTTGGTGCGTATTTACACACTAAGAAAATAGTTCGTACTTTTATATATTATTAATTATTCATTAATTAGAATGTAAATAATTTAATTTGACTTTATTACGACTCAGAGATTTCTTTATTTATATAGTCGCATTTTTAATAATTAAAGTAATTATTATTATTATTCTTTACTTAATACCTTTCTTGGCGTGTTGGTACTGGACAATTTCAAGTTGATTCAGGAATCTGGGTATAGGTAAGGGTGGATAATACTCTTACTTATTAAAAATAAAAATTTTTATTTGTGCGATTTTCGATGTTTTTAAAATCGTCACAATATCTCATCCTACTAATTACCATCATGATGTTATTATCAAAATTATTTGATTCTGTTTAAATTTGCAGCTGTTATTGTTTGCCATAGAAAATACCCTGGTTAAAACATAAAGTGTTGCTGGTAAACTACCCCTTTACCTTAACCGATCTTCACCAAAAACAATAGGTCTTGAGTACTCTACAAATCAGGGCTGTATGCAAAAAAATTATTTGATTCTGTTTGAATTTGCGGCTGTTATCGTTTGACATAGAAAATACCCTTGTTAAAACATAAAACGTTGCAGGTAAACTACCCCTTTCCCTTAACCGATCTTCACCAAAAACAATAGGTCTTGAGAACTCTACAATTTAGGGCTGTATGTAAATAATCATTTGATTCTGTTTGAATTTGCGGCTGTTATCGTTTGCCATAGAAAATACCCTTGTTAAAACATAACATGTAGCCAGTAAACTACCCCTTTCCCTTAACCGATCTTCACCAAAAACAATAGGTCTTGAGTACAATACAAATAAGGACTGTATGCACAAAATTATTTGATTCTGTTTGAATTTGCGACTGTTATCGTTTGCCATAGAAAAAAAATCCACACACGCACACACACACACACATTTCAAAAATATCGGTATGGAGAACCATAAATGACTTCCATGTTCTAAGATTTATATTTAAAATCATCTTCGAAATGAAATATTTCCATAGAAACTACTTCTTTCTATTGATTCAACCTTAACCACAGTAGTGTGGTCACTAACGTATACCACCTCACGTTTTCGCACTCGACTTTCACTGATGATGGCAAACGATGGCGCTGCCAAAACGTCAGGTTTTGCAGACAACATTGGACTACAGCTAAACAGCCCGGGAAGGAATTTTAACAAAAAACTACTTTTTTGTTGCCGATAACGTAGTACACATATAAAAAGTTCTCCCCTCCCTCTTCAAATATAATTTTCATTAATAGAAAATTACCCCCACCCCGTTCAACTAACCTCTTCATTTATAGATATTTCATCTACATTTCTACAGTGGATTATTATGAGCTTCTTATCAGGATACTTTGTTCATCAAAATTAAGTACTTCACTCTTGTTAAAACATAAAACGTTGCAGGTAAACTACCCCTTTCTCTTAACCGATCTTCACCAAAATCAATAGGCCTTCAGTCCTCTACAATTCAGGGATGCTTGCAAAAAAATATTTGATTCTGTTTGAATATGCGTCAGTTATCGTTCAACATGAAAACATTTCTCTTGTTACAACATAAAATGTTGCAGGTAAACTACCCCTTTCCCTTAACCGATCTTCACCAAAATCAACAGACCTTGAGCTCTCTATAATGCAGGCATGCATGCAAAACATTATTTGATTCTGTTTGAATGTGCGTCAGGTATTGTTCGTCATGAAAACATTTCTCTTGTTACAACATAAAATGTTGCAGGTAAACTACCCCTTTCCCTTAACCGATCTTCACCAAAATCAACAGGCCTTGAGCTGTTCGTCAATAATCTGTATGACAACAGGCAGTTATCGTTCGTCATAGAAAAAACTACCCTTGATAAAAAAACGTTGCAGGTAAACTACCCCTTCCCCTTAACCGATCTTCACCAAAAACAATAGGTCTTGAGCTCTCTATAATGCAGGCATGTATGCAAAACATTATTTGATTCTGTTTGAATATGCGGCAGTTATCGTTCGTTATAGAAAAAATTACCGTTGTTAAAACATAAAATGGCGCTGGTAAACTACCCTTTCCCTTAACTGATCTTCACTAAAATCAAGAGACATTGAGATCCCTACAACTGACGGTAGTATGCAAAACATTATTTGATTATGTTTGAATTTGCGGCTGTTATCGTTAGCCATAGAAAATACCCATGTTAAAACATAAAACGTTGATGGTAAACTACCCCTTTCCGTTAACCGATCTTCATCAAAATCAATAGGTCTTGAGTACTCTACAATTCAGGGCTGTATGCAAATAATTATTTGATTCTGTTTGAATTTGCAGCTCTTATCGTTTGCCATAGAAAATACCCTTTTAAAAATATAAAACGTTGCTGGTAAACACTACCCCTTTCCCTTAACTGATCTTCAACAAAATCAACAACCTTGAGTTCTGTATAATTCAAAAAGGTATGCAAAAGAGTAGTTGATTCTGTTTGAATTTACGGCAGTTATCGTTCGTCATAGAAAAAATTACCCTTGTTAAAACATAAAATGTTGATGGTAAACTACCCTATTCCCTTAACCGATCTTCACCAAAACCAACAGGTCTTGTGAACTCTACAATTTAGGGCTGTATGCAAATAATCTTTTGATTCTGTTTGAATTTGCGGCTGTTATCGTTTGCCATAGAAAATACCCTTGTTAAAACATAAAACATTGCACGTAAACTACCGCTTTCCCTTAACCGATCTTCACCAAAAACAACACATCTTGAGAACTCTACAATTCAGGGCTGTCTCCAAAACATTATTGATTCTGTTTGAATTTTCGGCTGTTATCGTTTGCCATAGAAAATAAAAATTGCCCTTGATAAAAAACCGTTGCAGGTAAACTACCACTTTCCCTTACCCGATCTTCACCAAAAACAATAGGTCTTGAGTTCTCTACAATTTAGGGCTGTATGCAAATAATCATTTGATTCTGTTTGAATTTGCGGCTGTTATCGTTTGCCATAGAAAATACCCTTGTTAAAACAAAAAACGTGGCAGGTAAACTACCCCTTTCCCTTAACCGATCTTCACCAAAAACAACAGGTCTTGAGAACTCTACAATTCAGGGCTGTACGCAAAACAGTATTTGATTATGTTTGAATTTGTGGCTGTTATCGTTTGCCATAGAAAATAATTACCCTTGATTAAAAAAAAATGTTGCAGGTAAACTACACCTTCCCCTTAACCGATCTTCACCAAAAACAAAAGATCTTGAGTACTCTACAAATCAGGGCTGTATGCAAAAAATTATTTGATTCTATTTGAATTTGTGGCTGTTATCGTTTGCCATAGACAAAAAAATTTACACACACACACACACACAATTTTCGAAAAATGACTTTTTTTCATGTTTTGAGTGTAGTACAATCAGAATCTGCAATAATCTCGAAAACGATTTTTTTTGCCATCACCATACTTCCATTTCCTTAAGGAACATGGAAGTAAAATATCGGTATGGAGAACCATACATGACTTCCATGTTCTAAGATTTATATTTAAAATCGTATTCGAAATGAAATATTTCCATAGAAACTACGTCTTTCTACTTATTGCTTCAGCATTAACCACAGTACTATGGTTACTAACGTATACCAGCTCACGTTTTCGCACTCGATTTTCACTGATGATGGCAGTCGATGCCACTGCCGAAAAGTCTGGTTTTGCAGAAAACATTGGACTACGGCTAAACAGCCCGGGAAGCAGTTTTAAAAAAAAACTACTTCTTTGTTGCCGATAACGTAGTACACATATAAAAAATTCTCCCCTCCACCTTCAACTATAATTTTTAATAATAGAAAATTACCCCCACCCCGTTAACCTAACTTCTTCATTTATAGATATTTCATCTACGTTTCTACAGTGGATTATTATGAGCTTCTTATCAGGATACTTTGTTCATCACAATTAAGTACTTCACTCTTGTTAAAACATAAAACGTTGCAGGTAAACTACCCCTTTCTCTTAACCAATCTTCACCAAAATCAATAGACCTTCACAGTCCTCTACAATTCAGGGATGCATGCAAAAAAAATATTTGATTCTGTTTGAATGTGCAGCAGTTATCGTTCGTAATAAAAAATTACCCTTTTTAAAACATAAAATGTTGCTGATAAACTACCCCTTTCGCTTAACCGATCTTCAACAAAATCAACAGACCTTGAGTACTCTACAAATCAGGGCTGTATGCAAAAAATTATTTGATTCTGTTTGAATTTGCGGCTGTTATCGTTTGTCATAGAAAATACCCTTGTTAAAACATAAAATGTTGCAGGTAAACTACTGTGACGATTTAAATGGTAAAAAAAAAATTAATAATAAAAATATAAAAAAAAACGGAAAGCAAGTAAGTACTTTAAATCGCACGGTTAAACCAAATACCCCTGAACTAACTCATAAGAGTAACGAAAATTAAATTAAGAAAATCTAACTAAATAAGTAATTAAAATCTGAATGTAAAAGTTAAGAATAATACAGTTAACCCTTTAGTAAATTTATCATGCGTTGACCTGCCTATTCCAGACACAACGTGCATACCGAACCGGCAGTAAATCAGAAATATCTGTAAATCGTAATGTAAATAATTAATAATTTAAAGTAACAAGTAGTAGTTATAATAATCCCTGTAAACAAGATAAGTCTAGATAGTTTATTTTGTCTTACTATAAGAATGTATTATTAATAAAGAGTTGGAACTATATTATGGCAGAGTACTCACTCCGCGTCGTCGCAATCTACTTGTTGTAACAATGCAAGAGTAACGATGGGGCTTTCAGACTGTAAACACCTCCAAGCGAGGGCTCTTCATAAAATGTTTTGTTATTCTTTTTGATTTTTAATTGAGTGTTAGCTTCCACTAAAAGCGTGGAGAGCTAGTTATATATTGAAGATGTAGTGAGGAATTTGTTAGAAAGTGTGATATGTAAAAAGAACTCGTATATAAGGTGATGTCTCAAGTTAATTAAAAAAGGAACTCTCGAATATTGTTCGAGTAATGTAATTCAGATATTAATGTAAAAAGAAGATGCAAACTCCAGTACTATGCTGCCAGTAAATATGTGACGTGCACAACTGCAGATACGGACGACTACCACCTAAGCAACACTTACCAGAACCGCCGAGGGTCAGCCCGACTTCACGCAGCATAACATCCAACTCCTCATTAATACTCCCAGAGGACTTTCACCGGAAACACTACCCAGATGACTACCCCGACTAACAGAGTACTGAAGATTCACGCACCAGGACACGGACAGAAAAAGCGTATCTAAGAGGTGACTCGGTAGCTCATCTACCGAGAATTATGTATATTTAAAATATAAGTTTTCATACATGCCAGAGACTTTTAAAAAGACAATCTCTAAGCATTAAGTTTAAAAAAAAAATGTAACCAGTAATTTTGTAACCTTACGATTCTGCTGATTTTAATTATACGATAGATTACATGTTAAACTTATAGTCATGTTTACAAAATTCGGGCGCCATCTTTGTTACATATGTTGTCATACATTATAGGGCAGGAATTCGTTACGCGAAGTTGTGATGAACGGAAGTTGCTTCAAATAATAAGATATCTGTTTAAAATTGTTACCAATGAAATACCCTTTTTATTTTATAGACATAAGATTACATAATAATCTTGCAAGTGTTAAACAAACTCCAAATCCTCCAAAATCATAATACAGGTAAATGTGTTATTATATAATATTATGTACTTACGTGACTATATCCTTACATATCGTAATATATTTAGTTGTGCCCAACCCAGCACTTAGTAATTACTCACGCACATGCAATCTCTCTCTCTCTCTCTCTCTCATGGTACAATTTGTTATTATATGAGCTCATTTGTTTTTAAAAGTGACATCTTGAATAATTGAATTGATATGTTATTTGGTCATTTTAATGAAATTTGATGTGGAAATAAAATATTTGTGTGTGTGTGTCGGAACGTTCTCACCAAATTCGTGTAGGCCTCCTCGCACTGCTAGTATCGTCCAGATTAGCACAATCGGTAAAGTTTTACTGTGATTTATGGCGCACCGTCGTGTCGACCTACGTAACACCCCGGACCGATTCTATACGCCGATCTACATAGGACGATCCATCGGCCGATGACGCCTACACGAAGCCGAACTTTTAACGTTCTTTACCACATGTTTAAGATATTTATACTGTTTATTAACCACTTACAGTGGCTAAAAAGTTAAAATTCACTAGTGAGTGAACGGGTTGCCGGCCGGCGTTGATCACTGCTGCAGGTGAAATGACGAAGAGTCTTTGTTATATGTTGCCTAGGTGGGGTGAACCTACGTCACACTTCCTTTGTTAAAGCTGTTGACAGCATCGTGTTGTTGATGTAAACACATTCTCAGCCGCTGACGTAATTAAGGATCGGCACTCTTATCGCAACAACTTACATACTGTTTTTGTGATGCTTCACGGGGTTTTTCTATGAATCGGTCCAAATCCTGGCAAATATTATTATACACTCCACTCATTATATATTCATACCAGTTATTTAAGGTTGGTTTGATTATGACCAAATTAAGAAAATACAATAGTTATGGTTTTATTTACCATATTTAAGGTAATTATAAAACGTACCATGATTGTACCATCACAAAACCCCCTCAATGAAAGATTGTGTGTCGAAGCACAAAAACTTTCATTGAACCTTTCATACTTCCTAAAGGGATCAGCCAGGATAAGTCGCCACAACCCCCTTACAATTTTATATAAAAGAAAATTACAACTCACCCTTGGTCTGATGATGATGACCGTACCTACATGACCTTATTGGACTTCTCCTGTGAGATCCCAACACCATAAGGCCACTTAGGCTCTTAACGCCCCTGCTCTGACGCGCTGGCCAGCTCAGGACCGCTGTCATATCACCAAACACTGAAACAATAAATGAAAAATATTAAAATAGTGGCTTGGTAAATCACTCCATCCTCAACTGATCTGGTTCCCCTTAGCTAAGTGCTGGTTTGTACCAATAAGCTGTGATGGTACAATCATGGTACATTTCATAATTACCTAAAATATGGTAAAAATATCATAAATATTGTATTTTCCTATTTTTTGACATACCCAACCCAACCTCAAACACCCGATATAGAATTTACAGTGAGTGGACTATATTACAGTATTTGCCAGGATTTGAACTAATTCATGACAAAAAACGGTGTCACATCACAAAAACAGTGTGCAGTTATTGAGATAAGCAGAGCCAAGCCTTCGTTACGTCAGAGGCGGAGAATTTGTTGACAGCAACCAAACTGCGATGTCAACAACTTAGACAAAGGAATGTGACGTCAATACACCCCACTTCCGCAGATTTCAACCAGAAATTGTCGTCATTCTGTTGCAACAACTGATCAGCACCGGCCGGTTGCACATTCACTTACGAGTGAATTTTAAATTTTTAGACCACTGTAGGTGGTTAATAAACAGTATAATATCTACAATATAAATATATAAAAGACAGTGCGCCAACTCCAAGATATGACCGGGAAAATTCGCCGAACTCGCGGTGCGCGAAGTTCGTATAAACAAAGGAAGCCAACACGAAATGGGTGAGATCTTTCCTTAATTCCTGATTTCATAATTTCCCAATATCAGTTTATTGTAGAAATTCATTTTTATTTTAAAAATTTCAATCTAAATTTAAGGAGCTTCAAAATTTAAATAAGTTTGTACCATGATAATGAAAGGGTGAGTGGTTGTGTGTGTGCGTAATTATTCTAAGTGCTGGGTTGAGCACCACTATATAAATATAAATATATATATGTTATTATTGTATAATCATTTAATCATATAATCATTAAACTTAATCAAATTTATTATTACACATTATGTTTTTGGAAGGGTTACAGTTGGTTTTAAAAAATGTTATGTAACAAAGTAAAGAATAAAAAGGGGTATTTCATTGGTAACAATTAGAACAGCTGTTTTGTTATTTCAAGCAATTTCCGTTTCCTAATAACTTCGCGTAACGAAATTCTGGCCCATGACTTAGGTAATAAATAAAGATGGCGTCCTAGTTTATGTATACATAACCACAATTGTGAGATATAATATATCGTATCTATAAATTCAAAAATAACGTAACTATATAGATGTCGCCCGTAAGAACAGGGACCCTATGTAATATTATGTATATATATTATTACATGGGATACGCCTAGAAAGAACACGGGAAAAAATTGCTTGAGGTAACAGACAAAATTTTATAACTAGTAAACATAACCCCACAATTAGGTTAGACAATTGTATGCATGCGTGCATTACACAATTGCCAAAATGAGTACAAGTGACGATAGTGACATAAAAACCAGTACCACTGACATAACTTTAACTGGTGAAATGGATATGCAAATAAATCCCATTAGTCAGAATGACGAAGTAAATACGCCTGTGTCTGTCGAAATAAAACAAACTAACACATCCATTTCAACTAATTTAGACAGTAAATCAGATGAAAGTAATGCAATGATACAATTGTTATTAAAACTAGATAAAAAACTAGATGAGCAGAATAACGAAATTAAAGAAATTCAAAATAGTTTTAACAGCCATTTCAATGAAATGAAAAATGAAATAAAAGTGAATCACAATAAACTTATTAAGAAATGTGACCAGCTGATTACAAAATTAGATAAGTTACATGTGGTAGAAAGTAAATTAGAAAGTCAGAAAGTACTAGATAGTAGTACCCAGCAAAATGCTGTACTGGATAACATATTTAAAACTGATAATTCCAAAAATGAATGTACTCTAGATAATTCAAATAATACAGGTAGTAAGATAGTGGTGGTAGAAGAGGATAAACATGATAATGGAAATATAATGAATGATAATGAAATATTTGAATTTATGAAGTCAGAAAGAAAGTTGAGAGAAAGTATTTTAGTACAAGGAATGCAGGGGGTAGAATTTTCTTTTAATGTTGTATTAGGGGGTGAAGACAAGTCTTCATGTAGTTTGATAGACGATAGTTCTACAAATAAAGTTTCTTTTAGTTTTTGTGTACCTAAGAGGTGCAACGATTTTATGATAGGAAACCCTGTATATTTGGAGAGAGAAAGTGTATTTTGGTGTTATGGAGAGAAATGTATTAAGAGAGAAAGTATAGAGAGATATTGTGAGAGTAAAAGAGTAATAGAAATATTTAAAGTAAACAGAAATTACAGACAATTGTTAGAAAGGTTAGGGTTAGATGTGGTATATGAAAATGATGACTATTTGCCTGATAATAACAATAATTTGAAAATAACAAGAAATGAGAATAAAGACCTTAGGTACTTACCTGTGGTGGAATATTATGGGGATAATTATTATATAAACCGATTAATGACATATGATACTAAGACAAACGGAACTCTACTTGATCGTGACTGGGAATATTTGTTTAATAACCGTTCAATAACATATGAATATAATGTATCTAATAAAATCTATGTATTAAATAAGAATTTATATAGACCTAAGATTCGTTTGTTGTTTAATGATGGTGGATAGACTGTTATATTGTGAAATGAACATTAAATAATAATATGAAAAGTGGTTTTGAATTGGACTGTTATGGACTGATTTCGATTAATGACACAATAATGAAGTTGGAGTGTATATTTTTATTGTATTAACTGTATTTATCCATGTATTTTGATATGTATTATGTATTACAGGTACCCCAGTGTGTATTATTATATATTTTATATATGTAACATGTTTAATAATAATATTTTAATTAATTACTAATGAATAATAATGAATGTTTAAATAAATAATTATATTGGAATTTTGAAAAGAGGTATTGTTATAAGTAGGTAAGAGAGGAATTTTATAAGAGAATTGTCAATGATTACAGTAAGTGTTTAAACAGGAATAGAGCCTGGGTATAGATAGAAGCAGGTGAGTTATGTAATTAATGTAAATGGAGTTAGAAAGATAAGAATTTTTAAGAAAATAATACAGAGAATTATTAAATAGTTAGGGACACAGTAGTTAGTGATTATTTGTAAAGAAGGTGTTTAAGTAAAGGTACATACATATATTTGTTGTTGATGAATTCTGTAGTGGGGGTGAGGTGATAAAGAGTAGCCAACCAATAGTGTTGTGGCAGGTATTAGCATAATTTTTAGGGAGTGTTTGCCGAATTATTTGGAAGGGCAAAATATTAGAGATGTATATAGCCAGTTAGGGAACACCCAACCCAGTGCAAAGACGAGCGGTGCCATAAGATTTAAAGCGAATTAGTAATGGAGTATATAATTGAGATATTGGTGTCAATGATAGGTAAATTTGATGGTCAGTTAGAAGGTGAGTAAAATTATATAATGAAGTATAGTGAATATAGGAGTTATCCAGACTAAACAGTGATAGAAGGTGAAAGGTTAGGTAGTTAAGGAGGTAGAAAGTTCAGAGTATAGAGAAAGTAAGAAGTGAATTATGAATAATGAAATAATAATGTAATATGAATAGTAACAATAAGTTCAAAATGTATTTTATTATTATAAATAAATAAATGTGATGTTTAATTAATAACTGAAATGGTAAATTTTAATTTAAATACAACTTTTAAGTAAATTATACAAATGTTAATGCATATCTTGGATATGATTAAATATGATTGAGTATTTAAAATGTATTAACTGTATTATTAATATATCAGTGTTAATTATTAATGTATTATGTATTTATTTGAAAACTTTTGAACAGGATGTTATAATATGTGTAGAAAAAAAAAAAAAATTTTAAATGGCGCTGTTAATAATATTTATCAGCCAGATGATTAACTGTTAATAATAATAATAATAATAATTTTTTTTGTTTTATCATGCACTAAGAGTATTCAATCAATAAATATATAGAGTTATTAATTCTTTTATAATTTGTTATTCTCCAGATTTGGGAGATTATAATGTGTAATTTTCTTATTATATTTTCAATTATATCTTATTCAATTTTGGTATAATATTCTTTTTAATTCTTGAAGATTATAATATATAATCTTATAATTTTATTAAGCATATTAAAATATATTAAGCCAACCCAGTGCTTATTGGCACAAACCAGCACTTAGCTAAGGGGAACCAGATCAGTTGAGGATGGAGTGATTCAATAAGCCACTATATTAATATTTTTTATAAATTGTTTCAGTGTTTGGGATGTGACAGCGGTCCTGAGCTGGCTAACTCGTCAGAGCAGGGGCGTTAAGAGCCTAAGTGGCCTTATGGTGTTGGGATCTCGCAGGAGAAGTCCAGTAAGGTCATGAAGGTACGGTCCTCATCACCAGACCAAGGGTGAGTTATTGTTATTTTTTATATAAAATTGTAAGGGGGTTGTGGCGACTTGTCCTGACTGATCCCTTTAGGAAGTATGAAAGGGTCAATGAAAGTTTGTGTGCTTCGTCACACCATCTTTCATTGAGGGGGTTTTGTGATGGTACAATCATGGTACATTTCATAATTACCTAAAATATGGTAAAAATATCATAAATATTGTATTTTCCTATTTTTTGACATACCCAACCCAACCTCAAACACCCGATATAGAATTTACAGTGAGTGGACTATATTACAGTATTTGCCAGGATTTGAACTAATTCATGACAAAAAACGGTGTCACATCACAAAAACAGTGTGCAGTTATTGAGATAAGCAGAGCCAAGCCTTCGTTACGTCAGAGGCGGAGAATTTGTTGACAGCAACCAAACTGCGATGTCAACAACTTAGACAAAGGAATGTGACGTCAATACACCCCACTTCCGCAGATTTCAACCAGAAATTGTCGTCATTCTGTTGCAACAACTGATCAGCACCGGCCGGTTGCACATTCACTTACGAGTGAATTTTAAATTTTTAGACCACTGTAGGTGGTTAATAAACAGTATAATATCTACAATATAAATATATAAAAGACAGTGCGCCAACTCCAAGATATGACCGGGAAAATTCGCCGAACTCGCGGTGCGCGAAGTTCGTATAAACAAAGGAAGCCAACACGAAATGGGTGAGATCTTTCCTTAATTCCTGATTTCATAATTTCCCAATATCAGTTTATTGTAGAAATTCATTTTTATTTTAAAAATTTCAATCTAAATTTAAGGAGCTCCAAAATTTAAATAAGTTTGTACCATGATAATGAAAGGGTGAGTGGTTGTGTGTGTGCGTAATTATTCTAAGTGCTGGGTTGAGCACCACTATATAAATATAAATATATATATGTTATTATTGTATAATCATTTAATCATATAATCATTAAACTTAATCAAATTTATTATTACACATTATGTTTTTGGAAGGGTTACAGTTGGTTTTAAAAAATGTTATGTAACAAAGTAAAGAATAAAAAGGGGTATTTCATTGGTAACAATTAGAACAGCTGTTTTGTTATTTCAAGCAATTTCCGTTTCCTAATAACTTCGCGTAACGAAATTCTGGCCCATGACTTAGGTAATAAATAAAGATGGCGTCCTAGTTTATGTATACATAACCACAATTGTGAGATATAATATATCGTATCTATAAATTCAAAAATAACGTAACTATATAGATGTCGCCCGTAAGAACAGGGACCCTATGTAATATTATGTATATATATTATTACATGGGATACGCCTAGAAAGAACACGGGAAAAAATTGCTTGAGGTAACAGACAAAATTTTATAACTAGTAAACATAACCCCACAATTAGGTTAGACAATTGTATGCATGCGTGCATTACACAATTGCCAAAATGAGTACAAGTGACGATAGTGACATAAAAACCAGTACCACTGACATAACTTTAACTGGTGAAATGGATATGCAAATAAATCCCATTAGTCAGAATGACGAAGTAAATACGCCTGTGTCTGTCGAAATAAAACAAACTAACACATCCATTTCAACTAATTTAGACAGTAAATCAGATGAAAGTAATGCAATGATACAATTGTTATTAAAACTAGATAAAAAACTAGATGAGCAGAATAACGAAATTAAAGAAATTCAAAATAGTTTTAACAGCCATTTCAATGAAATGAAAAATGAAATAAAAGTGAATCACAATAAACTTATTAAGAAATGTGACCAGCTGATTACAAAATTAGATAAGTTACATGTGGTAGAAAGTAAATTAGAAAGTCAGAAAGTACTAGATAGTAGTACCCAGCAAAATGCTGTACTGGATAACATATTTAAAACTGATAATTCCAAAAATGAATGTACTCTAGATAATTCAAATAATACAGGTAGTAAGATAGTGGTGGTAGAAGAGGATAAACATGATAATGGAAATATAATGAATGATAATGAAATATTTGAATTTATGAAGTCAGAAAGAAAGTTGAGAGAAAGTATTTTAGTACAAGGAATGCAGGGGGTAGAATTTTCTTTTAATGTTGTATTAGGGGGTGAAGACAAGTCTTCATGTAGTTTGATAGACGATAGTTCTACAAATAAAGTTTCTTTTAGTTTTTGTGTACCTAAGAGGTGCAACGATTTTATGATAGGAAACCCTGTATATTTGGAGAGAGAAAGTGTATTTTGGTGTTATGGAGAGAAATGTATTAAGAGAGAAAGTATAGAGAGATATTGTGAGAGTAAAAGAGTAATAGAAATATTTAAAGTAAACAGAAATTACAGACAATTGTTAGAAAGGTTAGGGTTAGATGTGGTATATGAAAATGATGACTATTTGCCTGATAATAACAATAATTTGAAAATAACAAGAAATGAGAATAAAGACCTTAGGTACTTACCTGTGGTGGAATATTATGGGGATAATTATTATATAAACCGATTAATGACATATGATACTAAGACAAACGGAACTCTACTTGATCGTGACTGGGAATATTTGTTTAATAACCGTTCAATAACATATGAATATAATGTATCTAATAAAATCTATGTATTAAATAAGAATTTATATAGACCTAAGATTCGTTTGTTGTTTAATGATGGTGGATAGACTGTTATATTGTGAAATGAACATTAAATAATAATATGAAAAGTGGTTTTGAATTGGACTGTTATGGACTGATTTCGATTAATGACACAATAATGAAGTTGGAGTGTATATTTTTATTGTATTAACTGTATTTATCCATGTATTTTGATATGTATTATGTATTACAGGTACCCCAGTGTGTATTATTATATATTTTATATATGTAACATGTTTAATAATAATATTTTAATTAATTACTAATGAATAATAATGAATGTTTAAATAAATAATTATATTGGAATTTTGAAAAGAGGTATTGTTATAAGTAGGTAAGAGAGGAATTTTATAAGAGAATTGTCAATGATTACAGTAAGTGTTTAAACAGGAATAGAGCCTGGGTATAGATAGAAGCAGGTGAGTTATGTAATTAATGTAAATGGAGTTAGAAAGATAAGAATTTTTAAGAAAATAATACAGAGAATTATTAAATAGTTAGGGACACAGTAGTTAGTGATTATTTGTAAAGAAGGTGTTTAAGTAAAGGTACATACATATATTTGTTGTTGATGAATTCTGTAGTGGGGGTGAGGTGATAAAGAGTAGCCAACCAATAGTGTTGTGGCAGGTATTAGCATAATTTTTAGGGAGTGTTTGCCGAATTATTTGGAAGGGCAAAATATTAGAGATGTATATAGCCAGTTAGGGAACACCCAACCCAGTGCAAAGACGAGCGGTGCCATAAGATTTAAAGCGAATTAGTAATGGAGTATATAATTGAGATATTGGTGTCAATGATAGGTAAATTTGATGGTCAGTTAGAAGGTGAGTAAAATTATATAATGAAGTATAGTGAATATAGGAGTTATCCAGACTAAACAGTGATAGAAGGTGAAAGGTTAGGTAGTTAAGGAGGTAGAAAGTTCAGAGTATAGAGAAAGTAAGAAGTGAATTATGAATAATGAAATAATAATGTAATATGAATAGTAACAATAAGTTCAAAATGTATTTTATTATTATAAATAAATAAATGTGATGTTTAATTAATAACTGAAATGGTAAATTTTAATTTAAATACAACTTTTAAGTAAATTATACAAATGTTAATGCATATCTTGGATATGATTAAATATGATTGAGTATTTAAAATGTATTAACTGTATTATTAATATATCAGTGTTAATTATTAATGTATTATGTATTTATTTGAAAACTTTTGAACAGGATGTTATAATATGTGTAGAAAAAAAAAAAAATTTTAAATGGCGCTGTTAATAATATTTATCAGCCAGATGATTAACTGTTAATAATAATAATAATAATAATTTTTTTTGTTTTATCATGCACTAAGAGTATTCAATCAATAAATATATAGAGTTATTAATTCTTTTATAATTTGTTATTCTCCAGATTTGGGAGATTATAATGTGTAATTTTCTTATTATATTTTCAATTATATCTTATTCAATTTTGGTATAATATTCTTTTTAATTCTTGAAGATTATAATATATAATCTTATAATTTTATTAAGCATATTAAAATATATTAAGCCAACCCAGTGCTTATTGGCACAAACCAGCACTTAGCTAAGGGGAACCAGATCAGTTGAGGATGGAGTGATTCAATAAGCCACTATATTAATATTTTTTATAAATTGTTTCAGTGTTTGGGATGTGACAGCGGTCCTGAGCTGGCTAACTCGTCAGAGCAGGGGCGTTAAGAGCCTAAGTGGCCTTATGGTGTTGGGATCTCGCAGGAGAAGTCCAGTAAGGTCATGAAGGTACGGTCCTCATCACCAGACCAAGGGTGAGTTATTGTTATTTTTTATATAAAATTGTAAGGGGGTTGTGGCGACTTGTCCTGACTGATCCCTTTAGGAAGTATGAAAGGGTCAATGAAAGTTTGTGTGCTTCGTCACACCATCTTTCATTGAGGGGGTTTTGTGATGGTACAATCATGGTACATTTCATAATTACCTAAAATATGGTAAAAATATCATAAATATTGTATTTTCCTATTTTTTGACATACCCAACCCAACCTCAAACACCCGATATAGAATTTACAGTGAGTGGACTATATTACAGTATTTGCCAGGATTTGAACTAATTCATGACAAAAAACGGTGTCACATCACAAAAACAGTGTGCAGTTATTGAGATAAGCAGAGCCAAGCCTTCGTTACGTCAGAGGCGGAGAATTTGTTGACAGCAACCAAACTGCGATGTCAACAACTTAGACAAAGGAATGTGACGTCAATACACCCCACTTCCGCAGATTTCAACCAGAAATTGTCGTCATTCTGTTGCAACAACTGATCAGCACCGGCCGGTTGCACATTCACTTACGAGTGAATTTTAAATTTTTAGACCACTGTAGGTGGTTAATAAACAGTATAATATCTACAATATAAATATATAAAAGACAGTGCGCCAACTCCAAGATATGACCGGGAAAATTCGCCGAACTCGCGGTGCGCGAAGTTCGTATAAACAAAGGAAGCCAACACGAAATGGGTGAGATCTTTCCTTAATTCCTGATTTCATAATTTCCCAATATCAGTTTATTGTAGAAATTCATTTTTATTTTAAAAATTTCAATCTAAATTTAAGGAGCTCCAAAATTTAAATAAGTTTGTACCATGATAATGAAAGGGTGAGTGGTTGTGTGTGTGCGTAATTATTCTAAGTGCTGGGTTGAGCACCACTATATAAATATAAATATATATATGTTATTATTGTATAATCATTTAATCATATAATCATTAAACTTAATCAAATTTATTATTACACATTATGTTTTTGGAAGGGTTACAGTTGGTTTTAAAAAATGTTATGTAACAAAGTAAAGAATAAAAAGGGGTATTTCATTGGTAACAATTAGAACAGCTGTTTTGTTATTTCAAGCAATTTCCGTTTCCTAATAACTTCGCGTAACGAAATTCTGGCCCATGACTTAGGTAATAAATAAAGATGCCGTCCTAGTTTATGTATACATAACCACAATTGTGAGATATAATATATCGTATCTATAAATTCAAAAATAACGTAACTATACAAAGCACTGGGTTGGCTAGTTATAAAAGTTTTATAGTTATAAAAGTTATACTACTAAAAATAATTCTCAAGAATTAGAAAGAATTTCCTTTCTCCATATTAACAAATCCTGAATTAATGAATGGTTTCGATTACTATCGATAATATTTATCTCATTCTCTTTTATAATTACTGTAATTATAACATAAACACATTGATATAAAAAGAATTAAACTCTATTTGAAAATATGAAAATTACACTATATATCTCCCAAACCTGGAGAAAAACAAATTATATTGATATAAAAGAATTAATAAATCTGTATATTTATTTATTTATAAATCTTATTGAATGGTTAAAAAAAAACATTATTATTATTATTAGTATTATTATTATTATTAACAGGTAATAATCAGGTATTAACAGCGCCATTTAAATTTATCCCTTTTACACATTATTTCCATATTATAAAAGCATGTTAAAAATTTTATAACATAAATACATAATACATAATACATTTTACATAATAATACACATTAATACATTTAATACATTGAAATAATTTATTCATTTATTAAGATTTTCACTATAAGATATGCACTAACATTTGTCTAATTTATTTGAAGTTGCATAAAAAAAAAAAATTAATTGCATTTCAATTAATTAGACATCAATTTATTTATTATAATTATGAAATTCATTTCAAATTTATTATTAATATTCATATTATTATTTCATTATTATTCATTTTTCATTACCTCTATACTCTGAATTTCCTACCTACCTAACTACCTAACCTTTCACATTCTATCATTGTTTAGTCTGGGTAACTCCTATATTCACTATACTTTTTATTATAATCTTACTCACCTTCTTCTAACTGACAACCAAATTTACCTATCATGACACCAATATCTCAATTATAAACACCATTACTATTTTCATTTAAATCCTATGGCACCGCTCGTCTTTGCAATGAGTTGGGTGTTCCCTAACTGGCTATATACATTCATATTATTTTGCCCTTCCAAAAATTCGGCAAACACTCCCTTAAACTACGCTATTACCTGCCACAACACTATTGGTTGGCTACTCCTTATCACCTCACCCCCACTACAGAATTCATCAATAACAAATATATGTTTATACCTTTACTTTATTCACCTCCTCTACAAATAATCCCTAACTACTGTGTCCCTAAATATCTAATAATTCTCTTTGTATTATTTACTTCAATATTCTTAACTATCTAACTCCATTTTCATTAATTAAACTCACCTGCATTTTATCTATCCCCAGGCTCTATTCCTGTTTAAACACCTTACTGTAATCATTAACAATTGTCTTATAAAATTCATCTCTCACCTACTCATAACAGTACTTCTCACTTTTCAAATATATATATTCTTATTTAAATATTATTATTATTCGTTAGTAATTACCTTCATTACAATTAAATAATGATTGAACTTCATTAAAAACTTTCTATGACAATTAATAATTTATAAAGTTACAAAGTTAGTACACCTTTCTTTTGTACCACAATTTAATAAAGAATGATTACTCTTTAATGGTTATTCAATTGTAAAAAAAAATATTATTATTAAACATGTTATTAAAATACATAATAATACATACTGGTGTACCTGTAATACATAATACATAATACACATCAAAAATACATTGATAGATAAATACATATAAAACAATGAAAAATATACACTCCAACTCATTATTTTGTTATTTACCAAACTCAATCCATAGCAGTCCAATTCAATATCACTTTACACATATATGTTTAATGTTCATTTCACAATACAACAGTCTATCCACCATAGTTGAACAACAAACGAATCTTAGGTCTACTTAACTTATTACTTAATAAATATATTTTATTATCTGCAACATTATATTCATATTCCTTTATGAAATTGTTATTAACCAAATATTTCCAGTCACGATCAAGTAGGGTTCCGTTTATCTCAGTATCATATGTCATTAATGGGTTATTTATTCTATAATTATCCACCACAGGTAAGTACTTAATACCTTTATTCTCATTTATTGTTATCTCAAATTCATTGTTATTAGAAGGTACGTATTCCTTATTTTCATCCACCTTATCTAACCCTAATCTTTCTAACAATTGTCTGTAATTTCTGTTTACTTTAAATATTTCTATTATTCTCTTACTCTCACAATATCTCTCTATACTTTCTTTCTTAATACATTTCTCTCCATAACACCAAATTACACTTTCTCTCTCCAAATATGCAGGGGTCCCTAACATAAAATTATCCCTAACATAAGTGCACCACTTATTAGGTACACAAAAACACAAAGAAACTTTATTTGTAGACCTATCGTCTTCCAAATATAAACTGAAGGAACTCTTATCCTTATAAAAAATACATGAAGACTTTTCTTCACCCCCTAATACAACATCAAAAGAAAATTCTACCCCCTGCACTCCTTGTACTAAAATACTTTCTCTCAACTTTCTTTCTGACTCAATAAATTCAAACATTTCATTTTCACTCATTATACTTTCATTATTATTTTTATCCTTTTCTAACACCACATTCTTACTACTTGTAATATTTGAGTTATCTGTACATTCATTATTTGAGTTATCACCCTTAAATATGTTATTATTCAGTACAGCATTTTGCTGGGTACTACTATTTACTTTCTGACTTTCTAATTGACTTTCTACCAAATTTAAATTCTCATCTAGTTTTGTGATGAGCTTGTCACATTTCTTAATAAGGTGATTGTGACCTAATTTTATTTCATTTTTAAGTTCATTGAATTGTTTATCAGAATCGATTTTCTGCTCATCTAGTTTTTTGTCAAAACTGTCAAATTTATTTAATAAAATTTTCATCATTTCAACAATACCATCTGGTTTGCTATCTGACATAGCTGAAATGGATGTATCGGTTTTCGTTGTCTCTACAGATACAGGCGTATTTGCCTCGTCAGTCTGACTAGCTTGATTCGGTTGTACATCCATCTCGCCAGTCAAATTTATATCAGTTGTACTGATTTCTTTTGTAATATTATCACTTGTACTCATGTTGGCAATTTTACAATACACACATGCATACAATTGTATAACCTAACTATTGGGTTATGTTTACGTATTACAATTTTGGTGTCTATTACCTCAAACAACTTTTTTCCGCTCTCTTTCTAGGCGTACTCTATATAAAATAATATTACATAGAGTCCCTGTTCGCAGGCAGCCATCTGTAACCTTAATATTATATAGTTACAGATAGTAGAGTCCCTTTTCGGGCGCAAAATTATACGATAGATTACATGTTAAACTTATAGTCATGTTTACAAAATTCGGGCGCCATCTTTGTTACATATGTTGTCATACATTATAGGGCAGGAATTCGTTACGCGAAGTTGTGATGAACGGAAGTTGCTTGAAATAATAAGATATCTGTTTAAAATTGTTACCAATGAAATACCCTTTTTATTTTATAGACATAAGATTACATAATAATCTTGCAAGTGTTAAACAAACTCCAAATCCTCCAAAATCATAATACAGGTAAATGTGTTATTATATAATATTATGTACTTACGTGACTATATCCTTACATATCGTAATATATTTAGTTGTGCCCAACCCAGCACTTAATAATTACTCACACACACGCAATCTCTCTCTCTCTCTCTCTCTCTCATGGTACAATTTGTTATTATATGAGCTCATTTGTTTTTAAAAGTGACATCTTGAATAATTGAACTGATATGTTATTTGGTCATTTTAATGAAATTTGATGTGGAAATAAAATATTTGTGTGTGTGTGTCGGAACGTTCTCACCAAATTCGTGTAGGCCTCCTCGCACTGCTAGTATCATCCAGATTAGCACAATCGGTAAAGTTTTACTGCGATTTATGGCGCACCGTCGTGTCGACCTACGTAACACCCCGGACCGATTCTATACGCCGATCTACATAGGACGATCCATCGGCCGATGACGCCTACACGAAGCCGAACTTTTAACGTTCTTTACCACATGTTTAAGATATTTATACTGTTTATTAACCACTTACAGTGGCTAAAAAGTTAAAATTCACTAGTGAGTGAACGGGTTGCCGGCCGGCGTTGATCACTGCTGCAGCTGAAATGACGAAGAGTCTTTGTTATATGTTGCCTAGGTGGGGTGAACCTACGTCACACTTCCTTTGTTAAAGCTGTTGACAGCATCGTGTTGTTGATGTAAACACATTCTCAGCCGCTGACGTAATTAAGGATCGGCACTCTTATCGCAACAACTTACATACTGTTTTTGTGATGCTTCACGGGTTTTTTCTATGAATCGGTCCAAATCCTGGCAAATATTATTATACACTCCACTCATTATATATTCATACCGGTTATTTAAGGTTGGTTTGATTATGACCAAATTAAGAAAATACGATAGTTATGGTTTTATTTACCATATTTAAGGTAATTATAAAACGTACCATGATTGTACCATCACAATTTCTAAAATCATACGTTGTAACATTACCCTTGAGATATAACTTTTAATCCCTTAACTCAATAATACCATTCTTCAAATGGTGTTCATGTAACAATGCAACCTTCTTGAGAAGCAAAGTAAATTTCAGACGTCTTTACTAGATTTAAAGAGACTCGGATCCGAGGTAAAATCCATGATCTGTTTGGTCATTTGTTTGACAGAAAACCCCTTTTAACTATTTCAGTATGAGAAAATTTTTATGTAATGGGATGTATATATATATATATATATATATATATATATCATTTGTTAATAAAGAGATGTCTTCTTGTTACATGTTGAAGTGAGTGCATAAATCAGTTAAATTACATTCCCTTGTGTCCTATAAAGAGTAATTATTATTGTTCTAAGTGTTGTGTTGATTTTCAGTTTGTTACAACGTAGGCAGCCTGTATAATTGGCTAGCGTCAATTACCACGGGTTCCCTGGAGTTATACCGTAGCCCGAAACGTTAAAAAAAAAATAGCGACAGTATTAATTTACCATTGTGAATTTATTTTGTGTAAGATTACGCATGAACTTGTGTATAATTTATTTAACGTACGCGAAAATAATACAAACTATCATTGTATTACACCAATGCAAGTACCTACATGAATTTTGGTGCTTGTCAAACTGTTCAGTCTTTAACAGGTTTATATTGCGACAATTCAAGACCTGTAGTTTCCTGAATATGCCTGCATAGAATGTAAGTTGTATGTCTGTTGTCACGGTGAAACATACGAGGGCTATCCAGAAAGTAACAGACGTTTTGACCGACCGCGGCGGTGGGCGGGGATAGAGCCGCCATCTTGGTGTCAGAACGTTCCTACACTCAGTACGCAACCAGCTGTGGTAGCGTGCGGTCTGTGCCCCCCTTACTTTGCTCTCTGTGACGTGTTAAAATGTGCGCTGCAATAGAAAATCCCGCCACTTGTGAGGTGCGTTCTGTGATTAGGTTTTTGTTCGCAAAAAATCACAAACCAATTGAAATTTATCGCCAACTTTGTGATGTGTACGGAAAAGGAATAATGAGTGAAAGCCGAGTGAGGCAATGGTGCATTGATTTTAAAAATGGCCGTACCAATGTTCACGATGAGGACCGCAGTGGTAGACCTAGCCATGTGACTGATGAACTGGTGATGAAAATCAACGACAAAATTCGTGAAGATCGTCGTTTCACGATTACGGAACTTTCGAAGCAATTTCCCCAAATTTCACGGAGTTTGGTGCATGAAATTGTGGCGGAAAAGCTTGGTTACCACAAATTTTGTGCTAGGTGGATTCCGAAAATCCTAACGGAAGACCACAAAAAACAGAGACTGGCTGCAGCACTAACTTTCCTCGAAGATTACGACAAAAATGGTAACAAAGTTATCGATCGTATCGTAACTGGGGACGAGACTTGGGTGAAGCACGTCAATAATGAAACAAAAAGGCAGTCGATGGAATGGGGACACACAAATTCTCCCAAGAAACCAAGGAAGTGTTTGCAAACGCTGTCAGCAAGAAAGATCATGGCTACTGTGTTTTGGGACTCTGAAGGAGTGATTCTCGTTGATTTTCTTGAACGTGGCACAACAATTAACTCAGAGAGGTATTGTGAAACACTGAGAAAGTTAAGGCGCGCGATACAAAACAAGCGTCGGGGAAAACTTAGTGCAAAGGTTTTGTTTTTTCACGACAACGCACGTCCACACACAGCCAATCGTACCCGAGAGCTCCTCGATAGTTTTGGATGGGAGGTGTTCGATCATCCACCATACAGCCCGGATTTGGCGCCGAGCGACTATCACCTCTTCCCAGCGATGAAGACATGGCTCGCTACACAACGCTTTGATACTGACGCCGAACTGCATGCCGGTGTAAACCAGTGGTTGAAATCGCAGGCGGCAGATTTCTACAGAGACGGTATTGAAAAACTTGTGCCACGGTATGATAAGTGCCTTAATTTGAATGGCGATTATGTAGAAAAATAGCTTAAGAGTGTACCTTTCAAATGTATATAATAAAATTTTGTTTTTTCATTTTGTAAATTTTTTATTTCAAAACGTCTGTTACTTTCTGGATAGCCCTCGTATAAACTGTTGACTAAATTAGACCAGGTTAATTACATGTAAATAAATTTGTAAGTTTAATTTTGTTACTAGAGAAAAAAAAAAAGGTAGATAGAATTACAGAAATTAAATTAGAACGTAAGACTATTAATAACTAAACTCAGCTCATTACGGGCTGTAACTTGTGAAACGTGTATCATTGCCTCGCACTCACCCCCGTGTTGGAGCCAGTTGAAACCAGTCGAGAAAGATAGCCATCAGCTATTGTTGTATAGAACAATAACATCCCTCAAATGTATTTCTCGCGTTCCCACGCATACAACAAGTATGCCATTGTTTTGAGGCTGTTATCGTTTACCATAGAAAGTACCATTGTTAAAACATAAAACGTTGCAGGTAAACTACCCCTTTCCCTTAACCGATCTTCACCAAAAACAATAGGTCTTGAGTACTCTACAAATCAGGGCTGTATGCAAAAAATTATTTGATTCTGTTTGAATTTGCGGCTGTTATCGTTTGCCATAGAAAAAAAAATCTACAGACACTTCAAAAATTGACTTTTTTCATGTTTTGAGTGTAGTACAATCAGAATCTGCAATAATCTCGAACACGATTTTTTTTGCCATCACCATACTTCCATTTCCTTAAGGAACATGGAAGTAAAAAATATCGGTATGGAGAACCATACATGACTTCCATGTCTAAGATTTATATTTAAAATCATATTCGAAATGAAATATTTCCATAGAAACTACTTCTTCCTACTTATTGCTTCAGCCTTAACCACAGTACTGTGGTCACTAACGTATACCACCTCACGTTTTCGCACTCAACTTTCACTGATGATGGCAGTCGGTGGCACGACCGAAACGTCTGGTTTTACAGAAAACATTGGACTACGGCTGAGGGCAGTAGCCGTTCACGGTCTGGTGTCGGCTGGTGTGTGCCAAGTGTAATGTGCCTCCCAAAGCCAAAAGGCGGCAAGTGCAGTGGACCAGTGTTTGTGCTGTGTGGTGTTTGTGGCTTTCGCGAAGCTCCGGACCAGTGGACTTGTATTTGGGATTACTATGAGGGATCACTCGAGGTAAGCCTATTTACTGTTTTACCCGCGGTTTTTGGTGGCATCGCCCGCTTAGCTTGGCGTAGGCTAAGTTAGGTCCCTGCCGGTAGCGGTCGGTCGCTTCGCCTAGTCGTGGTGCGGCCTCCAATACCGGTGCTGAGCAGGTTAACAATTCCCGTAGGAGGGCTTTGGCCCGAGTATCTCTGCCAAAACGCGATGGGCGAGCGTCGCGTTGCGGCCGGGCAGCGGACTGGTCCTGCTAAGGGCCGATCCAATGCTTCTTCAGTAACGCACCGACCCTGTCCCTGACTCAGTCGGATCGTGCAGTGGTCCTTCTCAGGGCCACCAATCGGTCTTGGCCGAGTCCACTGTTGTCACTGGGGGGACTCCTGCCCTGACATATACTGCGTCCCAGCCCACGCCTGGGTCCTCTTTCACCGTCGTAACATCAAAGAAAAAGCGGAAAGTGGAGGAAACTCCGCTCCCCGACGACCCGGAGCTTCTGGATGCTCCTTCCCGTCGAAGCCACCCTCCGCCCTTGTTCGTCAACGGCGTCAAGAACGTCGTTGACTTTTCCAGACACCTCCGGCTAGGAGTCCGCCTCTCGGCGGACGTGCAGATGTCTCTTCATGGGAGAGACAGTCTTCGCGTCTGCTGCGCGACGGATGAGGAGTACCGAGCCGTCTATTTGTTTCTCCAAGTAAATGGTCTCCAATTTCATACGTTCACAAACGAGAAGGTGGCTCACGTCCGGCTGATCATTCGCGGCCTGGACGAGGACACTGACCCTGACGAGGTGGCGGACGTGATCTGCCAACTCAGCTTCCCTGTCAAAGAATGTATTAGGTGTACACCGCATACGGACCCAGGTGCAAATTACCCCTCCTCCGGGTGATCATCCTGAAGGGGGAGCAGGCAGACAGACTGCTGGGCCTGACCAGTCTTTGCGGACTGAAAATTAAAGTAGAAAGGAGCCGTGAAGCTGGTCACGTCCCGCAGTGCCATCGTTGCCAACGATTCGGACACAGCTCGGACAGCTGCCACAATGAAGTGGCCTGCGTCAGGTCCGGGAAACCGCATCCGACTAAAGCTTGTGAGGTGCCGGCTGCGGGGCGCCGCTTTTGTATTAATTGCGGCGACCCTCACTCGGCAAATTACCGAGGATGCTGGGTCTTCCAGCAGCACCTGAGGCAGGCCGTGGACAGGACTAACCCTCCTGCCCACCAGCAGCTTCCAGTCATCCCGGATCGTGCTGTCTTTCCCCGTCTCCCGGAGAAGGCAAGCGCATCTGTACCGCAAACTCTCGCCCGACCTCCCCCACGTGCTCAGGCACATGCATCGGCCCCACCTGCTTGGGAAGAGCATGCTACTACCGCATTGTCCCAAGACCAGCCCATTCCTATGGACGAGGAACCTGCTCCGGAGGTAGTAGAGCCACTCCCGGAGAGGTCAGAATCTCCCCCACCCACGGCTCGCTACAAACCCAAGAGTATGAAGAAGAAGCAGAAGAAACAGAAAAACGCTGCTCCCGCTGCCCCTGACCAGAAACCAAAAACCAAACCAACACAGCACCCTGGCGCTGGGGTTGCTCGGCAGTCCACAGTAGAGCTCCGTCCTGCAGCTGAAAGGACCGAGCGCCCATCCTAGACCTCATCTCGGGTGAATTCAGCCCGCAGCTATGCTGCTGCCGCCCGCAGCGACCCCGCTCCATCTGCTTCATCGTCTATATCACCATCAGCTCTAGCCGAGGTAAAGTCTTTCCTCGAGGAATACGACCTCGAAGAAGTGGCCCGATTATATCGATCCATCCGGGGGCGTCTTCGCACGGCGACCCCGACCGAAAAGTTCCTAATGCTTGCGGAAGCTGCAACCGCCATAGGTCTTCTGTAATGCTCCACGCTAACAGAATTACCTCCATCCAGCGTGACCTAACCATCATAGCGTGGAACGCCGACAGCCTTCGACACAAACTCGAGGAACTTAGAGAGTTCCTAGCCCGTCACAAGCCCGACGTGCTTCTCATCTCCGAGACCTGGCTTAGGGCCCAAGACAATGTGAGATTGCCCAACTATGCGCTTTACAGGGACGATAGACCTGGGCGGAACGTGGGGGGTGGCACGGCCATAGCGGTGAAATATTGCATTGCGCATCACCGCGTGGTCTTGCCTCCTTGCCAAAATATCGAGGCCACCGCCGTTGAACTCCCCGGAGTTCTTGGAGGTGTCCTCCTGGTTTCGGCTTACAAACCGCCAACCAAACCAATTCTAGACGCCGACCTGTCAGCTATTTACAGGGCCCATAGGAAGGTTAATCTTGCAGGTGACCTGAACTGCAAACACCCCGACTGGGGTAGTCGTCTGACTACACCATCCGGGAGGGCGCTCAGCAGGTAACTTCACGACCACCACCTTAGAGCCTACGGACCTGGACTACCGACGCATTATCCCCGCCGACCTGGAGCCCGACCTGACATACTAGACATTGCTGTTGTCAAGGGAGTTGTCAACCAGATTGAAGTATCTGTGTTAACGGAGCTGTTCTCTGACCATTGTCCCATCGAGGTGCACGTACCTACCCGTCACACAATTGGGAGAGCAGCACGATGAGTGGTAGAGTGGGACCGATTCGGGCCTGCCTTTTGTCGCAGACTCCCCGAGGAAGTTCGATACTTGATACCACTCAGCACAGAATTTGCGGCTGTTATCGTTTGCCATAGACAAAAATTACCCTTGATAAATAAAAAACGTTGCAGGAAAACTACCCCTTTCCCTTAACCGATCTTCACCAAACACAACAGGCCTTGCGTACTCTACAATTCAGGGCTGCATGCAAAAAAGTGTTTGATTCTCTTTGAATTTACGGCAGTTATCGTTCATCATAGAAAAAATTACTCTTGTTAAAACATAAAACGTTGCAGTTAAACTACCCCTTTCCCTTAACCGATCTTCTACAAAATCAACAATCCTTGAGTCCTGTATAATTCAGAAAGGTATGCAAGAAAGTAGTTGATTCTGTATGAATTTGCGGCTGTTATCATTTTCCATAGAAAATATCCTTTTAAAACAAAACGTTGCAGGTAAACTACCCCTTTCCCTTAACCGATCTTCACCAAAAACAATAGGTCCTAAGAACTCTACAATTCAGGGCTGTATGCAAATACTTATTTGATTCTGTTTGAATTTGCGGCTGCTATCGTTTGCCATAGACAAAAATTACCCTTGATAAAAAAAAAGTTGCAGGTAAACTACCCCTTTCCCTTAACCGATCTTCACCAAAAATAATAGGTCTTGAGTTCTCTACAAATCAGGGCTGTATGCAAATAATTATTTGATTCTCTTTGAATTTGCGGCTGTTCTCGTTTGCCATAGAAAATACCCTTTTAAAACATAAAACGTTGCAGGTAAACTACCCCTTTCCCTTAACCAATCTTCACCAAAAACAATAGGTCCTGAGAACTCTACAATTCAGAGCTGTATGCACAAAATTATTTGATTCTGTTTGAATTTGCGGCTGTTATCGTTTGCCATAGAAAATACCCTTGTTAAAACAAAACGTTGCAGGTAAACTACCCCTTTCCCTTAACCGATCTTCACCAAAAAAAAAAATAGGTCTTGAGAACTCTACAATTCAGGGCTGTATGTGAAACATTATTTGATTCTGTTTGAATTTGCGGCTGTTATCGTTTGCCATAGAAAAAAATTACCCTCGATTAAAAAAAACGTTGCAGGTAAACTACCCCTTTTCCTTAACCGATCTTCACCAAAAACAATAGGTCTTGAGTACTCTACAAATCATGGCTGTATGCAAAAATTATTTGATTCTGAGTGAATTTGCGGCTGTTATTGTTTGCCATAGAAAAAAATCCACACACACACAGTCACTCACTTCGAAAAATGACTTTTTTTCATGTTTTGAGTGTAATACAATCAGAATCTGCAATAATCTCGAACACGATTTTTTTTCCATCACATACTTCCATTTCCTTAAGGAACATGGAAGTAATAAGTCTAGTTCATGACCAAACCTCATAACACCTTTCACTGTTTATTGGATTTTCAATATGAAAAGTTTTGAAATATAGTCCATACATACAACATGCTGCATAAGATTCAGTAATGTCTGTCAATGCTAGAGTACAACGCATTTTACACACTCACACACACTTAAAACAATCAAACAACTTTCGGTGCTGATATGGCTGATACAAAACTTTTTTGTACTGCCGTTTGGATTATTGACAGTTCAGTTTACTGACGTTCGGATTATCAATGTTCACTGTACTTAAGATATCATTCTTGTTAAATAATAATTAAGCACAAATATTTACACTAATACTATAATATGAAAGAACTCATTACATCGTCATAAAGGAGACAAATCTTTGAGAAAAGCTCACCCGAAAATATTCATGTTCTTTAGCTTCAAGTTCTTCTCTGCTCATTGCGAAATCCCATGCTGGGCGTTTAGGAAATTCAAGAACTGGATCAAAATAATCATCTAAATTTACTTCTAAATCTTCTTCTGAAACATGTACTAACAACTTTCGAGCAGCTTCTTTTCTTTCTCTCAACTCATTTTCTGTTAGCTGATAGAACTGTAATGCATACCTAAAAAAATATAATAACAGGATATCGTGTTAACTTCAAGTCTAACTTTATATCTAGATTTTAAATATGATTAAACAAAATTTGCAAACTAAATTTAACTAATTTTATTCTTCGTATTATTTGAATTAGTAGCCATCCTTACTATTTCTTTTATGAAGTTGCTAAACTGCTACAATTTTTTGTTCAGACAAAGCTTTCAATGTAGCAGTTTAGCAACTTCATAAAAGAAATAATAAATTTAACTAAACTAAAAAACTTCACTAAATATTATGTTTTGCCCAGTACTCAAAATTTTAGTGCTAATTTCAAATAACTACACAATATAATCAACTAAAAATTATACTATTCTAAAATATTCTTTTGGTGTATCTTGTCAAAAATCTTAAAATGGTTTCATCTTAGTGCTTGCTATCCTTCCAGCTCATTCTCTACTTTGTGCAATTAGATCTTCAACAATATACCATCAACTGTTCACAACTTTTTAATTTAGAAAGAGCCTGATATCATACAATTAAAATATGACTACAGATTTATATGGCATACTAAATTAAGATCCAATTACCTACAAAACATGAGTACACATTACACACTCGCACATAATATGGCATACTAAATTAAGATCCAATTACCTAATATATAAGCAACATATAAATACCTAAAATAAGCAACCATGTAATATATGCAGTATAAAGAATATAGAGTAAACTATTCATCTTATTAGTTTCCCAATGGGAAGGCTATTCATATTTATAGATATAGGGCCTAGTAATGGGAGAGTGAAAAAACATACTGTAACTGAAAGAAAAGAAGTTTAGAATGCAAGGAAAAGTTATATAATCTATATAATAAATCTCTAGGGGCGTCTACTACGTTTGTCCGCTGTAATCTCAGAATCTACTGAACCGATTTCAATGAAACGTTGCACGCTGATAGCAGGTACCCAATGCAAGGTTTTCCACTTTATTTGATAACGATAGGTCAAAAAGAACCGAAGTTATTGCAAAAAACACATTTTTTTAAACTCGCGGCTTCGATCGCGAATAACGATAGGTTAAAAAGAACCAAATTTATTGCAAAAAAACTCATTTTTTTAAACCCGCGGCTTCGATCGCGAATATTTGTTTATGATTTTTGTGGTAACTGTCGAGTTGGTAAATTGCTAATGGTACATCTATATTAATAATATTCTTATATTGTAAGTTATGAATATCCAAAAAGTGCGAAGCAATAGATCCATCATTCATGTTTCCTCGATACGTAAAATCAAAATTTGATAATTTAGTAGATATTTACAAACATGCAGTGTAACCCCTCTTTCCTTTTATGCTTTATATATATAAAAAAAAACCCTTTAATTTTTTTTGTATTTATATTTTTTTTTTTTGAAAGAGAGGCCACAAGTTATTTAGAACTAGACAAGAGCCTAGAGAAGCCAAAAATGCGCTGGGTCCAGTATGACGGGACTTGCAAATGAAACTCTGCTCTAAGATAACAATAACAAGATTTATTAGAGTTATGTTTTTTTTTGTACAATCAAATTAGGATTACAAGTGCTTTCACTTCATATAAATAGCTCAAAAAATTGTTATAATTCATCGCCAAATAGTTGACCTTGATATCACTGAGCAGCATACAGTTACTTCTAAATAATATAAGAATGGCGCATAGTCTCGACCCTCCCTGTAAGCCACATAAACCATAAACATGATATATATATATATATATATGCATAACAACGTATAAACCATCTAACAATCACATAAAGGCATGACGCACAACATATAATTAACATAGATACACATTTACATATAAATAGCACACACCATGTCCACCTGGTTAACAGCATATATATTGTCATCGTAACACCCTCAAACCCTCTTATTCAGATCAAGTATCCGGCCCACCTTAAAACTTCTCAATTGACATACCCAAAACCAAATAATAAGTCACAAGACCAGAGTTGAAACACCCAAAAAATTCTAAGTATGTGAAAGGCCAAAGTCAAATTGGCTAAGTAGTCAGAACGGCACACAAGTACCAAGCATAAAAGGTAATTATCAATTTCGTACCTCAAATAATGATAAATGTGCCATCACGAGGTCAACATGGCTGCCCGGTTGCATAAACTGCATATTCTCATTTCTTTTATTTTCTTACCAAAAAAAAAACAAATTTTTAAGCAAGATCAGTGGAACGTAACCACCCATAAATAACTTATAACTGGTACTGATCTGTTTTACATTCTTTAACATTTATCAATGAATTATTATTAGTAATTATTAAAAAGGAAAAATTAACAATTCTTGTGCTGGCTATGGCAAAAGTTTAGTGGTTACAAAATCATTTAAACAGTTGAATTGAATTTCTTAACGCAGAATCTATGGATTTAATTTACTAAAACATACTTGAGGTGTTCATAAAGAAGCCACTTGACCCCAGGCACGGTTTGCGCCCGGACTAGATCCAACAAACTATGACATGTTCTGGACCTGTGGAAAAAGGCACCAACAGGTGTCGTCCACAGGTTAAAGCACCTCCCCCAACCTTTAAATTAATAACCAATTCAAAACCCAATTAAATGAAAATGTAAATAACCATGAAAATTCCCCTACAGGGTACCGAGACACCCGTGCATGCATACTTAAAGCTAATATCATTTAGTGACAGTCAGTGCCGCCCATATTTACAGAAAAAACTACCATCAATTCGGGTGATGCATGACCCTGGCTGAGTTTACAAATATACTGAGGCGTAAGCATTAGTAAAAAAAGGAAAGATAATATGTAACCCCAAATGTCCCGTTGGACTTGTGCGCAAACCAAGTTCTAAACTGGAGCATTTCCAAAATATTTCACTGTAAGGTGTAGCGGCCACAACATTTGTTAAAAAGCATAAATGTCACCTGGTTAACAGCATAAGGTTTGAGGATCTTGTCGTGTGTGTCCGTCCATTCATCCTGACAGCTAGACGGAAAGTGATTGGATTTACATCATGGAAGGCAGGTGATCGGCCATCCGCTGGAGCGAGACAGATTGACGACTAATCGGAAACCCTGCACAATTATATGGGTAATTACTGACAGGTTCAATAAATCAAAATACCCCATTCACCCAGCTGAACCCACACTTCATGACATGCCCAGTTTACAATCTCCAGAAAATTTACTTATGCATTGAAACCCCATTGAATTACATAAATCACTTCAAAAATAACATATTTAAGTATTATAATATATAATATATCCCAATATATTCATTCAACATAATAAAGCATTTCAAATAAATAGTTATTCATAAATTTTCGTCAAGCACTTAATCACTTTTGACATGAGCTAACAAACTTTAACAGGTTCGTGAGGTACGTTCATTTCACCAAAATCACAAAATAATTAACTTACGCCCCACTCTAATATAATGAATTAAATAAACAGGCACAAAAACTATAAAACACTATCTGTTAGCCAGCGTTAACAATTGAAACATGAATTGGCAGAAATTAGCCTGATGCCACCACGTGCTAATATAAATTAATGCAAATATATCGCTCTGCATCAGCGTTGATATTAAGGAAAATCCAATTTAATTTTATTAAACAGTAGGAAATATATTGTAGGAACACTTACCGGAAGGTCGCGTAGTCTTCTACTTATGCATAGTAAAAGATAGTAGACAAAATCTCAATCTGCAACTGCCAGGCGAGTACAGACAACCTACTATGTTGAACGCTGTTAGTCGACTAGTTATTATAACAACGGAAAAAATGGTACGAGCTATGGATCCAGAGCGCGCGCGGATCAGCACGGTGGCAACATAACAAGACGGATAATACGTAATTTATTAATTCAACGCAGTCCGTTCTCATTGACATAAAAAAAACCAGCCGAGTTTTCCAAAACACGGCACACCCCCACCCCAAAAGGGCAACTTGGTTGCCTCACACTTGAACTCAGGAAGGGTACCCTGCAGTGTACCCCCTTCCAAAACAACCTAGTGGTCTTTGTGATCATGGCGGCCCAGCAGCACTTGCTCTCCGGAGAACAGAGGCTCAGAAGGAAAACGAAAGAGATGAAAGAAGACGTGTAGTGTGTAAGTGTGTGGGTGCTGCGCGCTGACCTGATCAGGGCCAGCCCACAGCAAGAAGGGACAGAGAAGAAAAGACGAAAGAAAAGTTTACGGGAGCTCCCTGAGTTCTGACCTCCTGAGGCTTGTCCACCCAAGCCTGAACACCAATGCCACCTTAACAGGGCCACATGCCCTATATTCATACGGGGGGGGGGGGATTCCCTAATAACGAAACCCATTTTAAACAATACCGTCACTGCACGGGGCAAGGGAAAAGGGGAAATGATGGCCTCCATGATGCAATGCTCCCCACTCTGGACCGGACGCAAAGCCATGCTACCTGTCGATATGAGAATCACCCAATATACAAATAAGTTTTACATGTGTGCTCCAAGGGCATGTGAACAACAACGAGGACCGCAGAGTACCCAACCGGCCCGGCGCCCCTCGTTGCTGTCTATCCTCACTCCAACTCCTTTTTTTAATTTTTCTATTTTTTAATTTTTTTGCATTTTTTTTTTATTTTATTTTTTTTGTTTTTTAAGGGGAAGGTTAGGAAATCGGGGAGACGGAAAGGGCAAGGATGATTGAACGGTCATGGGCTGGGACTAAAGGTAAGGACATGGCTGCCTCCGGAAATAAGGACGAGTGGAGAAAGCCAAGTCTCGCGCAGGCAGGGGCGCATCCCTGAAGTAGACGAACCCCACGGGGACTGTGGGAAACATCTACCCGCTACCCTATCGTTCTCGATAACACCCCCGGAGCACACCCTTTTGAAATGACAAAATCCCTACTCACACAGAGACCACCTATCGTTCCCCCCCTTGTCGGTCCATTTACCCTTTTCTACATAGTTTCAATTTGGAGATATGCGAGGTAATCTCCTTCGAGTTACCACCCGGCTCTTCCAACCGAGCCGTCACTGGTGACGCGAACCCCAGGACACGATATGGCCCCGACCAGCGATAACACAATTTAACGGCTCTTTTATCGGCAGCTGAGCTGATCGGGTGGCTCTGGCAGTAGACCAAATCTCCTACTTTAAAGGGATTTGGAATTCGCCCCTGATTGTACCGACTACGGACGCGCTCGTGCGCTCTCAGCAAATTCCTCCGAGCCTCCTTCCATCTCTCCGCAGTTCCGTTATCTGGCTCCCATGGCAGAAGATCATCAATGTTCCACAAGTTAGTCAACGGGAGTGCGGGCGAGAATCCAAACATGATCTCAAAGGGGACGGCCTTATGACTGTCATGCAGGGCCGTGTTAAAGGCTAGCTGTAACCACTTCAGATTCTGGTCCCAGGTTGTCTGTTGCTCCGCATGATAAGCAATGAGTGCGGACCTGAGATTCCTATTGAATCTCTCCGCATGGGACGGCTGTGGGTAATACGGAGAAGTGGTTACATGTCTGATTCCGCTGGCGAAACATCCGCCGGAACTCACCCGAAACGAACTGGGGACCATTGTCGGAGACAATGATGGTCGGAAGACCGAAATGCTGAAAAATGTGGTTCTGAAGCGCGCTTATGGTCAAACGAGCTGTTGCCTGCCGTAAGGGCAGTAGCCAGGCAAACTTCAAAAAAGCATCCACGCAAACAAGCAGGTAAGAATTACCTGACTTGCTACGCGGGAGAGGTCTCACGTAGTCTATGAATAGCTTCTCCATTGGTCTGCTCGCCACGTCCGATGACAACAACCCTAACTTTGTGTTCTGGGCAGGCTTGCTCAAGCCACACAGATGACAACTCTTAACCCTGGTAGCGATGTCCCTATCCATGCCCTTCCAGATGAAATGTCTCCTGATACTGGAAATGGTCTTCGAAATTCCCTTGTGGCCTCCTACTGGGGAATTATGATAATAACTGAAGACCATGGGCACTAACTTGCTAGGCAGCACGATCTTAGGGGCACGTCCCTTTCTTTCTCTACAACACAGGACGCCCTTGGACAAGAAGTAAGGGGCCTGTACATTACCCTCCTTTATATTCTGGATGATACGACCCAGCTCTTCATCGTTCAACTGATGGGGTAACACATCAGTGAAGGCTAACGGAAAGTCTAGCAGAACAGAACAGGGTTGCTCAGATTGAACATCACTGGGCCAGGAAAACATGCGTGATAAAGCATCTGCAACCACATTTTGAGTTCCCCTAATGTGTTGCACTTTGAACTTGAAGGATGAGATCTTGACCACCCATCTACCAATTTTACCCAGTTGCCGGGGATGAGCAACAAGCCAAGAGAGAGCCTGATTGTCGGTCTCGAGCAGGAACTCAGCGTGTTCCAGGAAACGCCTGAACTTATCTAGAGCGTACACAACAGCTAAACACTCTAGCTCATACACTGAAGACTTTTGTTCTTGCTGGGTCAACGTTTGGGAAATGAAAGCCACAGGCTGCCTAGCACCATCAACGACTTGGGACAGAACCGCCCCGAGCGCAATCGAACTCGCATCCGTCTGGAGTATGAACGGCTTCGAGAAGTCTGGCATTCTCAGTACTGGAGGGGAAATGATGGCTTCCTTCAGGGTCTCGAAAGCCTTCTGTTGTTTTTCCCCCCATACAAACTTGGCGCCCTTTTTCCGGAGTTCATTCAGAGGTGCCGCAATCTGCCGCGTTTGGAATAAAACGCCGACAGAAATTGACCATCCCCACAAATCTCGCGATGCCTTTGGCATCCTTTGGTGGGGGGAAGTCCCCGATTCCCTGTGTTCGCTCAGGATCCACAGTGACACCTCTATGGGAAATCAGGTGGCCCAGAAAAGAAATTTGTGTCTGGGCAAACTTCACCTTTTCGGGGTTGACAGTGAGGCCAGCACCCATGCTCTGCTACCATTTGTAACCCCTCTTTCCTTTTATGTTTTATATATATAAAAAAAAAACCTTTTTTTTTATTTATATTTTTTTTTTTTTAAAGAGAGGCCACAAGTTATTTAGAACTAGACAAGAGCCTAGGGAAGCCAAAAATGCGCTGGGTCCAGTATGACGGGACTTGCAAATGAAACTCTGCTCTAAGATAACAATAACAAGATTTATTAGTCATGTTTTTTTTTTTGTACAATCAAATTAGGATTACAAGTGCTTTCACTTCATATAAATAGCTCAAAAAATTGTTATAATTCATCGCCAAATAGTTGACCTTGATATCACTGAGCAGCATACAGTTACTTCTAAATAATGTAAGAATGGCGCATAGTATCGACCCTCCCCGTAAGCCACATAAACCATAAACATGATATATATATATGCATAACAACGTATAAACCATCTAACAATCACATAAAGGCATGACACACAACATATAATTAACATAGATACACATTTACATATAAATAGCACACACCATGTCCACCTGGTTAACAGCATATATATTGTCATCGTAACACCCTCAAACCCGCTTATTCAGATCAAGTATCCGGCCCACCTTAAAACTTCTCAATTGACATACCCAAAACCAAATAATAAGTCACAAGACCAGAGTTGAAACACCCCAAAAATTCTAAGTATGTGAAAGGCCAAAGTCAAATTGGCTAAGTAGTCAGAACGGCACACAAGTACCAAGCATTAAAGGTAATTATCAATTTCGTACCTCAAATAATATAAATGTGCCATCACGAGGTCAACATGGCTGCCCGGTTGCATAAACTGCATATTCTCATTTCTTTTATTTTCTTACCAAAAAAAAAACAAATTTTTAAGCAAGATCAGTGGAACGTAACCACCCATAAATAACTTATAACTGGTACTGATCTGTTTTATATTCTTTAACATTTATCAATGAATTATTATTAGTAATTATTAAAAAGGAAAAATTAACAATTCTTGTGCTGGCTATGGCAAAAGTTTAGTGGTTACAAAATCATTTAAACAGTAGAATTGAATTTCTTAACGCAGAATCTATGGATTTAATTTACTAAAACATACTTGAGGTGTTCATAAAGAAGCCACTTGACACCAGGCACGGTCATGCACCCGGACTAGATCCAACAAACTATGACATGTTCTGGACCTGTGGAAAAAGGCACCAACAGGTGTCGTCCACAGGTTAAAGCACCTCCCCCAACCTTTAAATTAATAACCAATTCAAAACCCAATTAAATGAAAATGTAAATAACCATGAAAATTCCCCTACAGGGTACCGAGACACCCGTGCATGCATACTTAAAGCTAATATCATTTAGTGACAGTCAGTGCCGCCCATATTTACAGAAAAAACTACCATCAATTCGGGTGATGCATGACCCTGGCTGAGTTTACAAATATACTGAGGCGTAAGCATTAGTAAAAAAAGGAAAGATAATATGTAACCCCAAATGTCCCGTTGGACTTGTGCGCAAACCAAGTTCTAAACTGGAGCATTTCCAAAATATTTCACTGTAAGGTGTAGCGGCCACAACATTTGTTAAAAAGCATAAATGTCACCTGGTTAACAGCATAAGGTTTGAGGATCTTGTCGTGTGTGTCCGTCCATTCGTCCTGACAGCTAGACGGAAAGTGATTGGATTTACATCATGGAAGGCAGGTGATCGGCCATCCGCTGGAGCGAGACAGATTGATGACTAATCGGAAACCCTGCACAATTATATGGGTAATTACTGACAGGTTCAATAAATCAAAATACCCCATTCACCCAGCTGAACCCACACTCATGACATGCCCAGTTTACAATCTCCAGAAAATTTACTTATGCATTGAAACCCCATTGAATTATATAAATCACTTCAAAAATAACATATTTAAGTAATATAATATATAATATATCCCAATATATTCATTCAACATAATAAATCATTTCAAATAAATAGTTATTCATAAATTTTCGTCAAGCACTTAATCACTTTCGACATGAGCTAACAAACTTTAACAGGTTCGTGAGGTACGTTCATTTTACCAAAATCACAAAATAATTAACTTACGCCCCACTCTAATATAATGAATTAAATAAACAGGCACAAAAACTATAAAACACTATCTGTTAGCCAGCGTTAACAATTGAAACATGAATTGGCAGAAATTAGCCTGATGCCACCACGTGCTAATATAAATTAATGCAAATATATCGCTCTGCATCAGCGTTGATATTAAGGAAAATCCAATTTAATTTTATTAAACAGTAGGAAATATATTGTAGGAACACTTACCGGAAGGTCGCGTAGTCTTCTACTTATGCATAGTAAAAGATAGTAGACAAAATCTCAATCTGCAGCTGCCAGGCGAGTACAGACAACCTACTACGTTGAACGCTGTTAGTCGACTAGTTATTACAACTACAGAAAAAATAGTACGAGCTATGGATCCAGAGCGCGCGCGGATCGGCACGGTGGCAACATAACAAGACGGATAATACGTAATTTATTAATTCAACGCAGTCCGTTCTCATTGACATAAAAAAAAACAGCCGAGTTTTCCAAAACACGGCACAGCAGTAACACAATTAGATGAAATGTTTATTCGTATAGAATAATACAAATAGTGTATACATAAGTATATTGATATCAGTTAGTCCATTTGAATATTTACATTTTAGTAGGGATATGGAATCCTTATCAGCATATGGAATTCATATAAACAATACAATAATTCATTGTTTGATTATATTGTAACATTGATTATATAGTACATGTTGATTCTGACAAACCATACTCTTCGACATTTGAATATTCAGTAGGCCTATGTGCAGTAGGAATAATTAATTGTCGAGAATTATACTTAACCTACTTCATCGAGAATTATGTGATGAGCGTCAGTGATGTAGTATCAGTGCCTTTTTCATTAATTTTACATCATCGGTAAGTAATATGTGCAATATGTATTGTATTGTATAAATTATTCATTGCCCCCTAGAGATTTATTAGTATAGATCAAATAAATACCATTTCCCTTTTTTTAGCTTTGCAATGCCAAAAAGAAGATCATGTTTAGGAAGATCTACTGCTGCTGCGGAAAGAAAGAGGCGTATTAGAGCATCTGAAAATGACATCGAAGGAGTCGAAATGCAATCAGCTCCTGGAAACTCTTCAGAAAGATCTGGATTAGAAGAAGTCTCACAGGTTGAAAGTCCTATGATTTGTGAAAATAGATTACCGGCACAAAGACGCAGGCAAGCGACTCTCAGATCACGAGGTCCTACTTTACGATGGAATGCAAAATTAAATAGTGGTTTCAATTATAATCCAGTTATTAACTACGCGAATGAAACAGATATTGGGTTACCGAGTACGGTTTGCCCTCATTGCAAAGCTTTAAAGTGGAAAAATGAATCACATGGATTATGTTGCTCTGCAGGAAAAATGCGATTAGATCCCATACTTCCTCCTCCAGAACCGTTAAAATCATTATTAAATGGAGAACATCTTTTATCGAAAAATTTTTGAATGCATTAAGATCGTACAATACAATTCAGCTTTTCAATTTACATCATTCGGACCCAATGAAATAGTCGAAGGGAGCTTCATGCCTACTTTCAAAATTCAAGGGCAAGTAGATCACCTCATGGGATCATTACTCCCCACACAAAACGAAGTACCAAAATTTCTACAGGTGTATTTCATAGCTGATTATTTACAGCAATCTGGAACAAGAATGGATCATATTCGTAACTTGGATAAGCCATTAGTAACAGAACTTCAAAATTTACTTCACGCAATCAACCCATATGTTAGTGAACTGAAAAGTGCATTTGAATTTGTAACATCTGCGAATAATAATCAGTACAATATTGTGATTCATGCTGATCGAACAGAAAATAATGAAGAGCACAGGGGTCGCTACAATGCACCGACAACTAATGAGGTGGCAGTAGTTTTAGTTAACCAGGAATGCGATAAACTCGACATAATAATCCGTGCGAGGGATCATACGCTACATCGAATTGCAGAAACACATCGAGCTAATGATGCTTTACAGTACCCTTTAATGTTTTGCAGAGGAGAAGATGGTTATCACTTTACATTAAAATTAGTCGATCCTCAGACTGTGTTACAAACTACTAACTCAACAGTTACCACAACAATCATATACAAATATTCGCGTGCGAAGCCGCAGGTACCTGCTAGTAAGTATATAAAATGATAAAGAGCATGACTATAGTTCTGTAAATGTTATATGTGTAGAACTAAAATTACAGGTTATTAAAAAAACCATTGCATTCTGTATCTTACAGTAGCAGACCTGTTATCATACCATAGTAAGCCAAATCGGATTATATTAGAGGTCAGTCAGTAGTATAATCATCACACCAATGTTTGCTATGTGACCAGTGGAGAATCCTATAGCATCTGATGGATGTAATAATAATTACTTTTGGTGATGGTGATTTAGCAATAGTAGTGTGTGATTAGACTTGTGGAAGATCATGACATATGAATTTTGGAGCACATATCACACTACTGTCCTTGAGAAAAATAACTACTGAATTAAGTCCAACTTGGGGCAATAAAACATGTAAATGTTTAAAAACCTCTAGCTTAGATTTTTGTCCTTAAGGTCACCAAAATTGACTTTAGTTAACTAATAATAAACCAGAGATGTTGTGATTCATTACATTTTTTGTAAGCCCTTTAACATTTCAGAATATATAATTAAATGTACTTCAAGAGAATTATTTCATCAAATACCGGTACCTGTTTGGTTTACCTCTTCCAGCCCGGGCAGATGGTTGCTCATTTAATTTTTGTATTATATGTTTGCTACTAGTCGCACCTTCATCCGCTATATTTTTCCGTACCTCAGGTTTTTTATCTAAAATTGTTAAATATTAATGTACTCATATATAATTTTCATAGAAATATAAACTTTCTTACTGCTTAATTATATTAACACATTTATTTTCTACAGAAAAACTGTTTGTAATTTTAATTTAATTTCTTGTTGTTATCAATGAACCAAGCATTTACGAAGAATGAATAATACTATGATATTAATTAGTTGTGCAACACAATATAGGTCTCACAGTTACATATTCACCAACCTCTACCACTTATATTAATGTAATTTCTCAAATGGAAGACAAAGTGAAATAGGTTACTTGGATTTGCAATACTGAATTCCTTCATACGATATTTCAATGTTTCATGTAAAATACATTGGTACTTTAGAATTTGATGTTCATTCCGAATAAAAAGAAAAACATGATGACGTCCTTATTATTCTACTATAGAAAGTAAAACAAGTATATGTTATTTTCAATGAGCTATTTTTCTCATTTAGCTAATAAACACAAGTATTTTTTTATATAAACTAGTTACAAACAGATAAGGTAAGGTAGAAAATATTCCAGACTGTAATAGACCTATGTTATCAGACAACAAAGAATACAAAGTTTTTAAGATTTCTTAAACTTTATGATACTGCTGTCTTACAACATACTAACATAGGTATATACACTAGCAACTTGCCTAGAAAAATATTAGGCCCTACTATGTAAACAATTTAAACAGACATAGTATTAAGTGTCATTCCTGTGTTACTGTATACATTAGTATTATTGTATACAGCGGTACAGCCATTACAATCAGTATTACTTCAGGATGGCCACCCAGTTTATTATGTTTCAAAATGGTGAGCCCCCAAAAATTATGAATTTAAAAAGAATTTCTGGCTATTTTACTCTTATATCATTGCCACCAATAACACCTACACTTAATTCACTAATAGTGATTATGGGGAGCATATGTAATGAATTACTCCAAAATCTCTACTTAAGGACAGCTATCTCTATTTAGGGTCTTAGCAAAAAGTTAATTACATATTGTTTTTGTTTTACTTAGCCCTATTTATGATGAAATGCACTTTTCTATGGGTATTATCTTAAGTGGCATGGTTCGTTGATACGGAGTTACTTAGTTTTCGTTCCTATATACTTTAATCCTGTACCGCGGTACTTAGCAATGCAAAGTTTGTTACAACATGCAGATAAAAACGACCTTCCTGTGACCACACCTCTTCTAGGCCTACAGAAATATAAAAACGTAGTTTTTTGAAATTCTGTGGCTGCCAGAGACCAGCTTGGTACAGTACACTATTATCACGAGAATAGTTAAGTGTCTACAATAACTATAGTTTATTTTCAGAAGTAAATTATTTACCCACTTTAAACTTCGTATTTACGTAAAATGAAAACGTACATATGCAACATTATTACATCACTAATAAACACCAAACTATCAATACAAGGTCTAGTAGTACTAAATTGTACTTTAAATAGGTTACCTTGTTGCGTGAATGAAGATTTAATTTTCTTCTGCTTTAGTTGTTCTTTTTTTGCCTTTCCACTAAACGGTACTTTTCTTGGCATATTTGCGATCGCTTCTTTCAAAATTTACAGACGCAATTCATAACATAACCCAAACACACCAACCTCATGGCGCAATCTGATAAGATATATATAAACAATCTGCCCAGGTTACACAACAATTCACTAGCGTCTATGTGTGCGTTTTCCTAACTGACGAGAAGTAGGGAAAGGGGTGGAGACACCAGGGGCAACACTGCCGCTCTATCGACGAGTCTAACAACTACGTCAACAGTAAGATAATTTTGTAAACTTAACCTATAACCCGTAACTTATTTTCAGTTTGTTTAGCGGTGTGCGGTGTTCCAACGAGTGCCCTCTCGTTTTTATTAACAATTTAAGTATATGATTTAATTTATTTATAATATATAATAGTTTATTTAATCGTAAAAGATTGAATAACAGCATTCCCAATTATCTTAGGAATTTTGTGACACCCAGCATCGTGCATAACAGCAATTCGAAATAATTGTTAGAAAATGAAATTGTTTAGCAATCGATTCTGCTTTTGGCGGAAAACTTAAGTGAACTATAAAAACAATGATAAATAACCAAAGTGTTTATTAGAACTACTCGTGTTTTTATTCGTTTTCTTGCATTAGTTACCGTGATATTATTAGTATTAGTAGCCTAGTAATTTTTTCATTAATGTGCATTACAGTTATTTGGTACCCAGCATAGCTTTTCATAGTGCTTCCATCAGTAGGATACATACAGTAATTGTGAGTCGTAAAGGAACACAATTTAATTGTCATAAATTAAATATAAATATTATAAACTGGAATTAAGATTATATATTGTACACACTGTTACCATTTCTGCCATCACCACTGAAAGAGATATATACGGCTTATTTAAAATTGTCATTTATCATCTGTGAAAAATGTCTTAATTTCATTTTCAGGTTGGCCGATACAGACCAGTGGCGAAGCTAGTAGTTAATGAATGGGTAGGCAAAAATCTTACCTTAAATTTTTTTTAAGGAATCACTAAAAAGGACGGTGGTTCAAATCGGACGCTGAGGTAGAGTTCGCTGTTAGCGAATGGTTCCGGAAACAGCCGTAAGAATTTTACTAGCAGGGAATCTACAGATTAGTGCAAGAGTGGGACTCATGTCTTAATTTTAATGGAGACTTCTTTTAAAATCGTTGAATAAAAAATGCTTTACAGCTCTAAACGTGTTTCTATTAAACAATCCTTGTATAAGTCATACACAATAATACATCTGATTGAACTTCAAATGTTTAAACTTGATTAGTTTCTATATTATATGTTTAATGTTACAAACAATTCAAAAAACAATCTTGATCATCTGTTAGTTCAGCGGAATAACGGGCACACTTTTAATAACCGCATAAAATAAGCACACTTATAAACAACACAGCGCGCTTTAACTTAACTGTTTGCACCATAGAAGTGAGACTGAGACATGCCTCAACGCTCTATGTGTACAGCACGGGACAATCCCCCTCCCCCGCACTTCCATTCGCGCCAGCACATTGCTTACATACGATGTATACAAAAAACTCTGAGGCAAGTTCACGTTGCCTCATTCGCTTTATGCCGAATCTCACCTGTCACCATCTAGCGGTCGCTCAGTAAAGCACATTTCGGCTTAATAAAATCGACAGTCACAATAACAATGTATAATCTTTACGTTACGTAGTTCATACGTATTTATAATTTTTATTCTACAGAATTTTTAGGTAGGCATTGCCTCCATGTAACTTCGCCACTCTATACCACGCGACTGGACATCTCTAACACACAGTTACTAACGCTTTTAAAACACTGGCACAATACAAGCTTAAACTAGACACTCTAGAACAATTAGAAATATACAAACACACAAAACAAATAAAAACGACATCCTAAACGAACAGACACAATTCAAATCGCACGCATTATTCGAACACATCTCACCACACACACACAGCTTCGATCTTTCGAAAAACTATCTCGTCGCCAACAACAAGACGAACAGCGCTACCTACGACAGCCTCTGATGAAGCCTTCTATAGGTGAAAGCCGGTTTAGGCTGTAAGGTAAAACTTTACGTTTTTACTTATAAAAAACTTAGTGTTCCGAGTCGTCAATACTATAGTGATATTTCTTTAACTTGAGATGCAGAGTCTTTTTAAAACACATGTGTCTAAGTATAAATACTGCAATAACACATATTGTAACCTACCGTATGACCGGTAGTACCCTAAGTGCAAATTAATTGAGGCATTAAAAATATTAAAGGTCGTGTTTAAATAAAATTTAATTATGTGTAAAATATTATTTTGAAATATATTAAAGGTTGTAGTTGTTGAAAATTGAAAGATACTAATTTGATAAAACCATTTAAAATGTTACATTCGAGGTTACTCAAAGTGTGTTTACAATTGTAGAATTATAATTGTCTGAAAAGAATTCCCTTAGATAAAACAAATAAAATAGTTGTGTTAATATTATTCAAATACTGGCTTTGCTTAAGTTTAATAGTAAAGTATAATAGTTGGTCGCTTGATGATGGTGATCGTCTTGTTGATACTAGCTGTGAAACTTCCCTTCCAGGTCGATAACAGTCTAAGTACGTTACGTCTAGTAATGTCTGGACAATAGAATAAATATAATATACTTTCACGTACCTGGTCGTGTTTTCTAGAAGTTCAATAAGCTGTCAAAACGGTTTACAAAAAAAACCAACTCACTTTAGCTACAAGGTTAAGTTGCCTTGTTTAATAGTGGGCGCCACATGGATTTATTTTGGGGAAATCCCGTGGAAAACCAATGAATAGAATTAATTAATGATTTAAAAAAATTTAAAATAATTGTTTATTACCTTTATGGCAATGCAATTCAAAATATTCAATCACAACTGAAGGTTGTTTTGAATTTTTCTGCATAAGATATTTAGTTACTTTTTAGAAATAAATTAAGTCGAGTTATGCTGTTAATAATGGGTTTTTATTCATACCCTTGATAGAGAATTCAAACAAATATAATTAAAGACATACAATGATGTACAATTGTAAATAAGTTATTACATACCCTGTAAGGCTTGCTCAGAGCATAAGCAATAAATCTGGTTAAGTCCAGATATTTCTTTTTACTTTAAACATTAATCTTATTTAAATCTCAGGTGTAAGTTCTTTGAGACACAAAAAAGAAAGTTTATGCCTACACAATAGCTAATGAATTTCTTATATAAGATAGACTAGTAATGTCTTTGATGTTACTATTACAAATAAAAATAAAAATAACCTATTTCATAGGTTATGCGTTCGTCACGCTTGGTTTATGATTTACAACGTTATATTTTGAGAACACTTATAACTAACATTCAGCTTAACTAATATTAACAAATTCATTAAATAAATTTAGACATGGTGTAATATAGAAAAATGTTTCAGTGTTTTTGCGTCAGTACAGATCAGTGTATCAAAACGTACAGGTTATGGCGCTCGTAGTAAAATGAATAAATGTTTACACTGTTACCTGGTGTTTTAATCTTTCGATTAAAATTTCAATTAACACCTCGATAATCGGATTATAATGATTATCGTTATTCACTACACACGCACAAGAACAGAGAATTTCGATCCACTTCTGACTTAAAGGATCATAAATAATACTATTTAATTCTTTCTTCTGTTCATTATTCTTTCCGCACTAAATGAAATAATACTGCACATAATCACAACGATTCTTTGTAGAATATCTTGAAGTAGTTGTAGGTTGTTGTCAAACTGTTTCCTTTGATGTACTATGGTAATGACGCTATCAGTAATTAAAAATGATGAGATGGCCAGCGTACGTTCCTCGCTGAATGAGATTAAGAAGTGTCTGCTGAAAATCAGTTACAGCTCTTTTTATACCCGACCCCTTGATCGGCTCTAGGCAACATTGTTAATTACTAAGCAATTTTGTCATTGGCTTAGATAGGTGTGATGAACGTGACGTATTGTCTTTTCAACCGTCAAAAACGGTTTTCTAACTGCCAAACGCTGAGATGATTGACAGTTGTCGATGTTATTGGTGTTGATAACCAAATTTCTTAAGCATATTTTGTAAATGATGCTAACGCCTTTCACGCACTTAATATAGTTGCGATTGGGGCTGTATCGCCATCAAATTAAAGAATATTTTGTCCTCTTTAATTTGATATAGTTTGATACCGAGTTAATTTCACTTTTACTGACATTGCTACATAAACAATGTTCAGGTACACTATTTCGCACTGTCGTCTGTTTACCGAAATCGGCGATTATACACTCTGACTAATATAGTATATGTCTTGATTATTCATCTCTTAGTTAAGTGATAGTATATGTTCTACATCGCGTTTTATCACTCAAACGTTTATGTGAGAACACTATTAAATCTGTACTGATATTTAATTACTGTACATTATGAATAAACCTTAACTTTATACATTGTAATGAACTGTTCCTACCTACTATGATATTTCGTTTCACATTAATTTGCTCTATTCTACTAACTAACAATTGAATTATAAATTATATCATTTTAATAATGCTTATTGCTATGTTTGAGCATAACAATTGTTAAGTGTAGGTGACCTACATTTATATTACTTCCTAATAATCACCTCATTGATGATTGTTTGGTCTAGGCCTTGTTAAGGCATACCGTTTATACTGGAATTCTGCCTTAAAAGCTTTTATTAGTTCACAATTCGGTAATTTTGCTGAGGTAGCTTATTGGTATAAGATTCCCTCTTACAAACGTGTTTATTTGTCATAAGTATATTCGAGATTGAAATATAGCTTCATTTTCATTTTGTGGCCATTGCTAATTTTAGTTCTTGGCCTCAATAATTACTAGTCATATTTAATTCATTCTCAGCCAAATGCTGATTCTGATCTCACGTTATTCAGATTCTTATTTAATCATTTTTTAGTAACATATCATATTCTGTTTACATTATTCACTGACTCGCTTGACAGCTTAAAGTGAATTTAAATTGTCCATCAGTTTGTGTCAGTTATAGTCTGGTTGTAGTGTCAAACAGTATTTGGGTTTACTGTTTCTTGTGGCACTTCTGCTTCTTTCTTCTTCCATGATTCCTCTCTTCTTGGTTATTCTTATCATTAACTTATCTATTTATATTATCGTTATGTACTTGTTAAACCTGACAGTATATGTTTAGGTTATGTAACATCTGGTTATTTTACAATATGCAGTGGTAAAATGTAAAATTTTTTACGAATAAACAAACTAATACATTATTAAAACATAATAACAACTATTCTGTATGTGAACATATTTTCTATAAATGTACAAACATTTAACGAAAAAAGTCCATTCTTCTTTCGTGAGACGCAAATTTGTTCACTACTTCTTTAAAGAAATGCTCCTCATTTCTTATTTGTTCTAGAAGTCTAGATTCAATAGACATTATACATAAACTAGGAAGTCTCTTTTCCCCGGTAGAATTTCTAGCGTAGGTTTTTATTCGTTTCAGTGCCGAAAAGGATCTTTCTACAGGGGCTATGCTCACAGGAATTGTGTATACTATACCCTGATTAACGAAAGAAAGTGACTGGCGGAGCGGCCGCGCGGCGACCGAGTTTGTAGTAAAAACATTCCACTTTATAACCACGTGGAAACGTAAAATACAGGGCGAGAAATGTCTAATGAACTGTATTTTAATCATCAATTAAAGACGTTTTTAACAAACTTTTCTAATTTTTAAAATCTCTTTTCAATAAATTTACATTGTGAGTTAAAGAAAAAAATACACGAATTTGAATTAAAAAATTAGGGTTTATCGTTTTTATTACGTAAGAACTCAGAGGTTAAGCATCGGAAAAAAATTTCTTGTAGACAAATGGTAGTCCACCTTCTTTAGTACAATATATCAAAAATTGAGATTCCTACGATTAATATTAACGACGTTATTAATTTTTTCCGAATGTACTGTTAACTCCGTTATTAATAATTTTTTTCATTGTGTTTTTTCACAATAAACATAACAAAATTGTATTCATCAATACAAAGTGGTATGTAACCTTCAAATATTACGAAATATAACCGCAATCAGTTAATATAGGAAAATTAGAACTAACATCGCTCAACGGCGCGCGATCGAGTCAAGGTACAGTAACAGCCCAAAGAAAGTGGTGCATACGCTCACGGCTCACACATTGACACATAGCCAACTTACTACGAGTCACCAATCTCTCATAAGTATATACTTAGTTATCTGTCTACTTATTTAATCTAATCTTCTACCTGGAGATCTGTCAAAAACGTACATCTGACCAGACTTTTGTGGTTTAGTTGAACTACATGCTTTTTATAACAGTCTTGAATGATTGTTTATTACTCTTTTGCGGTACGGTATTTATTGTTTTCTTGTTAATAAACTGTTTTTGTTTTGTGATCAGCTTTAATACTACTAATTGAAGTGCAATGTAATTACTGGGAAATTGTTAATGCCATTCAAATTTCTCAATAACTAATTATTTAACTATGAAATATAGTTTACAGTTTAAAACTATCGAGCAACGCTCGGTCTACCAGATATTGCATAATTATAACAGTATTTTACTGTTATAATGTAATTGAAATGTAAAAACAATTAGTAAATTACTTGTTATTAGCATTGACAAATAAATAATAAATACAGTACGGTACTTACAAGTATTGTAGTGTTCTTCAGCTTTTATGGAATCCGCTCATAAAATATGTGTATAAATCATAAAAATACACTATTAAAACACTCTATAAAAAACACTTATAGCTGTGAGTTAGTAGTCTTCAAATGAAAGTTCTCTGATACCCTCCATTGGATCGTCATCACTATTATCATCTTCTGAACAATTATCATCCTCGGAGCTACTGCTGTCTTCCACGGATATAATCATTTCCTCCACAGCTTCTTCCATTAGTCATTCGTTATTCCATGCATCGATAATAACTTTTTTGGTGTGGTCCACTACTTGCTCCCACCTCTCAGCAGTAATTCGATTAAATCCGTCTTTAGTCAGTCGTTCAACTTCTTTTAAAGTAAACATTTTGTTGTTTTCGGCAACATACCCCTTAACCTGAGCCCATATAAGCTCAATGGCGTTAAGATGGCAATGGTAAGGTGGTAGCCTTATCACTTTGTGACCTCTGCTCTCTATCAATTCATCAACAAAATACCTTTTGTTCTGGGGCTTGTGCCATTTCACTAATTCCAAAAGTTCTGATTTTTTCAAGTCGGTTGTAGATTGAATATTTTTCCTCTCCAGCCATGCAAGTATGTCAGCTTTTTTATCTTTGCTTGTGGGAGCTTTATCAATTTGCTTAGAATGGTAGGGAGCATTGTCCATGACTATTACTGCAGGCTCTTCTAGGTTATTTAGCAGAGTTTCAGAACACCAACCGAAGAATTTGTCGTGATCCATATCTTCATGGTAGTCACCGGTTTTTTTCGATTTAAATAGTAGAAGGGAATTTGGAACAAACCCTTTTGAAGAACCTGCATGACATATTATTAATCGTTCACCTTTCCCTATAGGTGTTAACATTGTCCCCTGAAGTGACTCATCAGTCCATCCTTGTTTCAAACAATGCCCAGCATTGACCCAGGTCTCATCGAGCCAAATTATATTATCGAAATTCTCGTCTTTGATTTGGCGAAGAAAACGACACCTCCAGGCAGCGACATCGCTTCTCTCCATAATCACTTTTCTGCCCGAAAATTTTCTCCACGTAAATCCTAAACCTTTTACCACGTTTCTAAGCGAAGACAGACTGCCATTAAACAGCTCTTCATTTTCCAACGATGATAAAAGTTTTTTCAAAGTGGGATATTCTTTTCTTATGTAATATTGATATACATGTCTTCGTATAGCGTCTTCCTGAAAAGTGTCAAGTTTTGTCACAGTTTTCTCCCGTTTCCTCTGTTTGCCCGGAGTTGAAAGTTGGCTATTACTGTCATCTTGTATTTCTTTCAATTCTTTTTCCTTGCAAACTCGCAGAACTGTATTTTTATGTATTTTCAGAGCATCTGCAGTTCGCTGTATTGCATTATTAACCGGAATCAAAGGACCTTTGTTCGCCTTTTCTCTATCAAAATATTCCCGCACTTTGCACACAATTTCTCTTGACTGTCCTTTCATAGGTACGCCTCGGCCCGAAGTTTGTCTTTTCTTTGGAGTTCGAGTCCTAGGTCTTCCCCTATGTTTCCTTGGTTCAGCCTCGTTACGTTGCTCCATGCTCAGCCACCGAAGTATATTCACACAAAATAACTTAAAAACACGTCAATTTATAATGAAAGCACAAGAAACTAACACTTAAAATCAAGATAACCAACAACCGGACATCACTCAACCACCACATCAACTAAACTGAAAGCTGGAAATTTCCCTTACCCTTAGTGTGCGTATAACGGTTCAGTTTTCCTGGAAGCGTGTGCTATTTGTAGACATAAAGGAGAGGCCGAGACGCTGTACGGGAATGACGGTAGCGCGCGAATAAAATGGGTCCAATAGGTTCTGACTGTACTTCCGCCGCAGAGCGCCACGCATTGCTCTCTGTGAAATTCACTTTATATATTAATCCATTGTAGTATTCCTATCACGTACAAGGTGTAAGTTGTATATGTCTTCTACATTTAGTTATCTAAAGAGAGCGTCACGCAAATCTCATTCGTGTACAACTTTTAACAACTGAGTTAACAGGACATTAGAAAAAAATTAATAACGTCGTTAATTTTAATCGTAGGAATCTCAATTTTTGATATATTGTACTAAAGAAGGTGGACTACCATTTGTCTACAAGAAATTTTTTTCCGATGCTTAACCTCTGAGTTCTTACGTAATAAAAACGATAAACCCTAATTTTTTAATTCAAATTCGTGTATTTTTTTCTTTAACTCACAATGTAAATTTATTGAAAAGAGATTTTAAAAATTAGAAAAGTTTGTTAAAAACGTCTTTAATTGATGATTAAAATACAGTTCATTAGACATTTCTCGCCCTGTATTTTACGTTTCCACGAGGTTATAAAGTGGAATGTTTTTACTACAAACTCGGTCGCCGCGCGGCCGCTCCGCCAGTCACTTTCTTTCGTTAATCAGGGTATAATGATGTCAACAAAGCTATTTGTGGAAAACTAGATTTCATCATCGTCTTAGAGTTTAAAATCTTTAAAAGTTCGGACACACTTTTTCCTTCAAACTATTCACTACTGTACAACACAATAAGTTCGTTATGTAAACGCACACTGTCAAAGAATTTGCCATATGTTTCCAAGAGGCTTTGAAAAGGACATTCAAAAGGGAAAATCTTTCTTATACTGCCCATAATTTTCAATTGAAAGCAAGTATAAAAATTGGAGTTTCGAGTAATCTTGAAACCGTGTATCCAAATGATTGTCAATGTTATCAAACACTTCACAATAAATTTGCTTGAAGTTCAAATTCCTTATCTTTGATGGCTCCCCTACGACAGATAGGGTTTGCTGAAAAACGTCTTCAAAGTCATCACGGAGAGTTGCTATACTTTGTCGAGTTTCTGCTATTTTCTTTCGGCAGTACAAAATGTCGCTTGCTTCATTCTGAAGAATATTAAATAGTACGTCAGTATGTGAAAATATTTTATCAAAAGCAATGAGGAAAAACAAAAACTTGAAGTCCTCTAACACTGACAAAAATCCATTAACGGGCAGGCCCGGATTTCCCACTAGGCACGTGCCTAGGGGCGGCAGGCTCAGGGGGGCGGCACGAGGTGAAAAATTATTTGTTAAAATTCATGTTTTCGGTTTTTTAATTACAGTATTTGCATTGGGCACTTGCATTATGGCCAAATTGAAGAAAATGGTTTTGAAATAACCTTTAATTATATCATTGAATAACACGGTATTGACACTGGGCCTATCAACAGCGGTGGTCGGAGCGGAGCACGGTCGTATATACAGGTCTGGATACTCCGTTGAAATTCTTGTCCGCTTTTTTGCCGACTAAAATAGTTTGTTTCGATATCGCCTGGAGGGGGGGGGATAAAACCAAACAATGTAGGTATAAATAAACCTATAAAAAGAAAGTAGGCCTACATATATTACTTGTTATAAAACTAATCTATGTGTTACTAAAGTGTACACGTAAGAAGTTACTTGTGGGGGGGGGCTAAAAATAGTGCCTAGGGGTGGCAGGACACCTAAATCCGGGCCTGCTAACGGGAGCTAAAATTTCAGACTCGATTTGTTCAGGGTGATCCAACCTGAATACATCACACAATTGACTTCTGTTCCTGTACACGGTATTTACAAGTCTAGAGGAATAATTCCACCGCGTTGGGCACACATTGAGAAGTCGTCGCTGTACAAACTCGTCTAAAAATTTAGTGCGTTTCGGAGATCTCGAAAAAAATGCTGCAATACCACTAAGTGTGCTAAAAAATACTTTGCACTCGGGTTTTTGGCTGATACTTTGAGACAAAACAAGGTTTAAAACATGAGCATAGCAATGGACGAAGAGAGCTTGCGGATTAGTACTTTTAATTATGGACTGTACTCCATTTAAATTTCCTGCCATTGTTGCTGCCCCATCGTACGCTTCAGCAACTAGTTTTTCACTGCATTCAAATTCAGTTAGAAACTGGCGAATGAGCTCTGCAATAGCTTGGGCATGTCGATCATAACTTACGTCAGTGAATCCTAAAAATCTCTAGTTGACTTGTCTATTGTACATATAACGCAGAGCTATAGAGAACTGTGCTTTATTTAAAACATCTGTGGTTTCATCAACTAATACAGCTACAAAGTGTGCCTCCTTTATTTCACTTTGTATAGCCTCTAAAAGAGCTGAGCTAACCGCTTCAATGAGATCATTTTGTATGCGATTAGACAGTCCCTTAAATACAGTAGATGTTTCCATATGTTCCGCAAGAAGAGGATCATATTCGGCTGTGTACTTTAGAAGTTCTACGTAGTTGCCTCGATTAACTGAATTTTCTGTTTCGTCGTGTCCCCGAAATTCTAATTCTTGTCTACCTAGAAAGCACACAGCATTAATTAATCTCCTAAGAATGTCTCTATTGAGTTGAACCTTCTGGTTGTGAGCCGAGATCTCTAATTTAAGTTGGTCATCTAACGCAGTTTCTATTCTACTCTGACCGAAAGCAGCAATACACAATGATGAACGAAGATGATTTACAGTAATTTCATGGCCGGTAACAGATTTAACTAGGTTTCCTAAATGTCTGAATCCAGTCTTGGCCCAGCTAGTGTTCCTATCCTTTCCAAACAACAAACAGCACCAGCAAAATAGTTCATTTAGTTCAGCACTACCAGCCAACCACTCACTTTGCTGTACATACTAGATTGGAAATGCCTAGTAAACTTTTCAGACTGTTGGGTTAAGTTTAAAAGATCCGGAGTCGGCCTACCAGTTTTTATAATTTCAGTTGTTTCGTTAAATGACTGGGAAGAAAAAGGTTTTACCAAAAGGTCTTTTATTATACAAACCGGCATCGTAGAAAGCATTTAAACCAACACTGAAACAATTTCAAAATATATAATTATAACTTCAAATATAATGCATATTGTTTAAATACTACGTAAATAGAACGTAAGACACACTACTTAAAAAGGTATAACTTAAACTTCAAATGTTAAAAATGAATAACGCACATGGTTTAAATGAAACGTAACACGCACAGCGATACCCGCAAACTCAACACATGCAGTACAACTCAACTGAAGCTAGCAGGGCAAGGTTACTACCCTGGCAGCGGCGATATTCTATCTCGCTCTACGTGCGCGCACACCTCTCTACACTAAGCTAACTCAAGCTGTAACAAATGTGCTTTACCTACACTAGAAGTGCATGCAGGGGCGAATTAAGCGACTGGCGGACCAGGGGCCCCGAGATCGATAGATTCCTAGTTAAAAACTGCCACAACAGAAAAGCGAAAGATGCAATATTTAATATTATTCACGTATTCTACATGTAAACGTGAAACTTTACGGTGAACCTGTATATTAATTTAATATGTATATAAACACATAAAATAATAAATCAACTATTAATGGTAAATATAAAGCATTTTAATGTACATAGATGTAAGTAAAGTATAAATGAAAAATTGAATCAAAGGAGGCTCGACTATGCGACAGTCAGGCGCCGACAAAATAAGTTACAATAGACCCAAAACACCCTTACATGTCATAAAAGGATAAAATGTTTTGTAGAGTAAATACAGCAAAAAAACGCCCATGTACCGTTGGGTCAACGGTACTGTGTCCTTCAACAGACAATAGATGACACGCCAATAAGTATGACCATTTTAGAAAGTAGCGTCACTTTTTAGGAGTCTAACGAACGTCCGCGTAAGTTTGTCGCCCGCTCTCTAGCAACCAATCACGGATAGCGTCGGTAGTGAGCGCGAAAAGGATACAGCACCGGAATGGGTACGTTCGAATTTACCGGCAAATATTTCAAAGTCAAGCCAATGGTAGATGATCAACAAGAGCTGTAGTGAGGGAAGGACTCGGAAAACTATAAAAAACAAGTGAAGCAAACAAAAAGGGAAAGTCTAAGTTTAATTTTCAAGCAAAACACGGGAAACCTGAGTCACTCGATGTGAGCATTTTAATACTATAATTCTAAGTTCAAATCAATAGATTAACTCAGTTAAATAGTTAAGAAAGAATTACAGTCATCAAGAAGTTTATTTTATATGTGTGCGCGATAGTACGTACGGACCAGAAGATGTTTAACTTGTGCGCATAGATTGCAGCAAGAAGTATACTTATTTATATGTGCGCGACGTTTAGTACTAACGCGAGCGAGTGCAGTAAATAAAGAAGGTTTAATCAAGCGTGATTAGTGCAAAGTGTAGTGCGATGTTCAGCGCAGGATTACAGTTGTAACGATATAATTCTTACGTACTCTGACAATGTGTACTTTTTGTGTGTTCGCCTCACACTGGTGTCGTTACTTTATATGTTGCGCTAACGATGTCCGTAGCTATTCTGCAATTACCAGTACAACGCGAGTGGAAACCTTACCTGTTCTTCGTTAGGTGTTCATAAATCCCGGGTGGCGCCAAATTGTTTAATTAAAACAATTAAATCAAAATATAGGATGGTTAAGCGTTCTCAGCTGTGACGGTCTTGTGAATTCAATTATTCCCGCCTGTACGGGTTTGTAAATCTCGCTGATAGTTCGCCGAGTTTCCGACGTGAGCGCTTACCGTTCTCCTTGCTAAATAATACACATGTTATATAATACACTTCCCTATGAAATAAAAACAGTGGTTACACTCTGTACTAGTTTATTTAATTGCGATTTGGATTTATTTAGTGATATATAAAATTATACCTTTTGTTATTATACAAATTTGCACCGACAATTATTATAAGACAGCATATCGCCATCTTTCAACTCCTGGATTACTTGAATTTTGTAAGGATGAAAAGATAAGTCTTTATGCAAAATTCGTCGTAACGATGTGTCACTAATGTTTAGTGCAGATGCATGTTTCATTGCAGAACGTTGTGGACTATGCGTCAATGCTACTCGAACTCTTTCAATGTTTTCCTCTGTTCTTACAGACCTTGTTGCTCCTCTATGCTTTAAGTTTAATGTGGAACCAGTTTCTTCAAACTTTTTCACCCATGACATAATTGCATGAGCGGACGGCACTGTTCCATGTCGTGGAATATTGAAATGATTACGAAACAATCGTTGTACAGAAGTCACACAGTCACCATTCTTATAAAACGATTTTACGCAGAAAGCACGCTGTGCACCGGACCACTGCTCCATGTTTAACAAATGGCATTAAATGTAAAGCAACAATAGAAAACCTCCACGCCCTCTCGTCAGCAGAAAATGAACTATTGGACTTTCAAAATTTCCCGCTTCACTGGTGGACCCTGTATATATAAGGAATAAGTTACAAAAAATTCCTATAAAGTAAGAACGACAAACTTACAAAAATTATTTAGAATAAAATTTAAAACAAAACAAAATAAACAAAAATGAAATCTAGCAAGAACTGCTAAGACAAATACCTAAACTTATAACGAATATAGAGTATTCAAAGAAAAGAAAAAACTGAACTGGTATAAGAAAAAAAAAAGTGTATCAAGCAAATATACAGCAAATGGCTAAAGCAGAATAATGGTAATCAACCAAGAAAAAGAAAACAATCAACTGTATAAGTAAATAACAGTATATAGCAAAGCTACAGCGGACGGAAGCATGAGTAAAAGGTTAAAATGATCAAAAAAACCACGAAGTGGACAATCCCAAAAATATTATTAGTAAGGTAATTCACAAGATGACAAAAAAGGTATTTAAGATTGACTGAGAATAGGTCCAGCAATCAAACTAACTGAGCAGAAATGATGTTCCTCTGGTCTCAGAAAAATGAGTAGTAATGGATGAAACCAGCTACTAAAAGTTAGGGAAAAAATTATATAAAAGGGAGAACACACTAATGGAAATAAATAAAAACAGATCCAAATCAAATGGAATGAATCAAGTAAGGAGAGAAATAAGAATGAAGAAACAAACAAGAAAGAAAAGGAAAAAGATTATATATAACTGATAATTTTATAAAAAACTATGCTAGTGTTTTATCAAAATGATTAATTTTGAAGGAGAGGCATTATGTTAGAACACAAATAAGCCACCCCAATACCAGGGATAAAAAAGATGAATCAACAATATAAAAAAATAATTCGTACAATAAAATGTTTAAAATAATGAAAATAAAATGACAATGATGCAGCAAACAACGACATGACCTAACCCAAGTGATTGACCAAATAAAAAGAATCAAACGGAGAAAGGAAATATGAAACCAAATAAGAATGAAACCTATTAAAGAAAGTGAATGAATCCATACAACCAAATGAAATAAAAACAAGTGAAAAGGGGAAAACCAAATTAAATTAAACAAAATAAGATGAAGATGAAGAAGAAGGAAAATGAACATGAAACAAAACAAGTATAAAGGAAAAAAATGAAACCGAATGAGAAAACACAGACAAATAATAGAGAATATGAAAAGGAGAAATGGTACACTCAAATGTAATATTAGAAACGAAACCAATAACTAACCAATGTAAAAAATAAGTATGATTATCAATTAAAAGCTAAATGTAAATGATATTTGATAAAACCCAATAAAGTAATGTGAAAAATAAAAGTACACTAACCCAAGAATTAGAGTTAGATGTAATAAAGAACTCTATAAAGACATAACTTATTAATAATATAAATTATTTTTGTAAAGAGAGAGATAGTGAGATGGTGAGAAAATAATATTAACTAAGGAAAAAGAGAAAGTAATTATAGGGATTAGCCACTAATAAACACTTAAAATAAACATTTAAAGAGTGCAAAAGAGAAAGTGTAAAACCCCAAAATAATTAGAAACCCTATTAATAGGAATAAACAATTAAATATCTGTAATAAACATTAAATGATTAATGGTGAACCATATCAGTAATTAAGAATGTTGTTAATAATAGTATTAGATATGAACACTTAACAATCTGCAATAAACATTAAATGATTAATGGTGAACCATATCAGTAATTAAGAATGTTGTTAATAATAGTATTAGATATGAACACTTAATAATCTGTAATGAACACTGAAGATTGATGGTGACATTATTATTTAAAAAAGAATCTTGTTATTAATAAAATTAAGGTTAATTGTAAGAGAGGGATACAATAGTATTTAAAAGGGAGAATCCCATGGAAGGTAAACAGTTAGTGATACCATGGATAGAAGATAGAGATTATTTAAGAAATAAGAAATTACAAATGAAATCAATAAACACCCCAGGTTATAAGGGATAATCAATTAAGTAAGTTTAAATGGTGTGAGGATGTTTATCACCCAAAAAATAATAAAGAATGAAATGAATTGTAAACAAACATTACCTAATAACTGTTAAAAAACTGTTTGATTAAATTTATGAATAGGATATGGCTGAAGGAATTGTACAGACCATAGGCCTAGATGTTATGTTTTATGTGATAAAGAATAGTAAGTAATAGCCATATTGTTAACAAGGGCAAAATAAATAAATAAGAAGGTGAATCAATACAGATCTAATTACACTGGAAAATCAGTTAGGAAATAATTAACAAGCCATGATGTAGAAAATAATAGAAACATACGAATAGTATAAAAACAGATCCAAAACACATCAACAGATAAACAAATCAATTATAACAACAAAACAAAACACATTAGAGTAAAATGAGATATAATTCGTATAAAATAAGTAAATATAATCAATAGCTACTTAGGTCTATGAAATGCCTAACTGTCAAAAACAAATAACTACAAATTATAAAAAATCAACAAGGAAATTAACAAATTCTATGCGAGTAACTAGCCAAGTATCATTTGTGAATCATATTATAAGAAAAATGTTAGAATAAGGACTTAAATTAAAAGAGAAATGTAATTAACAAATATTAACATAATTGTACAAACATTAATACTTTAGAGAACCCAACCTTATGGGATATCAAAATAATCTTTGAAAGGAAATACAAACAGTAGTGATAATATTTAATACATAGGAAGGAAGACAGAAGAATAAAAGCAATCAGAAGATATACAGTAATTTTGAATAAAAATTCAAAATTGATAACAGTGGTTATAAAATCATGATCAACCAATCAGAATTTATTCGTAACCATGACAACAGACCGTTGGTTACGATTTCTCTGTTAAATAATAGTATTCAATAAGTGACGCTCATCCAGATCAGACGCCAGATCGTGAATGACCTAAATTTTAAATTTTAAATGTATAAAAAGTAATCAAAATTCAAAAAGAAGAACCAGTAAGCAGCAGACGAGGAACAATAACATTGAACTGATGCCAAGGACCAAATTAAATAAAATTTAAATGAAGAAATTACCACAACTAACATGAAAAAGATGCGAGAAGCCCCAAATCATTCAAATTTGATGACTATTCCATTTCACCTGAACAACGGTTTATCTCAAGTCTACTGAATTGATAAGTATCATTAAATTACCCAAATTCCAGAAATAAACTCACTTTAAATATTTCTCACAGTTACCTGAACTCTCACTATAAACTGAATAGAATTTCTTTCAAAGATTAAGTAAAACCATAAAACACTGAAAATTTTATACTAAGAAAATAACCTAGTGTTAAATTGCGAACTTTTGAAACACACTTTACTACACTGCAGGAACAAATTGTAGCTACACATTATATTATTTAAGTACAAATAATTTAAGGTAGTGTACTTTTTATTGTAATCATTATTAATATTTTGCTTGTAATCACAAGAACCCAGACTTTGAACGATAATAACTGTAAACAAACAACACAGTCGCCATACTTGACTAAATCGCTTGTTCAAAACCGATCTTCGCTAAAACCCTAGAGATATTAGACTCATATTAATTGTCGGTGCAAAATTGTTGAATAACCAAGTATAATTTTATTGTCAAACTGAATAATTACCAATCAATAATTAAAGAAACTAGTACAGAGTGTAACCACTGTTTTTATTTCATAGGGAAGTGTATTGTATAATTTGTGCATTTTAGCGAACAACTAGGATTGACGGCCAGCGCTCATGCCGCAAACTCGACAAATTACCTGCTTGATTAAGAAGGTCGAACGAAGGCGGGAATAAATTTGAATGCTCCCGGCCGTCATAGTTTAGAACACTGCATTAAATATATATTAATTTAATTGTTTTAAAGAAACAATTTGGCGCCACCCGGGATTTACAAACCCCTATTGAACTACAGGTAAGGTTTCCATTCGCGTTGTACTGGTAATAGAAGGATCGCTACGGAAATGGTTAGCGCAAAACATAGAAGTAACGACACCCGTGTGAGGTGAACACACAACATACTGTATACACTATTACAGAGACGACAACATCTCATCGTTACAGATTGGCTTCCATCGCGGGGTTTAAACGAGACGGACGTCACATACTTCGTTACAGATTGGCGACCAACTGGTGAGGCTAGAAAAGAAGACTAGTGGCGATTATGGGAAAATATGCAACATTCCATGGTTAAAAGGTATAAAGCTAAGCAGGGAACTGAAGATAACAAGGGAGAAGAGATGGAAATGATGGAAGAAATAATCGAGGAAACGATCGAAGAGGATACCCAAGGGGACCAACTGGAAAACCCAACCCCAGACAAAGAAATGGAACAACGGGCGGGTGACAAGGGAGAAGTTAGAGGAGACCCTAACATACTAAAATTAATGGAATTAATGAATAGTAAGAACGAAACTTCAAAGAAAACGAATGAAAAAATAGACCAAAACAGTGAAGAATTGAAAAAATGGAGGAAAAAATTAATGAAAATTCAAAACGACAAATTGAGATTTTAAGGGAAGATATTGAAACGCTGAACAATAAAATTGAAGGAAATAATGAAACATTGAAGCAGCATATAAACGAGAAAATGGAGGAACACAGTGATACCTTAAGGAAGAACCAAGAAGCTCTACAACAGCGATTGACGGAGGACATCCAAAAAAGTAATGAAGAACTCAAGGGAGAATTAATATACATACTAATAGGACATCGTGAAGAAGTCAAGCAGACAAAAACGGGGATGAATAAGAAATGGGAAGAAACAATTTATCCAGCAGATCAACTTAATGAAACAGTAGATAGTGGTTTCACACAATTGAATGAAACACTAGACAACACTTCTGAAGGTATCAATGAAAAAATTAATAATAAAGAAGACAAAAGTGTATTGTTTTCTGAAAATAAAGATAACAAAAACAACGAGAAAATTAAGCACATAAAAACCAACCGTAGAAGAGTAAAGAAGAACCAAATAATTAAGAAAATTAAGAAAACAAAGGAAATAGGAAAAATATACAAAAAGAAACTAATAAAAACAAGAGAAGAATTGGAGATGATGAAGCATGAACTAATTGATGTGTTGAATTTACCCCTGACCGACCAAAGCAAATTAATGAAATATAAAGACTGTAGGAGGACCTTAAAAGAAATTATAGAGGGAATTCACAGCAAACCAGTGGAGGAACACTTCAGCAAATCGATAAGAAAATGGAAATTACCCAAAACTGAAAGGACTCTCAACAAAATAGTGTGTCACAAATCAAGAAGATCTCTAAAACACTTGAGTACACCAGAATTGGAAATGCAGGATAAAAAAATCAATGATAACATTAATGAGGGAGGTACAAGTAACTTCTTTGATTAATAAACAATATAATACAGTGAATGATGTAGGCATGGAGACAAATGAACATACGATATTAGAAGAATTGTGGTACAAGATAGAAGATACCTACATCACAAGGAAGGAAATAGTTCTACACACCAAGGTTATCCGAACCACAAGTGCAGAGGAAATGATGGACCATGGGTAAACTAAGCAAAGATGAACACGCTGAGAAATGGGACTGATTTTCAGGGTAATGACCAAGCAAACCAATGGAAAGGAAGGAGCATTAAATTAATTAAACCAATTAATAATAATCAAAACAAGAAACATAAATGATGTTTAAATAAAAGACTTAAAAATAATTGACAAGAAATGACTAAATGACCAAGACAAATTGAATGAGAAGAGCTATCAAACCATAATAAATAAGTGTACGAATTGTCCAGAATAAATGTAGAAAACCAAACATTTGAAGGAGAAAAGGAGAAGATCGCCAAAGTGTATTACATATTAAAGGATAGGAAGGACCTGGAAGATATTGTAAGCGAAATAGTGCTACAGCAGAAGCAAGATACAAAAATATTAAATATACAAAGGAGATTGTTGGAATCTGAGGAAATTATAAATAACTTTTATTGCATCCACAAAAATATACTATTCATTAAAACCAAAAAGAATTAAGGAACATGGAAACTAGTAGTTCCAAATTCACTAGAAAACAAAATAATTAAAGACTACCATGTCAGATACGGACACATGGGAACACTAAAAATGGTAGAAGCGTTATAGGAAGAAATATTCATTATAGGTATAACTAGAAAGGTAAATAAAAACATTGAAACCTGCACAATATGTCAGATGGTCAAAACAAATAATGAGAGAAAAGATGGAACGATGATACCCATCACTTCAAACGCCAAACTGGAAAAAGTGTTTATCGACATATGTGGACCATTCCCACGTAGCGGAGGGAGATATAGATTCAAGTTCATAGTGATTCTATTGGACCATTACACCAAATACACCAAGTTATACGCTATAAACAGAGCAACAACAAAGAAAATATTAGACATCATAAAAAATAAATCATTACAGAAATTGGAAAACCATACATGATTATAACAGACCACGGAACACAATTCAAAGGGAAAAAGTGGAGAGATGAATTATTAAAATTAAACAAAACATATAAAACATCTGTATACCACCCTAGCAATAATCCCGCAGAAAGAGTGTTAAGAGAAATGGGACGTGTTTTAAGAACGTACTGCTATGATAATCAAAAAGCATGGCAGAAATATTTAACTTCAACCGAAGAATTTTTGAATATAAGTTACCACCATTTTATTGAGAACACCCCATATTTAATGATGTTTGGAAGAAAACCACATAGAAAGATACAGGAGTTAATAGACTTCCCAACCAACCCAGAAGACCCGTATGATGAAAACAAATGGTACAGCCGAATCATGGAGAAAATCGAGAAACAAAAAGCTAAATATTCTCAAAACCAACCTAAAATAATTAAAAATAACGAAGCAGAAAGGGTATTAATAAAAGAACGTGAACTACCCAGTACACTTGAAGGTATAGCCAAGAAACTGTTATTATTATACATAGGTCCCTATGTCATAACCAAGGACAATGGTAACAATACATATGAAATAAGTAACATAACCACAAAAAAGATAAAAGGAGTGTATAATCAAGCTTCTATAAAAAAGTTTTACGAGGAAAAATAAACCATAATAAACAAATAAAGAATTACCAAATTCAAAAGATGTAAGATCAGCTTACAACAATATTTCGATGACATATGAGGTATAATATAAAATAAAGGAATAAGTTACAAAAATTCCTACAAAGTAAGATCACCTTACAATAATCTATAATTAACATATAAAGTAAAAGAAAAAAAAAAAATATATACAGGGTCCGCCAGTGAAGCGGGAAAATTAAAAGTACCCAATTTTTCATGAAACCTTTATTATCAGAATTTTTTTTTACAGATTTGAGTTGAGTAAAGTATGCCATTATTTTCCTTTTTAAAAATAACGCCGCTCAAGTGAGAGCCATTTCTGTGTAAACATTCTTCTAATCTTGACCGAAAATTTTCCATCACTCAACGAAGCAGGTCAGGTTGAATCGAATCCGTGTAATTTCTTGTCTGATATTGTAATAAAACGTTTATCCCGTCTATTCTGCCACACGTTGGATATGTCACTTTTTAATAAAACGAGATCCCCGTCTATTAAAATTGATATAATTTAATTTAAACATCATTGTTGTTAATGGATTCTCGTGTAATTACATGCAGTAATTATCTTTTATGATAATTGATAAATATGACTTATTTAATTATAGTGTGATAATTTATTATGGATAAATTATTAATTTACTAGTTTGTATGAATGTAACGGTAGCGTCGAACTCCTCTTCTGGAAAAATGTCGTCTGTGTGTGTGAGGCATGATCGTTCTATTGTATTTGCCGGGCTAATTTAATATTAAAAATTTATTAATTTAATATTTTTAAAGCCACACTCTGTTGGACGCCACTTTGTAATAAAACGTTTATCCCGTCTATTCTGCCCCATGTTGGGTGCCACTTTGTAAAAAACGTTTTTGTCCCGTGTTACTCTGCCACACGTTGGATACGTCACTTTGTAATAAAACGAAATCCCCCTCTATAAATAATTTGAAATAATTTAATTATCGATTGTTGTCTAATGGATTCTCGTGTATTACATACAGTAATTATCTTTTATGATAATTGATAAATATGACTTATTTAATTATAGTGTGATAATTTATTATGGATAAATTATTAATTTACTAGTTTGTTAATGAATGTAACGGTAGCGTCGAACTTGAAGTCAAACTCCTCTTCTGGAAAAATGTTGTCTGTGTAAGTAAAGTCAAGTGTTGTCTGGACAAATAAATTAATATAAAGAACACTTTTCACGTACCTGATTGTCGTACTAGATGTTCAGACGTTCACCGCCACTAAATAAACTGTCAAGGTTAATTTGACCAGTTTGAATTTTATAATCAAGGTTATGTAGCACCTTGAAGGTTATGTGGGCGCCATATGGGTTTTCTTGAGAAAAGTTCCCATAAAAAACAAATTTCTAAATTTAAAATTGTATGTATTCACTTTTTCTGTTGTTAAATGCTTATGGCATTTAAAATAATTTGATTAGTGTATTGAAAAATTACTGTTTCAAATGTACTTCAGTGTATGCTATACTGAGGTTTACTTATCTAAAATGAAATAATTGAACACAAAGGTTATGCTGTATAACATTAGGGGTTTATTATACCCTCAAAAAATCAATTGAATAAAAAATACATTTACAATAATACAGTCGGATTTCAATGTATCCGTCTACTGACTGGTCTAGCTCAGTTAAGAACAATATAAAAACTCTTATGTTTATTAACAAACTTTAACATTATTTAACTAGATACCTCAAGGTAGGTTCTTGTAAATACAAAATAGAACGTTATTAATTGCTTTGATAGATATTACTATGATAGTAATGCATTTCTGGCCTCTTTAAAAACTCGTCATTATATTTGAGGTTGACGAAAATTTCGTCAGCTAAGATTCTAATTAATATTATAAAAACTAATTCTAACATATAAATTCTTACGTCGGATTATTAAAATCCTCTAAATAAATGAATACAGTGTTGTTATTAATTGTTTGATTGTTTTTGCGTCAGTACAAACGTGTGATAGTAACGATCGGTGAAAGACAGATAAACAATAAAATTGGTCACTGTACTACCTTGCTTTTTAATCTTATAGATTAAAAATTAAACACTTCAGCGGTCGGATTATATTGACCACTATATAACTGCACTTTATTCGCACTTGGAACGAGAAATATAACCTCTTCTTAATGAAACTGGGTTGTTTACCTTACAGGTTAATTTCAATTTTCTCGTTCTGAATACGCGCACTGTCTAAAAGTTTCACTATTACTTGTCGATGCACTTTTGTATGATGAATCGCTGTTCTAATAATTATTTGAATGAAATTTAGAGTATTTACTACTACTATGTTGTAGTAAATGAATAAAATATGAAACGACGTCGAGCCGAAACTGCTTGGCTCGTGATGAAGGAAGAGAATGCGAATTTCTAAGCGTCTCACTGATTATATACCCCTGGTCGTAGATCGCCGTTAGGGACAAAAGTCGCTGAATAAACTCTTTTTTGATTGGTACAGAAAACCGTTACAGCGACGTATTGTTTTATTTAACCGCCACCGGCGCTCTCTCTGTATCCGACTGTCGTTGTTGTTGGTTTTCACTGATAATTTCTTAAATCTGTTTAAGAAATGATGCTAACACTCACTATTAACTTATTACACTTTCAATCTTTAAATTATCATCATCAAATTAAAGCTTATTGTCTGCTCTTTATTTTGATGTGGCATAATGCTGGTTTGCACCTAGCTTTCACTGACAATACATATAAATAGTGTTTTGAAACATGGTTTCTTATTGTCGTCTGCTAATAATGCACAATGCGACTATTTCCTATCTTTTTACATTTTGTTATTTACACTGTGTTCTCTTTAGAACGTTATTACATTACTAAAATTACATACGTTATTACAATTAAAAGCTATTTACAGCGGAACAATATTAAAACTTATTATAATTATGACAATACGTTATTATGGAAATTCCTTATTCTCTAAATACATTTTACTTGGCCTACTCAATTTAATGCATACAATATTAATTGAGTGATGGTATTTCACACCTTATTAGTTATATTTATTGTTCAGTAAATTTAATGTTCATTAGGGGTCCTGTTTCCCTATTAACTTACTGACATAAACTCGTTTATGCATGGTCTAGATACCTTTATGGTACAGGTTTATTCCCTGTTAATAATTACTTCTATTTACATTTTTTAATCAGGAAGTTGCTTATACACCCATAAGACTTCCTTTTATAATTGTCTTAATTCTATGTTGTTACATCTTTGTTGGTAAAGCTAGTCTTTTTGTAGCTTTGTGGCTACAGCTAGTAGGCCTATAGTAATAGTCTTTGTTATTTATACCATAGTTTTATTATTTTCAGCCAAAATGCTGTTATTGTTATTACTTTTATTACTGTCATTTGTTATTTCGTTTCTATATAAGACTCTACACATTAATGTCATGAACTGGCTCGCTTGACAGCTTATTGTGAACTTTGCATGTCCATTAGTTAAAGTCAGTCATTGTGTTTGTTGTAGTGTCATGCAGTGTATTCATCACTGCTTCTTGGGATCCTTCCTCTTCTTTGCTGGTCCTTCTCTTCTTTGCTACATTCATCACAAATGATTCACTTCTATACCTTTAGTGTCATAATTTACACTTCTGGTGTGTGTTTTGGTTATGTAACATTTTGTAGTGTTACAATATTCGTTTTTAATTCCGGTATGGTGTGCGGTCTATCAATGTACACTCTGCTCTTCAGAAATCCCCAAAGATAAAAGTCGCATGCAGACAAATCTGGGGATCTTGCAGGCCACGAGATGTCGCCATATCTGGATATGAGTCCGTCCGGAAGAGTTCTCTTTAAAGCAGCCATGGACATACGAGCAGTATGACCTGTGGCCCCATCCTGCTGGAAAAAATTAATTTCCGGAAACCTAGGGAGCTGTTGCATCAAAAATGTTATGACCATGTGTGTGTAGCGGTCTGCATTGACAGTTGTGGTGTTTCCTCTATCGTCTTGGAAAAAATATGGCCCAATAATGCCAGATGATGAAACTGCACACCACACCGTAACTTTCGGACTATGTAATGGCTTTTCATGCAACTCACCTGGGTTTTCATCATTCCAAAATCGACTATTTTGTTTGTTTACATATCCATTCAAATGAAAATGTGCTTCATCTGACATAAACATGCTGTGAATAAAGTTTTCATCATCATTTACACGTCGCAATATTTCTTCGCTGAAAATCCTGTGAGCCAGCATATCGCCATCTTTCAACTCCTGGATTACTTGAATTTTGTAAGGATGAAAAGATAAGTCTTTATGCAAAATTCGTCGTAACGATGTGTCACTAATGTTTAGTGCGGATGCATGTTTCATTGCAGAACGTTGTGGACTATGCGTCAATGCTACTCGAACTCTTTCAATGTTTTCCTCTGTTCTTACAGACCTTGTTGCTCCTCTATGCTTTAAGTTTAATGTGGAACCAGTTTCTTCAAACTTTTTCACCCATGACATAATTGCATGAGCGGACGGCACTGTTCCATGTCGTGGAATATTGAAATGATTATGAAACAATCGTTGTACAGAAGTCACACAGTCACCATTCTTATAAAACGATTTTACGCAGAAAGCACGCTGTGCACCGGACCACTGCTCCATGTTTAACAAATGGCATTAAATGTAAAACAACAATAGAAAGCCTCCACGCCCTCTCGTCAGCAGAAAATGAACTATTGGACTTTCAAAATTTCCCGCTTCACTGGTGGATCCTGTATATATAAGGAATAAGTTACAAAAAATTCCTATAAAGTAAGAACGACAAACTTACAAAAATTATTTAGAATAAAATTTAAAACAAAACAAAATAAACAAAAATGAAATCTAGCAAGAACTGCTAAGACAAATACCTAAACTTATAACGAATATAGAGTATTCAAAGAAAAGAAAAAACTGAACTGGTATAAGACAAAAAAAGTGTATCAAGCAAATATACAGCAAATGGCTAAAGCAGAATAATGGTAATCAACCAAGAAAAAGAAAATCAACTGTATAAGTAAATAACAGTATATAGCAAAGCTACAGCGGACGGAAGCATGAGTAAAAGGTTAAAATGATCAAAAAAACCACGAAGTGGACAATCCCAAAAATATTATTAGTAAGGTAATTCACAAGATGACAAAAAAGGTATTTAAGATTGACTGAGAATAGGTCCAGCAATCAAACTAACTGAGCAGAGATGATGTTCCTCTGGTCTCAGAAAAACGAGTAGTAATGGACGAAACCAGCTACTAAAAGTTAGGGAAAAAATTATATAAAAGGGAGAACACACTAATAGAAATAAATAAAAACAGATCCAAATCAAATGGAATGAATCAAGTAAGGAGAGAAATAAGAATGAAGAAACAAACAAGAAAGAAAAGGAAAAAGATTATATATAACTGACAATTTTATAAAAAACTATGCTAGTGTTTTATCAAAATGATTAATTTTGAAGGAGAGGCATTATGTTACAACACAAATAAGCCACCCCAATACCAGGGATAAAAAAGATGAATCAACAATATAAAAAATAATTCATATAATAAAATGTTTAAAATAATGAAAATAAAATGACAATGATGCAGCAAACAACGACATGACCTAACCCAAGTGATTGACCAAATAGAAAGAACCAAACGGAGAAAGGAAATATGAAACCAAATAAGAATGAAACCTATTAAAGAAAGTGAATGAATCCATACAACCAAATGAAATAAAAACAAGTGAAAAGGGGGAAACCAAAATAAAATGAAACAAAATAAGATGAAGATGAAGAAGAAGGAAAATGAACATGAAAGAAAACAAGTATAAAGGAAATAAAATGAAACCGAATGAGAAAACACAGACAAATAATAGAGAATATGAAAAGGAGAAATGGTACACTCAAATGTAATATTGGAAACGAAACCAATAACTAACCAATGTAAAAAATAAGTATGATTATCGATTAAAAGCTAAATGTAAATGATATTTGATAAAACCCAATAAAGTAATGTGAAAAATAAAAGTACACTAACCCAAGAATTAGAGTTAGATGTAATAAAGAACTCTATAAAGACATAACTTATTAATAATATAAATAATTTTTGTAAAGAGAGAGATAGTGAGATGGTGAGAAAATAATATTAACTAAGTGAAAAAGAGAAAGTAATTATAGGGATTAGCCACTAATAAACACTTAAAATAAACATTTAAAGAGTGCAAAAGAGAAAGTGAAAAACCCCAAAATAATTAGAAACCCTATTAATAGGAATAAACACTTAATAATCTGTAATAAACATTAAATGATTAATGGTGAACCATATCAGTAATTAAGAATGTTGTTAATAATAGTATTAGATATAACACTTAACAATCTGTAATAAACATTAAATGATTAATGGTGAACCATATCAGTAATTAAGAATATTGTTAATAATAGTATTAGATATGAACACTTAATAATGTGTAATAAACATTAAATGATTAATGGTGAACCATATTAGTAATTAAGATTGTTGTTAATAATAGTATTAGATATGAACACTTAATAATCTGTAATGAACACTGAAGATTTATGGTGACATTATTATTTAAAAAAGAATCTTGTTATTAATAAAATTAAGGTTAATTGTAAGAGAGGGATACAATAGTATTTAAAAGGGAGAATCCCATGGAAGGTAAACAGTTAGTGATACCATGGATAGAAGATAGAGATTATTTAAGAAATAAGAAATTAAAAATGAAATCAATAAACACCCCAGGTTATAAGGGATAATCAATTAAGTAAGTTTAAATGGTGTGAGGATGTTTATCACCCAAAAAATAATAAGGAATGAAATGAATTGTAAACAAACATTACCTAATAACTGTTTAATTAAATTTATGAATAGGATATGGCTCCAGGAATTGTACAGACCATAGGCCTAGATGTTATGTTTTATGTGATAAGGAATAGTACGTAATAGCCATATTGTTAACAAGGGCAAAATAAATAAATAAGAAGGTGAATCAATACAGATCTAATTACACTGGAAAATCAGTTAGGAAATAATTAACAAGCCATGATGTAGAAAATAATAGAAACATACGAATAGTATAAAAACAGATCCAAAACACATCAACAGATAAACAAATCAATTATAACAACAAAACAAAACACATTAGAGTAAAATGAGATATAATTCGTATAAAATAAGTAAATATAATCAATAGCTACTTAGGTCTATGAAATGCCTAACTGTCAAAAACAAATAACTACAAATTATAAAAAATCAACAAGGAAATTAACAAATTCAAGTCGAGTAACTAGCCAAGTATAATTTGTGAATCATATTAAAAGAAAAATGTTAGAATAAGGACTTAAATTAAAAGAGAAATGAAATTAACAAATATTAACATAATTGTACAAACATTAATACTTTAGAGAACCCAACCTTATGGGATATCAAAATAATCTTTGAAAGGAAATACAAACAGTAGTGATAATATTTAATACATAGGAAGGAAGACGGAAGAATAAGAGCAATCAGAAGATATACAGTAATTTTGAATAAAAATTCAAAATTGATAACAATGGTTATAAAATCATGATCAACCAAACAGAATTTATTCGTAACCATGACAACAGACGGTTGGTTACAATTTTTCCGTTAAATAATAGTATTCAATAAGTGATGCTCATCCAGATGAGACGCCAGATCGTGAATGACCTAAATTTTAAATTTAAAATGTATAAAAAGTAATCAAAATTCAAAAAGAAGAACCAGTAAGCAGCAGACGAGGAACAATAACATTGAACTGATGCCAAGGATCAAATTAAATAAAATTTAAATGAAGAAATTACCACAACTAACATGAAAAAGATGCCAGAAGCCCCAAATCATTCAAATTTGATGACTATTCCATTTCACCTGAACAACGGTTTATCTCAAGTCTACTGAATTGATAAGTATCATTAAATTACCCAAATTCCAGAAATAAACTCACTTTAAATATTTCTCACAGTTATCTGAACTCTCACTATAAACTGAATATAATTTCTTTCAAAGATTAAGTAAAACCATAAAACACTGAAAATTTTATACTAAGAAAATAACCTAGTGTTAAATTGCGAACTTTTGAAACACACTTTACTACACTGCAGGAACAAATTGTAGCTACACATTATATTATTTAAGTACAAATAATGTAAGGTAGTGTACTTTTTATTGTAATCATTATTAATATTTTGTTTGTAATCACAAGAACCCAGACTTTGAACGATAATAACTGTAAACAAACAACACAGTCGCCATACTTGACTAAATCGCTTGTTCAAAACCGATCTTCGCCAAAACCCTAGAGATATTAGACTCATATTAATTGTCGGTGCAAAATTGTTGAATAACCAAGTATAATTTTATTGTCAAACTGAATAATTACCAATCAATAATTAAAGAAACTAGTACAGAGTGTAACCATTGTTTTTATTTCATAGGGAAGTGTATTGTATAATTTGTGCATTTTAGCGAACAACTAGGATTGACGGCCAGCGCTCACGCTGCAAACTCGACGAATTACCTGCTTGATAAGAAGGTCGAATGAAGGCGGGAATAAATTTGAATGCTCCCAGCCGTCATAGTTTAGAACACTGCATTAAATATCTATTAATTTAATTGTTTTAAAGAAACAATTTGGCGCCACCCAGGATTTACAAACCCCTATTGAACTACAGGTAAGGTTTCCATTCGCGTTGTACTGGTAATAGAAGGATCGCTACGGAAATGGTTAGCGCAAAACATAGAAGTAACGACACCCGTGTGAGGTGAACACACAACATACTGTATACACTATTACAGAGACGACAACATCTCATCGTTACAGATTGGCTTCCATCGCGGGGCTTAAACGAGACGGACGTCACATACTTCGTTACAGATTGGCGACCAACTGGTGAGGCTAGAAAAGAAGACTAGTGGCGATTATGGGAAAATATGCAACATTCCATGGTTAAAAGGTATAAAGCTAAGCAGGGAACTGAAGATAACAAGGGAGAAGAGATGGAAATGATGGAAGAAATAATCGAGGAAACGATCGAAGAGGATACCCAAGGGGACCAACTGGAAAACCCAACCCCAGACAAAGAAATGGAACAACAGGCGGGTGACAAGGGAGAAGTTAGAGGAGACCCTAACATACTAAAATTAATGGAATTAATGAATAGTAAGAACGAAACTTCAAAGAAAACGAATGAAAAAATAGACCAAAACAGTGAAGAATTGAAAAAAATGGAGGAAAAAATTAATTAAAATTCAAAACGACAAATTGAGATTTTAAGGGAAGATATTGAAACGCTGAACAATAAAATTGAAGGAAATAATGAAACATTGAAGCAGCAGATAAACGAGAAAATGGAGGAACACAGTGATGCCTTAAGGAAGAACCAAGAAGCTCTACAACAGCGATTGACGGAGGACATCCAAAAAAGTAATGAAGAACTCAAGGGAGAATTAATATACATACTAATAGGACATTGTGAAGAAGTCAAGCAGACAAAAACGGGGATGAATAAGAAATGGGAAGAAACAATTTATCCAGCAGATCAACTTAATGAAACAGTAGATAGTGGTTTCACACAATTGAATGAAACACTAGACAACACTTCTGAAGGTATCAATGAAAAAATTAATAATAAAGAAGACAAAAGTGTATTGTTTTCTGAAAATAAAGATAACAAAAACAACGAGAAAATTAAGCACATAAAAACCAACCGTAGAAGAGTAAAGAAGAACCAAATAATTAAGAAAATTAAGAAAACAAAGGAAATAGGAAAAATATACAAAAAGAAACTAATAAAAACAAGAGAAGAATTGGAGATGATGAAGAATGGACTAATTGATGTGTTGAATTTACCCCTGACCGACCAAAGCAAATTAATGAAATATAAAGACTGTAGGAGGACCTTAAAAGAAATTATAGAGGGAATTCACAACAAACCAGTGTAGGAACACTTCAGCAAATCGATAAGAAAATGGAAATTACCCAAAACTGAAAGGACTCTCAACAAAATAGTGTGTCACAAATCAAGAAGATCTCTAAAACACTTGAGTACACCAGAATTGGAAATGCAGGATAAAAAAATCAATGATAACATTAATGAGGGAGGTACAAGTAACTTCTTTGATTAATAAACAATATAATACAGTGAATGATGTAGGCATGGAGACAAATGAACATACGATATTAGAAGAATTGTGGTACAAGATAGAAGATACCTACATCACAAGGAAGGAAATAGTTCTACACACCAAGGTTATCCGAACCACAAGTGCAGAGGAAATGATGGACCATGGGTAAACTAAGCGAAGATGAACACGCTGAGAAATGGGACTGATTTTCAGGGTAATGACCAAGCAAACCAATGGAAAGGAAGGAGCATTAAATTAATTAAACCAATTAATAATAATCAAAACAAGAAACATAAATGATGTTTAAATAAAAGACTTAAAAATAATTGACAAGAAATGACTAAATGACCAAGACAAATTGAATGAGAAGAGCTATCAAACCATAATAAATAAGTGTACGAATTGTCCAGAATAAATGTAGAAAACCAAACATTTGAAGGAGAAAAGGAGAAGATCGCCAAAGTGTATTACATATTAAAGGATAGGAAGGACCTGGAAGATATTGTAAGCGAAATAGTGCTACAGCAGAAGCAAGATACAAAAATATTAAATATACGAAGGAGACTGTTGGAATCTGAGGAAATTATAAATAACTTTTATTGCATACACAAAGATTCATTAAAACCAAAAAGAATCAAGGAGCATGGAAACTAGTAGTTCCAAATTCACTAGAAAACAAAATAATTAAAGACTGCCATGTCAGATATGGACACATGGGAACACTAAAAATGGTAGAAGCGTTAGAGGAAGAGATATTCATTAAAGGTATAACTAGAAAGGTAAATAAAAACATTAAAACCTGCACAATATGTCAGATGGTCAAAACAAATAACGAGAGAAAAGATGGAACGATGATACCCATCACTTCAAACGCCAAACTGGAAAAAGTGTTTATCGACATATGTGGACCATTCCCACGTAGCGGAGGGAGATATAGATTCAAGTTCATAGTGATTCTATTGGACCATTACACCAAATACACCAAGTTATACGCTATAAACAGAGCAACAACAAAGAAAATATTAGACATCATAAAAAATAAATCATTACAGAAATTGGAAAACCATACATGATTATAACAGACCATGGAACACAATTCAAAGGGAAAAAGTGGAGACATGCATTATTAAAATTAAACAAAACATATAAAACATCTGTATACCACCCTAGCAATAATCCCGCAGAAAGAGTGTTAAGAGAGGTGGGACGTATTTTAAGAACGTACTACTATGATAATCAAAAAGCATGGCAGAAATATTTAACTTCAACCGAAGAATTTTTGAATATAAGTTACTACCATTTTATTGAGAACACCCCATATTTAATGATGTTTGGAAGAAAACCACATAGAGAGATACAGGAGTTAATAGACTTCCCAACCAACCCAGAAGACCCGTATGATGAAAACAAATGGTACAGCCGAATCATGGAGAAAATCGAGAAACAAAAAGCTAAATATTCTCAAAACCAACCTAAAATAATTAAAAATAACGAAGGAGAAAGGGTATTAATAAAAAACCGTGAACTACCCAGTACACTTGAAGGTATAGCCAAGAAACTGTTATTATTATACATAGGTCCCTATGTCATAACCAAGGACAATGGTAACAATACATACGAAATAAGTAACATGACCACAAAAAAGATAAAAGGAGTGTATAATCAAGCTTCTATAAAAAAGTTTTACGAGGAAAAATAAAGCATAATAAACAAATAAAGAATTACCAAATTCAAAATATGTAAGATCAGCTTACAACAATATTTCGATGACATATGAGGTATAATATAAAATAAAGGAATAAGTTACAAAAATTCCTACAAAGTAAGATCACCTTACAATAATCTATAATTAACATATAAAGTAAAAGAAAAAAAATAAAATATATACAGGGTCCGCCAGTGAAGCGGGAAAGTTAAAAGTACCCAATTTTTTCATGAAACATTTATTATCAGAATTTTTTTTTACAGATTTGAGTTGAGTAAAGTATGCCATTATTTTCCTTTTTAAAAATAACGCCGCTCAAGTGAGAGCCATTTCTGTGTAAACATTCTTCTAATCTTGACCGAAAATTTTCCATCACTCAACGAAGCAGGTCAGGTTGAATCTGTGTAATTTCTTGTCTGATATTCGTTTTTAATTCCGGTATGGTGTGCGGTCTATCAATGTACACCCTGCTCTTCAGAAATCCCCAAAGAAAAAAGTCGCATGCAGACAAATCTGGGGATCTTGCAGGCCACGAGATGTCGCCATATCTGGATATGAGTCCGTCCGGGAAGAGTTCTCTTTAAAGCAGCCATGGACATATGAGCAGTATGACCTGTGGCCCCATCCTGCTGGAAAAAATTAATTTCCGGAAACCTAGGGAGCTGTTGCATCAAAAATGTTATGACCATGTGTGTGTAGCGGTCTGCATTGACAGTTGTGGTGTTTCCTCTATCGTCTTGGAAAAAATATGGCCCAATAATGCCAGATGATAAAACTGCACACCACACCGTAACTTTCGGACTATGTAATGGCTTTTCATGCAACTCACCTGGGTTTTCATAATTCCAATATCGACTATTTTGTTTGTTTACATATCCGTTCAAATGAAAATGTGCTTCATCTGACATAAACATGCTGTGAATAAAGTTTTCATCATCATTTACACGTCGCAATATTTCTTAGCTGAAAATCCTCACCAAGCCACTTCCACGTCCAGTTTTTGAGTTACATTGGTCAATCATTTGTAAAAGTCTTAAATAATTTTTATGCAGAGACTTTTTGTATATATTACATAAACAAGGGAAGTGTTGAATAAACATTAAGTGTATCAGTTAAAAGTTATGTTTATGAAATATAATTATGATTCGAATATTATATACTTTGTGATTATCTAAATGAAGTTATAAATTCACTAGTGCCAACTTATAAAACGTAAGATTTAACTACGTCATTGTTGTTGCTGCGTGTGAACTCTGTGAGAACATAGCTTATATGTTTGTTAATTTTCTAATAAATCTAATTTGTATATTTAACTATTGTTCAGTTAATTGTATACCACTGTATATTTTTAACATCAACCTATTCTCACTTTATCTTGAATTATTAGAATTTAAAACTTCTTTAAAGTTAAAAGTTAATAAATATATAACCTACTTGAACTTAACAGCACGGTGCGCTTACAACAATAGTGTATAGCTAAACCAAACTGACATCAAGGCGTGCCAAAACGATGCTAGCGTCAGCAGATACAGTGACGGTGTTGTCTTCCCCCACCGTTGTGCTGCGTTTCATCAGTTAGGAAAACGCACACGTAGATGCTAGTCAAACTACCTCCACTGGTGGAAAAGCAGGAATGGTAACATCGTCGGAGAGACAAAAATTTACCTAAATCATCACGAATCTTCAAACTGTTATAGTGGTTTTAGTAGTTATAAAACATAATATTAATTACATTTAAGAAGTAATTTAGAAATTATTACGAAAAATATGTATCTGGTTCTTGAATTTTGTTGTCCATGACATATTCAAGTATTAATACAGTATGTTTATAATTATTAATATGTACTGCAATTTTCTGACTACGGATCACAAAATATAGTTCTGTAGTCAGAAAAATGCAATACTTATAATTGCTGATTGTCAGAATAGCTCGTTACAGGGTTTGAATGCATTCAACTTGTCCATAATAGTATATATTAATGACTAAATATATAAGGTTATATATTCATACACAGAGGATTGTAGATGAATTTCTATGCATTTTCTCGATTTTGGAACGTACAATTATTGACGTATAGTACACGGTAAACTCGTGTACATTAATATTCTCGGATTTTCTGTTTGGTTCACGTGAAGTACGTTAAACGATCACAAATAACCCTCTATGAACATTACGTCTTTGGTTAAAATCAACCAACTTGGTGAATAAGAAGCTGAAATAAGACTTCCAATAGTTTTTAGTGATAAACAAATAATAACTTTTTTTTTAAATATTCACGTCACATATTTGCAATTTATAGTAAAAAAGAAGGTTCCTCGTAATCTCAACGTACAAATAATTACCAATTTGGATTATGGGTTAAGTAATACAGTTCTTAAAAAGAGCGCACTTTACATGCCTCCCATATCTATTGTTGACAGTGTACTACTGAGACTTGATTTGATTGCACTTCCGGCGATTCAAAACAACCAAACAGTGAGTAGTTTTTATTGTGTTTGGTGGAGAGTAATGTCGGTTTTAGGAAATTGAACTTATTTCTGATGGACGGTAAGTATTACCTAATAAATAGAACGTCGGATATTATTCACAGTCCGTAAGTTAGTGACATTACTTAATTACACGCCTTAGAAATGGTAAATTAGTTAATGGCGGTAATGTCAGCTTTGCATAGCCTATTGCGAGCTGAATCCTAGGCTTCACTGGTTTGAAAAAAATATTGTAAATAACTAATGAATTGAGTGTATAAATAGGTCGCGTGTTTTAATATAGGAAAATGTTTGTATATATAAAAAATAAATGTTAACTGTATATTTCGGTGAGCGTTTGTGCGTAATTTTTGTGGTAGAGTTTTTGGAGTTATAGGTTAGAACAAAGGTTAGGTGAATTCCGTTAAGTATGGGATTAAAATAATAACATTGTAAAATTGTACAAATTCCACAATAACGCATTGAGATATTGTTTTATTTGGCTCGGGACAGATGCTACGCACTTCATTTGCTTATATAAGTAAAATTATGAATAAAAATGTTTATTATTAAAGTGTAGATAGTTTCTGAAGTATTTTAAAATATGGAGTAAAGCTTTTACTTAAAAATGTTTAATGTTCGAGTACTTATAGGACAGTTTGAATGCAATTTTGTCATTCCGTCATTTCTAGCAAAATTATAGTGATATTTACTTTTTATTACAACCAACTTTTTAAGCAACAAATGAGAATTATTACTCTCGTTTATAGCTTATGTTTGTTACCTTTATGTAGCATCAGATGTAATGTTACTTGAAACGTTGAGTCATGTATGCACACATAGAACATGTCATTTAATGAGCTTGTAAATGATAATACTTTGTTGAGAATATCAATTATGTAGGCCTACATTTTATTTACTTGGAAGTATTTCTCGTTAGTTTTGTGTATTATGTAGAATTATAAGTTTTCATATAGATTGTGTGTGTGCATGTGTGCAAGCTTACATACCCAACTAACACATCTTTACATGCATTTTACTTTTGATATTTAATTTTTTTTTTCAGATATACAATCATGGTGGGAAGTACCAAGCATCGCCCACTTTTGCTCTTTGTTTCGAGTTGCATTTAATCTTCTTGATTTTGATATCGAGGTAGGAGAAATTATTAATATCACACAATTGAAGTATTATTTAGTTGCATTGAATATTAAAATCTGTTGAGATTTGTAGTCTGCTTTGTTATTTTGATGGGTGCAAATATAATAAATGTCAGAATGGGACAGAAATTATGATAAAGATGGGATGATTGTGCTTAATTGATAATTAAATATGTATGAGGTGCATGTTTAAGCTCCAGTTGACTTGATTAAACTTGTGGTAATTATATTGACAGTTTGCACAGTATTGTGGAATTTGTCAGTTTATTAAATATTACATGAACACAAAAAATAATAATTTTAATAAATTCTGAAGCCACTTATGGTGATACATATTTAGATTTGTTTCTCTACATACTTAGATCAGGCAGTCTCACCATTTTAATTCTGTAATTGTGAACACATTATATACACATGCTGATAATGTGTCAGGCTGAGCTGCCTGACTGACTGATCCATCTTAACTTCCAAACAAGCAATATTAATATACTTAACACAAACACTCTACACCTTGTCCAATAACCATACCATTTGCAGTAAAATTTGTATAAAAAGCATCTGTAACATGTCAGAAAAAGTTTCATAAAAACCAGAATGCTGATAAACGCTTTAAACAAAATAATTTGAAAACACATGAATATCAAACTTAGAACAAATAATAACATTTAGGAATCCTAAAAATGTGTAAATATGTAAAAAAAAAATTGTATTTTGTTCGTATAGGCTATCCCAGACTTAATTTTCAGTATTGGTTAAATGGACTATGCTCTTGCCAGGTTTCCTGTGTGGTGATACTTCGTTCTGTGCATTGAAGGCAATTATAATAGATGTCACCCAAGTAAATTATATCAAGTACCAAAATTATATGGGTGCTAAATTAAATAAAAATTCGAATAATTCTCATATATTAGTAACTAATAACAATGTGTAAAATTGTATGTAGCATATAAAATATACAATCAAATCTTTACATCCTAAACATTGTGACTTTTAATTTTTAATTAATAAAATTTGGAAACATAAAATCTCTAAAAACTGTCAACTTCCAAAATTCTTACCTTACTGTGGTCCAGGGTCTTATATGCGAACTCGAAACCTGTAAGAGTGGTTATTGGGTTTTGTTACATAATAAATATTAACTCTCATTTACTACATTTAAACAACTTTGTTTATTAAAATTATCTCCCACATACTTTCTTTCTCTTTAGGTTCTTTACCTTTAATTTTATTACATAGTATTTTATTATAATAAACCCTACTTCTACACCAGTACTTTTACATTTTATTTTCCCCTTTTATTCTTTATACGTACTCACATTCTCTCGCTCTTTCTTTTTACATTTCTTTACCCCCTCGTATTTGAGCTCATTAATAAATATATTTTTTAGTTTTTTAGCAACTGATTATATTGTACCTGCACGTGCTATTCCGCCATCTTTCTATTTCACTCTCACCAACACTGTTTTTCTACTTCATGTTTACATTTATTATTCATTCCGTGGACACTATTTCTGCCTGTTGTTCTTCTCTGACACAATTACATATTTTGGTAGACCTTAGCTACTCAGTTCACTTTGGTCTACCGAAATTCCGAGGCTGCGTTATATTACGGCTGTACTGTGTGATTCCTTGTGACGAACTGCCCGGCGACGACTCTCGACTGTCTGCACGTGTACTCGCCAGGCGTTAGGCATTGCCACATGGCGTTAACTCGTTCTGTGATTGGTTCTTGCCATCGCCTGTTCGGTTATGGAATTTATGTACGTGATTTTCACGTTGTGAAAAAGGCGGCACACACGTGCGCTCGTACGCATGAATACGCACCCTACTGACAATAAACATTCCGGTGCTGTGCTGTGCCTTCCACAGAGCTACAGTCAGTGACCAAAAAGTACACACTGGATGACTAAAAGGGTTAATTCAAAAGTCGTCTACAAATGGTTAACATGAAATTCTTTAAATTATAAACCCCCTTCAGTTTGTCCCGTTACAACATTGCCTTATAGGCCTGAATACAACATACAAAAGAAGTTTTTGTGTTTCAACTTGCATTATTCACTGCGAGTGGAGGTCAGATGCTTCACTGCTTACCATGAATTTCTGCATCCATGATATTGATGCCATGCCCTGTTGTTGATGTTTCTGCAGCTTGAGATGATGGAGATTTGGAAGGTGAAGATAATGAGTAAGCTGTAGCTATACTGAAGGGTCGAACATGGGTTTATTGCTCGAAAGCGAAAGTTGAGCGGGTGAATGGCCAACTGCATCCCTTCTACTTCGTCCTTCAGAACTTGTAAACACTATGACCAGAGGGACAAAGAGTCGCAGACAGTGTAAATCATTTTGTGAATGCAGTACAGTCACCCCAGATATTCTCAGACAAAAGTTTTACGAAAGCAAAAATGTGATAACATAAACCGAATTATTGATTACAATAAGCAACATTTTTTCAATGTTTTAATATTCGTCCAGACGGGTCTTCATGAAAGTGATAAGAATACCCGAATGATAACATTATCCGTGATCACAATAAGCGGTGTGCACTGTATATGAAAACTAATTGTAATATTTTTCTAGTGAATCAGATATGAGGATATATTTTTGAACAAGAAACACAAATATCTTTAATGACTAATTGTTTTATAAACATTAATAATTTTTGAGCAATAATAAATTAAAACAAAAATTATAGGGCTACTACAGACAAGAAGAAGCTGGAATGGAGATTGTAATAAAGGCCACATCATAATGAGAGGAACATGACTGCTGTCCTGCAACAGATTACTAGAAATAACAGATTGGAGAATAATAATCAAATTTCAGTAAAACAGTGCAAATTCAAAACGTGTAAACAATATTTTATTTCTCCTGTCTGTCTTTACGTATGCTTGTTGGATAGGAAATCCTCGATGCAATGATAATTTCTATTGTGAGTCCACATAAAACCTAACTTTTTAAGACATTCTCATTCAGAGTTGATAATTTTCCTTCAGAGATTTTAACAAAACTTTACAGATGGGCTGACATGTTAATGGTGTAAAACCCATACACCTAAGTACACTTAAGTTTATTTACTTTTTTTATCAACAAGGACTTTTGAAGTAGGAAATAGATTCCTTTCTTACCCAGAAGTAAATGACGTCTTTTGTCCTTAAAAACCTTTTAATACTGGTTTCAGACAACTTCACTTGTACTGACAGTAACATAATAATTTAAGTTGTACTCAGTTTTTTGTTCATTATTTCTTAATATTCTGCCATGTTAAAAATAATTTCTGTAGCTCAGCTTATTAGAAGTTTCCTAGAAGGTAGTGTAGTTTTTGATGATGATTTATATAAACTTCACTATGTAAATAAACATCAACAATACAATATGGTAACAGTGAAATAATATGGTAATAAATTCTTAAAAAAAAAGCTGCTTAAATGAAAGTACACGATACTGTATGGAACACTGATTATTATATTAAAATATCAAATGTAGATTATATATTTTGTCACCGGACAAAAGGCTTGCCGCATGACAAATGGCACCAATTGTACACTCTAGTGTTTTTGGTGGTCCTAAAAAGGACCTGGTGGCAAGAAGGCTGATGTTGGTCGTGCCGCGCTGAGATGTTCGGCAGCTGCGCCCGCTGTTCGTAGCGTACTGCAGTCCTCTTCTTTCGGCATTGGTTGTAGAGTCGGCTGCCGGCCCAGCGAAATCCATCGCTGGCGCGGAACTGGAGGGTGAAGACGCTAGAACGCCGGTTCTATTCTTCGGCCTTTCCTTCCGGCTGACTCCGCGTCGATGTCGTCCGAGAGAGGAGAGGAGATGAAGTGCGTCCGATGGTGTGGCGATGAAGAGTGCTCAAAATTTTCTGCTGGCCCGGGTTTTATGCACTAACCGGGATTGCTGATTGGCTTGCTCCGAGCACGTAGTTGGTCACGTCTCGGCTGCTGATCCCCGATTGGATCGCTGTGTCCGCCACTGGTACCGGAGAGCAGATGTTCGCATACTGCTGCCGTCACAACTCCCCCGGGTCTTGAATGCTCTCCAGTACCCAGCCTAGTGCTCTTCTCCGGATGTTGTAGAGGTGTCTGTTGGGCGCCATGTTGATTGGTATGCCGGCTGGTAGCTTGCTGTCATGGCTGGATCTTGCATCCGCAAGATGATCGTCGCCCCACGTTGGGCGCCACTTGTCACCGGACAAAAGGCTTGCCACATGACAAATGGCGCCAATCGTACACTCTAGTGTTTTTGGTGGCCCTAAAAAGGACCTGGTGGCGAGAAGGCTGATGTTGGTCGTGCCGTGCTGAGATGTTCGGCGGCTGGGCCCGCTGTTCGTAGCATACTGCAGTCTTCCTCTTCTTTCGGCATCGGTTGTAGAGTCGGCTGCCGGCTCAGCGAAATCCATCGCTGGCGCGGAACTAGAGGGCGAAGACGCAAGAACGCCGGTTCTATTCTTCGGCCGTTCCTTGCTGACTCCGTGTCGATGTCGTCTGAGAGAGGAGAGGAGATGAAGTGCGTCCGATGGCGTGGCAATGAAGAGTGCTCAAAATTTTCTGCCGGGCCTGGTTTTATTCACTAACCGGGATCGCTGATTGGCTCGCTCCGAGCACGTAGTTGGTCACGTCTCGGCTGCTGATTCCCGATTGGCTCGCTGTGTCCGCCGCTGGTACCGGAGAGCAGATGTCCGCATACCGCTGCCGTCACAATTTGTAAATCAATTTATAAAGAAAACCTGATAAATCCTGTAACTGAATCATAAATTACAACTTGTTGCTCGATCAGATTATGAACTGTATGTAACAGCCTTGAAGATTTTGTGATGAACATGGTGGGAGTTAGAAACTTCTCTGCCCGCCACACACACACGGTTCTTTGGTCTGTGGTAAACTGTAACTTGCTAAAGTTCACCATGTGAAAAATTATACATTATTATATGTGAACTCAGTTAACTGTTCATTTACTATCTCGTATTTATGTACATTAACAGCTGTGTTTCACAGTTGTTACAAGGGTCCTTTGAATTAGTATTTTAAAACATTGAAATGAATTATTAAGTTTAAAATTAATTGGTAGTCACAGTGTTCTATTAATACATCTATAAAACAACTACACTAGTATTACAATTGTTTTCCTATTTTTATACAGATATCCAATACACATTATACAACAGCAGTTAATAGAAGTTACCCAGTTAAGTAAATTCACAAGTTACCAATCTGTAACTACACACTGATAACACTAGACATACTAACCTTAGAACCGTATGTCTACGTCGTAGACCCGTAGAACTAACTAACTGAACTGCAGCATTTTATTTATAAACATACGCAGGCATTATGAACAACTATGATAGCAGAAAAAGTACTGGACTTATTTCCTATATCTTCCTAGACCACTGCAGAAACTTTATGATAAATCATAAAATTGTTGGAAGTTTCCAGTTACGCAAGCATGCATATGTGACAACTAATTAGTTGTACAACTGCTCTGATAGCTGTCAGGCTGGACTGTAGACCTACTAATAAAACCAACGTATCTGAAACAATGGAGAACTTCTGATTGAGGTTTGCAGTGCATGCATGTATTACTATAACTTAGTTTATGGCATGCTGCTCCCCCTTGAGCCTGTTGTTACAAAACTGGCAACTATGTACGGTAATAGTATCTTTTAGTGTTAGTTTGATTCTGTAAATCATTTGTTTACTAATTCCAGTACACTTTCTCTTTTCCATTTTAGAATGCTCGTGTCTCTCCTTTGACTACACTGTATCTTCCTAGCACCTCCAGCCCCAAGTGTAATATCCTTTCCAGCATTGTTTTTTCTGCCTTGAGTTCAATGCTGAGAATGCCAATTGATTTGTTGGTTTTTTCAATGCTGAGAGTTTCTATTCTGTGTGGGGCTAGTACATCTGTATAAGTTTATATATAAGTTATGACTGTTATATTAATAGTGCATTACAGGCGGCAATGGTATAACTTCATTGATGTAGGTGGATGCTTTGAACTGTTGGCATGAACAAGAGTGTCTGTGCTATTCTGGTATCATATTATTCATGACATTTGTTGTAGTTCACAATGTAACCCCCTCCCTCAATACATGCATACACTGCAAACCGCATTCAGAAGTCCTTTCGTATTTCAGGTTGGTCTAATTAGTAGGTCTATGTTTGATTCAAACTCCTAAAGACTCTTCCCAGGACATAGCCTTCTTGCTTTCATAGTCTGTTGAGTGTAAATACATACGTTCTGTACAGTTTGTATATATTGCAGAGTTTATGTAATACTACATAATCCTAGAGCTTTTCTTGATGCGTGATAGGTATTCGGGCTCTCAGTAGCACTTTTCATAATAGCTTTCAACTAACACTTGGTTACTAGCGATAAATATTAATTAAAATTTTGTGATTATTAGGCAATTAACATATTCATTCAAATACTACTTACTGCCTGTAATTTCTGTTGGGTGCCAGAGACAATAATCACAGGGTTATTGTTAAATAACAACTTTGTTCAGATTCTAAATAACATAGCATTTTATTTATCAAATTTACGTACATTTAGTTAATTTCAATACATAAACCTCATTATTAATATCACTTGTTCAAATTTAATTACTTATCAAACATATACATACCTTTATCATCCCTTAGTCTTCCAATATAGTACAACGATACATAACATAAATTTGATATACTGTAATTTATGTGGCCCCACGTTCTTTGGGACGCCAAAATTATACAACGATACCTTTTGTATATGCAGGTTATAAATAATTATACCAATACCAGTTGTAACTATAATAAGAGTAGTAAATTTATGAGCAGTTAAAATTTCATGTTTATTGTTTTAACAAGCATTATAAATAATAAAACATTGTTATTAATTTCTGATCAAGATATCACTCATTATTAAGTTCATCTCTAAAGCTATACAGTGTTACACACATTTAAAACACTCTTACCTCTAAACATGTTAATAATCTTATTCTAGACATTTATTCAAATTGATTTAATTAAAAAAAATTTTTTAATGTAATTAAGTTTTATTTTAATTGAATTCATTTAACTCAGATCTGACCCAGGTCATTTTTCTTTGTTAACTCCAGCAATGGTTGTGTTCTTTCTGCATATTGTTGTGAGAATCTTCTATAGTATCCTGTGAGTTCCAAAAATGCTCGTAACCCTTTAATGTTCTTAGGTATAGGGAAATCGGTAATACTGGATATTTTTATGGGATCGGGTTGAATATCTGAGGATGAAATAATATGACCTAGGAATTGGATTAAGGATTTTATGAATTCACACTTGTCTAGGTTAAGGGATATATGGGCTTCCCTAACCTTGTGGAATATAGTTTAAGATGTTCAGTGTGTTCGTCAAGTGTTTTTGATACTACCAAGATATCATCCGTGAACACTATGGTGTAAGGCTCCACTTCTGGTCCTAATGCTTTCTCCAGACATTTTATAATCGTAGCCAAACTCGTGCTCAAACCAAAGGGAACTACCTTGTGTTGGTAGCATTTATTTTTGTATAGGAAGGCGGTGTATTTTCTATCTTCTCTTCTAATTGGAATTTGCCAAAAACTCGACCGTAAATCCAACTTAGTCAAATAACGTGCTCCTTCACACTTTGCAAATAACTCATCCGCAGGTGGTGCACAATCGAATTCACGTAGAACGACGCTATTCAAACTCCTCATGTGCAGGCATAAACGTACTTCTCCACTCTTCTTCTTTACTACAACTAGAGGATTAAGAAAGTTGCTGTTCGACCGCTCAATGATGTTATTTACTATCATCCGTCGTATTTTCAGTTCAACTTCTCCCTCGTACTTCATGGGTATTGGATACGTTCGTCTGACAAATTTTGTAGGGTCTGATACCATAATAGCCTGTTCGTAGACTGTGGTCTGCGTCGGTATATCGCTGAATACTTCATTATACTCTTCTATTAATTTAAATAGCTTTGCTTCTTCCTGAGATGACATTCCTTCTTCGGCTGTATTAGCATGCTGAGTAGGCACATATCGTATACGTGGCTTGGATACGACAATAGGTTTTTCACTTACCTCACAATTTTCTTCATTTTCATTCATAATTAATTCATATAGAACATCCTTATAATTACATAAAATCTTATTGTTATTAATATCAATCCTTGCAATTAAAGTATTTAATAAATCTATTCCAATAATTCCATCATATATAAGTTTATTCATTATGATCATAGGATATGTTATTTCTAAGTCCTTACAATTTAAAGTTACGTAAGCTTGCTGTCTAACCTTTTCTCTCTTATTCATGGCTGTAATAACATTTATATTATTGACAGGTAAAATAGCAATTTGTTTAAAATATTTTCTATTTTGTTGTACCCACTTATTGTTTAGTACAGTTAATTGGCTACCTGTATCGATTAACATTTTAATTCTACATCCATTAATTCGTACATTAATTATAGGACAATTTATTTCTTGTTGATTTGGTGTCACCTTCCTGTCGGTGTCTAATAACTCATTTCTCACGTCGCACGGATATATATTGTTTATTGTGTAGCTGCACATCCTGTTTCTCCGTCATTGTTTTGTGTCGCGGGACCAGGACGATTGAATATGCCCTAGTTGCTGTCTCACTTTTATTTCCTCATCTGCTCTCTCTCTCTCTCTCTCTCTCTTGCTCTGCATGTGGATACGGTGGGGTCATATGGTTTACTAAACTTTTTCTTCCAATTTGTATCGCGTACGTTTCAGAGTGTTGTTCTTTCTGTATGTCGCGTGCATTATTCACAGCGGTGTGTTGCTTTACACTGTGCGTTGGCGGCATATAATTTTGCTTATAATTATCACGGTTTTGCGTATCATCACGTTCTCGTGCTTTATCACTACGGTCGTAACTAGCGTGATAATTAATGCGTGTTTGTTGATTGTGTGGTGAAGTGTTCCTCTTGTTAATATTTTGTGATTGAGTGACAAGTATTAAGAATTGTTCGATCGTTTTGACACCCTGCGTATATACAGCTAACTGAAAATCTCTTTGGAAATGGTAAGACAACTTAGACACTATATCATACTCAGAAAATTTTGGTTTTAAATGTTTTACGCATTCAATATGCGCTATAGTGTACTGCTCAATACTCTGGCGTCCATGCGGATTATATTTACCATACTCCAATTGGTCACGTACTTGCCTTTGAGTGTGGATATTCCAGTACCTATTTTTTAATGCTTCTCTGAATTGCTGATACGTGGTTATATTGTCTCGAATTATGGAGTACCATTGACTTGCAGAATCTCTTAAATGACGGGTAACAAAACTCACTTTCTCGTCGTCATCATTCATACTTCCAATTTTTTCACTTTCTCTTTCGATATTCACCAAAAATTCCATGCTATTTTCCCCTTTGTTACCTGCAAAGGTTATCTTACTTCTTTCTTCTATGGGTGCAGTGAACATCATTGTATGCGCTGGTCGTTTCTTGGTCTCCGTTCTCAGACGTTCTACTTCTCCACGTAGATCTTCCTTAAGTGTGTTCATTTCACCTGAGTAGTCCTTGGTGGATTTTGCAGACTCTACTATAGCAGTTTCCAACGTCGTCATTCGGGCTTCTATTTCCTGCGTTTTATTAATGTTTTCCCGGATTTGTTCACTAACTGTTCTAATCCTCACATCTTGTTCCTGCTTTGAAACTCTAAACTAGTCATTCCAGTGTTCAGCTAATTGTTTAATACTTTCTTTTAATTCTTTCGACCATTCTGTTTTCTGATCTTTAAACCTATTCTCCATCTTTATAGCTTGTTCATTTTGCGACTGTTCTACTCTAGCTTCTAATATTTCTGTTCTCGTATTAGTTTCTTCGAGTTTTGTAGTCAGTTGCTCTTTAAACTCTTTAAATTCGGCCCTACTTTCTTCGCTGTTCTTTTGTATTTGTTCATTAGTTTTCGCTAATTCAGCTTTAAATTCTTTATTAGCCCTCTTTAATTCTTTGAATTCGGGTTTAGATTCTTCCCTATTCTTTTGCATTTGCTTTGTATTAAATTCTTTTAACTTTTCTATTTGCTTTCTGTTTTCTTCCATTTGGTTTGTACTTAATTCGTCCACCCAGGCACGCATCATGGTTTGAAGTGCTTCCATATTCAAGCCTTCTGGTGTTGCCATAGTGAATTATTATTAAAATATTTATTTATAATTTATTATTGGTGAACCGTATGCGAGCTTTTATTTATTTATTGTTAAATTATTATTATTTATTTATTTTTATCTACTCATGTTACAATTTCACCTGTTTATTGGGGTGGGCGCCAGTTGCGTTATTACAATACAATACACACAACAATTTAAAAATAACTAACATACAAAAATAATTAAAATATAATATTAGTTATATCATATAAATTATCAAACACTGGTAATCATAGAGCATACATTAATTATTAAATGTAGGCATGTCGAGCCCCAAGTTAACGGGCGACAAAATTATACAACGTGTTTTTAGGTTAGAAGTACAATAATTTTGTTAAATGATTAATAAATGCATAAAAGTTAAAAACAAAACTTGTAAAGAATTTAATTCTGAGAAAAATGGTGTAAATAAAGTCAATAAAAATCAACAAAAAATTCCAATTTTGGTTAAAAACAATACAATACGTTTTTAGGGAAAGATTTTTCTGTTTTACGTCGGATGTCATGAAAGTTATGGGAGATACGTCTGCAACCTGTTTTATTCGATTTTTCAGGTCAAAAACCATAAGAAACAACAGAATTCGCCCCTTAATTTACCTTCCCAGAATTTCAGAAAGTCTTCATTTATCCGGCGGAACCGAAACCCGGGCGAAATCTTTCGCTAGCCGTAACTCGCTTACAAAGCGTTTCCGGACATATGTTTATATGAACTTTTTTTCTTCTTTTACACTATAGAACCATTTCTCAAATTATTTCCCTCTCCTCCCGGGACACCCTGTATGTGTGAAAATTGCTAGTCTAGTTATTTTAAATGCAAATTCTACTATTCCACTTAAGGACCATATGTACACAAGTACTGAGGCCATCTGTACCTCAGTACTGGGGTAAATTGGCAAAAACAAGTGCTGGAATGCTACAGATATACCACGTACGTCCACAAATTTGACATAGTTTAAACTAAACAAGACAGCTCCTATATGTCTATAGGCTTGGTTTCTATGTAATGGAATATTTTAGTTCTCTGTGTAAACTGTAGAGGTCAGCATGCACTGGAAGAAACACGAAGAAAAATATTACTATATACACTATATAGAAAAAATGTACTATATACACGTGTTTGATGAGGGAAGCCATTTTTGTTGTTTACTTACAGCTTGTGTTTGATATAGTCGTGTTTTGATATATTTTTGTTTATTGAAAATGGATTGCAGGAATTATCTTACAGAAGAAGAAATTAATGAAATCATAAACAGTTCTGCTCTGACATTGACTCATCAAATTCATATTCAGAAATTAGTGGTAATGTGTGTTGATGATAGTGGCATTGTGATGGGTGAATTTAATGATATAACTAACACTTCTCAGTTGTTAGTTGAAATTATAAAAATTCAAAAGATGTACCATACGTAGTAATACAAGTTAATTTCATATATCAAATTCAAGTTAGATAACAACCACTGTTACCCGTGTGCAGGAAAGAAAGTCTTATCCTAACCTCAATTGATAAGATGTCTTTTTCCAACTATTTTAGTAAATTTTTTGATAAAAAAATATTTAGGTGTAAACAATATAGTTTTGTGTATAGTTGTAATCTGTGTTATAATTAATGTACTGTGCAAGAACTGAATCAAGCTGAATTTTTTTTTTAAGTGAAAAAGCGTACTCTTCTCAACTTAATGAATAAAAGTAAACTTCAAAACACCATAACAAAATATATATCACTTTAAAGCAGAAGATGTGTAATTTAATGCATTGTTTACAGAATGGATGCACGTGAAGAACCAAATGTTTTATTAGCCCTCAAACGTTTACAAAAATGCTCAGGACACAGCAGCATGTAGGGGCTGTAAATGGGCAGGTCTCAATGGGTTACCATTAAAAAAAAGGGTTAGCACAGAGTCAACTGAAGTCTTCACAAAAAACAATAAAAAATTAAATAAACCTTACATCAATGCAGGAAAATTGAAGTATTATGAACCTGTTTTACATACTTATTTTGCAACAAAAATTTCACCAATTTTATGGAGACAATTTAATTCCAACTCTGAATTGTGAAGAAAATTTTCTAGAAATTTCAATGAGCACGTTACACAGACTACTTTATAGAATAGATCTGTACACAAAACCAGAAGTAATAATAGTTTCTTATTTGAACGAGATGACATCATCAGATGGTGACATGACTACTTAAGAAAAGTAAGAAACACCTGAAAAGAAGGAAAGAATAATATATCATCTATACTGATGAATCACAGACAAATGTTGGGTAAACCACAAAGAAAATTTGGATAGACAAAAATATTAAGGTTGTTTTAAAGTTTTTATGGAAGGACTAATGACAGGACTAAACTCTCTGGTTTCTTGCGGATCGTGATTCACATTAGTAAATGCAGATAGTGAGATGGCTTCATCAACTGTGCTGATCTAACTTTTCTATAAGGAAAACAGCGCAAATGAACATTTAGAAATGGATGGTCAAACCTATGAGAAGTGGTTTATAGAACAACTATTTCCAAACTGTCCATGAAGCTCAGTTTTTGTACTGGAAAATGCAAAATATTACTCAAGATATTTAGAGCAGATACCTACACTATCTTGGAGGAAAGATGACATCAATAATTGGCCAGTGACTGTGATGTATCTCTTGTGATGAGAATTATCTAAAAAAAGAAGTGCTGCATCTGGTTCAAGAACACAGGGCAAAATATGAAAAGCATGTAATAGATGAGAAGGCAAAAGATGGTGATATTTAGATTTTGAGGCTTCTACCATACCACTGTGAGTTGAATGCAATAGACATGGTGTGGTCTCACGTTAAACACCATGTTAGGACACAGAACACAACTTTCAATAGAGCTTGTTTAGTCAAGGTAATTTATGAATAGAGCAATTGAAACTCATATTGTCAAGAAGAAATATCGTAACGTTATAAATTATGTCAACGGACAAAAGGCTTGCCACATAACAAATGGCGCCAATCGTACACTCTAGTGTTTTTGGTAGCCCTAAAAAGGACCTGCTGAGCGAGAACGCTGATGTTGGTAGTGCCGCGCTGATGTATTCGGCGGCTGCGCCCGCTGTTCGTGGCGTACTGCAGTCCTGGACAGCGCAGCCGAACATCCAGGACTGCAGTACGCCACGAACAGCGGGCGCAGCCACCGAACACATCAGCGCGGCACTACCAACATCAGCGTTCTCGCCATCAGGTCCTTTTTAGGGCCACCAAAAACACTAGAGTGTACGATTGGCGCCATTTGACATGCGGCAAGCCTTTTGTCCGGTGACAAGGATTAAGCTACTCGTTTAAATAATCTATTGCAACGATACAGCCATATGCTGTATTGAGCATTGATTTAAATAAATATAAAATTTGTAAAATTATTATAATTTTGGGGTAAATGGACAGGTCTGGAATTGTAATAATGTTTCATTGTTATACTAGGGGAGGAATTAACCTGTTCCAACAGGCAAAGAACACCTGCTCGATTGTATGTGTGTTACGGTTGTATCTTGTATGTGTTAGTGATGCATGTACAGACAGGAATCTCAGCTACCCTCTCCAATTAATTACTAAAATAATTATTTTAATTCACTGTGTGAAAACTAATTAGTGTATAAATAAACAAAAGGCACCAAAGTGTGTGTAAATTTTATAGTTATCCACAGTAAGAAAATGACGTTAATAGGACACACTACGCGAAGTCAGTGCGAAATAAATGTGCCAAAAATACGCAAATTACACTAAGACGCTCAAATTAATACAGTGAGTGCTTAATCAAAGTAGCTATGATTTGTGCTATCTCAATTCCGTACAAAACATTGCCATTTGCAAAAAATTGCAAATATATGAAAAGGTTCGGGAGTGGGGGCTATCATGTGATCTGCAGGTCTCGACAGGATAATTTCGGAACCAACAGGTGCGGAATCTCAAAGGGTATAAATTAAGGGTTCGACTGTAAACCCTTCTCTTCTTTTCAAAACACAGTTGCAGTCGGACATGCTGTCCGTCGGCAGAACAGTTTTATTTTATTACAAGTCTCATCTACGAACGAATAAAGACGTTCAGTAATTATGTTTACACTAGTACGGGAAACGTAGAGTACCGGGACCGTTTAGGTCAGCAAGAGTATCAACAGAGAAGCTACAAAGAGCGACGCGAGATACTAGACGTTAGGAGATGCTTTTTAGACGCCTAACAGCCGAACGAGATCCACCTCGCTCGTAATTCTCTGAGACGGACCACACACTGCTGGAGAACGACGCTGGACTTTGGACATATCCAGGACGACGCCAAGCCAGGAGTAACGGAAACCCAACTCTGGACAACGCTGGACCCCGTCAATAAGTCGTAAGGTCATCAAAACTCGAGGTGACATGCATAATGCATTTATAAATGATTTTTTTAAAGAGCTCATAAAGACTATATAAAGAGACAATGAATTAAAACAAAAAAGTTTATAATTAGAAAGAATATAATAGAGTCTTATGTAAATGTTTTAGTCGTAAGAATGAGCGATCGCATATAGATAAATATAAAAAAAAAAGAGTTTAATTTTGAGATAGTATATTTCTTTTATCAAAGTAAAATAATTGAAATGATTTGATATTTGCATTTTGTAGAAAAGAATAACTTAAATTTTGAATAGGAAACAAATGCCAGTCTAAGAGTAAACAATATAATTTTAAATTATTAAAAAAAAAAAAGAAACATTGGTATAGACTGAGCAAGCTGAGGTCAGATCTGAGTTAAATGAATTCAATTAAAATAAAACTTAATTACATTTAAATTTTATTTTATTAAAATCAATTTGAATAAATTTTTTTTTTAATAATTTAAAATTATATTGTTTACTCTTAGACTGGCATTTGTTTCGTATTCAAAATTTAAATTATTCTTTTCTACAAAATGCAAATATCAAATCATTTCAATTATTTTACTTTGATAAAAGAAATATACTATCTCAAAATTAAACTCTTTTTTTTATATTTATCTATATGCGATCGCTCATTCTTACGACTAAAACATTTACATAAGACTCTATTATATTCTTTCTAATTATAAACTTTTTTGTTTTAATTCATTGTCTCTTTATATAGTCTTTATGAGCTCTTTAAAAAAATCATTTATAAATGCATTATGCATGTCACCTCGAGTTTTGATGACCTTACGACTTATTGACGGGGTCCAGCGTTGTCCAGAGTTGGGTTTCTGTTACTCCTGGCTTGGCGTGGTCCTGGATATGTCCAGAGTCCAGCGTCGTTCTCCAGCAGTGTGTGGTCCGTCTCAGAGAATTACGAGCGAGGTGGATCTCGTTCGGCTGTTAGGCGTCTAAAAAGCATCTCCTAACGTCTAGTATCTCGCGTCGCTCTTTGTAGCTTCTCTGTTGATACTCTTGCTGACCTAAACGGTTTCGGTACTCTACGTTTCCCGTACTAGTGTAAACATAATTACTGAACGTCTTTATTCGTTCGTAGATGAGACTTGTAATAAAATAAAACTGTTCTGCCGACGGACAGCATGTCCGACTGCAACTGTGTTTTGAAAAGAAGAGAATGGTTTCCAGTCGAACCCTTAATTTATACCCTTTTGAGATTCCGCACCTGTTGGTTCCGAAATTATCCTGTCGAGACCTGCAGATCACATGATAGCCCCCACTCCCGAACCTTTTCATATATTTGCAATTTTTTGCAAATGGCAATGTTTTGTACGGAATTGAGATAGCACAAATCATAGCTACTTTGATTAAGCACTCACTGTATTAATTTGAGCGTCTTAGTGTAATTTGCGTATTTTTGGCACATTTATTTCGCACTGACTTCGCGTAGTGTGTCCTATTAACGTCATTTTCTTACTGTGGATAACTATAAAATTTACACACACTTTGGTGCCTTTTGTTTATTTATACACTAATTAGTTTTCACACAGTGAATTAAAATAATTATTTTAGTAATTAATTGGAGAGGGTAGCTGAGATTCCTGTCTGTACATGCATCACTAACACATACAAGATACAACCGTAACACACATACAATCGAGCAGGTGTTCTTTGCCTGTTGGAACAGGTTAATTCCTCCCCTAGTATAACAATGAAACATTATTACAATTCCAGACCTGTCCATTTACCCCAAAATTATAATAATTTTACAAATTTTATATTTATTTAAATCAATGCTCAATACAGCATATGGCTGTATCGTTGCAATAGATTATTTAAACGAGTAGCTTAATCCTTGTCACCGGACAAAAGGCTTGCCGCATGTCAAATGGCGCCAATCGTACACTCTAGTGTTTTTGGTGGCCCTAAAAAGGACCTGATGGCGAGAACGCTGATGTTGGTAGTGCCGCGCTGATGTGTTCGGTGGCTGCGCCCGCTGTTCGTGGCGTACTGCAGTCCTGGATGTTCGGCTGCGCTGTCCAGGACTGCAGTACGCCACGAACAGCGGGCGCAGCCGCCGAATACATCAGCGCGGCACTACCAACATCAGCGTTCTCGCTCAGCAGGTCCTTTTTAGGGCTACCAAAAACACTAGAGTGTACGATTGGCGCCATTTGTTATGTGGCAAGCCTTTTGTCCGTTGACATAATTTATAACGTTACGATATTTCTTCTTGACAATATGAGTTTCAATTGCTCTATTCATAAATTACCTTGACTAAACAAACATGACTTATTACCTAACACATTACACATATTAAATTATCATCCAATTCTATGTCATATAATATAAATTCACAATTTAGTATCTGAACGCAATCATGGGTCCTTTGAGAATGAAACGGGATTAACTTGTGGTAGACAACTACAGCTACATAAAGATTATTTGATTTACACAATATAAATTGATACTGTTACTTGGAAAAGGCAATCCATTTTACTGCTTGGCTCGTTCAACTTTACACAACACATATCACTATCACTTAACTCTAATGCTCTGCTTTTAGAATTTCACACGATCACGATAATTACTTGGCATCGCGCACTTCGATATTTAGACTTTAACTATTACTTTCGCGTACATATAAATGAATACTTCTTCGCATTTCTGCCCGCGCACCAATTCAAATTATACTCACTAATTGTTCACACCTTTACATCTCTGAGTTCTTAAATATCGACTGATTGATTTAGTTCATTGCTAACTGATGTAAATACTATGACGATTTTTGACTGACGTAACTTGAATACTCTGACTGCTTTACGACTGCTATGACTTACTGACTGCTATGACTCCTTTTCAGTTTCTATGCGAGTCACTTTTATAGTTTCTTCAAAACTTCCCTCTCTGCTGTCACTACTGCAACGACCCCTATTGGCCATATTTTGAATGTGTCGCCAGTAAATTTGAAAATACCCAGTCAAAATCTGCAAATTCCTTGCGCGCAGAGATGATGCTATCTTCTATTGGCTACCATATTTGCAGCACTGCACTTTCCCGTACATCCGTTAAGTCGTAAAAAAAGAAATTACTTTCTAAAATTCAAACCCCGTTTCGATATGTCAGCTGTTGTATTTTGAAGGCTAATGCACCCACTTTGTAACGGTATCTCTCATTTTTTGCCGGTTCGTGTAAACAAGGCAGTTTATATTTTTATGACATAGAAAGTTCGGATGTACAATACATTTTTAAGCTGCCTGACGCCAACATGTCGGCACTCTCGGCCTCGCCTTACTCTTAACACCTGCTCATATAGCCAGTACTCTGTACAAAATCTTATATGCTTCTCTGTTACTAATATTACAATATTTATACTAACATTGATGATTTATATCGTAATGTAATACTAATATTTACAATTTATTAAGGTGATTATTCGTAACTCGTAGCATTATGTTACAAGCTCTGAGGCAGATCTTTAAGATTAATGATGGGAATGAATAAAAACACTTTCTATTTCAATTGGTTTGGACATGCTGCAGTTTCAAATTGCTGGAGATTTATATTCTAATAAAAAGTCACCCAATGAGTGTTTTCAGCAAATGTAAGGGTACAGACTTGCTTTACTACAGGCAATACCTTTCTTTTTGTGATTATTTTTCTAATTTAATAATTGGTATTTCTTTTTTTTTGCCCTAATGACTTTCCTTAGTATAATATAATTGAACATTCCACTTTAGTTTCAATTTGATGTCTAATACTTGCAATTGAAACAGATTCTTCTTCAGCTTCAGATATCCTTATCTTTGTCTGTTTAAATCTCCACATAGTTTGTATGTGTGCAATATATAGTGTACATATATACAGACACCACACAGAATACCCTAGTTTGTTCTTTTTTCCATGGTCTAATAAAGAACTTGTGTTCTGTGTCACTACTATTCATTTTACTTTCTTTCCGCTTGGTTCTGTTAAAATTCAAGTTTCTTCTTCTCATGTCTTGTTACTATATTTGCTTCCTGTTGGATATTTTTTTACCTTCTGTCTTTCATCACAGCTCAGAAATTTGTATTTGGAATCCATTTTCTGAAAATGGATAACTAATACTAATCAATGCACAGCAAAATCTCCTCTTGTATGTCCATTCTTTGATTTCCATTGTTAATGATAACACCTATCATACCACTTCTGACACACTGTTACGAGAATTCTTTGGATTGTGATTTTAAAACATGTGAAAAATTTATTGAACACAAGAAAGATCAATACTTACACTTGTTCTCTTACATATAAAAATAAATAATTTGCACTATACAAGCCAATACCAAGTCACCAAGTTGGTGAGCTTAATTATTTCTGAGTCCTTATCAGCTTCAGCTTTGTACAGATCTCTTTTTTTTATAGTTATCAATTGAATTTTCTTACAGTTATATTCTTAAATAGCAAGTTATTTATTATCATTAATTTATTGTCTGCAAGTTCCTTTCAAAAGACTGTAATTTTGGCTGCTAGGTTTTTATATGATATATATTGTGTCCTTTGTTGTACATAACATAATATGTTTGTACTCATCTCTGTAGCACATAGAGAAATAATGAGATTTTGTACTGCACCATAATGTTCATTGTGTATGCAATAATATAAATTGTGTCATTTATAATTGAGGCATACTTGTATGAGAATAAGAGATTTTTACATTGCTATCTGAATTGTCCGGAAAAGTACAGAATAATCAAATTTTTTTGTATCCTTGCTCTTATCCTTCAGCTGATCGTAGACTGTTTTAGACTCCCAATTTGCATTAATGTGAAAAAGAACTATTACAGTTTTATAAACAGTTTATTGGATATTGGTGTAGATGTTTTATGGCTACAGTTTAATCTTGGCTTTGTATTGCTTTTCTGGGTGTTATCCAGTGGTCTGTTATTTTATCTTCAACCTGATGGATTAGCTACAATTGAATTAGTCCTCCTTCAGTAGCTGTGTTATGACCCCGTCAGTGACAATGGTGAATTCACTGATTTGCAACCTACCCATTTTGATTGAGTTTGCAAGCGATGTTTTTGGTTGGCACAGGTCTTATTCAATCATGTAGCATATCTATTCCCTCGGCTTAAATAGTTTATTGACAGATTTTTTCAGCAAATGTGGTCAGTTTCTTTCGATTCCATCATGACTGCTAGGTGTAGTGGTGCCACAACTTAGGCTCTTCTCTGTTGCGATTACTGTAGGTTTGAAAAACTTCGTAGTCCTAATACAATATACAAAATAATATAAGTGTTTCATAAGAGAGGATTTAAAAAGGGGGATGCTGTATTGTATTTAACGGATGGCTTAGGAAAAATAAAATGAAATATATGTGATGGCTTAGGGATATGTCGGTTAATATGCTCACTTTTTTCAAATTTTTTTTTTGCTGTATAATTTGATTTGTTTTTAGAAGTGGTGTACCGTAATGTAAAGAAAAATAATTGAAATTGAATTGAGCGTAAGATCTTTTAGTTAATGATCTGTGAAGTGTACTTAGGTTTAATTTTATTATTCCTTATTTGTTCCAGAGAAATATATTTTAGGATTTGTGCCAGAGAAATATATTTACTGCACGTAGGATTAGAATTAATGATATGATGAGTAAAACAATTTAACTGATGTTTATTTTTATGTAATAGGAGCTTGAAGAAGCTTTGCTAACAGATGGGGCTGAGGACTGTGGTAGCTCTTTACTTCAGGAACTGATTGTTCGCTTGCTCTGTGGTTGTCTTGGGAACAATGGAATTTCCACATTCAATTACCAGATGTTTTTGCGCAGGCTGTTTCGTCAGAAATGTCGGGTTAGTTTTATAAAATTTCAATCACATGTAATACAGGTTTTTGAGGTATTATTTAAAAATGCATGCAAATTATGGGGAATTAGTAAAGCAGTGGATGAAACTTGGCTACTAAGGTTTGTGGGTTTGGTTCTCAGGTAGCTCCATAAAACGGAAGTATGGTTTCAGCTGCCAAGCTAATCAGGACTTAGTGTAATAGTAAGCAACCAAAACGTTGCTAGCCACACTGGTTCATTGGCTCAAGCTGGTAGCTTACCATGACTTTTCTGAAGCATTTTGTTTCAAAAAGGAGTATAATGTTGTTGTTATTATTATTATTATTATTATTTATTGTATTTAATAAATTATAAGGTAGATTTGTGTACTGATAAATGGACAATTAATATAGTGAATACGTACAATGTGTGTGTGTGTGTGTGTGTGTGTGTGTGTGTGTGTGTGTGTGTGTGTGTGTGTGTGTGTGTGTGTTTTGATGTGTTAATTTACTGCCTATAATTTTCAGGAATATGGAAGAGAAAACCCTTTTAACACAGACATGGATTTCCAGTTCTTACCATTACGTACAAAGGTTGAAATCCTCCATGATCTCTGTGACTTTAGGCTGGATGCAGATGACGTTATGGACGTACTTAAGGTAACGTTTTGTATCTTAACATATTTTTCAAGTGTCAGTGTATTTTTATAATGCATCAGAATATTGGTAGAACTCGGTGCTTCATGGGTTTTAAAATCTGTTACAGAACTTGGATTCTGACAGTTTACGAGTACATCCACTTGGATATGATGAGAATCGCTCAGCATATTGGTATTTCTATGGTACAAGACTCTATAGAGAAGACTACCCAAAAGCAGTGAGTATAACTTATAATATGTAAAAGAAAATAACGATATACTAATGTGGTGTGCTAAACTTTACTTGGTGCAATTTGTTTATTTATTTAGTGTAATTAATATAGGTATAAGAGTTAAAGTATATTTATATATTTCATTTTTAAAAAGATACTATTTAATTTATCTGTAGTCATAAATCTTTTAAATTATGAAATTAAAATGTAAGTTGGATAAGTTTAAACAAAAAGAGAGTAACTAGACATTGTTCATAATATACAGAAACGGAAGAAAAAAAAGTTACGTGAAAGAGAGAAAAGACATGGACGAAAAAGACGAAATAGTAGTTCAGAAGCAGAATCTGAATTGGAAATGGGATGTGGAGAATGGCAAGTGGTCTGCTACACTGAAAGTGATTGGGAAAGACTGGCTCTTCAAATGGAAGATTCTCAGTGTAAAGAAGAAAGAGCTCTTCATGCTGTTTTAGCAGAAGATTTTTTACCAGAAATACCAAGGCTTTTTGAACAAAAAGAGCGTCTTCAAAGGTCAGTAAACTGAGTTTTGTGTTATTGTATAATTTCTATTTATTAAGCTATTTTATAGGTTTTCAAAGTTGTCTTGTTAAATTTTATTGCTGATTAAGGCATAATGATAAAGACATTTAGGTTCTTATGGGTTACAGAACTGCAAGGTTAAAATATAGTTAACAGTTTTTTGCTGCTACATTGGTCCATGGCAGCCACAAAATTACCAAAATCTTTGTCTTTCATATTTCTTTGTGTGCTGTAGGTGTAAAGATATATTAAGAAAAATGTATCCTTTTTATTTGTTCATTTGCGGGCCAAGTTGCACTTTATGTTTAACGATATAGCATTAAGTTATACCAAAACTATCTGATAGGACATATTAGATTATCTAAATACAATTCACACTGACATTAACCAATAATTTGATATCTTCTTATTTTAATTGGAGCCTTCCCCCCCCCTAAAAAGGAATGGAAAAGATTAAAAGCTTATATATAGTTAGTGGTAATTATTCTAATAGTAGTTACAATGAAGATAATAAAGTAGTTGTTGGTAAATAAAGAAAGGTGAGGAAGGTGGGTTTGGCTAAATACTTGGAGTTTTGAACCAGAAAAGTGCAAAGGACAGACAAAAAAAAAAAAATATTATGCAAGTTTGATGGTAGCTTAGTTATCCAAAATGTTGAATTATTTATAAGAAAAAAGTGCACAAAATCACAATACATGGTAAATGTAAAACCAATTTTCAAGTTTTTCAAAATATGTTGTGCATTTTTTTGATGTTCAGACTTTTGTGAAACTCTAAATTTTTTCACAACAGCACCTTTTTTAGGTCTGTAGAGCATGTAGAAATGTAAAAAGTGCAGATTCTTTTACCTCAAACAGAATTTAAAAAAAACCTAGTTAATCAACTTCTTCATACTTATCAAAGTTGTAGTCCTGTAACCAAGAAGATTTGATAGTTGCAATTGTATTTTAATCAGTTTACATACAAATTTTGTAGGTTAATTATAAAAAAATCCTTATCTTGCACTGTAAGAATATTGTTTAAATTACACGTAATATGTTATGTTTATAGGAAGCGTTTGTTAGAAATGCAACCCAGGCGGCAGTCTTCTCGTCTAGAGAAACTAAAACATCAGAAAGAAGAGGCCAGAAGATTAGCATTGGAACAGGAACAAGCAAAGAAGCTAATACAAGAGCAAGAACAAACAAAGCATGAAGATAAGGCTTTATCCAAAGAAGAAAAGGAGAAAAGAGATAAGTAAGGTTTATTATTTTTAACATTAAAAATCGTATTTAAACTAAATTGTATACAGTAATTAATTACTGAAAATGTATTGTTACGATGTTTAATGGATCATGTTCTTTAAACAGTAGAATGAATTATTGAACACTGCAAAAACAGTAATAAAAATTACTTGCATTCTGTTGTTGAGGGTATATGGTGAATGTACTTGGGTGATTGTAATCTTGAGACACCATATAATCTTGAATTATGTGAACAAGGACTAAGAGAGAACTACAATGGAAATTATGAGTTAATGATGGTAAAAAACACAAAGTAGCATAACTGCAACTTAAGCCGTACTGTTGGCTTGTCAGAAGCTAATATTTATCACAGGAATCTTACAAAATGCAAACTGAAAAATGCAGAAACAACAATTTTAGGGACCCAGTAAAGGTTGTATATGTATCAGTTATAATGCATTCAAAAACAGTTTGAATAGGTTGTATTGTGATTTATTCCATAGTGGTAACTATAGTTTTATCTGTAAAGTCCAACATTTCCCCCGATATTCGTTTAACTATGAAGTAGGCAAAGAATAGTATTTTGAAGAATTTGTGGATGAAAGTATAAGACATCTTTAGAGAAAACCAAGAGAATACATCAAATTATGAAAGATAAGAAGAACAGGGTATAAAAACATGATAAAACTGCATGCATTACAGGATGTTCAGAATTCACCACTGGAACTAAACACCAGGTGTAGATTAGTATATTTGAGTTCCAAGTTTTTGAACACAGAGAAGTGTCATGAAATGTGTTAAAATCAGAGTGGAATATAATTAGCAGAGAATAAACACATTAACTGAAATAGGAAATACACTGGAAGCCATGAAAAAATATGAGGGAAGTAGCTAAAGGCTACAAGAGTGATCTTAATGAATTTATATGTAGACTGTTAAGAGAATTCTGCAAAACAGAAACATCATAAATGCACAAAAGAAGAACTGAGTGGTGTAATGAGAAAGTAAAAATGGAGGTAAACCAGAAGAAAGATGTAACGTAAGCAGTACTGGAGAATCATGTGGAAGAAGACAAAGAAAACTAAATTAAAAGAGAAACAGAGTTAAAGAAACTGTGAGTAGGCAAAGAGTTTGTAATGGAAACACAAAACAGTTACAGTGAACACCAAATATTAAAAGGAATTGAAACCACAAATTTGAAACATTAAAATCTGGAAACAGCTATATATAATGCATATTAGCTGTTTGGAGAATTAAACTTTGAGACAGAGATGGAAATCTGCAATAAAATAGAATACAGAGACTAGAAGAAGAAGGAGATGAATTACTTGTGGAGGAAATAGAACCCCTGTTGAAACTGCAGGCAATGAAAAAACTAGAGGAGAAAACAACATGTCTACATAATTACTATAAAAAAAAGTAGACAAGATGTACATATGTTTACAAAAATTACACCAACGAGCATGGAGCTCAGACCAGATACAGGGGGACTGTAATAAAAAAACATAATTTCCATTTACAAAAAGGTGAAACCACTAACCATGAAAAAACTGCTGAGCAGTACACCTCTTATCATTGGCGTTGAAGGGTAATGTAGGTTAGAAGATACGTAATAATTTTATCATCTCGACAGACAGGTACGGGACCATGTATGTACATGAGGTGTTTCATGAAGTTACAAAAATACTTTCATGGAATGTTTCTGTAGTTGGAAATAAAGAAAAATGTATATGGTAAACGTAGATCTGGAAATTAATTGTTTTCATGTTACTGGCTCTAAGACATACCCCGCACTGGAACAAAACTGGTGAGGAACGGTTTCTTATGTTTCAAAGTTTCCTGTATCAATATGAGGGTGTGCGCTCTACAGATACAGTTGAGGAATGGAAAGAATCTGTTTTCAACAAAGGAGACAAGAAAACAGAACAGTTGTTAAACAACTGTGAGTTCTACTATTTCTTAAGGAAGCCCGTGTATTGGAACAAAACTGTTACGTGGTGTGGATAGATGCCCTCCCTCCATGGTACACAACAGCAGTCAAGCACTCTGTGAACGTGTTGAAGTCGTGTAAAATATAGTTGTTTAAACTGGATTATTATTTAGTTAGTATACACATAAATTAGTCAGTATTCTCACAGTGTTATAATGAACTATGAAAAATTGAACAATTTATTGATGAAGTTGAAAAAAAGGACTACTTTCTTTAAACATTATGAATATATAGGACACAAATCTAATAAATAAACTGTGGGAAAAATTGTGTATTTCTATTTTTCAAAACTGTGATGGAATACCACCAAAAGAACGCTAAGATGCAGCTTATTGTATTAAAGAAAGTATTATATTTAATACTTTGTTCTCACATATGCATCCATGGCTGATGGGCATTCTGTATTTGAAGTTTTTTTTTGCCATATGGGCCACATTGAATATGTAATGTCAGATGTTTTACCCATGTTACAATGGTAACATGTAGATACCAAGAGATATATACTGTAGATGTGACAAGCAGCAGCAGGACCCTGTCCGGCATGTATTATATCCGGCAAGTACTTCTGTAAGGTACTTTAGTGTTACATGAGTGGACAGCCTTGATACAGATGAAGCATGCTGGGCTAATCGAGAAGCACGTAGAACGACACTCTCACCTTTTTGAGAGAGTTCCATCGTTACACTGCCCCCTCCTTAAGCCTGCTCGTCCCGAACTGGTAAACCATCTCTGAAGTAATACTTCACCAAGGGATCTAGGTGGCCGACCTTGAATTTCCACTGTCCTTCCTGTTGAATCCAATAGACATCATTGATTCTCTGCTTCACAGTGTAGGGTCCTTCCCAATTAGTCTGAAGTTTAGGTGAGCGACCATGACAGTGCTCTGGGTTGTACAGCCAAACCTGATCTCCTTCTTCAAATCCCATACTATTGCTATGAATGTCATACCGAGTTCTCATTTTATCACTGGCTATCTTCAGCCATTCTCTTATCAAGCAAATCATTTCGTGCAGTTGGTTTTCTAATTCCGAGAAATAGTACTGCAGCTCTTGGAACTGAGTGTTAAATGATCCAAACGTCAAGTCCCCAGGAAGACTAATCTCCCTCCCAAACACCAATTTTGCTGGAGTCATGCCGGTTGTGTCATGTACTGCTGACCTATATGACATTAGGAATAATATGCTGGTCTGAATCTGTTTGGTTCTTGTCAACAATCTACAACAGATGCTGCTCAGGTGTTCTGTTGAACCTCTCAACCATTCCATCCGACCGAGGATGGAGAGGCGTTGTCCTGGTCTTTTGTATTCCGAGTATATGGCATAATTCTTTAAACACTCCTGACTTGAAATTCCTCCCTTGATCCATATAGATTTCCATAGGAACCCTATAACGACAATAGAAGTTGTGAATTAATGCCTTTGCCACAGTGGTAACCTGATTTAAAATTCCATAAGCGTACACCCATAGTAAAATAGTCACCTATAACCATGATGTACCAGTTTCCATCGGCAGTAACTGGGAAAGGTCCAGCAATGTTTATGGCAGTGCTCTTGAATGGCAATCCAACGTTACACTGTCTCATTTTCCCCTTGCTTCTGGTTTGTGGCCTTGGTTGCAGCACATATCTCACATGTCCGACACCATTCCTGTATGTTGTGGCAGAGATGAAGCCGATAGAATCGCTTCTGTATTTTGTCAAGTGTTTTACTCATGCCAAGATGACCTCCAGATACTCCATCAAGCATCTCCTTCAAAACAGACTGCACTTTACTTTGGGGAACTATCAGCTGCATGACCAGGTCTCGTCCATCTGAACTTTGACAAGCCCTTTTCAGCAATCCGTTCTCCAAGATAAGAGATTCCCATTGTGCTCAGTAGCAGTAGCCCTTTAGTACTTCGGGACCATGGCAGACATCTTGCCAATCCAGACGGTGACCTTCCTCTTTTGCTGCCAAGATCGGTCCAATGTCTTCATCAATCACGTGTTCGTGTTGAAAATCTTGTGTCATCCAGGTGATGCCTTGAACATGTCGCTTGCGTTCTGTTCTTCCTATCTGCGGCAGTGTTGCCAGTCTTCCAAGCACGGTCTTCAAGATAAGCCATCTGCATTACCATCTGCATGCAGAAACGTAATCCACCGTACTTCTTCGCTACGAGCACTACCGGAGAAGACCAAACACTTGATGAAGGCTCGATTATGCCTTCTGTCAACGTGTCTTGTACTAACCGAGACATTTCGAGTTGCTCAGCTAATGGAGGTCTTTGAGGAGTTTGGCATATTGGTGTTGTATCTCCAGTATTGATGCGATGTACAAGAGAGGTTCTTTCCAATAACTGGCCTCAGACTACAAAAGAATCTTTAAATTCATGTAAAAATTATCTTGAGTTATTTTACCTCACCACTTGAGAGATTGTTGGAAGATCTCTTCAACAGTTCCTGAAGTTCCTCTGGTAATTTGGAAGTGTCCGAAGCACTGGATCATCATTGTGTCATTCCGGCTACTCAGGCCACAGGAGACATTGTACCCAGGTGCGTATTGTTTTGTAAAGTGACAGCTTGATCCAAAATATTCACCATCTAATAGGTACATTTCCCGTTTCATGTGGTTTTACTAAACATCTGGCAACTAGTATTCCCAGTGTGCTGACTACCTGGGGTTTGAATATAGAGCACTGGTTGCCCCTAGCATCTACCTCAGTTCTAACCATGATGATTTTTTCGGAGTTTGGCGGGACAGTTACAGCCACTTGATTTATCACATCCACTGATTTTTCTGACGTATTTGTTGTGGAGAGCATTACCTCTTCTTTTTCAATTCTCAAGACATTGTTTTTGAAGTTGACTACAAAACCATATGTGTTCATAATGTTCACACCAAGAATTGCTCCAACCACAATGTCTGTAACAAGTACTTGATGATCAAACTGAAGTCAACCAAGGTGTAGGTGTAAGCTGCAAGAGGACCAGATTGGCTTGAGATTTTTCACCACATCAGGGTGCACAATGGAGGCTGTGGCACCTGTGTCACGTGTAATCAAGGGTGGTCTTTCTTGAACGAATCCGGTAACTACGAGCTCCCACTATTTTTCTGAAGTGTAGAAATTGCATATTGTCTAGGGGCTTCGTTCCTCCAGTTAGTCAGCACACACCCCGTTGTACCGACTACTGCTTGTTTCCCTGCTGCTGAACTCTAACCCAACAATCTCGTAGATGTTCATGTTTCCCACATCTATTACACTTTGGTCTTCCATCCTTTCTTACTTTTTTCTGTGGTGCTGGCCGCTGAGTCTCTGTTCCTTGTTCTTCCTCTTTATTATCTGTGCCATCGCGCATCATCTTTTAGCTAGCACTTTACGACTTGCCCAACCAGATGCTGACTTGGTGCCTCAAATTGCAAAGCATGTACCAGGACGTACCGCACTATTCTGGTGTCTTGCCATTCATAACACTTGCTGTAGTTCGGGATGTTGGACTCCATCAGTAAACTCACTCTGCATTGCAAACCTCATTCAAAAATCTTCTGGTGCTTCAGGATAGGCCAGTCTAATTAGTCTGTTGATACTTGCTTCAAACTCTTGTAGATTCTCCCCGGAATGGTGTCACCTTGCTCCCAGCACATCTTGCAAATGTTTATCACCATACCATAATTCTAGAGCTTTTATCAATTCAGCATAGGTGTTCTGGCTGTCAAGTTGCAGTGTCAAGTAGCTCTGCCTCAGATCCTTTTAAAGCGAGAATGAGTGAAACTGCCTTGTCTTTCTCTGTCAAATTATTTGCACATGCAGCGGCTTCAAATTGTCTGAGATATGTTGCCCAGTGAGTGCTTCCATCAAAGTTTGGGGCCTTGACATGCACTGCCCTAACTGCAGGCAAAATGACTTTCTCTATTGTTTTATTTTCTATTTCTTTTTGTGCCTTTACCATAGGTACAGTCTGTTCAGCAATTTGCTTTGATATGCATGGTTGTATCTTCATGAACTGCTCAAATTCACTTTTAATTTGTTCTCTTATGTTTGCAATTGAGTCTTCTGCTGTAGATATTTTTTTGACATGGATTCTTCTACGACAAATATTTTTGTAGACATCGATTCTTCCACACTCAAGACAGATTTTTCTACTACACGTATTTTTAATGCCACTGATTCTTGTACCTCCGATACTCTAATAACTTGTTTATTAAGCTCACTTCGTAATAGAGCCAGTTCTGCAGCGGTATGTTCTTGCATCTGCTTTGCTCCTGTATCAATGCTTTGATGTCATCTGCTTCCTGCTTATGCCGTTCCTCTGTTTCTCCTCTTTCCTGTCTGTGTTTCTCATCCTGTTGTTTTTCTGCTTCGTATGCCTTTGTCAGCATCTTTTCTCTGCTTCTTCTGCCTCCTGTCGTCGTCATTCCTCAGTCTGCAACACCAGCGCCTGGAAATTTTCCATCATCTGACTGGCATCCATGTTTGCAGATAAATTACGAATTCCACTAGTCTTGTACTAAGTGTCCTCTGTTTCCACTGTTAAATGTTCTGTTATACGTCTGACACACTGTTATGACTGCCTCACAGATCGTCGTATGGTACAGTGGAAAACAAAATACAGACACCAATGAAGTCACCAATTACCAGCTTTAATTAATGACAAATAACAATTTGTAGTGAACAAGGTACTCTCTTACAATAATTCAAGTTAAATTTGTCCACACGGAAATTATGATGTCAAGTAATAGAATTCCACACTAATTACCGTATTGTTCCAAATACAAGCCGCACCTGAATGTAAGCTGCACCCCAAAAGTTACCGTAGGTTAAAGGTTAAAAATTTGCAAAAAGTGTAAAGTCACCGTTTGAATAAAAATCACTAAATTTTATTAAGATGAAGAAAGAAACAGCGCGTAAAAGTACATTATTGTTACATAATTATTATTATTTACTAACAGTTTATAAAAATTACTCTTTTGTTGTCAAGTTATTTTATAGTAGTGTACAGTAGTTTATATTTTGTGCACTTTAAAATATTCCCATACTTAATACTGTCACTGTCACTTGTCCCTGAGACAGTCGCTTTGTCCTCTTCATAAATGACATCGTCTTCCATTCCATCCATGCAGTTCCATATGCAGCACTTATTGAAACCACAAATTATGAATTCTGGTGGGATGCTTTCCCACACACTCTTGATCCAGTTGCCGAGTTCTGTTACGGATGGTTTTTTTATTTTTCTTGTAGGAGTCAAAGGATGATTTCTTGCCACCAACCAATTATTATATAAACACCGCAGGTTATCTTTAAAAGGTTTATTTACTACAACAGCCATCACCTTTTTTTATTTCGTTCGTAGTGTGACCACGGAATTAATCTATCACTAACAAACCACGTCATTTTAATAATGCTCCTGGCTGTTTATTCCATACACATTTTAACCAATAAGATCGTTTTCATCCAACCTTTTTCGTGACAGCGAAAAATTACACCCGATGGTAACTTCTCTTTTGGCATGGTTTTCAGTTTTAATATTACGTAAGGTGTAAGTTTTCATCCATCGGTTAATGCAGCAAGCTTCTTACATAAATTAATGACAAACCGCTGATACTGAAGGAGTTTTTCTTTGTAGTCACTCGGTAGTTTTTGTGCGAGTCATGTACATCGTCTAAGTGCAAATCCATTTCGCCGCATCATTCGTCTTATCCACTTGAAGCTGGCTTTGAAACCGGAGACTTTTAATTCTGCGATTTCTAAAGCTTTTAATTTTAAAACATGTCTAGTGACAGGCAGTCCTTGCCTTCTTAAAAGCCACACGTATTCACAGACGCTGGACTCTTTTACTACAAAACGCCCAACTTGAGGTCCCGTGAATGCACGTCGCGCGGTATTTGGATTTAAAAAACGTTCCTTCTGTTTTCTCCATCGTCGAATACAGGCTTTATCAATTTCGAATTTTCTTGCGGCTTTGCGATTGCATGTTTTTTCTGCATGTTGTATCACAATTAATTTATAATTCGCATTGTATGTATTACGTTTATTTTTTGGAATTTGATTTGCCTGCGTGCCTTTAGTCTCCACAGTATTACTCATACCTCAAACGCACTACAAAAACGCCGAATGAAAACAAAGTACAGATAAGCAATATTCTAGCTGTTACAACACACTGGCAGTTTACCCGGTATTTAGAAACATGTTACTTACACCCCCTCTACTCTTCCTTTGTCTTGCCGCCTACAGAAGGGTGCAAGCACGTGCGCATGTGCACGCACTAGGGTGTTTCATTTTGTAAGGCAAAAAATAAAAAGTAAAATTTTTGCAGACTTTGCTTACGCCCCGAGTCTCAGTGATGTAAAAGATATATATGCCAAATTTCAAGAAGATTGGATAATATTTAGAGGTTGCATACTTTGATCAGTTTTGTAAAAGTAGGCAAAAAATACGATTTTTCAATGTTAATTACTTTTATTGGAAAAACTAGAAATCACAAACTTAAAATAATATTAAAACTAGACACTAAGATTAATAGGTAGTATCATAGGCAAAACATGTGTTATATTAATCAACTTTGAACGATGCAATCCCTTCTTTTGTTTGCTTGGTGACGACTTTTCTGTCATACTCGACTACCCTCAACAAGAATTGTTTTTGTTGTTCGTCCCTGACCGATTCGTTAAACTTTTTTATCAGAGCAATTCCTCTTTCTGCGATATCATTGACCACCTTAAGAGCGTTCACATGGCTTCTTAGAGAATCACTGCAGTATTCTGTCACGTCGTGGATCCCAAACAATTCAAAGAACGTCTTTGTTTTATTAATAACGAAATGGCTCAGGTCTTTTCCTTCAAAAACAAGGTTTTTACCCTCTAATCGTTTCATTTCCTTTTTCTTTGCAGGTTTGGTTTCTAAATTTTTAGTCATATTTTCCTTAACAGCCTGAGTAATACGTTCGTCCAAAAAAGCCAATCCTACGTTTGTTTCTGACAGATACCAAAGGTGTCTCTTAGCAACTGTGAGAGCACTTTTTTTGACGTCTGCATCTGGGTAAGTGCTCAGAAGCTGTAGCATATCCAAATCATTCTTTGGAGCCCATCGACTTACAATTGCCTCGTGCCAAAAGCGAACATATATGAGGCTGACAAAATGTGCAACCCGTTTCATTCCTTTCAATTCTCGTTGAGGAATATTCAACTGCTTAGTGAAGAGGACAATTTTAAGTGCATATATTGCCTTTGCCATCCACCTTGCTTGATGCAGAGCCCCTGGGATCCTGAAATTGAAGTCGTTTTTAGACCAACCTCCTAGGTACAGTAGTGAGAGTTGTAATAACTCTTTGTAGTCTTCTCTTGGATGACTTCCGTCTTTTAGGACATTTTGGATGTAGTTAACCATTTTCACTCGTTGTTCTTCTAGAAAGCCTTGAACGGGGCTTTCTTCATCCAGCATTGTCGTATATGACTTCTTATCAAGTGAAGCCCACAGACTTTGGAACTTCAGAAAAATCTGGATGTCAGGACCACTTGATGGTATGCCACAACACTCCTCAAACACTCCTTTCAATATTAGTTCATGGGTGTGATGACGGCAAGCCAACCACAACAATGTTCGTCTGAATTCCCTTTCAATTCTGGTACATGCCCCTTGGATCAGTCCTGTATTAGATGCTGTAGTATCAAAAGATATACCGGTGATATTGTCACGTAGCCCAAATCGGTCCACTTCCCGAATAACTACTTCAGCCATCTGCTCACCAGTGCCTTTCAGGGCAACAGATACGCCAAGCAAATGCTCAAAATCTTTGCCAGTCACTAGAGACTTTGCTAGTCTCTATCTTCTAAAGTTCCAAAGGTCAGGGACGAACAACAAAAACAATTCTTGGTGAGGGTAGTCGAGCATCACAGAAAAGTCGTCACCAAGCGAACAAAAGAATGGATTGCATCGTTCAAAGTTGATTAATATAACACATGTTTTGCCTATGATACTACCTATTAATCTTAGTGTCTAGTTTTAATATTATTTTAAGTTTGTGATTTCTAGTTTTTCCAATAAAAGTAATTAACATTGAAAAATCGTATTTTTTGCCTACTTTGCCTTACAAAACTGATCAAAGTGTGCAACCTCTAAATATTATCCAGTCTTCTTGAAATTTGGCATATATATCTTTTACATCACTGAGACTCGGGGCGTAAGCAAAGTCATATGAAAATCACATCTTTGGAAAAATGAAACACCCTAGCACGCACGTTCATTTTTTCTTCCTATTCTTTGTTCAGTTTGGTGGTAAACGTACGGTTGCAGTCATAAATCATAATGCCAGAGTTAACAACAGCCAGACAAACTGCTGTTGCTTAGGCAGTAAACAACTCATAGATACCAAAAGTATTTGTCTCGCCAGAAGTCAGGTATAACTTTGAATTTCGTTAGCGCGACCAAATTAGCGACCATGTTTTTAGGAGAACAAGTGCGGCTAGTATTCGGAACAATAAGGTATAAAACAGTAAACAGTTTCCACTAATCTTTAACAAAACTGCATTAAGAATAGAGAGTTTTGTATTGTATTTTGCGTAGTGCAACCATTTGTTGTTAATTTTCAAATCAAATATTCTTTAATAACTAAACAACTTTTTGTGGGTCATTATGACTAGTTTTCTCACTATGTTCAGTAAAGGTGTGTGTGTGTGTGTGTGTGATTAGATACTAACTTATAACTGTCTAAGCAGGACATTTATAGCTCACAATATAAATACTATGCACTCTGGGCTTTGCAGTGCCTAGAGTGTTACTACCTTCTTTTTACAACATTATTTTAAGGGACACGCATAGATGTGAAGCATTAAGTAAATGAAAAGTTGTTTGTTTCATATTGCAAAGCATTATAAATATTAATACCAGATTTTATAGAATGTTTGCTAAGTTTAGTGCAGGTTAAATTAAGAAAACCATCACTTAAATCTGAATAATTAAAAATCTTATTATGTTTTAAGTTTCATTAAGTACAAAATAGTGAAAGCATGCCAGAAAATCATTTTTCATCAAATATAAACTGATTGGAAAAAATAATAAAATAATATAAATAAAATAACACATTAAATTATAAAAATCTGATGTACTGTCATTTCGTTCTTAATATTTTTTGTGTTAACAAAATCTGTTTCAAGTTATGGTTATCCAAATCATGGAAACAAGATACACTGTTTTCAAGTTCAGTGGTAATTTCAAAAAATCAAATGATTTCTGTACAGTTTCAACGCTGTATATGCTAATAGTACAATTAAGTCTAGTGTGATAAAGTGGACTGCATGTAGTATAAATATGGCCACTGAAATAAGTTTGTACAAAACACTTATTTGGAAATTCAGTAAAGATAGAATGTTGATTTAATAGAACATTGGTTAGTTTAATAAATTTAAATTTGAAACTTTCCAAATTATACACTTGCTTAATATGTTAGTCTCTCTTCAACAGGAAAAAGTTCCTACCGGGTTACTTTATTTGTCTTATGACTGGAAAAATTAAAATTTGATATTACAAAAATATTACTAACTTTCAGGAACACTGGTATATGCATATGTTTAAAACAAACTAAAGCATACATGGGATGATTTTATTCATTATTCTTTTTTGAATTAGATTTTGAATTAAGTTTACTTGAAAGTGTCAATATATGAAAGATTAGAATACTACTAGGTCCGTTTCATAGACTCATCGTCTCATACATTATTTTGATCAGGTTAAGTTTTCACTGTGAGCCAGCTTGTCATTTTTTTGAGATTTGTTTTTTTTTCTACTCTGAATTCTTTTATTTTCTCCCTATTACACTTAATATCACTGAAGAAACAAACAAGAAACTTTAGTATATATTTTCAGCAAATATTTTTTAGAAGGTATTATTTAACTTGTTATATTCGCTAATGTTTGATAGCATCAATTAATTGTATCACTAAACCTATTGGTATCATGGTGTAGGCCTAGTTGCTTCTTAATAACAGACAATTGGTTTGTAGCCACCTTTTTTGCTAAATTACAAGGGATATGATTCAATCTTGAACTCAATTTGCTTCCATTTATCTTAACAGAATCATGAAGTGAGGCGGTCATTACTACCAGACAGTTAAAACCTTTGTCGTATTCATATAATTAGTCAAGGCTTGCACGTTGTACATTTTATAAGTACTACTCATACCTCTCTGTATAAATATGAATATAAATCATTAACTTTTTTCATTCAGGCAAGCTAGAGAGCACCGTGCAATGTTGAGATCCAGATCTCGATCAAATTCCACCTGTGGTTCAAGTGTTGGTGGAACCAGTAGTACGGCAGAAAATAATGCTCAACCTCGTGGCCGGCAAACAAATAATTCGCTCTCGTCAGCAACAGGACAAATTATAATACAGCCTTCAAGGCAGAAATTAAGGACATCACAAGTGTAATTATATTTCATTTAAACAGATTGTTCAAACAATAATAATCATTTTTTAAACATTTAAGATTATTTTAGAGAAGACTCTTATATTATGTATAAACACTAGGTATGTAATTTATATTAAAAACAAAAGAAAAATAGAATGTGCTGATGTCAAATATGTCACATATTGTTTGGATATAATAGTTGTTAGGTAAATCAAAGCAAGGTGTTAATGTAAACTATTGTTTATATACTTCATAAACTTAATTTAAATGTAATATTGTGTGTGTGTGTGTGTGTGTGTGTGTGTGTGTGTGTGTGTGTGTGTGTGGTTTATTAAGAGTTTAAGATGTGTTCCATGTTACATAAAGTAACTGAGCATTATGTTGTGCTACCAGGACTTCCAGTTAATTTTGTTTTTAGTTTATATAGATAAATATCGGTATGGAGAACCATACATGACTTCCATATTCTAAGATTTATATTTAAAATCATTTTCAGCCAAACAGCCAGGGAAGGAATTTTAACAAAAAAATACTTCTTTCTTGCCAATAACGTAGTACACATATAAAAAATATTATCCCCTCCCCCTTCAACTATAATTTTGATTTATAGAAAATTACCCCCAGCCCGTTCAACTAGCCTCTTCATTTATAGATATTTCATCTACGTTTCTACAGTGGATTATTAAGATCTTATCAGGATACTTTATCAAAATTACCATTGTTTCAAAAAGTTTAAATAAATTTTCAAGTACTTTACTCTTGTTAAAACGTAAAAGGTTGCAGGTAAACTACCCCTTCCCCTTAACCGATCTTCACCAAAATCGAAAGTCATTGAGACCTCTACAATTCAGGGACGTATGCAAAAAATTATTTCATTCTGTTTGAATTTGCGGCTGTTATCGTTTGCCATAGAAAATACGCTTGATAAAAAAACGTTGCAGGTAAACTACCCCTTCCCCTTAACCGATATTCACCAAAAACAATAGGTCTTGAGTACTCTACAAATCAGGGCTGTATGCAAAACATTATTTGATTCTGTTTGAATTTGCGGCTGTTATCGTTTGCCATAGAAAATACCCTTGTTAAAAAAACGTTGCAGGTAAACTACCCCTTTCCCTCAACCGATCTTCACCAAAAACAATAGGTCTTGAGAAATCTACAATTCAGGGGTGTATGCGAAACATTATTTGATTCTGTTTGAATTTGCGGCTGTTATCGTTTGCCAAAAAAAAAAAATTTCCCTTGATAAAAAAAACCGTTGCAGGTAAACTACCCCTTCCCCTCAACCGATCTTCACCAAAAACAATAGGTCGCGAGTACTCTACAAATCAGGGCTGTATGCAAAAAATTATTTGATTCTGTTTGAATTTGCGGCAGTTGTCGTTTGCCATAGAAAATACGCATGATAAAAAACGTTGCTGGTAAACTACCCCTTCCCCTCAACCGATCTTCACCAAAAACAATAGGTCTTGAGTACTCTACAAATCAGGGCTGTATGCAGAAAATTATTTGATTCTGTTTGAATTTGCGGCTGTTATCGTTTGCCATAGAAAATACCCTTGTTAAAAAAACGTTGTAGGTAAACTACCCCTTTCCCTTAACCGATCTTCACCAAAAACAAAAGGTCTTGAGAACTCTACAATTTAGGGCTGTATGCAAATAATCTTTTCATTCTGTTTGAATTTGCGGCTGTTATCGTTTGCCATAGGAAATACCCTTGTTAAAACATAAAACGTTACAGGTAAACTACCCCTTTCCCTTAACCGATCTTCACCAAAAACAATAGGTCTTGAGAACTCTACAATTCAGGGCTGTATGCGAAACATTATTTGATTCTGTTTGAATTTGCGGCTGTTATCGTTTGCCAAACAAACAAAATTTCCCTTGCTAAAAAAAAACCGTTGCAGGTAAACTACCCCTTTCCCTCAACCGATCTTCACCAAAAACAATAGGTCGCGAGAACTCTGCAAAACCGGGCTGTATGCAAAAAATTATTTGATTCTGTTTGAATTTGCGGCAGTTATCGTTTGCCATAGAAAAAAAATCTACAGACACACAGACACACAGACAGACAGACACACAGACACTTTTCGGAAAACGACTTTTTTTCATGTTTTGAGTGTAGTAGAATCAGAATCTGCAATAATCTCGAACACGATTTTTTTTGCCATCACCATACTTCCATTCCTTAAGGAATATGGAAGTAAAAATCAGGACTGTATGCAAAACATTATTTGATTCTGTTTGAATTTGCGGCTGTTATCGTTTGCCATATAAAATACCCTTGTTAAAAAAACGTTGCAGGTAAACTACCCCTTTCCCTCAACCGATCTTCACCAAAAACAATAGGTCTTGAGAAATCTACAATTCAGGGCTGTATGCGAAACATTATTTGATTCTGTTTGAATTTGCGGCTGTTATCGTTTGCCAAAAAAAAAAAAATTTCCCTTGATAAAAAAAACCGTTGCAGGTAAACTACCCCTTCCCCTCAACCGATCTTCACCAAAAACAATAGGTCGCGAGTACTCTACAAATCAGGGCTGTATGCAAAAAATTATTTGATTCTGTTTGAATTTGCGGCAGTTGTCGTTTGCCATAGAAAATACGCATGATAAAAAACGTTGCTGGTAAACTACCCCTTCCCCTCAACCGATCTTCACCAAAAACAATAGGTCTTGAGTACTCTACAAATCAGGGCTGTATGCAGAAAATTATTTTATTCTGTTTGAATTTGCGGCTGTTATCGTTTGCCATAGAAAATACCCTTGTTAAAAAAACGTTGTAGGTAAACTACCCCTTTCCCTTAACCGATCTTCACCAAAAACAAAAGGTATTGAGAACTCTACAATTTAGGGCTGTATGCAAATAATCTTTTCATTCTGTTTGAATTTGCGGCTGTTATCGTTTGCCATAGGAAATACCCTTGTTAAAACATAAAACGTTACAGGTAAACTACCCCTTTCCCTTAACCGATCTTCACCAAAAACAATAGGTCTTGAGAACTCTACAATTCAGGGCTGTATGCGAAACATTATTTGATTCTGTTTGAATTTGCGGCTGTTATCGTTTGCCAAACAAACAAAATTTCCCTTGCTAAAAAAAAACCGTTGCAGGTAAACTACCCCTTTCCCTCAACCGATCTTCACCAAAAACAATAGGTCGCGAGAACTCTGCAAAACCGGGCTGTATGCAAAAAATTATTTGATTCTGTTTGAATTTGCGGCAGTTATCGTTTGCCATAGAAAAAAATCTACAGACAGACAGACAGACAGACAGACACTCAGACACACAGACACTTTTCGGAAAACGACTTTTTTTCATGTTTTGAGTGTAGTAGAATCAGAATCTGCAATAATCTCGAACACGATTTTTTTTGCCATCACCATACTTCCATTCCTTAAGGAATATGGAAGTAAAAATGACACCGACTGTAGCTGCACGTTGGTATGATTTTGGGAAAGTTTTGTTTTTATGTAAATAAATTGTTGTTATTCAAACGTTAGCGAGAAAATAAAAATTAAACATATTGTCCTGGAACTGTTGTAACTTTATACATCGGTTGTGTAGGTAATAACCTGTGCATGCATTATGATTATTATTAAACAATAATAAGTCTTAGATTTATTTTTTGTGTTGTGAATATGAAATGAAAAATTTTTTTATTGATACTTTTGTGTTTTCTGGAGAAATCTGCACCTGCAGATTTAAGGGTGCAGGCGTGTGAAGTAATTTTTTAATGAACTGTGTGTGTGTGTGTGTGTGTGTGTGAAACATGTAAATCGCTTTGTCAGGAGAAGCACAGTTTTGTAGAAAAACTGTGATTTGTTTTACAAATAACTGAAATAAAATGCTGTAATAAATGAACACCATTACAAACTGAATTCTATCATCAGTATTACAGAAAAACCTTCATAATTTAATCTAATTGTGACTGGGGGGGGGGGATAGATTATCAAACTTGTGGGACTTCTGCATCTGAATAATGCAAAATATTAAGTACTTTCAAATACAACTGAAAGCACTGTGGAATTAAACTCAAAAGTACACTAACTCAGTACCAAAACAGTTTATTTTAGTAACTAAGATAATTAGACAATTAGACTAATCTACATAAATAAGTATTTTGTATGTACAAGATTTGTTCAAAAAGTATCCGACCATAAGTCAGGGAAAAAAGCTTACCTTGTGGCTTCCATTCCTGGAAACTTTTTTGTAGTTCTCGTTTGTTATGGCATATAAGCTGTGCTATTGCTTTCCTTGTATTCTCCTGGCTGTCAGATCACGCCCTTTTAATATCATCAGCTAGGTGAAACAACTAAAAATCACAAGGAACCATACCTGGTGAGCAAAGTGTTGGGTGAACCTGAGGAATTCTGTGCTTGTTCAAGGAACCCTGAATTAGACATGACAAATGGGTGGAGCATGATGCAACTACCACTTGCATGATTCCTACAGGTGTGGTCTCTTGTGTTGAACTAGCTCATGAAGATTTTGCAGATAATACTGTTTGTTGACGGTTTTGCCTTCTGGTGCATCTTTGTGACACACAACTCTGTGGTAGTCGAGAAGACAGAATCACTTTCATCTTGTTCCTTAGTTGTCTTTTGTTGTTTGATCTTGTTATAATGACTTCCACTGTGACAATTGATCCTTGGTTCTGGATCATACCTCTACATCCAAGACTCATCACTAGTTATCATAGTCTTAATGATGCCAGAATACTTTAGGTATATTCCAGTATGTATTCTGTAATATCTATCTGCTTCTCTTAAAAAAGCAGATTTGACCAAGTTTTATGCCACAGATTGCCCATTAAAACTGTGTGTGCAGAATCTTTATTAATCCTAGCGGTCAATAGAATATTTCCATTACAGACTACACACATTGTGAATGACATTTGAATTTCAGCCTAACAGTGTGCTGGTCACTATCAACTGAAGATGGCTATACCACTCTTTTAATTTATGTAATTTTGTTAGTGTAGTACCCAAAAGCCTTTTTAATGTCATGCAGTATTTTGTTTTGAGTATCACCAATTGTTTGGTAGACGTGGTGCAAAAGTAACATTCAACATTCAACAGCACCCAATTGTTATGGACAAAATAAAAATGTGAGATACTGATACACTAGCATATGCAAGGCTGCTGGACAATAGTGGTGCTCTACAAGATTACAACAAAAATTTATGTGTATCATGTACTACTGTCTGGCCGCAATTCGATGATCGAGCATTGTGTAAGGTGGGAGAAGCATGGCCGGGTGCTACGGTAGGCTAAGTTGGGTTAAACCAAACGGCTAGTACACATATTTCACCCTACCTTGCTTACAAGCGGCCGCGTGGTGGGGGAGAGCAGCCTCGATCATCCAGTCATGGCCAGACAGTACTGCCCCCCATGCTCTGCAAGTTTTACTGCTCAGAATCAAGTGTCTTCCAGAAAAAAAAGTATGGTCAGATTGTTTTTGAACAGACCTCATGTATTACTGCATTAAAATTTGAAAAGTCAGAATCAAAGAGCAGATTCAGTCCCTTAGGTTTTGCATGTTTTCAGATCTATTCTTTAGTTAACTGTTTTATTAAAAATATACAAGGGTTATTCAAAAAGTAAGTTCCGTTTTAAATATTGCCGCGGTATCGATGCCGCCTTTTGCGTATGCGCGGTCAGTTTGTTGATTCGTTGGCAAACCAACAACACCATTTGTAAATAACTGCACTGAGTAAGCTTCATTGGATGTGTTTATAATGTCAAAGAAATTCGAGATGCCCGCCTTGTGTGAAAGTAGGTATGTGATTCAGTTCTTGAATGTGAAAGGTGTTAAAACAATTGAAATTCGCCATCAGATTTTCGATATTTATGGAGAAGAAGCAAGTGAACGATTCAATGGCACCAAGATTGATACAGCTTTTTTGCTTAGTCCAATCCAGAGTAAGCAATGTAGGATGCTTACCCAGGAAATTGCGATAAATCATGGCAGTGTACACACATTGCTGCTGCAATGTAACATCCCACAAAGTTCAGCTGGCAACAATTTGATCATCCAGGCATGAGAAATCCTTCCTTGGTGGCCAACAATGACAGTAAGCTGTTAATACATAGTTCAAATCACAGGCGGGAAATTTCTACAACGAATGTATACAACGTCTGGTGCCTCGCTATGAAAAGTGTTTAAAAAATGACGAAAACTATATAAAAAAATAGTTTAAGGTGTGTACTTCAAATAGCAACAAGCATTTTTTGTAAATATATTCTTATTACTAAATTATTACCCTATGGGAACTTACTTTCTGAATAGCCCTCATATTAACAGTTCAAAACAATTCTTTTTAAAGGTATACAAAAGTAGTAATAATTTGTCACGTACTTCCTGCCAGTATCGATCACACATTTTTACTCAGTACACAGTGCTATTCAGGAATTTTGGCTTTGTTATTCAGGAATTACTTATCAAGTTATAAATTCATTTTCTTTTTCTTACTTTACATTATTTTTTACTTTACTGATTAATTACTTAAATTACATTAAACTTTCTTTATTGTTTATGTGTGACTGTATTTCTATTTTATTTATAACTTTCAGGAAGTTTAATATAATTTTACTTAAGGATGCATTCAGATTGTACAGTTTGGACTATCAAAATTCCATTATATTTCAAAGTGTATAGACTTGTCTGAAGGATGGCCATTCAGTGTATTACCATTTCCTTTTACGAGGGTCATTCAATAAGTAAACAGACAAACAGTTGTAGAAAAGAAATTAATTGTAGCAGCTGATTGAAACTTTCAGGAGTGTTACCTGGCAACGTTGTTGTGAGATTTGATCAACTGTTCAATAATATATTGCATAAACGTAACCAATACAGTTTTATTTATGATGGCGTGTCCTCTTGAGGACAGTACTTTCGAAGAACAGCGTTCTGTTATAAGATTTTTGGATTTGGAACCACTATAGCCACTTACTTGGATGCACTATTTTGAACCTGAGTCAAAGCGACAAAGCATGGAGTGGAAGCATCCAAGTTCACCCACCAAAAAGAAATTCAAAACCCAGCCATCGGCTGGTAAGGTGATGTTAACCATCTTTTGGAGCTCCCAAGGCCCAATTTTCTGTGATTACCTACAAGACCAGCGTACCATCAATAGTCAGTACTATTCTGACATGATTGTGAACAAAGTTAAGCCTGCATTGAAGAAGAAATGTCAGGATGGCAGAGGAAAGGTGTGATTCTTCTTCACGATAATGCCCGCCCACACACGGCAAAACTGACGCTCAAAACAATAAAAAAAGTAGGTTGGGAGATCCTGCCTCATCCCCCTTATAGCCCTGACCTTGCCCCATCTGACTTTTTCTTGTTTGGCCCACTCAAGGAGACTTTGCGTGGTGTCAAGTTCAACAGCAATGAAGTAGTGAAGGAAAAAGTCCAAAACTGGCTTCGACATCAAGGTAAAGAATTCTTTGCTGAGGGAATAAAAAAGCTTGTAAAGAGATGGGGCAAGTGCATAGACGTTGCTGGAGATTATGTTGAAAAGTAAAAAAAAATTATATTGATTGAATAAAAAGTTTTTGCTCCACAGATGTTTGTTTGTTTACTTATTGAATGACCCTCGTATTTAGAAACATTTATTTTCCAATTCAAGTCATCTTCAAATGATCTTTGTTAACCCTTCTGTCAGGCTTCCCTTAGACTGTTCAGAGAATGTTTTGCAAATCATAACATGTTCATTATTATACAATCCACAGTTTAACATTAAGATGATACAATCCTGATAGTCACTGTCTAGAGAGCTTTTGTATTGCATAAGACTGTTTTGAGCCAAGTGCGAGTGGTAGCTAATTAATTTGAATCAAGTGGGTGGTAACAGTCTTGGTATTAATTTAGTTTTACTATTAAATGTTGCCACTGATTTTAGTTGTACTCCATCTATTTCTTAAAAAGCTCCTATTATTTGTATAGCTTATGGAAGAGCAGAGGTAAAAGCATTTTCAACCCATACTCAGGAAACACTTGCAGAAGATATCTTTGTCTATTCAAAACCGAGTATTTTGTATCTTCAGCATGCTGTTTAGTATTGAAGATCGATTGAATATCACTGTAAGGACCGACTGACAATGCCATTTCTATTACATGTGTATAACCAATAGTAGACTTATATTTGTCACAACTTCCAAATTAGCATTAGAAATTATGATAAGTTGAATATCATTTGGAATCAGCCCCTACATTGGTTGTATCCTGAAGGTACTTCAGTCTTAATACCATTCCAGAATACATGTAGAATGCACCATTCTTGATTTAATTATTTGCATTGACTTTTTATAAAAAACAACAATGATGTAACCATGCTGACTTAATGAATATGATTTTCTCTCATGATTTCATTCTATTTCTAATGCATAAATCCATAATGACAAGTGTATTTGGTTCTTTATTTGTATCAAAACAATGTATTTCGTTTGTTATGATTGTTTCGTGTTTATTTCTGTTGACACAATTTCTCGTATACTTCTGGTGCTGCATTTTTATTTGTCATAGACATGTGGCACTATGTTGCAGAAGTGACATAAATAAAATATCTTGTATTTGAATTGAATTACAATTATTATAAAGTAGCTCAAGTGACCCAAACTGTTCTCTTGGAGGGTGTCATTTGTTTTTAAGCTAAAGCTAATTTGACAGCCTGGATCAAGTTTTTTTTCACCTCTGTACTGAAAGCAGTATGTATAGAACTAAGCTTGTTAGGAGAATTTAATTTTGCTTGTAATTTTCTACATTGTAACTATAATGTCCTTCTTTTGACAATAAAATTATGTGATACTGTTCTTGTTTATTCTTTTCCCCAAGTGTGTAATTACTTTATGAAGATGTTTGATATTTAATTTTGACTTCCTTGTTATTGTAAATCGTGTGTAGAAATTTCATTTACTTGTGATAGTCATACTTCTTTCAGTATGACTGACATTTTAGGAGTGACTGTCAAGTGGTTGGTGCGAACGTAGAAGACCATCTAGAACTTCAAAATATTTTTTAACACCTCCTGCTGTTCAAGATATAGACATAGCTTGAGCCAGTGGTTCAATTAACCAATGTCTCATCTGATTGTTTCTGTATCAGGTAGCTAGTAATTAAATAACTGCTGCTGAACACTGATTTTGTGAATTATTTTGAAGTAAGTTCACGTATCAAGCTTTGTTTCTTGTCATAACAATTTAAAGAGGAATGTAATCCCATCACGTATCAAGCTTTGTTTCTTGTCATAACAATTTAAAGAGGAATGTAATCCCATCAATTCTATTTCCTGCTTGTTTTTGTTGGTTGACTTTTCAGATCGGAGAAGACTTATACATCTTATACATGTCTGCCTAGAAAATTGTTTCAAGTTGGCGTTTCCATAGCTGAAAATGTTAACACTAATAGTTTAATTTATCCGTTGTTTTCAGTCGCCCCATAAAAATTTCTTAAGTCTGATTATAAATATAGTAATGTGACAAAATATGTTGAACGACGATAAAAAATAACTGACCTGTAAAAAACATGTTTTTTTTAATATTGTGTGACAAAGTGGATTGAATTATTTGTATAAAAATATAAATAAATTAAATGATTTATTTAAATATAAATAAATTAAATGATTTATTTATTTACATAAGAAAGAAACGACATGACAAATTGGATTAATGAAAAAAGTTGCCACAAACATAATTAATTAATTAATTCAAAAAGTAACAAAGGACTAATTTGATATGTTCGATGTACAGTAGTCATGTGTTTCCAGAGTATGGAAAAATTAAATTAATAAAATATTGTAGAAAGCATTATAATTGACAATCTATAATTTTCTGACTTTATAATTTTAGTATGAGTATTGTAAATTCTAATAATAATTGTATATATTTGTTGATATTTTAATGTATATGTCTGAGAATTAATTAACTTTCAGAGCAACTCTTTAACTGTGGACAGTTGTGTCATAAGCATAAGGATAGATATGTCTTTAAATTTTGCTTCCTATGTTTCAATATGTACAGCAATTTATTTTATATTAACCCTTCATCCCCCTTATTCCCCTTCATCAGGGAATGATTGTTTCTTCTGTGTCTAGCAATTCCAAGGGTATCCATTTTTAATATTTTAGGAGCAGATAAACTTTTTTTGTATACACTGCAGAACAGCTTTTTTTCTGTCAAGTTGTAATTAGTGTAGTGCATAATTTCAAATGCAAGGAACTGCAAATTAGTGTAGCTTCTATTATATGGCACCCATAATGTGCCACCAATATTTGATGGATATGCTCCATTGTGGCATAATGTGCCATTTCTGTGGCTTTTTACTTATATTATAACATTTACTTTTCCATGAAGTGTTACAGAATAGTGTTTATCTGTTTTATTTTTATGGACAAGTAATAAAACCTTTAAGATTTTGTTGAATCTGTGGAGGCAGTGGTGGTAAGTTGTAGATGTGGTCCAGTTCTTGCAGTAATTTTTCTTTTAATATCTGCATTTCTTATTTCTGAACATTTAATCTCATCACATACTAGTATGCAGTTTGATAACCTCTGCTAATTGTTTTCTCTTTGTCATTCAGGAGTGCTACAACCCATCATTTTTTTTTAATTGCAATATTGTACTTTACCTTGTCTTACACAGCATGTTTCACAGGTTTCACAGTCTGTATGTGTCATCAGAAAATACAACAATGTGGCGTATACAATAATACAATGTTTATGCATATTTATAACAAATGTCATATAATTTTTCATGCAATTAAAATGAGTAATTCGTTAAATTTTCCAAGAAAAATCTGTATCCAATCTTGATGTATGAACATAATTCCACAGTCAATGCTTAATTATTATATTAAACCTGTTTTGAATTCAGTATATAGTTTTTCTTCCAGTTCAATTTAAACAGATTAAACATAATTTCATTCAAAAGTTCTCATATGCTTGTACCAGTTATAATCACATGATGTATTATAAAAATTGTAGCAGAACATAGTTGTAATAAAATGTATTATTTTGACTCATGGGACTAAGTTTTTTTTTTAACTTTGTTGTACTGATGTTTTCAACTTCGTTATTCACACTGTTAATCCTAAAACAATCTTTCTCCCTTCCTCTCTATAGAAACTCAAATAAATGACTGTCATCCTATCAAGTTTTTGGCAGTAAGGGTATATATAATTACAGAAATTTCTTATGTATAATGTCTATGTCTGAGGGCTAATATTCCCCCCCTCCCCCCTGCTGCCATCATAACTGAGTGGACTGTAGATTTGTAAAAAAGTAGAATAACATTTAATTTGTATTATTTGATTTTCTTGCATGTATAAATATTTTTATTTATTTAAGTTTTTTTTTGTAATATCACTTTATTGTGCAAAAATATGTAGGTATATTATTTTTAATTGTACATTTCATTGAATAGTACTGTTCAACATTGTTCATTGGCAATATTGAACAGCACGGGTCAATGAAACCTACAGAAGATAAGCTTCATTAATACTGGAATGGTAAATTGATATTACAATAAAATAAAAATGTAATTTATGGGTATAATAAATGGGTATGCTGTATTAGAAATCAATAATTGTTTGATTTGATGATTATTACAGATTTCGACAAAGTGAAGAAGACTTACAAACTGGTTTGTACAAGATACTTGAAAGGCTGAAAAACCATGATGATGCGTGGCCATTTGTTGATCCTGTTGAAGAGGAATATGCACCAAGATATTATTCTGTTATTTCAAAGCCTATGGACTTGCAGAAAATGGAAGATAAATTGGATGGTGGGGAATATTTGACTTTCAATGATTTTAAAGCAGATTTTCAGCTTATTGTAGACAACTGCAGACAGTACAATGGGTCTGATAATGGTACGTGTATCTGTTTTGTGTGATTAAAATGTTTGTAATTCTTTCTGTTTTCAGAGCTTAGTTTACTATGTATTAAACACCTTTATGTGAAATAATTTGTATTGTGAAATTGCTTATTTTCAAATTACCTGAAAATCTATTTCGAACTGTTATAGCAGCATCTGAAAAGATCTGTTGTGTAGTAGGATGATTTAATAAAATTTTAAAACTTGAACAATTGAAATGTGTAAAGAAATCTGTATGCACAGTTTCACAATATAATTTGTTGTATATTTTAAAGATTTGATTGTAACTGGGTAACAATGCCTATAAGTAAAATTAATACAGTTAATGTTAATGTTACATTAGTGCAATAGAACATCAGTAATCTTAAAGAGCATTGCAGATAAATTTTTTAAGGCTTCCTACACAGAATTGTGAGATTCATTTTAAATACATGCAGTTTGTACTAGATGTTATAATCTAGTGTTGTCTATACAGGTACTACTGAATCATATAAATTTCTTTCACTAAATTGTAGTTTTGTATTGTGGGTTTGTATTGGTGTTGGAATCTAATGATACATGAGTCATTCAATAAGTAAACAGACAAACAGTTGTAGAAAAGAAATTAATTGTAGCAGCTGATTGAAACTTTCAGGAGTGTTACCTGGCAACGTCGTGAGTTTTGATCAGCTGTTCAATAATATATTGCATATAAAAATAACCAATACAGTTTTATTTACGATGGCGTGTCCTCTTGAGACAGTACTTTCGAAGAACAGCATTCTGTTATAAGATTTTTGGATTTGGAACCACTATAATCACTAACTTGGATTCACTATTTTGAACCTGAGTCAAAGTGACAAAGCATGGAGTGGAAGCATCCAAGTTCACCCGCCAAAAAGAAATTCAAAACCCAGCCATCGGCTGGTAAGGTGATGTTAACCATCTTTTGGAGCTCCCAAGGCCCAATTTTCTGTGATTACCTACAAGACCAGCGTACCATCAATAGTCAGTACTATTCTGACATGATTGTGAACAAAGTTAAGCCTGCATTGAAGAAGAAATGTCCAGGATGGCAGAGGAAAGGTGTGATTCTTCTTCACGATAATGCCCGCCCACACACGGCAAAACTGACGCTCAAAACAATAAAAAAAGTAGGTTGGGAGATCCTGCCTCATCCCCCTTATAGCCCTGACCTTGCCCCATCTGACTTTTTCTTGTTTGGCCCACTCAAGGAGACTTTGCGTGGTGTCAAGTTCAACAGCAATGAAGAAGTGAAGGAAAAAGTCCAAAACTGGCTTCGACATCAAGGTAAAGAATTCTTTGCTGAGGGAATAAAAAAGCTTGTAAAGAGATGGGACAAGTGCATAGACGTTGCTGGAGATTATGTTGAAAAGTAAAAAAAAAAATTGTATTGATTGAGTAAAAAGTTTTTGCTCCACAGCTGTTTGTTTGTTTACTTATTGAATGACCTCGTATATTCTTTGGTAAAACCTCAATGTAAGGATAAATGTAATCACCTACTATGGGTCAGCATGGTACCACGTACGCACGCGCGCAGGCGTGCGCGTGCACACACACACAGGTAGCTTGGAAAAATTTGTGGTCTCTTCCAATGGAAAAAGAAACAAATTCAGTTCCTGAGTTTGAAGTTTGATGAAGAGACAACAAAATTGTGATAGTGCAATGACAATCTCAGTTTTAATTGAGGAAGGGATTATCTAGTGAGTTAAAAAATGGTTTGACTACTGGGAGTGAATCTGACAAGAGATTACTGTCAAGTTGAATTGTTTCCACCACAACTATTTTTACTATAAGGAGTGAAATCTTGCAGCAGCGAAATGTTCAAAACCTATGGAACTGAAAATAATTTATTATTTTTCAATACAAGTTTTTCTAGTTTCTTGTAAAACAATCATAAAACATTTTTTGGTGATTTAGACTATTTCAAAAGTATTTCAGCTTTGTAATTATAAATTGCAAATTATAGTGTTAGGTGTTAGGTGCAAATTAGGTAAGTGTGCAAATACAACTCCTGTATTTATTGATTTCACACACACACATTCATGCTAACTATACCTGAGCGCAGTACAAGTTTTATTATTATCTGTTTTCCCATTTTAAAATTGGATATAGATTTTCATATTTGAATTAAGCCAATTCGGGACTGAGTCTCATGAAGTGGTTGTTGAAGTCATGCATTTAGTAATACTTAAAGCACTTCAACAGGAAAACTTCCATGTGCAAGTTTTGGTATTAATGGAGGAATTCTTCAGTACATGTGAAAGGGAAACTTTGAAGATGATTGAGGATAGATTTACATTAAGTAAGTTTTAATATTTTTATTAGCTTAATTTGATTTCTTTTTTATATCACCTCATGAAAAAAGTAAGATTAGGTACTATATATTTACAGTCTATTTACTAAATAGTGTTTATTCATTATTAATATTTGTGATAGAATATACAGAAATGGTTGGGAAGCTACAGGAAGCATTTAATGCAGCAGTGGAACGATATCTAGAAACTGAAATGTCTACAGATGAAGAAGTAGCTGTTGAGTTTCCTGGAGAACAGAAAGGTAGAAGAAAGAAGTCTTCACAGTCTGCTAAAGAAACAATTGAATCTCAGAACAGGTAAACTTTTTTCTAATAATATATTAAGAAATAATATAGGTTCATGGTTTGATTGTTAGTAGGATTATTTAGTAGTAATAAAGAGATGCTTTGTATAGTTTAGACCAGCAGTGCAGGTAATAGGTGTGTTTTTTTTGTACACAACATAATCATTTTTCTATGCTTATTTAGGTATTAAGTATTAGGATGTTAAAATGTTTTCAATATTTTACTGTGTATACTTGTCCACTTTACTTTTTAACTTGTAGTTCTGCATTAATGTTTGTAAAATATTTAATTTTGTGTAGTTCAAGTAATATTTTGTGTAACTCACTTTCATGTAATATTGTCCTTACTAACTCAGGTTTTCATAGATGTTGAAATAATAATTCAGATATTGTTTACATAATACAAGTATTTGCATTAACAACTCATTGATTTTCTACAATTCTTTCTTAATACAGTGGTTGCAGTTTGTTATAATACAATGGGACACCACCTTTTTGATAACAGTAACCAAAGTCAGTGGCAGTCTTATAGGTGCTTTTTTAAATATTGTTACGCTGGTCTACTTGATCGTCGTAGGTACAGTGGAAAACAAATTACAAGGCACCAAATAAGTCACTAATTACCAGCTTTAATTTTCACAGTTAAACAGTTCGTAATTAACAACACGGTCTCTACAACAAATCAAATAAAAATTGTTCACACGCAATAAAATGTCAACTAATATTAAAACACCATTGTATTACAAGATACCGCCCGATTATAAAACACACCACTTCACTAATAACCACTTAAACGCACACAGTATCGCCTGACAATAAACTCGAACTGCACTGTAATATATCACGACTATAACTGAAAACTAAGGCCGCTGACGCCTTGTATTTATACAACGTTCACAGACCAGAATATTCCAAAATGCGTGTTAGCACCAGTGTGTACGACGTAATTAATTGCGGCCTTGACGCGGTCTGCGTGGCTGGCAGCTTTCAGAAAAGTCTCGCGAATGCATCGAGTCATGTACGCCACACACATTACATTCCGGATCCCACTGGAACGTTCGATAAACACATAGATTGTTCTATGATGTCGTAACAATATTTTTTTGTGTACCTAATTGAGGCTAACAATATAGTACAGTAAGCTGTTCTATTTTAGAGTATCATACTTTTTCTTTAGTCGGTAAATAACATCGACTACATAAGGTTTCTCATATTTTCAAGTAATTACTTTAAAACACACACACACACACACACACACACACACACACACACACACACACACACACACACACACACACACACACACACACACACACACACACACACACACACACACACACACACACACACACACACACACACACACACACACACACACACACACACACACACACACACACACACAGTATGTATAATCTATATCCTATTATATTGTAGCAGTATTGTGAGAGACTGATAATTGTGAAACATGTATCATAAATATAAATCAAATGTGTAACCACAGATATATTCTGTAGAGTACTTAACCAAATTCTCGCATGAACCTTGTTGTCTTTGTAATTTTAGCTCTTCAAAATGAAAGTAACTCACCAGCATTAAAACCTAACACATATTAAAAACACAGTGGATAAATTTGCAAAACATGTTTGGTTTAAATTTAATGCAGATGTAGGATATTATTTTCACAGTGTATTTTATTACACAATAACAGTATTCCAACAACAACTTGTTTAATTCTAACTTCATTGGCACTACTTTAATTTTATTTTACTTATTTAGGTGTCACTGTACTTACTGTTTGTTTCTTTAAAATTTAACTTCAATTTTTTTGATGTGTGTTTAATAATGTGTGTAAAAATACTGTAGTTGTATTAATAAAATACTACACAAGTTGTTGTTAGAATACTCTTATTGTGTAATAAAATACACTGTGAAAATAATATCCTACGTCTGCATTAAATTTAAACCAAACACATTTTGCAAATTTATCCACTGTGTTTTACTTCCATGTTCCATAAGGAAATGGAAGTATGGTCATGCCAAAAAAATCGTGTTCGAGATAATGGCAGATTCTGATTGTACTACCATCAAAACATGAAAAAGTCATTTTTCAAAAAGTGTCTTGTGTGTGTGTGTCTGTCTGTAGAATTTTTTCTATGGCAAACGATAACAGCCGCAAATTCAAACAAAATCAAATAATTTTTTGCATACAGCCCTGAATTGTAGAGGACTCAAGGCCTATTGATTTTGGTGAAGATCGGTTAAGGGAAATTTTGGTGAAGATCGGTTAAGGGAAGTTTACCTGCAACGATTTACGTTTTAACAAGAGTAAAGTGCTTAATTTTGATAAGTAAAGTATTCTGAAAAGAAGGTCATAATAATCCACTGTAGAAAGGTAGATGAAATATCTATAAATGAAAAGGGTAGTTGAAGGGGGAGGGGGTAATTGTATTCATAAATTAAAATATTAGTTGATGGAGGAAGTAAATTTTATAAGTTTTATATGTGCAATATGTTATTGACATCGAAGAAGTAGTTTCTATGGAAACATTTTATTTCACTTTAACAAAATTCTGTTTTTTCATTTTAATTTAAACCATGTGTGAGAGAAAATATATCGTTCGTGGCAGGCAAGCATATCTCAATTATGTAATGTTTACGTTTCCATTTTATTATTATGATTACCGCAATAAAAAGGCAGGCCACACACACACACACACACACACACACACACACACACACACACACACACACACACACACACACACACACACACACACACACACACACACACACACACACACACACACACACACACACACACACACACACACACACACACACACACACACACACACACACACACACACACACACACACAATTTGCGTTATTTCTGGCCTCACTCATGTTTTATTTTCTTACATTTTTAAATGGAAAGTGCCGAAACCCACACCAACACAACGCGTGCAAGCCGAAAAAGTGTCCAGCGTGGATAGCGATTTACTTCCTGTGGATCGCTGGGCAGTGTAACTGCACGTGTTTACAGAGGAACGGTTCATAGACAGACTTTTCGTCTTTAGGGAATGAACCCTCTGCAAGATGCTCTGGGTCCATGAGTGACTTCGGAGCGCTTTGTAGGAGGGATGATTATCTGCGTAGTTCGGTTTCTTTATAAGAATAAAGTAAGCCTACCTAATTTTTATGGATAAAGTAACTGAAAATAACATTATATTAAACGACTACCCCATAATAACAAAAATATCTATAAATAGTGAAATTAGTTTGAGAGTGGGCGATATTTTTTTAGAAATTACCGAACCGAATTCAAGTAAATTATTTTAAACATAAATATTACAACATGGAAGTCATGTATGGTTCTCTACCGATCTAGCTGATTACCTGGTGTATTAACAGGAGGTCATCAATAAATCTCTCGTATTATTGTTTTTGAAAATCTTTAACTTTCTGGTGCATATACTGCCTTAAGATCTCTAAAGCTTGCTGTACTTCTTTATTTGTTCTTACTGGTAGAATTTCTTTACTGACATCTTCATCAAGTTCACAGACTTTTTATGTTACTTTAGTTGTAGAAGCAGTTGCTTCACAGAGTCTTTCTTAATGAGTTTGGCTGCTAAGGTTTATCTATTGTCATCCAGTCATCGTACTCCACTCTTGCCATGCCTGAAGGCTGTATATTTTCTTTTAAGCCTTTCTCCCCATTTACATCAATGAATCTGCCTTGCTTAGAACAATTTTTAATGTATTTTCAGACATCTGATTTCATGACATTCCTAAAAAATAGAAATCTCTGGAAGAGTTGTTTCCTTGGCCAAGTTTTTTGCAGTCATAGTTTGATTTTATTCTGTGTTCGACAGAATTCTTGAATCTGTTTCTCCATTCCATTGTAGTCTGCTTTTATAGTTATAATTATTCCTTGGTCACAAGGTTGGATAAGCCCCGTTGTATTCGCAGCAATGTACACCACTTTAATCTTTTTTAACAACACACTAACACTGTGTGCTGTTAAGTTGTGTACAAGTAAAACAATCTTATAATGAAAAATATTTCATTTAATTAACCGCTTTTATCTAAAAGTTTTATGACTTCTGCAGATAAGGCTTCTATAGAAAAGTGAATTCAGTTAAAAAATAAATAGTAAAATTATGTTTTGAGTTTATGACATATGAAAAAGTAGTGCTATTTATGATGCATACTCCGTCCAAGTTTCATTCTGATGCATTAATTATTCAGGAGTTCTGATATAGGAGTTATTCAGGAAAACATGAATAACACGCACACTTGTGCACTAAATTTGCACTTGACATGACAGAGAATAAATTTATGCGCATTTTGACATATAACACATAATTACCCATCTCTTAATTCAAAACTTACAGCTACTTTACAAAAATTTGAACAAAATCAATTTAAAACATGTCTATAACGTCATAAAGTGTGTAACAGCGTCTTTGCATATTTAAAACGATTCTTACTGCATGTTTTATTGCAATATATTATGTTACGACACAAATAGCCAACCCAGTACCAGGGATAAAAACTATATTAATAAATGTTAAAATACTTCTTATCAAATAAACTGATTGATTCAAATAAAATATAAAGAATATGACTCGACAAACGACGACTTTGACCTAACCCAAGTGATTGACCCAACAACAGGAAACAAATGAAGAAGGGAACCACACAAATAACCAACGAGAATAAGAAAGTAATAAACCCAAACCAAAAGGAAACAAGTTCATGGGTTTAAACGACCCCAAAGTACCCAAAGAAAAGGATGGAAAAACCCAAGGTATTAATCAAATAATGAAAGTGAAGAAGGAGGGAGATAAGCAGAAGTGAAAACCAATAATGGTTCACAAAACAAGTAATAAAGCACTCAAGAAGAATATTGAAACCAAAACAATGGTTATCCGGAGAAAGGAAAAGTAACGGTTACTACCCATTAATAGACAAAATGACCTAGTGAAGAAACATTACTAAGGATTAAGGTGATAAAAAGGCAACCTAAACCACAGATAAAATTGTTATTAGTTATTAAGTATTAATTGTCATTAGTATTAAGGATATGAAAGAGAAATAAGTATAGGGATCACCCACTAGAAAACAAATAGTATAAACAGTGATACAGTGCAATAGTGTAGGTGTAAAAACCCCAAAGTGAAGTGTTACGCTAGTTAAATTATAATTAACAATAAATTTAAAAGTGAAGGTAAGATAAAAGTGGGAAATTAACAGTGAATAAATAGCTGGTGAAAATAGTATTAAGTGTGAATTATAGAATAAGGTATGGCAAACACTAGAAGTGATGATGACTTTATTATTTAAGAAAAGATGTTCAATAGAGTTAAGTTTAATTATAGCCGGTAGTAAGTAAAAAGGGAGGATTCCAGAAAAGAATAAATTGAAGGTGTTAACATGGAGAGAATGAAAAAATTGTTTAAAGATTAAGAAATCAAAAACTAACAAAGACACCTAAGTTATAAGGGACTGTTATCAATTTAATAAAAAGTGATGTTGTTTATCACAACAAAAATAATATGTGTTGTAAACAAAAAAAATTAGCAAATAAGGATAAGTTGGAAGGAAGTGATGATATTTCTTAATCAAAATAATAACTCTAATAACTTATAAAAAATTGTTCATGTTAATGTTATGAATAGGATATGGCTGAATGAAATTTGCAGTCCATAAGCCTAATGTTATGTTTTAAAGATTAAAATAGAGAAAGCAATATTGACAAGTAAACAACACACCAACAGACTCAAAATACAACACAACCAATAAAAATAACAAAGTAAAGCCCCAATAGGCTGAAACAAAATGTGATTTGAATGAAATAAGTAAAATACTATAATGGCTACTCAGGCCTAGAAAAAACATAACTGTCAGAACCAAACAACCAAAAATTATAACAAATTGAATAAGAATTTAGAAAATCTGAGGTGAAGGAATCACCAAGAATAAATTGTAAATCATTTATAACACAAAATATTGTAATAGGCATTATTATACAAAAAGAAATGTAAGTAACAAGCATTAACATAATTGTAAAAACTTAAAATCTGAAATTACCCAAGCTTGTGGCGTATCAAAATAATCTATGAATGAGAATAAATACTATAGTGACAATATTTAATAACCAGGAAGGAAGATGGAGGAATAACAGCAATCAGAAGATATACGAAGAATTCGAATTTTGATAACAATACATCATCTCAAAATCAACCAATCAGAATCATACCGTTACTATGGAAACGGCGGTTGAAGACGAGATTACCGTTGGAATTAACAAGAAGCGAAGCGTCATTAAGCCAATGCAGATGCAAATATTTGGAAGAACGTTTTTCAGTGTAAATTAATGCAAACAGTTGTTAAAAGTTGCTGAACTTGATCGTTTGAGAAGCAGATGACCATTGTAGCAGATAATTCAAGACCCAAGGCCAATTAAATAGAAAATATCCTTGAAAAGAATGTCAAGACGCATAACGAAAAAGACGTTCAATCTTGTGAAGCCCAAAATCCATGAAAACTGAATTTATGCAGCCACCTCCTACCCGATCAAACAACGAAGGCACCTAGACACGTTGAGGTGTTAAGTACCATCAAATGATTTATTTTCCACCAACCCTAATCACTTTAAATAATTTTAAAAGGTAAATTTACCGCACTATAGAAACAATATTTCTCTTTCATAGAATATTTGACCAAATTAACACTTAATAGAAACTTGTTAACATTGATTATAACCTATGAATTAAACATGAACTTACAAAACACTTTTACGACACAACACAACAGATTGTAACAGCACACATTATTATTTATGTACACTTAGATTAAGGTAATATATATTTTTATTGTAACCATTGGAGTTCTTTAACTCATAGCCACAAGGATCCACGATTTGGGAAACCAATAATAATTGTAATACACTTAACGCAAGCAGCAATGCAAGGTTAAATGGTTCCTAAATCACTTCGCCAAACCTGAAGGCAAGATCTCATGTAATCAGTCGATGCGAATTTATAATTGTATTATTGTAAATGTGAATGTTTTCAGTTATCACCCATTAAAAAATAATTATTACAGGGAGTAACCGTCGTTATCATTTCATAGGGAGTGCTATATATCAATTACTTGTGTTTAAGAATAAATTGTACGAGCAGCGAACAGGTTGTCAGTCACAAAGCAGAAGCGACGATAGTGACGGCCGTGCGAGCGGGAACTATTTGAATACACCATACCGCAACGCTGATAACTTGTATAACAATAATTTTAGTTGTTTTGTAAAACGACTTGGCGCCACCCGGGATTATCACACCCCTATAAATAACAGGTAAGGTTACTGCCGTAGTATACAGGTGATTATATCTACGCTACGAACATCACTAGCCATCAAAATTACTGTAACGACCCGGTGCGAGGCGAACGCACCTACCATACAAAACATACAAACTGTACACATTTTGCAGGTACGAACCGATCTATTCGTTACAGATTGACGAATACCTGGTGAGGCTTGAACGAAGACTAGGACAACAGCTATTAGTTGTTACAGATTGGCGACCAACCGGTGAGGCCGTAAAAGAAGGCCAACGGCGGCTATGAAGAGACATTCAATGGTTACCAGGAAGGACAAACAGAAAGGAATTGAAGGGGAAGATCAACCGGAAGAGATGGAAGAAATTGAAGAAATAATCGGGGAGCTAGTCGAAGAAGACGTTCAGGAAAACCAACCAGGAAACCCAACTCAACCAGAACCGGAAGTGGAAGTCATGGTAGGGGACCAACCTAGCAAACCCGCGCAGAAAGAAGACCTGAGCACGCAGGAGATGTTCCGGATGCTAATGGAAGACAACAAGAGATCCAGGGAAGAATTGAATAAAAAATTAGAGTCAACCAATACAAAATTAGAATCATTGCAAGCGGGAAGGAGAGAAGACAAGGAAGAATTGAATAAAAAATTAGAATCATTGAAAAGGGAAGACAGGGAATTCCTGAATGAAAAACTGGACCAAAACAATGAAGAATTGAAGAAGCAAATCAAGGAGGACCTAGAGCTCCTGAATAACAAAATGGAAAACAACTGAGAGGCGTTAGAAAAGAAGAGCGAGGAGCTGAAGAAACAAATAAAAAAGGATCTTGACGTGTTAAATAACAAGATTGAAAATAATTGTGAAACACTCCAAAAACAATTGAAGGAAGAAGGCGAGAAATCAAAGGAGGAATGGAGGCAACAGTTGGCGGAATGTAAAGAGGAAATCAAACAGACTATAACTGAGACGAACAAAACAGTAATACACGTCCAGGAAGAGTTGACTGAAAAAATAAACCACGTCCAGGAGGAAGGAATTCTCAGGATCCAGGAACTACAGAAGAACACCACCGAAGAATGTAGTAAAAATAAACAGGAGGTGCTTCAGGAGCTGAAGGAGAGGCACAAGGAGATCCAGACTGATGTCAGCGAACGCGTTGAAAGGGTATATACCACTATCAACAGGATTGACGAAAAAACTCAAGAAAATAAAGAAAAAATTAGAGAAATCAGTCAGAAGGAGAAACAGATGCAAGAGGAACTAGACGCTTTGAGGTAGAAGTTTGCAGTAGCACTCACATCTTTACAAACGAAAATAGGGAAGTGATCAACTTTAAGAGTTATCGAAGAAACCCCATAGAATTTCTGAAAAGGGTGGAGGAGCTCATAGAGAGGAATAGAGATACCAGATGGACGATGGTGAGAAGTCTCATCGATGAGATGTTTCGAGACACGAACGACAATTGGTGGACAGCCACACGACCAGAAATCAGCTGTACACAAGAGTTCAAAACATTGTTCCGCGAAAAATACTGGTCAGAATCGACCCAAAATGTGGTAAGGAACGACATAAGCAACGGAAGATATGAGCCACAGGCTGGGCATACACTAACATCATACTTCTTGGGAAAGGTCTGTCTAGCTCGAAACCTCGAACCAAAGATACCCGAAGATTCCCTAGTCATTCAACTGGGATATCACTATGAAGACGCAATACAGAGGGCCAGGAGACAGGGACAAATAAAGACCATACAGGGAATGGCCAATTTACTGGAGGACCACGAAAACGATAGACAGTATCATCGTAATCGAATGGTCAGTTTGAGGTATAACCGGGGGAATGAAAACCAAAACCCACCTAATAGCAATCCGTCTTATAACAAACCCCAGTATAACTATCCGAGTAACCAAAACCGGAATGATAGTAACTATCCATATAGGGGAAACCGCCCAAATTATAACCAGGGCAATCTACCGTTTAACGGAAATAATCAAAACAATAACAATTACAGGGGCAATGGACCAAACCAGCATCCCAATAACAATCATAATTATGGGAATCATGGTAATAATACAAATTATCAAAATAATAATAGAAGAGGGAACGGAGATAACCGAAATAATAACAATCAGCAGAGGGTAAACTTTATAAGAGGGAACAATCGAAATAATCAAGAGAGGCGTTACACGAGACCACCATCCAACGAACAAAACAATGATAACGGTCAGAGTGATAACCCGAACCCAAGGGAAGAGACTGCAGAAAATATAAGACAGGTAAACAATGTTGTTGGAGTGAGATCCAGAAGTGGTAACCAGAGAAGGGACGCACCATCCGGAAGTAACCAGCCAGAAGAAGAAAACTATGACTGGATACCTTTCAGTAATAATCCAGCGGAGAATTTTCGCATAGCATACAACCAGCGAAACCCGCCAGAACGTTGGATTCCATCGAGGAGTAATGGGAACCAATCAAACACCTCTCAGGGAGGAAGGCAAGTTATCCATGAAGAAGAAGAAACGACTGATCGATGGAACACATAATAATGCCTTGAAGTCATCCAGAATAAGTGTGAATATCAAACACTTGAAGGAGAAGAGGTGAAGAATAACGAAGTGTCGAACAGAAAGGATAAGGCTATAATATGGAATGGAAATGATAATATAACAAATCCACAACCGTGAGAATTGAATTGATACCAAAATAAACTTAGATATAATAATATGTACGGCCACATGTCATCACAAAGGACAATGGAAACAATACTTATGAGATAAGTAATATAACCACAAAAAAAAAGTAAAAGGAGTTTACAACCAAGCTTCAATAAAGAAGTTCTATGAAGAAGACTAAATAAAATACAAATGCCAAAATTCAAAAATTGTGTGAGCACAACTTGCAACAACATTTCGATGACTTATGAGGCCTAAAATAAAAAATATAAAAACAAAGGAATGAGTTACATAAATTCCTACTAAGTGAAATCAACTTACAATCTATTAAAAAGATGATATGTGAAGTATATGAAATAATTAAACAAAATGTACCAAAATAGGAATACGCTACAAAAATTCCTAAGATGTAAGAGAATTAACTTACGAAGAATTATCAAGAATGATTTTTAATACACACGAAAATATACAAAAATAAAATCAAACGAAAAACTGATAAGATAAATACCTGAAATTATAATGAATCAAAGGTATTAAAAAAAACTAAACTGGTACAAAGAAAAAGAGAAGTTATGTATGAATCAAATATACAAGCTATGGCTAAAGCAAAATATTGCTAAATAACTGAGAAAAGAATACCAATGTCTAAGATAATTAAAATGATCACAACGAGAATTGAAAACCAAATAATGATGAAATTAACATATAAATAAATAAAAAACAATCAACTGTATGAGCAAATGATAGTATATAGCAAAGGTACAGCAGAAGGAAGAATGAGTAAAAGGCCAAAGTGATCTAAAAACAAACCACAAGGTGGACAATCCCAAAGTATGTTATTATTAATTTAAGTCACAAGTTGACAAAAAATGTATTTATGATTGACTATTGAAAAGTCCAGCAATCCAAATAAACTGAGCAGAGATGATGTGCCTCTGGTCTCAGAAAAATGAGTAGTAATGGGAGAAACCAGTTACTAAAGTTAGGGAAAAAATTGTGTATAAGGGAGAACACACCAATGGAAATAAGATAAAAAACAGATCCAAATAAAATGGAATGAATTAAGTAAGAAGAGATAAAGAACGGAGAAACAAACAAGAAAGAAAAGGAAAAAGATTATGTATAACTGATAATTTCATAAAAACTATGCTAGTGTTTTATCAAAATGATCAATTTTAAAAGAGAGGCATTATGTTACGACACAAATAGCCAACCCAGTACCAGGGATAAAAACTATATTAATAAATGTAAAAATACTTCTTATCAAATAAACTGATTGATTCAAATAAAATATAAAGAATATGACTCGACAAACGACGACTTTGACCTAACCCAAGTGATTGACCCAACAACAGGAAACAAATGAAGAAGGGAACCACACAAATAACCAACGAGAATAAGAAAGTAATAAACCCAAACCAAAAGGAAACAAGTTCATGGGTTTAAACGACCCCAAAATACCCAAAGAAAAGGATGGAAAAACCCAAGGTATTAATCAAATAATGAAAGTGAAGAAGGAGGGAGATAAGCAGAAGTGAAAACCAATAATGGTTCACAAAACAAGTAATAAAGCACTCAAGAAGAATATTGAAACCAAAACAATGGTTATCCGGAGAAAGGAAAAGTAACGGTTACTACCCATTAATAGACAAAATGACCTAGTGAAGAAACATTACTAAGGATTAAGGTGATAAAAAGGCAACCTAAACCACAGATAAAATTGTTATTAGTTATTAAGTATTAATTGTCATTAGTATTAAGGATATGAAAGAGAAATAAGTATAGGGATCACCCACTAGAAAACAAATAGTATAAACAGTGATACAGTGCAATAGTGTAGGTGTAAAAACCCCAAAGTGAAGTGTTACGCTAGTTAAATTATAATTAACAATAAATTTAAAAGTGAAGGTAAGATAAAAGTGGGAAATTAACAGTGAATAAATAGCTGGTGAAAATAGTATTAAGTGTGAATTATAGAATAAGGTATGGCAAACACTAGAAGTGATGATGACTTTATTATTTAAGAAAAGATGTTCAATAGAGTTAAGTTTAATTATAGCCGGTAGTAAGTAAAAAGGGAGGATTCCAGAAAAGAATAAATTGAAGGTGTTAACATGGAGAGAATGAAAAAATTGTTTAAAGATTAAGAAATCAAAAACTAACAAAGACACCTAAGTTATAAGGGACTGTTATCAATTTAATAAAAAGTGATGTTGTTTATCACAACAAAAATAATATGTGTTGTAAACAAAAAAAATTAGCAAATAAGGATAAGTTGGAAGGAAGTGATGATATTTCTTAATCAAAATAATAACTCTAATAACTTATAAAAAATTGTTCATGTTAATGTTATGAATAGGATATGGCTGAATGAAATTTGCAGTCCATAAGCCTAATGTTATGTTTTAAAGATTAAAATAGAGAAAGCAATATTGACAAGTAAACAACACACCAACAGACTCAAAATACAACACAACCAATAAAAATAACAAAGTAAAGCCCCAATAGGCTGAAACAAAATGTGATTTGAATGAAATAAGTAAAATACTATAATGGCTACTCAGGCCTAGAAAAAACATAACTGTCAGAACCAAACAACCAAAAATTATAACAAATTGAATAAGAATTTAGAAAATCTGAGGTGAAGGAATCACCAAGAATAAATTGTAAATCATTTATAACACAAAATATTGTAATAGGCATTATTATACAAAAAGAAATGTAAGTAACAAGCATTAACATAATTGTAAAAACTTAAAATCTGAAATTACCCAAGCTTGTGGCGTATCAAAATAATCTATGAATGAGAATAAATACTATAGTGACAATATTTAATAACCAGGAAGGAAGATGGAGGAATAACAGCAATCAGAAGATATACGAAGAATTCGAATTTTGATAACAATACATCATCTCAAAATCAACCAATCAGAATCATACCGTTACTATGGAAACGGCGGTTGAAGACGAGATTACCGTTGGAATTAACAAGAAGCGAAGCGTCATTAAGCCAATGCAGATGCAAATATTTGGAAGAACGTTTTTCAGTGTAAATTAATGCAAACAGTTGTTAAAAGTTGCTGAACTTGATCGTTTGAGAAGCAGATGACCATTGTAGCAGATAATTCAAGACCCAAGGCCAATTAAATAGAAAATATCCTTGAAAAGAACGTCAAGACGCATAACGAAAAAGACGTTCAATCTTGTGAAGCCCAAAATCCATGAAAACTGAATTTATGCAGCCACCTCCTACCCGATCAAACAACGAAGGCACCTAGACACGTTGAGGTGTTAAGTACCATCAAATGATTTATTTTCCACCAACCCTAATCACTTTAAATAATTTTAAAAGGTAAATTTACCACACTATAGAAACAATATTTCTCTTTCATAGAATATTTGAGCAAATTAACACTTAATAGAAACTTGTTAACATTGATTATAACCTATGAATTAAACACGAACTTACAAAACACTTTTACGACACAACACAACAGATTGTAACAGCACACATTATTATTTATGTACACTTAGATTAAGGTAATATATATTTTTATTGTAACCATTGGAGTTCTTTAACTCATAGCCACAAGGATCCACGATTTGGGAAACCAATAATAATTGTAATACACTTAACGCAAGCAGCAATGCAAGGTTAAATGGTTCCTAAATCAGTTCGCCAAACCTGAAGGCAAGATCTCATGTAATCAGTCGGTGCGAATTTATAATTGTATTATTGTAAATGTGAATGTTTTCAGTTATCACCCATTAAAAAATAATTATTACAGGGAGTAACCGTCGTTATCATTTCATAGGGAGTGCTATATATCAATTACTTGTGTTTAAGAATAAATTGTACGAGCAGCGAACAGGTTGTCAGTCACAAAGCAGAAGCGACGATAGTGACGGCCGTGCGAGCGGGAACTATTTGAATACACCATACCGCAACGCTGATAACTTGTATAACAATAATTTTAGTTGTTTTGTAAAACGACTTGGCGCCACCCGGGATTATCACACCCCTATAAATAACAGGTAAGGTTACTGCCGTAGTATACAGGTGATTATATCTACGCTACGAACATCGCTAGCCATCAAAATTACTGTAACGACCCGGTGCGAGGCAAACGCACCTACCATACAAAACACATACAAACTGTACACATTTTGCAGGTACGAACCGATCTATTCGTTACAGATTGACGAATACCAGGTGAGGCTTGAACGAAGACTAGACGACAGCTATTAGTTGTTACAGATTGGCGACCAACCGGTGAGGCCGTAAAAGAAGGCCAACGGCGGCTATGAAGAGACATTCAATGGTTACCAGCAAGGACAAACAGAAAGGAATTGAAGGGGAAGATCAACCGGAAGAGATGGAAGAAATTGAAGAAATAATCGTGGAGCTAGTCGAAGAGGACGTTCAGGAAAACCAACCAGGAAACCCAACTCAACCAGAACCGGAAGTGGAAGTCATGGTAGGGGACCAACCTAGCAAACCCGCGCAGAAAGAAGACCTGAGCACGCAGGAAATGTTCCGGATGCTAATGGAAGACAACAAGAGATCCAGGGAAGAATTGAATAAAAAATTAGAGTCAACCAATACAAAATTAGAATCATTGCAAGCGGGAAGGAGAGAAGACAAGGAAGAATTGAATAAAAAATTAGAGTCAACCAATACAAAATTAGAATCATTGCAAGCGGGAAGGAGAGAAGACAAGGAAGAATTGAATAAAAAATTAGAATCATTGAGAAGGGAAGACAGGGAATTCCTGAATGAAAAACTGGACCAAAACAATGAAGAATTGAAGAAGCAAATCAAGGAGGACCTAGAGCTCCTGAATAACAAAATGGAAAACAACTGAGAGGCGTTAGAAAAGAAGAGCGAGGAGCTGAAGAAACAAATAAAAAAGGATCTTGACGTGTTAAATAACAAGATTGAAAATAATTGTGAAACACTCCAAAAACAATTGAAGGAAGAAGGCGAGAAATCAAAGGAGGAATGGAGGCAACAGTTGGCGGAATGTAAAGAGGAAATCAAACAGACTATAACTGAGACGAACGAAACAGTAATACACGTCCAGGAAGAGTTGACTGAAAAAATAAACCACGTCCAGGAGGAAGGAATTCTCAGGATCCAGGAACTACAGAAGAACACCACCGAAGGATGTAGTAAAAATAAACAGGAGGTGCTTCAGGAGCTGAAGGAGAGGCACAAGGAGATCCAGACTGATGTCAGCGAACGCGTTGAAAGGGTATATACCACTATCAACAGGATTGACGAAAAAACTCAAGAAAATAAAGAAAAAATTAGAGAAATCAGTCAGAAGGAGAAACAGATGCAAGAGGAACTAGACGCTTTGAGGTAGAAGCCTTGCAGTAGCACTCACATCTTTACAAACGAAAATAGGGAAGTGATCAACTTTAAGAGTTATCGAAGAAACCCCATAGAATTTCTGAAAAGGGTGGAGGAGCTCATAGAGAGGAATAGAGATACCAGATGGACGACGGTGAGAAGTCTCATCGATGAGATGTTTCGAGACACGAACGACAATTGGTGGACAGCCACACGACCAGAAATCAGCTGTACACAAGAGTTCAAAACATTGTTCCGCGAAAAATACTGGTCAGAATCGACCCAAAATGTGGTAAGGAACGACATAAGCAACGGAAGATATGAGCCACAGGCTGGGCATACACTAACATCATACTTCTTGGGAAAGGTCTGTCTAGCTCGAAACCTCGAACCAAAGATACCCGAAGAGTCCCTAGTCATTCAACTGGGATATCACTATGAAGACGCAATACAGAGGGCCAGGAGACAGGGACAAATAAAGACCATACAGGGAATGGCCAATTTACTGGAGGACCACGAAAACGATAGACAGTATCATCGTAATCGAATGGTCAGTTTGAGGTATAACCGGGGGAATGAAAACCAAAACCCACCTAATAGCAATCCGTCTTATAACAAACCCCAGTATAACTATCCGAGTAACCAAAACCGGAATGATAGTAACTATCCATATAGGGGAAACCGCCCAAATTATAACCAGGGCAATCTACCGTTTAACGGAAATAATCAAAACAATAACAATTACAGGGGCAATGGACCAAACCAGCATCCCAATAACAATCATAATTATGGGAATCATAGTAATAATACAAATTATCAAAATAATAATAGAAGAGGGAACGGAGATAACCGAAATAATAACAATCAGCAGAGGGTAAACTTTATAAGAGGGAACAATCGAAATAATCAAGAGAGGCGTTACACGAGACCACCATCCAACGAACAAAACAATGATAACGGTCAGAGTGATAACCCGAACCCAAGGGAAGAGACTGCAGAAAATATAAGACAGGTAAACAATGTTGTTGGAGTGAGATCCAGAAGTGGTAACCAGAGAAGGGACGCACCATCCGGAAGTAACCAGCCAGAAGAAGAAAACTATGACTGGATACCTTTCAGTAATAATCCAGCGGAGAATTTTCGCATAGCATACAACCAGCGAAACCCGCCAGAACGTTGGATTCCATCGAGGAGTAATGGGAACCAATCAAACACCTCTCAGGGAGGAAGGCAAGTTATCCATGAAGAAGAAGAAACGACTGATCGATGGAACACATAATAATGCCTTGAAGTCATCCAGAATAAGTGTGAATATCAAACACTTGAAGGAGAAGAGGTGAAGAATAACGAAGTGTCGAACAGAAAGGAGAAGGCTATAATATGGAATGGAAATGATAATATAACAAATCCACAACCGTGAGAATTGAATTGATACCAAAATAAACTTAGATATAATAATATGTACGGCCACATGTCATCACAAAGGACAATGGAAACAATACTTATGAGATAAGTAATATAACCACAAAAAAAAAGTAAAAGGAGTTTACAACCAAGCTTCAATAAAGAAGTTCTATGAAGAAGACTAAATAAAATACAAATGCCAAAATTCAAAAATTGTGTGAGCACAACTTGCAACAACATTTCGATGACTTATGAGGCCTAAAATAAAAAATATAAAAACAAAGGAATGAGTTACATAAATTCCTACTAAGTGAAATCAACTTACAATCTATTAAAAAGATGATATGTGAAGTATATGAAATAATTAAACAAAATGTACCAAAATTGGAATACGCTACAAAAATTCCTATGATGTAAGAGAATTAACTTACGAAGAATTATCAAGAATGATTTTTAATACACACGAAAATATACAAAAATAAAATCAAACCAAAAAACTGATAAGATAAATACCTGAAATTATAATGAATCAAAGGTATTAAAAAATAAATAAAAAACTAAACTGGTACAAAGAAAAAGAGAAGTTATGTATGAATCAAATATACAAGCTATGGCTAAAGCAAAATATTGCTAAATAACTGAGAAAAGAATACCAATGTCTAAGATAATTAAAATGATCACAACGAGAATTGAAAACCAAATAATGATGAAATTAACATATAAATAAATAAAAAACAATCAACTGTATGAGCAAATGATAGTATATAGCAAAGGTACAGCAGAAGGAAGAATGAGTAAAAGGCCAAAGTGATCTAAAAACAAACCACAAGGTGGACAATCCCAAAGTCAAGACAATCCCAAGGTCAGAACTGTTTTGTTCTTAGTGAGAGCCAGGTAAAAATTTTAACCACCTTTCTGTTCAGAAGGTAAAAGAATGCAATGTGAAATTTTCTGGAACATAAATTTTGAGACAAGCAGTAATTTAGTATATTGTTTGACCTCAAATATATAAGAAAAAGTTCGAGAGCTGTGTGTCTGGTAGGTTTAAGGAAGTTGCTGAAAAGTAAAAAATATGGGAAGTGCAAAAAAACATTGTTTAGGTTGTGGCACATAGTAACATTATTAAATTGCTAGTAAACAAAAAAAATTAATTAAAATTCATTGATATGAATAAATTCAGTTATAAACAATACTTTTTAAGTACACAACATTGTTTATGGGCAACAGTTGGTCACATTCAGATTAGATTTCAGTTCACTTAATCAGTGATGCTAACATGTTCAGAGCAATCAAATTTAAGTATTTTTTTTAACCATCAGCTGGGTTCAGTAAAAGCAGTGTATGCATGTATTCTCAAGTGTAGTAAGTTTTTTCTGAAATTGAAAGTGTATTTTCTGTAATGATAACTCTAATATAATCAGTCTGCTTGATATTAATGTTTTGCTATTGAATCTCACTCCTTCAGTTCCTGTAATGCCATCCCTTTGTACCTGTGTAATTTCTTTTTTTTTTAACTCATGTGATTAAAGAGTAAAATTGTGTAAAGGAGTCAGTAGGCCCTAGCAATGTTAAATTGCCCTAATTTAGGTACATTTTTCTCTGAAACCTAATGAGATAGAGTTGAAATTTTTGTAGGTGTTTTATTGTTTTGTGTGTATGTTTGATGTCTGCTGAAGCAGAATTATTCAATTTCCACATTTACAACGAGATTTATATTTATTTTAATGTTATAACCTTTCTTCAAGGAAAAGTAAAAAACATTTATTTTTATAGCTCCCAAAGTATACATGTTAGTTATACAATTCTGCTTCAGTAGGTAGAGAATTGTGACTTACATCAACACTGAAAATGTCAATACCCTACTTTGGACAATTTTTGAGATGTATGTACCATAACAGGTGGAACTAGATAGTGTGGTCACTTGTATTACATGTTATGAATAGCGGCTCGGCTGACGAAGTGGCGGGTGTGTGAACTAACAGTGCCACTTCCGCTACCAACCATGCCATAGCCAATCTGCACTGGTATAGTGTGTGTTATAGTGTTTCCAAAGTTGTGTTTCTGTCAGTGTTTTTGTTTTGTGGTTACATAGAGTTAGGCAGTTATTAATTGATATTGAGAGAGTATTAATGCATTACAAGTGTTTATTTTCTAACAATATTGCTCTGAGTTGGTGTTATATTCACGCAGAATACTGATTTGTTACATATCCTTAGACATACACTGAGTGAGATTTTAAAACATTAATATTTTCGTGTAATTTCATTCCGAGCTACAGTATTATACACTGAATGCTGATGTGGTTTTTGCCTGGCTGTGTGACTGGTTATGGGTAATCTAAAGGAGTACATTTACTCTCCCCTCTAAGTAACAAATCGGAATTCCAAAAATAAGATACAAGCAATACCTAGGACAGAAAAAGAGCTCACTAGAAAGTACTATGTTTGTTACTGTGACTTTTCTGAAGAAAAAATAGTAAGAGTAGATACCTTTAGCATTAATAGAGAAACTGTTCAGCTACCTAGATCAAAATGGAAATTGTAATCTGGAGCTGTGCCACATATACACTACACTTTCGTTTATCCGGAATTGTTGGGACCAGACCCTTTCCGGATAAATGAAATTCTGGATAAACCAAACTATTGGCGAAATTCCGGTATTAGCGATGTTTACCTACCGCTATACAGAAAAGTTGAGTTTTTTTATTTTGAAGACTTTATTCAAACTGTGATAGCCTACTGTACTGTATTTTACGAGTAAATCTTAAGGAAAAACAAAATCTATTTCAGAATATTATACTGTATAAACAAGAAAAAAATTTATCTAGCATTAGACATTATACATACATTATATTAAATTCAGTACAGTACAGTAGTAGCATTTATAAAAATTAACAAGTTTAATTTAGCGATAAAAAACAATAATAAACACACATACATGAATGATCAGTCTTTACTTCTTAAAAAAGCCCATTATTTTTTCTGCTTTAGCGATGTTTCTCTCTTCTTAGCTGTACAGTCACGAGTCTTTTTAGAAGTAACAGTTCTGCTGGGTTTGTCTCGTTTTGGCGCTCAAAATAATTTAATAATTTGTCCAGCATTGAAGTCGCCTCTTGGTTGATTGCCATTGCTACGTCGTCCGCATCATCATCATCATCATCATCGGAACTTGAATCTTCGTTGTTTGATTTTTTAGTACACTCAGCGACGATCTCGTCCTCAGAAAGGAATTGATGCCCAGGATCGTATTGGTCTACACCTACATTTAACCACTCGGTTACTTCTTCCTCTTGAACATTTTCACAACCTTCAGTATCTTTTAACAATTCAATAATCTCTTTATTTCTAGAAAGATTATCATTTTCGACACTTTCTGTAGTTTCAGCGTCACAATTTTCCGCCATTTCTGGCCACAGCTTTTTCGAAGAATTTCTTAATGTTTTTTTAGAAACATCTTCCCACGCTCCAGCAGACATATAAATTACATCTTTGATGTTAATTTCCTTGAAAATGGTCATAATATCTTCTTTTTTCTCCTCATTATCTTCTACTATTTTACTCAAAAGAGCTTTACGATATCGCTGTTTTAAAGCCTCAAGCGAACTCTGGTCCAATGGTTGGATTAGGGATGTCACATTACGTGGAAGGAATTTAACAAAATGTCACTTAAATGTCACGACTGATAAGATTCTCATTGAATACCCGACGTTAACCAGATCGCCGAGGGAACTATACACTGCACTGTATTATTTTTACCCATGCAGTTTAGATTAATTACGTTTATGTTGATGAGCTCTGAACGTTGAGTATAACGTTGAGTTTATAACAAAACGGGTTGTTTTTAGTACAAATCGTATTTTAAAATTATCTAAAGTTTATAAAAAAAATAAAACAATTATTTTGAAAACTTATTCCGGATAAATGAAGGCCAGATAAACGAGAGTGTAGTGTATTATATAATTTTCTTAGGTACCTTAGTAAATATATTAAGATTCGGAAACCTCCCAGTGACAAGAACCGACCTTCTAATTTGTCACTAAAATGAGATAAAATTATAAGGAGTTTAGTTTGTAACGATAAGAGTTTAATCAAAACTAGGGGATGTTAGGGACAAAACAACAGAATAATCTCTTCAAAAAAGATTTTAAAAAATGGTTCAGATGCTCAAGAAATTATGGCGTCGCTACGTTACAAAATGTAGAATCAAATCAGCAATTTAGTAAGGACTCAGATAAATTAAAAGTGGCCAAGGCTAGAATTAATACACTGGAAAGAGAAATAAATGTTTTGAGAAATTATGTTATGAAATCCAGATGGTTATGTTGAGCAAGAAACAAAACTCATAATAGAGACTGTGTTGAAAAAATGCAAAACAGGTGCAGGATATGGTGATGAATTTCTTTTATATAGTTTGCTTTTGAAAACTAAATTCCTGATATAATGTAGACACTGCTTCTCCCCACTGAATCTTATTTATGAAAAGTAGTGAAATAAACGAAATATCGTTATGGAATAAACAAACATGCAGTCTGTGCTATTTCAAATTATTTATTTGATAAGGATGATAATAGCCATGATGGGATACCCATATTTGATGAGGTAAAGTTAGGAGAAGATATACAGTTCAGTCCTAATTCTCTAAGAATGCCACTTCTTCGTGAAGAGACGTAACAGATCAGAAATGAAGTCACCTAATGTGAGGAGTGACAAGTTAAGATTTATTAATCTTTTTGCTATATATTTAACAAAAACCAATCTTTCATAGGACCAATTAGCTCGTATTGCCAACAGTTGTGTCATATTTATTGTCCAGTCACTGAAACTTTATGCAGACTATACTCAATTTTAACATATACTAAAAAAAAATACAATAAATCATTAACAATTCAAAATTAACCCCAACTGAAATAATCCTTTTTAACCTTAATTCACATCAATGATTACAACTAATATATAGTATCAACAACTATTATTTATATAAAATAATTAACCTCATATTTGGCAGTTATGGCAGAATTCAAATAAAATCAACATTTTCATGTTCAACTAAATTTGGTACAATCTGTCAAAAGTAAATGAAATTATAATGATAATTGTTAACAATTTTCAGTAATAAACAAATCATGAATATTTTTACATCACAACTAAATCTAGCTATACTCTTTACAAATAAAAAAAAGTCGGCTGGGGCTGTGTCAGCCACGGCTGCAAATCTTCAGAGCGTAGAATACGTCTGTGTGCTTTAGGGTTGCTAATGTGTTATGAATAAAATGAACAAACATATTTAGTTTTACAAAGTACAAAATTTTATTTGCAAAATCATCACACAAGTTAATTAGTTGGTTCAAGCAAGACTTTATTTATAATGGGCGTATGATAGGAGAAGTAGCTGATATAAGGTAAGATATCAACGCTGATGTTTCTGGTGAAAATCAAATCGATGGTGGTGTTACCCAGCGTAGTCAGTGGCGACGGTACGTGGTCTAAATTGAATTATTCCTTCATGAAGTCCAGCGCAGGTAAATTAGTCTGTGCGTCGACTTTGAAATCCCCCATGATCACCATTGGCACTTCCATGTCTACGCTCACATCATCAAATATTTTCTTCGTTCTTTCAGAATATTTAATCATATTACCGAATAGAAACATCTTGAGATTGGAAATGGTGACGTTCTGGTGGATGTAAGCGCACCCGAGTACGAATCTCGATTTCCCATTTAGCGTGATGTCCACAAGACACATGTCTCCAACATCGGTATCGATCATTTGTTTCTTGTTGTTCAAGTTGATGTCAATCACTCGACATTCGGTGGGACTGCGTATATTTCTATAAATTGTGACACCTCCAGCCGTCCGTCGTCACTTTCTACTGTTGGGCGACACTGACTGCGAACCGTTGTCTCTTTGCTCCTTCAATTCGAAGCCTGACAATTGAACCGGGTTGCCTAAATCCATCCACGTTTCCGTAATCGCGAGATAGTCAGACTTTAGACGTTGACTATCGGATGCGATGTCAGCAGCGTGTGCGACCAAACTGTGGGCGTTAATGTTGGTGATTATAACCGTGATAGCACTTTCTTTTCTTCCACTATCCTCTTCGTCTTCCACTTCGTGGCGGGACGTGAAGCATCACACCTGCTGTGTTTTGCTGAATTCGATCAGCTGATACACTTGCGAAGTCGGGCGCTCTTCCTCATCCAACTCTACTTCAGTATTTATTTCCTTGTCTTTTAAGCGTTGTCGGTAAATCCTCTGACGTTCGGCATTGGTCATTTTGGGTTTTTTGAATTCCCCGTGATTTTCTCTACTCTCCTATATGCGTTTACGATACTTTTGAGCACATTTAGCATCCATATACCGCGACATTTTGTCCGAACACACGATTTTTACAACTTAAATTACGATTATTCAAACCTCTTAATAATATCACCACTATTACAGTACACTATGTAGATAGTACTCGATGAGACAATTTTAACGACACCTCACTCAACGTTCTATCACATCGGAAACCGGAGAAATACTAATATTAGTGCGCGCTGAGCGGCGCAAAAAATTTCTATATTTCAGCCTGCTCACCCCACTCTGGATGATGCAATAGCCCGCTTATATTGTGCTATTTATTGTCTTTGTTCCTTTATCTGTCGAATGGTACCTCATAATTGCTTTGCATTCAGCAATAGGACAATTTACAATTAGTACACTTTCCACATCGTAATATGTCGATAAAATCGCATATTATACTAGCAGGTACCCGCTGCTTCGCACGCGAATATTTGTATATGATTGTTGTGGTAACTGTCGAGTTAGTAGTTTGTAACCCAATCTGAGGATCGACTTATTTTAATGTAAAATGATAACCATCTTCTCCTCTGCAAAACATTAAAGGGTACTGTAAAGCATCATAAGCTTGATGCGTTTCTGCAATTCGATGTAGCTTATGATCCCTCGCACGGATTATTATATCAAGTTTATCGCATTCCTGGTTAACTAAAACTACTGCCACCTCATTAGTTGTCGGTGCATTGTAGCGACCCCTGTGCTCTTCATTATTTTCTGTTCGATCAGCATGAATCACAATACTGTACTGATTATTATTCGCAGATGTTACAAATTCAAACGCATTTTTCAGTTCACTAACATATGGGTTGATTGTGTGAAGTAAATTTTGAAGTTCTGTTACTAATGGCTTATCCAAGTTATGAATATGATCCATTCTTGTTTCAGATTGCTGTAAATAATCAGCTATGAAATACACCTGTAGAAATTTTGGTACTTCGTTTTGTGTGGGGAGTAGCCTAATGATCCCATGAGGTGATATACTTGCCCTTGAAGTTTGAAAGTAGGCGTGAAGCTTCTGTTGACTATTTCATTGACTCCGAATGATGTAAATTGAAAAGCTGAATTGTACGATCTTAATGCATTCAAAATTTTTTTCAATAAAAGATGTTCTCCATTTAATAATGATTTTAACGGTTCTGGAGGAGGAAGTATGGGATCTAATCGCATTTTTCCTGCAGAGCAACATAATCCATGTAATTCATTTTTCCACTTTAAAGCTTTACAATGAGGCCAAACCATACTCGGTAACCCGATATCTGTTTCATTCGCGTAGTTAATAACTGGATTATAATTGAAACCACTATTTAATTTTGCATTCCATCGTAAAGTAGGACCTCGTGATCTGAGAGTCGCTTGCCTGCGTCTTTGTGCCGCTAATCTATTTTCACGAATCGTAGGACTTTCAACCCGTGAGACTTCTTCTAATCCAGATCTTTCTGAAGAGTTTCCAGGAGCTGATTGCATTTCGACGTCATTTCGATGCCTCTTTCTTTCCGCAGCAGCAATAGATCTTCCTAAACATGATCGTCTTTTTGGCATTGCAAAGCTAAAAAAAGGGAAATTTATTTATTTGATCTATACTAATAAATCTGTAGGGGGCAATTAATAATTTATACAATACAATACATATTGCACATATTACTTACCGATGACGTAAAATTAACGAAAAAAGGCACTGATACTACATCACTGACGCTCATCGCATAATTCTCGACGAAGTAGGTTAAGTATAATTCTCGACAATTAATTATTCCTACTGCACATAGGCCTACTGAATATTCAAATGTCGAAGAGTATGGTTTGTCAGAATCAACGTGTACTATATAATCAATGTTACAATATAATCAAACAATGAATTATTGTATTGTTTATACGAATTTCATATGCTGATAAGAATTCCATAAGAATATTATTAATACAGATGTACCATTAGCAATTTACCAACTCGACAGTTACCACAACAATCATATATACAAATATTCGCGATCGAAGCCGCGGGTTTAAATAATGAGTTTTTTTGCTATAACTTTGGTTCTTTTTAACCTATCGTTATTCGCGATCGAAGCTGCGGGTTTAAAAAAATGCGTTTTTTTGCAATAACTTCGGTTCTTTTTAACCTATCGTTATCAGATAAAGTGGAAAACCTTCCGTTGGGTACCTGCTATCAGCGTGCAAAGTTTCATTGAAATCGGTTCAGTAGATTGTGAGATTATATTCGATGCCGGTAAATATCATTTGTTTATTTACTTGTTACTATGGTAACATACCGATGACGGACACACTACCTAGCGCGTTATATTATAGATAAAACATCAAAAATGTACTGCAGGAATGGATAAATGTACAGTTCCGATGCTGCTAAATAGCTTTTGTTTATTTACTTGTTACTATGGTAATTAATTCTGGCCTTGTTGACATCTTTAGTAGTAGTGTTTAATATATTTCATTACTTATTGCATCATCAGAAATACGTATAAACATAGATTTTATAATCGCTTAAGACAGTTACAAAATATATAGACGTATCTGTATAAAAAATTACAAAATATATCAATACAATCACATAGTAAACACATTAAAAACTGCAGCAACGGATAAGGTATAGTTCCGATGTCGCTAAATATCGTTTGTTTATTTACTTGTTACTATGGTAATTAATTCTGGTTTCCATGGTGTTGCAACGGCATCACTTTAACAGCCACTATCTTTACGTCCATCTGGAACCACAGTCTGTCACAAACGTCACACGCATGTCCAAATTCATTATTAAAGAATGTTTTGTGGATGTGCTTTGTAGCTAACTGCCACGTTTTGCTGAATTCGATTGGCTGATACACTTGCGAAGTCAGGCGCTCTTCCTCATCCAACTCGACTTCAGTATTTATTTCCTTGTCTTTTAAGTGTTGTCGGTAGTATGTGCGATGCCCTTCTATATTTCTCCGAAAGTATCTATTCAGGGTTCTCAAACAATGAATGTACGACAGCAGTGTTGATTGACTTCGAAGCCGCATTCGACTGAGTTTCAAGGATATCGATTATCGCACAATGCATGAAAATTGGGTTGAAAGGCAATATTTTACAATACATCATCCATTTCCTCAGAGACAGGACTATCAAAACCAAAATAAATGAAACCCTCTCCACCGAAGGAACTACTCTTAATGGAATACCGCAAGGTTCCGTCATCAGCCCAACACTTTTTAATATTGTTCTTCAAGACTTGGTAAATGTAATCCCAACAAACGTGTCTGTGGCGATTTTTGCAGATGATATTACGATCTGGTCAACGCATAAGGAACCGGAAATTGCGACAAGTAGAGTTCAAGAATCTCTCGATAAAATTTACCAATGGTCCGAAAAATGGGGTTTAGTCATCTCCACGGCAAAAACAGAAGTGTGTTTTTTTCTCTAGGCGCTACACCCACAAACATTATAAGCCGTTGCTGAAACCAATAAAAATGCCCTCCCCTATAACACGAACCCTATACTTTTAGGAATAAAGCTGGATCCCAAACTCCTATGGAGGGATCAGGTAAGCTACACTATTGAAAAGTGTATCAGCAGACTGAATGCTCTAAAAGTGATTGCTAGTAGAGAATGGGGTGCAGACACGTACATTTTAAGACAATTTTATCGGTCTTTGTGAGATCCAAAATCCTATATTCGTGTGAAGTGTGGGGAGGAGCGGCTGAAACACGCATCAAGAAATTGCAAACGTTCCAGAATGTTGCGCTTAGAATTTGTTTGGGCTGCCCAAAAACAACAAGTGTTCAAGCAATGGAAATCGAGCTGGCAATCGAACCACTGGATCTTTACATCCAAACCAGAAAGTGGAGGAAGCACTTCCAATTGCAAGCTATCCAGCCAGTAAAAGGCTTTAATGAGGTTAACATCCGGCAGTCTCTATTCAACCACCGAAATAGGCCAGGCGGAGTTTTAGAATTCATTCAGCCTGAGTTGATCCTGGCTGTTTTTGATATCCCGCCCTGGCTACGTGACCAACTAAAGGCATGTACAAAAATTCCTGGTTCACTGACCAAAGGACAAGACTTGCCAGCACTTCTAAGGGAAGTGTCAGTCACATTGATTCAGGAAAAATATCGTGGATTCGCCAAAATATACACTGACAGTTCTGTTGACAAAGTCAACAATAAAGGAGGAGCTGCTTATTATTGCCCAGAAACAGGTGACTCTTTTTCATTGCCCTGCGATACGTCCAAGTATGAACGCTGAATTATTGGCCCTTAATGCTGCACTGGAGTTTTGCAGAGCCATCGATGCGCGTGACATCTGCATTATCACGGACTCCATGTCTTCTATACAGGCCTTACAAGCGCAGAACACCACAGATTATTACTATCGAACGTCGGAAATCCTGCAACAACTTAATAGTTTAAAAGGTAAGAATGTTGTTTTTCAATGGATGCCAAGTCACTGCGGGATTCATGGAAATGAAGTAGCAGATACTCTTGGCAGTAAAGCTTGCTGCATGGACCCTGTACAGGCGCAGCGTTATTCTCTGACACAGTGTAAAGAAGCAGCCAGGAAGTTCTTCATTGACTCCTGGAAACGGAGATGGGAGAATTGTAGCACCGGATGCGAGTACTTCACCATCCAAAGCTCCCCAAACCGCCCAAAAATCTATAAAGGGATGCCTCGATCTGTGGCGGCGGCAAGAGCACGAATGGGTCACATCGTGACGAACAGGTACCTGCATAGGTTTTACCTAAAAGACAGTCCTCTTTGTGGAATGTGCAAGGAGCAGGACGAAACCCTAAATCACATTCTCTTGGATTGCCCAGCAACGCTACCAGTGAGGGAAAATCTTAAACACAAAATGGCCGTAGAAAAAACTCTGGATAAAATACTATCCGAGAGTTGTTGGTGGCCGCTAGCAGCAGACACTTACAGGAGACATCGAGCCATCGAAGCAGCCAGCCTCGGATGCTCGTATTAAGAAGTAAGTGTTGTCGGCAAATCCTCTTGACGTTCGGCATTGGTCATTTTCGGTTTTTACTTCCATGTTCCATAAGGAAATGGAAGTATGGTGATGGCAAAAAAAATCGTGTTCGAGATTATTGCAGATTCTGATTGTACTACCCTCAAAACATGAAAAAAGTCACTTTTCGAAAAGTCTGTGTGTGTGTGTGTGTGTGTGTGTGTGTGTGTGTGTGTGTGTGTGTGTGTGTGTGTGTGGATTTTTTTCTATGGCAAACGATAACAGCCGCAAATTCAAACAGAATCAAATAATGTTTTGCATACAGCCCTGATTTGAAGAGTACTCAAGACCTATTGTTTTTGGTGAAGATCGGTTAAAGGAAAGGGGTAGTTTACCTGCAACGTTTTATTCAAATCTAGGGTAACTTTTTTCTATGGCAAACGATAACAGCCGCAAATTCAAACAGAATCAAATAATGTTTTGCATACAGCCCTAAATTGTAGAGTTCTCAAGACCTATTGTTTTTGGTGAACGTCGGTTAAGGGAAAGGGGTAGTTTACCTGAAACGTTTTATGTTTTAACAAGGGTGTTTTCTATGGCAAACGATAACAGCCGCAAATTCAAACAGAATCAAATACTTTTTTGCATACATCCCTGAATTGTAGAGGACTGAAGGCCTATTGATTTTGGTGAAGACCGGTTAAGGGAAAGGGGTAGTTTACCTGCAACGTTTTATGTTTTAACAAGGGTATTTTCTATGGCAAACGATAACAGTGAAAATTCAAACAATCAAATAATTTTTTGCATGCTATAAACAAGATAGACTTCAGAGGACACATCTTCAAAAGGACGAGGCAACTAGGCGGATGATATTGTGCTGGTAGCCAGGAACAAAAATGTATTAAAAGACACCTTTATTGAAATAGAGAAGGAAGTGAGCAGGATTGGTTTGGAAGTCAATGAGGCTAAAACAAAATACATGAAAGTGTCTGCGAAGGAAAATAGAGAACTGCTAGACCTTCACACAGGCCACTACTTTTTCCAAGGAGTTACAGAATTTAAGTACCTAGGTGTTATTCTGAATAATGAAAACCGAGTGAGCAGTGAAATAGTAAATAGAATCATAACCGGCAATAGAGCCTACTATGCAAACCAATCATTACTGAAATCAAAGCTTCTAACTCCAAGAACCAAATTGATGTTATATAAAACACTGATCAGACCTGTTGTTACTTATGCATCCGAGACATGGACTCTCGTAAATAAGGATACAAGTGCACTAAGAATTTTTGAAAGAAGAATTTTGAGGCAGATATTTGGACCGGTGAAGGAAGGGAATATGTATAGGATCCGAAATAACGGTGAAATAAATGAGTTGATTGGTGGACAAGACCTGGTGAGACACATAAAATCAGCTAGAATTAGATGGCTGGGACACGTACCCCGTATGAATGTTACGAGGATGCCCAAAACTATATTAAGTGGAACGATACTGGGCAAAAGAAGAAGAAGAAGGCCTCGAAGAAGATGGCAGCAGGATGTGGAAGAAGATCTAAGAAAGATGGGCATTAGGAACTGGAGACTGAAGGCAGTGGACAGAGATGAGTGGAGACGGGTCGTAGCGGAAGCCAAGGCTCACCATGGGCTGTAGTGCTGGAGAGTAGTAGTAGTAAATGATTGTAAATATAAATCTTAGAACATGGAAGTCATGTATGGTTCTCCATACCGATATTTGTCATACGTTCCTGAAGTTGTTGTAAGTACTCAAGGTCTGTTGATTTTGGTGAAGATCGGTTAAGGGAAAGGGGTAGTTTACCTGCAACGTTTTATGTCTTAACAAGGATAATTTTTCTGTGACGAACGATAACTGCCATAAATTCAAAGAGAAGCAATTTTTTGCATACGTTCCTGAATTGTAAAGAACTGAAGGCCTATTGATTTTGGTGAAGATCGGTTAAGGGAAAGGGGTAGTTTACCTGCCACCTTTAATGTTTTGATAAGAGTAATTGTTTCTGTGATGAACGATAACTGCCGCACATTCAAACAGAATCAAATAATTTTTTGCATGCATCCCTGAATTGCAGAGGACTCAAGACCTATAGATTTTGGTGAAGATCAGGTAAGAGAAAGGGGTAGTTTACCTGCAACATTTTATGTGATAACAAGGTTAATTTTTACTTCCATGTTCCATAAGAAAATGGAAGTATGGTGATGGCAAAAAAAATCGTGGTCGTGATTATTGCAGATTCTGATTGTACTAGCCTCAAAATATGAAAAAAAGTCATTTTTCGAAATGTGTGTGTGTGTGTGGGGGGGGGTTTCTATGGCGAACGATAACAGCCGCAAATTCAAACAGAATCAAATAATTTTTTGCTTACAGCCCTGATTTGTAGAGTACTCAAGACCTATTGTTTTTGGTGAAGATCGGTCAAGGGAAAGGGTAGTTTACCTGCAACTTTTTTTTATCAAGGGTAATTTTTTTCTATGGCAAATGATAACAGCCGCAAATTCAAACAGAATCGAATAACGTTCACGTACAGCCCTGAATTGTAGAGTTCTGAAGAGCTATTGTTTTTGGTGAAGATCGGTTACGGGAAAGGGGTAGTTTACCTGCCACATTTTATGTTTTAACAAGCGTAATATTTTCTATGACGAACGATAACTGCCGTAAAATGAAACAGAATCAAATACTTTTTTGCACACCTTCCTGAATTATAGAGTACTCAAGGCCTGTTGATTTTGGTGAAGATCGGTTAATGGAAAAGTTTAGTTTACCTGCAACGTTTTATGTTTTAAAAGGGTAATTTTATTTTTATGACGAATGATAACTGCCGCATATTCAAAGAGAATCAAATAATTTTTTGCATACATTCCTGAAGTTGTAAGTACTCAAGGTCTGTTAATTTTGGTGAAAATCGGTTAAGGGGAAGGGGTAGTTTACCTGCCACCTTTAATGTTTTAACAGGAGTAATTGTTTCTATGACGAACGATAACTGCCGCACATTCAAACAGAATCAATTAATGTTTTGCATACAGCCCTAAATTGTAGAGTTCACAAGACCTATTATTTTTGGTGAAGATCGGTTAAGGGAAAGGGGTAGTTTACCTGCAACGTTTTATGTTTTAACAAGGGTATTTTCTATGACAAACGATAACAGCCGCAAATTCAAACATAATCAAATAATTTTTTGCATGCAACTCTGAATAGTAGAGTTCTCAAGACCTATTGTTTTTCGTGAAGATCGGTTAAGGGAAAGGAGTAGTTTACCTGCAACGTTTTTTGTTTTAACAAGGCTACTTTCTATGGCAAACGATAACAGCCACATATTCAAAGAGAATCAAATACTTTTTACTTCCATGTTCCATAAGGAAATGGAAGTATGGTCATGGCAAAAAATTCGTGTTTGAGATTATTGCAGATACTGATTGTACTACCCTCAAAACATGAAAAAAGGTAATTTTTCGAAAAGTGTCTGTGTGTGTGTGTGTGTCTGTAAATTTATTTTTCTATGGAAAACAATAACAGCCGAAAATTCAAACAGAATCAAACAATGTTTTGCATGCAACTCTGAATAGTAGAGTTCTCAAGACCCATTGATTTTGGTGAAGATCGGTTGAGGGAAAGTGGTAGTTTATCTGCCACTTTTCATGTTTTAACAAGAGTAATTGTTTCTATGACGAACGATAACTGCCGCACATTCAAACATAATCAAATAATGTTTTGCATACTTCCCTACATTGTAGAGAACTCAAGGCCTGTTGATTTTGGTGAAGATCGGTTAGGGGAAAAGGGTAGTTTACCTGAAACATTTTTTGTTGTAACAAGAGTAAATTACTTATTTTGTGATAAATAAGGTATCCTGATAAGAATATCTTAATAATCCACTGTAGAAATGTAGATGAAATATCTATAAATGAAGAGGCTAGTTGAACGGGGTGGGGGTAATTTTCTATAAATGAAAATTATAGTTGCAGGGGGAGGGGATAATTTTTTATATATGTACAACGTTATCGGCAACAAAGAAGTAGTTTGTTGTTAAAATTCCTTCCCGTCCTGTTTGGCCGTAGACCAATGTTTTCAGCAAACCCAGACGTTTTGGCAGTGTCATCGACTTCCATCATCAGTGAAAATCGAGTGCGATAACGTGAGGTGGTATACGTTAGTTACCAAAGTACTGTGGTTAAGGCTGAAGCAGTAAGTAGAAAGAAGTAGTTTCTATGGAAATATTTCATTTCGAAAATGATTTTAAATGTAAATCTTAAAACATGGAAGTCATGTATGGTTCTCCATACTGATATTTTCTATGACGATCGATAACTGCTGTAAATTCAAACATAATCAAATAGGTTTTTGCATACGTCCCTAAATTGTAGAGAACTCAATGCCTGTCGATTTTGGTGAAGATCGGTTAAGGGAAAGGGGTAGTTTACCTGCAACGTTTTATGTTTTAAAAGGGTGTTTTCTATGGAAAACGATAACAGCCGTAAATTCAAATAGAATAAAATAATTATTTGCATACAGCCCTGATTTGTAGAGTACTCAAGACTATTGTTTTTGGTGAAGATCGGTTACGGGGAAAGGGCAGTTTACCTGAAACATTTTTTGTTGTAACAAGAGTAAAGTACTTAATTTTGATAAATAAAGTATCCTGATAAGAAGATCTTAATAATCCACTGTAGAAACGTAGATGAAATATCTATAAATGATGAGGCTGGTTGAACGGGATGGGGGTAATTTTCTATAAATGAAAATTATAGTTGAAGGGGGAGGGATAATTTTTATATGTGTACTACGTTATCGGCAACAAATTAGTAGTTTGTCGTTAAAATTCCTTCCCGGGCTGTTTGGCCATAGTCCAATGTTTTCTGCAAAACTAGACTTTTTCGCAGTGCCGTCGACTGCCATCATCAGTGAAAATCGAGTGCGATAACATGTGGTTACCACAGTACTGTGGTTAAGGTTGAAGCAATAAGTGGAAAGAAGTAGTTTCTATGGAAACATTTCATTTCGTAAATGATTTTATATATAAATCTTAGAACATGGAAGTCATGTATGGTTCTCAATACCGATATTTTGAATTCCCTATGATTTTCTCTACTCTCCTGTATGCGTTTACGATACGTTTGAGCACGTTTAGCATCCATATACCGCGACATTTTGTCCGAACACACGATTTTTACAACTTAAATTATGATTATTCAAACCTCTTAATAATATTACCGCTATTACGGTACACTATGTAGATAGTACTCGATGAGACAATTTTAACGACACGTCACTCAACGTTCTATCGCATCGGAAACCGTAGAAATACTAATTTTAGTGCGCGCAACCGCGCAAAACATTTCTATTTCTCCCCCCACTCTCTCCGCACTGGATGATGCAATAGCCCGCTTATATTGTGCTATTTATTATCTTTTTTCCTTTATCTGTAGAATGCTACCTCATATAAGCGTGAATCTTTTGTCGTTTAGATAATATTTCAATTTCAAATGTGACGTGAAAACGTAACGCTCGATTTTCTGGTTGGGGGTGCCTATTGCTGGCCTAAAAGATAAGACGTATTCTATGTCAATACAAACATAAATTAAATTTCTGTTGTTAAATGATAGCGTCTTGTGTGGGGTTGTCCTAAAGTGCCAAGGTGATTTGTCACTAAACAACATGTACTCACTCAAAATTAAATAAGAAATTAAATATTACAGATAAAGACGTGAAATTTTTTACATGCCTAAAACAGATATGTATATTCCATATGCCAAAGTTACTTCTTCATTTACAATTTTGAAATTTATTAAAAAAAAGGATGCACATTTTATTACACACAACAAAAAGTTTTGCCTTTCTCATTGAAAATCTGTACTAAACCGCTGCTTCTGGTGCTGAGACACACTAAATTCACAAAGTCTATTCTATTCTTAACATGTCTATGTACAATTTTGTAATATTAGTCAAAAAATAATAGTAAAAAACAGGTGGAAAAAGTCGATCAGCTTTTGAATATTGGAGGCTACATGTTTTGGTCCTGCGAATTCGTGGAATTCAAAAATATGACTCACATAATTTTCGGACCTCACCACTTCTTCCACTAAAACTTTTTGGTAGAATATGTCGTGCATTCTTCTCTTGTTAAGTTATAAATGTCACTGTTGTTATTCTCTAGTTCACTGATTAATTAAATCACATTCACTGTCACTACAATTTATTAATTGTTCAGTTTCTTCTTCTCGAAGGTACATATTACTCGTTTTTGAAGACATATTATAAAAATAACACTGAAAACACAAAACACACACTAAACAAAGACTGTGAACAACAACGGCCCGTTAAATTTCATGTTTAACTACAACCTCTTGGACAAAGAACATAAATGTTTCGTACTGTATAAAGGTATAATGTGTCTTTGCAATGGTATAGAAACCAACGCAATAGTTTGTAAACTATCTGTTAACAAATGACTGAGTTAAAAGACTTATTCACGGGCCGATTCAATCAGCCTTGGCACTTTTGGCAGATACAACTGGGCCAATATGACACTGAGAGGGTTAAAATTATTATTAACGATATGCAGGATGATAAAGGTATTCAACTGACCTTCTATTCATTAGACAAGATTTCAGATTTTTGAGTATTTTTTTTCTATCGGTAAGTGAACGATTATAAAATGTAGGATACAAAACATGAATAAACTTGTTCTATATTTCCTTTTTAGCTAAAGGTATCAAAAAAGAGTTTCTTTTTCACCCCTTAGTTGTCAAATGTTCGTTTTCCCATAATCTCCACTTCTATTGTAATATATTTTAAGTACTTTATATATTTAAAAATTGTAAATAATTCATTTTCTGAAACAAAGGAAATGAGTTATACCGTACTTTTTTCCTAGCAGCATTCGACTATATGTTTTTCTAAGGCTAATAGAGAATTCAAATATGATACATATGTCCTGCCCCAACAACCACTTCCATATGTTAATTTTGAATGAACTAAAGTGGACAGTAATGTGGTAATTTTCGCATTAATAGGTTGGCTAATCTGTGCTTTCTGATATTGCGCTATCATGTTTATACAACGTTCAACGTTACAGTTGTCCGAGCTACGGCTGGCGACAGACGTCATTACGTTAGCTCGCTTGTTCTGTCATCATCATTTTTCTTGTCGTCAGACAATCATTGTAGGCCTTAGGCCACAACACATATTGCATACTTGCAATGAATTAGCAATACATTGCTAATTCTATTTCATGTAGCTTGAGTGACGCGTACTCGCGCCTCAAGTCTTACGACAATTCATACGACATTCGTCTAGGCCTTAGGCCTTAACGTTTTAATCTGAGTGCTGCACATTTGCGCCTCATCTAACATGTAGCGTTCTTAACGACTCTGTTTATTCAAAATCAAATTGTTCAGACTTAGCCAATCTCAACACCACGGTATAAGTGTACAGAACTTAATAAATGTATTATACAGTCCACTATCATCATTATTCTGCATCCTGGCAATAGCACCACAAACAGCATTCTTCCTAACATTAACATTTTTTTTTGGTCCTATCGGGCCGCATCTTAACATTTTTTTGGTCGCTCCTTGCCTGGATTCGTCATTCACCTCTTGCAACATATTCTAGCGGTTTCATCATTTTTCTGCCCCAATTTCTGGCCATCACGGGTAGATTCAGCACATTCGCTGATCCGACCGTCTTGGGACTTACTTCAACATTTCTTTCATTGCCATTGAGCTTCGTGATGACATCATTGCAAGAACATCCATGTGCTAGCGTCTACACTCCAGTTTGAGCAGTCATCTCTACGGTCTGTGTGTTTGCCATCTTCTCCAAGAGTTCGACGCTCCAGGACATCGCATAGCAGGTACCACATCATTAACAGGTGCGTACAATGGCTGAAGAAAGCCTCAAAGTGTTCGTCAGAAAGAGAGGCGGCATAAAGTCTGCCATAGTGCGTATTAATTCGGCTATCATTAGCTTTGATAAAAACTCTAACACAAAACATTTTTTAACAGTTAGACTCGAAAGTCTAAAAACCTTGGCAACAAAATACGATGAGGTACAGTCCGAAATCGAACTCATTTCTAAGGACATAAATGCTGCTCAAGAAGACCGAATTGAGGTTGAAGAGCTGTTATATTCAACAGAAGCCAATATCTTGCAGTTGATAGAAAGCTTCAACGTTCAGACTGTATCTCCCGTATTAACAAGCAACATACAATTAAAACCGATAAGTTTGCCCTGCTTCACAGGTAATATCTTAGAATGGCAGCACTTCTATTCAATATTTCTGGACTTGGTGCACGCCAGATCTGATTTAACCTCAGTGCAGAAATTACACTATTTGTATTCGTCTCTGAAAAATGAGCCGCTAGATTTAATTAAGGCATTACCTATTTGTAACGAAAACTATTCGATAGCATTGAGTTTGCTGTCCGCTAGATATGACAACAAATTCATACTAGCTAAGTATTATATTCAGAATTTACTTGAAGTAAAGTCAACAGTTAAGGACTCTGTCCAAAGTTTGGCAGAGTTCATAAATACAATAACGTCTTCCGTTAATTCACTGGCGGCCATGCAACTGTCAGTGGATTCATTCGAGCTTATTACTGTACAATTATTGTCAGCAAAACTGGACCATGCCACGTTTAAATTATGGAAGGAGTCTATAGACCCCGATAATCTTCCTAACTTTCAAGGTTTCACGCAGTTTTTAAACGCACGTAGACAGTTGCTAGAAAATACACTGCCTATCGATGCCGGACAGCAGCTCAACAAGTCAACTTTAGGATTCAATAAATCTGACAAACATAAATCACGAAACTCTGCTGGCAGCACTGCACTTAAAAGTTATCACTCAGCTTCAAACAATTATTTATGCTTATGCTGTAAATCTAGTCATCCAATTTACATGTGTGACAAATTTCGTGCATTAAGCACATCAGAACGAGGGCAATTTATATTAAATCATAAACTCTGTACAAATTGTTTAAGACCAGATCATTTCTCATCTAATTGTAAGATTAAACAATCATGTAAGATCTGCTCAAAACGACACCATACATTGTTGCACATAAACAATGTGTCAAAGCCAGTTTCTGCAAGCAGCAGTAACTACTGTTCACTTAAATTACAATCTACAAATAATATTCTTTTATCAACAGCAATTGTGTTTGTCATCGACCAGGCTGGCAATAGACAACCCGCAAGAGTTCTATTAGATGCGGGATCACAAATAAATTTTTGTACGGAATCATTTGCCAAGAAATTACGGCTTAACTTGACTAAATCTAACATACCGATTACAGGTATAAATAATACCGCTTGTTGTGCCACTAAGTTAGCGTCTATACGCATTATCTCACGCTATCAAAGATTTAGTTTCCAAGCAACATGGGCGGTCTTATCTGCATTAACTCATAAATTGCCAGCACAATCTTTTGACATAAATCAGTTTAATGTCCCAGATAACGTTTATCTCGCGGATCCACACTTCAACATTTCAGCTGACATTGATATACTGTTAGGAGCGCAATTTTATTTAGATTTAATTTTACCTAACAAATATGTACGGGGTTCTCATTTCCCTACTATACAAGAACAAAGTTAGGCTTTATTCTAGCCGGCAATCTGCCCAAACACTGCCATTATAAGGGTCCTGCTGTTTCGTTCCTGGCTAGGAACAATGACAGTCAAATCCTAGCGTCTCTCGAGAAATTTTGGGAGACCGAAACTATCCCTGATAATACACCCATTAATAACGAGTCAGCTTGTGAGGAGCATTTCGTTAAGTCTACTCATCGCAATCAGGAGGGTAGGTTCGTGGTCTCGCTACCATTTAAGTCTGACAATCCCCAGTTGGGTGAGTCCTATGCTAGCGCTGAAGCGAGATTCTTGAGTTTAGAACGCCGGTTCATGCGTGATTCTAAGCTTGCGCGCGAATACGCAAACTTTATACTGGAGTATAAGGATCTTGGCCACATGACGCTTGTCAGCGATTGCTCCATAAATTCAGGTGTTTCAAATACTTATTATCTGCCTCACCATGCCGTCTTTAAACATTCTAGTTCTACCACAAAACTTCGCGTTGTTTTTGACGGCTCGTCCAAAACTACCAATGGCCTTTCTCTCAATGACATTTTGTTGGTAGGCCCAAACGTCCAACAAGACCTTTTTTCTATTCTTTTGCGATTTCGTATGCATAACTATGTTGTCATCGCCGACATCGAGAAGATGTATCGACAAATTCTGGTAGCTGAGAAGGATTGTCATTATCAACATATTCTGTGGCGTGACTCTCCCCTCGAACAGTTTAAACATTTTGTACTGCGAACTGTAACATACGGCACCGCTAGTGCTTCGTTTTTGGCTACCCGCTGTCTTAATCAGATTGGTAAGGATCATCAAACTTCTTTTCCTGACGCTGCGTCAGCTATAACCAATGATTTCTATGTCGACGATTTGTTAACCGGTGCAGACACCATTTCTGATCTGACCAAGTTGAAATCTGACTTAGGTACGTTGTTGAGTCAATACGGTCTCACTCTACATAAATGGGCATCAAATGAACCCAATGTGGTCGCAGATCATGACAATTTATCACTCCCTTTAAACAAACAGGGTAATGTGCGTACCTTGGGCATTCTCTGGAATAACACTACCGATTCATTTTTGTTTGACATCAGATCATTTCCCGTTGAATCAAGCATCTCTAAGAGGAAAATCCTATCGATTATCGCAGGTATATACGACCGACTCGGACTCGTCGGTCCTGTTGTTTTCCTGTACAAACAGTTTATGCAGCAACTTTGGCTGTACAATCTTGGTTGGGATGAGCCAATCTCCGGGCAATTACACTTGCATTGGCATTCATTATGCGATAAATTATGTCTGATCAGTAAAATCATTGTCCCACGTTCTATTCGCTGCAAGTCTAAAGCAAGGATAGTTGAATTACATGGGTTTTCGGATGCTTCTGAAAGGGGATATGGGTGTTGCGTTTACATTAGAGTCATTTATCAAGATTCATTGGCCTCTTGTCACCTTCTGTGTTCTAAATCTCGCGTAGCCCCCCTATGACAGGTGTCATTACCTCGCATTGAACTCTGCGCTTGCTTGTTGTTATCGCGACTCTTATTCAAGGTCGCACCTGCTCTTCATTCCTTTATCAATAGTGTTCACCTCTATTCTGACTCTATGGTGTCCCTTTACTGGATTCATGCCCAGTCTTCTAGGTGGAAAACTTACATCGCTAATCGTGTTGCCGAGATTCAGCGTCTTACGGAAGCCTACACATGGCATCACATCAATTCTCGACATAATCCTGCTGATATTATTTCTAGGGGATGTCACCCTGATGTTTTGCGCGATTGTTCGCTTTGGTGGCATGGTCCCGCTTGTTTGTCTCAATCTTCCGAGTCCAATCTTTTTCCACCCTTTTTACCTTCTAATCTGTCGTCTTCTGAATACACTGCGGAGGAAAAACAAACCCCCAAACTTTCTCTAATGTCTACCCTGGCTATTGATCTTTCTAAGGACTTTTCTTCGTTGCACCGTCCGACTCGCGTATACGCTTACTGCTTTCGATTCATCAAAAACATTAGACTCTCCAGGGCTGAGAAAATATCGGGCGCTCTTACCCCCGTTGAAATTCATTCCACTCTCAATTTTTTCATAAAACAATCTCAGTCCATCCACTTCGCTGCCGAGATTAATTGTCTGCGTAATGGGTCTTCTGTCTCTATCAGGAGCAAGTTGTCTTCTCTGGACCCGTTCCTTGATGAGTCTGGCGTAATACACGTCGGCGGACGATTACAGCAGTCGCAACTACCTTATGACAATAAGCATCCTATTGTCTTGCATCCATCGGCTCATATTACTCGCCGTATTATTGAACGCGAACACATTCGTCTACTCCACTGGTAGAGTAGACGAATGCTCAACTCGTGCATCACTCACTTCATCAACGTTGGTGGATCATTAACGCCAAGATAGTCATTTGCTCTATCATTCGTAGATGCGTCAAGTGCCTCAGGTTTAGTGCCAAACATCAGATTCAGAGGCTTGGTATTTTGCCATCTCCCAGAGTCACTCCTTCGCGGCCGTTTCTATTCTGCGCAGTTGACTATGGTGGTCCCTTCATGATTCGTCATGGCGGGCAGAAATCTAGGACTCTGTCAAAATCGTACGTGTCTTTGTTCATCTGCCTAGCAACTAGGGCTATTCATTTGGAATTAGTTTCCGACCTTACAGCCAACGCGTTTATAGCTGCCTTACATCGTTTCATGTCCCGTAGGGGCATACCTAGCCAGTTATATTCTGATAATGGCATGAACTTTAGGAAGGCCCGCAAGGTTTTGCATGACCTTTACAATCTTTGGCATAATAAGGATGCCACCTCATCAATCCAATCCTTTACAACCTCTCAGGGTATTACATGGTCATTTATTCCGCCCTCATCACCTTATTTTGGTGGTCTTTGGGAGAGCGGTATAAAGAGTTTAAAGTATCACTTGCGCCGCGTGGTAGGCAAGTCTATACTCACCTTCGAGGAGTTTACGACTGTTTTGTCTCAGATAGAGGCATGTCTAAACTCACGTCCATTATTTGCCGTCGGATGTAAATGATCCGGTGCCACTTACACCTGGCCATTTTTTGATTTGCGCACCATTAACGGCGTTACCTGATCCAGACTTATCTCACATTCCCATCTCTCGTCTTGGACGTTGGCAACTTCTCCAGAAGTTTGTCCAAGTCATTTGGAAAGCTTGGTCTCGCGACTACTTACATCAATTACAACAACGTCACAAATGGAAATTCGCCAAGGACAACGTTTCCATTGGTGACCTGGTTTTACTGATTGAGGATAACTTACCTCCATTAGCGTGGAAATTTGGTGTAATTACCGCCACATTTCCCGGCCCAGACAACTTAATTAGAGTAGTTGACGTTCGCACGCCTACTGGCACCTATCGCCGACCAATTCATAAATTATGTTTGGTCCCTACGAGGGACGAACAGTAAAAAAAGGAGTTTATTTTCCTTTGTATATATTTGTCAAAAATACATAAATCAGATGTTCTAGGAAGACTTTGTTAGTTATAAGCACCTTTGTTTTTAACATAAGCTTTAATTTGTATATTTTTGATTCAGAAACTGTTTGGTTTTATTCAAGCAAGTGTCAATTTATTTAATATGCAAAGCTTTAATTATTACTTTGTATTTTCGTGTATGCAACATTTGATTTATGCCTCATGTCATTGCTTACTGTTGTTTTTATGTAAAAATTTTGGTATAATATTCGCATGGTCTGCAGCTGTACAAACCATGTATTACATTTGTATAACCACATTGTTGTACTTGTCATGCTACTGTGCCTTGTATTCATATATTTGTAATTATCTAAACCAATTTCTATTGTATTTGTTATGTATAACTTGTATCTATGTAAAACACATTGTTTTATCCGCATTTACTGTCTATAACCATACGCCACGCCTATATTTTTATATTGTATTTTGTACTGGTATTTGTGTTCATGTATTGCACAATTATTATTCATGCTTTAATTATGACATACATGTCATTACACTTTGTGCTTACAATCATTCAACTATGTATAGCTTGTCTTTACATGTATAATTTTATAACAATTTTGTTTGTTCATTGTATTCATACTATTGTATAGGTCTACTGGCCTTATCTGGTTCAAGATAACCATTATGACTTGCACAAATGTTACAATTTATCGGGCCCATCATGTGATGAGTCACCGATTACATACAATGTATATTGGCAATACATTGCTAATCTTGCATTTATACTCATGTATAATCAGGTTGCAAGCCGACTTTGGCCTGTTCAACTCTTATCATCATTCAAGCTCTAAACAGTTAATGTCATAACTGTTATCTAAAATTCAAACTCAAGGTTCAGTACAACTTATTGAGATTGACTTTATTATTAAGAACTCTGTATTTTTCTATAATAAGTTATTAAAATGTATTAAAAAATCCTTTGATTTTTGCGGGCAGTTATGGACAGTAATGTGGTAATTTTCGCCATTAATAGGTTGGCTAATCTGTGCTTTCTGATATTGCGCTATCATGTTTATACAACGTTCAACATTACAGTTGTCCGAGCTACGGCTGGCGACAGACGTCATTACGTTTGCTCGCTTGTTCTGTCATCATCATTTTTCTTGTCGTCAGACAATCATTGTAGGCCTTAGGCCACAACACATATTGCATACTTGCAATGAATTAGCAATACATTGCTAATTCTATTTCATGTAGCTTGAGTGGCGCGTACTCGTGCCTCAAATCTTACAATTCATACGACATTCGTCTAGGCCTTAGGCCTTAACGTTTTAATCTGAGTGCCGCACATTTGCGCCTCATCTAACATGTAGCGTTCTTAACGACTCTGTTTATTCAAAATCAAATTGTTCAGACTTAGCCAATCTCAACACCATGATATAAGTGTACAGAACTTAATAATAAATGTATTATACAGTCCACTATCGTCATTATTTTGCATCCTGGCAATAGCACCATAAACAGCATTCTTCCTAACATTAACATTTTTTTTTGGTCCTATCGGGCCGCATCTTAACATAAAGCGAAATATTTAATCTAAAGGAAGCTACTTTTTGCTTTATATTGTTTATGTGAGTTTTCCATATGATTTGACTATCCACTGTAACACCTAAATATTTGTAAGTATCCACCTGTTCTAATTTAGTACAACTACAATATGTTACTATATTACATTGGTCACTATGAAATTTTATATGAACTGCGAAAGACTTTTGCTCTTTCAAATCAAATAAAACATATATTGTTTTTTGAGCATTAAACATTTTATTTTCCCATAACCAAAATTTTAGATTTTTCAGATCTTGTTCCACAGATGTATACATAGCACTAAGTTTTTCGAAACATACAGAAAAGGCATATCGTTTGGGAAAAGCTGTGAGTTGCCTATTGAAATTACTAAAACAGAGGTCATTTAAATAAATAATAAATAGAATTGGCCCAAAGAGTGAACCTTGGGGCACGCTCCTTACTTCTCATTCATCATTGAAAACATTTTCAATATTCACACATTGTTTCCTCTTTAATAGATAGGACAAAAACCAATCATGCTAAACCCTATATTCCGTAAGAATTTAATTTTCTTAACAAAAATTGTTGATCTACAGTATTGAACACTTTATGATAATCTACAAAAAGCCCACATGCTAACTGGCTATTGTTAATGGCTGAGTAAACTTTTGTCATAAATTGTAATAGTGTAGATTTAGGGGGTTAAGTAAGCCCCTTTTTAAAACCAAACTGCTTGTCCAAAAGATAATTTTTGAATTCCAAAAATGTAACTAACCTATTTTTCACAGCTTATTCAAACAACATAGACAACACCGAGACTAATGAAATTGATCAGAAATCTGCTAACTGATCACTTTTTGTTTTCTTAGGTATGGGTATTACAACAGATTTTATTTAAACAACTAGAGAAATTTCCTGTCAGAAATGTTAGTTTTACCAAGTGAGCTAATATTTCCACAGTATATTTCAATATGCATTTTAGTGCATCCGAACAAATATTGTCATAACCAGGAGCTTTTCGAGGTTTAAAACTTAAAACAATTTTTTCAATTTCATTAACAGTAACTGAAGAAAGGAATAAAGTTGTCCATACTAACAGTCGGTTGGTAAATACCGAAATATTGGGGGAGGGAACACAAGTTGGCTTAGATGCAGTTTCACTGAATTTATCAGCTACCTCAATATAATGCGGATTGAATGACTCCACTATTTCAATCTTGTTCCTTATCACCATTCTGTCAACACACAAACTAATCTTACCTTTGTCTTTGTTTTCTCTCTCTATACTATTTATGATTTTCCATTGTTCTCTATTTCTCCCTGCTCTTTCCTTATTTTAAAAGGACTTTCATAAAGTTTTTTCTTAATGATAACATGTTATTTTAAAGACTGTTGTAATCTGGTATGGTAATTATAAGGGTTCCTTGCAAGCAGTTTGCCTATTTTGTGTATCAAGATTTTTAATTTTTTCATTTGACCATGGTATGTTATGCTGTGATTTTATAATAACATTCTCAGTGCAAGTTCGTATTAAACTATTTATAAAGTTTATTAACATTGAAAAGCCAGTATCAGCATGAGTTATGGCTAAAATACAAGATCAGTCAAATTATTCTGCCTTTTTAAAATTGAATTTCTCTGTGAACTGTTTTTGATATACATTTTTTTTTGTGCAGTTTCCTAGCTTTACAACTAATCTTTCATATGATGATCAGTTATACTAGTATTAACTCTGTTTGCAGTAAATTTATCTGCTCTAATCCACACATGATCTATACAAGTAGCACTATTTAGTTATGCGTGTTGGTACATTCAGAACACTACAAAACCATGAGCTGCTCGTTGTTTATATACATTTGTGTTATGTTCATCATTTAGTATATTAATATTAAAATCACCTATCATTACAACATCCCAATTAGAGATACTTTCCAGATAATCACTGAATGCTTTTAAAAATATATTAGTACTTCCTGAACATAGTTGATAAACTCCTACCAAATAAAAGTCATAACCTGTGTTTAATTTACAACTAACACTTAGCACATTGGGAGTGTTTATTTCATTACATTCTGTTAACGTGAAACAGTACTTCTTGAGCTATGTATAAATACTCCAAAAGAACGATAATCGTCCCTACATTTTAAGAACGTTTTATAATTTTGAATACTGTACAAAGACGTTTCATGACTGAGCCCAAACCACTATTAAAACTATATATGGCTTGGGTGACATAGGATTTGTAACGGGGCAATTTTGAGGGATATATTTTTATTTCGTTTAATAACAATATTGAGACTGGTCTGTTTGGACACCCTTTATGGCCACCAAGACCACTAATACTTGTTTGGACACCCTGTATACAATTCCGTACCAGTCCGTGCTTGGTACAAACGATAACAACTTTGGAATGCGGCTGGGAGTGCACGCTCGTGTGCTGATGTCTATAATCTCAAACTCAAAATCATTGCCAGAAGTAACCACCACGTGAATAATCCACTGGTCACGTGAGTGAAATTAACCAATCAGCAATCGGGCAGACGGAAGTGGTGAGGACCGACGCTTTGGAAAGCGTCTTTGTCATTCAGCAAACCTGCGAGCCGGTCGGCTCTAGTGTATACACGTGTGTCAAGAAAATTATTTTGCTTGTAAATGTGCTTTTAACAAAACTTAACCAGTAAAAAATGTGATTAATGGAACACGGAACTTAATTGAAATCTTTTAAAAAGTAAAGCAGTGACAGTTTCCGGACGTAAAGTGGTAAAAAATGCAGGGAGCAACACGTGGCCGATAATGATGACTCTTCAAAACGTAACTGTATCACAAAATCTATGATGTCAATATTAGAATATAGAGCTCTATTTTTTTGAAGAAAAAATTTTTTAAGAATGTTTGTGTGCGTGAGAGCAGGCTGGGTGGCCTTATTAGTCCATTAACATGTTTAGTGTATAAGCTTTAGCGTTAAGTATTTTAACAAATTTGGTTTCCTGTACAATGTGAGTAAAGTTAAACATATACAGTGGGGATTACCTATTAAATTTCAATGAATAGTACAGTGATTACTGTCCATGTAACGTAAAATAAATTGTTTGGTACTATTTAGATGTTGAAGTTAGATATAATAAAACAGTGGTAATTTCCCATATCAAGATGTATTGGTCATTGCGTTTACCTATTTCTCTCTGCTAATAAGTACACCAGACGAGACCCTGGAAGTTTACGAAAGGTAAGTGTTACCATAAAATTCAATATTTCAATAATTTATTTTAACTAGTAATGTTTTAAATGGCACCCGTTTAACAGTGACTTTGTAAATTAAATTAACTTAATTTACAAACTGGTCGAAAATGGCAGAGGGAAATAAGAATGCAACTTTGTGTGAAGGTGTAGAAGAGGGATTAAATTTAAATGTGAAACAAGACAGTTCAGTATCGACAAATATTGACGAGCACGTAAACGGTACAGACAATACAACAGACGAAATAACAATTGAGACGGTACACGCTAAGAGTAGCAGACTCGAAAATGCAGACGTACTTAGTCAATTAGCATTATTTATGGAAATGATGAGTAGTAAATTTGATCAACAAAACACGAATTTGAATGAGTTTAGAACGGAAGTAAATGATAAACTTGACAAACAAGACGAGAAAATGAAATCAGAAAATAATAAGTTAAAATCTGAAATCAAATCAGAAGTAAATGCCGTAAATATTAAACTTACCGATTTAAATAACGAGTTCATGAATGTAAGGAGCGAATTGAGAGTGAGTGAAATAAATATGAATAGCCGCTTGGAAAGTATGAATGAGGCTATTGTTGGAGTGAAAGATGAACTGACTATAGATATAAATAAGATACGAACCGAGATGAAGAATGACATAAAAACAATTAACGACAAACAAAACGAGAAACTAATAGAGACAAACAAAAAATTTGACGCGTTAACAAATAGATTTAATGATAAAATTAAAAAACAAAATGACAAAGTTGACAGTAATGTTCAAGGTGTAATTGACGAGTGTGAGAAAATTAAACAAGCAAATAAAATACAAGAAAATATAAATGATGAATTCAGAAGTAACTTTGAACAAGTTGATGCAATTAAAATTAATGTAACTAGTTTAAAAAATAAACAAACAGAACATGAGCGTGAAATAATTAACGTCAGAGAAGATTTGAGTGTGACCATTAATTAGAAATTAACTAATGTAAGTGAGAGAGTAGTAGAATTGTTCATATTTAGAGAAAGAGAGATAATATTATTTGATGTTGTTAGAAGTTATGAAGAGCTACTAGAGAAAATAAAGAGAGAGAGAGTTAGTAATATTGTTGACTTACCTTGTTATAAAGATGGTGCAGAAATAAATAATAATAACGTTGACAATTATATTGAATGCTTAACTGTGCTTAGACGCGGAGTATTAGTAGTAAATGATTTTGAAATTGAGAGATTAAAATACTCAAGAGTGATAGGTAATAATACAGACGGTGACAAGACCAAAATCAATGATGTAGACAGGTTTTATGATTTGATAATACTGTGGGATAATCCAGTAAATTATTATGTGGGTTTTACGGAACAATTTGAAATATTAGAGAACTATTATATAAATAATAATAATAATAAATTGAGTGTAAGGATGAGAAGTGTTATAAAAAAATAAGACTATTATACAACGATGGCGGTTAGATAAGAAATCAATAAATGGACATTTTAAATATTGTAATTTGTGGGTATGACCTTGCTAACTTAGGAAATGAAGTGTGGTTGACTGAAAAATGATGACAAGTAATTGTAAATAAATTTTAGTGAAATTAATTGTGTTTGTATTGTAACAAGCATGTAATGTAAACAATGTGTGCATGCAGTAGAATTTGTTTAATAATAATAATAATAATATTTTGAGCAGACTAAATAAATAACAAGAAAAATTATGAAAGTAATTAATGGATTGTAATTATTTTGATAATAATTGAAATATGTTGTGTTCTTGAATCATTGATGGAATTAAAGTAATTTGAGATGATTAAATATTTTTGATTGATTTACAATGTTATATAATTGAATTGTGATGATGATTTTAAATTATTTTATGAGATTTAAATTTGATAATAATTAATAAATAAATAAATGTTAAATTGTGTTTGGTTTGTGGAATCATATTATCGTTATTGTTTCAAAACGTGCATGTCGATGTATACATGATTTGATGATGAATTGGTTATAATTTTGTGTGAATAACAGGAATCATATGTTTTGAATGATGTACTGTGAGTATGAATTTTATAATACAAGTTGAATAGAGTAAAATGTTTACATGTGTAGAAAAGATTTTAAACTCAATCATGAAACTAATTTGAGACAGGTATACTAAATAGAAACCATAGTTAAAAGGTAGTAATAACTGAAATATGAGATAGAATAAATGTTAATAATAAATTTGAAATTTTTGAGGAATCTAATTGTAGTAAGTGATAAATAATGAAATGATGATATATAGAAGAGTTAATAAAAATTTCAAGTTATAATGTTTATAATTTTCTATATAAATTATTTATAAGAGAATTGTTTGTTTAATGTGAATGTAACAATGCTAATGATAAAGGTTAATGTATATTTGTTTATTATATTATGTTATGTTATCATACAAGATATATGGATAATTTTGGGGGGTTGTTTGGTGTTAATAGAAGTGAATAATTATGGAAAGCAGAGACTGCATCAGTAGCGGGACATTAAGTTTAGCTATAGGGAGGCTATCGCAGTGGTGGCATGTGCCATTGTAGATAGCAGTAAGAGTGTTGGTGGTAACATCAAGGTATGTTACCATCATCAGAGGCCAAACTGGCATAATATACACTGCACAACTTTTATATAATTTTGTATTATATGTTGATTTGTTGCCGTGCAGTGTATTATAAGATGAAGTATAGCATGCCTGAGATTAAAGTTGATTTCCCCGCCTTTTCGGGCGATTACTGCCTTACCAGCACTAATCGTGGTTTTGGACGACAACCAACTATGGGCAGCAATTGTGAACCTGACCATAGTTGGCTTAAAATTGGTATAGATTTGAAATTATTGGGGGGTGATTTAGGGGAAATCCCCGGAACTATGGAACAGCGGCTGCCACTCTGTTCGCGTGGGAACAGTTAACCAGGTGGTAGACCCGTTTTAAGGGCGTAAATATGAAACAATAGATATTATGATATCTAATTAATTTAAAAAAAATGTAAGGCCGAAGCAAGGACACGGAGATGCCAAAATTCCTCCACCAATGCCAACCTTGTGGAAGCAGCTGAACGCCACAGTTCAGTGGGGAGTACAATAGTGTGTGTGGCCGGGAGGTGACTCAGGGGAGTAACGAATGTAACAAATTTGTTTTGTAACTCATGACGCTGACCAGCCGATTTGGTTTTTGACTTGAGAAGTGGTTACTGTAGACAACTGATACAAATTCGAATTTACTTACACGTGTTATACTATGTGTTATGTTTTATAAATGACGTTACTGATTTTGAAAAGATAATTCCAGTAGATAAGATATTTATGGTATTTTATTTTGTTTATTATGTTTGAAGATGTCATTGTTGTTATTCTGTTAGCGTATAAGAACTATGAGCATATCTTATGTATTTTGTACTGTATAATTGTGTGTAACATATGTATGTCAAGGTTATTTGCTTGACCCAGAGAGATCAGCTGATGGTTGATGTTAGATACGAGACCAGTTTCTAGTAATTGATTGAGGCCATTTTTGTTTCTTGATTGAATTAAATCTTTTGTTTTTTTTTCTTCCGAAAAGTAAGAAAGGAGATGTTTTAGTAAATTTACAAAATTTTTTTTGAAGAAAAAAAAAATTTTTTTAATTTTTTACCTGCCTTATAGATGAGATGTTGAATTTCAAGTATGTTATTGTTTGCATGTATTCCCAGTGTGTTTATTGAATTATATTGTTTAGTATGTGTGTATAATCAAGTGTTAGGATAAGTGAGTTCATGTTTTAATGAGAGGTTCAATTTATTTGTTTTTATGATTATGGGTAGTAAAGAAGAAAATTGATTCATGTAAAAGATTTTTATTTTTTTTTGGTTTTAATGAAAGAAATGGTAATAGAACAGACTGTTTTGGTACTTAAATGAATTTTTAAATTTGAATATAAATATTTTATGAGTTTTAAATAAGGAATTGTTAGGATGTATTAATGAATATGTGTACGCGCCCAGTACTTGCTAAAGGCAGCCCAGTGTGCATGTAAGGGGAATGTATCGGTTGAGAATCTGGTATGGTATAAGACCAGGGTTTGGAATTTTGGGCAAAATGATAGGAGGTTGGGTGCATTATGGTGCGTATCTGTCCGAGTTTACGGTGTTGGGATCTCGCATAGAGAAGTCCAGTAATATCGTTCGGGTGCAGCCATAGTCGCCGAACTAGGGGGGTAGTTTACCCATGATGCATTAAGAATTAATGGGGGTTGTTGGCACCATATCCTCACCGATCCTCTTAGGGGTTTAGCAATGAGATTTCTTCTGTTTCGGCAGATCTCTTATTGGGGGGGGTATTGTAACGGGGCAATTTTGAGGGATATATTTTTATTTCGTTTAATAACAATATTGAGACTGATCTGTTTGGACACCCTTTACGGCCACTGAGACCACTAACATACTTGTTTGGACACCCTGTATACAATTCTGTACCAGTCCGTGCTTGGTACAAACGATAACAACTTTGGAATGCGGCTGGGAGTGCACGCTCGTGTGCTGATGTCTATAATCTCAAACTCAAAATCATTGCCAGAAGTAACCACCACGTGAATAATCCACTGGTCACGTGAGTGAAATTAACCAATCAGCAATCGGGCGGACGGAAGTGGTGAGGACCGACGCTTTGGAAAGCGTCTTTGTCATTCAGCAAACCTGCGAGCCAGTCGGCTCTAGTGTGTACACGCGTGTCAAGAAAATTATTTTGCTTGTAAATGTGCTTTTAACAAAACGTAACCAGTAAAAAATGTGATTAATAGAACACGGAACTTAATTGAAATCTTTTGAAAAGTAAAGCAGTGACAGTTTCTGGACGTAAAGTGGTAAAAAATGCAGGGAGCAACACGTGGCCGATAATGACGACTCTTCAAAACGTAACTGTATCACAAAATCTATGATGTCAATATTAGAATATAGAGCTCTATTTTTTTGAAGAAAAAATTTTTTAAGAATGTTTGTGTGCGTGAGAGCAGGCTGGGCGGCCTTATTAGTTCATTAACATGTTTAGTGTATAAGCTTTAGCGTTAAGTATTTTAACAAATTTGGTTTCCTGTACAATGTGAGTAAAGTTAAACATATACAATGGGGATTACCTATTAAATTTCAATGAATAGTACAGTGATTACTGTCCATGTAACGTAAAATAAATTGTTTGGTACTATTTAGATGTTGAAGTTAGATATAATAAAACAGTGGTAATTTCCCATATCAAGATGTATTGGTCATTGCATTTACCTATTTCTCTCTGCTAATAAGTACACCAGACGAGACCCTGGAAGTTTACGAAAGGTAAGTGTTACCATAAAATTCAATATTTCAATAATTTATTTTAACTAGTAATGTTTTAAATTTAAACACAACATAAACAAATTAAAATTTTCTCTTACACTTCTTATGTTTTGGTGAACTAAAGCAAGATCATTATTCCTGTTATTTATTGTAATACTGTTTGATACATTTTCTTCCATTGTAACTAAAAATATTTATTAACTTATAACATTAACAATATTAAACAAATATACTCATGTTTTAACATTGAAAATGTTATAAGGACGTTTCGCACATTTGCGGCCGATCGCTGGTGCGTGATCGAAAATGGGAACCGGTGAGTTTCCATAGAAACTACTTCTTTGTTGTCAATAACGTAGAAAATTTTGAATTTTTTGGTGAGTTTCATGCGCAAGGCGGTATGTACAATCGAATGGTGTATGAGTATGACAAAACTTACGATATCTCCTTAGTTTACGTCGCTCTTTCTCATGCACGCACTATCGAAGGCTTATATTTGACGATCAAAATGAATGATTTCAAGTTTTATCACTACAGAAAGCAAAAGAATTGTCGCGAAGCTTTAAAAACGGGATTTACTCGTTTAGAAAAGAATAGTATGTCATCGATTGTATATCGGTGCCGACAGCGTATTAAAGGTAATACATTAAGTGTCAGACTGCTGAACATACAAAGCTTGGCTGCACACCACGAAGATTTAGTATCAGACCCGGTCTTGAACAAGACGGACATACTTGCGCTCACTGAGACTTGGATGAAAGACGATGAACCGAGTATGGAGATCCCTGGTTATACGATAGTCGCCAGACATAACAGCTCGTCTACTAGAGCCGGTGGTGTCATGATTTATGAGTCTATCAAGCATAATACGCATTTCCAGTTGGATACTACGAGTGCGCCATACGGTGATGTGTGTTGTGTTCGTGTCGAACTTAAGAATACTCAAGGACTAAATGATAAACTCCACATCATTCTGATGTACGGACGACCAAACATCATTGAAGACGATTTATTTCATTTATTTGATGCCGCTCTTTTGCGCTTTAACGTTTATAGCATGCACAGCTAAACGTAATGTACCGATGACTTATACTGGAGCCCGTTAATTATATGTGGTGATTTTAACTACAACTTGAAACTGCCCGAAGTTGGACGACTGCTTGCATATTTGGAAGAATTTTATTTGGTACGTTTAGCATCTGATCAAAATATCATAACCACTCGTAATGGTACTACGATTGATGGTGTATTTTATAAGTTGCGACCAACCGAAGTGGTCCCATACGCTTCATATTTCACTACGCATCGTCCGATGATTATACTTCCAAGTGAAATCGATGAATCTCAAGAAGAACAGCGAGCTTCTCTCCGTGAGCGCTTATGAATCCGACTACATTTAACTTATAATCTGTACATTGGTAAATGAAGAAAAATAAATATATATATTTTTTAGATTTATTGAAGCATTTTCAATGGCCTTCTCTGTGCATTGCATTTGTGCAATGCCTGTAAATTTTTTTTTAACAAGTTTAGTACTTAAGTACATGAAAACATAATAAAAAGAATATTTTTATGACGGTTGTTCACCTTCACTTTTTTCTTCCTCTTTCAGTTTTCTTCAAGGCACCGAATATTCCAGGTGAGAAGATTCATATCACTGACAACCTGTCCTTTTACCTGATGAATATTTTTCTGTTAGACACCCAGGTGTAGGCATAATCATTCTCATTTGCAAATTTCTTGGTCATGAAGAGCAGAGCCTTATATGTTGATGTGAAATGTTCATTGATATAAAGTTTGTTGTCTGGAAGGTTAGGATTCACATTGCTGCAAGTCACGTTTCTCAATTTTCTGAACACTTCAATCCATTTTCATATTTCTAGTCTATACCACAATTGGACGATTATAGGCTTAGGCCATTTAGTACTTCTTGTGGGTACTCGGTGAGCAATAACAATATCGCCTGGCTCAGTGTGAACTCCTATGCATTGGCCAACATTATCCACTAGAGTGCTTATCTGTTTGTCCTTTTTCAGGTATTCCAGATATTTCTAAATTGGCTGATCTTATATACTGCTGAAGTTCATGTGCTTCTCTCATATATATATAATTTCCTACCACAATTTTTTGTTTTCTTCTTGTAAAGTACTGATTTGTTTTTGTATTTCCTGAAGCATTTTTGCCATTGTTTCCTCCTTAATATTTGATGTAGATGCCGATCACAAGGTATTTATGGTTCAGTTTAATAAATAATGTAAGAATCTGCCATATTCTTTGCAGTGTGAACTCCTATGCATTGGCCAACATTATCCACTAGAGTGCTTATCTGTTTGTCCTTTTTCAGGTATTCCAGATATTTCTAAATTGGCTGATCTTATATACTGCTGAAGTTCATGTGCTTCTCTCATATATATATAATTTCCTACCACAATTTTTTGTTTTCTTCTTGTAAAGTACTGATTTGTTTTTGTATTTCCTGAAGCATTTTTGCCATTGTTTCCTCCTTAATATTTGATGTAGATGCCGATCACAAGGTATTTATGGTTCAGTTTAATAAATAATGTAAGAATCTTCCATATTCTTTGAACTTATTTATTACAATTTTATAATGGAATTCCAATAAAACATGAAATTAAAGTAGTAATGAATACACATCATTCGTCGTATTCCCTAACACCAGTGGTCAGTAGCATACGCAGTGAGATCTAGCAGATGTGCCAGAAATCGAGTGACCTAAGTGTTGAAATATATGGTTTATCAAGAAACACTTTTAAAGTCTATCAGTGGGAACTAACAGTAACTCAAATTCATGACCAGACACTACATTCATGCACAAGAACAAAACATACTTGTAACCATATTGTTGACTTCAGAGTTGCCAGCTTGAAGTACAAAATTTACAGACACAGCGAAAAGCACATAATTTTAAGTTAAGCCGTTATAAAATATCTACTATTGAAACGAATCATGTACAAAATTGTAATGATTTTACTGTGTGTAGACGTACTTTACACTATTCATAAAATGTGTTTCTGAGTTTATTTGTATCATAAATAAATTATATACCATTTTATTCAAAATTTAGAAATTTTAATAAAGCAAGCGATTTGAAAAAAGTCAAAATTTCAAATTTTTGCCTTCAGACTCCTCTTAATTTCCACACTTCATGGTTTGACACCCCTTGTAAATCTGTTGTACCACTTTAATAACAAGGTAACCTTACTCAGCAACAAGCAATATAAATACAGTATATTACTCAGCAACAAGAAAATCTTTTGCAACTTTAACTGGGAATGAGAGAGGTTGTTGTCTCAGTGCAACGCATATCATTTCACTTAACAGTTATGTTGTATTTTCATGTTTGTAATTCAGTGTACATACGTTAAGTTTAGTGAATTTAATGCATATAAAATTGTATCTTCAATAGTTTTTGTAAAATGCAAACACTGTGCTTGAACCCCATGTGGTAATAAGTGAAACATAATTAAACAGTATGATCATGGTGATACCCTGACTGTTTAAGTAAAGTTTATGAAATTGGCTGTATCACTATCATATTTTTCAAAACAAATTGAACATTGAAAATTTGATGAAGTCTGGTTTAAGTGGTTCTGGAAACTGAAAACCTCTTAAAATCAGATGATAATCCCCAAAGCAGGACAGCATTATATACAAGGCTTTACAATAATAAAAAGAAAATAATAGTCTATTTTTGGAGATGCTTTAAAGAAAACCTTTAACTGTGGGAAAAAGAAGGAAGGATGGTTTCAACAAGTATTGTTCTTACCAAAAAACACAAGTTCTTTCACACATCTATTAAATAAAGGTGTAATCAAAGTGGTAACGTGCATTACAGAAATCACTTCCCTGTGGACATTGTGAGGGATACCAGATAGTTGAATAATTTATTGAGGGCGAATCTCACGATCAACCTCGAAAAGTCACAGTTTTTCCGTAAGGAGATTGCTTACCTCGGATATCGCCTAACTACAAACGGTATACAAGCAACGGAGGAGAAGGTAGCTGCAATCAGGAATTTCCCAGTTCCAAGGAATCAGAAACAATTAAAGGGAGTCTTGGGATTAACGAATTTTTATAATCGATTCACGGACAAATATGCAGAGACTACTCAACCATTGTTAGACTTGTTAAGGAAAGGTAAGAGGTTTTCGTGGACACCTGAAATAGACCGGTGCTTCCACGAAGTGAAAGATTTATTTATTAGTACTGTAATACGAAGTTTCCCAAAAATTAACAAACGGTACTTCCTTCAATGTGACCCAAGCAACGTCGCGTATGGAGGACAGTTATATCAATTGGATGACAACGGAAATATTTTTGTCATCGCATTCACCAGTAAAACTTTTAAGGGCGCAGAGAAAAATTATTTCACAACCGAAAAGGAGTTACTAAGTATTGTCCGATGCTTGGAGAAGTTCCGGATTTACATTTTGGGACAACCATTGACAATAATCACAGACAATAAGGCACTTATTTTTATGAACAAGTGCCACGTGAACAACTCCAGAATCACAAGGTGGATACTTAGTATACAAGAGTATAATTTCGACATTCTCCACTGTAAAGGAAAGGAAAACATTGTGGCGGATATATTGAGCAGATACCCTGAGGACAAGGCAGAAGAAGAGCCACAGCAACAGCAATCTTAAAAAAATTCAATATAAAACATGCTGTTCTGAACACATCCTTTTACATGAGTCATGTTTCTTCTTGTTTTGAAAAATGTATGGCCGTCAAACCCAATTCTTCCTAAGAAAAAATTTGTAAACAGAAACTAGGCTGTAGCAATAAGATCTGATAGCAATTGAAAATGAAGTTAAAACTGTGCTGTTGTTATTCTCTTTCATGCACTGTGAAGTTCAGACAATGACTAGGATATTTGATTGGCAGATTTAAGATTTGGATGCACAACAAATTAGAATTTGATCTTTCTGATCATGAAATGTCAGGAGTAAATAATATGAATGAATCAGAGAAATAGATCCGTTTCAAGAGGCTTTGTAGATAGTAAATTCATTGTTTCTTATAATGAACGCAAAAGCTGTCAACACTCCACTCCAACAAGCTGAGGAAAGACTGTTAGTTATTTAAAAATGTTAATGCCAAAGACAATACCAAAATTCACTTAACACACTTCTTTAACGGCAAGAAACAAAAGACTTCTTTAAATTTTCAAAGGCATTTTGGGGGTCTTGTCTGTACAAGACTAGGAATATTATTTGATCATTATGCATTTTCCACATTAAATCTTGTAATTAAATTTTTTAAATGTATGATGATGTACCAATTTATATTTGGTAAATTAATTTATTCAGCCTTTTATAATCAAGTTTGCATCTGTGTTTGATCGTAACTTGTGTGTTTGTCTAAGCCAGAATTTTTGCAATCTGACAGTCGCACCTTTAAGTATCAGGTTAACACAAATCTATTGTATTTGGAAAATTCGAATATTAGGTGTTTTAAGTTGTAGGTGAAAACTGTGGAATACTGTATATAAAAATTTGTCCTTTTCCCTTTCTTTTTAATCTGCATGTCCATACAGTGTTCTAGAACTGTTAAGGAACTATATGCAGATAAATGTCAAAAGTAATAATATGTAGACATTTTTTCAGTACATGTCGTAGTATTTATGATTGATTCATAATAAATCCAATAATAATTTTTTTTTCTTTTCAAGTGAAAATGTTACGGATGACGAAAATGGTGGCAGAGACGAATCAGATGAAGAAGGCAGCCAAAAGGATGTAGAAAGTCAAACAAGTGAAAAACGTAGTAGAGTGAAGAAGAACTGTAATTCAGTTCGATCCATCAAAAAAGCATCTACTATTAAAAATGTAACAGACATTGAGGCTTTAGAATTAGCTACCGAACAGACTCTGAAGGTAATTTGTACACAAATTAGTTTTTTAGGTAAGGAGATAAGGCACTTTGAGAAAATGAGATATTATGATCTCTGTATAAAAGATAATGTAAATTGTCCTTTGTAGAGTCAGTGGCAGCTGAGAAGGTGAACAGTTGGGCCTCTGTTGTACATGTCATCCCAGAACTCAGTTCTAAAAGTATTATAGACCACATCACTGCTTATTATGGGTCTGAATTTCTGTTTATAATTCATGGTTATAAAGGTTATAAATACATGGGTAACAGATTTATAATTTACAACCTGAGGTGTACAAAGACTTTGCTATTGCACAAAAAGCAGGCGAAATTAACATCAACTTACCTTCTGAGTTTCTATTTAGTATAAAGAATTGACTGTTTATTGTGATTCATAACTTTGTACTGTATTGTTTTTTCAAAGTTTCCTTATAATTTTCAGTAATAGAGTCCTAATAATAAGAGGTCTGCAATCCTTCTATCAGGCCTTTGGGGCTGTTCAAGTATTATGTTAGCACATCTGAAGGGCAGAGGGGGTTCAAGTTTTGCTTACATTTTAAGGGGGGGGGAGAAAAATACTTAGTAAGTCAAACATTCACGTGAGCCAAAGTGATGGTAAGTGATGGACAAAATCAGTTCATAGTATACAAACTGAATGAATTAACACAAGACATTCAACTACACATTTAAACTCTCCAAGACACAAATCCTACTGGTTTCATTAATCATCTTGCTACAGTATCGATACATTATCTGGAAACTCTAACCTCAACCTTTGAACCAACACAAATATTTTTTTTTCTTTCTGCCTTGGTTTCTATAGGCATTGTAGGGGCAAAACCAGAAGGACCCTTGCTAATACGTATGGAACACTTAATTTTGTTACCTCATCATAGCTGAGTGATCTTGATATCAGTGAGTTCAGTCATTGGTTAGTACAGAGAATGGCTCGGTCAAGCTTGTAGTAATTATGATGATTGTAGATGGAGGCCAGATCAAAATCAACTATATCAGAAAGTTATATTTTTGCTACATAATTCTTCAAGAAATACAATTTGTAGGAATTATTGTACTAAGTGCATACTCTGGGACTAAGCGCATTTAATAGAGCTGAGTGTAGAATGGTACCATTATATGATGCAAACATATAAACTTAGTGTAGGTGGTGAGCTGTACTAAAAATTAGGTGTAACTAAAGGAATAACTGGCTTGACATGTCAACAAGTTACTGTGTGTATTCTTCAAGCACAAATGACGATAAAGATACAGAGTGGCTTGATGAAGAACAGGTAAATGACATGGGAGAAACCAACCACAGTTCAAGCCAGCCCAATGGCAATATAACAGTTGATGAATTTGAAGAGTGGCTTAAAAATTTGTGGTTGAAAAGTAATTATAGACTTTTCCTTCGCTATTTCATATGTATTTTTATAACTAACTTGAACATTTTAATTTGGGAGTGAACTGAAATACAAGTTTCAGTATTCAAGAATGTATTTCTAATATATTGTTTATATTTTTGTAAGATTAATTATGATTATTATGCTAAGAATTAATAAAACTGTTAATGGTTTTTAATATTTATATGCTTCTACGCTACTGAAAAATCTACAAAGAATTTAAAGGTTGAACATATTATTAATCCTATAAAATATCGTCAAGAAATTTGGCAGATCTTATAAATTGGAAAGAGATCAGATGTCTGCTTATTTCTGTTTATATGGGAAGGGAATCAAAAATGTATTTAAGTAATACTTGAATACCCCCTTACAAAAAGTCGTCTCCACAGTGCGTGTCTGTCCTATGTCTGCATATGAACATAATCTTAAAATTAAGTGTCAGTATTTAATATGTGCATCATATATGTATAAATTTATCAGTGTTTTAAAAAAGCATCTAAGCATGAAAATTATGAATATCGGGCCAGTTACTGTAATACAGTATTTTGGCTAACAGATTGACAACAAATCCTAGTTATTAATATCAGAATTACCAGTAACATGAATCCCTACTTTTGGTTGTATCTAGTGTCATGCAGACACAGCATATTCTAATTAATTACTGCGTATAAGATCCAAATGAATATGAAGAGTATTATTGGTTTTAGAAACTAAAATAATATTTTTTATTTTTACAATTGTACTGCATACTATTGTGTTATGTAGGACTACTATAATGTATTTGGTTACATATCTATCTATTGATCACAAAATGAAATCGTTTAGCCTTTTGTATGGTGTCATTTAGTTTTTTGTTATGTGAATACAAAAAAATAAATTGATTCTTGTTATATTTAAACAGATCAATAATTGGTTTTAATGCCTTAATCGACTGTAAAAGTTATAATCAACTATAATTATTTTAAAACTGGTAAGCTTATTGCAGTTTTACAATACTTTGAGATGTAGTTTTTCTCATAAGAAGTATTACAGTCTTATTTCAACCTTAACTACCTCGGCCTACCACCTCTGGTAGCTGTTTTTTGAAAATTAGTTGTAATCACAAGTACTAAATGATATTTACTTTTTTTTAGCTGTTTATTAATAACATTAAGCAAATTTCGTTTATTGATAATAGGTGTCAATTTTTGGTAACATTATGCAACATGTGACATTTTTATTTTTATGGTTTTACTTATAATAGCACGTGTTTTTAAAGTTGGTAAATGGAGCTCTCATATATATATATATATTTTTTTTTTTTTTTTTTACAAATTAAAATGAGAACTTATTGCTCAGCAGTAATCAGTTAAAGAAAGTTTAGAATGCCCAGTTGCTTTAGTTATCCAGATCATTTAATAATTATTATAGCAGTTCAAACAAGAATTAGACAGTTACGATGATAAATTATTATGGTATTGTATGCAAGAATTTGATAAAAGAATAGGACTGATCAAAAAGTTTCTGTAACATAGTATAATTGCAATATATTTGCAGAATCTGTTAAGAAACAATAGTGTTCAGCAATCATAAGTTTAATTGTTTAAAATTCTCTATTATAACATTAATGCTTATAATGTTTACATAAATAATTCTGTGTTCTATCCTGTCCTGTTTTTCATTCGGTGGGACAATAGAATATGACTTATTTTCAGGCAGCCTATCAACCTACCTCAGTTGCTTGTGTATGCTAGTGTATGTGTCTGTTCATACTATACAGATCATACCATTAAACAGTTGGTATAGATATTCATTGTAAGGTAAAGGATAATGAATTTTTCTAAAATAAAGACATTTTGCACTATGATAAGTATTTTAGAGCAAGCACAAAATGTATGTTATTCTGTCAGGGAAAAATGATAGCTGGTAATGTTGTAAAAGAGAAAGCTGTGTAGAATTTGTACTGAGGAAAGATACTTAGTTGGAAGGTGGCAACTTGGACCTAAGATTCATTATTTACTTTTATTTATTCAAGTTTGAAACAGTACCACAACTAAGTTTTGAGGTAAAAACTGCAAGTTTTTTTTTCTCCCAATGGAACAATGGACTGGAAGAATTATCTATATGAGATGTGTGGATTAAGGAACAGCAAACCAATCAGTAGTTGTGGGAAAATAGTTACAATTGACAAATTTTGTTTTTTTAAAGAAAGTTTGGTGGCTAGTCATGTGTATACCACCAAACATAATAATTTTGTAATACAGGCCTTGCACTTAATGACTACATCACAAGATTTGGTTTAAATAGAAACATTGGAAATAGGTGTACAGAGTTAACCATTTACACATTGATGAAACCTAAAATGCAAAATTAAAGATGCAGTAGCAGAGTGTATCAAAATTTATAAAGCCAAGTTTATAAAAGAAAAACTATGAATTCTTTTGAATGTGTAAGTTAAGACCATAATCAGTTGGCAGTTGTTACAGAACATATAAAAAAACTTCGATGCTATATATATTTTTAGTTTCATGTTTAATTTTTCAATATTTTGTTTACATTTATACATGGGTAAAGTGATAGTGTAGATGTTCCATCAAGTGATTTCTACGTGTGATGTATTTCTCCTTAAAAACATGTTCTTCCTGTTATGCATGTAACTACAGTACTGCCACTCGTTATTTTTAAAATTTGCCAGTCAAGATATTCAAACTCTGTGTTCTCGTATACTGTGTTTAATAATTTATGTAACTTTGCAGATTTAGGTATCCAGCAAGTGTGTCTAAATACAGTACTACACAGTAGTATAATTTAATTTCTGTATCCACCGTTTCTATAAGCATTCTATATTCACAGTGAATTCTGTATCAAACCCACTGTGAATATATAGTCTACTCCATTATTATTAACTTCTATAAGACTATTGTCCTATCTGCTTTAGAACAAATTACTTTTTAAAAATTATAAATTGTGTGTGTGTGTGCATGCGCACGCGCTGGTGCGCATGCGTGTGTGTTTTATAATTTATTCTGCTAAAAACATTTTCACATCAAAACTTTTTTTAACAGGACATAAACAAATGGTTAGATGATACACCAAGGTTTTCAGAATTCTCCTCAGCAAGTAATTCTCCATCACAGCTTCCTTTGGCAGAAGATTGTGATGGTATAGGTGCAAAAATAGAAAATGAATATCGTGCAAAATTAGAAAGACCTGTTCGGCATAGAGAAAAAATGGTAAGTTTTGGAATATGTATGTTGAAACCTACTACTTTATGATGCTAATAAAATTTAGGATGATGTAGTAGTATTTATCTGTTTATCTGTATCTGTCTGTTGCTTGTAATTGTTCAATAAATGCCTCACGTTGGTTTGTGCCAATTATGAAACCTCTCGCTATTTCTCTTATTGTTTATTATATTATGTTTTTTATATGATCTCTGCCGTAGTATTTTTGTTCGGTTCAATATTACTGACTTTATATAATAAAACTTGGGATTACCTGGTTAAAATCATTGATGTCTTGGGCGCCAATTTGTAATAATGATTACAAACATATTAATTGTGTTGTAATTGTCTTTACTTACTGGTAATGGTTTGGTTAATTAATGGTTTAATTATTATTAAATGATTTTCTGGTTACTTCTTCTCCGATTGGGTAATACGATTCACCAAGATTAATTATAAATTAAATAGGTTGGTCAGTTTATTAAAATAATTAGAATTATGCCCTTGTGCTCGCTGGTAAATAACTAAATGGTTCTACATTTCTTTTATTATTATTTTCTAATTACTTGAGATATTAAAAGTGTGTATTAATGATTATTTGTAAAGGTTTATCTAATCTATTGTCTTTATCTTATTAGCCGACCTAGTTAAATCGTTTAAATAGCACGGGTTGCTCCAACATAAGTGCTGCCAACTTATTCTTCTGGAGTTGAAGTAAACACTAATGTTCAAAGTTGATTATAAACTGTTAATTATTATAAAATAATACGTCATACACCAGTAATTCTTTTCACTTTTTCTTTTATTTTCTTTTAAAATTTATTCTTCTACCATTAAAATGAAGAATATCTCTTATAATATGAATTGACCAGGCTTGTTGTATTGATAGCTCAACAGTTGGTAGCATGAGTTCAAAAATCTCAGAGATGTAGGGGCTATTGTTTACGTTTTGAAAATATAACCCTTATGAGTTCTTTGGACCACAATAATTAACAAAAAAAGTCGTTTTTGAAGAACAAAACATTACAATATAAAATTAAATATGATATTATAAAACAATAAAGTAAAATCTAAATTGACAAACAGTTCGTACTTTCGGACAGTGTCCGGTGTTGGTGTTAACCTAGTTTGGCTAAGTTATTAGTTAAACATTGAATACTAAAACAAAATACAATAGTTAAACATGAAATAATATTAATAGTGTTAGTGTTTATCTACAGTGATGATATAAACATAAGTTCACAAGTTACTATGATCATTAATTATTAAGTTCGTTATAAATTCTCAAAATACACTATACTTTCCTTTTCTTTATAATTCACTGTTATTAATTATTCACTGTAATGTCCTTTGTAATCTAACCAGATTACAGATTATATAATTTAATAGGGTCTCTATTGTTGCAGTAATTATCATTAATAATTGATAAATTCTGTTGTGATTATTAATGATTTGGTTTATTGATTTATCCAATTCAATTCAACCTATTGTGGAATCCAATATAGACAAATCGGTTTACTTACACTTGTCGTCATTTAATCTATGTTTATATTTTATTATGAGTAAATGTTTACTTGTAGGTCCGTCGATGAATGTAACTGATGCGTAGATCTCTTGAAGTTGATATCCTCTTCTGTTAAAAGTGTTGTAACCCCTCTTTAAGTATTGTATTGACTCATAAAAAAAAAAATGTTTTTTTTTGAAAATTTTTTTTTTCTAAAGAGGGGCCACAAGATAATTAAAACTAGGCCAAAGCCTAGAGAAGCCAAAAATGCGCTGGATCCAGTGAGACGGGACTTGCAATTAAAACTCACAAAATTAACAACCAATCAAATTTTTTTTTATTATAAACAAACTTTAAATCTCTTTAACCCAACAAAATCATTATATTCTCCTTTAAAATATTTTGCTTGAAAAATAAATATAAAATTTAAATTCTTTATTCTCCTTAAAAATGTTTCTGCTTTAAAAATTTAAATATAAAATTTAAATTAAATGAATAAAAAATGTTCTTTTCCAATCGGGGTTACTTTTCCCTACTTAGCCCTTTACCTAACCCCCCAAAATACACATGAATATACATTAAATGAATAAAAAAATGTTCTTTTCCAATCGGGGTTACTTTTCCCCACTTAGCCCTATACCTAACCCCCAAAAATACACATGAATATACAATACACATAATGGACATATAAGGAAATATGTCTACAATATACAACACATACACACGTTCCACATCACAGGACAATTACAACTTTCATCATTAAAATCTTGCCACCTCTTTCACCCCAGGAGGTACATAATTTACAATTTATAAATATCATTGCACGCAACACCTATTGCAAGGTCTTAATACCTAATAACTCAAGATATATGTGTGTAACACCAGTGCCTCCAGGGCATACTAAAATTCAGGAGTTGGCATAATACCTGATACTATTATAAAGTGCTCCCACATTGAGCACTTAGACTTGGAGTAAATATAATTATAATTCAGTAAACACACATGTGATCATAATCAATTAAAAAGAATTTAAACATGATAAATTTTGTGAAATATTAAAAACAGTAATGTGTCATAATGCCTTATAACCTTTTAAAAATTAATTTGGCCCAAAGGCCGACATGTTCCTAGGCGCGATCGTGCATAACTAAACCTTTCCCAGGAGCATGTTCAAGTCTGCATTTAAATCCGCCTATACAGGATTAAACTGGGGACCCGACTGAAACTACCAAAAGAAACTCCTATCCATTATATGACCCAAACTGAATATAAATATATGAAATTACTGCATTAATTGAAAACTAAATTTAACCTGTGAAATTACATGATGAATGATAGAATTACTAGCACTAAGGTAACCCTTCTACTGAAAACAAGAAAGAATTTTACATGGCTGAATGGTAATCAGCCACAGATACATGCCAACCTCTGGGCTCACATTTAATATAAACAGAGTTACAAAATGCACAAAAGATTCCCCCCCCCGCCAAGTCCGCGCACTATTCTGTCCCGTTAACCGGGGACCCAATTAAAATGTTTAAATTCTTCGTATTGTTTAAATTAGCAGCCATCCTTACTATTTCTTTTAGCAAATTCATAAAAGAAATAAAATGTTTAAAGCTTAAAGTCATTGTATGTGGTGTAGCTATATGCCCACGAGTTCTAGTGGGTACATTCCCTTGTGTGAAAGTAATATGGTTTGGTGTCACCTGATTTATTCCGTGGTGTGAAGTTGGTGTTCTGGTCTACATTTTAGTGTGGGTGTGGCCTGTCCTCGCTGTTCTCCTCCGGAAGATGAAGTTGGAAGTTGAGAGTCTTGATGTTCATATGTTCAGGTTGGGGCTGTTCCTCGACTTGAAGCGAGGAACCCTACGCATACAAATATTATCAGCGAGAAGTTCCAACACTAATTCCCCCCAGAACCCTCACACGCACCAAAATCCATTTATAATATTAAACACGGCTTTAGGCCTACTTGAAATGAAAGTTTGACACACTCTGCAACAGGTTATACGGGCATATGGCCCTATCTTGGAAAACATTTAGTTTAGTTAAATTACATATTATTCTGACTTTACATTATTCTCAATTCTATAAAGTTTGTCACTTGTTTCCATTAAAACTTTATATTTTTACTATGACTCTCTTTCTTTAACATTCTCAATAAATTTGGGGTGACTTAATTATTCATACTAACTTGATTCACCACTTGGCATGTATACATTTATAAACTGTACCCCTCTGGGTTAACATTATTCAATTACGGTGCCGTAGTTAAGACTTCATTTACTGTTATATAATTACTCAGTTTGTTATACAATTGCTATACAATTAATACAATTTACACATACTCTAATTTGCCACGTGGCGTGATAGGTTAACCAGTTTCATTCATTCCTGTACTTATTAAACAAAACTCCTTTTGCATTACTTCAAATTAATATATATAAGTATATTGCACTTACTTACCGCAGATCTGTTTTAATTTAGCCTGCCATAGGTGTAAGATGGTACAATTAAAAAAACTTCTCTGTCGGAGAATGTGGCGAGGTGTTTGGTTGAAGGACCAGAATAAGACAGGCTTAGAATCGTTTATTCTGGCCTTTCTCAATTCACGATCAGCAGCGAATGCCAGAGTGCAGCACCAATCAGGTGCAGCATTATTACTGATTACAGTACGGTAGAACGCCACCGCTAAATACAGTACGGTATTTTTCTTCAGCGTTCTCGTTAAATGCAGCATACGCGCCGATCTTAATCGACTCGGCACACCCCCACCCCAAAAGGGCAACATAGTTGCCCCACACTTAGACAGAGGAGTACCCTGCAGTGTACCCCAATTTTTTTTTTTACTAAAACGCAGGTGTTCCTCGGTTTTCCCAGTTGCCTTTGTTCTCAGGAGAGCAGTGGCTCAGAAGGAAGTAGAAAAAACTGAAAGAAGACGTGTAGAATGCGAGTGTGTTGGCACTACACACTGACCTGATCAGGGCCAGCATGCAGCAAAAAAGACAGAAGAAGAAAAGAAGAAAGAGTGTTCGGGTGCACCCTGAGTTCTGAACTCCTGAGGCTTGACCACTTATGCGGGAACTCCGAGGCTACCTCAACAGGGATCCATGCCCTATAATTACACGGGGACTAACCCCTTCAAACTTCAATAACGCTTTATCCCATGAATCCACTTACATCCCACAGGACCAGGGAGAGAACGGGGGAGGAGGTTTCCATGACACATAATTTGTTTACCCAATGGGTATATCCTTCTTAGAACCTACTACTTGTGTGCTCCAAGGGCATGCCCAAAACATACCGTGTAGACGAAGTGCACAACCGACCTCATCCACACGACATGTTTCGCTCCACTCTCTAACACCCTTTTTTTTTATTTTATCTAATTTTTTTTGACTCTTTTTTTTTGCTATTTTATTTTTTCTAAGGGGAAGGATAGGAAAATCGGGAAGATGGAAAGGGCAAGGATCACTGAACGGTCATGAGCTGGGACTTACGGTAAGGACATGGCTCCCTCCGGAAATAAGGACGAATGGAGAAAGCCAAGGCTCGCGCAGGCAGGGGCGCATCCCTGAAGTAGACGTACACCACCCGGGTTGTGGGGAACATCTACCCGCTACCATATCAGGTTTTTACCTTTTCCCCGGAGCACACACCACCGAAGGATCACCATCCCTACACACATGGAAACCACCAAATCTTACCCCCCTTCTATTAGTCAGCTAACTCCCTCCGACAGAGCTTCAATTTTGAAATATGGGTAACAATAACTTTAGAATCGTCCCCCGGTAAGCCCAGCTGGGCCGTCACCGGTGACGTGAACCCCAGGATGCGATATGGCCCTGACCAGCGGTAACATAACTTTGCGGCACGTTTGTCTGCGGCTGAACTGAGTGGGTGGCTCTGGCAATAGACCCAGTCCCCAATGCGGAAGGGGTTTGGAATTCGCCCCTGATTATAACGTCGACGGACCCGCTCGTGCGCTCGCAGCAAATTCTTCCGAGCCTCCTTCCACCTCTCTGCAGTTTTATTATCGGGCTACCGTGGCAGAAGATCTTCGATGTTCCACAAATTGGTCAACGGGAGTGCGGGCGAGAATCCAAACAGGATTTCAAAGGGCACGGCCTGATGACTATCATGTCGGGCCGTATTAAAAGCTAATTGTAACCACTTCAGATTCTGATCCCAGGTGGTTTGTTGCTCAGCGTGATAAGCAATCAGGGCGGACCGGAGATTCCGATTGAATCTCTCCGCATGGGACGGCTGGGGGTAATAAGGGGAAGTGGTTACGTGTTTGATCCCACTGGCGAAACACATCCGCCGGAATTCACCCGAAATGAACTGCGGGCCATTGTCCGAGACAATGATGGTCGGAAGACCGAAATGCTGAAATACATTGTTTTGGAGCGCGTTGATGGTAAAAAACGAGCCGTTGCCTGCCGTAAGGGCAATAGCCAGGCAAACTTTGAAAAAGCATCCACACAAACAAGCAGGTAAGCATTACCTGACTTGCTACGGGGGAATGGCCCCACGTAGTCGATGAACAACTTCTCCATCGGTCTGCTCGCCACATCAGATGACAACAACCCTAACTTGGTGTTCTGGGCAGGCTTGCTCAAGCCACATAGATGACAGCTCTTAACCCTGGTCGCGATGTCCCTATCCATGCCCTTCCAGATAAAATGTCTCCTAATACTGGAAATGGTCTTAGAAATTCCCTTGTGGCCTCCTACTGGGGAATTGTGGTAATAACTGAAGACCATGGGCACTAACTTGCTAGGCAGCACGATCTTAGGGGCACGTCCTTTTCTTTCTCTACAACATAGGACTCCCTTGGACAAGAAGTAAGGGGCCTGTACGTTACCCTCCTTTATATTTTGGATGACTGGACCCAGCTCTTCGTCGTTTAACTGATGGGGTAACACATCAGTGAAGGCTAATGAAAAGTCTAACAGAACGGAACAGGGTTGCTCAGATTGGGCATCACTGGGCTGGGAAAACATGCGGGACAAGGCGTCTGCAACTACATTTTGAGATCCCCTAATGTGTTGCACTTTGAACTTAAAGGATGAGATCTTTACCACCCATCTACCAATTTTACCCAGTTGCCGGGGATGAGCCAGAAGCCAAGAGAGAGCCTGATTGTCGGTCTCGAGCAGGAACTCAGCATGTTCCAGGAAACGCCTGAACTTGTCTAGAGCGTACACAACAGCTAAACACTCTAGCTCATAGACGGATGATTTTCGTTCTTGCTGGGTCAATGTCCGGGAAATAAAAGCCACAGGCTGCCTAGCGTCATCAACAACTTGGGACAGAACTGCCCCGAGCGCAACCGAACTCGCGTCCGTTTGTAGTATAAAGGGTTTCGAAAACTTGGGCATCCGTAACACCGGTGGGGAGATGATGGCCTCCTTCAAGGTGTGGAAAGCCTTTTGTTGACTCTCACCCCATGTAAATTTAGCACCCTTCTTCCTCAGCTCGTTCAAGGGTGTGGCAATCTCAGTGATATTAGGTATGAATCGTCGATAAAAATCGACCATACCTACGAATCTCGCTATTCCCTTCGCATCCCTAGGAGGGGGAAGTCACGGATGCCCTGTGTCCTCTCGGGGTCGACCGTAACGCCCCGGTGTGAAACCAAATGGCCCAAGAAAGAAATACTCTCCTGGGTGAAACGAACCTTCTCGGGATTGACAGTGAGGCCAGATCTTCTCAACCGACACATCACTTCTCGGAGATGACCCAGATGATCTTCGAATGTCTCACTGTACACCAAAAAATCATCTAAATAATTGAATACGAACCTGAATTTCACGTCGTGAAAAACGGTATCGAGAAGACGAGTGAGTGTCTGGGCCCCCACCGCCAAACCCATTGGAACCCTTGTGTATTGGTACAAATTCCAGGGTACACAAAAGGCCGTGTACGGTCTACTTTGGCCAAAGGAATCCGGTGATAAGCCGCATTGAGATCGATTATGGTGAAATACCTGGCCCCACTGAACCAATCAAAGGCCGAATGTAAGTCTGGGAGGGGAACAGAATCCACCTCGATATTTGAGTTCAACTTCCGATAGTCGATGACTATACGTTGCTTACCCCCAGGCTTAGGTACCAAAAACGCTGGACTGGCATAGCTAGAATGAGAAGGTTCAATCACCCCTTGTTCTAACAACTCTTGAACCTTCTCTCGCAGAATAGACATCTTCGGAGGTGCGAATTTGTAAGGGTGCGACCTCACTATCTTTGAGTCTGTAAGACGGATCTTATACTCCAGCAGGTGTGTGAGTCCCAATGTAGGAGTTAACACCTCGGGAAATTCCTCACACAATCTGTCTAAGGCCCTCTGCTGGGATGGAGTGAGATGATCTCGTGCAGAATCGGGACAAGCTACCTCTTGGATACTTGGCTTAGCTCCCTGGTACCCAAGGAACGGAATAAGAGCTCCCCGATTAAACTTAAAATAACATTGGTGCGCTTGGATGTCCAGCACGAGACCACTTTTCGCGATGAAATCGGCACCAATAATACAATCCACTCACAGAGCAGGAGAAACCAGAAAAGGCCACACCCAAGAAAACCCATCGATTTTAATTTTAAAGGTAATCACCTGGGAGATGGGCAAGATTTCTCGAGATGCAGTCCAGCATACCACAGACAACAGGTTCGACCCCTTGATCAAGCCCTGCTTTTCAAGGTCCGCGCATACCCGAGATGAGATGATGGATCGGGCTGAACCGGAGTCAACTAAAGCTCTGAGCTGACCCCCTTTTACCTCGAGCGACAGAAAGGGGCATACTGAAAGGTGTTGAGAGGTAGTGGACCGGACCTTGATGTCGAAAGAGTCGGATCCTAGCAATTGCCTGGAGGTAGTTGGAAGTTGTAAAGATTTAGTGCGAGGGGAAGACATCCTCCGACATATCTTCCCCTGTCTACTTAGTTTTTTCGGATGGGTCTTGACGATGGAGGTGCTGGACGCGCTCGCCCTCGAGTGCATGATCGAGCCACGTGCCCCGGGCGGTTACAATTGTAACAGATTATTTCCCCCCTTCGCTCGCGATTTCGAACTGACTGGGCCTGTCGGTGGGGGGGAAGTTTCACTGCGGCCTTCCGCTCTCTGAGGTCTGGGTAGTTCCCCTCTGCTGTCTCCCCTCGCCTCGTCGCTCATCTGAATGGCCTTGGTCATCACACACAGCCGGTCCAAGTCCGCAAACCACCGCGGCCGCTCAGCAAATACAAGACGCAATCTGTCTTCGGAGGAGACGCCGTCAAGAATGTTCTGGACCACCTCTTCCTCCGACATGCCCAGTCCCAGTATACGAGCTACCTCTCGAATACTTTGTACAAATTGGGCAAGACTCGCCCCTCGCCTGCACGCGATAAAAGTGTCGGTGACGTAATTGCTCCATTAGTCTCCCGGGCACGAACGCCTCCAACACCTCCTGGTGGAACTCCGCCACTCCACCTCTATGCCGCATTACATCCGCCACCCTCTCAGCCATGGGGCCGCGACAATAAGGAAAAATGGGCTCGAGCACGGTGCGATCTGACATCCCCGGGAAATCAACCAATTGGAAAATAGTTTTAAAAAATGGCAATAATTTGTCCACATCCAGCCCATCCATGACCGGTAATTGCTGGATGATATGAGACAGTGGGTTGGGCAGCTTGTGATATGACGCCGCTCCCAAACCGGCGAAAACCGGGGTACTTGCAGCAGGCTCGATTGCTCTATACGAGGACGCTACAGCCGAGACCTCGGACTCAGCAACTGGAGCCGGCGTAGGTGGTCTACCCGGTTGAGACCCCTGCAGGGTCGAGGTGATCTGTTGGATCAGACCTTTTACATCATGGGCCGGCTCAAGATCGCCCCATTGTTCGTCAAGATTCTGCAACCTGTGTTTTACATGCTGCAGGCGTTGCCGCATTCGCCGGACGCCGATGGAGCACCCCGGTCCCTCCTCCAAAACTGTCTACACAGCGAGCTAATTCCTGCAGCTCCTCCCACTTCTCGTTACATTTTTCTAATCCGCTCTCTTTGTCAGCGATGGTGACCTTCGAGAGCGCTTCTCCCGCGGACAGCGCTTCTCTGAGCTGCCGTCGTAATACAATTACCGTCCCTTTTGGGTCTCTCCCCCATGCTCGTAACTCGAACTCGATTTCGTCGCGCAGAAACAGCACGGGATGTAGGACACTCATCCTCGAGCTTCGCGGTCGGCACACAAAAACACAACACCGTACAATAAATGACAATAAGAACACAGGAAATACTTGAGTACTGTCCTTCCTTCAAGCAGGCTGCGGGTTCCCCTACCGTTGCGAGGACCCAGCCCACTTACCTGAACTAGCTCTCAACAACACTACACACTAAGGAACGCAGCACACACACTAACACACAACATGACAAAATTACCGACCAACGAACAACAACAAATTCTCATAATTTGCAATAACTTCGGCTCCCGTATCTCGGAGGAGACCGACTGCCGATCGGGCCATACCGCATAAATAAAAAGGCCTTCCCTATTATTGGCAAGGTAATACGCGAACCATATCTCCACCTAGGCCCAGATCTGCGATAATTCGAGTTTCCAAGGAATTTCCCCCCTAAAATTTCACACCGCGTGGCGACCTACAGTTCAACGATACCAACAGGCGGGCAATGATACACACATATCATTAACAAAACCTTAAACCTAACAAGACATAGGTACTTATAGATATAGGGACTTCTAGAGATTATTCCAAGTCCGATTCGAACCCCAAAATGTTTCCTGAGTTTGCAAGCCCCGTCACACCCAAAGGACCCAAGGTTGACCCTAATCTCAACCACGCTCTGCTACCAAATGTAACCCCTCTTTAAGTATTGTATTGACTCATAAAAAAAATGGGTTTTTTTGAAAACTTTTTTTTTCTAAAGAGGGGCCACAAGATAATAGGCCAAAGCCTAGAGAAGCCAAAAATGCACTGGATCCAGTGAGACGGGACTTGCAATTAAAACTCACAAAATTAACAACCAATCAAATTTTTTTTTATTATAAACAAACTTTAAATCTCTTTAACCCAACAAAATCATTATATTCTCCTTTAAACTATTTTGCTTGAAAAATAAATATTAAATTTAAATTCTTTATTCTCCTTAAAAATGTTTCTGCTTTAAAAATTTAAATATAAAATTTAAATTAAATGAATAAAAAATGTTCTTTTCCAGTCGGGGTTACTATTCCCCACTTAGCCCTATATCTAACCCCCAAAAATACACATGAATATACAATACACATAATGGACATATAAGGAAATATGTCTACAATATACAACACATACACACGTTCCACATCACAGGACAATTACAACTTTCATCATTAAAATCTTGCCACCTCTTTCACCCCAGGAGGTACATAATTTACAATTTATAAATATCATTGCACGCAACACCTATTGCAAGGTCTTAATACCTAATAACTCAAGATATATGTGTGTAACACCAGTGCCCCCAGGGCATACTAAAATTCAGGAGTTGACATAATACCTGATGCTATTATAAAGTGCTCCCACATTGAGCACTTAGACTTGGAGTAAATATAATTATAATTCAGTAAACACACGTGATCATAATCAATTAAAAAGAATTTAAACATGATAAATTTTGTGAAATATTAAAAACAGTAATGTGTCATAATGCCTTATAACCTTTTAAAAATTAATTTGGCCCAAAGGCCGACATGTTCCTAGGCGCGATCCTGCATAACTAAACCTGTCCCAGGAGCATGTCCAAGTCTGCATGAAAATCCGCCTATACAGGATTAAACTGGGGACCCGACTGAAACTACCAAAAGAAACTCCTATCCATTATATGACCCAAACTTTATATAAATATATGAAATTAATGCATTAATTGAAAACTAAATTTAACCTGTGAAGTTACATGATGAATGATAGAATTACTAGCACTAATGTAACCCTTCTACTGAAAACAAGAAAGAATTTTATATGGCTGAATGGTAATCAGCGACAGATACATGCCAACCTCTGGGCTCACATTTAATATAAACAGAGTTACAAAATGTACAAAAGATCCCCCCCCCCAAGTCCGCGCACTATTCTGTCCCATTAACCGGGGACCCAATTAAAATGTTTAAAGCTTAAAGTCATTGTATGTGGTGTAGCTATATGCCCACGAGTTCTAGTGGGTACATTCCCTTGTGTGAAAGTAATGTGGTTTGGTGTCACCTGATTTATTCCGTGGTGTGAAGTTGGTGTTCTGGTCTACATTTTAGTGTGGGTGTGGCCTGTCCTCGCTGTTCTCCTCCGGAAGATGAAGTTGAGAGTCTTGATGTTCATATGTTCAGGTTGGGGCTGTTCCTCGACTTGAAGCGAGGGACCCTACGCATACAAATATTATCAGCGAGAAGTTCCAACACTAATTCCCCCCAGAACCCTCACACGCACCAAAATCCATTTATAATATTAAACACGGCTTTAGGCCTACTTGAAATGAAAGTTTGACACACTCTGCAACAGGTTATACGGGCATATGGCCCTATCTTGGAAAACATTTAGTTTAGTTAAATTACATATTATTCTGACCTTACATTATTCTCAATTCTATTAAAGTTTGTCACTTGTTTCCATTAAAACTTTATATTTTTACTATGACTCTCTTTCTTTAACATTCTCAATAAATTTGGGGTGACTTAATTATTCATACTAACTTGATTCACCACTTGGCATGTATACATTTATAAACTTTACCCCTCTAGGTTAACATTATTCAATTACGGTGCCTAAGTTAAGACTTCATTTACTGTTATATAATTACTCAGTTTGTTATACAATTGCTATACAATTAATACAATTTACACATACTCTAATTTGCCACGTGGCGTGATAGGTTAACCAATTTCATTCATTCCTGTACTTATTAAACAAAACTCCTTTTGCATTACTTCAAATTAATATATATAAGTATACTGCACTTACTTACCGCAGATCTGTTTTAATTTAGCCTGCCATAGGTGTAAGATGGTACAATTAAAAAAACTTCTCTCTGTCGGAGAACGCGGCGAGGTGTTTGGTTGAAGGACCAGAATAAAACAGGCTTAGAATCGTTTATTCTGGCCTTTCTCAATTCGCGATCAGCAGCGAATGCCAGAGTGCAGCACCAATCAGGCACAGCATTATTACTGATTACAGTACGGTAGAACGCCACCGCTAAATACAGTACGGTATTTTTCTTCAGCGTTCTCGTTAAATGCAGCATACGCGCCGATCTTAATCGACTCGGCACACCCCCACCCCAAAAGGGCAACATAGTTGCCCCACACTTAGACAGAGGAGTACCCTGCAGTGTACCCCAATGTTTTTTTTTTTTACTAAAACGCAGGTGTTCCTCGGTTTTCCCAGTTGCCTTTGTTCTCAGGAGAGCAGTGGCTCAGAAGGAAGTCGAAAAAACTGAAAGAAGACGTGTAGAATGCGAGTGTGTTGGCACTACACACTGACCTGATCAGGGCCAGCATGCAGTTCTGAAGTCACGGATGCCCTGCGTCCTCTCGGGGTCGACCGTAACGCCCCGGTGTGAAACCAAATGGCCCAAGAAAGAAATACTCTCCTAGGCGAAACGAACCTTCTCGGGATTGACAGTGAGGCCAGATCTTCTCAACCTACACATCATTTCTCGGAGATGACCCAGATGATCTTCGAATGTCTCACTGTACACCAACAAATCATCTAAATAATTGAATATGAACCTAAATTTCACGTCGTGAAAAACGGTATCGAGAAGACGAGTGAGTGTCTGGGCCCCCACCGCCAAACCCATTGGAACCCTTGTGTATTGGTACAAATTCCAGGGTACACAAAAGGCCGTGTACGGTCTACTTTGGCCAAAGGAATCTGGTGATAGGCCGCATTGAGATCGATTATGGTGAAATACCTGGCCCCACTGAACCAATCAAAGGCAGAATGTAAGTCTGGGAGGAGAACAGAATCCACCTCGATATTTGAGTTCAACTTCTGATAGTCGATGACTATACGTTGCTTACCCCCAGGCTTAGGTACCAAAAACGCTGGACTGGCATAGCTAGAATGAGAAGTTTCAATCACCCCTTGTTCTAACAACTCTTGAACCTTCTCTCGCAGAATAGTCATCTTCGGAGGTGCGAATTTGTAAGGGTGCGACCTTACTATCTTTGAGTCTGTAAGACGGATCTTATACTCCAGCAGGTGTGTGAGTCCCAATGTAGAAGTTAACACCTCGGGAAATTCCTCACACAATCGGTCTAAGGCCCTCTGCTGGGATGGAGTGGATACCTGGCTCTGCAGGGAGCTACCTCTTGGATACCTGGCTTAGCTCCCTGGTACCCAAGGAACGGAATAAGAGCTCCCCGATTAAACTTAAAATAACATTGGTGCGCTTGGATGTCCAGCACAAGACCACTTTTCGTGATGAAATCGGCACCAATAACACAATCCACTCACAGAGCAGGAGAAACCAGAAAAGGCCACACCCAAGAAAACCCATCGATTTTAATTTTAAAGGTAATCACCTGGGAGATGGGCAAGATTTCTCGAGATGCAGTCCAGCATACCACAGATGACAGGTTCGACCCCTTGATCAAGCCCTGCTTTTCAAGGTCCGCGCATACCCGAGATGAGATGATGGATCGGGCTGAACCGGAGTCAACTAAAGCTCTGAGCTGACCCCCTTTTACCTCGAGCGACAGAAAGGGGCATACTGAAAGGTGTTGAGAGGTAGTGGACCGGACCTTGATGTCGAAAGAGTCGGATCCTAGCAATTGCCTGGAGGTAGTTGGAAGTTGTAAAGATTTAGTGCGAGGGGAAGACATCCTCCGACATATCTTCCCCTGTCTACTTAGTTTTTTCGGATGGGTCTTGACGATGGAAGTGCTGGACGCGCGCGCCCTCGAGTGCATGATCGAGCCACGTGCCCCGGGCGGTTACAATTGTAACAGATTATTTCCCCCCTTCGCTCGCGATTTCGAACGGACTGGGCCTGTTGGGGGGGGGGAGGTTCACTGCGTCCTTCCGCTCTCTGAGGTCTGGGTAGTTCCCCTCTGCTGTCTCCCCTCGCCACGTCGCTCATCTGAATGGCCTTGGTAATCACACACAGCCGGTCCAAGTCCGCAAACCACCGCGGCCGCTCAGCAAATACAAGACGCAATCTGTCTTCGGAGGAGACGCCGTCAAGAATATTCTGGACCACCTCTTCCTCCGACATGCCCAGTCCCAGTATACGAGCTACCTCTCGAATACTTTGTACAAATTGGGCAAGACTCTCGCCCCTTGCCTGTACGTGATAAAAGTGTCGGTGACGTAATTGCTCTATTAGTCTCCCGGGCACGAACGCCTCCAACACCTCCTGGTGGAACTCCGCCACTCCACCTCTATGCCGCATTACATCCGCCACCCTCTCAGCCATGGGGCCGCGAAAATAAGGAAAAACGAGCTCACCACGGTGCGATCTGACATCCCCGGGAAATCAACCAATTGGAAAATAGTTTTAAAAAATGGCAATAATTTGTCCACATCCAGCCCATCCACGACCGGTAATTGCTGGATGATATGAGACAGTGGGTTGGGCAGCTTGTGATATGACACCGCTCCCAAACCGGGGTACTTGCAGCAGGCTCGATTGCTCTATACGAGGACGCTACAGCCGAGACCTCGGACTCAGCAACTGGAGCCGGCGTAGGTGGTCTACCCGGTTGAGACCCCTGCAGGGTCGAGGTGATCTGTTGGATCAGACCTTTTACATCATGGGCCGGCTCAAGATCGCCCCATTGTTCGTCAAGATTCTGCAACCTGTGTTTTACATGCTGCAGGCGTTGCCGCATTCGCTGGACGCCGATGGAGCACCCCGGTCCCTCCTCCAAAACTGTCTACACAGCGAGCTAATTCCTGCAGCTCCTCCCACTTCTCGTTACATTTTTCTAATCCGCTCTCTTTGTCAGCGATGGTGACCTTCGAGAGCGCTTCGCCCGCGGACAGCGCTTCTCTGAGCTGCCGTCGTAATACAATTACCGTCCCTTTTGGGTCTCTCCCCCGGGCTCGTAACTCGAACTCGATTTCGTCGCGCAGAAACAGCTCGGGATGTAGGACACTCATCCTCGAGCTTCGCGGTCGGCACACAAAAACACAACACCGTACAAAAAATGACAATAAGAACACAGGAAATACTTAAGTACTGTCCTTCCTTCAAGCAGGCTGCGGGTCCCCCTACCGTTGCGAGGACCCAGCCCACTTACCTGAACTAGCTCTCAACAACACTACACACTAAGGAACGCAACACACACACTAACACACAACATGACAAAATTACCGACCAACGAACAACAACAAATTCTCATAATTTGCAATAACTTCGGCTCCCGTATCTCGGAGGAGACCGACTGCCGACCGGGCCATACCGCATAAATAAAAAGGCCTTCCCTATTATTGGCAAGGTAATACGCGAACCATATCTCCACCTAGGCCCAGATCTGCGATGATTCGAGTTTCCAAGGAATTTCCCCCCTAAAATTTCACACCGCGTGGCGACCTACAGTTCCACGATACCAACAGGCGGGCAATGATACACACATATCATTAACAAAACCTTAAACCTAACAAGACATAGGTACTTATAGATATAGGGACTTCTAGAGATTATTCCAAGTCCTATTCGAACCCCAAAATGTTTCCTGATGAAACTTCTCAATTAATTAAATTATAATTATCTCTTACCTTCGGGTTTTTATTCCAAGGGTCGTTCAGACGAAACTGCTGCAAAAAGGATTATTTGGATTTGATATGTGTGAAAATGACGCTAACACATTTTCTACTGTCTAAAATGCACACTTATTTTATTCATCGAAAATCGCCCTCTTTTTCTACTTCTACAAATGACAGTATCTTTGTTATCTTTTGTTTTTAAAATACTATGATAATTAACATTACTAAATACGTATAAGAAAATTGAAAATGAACCAGTATATAACCACACACACACACTTTCTTTTTTCGTTAAGCTTTAACCAAACTCCCCTCTATTAGAGATCTCTGTTACTTATTAGAGTATTTATAAAAACAAATTTTATGACATATTAATTGAACTTTAAAAGGTTGTACTCATCCTGATAACTGGCCTCCAATGCACACCCGTATTATTCACGTATAATAAGCGTGACACCAGTTCACTAACTGACCGATTTCTGAGTTCTCTCGCACTCACGCCACTGTTGGTACCGGTACTGATTTTACAGTTTATTGTCTCATGTTTCTTATTGATTACTAATTAACGTCCCACGTTCTGGAAGATGATTAAGTCGGCCGATATAACTTTTTACTCGTAGATGTTGTTGTAGGCTGGCCGCGCTCTTGGTTCTACACTTTTAATGTTTATAAATGTTTACACACTCTCTTAAATAGGCCGTATTTGTCTTAACGGCCTATCTGTAAACCCGAGGCCACTGTTTTTTTAATTGACAAACTTTACTATCTGAATGCTGGCTGTCTGTTCACTCTCTAATGACACAGTGCAGACTGGAGACTGTGTCACAAGGCTGCTGCTGGCGGTTACGCAATGCGTCTGGCAATTGTTTTGGCTGACTGTATGTATGTTGCATTGCTGTACTGGAGGCTCCTTACAGGTGCAAGTCTGGCAATTTGGAAAGTGCTTAAAATGATGATTTAAATTAATATAATATTAAACTGGGGTAGCTCACAATTCTGTACCGTTACACTGAGTTTGCAAGCCCCGTCACACCCAAAGGACCCAAGGGTTGACCCTAATCTCAACCACGCTCTGCTACCAAATGTAACCCAAGTATTGTATTGACTCATAAAAAAAATGGGTTTTTTTGAAAAATTTTTTTTTTCTAAAGAGGGGCCACAAGATAATTAAAACTAGGCCAAAGCCTAGAGAAGCCAAAAATGCGCTGGATCCAGTGAGACGGGACTTGCAATTAAAACTCACAAAATTAACAACCAATCAAATTTTTTTTATTATAAACAAACTTTAAATCTCTTTAACCCAACAAAATCATTATATTCTCCTTTAAAATATTTTGCTTGAAAAATAAATATAAAATTTAAATTCTTTATTCTCCTTAAAAATGTTTCTGCTTTAAAAATTTAAATATAAAATTTAAATTAAATGAATAAAAAATGTTCTTTTCCAATCGGGGTTACTTTTCCCCACTTAGCCCTATACCTAACCCCCAAAAATACACATGAATATACAATACACATAATGGACATATAAGGAAATATGTCTACAATATACAACACATACACACGTTCCACATCACAGGACAATTACAACTTTCATCATTAAAATCTTGCCACCTCTTTCACCCCAGGAGGTACATAATTTACAATTTATAAATATCATTGCACGCAACACCTATTGCAAGGTCTTAATACCTAATAACTCAAGATATATGTGTGTAACACCAGTGCCCCCAGGGCATACTAAAATTCAGGAGTTGGCATAATACCTGATACTATTATAAAGTGCTCCCACATTGAGCACTTAGACTTGGAGTAAATATAATTATAATTCAGTAAACACACATGTGATCATAATCAATTAAAAAGAATTTAAACATGATAAATTTTGTGAAATATTAAAAACAGTAATGTGTCATAATGCCTTATAACCTTTTAAAAATTAATTTGGCCCAAAGGCCGACATGTTCCTAGGCGCGATCGTGCATAACTAAACCTGTCCTAGGAGCATGTTCAAGTCTGCATGAAAATCCGCCTATACAGGATTAAACTGGGGACCCGACTGAAACTACCAAAAGAAACTCTTGTCCATTATATGACCCAAACTGAATATAAATATATGAAATTAATGCATTAATTGAAAACTAAATTTAACCTGTGAAATTACATGATGAATGATAGAATTACTAGCACTAAGGTAACCCTTCTACTGAAAACAAGAAAGAATTTTACATGCCTGAATGGTAATCAGCCACAGATACATGCCAACCTCTGGGCTCACATTTAATATAAACAGAGTTACAAAATGTACAAAAGATTCCCCCCTCCAGTCCGCGCACTATTCAGTCCCATTAACCGGGGACCCAATTAAAATGTTTAAAGCTTAAAGTCATTGTATGTGGTGTAGCTATATGCCCACGAGTTCTAGTGGGTACATTCCCTTGTGTGAAAGTAATATGGTTTGGTGTCACCTGATTTATTCCGTGGTGTGAAGTTGGTGTTCTGGTCTACATTTTAGTGTGGGTGTGGCCTGTCCTCGCTGTTCTCCTCCGGCAGATGAAGTTGAGAGTCTTGATGTTCATATGTTCAGGTTGGGGCTGTTCCTCGACTTGAAGCGAGGGACCCTACGCATACAAATATTATCAGCGAGAAGTTCCAACACTAATTCCCCCCAGAACCCTCACACGCACCAAAATCCATTTATAATATTAGACACGGCTTTAGGCCTACTTGAAATGAAAGTTTGACACACTCTGCAACAGGTTATACGGGCATATGGCCCTATCTTGGAAAACATTTAGTTTAGTTAAATTACATATTATTCTGACTTTACATTGTTCTCAATTCTATTAAAGTTTGTCACTTGTTTCCATTAAAACTTTATATTTTTACTATGACTCTCTTTCTTTAACATTCTCAATAAATTTGGGGTGACTTAATTATTCATACTAACTTGATTCACCACTTGGCATGTATACATTTATAAACTTTACCCCTCTGGGTTAACATTATTCAATTACAGTGCCTTAGTTAAGACTTCATTTACTGTTATATAATTACTCAGTTTGTTATACAATTGCTATACAATTAATACAATTTACACATACTCTAATTTGCCACGTGGCGTGATAGGTTAACCAGTTTCATTCATTCCTGTACTTATTAAACAAAACTCCTTTTGCATTACTTCAAATTAATATATATATATATATATATACATATACATATATATATAAGTATACTGCACTTACTTACCGCAGATCTCTTTTAATTTAGCCTGCCATAGGTGTAAGATGGTATAATTAAAAAAACTCTCTGTCGGAGAACGCGGCGAGGTGTTTGGTTGAAGGACCAGAATAAGACAGGCTTAGAATCGTTATTCTGGCCTTTCTCAATTCGCAATCAGCAGCGAAAGCCAGAGTGCAGCACCAATCAGGCGCAGCATTATTACTGATTACAGTACGGTAGAACGCCACCGCTAAATACAGTACGGTATTTTTCTTCAGCGTTCTCATTAAATGCAGCATACGCTCCGATCTTAATCGACTCGGCACACCCCCACCCCTAAAGGGCAACATAGTTGCCCCACACTTGGACAGAGGAGTACCCTGCAGTGTACCCCAATGTTTTTTTTTACTAAAACGCAGGTGTTCCTCGGTTTTCCCAGTTGCCTTTGTTCTCAGGAGAGCAGTGGCTCAGAAGGAAGTCGAAAAAGCTGAAAGAAGATGTGTACAATGCGAGTGTGTTGGCACTACACACTGACCTGATCAGGGCCAGCATGCAGCAAAAAAGACAGAAGAAGAAAAGAAGAAAGAGTGTTCAAGTGCACCCTGAGTTCTGAACTCCTGAGGCTTGACCACTTATGCGGGAACTCCGAGGCTACCTCAACAGGGACCCATGCCCTATTATTACACGGGGACTAACCCTGACAAACTTCAATAACGCTTTATCCCATGAATCCACTTACATCCCACAGGACCAGGGAGAGAACGGGGGAGGAGGTTTCCATGACACATAATTTGTTTACCCAGTGGGTATATCCTTCTTATAACCTACTACTTGTGTGCTCCAAGGGCATGCCCAAAACATACCGTGTAGACGAAGTGCACAACCGACCTCATCCACACGACATGTTTCGCTCCACTCTCTAACACCCTTTTTTTTATTTTATCTTCCTTTTCTAATTTTTTTTTACTCTTTTTTTTGCTATTTTATTTTTTCTAAGGGGAAGGATAGGAAAATCAGGAAGATGGAAAGGGCAAGGATCACTGAACGGTCATGAGCTGGGACTTACGGTAAGGACATTGCTCCCTCCAGAAATAAGGACGAATGGAGAAAGCCAAGGCTCGCGCAGGCAGGGGCGCATCCCTGAAGTAGACGTACACCACCCGGATTGTGGGGAACATCTACCCGCTACCATTATCAGGTTCTTACCTTTTCCCAGGAGCACACACCACCGAAGGATCACCATCCCTACACACATGGAAACCACCAAATCTTACCCCCCCTTCTATTAGTCAGATAACTCCCTCCGACAGAGCTTCAATTTTGAAATATGGGTAACAATAACTTTAGAATCGTCCCCCGGTAAGCCCAGCCGGGCCGTCACTGGTGACGTGAACCCCAGGATGCGATATGGCCCTGACCAGCGGTAACATAACTTTGCGGAACGTTTGTCTGCGGCTGAGCTGAGTGGGTGGCTCTGGCAATAGACCCAGTCCCCAATGCGGAAGGGGTTTGGAATTCGCCCCTGATTATAACGTCGACGGACCCGCTCGTGCGCTCGCAGCAAATTCTTCCGAGCCTCCTTCCACCTCTCTGCAGTTTTATTATTGGGCTCTCATGGCAGAAGATCTTCGATGTTCCACAAATTGGTCAACGGGAGTGCGGGCGAGAATCCAAACAGGATTTCAAAGGGCACGGCCTGATGACTATCATGTCGGGCCGTATTAAAAGCTAATTGTAACCACTTCAGATTCTGATCCCAGGTGGTTTGTTGCTCAGCGTGATAAGCAATCAGGGCGGACCGGAGATTCCGATTGAATCTCTCCGCATGGGACGGCTGGGGGTAATAAGGGGAAGTGGTTACGTGTTTGATCCCACTGGCGAAACACATCCGCCGGAATTCACCCGAAATGAACTGCGGGCCATTGTCCGAGACAATGATGGTCGGAAGACCGAAATGCTGAAATACATTGTTTTGGAGCGCGTTGATGGTAAAAAACGAGCCGTTGCCTGCCGTAAGGGCAATAGCCAGGCAAACTTTGAAAAAGCATCCACACAAACAAGCAGGTAAGCATTACCTGACTTGCTACGGGGGAATGGCCCCACGTAGTCGATGAACAACTTCTCCATCGGTCTGCTCGCCACATCAGATGACAACAACCCTAACTTGGTGTTCTGGGCAGGCTTGCTCAAGCCACATAGATGACAGCTCTTAACCCTGGTCGCGATGTCCCTATCCATGCCCTTCCAGATAAAATGTCTCCTAATACTGGAAATGGTCTTAGAAATTCCCTTGTGGCCTCCTACTGGGGAATTGTGGTAATAACTGAAGACCATGGGCACTAACTTGCTAGGCAGCATGATCTTAGGGGCACGTCCTTTTCTTTCTCTACAACATAGGACTCCCTTGGACAAGAAGTAAGGGGCCTGTACATTACCCTCCTTTATATTTTGGATGACTGGACCCAGCTCTTCGTCGTTTAACTGATGGGGTAACACATCAGTGAAGGCTAATGAAAAGTCTAACAGAACGGAACAGGGTTGCTCAGATTGGGCATCACTGGGCTGGGAAAACATGCGGGACAAGGCGTCTGCAACTACATTTTGAGATCCCCTAATGTGTTGCACTTTGAACTTAAAGGATGAGATCTTTACCACCCATCTACCAATTTTACCCAGTTGCCGGGGATGAGCCAGAAGCCAAGAGAGAGCCTGATTGTCGGTCTCGAGCAGGAACTCAGCATGTTCCAGGAAACGCCTGAACTTGTCTAGAGCGTACACAACAGCTAAACACTCTAGCTCATAGACGGATGATTTTCGTTCTTGCTGGGTCAATGTCCGGGAAATAAAAGCCACAGGCTGCCTAGCGTCATCAACAACTTGGGACAGAACTGCCCCGAGCGCAACCGAACTCGCGTCCGTCTGTAGTATAAAAGGTTTCGAAAACTTGGGCATCCGTAACACCGGTGGGGAGATGATGGCCTCCTTCAAGGTGTGGAAAGCCTTTTGTTGACTCTCACCCCATGTAAATTTAGCACCCTTCTTCCTCAGCTCGTTCAAGGGTGTGGCAATCTCAGCGATATTAGGTATGAATCGTCGATAAAAATTGACCATACCTACGAATCTCGCTATTCCCTTCGCATCCCTAGGAGGGGGAAGTCACGGATGCCCTGTGTCCTCTCGGGGTCGACCGTAACGCCCCGGTGTGAAACCAAATGGCCCAAGAAAGAAATACTCTCCTGGGCGAAACGAACCTTCTCAGGATTGACAGTCAGGCCAGATCTTCTCAACCGACACATCACTTCTCGGAGATGACCCAGATGATCTTCGAATGTCTCACTGTACACCAACAAATCATCTAAATAATTGAATACGAACCTGAATTTCACGTCGTGAAAAACGGTATCGAGAAGACGAGTGAGTGTCTGGGCCCCCACCGCCAAACCCATTGGAACCCTTGTGTATTGGTACAAATTCCAGGGTACACAAAAGGCCGTGTACGGTCTACTTTGGCCAAAGGAATCTGGTGATAGGCCGCATTGAGATCGATTATGGTGAAATACCTGGCCCCACTGAACCAATCAAAGGCCGAATGTAAGTCTGGGAGGAGAACAGAATCCACCTCGATATTTGAGTTCAACTTCCGATAGTCGATGACTATACGTTGCTTACCCCCAGGCTTAGGTACCAAAAACACTGGACTGACATAGCTAGAATGAGAAGGTTCAATCACCCCTTGTTCTAACAACTCTTGAACCTTCTCTCGCAGAATAGTCATCTTCGGAGGTGCGAATTTGTAAGGGTGCGACCTTACTATCTTTGAGTCTGTAAGACGGATCTTATACTCCAGCAGGTGTGTGAGTCCCAATGTAGGAGTTAACACCTCGGGAAATTCCTCACACAATCGGTCTAAGGCCCTCTGCTGGGATGGAGTGAGATGATCTCGTGCAGAATCGGGACAAGCTACCTCTTGGATACCTGGCTTAGCTCCCTGGTACCCAAGGAACGGAATAAGAGCTCCCCGATTAAACTTAAAATAACATTGGTGCGCTTGGATGTCCAGCACGAGACCACTTTTCGCGGTGAAATCGGCACCAATAATACAATCCACTCACAGAGCAGGAGAAACCAGAAAAGGCCACACCCAAGAAAACCCATCGATTTTAATTTTAAAGGTAATCACCTGGGAGGTGGGCAAGATTTCTCGAGATGCAGTCCAGCATACCACAGACGACAGGTTCGACCCCTTGATCAAGCCCTGCTTTTCAAGGTCCGCGCATACCCGAGATGAGATGATGGATCGGGCTGAACCGGAGTCAACTAAAGCTCTGAGCTGACCCCCTTTTACCTCGAGCGACAGAAAGGGGCATACTGAAAGGTGTTGAGAGGTAGTGGACCGGACCTTGATGTCGAAAGAGTCGGATCCTAGCAATTGCCTGGAGGTAGTTGGAAGTTGTAAAGATTTAGTGCGAGGGGAAGACATCCTCCGACATATCTTCCCCTGTCTACTTAGTTTTTTGGGATGGGTCTTGACGATGGAGGTGCTGGACGCGCTCGCCCTCGAGTGCATGATCGAGCCACGTGCCCCGGGCGGTTACAATTGTAACAGATTATTTCCCCCCTTCGCTCGCGATTTCGAACTGACTGGGCCTGTCGGTGGGGGGGGGGGAAGTTTCACTGCGTCCTTCCGCTCTCTGAGGTCTGGGTAGTTCCCCTCTGCTGTCTCCCCTCGCCTCGTCGCTCATCTGAATGGCCTTGGTCATCACACACAGCCGGTCCAAGTCCGCAAACCACCGCGGCCGCTCAGCAAATACAAGACGCAATCTGTCTTCGGAGGAGACGCCGTCAAGAATGTTCTGGACCACCTCTTCCTCCGACATGCCCAGTCCCAGTATACGAGCTACCTCTCGAATACTTTGTACAAATTGGGCAAGACTCTCGCCCCTCGCCTGCACACGATAAAAGTGTCGGTGACGTAATTGCTCCATTAGTCTCCCGGGCACGAACGCCTCCAACACCTCCTGGTGGAACTCCGCCACTCCACCTCTATGCCACATTACATCCGCCACCCTCTCAGCCATGGGGCCACGACAATAAGGAAAAATGGGCTCGAGCACGGTGCGATCTGACATCCCCGGGAAATCAACCAATTGGAAAATAGTTTTAAAAAATGGCAATAATTTGTCCACATCCAGCCCATCCATGACCGGTAATTGCTGGATGATATGAGACAGTGGGTTGGGCAGCTTGTGATATGACGCCGCTCCCAGACCGGCGAAAACCGGGGTACTTGCAGCAGGCTCGATTGCTCTATACGAGGACGCTACAGCCGATACCTCGGACTCAGCAACTGGAGCCGGCGTAGGTGGTCTACCTGGTTGAGACCCCTATAGGGTCGAGGTGATCTGTTGGATCAGACCTTTTACATCATGGGCCGGCTCAAGATCGCCCCATTGTTCGTCAAGATTCTGCAACCTGTGTTTTACATGCTGCAGGCGTTGCCGGATTCGCCGGACGCCGATGGAGCACCCCGGTCCCTCCTCCAAAACTGTCTACACAGCGAGCTAATTCCTGCAGCTCCTCCCACTTCTCGTTACATTTTTCTAATCCGCTCTCTTTGTCAGCGATGGTGACCTTCGAGAGCGCTTCGCCCGCGGACAGCGCTTCTCTGAGCTGCCGTCGTAATACAATTACCGTCCCTTTTGGGTCTCTCCCCCGGGCTCGTAACTCGAACTCGATTTCGTCGCGCAGAAACAGCTCGGGATGTAGGACACTCATCCTCGAGCTTTGCGGTCGGCACACAAAAACACAACACCGTACAATAAATGACAATAAGAACACAGGAAATACTTGAGTACTGTCCTTCCTTCAAGCAGGCTGTGGGTCCCCCTACCGTTGCGAGGACCCAGCCCACTTACCTGAACTAGCTCTCAACAACACCACACACTAAGGAACGCAGCACACACACTAACACACAACATGACAAAATTACCGACCAACGAACAACAACAAATTCTCATAATTTGCAATAACTTCGGCTCCCGTATCTCGGAGGAGACCGACTGCCGATCGGGCCATACCGCATAAATAAAAAGGCCTTCCCTATTATTGGCAAGGTAATACGCGAACCATATATCCATCTAGGCCCAGATCTGCGATAATTCGAGTTTCCAAGGAATTTCCTCCCTAAAATTTCACACCGCGTGGCGACCTACAGTTCAACGATACCAACAGGCGGGCAATGATACACACATATCATTAACAAAACCTTAAACCTAACAAGACATAGGTACTTATAGATATAGGGACTTCTAGAGATTATTCCAAGTCCGATTCGAACCCCAAAATGTTTCCTGAGTTTGCAAGCCCCGTCACACCCAAAGGACCCAAGGGTTGACCCTAATCTCAACCACGCTCTGCTACCAAATGTAACCCCTCTTCAAGTATTGTATTGACTCATAAAAAAAAGGGGTTTTTTTGAAAAATTTTTTTTATAAAGAGGGGCCACAAGATAATTAAAACTAGGCCAAAGCCTAGAGAAGCCAATAATGCGCTGGATCCAGTGAGACGGGACTTGCAATTAAAACTCACAAAATTAACAACCAATCAAATTTTTTTTTATTATAAACAAACTTTAAATCTCTTTAACCCAACAAAATCATTATATTCTCCTTTAAAATATTTTGCTTTAAAAATTTAAATATAAAATTTAAATTAAATGAATAAAAAATGTTCTTTTCCAATCGGGGTTACTTTTCCCCACTTAGCCCTATACCTAACCCCCAAAAATACACATGAATATACAATACACATAATGGACATATAAGGAAATATGTCTACAATATACAACACATACACACGTTCCACATCACAGGACAATTACAACTTTCATCATTAAAATCTTGCCACCTCTTTCACCCCAGGAGGTACATAATTTACAATTTATAAATATCATTGCACGCAACACCTATTGCAAGGTCTTAATACCTAATAACTCAAGATATATGTGTGTAACACCAGTGCCCCCAGGGCATACTAAAATTCAGGAGTTGGCATAATACCTGATACTATTATAAAGTGCTCCCACATTGAGCATTTAGACTTGGAGTAAATATAATTATAATTCAGTAAACACACATGTGATCATAATCAATTAAAAAGAATTTAAACATGATAAATTTTGTGAAATATTAAAAACAGTAATGTGTCATAATGCCTTATAACCTTTTAAAAATTAATTTGGCCCAAAGGCCGACATGTTCCTAGGCGCGATCGTGCATAACTAAACCTGTCCTAGGAGCATGTTCAAGTCTGCATGAAAATCCGCCTATACAGGATTAAACTGGGGACCCGACTGAAACTACCAAAAGAAACTCCTATCCATTATATGACCCAAACTGAATATAAATATATGAAATTAATGCATTAATTGAAAACTAAATTTAACCTGTGAAATTACATGATGAATGATAGAATTACTAGCACTAAGGTAACCCTTCTACTGAAAACAAGAAAGAATTTTACATGCCTGAATGGTAATCAGCCACAGATACATGCCAACCTCTGGGCTCACATTTAATATAAACAGAGTTACAAAATGTACAAAAGATTCCCCCCCCCCCCCGAAGTCCGCGCACTATTCAGTCCCATTAACCGGGGACCCAATTAAAATGTTTAAAGCTTAAAGTCATTGTATGTGGTGTAGCTATATGCCCACGAGTTCTAGTGGGTACATTCCCTTGTGTGAAAGTAATATGGTCTGGTGTCACCTGATTTATTCCGTGGTGTGAAGTTGGTGTTCTGGTCTACATTTTAGTGTGGGTGTGGCCTGTCCTCGCTGTTCTCCTCCGGCAGATGAAGTTGAGAGTCTTGATGTTCATATGTTCAGGTTGGGGCTGTTCCTCGACTTGATGCGAGGGACCCTACGCATACAAATATTATCAGCGAGAAGTTCCAACACTAATTCCCCCCAGAACCCTCACACGCACCAAAATCCATTTATAATATTAAACACGGCTTTAGGCCTACTTGAAATGAAAGTTTGACACACTCTGCAACAGGTTATACGGGCATATGGCCCTATCTTGGAAAACATTTAGTTTAGTTAAATTACATATTATTCTGACTTTACATTATTCTCAATTCTATTAAAGTTTGTCACTTGTTTCCATTAAAACTTTATATTTTTACTATGACTCTCTTTCTTTAACATTCTCAATAAATTTGGGGTGACTTAATTATTCATACTAACTTGATTCACCACTTGGCATGTATACATTTATAAACTTTACCCCTCTGGGTTAACATTATTCAATTACGGTGCCTTAGTTAAGACTTCATTTACTGTTATATAATTACTCAGTTTGTTATACAATTAATACAATTTACACATACTCTAATTTGCCACGTGGCGTGATAGGTTAACCAATTTCATTCATTCCTGTACTTATTAAACAAAACTCCTTTTGCATTACATCAAATTAATATATATATATAAGTATACTGCACTTACTTACCGCAGATCTGTTTTAATTTAGCCTGCCATAGGTGTAAGATGGTACAATTAAAAAAACTTCTCTCTGTCGGAGAACGCGGCGAGGTGTTTGGTTGAAGGACCAGAATAAGACAGGCTTACAATCGTTTATTCTGGCCTTTCTCAATTCGCGATCAGCAGCGAATGCCAGAGTGCAGCACCAATCAGGCGCAGCATTATTACTGATTACAGTACGGTAGAACGCCACCGCTAAATACAGTACGGTATTTTTCTTCAGCGTTCTCGTTAAATGCAGCATATGCGCCGATCTTAATCGACTCGTCACAGTGTCGTCTATGTAAGTCAGAGTATTGTCTAGACAAGGTTATTAATATAAATTACACTTCACGTACCTGTGTTGAAGTACTGGATGTTCAGTTGTTCACAGTTAATTAATAAACTGTCAAGTCCTTGGTTGATCAGTATATTATTACCGTAAAAGTTTTTACAACACTTTAAATATTACGTGGGCGCCATATGGGGTTTTTCAACAGAAATGTCCCATAAAAATAAAACTTCTGATTTATTAATTGTGAGTATTGACCTTTAATGATTCTATCGTTGATCAGTTATTTAAATTGAGATCATTCATTAAGTTTTACCTGATTATTCACTGTTAAATGCACTTCAGTGTTTTGTAATACTGATTGCTGATTATTAATTAAAATAATTAATAACAAATGTTGTTGCTGTATAATACTGATTTTTTATTATTCCCTATTGAATTAGGTTAACAAAAACATTCAAAAATAACAATCTACGGATCACAAGTCGTCCGGTTTTATTACTGGCCTAGCTCAGTTTCGAGTACAATGAAAACTCTTATTTCTTATTAACAAATTATTATTTTAATTAATTACCTCAAGGGTGGCTTCTTTTAAGCTACAGAATAGAACGTTATTTTCTTTAAAAAAAAACACTAATATGATATCATATGTTAGGTTAGACACCTTTGATAATTTTCAGTTAAATAACGAAAAGTTCATTTGTTCAAACTTAAAATGAGTTTAGTTATAAAAATATTAATACATATAATCTTACTTCGGGATGTGTTAATCCCTCTAAATAAATTCGATACAATGTTATCTACATATAGTCTTATTGTTTTGCGTCAGTACAATTGTGTATTAGGTTCTACTGTTATCTGATGAAAATGTAAACAAATAAATTTTGTCACTGTACTACCTGTGTATTAATCGTATCGATTAATTTATAAACACATTAACGATCAGATTATAATGATCGTTACACTTAATTCGCACTGGAACGAGAAAAATTTGCTTCTTACTAAATAGGTAGGCTATCGCCGTTTGAGGTTATGATTATGAATCTCGTTCAGATACACGCACTGCTAGTTAAAGTACACTACTAACTCTCGATGCGCACAGGTGAAATTATACTTCTTCTCAGTGATTGATTTCCAAAATTACGATGATTATTTTAATCTGGACTGTTGTTGCTGGTTGAGTGATATTGACGAAATGCCTCGTTTTTTCACCGCGTCTCGATTATATAGTTCTTCATCATCCCGCTTAGAGAATATTCGGTCTTACTAAACTCGTCCGTGATTGGTGCGAAATTATGTCATGATGACGTTAATTCTATTAATAGACATTACATGTCTGTATTTTATACGTGTTGTCGTTTTTGTTTGTTTGTATGTACTTCTTCAAATTTCGCCAAATTTATGATGCTAACGTTAATTACTTGACTATTACAATTCCATTTCAGATTCTATTACTATCAAATTATAGCTTATTTCCTTATCTTTAATTTGATGTGGCTTGAGGCCAGTTTAAACATAGTTTTCATTAACAATTCGTTAATTTACTGTCCTAAGACATTGCTTACTAGTGTCGTCTGCTAACAATGCAAATTCGACTATTTAATTTTCTTTAATATTTGATTAATTATGCTTGTTTTCTATTTCGAACATTATAAAATGATTAAAATTAAATACATTATTATATCTAAATGCTGCCTACAGCTGAACAATATTGGTCTAATTAAGTTGATACATTAACTTGAATTTTCCTAATTCACTATTTATATTTTGATATGTCCTTCTCATTTCTTAAGTGTATAATATTACCCAAGTGGTGGTACTTTACACTTGATTCATTATGGTTATGATTCTATCATTTTAAGCTAATTAGGGGTTCTATTTCCCTATCATTTCATTGACATAAACTTGGTCATTCAGGGTCTGGGTATAATTCTATTACACTGTTTATTCCCTAATTATTATTATCTTTTACACACATTATTCACGTAGGAAGTTACCTACATACATATAGTGCTTCCATTTATAATTACTCTTAATTTATACTACCACATATTTGGTTTTTTATTCTATCTTTTACAATAGTGTGGCTATCTAGCATAGTACATGGTATTTGTTATTTCTATATAATGGTTCTACTTATATCAGCCAATATGCTGTTATTTATTACCACGCTATTAAAGTCAGTGGTTAATTTGTTTATTCTGTATGACTTTACTCATCAATGTTTTTATCTGGCTTACTTGACAGCTTATTTGTGAAACTTGGCTTGTCAATTTGTCATAGTCAGTCAGTTTATTTAAGTTGTAGTGTCATTCGTTCCATGTAGTGGATTCATCACTGCTTCCTGGGATCCCTCCTCTTCTTTTCTTCTTTGCTGATCCATTATCTTCACTGTTACATTCATTTTATTTACTCATTTACAATTCTAGTGGTATACTTCACCCTTCTGGTGTTCATTATTGTTATGGAACATTTTGTGATGTTACACCTTTAATGATTAAAACCACTTCACTACGCGTGATGTTCACTGTTGGGTTACGTTCCCATTTGTAGGTTAGACTATGGTTTGTTTACACTGCACATAACCTCAATCAGGATCAAGACTTTGGGGACTAGACTATTTACATTTTTTGTGTCACAGAGGAGGCGTTCTTTACTGTATGATGACCGGCGAAAGACTGATGCGTTAGCGTTGCATTATGGGTTAATTCACCTGACCGGTGAAGGATTCTGATTGGTGGAATTATTAACCATTTTCATTTTTAATCACAAAAATTCCGTTTTCTGGTTGATGCTCACCAACAGACGCCAAGTTAAGCGTCCTTTCTTTGATCAAATATTATTAAAAAATCTTAAAATTGACATATCTTCCTTATGCCACTGAATATAACAAAGATATTACCACCACTGCACAGCATTTTTTATGCTGATCATTTTGAGACCTTTCAAGGCATGGTTCTGTTCAGTAATAATAAAAATAACAATTTTTACAGATTGATTTAATCTAGTATTCTCCATAAAATATTAATTTTTCTGTTCTATCACTTAATTCTTAGTTGTAGAATTGGTTTTATTTTAACATTAATGGTTTAACAATAGTTATAATAATTATAAACATCAATTTATTATAAAAACCTAGTATTGCCATCTAGGCCTCATCATGTCCATGTTCATTGGGACCTTAATTCCTTTCTTAAACTAAAATTACTTAATTCTGCTACAAAGTAACAACTCTTAATATCACTTATGATCTACCTGAACTTTTACAATATATTTTATACTTCACTACAAGCTTTTTTCCGTGTACTGTCCATTATAAACTTGCACATTAGCTGTATGAAGTGTTTGTCAAAGCTGACAACTTATTATTTACATTATGCCTGGTCAATTCTTGACATTTCTCATTATTACCTTTTTACTTCACTCACATACATTATTTTATACTCTATACTATATCATTTAACAGGTTTTATTTACATAAATTGTTATCATTTTTCCTACCCAGTACATGTAAGCTTTTGTCTCATCAGTTTCTTACTATTTACATTATTACTTAGTTCCTAAACATCAATAATTAATTATAATTGTCTTATTTATTATTCTGTTTGTTGTTCATACTTTTTGTCATGAAACTATTTATCTTACATTCTTTTTTATTTCTTTGTCTTGTTTTAACATAGACATATGGTGCATAACCTAACTTACATCATTACACTCTTATATACAATTAAAACTGTTATTATTCACTTATTTTATACTAATCCTTCTCTGAAATGTTTTGGTGACTTGATTCCCACTCAGATATGATTATTCTCTGACTCTTTAGTTCATTTACTTCAAATTTTATCTAGTTTATAAATTTTCCTGAACATTACATATGCAGTTTACTAGAGTTATTTATTATTAAGTTCCAGATAATCATATTTGGTATTTTGGTTTTATTTTATTTTACATTTATCTTAAATTTACTATTTAACACAGATTTAATATTATACAGGTTCCTTACTTAATTATTATTCTGTTCTTCATTATTATGATAAGATAATTATTTATGTTAGGCTGTATTCTTTATGTAGAGGGAAACATCACGTTACAATGTATACACTGTATCAAGAATATATTATATAACTGTAATCGAAGCTACATTGTTTTAGTAGTAAACTAATTGACAAAAGGTGTATAATATAACCTTCAAAAATTTGAATAAACACTTGCAAATTACTATTGTATTCTTTACAGTATAGAAGTATTGAATGAGAACTAGTTAAAAATGTTGTTATTGTCATTTTTTATTTGTAAATAACTCTTGATATAGAATTCTATCATGTTTTAATGAATTATTGATGTATACTTATGTACGTATCATCTTAAAGCAATTATACATTTGTGTTTAGGATGTTAAACGAAGGCTACTTAAAGATCCATGTTTGCTGAAGAGAAGAAGAGAAGTTCAGAGGACAATAGACAGATTACAGCCAGGTAAAAGTAAGGGAAACCTTTTGTCAAACTTGACAGGTGCATCGAAGGTAAGCGAAGAGTCTCCAACTATTGGGAATTTTGTGGGAATAAAAACTAAAGATCAGAAAAATGGTTCCTGTGAAAAGTCAGAAGAGACTGTTCCTAAACTTAGTCTTGGAACTGTTCTTACAAATGATGTAATAGGATTTGGGCAGCATAGTTTTGGAGAAACTGATGAAAATTCCAGAAAAGAACAGGGTATTGTAGAAGATTTAAGTGAAGAAAAACCACTCATTTTAGAAGAAAATGAGGATATTGTGAGCAAAGTGTTTTCAGAAGGTACAGAGAAACGTGATGAAACGAATTCGCCTCCAGTGAAAAGAATTAAAAATGATGAAAAGCCACTGACAGAAGGCATTGAAAAATGTGTTACAGATGGTGGTTCATCAAAGCAAGAGAAGTCAACACCAAATTTGAGTGCGTGGTTTAAAGCTTTTGGTTTACCAAAATCACAACCAGTTATAAAAAAGAAGATAGAAACTAGTGAAGATATTAAAAACTCACCTAAACCTGTAATTGAGTCAAATAAAAGTTTGTTGAAAGATGATGACCTTAATAGCATTAATGATGAAGATAGAGAGAAAAAATCAAATGTGTTGCCAGCAATGCAGTCTCCTGCAAGACGACAACGTAAAGCTAGCACAGGAAGTAGTGTATCTGAGAGATCATCATTCAGTCAAGATCCAACAGATCCTCTATTGGATGGTTCATCACCAAGACCAAGTCTAGATGAACCATATTTATCGCCTCAGTCAGATCCTTTGAAGACACCATACCACCATTCTCCAATCAATGGAACAATCCGAGTAGGTTTCTATCAGGATACGTCATTTGCTCGTGGAAGCTCTGATAAAAGTAGTAGTCCTAGAGAACCACCAAACTGTAGTCCAAGAGAACCAGTTGGGAGTTCACCTAGAGATGTTCCTAACTGTAGCCCAAGAGAACCTATGGCTAGTCCAAAAATGGATTACCCCTTGTATTCTGGAACTACAATACCATCATATCGATCCCCAACTGTTACAAATTCTACTATGTATGAATCACCATTGTCACCCTACCCAGCTCACATGACATATTATGATACTAATAAATCATTAACAGATCAATACAGATCCCAGGCACCCTCAGGAGAAAAACCATTATCTTCAGTGTTCCCTGTTAAAAAGAGAATATGTAGTGAAGTAGACCCTTCAGTACAAGTAAAAACTAGTCCTGAAATAAGCAGTTGTTATCGAGGAGGTTCTTTTACACCTACAAGAGGTGCTGTTGAGCAGGAAAGGGGATTTACACCAACACCAGGGCGTTTACCTACTCAACCTGTTCCAAGATTAAGTGATACTACTCGCCATACTTTTACTTCTGATACTCCGTTACCTATGGGATTAACCCACCATGGATTACCTCATCATTTAGTGGACCCATACAGTGATGAAAGAATATTATCCTCATCATATTTCAGCAGTGAAGGAATTTATGGGAAAAGTGTATCTTCCACCTCGTCTCACACAATGTTTTCCCAAGCCAATAATACAGTGTCAACTACAGCTAGCTATAGCAGAGACCAGCCATCTGCAATTAGTTATGCTACGAGACAAGATGTAAATGAGACAGTGAGTTATGAACATGTAAATTCACCTTCCTTAACATATTCTGAAAGAAGAACAGTAAAAGTGAGTGAATGTGCTACACCTGATTATCCACCTAGTCCATCTATTTCATTAGCTGTTAGAACAAAACCACCAACACCAGTACTCAATTACTCCAACAGAAATTCTGATGTCTTATCACCAAGAACAGTTGGATCTGCATCGCCTATAAATTATTCATCAAACAGTGAGGTTCTGACCGCAAAAGTGAGCGTCCCTTCATGTATAAGTTACCTCAGTCGACCACAAGAAATTATTTCAAACAAATCTCCAAGTAGTTCACCACTAGGTTACAACAAATTACCAACATCAGATTTGTTATCGAGTAAAATGGGTGCTCCATCACCAATCTCATATGCACCAAATAGAACTATTCCTGAAATAATTCCCCCTAAATCAAAATCTCCTTATAATAGATCCGTGCCAGAATTGCCAGCATCAGATATTAGTTATAATCATTCTTCATCAGACTTAGTGACTAATAAAATTAATGTTCCATCTCCACTGAGTTATCCTGGACAGCCAGATATGCTATCTGGAAAAATTAATTATAGCCATCCAATACCTGATATTATGCAAAACCCAACTAGGTATAATTATCCTATTACAGACTTAATTCCAGGGAAACCTACTGTAGGATATAACCATCCTATTACAGATTTGATGCAAAATAAAGCCAGTACAGGTAGTTACTCTAACCGTTCTGTAGAATTATTAACTCCTAGTCTAGGCGGATATAACAGACCAATATCTGAACTTTTGCCAGCTAGAGAAATTTCTTATCCTGCTGTGTCAAGACCTATCAGTGTCAGCAAGCCCTCAGATTCTGTACCAACCAAACCTGGTGTAAAAAAATCTGCAAAGAAAAAGAAGAATGGGGATTCAAACACCACAGTTTCTTCAAGCTTCCAACAGTATATAGGACAGACTTCAACAGAAGCGGTTGCTCTTAAAACAACATCTGTTGTACCAGGAAGTGCCTTTAATTTTGGTCCAGCTCCTCTTAAAGACAGTTATACATCATATTTGGAGGATATGCGTTCATCTGGATATTATGTTCCTCACCCAGAACCTAGTGCTGGTAGCAAAAGTTCTTCACCAGGGCCTCATGGTTCAACTTCATCTTTCTCATACTTAAGTCATGCTTCATCAAGACCGCCTACATATCCACATCCATTCATTAATGCTCCTTATCAGCAGTATCTTCAAAGACATTCAGAAGAACTTTTGAGGCCAATGGTTCTTCATCAAGGCCTTCTTCCTCCTACTGGGTATGCTCCTGGGTATCTAGGAATGCATGATGCTATCAGTAGACCTTCATGGCTTTGAGAATTCACACTACAGTAATTATGTGGCACTTTAATGCAAATTGATAACTGTGAAGATATCAAAAGGGGTGTATGATTTTTATCAGATACTTTGATGATTAATATCAGTAATTCACAATTAATGAAACATGTTAATTTCATCATGTTTATGATCTGCATTAGTCATAATAAGCCTGAGATTTGTATCAGTTAGCTTAGTTAGCATTAATAGAATATATAATTATTTCATTTGGAATAAACAGAGTGTTCTATACATACATTTAAATAAGTTATACATAAAATATAATTTTATGTACTAATACAAAAAAGTTTTTATATACTAAACAATTAAATATCACAAAAATTCAAAATAGATTTTCATTATCATAACAAATAACCAGTTCCTCGATTTCCCTGTAAAAAAAATAACACAGTTGTGAAAACCATCAGTGTTGGATTTTATTGTTAAACTGTAATTTAAAAAATTTGGTGGAATGAGAAACGTCTGCTAACAAGCTGCAGGTTGAACAGTGTGTGAATGTAAATTTTCATGTATATTTTATTTCACAGTCCACCTCTGTTTTCTTTATTAACTCCTATCATCATGAATGCATATGCAGTTATTTTTCTATCTTTTACATATCAGTTAAGTACTCTAGGAAACTGTTCCTAGTCAGTGCAGTATACTACAAGTAGTATTTTACATAATTCAGGTTACTTGTATTTTTGTATACAAAACAAATGAAGTAGCAGTTATCAAACGAGCATTACTTGCCACTGCTGTAGTATGATAGATACACCAAATCTACCATTGTCAAATCAGGGTTAATTTTTTGTATATATGTGTCATGTAAATACATTATAGTTATAAAAATACAATGATAGCTTTAATATGATGTAGCTACTTTAAAAGTTTTTGATATTTCTCTTGTATCTGTAAATTTTTTTAAAGTTTTAACTGTTATGCAGTCATATTGTAAATTTGTTGTATATATGTAAATGTATAGTTGCTTTTAAAATGCTCTCTAGATATAAGGCTGTAAAAAACATTTTTAATTACTTTTAGCTTATACTGTGTATAAAAATGCCTTATAATGATTGCAAGTAAAGTAAGACATTTTAACACTAAGGAAGAAACAGCTCTGTGTAAATATATGTGTTACTAGTAAATTCAGTTAATATTGTGTGTGTGTGTACGTGTGTGTGTGTGTGTGTGTGTGTGTGTGTGTGTGTGTGTGTGTTATGGTAATAGAACCAAAGAGAGATACACGTTAATAATCAGGACCAACTAATTTGAAGTGTACATACATCCATAGTTGAATGTGTATAATAACTTTCTTAGTGTATGTATACAGTATACATATTATATGGTTGATTGTAAAAAGTACAGTTATTTTATAATAGATACAATAATATAGGTACAATTTAATCAATTTTGTTTATATTTTATTGTTTAAAAGGTATTATTAATCCAGAGATTAATAATTAATTCATTTTTATAGTGTTAGACGCTTCTTTTGTTAGACATGATCAGAACTATATGACAGGTTTGTTATGTAGACAATTTAAATCAACAAGTTTTATTGTTGGCGAAATGAGATTATAGTATTTATTTAATGTCAGTAAAGATTTATATTATTTTGTAAAGTCCTGTATTTGTTAACTTATAAAAGATTGAACATCTATTAATGCATTACATGTTTAAAAATACATAAAAATCTTGATTTTATTGTGTGTGTGTGCACGCATGTATGTGGTATGTATTCATATGAAGTATAAATATTTTATTTTATTTACTCAGTTTTAAATATATACATCTGAATTCTTTGAGGAGTATTTTCAAAGTGCATTTAATACCAGAATTCTATTTAATTTGGCTTCACTTAATCTGTACAATTTGTGATCAGTTGTTGAAGAAATAATCAGTTGCTGTAATTGTAATGTTGATGTTTTGTGCAATATTTTAATAATGTTTTTCTTTTTGTTCATAATGTTTGAAGAAATATTCATCTAAAGATGTAATTACAGTTTTTTTGAAATAGTGGAGACAAATTCTTTTTATATTTTAAAATTGCCATTTTCAAAAGCAATAGTGTGGTGAAAACGTTAAGTATGATAGCTGTTGAGAAGAATGTTGATCTAGTAAAAAAAAAGTAACATTTAGATAAAATAAGATTTGTGTACGATAGTTTTAATAATCAAAATTATATTGAGTGATAGTATATTTATGTGACCATAAATTTATGAAAACATTTAATATGATTGGAAAGTAAACATGTAAAAAAAAAACGCTGAAATATCAAATAACAACATTAATCGTGGGTCTGAAATATTTTGTCTGCAATTAATTGTTTTTATTGTTGTTTGAGATGTTTTCATTGCATAATTATATACATACTTTTATCTACATTATATATAACATAACCGTCAGCTGTGTTGTACTGTACTTGTCTAATTCAAAAACAATTACAAATACAATAGAAAGTTAATAAAATATATTTAATGTACCATAATTTGGGTTTGTATGTACAGCCATGAGTATACATATATATATGCACACGTGCATAACATGTTGACATATACATTTAAGTAGTTTTTGAATTCTAAGTTTTCCTAGATTTTTATAGAAGCTATTTTTTAAGTGTTGTGTGTGAATCCTGAAATTTAGTAATTAATTTTGTTTCGTAAAACTAACATTGAATATAAAGAATTGTACGTAAAATACGTGATATTTCGTTGATGTTTAGATTATTTACTGATTGAAATTTTGTTTTAAAAAATGATGACCTGAACATTATTGGTTTTGATGTTTCAAAAACAATTAAAAAATATGAATTTTATTATGTACATTGTTGCATTATAATAAATGATGATAATTCATTACATTGTTGTTATTAGAATTGATTATGTGAAAGGGTAATAATATATCTTATAGCATATTAGTAAATTATGTCAAGTCTAAGTGCAGTACTAATGTACATTTTGCAAATCCCAAATTTGTTACACATGAATTTTTTTTCAGGCACTTTTTTTACATATTTTGAGTATATTATATCAATAAATTCATGTTAATGCAAGTAATGTTCAGCCTCTTGGGTGTTACAAATGATTTGTAAAAACTGCACAAATTTTGCAGTTTTTACACCCCTATACAGATTAATGTGAACAAAGGGAGAAATTTATTAGCCTTTTTTTTAAATAGTTACAGGGATTTTCGGTTCATCAGTGTTTTTTTTTATACCTAAATGTATGTAATGCATTATTCTTTGTGTTAAGCAGTTTTAATGGATTTAACCCCGAGGAAAAAATAATTTTTCTGGAAAGTGCCAATTTTATTCAATGATAGATTGCTGTAAGTGGCAGTAGGAGTAGTTAGTAAAATTATAAAATTGAAAAACCATCTTATGATAAAGGACATTGTGGCCAAAAATGGGCTACATGTACTAAAGGATGCTTTCATAATTAGGAAAAGTAAAATAAATCCTTCTGAAAATGGTTATGAGCTTACAAAAGACTTGCTTAGTGCTATGCTACTGAACAAACATGATGCAGCTACTGAAAATACAGACTGGTGCATGTTGAAAGCAAGGTAACCAGCATAAAAGCAACTTTTAACTGTTTCCGTGATAATAAAATGCCTTCCATAAGGGAAGAATACAAATATTGGTCGGTTGGTAACAGGGGGAAAGGTTATATTCTCTGCTGGAATCCATTTCGTTATGCAGAGAATGAGAGTATACCACGTTTGTCAGTCATAAGCTTAAAACGATCAAATAAACATAGAACAAGCACTATGTTTTGGTTTTAGACTGGCCTATAACAGATGTGATATGAACACAATTGAAAATAATTGAGCAGTATCTAGGATGGACTTCAGAAATATATAAACTGTGTGTAATATAGTAAACTATAGTCTCATATAAACTATATTTTACAATAGTTGTAAACCATAAGTACAACATTTTTTTAAATATATGTTAAAATTAATTATTTACATAAAGCACACAACTATGCTTTCTGAAAAGTACTACCACCCGCCTGGATTGCAAATGAATAGCATTGTGAGATTTACAACCTTCACAAATATCACAAATTGGATAGTGTTTGTTTAAAAGTATACAGGTTCCTTGTAATTTAGTCTACAAAATTGACTTGTGGCTCAAAATTAGTGATCCTAAACAATTTTTATTTCAGTAATATTACTCTCCAAAACCGCCAATCAGATGAATAAGCTTGTTCAGCTGACTTTTGGTATTCTAGTTTACCAGCAAGTAGTATGTGGGTGTGTTATGTATACTGTATGAAAGTTATATGCCTACTTTCAGAATTGTAGTTCCTTACCTGAAATCCTAAATATTGGTAAAAGGAAAACGTAATAAAACTTATATGAGCAGAATTTATAATTAATACAAAAACAAAAAATGTACAGTGATAAGCCATTAGAAATTAAGGCTGAAGAATCAGTTTTTATGGAGACATTACAGTTAAAGAGATGTGAGCAGATTACTAGGGAAACATTAAGCATTGATTGGTTACATCATCTAAAGCTCACAGAACTAAAATTTTACCATATCTCTTAACCCATGGAGATTTAAAGAATTTAAATTAGAAAAAAGAACTTAAAGAAGAAGACAATGTTTGTGTAACCTCTTGAAGGGACATATAAACTTATTTAATTTTTTTAGTAAAGGCCTAATGATGGTATTATTTGCTTGTGTAGAAGTGATACAAAAAAAAGTAGTTTTAAATATAAAATAGTTTCCTTCATAAGCAAGTTTGTTTTCAAATAAAAACTAGCTTTCTCCAATATGTTTGAAACAATGAGGAATCTCCATTTTAAGGTTGTAATTATTCTACATTGAAAATGCTGAAGGAAATGTACCATTACAAGGTTCAACAGTAAAAATTGTTATAATTGATTTTATAATTGCGAGGAAACAGAACAGCACTTCTCAAGTTTTAGGATTATTTGAGTTTTTTAATGTTCCGGTAAATAAATGTAAATATCCGTTTTATATATAACTTTGTTCACATTAATTTGCACAAGAGTATAGTTAAAAACACTATGCTTTCTTCAGTTTGGCAACCAAAGCCTAACGATTGTTGATTCATTCGTAGGTACCATCCTAGTAGTAAATCTGTAATGTTTTTGTGCATGTGTAAGTGGATTTCATACAAAACCTTTCTAATTCAGAATTCAAAACAGCTGTCATTTTATTATGGTCCTGTTGTGTTGATGTTTTCTAGTTTCCATTTTTATAAAATCTGGATCACTTATTGTCATGGTTTGGGATTACAGCCATATGTAAACATCCTTGTAAATTCTGTAGGAAAATCATGTAGAGCCACGGTATTGTAGAAGTGATTTTATTTTATTTATTTATTTTTTTAAACTATATGCAATCTCTTATGTGATAATGAGATAAATAATGTGTTCATTAAGTAAAATGTAAAGGAAAATGTTTTCAAAGAAAAGTATATAAAGTTTTATTGGATCCGTAAAAATCTTCTGGTACCTTGGGTATAAAAATTGAAATGGTTGGTCTTTTCATAATTGTATTTACTCATTTTTTTATTTTCTTATTATAGTAGGGTCTTTACCACAAGTTTCTGACTAAAGTGAATCCAGATAAAAGATATGTAGGTGTGGCTGATGAATGGAGTTTTTGAGTCATGAAACGTGTTGTAAAACATTTTTTGGTGGAATATGACACAAAACCAACAACAACTGGTTTAGGATATCAGAATATGAATATTGAAACTTTTTGTTTTAATAATTGTGTATTGTTGCTTTCTATGCGTAGAATTTCCTCTCACATAACTCAAAAGCTGTTGGTTTATCTCCACTCTGTTTATTTGGAGATTCTATGTACGCAAGCTCCAAACATCAGGCTGAAACCATTTGTTCCTGTACATGTTTCTAAGATCATGTTCCTGATCTGTCTAAGATAAGCCTCATATACACTCATTGTCTGATTTTTGTAAATACTGTTAATTTCAAAGCCACTGTCAAATTCCGTCAACCAGTGATCTGTCTTCTAGCTGTGATACAGCTCACACTACAACACCGTTATAATCAGTGTGCAATTAACCATATACAGTGAGAAGCTCGATGGAGGACAGAGGCACATGTAGATGTCTTTTTACACAAGAGTAAGGGATTTATTCACTGTTATGCCAACAGGATGACCAATGAATTTCATTCAAAATGAGCTCTCTTCCACTTAGCTGTTCTGCTCTTTTAATTTGTAAACTATTTGTATAAAATCTCATCTTGGTGTAAATAATTAATCTGCTCCTATAGATACAATGTCTTACCAGATAATTCTTACTTCATTCATAGTCCACAGTTGGTTGGATATAGTTTGTAAGAACATTGCGTATTGATTTAATTTATTTAATAATAATTGCTTATTGTCATATTTTGAATGTCTCGTTTAAAAATTAAAAATGAGAATATTAAAGTATATTTTATTCTGACATTTTAAAGTTATTGGATAAAAGTTGAAGGGTCTGTTGTCCCATAACATAGGTCAATTAAAACCAGTCATAATTAACCAAGTCTGTGCCACAAAAGAAAACAGCTGCATTCACAGTTATAAAATTACAACAACCACTTGACAGAAAATTGAATTTTATACCAAACCAAAGTTATTCTTTTTTGTATTTTGTGATGGAGTTCAACTAAATCTGCAGGAATTTACCCATGATTACACATATTACCCATTAAACAAATGTCTTCATTTTCCTGTGTGTGAGGCATTAAAATAGAATTAAAAATTAAGCTTTATGTATCAAGTAAGCTTTGAAAAAAGAAATTCCAGTGTCCAGTTTCAAAATTGAGACAATTTGAAGAATTTTTTGGTTCCAGTGATGCTAGAAAAATAGTTTTACACTATAATACATACTTAAATAGCAGTACCACAAAATTTACAGTTTCACAACTTTAAACAATGGGGAGTAATCCTAGCCAGCATATAGTCCCTTAATATAGATAGGGCATGTAAAATAAATTACAATACTACATCTGAAAAACTTGTCTAATTTTCATTATGTATGCTCTGGTGGCCATTTCAACAATATTCAATTTACAATCACAAGAAATTAAATATTGTCATACAGTTTTTTGTCTGGTATTATTGATTGTGTAAGTTGCAGCTGTTAAAAAAATTAATGAAGAAAGTTGTGTTAGTGATTAAAATCACAAGCAGAATTATCACTGTTGTTGAGATTGCACTAGCTAGGTATGAGCAACAACCAGTATCATGTCTGATGTCAACTATTAGCACACCACTATATAAAAATATTCCGATTAGCGCTTTCAAGCTTCACAGCTCATCGTCAGATCGGAAATGAACCATTAACTTAAAAATAAACCCTTCACCCCCACCCCACACACCCTGCTCACACACAACCAGCTATAATTCAATGTCCCTTCCTCCCCTCTGAGCCCTGTCCCTCCATCTGGACAGTTACATATTTTTCTAGCAAATTCCTTGTGTTTCAGTGTTGTGTGTGTGTGCGTGTGTGTGCGCGCGCGCGCAGGCCAGAACATTTTTCAGTTAGTATTCAGTTCTAAGAGATACATGTCATTATAATTAATGATGTTATCATAATTATAAGGTACTCAGTTGTTTTAAATTGAGCAGTAATTGTACATTTTGAGTTTTGGATTCAGTGACAACTCTGTTTTCGTCCTGTATTATTTTCAAACTGTTAAATACTGTACATTTTGTAAAATGTTATTATTTAAGTTAAAATTTAAGTTAAAAGTTATTTTCTACCATCACCAAGAGCCAAAATAAAAAAAAATCTTAATGCCTGCTATTTTGAAACTTGCCACCTAGATTTCCTTGTTTATAAAGTTTAGATGATACAGAAACCTCAGTTTTAAATATACTTTATGCCATTTTGAAATAGTTTTACAGAAGTTATGGAACATTGAATTTGTAATAATAAATAAACATGCTAAGAAAGGGGCTAGTTTTATGCATAAACTGTTGTAATTCCACAGTTTTCAAATATGATTTCATTTTAAAAATACAGAAAAGAAGAGTTTAATTCAGTGTAAAACTCACTACACTCTATCAGGTGGTTGTAATTTTATAACTGCAAACACATGTTTTCTTTCGTCTCAAAGACTTTATTAGTGAAAGAATATTTGATTAAAAAGTTAATATTATAGTAGAAGGAAATTAGAATGATTCATAAATTTTATTTTTATTTAACATTAAAATTTAGTACAGTAGAGAGTCTCGCTAATCCGGACTTGATGGGACCGGACCCCGTCCGGATCACCGAAAGTCCGGATTAAACGGAATCAGCTTTAAAATGTCTGTAAAACAAGTTTTAGATGGGTAAAACTATTAAAATCAATGTTTTTATCATAAAAATGACTTTTTCAGTCTCAATACTACAACGTAGGCCTACTTTTTTAACGTACGAATTGATTTAGGATAAAAAACAAAACATCTTATTGATTGAAATTCAAAGTTTATTGATTGTACAGTACTAAAGAAAACTACAGTACATTACTGTTACATACAGGTAGCCTAATTAAAAAGTGTAAAAACGAAATAAAGTTTAAATTCTGTACAGGACTGTAAGATAAAATGAAACTATGTATATGTACATATGTAGGCTATGTACTATACAACTGAAAACAAGAATTAAGTCTTTGAACTCACTTGAAAAAGTCCGTAATGTTCTTTTGTTTTAATAAAAACTGACGTCGTTTCGCCATGCGATCTCGTAGACGCCTCAAGGTCAGTAGCTCAGCAGACGATGTGTCGCTTTGTTTCTCAAAGTAGGTCATCAACCCCTCCAGCATTGTAGTCGCTTCACCATGAGTTGGGCTAGCTGATTCCTCCGTACCGTCATCGTTATCTTCCGAACTGTCAATTTCTGTTGCCATGTTTGCAAATGCATGTCTCCACGATTTCATCTTCGCTTAACACCTGATGACCAATATCGTTGTCACTCTGAAATGTCACTTTCTTCCACGTCGGCACAACCCTCCAACTGTTGAAAAACTTGAACGAAATCAGCGTCATCATTTGCAGTTGGTTGATTTTCATCTTGTCCCTGGTTTTCTTGTGGGATGCTAGGCCACAGTTTTTTCCAGCTTTTTTGGAGAGTTGACGGCTTAATCTCTTCCCACGCTTCTGCGGCTAAATAAATGACAGTCTTTATTGTCACTTTTTTAAGAAGATTCATGAAGTTAGCTGACGGGTCTGCTTCTTGTTGCTCTAAAAGAGACAAGATCAACTTTTTCCTATATCGCAGTTTTGTTGCTTCAATCACACCTTGATCCATTGGTTGTATCAAAGCGGTCACGTTCGGTGGCAGAAATTTCACCATCTCTTAATTCCTCTTCACTAGGGTGACACGGTGCATTGTCTATGAATAACACATCTTTTTCTGGGAGTTTTTTCTCTCTAAAGAACTTCTTTGTTGTAGGCACAAATTTTTTAAAAAAACAATCTTTAAAAATTTTTCCATTCATCCATGCAGATTTGTGTGAGGTGTACTGGGCTAGAAGAGCATTTACATTAACATTTTTAAGGGCCCTAGGCTTAGCCGATTTCGTGATCACCAAAAGTGGAAGTTTTAAATCGCCAGAAGCGTTACTGCAAGGAAGCAAAGTCACTAGTTCTTTCTTTACCTTATGACCTTTGGCTACAGAATCCAGCTTTGAGGCTAATGTTTTTTTTTTGGAAGCATTTTGTAATTTAACCCAGTTTCATCAGTGTTAAACACTTGACAAGGTTCTAAGTTTTCATCGCTAACAAACTTTTCAAATTTTACTTTAAAGTCTTCACTTGCAACATTGTCACCTGACAAAATTTCACCACTTACACCAAGTTCACAAACGCCATGTCGATCTTTCCACCGAGACACAACCATCCCACACTGGCAGTAAAAGCAGGGTCACCTTTTAATTTTTCATTGAGTTTGAGCGCGATCGCTTGTAACGTTGCGCCTGACAGCGGAACGCCCTGTTCATGTTGATGGCAAAATTTTTTTTTTTAATTAATTAATTAATGATTTTAGTTAATGATTCACCAGCATCAATACAAAACAAACGTTGGAGTTTTTCTTCCATTGTTACAGTCACTTTCTTACGTTTAGTTGCCATTTTACGTTGCTCTTAATAAGCGCACACAATAAAACACACACACTGAAGAATAAGCGCACTGAATAAAAACACGGCCTTAAAACGGACTGCACGGTTACTAGGACGAGTATCAATTGAAGGAAACAAAACAAAACGACAATCAACTGTGCAGGTAGAGTGAGTCCCTTCCCGGAAAACAGGCTGCGCACCGATATGAAGGCGTATTTACAGCTAATTTGGCTGATGCGCATGGCTGACGGCTGATGCCGATGGTGCAAGGAGTTCGTGGACGCGCGGGGACTCCCATCGGTGAGTCACTTCCCGGAAAACAGGCTGCGCGCTGACATACACGCCGCACGTTTCACAACGTTAATGTAGGCGTACTTTATACAGTAGTAGTAGCAGCCCCAGTTTGTTTACGAGTTATTAAAACGGAACATAAATACAGTTTAAAGTAAAGTAGGTTTTAAAATTTATGCACGCTTTTTGACGTTTTTTTTTTTTTGAGCTCTGTCCGGATTAACCGGATGTCCGGATTAGCGAGACTACTGTAATGTGAAAATTCTTATTATAAATCACAATATTGATATTATTTCTTAAATAATACCATACTTAATTTTTGTCATATTTACCACACGTAAATATTAATATTGGATATGAACAATAAAGAAAGATAACTATATACCTAAATACAACAAAGAGAGTTTGAGAAGGTTACAGTGTGTACCATTTCACCCCCACATCTTATTGGACTTGATAATGGTGGTGTCATCTTAATGCTTTGTTTAGCACGAAGCAGCAGCAAGGTGTTCAAGTGACAAAGTTGGAGTGATGAAGACTGCTGACATGAAAAACCTGACTAAGAACTTGACCAATTTTAATGTATACAGAAAGGCAGTGAAAAAAAGAAAAATTACCTGAATGTGGATAAGGGGGCAGCACTTTAAATGTTACTGTAATATGGCTCAAGAAAAAGATTAAAATACATAGTAAGAAACCTGATGAAAAATATAGAAATCAGTATCTGAAAGTAAAACTGAAAAAGACATTTTCATGTCAGGAACAAACTTGATGGACTATTTGAACCCAGACAAAAGACCCATTTTAAACCACATACTTATTTAAATACATTACATTTATTTATGTATACTTGTGCAATTAAATGGTATACAATATACCACACACATGGATACCACCAGAAAAGTAAAAAGGGACCACCATGGGAAGCAAGGAAGAAAGTCATGTGAAGAAAGAAATCTGCATTAACTTACATGAGGTCAGTCAGTAACCTGTTTTCAAACAGAAAAATTTACTCATGTAATTGAGGAAGTGAAGAAAGGCAAGGAGAAAAAAATACAGAAAGACAATGTTCAGTACTGAAGTGTTAAGATACTGCAGTTTATCATCATAAGGTGAGGAGATGAACTGACTTAAATATTAAGGCTATTCTGGTTATAAAAGAGTACTGTAGTAATGCACATTCTCATTAAATGTAAACAAAACATAATGTTGATAAGAAGAGCAACCTTGTATTGATCATTGTAACAGGTAAATTATGCCTTTCTTTTATTCCTGGTTTTTTACTCTACATTTGTGGCAGCCGTAACAATATCTGAAAACAGGACACGGTGGTTGTAGAAGATTGGAGAAAGATATGAATTGTGAGTATAAATGCATATCACTAAAGAGACAATAAAGATTAAGTAAACAGTCTCGAGCCAAAAAAACATACCTGATGTCAACTTGATCTGGTATTTGAGAGTGATGCAAATGAGAAGTACAAACTTATTTTGTCTGGACTGTCTAATGAAATCTGTTTTTCATGCCTCCTAAAGATTAAACAAGCAAGGAATCAGCATATTCTTTACTAGACATGTTTACAGTAGTTTGAGCCTTGAATTCACTGCAATCAGAAAGTGGTAGAGATTTTGTGTGAATGGTAGAGAAAACTGTGAATTCAGTGAACGTAGAGAAATCTGGTCAGTAAGAATTGCCCTCAGAATATTTGATCACTTGTTTTTTTGGATGCAGGCATGTAACACTTGCACATGGAAGGACTATGATTCATTAAAAAAGTCAATTATTGAGTCAAGTTTATTGTATTTATTAGTAAATACATAGCTCCTTTGTGATGTTAATTTGCCTGTAAAGTAAAAATAGGAGTAGTACTTCCTGACTGAAAATCCCTATGATAGGGTGATCCCTATGATACATCAACTTTAAACATGAAATTAATTTTAAACATGTAACCTCTTAGTTTGGAAACTAAAGGAGTATCCAGTTATATTCCAAACAATATAAATATACACACCATAAATTGAGGGGGTCAGTGCAAGGTAGAGCCAAGTCTCATTTTTGATTTCAAAGTTGAAAGTTTAATCCCTCAAATGTTTTAAAACTAATTACACGGCTTTTAAGAACATAACTATTATCTTTATTCAGTTGTGAACAAACTGCACACATCTCAATTTATGAAAAGTAGGGTTTGGTACTGTCTTGCCCTGACCCCCTCAATTAATCTTTTTGTTTGAAAACAAATTTCTAAACTTAATAATATGTGCCCCAGTCCCAGATCGACACATTTGGTACATTACACTAAGGGATATATTTTTTAATTTACTTCTATAAACGTGTCATAAGAATATTGTTTTTTTGTTTTTATAGTTTTCCATTACTTTCTTTATTCATTTTGAGAATATCTTCACTAATGTTTTCTTGATTTATATTTTTGTTGATGCTGTTATTGTTATTGTTTAACGCTTAGAAATAAATTTAATTTTTAAAATTGTTTATCAAAGAAATAAGTTTTTTATTTTATTCATTTAAAATATGACATGGTGATTTTTATTGTATTGTATCTTTATAAAAAATATGTGTTTCTGATTAATTTATTTTTATATCAGTTTCATTGTTGTAATTATTCATATTTCTCTTTTTGTTTGTGCAATTACCACATGGAGTTATCAATGACGTGCAACAATATAATAAAATAATAGTATAATTTAAACTTGTTCAATTTAAGTTCCCTACTATTAATCAACAAAGTTTTATGTTTGTGAATTGTAAAACTTCAGACAGTGTTAACAAAGAAGAAGAATGTGTGCAGTATTCTCAGTAATAATGCAATACAATATGGAGTATTATACTCCCTTTGAATAAAGATGAAAATCTACTTATGACATTTTATATTTGTGGTATTTATATTGTCTTTTTGTATATTGTTTTATATCTTTGACAGTGAATTTATATAAGTAAAATATGAAATTCAGCAGTGGAAGTTATAAATTTATTTTACAAAATTTTTGTAAGAAAAGATATGTTTTTTATGAAACAGAAGCTGTGTTTTTTATGAGTATTTCATTTTAGGGTGAAAAATATAGAAATACTTGAAATATTTTAAGCTATTGTATGTTGATAATGTTATACAGAAACTTCTTTTTTTTTAATTTTTCAATATGGCTGTCATTATTCTCACTACATGAAAATTATGATGCTCATGTTTTAAAATCCAATGCTGGTTCTTTCTGGCTTCCATATTCCTACAAAACTTAGACCATCTGTTTTCATCCAGCATCTTATAAAAAACAGTTCTTGAAATTCAACCACCAACTTGGAGAATTTTCTTTATTAGTTAGTAAATAACAGTCACACCATTCTTCATTGTAATATACAGTATATGTTTTAACTGTCCCTCGATATAACCCAATATATACCAACACTAAAGTTGGTAACAGTAAACGTCTGTAATTTTTTTTTTTTTTTTTTTTTTTTTACTAAAGGAGTCTAAAACTAAAACTTCACATTTGACGAGATCTGTGGTTTTAATTATGCACTGTGGCTTAACTCATATTCCTGTGACTGCTGTTTAGTACAGCAGACCATAAATTCTAGTCCTTGTGTTATTATTTTCAAGATTTTCAATTTGTGTTTAAAGTGGCTGTATCTACATCAGTACTACAACAAAACTTACTAATAGCAATTTTGTTGTATAAATTTTCTATTTTCTCTTCTTTAAAATTGACAGTTTGCACAATGTTGTACTAATGTAAAAACTAAAATGACAATAGAAAAATTCATGTGCAGAGGTTCATTACTTTAAAAAGATAAATTTTTCAACTTTTTTTTGTGTTTTATAGTCTATAATGTCAACACATGCAATTTTTGTTGCCTGCCTCCCATCTCTTTAATGTAGCCGAATCGTACGTAAACACAGTTCTGTGTTGGAATTTTTGTAAAATGTGTAGCAGTCAACATTTTTTTACATTCATTTAAAAACCAGAAAAGGTTATATACTTTTAAAGTGTGTTAGGAATATATGTGTACATATATCTCTAAGCGAGATAAAGAAACAAGTACCTAGGATAATCTAGAACTCAAAAAATCGGTACGTTGATCATCAGGACTATACTGTAGTTGGTATTATACGTGTAAATAATTAAACATATGTTCAAATTTGTATATCAATAAGAACATTAAGGGTTAATTCATGTTTCATGTGAAATATTGTGCTGTCAAATGAATAAGTTAATGTAAGATACCAAACAATACATTGGACACCAGATACAAAGACTTTATTGAACATGTAGTGGTATATTAAATTTCTGAGCAGCTGTATTCATTGAACAATTGAGTTTTCTTGTAACAATAATTTGAAACCTCAGAAAGGTGAATAGTTGTTCTTGGGATTCTAAATGAAACACTTAGTTCAAAGACAATCCTGCAGGTGTGCTGCATTCTTCCACATGTTGTTATAATCTTCCACCTGGTGGTGTGTGCTAGTCACATCCTTAAGAGACACCGCCGTCTGCAGTTGTTCACTCAAATGCCAATACACTAGCTAATTTAAGCAGTATCATTTCTTCACTAACACTGTTCTTGCAATTAGAACTGGTATTTTCTTTCTTAAAATGGTTTATAAACCAAATTGTTTCTAAAGACAAGCTTTTTTTATACAAAATAATTAGAAAATGTTTTCATAATGCCATCATATGATTTCCCAGCTTTTGGAACATTGAGCAATTCATAAGCACCATGTCCTAAAGGGCTCTGAAACAATTCAGATTCAGACAGAACCACTGTTCAAAATGTATTATCAGGTCTATAAATGTTGTGCATTTGCCCGTTTGAAAGCTTCAGCAAATACTGAGGCAGGAGCCTCTAACATTATATCTCTTCACAGCCAGCAAACAAATTAAGAGAGAGAGAGAGAGTGTGTGTGTGTGCTTTCAATATAAAAAAAAATGTTTTCAGTTAGTTTCTTTAGATACCTACTGATCCTCTCTTATTTCTGTAGGCAACATAAAAGCCCAAGATTGATGAAAGTAGTTGAATGAATATTTCAAACTAGTGTCTTTTTGAATGGGTGTTCTGAAAGTAATTGCATATTCGAAAATATTCGGTAAGCTTGCGATTAAGTTTTAAAATATGCTAAAAAATGTATGCTTCTCATACTGTAATGTGTATAGATTATGTCATGATTTTATTTGTATAGACTGTGTAAATTTTTGTTTCAGTTAATACTAGGGACTAAACAAACTAAACTCGTGTATAGAGTAAAACTGTCAGTGTTTATTATATATAACTATTCTTATTTCGTGTATATTAGTTCTTATGTATTACACTATTTTGATTGTGTATTTGTTGCCAATGTGTGTATTACATGTGTCACCCCCCCTTTTTTTTTGTAAAGCTTCATTTAATCCAAAATGAGATTCATACTGTTACAGCAAATGCAGTATACTTTTCGAGATGGCATATTCAATACTTTTCTAAATGGAGTACTGTATTTTCATTGGTTTCAACATAAGTAGCTCATTACTTGCACATAATTATAGTCTTGCCAATACTAGATTAGTAATCACAAGACATGGAGGCTTGCGAAAGTGAAAGTCTGTTTTCAAACTAGAGTGTAAAAAGCTAATAGATTTGACATTGGACAAATTCTTCAACTTAAATGTTGAACTGTTTCTGCTTACATTTGAACTTTTTTTTAATACACTTATTAAATACATAGTGCAACTTGAAAAAATTAAGATTTACCTGAGGCTCAAATTCTGTGGCATCCCATATGAAAAACATTCACAATAAATATGTTTGTTTTAAATTATATTTAACTGTTTCAATATATAATGTTGTTAATTGAATTTGAAGTATTTTGTTAATCATGTTCAGCAGTTATGAAATACAGTGTATAGAAATTTCAGCCATATAAGAGACAAGAATATAAGTTGCCAGGATAATGAATAATTGTAATATAAGATAATGTACCATAATATTCTAATGTGTATTATTAGATTGTACAGATCATTTTAATTACATTGTCTGTAATCTATGCAATCAGACATGTATATTACTGTATAATGAATGTGTTAGGCAGTTTGTTTTAAGTAGCAGGAGTGTATGTAGTGTCATCATGAAAAATGATTAACCTCAGAAGAAATTGTAGTTATTATAACTAACAATTTAGTGTGCAGTCATACTCTACACTTAAAACAGATCAGCTGGCAATAATTGATACTGTAGGATTACTTTTCAGTTTCTTGATAAACGTTTTATATATACTTTATTGGAATGTAACAAAGAAACTGTTGAAAGGTATAAGAGACAAGGTGTTATATAATTAGTAAAGAACTCAGGTGACAGTAAGGTAAAAAATGGCCAACTTTGAAGTAGCAGATTTTTTTATAAATACAAATACACAGCATTATTTCCTGTAATAATAATTTCTGTTGAACAAGGCAATTGCAAAACTGAGAATTTAAATTTGTATTATTCTGGAATAACTTTTTAGTAATATTTGTTTTTAATATACAACACGGCATTTTCTAAATATGGTCTTATTTTGGTTCATTAAGAAAATCATACTGTAATATGTATTAATTCTTCACTTATTTGTGAAGCTGTAAGAATTTCAAATTATGTATAAGCTGAGCCCCCCCCCACCCCCAATTGTGTACAGATTTGTTTAGTGAGGCAACTATAATCACCTGTTTACTACTAAATGCTTTGTTTTCTAAGTAAATTCAGTATGAACAATCAGCAGGCACATGTGTGTGTGTGTGTGTGCAACATGTGTAGAATTTATTATTTTATATGTACAGTTAAAAACTAATAATTATTCATATAAGAATAATCAACAACAATAAGAAACATATTATTATGTTAATATATTAGTTCAAAAGTCTACAGCTTTCATCTTCAACACAACAAACTATTTTATATTTCTTTTAGTAGATTTTTTTTAAATTTAACAATCAAGTAATTGTTATTACTTTTATGAAAACGTTAATCTTCAAATTTACATTTTTATTGTCTGGAGAAATAGCTTTGTAGGAGGCTTTCAAATATACATAAAGATAAAAAGTGTATTAATAATTTTTATTAATAAACTGCAAAGAAATTTATGTTATAAAGAATCTTCATTGTTTTGGTGTTGTTTAATACCAGATTAATCAACGTCTTCCTACTGCTAGCATCCGTACTTTGAAACTGTATGAACTCTTTACATCTCGTGGCCTCCAGTCTATCAATCTTTGTGATCATCTACCATTTTCTCACCTAGCCAAATGTTCTGCCCACTTCCATATATTTTTTTAATTCTGTAAATGATACGGTATTACCTTTTGTAAGTTGATTGTTCACCATTTAGTTTTTGGTTTTTTTTTTTAATTTCTAGCATACTCCTTTCTGTCTCTCTATACACTGCAAGTTTCTTCTATTGTGAATGTCAATATTGTTATCTATATGCATTGCTTAGGAGAAAACACTTAATAACATTCCATGTGCAAGATGAATTCTTTTCTCGGTATGAGATGTGTTTGATTAGCTAAAGTCTGTGCAAACCTTAGATTAAATCATTGTGTCTTTTGGCAGTGCTATTTCGTATGAGCACTGTTGCCGTGTCAACGCAAACTCTGCTGCATTTATGGTAACAGAGATAGAGAGAAAGTCTATGAAGCATGCACATCTCTCGACCACAACACTAGAGCAATGCTTTTTTTTAAGTATTGCACACAGTAGTGGTACAGATTACGTTACTTGTATGTATTCAGTGCATACATCTAACTGTATACCCAGGCCCGGATTTCCCACTAGGCACTGACCTAGGGGCGGCAGGCTCAGTGGGGCGGCATGAGGTGACAAATTATTTGTCAAAATTTCATGTTTTCGGTTTTTTAATTACAGGATTTGTATTGGGCACTTGCATTATCGCCAAATTGAAGAAAATGGTTTTTAAATAACCTTCAATTATATCATTGAATAACACGGTATTAACACTGGGCCTATCAGTAGCGGTGGTTGGAGCGGAGCACGGTCGTACATACAGGTCTGGACACTCCGTTGAAATTCTTGTCCGCTTTTTTGCCGACTAAAATAGTTTGTTTTGATATCAGTTGGGGTGCCTCGATCTAGAAGTCAATCCCTACTGCGCATGATCATATATTCAAAGTATAATAGAGAATGTTATTTATATGAAGGGAAAAACTTGATACATTTAATTCCCTTTTAGATTTAAGATCAAATGAGATATTTGCAATAGAGATAGTTGAAATGACTATTTTCAGCAACTTTTTTTCAGCAGTCAAGGAGAATTGAATATATAGAAGTTACTTGTTGGGGGGGGGGGGTTAATAATAGTGCCTAGGGGCGGCAGGACACCTAAATCCGGGCCTGTGTATACCTAGCACTAATTTTGATAGTAAATAAACTATATTCACAAAGATGATTTACAGTTAATATGCATATTTATTGTCATTTTGAAGTGTATATAATTAATACTTAAACAAATTATTAGTTAATGAACATTTTAAATAATTATTGCATCAATTGAAATTTATGAATCTTTCAAAAACTGTGCAAGTATAGTGATTTTGTAGTTGCATTAATTGTTGACGCTTTTTATTTTATATCAGGTGTAACACAATGTCTGAATTTATATAATTATAATTGAGAACAACTTAATATTTACAAAATATATATACATTAATTTGTACTCCATCTTACATTTGTATGATGTGTGTGAATGATAATTAATTTTATGTCTTTATATTTCAAGAAGAGAAGTTGTGTACACATAATGTGCTCATTTCAGGATCCCATATGGTTAATTTAGTTAAAACAAATCAAGTTGTAATGCATAGTTGAAAAAATGACGCTGAATATTTTTTATTCTTTAAAACAGTACAGTCAGCGTATCCAGTGTATGGATTTAAACTATAAATGGTTATAATATTTTCAAAAATATGTTTTTATTCGTAGTAATATTAGTTCAACAAATACAATTCTTTAAGTGCTCATACAGCTAATTATGAGAATAATTTTAAGTTTCAGTTAAAATCATTAAACATGTGTTGAGATTATCACATCAACAAAATTGGATCTGAATAAATTTTCAAAGACTGTGGTCCCTTCCAGTAGGAAAATACAGTTATTATCAGTAGTAAACACTACAATCAGTAATAATAAATCTGTTTTGTTTTAATTATATTCTAGTACATAGGTATAATTGATGATAACCTTATATAATCATAATTTTAAGTACACTTGTATCATGAACACCAACCTTTTTACTTCAGTGTATACATTTCACCACCGTGGGGGGGGGGGGTAAAGGAAGTCCAAGTTTTTTTTACATATGAGAATTTGGTGCTTATACTAAAACATCAGAGTTCTACAGCTCCGGAGGCTACTGTATCTTGTAGGCTAATGCACAATCTGATGTAATTTAAGAAGTGACTTTATTATTCAGCTTTAATTAAATATTTTAAAATTATTTATATTTCCTCAGAAGATATTGAACACCAAAAAAAATCAATAGTCCTCATACAAAATTATACTCATCTTCAAAAAGTTAACAGAAATTAATTGGGAACATTGATGTTGAGAGGCAAATAGCCATTTACAATATTAAAACATAGCTCTAACTGTTAAAACAAAAAAATTACAGATAGGTTTAGAAAAATAAAACGACTAAAGTACTAATTATTATTCAATCAACAATAACTAATTTTCTTACAAAATGGCTTTACAATCTAGTAAACAAGTTAGAAATAACAAAGTACTGTGTGAACATATATTTCATAACATAATTATGTTCAGTTTACGGTCTATTCTGTTCATTCACCTTTTTCTACATGTACATTGAGGTACACCTGAAAATGAAAAGTGTTTGTTTGTGATTGATGGTTATTATAGTTTTTTGCATTATTTGAGCATTTCTGTATACCTTACTAATTAAAATTCTATTTTATTTTTTTATCCCTAACCCTATTACCATTCAGTGATGTAGGATGTATTATGTTACATTACTTAGAATCAATATGTTTCAAACTTTTACGTCTTCCACTCTATTATAATTACAAACTATAAACACCTCATTTATGTCTATTACTTTCCTTGCAGATTCTAGTTGTTGCACTGAGTATACAGTAGATGCTGATGTCATGAAATTGTAATATTGTGCAGATTAGATTTTAAACTGTGGTAGGAATATTTCACAGCCTTTGAACTGGTTTTTGAATCATGTGGATGTTATAAATAAATTTGTCTTGAGATCAAATCAATCCAGTTTCTCTGTCTACTACATACAAAGTGTAATGTACAAAGGTAATTCACCTTAGCCAGGCAAACCAAACCAAGCTAGTAACAAGCCATCACAGTTAAATTCTGCAAACAGTCGTTAAAATTCAGTCGTATCACATAATACTTCCTTAAAATTGGTAAAAACATTTGTAACCTGTTTGTATCTATTGATTATATTTTTTGTAGATGTTTTATAAAGTAAATTTTTTTTATATCGCTTAACAACTGATATAAAATTGTATAACTCGTATTTATTTTATTTGACTTTGTCATTTTCATGCTATCAAATGGTCTGTGATTGTACTCTACTGAAGACATTTTTTGTACTGTGGGTAAGCTCAACCAAAATTAAACGCAGTTATACTGTGAATAATATATTAATATAAATTTTAAAAATAATGTAAAAGTGATGGTAACGTAACGAAAGAAAATTATTTTGTATTCTGAAAAACTAATTTGTTTTCTATTTTATTTTCAGTTGCTAATGTGAAATGCATTTTTATTTATTTGTGTAGTTTATTTAAAATGTGTTGATAATACACTGTAGACACAAACAGTTATGATTTTAAAATATAAAATAATTACATACAAATCAGACAGTATCGCTGTATTTTGAAACAAAATTTTACCATTTTTTTCATTTATGGCAGATTTTTAATTTTCACTTTGTTTTAATCTTACTGGAGGAAAGACCATGACCAGTATCTACTGTCTGGCTGCGATTCGATGATTAAGCATTGTGTAAGGTGGGAGAAGCATGGCCGGGTACTACGGTAGGCTAAGTGGGGGTAAACCAAACGGCTAGTACACATATTTCACACTACCTCGATTACAAGCGGCCATGTGGTGGGGGTGAGCAGCCTCGATCATCCAGTCGTGGCCCGACAGTAATATTGTGGTAATACGCAAGACAAAACATCTAGCTGAAGGAAGAGAACTGATCACAGCCTTCCATGCAGAAAATTTACTACAATTTTATATCATATATGTATTTTCTACTGAACCATTTACATTGCTGTGTCTAAAATCATGCAAGTACATGTTTCTGGCATTTGAAATGTTAATAACATTTAGTACTTGCATCACCATTCACAGTTGACATCATGAATCAAAGTCCATTAGTATTCATACCACAGTATAATATTTACTTGAAACCTAATAAATATAACATCACCTGGCAGTTTGTGCATTATAAAATATAATGTTTAAGTCTCATTACTAAAAATACTTTAGTTACTAAAATGTGAATGCAAAAAAAAATTGAAATTTATTGTTTCTCTTTCACGAGCAATACCCATCTGCCTAGTTTATCCAACAATAAATGTATGTTGTAACAAAAGCTTATGAAATTTTATTTCATAAATACAAAAAACAACACCTATTAATCAGTTCAGTTCAGTTTATTTTAGAAATATTTAAACTGGCACTTAAAAAAACGATTTTGATACACTAACATAAAAGGTGTTCACTTACTTTATAAAAACATATTGAAGTCTTTAAATGAATGACACTAGTAATTACACGGATCAAACAGTATAATCTCTGAATTTTTATTATAATTCAAAAATGTTATTGTATTGTGTGATATCCTTTACTTGTTTACTTTTTTATATGAATTTTTGTTAAGTGTGCAATATGTATATACTTTTTATATTATTGCGTAAATGTTATTTTATATTTAAACAAGATACATTAATATTGGAAATATTTATACATTAGTTCATATTTTAAGTATATATTTTCTGGCTCTGATCTCAAACTATTGCTGTTTTATCAAATAGCAACATATTTTACACTGCCTCATGATAACATAGTTAAATTATACAAAAGTGTATAAATCTTATAAAAATGATATATAAATATGTTTTATATATTGAATGTGTTTTATTTATATTCACCATATTAGAATTTTGCATACAACTTCAGATGAAATGTAAAACTAACTATTTTTTTCTTCTAACTCTGCAGACTATCCTTTATTGTCCTCATCATGCCTATACATGCAAAAGAATTGGGTACTGGCCATATGATGAAGTAATTTTAAGCAAGATTCTAACTGGCCATTATGAACAATATAATGTAAATAAAAATTCTTAAATCCGTAAGGCTTTGTTGTATAAAGGTTTTAAGAAGTGGACATATAAATTGTATCCAGCATACCTAAAGGTGAACTATAGGAATGATGGGCCTAATTATGTGGGATTCTCCACCTCTTGGTGCTTAAGAAATACGGTAGAACCTCTATTATCCATCACCAAGGGGACTGCAGTCACGCAAAAAAGGTCGGATAATCCAAGGATTGAAAAAAAATACAGTAAATCCCCCCAAAAATATTTTAAAAGACGTGATTAAAAGAAAAAGTGTTATGATCTTAAAGAATTAATTTATTCAAGAAACACCAAAATAAAATATATCTGATGACAATTTTTTAGTTACAAAAGTCAGTAATGCTCTTCTGCTTCAAAGAGGATATTTGTGCCCTGGAGGCTGAATCTCTCCATTGCTTCATCCGGTGAATATCAGCAGGCATTGATGAGGGATGTTCTATTTACTCAAGGGCCACATGAAATGCCTGTTTAGCTTCAGCATGAGAAATTTTGCCGGCTGGTTCATCCCCCTCATCTTCCTCTTCCACGGCTTCATCTGGTTGTTGCATTGTGGCAGCAATAATTTGCTCGTCATTCAACTCCTCATTTATACCGCAATCAGTCACCTACAGCCAACCATTCTTCTTCATCGATAAGCTTAGTATCCGTCTGTAATATTTGAATGTCTTTAATAATTGCAGGATGAGTTATCATCGTTATTATGATTTTTATGGGTGTGTTTGTAAGTGCATTTTTGGCCAAAGTTTTTTCCAAGATTTTATTAATGCCGTATCTTTTATGCTCTCCCATGGATCTTCAGAAAATGTTCATTTGTTTAAGAAAACAAAGTAATTACTATATTCTTACTATGTGTACATACGTTGATTACAAAATTTGGTTTTCATATTGTTACAACATTACAGAACAATCTACATGTTTCTCGAATGGTCCAGTGGGACCGGCTGTAATGCTGTGGGACCGGCATACATGATTCTCAACTAGCGTTAGCGAGATTGTTCTGGATTCACCGATCCGCACGCGCTGCGTGCAAGGTCGCAACCAATTACATTTTGGTGTTTTCTAGTAGCGTTGTTAATGCGTAGTATGGATGTTTCTGGATTTTTGGTGGGGTATAAATACAAGTACTCAGCGACGCTCAGTCAGTTTGAGTTGCGATTTATTGGAGTGTGGTTTGTAGTATTGTGGCAAAGTGTTATGTGTTTTATAATTGTGTGGGACAATTGTAATACAATTGTGTTTTATATTACTTGACATTTTATTGGGTGTGAACAATTTTTATTTGATTTGTTGTAAGAGACTATCTGGTTGATTACAAACTGTTTAATTGTGATAAATAAAGGTGGTGATTAGTGACTTAATTGGTGTATTGTATTTTGTTTTCCACTGTACCATACGATGATCAGTTAGACCGTCGTAACAGTGAGTCAGAAGTGGGACAGAACCGCTAACCGTTGAAACAGTTGACACTTGTACAAGACTGTGTAATTCGTAATTAATTGGTAAAGAATGGATGCCAGTCAGATGATGGAAAATTACAGTCACTGCTGTTGCAGACGGAGAAACGACAGGATGAGAAATGCAGGCAGGAGGCGAAAGAAGCAGAAAAACATAACCAGGAAGCAGAGGAACGTAAACGTGAAACAGGTGTCATCAAAGCGTTAATTCAAGAGCAAAAGCAGATGCACGAACATACTACTGCAGAATTGGGTGTCCTACGTGGTGAATTACGAGGTGAGCTTAATAATCAGATTACCAGAACAGCTGACATAGAAGAATCCATGTCAAATAAAATAGCTGAAGTAGAAAAATCTGTCTTGAGTGTTGAAGAAGCTATGTCAATAAAAATATGTGGAGTAGAAAACTCAATGGCAAACATAAGAGAACAAATTAAAAGTGAAGTTGAGCAGTGCATGAAGATACAACCAAAACAAATTTCTGAACAGACTGTACCAATGATAAAGACAGAAAAGACGATAGAGAAAGTCACATTGCCTGCGGTTGGGACAGTTCATGTCAAGGCTCCAACATTTGATGGAAGCAGTCACTGGGCTACATACATCTGCCAATTTGAAGCTGCTGCATGCGCAAATAATTGGACAGAGAAAGACGAGGCTGTTTCACTCGTTCTCGAGTTAAAAGGACCTGCCGCCGAACTACTACAGAAAGTGCCACCTGACAGCCAGAACACCTATGCCAAATTGATAAAAGCTCTGGAATTACGATATGGTAACAAACATTTGCGAGATGTGTACTACGCTCAGTTGAGAACAAGACAACACTGCTCAGGGGAGAGTCTTCAAGAGTTTGAAGCAAGTATCGACAGACTGATTAGATATTATGTCTACACATAAAACCTATAAATACATTTCTAAAACAGTTTGTTATTGTAGTGTTCGTTTTACTATAATTTGTATTAATTGTGCAGTTTAAAAAACTACGTACTTGAAATACATGATTACAAAAACGGTAAGTACAATATTTTCACCATTTTAATACAGTATTGTAAACACTATATGTAGCCTAACCCATATTGTCAAGTATTGTATTATAACTTTTTGTGCGTATTCAAATATCTGAATTTTCGTATCTCCGAACTACCCTTGGCAGGGGCGGATTAACCATTGGGCTGACTAGGTTAGGCTGAGACCTATCTCAACATTAGGAAACATTGATTCTAAGTTAAGCGTTTTCAAACAATTCAACAGTGGTTTTGGTTCAGATTGTTTTTTCTTATTTTCTTCTCCTTCTTGTTCTGGGTTGACAGGTCCATAGTCCTTTAAAAACTGAGTTAAATGCACACACTCATCAGGAAATGTCTGATCCAAGTCAACAGCATATTTTCTAGAAGGTGATTAGTTTTTTGTCATATTATGTCATTATTTAGTTCAGAAAGTTCAGGTAATTTCTATAAGAACCCAAACTTGTCATGTATATCACTGTAAATTGATTTTCTTCTGTTCAAATTAAGCAGAAGTGAATCTAAGGCAACGTAGTAGTTTTCAACAATGAAAGATTGGCTCCCACCATTCCCATCTAAAGCAGCAGCAGCAGTGTCTTCAGATGTTTCATCACAGTGCGCTTTTCGTATTTTTTTCTTGTTACATATTTTTTGTAGACATTTGATTTGCATATCTCCTTTGCCTCGCTTTCCAATCTCTCAAATTCTCTCTCGTCCCGAAGCGTGGAAACAAATGATTGCAAGTAGCTGTATAAGCCAATCACACTATCCATGTCAATGCTCTGTCCTTGAAGCTTCTCACTGACATCAAGAAACTTCCACTTCCATCATGGTCGGCAATTCGACGAAAGTTGGGCGCGGCATAGTTGTATGAGCACCGGCAGCCAATGACTCATAACCAGAGAAAACAGTTTACAAAGCACTTCTATTATTTATATACAGTTTACCATAATTTCTAACAAACGCGCCTGTGTTAAAAACGAACTCAAATTTTTATCCTTGTAATTTATTACCAATTTTACATTTAGCTGTAAAATGTTATTATATTTTAGCTAAAATTTTGCGCCCCCCAAAATGTTGCGCCATAGGCTACAGCCTAGTCAGCCTAATGGTTAATCCGCCCCTGCCGAGGGTAGTTCGGATGTACGAAAATTCAGATATTTGAATACACACAAAAATTTGTATACAATACTTGACAATATGGGTTAGGCTACATATAGTGTTTACAATACTGTATTAAAATGGTGAAAATATTTTACTTACCATTTTTGTAATCATGTATTTCAAGTATGTAGTTTTTTAAACTGCACAATCAATACAAATTATAGTAAATTGAACAGTACAATAACGAACTGTTTTATAAATGTATTTATAGGTTTTATGTGTAGACATAATAGGCCTATGAATAACTTAGGTGGGATGAAAAAAAAATCGCTTATTTATTGTTGACTAATTTTCGTACATCTTTTCTTTGCAGCTAGATCTTTCAACCGTTTTAATAAAATAAGTTCCATATGACTGCATTCAGGCTGTTTTTCAAACCACGACATCATGAAGGTTTCCATGGCGTGAAATGCCTCAGCAGTTGTAGATCCAGCGCTGACGTCACAATCTGCATCTTCGTCACTGTCAGTGTTCACGTCATATTCAGCAGCTCCAGTGCTTTTGGCGATGCTAACAATATCTTTATCAATTAGTTCTGTAGCATCTTTGTCACTTGCCACTCATTCTCTTGTGTCACCTTCTTCACACTCTTCAGACCCAAGGATCGACTTACACAATCGTGTAATTTCATTTTTTAATTGTGTGTTTTCACTTTCATTATTGTTTACGTCAATTTTTTTAGGGTATTCTTTAACCGGCCAAAGTTTTCTCCAAGCAGTTTTTACATTTTGTTCTGTGAGTAAGTGTCACAAATCAGCTAGCATGTAGCAACTGACTTTTAAGCTGAGCTTCTGTGAAAAAGCTACAACACTTTCTGTATCATTATCAGCCAGAAGAAGGTGCCATAATATTTGCTTCCTATATATTTTTTTTAAGCTTCTCAATTACTCCTTGATCTATGGGTTGAAGAAGTACCGTGACATTCGGTGGAAGAAACATGACATCAAAGTAATCGTCTATTTTGTTTAACATTTCAGCTGGAGGATATGTTGGAACATTGTCTATAATTAGCAAAACTTTGCCCGTCTTGCCTCTTCCTTTACAATTGTTTCTAACATTTGGAATGAAGTCATTAGTAAACCAGTCGGTAAATATTTCAGAGCTCATACAAGACCTTTTTTGTGCTTTAAACTGCACTGGAAGATGGGTAATATTTTTAAAGCAACGAGGCTTCAGGCTTTTTCCAATAATAACCAATGACAAGGAATGTGTCCCACTTGCATCAGTGCAAACCATAGTCATAATTCTCTCTTTACTGACTTTAAAAACCCGGAGTTGCTGTTTCGCGTTTCGATGCCAGAGATTTTCGTGGCAATGACTTCCAATTTATACCCATCTCATCAGCGTTATATACATCATCCCTAGAATATCCGTGATTTTCTACTAAATTAAGAAATTTATTTTTAAAAGGTTCAAGTGCACTACAGTTATTAGATAAAATTTCTCCTTGAATACACAATTGCCTAACACCGTGTCATGACTTGAAACTTTTTAACCACACAGAGGTCACTTTAAAATCAGAAGGACCGCCTAACTTTTTATTTAGTCAAGTGCTTTCTTGCATAGTAAAGGCCCTGATATTGGTTCGCCTGAATTACGCTTCCCAATGAACCATAAACAGCATTTTCTAGGGAGGTATCATCAGCCATTCTTAAAGTTTTTCTTTGTTTCTAACCGTCATCAGAATCGAGTTTTGACACGTGCTTGAAGATGACTTCTTTATTACTTGACTTTTTTTATATCACTATGGTGGCCTTTCCAACATTATACAATGACGCCCCACTTCCCCCCTTTGAAAGTCTGTTCAAAATATAAATTATAGTTTCTAAAGTTAAAACATTACGTTTTCTTTTAACAAGTATAGTGTACAGCCGATGACATGGCTATTGGAGTAACAAAGCTGAAACGGCAATAAATAAAAGCTAGGAAACACAAACAACAGCACTTCACAAGTCACAACCTATAACTCACACTACTGATCATGGTACTGGCTCCCACATACTGATCATGTTCGGTTTGAATGTTTCGTGCCTGCTGTTAAATTCAAAACTGTAAATATTACAGCGATGATTCAATACATCTTTTAATACTGTACTACCAATATGTCTCGTCTTACCGCTGCCGATTCATATTATCATTTATTAATTTCCTGTCTATACGCTCATGAATCAATAGCTGGATTTCAAAAAATTACTGTACTCTGTTTTTTTCCTTTTCAGTAGTATGAACTGATAATACTGTACATTAAATAATTAACATAAAATTAAACCGATGAATGCAGAAAGAAGTTCAGTATGCGTCGTGCATATAACAGCACAACAACAATAATTATATCGCATTTTCTATCGTATTTTTGTATTTTCGAGTTTTTCTTTTTCAACGAGTTCGGATATTTGACATTCGGATGACTGATGCTCTTCTGTAATCAGTTTTATAAAATTACATTTCTGTAGTATTTTTTAAAATTAAATATTTTAAGATATGGCTGCATTGGATATTTATGCATACCCCATACATCAACTAATGCAATTTACGAAGCACTGTTTTTGTTAGCTGTTCCTACAAAAATGAATGCATATGCAATCTAGTTGATGACTGGTACTATAAGGTATGATTTGCTTTAAAAAAGCTCCAAGAATGTATTTACACACACACACACACACACACACATGGTGCCATATAGGAACAAAACAAATAATGTACAAGATGTCAGTTGACATTCTGAAGATGTTTACAAATGACATCATTTGATGTCCACTGCCATCAAAGTGTTAAAATAATACGTGTTTGAAAAACATTAAGATAACCATAAGTACAGCATTTACACTTTTCAAATGTTTTTGTACACTATATGCAGTCTACCCTATTTTTTTGTATATTGTATTACAATTCTTTTGTGTGTTCAATTATCCTAATTACCTTCAGTCCCAATTAGTTTGGTTGACTGATGCCCTACTATATTAATTAATTTACTAAGGAAATTAATGTACTGTTCTAATTTTTGTACTAATATAATTAATACATTAATTATATTAATAAATACATATTAAAATGTATTAATAGTTACATTACTAATTACTTAGGTCACAAGAAAATCTGACTTAGAAAAAAAACTGCTGAAAATTAAAGTGTGGCCTTTATTTTATGAATGCTATAAGGTGAATTTACTACTCATAATAGTAAAGTAGGAGTCAAATTTGAGTCATTTTACTTCTAATAATTTTTGTCTACTGTTTTTCAGTGTCTCTAATTGTGTGTTAGGTATATTCTATAATGTTACTTGTATAAACTAAACTTTGTATTTATTTTGATTTTTTTTATTTGTAAATTCCCTTGCACACAAAACTGTTAATAAATATCACCTGATTTTATAATTTTATGAAGACTTCATCAGACACAAAACTCATTAGTTACAATTTTTTGTATTTACATTTCATTATTTTACACGCTAAAAAATATTTAACATTAAAAATATTAAAATACTGAATAATACTACTGAAAAAAAAAAAATGTGTAAGCAAAATAAAATGGAGAGCTGTAATAAAACAACAAATAGCATCTCAAGCTATATTACTATAACTAAATTATAAGTTCTAATAAGAGATATCACCTTGCTGGTGACTAACATAATAAAATGTTATAAATAAGAGTTTAACACAGCATAGATATTACTCAAAATATATGTATATTTATTTCATACTTCGATCAACAAATTGAATGTTTATTGGACGATCAGGTATTCGATTCATGCGGTACACCATGCCAATTGGAATCCTTTCACCATTTAATTTAAAATTTTTTAATACCTGAAAAAACAAAATAATTTCAATATATACTTTATTGTTGTGCATATATTATAATAATCAGTGTTTAATAAAAGAATGCTAACTTCTTTTAGAAGTATCAACATCTCCTGCATTGCCAAGTAACGTCCAGGACACATCCTAGGACCATGACCAAATGGTAGTGAAGCAAATGGGTGAATCCCATTTTCTTTCCTGTTGTCACGTAACCACCGCTGTGGCAAATACAAATGTGGTGACACAAAGTATTGTTCATTGAATGATGTAACTGAACTGAACGCTGACACTAGTTTCTGTAAATTAGTATTTCATATCATATTCATAGCTGTCACAAACTTAAATATATCCAGTATACATTAGTGTAGACAATATTAAGTCTAGTAGAGCAACTGGCACAAAAGCATATAGCATAACTGATATTAGAACTCAATATTTGTCATATTAGTAGTATATGAAAATGAGTGTCTTCACCATTCTTGAAGTAAACAATATTCCTTTCTTCACTGCTGTGTATTGTGAAAACATCTGTCTTGTGTTATTACTTCATTGTAAATAATTTGTGTCAGTCAATGTTTTGCTATATAATAGAAACAATAATAATCATAAATGCAGTGAAAATTCTCACCACTACTGCAAAATCTGAAGTTAACCAAATACACATGAATCTTTGTGCAATTAAGAGCTACAAGCTTTTCTGCCGTTTCCTCTAGTACACACAAACTATAATTAAGATATATAAAAAAAATAAAACCTGAGTAAGGTTTTAATAATTCTGCATTAACATTCCAATTAATGTGTTGTCTTAACCTGTAGGTTTATATAACAGCAGAACAAACTTCAGATCTCACACTAATTAAAACAATTTAGGTTTACTTACTTTGCTATTACTTTACAACTTTCTATATTTGTATTTTTGTCTTTGTACAAACTCTGCAAATGTGTTTAACATGTTAAACTTATTCACCTAATTTTGTATTCTTACATTTAGTATTTACTCTATGCATCAATTTATGTGACCACTTTTATTTTTTCCAGAACTTACTTATACATTAATATACATAACACAGTACATTTTTGGAATTTAATACTAACATAGTAAGCATACACTGATATGGTTATCGATATTTAACTGTATAACAGATCTGTATCAATATGAGATTTAGTAAGAATGCTAGGGCTAGGAAAGGACTGGCATGCTTTGGTAGAATGAGAGTTCATACATATTTACACATACATATATACAAGTGTTTCAATATTGACTTTACAACTTTAGAAGCATTTAGAAATTTATTGAGATAACTTTCAGAATCAATTGAAGTGTCATTTTAGAGCAAAACATCAAGTTTGACTCACGTAGTGCTTTAGTACTGAATGTAGTCACCAGAAATGGTTGCAGTTCAAATAGCTATTTTCACTGGTGGAATGTGCTCACTGTGTCCTGGTTTTAAAAACAAACTCTGTGAGTACAGTTCAATGTAATTTTTATACCCAGTATGATAAAGATCCTCATAAGTAGGCTTACTTTTTACTCTTGACATACAAATTTTGTTGAGACTGTTTGTTCTGTACAACATGAAAAGTCACCAGGTCACCCACAAGCCTGATACTCCTGTGAAACAAGTCAGGGACAGCTTTCCATGTAGCTCAAGAAATCAATATGTTCTGAGTTTTGTGAGACTGGCATACCACATATGATTGTTTGGCACATATTACATAAAACTTTACACTTGAAGCCCTACAAACTTACCACGGTACAACAAATTACTGATGGAGATAAAGTCTCATCAGCAATTCTGTGAGGAAATTTGAATTGAATATGAGGTGGTGAGACATTCCTATAGAATATAGTCTTTAGCGATGAGTCAACATTTCACATCAGTGGCATCCACAAAGATGAATACCCACAACTCCAGAATTTGAGGGAAATGCAAATGTTTGACTGTTTGTTCTAACTTTACTGCCAATATCGCTGAACTGGAAAACTGAATTAATAGTCCAGTAAGGAGAGCGGAAAAAACGTCAAAACGTAACAAAATTTTGACTGTACATGTATCAACATGATATTTTGTTTATACACTCCATTTGGGTCCTAGATCAAAGTTAAAAAAAAAAAGAATTGTACGCTTTCACCCCTAAAGGGTGAAAAACACCCCCAAAAGTACAAAAATATGTGGGAGACTGAATAATTGGAATTAGAGGCTACAAATTTGTTTGGGTGAGGTATAATGCTGCACCTACTGAAGTGACACTTGATGTAATGGCTCAAGTTTGACAAGAAACTGATTTTAGGCAGGTTATTCGCCATAACACAAACGGAAGTCATATTGAAACAAACTGACAGTTTGATGAAAAACTTGGTTATGTTTTGCTTTGAAATGACACTTCAACTGATTCTGTCAGTAGACTCAAAAAATGTGTATATGCTTTTAAAGTCCTTATTGAAACACCCTGTATTAGTACTTACACTATACAGAATTCTGCAAGAGGACTCACACAGCAATGAAGTGTCTCTTTTAGTAGGTAATAAATGAGATAAATCAAGGGATATTATGTTACATTTTTCTAAGACGTGGGTATTAATATTAGTGCAAGATAATAGGATTACACCATAAAGTATGAATCACGAACCCTTTGTTATTCATTTATCTAAGTGAGCTCATGTTTATAATACAACTGTATACTTAATACAACAAAAAATCACTGGTTCGTCTGTACTGGTACATTTTTTTCTTGATTATTATATTTTTGACATGACAGAAATTTTAGATTTTATATAAGTGTTCCTTACTTTGAGATTCCCTTTTCTAATATTTAATGTATTATCTCTAAGACAATGCTTCTTGTAAATCGTACATACACTGTCAGAAAATGAATCACCTAGCTAGGGATATTTTTTATTATATAAATAGAACAAATGGTTTATTATGATACTGGGAAAACATACAATGAAGACAAAATGCAAAACAATACAAAAGACAGTCTCAGCTAAAATTTTTTTTTGTAATCATAAAGGGGAGTACCGGTAGTCATAAGTTGGTGAGCAACTGTATTTGGGATTGCATTCACAAGTTCCATATAAGAGACAAAATAGCTTAACAAAGGTTCATTAATAACCTGTCAGGTGTTTTTAATAGTAACATCTTAATTTTCACAGTATTCTGTTATCTTACTTATTCCAATCTTAACAACACTGATCTCACTAAGAATTAAACGCCAACCTTTTGGAAATGCTAGTCTAAAGCAAAATAGGAACAATACTAACTCCAGCAGGCATTTCAAATCCACCAATCACTGCATTTTCAAAAATATATCTGCTATTAGCACCAGCAGTTGGGTACATCCTTAAAGTTTCTTTCAAGCAGGCTCTTAAGAATGTGAAGGAATCAGTTTTAATGCTTTCATGTGCCAAATATTGTATCTCTTCATTTATTGATAAGCTGTGTAGAGTCATAGCAAGAGTAGTAGCTGTCTGCAATTTTAACGTTATATTCAGATTAATACAAATATTAAAATGCTTGAAATTCTTAAATAAAAAATTGGCAAGTTCATCTAAATGATTGTTGTACTACTTACAAGCTAACAAATTCTTAAGTGAAAATTTACTATTGTTCATATGGCATGATCAGAAACTTAGATCTAAACATATTTTTTGATCAACACCAACTATTTAATTGTTCATGGCAATCAGACAATTAAACATACAAATAAATGAGCTGTTCATGCCTGGAATGGTTGCCATGATGTGAACTCTGGCGAAAGCCATATTAACTACCATTCTGGCGAAAGCCATATGGAACTTACAACAATCTGTTTATATTTCAGACTTGACGGACTTACTCATTACAACACATAAATTACACAAATTTTTATTTTTATGTGTAATTTAAATTTTATAAAATATACAAGTTAAAGGTGCATTTAATAATACAATAAATTTATAATGTAAATAATTACAAGTGGAGTATAATAGTATTGCAAAGCTATTAAATAAGCAAACAGAAGTCTTCAAAAATTATTAGCTCTAGTACAAGGTCAAGAATAAATAGTTCAAACATAAAATAAACAGCCATATAATTCTGAATATACAATTCATAACACTAACTGTAACAATTCATCAACACATCCTAACATTAAATCAAAACCTAAACTTAAATCAAATGGAAAATATAATAGGCATAATATATAAAACAAAATTTCTATAATTCTATGTGTTTTAATGGTTACCTATGTGACATAACTTTAAAGCTGATGAAATCCGTATATAAAGAAAATGTTTTGTGTTTGTAGCAGTAGTTAATATCACCAGAGTTCACATCATCACTGCCATTCCAGATATGATCTGCTCATATGACCTGCATTCACTAAAATAAGCAAATAAGACCTGCTCATATCATATATTAAGAGGAAGAAAGTCAAACTGTTTATGTGGCAAAGTTGTTTTCCACTGTATAAGCACTGTGGAAACTAAGAAATAATAAGGGTATTTAAATATTAACAAATTACTTAAAGAAATATAATATAATCTGTCAGAATTGTATTAATTTATGTGCAAATGTTTCAGATCCTGTTTCAACTTACAGCATCAATACCACCTAAAAATATTTCCATACATAACATAAGTATGTCATTCCATTTTAGTGAAGAATTATTATAAAGAGCTGACATCAAAGGTTGATTTTTACAATTTCTGGAATCATGAAGCTCCTTCACCTTTTCCACTTTTTTAGATAACAAACTGAAATAAAACCGTATAAACTAAATAAATAAAATGTAAAATACATAAAGTCAGTTATCATTTTTAATAATGCTAAATGGTATGATGTTCATAGTGATTTATAGAAAATGTAAAAAAAAAAAATAAAATATGTCTATAGACAATTTAGTGTTTACATTAATAAAGCACAGTCATACTGTAGAAGTACAGTATATGGAATGTTAAGGATACTAGTTAAAAAAGTAACAAGGCAGAAAAGGGGACATGAGTTTTCCAGGATATTGAGGTATTAGGTAACATTTAGACACCTGTGTCAGCAACTTCTAATATAGTTCATCTATGTCTAGTGTGAAATCGGGAAATAATACTTCTGTCTAATGGTTTAAGTTTACCAATTATAATTCCAAAAATAGTTTTAAATATTGTTTCACTTAAAATGTGTCAAACTCTTTAGGTACCTTAAAGTACCAAACTGAATAACAAATAATTAATTTACCATGCCTACTAAATTTTTAACTGAAAATATTAACACTTTGCCTATTTTTTTTATAAAGTTTTATTAGAAAATAGTAGTGGTATTCTTTTTTTCATAATTAGTCTGTAGCAATAAATATGTTTTCTACTGCCTACAAACAAAGAACTCTGTTTAGCTTTAAATTTTGTTGTTTTATGAGTTGCAAAATTAGAAAGTTACCAAACACTTCTTTAAATTCCCATTATTTTTTTTTTTTAATTTTTGATAGAAAGAGAGCTGCATTCACTAAACCCTGTGTCACACTATGCTACATCTAAGTAGCCTTGTGTGACATAGTTAGTAGCAGCAACTAGTGCTCGCCAGCGAGTGAAAAAGCAGTAGCTAGTGAAGTTGGGCATGTTCAACCGCTACTAAATAGTCGGTAACCGACCTTGAGAGTCATGTGACTCACTACCCACTACCAAGTAGCACCTCAGTCGCCCATGTGTGACAATGCAGTAGCGGTGAAGTAGTACCTCCCATGTCACCACTTGCTTGTCTCATTTGTTTTGGTTTTGTTGTTGTTTTTCTGTGCCTTTCAGTGTTCTATTCTATATTTACAATGAATGACTTATTAAAGTGGTCGGGTAATGAGTAATTATATTCATTTACCTGTGTGTGTATGCTCGTGCGAACTCTTTCACGGTGAATATCTGTTGTAGTAGGTTTTTGGGTATATCCGTGTATGTGATGTTTATATTGCCGACATTTTGTACTGTAATCCTGGAACATTTTCAAGGCATATTGATATTGATTTAACTATGGCACACGTTTTATATCTTGCTTCCCTTATAATTTTTGCCATGGGAGGGTTGGAGCGTGGGGGTGAGTGTGTTGTGGCCATATGTTGTTTGGTAATTTGTGAACTGTCAATTAGGAATTTCCAAGCTGTCGCTAATTTAGTATATTAATTTCTGTCTTTTATCGCTCCCTCTCTCATCTGGTAAATCTCGATGGCTTCCCTGTACTCTCTGATTTTCTTATAGTTAGTTCGTGCCAAGATTTTTGTGTTTTTGAAGTCTTAAGTGTGTCCTGCTTCTTTGGGGTGTTTCGTTAGGGATGTGTTGTCTTCTTGTTTTGCTACTGCCAATTCATGTTCGTGGACACGTTGACGGATATTTCTCCCAGAGTGGCCGATATAAGATTGGTCACAGTTTTTGCTTGGTATTTGATATACACCTTGTCCCTCTAAATGTATGCGTTCCTTTGGATTTTGTAGAAAGGCGTTGATTTTTTTGTGCATGTTGAATGTTGTCCTATATACTTCGACCGATAGTTAGCACTATAGGTTCTCCCACACAAAATCTAGCCATGTTCTTAGTCGAATACTTCCAACCATTAGCCGAAAAAATGGATTCGTACAAAAAACAACTTGTTTACTTTAAAAGAACAGCTCTTGGACTTTGTCATCTCTTCTTCAGATATCCTTGATGTAGTCTCATTTTTCACCAATATACCGATCTTAAAAGCACTCCAGATAATACAAGCTACATACAAACCGCCTCAGCACATCATGGAACTAATAAAGCACTGTCTGACCTCCACCTACTTTACATACAAAAATCACTTATACAGGCAAATAGAAGGAGCACCAATGGGCTCACTATTATCACTGGTCATCGCAAATCTCTTCATGTACAATCTCGAGAAAAAAAACAATGAGCACAGCACAGCTAAGGTTTTAGATTAGATACACTGATGATTTCGATGTAATATGGCCACATGGAAGGGACACATTGACATAGTTCTTGATGCATATAAACAGCATCCACACAAAAATAGGATTCACTATGGAAACAGAGACAGACAATAGCATTCCATTCCTTGACCTTTTCATAAAGAAAAAAGATGGTCATCTCAGCTTTTCTACATACAGAAAACCCACACATACAAACAAATACCGGTTTGGCCCGAATATAAGACGGCCTCACATATAAGACAACCCTAGATTTTTGAAGGTGTTTTATAGGAAAAAAAAGGGCCTGCATATAAGACAACACTGAATTTTTTGGTGTTGTATGGGAAAGACAATTAAATGGTCTAAATATCATCATATGTTGAAGTCACACTAAGTAAATATGGCTATTTTACATTAAAGGTGAAGTTATAAGTGTTAAAGTACCTTACTGTTTTTAGTTCCAGTCATCCTCCTCGTTTTCTTCTTCTCCAAGTTCATCTTCAGAATTTGTACTGGAATCAGATTCATAACTGGAGTAGTCTTTCCACAAAATGTCATCCTCACTCCCATCCATGTTACTAGAAACACAACATTTTTTAAACCCCTTTACAATGCGTTCACTTTTGATTTTCCCCCAGGCTGTGATTATTCACTGGGTCAGTAACCGTTTCTACAACTTGGCTATCGAAGTCAATGGATGGTTTCCATTAATTAACTAGTCACGATAGTTCTTCCATAAGTAGTCCTTAAATGGTTTATTAACAACAACCACATCTAAAACTTGAAGCTGAGAAGTCATTCCCCCAGGGATTATAACAAGATCAATGTTCATTTCTCCAACCAGCTTCTTTATTTTCTCGCTTGTGTGACCACGAAGGAACTACCTCTCTGCCACTAGTAAAGCGCCTGGCCAACGTCGCCAAACAACCATAAGTCAATCTGCCATTAAATTCTTCAGTCATCCACCCCTTTTCCTTTGCTCTAAAACAATCCCAGCTGGTATGTTTTACCAGCTGGGAATCCTGCGGAAGCATTTTTCTCTTCAAAATAACATACGGCAGACGTTTTCTTCTATCGACAGTTGCTCCTAGCATCACAGTAATGCGTGACTTTTCATTGCCTATAGATTTAATTATAACTGATTTTGCACCATTTCTGATCACAGTTACATTTAACGACATATCGAAAAACACTGGTGTTTGGTCAAGCAGGTAATTGTGGACTCAGTTTTATAACTTAGCGCTGATAAGCAATCAATTTGTCAGTATAATCTGCAGGTAGGCGTTGCGACTTCGTAAACACAGACCCGAACGCCGCATCAACATTTACACCAGCCCAAGTTTGATAAACAAATGGGCCGTTTTATGCACTGTTGTACGATAAATTTATCGTTCCGTACTCAAAAACATACCGCAGTGTCCTAGGAAACGCATCCGATAAAATATCGGACAAGTTGTTTAGATACATGGGCCATAATTGATTCGATTATGCACTCGCGTGCGTTTTTATCGTTGAATCTTTATCTTGGATTTCGTTGTCCATGACGTGTCCATTACTTAACTAAATATCACTATAGTATTGACGACTCGGAACACTAAGTTTTTTATAAGTAAGAACGTAAAGTTTTACCTTACAGCCTAAACCGGCATTCACCTGTAGAAGGCTTCATCAGAGGCTGCCATAGGTAGCGTTGTCCGTCTTGTTGTTGGCGACGGGATAGTTATTCGAAAGATCGAAGCTGTGTGTGTGTGGTGAGATGTGTTCAAATAATGCATGCGATTTGAATTGTGTCTGTTCGTTTAGGATGTCGTTTTTATTTGTTTTTGTGTGTTTGTATATTTCTAATTGTTCTAGAGTGTCTAGTTTTCGGCCTTTTGTGTGTACGTGTAGAATGTTCATGTTATTGTCGATGTTTTTATATGTGTGGTTTGCTTCAATGAGGTGGTTTGCAAAGGTAGATTCTGTAGTGGTGTGGAGTGCTTTTGTGTGTTCAATGTATCTCTGTTTGAAGCTACGTCCTGTCTGGCCTATGTAGAATTTATTGCAATTTGAGCAATTTAGCTTGTATACACCAGGTAGATCGAATTTGTTTTGTGCTTTGGGCATGCGTTTTGATAGTGTGTGTTCTGTTTTGTTAGTAGTTTTGTAGGCGATTCTGTATCCTGCTTTTTTGAATTTGTGGGCAATTTTTTCAGTTTGTTTGTTGATGTATGTTAGTGTTATGAATTTGTTGTTTTCTGTCTTTGTCTGTTGTTTGTTTTGTGTAGGAGTTTACTGACTATTGTTCTGTCATAACCGTTAGATTCTGCTAGATATTTTATCGTGTTTAGTTCGTCTTTGTAGTCTATTTCATCTAACGGGATGTTGTTAAGTCTATGTATCATGGTTCTAAAAGCAGCTAGTTTGTGTTGTATTGGGTGATTGGAGGTGTTGTGTATTAGTGTGTCAGTTGTAGTTGGTTTTCTGTATATACTGAATTTGTGCCTGTGTTCTAGTTTTGTGATGGTGAGGTCTAAGAAGTTTATGGTATTGTTGTGTTCGTATTCGGCAGTGAAGGTTATGTTTTTATGTATTTTGTTTATGTGCGTTAGTAACTGTTCGCATTGTCTTTTGTTTCCCCTGTATAGTATTAGAATGTCATCAACGTATCTGTGCCAATATAGTATTTTATGTGAGTGTCTGTCATTGTTTGTGAGTATTTTTGTTTTTTCTAAGTGTTGGAGGACTACACAAAAAAGTACAAAACTTCATGGAACAGAACAACATCACAGAACTAAAACACGACCCCACCGACAGATACCAAAACTCAGTAAAACAAATAGTCAACAAAACCAAACACATTATGACACATAAACAAAAGCACCTACACTCCAAGCGCTTCCCAAAATCCATAAAGAAGACATTCCGATCCGCCCCATTATCAACTACCGTAATGCCCCTGCACACAAACTGGCAAAATATCTAGACAAAATTATTAGACAACACACACAAATAGACAACAACATTGCAGTAAAAAACAACACTGACCTAGTAACAAAAATAAAAGACATACACATCCCCCATATGCCACATTAGCCTCCTTTCACATTAAAAACCTGTACACAAACATCCCAATCTCTGAAACAATCACCATCCTACAAAACAAACTCAAACAGAACAACACACCAGACGAACTTATCAATGAAATAACAGAAACTCTGAAGATTATCACAAAACAAAACTACTTTACTTATAACAATAAATACTACACACAGAACGATGGCCTACCCATGGGCTCCCCCATATCCAGCATTCTAGCAGAAGTCTTCCTCCAACACTTAGAAAAAACAAAAATACTCACAAACAATGACAGACACTCACATAAAATACTATATTGGCACAGATACGTTGATGACATTCTAATACTATACAGGGGAAACAAAAGACAATGCGAACAGTTACTAACGCACATAAACAAAATACATAAAAACATAACCTTCACTGCCGAATACGAACACAACAATACCATAAACTTCTTAGACCTCACCATCACAAAACTAGAACACAGGCACAAATTCAGTATATACAGAAAACCAACTACAACTGACACACTAATACACAACACCTCCAATCACCCAATACAACACAAACTAGCTGCTTTTAGAACCATGATACATAGACTTAACAACATCCCGTTAGATGAAATAGACTACAAAGACGAACTAAACACGATAAAATATCTAGCAGAATCTAACGGTTATGACAGAACAATAGTCAGTAAACTCCTACACAAAACAAACAACAGACAAAGACAGAAAACAACAAATTCATAACACTAACATACATCAACAAACAAACTGAAAAAATTGCCCACAAATTAAAAAAAGCAGGATACAGAATCGCCTACAAAACTACTAACAAAACAGAACACACGCTATCAAAACGCATGCCCAAAGCACAAAACAAATTCGATCTACCTGGTGTATACAAGCTAAATTGCTCAAATTGCAATAAATTCTACATAGGCCAGACAGGACGTAGCTTCAAACAGAGATACATTGAACACACAAAAGCACTCCACACCACTACAGAATCTACCTTTGCAAACCACCTCATTGAAGCAAACCACACATATAAAAACATCGACAATAACATGAACATTCTACACGTACACACAAAAGGCCGAAAACTAGACACTCTAGAACAATTAGAAATATACAAACACACAAAAACAAATAAAAACGACATCCTAAACGAACAGACACAATTCAAATCGCACGCATTATTTGAACACATCTCACCACACACACACCGCTTCGATCTTTCGAATAACTATCCCGTCGCCAACAACAAGACGGACAACGCTACCTATGGCAGCCTCTGATGAAGCCTTCTAAAGGTGAAAGCCGGTTTAGGCTGTAAGGTAAAACTACGTTTTTACTTATAAAAAACTTAGTGTTCCGAGTCGTCAATACTATAGTGATATTTAGAATCTTTATCATTTGACTTTCAGACATCAGTGCTGCCAACCTTCCTGCCTAGCGGCGGCGAGGCCAGTTATGCCAAGTAATCAGTGGTATTCATGTCGTGGTGTGATTTTATTAATTTGTTTTGTAAATATGGAAGACATTAATATACAAAGGCTCACTGACGAAATCAACAGGAGAGCACTATAGGATCCCGCTTCCGAAGCTTATAAAAACGAACCGATATGCGGCATACAACACGCACGGATTCATTTTCAGTACAGATGACGACAACACTGAAAGAGTTTGTTCACGCACACTTCCAATATTTTTGATGTCCAATAAAAATCTGAGTCAACTCGGATACAAAACTTATCGTACGATTTGAATCGGATGCATAAAAGGGGTCTTAGACGGTGGTTACATTGCATCAGAATTCGTAAGAAAATGTGGTCGTGAAATTCGTACGAAATCGTGAGAGTTCATGAGAATTCGTCAGAAGTGAACAAACTCATTGTTGTTCATAGACGTGGTTAGTTAGCGTACGAGTACTCACGAATTCGTACGTCTAGTCGTATGCGACCAAACTAATTTGTTTTTCATCAGTTTTCGTACAAAATTTTTCCGTCTCTGGAAGTTGTAGATCATCTCATAGCAAGAAACCATTGTCGGTCGCCAGCGATTTACAACACTCGTACGATTTCGGAAAGAAAGTGATTCCACGCTATTCTTACGATTTGCTTTGAATTATTACTCGCGAATTCTCACGACCACAAATTCTGATGTAATGTAACCGCAGCCTTAAAGTGAACTAACGTCTGTGACCAGTGGGGGATTAGCAACTCTTGGGCCCTATTTTCTCAGCGGCCCCCTTCCCCACCCCTCCTAACGCTCCCCATAAATTATAAACTACAACCATTACAAAACAGGGCTCATTCAAGGAAATGGAGATATCTGTGATAACCTCTAGTCCTATCAACCTGATATTAGTCACTCCCTTGCACTGTTAATTAATTATTGGTGGTAGTAAACTGCGTGTTTGACTTGATGAGAAAAATTGGCCCTGCGGCCCGGGTCCAATTGGTAATCCGCCACTGTCTGTGACACAATACGGTACTTAAGTGTGCTCGAGATTTTCAACTTGAGCTTGACCTTGAGCTCATTATAAAACGCGCGTCGATTCACGCTTGTCACATGGCAAAAGCCTGTGCAGCTGGCGAATGTTACAAAATAGGCTAGGCACTTAACACGAAAATTTTAAATGTTAGGTTGCGCATATAAGACGAGTATGGTTTTTGGAAGGGCATTTTAAGGAAAAAATCATCGTCTTATATTCGGGCCAATATGGTACTTATATAGACAGTCCCGTTACCACCCAGTGCAATTACAGTCTGTAGTGAAGACACTTATACAGAACCCTACACCTACTGGACGAGGAACACAGCAAACAGGTGCTGAACACTTTGAAGAGACGCTGTTTTCAATGGATACACTCCATCTGATTTAAATAATGACATCAAACAAAAGAAGACAAAGAAGATGCAACCGGAGAAAGAAACATAGGAATACATCAGCACCTTAACATTACCATATATAAAGGGCACAACAGGCATAATACTCGAGAAATATCATATCATGACAACATTCAACATCCACAAAAAAAATCCAAAGGAACGCATACACTTAGAGGGACAAGGTGTATATCAAATACCATGCAAAAACTGCGAGCGAATGTTATATTGGCCACTCTGGAAGAAATATCCGTCAACGTGTCCACGAACATGAATTGGCAGTAGCAAAACAAGCAGACAACACATCACTAACGAAAGCCTCAAAGAGACAGGACACACTTTCGATTTCAAAAACAGAAAAATCTTGGCACAAACTAACTATAAGAAAATGAGAGAGTACAGGGAAGCCATCAAGATTTACCAGGTGAGAGAGGGAGTGGTCAAAGACAGAAATTAATATACTAAATTAGCGACAACTTGAAAATTCCTAACTGACAGTTAGGAAAAACATTAGTTGACGGCAAAAATTACAAGGGAAGCAAGATATCGAACCCCCGCTGTAGTTGAATCAACGTCAGTACGCCTTGAAAATGTTCCGGGATTATGGAATGAAACGGCAATATAAACATCACGTACCCAAAAACCTACTACAACCAGCTAGTAATAGCTGGTTTTCAGGCCAATGTCTGCCACGTGTTTTTTGCCACTGAAGATGGCCTCTGTTGGTGAGGGCAAAGCTTTTGGTTTCAATAACACAAGACCATGGCTTAATAGCTCGGCATTCAACTGTTTAAATAACATTGACGCCGGCCGTAAAAGCCTAAGAACTTTGTTACAAAACCAAAGTTAGTGTGGTGACATTAAATCTAGCAACTCCTGAAACTTTGGTTCGGCAAAATGTTATGGTACGATTGGGAGTCCTCAGGTGTTAGCTCTATTATTAGTGTTGTTGAAGCACCCAGTTTTTCTTTCTACCTGAATCCACATGCGATTTATTTTTGTTCCCTGTGTTACTCAGCAACTATTTACAAAGCTCTTTACACAAATCAGCAATAGGCGTCTCAAAGCCTCATATCATACACCCCCAGATGACATTTTACACAATACTTTTAATCTCAAACCAGTCTACACACCCACGTACTTTGCTGTAGTAGCCACTACTAAATAGTAGCTATCTAAAAACAGTGTGACGTAGAAATGGACAGAGAATGCAGTAGCAGCTACTTAGTGGAGACCAGTGAAGTAGCTAGTGTGTGATACAGGCTTAAGGATGAGTTATGGAAAGTAAAGAATGGTACAGTACTTACATAAAATTACAGCTACTTTTCACTTCTTTGTAAAGTTATGCTGTTGTATTACTTTCTTGCATTTAGATTTGAACCTTACTAGGTAAAGATAAATGCAATTAAAATATGATTTTTGTATACAAATAAATAAAGCAGAAGAACAATTACTTTACAGGACAAAATCAACAGACCTTCAGTCCTCTACAATTCAGGACTGTATGCAAAACATTATTTGATTCTGTTTGAATTTGCGGCTGTTATCGTTTGCCATAGAAAAAATATTACCCTTGATAAAAAAACGTTGCTGGTAAACTACCCCTTTCCCTTAACCGATCTTTACCAAAAACAATAGGTCTTGAGTACTCTACAATTCAGGGCTGTATGCAAAAAATTATTTGATTCTGTTTGAATTTGTGGCTCTTATCGTTTGCCATAAATACCCTTGTTAAAATATAAAACGTTGCAGGTAAACTACCCCTTTCCCTTAACCGATCTTCAATAAAATCAACAGACCTTGAGTTCTGTATAACTCAAAAAGGTATGCAAAAGAGTAGTTGATTCTGTTTGAATTTACGGCAGTTTTCGTTCATCATAGAAAACATTACCCTTGTTAAAACATAAAAGGTTGCAGGTAAACTAACCCATTCCCTTAACCGATCTTCAACAAAATCAACACACCTTGAGTTCGGTATAATTAAAAAAGGTATGAAAATGACTAGTTGATTCTGTTTGAATTTGCGGCAGTTATCGTTTGCCATAGGAAAAAATTACCCTTGATAAAAACAAATGTTGCCGGTAAACTACCCCTTTCCCTTAAACGATCTTCACCAAAAACAATAGGTCTTGTGTACTCTACAAATCAATGCTGTATGCAAAAAATTGTTTGATTCTGTTTGAAATTGCGGCTATCGTTTGCCATAGAAAAAAATTACCCTTGATAAGAAAAACGTTGCCAGTAAACTACCCCTTCCCGTTAACCGATCTTCACCAAAAACAACAGATCTTGAGTACTCTACAAATCAGAGCTGTATGCAAAAAAGTATTTGATTTTGTTTGAATTTGCGACTCTTATCGTTTGCCACAGAAAATACCCTTTTAAAACATAAAACGTTGCTGGTAAACTACCCCTTTCCATTAAACGATCTACACCAAAAACAATAGATCTTGAGTACTCTACAAATCAGGGCAGTATGCAAAAAATTGTTTGATTCTGTTTGAATTTGCGGCTCTTATCGTTTGCTATAGAAAATACCCTTTTAAAACATAAAACGTTGCAGGTAAACTACTCTTTTCCATTAACCGATCTTCACCAAAAACAATAGATCTTGAGTACTCTACAATTCAGGGCTGTATGCAAAAAATTGTTTGATTCTGTTTGAAGTTGCGGCTCTTATCGTTTGCCATAAAAAATACCCTTGTTAAAATATAAAATGTTGCAGGTAAACTACCCCTTTCCCTTAACCGATCTTCACCAAAACCAATAGGTCTTGAGAACTCTACAATTCAGGGCTGTATGCAAAAGAGTAGTTGATTCTGTGTGAATTTGCGGCTGTTATCATTTGCCATATAAAACAATTACCCTTGATTAAAAAAAAACCGTTGCAGGTAAAGTACCCCTTTCCCTCAACCGACCTTCACCAAAAACAATAGGTTGTGAGTACTCTACAAATCAGGGCTGTATGCAAAACATTATTTGATTCTGTTTGAATTTGCGGCTGTTATCGTTTGCCATAGAAAAAAAATCTATAGACACACAGACACTTTTCGAAAAACGTTTTTTTTTCATGTTTTGAGTGTAGTACAATCAGAATCTACAATAATCTCGAACACGATTTTTTTTGCCATCACCATACTTCGATTTCCTTAAGGAACATGGAAGTAAAAATTACCCTTGATTAAAAAAAAACTGTTGCAGGTAAACTACCCCTTTCCCTTAACCGATCTTCACCAAAAACAACAGATCTTGAGTACTCTACAAATCAGAGCTGTATGCAAAAAAGTATTTGATTTTGTTTGAATTTGCGACTCTTATCGTTTGCCACAGAAAATACCCTTTTAAAACATAAAACGTTGCTGGTAAACTACCCCTTTCCATTAAACGATCTACACCAAAAACAATAGATCTTGAGTACTCTACAAATCAGGGCAGTATGCAAAAAATTGTTTGATTCTGTTTGAATTTGCGGCTCTTATCATTTGCCATAGAAAATACTCTTGTTAAAATATAAAATGTTGCAGGTAAACTACCCCTTTCCCTTAACCGATCTTCACGAAAGTCAGTAGGTCTTGAGAACTCTACAATTTAGGGCTGTATGGAAATAATCATTTGATTCTGTTTGAATTTGCGGCTCTTATCGTTTGCTATAGAAAATACCCTTTTAAAACATAAAACGTTGCAGGTAAACTACTCTTTTCCATTAACCGATCTTCACCAAAAACAATAGATCTTGAGTACTCTACAATTCAGGGCTGTATGCAAAAAATTGTTTGATTCTGTTTGAAGTTGCGGCTCTTATCGTTTGCCATAAAAAATACCCTTGTTAAAATATAAAATGTTGCAGGTAAACTACCCCTTTCCCTTAACCGATCTTCACCAAAACCAATAGGTCTTGAGAACTCTACAATTCAGGGCTGTATGCAAAAGAGTAGTTGATTCTGTGTGAATTTGCGGCTGTTATCATTTGCCATATAAAACAATTACCCTTGATTAAAAAAAAACCGTTGCAGGTAAAGTACCCCTTTCCCTCAACCGACCTTCACCAAAAACAATAGGTTGTGAGTACTCTACAAATCAGGGCTGTATGCAAAACATTATTTGATTCTGTTTGAATTTGCGGCTGTTATCGTTTGCCATAGAAAAAAAATCTATAGACACACACACACTTTTCGAAAAACGTTTTTTTTTCATGTTTTGAGTGTAGTACAATCAGAATCTGCAATAATCTCGAACACGATTTTTTTTGCCATCACCATACTTCGATTTCCTTAAGGAACATGGAAGTAAAAATTACCCTTGATTAAAAAAAAAACTGTTGCAGGTAAACTACCCCTTTCCCTTAACCGATCTTCACCAAAAACAATAGGTCTTGAGAACTCTACAATTCTGGGCTGTGTGCAAAGAGTAGTTGATTCTGTTTTAATTTGCGGCTGTTATCGTTTGGCATAGAAAAATATCAGTATGGAGAACCATACAGGACTTCCATGTTCTGAGATTTATATTTAAAATCATATTCGAAATGAAATATTTCCATAGAAACTACTTCTTTCTACTTATTGCTTCAGCCTTAAACCACAGTACTGTGGTCACTAACGTATACCACCTAAGGTTTCGCAATCGATTTTCACTGAGATGAAAGTCGATGGCACTGCCGAAAAGTCTGGTTTTGCAGAAAACATTGGACTACGGCTAAACTGCCCGGGAAGGAATTTTAACAAAGAACTACTTCTATGTTGCCGATAACGTAGTACACATACAAAATTCTCCCCTTCCCCTTCAACTATAATTTTCATTTATAGAAAATTACCCCCACCCCGTTCACCTAACCTCATCATTTATAGATATTTCATCTACATTTCTTCAGTGGATTATTATGAGCTTCTTATCAAGATACTTTATTTATCAAAATTAAGTACTTTACTCTTGTTAAAACATAAAACGTTGCAGGTAAACTACCCGTTTCTCTAAACCGATCTTCACCAAAATCAATAGACCTTCAGTCCTCTACAGTGCAGGGATGCATGCAAAAAAATATTTGATTCTGTTTCAGTTTGCAGCAGTTATCGTTCATCATGAAAACATTTCTCTTGTTACAACATAAAATGTTTCAGGTAAACTACCCCTTTCCCTTTACCGATCTTCACCAAAATCAACAGGCCTTGAGCTTTCTACAATTTAGGAAGGTATGCAAAAAAATATTTTTGCATTTCTTTGAATTTACGGCAGTTATCATTCGTCATAGAAAAAATTACCCTTGTTAAAACATAAAACGTTGCAGGTAAACTACCCCTTTCTCTAAACCGATCTTCACCAAAATCAACAGACCTTCAGTCCTCTACAATTCGGACTGTATGCAAAACATTATTTGATTCTGTTTGAATTTGCGGCTGTTATCGTATGCCATAGAAAATACTCTTGTTAAAATATAAAATGTTGCAGGTAAACTACCCCTTTTCCTTAACCGATCTTCACCAAAACCAATAGGTCTTGAGAACTCTACAATTTAGGGCTGTATGGAAATAATCATTTGATTCTGTTTGAATTTGCAGCTCTTATCGTTTCCTATAGAAAATATCCTTTTAAAACATAAAACGTTGCAGGTAAACTACGCCTTTCCATTAACCTATCTTCACCAAAAACAATAGATCCTGAGTACTCTACAATTCAGGGCTGTATGCAAAAAATTGTTTGATTCTGTTTGAAATCACCATACTTCCATTTCCTTAAGGAAAATGGAAGTAAATATCGGTATGGAGAACCATACATGACTTCCATGTTCTAAGATTTATATTTAAAATCATATTCAAAATGAAATATTTCCATAGAAACTACGTCTTTCTACTTATTGCTTCAGCATTAACCACAGTACTGTGGTCACAAACATATACCACCTCACGTTTTCGCACTCGATTTTCACTCATTATGGCAGTCGATGGCACTGCAGAAAAGTCTGGTTTTACAGAAAACATTGGACTACTGCTAAACAGCCCGGAAAGCAATTTTAACAAAAAACTACTTCCTTGTTGCCGATAACGTAGTACACATAAAAAATTCTCCCCTCCACCTTCAACTATAATTTTTAATAATAGAAAATTACCCCCACCCCGTTCACCTAACCTCTTCACTTATAGATATTTCATCTACGTTTCTACAGTGGATTATTATGAGCTTCTTATCACTATACATTATTTATAAAAATTAAGTACTTTACTCTCGTTAAATCATAAAATGTTTCAGGTAAACTACCCCTTTCTCTTAACCGATCTTCTCCAAAATCAATAGACCTTCAGTCCTCTATAATTCAGGGATGCATGCAAAAAAAATATTTGATTCTGTTTGAATGTGCAGCAGTTATCGTTCGTCATGGAAACATTTCTCTTGTTACAACTTAAAATGTTGCAGGTAAACTACCCCTTTCCCTTAACCGATCTTCACCAAAATCAACAGACCTTGAGTTCTCTAAAACTCAGGAAAGTGTGCAAAAAAGTATTTGATTCTCTTTGAATTTTCAGCAGTTATCGTTCGTCATATAAAAATTAACCTTTTTAAAACATAAAACGTTGCTGATAAACTACCCCTTTCCCTTAACTGATCTTCAACAAAATCAACAGACATTGAGTTCTCTTTAGTTCAAAAAGGTATGCAAAAACGTAGTTGATTCTGTTTGAATTTACGGCAGTTATCGTTCGTCATATAAAAAATTTCCCTTGTCAAAACATAAAATGTTGCAGGTAAAATACCCCTTTCCCTTAACCGATCTTCACCAACACCAATAGGTCTTGAGAACTCTACAATTCAGGGCTGTATGCAAAAGAGTAGTTGATTCTGTTTGAATTTGCGGCTGTTATCATTTGCCATATAAAACAATTACCCTTGATTAAAAAAAAACCGTTGCAGGTAAAGTACCCCTTTCCTTAAAATCATTTTCACCCAAACAGCCAGGCTGTGTCTTACCTGCCTTTTTATTGCTGTATTAAATGAAAAATATTATATTACATTAAAATGAAAAAATTATAATTTTATTGCCTGGCAACAAAATTATTTTATTTTTAACAATTACCATTGTTTCAAAAAGTTTAAATTAATTTTCAAGTACTTTACTCTTGTTAAAACATAAAAGGTTGCAGGTAAACTACCCCTTCCCCTTAACCGATCTTCACCAAAATCGAAAGTCATTGAGACCTCTACAATTCAGGGGTGTATGCAAAAAATTATTTGATTCTGTTTGAATTTGCGGCTGTTATCGTTTGCCATAGAAAATACGCTTGATAAAAAAACGTTGCTGGTAAACTACACCTTCCCCTTAACCGATCTTCACCAAAAACAATAGGTATTGAGTACTCTACAAATCAGGGCTGTATGCAAAACATTATTTGATTCTGTTTGAATTTGCGGCTGTTATCGTTTGCCATAGAAAATACCCTTGTTAAAAAAACGTTGCTGGTAAACTACCCCTTTCCCTCAGCTGGTAAACTACCCCTTTCCCTCAACCGATCTTCACCAAAAACAATAGGTCTTGAGAACTCTACAATTTAGGGCTGTATGCAAATAATCTTTTGATTCTGTTTGAATTTGCGGCTGTTATCGTTTGCCATAGGAAATACCCTTGTTAAAACATAAAACGTTACAGGTAAACTACCCCTTTCCCTTAACCGATCTTCACCAAAAACAATAGGTCTTGAGTACTCTACAAATCAGGGCTGTATGCAAAACATTATTTGATTCTGTTTGAATTTGCGGCTGTTATCGTTTGCCATAGAAAATACCCTTGTTAAAAAAACGTTGCAGGTAAACTACCCCTTTCCCTCAACCGATCTTCACCAAAAACAACAGGTCTTGAGAACTCAACAATTTAGGGCTGTATGCAAATAATCTTTTGATTCTGTTTGAATTTGCGGCTGTTATCGTTTGCCATAAGAAATACCCTTGTTAAAACATAAAACGTTACAGGTAAACTACCCCTTTCCCTTAACCGATCTTCACCAAAATCAACAGATCTTGAGAACTCTACAATTCAGGACTGTATGCGAAACATTATTTGATTCTGTTTGAATTTGCGGCTGTTATCGTTTGCCAAACAAACAAAATTACCCTTGCTAAAAAAAAACCGTTGCAGGTAAACTACCCCTTTCCCTCAACCGATCTTCACCAAAAACAACAGGTCTTGAGAACTCTACAATTCAGGACTGTATGCGAAACATTATTTGATTCTGTTTGAATTTGCGGCTGTTATCGTTTGCCAAACAAACAAAATTACCCTTGCTAAAAAAAAACCGTTGCAGGTAAACTACCCCTTTCCCTCAACCGATCTTCACCAAAAACAACAGGTCTTGAGAACTCTACAATTTAGGGCTGTATGCAAATAATCTTTTGATTCTGTTTGAATTTGCGGCTGTTATCGTTTGCCATAGGAAATACCCTTGTTAAAACATAAAACGTTACAGGTAAACTACCCCTTTCCCTTAACCGATCTTCACCAAAATCAACAGATCTTGAGAACTCTACAATTCAGGGCTGTATGCGAAACATTATTTGATTCTGTTTGAATTTGCGGCTGTTATCGTTTGCCAAACAAACAAAATTACCCTTGCTAAAAAAAAACCGTTGCAGGTAAACTACCCCTTTCCCTCAACCGATCTTCACCAAAAACAATAGGTCGCGAGTACTCTGCAAATCAGGGCTGCATGCAAAAAATTATTTGATTCTGTTTGAATTTGCGGCAGTTATCGTTTGCCATAGAAAAAAAATCTACAGACAGACAGACACACACACACACACAGACAGACAGACAGACACACACACAGACACTTTTCGGAAAACGACTTTTTTCATGTTTTGAGTGTAGTAGAGTCAGAATCTGCAATAATCTCGACAACGATTTTTTTTGCCATCACCATACTTCCATTCCTTAAGGAATATGGAAGTAAAAATATCGGTATGGAGAACCATACATGACTTCCATATTCTAAGATTTATATTTAAATCTTAATATCGCCTGCCAAGCGCGATATATTTTCTCTTATACATGATTTACATTAAAATGAAAAAATTTTAATTTTATTGCTTGGCAATAAACCAACCATTGTTTGAAAAAGTTTAAATAAATTTTCAAGTACTTTACTCTTGTTAAAACGTAAAAGGTTGCAGGTAAACTACCCCTTCCCCTTAACCGATCTTCACCAAAATCGAAAGTCCTTGAGACCTCTACAATTGAGGGACGTATGCAAAAAATTATTTGATTCTGTTTGAATTTGCGGCTGTTATCGTTTGCCATAGAAAATACGCTTGATAAAAAAACGTTGCAGGTAAACTACCCCTTCCCCTAAACCGATCTTCACCAAAAACAATAGGTCTTGAGTACTCTACAAATCAGGACTGTATGCAAAACTTTATTTGATTCTGTTTGAATTTGCGGCTGTTATCGTTTGCCATAGAAAATACCCTTGTTAAAAAAACGTTGCAGGTAAACTACCCCTTTCCCTCAACCGATCTTCACCAAAAACAATAGGTCTTTAGAACTCTACAATTTAGGGCTGTATGCAAATAATCTTTTGATTCTGTTTGAATTTGCGGCTGTTATCGTTTGCCATAGGAAATACCCTTGTTAAAACATAAAACGTTACAGGTAAACTACCCCTTTCCCTTAACCGATCTTCACCAAAAACAATAGGTCTTGAGTACTCTACAAATCAGGGCTGTATGCAAAACATTATTTGATTCTGTTTGAATTTGCGGCTGTTATCGTTTGCCATAGAAAATACCCTTGTTAAAAAAACGTTGCAGGTAAACTACCCCTTTCCCTCAACCGAACTTCACCAAAAACAATAGGTCGCGAGTACTCTGCAAATCAGGGCTGCATGCAAAAAATTATTTGATTCTGTTTGAATTTGCGGCAGTTATCGTTTGCCATAGAAAAAAAATCTACAGACTGACACACAGACAGACAGACAGACACACACACAGACACTTTTCGGAAAACGACTTTTTTTCATGTTTTGAGTGTAGTAGAATCAGAATCTGCAATAATCTCGAACACGATTTTTTTTGCCATCACCATACTTCCATTCCTTAAGGAATATGGAAGTAAAATATCGGTATGGAGAACCATACATGACTTCCATATTCTAAGATTTATATTTAAAATCATTTTCAGCCAAACAGCCAGGCTGTGTCTTACCTGCCTTTTTATTGCTGTATTAAATGAAAAATATTATATTACATTAAAAAGAAAAAATTATAATTTTATTGCCTGGCAACAAAATTATTTTATTTTTAACAATTACCATTGTTTCAAAAAGTTTAAATAAATTTTCAAGTACTTTACTCTTGTTAAAACGTAAAAGGTTGCAGGTAAACTACCCCTTCCCCTTAACCGATCTTCACCAAAATCGAAAGTCATTGAGACCTCTACAATTCAGGGACGTATGCAAAAAATTATTTGATTCTGTTTGAATTTGCGGCTGTTATCGTTTGCCATAGAAAATACGCTTGATAAAAAAACGTTGCAGGTAAACTACCCCTTCCCCTTAACCGATCTTCACCAAAAACAATAGGTCTTTAGTACTCTACAAATCAGGGCTGTATGCAAAACATTATTTGATTCTGTTTGAATTTGCGGCTGTTATCGTTTGCCATAGAAAATACCCTTGTTAAAAAAACGTTGCAGGTAAACTACCCCTTTCCCTCAACCGATCTTCACCAAAAACAATAGGTCTTGAGAACTCTACAATTTAGGGCCGTATGCAAATAATCTTTTGATTCTGTTTGAATTTGCGGCTGTTATCGTTTGCCATAGGAAATACCCATGTTAAAACATAAAACGTTACAGGTAAACTACCCCTTTCCCTTAACCGATCTTCACCAAAAACAATAGGTCTTGAGTACTCTACAAATCAGGGCTGTATGCAAAACATTATTTGATTCTGTTTGAATTTGCGGCTGTTATCGTTTGCCATAGAAAATACCCTTGTTAAAAAAACGTTGCAGGTAAACTACCCCTTTCTCTCAACCGATCTTCACCAAAAACAATAGGTCTTGAGAACTCTACAATTTAGGGCTGCATGCAAATAATCTTTTGATTCTGTTTGAATTTGCGGCTGTTATCGTTTGCCATAGGAAATACCCTTGTTAAAACATAAAACGTTACAGGTAAACTACCCCTTTCCCTTAACCGATCTTCACCAAAATCAACAGATCTTGAGAACTCTACAATTCAGGACTGTATGCGAAACATTATTTGATTCTGTTTGAATTTGCGGCTGTTATCGTTTGCCAAACAAACAAAATTACCCTTGCTAAAAAAAAACCGTTGCAGGTAAACTACCCCTTTCCCTCAACCGATCTTCACCAAAAACAATAGGTCGCGAGTACTCTGCAAATCAGGGCTGCATGCAAAAAATTATTTGATTCTGTTTGAATTTGCGGCAGTTATCGTTTGCCATAGAAAAAAAATCTACAGACAGACAGACACACACACAGACACTTTTCGGAAAACGACTTTTTTTTTCATGTTTTGAGTGTAGTAGAATGAGAATCTGCAATAATCTCGACAACGATTTTTTTTGCCATCACCATACTTCCATTCCTTAAGGAATATGGAAGTAAAAACCCTTGATAAAAAACCGTTGCAGGTAAACTACCCCTTTCCCTTAACCGATCTTCACCAAAAACAATAGGTCTTGAGTACTCTACAAATCAGGGCTGCATGCAAAAATTTATTTGATTATGTTTGAGTTTGCGGCTGATATCGTTTGCCATATAAAATACCCTTAATATCACTATAATATTGACGACTCGGAACACAAAGTTTTTTATAAGTAAAAACGTAAAGTTTTACCTTACAGCCTAAACCGGCTTTCACCTATAGAAGGCTTCATCAGAGGCTCTATAGGTGTACATCTTGTGTTCCGAGTCAACAATATTATAGTGATATTTAGTTAAGTAACGGACACGTCATGGACAACGAAATCCAAGAAAATACCCTTGTTAAAACATAAAACGTTGCAGGTAAACTACCCTTTTCCCTTAACCGATCTTCAACAAAATCAACAGACCTTGAGTTCTGTATAATTCAAAAAGGTATGCAGAAGAGTAGTTGATTCTGTTTAATGTACGGCAGTTATCGTTCGTCATAAAAAAAATTACCCTTGTTAAAACATAAAATGTTCCTGGTAAACTACCCAATTCCCATAACCGATCTTCACCAAAACCAACATGTCTTGAGAACTCTACAATTCAGGGCACTATGCAAAACATTATTTGATTCTGTTTGAATTTGCGGCTGTTATCGTTTGCCATAGAAATAATATTACCCTTGATAAAAAAACGTTGCTGGTAAACTACCCCTTTCCCTTAACCGATCTTTACCAAAAACAATAGGTCTTGAGTACTCTACAATTCAGGGCTGTATGCAAAAAATTATTTGATTCTGTTTGAATTTGCGGCTCTTATCGTTTGCCATAAATACCCTTGTTAAAATATAAAATGTTGCAGGTAAACTACCCCTTTCCCTTAACCGATCTTCAATAAAATCAACAGACCTTGAGTTTTGTATAACTCAAAAAGGAATGCAAAAGAGTAGTTGATTCTGTTTGAATTTACGGCAGTTTTCGTTCATCATAGAAAACATTACCCTTGTTAAAACATAAAAGGTTGCAGGTAAACTAACCCATTCCCTTAACCGATCTTCAACAAAATCAACACACCTTGAGTTCGGTATAATTAAAAAAGGTATGAAAATGACTAGTTGATTCTGTTTGAATTTGCGGCTGTTATCGTTTGCCATAGGAAAAAATTACCCTTGATAAAAACAAATGTTGCCGGTAAACTACCCCTTTCCCTTAAACGATCTTCACCAAAAACAATAGGTCTTGTGTACTCTACAAATCAATGCTGTATGCAAAAAATTGTTTGATTCTGTTTGAATTTGCGGCTATCGTTTGCCATAGAAAAAAATTACCCTTGATAAGAAAAACGTTGCCGGTAAACTACCCCTTCCCGTTAACCGATCTTCACCAAAAACAACAGATCTTGAGTACTCTACAAATCAGAGCTGTATGCAAAAAAGTATTTGATTTTGTTTGAATTTGCGACTCTTATCGTTTGCCACAGAAAATACCCTTTTAAAACATAAAACGTTGCTGGTAAACTACCCCTTTCCATTAAACGATCTACACCAAAAACAATAGATGTTGAGTACTCTACAAATCAGGGCAGTATGCAAAAAATTGTTTGATTCTGTTTGAATTTGCCGCTCTTATCGTTTGCCATAGAAAATACTCTTGTTAAAATATAAAATGTTGCAGGTAAACTACCCCTTTCTCTTAACCGATCTTCACCAAAACAAATAGGTCTTGAGAACTCTATAATACAGGGCTGTATGCAAAACATTATTTGATTCTGTTTGAATTTGCGGCTCTTATCGTTTGCTATAGAAAATACCCTTTTAAAACATAAAACGTTGCAGGTAAACTACGCTTTTCCATTAACCGATCTTCACCAAAAACAATAGATCTTGAGTACTCTACAATTCAGGGCTGTATGCAAAAAATTGTTTGATTCTGTTTGAAGTTGCGGCTCTTATCGTTTGCCATAAAAAATACCCTTGTTAAAATATAAAATGTTGCAGGTAAACTACCCCTTTCCCTTAACCGATCTTCACCAAAACCAATAGGTCTTGAGAACTCTACAATTCAGGGCTGTATGCAAAAGAGTAGTTGATTCTGTTTGAATTTGCGGCTGTTATCATTTGCCATATAAAACAATTACCCTTGATTAAAAAAAAACCGTTGCAGGTAAAGTACCCCTTTCCCTCAACCGACCTTCACCAAAAACAATAGGTTGTGAGTACTCTACAAATCAGGGCTGTATGCAAAAGAGTAGTTGATTCTGTTTGAATTTGCGGCTGTTATCATTTGCCATATAAAACAATTACCCTTGATTAAAAAAAAACCGTTGCAGGTAAAGTACCCCTTTCCCTCAACCGACCTTCACCAAAAACAATAGGTTGTGAGTACTCTACAAATCAGGGCTGTATGCAAAACATTATTTGATTCTGTTTGAATTTGCGGCTGTTATCGTTTGCCATAGAAAAAAAATCTATAGACACACAGACACTTTTCGAAACACGTTTTTTTTTCATGTTTTGAGTGTAGTACAATCAGAATCTGCAATAATCTCGAACACGATTTTTTTTGCCATCACCATACTTCGATTTCCTTAAGGAACATGGAAGTAAAAATTACCCTTGATTAAAAAAAAAAACTGTTGCAGGTAAACTACCCCTTTCCCTTAACCGATCTTCACCAAAAACAATAGGTCTTGAGAACTCTACAATTCTGGGCTGTGTGCAAAGAGTAGTTGATTCTGTTTTAATTTGCGGCTGTTATCGTTTGGCATAGAAAAATATCAGTATGGAGAACCATACAGGACTTCCATGTTCTGAGATTTATATTTAAAATCATATTCGAAATGAAATATTTCCATAGAAACTACTTCTTTCTACTTATTGCTTCAGCCTTAAACCACAGTACTGTGGTCACTAACGTATACCACCTAAGGTTTCGCAATCGATTTTCACTGAGATGAAAGTTGATGGCACTGCCGAAAAGTCTGGTTTTGCAGAAAACATTGGACTACGGCTAAACTGCCCGGGAAGGAATTTTAACAAAGAACTACTTCTATGTTGCCGATAACGTAGTACACATACAAAATTCTCCCCTTCCCCTTCAACTATAATTTTCATTTATAGAAAATTACCCCCACCCCGTTCACCTAACCTCATCATTTATAGATATTTCATCTACATTTCTTCAGTGGATTATTATGAGCTTCTTATCAAGATACTTTATTTATCAAAATTAAGTACTTTACTCTTGTTAAAACATAAAACGTTGCAGGTAAACTACCCGTTTCTCTAAACCGATCTTCACCAAAATCAATAGACCTTCATTCCTCTACAGTGCAGGGATGCATGCAAAAAAATATTTGATTCTGTTTCAGTTTGCAGCAGTTATCGTTCATCATGAAAACATTTCTCTTGTTACAACATAAAATGTTTCAGGTAAACTACCCCTTTCCCTTTACCGATCTTCACCAAAATCAACAGGCCTTGAGCTTTCTACAATTTAGGAAGGTATGCAAAAAAATATTTTTTCATTTCTTTGAATTTACGGCAGTTATCATTCGTCATAGAAAAAATTACCCTTGTTAAAACATAAAACGTTGCAGGTAAACTACCCCTTTCTCTAAACCGATCTTCACCAAAATCAACAGACCTTCAGTCCTCTACAATTCGGACTGTATGCAAAACATTATTTGATTCTGTTTGAATTTGCGGCTGTTATCGTATGCCATAGAAAATACTCTTGTTAAAATATAAAATGTTGCAGGTAAACTACCCCTTTTCCTTAACCGATCTTCACCAAAACCAATAGGTCTTGAGAACTCTACAATTTAGGGCTGTATGGAAATAATCATTTGATTCTGTTTGAATTTGCAGCTCTTATCGTTTCCTATAGAAAATATCCTTTTAAAACATAAAACGTTGCAGGTAAACTACGCCTTTCCATTAACCTATCTTCACCAAAAACAATAGATCCTGAGTACTCTACAATTCAGGGCTGTATGCAAAAAATTGTTTGATTCTGTTTGAAATCACCATACTTCCATTTCCTTAAGGAAAATGGAAGTAAATATCGGTATGGAGAACCATACATGACTTCCATGTTCTAAGATTTATATTTAAAATCATATTCAAAATGAAATATTTCCATAGAAACTACGTCTTTCTACTTATTGCTTCAGCATTAACCACAGTACTGTGGTCACAAACGTATACCACCTCACGTTTTCGCACTCGATTTTCACTCATTATGGCAGTCGATGGCACTGCAGAAAAGTCTGGTTTTACAGAAAACATTGGACTACGGGTAAACAGCCCGGAAAGCAATTTTAACAAAAAAACTACTTCCTTGTTGCCGATAACGTAGTACACATAAAAAATTCTCCCCTCCACCTTCAACTATAATTTTTAATAATAGAAAATTACCCCCACCCCGTTCACCTAACCTCTTCACTTATAGATATTTCATCTACGTTTCTACAGTGGATTATTATGAGCTTCTTATCACTATACATTATTTATAAAAATTAAGTACTTTACTCTCGTTAAATTATAAAATGTTTCAGGTAAACTACCCCTTTCTCTTAACCGATCTTCTCCAAAATCAATAGACCTTCAGTCCTCTATAATTCAGGGATGCATGCAAAAAAAATATTTGATTCTGTTTGAATGTGCAGCAGTTATCGTTCGTCATGGAAACATTTCTCTTGTTACAACTTAAAATGTTGCAGGTAAACTACCCCTTTCCCTTAACCGATCTTCACCAAAATCAACAGACCTTGAGTTCTCTAGAACTCAGGAAAGTGTGCAAAAAAGTATTTGATTCTCTTTGAATTTTCAGCAGTTATCGTTCGTCATAAAAAAATTAACCTTTTTAAAACATAAAACGTTGCTGATAAACTACCCCTTTCCCTTAACTGATCTTCAACAAAATTAACAGACCTTGAGTTCTCTTTAGTTCAAAAAGGTATGCAAAAACGTAGTTGATTCTGTTTGAATTTACGGCAGTTATCGTTCGTCATATAAAAAATTTCCCTTGTCAAAACATAAAATGTTGCAGGTAAAATACCCCTTTCCCTTAACCGATCTTCACCAACACCAATAAGTATTGAGAACTCTACAATTCAGGGCTGTATGCAAAACATCATTTGATTCTGTTTGAATTTGCGGCTGTTATCGTTTGCCATAGAAAAATATCGGTATGGAGAACCATACATGACTTCCATATTCTAAGATTTATATTTAAAATCATTTTCACCCAAACAGCCAGGCTGTGTCTTACCTGCCTTTTTATTGCTGTATTAAATGAAAAATATTATATTACATTAAAATGAAAAAATTATAATTTTATTGCCTGGCAACAAAATTATTTTATTTTTAACAATTACCATTGTTTCAAAAAGTTTAAATTAATTTTCAAGTACTTTACTCTTGTTAAAACGTAAAAGGTTGCAGGTAAACTACCCCTTCCCCTTAACCGATCTTCACCAAAATCGAAAGTCATTGAGACCTCTACAATTCAGGGGTGTATGCAAAAAATTATTTGATTCTGTTTGAATTTGCGGCTGTTATCGTTTGCCATAGAAAATACGCTTGATAAAAAAACGTTGCTGGTAAACTACCCCTTCCCCTTAACCGATCTTCACCAAAAACAATAGGTATTGAGTACTCTACAAATCAGGGCTGTATGCAAAACATTATTTGATTCTGTTTGAATTTGCGGCTGTTATCGTTTGCCATAGAAAATACCCTTGTTAAAAAAACGTTGCTGGTAAACTACCCCTTTCCCTCAGCTGGTAAACTACCCCTTTCCCTCAACCGATCTTCACCAAAAACAATAGGTCTTGAGAACTCTACAATTTAGGGCTGTATGCAAATAATCTTTTGATTCTGTTTGAATTTGCGGCTGTTATCGTTTGCCATAGGAAATACCCTTGTTAAAACATAAAACGTTACAGGTAAACTACCCCTTTCCCTTAACCGATCTTCACCAAAAACAATAGGTCTTGAGTACTCTACAAATCAGGGCTGTATGCAAAACATTATTTGATTCTGTTTGAATTTGCGGCTGTTATCGTTTGCCATAGAAAATACCCTTGTTAAAAAAACGTTGCAGGTAAACTACCCCTTTCCCTCAACCGATCTTCACCAAAAACAACAGGTCTTGAGAACTCTACAATTTAGGGCTGTATGCAAATAATCTTTTGATTCTGTTTGAATTTGCGGCTGTTATCGTTTGCCATAAGAAATACCCTTGTTAAAACATAAAACGTTACAGGTAAACTACCCCTTTCCCTTAACCGATCTTCACCAAAATCAACAGATCTTGAGAACTCTACAATTCAGGGCTGTATGCGAAACATTATTTGATTCTGTTTGAATTTGCGGCTGTTATCGTTTGCCAAACAAACAAAATTACCCTTGCTAAAAAAAAACCGTTGCAGGTAAACTACCCCTTTCCCTCAACCGATCTTCACCAAAAACAACAGGTCTTGAGAACTCTACAATTTAGGGCTGTATGCAAATAATCTTTTGATTCTGTTTGAATTTGCGGCTGTTATCGTTTGCCATAGGAAATACCCTTGTTAAAACATAAAACGTTACAGGTAAACTACCCCTTTCCCTTAACCGATCTTCACCAAAATCAACAGATCTTGAGAACTCTACAATTCAGGGCTGTATGCGAAACATTATTTGATTCTGTTTGAATTTGCGGCTGTTATCGTTTGCCAAACAAACAAAATTACCCTTGCTAAAAAAAAACCGTTGCAGGTAAACTACCCCTTTCCCTCAACCGATCTTCACCAAAAACAATAGGTCGCGAGTACTCTGCAAATCAGGGCTGCATGCAAAAAATTATTTGATTCTGTTTGAATTTGCGGCAGTTATCGTTTGCCATAGAAAAAAAATCTACAGACAGACAGACACACACACACACACACAGACAGACAGACAGACACACACACAGACACTTTTCGGAAAACGACTTTTTTTCATGTTTTGAGTGTAGTAGAGTCAGAATCTGCAATAATCTCGACAACGATTTTTTTTGCCATCACCATACTTCCATTCCTTAAGGAATATGGAAGTAAAAATATCGGTATGGAGAACCATACATGACTTCCATATTCTAAGATTTATATTTAAATCTTAATATCGCCTGCCAAGCGCGATATATTTTCTCTTATACATGATTTACATTAAAATGAAAAAATTTTAATTTTATTGCTTGGCAATAAACCAACCATTGTTTGAAAAAGTTTAAATAAATTTTCAAGTACTTTACTCTTGTTAAAACGTAAAAGGTTGCAGGTAAACTACCCCTTCCCCTTAACCGATCTTCACCAAAATCGAAAGTCCTTGAGACCTCTACAATTGAGGGACGTATGCAAAAAATTATTTGATTCTGTTTGAATTTGCGGCTGTTATCGTTTGCCATAGAAAATACGCTTGATAAAAAAACGTTGCAGGTAAACTACCCCTTCCCCTTAACCGATCTTCACCAAAAACAATAGGTCTTGAGTACTCTACAAATCAGGACTGTATGCAAAACTTTATTTGATTCTGTTTGAATTTGCGGCTGTTATCGTTTGCCATAGAAAATACCCTTGTTAAAAAAACGTTGCAGGTAAACTACCCCTTTCCCTCAACCGATCTTCACCAAAAACAATAGGTCTTTAGAACTCTACAATTTAGGGCTGTATGCAAATAATCTTTTGATTCTGTTTGAATTTGCGGCTGTTATCGTTTGCCATAGGAAATACCCTTGTTAAAACATAAAACGTTACAGGTAAACTACCCCTTTCCCTTAACCGATCTTCACCAAAAACAATAGGTCTTGAGTACTCTACAAATCAGGGCTGTATGCAAAACATTATTTGATTCTGTTTGAATTTGCGGCTGTTATCGTTTGCCATAGAAAATACCCTTGTTAAAAAAACGTTGCAGGTAAACTACCCCTTTCCCTCAACCGAACTTCACCAAAAACAATAGGTCTTGAGAACTCTACAATTTAGGGCTGCATGCAAATAATCTTTTGATTCTGTTTGAATTTGCGGCTGTTATCGTTTGCCATAGGAAATACCCTTGTTAAAACATAAAACGTTACAGGTAAACTACCCCTTTCCCTTAACCGATCTTCACCAAAATCAACAGATCTTGAGAACTCTACAATTCAGGACTGTATGCGAAACATTATTTGATTCTGTTTGAATTTGCGGCTGTTATCGTTTGCCAAACAAACAAAATTACCCTTGCTAAAAAAAAACCGTTGCAGGTAAACTACCCCTTTCCCTCAACCGATCTTCACCAAAAACAATAGGTCGCGAGTACTCTGCAAATCAGGGCTGCATGCAAAAAATTATTTGATTCTGTTTGAATTTGCGGCAGTTATCGTTTGCCATAGAAAAAAAATCTACAGACAGACAGACACACACACAGACACTTTTCGGAAAACGACTTTTTTTTTCATGTTTTGAGTGTAGTAGAATGAGAATCTGCAATAATCTCGACAACGATTTTTTTTGCCATCACCATACTTCCATTCCTTAAGGAATATGGAAGTAAAAACCCTTGATAAAAAACCGTTGCAGGTAAACTACCCCTTTCCCTTAACCGATCTTCACCAAAAACAATAGGTCTTGAGTACTCTACAAATCAGGGCTGCATGCAAAAATTTATTTGATTATGTTTGAGTTTGCGGCTGATATCGTTTGCCATATAAAATACCCTTAATATCACTATAATATTGACGACTCGGAACACAAAGTTTTTTATAAGTAAAAACGTAAAGTTTTACCTTACAGCCTAAACCGGCTTTCACCTATAGAAGGCTTCATCAGAGGCTCTATAGGTGTACATCTTGTGTTCCGAGTCAACAATATTATAGTGATATTTAGTTAAGTAACGGACACGTCATGGACAACGAAATCCAAGAAAATACCCTTGTTAAAACATAAAACGTTGCAGGTAAACTACCCTTTTCCCTTAACCGATCTTCAACAAAATCAACAGACCTTGAGTTCTGTATAATTCAAAAAGGTATGCAGAAGAGTAGTTGATTCTGTTTAATGTACGGCAGTTATCGTTCGTCATAAAAAAAATTACCCTTGTTAAAACATAAAATGTTCCTGGTAAACTACCCAATTCCCATAACCGATCTTCACCAAAACCAACATGTCTTGAGAACTCTACAATTCAGGGCACTATGCAAAACATTATTTGATTCTGTTTGAATTTGCGGCTGTTATCGTTTGCCATAGAAATAATATTACCCTTGATAAAAAAACGTTGCTGGTAAACTACCCCTTTCCCTTAACCGATCTTTACCAAAAACAATAGGTCTTGAGTACTCTACAATTCAGGGCTGTATGCAAAAAATTATTTGATTCTGTTTGAATTTGCGGCTCTTATCGTTTGCCATAAATACCCTTGTTAAAATATAAAATGTTGCAGGTAAACTACCCCTTTCCCTTAACCGATCTTCAATAAAATCAACAGACCTTGAGTTTTGTATAACTCAAAAAGGAATGCAAAAGAGTAGTTGATTCTGTTTGAATTTACGGCAGTTTTCGTTCATCATAGAAAACATTACCCTTGTTAAAACATAAAAGGTTGCAGGTAAACTAACCCATTCCCTTAACCGATCTTCAACAAAATCAACACACCTTGAGTTCGGTATAATTAAAAAAGGTATGAAAATGACTAGTTGATTCTGTTTGAATTTGCGGCTGTTATCGTTTGCCATAGGAAAAAATTACCCTTGATAAAAACAAATGTTGCCGGTAAACTACCCCTTTCCCTTAAACGATCTTCACCAAAAACAATAGGTCTTGTGTACTCTACAAATCAATGCTGTATGCAAAAAATTGTTTGATTCTGTTTGAATTTGCGGCTATCGTTTGCCATAGAAAAAAATTACCCTTGATAAGAAAAACGTTGCCGGTAAACTACCCCTTCCCGTTAACCGATCTTCACCAAAAACAACAGATCTTGAGTACTCTACAAATCAGAGCTGTATGCAAAAAAGTATTTGATTTTGTTTGAATTTGCGACTCTTATCGTTTGCCACAGAAAATACCCTTTTAAAACATAAAACGTTGCTGGTAAACTACCCCTTTCCATTAAACGATCTACACCAAAAACAATAGATGTTGAGTACTCTACAAATCAGGGCAGTATGCAAAAAATTGTTTGATTCTGTTTGAATTTGCGGCTCTTATCGTTTGCCATAGAAAATACTCTTGTTAAAATATAAAATGTTGCAGGTAAACTACCCCTTTCTCTTAACCGATCTTCACCAAAACAAATAGGTCTTGAGAACTCTATAATACAGGGCTGTATGCAAAACATTATTTGATTCTGTTTGAATTTGCGGCTCTTATCGTTTGCTATAGAAAATACCCTTTTAAAACATAAAACGTTGCAGGTAAACTACGCTTTTCCATTAACCGATCTTCACCAAAAACAATAGATCTTGAGTACTCTACAATTCAGGGCTGTATGCAAAAAATTGTTTGATTCTGTTTGAAGTTGCGGCTCTTATCGTTTGCCATAAAAAATACCCTTGTTAAAATATAAAATGTTGCAGGTAAACTACCCCTTTCCCTTAACCGATCTTCACCAAAACCAATAGGTCTTGAGAACTCTACAATTCAGGGCTGTATGCAAAAGAGTAGTTGATTCTGTTTGAATTTGCGGCTGTTATCATTTGCCATATAAAACAATTACCCTTGATTAAAAAAAAACCGTTGCAGGTAAAGTACCCCTTTCCCTCAACCGACCTTCACCAAAAACAATAGGTTGTGAGTACTCTACAAATCAGGGCTGTATGCAAAACATTATTTGATTCTGTTTGAATTTGCGGCTGTTATCGTTTGCCATAGAAAAAAAATCTATAGACACACAGACACTTTTCGAAACACGTTTTTTTTTCATGTTTTGAGTGTAGTACAATCAGAATCTGCAATAATCTCGAACACGATTTTTTTTGCCATCACCATACTTCGATTTCCTTAAGGAACATGGAAGTAAAAATTACCCTTGATTAAAAAAAAAAACTGTTGCAGGTAAACTACCCCTTTCCCTTAACCGATCTTCACCAAAAACAATAGGTCTTGAGAACTCTACAATTCTGGGCTGTGTGCAAAGAGTAGTTGATTCTGTTTTAATTTGCGGCTGTTATCGTTTGGCATAGAAAAATATCAGTATGGAGAACCATACAGGACTTCCATGTTCTGAGATTTATATTTAAAATCATATTCGAAATGAAATATTTCCATAGAAACTACTTCTTTCTACTTATTGCTTCAGCCTTAAACCACAGTACTGTGGTCACTAACGTATACCACCTAAGGTTTCGCAATCGATTTTCACTGAGATGAAAGTTGATGGCACTGCCGAAAAGTCTGGTTTTGCAGAAAACATTGGACTACGGCTAAACTGCCCGGGAAGGAATTTTAACAAAGAACTACTTCTATGTTGCCGATAACGTAGTACACATACAAAATTCTCCCCTTCCCCTTCAACTATAATTTTCATTTATAGAAAATTACCCCCACCCCGTTCACCTAACCTCATCATTTATAGATATTTCATCTACATTTCTTCAGTGGATTATTATGAGCTTCTTATCAAGATACTTTATTTATCAAAATTAAGTACTTTACTCTTGTTAAAACATAAAACGTTGCAGGTAAACTACCCGTTTCTCTAAACCGATCTTCACCAAAATCAATAGACCTTCATTCCTCTACAGTGCAGGGATGCATGCAAAAAAATATTTGATTCTGTTTCAGTTTGCAGCAGTTATCGTTCATCATGAAAACATTTCTCTTGTTACAACATAAAATGTTTCAGGTAAACTACCCCTTTCCCTTTACCGATCTTCACCAAAATCAACAGGCCTTGAGCTTTCTACAATTTAGGAAGGTATGCAAAAAAATATTTTTTCATTTCTTTGAATTTACGGCAGTTATCATTCGTCATAGAAAAAATTACCCTTGTTAAAACATAAAACGTTGCAGGTAAACTACCCCTTTCTCTAAACCGATCTTCACCAAAATCAACAGACCTTCAGTCCTCTACAATTCGGACTGTATGCAAAACATTATTTGATTCTGTTTGAATTTGCGGCTGTTATCGTATGCCATAGAAAATACTCTTGTTAAAATATAAAATGTTGCAGGTAAACTACCCCTTTTCCTTAACCGATCTTCACCAAAACCAATAGGTCTTGAGAACTCTACAATTTAGGGCTGTATGGAAATAATCATTTGATTCTGTTTGAATTTGCAGCTCTTATCGTTTCCTATAGAAAATATCCTTTTAAAACATAAAACGTTGCAGGTAAACTACGCCTTTCCATTAACCTATCTTCACCAAAAACAATAGATCCTGAGTACTCTACAATTCAGGGCTGTATGCAAAAAATTGTTTGATTCTGTTTGAAATCACCATACTTCCATTTCCTTAAGGAAAATGGAAGTAAATATCGGTATGGAGAACCATACATGACTTCCATGTTCTAAGATTTATATTTAAAATCATATTCAAAATGAAATATTTCCATAGAAACTACGTCTTTCTACTTATTGCTTCAGCATTAACCACAGTACTGTGGTCACAAACGTATACCACCTCACGTTTTCGCACTCGATTTTCACTCATTATGGCAGTCGATGGCACTGCAGAAAAGTCTGGTTTTACAGAAAACATTGGACTACGGGTAAACAGCCCGGAAAGCAATTTTAACAAAAAAACTACTTCCTTGTTGCCGATAACGTAGTACACATAAAAAATTCTCCCCTCCACCTTCAACTATAATTTTTAATAATAGAAAATTACCCCCACCCCGTTCACCTAACCTCTTCACTTATAGATATTTCATCTACGTTTCTACAGTGGATTATTATGAGCTTCTTATCACTATACATTATTTATAAAAATTAAGTACTTTACTCTCGTTAAATTATAAAATGTTTCAGGTAAACTACCCCTTTCTCTTAACCGATCTTCTCCAAAATCAATAGACCTTCAGTCCTCTATAATTCAGGGATGCATGCAAAAAAAATATTTGATTCTGTTTGAATGTGCAGCAGTTATCGTTCGTCATGGAAACATTTCTCTTGTTACAACTTAAAATGTTGCAGGTAAACTACCCCTTTCCCTTAACCGATCTTCACCAAAATCAACAGACCTTGAGTTCTCTAGAACTCAGGAAAGTGTGCAAAAAAGTATTTGATTCTCTTTGAATTTTCAGCAGTTATCGTTCGTCATAAAAAAATTAACCTTTTTAAAACATAAAACGTTGCTGATAAACTACCCCTTTCCCTTAACTGATCTTCAACAAAATCAACAGACCTTGAGTTCTCTTTAGTTCAAAAAGGTATGCAAAAACGTAGTTGATTCTGTTTGAATTTACGGCAGTTATCGTTCGTCATATAAAAAATTTCCCTTGTCAAAACATAAAATGTTGCAGGTAAAATACCCCTTTCCCTTAACCGATCTTCACCAACACCAATAAGTATTGAGAACTCTACAATTCAGGGCTGTATGCAAAACATCATTTGATTCTGTTTGAATTTGCGGCTGTTATCGTTTGCCATAGAAAAATATCGGTATGGAGAACCATACATGACTTCCATATTCTAAGATTTATATTTAAAATCATTTTCACCCAAACAGCCAGGCTGTGTCTTACCTGCCTTTTTATTGCTGTATTAAATGAAAAATATTATATTACATTAAAATGAAAAAATTATAATTTTATTGCCTGGCAACAAAATTATTTTATTTTTAACAATTACCATTGTTTCAAAAAGTTTAAATTAATTTTCAAGTACTTTACTCTTGTTAAAACGTAAAAGGTTGCAGGTAAACTACCCCTTCCCCTTAACCGATCTTCACCAAAATCGAAAGTCATTGAGACCTCTACAATTCAGGGGTGTATGCAAAAAATTATTTGATTCTGTTTGAATTTGCGGCTGTTATCGTTTGCCATAGAAAATACGCTTGATAAAAAAACGTTGCTGGTAAACTACCCCTTCCCCTTAACCGATCTTCACCAAAAACAATAGGTATTGAGTACTCTACAAATCAGGGCTGTATGCAAAACATTATTTGATTCTGTTTGAATTTGCGGCTGTTATCGTTTGCCATAGAAAATACCCTTGTTAAAAAAACGTTGCTGGTAAACTACCCCTTTCCCTCAGCTGGTAAACTACCCCTTTCCCTCAACCGATCTTCACCAAAAACAATAGGTCTTGAGAACTCTACAATTTAGGGCTGTATGCAAATAATCTTTTGATTCTGTTTGAATTTGCGGCTGTTATCGTTTGCCATAGGAAATACCCTTGTTAAAACATAAAACGTTACAGGTAAACTACCCCTTTCCCTTAACCGATCTTCACCAAAAACAATAGGTCTTGAGTACTCTACAAATCAGGGCTGTATGCAAAACATTATTTGATTCTGTTTGAATTTGCGGCTGTTATCGTTTGCCATAGAAAATACCCTTGTTAAAAAAACGTTGCAGGTAAACTACCCCTTTCCCTCAACCGATCTTCACCAAAAACAACAGGTCTTGAGAACTCTACAATTTAGGGCTGTATGCAAATAATCTTTTGATTCTGTTTGAATTTGCGGCTGTTATCGTTTGCCATAAGAAATACCCTTGTTAAAACATAAAACGTTACAGGTAAACTACCCCTTTCCCTTAACCGATCTTCACCAAAATCAACAGATCTTGAGAACTCTACAATTCAGGGCTGTATGCGAAACATTATTTGATTCTGTTTGAATTTGCGGCTGTTATCGTTTGCCAAACAAACAAAATTACCCTTGCTAAAAAAAAACCGTTGCAGGTAAACTACCCCTTTCCCTCAACCGATCTTCACCAAAAACAATAGGTCGCGAGTACTCTGCAAATCAGGGCTGCATGCAAAAAATTATTTGATTCTGTTTGAATTTGCGGCAGTTATCGTTTGCCATAGAAAAAAAATCTACAGACAGACAGACACACACACACACACACAGACAGACAGACAGACACACACACAGACACTTTTCGGAAAACGACTTTTTTTCATGTTTTGAGTGTAGTAGAGTCAGAATCTGCAATAATCTCGACAACGATTTTTTTTGCCATCACCATACTTCCATTCCTTAAGGAATATGGAAGTAAAAATATCGGTATGGAGAACCATACATGACTTCCATATTCTAAGATTTATATTTAAATCTTAATATCGCCTGCCAAGCGCGATATATTTTCTCTTATACATGATTTACATTAAAATGAAAAAATTTTAATTTTATTGCTTGGCAATAAACCAACCATTGTTTGAAAAAGTTTAAATAAATTTTCAAGTACTTTACTCTTGTTAAAACGTAAAAGGTTGCAGGTAAACTACCCCTTCCCCTTAACCGATCTTCACCAAAATCGAAAGTCCTTGAGACCTCTACAATTGAGGGACGTATGCAAAAAATTATTTGATTCTGTTTGAATTTGCGGCTGTTATCGTTTGCCATAGAAAATACGCTTGATAAAAAAACGTTGCAGGTAAACTACCCCTTCCCCTTAACCGATCTTCACCAAAAACAATAGGTCTTGAGTACTCTACAAATCAGGACTGTATGCAAAACTTTATTTGATTCTGTTTGAATTTGCGGCTGTTATCGTTTGCCATAGAAAATACCCTTGTTAAAAAAACGTTGCAGGTAAACTACCCCTTTCCCTCAACCGATCTTCACCAAAAACAATAGGTCTTTAGAACTCTACAATTTAGGGCTGTATGCAAATAATCTTTTGATTCTGTTTGAATTTGCGGCTGTTATCGTTTGCCATAGGAAATACCCTTGTTAAAACATAAAACGTTACAGGTAAACTACCCCTTTCCCTTAACCGATCTTCACCAAAAACAATAGGTCTTGAGTACTCTACAAATCAGGGCTGTATGCAAAACATTATTTGATTCTGTTTGAATTTGCGGCTGTTATCGTTTGCCATAGAAAATACCCTTGTTAAAAAAACGTTGCAGGTAAACTACCCCTTTCCCTCAACCGAACTTCACCAAAAACAATAGGTCTTGAGAACTCTACAATTTAGGGCTGTATGCAAATAATCTTTTGATTCTGTTTGAATTTGCGGCTGTTATCGTTTGCCATAGGAAATACCCTTGTTAAAACATAAAACGTTACAGGTAAACTACCCCTTTCCCTTAACCGATCTTCACCAAAATCAACAGATCTTGAGAACTCTACAATTCAGGGCTGTATGCGAAACATTATTTGATTCTGTTTGAATTTGCGGCTGTTATCGTTTGCCAAACAAACAAAATTACCCTTGCTAAAAAAAAACCGTTGCAGGTAAACTACCCCTTTCTCTCAACCGATCTTCACCAAAAACAATAGGTCGCGAGTACTCTGCAAATCCGGGCTGCATGCAAAAAATTATTTGATTCTGTTTGAATTTGCGGCAGTTATCGTTTGCCATAGAAAAAAAATCTACAGACAGACAGACAGACACACACACAGACACTTTTCGGAAAACGACTTTTTTTCATGTTTTGAGTGTAGTAGAATCAGAATCTGCAATAATCTCGAACACGATTTTTTTTGCCATCACCATACTTCCATTCCTTAAGGAATATGGAAGTAATACCCTTGATAATATCGGTATGGAGAACCATACATGACTTCCATATTCTAAGATTTATATTTAAAATCATTTTCAGCCAAACAGCCAGGCTGTGTCTTACCTGCCTTTTTATTGCTGTATTAAATGAAAAATATTATATTACATTAAAATGAAAAAATTATAATTTTATTGCCTGGCAACAAAATTATTTTATTTTTAACAATTACCATTGTTTCAAAAAGTTTAAATAAATTTTCAAGTACTTTACTTTTGTTAAAACGTAAAAGGTTGCAAGTAAACTACCCCTTCCCCTTAACCGATCTTCACCAAAATCGAAAGTCATTGAGACCTCTACAATTCAGGGACGTATGCAAAAAATTATTTGATTCTGTTTGAATTTGCGGCTGTTATCGTTTGCCATAGAAAATACGCTTGATAAAAAAACGTTGCAGGTAAACTACCCCTTCCCCTTAACCGATCTTCACCAAAAACAACAGGTCTTGAGTACTCTACAAATCAGGGCTGTATGCAAAACATTATTTGATTCTGTTTGAATTTGCGGCTGTTATCGTTTGCCATAGAAAATACCCTTGTTAAAAAAACGTTGCAGGTAAACTACCCCTTTCCCTCAACCGAACTTCACCAAAAACAATAGGTCTTGAGAACTCTACAATTTAGGGCTGTATGCAAATAATCTTTTGATTCTGTTTGAATTTGCGGCTGTTATCGTTTGCCATAGGAAATACCCTTGTTAAAACATAAAACGTTACAGGTAAACTACCCCTTTCCCTTAACCGATCTTCACCAAAATCAACAGATCTTGAGAACTCTACAATTCAGGGCTGTATGCGAAACATTATTTGATTCTGTTTGAATTTGCGGCTGTTATCGTTTGCCAAACAAACAAAATTACCCTTGCTAAAAAAAAACCGTTGCAGGTAAACTACCCCTTTCCCTCAACCGATCTTCACCAAAAACAATAGATCTTGAGAACTCTACAATTTAGGGCCGTATGCAAATAATCTTTTGATTCTGTTTGAATTTGCGGCTGTTATCGTTTGCCATAGGAAATACCCTTGTTAAAACATAAAACGTTACAGGTAAACTACCCCTTTCCCTTAACCGATCTTCACCAAAAACAATAGGTCTTGAGTACTCTACAAATCAGGGCTGTATGCAAAACATTATTTGATTCTGTTTGAATTTGCGGCTGTTATCGTTTGCCATAGAAAATACCCTTGTTAAAAAAACGTTGCAGGTAAACTACCCCTTTCCCTCAACCGAACTTCACCAAAAACAATAGGTCTTGAGAACTCTACAATTTATGGCTGTATGCAAATAATCTTTTGATTCTGTTTGAATTTGCGGCTGTTATCGTTTGCCATAGGAAATACCCTTGTTAAAACATAAAACGTTACAGGTAAACTACCCCTTTCCCTTAACCGTTCTTCACCAAAATCAACAGATCTTGAGAACTCTACAATTTACGGCTGTATGCGAAACATTATTTGATTCTGTTTGAATTTGCGGCTGTTATCGTTTGCCAAACAAACAAAATTACCCTTGCTAAAAAAAAACCGTTGCAGGTAAACTACCCCTTTCCCTCAACCGATCTTCACCAAAAACAAAAGGTCGCGAGTACTCTGCAAATCAGGGCTGCATGCAAAAAATTATTTGATTCTGTTTGAATTTGCGGCAGTTATCGTTTGCCATAGAAAAAAAATCTACAGACAGACACACAGACAGACAGACAGACACACAGACACTTTTCGGAAAACGACTTTTTTTCATGTTTTGAGTGTAATAGAATCAGAATCTGCAATAATCTCGAACACGATTTTTTTTGCCATCACCATACTTCCATTCCTTAAGGAATATGGAAGTAAAAAACCGTTTCAGGTAAACTACCCCTTTCCCTTAACCGATCTTCACCAAAAACAATAGGTCTTGAGTACTCTACAAATCAGGGCTGCATGCAAAAATTTATTTGATTATGTTTGAGTTTGCGGCTGATATCGTTTGCCATATAAAATACCCTTGTTAAAACATAAAATGTTCCTGGTAAACTACCCTATTCCCATAACCGATCTTCACCAAAACCAACATGTCTTGAGAACTCTACAATTCAGGGCACTATGCAAAACATTATTTGATTCTGTTTGAATTTGCGGCTGTTATCGTTTGCCATAGAAATAATATTACCCTTGATAAAAAAACGTTGCTGGTAAACTACCCCTTTCCCTTAACCGATCTTTACCAAAAACAATAGGTCTTGAGTACTCTACAATTCAGGGCTGTATGCAAAAAATTATTTTATTCTGTTTGAATTTGCGGCTCTTATCGTTTGCCATAAATACCCTTGTTAAAATATAAAACGTTGCAGGTAAACTACCCCTTTCCCTTAACCGATCTTCAATAAAATCAACAGACCTTGAGTTCTGTATAACTCAAAAAGGTATGCAAAAGAGTAGTTGATTCTGTTTGAATTTACGGCAGTTTTCGTTCATCATAGAAAACATTACCCTTGTTAAAACATAAAAGGTTGCAGGTAAACTAACCCATTCCCTTAACCGATCTTCAACAAAATCAACACACCTTGAGTTCGGTATAATTAAAAAAGGTATGAAAATGACTAGTTGATTCTGTTTGAATTTGCGGCTGTTATCGTTTGCCATAGGAAAAAATTACCCTTGATAAAAACAAATGTTGCCGGTAAACTACCCCTTTCCCTTAAACGATCTTCACCAAAAACAATAGGTCTTGTGTACTCTACAAATCAATGCTGTATGCAAAAAATTGTTTGATTCTGTTTGAATTTGCGGCTATCGTTTGCCATAGAAAAAAATTACCCTTGATAAGAAAAACGTTGCCGGTAAACTACCCCTTCCCGTTAACCGATCTTCACCAAAAACAACAGATCTAGAGTACTCTACAAATCAGAGCTGTATGCAAAAAAGTATTTGATTTTGTTTGAATTTGCGACTCTTATCGTTTGCCACAGAAAATACCCTTTTAAAACATAAAACGTTGCTGGTAAACTACCCCTTTCCATTAAACGATCTACACCAAAAACAATAGATCTTGAGTACTCTACAAATCAGGGCAGTATGCAAAAAATTGTTTGATTCTGTTTGAATTTGCGGCTCTTATCGTTTGCCATAGAAAATACTCTTGTTAAAATATAAAATGTTGCAGGTAAACTACCCCTTTCTCTTAACCGATCTTCACCAAAACAAATAGGTCTTGAGAACTCTATAATATAGGGCTGTATGCAAAACATGATTTGATTCTGTTTGAATTTGCGGCTCTTATCGTTTGCCATAAAAAATACCCTTTTAAAACATAAAATGTAGCAGGTAAACTACCCCTTTCCCTTAACCGATCTTCACGAAAATCAGTAGGTCTTGAGAACTCTACAATTTAGGGCTGTATGGAAATAATCATTTGATTCTGTTTGAATTTGCGGCTCTTATCGTTTGCTATAGAAAATACCCTTTTAAAACATAAAACGTTGCAGGTAAACTACGCTTTTCCATTAACCGATCTTCACCAAAAACAATAGATCTTGAGTACTCTACAATTCAGGGCTGTATGCAAAAAATTGTTTGATTCTGTTTGAAGTTGCGGCTCTTATCGTTTGCCATAAAAAATACCCTTATTAAAATATAAAATGTTGCAGGTAAACTACCCATTTCCCTTAACCGATCTTCACCAAAACCAATAGGTCTTGAGAACTCTACAATTCAGGGCTGTATGCAAAAGAGTAGTTGATTCTGTTTGAATTTGCGGCTGTTATCATTTGCCATATAAAACAATTACCCTTGATTAAAAAAAAACCGTTGCAGGTAAAGTACCCCTTTCCCTCAACCGACCTTCACCAAAAACAATAGGTTGTGAGTACTCTACAAATCAGGGCTGTATGCAAAACATTATTTGATTCTGTTTGAATTTGCGGCTGTTATCGTTTGCCATAGAAAAAAAATCTATAGACACAGACACTTTTCGAAAAACGTTTTTTTTCATGTTTTGAGTGTAGTACAATCAGAATCTGCAATAATCTCGAACACGATTTTTTTTGCCATCACCATACTTCGATTTCCTTAAGGAACATGGAAGTAAAAATTACCCTTGATTAAAAAAAAAAACTGTTGCAGGTAAACTACCCCTTTCCCTTAACCGATCTTCACCAAAAACAATAGGTCTTGAGAACTCTACAATTCTGGGCTGTGTGCAAAGAGTAGTTGATTCTGTTTTAATTTGCGGCTGTTATCGTTTGGCATAGAAAAATATCAGTATGGAGAACCATACAGGACTTCCATGTTCTGAGATTTATATTTAAAATCATATTCGAAATGAAATATTTCCATAGAAACTACTTCTTTCTACTTATTGCTTCAGCCTTAAACCACAGTACTGTGGTCACTAACGTATACCACCTAAGGTTTCGCAATCGATTTTCACTGAGATGAAAGTCGATGGCACTGCCGAAAAGTCTGGTTTTGCAGAAAACATTGGACTACGGCTAAACTGCCCGGGAAGGAATTTTAACAAAGAACTACTTCTATGTTGCCGATAACGTAGTACACATACAAAATTCTCCCCTTCCCCTTCAACTATAATTTTCATTTATAGAAAATTACCCCCACCCCGTTCACCTAACCTCATCATTTATAGATATTTCATCTACATTTCTTCAGTGGATTATTATGAGCTTCTTATCAAGATACTTTATTTATCAAAATTAAGTACTTTACTCTTGTTAAAACATAAAACGTTGCAGGTAAACTACCCGTTTCTCTAAACCGATCTTCACCAAAATCAATAGACCTTCAGTCCTCTACAGTGCAGGGATGCATGCAAATAAATATTTGATCTGTTTCAGTTTGCAGCAGTTATCTTTCATCATGAAAACATTTCTCTTGTTACAACATAAAATGTTTCAGGTAAACTACCCCTTTCCCTTTACCGATCTTCACCAAAATCAACAGGCCTTGAGCTTTCTACAATTTAGGAAGGTATGCAAAAAAATATTTTTTCATTTCTTTGAATTTACGGCAGTTATCATTCGTCATAGAAAAAATTACCCTTGTTAAAACATAAAACGTTGCAGGTAAACTACCCCTTTCTCTAAACCGATCTTCAGCAAAATCAACAGACCTTCAGTCCTCTACAATTCGGACTGTATGCAAAACATTATTTGATTCTGTTTGAATTTGCGGCTGTTATCGTATGCCATAGAAAATACTCTTGTTAAAATATAAAATGTTGCAGGTAAACTACCCCTTTTCCTTAACCGATCTTCACCAAAACCAATAGGTCTTGAGAACTCTACAATTTAGGGCTGTATGGAAATAATCATTTGATTCTGTTTGAATTTGCAGCTCTTATCGTTTCCTATAGAAAATATCCTTTTAAAACATAAAACATTGCAGGTAAACTACGCCTTTCCATTAACCTATCTTCACCAAAAACAATAGATCCTGAGTACTCTACAATTCAGGGCTGTATGCAAAAAATTGTTTGATTCTGTTTGAAATCACCATACTTCCATTTCCTTAAGGAAAATGGAAGTAAATATCGGTATGGAGAACCATACATGACTTCCATGTTCTAAGATTTATATTTAAAATCATATTCAAAATGAAATATTTCCATAGAAACTACGTCTTTCTACTTATTGCTTCAGCATTAACCACAGTACTGTGGTCACAAACGTATACCACCTCACGTTTTCGCACTCGATTTTCACTCATTATGGCAGTCGATGGCACTGCAGAAAAGTCTGGTTTTACAGAAAACATTGGACTACGGCTAAACAGCCCGGAAAGCAATTTTAACAAAAAACTACTTCCTTGTTGCCGATAACGTAGTACACATAAAAAATTCTCCCCTCCACCTTCAACTATAATTTTTAATAATAGAAAATTACCCCCACCCCGTTCACCTAACCTCTTCACTTATAGATATTTCATCTACGTTTCTACAGTGGATTATTATGAGCTTCTTATCACTATACATTATTTATAAAAATTAAGTACTTTACTCTCGTTAAATCATAAAATGTTTCAGGTAAACTACCCCTTTCTCTTAACCGATCTTCTCCAAAATCAATAGACCTTCAGTCCTCTATAATTCAGGGATGCATGCAAAAAAAATATTTGATTCTGTTTGAATGTGCAGCAGTTATCGTTCGTCATGGAAACATTTCTCTTGTTACAACTTAAAATGTTGCAGGTAAACTACCCCTTTCCCTTAACCGATCTTCACCAAAATCAACAGACCTTGAGTTCTCTAAAACTCAGGAAAGTGTGCAAAAAAGTATTTGATTCTCTTTGAATTTTCAGCAGTTATCGTTCGTCATAAAAAAATTAACCTTTTTAAAACATAAAACGTTGCTGATAAACTACCCCTTTCCCTTAACTGATCTTCAACAAAATCAACAGACCTTGAGTTCGCTTTAGTTCAAAAAGGTATGCAAAAACGTAGTTGATTCTGTTTGAATTTACGGCAGTTATCGTTCGTCATATAAAAAATTTCCCTTGTCAAAACATAAAATGTTGCAGGTAAAATACCCCTTTCCCTTAACCGATCTTCACCAACACCAATAAGTATTGAGAACTCTACAATTCAGGGCTGTATGCAAAACATCATTTGATTCTGTTTGAATTTGCGGCTGTTATCGTTTGCCATAGAAAAATATCGGTATGGAGAACCATATATGACTTCCATATTCTAAGATTTATATTTAAAATCATTTTCACCCAAACAGCCAGGCTGTGTCTTACCTGCCTTTTTATTGCTGTATTAAATGAAAAATATTATATTACATTAAAATGAAAAAATTATAATTTTATTGCCTGGCAACAAAATTATTTTATTTTTAACAATTACCATTGTTTCAAAAAGTTTAAATTAATTTTCAAGTACTTTACTCTTGTTAAAACGTAAAAGGTTGCAGGTAAACTACCCCTTCCCCTTAACCGATCTTCACCAAAATCGAAAGTCATTGAGACCTCTACAATTCAGGGGTGAATGCAAAAAATTATTTGATTCTGTTTGAATTTGCGGCTGTTATCGTTTGCCATAGAAAATACCCTTGTTAAAAAAACGTTGCTGGTAAACTACCCCTTTCCCTCAACCGATCTTCACCAAAAACAATAGGTCTTGAGAACTCTACAATTTAGGGCTGTATGCAAATAATCTTTTGATTCTGTTTGAATTTGCGGCTGTTATCGTTTGCCATAGGAAATACCCTTGTTAAAACATAAAACGTTACAGGTAAACTACCCCTTTCCCTTAACCGATCTTCACCAAAAACAATAGGTCTTGAGTACTCTACAAATCAGGGCTGTATGCAAAACATTATTTGATTCTGTTTGAATTTGCGGCTGTTATCGTTTGCCATAGAAAATACCATTGTTAAAAAAACGTTGCAGGTAAACTACCCCTTTCCATCAACCGATCTTCACCAAAAACAATAGGTCTTGAGAACTCTACAATTTAGGGCTGTATGCAAATAATCTTTTGATTCTGTTTGAATTTGCGGCTGTTATCGTTTGCCATAGGAAATACCCTTGTTAAAACATAAAACGTTACAGGTAAACTACCCCTTCCCCTTAACCGATCTTCACCAAAAACAATAGGTATTAAGTACTCTACAAATCAGGGCTGTATGCAAAACATTATTTGATTCTGTTTGAATTTGCGGCTGTTATCGTTTGCCATAGAAAATACCCTTGTTAAAAAAACGTTGCAGGTAAACTACCCCTTTCCCTCAACCGATCTTCACCAAAAACAACAGGTCTTGAGAACTCTACAATTTAGGGCTGTATGCAAATAATCTTTTGATTCTGTTTGAATTTGCGGCTGTTATCGTTTGCCATAGGAAATACCCTTGTTAAAACATAAAACGTTACAGGTAAACTACCCCTTTACCTTAACCGATCGTCACCAAAAACAATAGATCTTGAGAACTCTACAATTCATAGTCCGGTCAATTTAGCCCAAGAATAGGGGTAACCTTGCATTAATTCTCAGAAAGCTGAAAATTTACATAGATGTTAGGGACACCATTATTATGAAATTGTGAAAAGTCCCCATCGATCCCATGTCTGCAAAAATTTTTATTCAAGGTCAAAGGTTGCAAAAATGGGTTTTTTGAATTTTTCAGCGAAACGGTTAGTTTTATGAAAAAATATGTTAGACAAAAATTGTAGATCATGCAATTATCTACAAAAATTGTCCTTACACATTTTTTCATAACACTAACCATTTTTGAGAAAAAACAATTACAGAACTTTCTTACGCTGTATTCTCCATAATAAGCATGACTAAGCTGCCTATGATATCATTGGGCTTGTAATATAAGTAAAACTATAAGTCTGCGTGACTAATACATTCATATTGACCGATAATTCTGAAAATATGATGTTAAAAAAAACGGAGTCCCTAATTTTAAGGGACCATGTGCCCTTGAAAAACATCTGCCTGTCATTCCATTGTTTGCGTGACCGTTCCGTCTACCCGCCGATCAACGTCGCCGTATGGCAAAAACATCGGCATCTTCTGATATTATCTTTGATCAATTTATGAAAGTTTCAACTAGCCAACAACAATTTTTGTCAAACATTCATAATAAGTCTCGGTTAATTACAATGCTAAAAGAAAAATTAACCGCTGAACATATTCCTGTCAAGCAAGCTGACAATGATGCTGATGTACTCATTATAGAAACTGCAATAAATAAATTCAATCCAACTGATATGAATGTTGTTGTTGGTGAAGATGTTGATCTATTGGTATTACTTACCGCTCGAACTCCAATTGGAAGAACTATTTATTTATTGAAACCCGGCAAAGGTCAACAACCATCGGAAATATTTTCAAATACGAGTTTATCGGATTATCCTAAATGTAAAAATCATATACTGTTTTTACATGCTATGACTGGCTGTGATACAACATCAGCAATGTTTCGAAGGGGTAAAACAACAATTTTTAAATTGTTTGAAAAAGAAAATTTTATTACTTGTGCACAAGCTTTCGAAGATATCAACTCTTCACCAGAAACTCTAATCACCAACGGAATTCGCTTTCTTCTGTCTGTATATGGAGCTCCAAAAAAAATTACTTCCATAGACAAATTACGTTACTTATCTTTTGCAAAACAAACACGTAATAAAAAACGTGTGCAATTAGCTTGCCTTCCTCCAACCGCGGCTTCTGCTCACCAACATTTTTATCGTGTATATTACCAGGTTCAGGTGTGGCTTGGTAATCAACTAGACCCAGAACAATGGTGTTGGAAGCATGTCAATAATGTATTGGAACCAATCCACACGCTTCTTCCACCTGCACCAGAAAACCTCCTTAATTCTATTTTTTGCAACTGCAAAAAGGGGTGTAACTCAAGATGCGGCTGCAAAAAAGTAGGCTTATTTTGTTCACTAGCGTGCACCACTTGTCAAGGCCAATCGTGTTCAAATGTTGAATCTCCAACAGAAGAAGATTTTCACATCAACGACGAAACAACTGATGTATCGCTGTTAGTACAATTTACGTCAACTCAAGAAGATGAGGAAGAAGAAGAAAATGGAGAGAGAGAAGAAGATGGAGGGGAAGAAGAAGAAATAATTAATGACGATGATGATGAATAAAATATGTTTATAACCAAGTATAACGGAACTTGTCACTCGAGCTGTATCTGATCGACAACGAGCACTCTGACAAGAGTACAACGACTGAAAAGAAGAAGAATAACCAAACATTCATTAAATTTTACTGTAATAGACCGTGGAATAGGCCTACCGGGGAAACCACATTAAAAAAAACGCGCTAGGTACACTACCTCATAGGTGGTGTGGAAACGTGTACATATTATAGACAATACAGCGTAAGAAAAATTGTAATTGTTTTTTCTCAAAAATGGTTAGTGTTATGAAAAAATGTGTAAGGACAATTTTTGTAGATAATTCCATGATCTACAATTTTTGTCTAACATATTTTATCATAAAACTAACCGTTTCGCTGAAAAATTAAAAAAACCCATTTTTGCAACCTTTGACCTTGAATAAAAATTTTTGCAGACATGGGATCGATGGGGACTTTTCACAATTTCATAACAATGGTGTCCCTAACATCTATGCAAATTTTCAGCTTTCTGGGAATTTTTGCAAGGGTCAATGTCTAAATTGACCGGACTATCAGGGCTGTATGCGAAACATTATTTGATTCTGTTTGAATTTACGGCTGTTATCGTTTGGCAAAAAAAAAATTTCCCTTGATAAAAAAAAACCGTTGCAGGTAAACTACCCCTTTCCCTCAACCGATCTTCACCAAAAACAATAGGTCGTGAGTACTCTAAAAATCAGGGCTGTATGCAAAAAGTTATTTGATTCTGTTTGAATTTGCGGCAGTTATCGTTTGCCATAGAAAAATATCGGTATGGAGAACCATACATGACTTCCATATTCTAAGATTTATATTTAAAATCATTTTCAGCCAAACAGCCAGGCTGTGTCTTACCTGCCTTTTTATTGCTGTATTAAATGAAAAATATTATATTACATTAAAATGAAAAAATTATAATTTTATTGCCTGGCAACAAAATTATTTTATTTTTAACAATTACCATTGTTTCAAAAAGTTTAAATAAATTTTCAAGTACTTTACTCTTGTTAAAACGTATAAGGTTGCAGGTAAACTACCCCTTCCCCTTAACCGATCTTCACCAAAATCGAAAGTCATTGAGACCTCTACAATTCAGGGACGTATGCAAAAAATTATTTGATTCTGTTTGAATTTGCGGCTGTTATCGTTTGCCATAGAAAATACGCTTGATAAAAAAACGTTGCAGGTAAACTACCCCTTCCCCTTAACCGATCTTCACCAAAAACAATAGGTCTTGAGTACTCTACAAATCAGGACTGTATGCAAAACATTATTTGATTCTGTTTGAATTTGCGGCTGTTATCGTTTGCCATAGAAAATACCCTTGTTAAAAAAACGTTGCGGTAAACTACTCCTTTCCCTCAACCGATCTTCACCAAAAACAATAGGTCTTGAGAAATCTACAATTCAGGGCTGTATGCGAAACATTATTTGATTCTGTTTGAATTTGCGGCTGTTATCGTTTGCCAAAAAAAAAAATTTCCCTTGATAAAAAAAACCTTTGCAGGTAAACTACCCCTTCCCCTCAACCGATCTTCACCAAAAACAATAGGTCTTGAGTACTCTACAAATCAGGGCTGTATGCAGAAAATTATTTGATTCTGTTTGAATTTGCGGCTGTTATCGTTTGCCATAGAAAATGCCCTTGTTAAAAAAACGTTGTAGGTAAACTACCCCTTTCCCTTAACCGATCTTCACCAAAAACAAAAGGTATTGAGAACTCTACAATTTAGGGCTGTATGCAAATAATCTTTTCATTCTGTTTGAATTTGCGGCTGTTATCGTTTGCCATAGGAAATACCCTTGTTAAAACATAAAACGTTACAGGTAAACTACCCCTTTCCCTTAACCGATCTTCACCAAAAACAATAGGTCTTGAGAACTCTACAATTCAGGGCTGTATGCGAAACATTATTTGATTCTGTTTGAATTTGCGGCTGTTATCGTTTGCCAAACAAACAAAATTACCCTTGCTAAAAAAAAACCGTTGCAGGTAAACTACCCCTTTCCCTCAACCGATCTTCACCAAAAACAATAGGTCGCGAGTACTCTCCAAAACCGGGCTGTATGCAAAAAATTATTTGATTCTGTTTGAATTTGCGGCAGTTATCGTTTGCCATAGAAAAAAAATCTACAGACACACAGACAGACGGATAGACAGACAGACAGACACTTTTCGGAAAACGACTTTTTTTTCATGTTTTGAGTGTAGTACAATCAGAATCTGCAATAATATCGAACACGATTTTTTTTGCCATCACCATACTTCCATTCCTTAAGGAATATGGAAGTAAAAATACCCTTGTTAAAAAAACGTTGCAGGTAAACTACCCCTTTCCCTCAACCGATCTTCACCAAAAACATCTTGAGAACTCTACAATTTAGGGCTGTATGCAAATAATCTTTTGATTCTGTTTGAATTTGCGGCTGTTATCGTTTGCCATAAGAAATACCCTTGTTAAAACATAAAACGTTACAGGTAAACTACCCCTTTCCCTTAACCGATCTTCACCAAAATCAACAGATCTTGAGAACTCTACAATTCAGGGCTGTATGCGAAACATTATTTGATTCTGTTTGAATTTGCGGCTGTTATCGTTTGCCAAACAAACAAAATTACCCTTGCTAAAAAAAAACCGTTGCAGGTAAACTACCCCTTTCCCTCAACCGATCTTCACCAAAAACAATAGGTCGCGAGTACTCTGCAAATCAGGGCTGTATGCAAAAAATTATTTGATTCTGTTTGAATTTGCGGCAGTTATCGTTTGCCATAAAAAAAAAAATCTACAGACAGACAGACAGACAGACAGACACACACACACACAGACACTTTTCGGAAAACGACTTTTTTTCATGTTTTGAGTGTAGTAGAATCAGAATCTGCAATAATCTCGAACACGATTTTTTTTGCCATCACCATACTTCCATTCCTTAAGGAATATGGAAGTAAAAATTACCCTTGATAAAAAACCGTTGCAGGTAAACTACCCCTTTCCCTTAACCGATGTTCACCAAAAACAATAGGTCTTGAGTACTCTACAAATCAGGGTTGCATGCAAAAATTTATTTGATTATGTTTGAGTTTGCGGCTGATATCGTTTGCCATATAAAATACCCTTGTTAAAACATAAAACGTTGCAGGTAAACTACCCTTTTCCCTTAACCGATCTTCAACAAAATCAACAGACCTTGAGTTCTGTATAATTCAAAAAGGTATGCAGAAGAGTAGTTGATTCTGTTTAATGTACGGCAGTTATCGTTCGTCATAAAAAAATTACCCTTGTTAAAACATAAAATGTTCCTGGTAAACTACCCTATTCCCATAACCGATCTTCACCAAAACCAACATGTCTTGAGATTTCTACAATTCAGGGCACTATGCAAAACATTATTTGATGCTGTTTGAATTTGCGGCTGTTATCGTTTGCCATAGAAATAATATTACCCTTGATAAAAAAACGTTGCTGGTAAACTACCCCTTTCCCTTAACCGATCTTTACCAAAAACAATAGGTCTTGAGTACTCTACAATTCAGGGCTGTATGCAAAAAATTATTTGATTCTGTTTGAATTTGCGGCTGTTATCGTTTGCCATAGATAATACCCTTGTTAAAATATAAAACGTTGCAGGTAAACTACCCCTTTCCCTTAACCGATCTTCAATAAAATCAACAGAACTTGAGTTCTGTATAACTCAAAAAGGTATGCAAAAGAGTAGTTGATTCTGTTTGAATTTACGGCAGTTTTCGTTCATCATAGAAAACATTACCCTTGTTAAAACATAAAAGGTTGCAGGTAAACTAACCCATTCCCTTAACCGATCTTCAACAAAATCAACACACCTTGAGTTCGGTATAATTAAAAAAGGTATGAAAATGACTAGTTGATTCTGTTTGAATTTGCGGCTGTTATCGTTTGCCATAGGAAAAAATTACCCTTGATAAAAACAAATGTTGCCGGTAAACTACCCCTTTCCCTTAAACGATCTTCACCAAAAACAATAGGTCTTGTGTACTCTACAAATCAATGCTGTATGCAAAAAATTGTTTGATTCTGTTTGAATTTGCGGCTATCGTTTGCCATAGAAAAAAATTACCCTTGATAAGAAAAACGTTGCCAGTAAACTACCCCTTCCCGTTAACCGATCTTCACCAAAAACAACAGATCTTGAGTACTCTACAAATCAGAGCTGTATGCAAAAAAGTATTTGATTTTGTTTGAATTTGCGACTCTTATCGTTTGCCACAGAAAATACCCTTTTAAAACAAAACGTAGCAGGTAAACTACCCCTTTCCCTTAACCGATCTTCACCAAAATCAGTAGGTCTTGAGAACTCTACAATTTAGGGCTGTATGGAAATAATCATTTGATTCTGTTTGAATTTACGGCTCTTATCGTTTGCTATAGAAAATACCCTTTTAAAACATAAAACGTTGCAGGTAAACTACGCTTTTCCATTAACCGATCTTCACCAAAACCAATAGATCTTGAGTACTCTACAATTCAGGGCTGTATGCAAAAAATTGTTTGATTCTGTTTGAAGTTGCGGCTCTTATCGTTTGCCATAAAAAATACCCTTGTTAAAATATAAAATGTTGCAGGTAAACTACCCCTTTCCCTTAACCGATCTTCACCAAAACCAATAGGTCTTGAGAACACTACAATTCAGGGCTGTATGCAAAAGAGTAGTTGATCCTGTTTGAATTTGCGGCTGTTATCGTTTGCCATATAAAACAATTACCCTTGATTAATAAAAAACCGTTGCAGGTAAACTACCCCTTTCCCTCAACCGACCTTCACCAAAAACAATAGGTTGTGAGTACTCTACAAATCAGGGCTGTATGCAAAACATTATTTGATTCTGTTTGAATTTGCGGCTGTTATCGTTTGCCATAGAAAAAAATCTATAGACACACAGACACTTTTCGAAAAACGTTTTTTTTTCATGTTTTGAGTGTAGTACAATCAGAATCTGCAATAATCTCGAACACGATTTTTTTTGCCATCACCATACTTCTATTTCCTTAAGGAACATGGAAGTAAAAATTACCCTTGATTAAAAAAAAACTGTTGCAGGTAAACTACCCCTTTCCCTTAACCGATCTTCACCAAAAACAATAGGTCTTGAGAACTCTACAATTCTGGGCTGTGTGCAAAGAGTAGTTGATTCTGTTTTAATTTGCGGCTGTTATCGTTTGGCATAGAAAAATATCAGTATGGAGAACCATACAGGACTTCCATGTTCTGAGATTTATATTTAAAATTATATTCGAAATGAAATATTTCCATAGAAACTACTTCTTTCTACTTATTGCTTCAGCCTTAAACCACAGTACTGTGGTCACTAACGTATACCACCTAAGGTTTCGCAATCGATTTTCACTGAGATGGAAGTCGATGGCACTGCCGAAAAGTCTGGTTTTGCAGAAAACATTGGACTACGGCTAAACTGCCCGGGAAGGAATTTTAACAAAGAACTACTTCTTTGTTGCCGATAACGTAGTACACATACAAAATTCTCCCCTTCCCCTTCAACTATAATTTTCATTTATAGAAAATTACCCCCACCCCGTTCACCTAACCTCATCATTTATAGATATTTCATCTACATTTCTTCAGTGGATTATTATGAGCTTCTTATCAAGATACTTTATTTATCAAAATTAAGTACTTTACTCTTGTTAAAACATAAAACGTTGCAGGTAAACTACCCGTTTCTCTAAACCGATCTTCACCAAAATCAATAGACCTTCAGTCCTCTACAATGTAGGGATGCATGCAAAAAAATATTTGATTCTGTTTCAGTTTGCGGCAGTTATCGTTCATCATGAAAACGTTTCTCTTGTTACAACATAAAATGTTTCAGGTAAACTACCCCTTTCCCTTTACCGATCTTCACCATAATCAACAGGCCTTGAGCTTTCTACAATTTAGGAAGGTATGCAAAAAAATATTTTTTCATTTCTTTGAATTTACGGCAGTTATCATTCGTCATAGAAAAAATTACCCTTGTTAAAACATAAAACGTTGCAGGTAAACTACCCCTTTCTCTAAACCGATCTTCACCAAAATCAACAGACCTTCAGTCCTCTACAATTCGGACTGTATGCAAAACATTATTTGATTCTGTTTGAATTTGCGGCTGTTATCGTATGCCATAGAAAATACTCTTGTTAAAATATAAAATGTTGCAGGTAAACTACCCCTTTTCCTTAACCAATCTTCACCAAAACCAATAGGTCTTGAGAACTCTACAATTTAGGGCTGTATGGAAATAATCATTTGATTCTGTTTGAATTTGCAGCTCTTATCGTTTCCTATAGAAAATATCCTTTTAAAACGTAAAACGTTGCAGGTAAACTATGCCTTTCCATTAACCTATCTTCACCAAAAACAATAGATCTTGAGTACTCTACAATTCAGGGCTGTATGCAAAAAATTGTTTGATTCTGTTTGAAATCACCATACTTCCATTTCCTTAAGGAAAATGGAAGTAAATATCGGTATGGAGAACCATACATGACTTCCATGTTCTAAGATTTATATTTAAAATCATATTCAAAATGAAATATTTCCATAGAAACTACGTCTTTCTACTTATTGCTTCAGCATTAACCACAGTACTGTGGTCACAAACGTATACCACCTCACGTTTTCGCACTCGATTTTCACTCATTATGGCAGTCGATGGCACTGCAGAAAAGTCTGGTTTTACAGAAAACATTGGACTACGGCTAAACAGCCCGGAAAGCAATTTTAACAAAAAACTACTTCCTTGTTGCCGATAACGTAGTACACATAAAAAATTCTCCCCTCCACCTTCAAATATAATTTTTAATAATAGAAAATTACCCCCACCCCGTTCACCTAACCTCTTCACTTATAGATATTTCATCTACGTTTCTACAGTGGATTATTATGAGCTTCTTATCACTATACTTTATTTATAAAAATTAAGTACTTTACTCTCGTTAAATCATAAAATGTTTCAGGTAAACTACCCCTTTCTCTTAACCGATCTTCTCCAAAATCAATAGACCTTCAGTCCTCTATAATTCAGGGATGCATGCAAAAAAATATTTGATTCTGTTTGAATGTGCAGCAGTTATCGTTCGTCATGGAAACATTTCTCTTGTTACAACTTAAAATGTTGCAGGTAAACTACCCCTTTCCCTTAACCGATCTCCACCAAAATCAACAGACCTTGAGTTCTCTAAAACTCAGGAAAGTGTGCAAAAAAGTATTTGATTCTCTTTGAATTTTCAGCAGTTATCGTTCGTCATAAAAAATTAACCTTTTTAAAACATAAAACGTTGCTGATAAACTACCCCTTTCCCTTAACTGATCTTCAACAAAATCAACAGACCTTGAGTTCTCTTTAGTTCAAAAAGGTATGCAAAAACGTAGTTGATTCTGTTTGAATTTACGGCAGTTATCGTTCGTCATATAAAAACTTACCCTTGTCAAAACATAAAATGTTGCAGGTAAAATACCCCTTTCCCTTAACCGATCTTCACCAACACCAATAAGTATTGAGAACTCTACACTGTATGCAAAACATCATTTGATTCTGTTTGAATTTGCGGCTGTTATCGTTTGCCATAGAAAAAAATTACCCTTGATAAAAAACCGTTGCAGGTAAACTACCCCTTTCCCTTAACCGATCTTCACCAAAAACAATAGGTCTTGAGTACTCTACAAATCAGGGCTGCATGCAAAAATTTATTTGATTATGTTTGAGTTTGCGGCTGATATCGTTTGCCATATAAAATACCCTTGTTAAAACATAAAACGTTGCAGGTAAAATACCCTTTTCCCTTAACCGATCTTCAACAAAATCAACAGACCTTGAGTTCTGTATAATTCAAAAAGGTATGCAGAAGAGTAGTTGATTCTGTTTAATGTACGGCAGTTATCGTTCGTCATAAAAAAAATTACCCTTGTTAAAACATAAAATGTTCCTGGTAAACTACCCTATTCCCATAACCGATCTTCACCAAAACCAACATGTCTTGAGAACTCTACAATTCAGGGCACTATGCAAAACATTATTTGATTCTGTTTGAATTTGCGGCTATTATCGTTCACCATAAAAAAATTACCCTTGATAAAAAACCGTTGCTGGTAAACTACCCCTTTCCCTTAACCGATCTTCACCAAAAACCGTAGGTCTTGAGATCTCTAAAATTGAGGGCTGTAGGCAAATAATCATTTGATTCTGTTTGAATTTGCGGCAGTTATCGATCCTCATAAAAAATACCCTTGTTAAAACATAAAATGTTGCAGGTAAACTACCCCTTTCCATAAACCGATCTTCACCAACACCAACAGGACTTGAGAACTCTACAATTCTGGGCTGTATGCAAACGAGTAGGGTATTCTGTTTGAATTTGCGGCTGTTATCGTTTGCCATAGAAAAAAAATTACCCCCGTTAAAAAAAACGTTGCTGGTAAACTACCCCTTCCCCTTAACCGATCTTTACCAAAACCAATAGGTCTTGAGAACTCTATAATTCAGGGCTGTATGCAAAATAGTAGTTGATTCTGTTTCAGTTGCGGCTGTTATCGTTTGCCAAAAAAAAAATTACCCCCGATAAAAAAAACGTTGCAGGTAAACTACCCCTTTCCCATAACCGATCTTCACCAAAACCAATAGTTCTTGAGAACTCTATAATTCAGGGCTGTATGCAAAAGAGTAGTTGATTCTGTTTGAATTTGCGGTTGTTATCGTTTCCCATAGAAAAAATTAACTTGTTTAAAAAAAAACCGTTGCAGGTAAACTACCCCTTTCCCTTAACCGAGCTTCACCAAAATCAATAGGTCTTGAGAACTCTACAATTCAGGGCTGTATGCAAAAGAGTAGTAGATTCTGTTTGAATTTTCGACTGTTATCGTTTGCCAAAAAAAAAATTTCCCCCGATGAAAAAAACGTTGCAGGTAAACTACCCCTTTCCCTTAACCGATCTTCACCAAAATCAATAGGTCTTGAGAACTCTACAATTTAGGGCTGTATGCAAATAATTATTTGATTCTGTTTGAATTTGCGGCTCTTATCGTTTTCCATAGAAAATACCCTTTTAAAACATAAAACGTAGCCGGTAAACTACCCCTTTCCCTTAACCGATCTTCACCAAAATCAATAGATTTTGAGAACTCTACAATTCAGGGCAGTATGCAAAAAATTATTTGATTATGTTTGAATTTGCGGCTGTTATCGTTTGCCATAGAAAATACCCTTGTTGAAACATAAAACGTTGCCGGTAAACTACCCCTTTCCCTTAACCGATCTTTATCAAAATCAAAGATCTTGAGAACTCTACAATTCAGGGCTGTATGCGAAAGCGTAGTTGATTCTGTTTGAATTTGCGGCTGTTATCATTTGCCATAGGAAACAATTACCCTTGATTAAAAAGAAACCGTTGCAGGTAAACTACCCCTTTCCCTCAACCGATCTTCACCAAAAACAATAGGTCGTGAGTACTCCACAAATCAGGGCTGTATGCAAAAAATTATTGGATTCAGTTTGAATTTGCGGCTGTTATCGTTTGCCATAGAAAAAAAATCTACAGACAGACACTTTTCGAAAAACGACTTTTTTTCATGTTTTGAGTGTATTACAATCAGAATCTGCCATAATCTCGAACACGATTTTTTTTGTCTTCACCATACTTCCATTTCGTTAAGGAACATGGAAGTAAAATATCGGTATGGAGAACCATACACGACTTCCATATTCTAAGATTTATATTTAAAATCATTTTCAGCCAAACAGCCAGGGAAGGAGTTTTAACAAAAAAATACTTCTTTGTTGCCAATAACGTAGTACACATATAACAAAAAAATTATCCCCTCCCCCTTGAACTATAATTTTGATTTATAGAAAATTACCCCCAGCCCGTTCAACTATTTATATTAATTATTTATATATTCAACTTCATTTATAGATATTTCATCTACGTTTCTACAGTGGATTATTAAGATCTTATCAGGATACTTTATCAAAATTAAGTACTTTACTCATGTTACAACAAAAAATGTTTCAGGTAAACTGCCCTTTCCCCGTAACCGATCTTCACCAAAATCAACAGACATTGAGTTCTCTATAGCTCAGGCACATATGTAAAAAATTATTTGATTCTGTTTGAATTTACGGCAGTTATGGTTCGTCATATAAAAAATTACCCATGTTAAAACATAAAACATGAGATTTATAAAACATATCTAAGATTTATATTTAAAATCATTTTTGAAATAAAATATTTTCATAGAACCTACTAATGCTGGGGAAATCTGAGGAGCCAATCAGAGTTGGGCCTACCTGTCACTCTGCTGAATTTGGTGGAAAGCCCTGTCACTGTCGTCAAAGTATCAGCCTTGACAGGGTCCTCTTTTTCTGCAAAATGGGAGAGGCTTGAGATGGAGTGAGTGACATGGTCCCCACCTCAATGAAGAACCCATTGTTTTATAAAAATATATTTAAATTTTGAAAACTGAAAATTCTTTTCTTGTTGTAAATATTTATATTTTATAATCAAAATGACTTTATTTTTGTTACCTGGCAACAAAATTATTTTATTTTCAACAATTACTATTGTTTCAAAAAGTTTAAATAAATTTTCAAGTACTTTACTCTTGTTAAAACGTAAAAGGTTGCAGGTAAACTACCCCTTCCCCTCAACCGATCTTCACCAAAATCTAAAGGCCTTGAGTCCTCTACAATTCACTAACGTATGCAAAAAATTATTTGATTCTGTTTGAATTTGCGGCTGTTATCGTTTGACATAGAAAATACGCTTGATAAAAAACGTTGCAGGTAAACTACCCCTTCCCCTCAACCGATCTTCACCAAAAACAATAGGTCTTGAGTACTCTACAAATCAGGGCTGTATGCAGAAAATTATTTGATTCTGTTTGAATTTGCGGCTGTTATCGTTTGCCATAAAAAAATATCGGTATGGAGAACCATACATGACTTGCATATTCTACGATTTATATTTAAAATCATTTTCAGCCAAACAGCCAGGCTGTGTCTTACCTGCCTTTTTATTGCTGTATTAAATGAAAAATATTATATTACATTAAAATGAAAAAATTATAATTTTATTGCCTGGCAACAAAATTATTTTATTTTTAACAATTACCATTGTTTCAAAAAGTTTAAATAAATTTTCAAGTACTTTACTCTTGTTAAAACGTAAAAGGTTGCAGGTAAACTACCCCTTCCCCTTAACCGATCTTCACCAAAATCGAAAGTCGTTGAGACCTCTACAATTCAGGGACGTATGCAAAAAATTATTTGATTCTGTTTGAATTTGCGGCTGTTATCGTTTGCCATAGAAAATACGCTTGATAAAAAAACGTTGCAGGTAAACTACCCCTTCCCCTTAACCGATCTTTACCAAAAACAATAGGTCTTGAGTACTCTACAAATCAGGGCTGTATGCAAAGCATTATTTGATTCTGTTTGAATTTGCGGCTGTTATCGTTTGCCATAGAAAATACCCTTGTTAAAAAAACGTTGCAGGTAAACTACCCCTTTCCCTCAACCGCTCTTCACCAAAAACAATAGGTCTTGAGAACTCTACAATTTAGGGCTGTATGCAAATAATCTTTTGATTCTGTTTGAATTTGCGGCTGTTATCGTTTGCCATAGGAAATACCCTTGTTAAAACATAAAACGTTACAGGTAAACTACCCCTTTCCCTTAACCGATCTTCACCAAAATCAACAGATCTTGAGAACTCTACAATTCAGGGGAGTATGCGAAACATTATTTGATTCTGTTTGAATTTGCGGCTGTTATCGTTTGCCAAACAAACAAAATTACCCTTGCTAAAAAAAAACCGTTGCAGGTAAACTACTCCTTTCCCTCAAACGATCTTCACTAAAAACAATAGGTCGCGAGTACTCTGCAAATCAGGGCTGTATGCAAAAAATTATTTGATTCTGTTTGAATTTGCGGCAGTTATCGTTTGCCATAGAAAAAAAATCTACAGACACACAGACAGACAGACACACACACACAGACACTTTTCGGAAAACGACTTTTTTTCATGTTTTGAGTGTAGTAGAATCAGAATTTGCAATAATCTCGAACACGATTTTTTTTGCCATCACCATACTTCCATTCCTTAAGGAATATGAAAGTAAATATCGGTATGGAGAACCATACATGACTTCCATATTCTAAGATTTATATTTAAAATCATTTTCACCCAAACAGCCAGGCTGTGTCTTACCTGCCTTTTTATTGCTGTATTAAATGAAAAATATTATATTACATTAAAATGAAAAAATTATAATTTTATTGCCTGGCAACAAAATTATTTTATTTTTAACAATTACCATTGTTTCAAAAAGTTTAAATAAATTTTCAAGTACTTTACTCTTGTTAAAACATAAAAGGTTGCTGGTAAACTACCCCTTCCCCTTAACCGATCTTCACCAAAATCGAAAGTCATTGAGGCCTCTACAATTCAGGGACGTATGCAAAAAATTATTTGATTCTGTTTGAATTTGCGGCTGTTATCGTTTGCCATAGAAAATACGCTTGATAAAAAAACGTTGCAGGTAAACTACCCCTTCCCCTTAACCGATCTTCACCAAAAACAATAGGTCTTTAGTACTCAACAAAACAGGGCTGAATGCAAAAACGTATTTGATTCTGTTTGAATTTGCGGCTCTTATCGTTTGCCACAGAAAATACCCTTTTAAAACATAAAACGTTGCAGGTAAACTACCCCTTTCCCTTAACCGATCTTCACCAACACCAACAGGTATTGAGAACTCTACAATACAGGGCTGTATGCAACCTAACCTAACCTAACTAACAAATCTATTTAAAAACACAGATATAAAAATAGCATACGGCGAAAATCTAGACGATTCCTAATTACGTCTTAGAGTCCGTATGAACTACGTAATTAACTGCGGCCTTGACACCGTCTGCACAGCTGGCAGCATCGAGAAGACTCTCGCAAATGCGTCTACAAGCACGTACGCCACACACACAGTAGAGCGAGATTCTTCTGGCACATTCGACAAACACGTAGATTGTTCTGTGATGTCGTAACACTATATATAATCATGCAGCACTATTTGTGCTGGTTCTAACTGAGCACCTCTCTGGACTGCAGAGCCTGCATTAGCAAAAACAAGAATCCTTAGCTCATATCCTCCTGGACTAAACATCCACCAATGCCAAGAGAAACAGACCAAGAGCCCTTATAGCAGACTATGCAAAACTGGAAAGTATCCTCAAAAACAAGGTTTTATGGGGTCAATCAGCTGTGGCGTACTCCAGAGATTGGGTAATCAGCATCACCTGATTCAAGAACTAAGTAAGCTCAAGAATATTACCAAAAAGTGCATTGAAGAAATATTTTGAAGACTGAAGAAAATGTCTATATAATTGTGTTGTATCAGACATAGACTACTTTGTAGGAAGCCATATAAATGAAGATATGAATGCACAGTTTTTCAAATAAACACAAATTGCATGAGCTTTTTGACCAAACCTTGTTTGTTCTGTATGATTAGTATTAAAATAAAAATTATTAGTATTGTTGGTACTTTCACTCTCGAAACAAGGAAAAATAACATCTTGAGGTAATATAAATATAAATTTTAAATACTTTATATATATATATATATCAAAAAAACGAACTGTAGCAGAAAGTGATTGAATTAGTAAATCCATTCAAGGTAAATAAGCCTACAGTAGAAAAAAAAACGCGCGAAGGCTGAGGATGATAGCACGGGAGCTCTCAAAACAAGGAAAAATAACATCTTGAGGTAATATAAATATAAATTTTAAATACTATAAATATGTATATATATATATATATATTGTTACAACACAAATAAGCCACCCCAATACCAGAGAAAAACGATGAATCAACTATATAAAATGTTTAAACTAAAGAAAATAAAATGACAATGACGCGACAAATGACTACATGACCCAACCCAAGTGATTGACGAAATAAAATGAAACCAAATTAGAAGGGGGAAAATGAAATAAAATGAAATCAAAGAAGATGGTAAATGAAAATGAAACAAGCCAAGTATAAATGAAATAAAATGAGAAGAAATGAAAAGACCCAAACAAATAATATAGAACAGAAAAAGGAGAAAAGTTACACTCAAATGTAATAATGAAAAAGAAACCAATAAATAACAAATGTAAAAGATAGTTATTAGTATCGACTAAATAATCAATGTAAATGATAATTGATAAAATCCAATAAAGTAAAGACAAACAAAGTACACTAACCAAAGAAATAGAGTTTAAATGTAATGAAGGACTCTATAATGACATGAACTTGTTAATAGTATAACTAACCTTTGTAAAGTGAGAGATAGAGAGATAGAAAGATAATGAACATAAGTAAGTGACAAAGAGAATATAATGTTAGGGAATACCCGCTAATAACACTTAAATAAAATATAAGAAGTGCAAAGTGACAGTGTAAAACCCCAAAATAAATAGAAACCCTATTAATAGGTATAAACACCTAATAATATAATCAGAATAAAACAAATTGTAAACAAACGTTGCATAATAGCTGTTAAAGAATTGTTCGATTAAATCTATGAATAGAAATATGGCTGAAGGGATTATACAGACCATAAACCTAAATGTTATATTATGTTTTATAGAGAATAGTAGATAATAGCCAAATTCTAAACAATGGCAAAATAAATAAGAAAAAAGATAAAGTAATATAAATCTAATAATACTGGGGAGGCAGTCAGACAAAAATAGACAACCATAATGTAGAAACTAATGAAAACATACAGTTATTATAAAACAGATCCAAAACAAGTCAACAAGTAAACAAATCATTTATAATACCAAAACAAAACATGTATGAGGGTAAATTAATATGTAATTTATATAAAATAAGTAAATATAGCCGATTACTACTTAGGCCTATGAAAAGCCTAACTGTATAAAACCAATAACTACAAATTGTAAAAAAATAATAAGAATATTAACAAATCCAAGGCAAGTAACTAGTCAAGGATAATTAGTGAATCATATTAAAAGATAAATGTTAAATTAAGGACATAAAATAAGAAAGAAATGTAATTAGATAATATCAAAATAAATGTTCAAACAATAATACATAAGAAAACCCAGCTTTGTGGGATGTCAAAATGATCTTTGAAAGAAAATACGAACAGTAGTGATAATATTTTATACATAGAGAGGAAGACAGAAGAATAATAGCACTCAGAAGATATACAGTCATTTTGAATAAAAATTCAAATATGATAACAATGGTACTAAGTCAAGTTCAGCCAATCAGGATCTATCAGTTACCATGACAACTGAACGGTATTTATGAATTTTCCGTTAGAACCTATTATTCCATTTTTGACGCTCAACAGGAATAGACGCCAAGCCGTGAATGACCAAAATTTTAATATAAAGTGTTTAAAAGTAATCCAAATTTGAAAAAATGAAGAAGTAAGAAGATGAGGACATTCAACTGATGCCTAATACCTGATTAATAATTTCTAAATTAATAAATTTAAACCAACTAATACGAAAAAGAAGCCAGACGTACTTGAATCCCAAGATGATTGAAAATTGATGATTATCGAAGACAACAACCCAGTTCAACTGAATGACATTACACCTCAAGTCGACTGATTTGATAAGTATTGCTAAGTTACCCGAATTTATGAAATAAATCCTCTTTAAATTTTTCTGATAACACTTTGAACTCTCACTATAAACTGATGATCTTATTTCTTTCAAAGATTAATAAAAAATAAAACACTAAACTTATGTTAACTAAGAAAAATAACCTGTATAAAATTTCATACGAACTTCTGAAACACTTTATAACACTTCAGGAACAAGTTATAATTACACATTTTATTATATAAGTACAATTAATGTAAGGTAGTGTACTTTATTGTAATCATTATTAATATTTTTTTCGTAATCACAAGAATCCAGGATAACTGAACGAAATGAAAACAAACTGTTGCAGGTGCCATGTCTGACTAAATAATTCGTTCAGTATCGCTTCGCCATGCCTTGAGATTAACTGTCTTACTGTCGGTGCAAATTTGTTGAATAACAAAATATAATTTTATATCTTACTGAATAAATCCTAATCGCAATTTAATAAACTAGTACAGAGTTGTAACCACTGTTCTTTATTCCATAGGAAAGTATTGTGTATCTTAGCGAACAGTAAAGGTGACGGTAAGCGCTCACGTCGGAAACTCGGCGAACTAACAACTAGATTAAGAAATTCGCACAGGTGGCGGGAGTAAATATGAATACACCATACCGTCATAGTTAAGAACGCGTAATCGTCATATTTTTTATTTAATTGTTTTTAGTTAAACAATTTGGCGCCACCCGGGATTAATGAACACATACTGAAGAACAGGTAAGGTTTCCACTCGCGTGTACTGGTAATTCGAAGTATCGCTACGGACATCGTTCGAATAAAAATAAAGTAACGACACCAGTGTGAGGCGAACACACAAAAGCATACACTTTTACAGAGCAAATAAGAATCTGCTTGTTACAGACTGGCTTCCATCGCGGGGCTTAAACAAGGCGGACGTCTTTCGAGTCGTTACAATATATATATATATATATATATATATATATATATATATATATACACACATTCAATGTCTTTCTGCTACAGTCCTTTTTCTTGATGTATATAATACATTTAATATTTATAATTAAATTTACCTCAAGATGTTATTTTTCCTTTTTTGGAACATGTTTCGAGAGTTTCCGTTCTCTCATCCTCAGCCTTTGTGATCCTGTGTCGAGTGAAGTATTTGTGTGTTGGTTGCTGGATGCTATTAATGTTGTTTGTTGGTCTTTGGTATTTTAAAGTTGTGTTATTGTGGTATATGTATTTGTTTTTTGTGTATTTTCGATGTTGAGTGCTTTGACAAATCAACAAACCAATAACATACATCCTAAAATACAATTCACAGAAGAAAAAGAAAAACATAACAAAATCAACTATTTAGACATAACCATCACAAGATACAATAACCACATACAATATGCAATATATAGAAAACCAACTTCCACTAACATCATTATACCTAACCATTCTGACCACCCACCACAACATAAAATGGCAGCATTCTATTCGCTATTTAACAGAATGTACAAAATTCCCCTAAAAAAAACAAGAAACTGACAAAGAAAGAAATATAATATACCAAATTGGTTATGAAAACGGATACAATAAAAATACTGTGAACAAAATAGAAAATAAAATCAAATATAAAATAAAAACTGAACAATTAAGAATTAATCAAAACGAACAACACATAAATAATAACAACAACAAAAAATGGGCCACATTCACATACATAAATAATAAAATGACCAAACTAACAAATCTATTTAAAAACACAGATATAAAAATAGCATACGGCGAAAATCTAGACGATTCCTAATTACGTCTTAGAGTCCGTATGAACTACGTAATTAACTGCGGCCTTGACACAGTCTGCACAGCTGGCAGCATCGAGAAGACTCTCGCAAATGCGTCTACAAGCACGTACGCCACACACACAGTAGAGCGAGATTCTTCTGGCACATTCGACAAACACGTAGATTGTTCTGTGATGTCGTAACACTATATATAATCATGCAGCACTATTTGTGCTGGTTCTAACTGAGCACCTCTCTGGACTGCAGAGCCTGCATTAGCAAAAACAAGAATCCTTAGCTCATATCCTCCTGGACTAAACATCCACCAATGCCAAGAGAAACAGACCAAGAGCCCTTATAGCAGACTATGCAAAACTGGAAAGTATCCTCAAAAACAAGGTTTTATGGGGTCAATCAGCTGTGGCGTACTCCAGAGATTGGGTAATCAGCATCACCTGATTCAAGAACTAAGTAAGCTCAAGAATATTACCAAAAAGTGCATTGAAGAAATATTTTGAAGACTGAAGAAAATGTCTATATAATTGTGTTGTATCAGACATAGACTACTTTGTAGGAAGCCATATAAATGAAGATATGAATGCACAGTTTTTCAAATAAACACAAATTGCATGAGCTTTTTGACCAAACCTTGTTTGTTCTGTATGATTAGTATTAAAATAAAAATTATTAGTATTGTTGGTACTTTCACTCTCGAAACAAGGAAAAATAACATCTTGAGGTAATATAAATATAAATTTTAAATACTTTATATATATATATATCAAAAAAACGAACTGTAGCAGAAAGTGATTGAATTAGTAAATCCATTCAAGGTAAATAAGCCTACAGTAGAAAAATACGCGCGAAGGCTGAGGATGATAGCACGGGAGCTCTCAAAACAAGGAAAAATAACATCTTGAGGTAATATAAATATAAATTTTAAATACTATAAATATGTATATATATATATATATATATATATATTGTTACAACACAAATAAGCCACCCCAATACCAGAGAAAAACGATGAATCAACTATATAAAATGTTTAAACTAAAGAAAATAAAATGACAATGACGCGACAAATGACTACATGACCCAACCCAAGTGATTGACGAAATAAAATGAAACCAAATTAGAAGGGGGAAAATGAAATAAAATGAAATCAAAGAAGATGGTAAATGAAAATGAAACAAGCCAAGTATAAATGAAATAAAATGAGAAGAAATGAAAAGACCCAAACAAATAATATAGAACAGAAAAAGGAGAAAAGTTACACTCAAATGTAATAATGAAAAAGAAACCAATAAATAACAAATGTAAAAGATAGTTATTAGTATCGACTAAATAATCAATGTAAATGATAATTGATAAAATCCAATAAAGTAAAGACAAACAAAGTACACTAACCAAAGAAATAGAGTTTAAATGTAATGAAGGACTCTATAATGACATGAACTTGTTAATAGTATAACTAACCTTTGTAAAGTGAGAGATAGAGAGATAGAAAGATAATGAACATAAGTAAGTGACAAAGAGAATATAATGTTAGGGAATACCCGCTAATAACACTTAAATAAAATATAAGAAGTGCAAAGTGACAGTGTAAAACCCCAAAATAAATAGAAACCCTATTAATAGGTATAAACACCTAATAATATAATCAGAATAAAACAAATTGTAAACAAACGTTGCATAATAGCTGTTAAAGAATTGTTCGATTAAATCTATGAATAGAAATATGGCTGAAGGGATTATACAGACCATAAACCTAAATGTTATATTATGTTTTATAGAGAATAGTAGATAATAGCCAAATTCTAAACAATGGCAAAATAAATAAGAAAAAAGATAAAGTAATATAAATCTAATAATACTGGGGAGGCAGTCAGACAAAAATAGACAACCATAATGTAGAAACTAATGAAAACATACAGTTATTATAAAACAGATCCAAAACAAGTCAACAAGTAAACAAATCATTTATAATACCAAAACAAAACATATATGAGGGTAAATTAATATGTAATTTATATAAAATAAGTAAATATAGCCGATTACTACTTAGGCCTATGAAAAGCCTAACTGTATAAAACCAATAACTACAAATTGTAAAAAAATAATAAGAATATTAACAAATCCAAGGCAAGTAACTAGTCAAGGATAATTAGTGAATCATATTAAAAGATAAATGTTAAATTAAGGACATAAAATAAGAAAGAAATGTAATTAGATAATATCAAAATAAATGTTCAAACAATAATACATAAGAAAACCCAGCTTTGTGGGATGTCAAAATGATCTTTGAAAGAAAATACGAACAGTAGTGATAATATTTTATACATAGAGAGGAAGACAGAAGAATAATAGCACTCAGAAGATATACAGTCATTTTGAATAAAAATTCAAATATGATAACAATGGTACTAAGTCAAGTTCAGCCAATCAGGATCTATCAGTTACCATGACAACTGAACGGTATTTATGAATTTTCCGTTAGAACCTATTATTCCATTTTTGACGCTCAACAGGAATAGACGCCAAGCCGTGAATGACCAAAATTTTAATATAAAGTGTTTAAAAGTAATCCAAATTTGAAAAAATAAAGAAGTAAGAAGATGAGGACATTCAACTGATGCCTAATACCTGATTAATAATTTCTAAATTAATAAATTTAAACCAACTAATACGAAAAAGAAGCCAGACGTACTTGAATCCCAAGATGATTGAAAATTGATGATTATCGAAGACAACAACCCAGTTCAACTGAATGACATTACACCTCAAGTCGACTGATTTGATAAGTATTGCTAAGTTACCCGAATTTATGAAATAAATCCTCTTTAAATTTTTCTGATAACACTTTGAACTCTCACTATAAACTGATGATCTTATTTCTTTCAAAGATTAATAAAAAATAAAACACTAAACTTATGTTAACTAAGAAAAATAACCTGTATAAAATTTCATACGAACTTCTGAAACACTTTATAACACTTCAGGAACAAGTTATAATTACACATTTTATTATATAAGTACAATTAATGTAAGGTAGTGTACTTTATTGTAATCATTATTAATATTTTTTTCGTAATCACAAGAATCCAGGATAACTGAACGAAATGAAAACAAACTGTTGCAGGTGCCATGTCTGACTAAATAATTCGTTCAGTATCGCTTCGCCATGCCTTGAGATTAACTGTCTTACTGTCGGTGCAAATTTGTTGAATAACAAAATATAATTTTATATCTTACTGAATAAATCCTAATCGCAATTTAATAAACTAGTACAGAGTTGTAACCACTGTTCTTTATTCCATAGGAAAGTATTGTGTATCTTAGCGAACAGTAAAGGTGACGGTAAGCGCTCACGTCGGAAACTCGGCGAACTAACAACTAGATTAAGAAATTCGCACAGGTGGCGGGAGTAAATATGAATACACCATACCGTCATAGTTAAGAACGCGTAATCGTCATATTTTTTATTTAATTGTTTTTAGTTAAACAATTTGGCGCCACCCGGGATTAATGAACACATACTGAAGAACAGGTAAGGTTTCCACTCGCGTGTACTGGTAATTCGAAGTATCGCTACGGACATCGTCCGAATAAAAATAAAGTAACGACACCAGTGTGAGGCGAACACACAAAAGCATACACTTTTACAGAGCAAATAAGAATCTGCTGGTTACAGACTGGCTTCCATCGCGGGGCTTAAACAAGGCGGACGTCTTTCGAGTCGTTACAATATATATATATATATATATATATACACATTCAATCTCTTTCTGCTACAGTCCTTTTTCTTGATGTATATAATACATTTAATATTTATAATTAAATTTACCTCAAGATGTTATTTTTCCTTTTTTGGAACATGTTTCGAGAGTTTCCGTTCTCTCATCCTCAGCCTTTGTGATCCTGTGTCTAGTGAAGTATTTGTGTGTTGGTTGCTGGATGCTATTAATGTTGTTTGTTGGTCTTTGGTATTTTAAAGTTGTGTTATTGTGGTATATGTATTTGTTTTTTGTGTATTTTCGATGTTGAGTGCTTTGACAAATCAACAAACCAATAACATACATCCTAAAATACAATTCACAGAAGAAAAAGAAAAACATAACAAAATCAACTATTTAGACATAACCATCACAAGATACAATAACCACATACAATATGCAATATATAGAAAACCAACTTCCACTAACATCATTATACCTAACCATTCTGACCACCCACCACAACATAAAATGGCAGCATTCTATTCGCTATTTAACAGAATGTACAAAATTCCCCTAAAAAAAACAAGAAACTGACAAAGAAAGAAATATAATATACCAAATTGGTTATGAAAACGGATACAATAAAAATACTGTGAACAAAATAGAAAATAAAATCAAATATAAAATAAAAACTGAACAATTAAGAATTAATCAAAACGAACAACACATAAATAATAACAACAACAAAAAATGGGCCACATTCACATACATAAATAATAAAATGACCAAACTAACAAATCTATTTAAAAACACAGATATAAAAATAGCATACGGCGAAAATCTAGACGATTCCTAATTACGTCTTAGAGTCCGTATGAACTACGTAATTAACTGCGGCCTTGACACAGTCTGCACAGCTGGCAGCATCGAGAAGACTCTCGCAAATGCGTCTACAAGCACGTACGCCACACACAGTAGAGCGAGATTCTTCTGGCACATTCGACAAACACGTAGATTGTTCTGTGATGTCGTAACACTATATATAATCATGCAGCACTATTTGTGCTGGTTCCAACTGAGCACCTCTCTGGACTGCAGAGCCTGCATTAGCAAAAACAAGAATCCTTAGCTCATATCCTCCTGGACTAAACATCCACCAATGCCAAGAGAAACAGACCAAGAGCCCTTATAGCAGACTATGCAAAACTGGAAAGTATCCTCAAAAACAAGGTTTTATGGGGTCAATCAGCTGTGGCGTACTCCAGAGATTGGGTAATCAGCATCACATGATTCAAGAACTAAGTAAGCTCAAGAATATTACCAAAAAGTGCATTGAAGAAATATTTTGAAGACTGAAGAAAATGTCTATATAATTGTGTTGTATCAGACATAGACTACTTTGTAGGAAGCCATATAAATGAAGATATGAATGCACAGTTTTTCAAATAAACACAAATTGCATGAGCTATTTGACCAAACCTTGTTTGTTCTGTATGATTAGTATTAAAATAAAAATTATTAGTATTGTTGGTACTTTCACTCTCGAAACAAGGAAAAATAACATCTTGAGGTAATATAAATATAAATTTTAAATACTTTATATATATATATATATCAAGAAACGAACTGTAGCAGAAAGTGATTGAATTAGTAAATCCATTCAAGGTAAATAAGCCTACAGTGGAAAAAAAACGCGCGAAGGCTGAGGATGATAGCACGGGAGCTCTCAAAACAAGGAAAAATAACATCTTGAGGTAATATAAATATAAATTTTAAATACTATAAATATGTATATATATATATATATATATATTGTTACAACACAAATAAGCCACCCCAATACCAGAGAAAAACGATGAATCAACTATATAAAATGTTTAAACTAAAGAAAATAAAATGACAATGACGCGACAAATGACTACATGACCCAACCCAAGTGATTGACGAAATAAAATGAAACCAAATTAGAAGGGGGAAAATGAAATAAAATGAAATAAAAGAAGATGGTAAATGAAAATGAAACAAACCAAGTATAAATGAAATAAAATGAGAAGAAATGAAAAGACCCAAACAAATAATATAGAACAGAAAAAGGAGAAAAGTTACACTCAAATGTAATAATGAAAAAGAAACCAATAAATAACAAATGTAAAAGATAGTTATTAGTATCGACTAAATAATCAATGTAAATGATAATTGATAAAATCCAATAAAGTAAAGACAAACAAAGTACACTAACCAAAGAAATAGAGTTTAAATGTAATGAAGGACTCTATAATGACATGAACTTGTTAATAGTATAACTAACCTTTGTAAAGTGAGAGATAGAGAGATAGAAAGATAATGAACATAAGTAAGTGACAAAGAGAATATAATGTTAGGGAATACCCGCTAATAACACTTAAATAAAATATAAGAAGTGCAAAGTGACAGTGTAAAACCTCAAAATAAATAGAAACCCTATTAATAGGTATAAACACCTAATAATATAATCAGAATAAAACAAATTGTAAACAAACGTTGCATAATAGCTGTTAAAGAATTGTTCGATTAAATCTATGAATAGAAATATGGCTGAAGGGATTATACAGACCATAAACCTAAATGTTATATTATGTTTTATAGAGAATAGTAGATAATAGCCAAATTCTAAACAATGGCAAAATAAATAAGAAAAAAGATAAAGTAATATAAATCTAATAATACTGGGGAGGCAGTCAGACAAAAATAGACAACCATAATGTAGAAACTAATGAAAACATACAGTTATTATAAAACAGATCCAAAACAAGTCAACAAGTAAACAAATCATTTATAATACCAAAACAAAACATGTATGAGGGTAAATTAATATGTAATTTATATAAAATAAGTAAATATAGCCGATTACTACTTAGGCCTATGAAAAGCCTAACTGTATAAAACCAATAACTACAAATTGTAAAAAAATAATAAGAATATTAACAAATCCAAGGCAAGTAACTAGTCAAGGATAATTAGTGAATCATATTAAAAGATAAATGTTAAATTAAGGACATAAAATAAGAAAGAAATGTAATTAGATAATATCAAAATAAATGTTCAAACAATAATACATAAGAAAACCCAGCTTTGTGGGATGTCAAAATGATCTTTGAAAGAAAATACGAACAGTAGTGATAATATTTTATACATAGAGAGGAAGACGGAAGAATAATAGCACTCAGAAGATATACAGTCATTTTGAATAAAAATTCAAATATGATAACAATGGTACTAAGTCAAGTTCAGCCAATCAGGATCTATCAGTTACCATGACAACTGAACGGTATTTATGAATTTTCCATTAGAACCTATTATTCCATTTTTGACGCTCAACAGGAATAGACGCCAAGCCGTGAATGACCAAAATTTTAATATAAAGTGTTTAAAAGTAATCCAAATTTGAAAAAATGAAGAAGTAAGAAGATGAGGACATTCAACTGATGCCTAATACCTGATTAATAATTTCTAAATTAATAAATTTAAACCAACTAATACGAAAAAGAAGCCAGACGTACTTGAATCCCAAGATGATTGAAAATTGATGATTATCGAAGACAACAACCCAGTTCAACTGAATGACATTACACCTCAAGTCGACTGATTTGATAAGTATTGCTAAGTTACCCGAATTTATGAAATAAATCCTCTTTAAATTTTTCTGATAACACTTTGAACTCTCACTATAAACTGATGATCTTATTTCTTTCAAAGATTAATAAAAAATAAAACACTAAACTTATGTTAACTAAGAAAAATAACCTGTATAAAATTTCATACGAACTTCTGAAACACTTTATAACACTTCAGGAACAAGTTATAATTACACATTTTATTATATAAGTACAATTAATGTAAGGTAGTGTACTTTATTGTAATCATTATTAATATTTTTTTCGTAATCACAAGAATCCAGGATAACTGAACGAAATGAAAACAAACTGTTGCAGGTGCCATGTCTGACTAAATAATTCGTTCAGTATCGCTTCGCCATGCCTTGAGATTAACTGTCTTACTGTCGGTGCAAATTTGTTGAATAACAAAATATAATTTTATATCTTACTGAATAAATCCTAATCGCAATTTAATAAACTAGTACAGAGTTGTAACCACTGTTCTTTATTCCATAGGAAAGTATTGTGTATCTTAGCGAACAGTAAAGGTGACGGTAAGCGCTCACGTCGGAAACTCGGCGAACTAACAACTAGATTAAGAAATTCGCACAGGTGGCGGGAGTAAATATGAATACACCATACCGTCATAGTTAAGAACGCGTAATCGTCATATTTTTTATTTAATTGTTTTTAGTTAAACAATTTGGCGCCACCCGGGATTAATGAACACATACTGAAGAACAGGTAAGGTTTCCACTCGCGTGTACTGGTAATTCGAAGTATCGCTACGGACATCGTCCGAATAAAAATAAAGTAACGACACCAGTGTGAGGCGAACACACAAAAGCATACACTTTCACAGAGCAAATAAGAATCTTCTTGTTACAGACTGGCTTCCATCGCGGGGCTTAAACAAGGCAGACGTCTTTCGAGTTGTTACAATATATATATACATTCAGTCTCTTTCTGCTACAGTCCGTTTCTTGATGTATATAATACATTTAATATTTATAATTAAATTTACCTCAAGATGTTATTTTTCCTTTTTTGGAACATGTTTCGAGAGTTCCCGTTCTCTCATCCTCAGCCTTTGTGATCCTGTGTCTAGTGAAGTATTTGTGTGTTGGTTGCTGGATGCTATTAATGTTGTTTGTTGGTCTTTGGTATTTTAAAGTTGTGTTATTGTGGTATATGTATTTGTTTTTTGTGTATTTTCGATGTTGAGTGCTTTGACAAATCAACAAATCAATAACATACATCCTAAAATACAATTCACAGAAGAAAAAGAAAAACATAACAAAATCAACTATTTAGACATAACCATCACAAGATACAATAACCACATACAATATGCAATATGTAGAAAACCAACTTCCACTAACATCATTATACCTAACCATTCTGACCACCCACCACAACATAAAATGGCAGCATTCTATTCGCTATTTAACAGAATGTACAAAATTCCCCTAAACAAACAAGAAACTGACAAAGAAAGAAATATAATATACCAAATTGGTTATGAAAACGGATACAATAAAAATACTGTGAACAAAATAGAAAATAAAATCAAATATAAAATAAAAACTGAACAATTAAGAATTAATCAAAACGAACAACACATAAATAATAACAACAACAAAAAATGGGCCACATTCACATACATAAATAATAAAATGACCAAACTAACAAAACTATTTAAAAACACAGATATAAAAATAGCATACGGCGAAAATCTAGACGATTCCTAATTACGTCTTAGAGTCCGTATGAACTACGTAATTAACTGCGGCCTTGACACAGTCTGCACAGCTGGCAGCATCGAGAAGACTCTCGCAAATGCGTCTACAAGCACGTACGCCACACACAGTAGAGCGAGATTCTTCTGGCACATTCGACAAACACGTAGATTGTTCTGTGATGTCGTAACACTATATATAATCATGCAGCACTATTTGTGCTGGTTCTAACTGAGCACCTCTCTGGACTGCAGAGCCTGCATTAGCAAAAACAAGAATCCTTAGCTCATATCCTCCTGGACTAAACATCCACCAATGCCAAGAGAAACAGACCAAGAGCCCTTATAGCAGACTATGCAAAACTGGAAAGTATCCTCAAAAACAAGGTTTTATGGGGTCAATCAGCTGCGGCGTACTCCAGAGATTGGGTAATCCGCATCACCTGATTCAAGAACCAAGTAAGCTCAAGAATATTACCAAAAAGTGCATTGAAGAAATATTTTAACGAAATGAATAAAAGGTTAGACAGTAAAATAAATCAGATAATGAATAAAAAGGTAAGTGACAGTGGTAATATGACGAAAAATAATGAAGTAACTGAGAACAAGGTAAATGGTAATTATGGTAGTGAATCTAATAGTGAAGAAAAAACTGAGAATTATAATGATATAATTAAAAACGTGGTATTTGAGAATACGGTAGTTAATGTTGAGAGTGATAATGAAGATTGTGGTGAGGTAGAGTTGTTAACGAGTACTGATGAGGATGAGAGAGAGTGTGATGAAAGGTTAGGTGGGCAAAGGACAAATTTTCCCCAAGTATATGGTGAAACAGAGGTTTCACAAGTGTTGTATGAGGACAGAGTTTCCTCCAGTAGTTGTGTGGAAGACGAGGTGTCTTCAAATAGTCCCTTAATTTGTTGTAATATTCTTGGAAGAGCCAAGATATATAGTAAGTTTGTTGTGCCCTTTGCGTGGTATGAAATAGGTCAGTGGGGTGGTGACAGGTGTTATGAGGAGGAGAGGTATTGTGATGAGAGAGAGAGAAAAAGAGAGAGATAGAGATTTTTGAGATTAATAGAGGTTATGAAATGTTAGTGCAGAGTTTAGATATTGTGAGAGGATAGAAAATTGACTTACCTTGTGAAATAAAGATTGATGATTATTTTGACGATGCCGTTGTAGAGGATAAACACTTACCTTATGATGTGATAGATATAGTGGAGGAATATGCTGATAGAATGTACCGTATGTTAACCAAAAATACTGATGGAGACTGGACTAAAATTACCAATGTAGACGGGCTTTATGAAATAATGGGAGACAAATATGTAGTTAATTACTGTGTCAATATAATTAACGAAAGTAGTCTTTACAATAATAATTATAATGTAATGTGAATCGAGAAGAACGAGTTGTGTTATAAATACATCAGACTAATATATGATGATGGGGGTTAAATGAAAAATAAGTGAATGGACATTTTAAATATTTTAGTTTATGGTAATGACCTTGCTAACTTATGAAATGAGGTGTGGTAAACAGAAAAATAATGTCAAAGAATTGTAAATAAATTTATAGTCAAATTATTTGTGTTTGTGTTGTAAAATGTATTTGATGTAAACAATATGTGTATGCAGTAGAAATTGATTTAATAATAATAATAATATTTTGGCAGACGAAATAAATAATGAGAGTTTGTAATAAATGAATTGTAATTGTTTTGGAGTAAAGTAATTAAAATAACTTGTGTTTTCAATAATTGATTGAATTAAAGAATTTGAGATAAATAAATTAATTAATGTGTAGCATAACAGAATTATCACCTTAAAATTTAACTTAATACAACATTAATAAAGAAGAACTATCAATAGTGAGTGAGAAAAAAAAATGGTTAAAAAATAAATTAAAGAAGCTGATCATTATAGTCGATAAAAATTGTTAATAAAATGAAACTGAATAACAAAGAAAACTCTTGGTCCATATATAAAAGAAACCAACTATATAAAACCCCAGTACAACACATATACCCAGTAGGTTGAGGAGCAGTAAATGAAAAGACAAAAGTAAAAAGTAAACAAAAAATTAATAAGGGGAAATTTATTAAATTAAGAAGCAGAAAACCCCAAGATACAAAACCAATAACAAATTAATAAGGAGCTGTAAATGAGAAAATAAATGAAACCGAATAATCAAGTAAGATTCGTTGAATTAATAATATAAGGACATGAAACCACAAGATAAGGAAATACTTATATAATAAGAAAGAAGAGACAAAATATGTCAAGGATCCTAAAAGGAATATAGAAACAAGAAAGGCTATTCACTAAAACATTATGAAGAATGAATATACCAATTGAAACTAAATTAAAACCAATGATAAATGTCAGACCAAATAACTCAAGTTACAGGATACAATGCAATTAAAATAAATTGTAAACTAAATGTAAGCCTAATTTAAGAACAGAGTAAAAACAAGCCAAAAGACTACCAATAGTGTAGAAACAAACCAAAAACTACCATAGTGTAAAAACAAAAGACTACCATTAGTGTAGGAAATATAAGGTGAAATACCATAATAAGTACAATAAAAGTTAGAGACTACAGTGAGTGTAGAGAATAACAAGTGACACTATAATAAAGAATAGTGTAGGAAATAAAAATCATTTAAAAAGACTACCATCAGTGTAGAGAGATACCATATAAAAAACATCAGAATAAAAGACAGTCTAATGACTGAGAATAGTATTAGTAATAAAAGTGTTTTAAAGATTAGGTATAATAAAAATTAATAGATATAAAATGTTTTTATCACAGTTAAGTAGTTACCAGAAAAAACAAATACAAAAGACAGTTAATGACTGAAAGTATTATTAGTAAGAAGATGTTTTAGTATAATTAAATTTGTTACAAAAGGAAACATAAAAACAAAGGACAGTTAATGACTGAAGGTATTGTTAGTAATAAGATGTTTCTATTATAGTTAAATGATATATAAAAAATAATAGGCATAAGATATTTTTGTTATGATTAAATGATATGAAAATTAGTAGATATAAGATATTATGTTGTAATTAAATAATGTTCAATAATTCCAAAGTTTTGTTAAGGCAGAGAAGGCAAGTAGATAATATGAATATTGTATTATTAAACTGTAAACCATATAAAGAATAATAGGGCAAAATAACTAACAAACCCCAACAGAAAAACAAAACAGCATTTTAGACCAAAATCAACTACTACTTAGAGTCAAACCCAAATGAATAAATTCAATAGAACTGTATATAATTAATAGAAACTAGTCCATGTAAAACAAAAATATGAAAAGGTAATCAGTACAGAAACAAATATTAGCAAAGGTAATGACAAAAGAATAAAATTAACTTTATTTAGAAATATGTAATACTAGGCCTAGAAAGGTACACTATTCAGATAAAATGTAAATTAATCAATATTGGAGTATTATAACAACAAATTATTAACAACAAGCAATAATCATGAAGTGAGTAAAATTATTTAAAGGAAATATTAACATAAAATCACTTATAAACCATTTAATTACTAATATTGTAAAAAATACAAGGCCTATAAGAAATATCAAAAATTGTAAATTTTAGGATTATCTGAACTTAAAACAAACCCAGTTATATATCGAATTATGTAAAATTAGCATAAGAATATTGCTAGATACTTAAATTTTCATAAATATCATAAATAATTGAGTTACAGCAATAAATAGGAAAACTTGTCATGTATTTTTATGAGTTGAAATCAAATCCAAGACATGTAGAAGTGAACACACAATGGTAAGAGGAACAAGACATTTTATAAATTACCACCGAAACCGACGACTTTAAGTCATCAGTCTATTGTTACTCGTGAATGTGTACACATCAAAATTTACGGACGGAAGATCTGAAAAATATAAATAGTGAAAAAACATTGAAGTACAACCTCGAAAAATATTACAGAGGTTACCAAATGGAAAATAACACCACTACATCATAACTAACACCAAAACTGAACCAGAACAACAGGAATAATAATATAAAGTACGAGCACGAGAAATCAACAGCCATTTTGAGAAAAATTCTACACCAATATTATCTGGACACGAACTCAACAGATTTGAACACAGAACACTACACCAATAAACTATCACAGAACAACATCGCCGAGGAGACAGAAACACTTCACGTAATTATCCAGAGGAACTACAACATCGCAGAGGAAGGAATCCACATTTATATTTGAGGGAGAAGAACATAGCGTCAGCGTTGAATAGCAGAAAACCGAGGTGAACGGCAGCCATTTTATTTACTGAGCGACCAACACGGACACAGCCTCCACGAGCCAGTGACGTCATTCTACGAATTGGTTTGAATTTTTACTTATTAATTGACAATATTTTCAGAATCTTGTTATTTTTAGAAATAATAATTTAGATTAAAGTATTTGTAAGTATTGTATCTTGTTCCTTGCCCTCTCTGACCATTTCGACAGTTAAAAGAACTCGAAATAATTAATTTTGTAATGTTATATTTTGTCATTTTATCACAATCGACCTGAGTGAGTCTCAGCCAATGCCATTGTCGATGCACGTTAGATTGGCGCACAAATTCAAATTTAAAAAAATAAACATCAGAATTACTCAAATACTTTGTGTTCATGATTATTTGTATTATAAATAGTAGCTTTTTCTTTCTTCTAAACATAAATTAGAAATATTAGTAAAATATATTAAGAAGAAGAAGAAGAAGAGGAGCTAAGTCAGAAGAGAGAATACTTGATCCGACTGACATAACAAGATTATCTCTAGTGAACAAATATTTTGACACACAATAACTAATTTACACTCTTGAAAGTAATTAAAATTTTATAATTAATTAATTATTAAATTAATTAATTAATTAATTGATAAAAAATATATATAAAAACATTATTCAAAAAAATTTTTTAATTAAACTTGTAAACCAAAAAATTTTTTTTCTTATCAACATAATACATTATTTGTTTGTAATTGGTTTTATTACAAATGTATAAATACATTTTGATAATGAATTTAAATGATTTAAACTGGATAATAAATAGTAAATGAATAAATGTAAAATGTGTTAAGTTGTGGAATCATATGTATTGTATGTTTCAGAAAGGATCCTCCCCAATTTTCGGGCGGTCACGACCTTACCAATCCTGACCGTGGGTTTTGGCACTTTGGAGGCGGACCATGGTTGGCGGAACTTCCTTCGGGTGGTGAAAGCGACGATGGTCCGGCTCCACAAAATTGGTATAAATTAGAAATTTAACTATATAATTGAATGGGGAGGGGGACCCGTATGGTACGTGGTAAGAAAATATTTTTTTATATACTCAAGGTGCATAAAAAAGGTGCACAACACTATGTACCAACATTGCCTAAGAGTTTATTTAAATAATTTAGTGAGGCAATTATAGTGAGGCAATGTATTCAACTAATTCACTAGTGTCATTTGTGAAAATAAAATTTAGCAAATGACAGAAGTTCAGAGTATTAAAAAAAGATGGGTTTTGTGGAGATGTAATTGGCGATGATCAGACGGCGGGTTTGGATAAATGGGAGATTAAAATTTGTATTGCAACTAATGCAAGGCAAGGTAATAGTTGTAGTTCAGTGGTAGAAAAAGGGGAACATGAATTCACGTAGTGTGTCTGGCCGTCGCCAACCCCATCTCAACAAATCCCCCACTTTTTCGGGCGATTACCGTTTTATTAGAAATAAGGATAATAATTAGCCTCCAAATGTAAATATTTGTCAATATATAATTCTGGATGTTTATAAATTTAAGGTGATGACACGAGTAGTAATTATAATTCCTAAATAATTGACCATATATAAATATGAAGTTTGTAGTACAAGTTAAATAAAATAAAATGTTTGAATGGTAAAGTGTATATGAAGCTCACCGATGGAAAATTAAATGATAATATAACCAAACATATAAGAGTTTACCATCTGTGAATTGCAGTAGCAGTGTTCGTGTGAACCTTGTATGTCTTTTTAGTAGTTTCCCCTACATTTCGGGTGGTCACGGTTTCACCGAACCCTGACCGTGGATTTATAATGTAAATATATTCTAAATTGGTGAAATTAGAAATTAACCGGGGGGTAAATCAGGGGAATCTACATAACTACGGAACAGCGGCTATCATCAAAGGTAGTGGTAGTGCCGTATTAAGGGTGTGTGAATCATTATAGTAGGATTACTGGTGTCCTCGGACATCAGTAATGCCGAATTTTTATATAACGCTGAAGCAAGAACGGGGTGGGCAGCGTCTACCCCTAATAAACTTCCGTTCTTGTGGAAGCAACTGGACGCCACAGTCCAGTGGGGGGTCATAGTGTGTGTGGTAAGGAGGTTACTCAGGGGAGTAAAGAATTAAAATCTTAAATTGACATAAACTAAATGAGCTAATAAGCTAAATAAATGATTTTATTTTGATCCAAGAGATGATTACAGTAGATAATTTGTTCAGAAGTAATTGCTTTAAATATGTTATGCTCTGTATAATAATTGTATAAATGACTTTACTGATTTTGAAAAGATTGTTTGAGGAGACAAGGTGTTTATTATGTTTTGTTTAGTATGTTTTATTATGTTATTATTTTACTATGTTAGAGTGTAAGAATTGTAAACATGTGATGTATTTTACATTGTATAATTTTGAAGTGTATCTAGGGTAATGTCATTCACCTGACCATGAGATATCAGACTGGTGTTATGTATGTAGTATGTCCCTTATAATTGATTTGCAGATTTTTTATCAATATAATTAAATGTTTGAATAATAAATTTTCAATGTGTTTAAGACGTTTTAAATTAATTGATGAAATTAATTTGAGATAGTTATGAATTTTCAATGGGTAATAAAGGTTAGAATTTGGGTGATAAATATTTCAATAAGGCATTTGAATCAGTCAGAGTTAACTTTAAATGGGTGTTAAACAGAATAAGATTCTTGGGAATAAAAGTAAGATAGAAACTGAGTACAGTATTCCCTCGCCAACCGCGGGGGTTAGGTTCCTACAAAACATCGCGGTTAGTGAATCCGCGGTTGGTGAAGTTAACTTTATATGGGAAAAGTAAGGTTAGGGGAATCTGAAACAAAGCCAGAAATATAAAATACTGTACGACTCTTTATTATACAGTATACACTACATTGTTCGAATGTATAAAACCAGTCCAATGATTTCAAATAGCTGACAGTTACTTAAATTATAAAAATTTTCAAAATGTTTAAAATACATACTGTATTACATTACGTATAACGAAAAAGCCGCTAAGACAAGGAAAAAATAGCGGCCAGTTTTTAGTGCTAAGTAAGTCCAGTTTTATAGCTTACTACAATTTTCAACTTAAAATTTTAAAATAAAACCAATTTTTAACACACAAACAATTTAAACGCAAAATTTTGTTCAAACGCCCTAACCTGTTCAAAACATCGAGCTTTTTCTCCAGCGGTAGTACATTCCTAGCCCTTTTGGCTAGCTTATCACCGCCAATTATGTTTTCCGAACATTTGGAACACATTATGACAAAAGGATAGTTTATAAAAGAGTAAATTAACACTATATAATAAGAACAACGAACACTAAAAACTAAAGAACACGCAATACGTCACGGCAGAAGAGCAATGCGCGACTGACTGACTTGAATCCGATTTGAAGGGATATGTGTGCACGAAGCGCTGCCTAGCGGATGCTACTACAAACCGCGTATAAGCGAATTCCAGCCCCGCGGTTGGAAACTACTGCGCATTTATAAAACCGCGTATAAATGAATTCCGCGGTTGGAGAACCCGCGGTTGACGAGGGATTACTGTATTAGTAGGGACACAGTAGCGATAGTGAGTATATGTAAAGTAATGAGAGTGATGTAATTGGAGAGTAATTAGATGATGGAAGAATTTTGTAAAGGGGGTGGTGTGATAAGGAGTCCTCAACGAAAGGCGTTGTGGTGGGAGGTGAACCGTATGTGCGTTGGCGGGGTTACCTGGGGGGGGGGACCAGGAACTAATAAGGGAATGAGCATAGGGAGGGAACACACATCCTAAGTACAAAGAGGGTATGTTGTTATAAGGGTAGAATGATTCAAGGTGAGCTAGAGTAGTGAGTTAGTGGAGATCAATGTTTTGAGAGATTGGTGTCATCCTATGTAAATCTGTTAGTGAGCGTTAGAGTCAGAAAGGGTGTAAGATTATATTTTAATGCCTTTTCAATGAATTAGATTATTGTGAATAATTGGGAATCACCCAAACCAATTGAGGATAAAAATGATTAGTAGAAATTCATAATGGAAATGTATAATAAAAAAGTAATAAAATAGTTAATAGAATTTGAAACTACACCCAAATTTGGTAAATTTTATTCAGATACAGATGAGATGTTTTTTGTAATGAAATGAGTTTTGTATTATTTATGAATGTTTATGTTTTATTATGTTAGAGGGTAGGGATTATAAACAGGTGTTATGTATTTTACATTGTATTATGTATAGGTAGTGTGCCTTTAGTGAAGTCATTCACCGGTTAGTAAGACATCAGCTGGTGAACTGTATAATGGTCAATGTAACCAATTCCTATGTTCTTTTAATAATCAATATAAGTTCAAGTTGTATTTTCTTTTATTGTCAGAATAAAACATTATTACATTTTATTAAAAAAAAAAAAAAAAAAAATTAAATTTGTATTTTGCTTGAAGTACCGATTGTGTTTTGATGTTCAGTATATATTGTTGATTATGTGTATTGCGATTGCATTAATTGATTTATATTGTGGTGTAAACAAATGAAATGATAAGAGAATTTAGGATAAAAAAAGGTGTTCATTTTATTTTGTTTATTATAATTCTTAGCAGCTAATTAAGAGGAGTTGTAAATTCATGTAAAAATTTTTTTGAAATTTTGAGAGTAAATGGAAAGAGATGATCAAATTAATGGTAATATGAATCTTTGATATTGGACTTAGATTAATTTCTCTAGGTGAACAAAATTTAAATGATTTAGTTTGAGTTGTTGATTTTTTTTTTTTTTGTGACAGAAATTGCCATTTATATGAAACCCTAACATCAAACCGATAAAAATATTGATAAAAGGAATTGAAGTTAAAATATAAAATATTTTATGAATTTAAGATCAACAAAGTAGTATATAGATATTGTATTACATAAAATCATGAGTATGTGTTAACTCAAATTACTAAGAGACTTATAACATTTAAATTATTATTATTTACCCAGGATAACTCACCTTACAGTTCCAAAGTCCGTCACACGAACGGCGTAATACAAGCAGGTTTTGGGGTTATACTAATAACATACTCGACTCTCATGTAATATAACTCTAATTTTATTTCATTTTCATTTTAATACTTTTGACTTTACTTGTTTTAGAATTTTTCTACTCAAACTGTTACTGTCATTTAATTATTTTCCTTTTCAAATCTGAACCAAAACGAAACATTTACTTAGACATTATTACTTATGCTAATTCTTAATTTAAGTAAGGCTACCCAGCTTGCTCATTCACTCACTCATACAATTTTACATCCCCATTATTTTAGAGCACTCTTTTAATTTACAATAATTATGTCGGGAAATTAGTAGTCAGTTACTTAACTTTCGGCGTTCTTCTCATCGCCGCGTGCTGCAATAGATATATCTCCGAATGTTTTGTCAGTTCGATACGCTTTTAATTTTTCTTCCTTCACTCCACTTACTCCATTCTGAGATATCGGCTCACTTATTTATGTCTGTTTGTCACCTTCTACAGTTAAAAGAAATATTTGGTGCACATGAGTTCTTTTGTTCACCCGGCTGGGTAAGCGTGGTTAGTCGAACTGCTTCGGAGAGTGCCAACCAACTCCCACTACGTCTGGTTGCTCAACCGGAAACGCACTGCCTTCGGGTTATAAATTTTTTCGTAGTCGTTCACGGGGTATAGCTATTCTATGGACCACGTGGCTACTGTTGTTAAATGTTGACGATATAGGAGGCTTTGTGGGTGGAGCATTCACTTGACTTCCGCCATCTCGAAAGCACATGGCAAGGAAATCTTACGGCTTAGCCATTTTCTTAGCGTCAGTTTTTATGTTTAGGAGTAATAGCGGCGCGCCATCGAGTGCATGTTGTAACGTAACAGAGTGGAGGTCCACGACGTTACATAAAAAACTATGTAAATATGATTTAAAACAATGCCCAAAGCCTGTTATAATTAAATACAAGAGGGCCCATCTCACCTGAAGAATGCATTAGAGGTACATAGTAAGGTTACTAAGTAATTAAAACATCAAAAGTGTACCTAAATCTAAAATATGTAATGAGTAGTATGAGATGTAAAACATAAACATTGTGTCTAATGGGATGAGTTTAATGTGTAGTAGTTGAGTATAGTATACTGTTCGATTAATATTTAATGTGTTATAAAATGTACTTGGTGTTGTACTGTATCATGATATAGTGTTTACAGGATATTTATTTTATGTTTTGTGTGTAGTAAAGGTGGAGCTGTTGCTTTAAGGAAGTACTAAGTCATAGGTACTCATTTTATTTATGTTCAAATTGTATTTAAATAATTAAGTATAAGTACATGTATTAGGTAGGATATTATGTTAAATGCAACATAATTTACTTTAATTATTGCAATTATTTACTTTAATTGATTAATGAAGATGTTTAAAATAATGTTTGTACACTTGGCCAGGAAGGCAATAAGTGTTAATAAGTTGGCAAGTAGTTCTTATAGTTATGTTAAAAAACAATGAAGGGTTCAATGATGAACTAAATAATATAATGAATTGAAACCAGGAAATTAAAATTGATGTAAGTGGCCATAAGCCAGTGACTATTTGTACAGTAGGTCAGGTAAAGAAAAATTAAGTTAAAAACAAAACTAAATTATAACAGGTGTAAGAAAACCAATAGGCCTAAATTTGATATTTGTAAAAGGAAATTAATACCTTTTTAATAAGTCCAGTCAGATGAAATTATAGTAAAATATATACGGTTTAATAAGGCAGATTAAGTGAGAGTTTTATGTGATTTGGTGTAATTCCAAGCATGGAGTATTTTATTTAAAAAGAGTAGTAATATTTTCTAATTCTGGCTCTAGGATATCAAATATTATCCAATGACAGAAAGTAATGGTTGTTAGGGTAACTAAAATGCAAGAAATTTTGTTGATTTCAACATTCGATTGTTATATGGTATTGGGTGAAGTTGAATTAATACAAATACGGAAAATAATTTATAAAAAACTTTAATATTCGATTGTTATATGCTTTAGAAAACAGTTGAGTAGACGAAAAAACATAAAATAAAATAAAAAGGAATAAACCTTAATAAATCTAATATCTTAAAGCCAATCCATTCAAACAAAACTGATGAATAATTACTAGAGTTCGGGAAATATAATTATACACATCCCAAAGATAGCGGAATTACTAATTTCTTCTTCAAACTAATTCCATTAGAAATAATGATGAACCCGATTTACAATTGAACCAAGATACTTATTGAATGAACAAGCAATCAAAATTAATACAATTATAAACCAAATATACACAAGAACCTTTGGTATTGGAGACACGAACCTCACTTCCAAGAGATTGAAGAAATTATAATACTACACCAATTCCACTGGGACCGGCAACCACAAGGATCGCGAAGAAGAACGAAGAACGGAAGAATTCCTGTTACACGCCGGGACATCAACTTTCAACCTTTATTGATAATCTGGACACATTTTCTAGTCAAAAATAACCTCATCAGGACGTCTGCATGCGGTTGTAAACAGACACGGCTATCTTGAGAATCGCATTGTACGGTAACATCAACTTATATTTAATTTTATACATTAAGAATTAATAACAATTTGTAATACTTAGTAACCTTAATTTTGCATTACCTGGCCTTATTAATCGTTAAAAGAATCACACGTACCCTGGGATAAGAGATAAACAAAAATTATATTTAAATTGTATTATACAGAACTAGTCCATTAACAAATCGATTCAGCATTGTACAATCGATATTACGATCAAATAAACTGTGAAGAATACTGTTGGAAGTTAAAAAGTAATATAAATAAAGAATCCTTCTTGTATGTAATGATGTTCTGTGTTATTGTAGAATAGGTATTATATTTTGATGGGGAAGTAATTTACAGATAAAGAAGTTGGTTAAACTATCAAGTGAAACTAACTAACCTATAAAAATAAGTCAATTATGAATAGCAGCGCTTGCTGTAGACAGCTGGTGGAACGAGAGAGTGCCGAACTAACGTATTCCTTTCGCCACATTTGAATTAATTTAAATCATACGGACCAAATAGGGTTGGAGAGAATTACCGAATTATTAACTAAGATACCTGTAATATAGAGTTATTCTATGGTAAAACACTTATTAATTGATCAACACAGGGCTATGTTCAACATAAGAGTTGCAGCAATGATAAAATAGAATAAATTTTTTTATTAATATTGAGTGGCAGGAGGTCGCATCTACAATAACATAATAAACTTTTTCATTTTGACAACAACCTTTTTACATTCTTTACAATGTGCGCAGCAGACGTGACAAACACTGAATTTACAAGCGAGTCTGGCATTTTTCAACCACACTCCATTCAAAAAGTTTATGTTCCTGTTCTTTGTTCGAATACGACTGTAGTTTACATGGGACTTGCAATGTTGACCACAAACAATTATAAATAAATTTAATAACAAATAAAAAACCCCTTTTTGCCCCATTACAAGTATGTGTACGCACCCAGTATTTGCTAAAGGCAACCCAGTATGTATATAAGGGGGAACATATCGGTTGAGGATCTGGTATGGTACAAGGCCAGTTTTGATTTTTGGTGAAATGACAAAGGGTTCGGTGGTATTATGGTGAGTACCTGTCCGATTTTATGGTGTTGGGATCTCGCACAGAGAAGTCCAGTAATCTCGTTCAGGTATAGCTAATCACGGAGCTAGGGGGGTAGTTTACCCATGACGTGTTAAGAATTAAAGGGGGGTTGTTGGCACCATATCCTCACCGATCCTCTTAGAGTTAGCAATGAGAGTTTTTCTGTTTCAGCAGAAAACCTCTCATTGGGGGGGGGTATTGTAACGGGGGAAATTAAGAGAAGGGTCTATTTTTTTTTTATTTAATAATTATTTGGGGCTAATCTGTTTGGGCACCATTTATGGTCACGAAAACTTAATTTATGCAACACCCTGTATTCACCTTGTGCCAGGCGGCACTAGGTACGAGAGCGATAAAACATTGGAATGTGGATGTGTGCACGTGTGCACACTCTATACTCTCTAACTCAAAGTCGATAACGGAAGGAACACGAAAATATAACTAATTATCGTGTGACGTGGTGCCTTTTAAGCCAATGAGAGAACGAGTTATGGAAGAGACATCCGGTTAGCGGCCACGTGGTGATTTACATAAAAGGAATGAAGAGCATCACCCCGGCAGCTTGCTGCCTCAGTCGACTTACAACTCCTGACCACGCGGTCATCTAAAACATTGCTCGAGCAAATTAGGGTCGGCCGACCAGCAAATTGTGTGTTCAAGATGTGTAAAACAATGTAAAACGTTTAAATCAACAGTGCACCGAGTTAAGCTCAAGTGAACTTTTTCAATAATCTTTTTGGGGACATAGTGTGATGAAAATGCAAGACACAGCACGTGGTCAACAGTGACGACGCTTACAAACGTAATTGTATCACGTTGAATCAATTATCTAAATTTTACAATATAGATTTCTTGTTTTAAATACAAATCACTGGGGTAGAAACTCTGAATGACTGTGTGTGTGTGTGTGCAGATACTGGGCTGTCTATATAGATATATATAATATACATAAATGTTACGTTAAGGTAGAATATTTACCATGTTAAATAGCCTAAATGAGAGTTTTGTATTTTTTTTTAAGAAGAGCAAACTAAGATCAACAGTATCTATTTGAGAAGAAAATGGATATTAATTAAGTATAAAAGAAAATGAAATTGTTCAAGTGGCCTAAAGGTTTATTTTGTAAAAGTTTCTAATAAAAGATGATTCACATGAAGAGTAATAATTTTGAGAAATAAAAAAAAAGAGTAAAAAGTAAATTTAAACCAAATATTGCAATTGATTAATAAACAACTAATTAATATGGTCAAGTGTAATTATTGCTATACACAACCCTGAGTCACGTTTATATTTCACAGTTTGTGTGTCGTAACCCTGGACTCAATCAAGGTAAGTTTGAGTTACATATTGTAACACAACAAAATGTTACATAACCTAGACATTTACCAGAAGGGTAAATAAATACACTGAAATAATAAAAGTGAATCATTTATAATGAATGTAGCAAAGAAGTGAAGAAAAGGACCAACAAGGAAGAAAGAAGAGGAAGGATCCCAAGAAGCAGTGACGAATACACTGCATGACACTACAACAAATACTCTGACTGACTCTAACTAATGGACATGCCAAGTTCACAATAAGCTGTCAAACAAGCCAGTCAATGACATGAATGTAAAGCCATGTGTTAATAAAACTAATTAAATAATGACGAAAATAATGTAATATCAGTAACAGCATTCTAGCTGAAAGTAAATGAACCATGACCAGTAAATGACAAAGCCTATGACTAGATTAGCTATGGCCACAATGTGTATTAAAACTAGCATTACAAACCCAGATGTAATATTAGCAAGTAAGAATACTTATAAAAGGAAGCCTTATATGGATGAGTAACTTCCTTATTATACAAAATGTAACTAGTAACAATTATTAAGGCATAAACAGATGCTAAAAATGTGTCTAGACTATGCCTAAACAAACGTTTGTCAGTAAATTAATAAGGAAAAAGGACTCCTAGTGAACGTAAAATTTACTGAACAATCAATATAACTAAATGTAATATGAAATATCACCACTCAATTGTTAATGAATAACGTTCAATTGAGTAGGCCAAACGAAATGTAATTAGAAAATAAGGATTTTTTACAATAATGTATCACTCTAATTATGTTAAGATTTAATATTGTACAGCAATAAATAGCTCTTAAGTACAATCATAAATGTATTAGTGTTCAAACAAGGACGTTATAAAGAAAACGCAATGTGAACCACTAAATGTCAAAAGATAGGGAATAATTGTATTATGCATCGCTAGCAGACGACAGTGAGAAACCATGTTTCTAAACATTATTTATGAGCATTGTCAAAGAAAACGAGGTTAAAACCAGTGTTAAGCCACATCAAATTAAAGCCCATAAACTAAACTTTAATTTGGTGGTAATAACCTCGTGATCGAAACAATAATAAGTGCATAGTGCGCGTTAGCATCATTATTTGTTAAAAATAAGAATTTATTCAAGTAATACCAACAACACAAAAAACGTAGCGCGACGTTCGCTCCGGTGACAGTTGGAAAGACAATACGTCATTTGTAACGGTTATCAGAGCCAATCAGAAAAGAGTTTATTAAACGATTTTACCGCCTAAGCGCTATGTAGCGAGGGGGTATATAATCAACAGCGAAGAGAATTCGTTACACTTTTTTGTCATCACTCGAGCGAGAAGGTCGTCGCTCGTCACCGCAATATTTTTTAATAACTTAACATAGTACAACAATAGTAAACCTTTTAAAAATTTCTTCAAGACATTTAACGATACAGCAATTGACTACAAGGAAGTGCTTCGAAAGTAAAGTGAATATTTTAATTTGTGCGTGATTTTAGAATGAGAGAGAGAGTTTTATAATCAGTAATTAACATAGCCCAGATTTAGTAAGAAAAGGGCCGACTCTCCGTTCAAGTGCGTGTGAAGTGTAATTAACCAGTGGTCATTATAATCCGATCACTGGAGAGTGTTTTTAATAAATTTTAATCTATACGATTAAAAGAAATAAGGTAACACTGTGACAATTTATTTTATTTATCTGCTTGCACTGATCATTATTTACCACAAAATTGTACTGACGCAAGAACAACAAAACTTTCTATCTGATACACCGGATCAAATTTATTTAGCGGATTTATTAATCCAATGTAAGATATTTGTATTAGTACTAAATGTTAAAAATATATGTTAGTAGATAAGTAAGCGTAAAACACGCTAACCTGAAAAATAGTTACGAGTTTTAAAAAGAGGCCAATTTATTAATTATTATTATTATTAACGTCTGTCAAGGCATAAGATAGTTCTTTATTGTATTACAAAGAGCCTACCCGTGAGGTATATTATATAATTAAAAGTTAAATTTGTTAATAGATATAAGAGTTATTGTTCTAACTGAGCTAGACCGTATTGTAAACGGGCAAAGTAACATCAAATTTATATTAACGTATCAATTGTATTTGTAATTGTTGAGTCTATTTTCAAAGGGTAAAATAAACTCCGTTTTTATTCAGCATAAACCTTGATCATATTTATTTCAAATAGTGAATTAATAATTAACATTGAGTACAGGGAAATAACTCTGAGTAGAGACTCTACTATATTAGATTTGAATTGTAGTGAATATATCAAGCATTTAAACAAAGTTTAAAGTGAATTTATCAAATTCTAAATTTTATTAATTGGTTTTTCATGGGAATTTTTCCTAAAATAAACCCATGTGGCGCCCTTATTGCACACAAGGAGTGATATAACCTTGTTGATAAAGCAAGCTGGTATTAAGTACATCTTGACAGTTTATTTTTTGGTAAGTGAACTTCAGAACTTCCAGTATCACGAACAGGTACGTGAAAGTGTATATTATTATAAATTATTTGTCCAGACGAGACTTAACGTTACGTACACTGACGACCCTTAACCGAGAAGAGGAGTTCCGCAGCAAGATCGACGCTACGGCTACATTCATCCACCGACCAGCGATTAACATATTATTCACTATAATTATCAAACTTTACTAAATAAACAATATTTATCAATTATTACTAAAGATTATTACTGCAAATATTTTAAAGAGTGTTCTTTTCGAGTTGTAACACGAGATTCATTATAATCAAATTTTACTTAACTTTTAAATTAAATCAAATACATTTAATTTTAACAGTAGGGATCTAGTCACCTTACAAATTGGCGCTCACAACAGTGGAGCATTTTAAACGGTAGGGATCTAGTCACCTTACAAATTGGCGCCCAACGTGGGGCTTAAAAATGTTAAACGAATAAATTTTTAATATTAAAATTAAGCCCGGCAAATACAAGAGAACAATCATGCCTCATACACACAGACACGACATTAGATACAAGGCCAGCCAAGGAGAGAGTACACAAACGGATACTGAAATAAATATAGAGATACAAGAGACGCAACCAACGTCCGAAATGGAATCGCGACAAATAATAATGTTGAAACCCGACCAGAAGGAACGCCCCTTGCTGAACCCGAGCAACCCAGACGACCTGAAGGACTCCCACAACCAGGCGACACGAACTTTTTTGAGATGATGAGGACGATGATGGAAGAAACTGTTAACAGAAGTAACGAGTCATTAAAGGAAGATGGTAGGAAATCACGGGAAGAAAATCAGAAGAATATGGAAGCACTGAAGGAAGATTTAAAGAAGAATATTGAATCATTGAAGGAGGATAATCGTGACCTGAACAAGAAGATGGACGACAGCCAGAAGAATAATGAATTATTAAATAAGAATTTGGAGTCATTGAAGGAAGACCTGAATAAAAAATTAGACGACAACAAGAGAGCATTGAAAGAAGATTTGAATACCAAATTAGATGATATCAGCAAGAAGATGGAGGAAAATAATGAGAAAATAAACGCAAAGGTAGACACGGAAATCGCAGTAGTCAGAAGAGAGATTGCGGAAGTACACGAGAGATGTGAACAACACGGTCAAGATCTAAAACGGACTAGAGAAGAGGTTGATGGAAGAATCGACAATATTGAGGAAATAAACGAAGCCCGAATTGAGTCACTGAAGAAGATGAGCCAGGACGAGATCAAACGAGTGAGGACGGACGTGGGAGAAAGGTGTGAAGAGATAAGCACATCAGTGGACACCGTAAGGACCTTGACAATTGCCAACAAAGAGAAAATAGAAGAATTACGTCAACGAGAGATCTTACAGATGCGAGAAGAGATAGAAATTATTTGTAATCGTCCAGCACAGGGTCAATACATCCAACCAACAGACAACCGTGATGTAATAAATTTTAAAAATTACAAGAAGAATCCGATTGAGTTCCTAGAACGAGTAGACGAAAACTTGACCAGGATTCGGGAGAATAGATGGACGGTAATACGAGGTTTGATGGACGAATACTTTAAAGAAATTCACGACAATTGGTGGACTGCTACACGCCACGAAGTCCAGAGTTACGAAGAATTTAAGACGCTATTCCGGGCAAAGTATTGGTCGGAGGCTACGCAGAATATAGTGCCAGACAATATCTGCCACGGCAAGTATGACGCCAGTAAAGGAACCACCCTAACTTCTTACTTCCTAGGTAAGGTATGTCTGGCGCGAAACCTTGAACCAAAAATACCTGAGGCGTGCCTGGTCACCAAACTTGCTTACCATTTTGAGGAGGGAGTTGCCAAAGCACGTCAGTGGGGACAAGTGAAAACGATCCAAGCCATGTCAGCTTTACTGGAGGACAATGAACACGAGGGCTATTATAGAAGGAGCCGCAGGAGAAACGAGAACTTCCACGACAGAGGCGGTAACACCAATAACAATCACACGAACTTCCAAAATTACCGAGGTAATTTTAATAATAATTCTAATCAGAATAATATAAACAATAATAACGAGAATAATTATAGGCCAAGTAACCAGAATAATAATAATAATTCAGCTGGCAATTATAATAATAATAATACAAGACGGCCGCAGAATTATAATAACCATCCTAACCGACCCCAGAACCAAGGCGGAAACAACCAGCCGCAGCAATACCGTAGGGCTAACTATGTACAAGCCAACTACAAACAGGGTAGGAGGCGATACTATCCACGATGCGATAGTTTCAGCGGAGACAGGAGGAATGCAAGAGGCGGACGTTGGAGAAGCAATAGTATCGAAGGCGACAGCCGCAACAATGATTATCGGCCACAAGTTCACTTCGCGCCAAACCATGAACAGAATCATCATGGAGGACGGCCTGATATAGAAGAAAGAAACCCGGTGGACACACCAGACAGGCGCAATGAAGAGAGTGAAATCTCTTTAAACGCCTCGCAGCAGTGAGAAACTACGTAGACCCCTCGCTGAACCATTCTATTGGGTACAATTACGACACGACTTCAAATAAAATAACTATATTAAGAAGTCATTATGTCAAAAATATTAGACAAGAGCTGTTGGAAGAAGAGGAAAGTGATCACCATCAGTGCAACCATGACATAGCGTACGTGACTGCACAAATTAATGGAGTGACCACCACATTGATGATCGACACAGGAGCGAATGTTTCATTAATGGATAGTACGGAACTCAACCGCATCCAGGAGGAAGGCAGAGCAGTAATACCAACTCTACCGATTACTAATATCATCTTAGTGGGAGCGACTGGACGACAGAATAAAACAGTCAAGAAACAAGTCAGTCTGGAAGTGATCAGTCGGGGAATCAAAATACCCATGATATTCTTGATAGCTACAGGATTACCATTTCGCAGTTTAATCGGCTGTGACATCTTGCGGAAATATTCAGCTATTATCGATCTGAATAGAGAAAAAATAACTCTAAGTATGTCAGATATGGAATGGACGGCTGATATTATTGGGAGCATGGAATCTCCTCAAGACCGAACCATTTCCACATCCGAGAAGTAAGGAATCCTAGGTATCAAATGCCTATTAATGAAATTGAGTATCCAACAACCAATGACAGCTTGTGGGAGGAAAAGATCCTGGAAATCCGACGTTTCAAGTCAACCAACAGAAACCACTCACCAAGTCCAGATCAAATTGAAATGTTGGTAGGTATATATAACTGATACCGACATGTGTTTTCAGACGTTCCTGGAAAATTGAAAAACTATCAATGTGTGTTAAGGTTTAAAGAACCTGTCAATTTTAATCATAAATCGTATCCAATCGCCTATTCACTAAAAGAAGCCGTTCGGGCTGAAATTAATCAATTACTAAAAGACGATATAATAGAGTGCAGTCAGTCACCTTATACTAGCCCTATTGTAGCGATAAAAAAGAAGAACGGGAAGGTGAGACTCTGCCTAGACGCTAGGGAGATAAATAAGAACTTAATCAATAACCGAACATCTCCTGGCGAGATCGAAGAAATTTTGAAGAAGTTTCATGGAATGCAATTTATCAGCTCATGGGACACTGTCTCCGGCTACTGGCAGGTGGAACTGCACCCCACAGCCGGAAATATGTAGCTTTTATTTTCGAAGGGCGCAACTACCATTTCAAACGATTGCCCTTCGGATTAGTGAACTCTGTAGCAATATTTATACAGTGTATGGACCAAGAGGCGCTCCAGTTCACTACTGTTTATGTAGATGACCTACTGATTACATCTACAAACTGGGAAGAACATTGTCAGAGAGTAGACCATGTGTTGAGTAAATTATCCGACAACCACATCACATTAAAACTAGACAAGTCACAGCTCATTGCCAAAGAAGTGCAATTTCTAGGCTTCCAATTGACAGAACTGGGAATAACACCATCTAAAGAGAAGATCGAAGCTATACAAAAATTCCCCACCTCCAGAAATAAAAAACAACTGCAGTCTTTTTTAGGCTTATGTAATTATTACCGCAAATTCCAGAATAACTATTCAGAGTTGACGACCAAATTATCTCCACAGTTATCCTCAAAAGACAAATGGACATGGGGACCAATTCAAGATACAGTATTCCAACAAATCAAGACCAAATTCTTAGAGACAGTGATGCTACATCACCCAGACTTCAATAAACCTTTTTATCTTAACTGTGATGCCAGTGACATCAGCCTAGGTTCTACTCTGTACCAAGAGGATGAAGATGGGAACCATCTGGTTGTAAGCTTTGCCAGTCGAACACTAAACAAATGCGAAAGGAATTACAACGTAACGGAGAAGGAGCTTTTAAGTGTGGTATTCGCCTGCGGAAAATTCCGAACCTATATCTTAGGATATTCCATAACAGTACGGACGGACCACAAATCCATATCCTTCCTGAAAAACTGTAAACTAAGTCACGGTCGTTTAGCAAGATGGACCCTAGTATTGCAAGAATACAACATCAGCTGGGAATATGTCCCAGGAAAAAAGAACATAGCAGCCGACATTCTGTCACGTATCAATATTACCAACCAGACCTATGAAGGAGAGAAGGAGACGATTGCGAAGGTCTATCACCTCCTTAAGAGTCGGACAGACTTGGAAGATATAGTTAAAGAAGTGGAGCAATACCAAAGGCAAGATAGTAAATTGATGCAAATTTTCCAAAGACTAAATGCTCAAGACAATAGAATAATCCCATACTATTGTATACATAACAATGTATTATTTATCAAAACCAAATACCACAACAACACCTGGAAACTAGTAATACCCAAAACACTAGAAAAGGATATCATAACGGACTATCATATTCGTTATGGACACATGGGAGCAGTTAAAGTGGTAAGAGCACCTGTATATCAAAGACATCAACAGAAGGGCGCGAAATTATATCAAAAGTTGTCGCATATGTCAAATGGTGAAATGCACCAATGAAAGAAAGGCGGGGCTAATGATCCCCATAACCTCATCAAACAAATTAGAGAAAGTTTTTGTGGACATCTGCGGTTCATTCCCCAGAAGTGGAGGTCGACGGCAATATAAATATCTGCTCATAGTATTCGGCCATTACACAAAATTCATAAAACTGTATCCAATAAATCGTGCCACTACAAGCAAGATACTTAACATAATCACACAAAGTTATATACCTGAAGTGGGTTGTCCGAAGACAATAATCATGGACCATGGTACCCAGTTCAAGGGACGAAGATGGAAAGACACACTGCTGGAACAGGGGGTGAAAACATATAAAACCTCAGTGTATCATCCCAGCAGTAACCCATCCGAAAGAGTGCTGAGGGAAGTTGGAAGAATTCTCAGAACCTATTGTTCCAACCAACAAAGGAAGTGGAGTGTATACATCTCAGCTGCAGAAGACTTTATCAATCTAGCACACCACCAGTCAATTGAAACCACACCTTATAATGCCATGTTTGAGAAACCTCCACCACGAGAAATTTGTGACATAATTCAATTTCCTCAAAGTCAAGAATACCAATTTGACAGAATTCATTTCCATAACAAGATTATTAAAAATTTAGAACAGAGAAAAAGAAAATACCAACAACAAGTCCCAGAAAAAATCATACAGTACAATATAGGAGATCAAGTACTACTGAAAAATAGAGAGTTACCCAGTACCATGGAGGGTATCACAAAAAAGCTGCTCGTACTGTATATAGGCCCTTATACCATAACGGAAGACCATAAAAATAATACTTATGAAATTGCTGATCCCATAAGTAAAAAGGTCAAGGGTACCTATAATCAAGCATCTTTAAAAAAGTATTATGTATAAGGAAATTTATTATAAAATGTAGAATATCATAATATGTACAAACTAAGATGTGTAATATTATAAACATTAAATAAGCTTTTAGAACCATGATACATAGACTTAACAACATCCCCTTAGATGAAATAGACTACAAAGACGAACTAAACACGATAAAATATCTAGCAGAATCTAACGGTTATGACAGAACAATAGTCAGTAAACTCCTACACAAAACACAAAACAAACAACAGACAAAGACAGAAAACAACAAATTCATAACACTAACATACATCAACAAACAAACAGAAAAAATTGCCCACAAATTCAAAAAAGCAGGATACAGAATCGCTTACAAAACTACTAACAAAACAGAACACACACTATCAAAACGCATGCCCAAAGCACAAAACAAATTCGATCTACCCGGTGTATATAAACTAAATTGTTCAAATTGCAGTAAATTCTACATAGGCCAGACAGGACGTAGCTTCAAACAGAGATACATTGAACACACAAAAGCACTCCACACCACTACAGAATCTACCTTCGCAAACCACCTCATTGAAGCAAACCACACATATAAAAACATCGACAATAACATGAACATACTACACGTACACACAAAAGGCCGAAAACTAGACACTCTAGAACAATTAGAAATATACAAACACACAAAAACAAATAAAAACGACATCCTAAACGAACAGACACAATTCAAATCGCACGCATTATTCGAACACATCTCACCACACACACACAGCTTCAATCTTTCGAAACACTTTCTCGTCGCCAACAACAAGACGAGCAGCGCTACTAACGACAGCCTCTGATGAAGCCTTCTATAGGTGAAAGCCGGTTTAGGCTGTAAGGTAAAACTTTACGTTTTTACTTATAAAAAACTTTGTGTTCCGAGTCGTCAATATTATAGTGATATTTATTATAAACAGCTATCAAAAATGGATCCATGAAAACGTAATTGACCCAAAATGAGCCCAATAGAATGGTGAAGCACAAAAACCCCGAATATATATTGTTGAATGAACGTATTATAATACAAGAGTGAACTATTTTATCATACTGTGAATATAACAAGAGTGTTTAAATTTACTAAAAGTGTCTACCATACTATACTAAAGAAAAATGTTTATCATATTATATAACAAAGAAAAATGTCTATTATATTGTATAAAACAAAAATGTGTATCATATATTGTATCTAACAAAAATGTTTACCAAATAGTAATATAATGTTACTCCGACCCCTTCAAGATTAATTCCAACAAATGAAATTAAACATCCAGAATATAGGTTAACAATCGAACCTTTGAAGGAGCAGAGGAGAAAAACAACAAAATGTCGAATATTGAAAGGAGATGGATTAAACAAGGAATGAGAAGGATTATTAAATAATAAAGAAAAATGTGTATCGTATAGCATATACCAAGACTGTTTATCATGTTAAGTGAATGATAAACGAGAATGATTATCATATTGTATAAAAAAGAAAAATGTCTATTTATGTATGACCAAAATGTTTATCATATATTATGTATATAACAAAATGTTTCCCAAATGATACTACTATTATTAAGGAACAAGAATGTTAATTGAACGATAAAGAAAAATGTCTAGTTGTATATACCAAAAATGTGTATAATATTGTGTCTAACAAAAATGTTTATTATATGAATATTGTAAACCCCTGATAATCCAGGATGATAATGAACCAAATGTCAAAAAACCCAATATACAAACAATGTTAAGAGTGAAGTATGGTGAACTCAAGAAGAATTTAAAGACCAACTGCATAATTATATAGTGATAAATCTAAGTGTGTAATTTAAGAATATTGAGATAAACAAAATAACTTACAAACTAGTATCGGAAAATAGCAACAAGGCTACATATACATATACATATACAGAAATTTTACATTTGAAGAAATTATCATTTTAGTTTGGTTTTATCATACTATTACTGCTTCTTTCTGTATTGAGTTTAATAGTTTGTTGGTGTGCTGTACTAGATTGAGTTCTTGGCTAGTAGTATTTTTTAGCTTACTAGTATTTTTTCAAGTTTCTTATGTTCTTAGTCATTTAGTTATAGCATGTCTTATTTCTTAAATTAACAATTTCCTGTTTTACAATAATACATTTTTCTTTATCATTAAACACATCTTGATCTTGTGATAAACTCTATTGTTCTTTCATTTTTTACCTCACAGTGTCTGGTTTATAATCCTTGACATATTACCATTTAATTCCCTAACATTTGTAATGGGTTCAGAATCAGAGGGGCTCTATTTGGCTTCCATACTCCACCGTTCCTCATCTACACATCCTCAGAATCAGAGGAATCCTCATCTCTGTCTGGGACAAAATAAAAATTGCACGTAGCAACAGTTGCACTATCACAACACATAAAATATAACATATCATTCATTTTTTCAATAAGATAAGAATATGTGTCTTATTCAACATAACATTCAAGGTATTAGAGGTTTCATTGTTATCACTTTTCATGCTTCATCATTTTAGCTACTATACTTCTCTTCACAGGTCATTATTTTATTTCTAACTTGACATATTGGCTATGTTATCCCTTCTTATTACGTCCCTTCTATTCTTATGACATCAAAAGAGAAGTCACAGACGGTTAGTATAATATATTTTTCATATATTTAACGGAAACGTGGCTTGGTACTAAAAACAGATTTATTCCTACTATAATATAAACAACTTTCATCTTACAATGTGATGTCACTTTATTGTATATCTTGTTCTGTATTCACAGAATTACGCATGCGTGATATTACAAGCTTCTAGTCGTGCCTCAAAACTTCCGCACCCCTCACACGAAAGATAGGTTAGAAACTCAACATGCCGCGGCCCGAACGGTGTCACGATGCACTAAACATTTACACAAGGCTTGCCTAGATCAGCGCATTTAATAATAATAAAAATAATAATAATAATAACAATAATAATGAGCACTCGAATGAGTATTAAGTTTTAGTGAATTTCACACTTTGCTGTATTCAGTCAGTGCTTTTTGTCTGTTTTTACATTTTACGAGGTAGTAACTATCGCACACGTCATTACACAGTGAACAAACACAGTCATCCATTGGGTTGTGGAATGTTGTCTATGCACATATTTTGTGGTGGAAGCCATGTATCGCATTTAAGCGATTAGAAAAACTGCGAACGCAATATAACTGATCAAGCTTGCCATTCCCCAACAACACAGAATATTCAATAGTAAGCAGATCAAAACATTAAAAATTCGATCGATCGATTGTAGTCGCTACTGCTTGCTATAGGCTATCCATATAGCTATTGACGCTATCGGTTACTTCCCATTCGAGATCGCACTTGTTTTTTTTTTTTAATGTGTATTAAGTTTTCTTTACAAATTTTTCCTGGCATAAAAGACATGGCCTAGATTAATGTTGTGAAAACTGAAAAAAAAGTGCTTCTATTACGCGGATAAATACGGTATGTCCATTTTATCTGGCAGAAGAACGAATTTCCAGATTTTATTCTGAATTCCCTGACATTTCCCGGTTTTCCCATGATTTATCGAATTCCCTGACATTTCCCAGTTTCCCCGGTTTTCCATACGGGTGGACACCCTGAATAAACAAACTACATAGACAGGTTCAAAACAAAAACAAAAACCACAAAATAAAAATAACACACAACAATACAAACACATCACAATCACACTCACATACTACAACTCAAACACACACAGAATTGCCAACACATTCAGAAAATACTACAAAATAGCATACAGAACCAACAACACCATCAAAAGATACATCAACGGCACAAACAAAGAAATTGGCAAATACAACAAAACAGGCGTATATAAATTAAAATGCAATGATTCCAACAAGTTCTACATAGGCCAGACAGGAAGATCTTTTTCATCCAGATTTTCTGAACACGCCAAAGCACTAACCAATAATAACATACAATCCACATTTGCTACACACATCCAGACAGAAAATTACAGTTACCGGTACACCAATATAAAAATATCGGTATGGAGAACCATACATGACTTCCATATTCTAAGATTTATATTTAAAATCATTTTCGAAATGAAATATTACCATAGAAACTACTTCTTTCTACTTACTGCTTCAGCCTTAACCACAGTACTGTGGTCACTAATGTATACCACCTCACGTTATCGCACTCGATTTTCACTGATGATGGAAGTCGATGGCATTGCCGAAACGTCTGGTTTTGTAGAAAACATTGGACTACGGCCAAATATCCCGGGAAGGAATTTTAACAAAAACTACTTCTTTGTTGCCGATAACGTTGTACACATATATATATATAAAAAATATGCATAAAATTAATGGCTTGTATAAGTTAATGATTGATCACCATTAAGTAGTGCTCAAGTTTCCAAAGTTTTAATATTATGATGTCCGTAAATTAAAACATCAGAGCAGGTTTAGTGTGAATGAGGGTACACTGTGGACAAAAATTTTCAACATTTCCTATTGAGCGTTGCTTAGAGTAAAGCTGCGAATCTACAGTGTATGTTTCACAGAACAAACACGCGAAAAAGAAGGAGCGCTCCGAAGTCACTCATGGACCCTCAGCATCTTGCAGAGGGTTCATTCCCTAAAGACGAAAAGTCTGTCTATGAATCGTTCCTCTGTAAACACGTGCAGTTACATTGCCCAGCGATCCACAGGGAGCAAATTGATGTCCATTTTTTCGGCTTGCACGCGTTATTTTGGTGTGGGTTTAAGCACTTTATCGTTTGCCATAGAAAACACCCTTGATAAAACATAAAACGTTGCTGGTAAACTACCCTATTCAATTAACCGATCTTCACCAAAAACAATAGGTCTTGAGAACTCTACAATTCAGGGCTGTATGCAAAACATTAGTTGATTCTCTTTGAATTTACGGCAGTTATCGTTCGTCATAGAAAAAATTACCCTTGATAAAACATAAAATGTTGCTGGTAAACAACCCTATTCCCTTAACCGATCTTCACCAAAACCTACAGGTCTTGAGAACTCTACATTTCAGGGCTGTATGCAAAATATTATACGATTCTGTTTGAATTTGCGGCTGTTATCGTTTGCCATATAAAATACCCTTGATAAAACAAAAAACGTGTCAGGTAAACTACCCCTCTCCCTTAACCGATCTTCACCAAAAACAACAGGTCTTTAGTACTCAACAAAACAGGGCTGTATGCAGAAACGTATTTGATTCTGTTTGAATTTGCAGCTCTTATTGTTTGCTATAGAAAATACCCTTTTAAAACATAAAACGTTGCAGGTGAACTACCGCTTTCCCTTAACCGATCTTCACCAAAAACAAAAGGTCTTGAGAACTCTACAATTCAGGGCAGTATGCAAAATATTATTTGATTATGTTTGAATTTGCGGCTGTTATCGTTTGCCATAGAAAATACCCTTGTTAAAACATAAAACGTTGCAGGTAAACTACCCCTTTCCCTTAACCGATCTTTACCAAAATCAACAGATCTTGAGAACTCTACAATTCAGGGCTGTATGCGAGACATTATTTGATTCTGTTTGAATTTGCGGCTGTTATCGTTTGCCAAACAAACAAAATTACCCTTGATAAAAAAAAACCGTTGCAGGTAAACTACCCCCTTCCCTCAACCGATCTTCACCAAAAACAATAGGTCGCGAGTACTCTACAAATCAGGGTTGTATGCAAAAAATTATTTGAGTCTGTTTGAATTTGCGGCTGTTATCGTTTACCATAGAAAAAAAAATCTACAGACAGACAGACACACACACAGACACTTTTCGAAAAACGACTTTTTTTCATGTTTTGAGTGTAGTACAATCAGAATCTGCAATAATCTCGAACACGATTTTTTTTGCCATCACCATACTTCCATTTCCTTAAGGAACATGGAAGTAAAACAACCTAGAAATCTTACACTACCTACCCAAAAGTCATAAACTTAAAACCACAGAACAATTTGAAATATACAACCACAACAAAACACAACCAAACAACATACTCAATGACCATTTACAATTTAAATCAAACACACTATTCGACACAGTAATAAACAACACATACAACAATTCACACTCTGGTGCCAATCCCCTCCACCTCCACCCCCACACAACCTGTTAACCAAAAAACTGTTACACATAAAATTACCGACAACATGGCACATTCCGTATCCGAACTCACTGAAGAAGGAGAACACCGCTCCAAAACGTCGTCTGAGTGAATAAACCAAGTAAGTTTACAGTGAAAGTAACACCAATATTAATACAGTAGAGTCTTGCTAATCCGGACTTGATGGGACCGGGCCCCGTCCGGATCACCAAAAGTCCAGATTAAATGGAATCAGCTTTAAAATGTCTGTAAAACAAGTTTTAGATGGGTAAAACTATTAAAATCGATGTTTTTATCATAAAAATGACTTTTTCAGTCTCAATACTACAACGTAGGCCTACTTTTTTAACGTATGAATTGATTTAGGATAAAAACAAAACATCTTATTGATTGAAATTCAAAGTTTATTGATTGTACGGTACTAAAGAAAACTATAGTACATTACTGTTACATAATTAAAAAGTGTAAAAACAAAATAAAGTTTAAATTCTGTACATGACTGTAAGATAAAATGAAACTATATGTACATATGTATGTACTGTACAACTGAAAACAAGAATTAAGTCTTTGAACTCACTTGAAAAAGTCCGTAATGTTCTTTTGTTTTAATAAAGACTGACATCGTTTCGCCGTGCGATCTCGTAGGCGCCTCAAGGTCAGTAGGTCAGCAGATGATGTGTCGTTTTTTTCTTGAAGTAGGTCATCAACCCCTCCAGCATTGTAGTCACTTCACCATGAGTTGGGCTAGCTGATTCCTCCGTACCGTCATCGTCATCTTCCGAACTGTCAATTTCTGTTGGCGTGTTTGCAATGCACGCCTCCACGATTTCATCTTCGCTTAACACCTGATGACCAATATCGTTGTGACTGTTCATCCACTCTGAAATGTCACTTTCTTCCACGTCGGCACAACCCTCCAACTGTTGAAAAACTTGAACGAAATCAGCGTCATCATTTGCAGTTGGTTAATTTTCATCTTGTCCCTGGTTTTCTTGTGGGATGCTAGGTCACAGTTTTTTCCAGCTTTTTTGAAGAGTTGACGGCTTAATCTCTTCCCACGCTTCTGCGGCTAAATAAATGACAGTCTTTATTGTCACTTTTTTAAGAAGATCCATGAAGTTAGCCGACGGATCTGCTTCTTGTTGCTCTAAAAGAGAAAAGATCAACGTTTTCCTATATCACCGCTTTGTTGCTTCAATCACACCTTGATCCATTGGTTGTATCAAAGTGGTCACGTTCGGTGGCAGAAATTTTACAAAAATTTTACCATCTCGTAATTCCTCTTCACTAGGGTGACACAGTGCATTGTCTATGAATAACACAGCTTTTTCTGGGAGTTTTTTTTTTCTTTAAAGAACTTCTTTGTTGTAGGCAAAAATTTTCAAAAAAACAATCTTTAAAAATTTTTCCATTCATCCATGCAGATTTGTGTGAGGTGTACTGGGCTGGAAGAGCATTTACATTAACATTTTTAAGGGCCCTAGGCTTAGCCGATTTCGCGATCACCAAAAGTGGAAGTTTTAAATCGCCAGAAGCGTTACTGCAAGGAAGCAAAGTCACTCGTTCTTTCTTTACCTTATGACATTTGGCTACAGAATCCAGCTTTAAGGCTAATGTTTTTTTTGGAAGCATTTTGTAATTTAACCCAGTTTCATAAGCATTAAACACTTGACAAGGCTCTAAGTTTTCATTGCTAACAAAGTTTTCAAATTTTACTTTAAAGTCTTCATTTGCAACATTGTCACCTGACAAAATTTCACCACTTACATCAAGTTCACGAACGCCATGTCAATCTTTCCACCGAGACAACCATCCCACACTGGCAGTAAAAGCAGGGTCACCTTTTAATTTTTTAATTTTTCATTAAGTTTGAGCGCGATCGCTTGTAACTGTTACGCCTGACAGCAGAACGCCCTGTTCACGTTGTTGGCACAACCAAACGTACAAAGCCTCGTCTAGTTTTTTTTTTTTTTTTTTAACGTGCTTCTGTTACCCAAACTGTCCTTGCTCACCATTTTCGCACAAAAATTTTTATTTTTTCCAGTCAGAAACAGTTTGTTTTCCCACTCCGAACTCTTGCGCGATTTTAGTTAATGATTCACCAGCATCGATGCGAAACAAAGCTTGGAGTTTTTGTTCCATTGTTACAGTCACTTTCTTATGTTTAGTTGCCATTTTACGTTGCTCTTAATAAGCGCACACAATAAAACACACGCACTGAATAAAAACACGGCCTTAAAACGGACTGCACGGTTACCAGTACGAGTATCAACTGAAGGAAACAAAACAACAATCAACTGTGCAGGTAGAGTGCGTCCCTTCCTGGAAAACAGGCTGCGCGCCGATATGAAGGCATATTTACAGCTAATTTGTCTGACACGTATGGCTGACGCCTGATGCCGATGGCACAAGGAGTTCGTGGGCGTGCGGGGACTCCCCATCAGTGAGTCACTTTGCGGAAAACAGGCTGCGCGGCAACATACGTGGTGCACGTTTCACAATGTTAATGTAGGTGTACTGTATACAGTAGTAGTAGCCCTAGTTTGTTTAGGAGTTGTTAAAACGGAACATAAATACAGTTTAAAGTAAAGTAGATTTTAAAATTTATGCACACTTTTTACGATTTTTTTTAGGTCTGTCCGGATTAACCGGATGTCCGGACTAGCGGGGTCCGGATTAGCGAGACTCTACTGTAATTAGTTTTATAGTATGATGTTTTTAAGTTCTTATATTTTGTCTTCACATGGCTTTTATGTTCACTACTGTAACATAAAATCATAATCAATAATAATTATTTAAAATTGGATTTTAATTACACTTATTTTTATCCAATTTACTCTCTGTTGACATTTGACACTCATACACTCATTTATAATTTATAAGATTTATTATAGTATCTAACTTCACATAATGTTTGTGATTCCTTGATTAGGACACTTTATAAGTTTAATTGCTGTTTCTTACAAACTACTTCAAAAATTTTATACATTGTGATTGAGTTTTTTTTATTTGCACTATTTCATATATAATTTTAGGTTAATTATTTACAGTTTTTACACAGCTTGTTTAATATTACATATTATTTTTATTTTAAATCATTTACTATACTTTATAATTATACGGCAAGTTAGCGTTTCATCCAGTGCAATATGGCCTTTTTACAAACTTAACAATTTTCAATTAGGTGAACAAGGGTTATGTACTATAACGATTTACTGCAGTACAATTTTACATGTTCTGCATGTAAAATGTTCGAAACTCAAATTGTTCGAAAGTCGAGTACTGTACAGTATATATATGGTGTAATGTATTTGATTATACTTACTGTAATGAAATCAGAAATTATTCTCGCTTAGACTTACATTATATAACCACTCTCACTACAAAAAATACATAATATAGTAAGATGCTAAATTAATCATTTTCAAGCATTAGTAACATTTATAAGCAGTGTTTGTGGAATAACCTTCAGCACTGCCTTAGTATATAAAAAAAGATATCACTTTGCTTTCTTTATATTAATAGACTATGTAACGGGACAATTCAACCCCCCCAGGGATATTTTGGTAAAATGTAAAGTATTATTTGAAAATGTGATTGTGGAAAATAATATACACTTATTGACTCAAGGCCAGTAGTTTAACAGCATAGAGGTAGTTATTTTTAGCCATCTGACCTCTGAACTTTGTATGTTGGACAAAGCAACATACGACGTCATAAGCCAAACCCAACCGACGTCACAGGAATGTGAGGAGTGTCCCGCTAACTGCAGGACGACAACAGCAGTCTGCGCTTGATTTAACAAAGACAGTCGTCATCCAAAATCTAGCGGCGGTGGACGCAGGCCGTGTGCTTGCCCGTTTCGTACAAACTGAATTGAAACTACAAAAGTGCCCTAAAAAAATTTACGGGAGCCCGAACAAAGAGTGTGAAGTGTGAAATGTGAAACAACAAATTTTAAAACTTAATTAGAACAAATTAACAGTTAATTTTTCTTAAAATGCAATAAGTGAAAAGTAAGGAATAATCGGAAGTGCGCAGTACAAGATACGAGTCGTTTGGAGGATGGACACATAAGTAACTAACAAACAGAAATCAATTCTAAATTATATAAAACAGTCAATTGGTCATCAAAATCACAAATATTAAAGAAAATCATGAGCTCAAAGAGGGGTTATTAAAAATAAAATATGTAAAGTATGAAAGAGTGTGTGTGGGGAAATGAAGCGCTGGTTTGTGTGAAATTAATTTAACTATTTCTATGTTTTAAATATTTCTAGTTTGAATCTAGGTACTATCAGTGTATAAAATCATGTAATCATTGGTATTGTTTTATCGTTAAAGAATCACGTCAGAATTAGAAGAGGGAGAAGAGATATTTTTTGGTAAATGATGGGAGTCAAATGACTTTAAATTGTCTTTTGTAATAAAAATGAATTTGAATTGAGATACATAATAAAAGAGATCAAAAGCTGTATGCAACTAATCAATCTGTTTTTTCTGTAAATAACCTTTTCTGTTCTCCAGTTCGCCTAACCGAACTCTGGTAAGTAACACATTTTTTACAGTTGGCAGTACCGCAAGATGGCGTCTGGAATTCGGAGGTAAACATACCTGTTTGTTTGTCAACTAAGGTAAACAAAAGTGTAAAAATAGTAATTAATGTTACAACTAACATTAATGAAAGTAATAGAAGTGGGAATATTAACGAATATGTGGACTTATCTTAACCCTTATTCACTTTGTCACACCTCTGTCAGTGTGTTCAAAAGTCTGAAATTTTTGTTTGAAACTTGAATAAAGGGTATCGATTTTGAATGTCCGAAAAAGCAAAATGTGTGAAAGTCAAATGTCCAAAAGTAGAAGACCTCCTCTTTGTGTGTGTGTGTGTAGTTTGTTTCAGTATAAATTGTCCTCTGGATGTTGAAATGATACATCATTTTTACATAATTGAACTGTTCCCAGATATCTCAATAAAATAAGTGTACTGAATTTATATCAATATGTTTAAGAGTTGTTTAAACAACAGACCTGTATATTACCGAATGAGCTAATTCCAGTTTTCGATACCCTGAAGTTTTGTACACCTTCCATAATGGTGGGCCAATTAAAGTCTGATAAAGGCCATCCATGAAATCATTATTGGCTGAAGTTATCTTTTGTGCTGCTTTTGAATCAGAAGTCAGACATTCTGTACTCAGTCCTGGACATACAACTGATATTGCTGAAACATAAATGTCATTCACATTGTAACATAACCAGATGTTACATAACCTAGACATATACTATCAGGTTTAATGAGTACATAACGATAATGTAAATAGATAAGGTAATGATAAGAATAACCAAGAAGAGAGGAATCATGGAGGAAGAAAGAAGCAGAAGTGCCACAAGAAACAGTAAACCCAAATACTGTTTGACACTACAACCAGACTATAACTGACACAAACTGATGGACAATTTAAATTCACTTTAAGCTGTCAAGCGAGTCAGTGAATAACTTAAATGGAATATGATATGTTAATAAAAAATGCTTAAATAAGAATCTGAATAATGTGAGATCAGAATCAGCATTTGGCTGATAATAAATCAATCATGACAAGTAATTATTAAGGCCAAGAACTAAAATTAGCGGTGGCCACAAAATGAAAACGAAGCTATATTTCAATCTCAAATATACTTATGACAAATAAACACGTTTGTAAGAGGGAATCTTATACCAATAAGCTACCTCAGCAAAGTACCGAATTATGAACTAATAAAAGCTTTTAAGGCAGAATTCCAGTATAAACGGTATGCCTTAACAAGGCCTAGACCAAGAGATAATCAGTGAGGTGATTATTAGGAAGTAATATAAGTGTAGATCACCTACACTTAACAATTGTTATGCTCAAACATAGCAATAAACATTATTAAAACCATATAATTTATAATTCAATTGTTAGTTAATAGAATAGAGCAAATTAATGTGAAACGAAATATCATAGTATGTAGGGACAGTTCATTACAATGTATAAAGTTAAGGTTTATTCATAATGTACAGTAATTAAATATCAGTACAGATTTAATAGTGTTCTCACATAAACGTTTGAGTGATAAAACGCGGTGTAGAACACAAACTATATTAGTCAGAGTGTGTAATCGCCGATTTCGGTAAACAGACGACAGTGCGAAGTAGTGTACCTGAACATTGTTTATGTAGCAATGTCAGTAAAAGTGAAATTAACTCGGTATCAAACTATATCAAATTAAAGAGGACTAAATATTCTTTAATTTGATGGCGATACAGCCCCAATCGCAACTATATTAAGTGCGTGAAAGGCGTTAGCATCATTTACAAAATATGCTTAAGAAATTTGGTTATCAACACCAATAACATCGACAACTGTCAATCATCTCAGCGTTTGGCGGTTAGAAAACCGTTTTTGACGGTTGAAAAGACAATACGTCACGTTCATCACACCTGGCGGAGCCAATCACAAAATTGCTTAGTAATTAACAATATAGCCTAGAGCCGATCAAAGGGTCGGGTATAAAAAGAGCTGTAACAAATTTTCAGCAGACACTTCTTAATCTCATTCAGCGCGGAACGTGCGCTGGCCATCTCAACATTTTTAATTACTGATAGCGTCACCACAACAGTACAGCGATGGAAACATTTTGACAACAACCAACAATTACTTCAAGATATTCTACAAAGAACCATTGTGTTTATGTGCAGTATTATTTCATTTAGTGCGGGAAGAAATAATGAGCAGAAGAAATAATTAAATAATATTATTTATGATCCTTTAAGTTAGAAGCGGATCGAAATTCTCTGTTCTTGTGCGTGTGTAGTGAATAACGATAATCATTATAATCCGATTATCGAGGTGTTAATTGAAATTTTAATCGAAAGATTAAAACACAAGGTAACAGTGTAACAATTTATTCATTCACTCCGAGCGCCATAACCTGTACGTTTTGATACACTGATCTGTACTGACGCAAAACACTGAAACATTTTTCTATATTACACCATGTCTAAATTTATTTAATGAATTTGTCAATATTAGTTAAGCTGAATGTTAGTTATAAGTGTTCTCAAAATATAACGTTGTAAATCATAAACCAAGCGTGACGAGCGCATAACCTATGAAATAGGTTATTTTTATTTTATTTTATGATGGTAACATCAAAACATTACTAGTCTATCTTATATCAGAAAATCATTAGCTATTGTGTAGGCATAAACTTTCTTTTTTGTGTCTCAAAGAACTTACATCTGAGATTTAAATGAGATTAATGTTTAAAGAAAAAAGAAATATCTGGACTTAACCAGATTTATTGCTTATGCTCTGAGCCAGCCTTATAGGGTATGTAACAACATAGTTGCAATCACAACTGAAATCACCACCTTCCACACCGAAAAACTCTTTTTTTATTACGTAGAAGTAATGATGTGTCATCATTGTATTCTTTTAATTATATTTGTTGGAATTCTCTATCAAGGGTATGAATAAAAACCCATTATTAACAGCATAACTCGACTTAATTTATTTCTAAAAAGTTACTAAATATTTTATTCAGAAAAACTCAAAACAACCTTCAGTTGTGATTAAATATTTTGAATTGCATTGCCATAAAGGTAATAAACAATTATTTTAACTTTTTTAAAATCATTAATTGATTCTATTCATGGGTTTTCCACGGGATTTTCCCAAAATAAATCCGTGTGGCGCCCACTATTAAACAAGGCAACTTAACCTTGTAGTTAAAGTGAGTTGGTTTCTGTAAACCGTTTTGACAGCTTATTGAACTTCTAGAAAACACGACCAGGTACGTGAAAGTATATTATATTTATTCTATTGTCCAGACATTACTAGACGTAACGTACTTAGACTATTATCGACCTGGAGGAGAAGTTTCACATCTAGTATCAACAAGACGATCATCATCATCAAGCGACCAACTATTATACTTTACTTTTAAACTTAAGCAAAGCTAGTATTTAAATAATATTAACACAACTATTTTATTTGTTTTATCTAAGGGAATTCTTTTCAGACAATTATAATTCTACAATTGTAAACACACTTTGAGTAACCTCGAATGTTACATTTTAAATCGCTTTACAAAATTAGTAACCTTCAATTTTCAACAACTAAGACCTTTAATATTTTAATATTCCAAATATAAACAACCTTTTGATAAAAATTACGTTACAAATTGACGCATCCAATGTGTGGCAGAATAACACGACAGAGACCACATTTTTAGTTCGTTACAAATTGGCGCACCAACTAGTGTGGCTTAAAAATATTAAATAAAAATATTTTCTATATTGATAAACAGCCCGGTAGACACAAAAGAATAAACATGCCACACACCCATCAATATGATACGAGATATAAGGACAGTCGGGTAGGAGAAGTACAACTAGATACCGAGACAGATGAAACACAACCCACACACGAGATGGAAGTCATTACCATTAATAATATAGAAACTCGACCTGAAGAAACACACCATGTAGAACCGGAAATGGAGGTAATGGTCAGCGACCAACCATACAAAACAACCGAAGGGGCAAGAATAGAGAACATGATGATGAGGATGATGGAACAGATGACTAGAAATAATGAGTCATTAAAAGAAGACGGTAGGAAATCCCGGGAAGAGAATCAGAAGAATATCGAGTTATTAAATAAAAATATAGAGTCAATGAAGGAAGACTTGAATAAAAAGATTGACAATACCCATAAATCCATAGACATGCTAAACAGTAAAATAGATGACAGCAGTAGGGCCGTAAGAGAAGAATTGAACACCACATTAATTGAATTTAGCCGGAGGATGGAAGAAGGTAATGAGAAAATTAACACCAGAATAGACGTGGAGATAGCGGTCGTGAGGGAAGAAATAATAGAAGTAAACAAAAGGTGCGAACAGCAAGACCAGGATTTGAAGCGAACTAGGGAAGAGGTCGACGGAAGGATCGACACCATGGAGGAGGTGACTGAAGCCCGAATAGAATCCTTGAAAAGGATGAGTCAAGAGGAAATTAAGCGGGTGAGGACCGACGTACGTGAGCGCTGTGAGGAGGTAAGTACATCAGTAGACGCGGTAAGAAATTTAACCGTCGCTAATCGGGAAAGAATTGAGGAACTAAGACAACAAGAAATCGTGCAAATGCGGGAAGAAATTGAAGTCATTCGCAACCGTCCTATCCAAGGTCAGTATCTGCTACCAAATGACAACCGCGACGCGATTAATTTTAAAAACTACTGGAAAAACCCTATTGAATTCTTAGCACGCGTTGAAGAAAACTTGGCACGAATCCAAGAGACCAGATGGAATAACATAAGAAGCTTGATAGATGAGTATTTCAAGGAAATATATGATAATTGGTGGACTGCAACGTGCCACGAAGTCAACAGTTACGAGGAATTCAAGACTCAATTCCGCGCGAAATATTGGTCAGAGGCCACACAAAACATAGTACGCGATCACATATGCCACGGTAAATATGATGCGGGCAGAGGAGGAACAATGACTTCCTATTTCTTGGGTCAGGTGTGTCTAGCATGCAATTTAGAAACAAAAATACCTGAAGAATGTCTCGTTACTAAACTGTCGTACCACTTTGAAGAGGGTGTCGCTAAGGCATGTCAGCGGGGGCAAATTAAAACTATACAAGCTATGTCCGCATTGCTCGAGGATCAGGAACATGAAGGGTATTACCGAAGGAGTCGTCGGAGGAATGACCATTTTAATGATGGGGGCGGTAACATAAACAATAATAATAATAACAACTTCAGAAATTACAGGAGTAATTTTAATAATAATAACCATCCAAACCAAAATTATAACAACAATAATAATAATAACAATAACAATAGGCCGAATAACCAAAGTAGTAACAATAATAATAATAACGGTAGCCATAATAATAATAATAACAGCCGGCGACCCAATTATAATAATAATACCAACCGACCACCAAACCAAGGCGGAAATAATCCACCACCACAATATCGCCGAGCTAATCATGTGCAAGCTAACTACGACCCCGGTAGAAGGCGGTACTACCAGCGACGAAACAGTTTCAGTGGAGAGAGAGGAAGTATAAGAGGAGGACGGTGGAGAAGTAACAGCGTTGAGGGCGACAGCCGCAACAGCGACTACCGGCCACAAGTGCACTTCGTTCCTGACCATGAACCAGACCATCATGGAGGACGTACGACAACGGACGATAGAAATCATGTAGATAATCAAGACAGGCACCAAGAGGAGAGCACCAGCTCTTTAAACTCCTCGCGGCAGTGAGAAATTATGACAACATAAACCCCTCGCTGAACCACTCTATTGGGTATGATTACGGCACAAGTCCAAATAAAGTTACCATTTTATACAACCATTACCTGAAAAATATAAGACAGGAATTATTAGAAGAGGAAGTAACTGATCACCATCAGTGCACCCACGATATCGTGTACGTGACGGCTAAAATTAATGAAGTAACTGTCACCTTAATGATCGACACCGGAGCTAACGTTTCCCTAATAGATAGCACCGAGCTCAATCGTATTCAGGAGGAAAGCAGAGCTATCATACCAACTTTGCCTGTTACTAACATTATCCTGATAGGAGCTACGGGACGCCAAAATAAATCAGTGAAGAAGCAGGTTAGGTTAGAAGTAACCAGTCAAGGTGTTAAGATACCGATGATATTTTTAATAGCAACGGGTTTGCCATTTCGTAGTTTAATCGGCTGCGACATTTTACGAAGGCACTCAGCCATAATTTATTTAAATATAAATAAGTTAACGTTAAAAATGTCTGACACAGATTGGACTGCAGATATTGTTGGAAACAGGGAATTTCCCCCAGAGAGGACTGTATACCACATCCAAAGCACCACCAACCCTAGATACCAAACATCCAGGCATGAGCTGGAATACACTAACAATAACGATAATTTATGGAAAGAAAAGATTAGAGAGATAAGACAGTTCCAGTCAACCAACAGAACAAAATCACCAAGTCCAGGCCAACTTGAAAGATTAATAAACATATATGACCAATATAGACACGTATTTTCAGATCTCCCAGGAAAGGTTAAGAATTACCAATGTGTATTAAGTTTCAAAGAACCGGTTAACTTCAACCGCAAATCTTACCCCATCGCATACTCCCTTAAAGAGGCGGTTCGCTCCGAAATCAACCAGCTGTTAAAGGACGATATAATAGAACACAGCCAGTCCCCTTATACCAGCCCTATTGTAGCAATTAAAAAGAAAAATGGTAAGGTGAGGCTCTGTTTGGATGCGAGAGAAATAAACAAACATTTAGTCAATAACCGGACATCTCCGGGCGAAATCGAGGAGATTCTAAAAAAGTTCCATGGTGTACAATTCATAAGCTCATGGGATACGGTCTGCGGATATTGGCAAGTAGAGTTGCATCCCAACAGCCGAAAATATGTTGCTTTTATATTTGAGGGACGCAATTATCACTTTAAGAGGTTGCCCTTCGGGTTAATAAATTCAGTGGCAATATTCATACAATGCATGGACCAGGTGTTAGGACAGGAAGCACTTAAATTCACTACCGTCTACGTGGACGACCTGTTAATAACGTCTACAAACTGGGAGGAACATTGTCAGAGGGTAGACCATGTACTAAACAAACTATCAGAAAACCATATCACCTTAAAGCTAGAAAAATCCCAACTTATTGCGAAGGAGGTGCAATTTTTAGGATTCCAACTAACCGAATTAGGAATAACTCCATCCACAGAAAAAATCGAAGCCATACAAAAGTTCCCCACTCCCAGGAATAAGAAACAATTACAATCATTTTTAGGGTTATGCAATTATTATCGAAAGTTTCAGAACAATTATTCGGAACTAACAACCAGATTGTCTCCGCAATTGTCCTCAAAGGATAAATGGACATGGGGTCCAGCACAGGAAAGTATATTTCAACAGATCAAAATCAAATTTTTAGAGACAGTAATATTACACCATCCAGACTTTGATAAACCTTTCTACTTGAATTGTGATGCCAGTGACATCAGTTTAGGCTCCACCCTATACCAGGAAGACGATGATGGAAACCATCTCGTAATAAGCTTCGCGAGCCGGACTCTGAATAAGTGTGAGAGAAATTATAATGTAACGGAAAAAGAACTCTTAAGCGTAGTTTTTGCATGTGGAAAATTCCGCACCTACATATTAGGATATTCTACTGCTGTTAGGACAGATCACAAGTCCATATCCTTTTTAAAGAACTGCAAATTGAGCCATGGGCGGTTAGCAAGGTGGACATTGGTCCTACAAGAGTACAACATTAGTTGGGAGTATGTCCCTGGCAAGAAGAACATAGCCGCCGACGTGCTATCACGAGTAAACATTACCAATCAAACTTATGAAGGTGAAAAAGAAACACTAGCCAAAGTTTATAACATCTTGAAAAGCCGTACAGAGTTAGAAAGCATTATCAAAGAGGTAAAGTTACACCAAAGGCAAGACAATAAATTAACGCGAATTTTCTAAAGATTGGGTAATCAAGATGAAAAAATAACCCCTTATTACTGTGTAGTTAATAGTATATTATTCATTAAAACTAAATGTCACTATAATGTTTGGAAATTAGTAATACCTAAAACCATAGAAAAGGAAATAATCACAGATTACCATGTTCGTTATGGGCACATGGGTGCTGTTAAAGTGATAAAGGCGTTGGAGGAACACATGTACATAAAGGACATAAACAGAAGGGTGAGGAGATATCTTAAAACTTGTCAGATATGCCAGATGGTGAAATGCACAAATGAAAGGAAGGAGGGGCAGATGATTCCCATAACATCTTCGGCGAAACTAGAGAAAGTTTTTGTAGACATTTGCGGTCCATTTCCCAGAAGTGGAGGTCGACAACAATACAAATATTTATTAATTATCTTCGACCATTATACTAAATATGTAAAACTATACCCAATGAATCGAGCAACCACCAACAAGATACTCAACCTAATAACACAGAATTACATACCTGAGGTAGGCTGCCCGAAAACCATAATCACGGACCATGGTACCCAATTCAAAGGACGGAGATGGAAGGACACACTACTGGAACATGGAGTAAAAACATATAAAACTGCAGTGTACCATCCCAGCAGCAATCCCTCAGAAAGAGTGTTAAGAGAGGTTGGACGGATTCTTAGGACTTATTGTGCAAATCAACAAAGACAGTGGGGTGGGTACATCCCAGCTACGGAAGATTTTATCAATTTAGCGTACCACCAGTCAATTGACACCACCCCATACAATGCCATGTTCGAAAAGCCTCCACCCAGAGAGATCAGTGACCTGATTAAGTTCCCTCAGAGTCCAGAGTATCAATTTAATAGAATCCAATACCACGACAAGATCATGGAGAAGTTGGAACAATGCAAAAGAAAGTATAAACAGCAAGCGCCAACCCGGATAATAAAGTATAAAATAGGAGATCAGGTATTACTGAGAAACAGGGAGCTGCCCAGCACAATGGAGGGCATCACAAAGAAACTGCTAGTACTATACACCGGCCCATATACTATCACAAAAGACCATGAAAACAATACCTATGAACTCACTGACATGATAAATAAAAGGGTCAAAGGAACCTACAACCAAACGTCATTGAAGAAGTACTATAATTAAAGAAATTGGTTAGGATAGGTAATTACAGAGTACTGAACATATGCCAAATATCCCAAACATGTAATACTAGAAACTGATATGGGAAAGGACACCTGTGTAACGTAATTGTCCCCAATAATGAACCCAATAGAGTGGAAAAGCACAAAATAACACCATGTATGTAGACCATAAAAATGACTATTGTTAAGAGCAGATAAGTTATAGTGGTAGGCGACATTCATCACCAGAATATTTAGAGTATAAAAAGAAAAAATATGTTTTAAAAATGATTACTATAAACGGACTCATTTAGTGATTAGAAGGATCACGTATTATGCCCAAATTATTGAAGGTAACTAATTGTCTATAACAAACCTATTTGCCATGCTGTGTAATAAAAAGTGTGTAGTATTAAGGTATAAGCGAAACTATTTGTTACTTATTAAACAAGAACCAGATCTATCATACTAAAGGGTAGAAAAATATGTATTTGTAAACCAAATAATTTACTGTGAAGAAAGATACCTATTGTATCATAGAGAGCCAAAGGTAGCATATAACAAAATATACCTAGGACAATGACATAAAATTACTTTAATACTCCTATATTAGATTACTTTAAAGAGGAGCTACTACTCTTTTATAACTAAAATTACTATGCTATACTTAGAAAAAAAAGGGAGAAAAAATGTTTACCAAATGAATATTGTAGGTAACTAAATGTTTAGTAATTATCAAATATTGTATACTCCATAGACGAGAACTAAAATCATCCAGAATAAGTGAAAACCACCACCACTTGAAGGAGTAGAGAAGAAGAATAACAAAGAGTGTAACATGAAAGAAGGATATTATTATGGAAAGTAGAGAGAGAGAAAAGATGTTTATTAAATGAACAATGTAACCCCAAGAATGTCTATAAAATTAGATATCAGTATATTGTTATTATATTATCACATTGTATTGTAATTATCAAATATTGTATGTAACAAAATATGTCAGAGAACATCTAACCGAGAACATTTCGTATTGTAAGCCCTGATAATTCAGGATAAGTATGAATTATTAACAAACAAAAAAAAACTTGTAAACTATTGTGAGAATAAAATATTATAGACTCTATATGTGAAAAACAACCGCATAATTATATAAGCATCAATGTAAGTGTGTAATTTTAAGAATACTCAAGTAAACTAAAACAACTGTCAACTAGTATAAAAAGTAACAATACGGCTAATAAAAAAGCATAGTCGAGAATGTCAAGTCTGAAAAGAAATAATTACCTGTGAAAAGAAAGTATGTTAGAAAGTGTAAAAGAAGGAAATGTGATATAAATGAAAACCTCTGATACCTTGAATATTGTATTGAAGATATTATATTATTGAAAATGAATGATGGTATATTTTATGTGTTGTGATAGTGCAACTATTGCCAGGTGCAATGTTTATTTTTTTCTCAGACAGAGAAGAGTATGCCTCTGAATCTGAGTATGTGTATTGAGGAACGGCAGAGAATGTAAGCCACAGTGAGCCACTCTGATTCCGAACCCACTACAAAAGTTAGGGAATTATATTGTAATGTATCAAGGACTATTATGGAAAAAATCTATGAGGTATAAAATGTAAGAACCGTTGAGATTATCACAAAGATAGAAGTATGTAATGAGAAAGAAAAATGTATATAAGACAGGAAATTGTTAATTTAAGAAGTGAAATCTATTGTAGTGAAATGACTTAAAATGTAAGCAACTTGAAAAGAATACTAGTATGTTAAGAATGATATCACTAGACAAGCAATCAAGCTAGTGTAACACACTAATAGTATGTTAAAGATCAATATAAAGAGTACAAAACAAGAACAGTAGTAATATGCAAATAACTGACATGAAATGATAATTTTATCAAAAGATCAAATTTTTTCTCAAATTATCAATTTTGAGGGGGAGTATATGTAACATAACCAGATGTTACATAACCTAGACATATACTATCAGGTTTAATGAGTACATAACGATAATGTAAATAGATAAGGTAATGATAAGAATAACCAAGAAGAGAGGAATCATGGAGGAAGAAAGAAGCAGAAGTGCCACAAGAAACAGTAAACCCAAATACTGTTTGACACTACAACCAGACTATAACTGACACAAACTGATGGACAATTTAAATTCACTTTAAGCTGTCAAGCGAGTCAGTGAATAACTTAAATGGAATATGATATGTTAATAAAAAATGCTTAAATAAGAATCTGAATAATGTGAGATCAGAATCAGCATTTGGCTGATAATAAATCAATCATGACAAGTAATTATTAAGGCCAAGAACTAAAATTAGCGGTGGCCACAAAATGAAAACGAAGCTATATTTCAATCTCAAATATACTTATGACAAATAAACACGTTTGTAAGAGGGAATCTTATACCAATAAGCTACCTCAGCAAAGTACCGAATTATGAACTAATAAAAGCTTTTAAGGCAGAATTCCAGTATAAACGGTATGCCTTAACAAGGCCTAGACCAAGAGATAATCAGTGAGGTGATTATTAGGAAGTAATATAAGTGTAGATCACCTACACTTAACAATTGTTATGCTCAAACATAGCAATAAACATTATTAAAACCATATAATTTATAATTCAATTGTTAGTTAATAGAATAGAGCAAATTAATGTGAAACGAAATATCATAGTATGTAGGGACAGTTCATTACAATGTATAAAGTTAAGGTTTATTCATAATGTACAGTAATTAAATATCAGTACAGATTTAATAGTGTTCTCACATAAACGTTTGAGTGATAAAACGCGGTGTAGAACACAAACTATATTAGTCAGAGTGTGTAATCGCCGATTTCGGTAAACAGACGACAGTGCGAAGTAGTGTACCTGAACATTGTTTATGTAGCAATGTCAGTAAAAGTGAAATTAACTCGGTATCAAACTATATCAAATTAAAGAGGACTAAATATTCTTTAATTTGATGGCGATACAGCCCCAATCGCAACTATATTAAGTGCGTGAAAGGCGTTAGCATCATTTACAAAATATGCTTAAGAAATTTGGTTATCAACACCAATAACATCGACAACTGTCAATCATCTCAGCGTTTGGCGGTTAGAAAACCGTTTTTGACGGTTGAAAAGACAATACGTCACGTTCATCACACTTGGCGGAGCCAATCACAAAATTGCTTAGTAATTAACAATATAGCCTAGAGCCGATCAAAGGGTCGGGTATAAAAAGAGCTGTAACAAATTTTCAGCAGACACTTCTTAATCTCATTCAGCGCGGAACGTGCGCTGGCCATCTCAACATTTTTAATTACTGATAGCGTCACCACAACAGTACAGCGATGGAAACATTTTGACAACAACCAACAATTACTTCAAGATATTCTACAAAGAACCATTGTGTTTATGTGCAGTATTATTTCATTTAGTGCGGGAAGAAATAATGAGCAGAAGAAATAATTAAATAATATTATTTATGATCCTTTAAGTTAGAAGCGGATCGAAATTCTCTGTTCTTGTGCGTGTGTAGTGAATAACGATAATCATTATAATCCAATTATCGAGGTGTTAATTGAAATTTTAATCGAAAGATTAAAACACAAGGTAACAGTGTAACAATTTATTCATTCACTCCGAGCGCCATAACCTGTACGTTTTGATACACTGATCTGTACTGACGCAAAACACTGAAACATTTTTCTATATTACACCATGTCTAAATTTATTTAATGAATTTGTCAATATTAGTTAAGCTGAATGTTAGTTATAAGTGTTCTCAAAATATAACGCTGTAAATCATAAACCAAGCGTGACGAGCGCATAACCTATGAGATAGGTTATTTTTATTTTATTTTTATGATGGTAACATCAAAACATTACTAGTCTATCTTATATCAGAAAATCATTAGCTATTGTGTAGGCATAAACTTTCTTTTTTGTGTCTCAAAGAACTTACATCTGAGATTTAAATAAGATTAATGTTTAAAGAAAAAAGAAATATCTGGACTTAACCAGATTTATTGCTTATGCTCTGAGCCAGCCTTATAGGGTATGTAACAACATAGTTGCAATTGTACATCATTGTATTCTTTTAATTATATTTGTTGGAATTCTCTATCAAGGGTATGAATAAAAACCCATTATTAACAGCATAACTCGACTTAATTTATTTCTAAAAAGTAACTAAATATTTTATTCAGAAAAACTCAAAACAACCTTCAGTTGTGATTAAATATTTTGAATTGCATTGCCGTAAAGGTAATAAACAATTATTTTAACTTTTTTAAAATCATTAATTGATTCTATTCATGGGTTTTCCACGGGATTTTCCCAAAATAAATCCGTGTGGCGCCCACTATTAAACAAGGCAACTTAACCTTGTAGTTAAAGTGAGTTGGTTTTTGTAAACCGTTTTGACAGCTTATTGAACTTCTAGAAAACACGACCAGGTACGTGAAAGTATATTATATTTATTCTATTGTCCAGACATTACTAGACGTAACGTACTTAGTAGAGGTGGGCCGATATACCTGTAATAGGTATTTTGGAACGATATTCTTGTGGAACGGATGTAACAGTGACTGAAAAGTTGAAATACCCGTTATTCGCGGCGACGCTGTTCCGAGTCGAGCCACGCCGCCCTCGCTGTTCCGAGTCGAGACACACCCCCTACGCACGTACACAGACACACACACACAAAAAGTACGCAAGATCACGTAAACCAAGGCCAAATACTAGGCGTACAAAAATATCGCTGGAACGCAAGGAACAGCCAGTAACGCGTTATTTAAAATACTAGGTATTTCAAATACTAGTGGTATCACCGATACACAAGGAACAACGCGTTCCAAAGTAACAGTAGTATTTTAGTAACACCTAATATTTGAGGAACACCTAGTATTTTAGGAACAGGTAGCATCAAGCATATTTCGAGTAGGAAATATAAGTATATAGTACGAGCCACTTTTTCGTCCTGTATACTTCATTCTGCGCAAAGAGACGAAGCTGTTTTTAATAAAGGAAATAATTCATCCTGCTGTTACATTTATTCTCGTGTGATATGCAGATATAGAATACAGATTATATGCTAATAAATTATATATTATACTAGTCACCAACTTGTAACTAAAATCGGTTGGTAAAACTTTGTTTTTACTCAAAAAAACTTTATGTTCCGAGTAGTTAGTGAAATCGTATTTAATTATATTGAGTTATAACCTATAGAGTGGCTGAGTTGATAAGCTATATTATACTTTTTATTAATGTGATTTTAACTTCACTACACATCTCACGTAAATGATGAGATTGTTGTAATGGACATTTATGCACTTTATCTAGTCCTGTTCCTTAAATAACTGTAATGCATTTAATTTACTTTTGTTGTTGCTTATTATTTATAAGTTTTTATTTATGTATTTATGGTATACCGTATTTATATTTAATTTATTACAATTTGTTTTTTATTTTTATTTGTAAAATTTTGTTTATTCTCATTCACTCTTGTGGCTTACTGTTATGTTTTTATTATACGTTTCTGATGTTTTTTCACATTATTTTTTGTGGTATTACGTGTAGGCCTACTCTAAATTTAAATTATTTAATTGCCCCGAGTTTCGCAACTGATTTGTCTAACCAATGTTAGTTTGTTTACTACTAGTGAAAACTTAAATTGGTATTCCCAAAGGGAGATAGGCCTATAAATTCTCTTGTTTCTTATTTCCATTTAAACAGTAATAGTTTAATAAAGTCACAGTGTAAAGTAACACTGTTAATACTTTTAGTTTCAATTTATTTCTTATAACAAATTATATAGTATAGGTTATATAATATCTTCAAATAAATACACAGCAAGTAGGTTTATTAATATATTAATAGGTTTAACTAGGTGAAAATAAACCTACTTGGAGTGTATTTATTTGAAGATATTACATAGGAAACCTGCAGGAAACTCAAAACGAGTTACTTACAAAGGGTAATATAGGTTATGTATATATAGTATATAATAACAGGTATTTGTACCTGTTATTTTTTTGGAACGGTATTTTCATACCTAGTATTTTAAAATAACAGTTTAGCCCACCTCTAGTACTTAGACTATTATCGACCTGGAGGAGAAGTTTCACATCTAGTATCAACAAGACGATCATCATCATCAAGCGACCAACTATTATACTTTACTTTTAAACTTAAGCAAAGCTAGTATTTAAATAATATTAACACAACTATTTTATTTGTTTTATCTAAGGGAATTCTTTTCAGACAATTATAATTCTACAATTGTAAACACACTTTGAGTAACCTCGAATGTTACATTTTAAATCGCTTTACAAAATTAGTAACCTTCAATTTTCAACAACTAAGACCTTTAATATTTTAATATTCCAAATATAAACAACCTTTTGATAAAAATTACGTTACAAATTGACGCATCCAACGTGTGGCAGAATAACACGACAGAGACCGCATTTTTAGTTCGTTACAACATGTATTTTCTAACTTAGTAGGTTCAGCATTAAACTTATAAAATACTATTAATAATTTACTAATTACCTTCTTCCCTGAGGCTGGCTTAGAATTACTAAGATGCAAAGGTATATTAATTGTTTCTTACCATTAACAACAGAATGTAGTAATTATGTACATTCATTAATTTACATTAAAATTGTTATGCATTAATATGCTACAATAAAAATACACATTTATTTAATGTGTATGTTAAACTTTCCACAATTTTTCTATTATGCAAGTAAATATAAGGCTGAATATTTTTGTTTAGTGACAAAAACACTTTAAAAAATAAGGCACATTTTAAAAGGTTTATCCTAATAATATAAATAAAAGTCATTGTATCTATGTATGTATGTTTCACAACTCCTCATAAACCACTGGACCGATCTCAACCAAACTTGGCACAAATATTTTACGCAACGGGAGAACCAACATAGGATAGGTGTTTATTCGATACGATCCTTTGGGGTCTAAAAAAAAAACTATTAGCTCTGGTTACTACGGCAACCCAATAGAATACATTCTAGCAACCAACAAAATAAACACCTTTGTAGTTTAATGAGAAAATTTCTCGATTCTGTTGACTTTACATTTCTAATATTATTGTTGCTCTTTTTGCTTGGCGAAAAATCGTGCACCATATCCGACAACTTAACCAAGGTTTCTAAGTTCATACTGTATAGTGCGTGAATTAAGCAGGTGCGCTGCAAATTGAAGTAAGATATAAGCGAGCATAAAAATAAATTCCTTGATAGCGCGTGAAATCAGATTATAGTGTTCGGTCAATATTATCATCCTATATACTTTAGCGTTGTTATCTGGTGATGCCTACAAGGAAAAGAAAGTCCATCGGTCAAATTCAACCGAAAGCAAACAAAGCCAAGCTTTTGTGAGCAGACAAAACAGATGATCAACGACAGCAATGGCTTCAGGACATGCGGGAATGTGCCAGAACGTCCCGGGCGGCTGAATCTGAGCATCAACGCCAACGTTGTCTTCAAGAAATGCGGGAACATGCTAGCACATCGCGGGCCACTGAATCGGATGACCAACGTGAACACCGTCTTCAAGAAATGCGGGAACACACTAGCACATCGCGGGCGGCTGAATCTGAGAATCAACATGGATGTCGTCTTCGAGAAATGCAGGATCACGCTAGCACATCGCGGGCGGCTGAATGGCATTCAAATTTATTTCTCGAAGGTTTTCATTACAATCCAAGGAAAGAGTACAGCAAACATAAAAGCGTTGTTATTGGAGGAATGGACCAAATATGTAAGTACTGTTTTGCCAAAAATATAAAGGCGAACATCAGGGTATGTGCTACTGGAGCAGAAAAGTCCTTCTACCACCACTCGAAACGCCATGAGAGCCGTTACTCTCTAACATGTCTGGGACTACTTCAGATTCCTAACATTTCCTCAAGAATATCTGGAGGTACAATTCATGTTTTCAAATGACTTCGTTTGGAGCCTCATCCATAGAAGGACAAAGTGGGTTTCAAACCACCTTCAAGGTTCAGGGTCAAATATACCACAAGGCTGGTTCCTCCCTCTTCCGAGTGAAAATGCCAAGTTTTTACAAATTTATTTTCTCGGAAACGAAGATCTAGAAGTGGATCAACGATGTGACTACACAACAGGGGTGAGACGTGATATTGTGTTAAATCTCCAACGAATGTTTCATGAACATAATCAACTCATAAAAACGTTCAAGACAGCTTTAGAGGATATGCCTTCAGATGAGTGTAAATTAGTCATCCGTGCCGATAAAAGACCAGGTGGAGAACATGAGCGGTGCTTCAACAGTCCCCAAATAAATGAGATGGCTGTCGTCATAGCTGCCATTGACTGCGACAGAAGGGACATAATAATACAAAGACGAGGCGGCTCGCTACAACGCATTGCAGAGACGCACCACTCATATGATGCTCTGCAGTATCCCATTATATTTTGGCTAGGTGAGGATGGATATCATTTTAACATCAAGCAATACAATCCAAATATGGAGTCAACGATTGATAAGAAAGTTTCAATGATAAACTTTTATGCATACAGGATAATGATTTTCATATAATCATATTTTAAATGCTCGACAGCTATTTCATCAGTTTATCGTTGATATATACCCTAAAATTGAGGCTGAGCATCTTCTTTTCATAAGACTTAACAAAAAAAGCTTCGGAGTGAAGAATATATTCATTTAAGAGATGCCATTGCGAGTGAGAGAAATGTTGACAATATTGGGAAAATGATGATTTTGACCGCCACTTTTACATGAAGTCCCAGGTAAATGCATGAGTACGCTCAAGATGCTATGACCTACGGCAGATCATTCGGATGTCCCGATCTGTTTATTACATTTACATGTAATCCAGCTTGGCCAGAATTAAAGGAAGAACTAACTCATGGGCAAACATCAAATGATCATTATGACTTATTAGCCAGAGGTTTTCAACAACAACAACAACAAAAGTTAATCATGTATTGACCAAGTGCCACGTCTTTAGAGAAACCAGATGTTGGATATATTCTATTGAGTGGCAGAAAAGAGGACTTCCGCATTCTTATAACTTAATCTGGCTGGAAAGAAAAAATTCATCCCACCCAAATAGACGATGTTATTTCTGCAGAGTTTCCAAATCCAGAAGTAGATCAAGTTCTTTCGGATGTAGTAAAAAAAACATGGTACACGGGCCATGTGGAAACATTAACCAGAATGCACCTTGCATGAAAGACGGGAGATGTAGCAAGAAATATCCTAGACAATTGATTAAGGAGACACAAACTGGGGATGACGGCTACCCCAAGTATAGGAGAAGGGGTCCAGAAGATGGTGGATACACAGTAAAATTAAGTGTTCGAGGCGAGGAAATCGAGATCGACAACAAGTGGGTAGTTCCGTACTCACCTCTGCTTTCTAAAATGTTCCAGGCTCACATAAATGTTGAATACTGTAATTCAGTAAAATCTATAAAGTACATATGCAAATATATCAACAAGGGCAGTGATAGGGCAAGATGATCACCATTTTTACTTGATGCTGGCCTATCTGTTTTATAATTTTGTTGTGTGATATCTAAATTGGGTTTTGGTGGCCCTAATATTTTTAGTTCTATTTTCTTTTCGTAAGTGAATTTGAAATAATCAAACGTTTTAATATTACTTACTGAATTCATAGCCATTTTTTCGTTTATAACAAATACGCACAGAACACACAGGCTCAGGCCTACACAGAATAAGTTACACGTTTATGTACACAAGGTTCGACAAAAACACTATCTTACACAGAATACACTGCCTAATAAAGAATAAATTATTAGAACATTACATTTACATAAAAAATACAAGAACACAATCAAAACTATATAAAACGCAAGAGAAAATATATGCACTTAAACAGCAACAGAGAAGTTTTGAACAACTCTATGAAAAGATCCGTGAAATCAGACAGCGGGCAGAGCCCTCCCTATAATGGCTGCCGCTTATTTAAAAGCAAAGACATGTGTACATGTCCTCTTTCCCCGCTCCCCACAAGACCCACCTATGCAGGGAGGGCTATCGTGAAAGTGTCCGGCTGCGGGACCATGCCGAAAACATCGGGTGATCGCTATTAGTTGCCTCCAAAATATCTATCACATAAGGATACTACACATTATAGTTATATTATTGACAAGTTTAATTTGCAAATTTAGTGGGAGGGCTGCGCCCTTTTGCCCTCCCTGTACGAGCCACCACTGGTTGTTATATTAATAATTATTTGTCTTTTTATTTAAATTTATTATTACACTTTGTAAAACTTTTTATACTTTAGGCTAGAGTAGCAGCCATATTGTTGAGTACCAACTTAAACTCATCATGTCCAGGATCTCGTTAGACGTGTTGGAAACCACATGGTTGTCTGAAATAACTATTACTTCACATTAAATGTTATAATCACTATTACTTTATTAATTTCAAAAAAGAAAAGAAAACATCGTCAAGTTATATTGTTGATACAAAACACCAAATTTCCTCTCTCCCTCATACATTTTGACTTTCACAATTTTAGTATGTTTAAGTATTCGTAAAATGATCATTTTGCTTAAGCAGTTTCAAACTAGAATATAACATAAATATAGACCATTCTCTACAACTACGACATAACGAAAACCAGCGCTTTCACACACACACACTCACGCTATTTCATACAGTACATTTTTATTTTATTGAGCTCAATTTTAAAAGTGTCAGTATTTAAATAATTTTGAATGTCTACTTCCCTGCTGTTGTGTAGAACTGGGGCGTCAAATCGTGGTTCATTGTTTGCTGTTTCTCGTATTTCTCACTTTTACACTTCATGGCTGAACGGTTAATTTATCGCAATTTTTCTCACTGTCTCTACTTGTTTTGTAATAATACTGTTAGATCAAAATATATGTATTAAAATTTTCACATTTTACTTGCTTTGCGGGCCCGCACAAATACGTTCCGGAACTTAACAGGTGTTGCTCGCGCGAGCATTGAATTTAGACTGAGAACGAACTACTTGCGCTAATTTGTGAAGCGGCGGTTGTTCGCCCAACTCTTATTGGTTTACAGTTTGTATTCGTTCGCCAGTGGACTGTTTTTGGCTTGTTGAGGTGACACACATCGTTATATAAGTTGATGACGCAACACATCGCCTGACACGGTTATGTAATTTGTTGACAGATTTTGTTACATAACGTGGTTATGTTTTTCGTGTTCGTCATTGTCCTTGAATTGCCCTTGGCACAGTTTGCCGGTTATTAAAACTGTTTATATGAATATTGTCTAATAACTTTGTCCTCAACGCCTCAAGCAGTGTTGCCGTTGTTGGGATCGCTTCCCCATAACAAATTTACCTCTCGGTCATAAAATTTTTCTATCACTCAACAAGTTAATTATTATTTATGAAAAAATACAAATTCTGTTATTACCCCAGGTATGCCCAAAAATGCCCCGCTACAATACCCCCTCAATGAGATATTTTATGCCGAAGCATAAAAAATCTCATTGACACATTCATACTTGCTAAAGGGATCAGCCAGGATATGTCGCCACAACCCCCTGTATGGTTTACAAAAAAGAATAATCAACTCACCCTTGGTCCGGTGACTGTGACCGCATCTGCATGACAATACTGGACTTCTCTCTCGAGATCCCAACACCGTAGAGTCAGACAGATACTCAACGCCCCTGCCCTGACGCGCAGGCCAGCTCAGGTCCGCCGCCACAGCACCACCAAACACTGAAACAACAAATCAAAACATCAAATAGTGGCCTTATACAACACCATATCCCCAACTGATCTGTTTCCCCCTAGCGGTGCTGGTTTGCGCTAAGAAGCACTGGTTTTGTTTTCATTTACTTATTCCTAACATATCAAAACATCTAATATAACATAATATAACATAAGAAAACATCTTAAAGTAAACAATTTGTATGTAAAATTTATACACTTCACATCATTAAGTTGGCATATAAAATCAGAAAATTACTTTTAAACTTGATTTACTTTTATTAATTCGTTTCTCAAAATTACAAATTTTTTTTTTTTTTCAACTTCGTGTTACTCATCATTTCATTTATCATTCCCTTTCATTAATTTGGGTGATTCTACGTTACTCATTATAATTTACTTTATCAACTTGGCATTTACTCCTAATCTTACCCCTTTTATTTCTCTAACGCTCCCTTACAAAATCTTTAACTAGTATGACACCCCACTATCAAAAATTTACTAACCCTTCTCTACCTCTAACTACTTACTACTTTAACTCCAATCGCCACCTTCTCTCAATATAAAAAAAAAAACTCTCTAACCCTTTGTACATAGGATACGTGTTTCCCCCCCCCAAAAAACTCAATTCCCGTTCTCTGGCCCCTGGATTTTTACCTAAGGCGGCCCCTTCCCCCTAAAACTATACTAAATCCCGTCCCAACCCTTATGTTGTGGACTCCGACATTACACTACCCCTACTACAAAATTGCCATCCCCAAAATCTCAATCTCATTACCTCACTACAATTACAACAAATTAACATCAACAAAATAAACAATATATCGCTCCAAATTCTTCATAAATTCTCCATAACTACTGTGTCTCCACTTATACTTCTCAAAATTCTATAACATACATTAACTCAAAACAACATTGCATTATTTTCATCTCTACTATTTCTTTAACTCTGACTTCAATTTGGACAGATTTGTATGTCCCACAAAAATTCAACTTGAACTGATTCAAACATTTTATTCAAACAATTACTATCACCCACTTCTATCTTTTGTAACCCACTGAAAATTTTACCTATCACAACTATTTTCATTTTATTTTAAAATCTATAAACACATTGAAAACATATTATCATATTTTTATAATTCTTATTCCTAACATACTAAATGCAATCAACACAATAAGACATAATAAACACAATATAAGAAGTATTTAGTGCATCTATTTTTTTTTTTTTTAATTTCAAACCAAAATTATTGAGTAGCAAATCATCATTATTAATTAAAATATAGCAAATTATTAATACGTTATCCCCTTGGATAACCTCCTAGCCACACACACTATTATAATACATCACATAACACAATACACAAATAGCAATCAACCTGGATTATTAGCATACACTAAACAAACAATTCTCTTTTAAATAATTTACTAAAAATTTATAAACATTATTATTTAAAATTTTCATTAACTCTTTTTATTTATCATTTCATTTATTTAGCCTTTGCTGTAATTAGGTTACTCAAAATTTTCAAATTTATTATTAACATATATTTTTAACCATTATGTTATTCCACAAAATAAACCATTTAACTTTCATTTATTTATTAATTATTATTAAATTAAAATCTCATCAAACAATTCAAATTCGTTATCACCTATAACATTCAATCACAATATCTAAACATCTCAACTTATTTAATTCAATTGATTATTAAAATTAAATATTCATTTGATTATTAAAATAACATATTTCAATTATTATCAACATTCTACAAATCATTAACTATTGTCTTCATAATTATTTTGTTATTTAATTAGAATGCTAAAATATTAATAATATTATTATTATTAACACAACATTTTCTAAAACATATACACATTACTTTTCTAACATTTCACAATACACACAAATGAATTCAATATTATTTACAAAATATGCGTCAAAACTGTTCAAGTGTATCTCACTTCAGATGTCCAAATCAGCAAGGTCATCACCAATAATTTACAATATTTAAAAATGTCCCAACACTGATCTTTTAGCTCACCCACCATCGTCATATATATATCTAGTGTATTTGTAACATTCATCAGTATTATCCACACACAAGTTATGATAATCATTACTATCATAATAATCTATCAACTCTATTTCATCCATTGTACCACTATAAATCTTGTTACCATAAGTTAGGATTGTCCAGTCTGTATCAGTGTTATTTGTTAACGTCAGGTAAATTGTCTTCTCATTTTTGTATTCCTCAACTACTACGTCAGGTAAGTCATTATAGTCAGGTAAGATATTATCAAAATTATTCTCTCTCTCTCTTTCAACAGATACGTATTTCACATGATTCATCATCACCCCTTCTAGTATTTTTCTCAATTCATTATACTTTCTTTCTAACTTATATAGTTCTCTTTCACTCTCAATACATAACTCTCTTTCTTCATAGCACCACATCACACTCTCACAATTATTACGGACAGAGGGTACAACATTATACAACATTACTTCATTTAACAATAAGGGTCTCTTGCCCTGAAAAAACAACATTAAATCATCATCATCATTATAAACAATAAGGGGAAAATTTGCCCTCTGTCCCCATTCAATTACTACATTATCCTTCCACTCTCTCTCTACTTCATAAACACTCATTAACATTTCATTATCGCATTCTAAAACTTCATCAATACTATTTGTTATTATATTTTCATCATTTGCTTCTACATTATTCTTCACCCCCACTATACTCTCAGAATTGTCTACTATTTCGTCATATTTACATTTTGTCATATTTAAAACATTGTCACCCAATTTCTCAACATTCCGTTCTAATTTATTTAAACTGTTTCTTATTGTTTCGTTAGTGCTTTCTAAATGTTTATTAATTTCTTGTATCTCATGTCTCAACTCATTATTCTGATTTTTTAACTCCTCAAAACTATTCTTTTGTTCATCGAATTTACTGTCAAAACTATTCTTTTGAACATCGAACTTCTCATTTATTTCGTTTTTCTGTTCATTAAACAGCAATTTCATCATCTTGATTAAATCATTATCTTCAGCCTTTTTGTTCATGACTGGTGTTGAGTGAACACCTTCATGCATGATTTGGGATTCAGTTATGCTTATCTGGCTTTCATCTACACTGTCAGTGACGCTGACAGTTTCATGATTGTCTGCCATTTTTCTTAAAAATTGTTTATATATATTTCTTTATATAATCTTATTATCCGTACCATATAATTATTGAAAAATATTCTACTCACCCATATTAAACATAACCTCTTACGTCTAATTTACGTACATACGTAAATACACATTCCAAACAACCATATCATTTCTTCAACAGGTCCACATTTGAATAATTAAATTTATGCAAACGGTCCCTGTTCGGGCGCCATTGTTATATTAATAATTATTTGTCTTTTTATTTAAATTTATTATTACACTTTGTAAAACTTTTTATACTTTAGGCTAGAGTAGCAGCCATATTGTTGAGTACCAACTTAAACTCATCATGTCCAGGATCTCGTTAGACGTGTTGGAAACCACATGGTTGTCTGAAATAACTATTACTTCACATTAAATGTTATAATCACTATTACTTTATTAATTTCAAAAAAGAAAAGAAAACATCTTCAAGTTATATTGTTGATACAAAACACCAAATTTCCTCTCTCCCTCATACATTTTGACTTTCGCAATTTTAGTATGTTTAAGTATTCGTAAAATGATCATTTTGCTTAAGCAGTTTCAAACTAGAATATAACATAAATATAGACCATTCTCTACAACTACGACATAACGAAAACCAGCGCTTTCACACACACACACTCACGCTATTTCATACAGTACATTTTTATTTTATTGAGCTCAATTTTAAAAGTGTCAGTATTTAAATAATTTTGAATGTCTACTTCCCTGCTGTTGTGTAGAACTGGGGCGTCAAATCGTGGTTCATTGTTTGCTGTTTCTCGTATTTCTCACTTTTACACTTCATGGCTGAACGGTTAATTTATCGCAATTTTTCTCACTGTCTCTACTTGTTTTGTAATAATACTGTTAGATCAAAATATATGTATTAAAATTTTCACATTTTACTTGCTTTGCGGGCCCGCACAAATACGTTCCGGAACTTAACAGGTGTTGCTCGCGCGAGCATTGAATTTAGACTGAGAACGAACTACTTGCGCTAATTTGTGAAGCGGCGGTTGTTCGCCCAACTCTTATTGGTTTACAGTTTGTATTCGTTCGCCAGTGGACTGTTTTTGGCTTGTTGAGGTGACACACATCGTTATATAAGTTGATGACGCAACACATCGCCTGACACGGTTATGTAATTTGTTGACAGATTTTGTTACATAACGTGGTTATGTTTTTCGTGTTCGTCATTGTCCTTGAATTGCCCTTGGCACAGTTTGCCGGTTATTAAAACTGTTTATATGAATACTGTCTAATAACTTTGTCCTCAACGCCTCAAGCAGTGTTGCCGTTGTTGGGATCGCTTCCCCATAACAAATTTACCTCTCGGTCATAAAATTTTTCTATCACTCAACAAGTTAATTATTATTTATGAAAAAATACAAATTCTGTTATTACCCCAGGTATGCCCAAAAATGCCCCGCTACATGGTTACCATATATACTTGTGAAGCCTTTAACCCTTTTTCTCTTAATATTTATAGAAAGTTCTTCAACTTGTTTAGCTCAGTAATTTATATCTAAACCTTTCATTTGGAAAATATTGAAGATAACATCAGTAAATAAGGCACTTTTATAAAACACTATGAACAAAAAATGAGTGTTGACTTTATCAAAGAAGGCCAAAAAACCTTGTGGTTTTAAAACTGTCTTGCTTTCCCAATCATCCAAGGTATCTAGAATATGACAAAAAAAAGATTTTGTGGTATTCCTTCATAGTGGTCACTAACCATCATATAAAATTCCATCTCTCTGGAATATTTTACAATAGACAACTGGAATATTTTAGTTCTCTATTTAAACTGTAGAGGCCAGCATGAACTGGAACAAACACAGAGAAAAATATTTCTGTTTGTCCTATGTACACGTGTTTGATGAGGGCAGCCATTTTTGTTGTTTACCTACATGAGATAGTCGTGTTTTGATATATTTTTGTTTATTGAAAACATATTCCAGGAATTATCTTACAGAAGAAGAAATTAATGAAATCATAAACAGTTCTGGCTCTGACATCGATACATCAAATTCATATTCAGAAATTAGTGGTAATGTGTGTTGAAGATAGTGACATTGTGATGGGCGAAGATAATGATATAACTAATACTTCTCAGTTTTTAGTTGAAATTATTAAAACTGAGAAGTATTAGTAATACATAGTAATATGAAAGCAAGTCGTATCCTTACCTCAATTGATAAGACGTATTTTGTTTTCGACTGTTTTAGTAAATTTTTTGATAAAACAATATTTAGGTGTAAACAATATAATTGTGTATATAGTTGTAACTGTGTTTAAAATTAATGTACTACACAAGAATTGAGTCAAGCTACTTTTTTTTTTCAGTGAAAACGTGTACTTTTCTCAGCTTAATAAAATAAGTAAACTACGAAATGCCATAACAAAATATAAATCATTTTAAAGTAGAAGACGTGTACTTTAATGCACTGTTTACAGAATGGATGTAAGCAAAGAGACAAATTTGTTATTAGCCCTCAAATGTTTACAAAAATGCTCAGCACACAGCAGCATATAGGGAACATAAGCGGGCAGGTTTCAATGTGTTAAGAATTTCACTACCTTTTCACCTTTTCATTGTGCAGTGAATCACTCATTCTTTTCTGCTCAGCTAGTTGGTCATCAGTCTATGCTGTTTCAAATGTATTCAATTGAAAAAAAGATTGTACATGGTTTGCAGACATTTGAGGCTCGTAGTAGCTAAGGATAGCATATTTACATTACAAAAACTACTTTTAGACCACACACCACTGTCATTAGAAAATAACAAACACAGCCAATGAAATAGTTTGTTCAGTACTTTTGATGCTGTCAACCAGTGAGTATTGTATTGAGAAAACTTTTATATTGTCTTCTTAAATTTGTCAGTCTGGGAGACACAGACTACATTTCTTAACAATGTTTGTCTTTTCTTGAATACTCTTTTGGTAAAAAGGATTCATTAATACATGATTCTGCTGATATGTCACTATCCATTGTGATAACAGCATACCACTTAACAATAATTAAACTTTACAGCTATCATATATTCAGTATTTAAAGTGTTAGGCAAGAAAGTGGGATATGCACACTAACAGATTCCTTACAGAGAAATTAAACCACTGTGGACTGTTACAAGAGCAGCCTTTGTAGCATTGTTGAAAATGATCCTGATGAATGACCCAGTAATATTTTTAGTATGGATGAGACTGGCTTGCAGCTTAACAACAAACCTGGAAAAGTTGTAGCCATTAAAGGCTCTAAAAACATAACATCAATCACATCAGGAGAAAAGGAAGAAACTATTTCAGTTTTGACATGCTGTAATGGTAAGGAAACATTCTTGCCACTGTTTTGTATTTTTAACAGAAAAAATTTTAAACATGAGTTTTGGGTGGAATGCATCTGGGGCAAGTATCAGAATATCACAAAAATCTGCTTGCGTTAATTCTGATCTATTTTTTTGATTGGTTAAAAAACCACTTCACTCAAAGGAAACTGATCGGTAAAGTACTGCTACTTCTTGATGGCCACACTTCACAAGCTGTGTTGAAATGTTGGAATTTGCTGATAAAAACGAACTAATCTTATTAAGCCTGCCACCACACATCACCCATTGGCTGCAGCCTCTAAACCATGTTTTCTAATCCCTAATGGCAAATTACTATGCTGCCTGTAATGGTTTTAAGGCAGCTGGGATAAACCTTTTAAACCTATTGACCTTAATTCAATACCATATTATGCCTACCTATCAGAAGAAATCCAAGATACCGCTACTGAAACTGGATTGGCTGATAGTATAGTAAACACAAGCGCAATGAACACTGGCCAACGTAACACAAAGAACACTCAGACCTCGCCTTTCCAAGCACCTCTATAGGAAACTCCAATGACATGCTTACACCTACTAAAATTGTTGAGGAAATTTCTCCCATCTCAAATGTAAACAAGCCGAAGACACTAAAAAGAGTCACAAAAAATGGCGATTGTTTTAAATTCTATTGAAAACATTAGGGTAATAAAAAATAAGAAAGGGAAAAAGAAAAGAAAACAGAAGAAAGAAAAACCACTGGAAACAAGAATGCTGAGACGGGTAAAAAAGCCAAGCAACCCAAGAGAAGGAAGAGTACATTAAACCAATCTTCATTCTTTTCTGACTCTGAAATCGATAATATTTAAGTACCTGTACTGAAGCAAAGGTTAAAGATGTGACAGAGTATGAAAACAACTCGGGTGAAAACGAGTGTGTCAGATGTGGCAAAAACTATGGCACAAAAAACAAGATGATAAGATAAAATGTACAACATGTCCCTGTTGGCTTCATGAAGGATGTACTCGGTTTGAAGAAAAATGTCGTTTCTGTGGGCAGAGAGGAGACTATTTAAAAAGCCAGAAGGCAATCTTTACAAGACATTCTTAGAATGTAAGAAATTAAAATGAAAACCTCTTTCATTTTCAATTCTGTAATCTTTTGCAAGGCACTCTTCTAGTGCTGAGTGTAAAAGGAAAATCTATCATGTTTACATATTTTATTTCTTCAGTATAAACTTATAATACATGTAAACTTATGATGTTCTATAACATTAATTAGAAAAATAAATCTGTTTAAAATGTATATGGGTGAGACGGACCACATAGCATTTTGTAAAAAAATTTATATTATTTTTATTTTTAAAGATATGATGTTCTTCATTCTGCATGTTCTAGTATATGTAATTTACTATATATTTATACTCTCAAAATCATAATATTTGTTAATGAGGGTTTTTATAGAACAAAGAAAAAAATGTGGTCCATGTCTTTCAGACTTACCTTATATAACTGCAATAAATCCCTTAATTTAAAATAATATAGTAAAATATTATACTAAATATATAATTTAAAATTACCATCTATAGTGAATTTTGAAAGATGTGTATATATATCAGTTAAAACATTTTTAGTACTTCTGTGTTTCTTAATGTACTCAACAAAGCATTCTGCAGTATCAGTATGTCTTCCAGCATAACTTTGAACAACTGTCATGTTAAGTAATGGAGCTAGTGCCTTTCTAAAAAAATACCATTCATCGCCATTGCTGAAACATCAATAATACAAATGAAGTTGAATATATAAATTTAAAAGTCAATAAAAAATACCACAAGTAAAAATTATTTGTGAGAACCAAACAAACCAGTTTGAAAGGAAGATCTTGAGAAGGAATCTGGGGTTACATATAGGAATAGCTTGTGACAGCAATTTAAATCATAAATTACATGATATAAACACATACTTAATTATAAAGCAGTTAATATTTCAACGCGACTTCAATGGGATAGGTTTTATTCCTGAATGAAGGAAAGTGAACCAGAATGAAAAATCATTATGGGCATCCAGATGGTGAAGAGGAAAACAGGGAGACTGAAACTAAGATGGAAAATGGGATTATGGATGACCTGAGGAACCATGAGCTGGGCACTCAAAACTGGATGATGCTGGCCTAGACCATAACATGACAGAGGAGCCAAGGCTCATGTAGGTCTGTAGGTTCAAAATAGGAAAATATTATTTGCATTTGCAATTATTCTATACAAAATTATATTTTAATAGTATGGCTTTTACATCTCCAACTTCATGTGCTGGAGTATATGACCTGGTGATAAGCAGTTGCGGCTGGTGATAAGAGTTGCAACATTGCACAAGCTGTTAAAAAAGTGACTTCCTAATATATGTATTATTTACAAAATACATAATGATTAAAACTTTTCAACCTACTGTATTTTAAAAAAAATATTATAATCCTTAAGTTTCGAAAAACAGTTTTGCAAGGTAAATTGTAACCAACCCAGATGTTCAGTGTAAGCTAAGTAAAATCCAGGCAAATTAGTGTTCTCAACTTTTGAACTTAGCATTATTCTGGCACACAACAGAAAACACAACTACACTAAACAATGACTCACAATCAACAGCCGAGAAAGTTGATGTTTGTCATGCAAGTTCAGACACGTCCAAGGTTCCCCAAAGAGCTCACAATCAGTTCTCACTGTTTTCTCTAAGAGGAAGAAACACAGCACTATTATTTAATAGGCATGTTTATTATAGTTTACTAGCTGAATACCTGTGCTTCTCTACAAAATTTTAGAATTGAAACATATTTAATTAGGTATATTTAAACTGTTATTTCAATTTAAAAATGATGTTCTGAGGCAAGTAATATTTTTAAAAAATACTATAAGTTAGTAATATATACTGAAAGAAGTAAAAAAAAAAAATAAATAAAGACGATGTCAAGTGATGCAATAAATTTAGAGAAAATTATAAGCTGCATGTAAGTTTAATAAGTGTTTAAGTACTGGTGTTGGGCCAAAGCCCAGCAGCCCCACTTCCTCCCCTGCCACAAGTCTTCGACTAACACGCCAGGTTACTGATTTACCCTGCCCTCCTCTTGGCTTTCAGCTTCGGCATTTTTTATTGTCTTTTCTCATCCTGTTTAAATACTGAGGATTTTCTTGAACATGACATTTTTAGTTTTCCACTCAGGCTGGAGAATGAATAGGCTGTCAGTGGAGCTGGAGCAGGCCACATACAACTGGGCATGGGAGAAGCAGTCACTCCTCGGATCCATGCCAGCCACTTTGAAACTCTGCTCTTGTGCTTTATTGACGGTCATAGCATAGCAGACCTTCACTGGAAACTGCATTCATTTGAATTGAAAGTAGTAGTGTGACGATATCAAAGGAATTTTGGGAATGAAGACAGTTTCTCTCTGGCTGATGCCCATGAATATTGTGGCTTCAATCACGTGTTTGTATAGTCTTTACCTGCAGCCTGGTACCATTGCATAACTTTGATGGATTAAGGTTGCACAAAAGCATTATGGGAGCACCAACTTTGACCCACATAACATGAGGTGGTACTCCTCATGGGTTGAGTATATGCAAGAACTCTATGGGGTAATGTATAGTGTCTTCTACCTCCAGCACGGAGCCAACTGACTCGTACCTCATGTCAGTAGGCAGTTTCTCCAATAGAGTGTTGTTGATGTTTACAGCTGTGTCATTTGTTGGAGTGAGAATGACCATCTCCTTCAGCCAAGATGCACTTTTACCTCCATTCTCACTTAGGTTCAGGTAAATCCTCTCATCAAGGCATTCAGGTCTTGTACAACATCACAGAGATTGCCAGAGATATTTATTCTTCCATCTCATTTATTCCTTCCCTAACAATAATTTGCTGAAAACTCAATATTTAATATTAATGCAGAAACTCCTCTATCTTGAAGTTGCCTTTGGCATACACTCTTATATTTACTCTCAAGGGTAGGACTTTAACTGTAGGCCATAAGAAGGATGACTTGAGGCAGGCCTTAACCTTCTCAGTATGTGTCCCCCACGGCACCACAGGCAAGGTCTGACTGAAGTCACCGGCCAGCAGCACCATCACCCCACCCATCAGATGGTTGCACCTCCTGATGTCCTGGAGCTCACAGCCTCTACACCTCCCTTGTGGGCCAACACAATCAACTTGACTACTCGAAGTACCTAGGCCAGGTCAGTGCTTAAAAATATTACACAGTGCAGACTCTCAGAGAATCAAGTTGACAGGCAACATGAAGGTAGAGAGAGCCAGCTTGCCTCTGTCAAGCAAGGTAGCAGCAATGCATGAGGAAGCAAAGGCGATGGCAATCTTCCTATCACTCCACACTTTGGCCAACAACAAATTTACCAAAAATGTTTTGCAGGGACCACCAGGAACATCTAGGAAGAACAGCCGCCCGGCATTTGGACAATGGTGTCTGTGATCTCATCGTAGATCTTCCTCTGCTCTTGATTCAGCTTTGAAACTTTCTCAGCGACTGTCTCACAGAGCTAGATGGTGTTGCAAGACAGCTCCCTCAGGAATTTGCGGTTGAATGTGATGATTCTTAGCTCTCTTGATGGCGATGGAAGCCCAAAGTGTTGGAGATGGTGGCCAGACATGAAGAAGACAACATCTTCAAGAAGGATCAGCCACTTATTGTACACAATGTGCATGACCTGCTGGACATATCCACACTCTCCATTTGTCTCTTCACATCTTCCGCAAGACTGTCTCTGTGCTTTTTCCATAGCATTAGAGGATTCCTGACCTGACAAAACACCAACATAATGCTGAACATCTCTTGGATCTTGTGAGGGAAGTCTGAGAAGGAAGCTTCTTACAGTGAGCGGTCCCAGTGAGTGTCATCCTCCAGCAACCCAAGAGTTCTACACATTGACTGGAATATAGGGTGGACTACTCATGTCACAGTGAGGCCTCGCACTTAGTGGAAGAGGAGGCATAAGTAGTAGCACTGTGTTACTGGGATGGACATTGTACACTCTGCCCAGTACTAGACTCTTCTTAAACTTTGCGTAAGCTGGCACATACTTCCGTTGTTTCCTCCTGCAGAATTTATTTTTCCATACATAGTATGACACAACTTCATAGTAGAAGAGAATTCTTGTGAAGGCATCTACTTTGCATAAATTGAAGAAGGCCAACAGTACTTCTGTAAAATACATTTTTTGGCTAGTCTCAAGTTGGACAACAAGGTGCATGACAGGAGGAAACTTTGTAGAGGGGGAAGCATAGAATGTGCTCAGGCTGCCTCAGAGCTGCTGATGTAGCACCCTGTCTTGTACCTTGTCAAGCTCTTTCTCAATAGTGAACACTGATTGGTCGGACCCTTTGTTGACATACTTGCAAATGTATTTTATTGATTTAACGGAGTTACATAACTCAACATTAATATAGGCCAAAAAAGTGTGAAACAGAACTGGGTTATAAGGCACCACCCAACAACTGTTAATGTCTACCCCGTTGAAATTGACAGTGAACCCACTGTATGTAGGGTTCCACCTGAGGTACTGAAGGTAGAACTCCCCAGGTCGGGTCTCGCTGATGAAAGGCCAAGAGTATCTACAGCTGCAGGATCCATTCATCATGCAGGGTGAGCTGTTATTGAGAGATCCGTATGGGCCATGTATCATTGGTCGAGTTGACACTCTCATGGATGGCCGTGTCGAGTTCAGGGTTAGGGAATTCGGCACTGACTACTTTGCCAATTGAATCTGGTTTTATCTTGTCTTCCAATCACACAAGAATGTGAACATGGGGGAGACCTCTTTTCTGCCATTCCACAGAATACATGTGACAGCTGGTGAGGCCAAAATACATATTTCATAAGGATTTCACCATTTGTTTATTTTTATATAGAAAACCCACACTACTATATCATGTCTATGCTGAGCTTGTTTCAAGAGTTCTGGGATTTCTTGCCATTTCTGGTTACATGTAAATGTAATAAAAAGATCAGGCCGTCTGAAATGGCACAAAGTCATTCATTGTTTAGCAGAGTTCCTCAGTGAAATTTGAAGGCAACACTACCATCTTTCCCAGTTCCGACAACTGATCATCAGCTCTCCTCACAGTATCAGCTTTCTGGTATACATAATTCTCACTTCTTCAGGTTGTTACAACTCCAACTGAGCCTTTTTGTCTCTATTTTTGCATACATGTCAACCAGAAATTGATTGAGAAGGTTGTGGTGTAGTACCAAGTAGCACTCCTCCCCATTATGCTCCATTAGCCTGTACCTGTAAAACTCTGCAGTGGACACAGTTTTCTTAATGAGAGGCGCCTTGGTCTTTGGGTCACGCTGAGGGATATCTGTGATCTCCCAAAGGCTTCCTATCAGCATTGATCATCACTTTGAAGTCTTTTTGGACTTTGGGAATGGATTCATAGTAGCATTAAGATCTCTAACATACCTTCTGTCAAATAAATACCAGGAATTGTTCAATAAAACACAAAATATTGGTTTAATCATCAAAATTTATTTTGTCGCCTTCAAAATAGGCTCCTTGATGCGATAACACTTATGCCAACGAATAATCCAGTCATTGAAACACTTCTTATAGGCACTTTCCGATATGGCCTTCAGCTACTTCTGCGAATTTTGTTTTATGACTTCAATTGACTCAAAACGTCTTCCACAAAGTGGTAATTTGAGTTTAGGGAATAAAAAAAAGTCACACGGGGCCATATCTGGCGAATACGGTGCTTGGTCGATGACATTCGTTGAGTTTTTGGTCAAAAATTCATGTACAAGGGTCGATGTGTGGGACGGCGCATTATCATGGTGCAAAATCCAAGAATTGTTCTTCCACAAATCTGGCCTTTTCCAGCAAACATTCTCTCTCAAACGCCTCATAACGCCCAGATAATATGGTTTGTTGACTGTTTGCCCCTCCGGAAGAAATTCTGAGTGGACAATACCACGATAGTCAAAGAAAACAATCAACAGAACTTTGATTTTGGAGCGACTTTGACATGGTTTTTTTAGTTTTGGCTCGTTATTGAAGCGCCATTCCGAAACTTGTTGCCTGGTTTGCATGTCAAACTCATAAACCCACGTCTCATCACCCGTTATGATGCGTTTCATGAATGTTGGGTCAGAATTGGCTTGTTCAAGCATATCTTTAGCAACCTGATTGCGGTGCTCTTTTTGAAGAAAATTCAGCTCCTTCGGAACAAGAAGTGCCACGACGCGTCTCATGCCCAAAACGTCAACTAAAATGGTGCGAACGGATTCGTGAGACATGTTCAGATCCAGAGCAATCTCTCTTAAGCTTGAATGACAATTTTCCATCACCTTCCTTCACTTTGACGATGTTTTCATCAGTCGAAGACATTGAAGGTCGACCGGAACGAGGAAAATCATTAACCACTTCTCGGCCTTCTTTGAATGCTTTGTACCACTCGTATGCTCGTGTTTTCGATAAAGCTGACTCACCGTAGGCCTTCACCAACATTTTCAATGATTCAGCACAAGAAATTTTATTGGCAACACAAAATTTAAGGCAAACTCTTTATCGATATTTTCATCCATTTTAAAAATAGCAAAGCCCACTTGAGGTCAACTAACCTAATCAAAAGCTGTAAACAAACTAGTTGACAGATTGTGCCACAACTCTACGTAACAATTAGGTACACTGCTACCAACTTACACAAAAAAAATGTTTTCATACCTTTAACGTGGGCTTTTTAAATGAACAATTCCCGGTATTTATTTGACACTGCAGTATGTGTTGTGTTTGTGCAGCAACTTCTGAAGATGACCCACCAGTTCTGGCTTTACACCAGAGAAGTAGCCACAGCTAATCACTCTCTCATTGTCGTCATCATCAACAAAATAAATCTGAAGGAATGAAGGCTGCTGTTGAGGCACCGGCATAAAGCAGCCTATCCTATGATAGAGTTGACCTTGTACCTTGTGTGTTAGCATAAAAAACCCCTCCTTCATCTTCTTGGCTCCAAAATATGTCATTTGGAAGCACCCATTGTACTTCTGGATGACAGAGAAGAACTGCTCGGACTCTTGAGTGCTGGTGAGTGAGGAGCATGTGCAAGGGCTGAGGATACTTTTGGGTGACGAATTAGTGAAATAGACAAATTCGTGAGGGAGTAAGAAACAAACCTATCAAAGACAATATAAAAAATTTTATTACAACAATAGCAATGTACAGTAATAATATTATGCTCAAACATATTGTTACCACGGTCTACTTGATCATCGTAGGTACAGTGGAAACAAAATAAGTACAAGACACCAATTAAGACACTAATCACCAGCTTTAATTTTTACAGTTAAACAGTTCGTAATTATCAAAACACAGTCTAACAGTAATCTCGCCCGATAATAACTCGAACCGCTCTGTAAATATATCGCCACCATACTGAACTGAACGTTGTTGAGTACTGGTATTTATACCGCCCCAAATTACTAGATTATTCCATAATGCGTGTTAGCGCCAGTATGAACTACGTAATTAACTGCGGCCTTAACACATTACACGCGGCTGGTGGCTTCGAGAAACCTCTCGCAAATGCATCTAAAGTCACGTATACCACACACATTAGAGCGAGCTTCTGCCACATTCGACAAACACGTAGATTGTTCTGTGATGTCGTAACACTGCCTCCTCCTTAAGCCTGTTCGTCCCGAACTGGCAAACCGTCTCTGAAGTAATACTCGTCCAGGCAATCTAGGTGGATGTCCTTGCGAAAGATAATTCTCCGGTTCTTCAAATTCAGACTCGTGTGATCCGAACATCACGTTCCCAGGAATGCGAGTCTTCCGCTCAACCAGTGGTTTTGCTGGAATCACTCCCGTTGCGTCATGTACTGATGACCTAAACACCACTGGCTGATCCAAGTTTGTTTGGTTCTCATCAACAACCTCTTGCGTAATCTCATCTTCAGCCACTTTGCCCTCGGGCGCTTCGATCATCTCAGGAACAAGCAAGAGTTTTGTCTCAACACACATAGTTGGCTTTCCAATCACTTCTTTTGTTGTTACACATATTTGAATTTCCTCTGCTAGTTCTTCCTCCATTTCCGCTTGCAATAGGGAGGGTTCCTCTTGACCAGACCTGTTGAATTTTCTTCGACTAATGCCACTCGCTTAATCAAATGGCTGGTAGACCCTGTCATTTTAGCCATGCAAAGCTTTATCTTCTCTTGGTCAACCTTCAGGACATTCTCTCTTAAGTCCACAATGAATCCGTAGGCATTCATAATGTCCGTGCCAAGAATCACTTCACTGACAATGTCTACAACAAGCATTTGGTGGCTAAACTCGAGAAGACCCAGGCGCACATGTACATTTACCTTTCCTAGCACCTTGACGGGGCTTCCAGTCACAGTCTGTATTGTACAAGAGCTAATTAGAGGCTGGCGGTTGCTGACTAAGTCAGGGCACACAATGGACACTGTTGCGCCCGTGTCAACTGTAAATGATGTTGGTTTACCTTCCGCAAATCCATTAACAATCAAGTTTCCACTGGTGTTATGTAGTGTGGAAACTGTGTGCTGTTCTGGGGCTTTACTTCTCCAATTGATGCGATCACTCTCTTCTCTCCGGTATCTTCTTCTCCCAACAGTCTACCTGTAGATGACCACGATTTCCACAGTTGTAACACTTCGGTCATCTGTCTTTATCCTTTGGTTCGAAAGATCATTGTGGCGCTGCTGACTTCTTAAACTGTTGTTCTTGAATTGTCTCTTTATTCTGTCCGTTATGACGATACTGTGATGTTGGATCCGTTTGGCTACAACGTGATGGTATACTTTGATTAATGTAGGTTGCCGACTTAGCAGCTTTAAAATGGAGAGCATGAACAAGAGCGTCTGATTTATTATCATGCCGAGCCATTCTTAACGCTTGTTGTAACTGGCTGTCTCTGATACCATCAATAAACATAATGAGAGAAATCCACTTCCGGAAGTCCTTCGATTCTTCAGGAGAAGCCAATCTTGTCAGTCGGTCGACATACGCTTCAAACTCTTGAAGGCTCTCTCCTGAACGCTGTCGCCTCACTTTAAGTTGTTCACGGTACACTTTGCACAAATGCTGGTCACCGTACTGTAATTCCAGTGATTTAGTTAATTCGGCACAGACGTTCTGACTGTCATATGGCACTTTCTATATTAGTTCTGCAGCAGGCCCTTTTAAAGCAAGAATTAGTGAAAGTCCTTGCTCTCCTTCCGTCCATTTATTTAAGCGAGCGGCAGCTTCAAATTGGCGAATATAAGTTGCCCGGTGAGTACTTCCATCAAACGTTGGGTGCTTTGTGAAATCTGGTCCTACTACAGTTTGATTTCTCTGATATTTTGAATCTTCGTCAGCATTTACTAATGGTCTTTCTTTATCAACTATTTCCTTTGCTAAATGTTCAAATTCCTTTTTAATTTGTTTTACTGAATTTGCAATAGAAACTTCTGAACTTGAAATATTTGTTTTCATAGTTGACACAGACTTTTTCTACTCCAGATATTCTGTCAACTTGTTTCTTCAGCTCACCTCGTAACAGGACGCATTTTGCAGTGGTATCCCCTTGTACGAGCGCCTTAACGTCGTCTGATTGACGACTAAATTCTTCCTTTTGTTGTCTCTCTGGTGTTTCACTTTCACGCTTACATTTTTCGTCTTGTCGTTTTTCTGCCTCTTCTCTTTCCTGTCTTCGTTCTTCTTTTTCTTGTTCCTGACTTTGCTATAGCATTGCTCGGAATGCTTCTATTATCTGACTAGTATCCATTTTATCCGATTAATTACGAATTACACTCGTCTTGAACCAAGTGTCCAATGTTAACCGTTCTATCCCAGTTCTGACACCACTGTTACGATGGTCTACTTGATCGTCGTAGGTACAGTGGAAACAAAATAAGTACAAGACACCAATTAAGTCACTAATCACCAGCTTTAATTTTTACAGTTAAACAGTTCGTAATTAACAACACAGTCTAACAGTAATCTCGCCCGATAATAACTCGAACCGCTCTGTAAATATATCGCCACTATACTGAACTGAACATCGTTGGGTACTGGTATTTATACCGCCCCAAATTACTAGATTATTCCATAATGCGTGTTAGCACCGGTATGAACTACGTAATTAACTGCGGCCTTGACACAATCCGCGTGGCTGGCGGCTTCGATAAACCTCTCGCGATTGCGTCTAGAGTCACGTATACCACACACATTAGAGCGAGATTCTTCTGGCACATTTGACAAACACGTAGATTGTTCTGTGATGTCGTAACAATATTTATTGCTGGAAATTTTCAAACTCAAACAAGTTAAGCACTGTAACTGCCAAAAAAATTTGTTTAATGATTGTGAACAAAAATCTGTAATCTTCATGGATTTTGTTGTCCATGACGTGTCCATTGATTAACTAATTATAAGTATAATACTGCTGACTCAGAACACTAAGTTTTTTGTTGGTAAGAATGTAAAACTTTACCATTTTTACCAATAAAAAAACTTAAGTGTTCCAAATCAGCAGTATTATATTTACTGAAATTTTCTTCAGTTTTTTTTTCTGCCGACCACATTTTTCAAGAGCTAAATGATGTATAATTATGTATTTGGTGCAGTGAAATTATTGTAGGCAATTCTGCTTCATCTTGGCCTTTGTACAACTTGATTGCTGTAGTCAGTGATTGAATGGGCTCCTTATGAGCGATTGCAGGATTGATTGGTTGGTCATCTTCATCATTAGCTTCTGTGGATATTGTAACGATGTGATCTTTATGTATGCAATAAAAGTGTTTTACGTGTGTTCGCCTCACACGTTGTACTCGTTACTTTGTGTTTACTTTCTTACTTTTTGTAACGCTGACGATGTCCGTCGCGATCTCACGAATTACCAGTACTCGCAAGTGTGAACCTTACCTGTCCTTTAATATGTTATTGTAATTCCCGGGTAGTGCCAAATTGTTTAAACTGAAAACAATTAAAAAATATGACTATCGAGCGGTCGTTCTAGACGGTATGGTGGATTCGAATTACCCACGCAATTGGCGGGCTTATTAATCTCGCTGGTAGTTCGCCAAGTTGCCAACGTCTAGCGCTTGCCATCACTTTCGCTCGTCGCTAAAGTACACAAATCATATAATGCAATTTACTATGAAATAAAGAACGGTGGTTACAACTCTGTACTAGTTTATTAACTTGAAATTATCTGTTCTTCAATATTATACAAAATTATATATGTTTATTAAACAAAGTTGCTCCGGCAATAAAAAGACAATTATTTCTCAAGGTTGGCGAAAGCTGATTCAGAACGATTTCATTTCGACATGGCGTCAACAAATGTTTATTTTTCTTTCATTCAATAAATCTGAGTTCTTTTGGTTACAAAAAAATATTAATATGATTACAATAAAGTACACTACCTTACATTGATGGTACTTATATACTATTAGGCTTAATTACAATTCGTTCCTGAAGTGTTAAAAAGTGTGTGTTAAAAGTTCGTAATTTTTACCCAGGTTATTTTTTGGTTTCATACAAGTTTAGTTTCTTATGAAATTAATCCTTGAAAGAAATCTGATTATCAGTTCGTAGTGAGAGTTAATTGTGTTGTGAGAAAAAATTAATAAGAATTTATTAACTTAAATTCGGGTAATTCAGCAATACTTATCAAATCGGTTGAATTAGTGTGAAGAGTTACTCAGTTTGAAATAGGTTGGGTCCCTTTTGGTCATCAATCTTCCATCATTTATGAATTTAAATTATGCCTGGCTTCTTTTTCGGATATGTTGGTCCAAATAATTAATTTAGAATTTAATAATCTGGTCTGTGGCCTCAGTTGAATGGACTAGTTCCTGATTAGACTTCTTGCTTCTTCATGTTATAAATTTTGATTGCTCTTTTACTCTTTTAAATTAAAATTGAGTTGATTACGGTTTGGCGTCTATAGGTCATGAGCGTCAATAATGATCTAACTGTTTTTTAATGGAATTCTAATAAATAACGTTCGGTTGTTATGGCAACTGTCTGTCTTCTCATTGGCTGTATACATTTGTATCTATTGTTATGATATCTGAATTTTAATTCAAAATGACTAAATATCTTCTGATTACTATTATTCTTCTGTCTCCTTATCTATGTATGAGATATTATCACAACTGTTTATATTTTCTTTCAAAGATCATTTTGACATCCCATAAAGCTGGGTTTGTTTATGTATTAAAGTTTTGACAATAATGTTAATATTATGTAATTACATTTCTTTCTTATTTTATGTTTTTAATTTAACTTTTACATCTTAATATGATTCACTAATTGTATTTAACTAGTTACTTGCCCTAGATTTTCTAATACAATAGTTAATTTCTTACAATTGGTTGATTTTGGATTTATACAGTTAGGCATTTTATAGGCCTAAGTAGTAATTGGCTATGTCTTCATATTTTACACAAATTAAAGATTATTCTACATTTGCACATTTTTTGCTTGGTGTCACTTATGACTTGTTTACATTTTGAATTGATTTGGGCTGTTTTATAATAATTGTATGTCCTTATTACTTTACAAAATCATGGCTGTCTATTATTCTCTAATTTCTTTTCCTGTATTATTAAGTTTGTAAGAATTTATCTATTTACTTACCTATATTGCCATTTTTTATAACTTGTCTATTATTTACTATTACTTATGAAACATAACACAAAATCTAGGTTTATGGTCTGTATACTTTTTTCAGCTATATTCCTTCTCATAAACTTAATTGAACAAATCTTTTAACAGTTACTATGCTAATCTTGTTTATATTTAGTTTATTCTTAATAATTTTGGTGACTAACATTATAACACCATTTATTTTATCTTACTAATTATCCCTTTGAACATAGGATGTTTTACTTATTTTGCACTTGTATTCTTTAGTATATTTTTCTTCTAAACTTTACTACATATTTTTTTTCTCTACCTAACTATGGTAACACTAATATTTTGAATCATTATGGGATTTTTACCCTGATGACCATTGTATTCCTAATATACAATCACTCTTAATTCTAGTAACAATAATATTCTTATTCTCTGGCACTTTTCACTATTAAACTGTAGTGTTTATCACTGGTTTTAGGTGTCTATATTTATCTGTAGGGTTTTATATTTATTTCGGGTTTACACTGGCACTTTGCACTTTTTTATGGTACTTGAGTGTTACTAGTGGGTATTCCCTAATATTAATTTCTCTTTTCTCACTTAATCATGTTCACTCCCTACCTATCTCTCACTTTTGGGTTTTTTATTGTTTTATTCACAATTATTAGTTATACTTGTTAACAAGTTTCATATCATTATAGAGTTATTCATAACATTTAATATCTATTTCTTTGGTTAGTGTACTTTAGTTTGTCATTACTTTATTTGATTTTAATATTTATCGTCTACATTTATTATTTATTTGCTTCTTTTCCATTGTCATTTGAATTTAATATATCTCCTTTTCTGTTCTTTATTATTTGTTTGTGTCTTTTTTAAATCTTCTCATTTTATTTCATTTATTTTTTGTTTGTTTCCTTTTCATTTACCTTCTCATTTTATTTTCTTTATTAAGTCAATCACTTGGGTTGGGTCATAGTCATTTTATTTTCCTTCATTTAATATAGTTGATTCATAGTTTTTTCCCTGGTATTGGGGTGGCTTTTTGTGTTGTAACAATATGCATGTAACAATTTCATCATCACTAAACATTTCGTAGCTTACATCTGGTAAGTCTATTTAACAACAATTTTTGACATCATCTTCATTCAAACTGTTAAATGCTGGCAGGGATTGGGAGATATCTAACAATTCCATGAGAGGTCAATACCTTCTGGTTCTGTAGATGCTGGCTGTAATTCAGATGGCCGTAACTTATGTACAGCAAATTTTACAGTGTTTTCTGGAAAACTTTGCCAGGCATAACTGCATTATACATTGCATCCTTTATAGTGTATGCCTTCTAAAAATGTTCAATGTCCACATATGACTACAGACTGTCACAATTGCTTACTTCTTGCAAGAGATGTTTTGGACACCATTCACATAGGTTTATCTTCTGTAGCTGCTGCTTTGTGACACATCATAACCAATATAGTTTGTATTCTCTTTGTTTCATCGGGCACTGTTGGCAGCTATTGGATTCAGTACTGGTTTGGCAAGTTTTGTGCATGTTTACTTCTTACTTAAAGTATTTTAATATTGTGTTATTTATTAATTTGAATATTTTTATTTATTACAGTCTTTGATTTTGTTTATTTTATGTTTAATTATAGGCTTAATGTCATACCTCTGTGTGATATGCATGGTGCCAGAACGTAAATATTTGGAAACTAAAGAAATTTAATTCTATAGTTACAACAGAATTAAAATCATCATTTAAAACAAACAATATTCTTATCTGCCAACACAATACAAAACAACAATGACAAACAACTGTCTCAATAAATTTATAACATAGAATATAAAAATTACAACGTATACGAATCATGTGCACCTAAAAAGAGTTTTATAAATGATGCTCTAACTTATCCCTACCAAGAAAACTATGTAGTTATAATATAATTTAAAAGTAGCTTAAATTAACTTTCATGCCATTTATAATATAAATAATGTTCACAGATTTTCAGCAGTCAACAGTGTAATACTCGTAAAACAACAGAAAGGACCTCATGAACACATGAACAAAACTCTACATTTGGAAACATCAAATGAAATCAACAGGTACTAAATTAACAAATTGAAATCAATAGAAAATATTCTTTATAAAATTCAAAATAGATTCTGTAAGTATATCACAAACATTTTGACAAAACAACACACTGTCAATAAACAAATTTCCAATAAACACTGCTGAAGTGAAACCAAACATGTTTACCAGCACAGCTACAATACATGAAGCACAGTGGTAATGATGTGGACATAAATGACATCCAAATCATACTGCACACAAAGTACAGGGGCAGATTCACTAGGAGGCTATCAAGAAAATCACCACCAAAATACTGAAAACACTTACAAATTAAAGGATAATTAAATAATTTCTATTCAGAGAGCCTTGATTATTTGTGAACTATTCAAAAATGCTGTTCATGAATAGACAAAAAATGAATTTGAAATAAAAAAATTGATTTGCAAAGGAAATATTTTCTCCTTCCTATATTTTTGTTTTACTCCCAAAATACCTTTTCTCAATCCATGGGAAGTTTGAGAAGAGGTATTTTTATAAATTTATCCCCCCCACACATATTTATTGAAATATATTTAAACAAACAAAAGTATTTAACTGTATGTTTTACTGTCACACAGCATGTATTAAATATTTTAAAATATATTTTATATGGTAGGCCTATTTATTTTATTTAAGGTCTATACTTACTGGCTCAAATGCTATAATAAATATTAACTTTATTAATTTTAGTTCTAAAATTCTAAACTCTTTCTGTTTAAGAGATTCTGCAGTACACTTTTAAACTTTTTTATTTAAAGCATAAATCATATATTAAAATCGCATCATATGATAAATGATACCTTAATTTAAATTATATAATATCAACTTACCCAGGCACTATGCCCACACTGCCGAAAGTGTTTTTCCTATAGTGATATAAAGCTGGAAAAGGTGGTCTGTGAGGTTTACAACCTTCACACCTGAACATAGTCTTTGTGTCATCAGCATTTACAGTAATTACAACGTCTTCATTGTTTAATGTTAGCTTGAATGTAGGACCAAGTTGTTTGCTTAACTCAAAAACAGCTTCAGTCAACTTCTCAGGCTTGTATCTTCCCACTAGCATTAATTAAAATACACTAATATATGAAATATATACTGAATAAAATTTTTAAAAATCCACATATACATTTATTTGGCATTTGTGACTAATTTAAAACATAAGTTTTACATAAATGTTTATGAAGAATTCATTGGTCACATACAAGTCAATGAATCCTGTGTGACACGTACATGTTACATATTAATTTGAATAATTTCTTTAAAATATAAATAATTTACTTATTACTTTCGTATTATATTTCAATTTATGTATGAAACTTATATCAAAACCTAATTAATTTGTAGAAGACTGTGAAATGTTTAAAATTCTACTCATTCACAAATGTTAGTAGAGCTTCATGTTTATAGAAAGATACCAGCGATACTTCAGTGAATTACATTTTGCTGTACTTTCTCATCTACTTGTTAAATGAAAACAAGTTATCTTATAGCATAATCTTAATCTAAGTTATCCTGGTTATCCTGTATCGTATCCTATGCACATAATCATAATGAAGAGTGAGTGACCTTGTCAAAGACAAAATATAGTACCATGTTGTAATCATTTGTGTGTGTGTGTGAAATGGATTATGTAGGTCCTACCGCTCCCCAAACCCAGTTTTATGTTATATGCCAATATAAAATTTAAAAGGTAGGTTTACGCTTCCTCGAAGGATGCCATTCGCATCAGAAAAAGGCTGCAAATTAAGCATTTTGTAGCCGCAAATACAGTTCTGTCTAAATACAACTATTACATTAACGACTCGGAACATTGTGTTCCGAGTCGTTAATGTAATAGTTGTATTTAGTTAAGTAACGGAGACGTCATGGACAACGAAATCCAACAGTTCTGTCTAATTTTGACTTTCGATATACTGTGAAGGCCTCTTAAAGCAATACGCCTTTTTAATAATATTCCACTAGATTTCTGTCCATATGGCTTCTTTTATCACGACGTTTACTTCGCGGGGTTGGGGCGCGGAGATGCAGTTTCTTCTTCTTCTTCTGATAAGTGTTCAACAAACTCCACAAAAAAACCAAGTGTCTATATTAAGATATGTAAATATCACTATAATATTGACGACTCGGAACACAAAGTTTTTTATAAGTAAAAACGTAAAGTTTTACCTTACAGCCTAAACCGGCTTTCACCTATAGAAGGCTTCATCAGAGGCTGTCGTTAGTAGCGCTGCTCGTCTTGTTGTTGGCGACGAGAAAGTGTTTCGAAAGATTGAAGCTGTGTGTGTGTGGTGAGATGTGTTCGAATAATGCGTGCGATTTGAATTGTGTCTGTTCGTTTAGGATGTCGTTTTTATTTGTTTTTGTGTGCTTGTATATTTCTAATTGTTCTAGAGTGTCTAGTTTTCGGCCTTTTGTGTGTACGTGTAGTATGTTCATGTTATTGTCGATGTTTTTATATGTGTGGTTTGCTTCAATGAGGTGGTTTGCGAAGGTAGATTCTGTAGTGGTGTGGAGTGCTTTTGTGTGTTCAATGTATTTCTGTTTGAAGCTACGTCCTGTCTGGCCTATGTAGAATTTACTGCAATTTGAACAATTTAGTTTATATACACCGGGTAGATCGAATTTGTTTTGTGCTTTGGGCATGCGTTTTGATAGTGTGTAATCATTTCGTGTAATTTACTGCAAATAAACTAATGGTAATAAATTTAATTTAGTGTAACTGTAATCGCGCTTGTGAAATAACGGCACTGTTGTAGTGTGTACATGTAAGTTATAGAAGCGGCCGGCGTGTTCTCTTTATAAAGAGATAATGTGTTCGAATCTACTTGTTCAATTGAGTTAATCATGCAAATATAATCTCCGTTATAAATATCTGAAAATACGTATCTAAAGCTTAAACAAATAATATGCGTTTATGATAAACGTCATATTTGCGTAGTTATACGAATACTAATAACATAAGTGTGTTCAGTACAATCTACTGATGCTAATAAAAATATAGAATAGATTTAGTTTTAAAATTGAAGTGTTTTAGAAATAATTATAAACACTAAATTCTGTAAAAATGTTACAAAATTAAATACGCTTACCTTTCGGTAGAAAAAGATACGAATGACCTAACAAACTGATTTTTTTCGGTGAGGGTATTTCCCTGTAAGGCTTCACCTTAGAATCACTAGTCAAGTAACTTTTTGCAAAGGTTCCAATAGGCCTATATAATTTGAGCATTGTGTTTACGTGTAAGAACACTTGTCACAAAGCTTTCTCCAATTAAACGAAATTTATTCACAGTAATTCCATTTGATCTACATTTACGACTAAAGATACAATGTTGAACAGTCAACAAATTTATTCGAAAATCTTTTCTTATAGCCCCATGAATTATGAATAAAACGAATTACAGTTTAAGTTAATTTGAAAATAAAATTGTTCCAGAAAAATTCATGAAATATGAAGTTCAAATATTATTCAATGTTAGTGTCTCTACTTAAATATGTGATACAGAATTTAACATATATTAATAAAGAATAATTGAATATTAAAAATACATATTATATTTCTACTGTACATGTCCCTGAAGACTCCTAACATCAACAAGTTTAATGTAAGCGTTCATATCAAATATGTGATAGGTAGGTAACGGATCATGTGACTTAAAGTGTCCAATAAAAAGGATTGTGTTTGATTCGTAGCCAATAAAACGTCGCGTTACATGTGGCTTAGGCACTGCACATTTTGCTTTCAAGTCTGCTGTAAGTTGCCTGTTTGGTAGGATTTGGTACCGGTGTTTTAAATTTTAAGTTAAATACTATACTAATCAGTTTTAGTGAAGAATTTATATCACTTTTCAGGTGAGAGTCTAGTATTATAAGTGCATGCCCGTAAGAAAATAGTCGATTTTCCAATGGATAATTAATGTTTTAAATACGAAAAGTAAGGTTGTGAGGTCTAGCCGATTTGCGAAAATTATTTTATTTTGTTGTTACTAATAATGGCCTGGTGTACTATTTGGTAGCAGCTGAATTTGAAGGGCAGTGACTTTGGCGAGTGCGGAAGGGTCGACTGTTTCAATATATTATGTAGTAGGCATTTTGACTTCAAAGGGCCTATAGGGATCAGCAATTCTTTCAATATTGAAAGTTGTGAAACAAACGGCAGTATAAGACTTTAACTCACACACATATGAGAACGATGGATTTCAAATAATTTAGGTGTACCATAATTTATAAGCTGTTAACTCATGATGGGTGTTAACTCAGTTTCGAGTATGTAATTAGGTTATGTTGATTTTTGAAGCAGTGTAATTGCGTAATTGACGTCGTGTTTCTCGGTTTAAGTTTCGTATATATAAAGAATTATGTATGAAAGTCGTATTTGCAGTACAGTGTTATGATATGTTTCTGTTGAACATTCAGCATTAATAGTTTAACATAACGTTTTTAGATAAAGAAGACAAAATTTTAGTCACCGTTTCCTCCTTAAAAAAGGAATGTAGTTGAATATTCATTATAGTTAAAAATGGCTATCACTTTTTAGAATTTTTGGTACTGTGAATTTTTAAAAACTGTGAAACCAACAGTGTGGATTAACAGAGTGCAGTCAGTGTTTTTCTTGTTTTAGTACATGTTCTTAAGCACTTATTGATTTAAGCAATATTTTGTAAATACCAGACACTAGAATGTTTAGCAGTTAATAAGTGATAACATTTAATTCAGTAACTAATTTGTTTGTTTATTACAGTGTAGGGCTACATGTTTTATTGAATCGTACCATGTTTTACACACACAGTACCTGCTTAGATTGTGTGTAACATTTTATTAAATACAGAAATACCCTTTAAGTTCAGAGTCTACATCATTGAGAAAAATAAAATACTCTTAATAATATTCACTATATTAACATATGAATTAACTCTGCTAATGGAGCAAAAGCCTTTGGAATGAAAATCTATTGTAACTCTGCTAATGGAGCAAAATCCTTTGGAATGAAAATCTGTTGTATAGTAGTCGATCTGCCTCTATACATTAAATTCAAATACCTTATCAGCAATGAGCATGTCCGATAAAATCTTTTAGTTGACAGATTAGGTGGTTTCTGTACATTAATGTTTATTTGGAGTACAGTATATCATTGTTAGGCCATATGTGAAGAGGGGGAGTTATAGGCTTATCAAAGATGCACTTCTGCATGCTAGAAAAATAGTCTTATTTTTCAGGACTGCTACTACATAATGGAGCACACACGTTTTACTGCAGTTAGCATTCTTGAGGATAATCTTTCTCCATATCAGAGAAAATAATGAAAAGTTTACCTCCATATCAGAGTTAAAAAATTTACCAAGTATAATGAAAAAATTAAAAATCTAAGGCATCCTTAAGTTCATTATGACTGCAAAGTGAACAAATACAATTCAGATCCCATAATCAGGTTTTGAAATTTAAATGACAAAATTCCCCTGTGTATTTAAAAATTGGCCTTGTTGAATTTAAATCAATATCCATTATCAAATATGTTTTATCTCCCATTTCCAAATTTAGTTTTCTTAATTGGCAGGTAATGGACTGGCAGTAACAGCCTGAATTATTTCTCTGCATTGAATTCTTTCTGATGGTATTCAGTAATATAAACAGCTGATCCTTTATCACGTGTTTTAACTCTTGCTATACTTATAAGCTATCACCTAATGCCTGCCAGTTCTGAAACCAGTACACATTTCCTTTCATTACATTTTTCACTTCCTATATTTTGGCCAGGAGCTTCTGCAATATATTTTTTTACACCCTTAATATGTACTTAAAATGTATCATGAACATGAATGTATATAACTTTTCTTGGCATGTTTTGATCTATAGCGTATAAAGTGATGTGCTTTGTAAGAAACCCAGAATTTGTTTAATGAAAAAAAAAATTCCAAAGCTGCTCAATTGTGTCATATTCTTGGAAACCATAACACTTAACGACCCATACTACTGGATTGAAACATTCAAAGTTTGTGTATCTTGCAACAGTGAATGTGAACACTGCTGAAAAGTCGGCAAAGAAACAGTATTGTCTTTAATACAGAAAGTGTCAAGTTCACCATTGATGCAAATTGAAATTTCATAGTTGAGCAGCCTTTTTGAAAGTCTTTTTGATATTTTTGTGGTATTTTTTTATCTGTTACCCATTTCTCCGAGTTTAAAATAATTTTTATAAAAACTTTGGCTATCGCATCAAAGCATATGCCACACAAAAATGATGTCCCTGGATTATTAATACCTGTTTTATGCAATGGATAAACAATAGATTTTTTTAAGTATTTCCACTTGGCAGCTATTTAGTATTAAATTAGATAATAGTAGAGGTGGGAAAAGTAGTTCATCCAAACGAACTTCTCATAGGTAGGTCGTTCACACCAGTGAACTAGCGTATTGAGCTAATATTAAAAGAACAGAAATTGACATCATCCTCTTTCTGTTTATCTTAGGTTATAGATTATAGGGGTGGTCAGCGTCCCCATGCACGTGAGGTAACATCAAAGCACATCAAGGTTAGCTGAAAGATAACCAATACCCTTTTCTGGTGTTTCAACAAAACAGATGAAATAAAATATTATTTAAAGAAAGAAAATTATGAAAATAATTTTATTCATGTCACCATTTTATTCGGCCAGAATCGCGAAACTCATATCTCATTTAAGAATCATAATAAACACGTCTGAAATAACAAATAATTTATTCTTTTCAATTATTTAATAACTTTTAAAGCAATTCCTCCAATCCTACCGCACGATATTCTCTGCCGTTTTATTTTTATCATATTTATGCCACACTTTGTCGAAATTACAAATATAAGACAATAAAAAAACTTTTCAGTCTGTTCTATCACCCCCTATCAATTCATCATGACTGGTAAGATGTTTACTTTTACAAATCCTTGTCTTACAAAATAATTTTATATATATTATAACAAGACGTGTATCTCCCGTGTTATTTTGCCACACGTTGGATGCGTCAATTTGTAACAGCTCGTGCTGTCTGTCTCGAACGTACGAATAACCAGGTATCGAAGTCCTTACCTGAGGTTCACTATGGGTGTATAAATCCCGGGTGGCGCCAAATTGTTTATTTTAAACAATTAAAAAAATTAGTATTAGCGGCGATTTCACTCAGGCGGTGTGGAGAATTCAAACTTATCCCGCCACTTATTGATTTTTACAATCAAGCCAGCAGTTTGCTGTGTTTACTGCTTGAGCGCTAGCCGCCAATTCGTAGCTGTTCGCTACAATGTACAACATTAATAATACACTTTCCTAATGAAAATAAAACACATTGGTTACACACAGTATTGGTTTATTAGTTAATGGTTATTACTTTTTCATTGACACAGGTTATATTTGGTTTGTTATATTATTTTGCACCGGCCATTAATCTAAGACAATTTTCTCGGGGTTTTGACGTATCGATTCTGAATGTAACAGATACACCGTAATGGAATTTACCGAAGTAGTATACAAATATTTTTGTTCGATCGTCTGGATTCTTTAGATTACGATAAAAGGATTAGATGCAATTAAAATAATAAAAATACACAACCTTACAATATTTATACTTAAATATTATAACGTGTAGCTATAATTTGTCTTTTGGAGTGTAGTAAAAGTGTTTCAAAGGTTCGTAAACTAACAATAGGTTAATTTTATAAGTTGACAGATTTTCAGTGTCTTAGTTTTTTATTTAATCTTTGAAAGAGAATAACTTCAGTTAGTGATATTTCATAGTATAGTGAGAAATATTTAAAGTGCATTTTTTCGGAAATTTGGGTAGGCCTAATTTAAATGATACTTAACAACTTAGTAGACTGGGGGTAAGCAGTCTGGTAAAAAGGACTGGAGCTGCAATCGTAGTTCGGGCTTCTGGCATCTTTTTCAATTTAATCGGAGTAATTTATTCACTTTTTTTGAATTAAAAGGTCTTCGACATCAGTTAATTGGTTTCAGTCATCGTCTGCTTACTTCTCGTTCATTTTTGGTAATTTGGTTAACTTTTATAACATTTTAAATTAAATATTTGGTTGTTAAAAATTTGGCTTCTGTTTTCCAAGAGCGTCACTTTACGAGTAACGATATTCAACGGTAAAACCGTACCTAACGGCAGTTGCTATGGTTACTAATGAAATCTGATTGGTTAATTTGGCAAAATTCCATTGTTATCAAAATTTGAATTCTTTTCAAAATCCTTGTATATCTTCTGATTGCTTTCATTCCGTTATCTTCCTTCCTAAGTATTAATTATTATCACTGTTATTTGTATTTTCTTCCAAAGATTATTTTGGTATCCCACAAGATTGGGTTATTTCATGTTTTATAATTTTCCAACTATTTTAATATTTCCTAATTACATTTCTCTTTTAATTTAAATCCTTATTCTATATTTTACTTTTAATAAGATTTACAATTTATTCTTGGTTGATTATTCACCTTGGATTTGTTAATTACTTGGTTATTTTCATACAATTAGTATTTGTTGGTGTTTGACAGTTAGGCCTTTCTTAAGCCTAAGTAGCCATTACTGATTTTCACTTATTTCATATACATTACATCTCATTTTAGCCTAATGCTTTATTTTGTTCTTATAACTGGTTTTGTTACCTTTTGATGTGTTTTGGTTCTGTTTTTGTGTTATTTTTATGTTACTACTATTTTATACATCATATATTGCTAATTATTTACTAACTGGTTTTCTCATTTTCTAAGTCATACATTGCTTTCCTTTCTTACTTATTTACTCCGCCAATGTCAACAATATGGCTATTAATTACTATTTTTTTATCACATAAAATACAACATTTAGGTCTATGGTTGGTATAATTACCCCAGCCATATCCTATTCATAAGTTTGCTTAAACAATTATTTAACACTTAATATGTAATATTGGTGTACAATTCATTACCTTTTATTTTATTTTTTGGGTGATAAACAACCTCACCTCTTTTGAACTTGCTTCAATAATCCTCCCTTATAACATGGGTGTTTATTGATTGTTTTAAACTTCTTATTTTATAAATACTCTTTGCCTTCACTCCATGGTAACACTATCTGATTACATTTTCATGGGGTTCTCACCTTTAAATTCTATTATATACTTTTAAACTTTACAATAAGATTCTTTTCTAATCAATACAGTTAATATCACTCTTCAGTGTTCATTACTACTTAATTAGTGGTTTATTTTAAATGCTATTCTTAACAACTTTCTTAAATATTATTATTGTTCACTATTAAACCTCTAGTGTTTGTTACTTTTTTACCAAGTGTTTATCTTAGCTTTCACTATTTTTCCTATTGCTATCATTGACAATATTTTTATTTACTCATCACTTTCACTTTTTAATTATCTTGTGTTTATTATAATTTATTTAGTGTTTTTTCTCTATCATTTTACTTTAGGGTTTTTTCACTTTCACTATGGGCACTTCTTAAACTTTTATTTAAGTGTTTATTAGTGGGTAATCCCTATCATTACTTTTCTTTGTCACTTAGTTAAATTCAGTTTATTTCTCACTATCTCAATATCTCTCTCTTTCTTTACACATATTATATATACTTATTAATTTCATGTCTTTCTCTGTTTCTTACTTACATATACTTCTAATTCTTTGGCTAGTGTATTTTTATTTATCGGGTTTTATCAATGATTATTTACATTTGTCACTCATTCAATACTAACATTTATCTTTTATATTGGTTCTTTACCGGTTTCGTTTCCTTTATTATATTTGATTGTATTAATTCTCCCTTCTCTATTCTCTACTACTTGTCTGTGTTTTCTTGCCTTGTTTAATTTTATTTCCCTTATAGTTGGTTTGTTCCCTTTTTATTTTCATTTTTCTTCTCCTTCACTTCTCATCTTGTTTCCTTTTATTTTGGTTCTTATCTGGCCAATCTCTGGGGTTGGGTCAAAGTCGTTTGTCTGTCAGTCTAGTCGGTGAGTTTCTTTAATAATCACTTTTAGTTTTATCATTCTTCCTCCTTCTTTCTTAATTACATTTTATATTTTTATTCTCTTCATTATTTATTTATTAAAATATATTACTTTTTAGCATTTCTTACATACTTATAGTTATCAAATATGACCTGAATTTTGCAATGTTATAATATATATATATATATATATTGTTAAAAAACTAATATCTAAGGTGTTAAGATGCGATGATGATCAAATTGTAAAGAAATCTTGTCTATGAGTGTAATTAGTTATAAGAGACTCCGGTGTAACAAACGCCAAGTAATACGTTGTAGGTGGCGATTCGTAACAATTAAAATGCTGTTACCTGTTTAATTAATATGTTATTAACTAATATACCTTGCGGTTGTGACCAGTGAAACCCTCAGAACACAGATTATTAAGCCCACAAACTTAGAATTATGTTCCTGAATTTATAATGGTATTATTCTGTAGACTTAATTTAATTCTCAGTGGTTGTTTAATATGAGCAATATATATGGAGTATTTACTGAATGTAAGTGGTTTTTGTCTCAACCCTAGTCCCTCAACGATAAAAATTTTGTTCAAATTTAGTATTAAAAAACCAGTTAGTTCAGCAATCTCCCGTCCCACCAGCTGCAAACTTGGAGCGCTGTTACTAGAAATAAGTGTACTTATAGGTTAGTTATTCGGAGTTTTTGTATCAATCTGTTAATAAATTATTACACCAACTACATATAGTATTTTCTCTGCAATGATTAAAACGTTATCTAATACAACCAATGTACTTTATTTATTTTTCTCTGGTATTTAACAAGTTACGTTGTCTCAGACAAACAATAAGACGATCCAATCGACTATCCCAACATATATCGATTCTTAATTATTCGAACTCTAAAAAAAAACATATACTTTGAAAATAATGACAAATAATTCTTATACCAGGGTTCGTGTAGTTCTTTGAACCATTAGTAAGGCCAGGTAAAACGCATAATTAAGGTTGTTCAATTTACAAAAAGAATAAAATTATTTACTTAAAATACAATGATATGAAAATAATTTGTTTTTTACCCAAACGGCGAAAGCTTCATTAGGCGGTGAATGTTTGTCAACAGCGGTCAAAATCCAGTTTATATCGTCTTCACCCAGTAAAACTGCTCTGGTTTTCAATGAATTGATGATGGTAATCCCACAGGAACTCTTGTGCTTCGATTCTTCTTTTGCGACTTCACAATTCTTGGTCCCAATGAACTGGAATTAGGATCTCCGCTTACGCTGTCAATGAAGGTTATTTCGTCAACCGAGTCTTCTGTATTTCCAAATATTTCCGTTAATTCAGGCTTTAACTCTTTACTGGTCTTCAATTTATAGCATGAATTGGTTTGATACCAAATTCAGCGGAATTATTTAGTGATTGAGGTGAGAAGCTTTCAATTCTTTTTTATTTTACTCATTGATAATTTAGAGTGTTATTTAATTTGTACGATTCATTAGCGTTCAAATATAATTGTTTTACAAAAAAGGCTTTATCAGTTTGGACATATCTTTCCTTTATATTTATTCATATATTTTTATATCGGTTCATTTCAATCTAATCGCTTGTAACAATCAGTACCATCTATTCAAAATCAACAACTTATTATATATCAGTTGCCTTAACAACCATGTTTTCTATATATCCTTGAGCCGGCATTATAGAATATTACTACTCCTTTCCAGTAAAATACTCCATGCTTGGATTAATATTGAATCACATAAAATTCTCCCCTAACCTTCCTTATTAAACAGTAAATGTTTTACCAGATTTTCGTTGGACTGGGTTTACTAAAAAGGTATTAATTTCCTTTCACTAATATGGAATTTAGGCCTATAGATTCATTTACAACCATTATAACATTATTTGGTTTTTAACTTAATTTTCTTTTTACCTGACCTACTGTACAATTAATTATTGGTTACATAGTTAATTACATGAATTTTAATTTACTGGTGGTTATTTGTTTTTATATTAATTAACTGGTTCTGGAACCCTTTATTAATTTATGACATAATTGTCAGAACTACTTGTTAGATTTTAAAACACTGGTCACACTCCTGATCCAGTTTATAAACATTAATTAGAACAACAGTATTTTTCAACATTATACAATACTGACAACTTAGTACAGTACCTAACATTGGTAACTATACTGGGTTATATAAATACAAATCCAATATAAACATAAACATAATTATTGGTGAAGTATTATTATCAAATAACATTATTTCATCTTTAGTATAGTCAACATACAATATAAAATACTCTGTGACCTGAACATGCTACAGTACAAAACAAACAATTCATAACATTCAATCATTCCTTAGTCTGGCTTTTATACATTTAATACTAGTCATTGCCTCCTTCTGGTTTGAGTTACTTCTCGAGCACATGACCTATTGAACAACCTTAAGTCAGGGTATGGTCCTTGACCATATTTCATTCAATCTTTTATGTAACGTTGGGGAACCTCAACTATGTTGTGTTACATAACACCCCCCCTTCGAAATAAGTTTATTTTGGTATAAACAAAGTTTAGCAAGAAATAAACTTCTAATTTGTATCTGGCCAATTGGTTTCCTATTTATAGTACTTTTATATTTCATAATTATCCGTTATTTTATTATCATTTCTTCATTCCTTCTTAAAATCAATTATTTCCCAAGTTTAAATCTTATTTCTATAATCATTCTTGTGACATTCTTTATTAATTATACATTTTGGATCTGGTTTTATTTAATTCTCTATATTTATTTGTGAGTTTTCCCTCTAATATTTAATTTTCCTAAACCTCCCTAACATTATAACTGGAATCGAATCGGTGGTGCTCTATCGGCTAACCAATTACCGTCGTCCGTTACATACTTTCTGGGATCAGAGGAACATCATCTCTGCCCAGTCAAATGATTGCTGGAATATTCTACAGTCAATCTTCATTAATAAACCTCGTAAGGTAGTCATCATGTGACCTTCAATAAAATAATAAATAATAATCATATTCTAGGGATTATTCACTGTACTTTAACTCAGATCATATTATTTCTTCATATTAATTCTTCCTTCTATTATACACTTCTCATCTCCATTACTTGGCTATTTTATTGACATTTATTAATTGGGTTTTGTTTTCGGATAATTCTTAAATATTTGTTTTTTCTTTTCTTGTGATCCTTTTGAGGGTTCCATTTTGGCTTCTTCATTCTCTTATCCTCATTGGCTTATATTCCTTTGTGATCAATACAGCTGGTTATAAGATTTTGGTCAGTACTATACATTACATCATGTAGCTATATTCTTCTGGCACAAACATTATTATTTCTTTTACATTCTAAATTATATTTCTCGCTATTATATTATATCAGATAAACTCATCTTGTTTTTTTTGGTTTTGATGATTTTTATTAGGTTGAATTAGTGTAAAAAATTTTTTTTTTTTTTTTCATATCAGTTTAAAGCAATTTCTTCTAAATTGTATAGTAAGGTGTTCTTACTTATTTTTCGACTTTGGTTGTTCTTTTTATCTTCAAAATTCTCTTTCTTATATACCTCATAAATTGTTTTCTTAAATACTTGTTTGTAAGTTGGGCTTACTTCATTTTTTTTGAATTTTGGGGTATTTATTCTCTTTATTTTAAATCATACTGTTTCTGAATAATTATGAGTAAGTTGTTCTTACATCCTTTGGAATTTTGGGTTTTTATTTACAATGGGTTGCTTGGTCCTGTATCCATAAAATCCGTCCCTTTTAATTATATTCTGTTTGGAATCTGTTTAACCGTGGTCCATTATTTCCTCTATACTGGTTGTTCGGGTCTCTCTAGTGTATAGAGTTATTTCTGTCCTTGTGACATATCTCATTATTGTACAGTTCTTGCCTCTTGTCACTATAAAATTGTCATTTATAGTCAAGCTCATCATTGTCCTTTGAACTGATTCTTCTGTACTGTCTCTTAATGGTTCTGATGGTTCATACATAAATTCCATAAGTCCTCCATGCTCCTTAGTTAGTTTTGGCCTTTTTGGCCCTTCTAGTCCATCTGGGAATTCAAGTGTGGTTCGTTTAAAGTTTCTCACTTGCCTTACTTCTCTGTTTTCCGTAATTGGTCTATTATGTAGCTGAACCAATCCCCTTTTAATCATTTCCAATTCTTCCCGTGTATTTATTAATTTCCTTTTACACGTTTGTCTTATTTTCACTATCTTCATTTCATCATGAATCCGTTCTATTCTTCCGGTTCTATCAATTGGTATCTTGTCAAATTTTTCTTGGGTCTTCGCTTGTATGTTTCCTATTTGAGTAATTTTGGTCTCTACTTCTACTCTGAGTTGCATGATGGGTTCATCTGTCTTTTCCAGATCCACCTTAATTTCATTTATTTGCTGTCTTACTTCCACTTCACAGCTATCAACTCCTTTGCTCCATGTTTCATTGACAATTATAATACTTCCATTGATGACTTCCCTCAACAACGCTAGGCCTTGTTCATTGATGATTTGCCACAACTCCTTATTATGGTTTTCAATTTTCTCATCCATTCGTCTGGTATTCTCCAGAATCTGCCTCAAACTCTCGTCATTCCTGTCAAACTTTTCATTCATTTGTTTCATTAAATTTTCGCTCAAAATTTCGTTGTTTTCTTGAGTTCTCATTAATACTGTCTATTTTATTTTCCAGCTTTTCATTGATTTGTCTGAAATCGGCCTTCAATTGTTCATTATTTTCATTTATGGTTTGTCTCAAAAGTTCATTAGTACTTTCCTTAATACTGTCTATTTTTTCATTAGTTTCTCTTAAACTCTCATTAGTTTGTTTATAGTCCTCCTTAATGCTATCCATTGTTTTCATTAATTTTTCACGGTGTCTCTGGTTATCTTCTCTTATTTCGTTTAATTGTTCGGCCATAAAATCCATTACGTCCTGACAGGTCACTTTCTTTGGTTGTTCTGGCGTTTTCTTCTGTTGCTTTACTTTGACTATTTTTACTTCTTTTTGTACATTGGATTGTTCTAGCTTTTTATGATTTGGCGTTCCTATAAATTCTTCTATTTGATTATGTTCTTTCCTCCAGTGACACATATCTTCTCGGGATAGTTCAAACATCACCCTGATCCATTCCCTTAATTCTTTGTTTTCTGTTTGTATTGGGTTTTCAGGTGGTCTTATTTCTCGTTTCCATTGTTCATAATCTTCTTGAGTATATTGTTCTGTCACTTGGGCGTATACTCCTGTTCTTTCGGTTTTCATTTGTTCTTCATTATCGTCCAATCTTTCCCAATCTTCTTCAGTCATCCTTTCCACCTTGTTATCGTCTTTTTCGTTATTCGTCCCAATAGTTTTTTCTTTATTACACCTGGCATCTAACTCCCACATTTCATCATAAATGTCTCTCAAAGTCATTTTGTCGTTTGGTGTTCCCATTGCATTCGCACGACTCATTTGCGCTCTTTCGTGATCGGTGGCGTTCTTGTTAATATATTCCATATCCATGCTGAATTTTTTAAATAGCGCCGTCATCCATTCCGCGTAGCTTAGTCGTCTTTCTTGTCCGGGCATTTTCGTTTCCTGTTGTATCATAGCTCTTTATTGCATTCCTGTGCCTCTAATGGTTGCCTGCTCGAGTTAAGTGATAATTAGTATGATTTTTCACTTAACTAAAGCCCACTCGTTGAGCGCCAATTTGTAATAAAATATAAGTATAAGTGTTAAAAGGAGACGATGATGCCCCACGTTGTGAGCGTCAATTTGTAATAAAACTAAATACCTCTCCTTAAAGCCCCACTGTTGGGCTGGCCAATTTGTTAAAAAACTAATATCTAAGGTGTTAAGATGCGATGATGATCAAATTGTAAAGAAATCTTGTCTATGAGTGTAATTAGTTATAAGAGACTCCGGTGTAACAAACACCAAGTAATACGTTGTAGGTGGCGATTCGTAACAATTAAAATGCTGTTACCTGTTTAATTAATATGTTATTAACTAATATACCTTGCGGTTGTGACCAGTGAAACCCTCAGAACACAGATTATTAAGTCCACAAACTTAGAATTATGTTCCTGAATTTATAATGGTATTATTCTGTAGACTTAATTTAATTCTCAGTGGTTGTTTAATATGAGCAATATATATGGAGTATTTACTGAATGTAAGTGGTTTTTGTCTCAACCCTAGTCCCTCAACGATAAAAATTTTGTTCAAATTTAGTATTAAAAAACCAGTTAGTTCAGCAATCTCCCGTCCCACCAGCTGCAAACTTGGAGCGCTGTTACTAGAAATAAGTGTACTTATAGGTTAGTTATTCGGAGTTTTTGTATCAATCTGTTAATAAATTATTACACCAACTACATATAGTATTTTCTCTGCAATGATTAAAACGTTATCTAATACAACCAATGTACTTTATTTATTTTTCTCTGGTATTTAACAAGTTACGTTGTCTCAGACAAACAATAAGACGATCCAATCGACTATCCCAACATATATCGATTCTTAATTATTCGAACTCTAAAAAAAAACATATACTTTGAAAATAATGACAAATAATTCTTATACCAGGGTTCGTGTAGTTCTTTGAACCATTAGTAAGGCCAGGTAAAACGCATAATTAAGGTTGTTCAATTTACAAAAAGAATAAAATTATTTACTTAAAATACAATGATATGAAAATAATTTGTTTTTTACCCAAACGGCGAAAGCTTCATTAGGCGGTGAATGTTTGTCAACAGTGGTCAAAATCCAGTTTATATCGTCTTCACCCAGTAAAACTGCTCTGGTTTTCAATGAATTGATGATGGTAATCCCACAGGAACTCTTGTGCTTCGATTCTTCTTTTGCGACTTCACAATTCTTGGTCCCAATGAACTGGAATTAGGATCTCCGCTTACGCTGTCAATGAAGGTTATTTCGTCAACCGAGTCTTCTGTATTTCCAAATATTTCCGTTAATTCAGGCTTTAACTCTTTACTGGTCTTCAATTTATAGCATGAATTGGTTTGATACCAAATTCAGCGGTATTATTTAGTGATTGAGGTGAGAAGCTTTCAATTCTTTTTTATTTTACTCATTGATAATTTAGAGTGTTATTTAATTTGTACGATTCATTAGCGTTCAAATATAATTGTTTTACAAAAAAGGCTTTATCAGTTTGGACATATCTTTCCTTTATATTTATTCATATATTTTTATATCGGTTCATTTCAATCTAATCGCTTGTAACAATCAGTACCATCTATTCAAAATCAACAACTTATTATATATCAGTTGCCTTAACAACCATGTTTTCTATATATCCTTGAGCCGGCATTATAGAATATTACTACTCCTTTCCAATAAAATACTCCATGCTTGGATTAATATTGAATCACATAAAATTCTCCCCTAACCTTCCTTATTAAACAGTAAATGTTTTACCAGATTTTCGTTGGACTGGGTTTACTAAAAAGGTATTAATTTCCTTTCACTAATATGGAATTTAGGCCTATAGATTCATTTACAACCATTATAACATTATTTGGTTTTTAACTTAATTTTCTTTTTACCTGACCTACTGTACAATTAATTATTGGTTACATAGTTAATTACATGAATTTTAATTTACTGGTGGTTATTTGTTTTTATATTAATTAACTGGTTCTGGAACCCTTTATTAATTTATGACATAATTGTCAGAACTACTTGTTAGATTTTAAAACACTGGTCACACTCCTGATCCAGTTTATAAACATTAATTAGAACAACAGTATTTTTCAACATTATACAATACTGACAACTTAGTACAGTACCTAACATTGGTAACTATACTGGGTTATATAAATACAAATCCAATATAAACATAAACATAATTATTGGTGAAGTATTATTATCAAATAACATTATTTCATCTTTAGTATAGTCAACATACAATATAAAATACTCTGTGACCTGAACATGCCACAGTACAAAACAAACAATTCATAACATTCAATCATTCCTTAGTCTGGCTTTTATACATTTAATACTAGTCAGTGCCTCCTTCTGGTTTGAGTTACTTCTCGAGCACATGACCTATTGAACAACCTTAAGTCAGGGTATGGTCCTTGACCATATTTCATTCAATCTTTTATGTAACGTTGGGGAACCTCAACTATGTTGTGTTACAATATATATATATTACATTTAATATTTATAAATAAATTTACTTTAAGATATACCTTTTTTCCTTATTAGGAACATGTTTCGGGTACTATCTTGTACCCATCCTCAGCCTTCCGGTTTTTGTCTGGTGAAGTACATATGTGTTGTTGGCTGACTATTATTATTGTGGCTTCCTGTTGGCTTCTGGTATTTCAAATTGGTTTTATTGTGTGTGATTGTGGTGTATGTGTTAGTTTTTTGTGTATTTTCAATGTTGAGTGCTTTGAATATTGTGTCATGTTTTGTATTGATTTGTATTTTTTCAGGTATTAGTTTGTTTTCTGTTTTATGTTTGTATATTTGTAAATTTTCCCAAATGTTCATTATGGTGCCTTTGTGTGGTATATGTTTTATTAGTGTTACATTGGTTATGTCTGGGAATTCATGTCCTGTGTTTATTGCATGTGTGGCTAAATTGGATTTATATATTTCTGTTTTTTTGTATGCATTTAGGTGTTCAAAATAACGTTTTTTCAGCTGTTTTTTTGTTTGTCCTATGTAACATTTATTGCAATCTTGGCATTCAATTTTGTATATGCCGTTAGTTGTTGTATTATCTTTGTTGTGTGAGCTATTTAGATTTTGTAATTTATTTTTATTAGTTTTGTATGCTATTTTTATATCTGTGTTTTTAAATAGTTTTGTTAGTTTTGTCATTTTAATATTTATATATGTGAATGTGGCCCATTTTTTGTTGTTGTTATTATTTATGTGTTGTTCAGATTGATTAATTCTTAATTGTTCAGTTTTTATTTTGTATTTGATTTTATTTTCCATTTTGATCATAGTATTTTTATTGTATCCATTTTCATAACCAGTTTGGTATATTATATTTCTTTCATTGTCAGTTTCTTGTTTGTTTAGGGGAATTTTGTACATTCTGTTAAATAGCGAATAAAATGCTGCCATTTTATGTTGTGGTGGGTGGTCAGAATGGTTAGGTATAATGATGTTAGAGGAAGTTGGTTTTCTATATTGCTACGACAGCACAGAACAATCTACGCGTTTATTGAATGCGCCAGAAAGATCTCGATGTAAGCGTGTGGTGTACATGCTACTAGACGCATTTGCGAGAATTTTCTCGACTGTGCCAGGCTTCGCTCGGGCGCTCGGACTGTGTCAAGGCCGTAGCAATTACGTAGTTCGCGAGAGATAAGGCGCAGTTTGGAAGCTTCTGGTGTGTGAGCGTAACTATAAATACATCGCGTCGCGGCCTTAGTTTTCAGTTCAATGCGAGATTTTTGACTGTGCGGTTCGAGAGTATTAGTGCGATATATTTACAGAGCGGTTCGAGTTATTACGGTGTAAGTTCAAGTAGTTATTAGTGAAGTGTTGCGTTTTATATTCGGACGGTATAATTGTAATACAGTTGAGTTTTAATATTAGTGGACATTTTATTGCGTATGAACAATTTTCATTTGATTTGTTGTAGACACTGTGTTGTTAATTACGAACTGTTTTACTATAACAATTAAAGGTGTGATTAGTGACTTAATTGGTGTCTTGTAATTATTTTGTTTCCACTGTACCTACGACGATCGAGTAGACCGTCGCAACAGTGGTGTCAGAACTGGAATAGAACGGTTAACAGTGGAAACAGTAGATACTTTGTACAAGACGAGTGTAGTTCGTAATTAATTAAAAAAATGGATACCAGTCAGATGATAGAAGCATTCCGAGCAATGCTACAGCAAAGTCAGAAACAAGAAAAAGAAGAACGAAGACAGGAAAGAGAAGAAGCAGAAAAACGACAAGACGAAAAACGTAATTGTGAAAATGAAATACCAGAGGGACGAAAAAAGAATTTAGCTGTCAAGCAGACGACGTTAAGACGTTCGTACAAGAGGATACCACTGCAAAATTTGTCCTGTTACAAGGTGAGCTGAAAAAACAAGTTGAATGAATATCTGAAATAGAAAAATCTGTGTCAACTATGAAAACAAGTATGTCAAGCTTAGAAGATTCAAAATATCAGAGAAGTCAAAGACCGCTATTAACTGAAGTAGGGTCAGTTTTTGCAAAGGCCCCGTCGTTTAATGGAAACACCCACTGGGCAACTTACCATCGCCAATTTGAAGCTGCCGCTCGCTTAAATAACTGGACGGATAAGAGAAAGGCCTCTCACTCATTCTTGCGTTAAAAGGACCTGCCGCAGAGGTAATACACAAAGTGCCCTCTAACAGTCAGAACGTCTATGCCGAATTAACAAAAGCTCTGGAATTACGGTACGGTGACCAGCATTTGTGCGAAGTGTACCGTGAACAACTTAAAGCGAGGCGACAGCGTTCAGGGGAGAGCCTTCAAGAGTTTGAAGCGAATATCGACCGACTGACGAGATTGGCTTATCCCGAAGAATCGGAGGACTTCCGGAAGTGGATTTCTCTCATTATGTTTATTGACGGTATCAGAGATCGTCAGTTACAACAAGTGTTAAGAATGGCTCGGCATGATAATAAATCAGACGCTCTTGTTCATGCTCTCCGTTTTGAAGCTGCCAAGTCGGCGACCTACATTAATCAAAATATGCCATCATGTTGTAGCCAAACGGATCCAATACCACAGTATCGTCATAGCGGACGGCATAAAGAGACGATTCAGAAACAACAGTTTAAGAAGTCAGCAGCACCACAACGATCTTTCGAACCAAAGGACAAAAACAGAAGACCGAAGTGTTACAACTGTGGGAAACGTGGTCATCTACAGGTAGACTGTTGGGAGAAGAAAATACCGAGAGAAGGGAGTGATCGCACCAATTGGAGAAGTAAAGCCTCAGAACAGCACACAGTTTCCACGCTACATAAGATTAGTGGAAACCTGATCGTTATTGGATTTGCGGAAGGTAAACGAAGATCATTTACAGTTGACACGGGCGCTACAGTGTCCATTGTGCGCCCTGACTTAGTCAGCAACCGCCACCCTCTAATTAGCTCTTGTACAATACAGACTGTGACTGGAAGCCCCGTCAAGGTGCTAGGAAAGGTAGACGTACGTGTACGCCTGGGTCTTCTCGAGTTTAACTACCAAATGCTCGTTGCAGACATTGTCGATGAAGTGATTCTTGGCACGGACATTATGAATGCCTACGGATTCGTTGTGGACTTAAGAGAGAATGTCCTGAAAGTTGGCCAAGAGAAGATAAAGCTTTGCATGGCTAAAATGACAGGGTCTACCAACCATTCGATTAAGCGAGTGGCATTAGTCGAAGTAAAAGTCAACAAGTCTGGTCAAGAGGAAACCTCCCTGTTGCAAGCGGAAATGGAGGAAGAACTAGCAGAGGAAGTACAAATAAGTATAACGACAAAAGAAGTGATTGGAGAGCCAACTATGGGCGTCGAGACAAAACTCTTGCTTGTTCCTGAGCTGATAGAAGCGCCCGAGGGTAAAGTGGCTGAAGATGAGGTTACGCAAGAGGTTGTTGACGAGAACCAAACAAACTTGGATCAGCCAGTGGTATTTAGGTCATTAGTACATGACGCAACGAGAGTGATTCCAGTGAAGCTAGTGGTTACGCGAAAGATTCGCATTCCTGGGAACGTGATGTTCGGATCACACGAGACTGAATTCGAAGAACGGGAAAATTATCCTTCGCAAGGACGGCCACCTAGATCGCCTGGTCGAGTATTACTTCGAAGACGCTTTGCCAGTTTGGGACGAACAGGCTTAAGGAGGGGGCAGTGCTACGACAGCACAGAACAATCTACGCGTTTATCGAATGCGCCAGAAAGATCTCGACGTAAGCGTGTGGTGTACATGCTACTAGACGCATTTGCGAGAATTTTCTCGACTGTGCCAGGCTTCGCTCGGGCGCTCGGACTGTGTCAAGGCCGTAGCAATTACGTAGTTCGCGAGAGATAAGACGCAGTTTGGAAGCTTCTGGTGTGTGAGCGTAACTATAAATACATCGCGTCGCGGCCTTAGTTTTCAGTTCAATGCGAGATTTTTGACTGTGCAGTTCGAGAGTATTAGTGCGATATATTTACAGAGCGGTTCGAGTTATTACGGTGTAAGTTCAAGTAGTTATTAGTGAAGTGTTGCGTTTTATATTCGGACGGTATAATTGTAATACAGTTGAGTTTTAATATTAGTGGACATTTTATTGCGTATGAACAATTTTCATTTGATTTGTTGTAGACACTGTGTTGTTAATTACGAACTGTTTTACTATAACAATTAAAGGCGTGATTAGTGACTTAATTGGTGTCTTGTAATTATTTTGTTTCCACTGTACCTACGACGATCGAGTAGACCGTCGTAACAATATATTGCATATTGTAACAACAACCACATACAATATGCAATATATAGAAAACCAACTTCCTCTAACATCATTATACCTAACCATTCTGACCAACCACCACAACATAAAATGGCAGCATTTTATTCGCTATTTAACAGAATGTACAAAATTCCCCTAAACAAACAAGAAACTGACAATGAAAGAAATATAATATACCAAATTGGTTATGAAAATGGATACAATAAAAATACTATGATCAAAATAGAAAATAAAATCAAATACAAAATAAAAACTGAACAATTAAGAATTAATCAAACTGAACAACACATAAATAATAACAACAACAAAAAATGGGCCACATTCACATATATAAATAATAAAATGACAAAACTAACAAAACTATTTAAAAACACAGATATAAAAATAGCATACAAAACTAATAAAAATAAATTACAAAATCTAAATAGCTCACACAACAAAGATAATACAACAACTAACGGCATATACAAAATTGAATGCCAAGATTGCAATAAATGTTACATAGGACAAACAAAAAAACAGCGGAAAAAACGTTATTTTGAACACCTAAATGCATACAAAAAACCAGAAATATATAAATCCAATTTAGCCACACATGCAATAAACACAGGACAGGCTGAGGATGGGTACAAGATAGTACCCGAAACATGTTCCTAATAAGGAAAAAAGGTATATCTTGAAGTAAATTTATTTATAAATATTAAATGTATTATACTATAATACTTATAACTAATTTACCTCAAGATATATTTTTTCCTTTAGGAACATGTTTCGGGAGATCCTGTTCTCCCATCTTCAGCCTTCGCCATCTTGCTTCTGGTGCAGTATTTGTGTGTTGGCTTCTGGATGTTATTAAGGTGGTTTGTTGGTCTTAAAAACACAAAACAAAACAAATTAATACCAGAACAAATACAAATCAATACAAAACATGACACAATATTCAAAGCACTCAACATCAAAAATACACAAAATACAAAAACAGATACCACAACCACACACAATAATGCAACATTGAAGGACCAAAGACCAACAAACCACCTTAATAACATCCAGAAGCCAACACACAAATACTGCACCAGAAGCAAGAATGCTAAGGCTGAAGATGGGAGAACAGGATCTCCCGAAACATGTTCCTAAAGGAAAAAATATATCTTGAGGTAAATTAGTTATAAGTATTATAGTATTATATACATCAAGAAACGGACTGTAGCAGAAAGTGATTGAATATATATATATATATATATATTGTAACGCAACAGAAATGCGGTCCTCAACGTTACATAAATAGAAATATTAGAAATATAATAAGTAAATAAATATTTAACTCCCATAATAATACAAAGGCCAAATAAATACATTAATAATTGTGTAAAAATGAATAAGGATGCAAGGTAGTGATAACTATAAAAAACAAACCTGTAAAATAGACAATAGTAAGAAATCAATGTTCAGTGAAAAGTAAAGAAATCAAATATACTGATAAGAATTGTAAAAAAGAAACCAATATCGAAAATGTTAAAGTAAATGACAGTGAAATTAGATAAAAATGAATCAATAATATACATTACTAATTAATCGAAAGTAATGATTCTGAATTGAATGATGTTATGTTGTTACCATGAATGTTATGTTAAAGTTTGTGTTAGCTTATGCAACTTACTTGTTGATGTAATAGCAAGTAATGAAGCAAAATGTATTATTTGATTACTGTTGTAGAAAGGTGGAGGAAAGCAGTTAATTAGTATTAATTGATCTCAATTTTCTTATATATGATCCATAGATCAAGATAAAGTTGTTGTTAGTTATAAAAAGAATAATTATTTGTGTAAATGTACATAGTTAAGGTTTGATTGTGTTTATAAACTTATGTAAAAAGGCTATAGTTGTTAACCAGTTATAATCAAAGGTAGGTCCATATATAATAAAAGGCCTAACAGCCAATAACACTATATAACAACTCAAAACATAAAGGTTAGGTAAAGAAGTTAATAATAATTAATGAATACAGTTCAAGGAGTTAGAAAAAACATTTGATAATTAATAATATATAATAAACCAACTCAATATAAACAAATTATGATAATGCCGTAGTGCAATGATATCGATTGATAACGTTTGATATCGGAAAAATAATAATTATGAAAAGAAACAGACTAAGATTGAAAAACCAGCAGAATATATGTAGAAATTAGTAAACAAACTATAAATAAAGTTATATTCCGATATAATAGAAGTTTAATAAGGAATGGAAGAATAATATATGAAATTATCACCATATAAAAAACATTGAAAAAGAATGAAAATAAATTTGTTGCTAGGGACAACAAAAATTATGGGATACAAATGGATTCTTGTTTAAAAAAATATTTTACTATCAGAGTACACGCCGGTTAGGTGTGAGCTACCTATGTCTATGTACATAAAGGTATGCTACTGTGTACCTAAAAATTAGTTAGATATGTATGTTACAATTTTCCTGCTTCCAGGTTTGTTTTTTTCATCTAGTTTGGTTGATACCTGTAAATAGACATAGGAAAACATTTTTATTTATCTTAAAACTAAAATCATGAATAAAGCTACTAATCTTGAATCTTTCCTAGTTTTTTATTGTAATATCAACTGTTACTGTGATGATCAATTGTAGAGCCTAGCATTTATATCTTTTTGCTTGTTTCTTGTAATAAAAAATTATTTGTTATATAAAGAAATAACTAGAATTGTTCAACAATATAAGATAAAGTTTTCCACTTTACTATTTTATTTCACATTTACGCCTCTATTTCTAAGAACGTTAAGTATTTACATAGTTAAAGGTATTTACACAAGAAAGTATTTCCAAAGGGTGACAAAATTTAAATGTTTCTTTTTAATTGTTTAAGATATTTTTCCAAAGCAAGAGAAGATAACTTCATTTCTTCAGCACTTAAGGTGTACATTCTTCCCGTCGCTGTTGATGGGTCCACTTTTTGCAAAAGAGTGTTTCCTGGCACATCTAATACATCTTTTGGTTGTGGATAGAAGAACGAACGAGCTGGACCTTTTGGGTGTAAAAAGTTTACTCTGTACATGTCGTGGTTTTTTCCCTCAATACATCCCAGCCACCAAGAGTTTTCATACGTTACTGTCACAAAACCAGACGCGATATGTTCCAAATTTGTTGGTGTTATTTGGTACACTGTTGTCACACATTTCAGAGATTCATCTTGACTGAAATAATAAGGCTTGGCAATAATTTGATTTTCTGAAAAGGGTACAAACGAATTAAACTGTTGTGTTCCTACAATTGCCTTTGATTCACTAAGCCGAGAAAGCAAGTATTTTTTAGTCTCTTCGTAATCATCTGTTGTACAGTACTCAAAGTCAATGCTGCTTATATTCTCCGTGGCAAAATCATGAAGTTGTTTTGGTGTTAAAATTTGTTGGTCATATGGTCTTTGTAGGCTGGCTTTAGCAGCTAACCGCTTCACAGTCCCGCCAAGACCATCGCATGCACTCTTGCCATGAGATGTTGTGAAGAACTGCCACTCGGCCTCAACTTCAAAATCTGCTTTATGCAAGCATAAATTATAGAAGTTTTTCCTATTCTTGTACTGTGCAGCGCTGCCATCAGAAAAGTAGGTGATCTTTTTAAGTGTAAAAGGCAAAGTTTGCTTCAAGATTTCTAGAAGTTTTTTCTGGAATACATAAAAGGCAACTGTATTGTGTTCCAAGCAATCTGATATGAAAACAAACTTCAGGTGTTTCAATTTCCCCTCCCATTTGTAATATATAATGAAGGGATGCAGGGTAGCTTGGCAGGTAGTCCAGTGAAAAGATTGTACCTCATCTTGTACGATGAAGGAATAATTTTCTGCGAAATCACAATTTACTACTACATGGCCTTCAGTTAAGTTTTCCTTTATTACGCTGTAGTATTCTTTCTGCTGATTAGATATAAAAGTATGAGTTTTGAGATTCAAAAGTGTTTCTAAAAAATCATCAATAAAATCATCGGTACTTTTTACTATGGTTTCCATTGAACACCTATCTACAGTTACCCACTGTTTGTAGGTCACTTCATCAATCATTTCATCATTAAACTTTTTATACAATAACTCTAGTAACTAGTAATAACTAGTAACACCTGGGCATTCTTTACATACATTCATGTAACAGTGCTGAGAAGGTGGATTGCACATTATCTTGGCCAGGCAGGAGTGGTAAGATTTCAAAGCAATTTCATCACTATCTAAAACAAAATTTTGTATTTTTGCTCCACTCATCATTAGCTTAATGTTCTGGTGCAAGGTACACACACAGACAGTATGTGTTCCACTTTTCCCAGCTAGAATGCAGTTCTTGGGCCTCAGCTCACAAAACTTTGAAAAACCAATTTGGCTTGCTGAGCCAAATATTTTCTTTAAATAATTGGTATATTTCTTGTAAATTTGCTAATACTAATCTCTTTTGTACCTGGACCTTCCTGTCTTTACTTCTAATGGTGACATAATCTTTTTTCCCCGGCATCATTCTACTAACTTCATCAGAATTGTAAAAATCTTTTACCGATTCAGCAACATTTTCACTCACAGTTCTTTCAGGTTTTGGATTAGGGGTCGAGAGTACGCCCTTTTCTTTTACCAACGCTTTTACTGCACGGGCCATGTAATTGCTCACTCCAAACTCATGTTCTATTTTCTGACAACTCCAGCTCATAGGTAAAACAGACAAAATTGTCATTTTTTCGCTTCTTTTTGTCGTTTTAGTAAACTTTTCTTTCAGCTGTTGTATTATCTCTGATTCTTCTAACTGTTCAGTAATAGCTACTTCTTGGTTTGATACTGGTAACAAGTTCTCTTCTAAGCTTAACTTTATTTTATCAAGTTTTTTAGTTGTGTAGCTAGGCACATTAATTTTTTTCTTCTTTATCGGTGACTCACCTATAAGTTCAAGTGACTTATTTAAATATTCTATGGATGATTGAGGATCAGTAAAAGAATCATCCTGACTTTTACTACTACACAGTAAAACCTCACCGTCTGTCTTGTTTACTTCATAAATCTTTTTCCGACATTTATCGCATATTTTCATGCCACTACTTATTCCTAAACCTAGAGAGCACATCCAGTCTGTTACACTTCTAAGTAGTGTTTTTGTACATTTTTCGTGATTTTGTTCTTTAAACGGGTTGCAACATCTGGCAGAAATAACAGCCCAGTTCTTTTGAGATTTCATTTTTGCCTGCTAAATTATTTTCAACCAAATAAAAAAAACAATGTAACTTGTAACATTAAGTAAGTACTCCAAACAAAGTAAGAAAAACAATTCTAATCACATTTCACTCCTTTGGAAAAATAAATCCAGAACTTAAAAACTAAATGTATAAGAAACACTGAAAAATAAATCCAGAACTTAAAATTTAAATTTATAAGAAACACTGTATTTAATGTTTAATAAGTAAACATGATTAACTATATTACACAGACACCACACTCCAATATACAGCACTTATAAAACTGAGAGAATAATGACAGTGGATTTAATATGAGTGAACTCTGTTGAGACAATCAGACTAGAGGTGGGCCGATATACCTGTAACAGGTATTTTGGAACGATATTTTTGTGGAACGGATGTAACAGTGACTGAAAAATTGAAATACCTGTTATTCGCGGCGACGCTGTTCCGAGTCGAGACACGCCGCCCTCGCTGTTCCGAGTCGAGGCACACCCCCTATGCACCTACACAGACACACACACACAAAACGTACGCAAGATCACGTAAACGAATACGCCAAGGCCAAATACTAGGCGTACAAAAATATCGCTGGAACGCAAGGAACAGCCAGTAACGCGTATTTAAAATACTAAGTATTTCAAATACTAGTGGTATCACCAATACACAAGGAACAACGCGTTCCAGAGGAATAGTAGTATTTTAGGAACAAACACCTAGTATTTTAGGAACAGGTAGTATCAAGCATATTTCGAGCAGAACTAGTACGAGCCACTTTTTCGTCCTGTATACTTCATTCTGCGCAAAGAGACGGAGCTGTTTTTAATAAAGGAAAAAATTCATCCTGATGTTACATTTATTCTCGTGTGATATGCAGATATATAATACAGATTATATGCTAATAAATTATATATTATACTAGTCACCAACTTGTAACTAAAGTCGGTTGGTAAAACTTTGTTTTTACTCAAAAAAACTTTGTGTTCCGAGTCGTTAGTGAAATAGTTGTATTTAATTATATTGAGTTATAACCTATAGAGTGGCTGATATTGATAAGCTATATTATACATTTTATTAATGTGATTTTAACTTCACTACACATCTCACGTAAATGATGAGATTGTTGTAATGGACATATATGCACTTTATCTAGTCCTGTTCCTTAAATATCTGTAATGCATTTAATTTACTTTTGTTATTGCTTATTATTTATAAGTTTTTATTTATGTATTTATATTTATTTTATTACAATTTGTTTTTTTATTTTTATTTGTAAAATTTTGTTTATTCTCATTCACTCTTGTGGCTTACTGTTATGTTTTTATTATACGTTTCTGATGTTTTTTCACCTTATTTTTTGTGGTATTACGTGTAGGCCTACTCTAAATTATTTAATTGCCCCGAGTTTCACAACTGATTTGTCTAACCAGTGTTAGTTTGTTTACTACTAGTGAAAACTTAAACTGGTATTCCCAAAGGGAGATAGGCCTATAAATTCTCTTGTTTCTTGTTTTCATTTAAACAGTAATAGTTTAATAAAGTCACAGTGTAAAGTAACACTGTTAATACATTTAGTTTCTATTTATTTGTTATAACAAGTTGTATAGTATAGGTTATATAATATCTTCAAATAAATACACAGCAAGTAGGTTTATTAATATATTAACAGGTTTATCTAGGTGAAAATAAACCTACTTGCAGCGTATTTATTTGAAGATATTATATAGGAGACCTGCAGGAAACTCAAAACGAGTTACTTACAAAGGATATGTATAGGTTATGTATATTGTAGCATGACAGATTATTCACATTATAATGAATGAAAAATGATCAAAAATAAAATTAAAATAAAATGAAATCAAGGAAAAATCCAAATACAAACAAATAAGTACCACAGTAAAATGCAATCGTAATTTAAGGAAATAAAAATAAATTAAAAACAACTAAGCAACACCTGTGAGTAATGAAAAATACACCAAAAAACTAAAATAAATTAAGGAAAAAGCCCAGAACAAACCGACACCCCTAATATAAGGACCATTTTTGAAGAAACAAGGTAGGGTAGGAGTAAGTAAGGAAAAACCCAGAACAAACCGACATCCCTAATAACAGGACTGAAAATGGAAGAAACCACGGAGTAGAATAAAATAAAGTACGGAAATACCCAAAGAAACCCCAGTAATAAGAAAAAACCAAATCCCAAAAGAAAGTATAATTAACTAGTGAAAGTATAACACCAAAAAATAAAAATATATGTAAAGAAGATATAAACAAAAGTGACTAATGGTAGGATACTATTATGAAAACAGAGTATAAAAATGTTTCTAAGTGAGGGCCACTCTTTATCTAATAACATTTATTAAAATGAAAATAAGAGCAGGCAATAAATCAGTGAAGTGACAAAGGGTACATCCCCAAAATAAAATAAAAACAGCCAAGACTGCATAAATTTAATTTTAAGGATTACTTTAAATAATGAAGGGACAGATGTGTTATTTATTAAGGAACTCTATACTTAAATATTGGAAATAGAGCATTATGTTTTTTGTTATTCTTAAATATTTACTATGTTTAGTAGTATCCATCAAGGCTAAATGTCGGAGATGGAATACAATATTCTTTTATTATAAGATATTCATTATATGTTTACCAGTATTAATCAAGACCGAAATGTCTGAGTTAGAGTACAACTCTTTTGTTTTCAAATATTTGTTATGTATTAATAGTATGGATTCAATACTAAATGTTAATGTAGTTAAGTAAGAGAATTTTAATTAAAATTATATAATAATAGAAAGTCAGAAGGGGTATAAGTAAGCTATATTAGTCATAAAACATTATATGTGAACAAATCTAAAATCTGGACAAATGGTAAATCTCAACAACATTATAATTGATGAATAAGTCAAGTAAATTAATTAAACTGATGAAATTTGTATAATGTAAATTAGACACAGTGTATTATAAATGAAACTATACTTTAGAAAGATATTGGAAAAAGGTATTAAAGATTATTGGAAAAAATGCAAATATAATAACAGAAAAATCAAAGGGGGGAGTCCCAAATTAAAGAATAATATTTAAAAAGGATAACTAATTCATAAAATTACAAGGAATTAAGGAAAGATAAACATTTTATTTCAATCAGGGATCTTGTTCAATAATAAATAACTTAATAAAAATTGTAAACCATTTAAAATGACAGGAAGTAAGATATTAGGCCTATGTGTTAAAAATACAGTAAATAGGGCATTTCGAGATGGAAAACATTGTAAAAGTATCATATTTGGTATTAAATCACGTAGAATTAACTAGAGAAAGAGATTATGTATTAGGTATTTAATAAAATTAAATAATAGTAAAAATGTATTCAATCATATAATGTAAAAATCAGTTATGTAGCGGAAATGCTAGAAATTTAAAACAATGTCTTTTTAATATTAAATTGGCTAAGACATTTCGGATGAAGAAGAAAATAGGTGAGTTGATGGATATACGTTGAACAGAACACATCTAAGCCAGCTCTCGCAAAATATTCACATATAGCGAAGGAGTAAAACATGGCGAAGGTCTAACCAAGTCGAATAATTTTGAATTCGCGAATTTTGGAAAAAACTTAAACAACCACTAAATTCAGTGAGATAAACCAGTACAACTAGTAAATTAAACTAATACTGAACAGAAAAAAGTGAATTAACTATTAAAACACATAAAAACGATAATTCGGGATAGTGAGACGGAACTTGCCATTATCGACTTTATGGCATAAAGTGAATTAAAAACATTATCCAACACAATGTAACGAGGCGAATCACTGAACACTGATCCAGGAGAACTACACTATCAGCAGAGGGATTAATCACCATTGCTGAGACGAGGAAAACACGGAAAGGCGATATTTATTTGCAGAGAATTCAGTCGAGCCATCATCATTTCGCATGTGCAACACGAAGCAGCCATTTTGGAATCCCATGATCCTCTGCTGGTCCGCTAGCTTCACATCACAACGTTTGGTTCGAACAAATACTTTAATAAACATTATAAATTAAATCATATCTTTGTATTTTTAGATAATTAAGCTTGTAATTGTAAGTGTTATACTTTCCAGACTTTGCCCTTTCTCTGACTATATAACAGCTCAAAGAACCTGTAATTAATTTTAATAATTTATATAAAAATAATCGTTCGCCCTGAGAGAACGAGTCGATATTTTAACTGATTGAATAATCGATTTACAATCGATCCTTAATTAATTTGTCAATAAAACTTGGAATTCTGCAAAATTGACTTCTATTTATTTCTAAACCATATAAATAGAATAAAATAAGATAATATTTAAATCACGGACTACACGAAAAACAACGATTACCAAAGTAGAAGGAGCCTAACCTCAATAGAAGAAGAACCGCAAATCGATTAGTACCGGAGACAATCCTATTAACGCAGAACAATTCTAATTACACCAAGTGACATAAGTGGATAAAAAATTAAATAAACAAATTAAAATTTGCATGAATATAATACAACAATTAATTAATAAGTAAGAAAAAAATGTATAATAATATTTTTTTATAAATTAAACAAAATTTTATTTTATTACAAATCTAAGGGTTGTTACAAAATTGGTGTCCAACTGAAGGGGCTTTAATTAGTGAATGATAGGCCATAAAATAAGAAGAATTTGCCCAATTCCTAATTAGAGCTTGGCAGCTGTTATCAAGTCAGAAGAATAATTAAAATGAAGAAACGGGCGTTATCCAAGAAAAGGGCGGCGGAAGCGGAAAAAGAAGTCAAAGAAATAGATATGGATGACAAAGAGGCAACTCCGGTGGAAGAGGAAGGTAAATTACATCCTGCGGAACCGAAACAACCCGAGGTACCAACACAAACAGGGGATGTCAATCTTCAGGAGGAACAACCCGAGAACACTACACCAACAGGGGATGTCAATTTCCAGAAAACCATGATGAGAATGATGATGGAAATAAATAAGAACATCAAATCCATAAAAGAAGAATTAAGAAAGGACATTGGAGATACCAATAAGAAAATGAAAGAGCACCACCAATCCTTGAGAAAGGAAATGAAGGAGTACAACCAATCATTAAAGGATAGTTTTAAGAAATGGGGGAAGGAATTGGGAGAGAAATTAGATGATCAGCATAAGATACTAGATGATCAAATAAACGATAGTAAACGGCGGAGAGAAGAATTAAGAAAAGAGAGGAACCAACTGATGGAACAATCCAGCCAGAAGGTAGATGGCAACCAAACGGAGATAGAAGAAATACCAAACAATAAAACAAGGGAACAAGTAGCATTATTAGCTGAAATTAAACCTAATAGGAACCAAGAGAATAATAAACATATGGAAGGGGAATCAAAGAAAATGAGAAGAATCCATCCAAGGAAATTGATAAAAACAAAGGAAGAATTTGAGATGTGCACAGTGGTTTAATTAATGTACTGAATATCCCAATTACCAACAATAAAGAAATCATGAATGCCAGAGATTATAGGAGGAGGATAGACGTAATTTCAGAAATGATTTACCAGAAAACAGTAGTGTACAACTTGGAAAAGACCAGAGGTAAATGGAATACGACAAAAGTAGAAATATGTGGGAAATTATCAATGATATCATTAGTCATTGTTGGACCAGTGACATATTGGTGTAAGAAACAATATGGTATGGTGAGTCGAATAAGCTTCAAAGCAAATGAAAAAATAATAGCAAGAAAAATGAAGTACAAGGTAAAAGCAAGAGATGTCACAAGTACCGGAATAATTATGAAGACAATGGTCGTCCGGACAATAAGATGATGGACCACGGCTAAATCAGATACCATACACCATCAAGAAAAGGGACGGACGTTATGATTACCAACGACGGCAGAAAACCATTTCAAAGGGGAAGAAAAATAAGTACCATTGAGGAGAAATTAATGAATAACGAACAAAGAAACAAAACGGAGATTTAAGAAAGAAGATTATTTAAGAAACTGAACCTTACAAATGAAAATATGAACAATTGAGTGACACTATGAAGAGTACCAAAAGCTTATCAATACTGGGTATAGAAGAAAATATAACAATAAGGACGATAATAAGAAGAATAGAATTTGAATTTTGAGTAAAACCCACAAAATTATAAAAAATTCTAAAAAGAAAGTAAGAACAACTTACAAATACTTATTCATGAACTTTAATTTTGGAAATAAAGAAATGGAATTTAGAATTAATATAAAAAATTCTAAAAAGAAAGTAAGAACAACTTACAAATAATTATTTATGAACTCTAATTTTGGAAATAAAGAAATGGAATTTAGAATTATTATAAAAAATTGTAAAACAAAGTAAGAACAACTTACAAATAATTATTTATGAACTCTAATTTTGGAAAAGAAGAAAAGGAATTTTGAAAAATTTACAAAATTTTAAAAGGAGTTAAGATCAACTTACAACAAGTATTTATAGAAATAATTTTGAATGGAATAATAAAACCACAAAACCTAAAAGGAAGTAAGAACCACTTACAACCGATTATTTATGAGAATTAATTTGGAATGGAAGAATTTGAATTTAGAATGACCACTACAAAGTAATATCAACTTATCACAATTATTAACCGCATTTAATATTAAGTAATTATTTAATTCCCAAACTCTAAAATACTATAAGGACAACTGATACAAATAAAATGAATAAACTTGTTTTGGAATGAAAATAATAAAACCTTTACGAAATAGAAATAGACGCAATGACCACACAAATAATATAATTAAGGAATGACAACAAGAGTGAAATAATTTTTTGAAAAGAATAAATATATAATATAACTATGATCATAATTTGAATTTCAATAATAATAAAGACAATTAGAAGAATAATTGTAATAACATGAATCCAGTGGAACAATTCATAAGAACTAAGAAAAAAATATGATAATATATATGCTACCCATAACCAGAAGAAGATGGTACGAGCAATAAAAGAATTAAAGAGAATTCAGATGAAAAAGTTTATACAATAACTAGTGATAATTATATCAACAGACTTTCCAACCATGAGAAAAATAAATATATTAAAAGAGCTTCCAACCATGATAAGAATAAATATATCAGCAGAGCTAACAAATGAGAAGAATAACTGAAAAGAAAAATAACTGAGATAGAAATATTAACAAATCTGAGCAAATACGAAGTGAGGTATCCAAGGATGTTTTTTAATAGTCGAAAAATAGACTATTCCTGTATAATTTTTATTAATGACTGTCTGTAGATAATTCCAGCAGTATTATTATGTTTTGAGCAGAGATGAATTTCCTCTGATCGCAATGAGTAGTGTAGTATGGCCAGCAGAGTATATGTAGCCACAAGTGCCTCTCTGAACTGCCCCAGCTCACGTGTTAGGGAATGAATATCCCAAGGATAAAACACCAAGTTAAGGAAAAATAAAAGTAAATAATAATAAACCTCAGATAACAATAACTATCAAGGAAAAATCAATTTAAGGAAAAAAAACGTAAGCTCAAGTGTGAAGAAGCAAAGATAGAAATGGAAAGGAAGACTAGAAATATAATAACTAAAAAATATCATAAGCAATTATTTCATACATAGTCAAGGTATGGTCTGAACTAATCACTTCTGGAGGAGAGCAATCTGTAGCATGACAGATTATCCACATTATAATGAATGAAAAATGATCATAAATAAATTTAAAATAAAATGAAATCAAGGAAAAATCCAAATACAAACAAATAAGTACCACAGTAAAATGCAATCATAATTTAAGGAAATAAAAATAAATTAAAAACAACTAAGCAACACCTATGAGTAATGAAAAATATACCAAAAACTAAAATAGAGTAAGGAAAAACCCCAGAACAAACCGACACCCCTAATATAAGGACCATTTTTGAAGAAACAAGGTAGGATAGGAGTAAGTAAGGAAAAACCCCAGAGCAAACCGACACCCCAAATATAAGGACCATTTTTGAAGAAACAAGGTAGAAAGGAGTAAGTAAGGAAAAACCCAGAACAAACCGTCACCCCTAATATAAGGACCATTTTTAAAGAAACAATTAGGGTAGGAGTAAGTAAGGAAAAACCCAGAACAAACCGACATCCCTAATAACAGGACTGAAAATGGAAGAAACCACGGAGTAGAATAAAATAAAGTACGTAAATACCCAAAGAAACCCCAGTAATAAGAAAAAACCAAATCCCAAAAGAAAGTATAATTAACTAGTGAAAGTATAACACCAAAAAATAAAAATATATGTAAAGAAGATATAAACAAAAGTGACTAATGGTAGGATATTATTATGAAAACAGAGTATAAAAATGTTTCTAAGTGAGGGCCACTCTTTATCTAATAACATTTATTAAAATGAAAATAAGAGCAGGCAATAAATCAGTGAAGTGACAAAGGGTACATCCCCAAAATAAAATAAAAACAGCCAAGACTGCATAAATTTAATTTTAAGGATTACTTTAAATAATGAAGGGACAGATGTGTTATTTATTAAGGAACTCTATACTTAAATGTTGGAAATAGAGCATTATTTTTTTTGTTATTCTTAAATATTTACTATGTTTAATAGTATCCATCAAGGCTAAATGTCTGAGATGGAATACAATATTCTTTTATTATAAGATATTCATTATATGTTTACCAGTATTAATCAAGACCGAAATGTCTGAGTTAGAGTACAACTCTTTTGTTTTCAAATATTTGTTATGTATTAATAGTATGGATTCAATACTAAATGTTAATGTAGTTAAGTAAGAGAATTTTAATTAAGATTATATAATAATAGAAAGTCAGAAGGGGTATAAGCAAGCTGTATTAGTCATAAAACATTATATGTGAACAAATCTAAAATCTGGACAAATGTTAAATCTCAGCAATATTATAATTGATGAATAAGTCAAGTAAATTAATTAAACTGATGAAATTTGTATAATGTAAATTAGACACAGTGTATTATAAATGAAACTATACTTTAGAAAGATATTGGAAAAAGGTATTAAAGATTATTGGAAAAAATGCAAATATAATAACAGAAAAATCAAAGGGGGGAGTCCCAAATTAAAGAATAATACTTAAAAAGGATAACTAATTCATAAAATTACAAGGAATTAAGGAAAGATAAACATTTTATTTCAATCAGGGATCTTGTTCAATAATAAATAACTTAATAAAAATTGTAAACCATTTAAAATGACAGGAAGTAAGATATTAGACCTATGTGTTAAAAATACAGTAAATAGGGCATTTCGAGATGGAAAACATTGTAAAAGTATCATATTTGGTATTAAATCACGTAGAATTAACTAGAGAAAGAGATTATGTATTAGGTATTTAATAAAATTAAATAATAGTAAAAATTTATTCAATCATATAATGTAAAAATCAGTTATGTAGCGGAAATGCTAGAAATTTAAAACAATGTCTTTTTAATATTAAATTGGCTAAGACATTTCGGATGAAGAAGAAAATAGGTGAGTTGATGGATATACGTTGAACAGAACACATCTAAGCCAGCTCTCGCAAAATATTCACATATAGCGAAGGAGTAAAACATGGCGAAGGTCTAACCAAGTCGAATAATTTTGAATTCGCGAATTTTGGAAAAAACTTAAACAACCACTAAATTCAGTGAGATAAACCAGTACAACTAGTAAATTAAACTAATACTGAACAGAAAAAAGTGAATTAACTATTAAAACACATAAAAACGATAATTCGGAATAGTGAGACGGAACTTGCCATTATCGACCTTATGGCATAAAGTGAATTAAAAACATTATCCAACACAATTTAACGAGGCGAATCACTGAACACTGATCCAGGACAACTACACTATCACCAGAGGGATTAATCACCATTGCTGAGACGAGGAAAACACGGAAAGGCTATATTTATTTGCAGAGAATTCTGTCGAGCTGTCGTCATTTCGCATGTGCAACACGAAGCAGCCATTTTGGAATCCCATGATCCTCTGCTGGTCCGCTAGCTTCACATCACAACGTTTGGTTTGAACAAATACTTTAATAAACATTATAAATTAAATCATATCTGTGTATTTTTAGATAATTAAGCTTGTAATTGTAAGTGTTATACTTTCCAGACTTTGCCCTTTCTCTGACTATATAATATAACAGCTCAAAGAACCTGTAATTAATTTTAATAATTTATATAAAAATAATCGTTCGCCCTGAGAGAACGAGTCGATATTTTAACTGATTGAATAATCGATTTACAATCGATCCTTAATTAATTTGTCAATAAAACTTGGAATTCTGCAAAATTGACTTCTATTTATTTCTAAACCATATAAATAGAATAAAATAAGATAATATTTAAATCACGGACTACACGAAAAACAACGATTACCAAAGTAGAAGGAGCCTAACCTCAATAGAAGAAGAACCGCAAATCGATTAGTACCGGAGACAATCCTATTAACGCAGAACATAATTCTAATTACACCAAGTGACATAAGTGGATAAAAAATTAAATAAACGAATTAAAATTTGTGTGAATATAATACAACAATTAATTAATAAATAATAAATAAGAAAAAAAATTATATTTTTTTTATAAATTAACCTAAATTTTTATTTTATTACAAATCTAAGGGTTGTTACAAAATGTTGTGTATAGGATATGTATAGGTTATGTATATATAGTATATAAAGTATATAATAACAGGTATTTGTACCTGTTATTTTTTGGAACGGTATTTTCATACCTAGTATTTTAAAATAACAATTTAGCCCACCTCTAAATCAGACAACTTGCTGGATTGAGGCACACCAACAGTGCAAGTTGTTACATGAAAACAGAACAGACTGTTTCATTCCACTTGTTAACTTACAGGTTACAACTTGAAATAAATGGTGTCCCTAAGCACTGACAACTGATGTCTGCCACACTCTCTTTCCCACTCTATCGTTGTCTCTCCTACAGCTGGTACGTTCCTAGCAGGAGATTTTATTCTCTTTTCATATACCTGTACAAAATTATTGCATTTTTATTTTTGACGAAAATTATTTATAACAATCTTTCAGCCTTATATTTTGGTAGCATATTACTTACTCTGCAGAACGAGAGAGTACAAAAACATCCACATCCCATAGTATAAAGCACAGACACATGTATACATTTGTTTGTGTGTGTGTGAAAAATTTCTAGTATTTTTTGTATAAAATTAGAATTCTTTTTTCAAATTTTCCTTTTATGATCAAGGCACTTAACTTACAAAGTATATGATTGCCTTACTAATAATTTATACTGAAAATAATTAACATTATTAAAAAATCATTACAAGAAAAAGAAGCACTTGTCACATATTAAAAAGAAATAAACAAACTTTCTAAAGTTTTTAGCCTAAATGAAAATGTACTTACAGAGATTTTTACATACGTATACCGGTAATATAACTTTAATTCCGTAATGCTCATATTTTTTTAGATGGAATGATAATTTATTTCTCCATAGGCCTAGGTAACTAGTATGTGAATTCCAAAGTAATAGGATAAAAAAGGTCAAACCTGGAAGCAGGAAAATTGTAACATGCATATCTAACTAATTTAGGTACACAGTAGCATACCTTTATGTACATATAGACAAAGGTAGCTCACACCTAACCGGCGTGTACTCTGATAGTAAAATATTTTTTTAAACAAGAACCCATTTGTATCCCATCCTGAAATTTTGTATGCACGTAGTCAATTGTAGTGGAAAACACATATATTTTTTCCAAAAAAATCGAAGGGGTCGTATTTTGGGATTTTCAAAAAAAGTTTTTTGGGGTTTTTCAAAATGTAGTAAACATAGTCATGTGATATATCAAATTAAAGAGCATTGAAAATGGAAAAGAATGCCGGAAATTTGAGCTCTCTAGGTGCTATAGTTTTTAACCATATCATTTTTAAAGTATTGAAACGCGACCGAAAACCGTCGTTTTTTGGATTTTTAAAAGCTTATAACTCAAAAACAAATGTAAGAAAAATATTAAATTTTAAATTTGAACTATTCTTGGTAGGTACAACGCCTATACAAAAAATCATAGAAATCTAAAAGGTCAAGGTCCTAATCAAATGGTAGAATTGGTTGATTTGACACGGAATGACCCCATAGGAAAAAGGACAAAACTAAATTATAATAGCTATCAACCACCAGTGTAGGCCTAGAAAAAATATGAAATAATTGTAAATTGTAATAAAATAACAACATTAAGTGAGGGGAAAGGTTAGGCAAACATAATATAAATAAATAGGGAACTTTAAAAACACAAAGAACGTTCAAAAACACAATTGTAAACTAAATAAGTATAAAAAAAAAAATTGTCAAAGTACTAAATCAGCAAATACTGAATAGAACCTAGTTATGTTTGATTTCAAAATAATCTATAACAGAAATGCTGTTCAATAGTGGTAATAACATGAGTATTAATAGTACTATAACAGGGTTCCCAGCGACCTGGGAAGTCAGGGATTGTCAGGGAAAGTCGGGGAAGTCTTTTAAAAATTGGCATGTGTCAGGGAAAGTCAGGGAAATTGACTCAAATTTGTTATGTGTCAGGTAATTCATACTGATGACAAACTGCAACCTGTGAATCCTTTGAAGCGAGGAAAAGTGATCAATTAATGAGGTAAGTTGAATTTTATTTAAAAAAATTAAAATTGTACATGTTTCGGGCTATGGCAGCATTAAAACAAGATGAGTTTGTTGAAATGCTGAACAGTGTGTGGCGGCTCTGGCCCTACCAAGCTGTACAAGTATATTTTTATCCTAACAAGGTATCTTTACATTGCTGAGATAAATGTTTTTGTGCTTTGGTATAGTTTTTGTGTACAATTAACATGCTTTTCTTTTGTTTCAGATTAGGCCTATGCATTAGATAAGATGGCAAGAAAAACAACTTTCAACTATCAGTGGCTGGATTCAACCCTTAATCCAGAGTTTGTAGATTGGCTCAGTGATGTACCGGACAATAAATTTGAAGCCTACTGTAATGTGTGCAGAAAGGAGTTTAAACTCAGCAATATGGGGCGTCAGGCAATTCATTCACATAGAACTGGACCAAAACACACTCAGCTTCAGAATATTAAATCAAGACAGTCATCATTGTCATAATTTTTTGTCAAACCTAGCGCTAGTTCAACAGAATTAAGAAGTGTAGCTACTAGTTCAACAGAAACAAGAAGTGTAGACATTGGACATGGATCTCTTGATAATGCCGCTGTCAAACCGTGTGTTAGTTCAACAGAAACAGTAAAGACTGAGGCAGGGATAGAAAGTGGAAAGTCGGTACACTGTGCTACTTCTTATTTTAATAAAGATGAAGTAGCCAAAGCAGAAATTTTATGGGCGTTAAAAGTTGTTGCTAGTAAATACAAGAGGAGCTCATGTGCAGATATACGTGATACATTTATACTTATGTTCCCAGATAGTGCAATTGCATCGAAATTCACCTTTGGTGAAAGTAAGTGTTCCTACGTGATTAGTCATGGTATTGCACCACATTTCAGTGAGTTATTAACAAACAATTTGAAAACTTGTGAGGATTATGTAGTTTCTTTTGATGAGTCACTCAATAAGGTAACACAACAAGGACAAATGGATCTCATTGTCAGATTTTTTGTTATCAACACTCATAAAGTGGTTTCTAGATATTGGAACAGTGTTTTTCTGGGTCGTGCTACTGCCCAAGATCTGGTGCAGAAATTTAATCATGGACTGCAACCTCTTCAAAGAAAAAACTTGTTGCAGGTCTCAATGGATGGGCCTAATGTGAACTTGAGCTTTCTCAGGAAGCTTGAAGTGGAAATGGAGACAGAAAATTCTGATGGGAAAAAGTTATTGAACCTGGGAGTGTGTGGTTTGCATGTCATCAATGGAGCTGTTAAAACAGGTTTAATGACTGTAAATTGGGAGCTTAACTCATTCCTGCGTAACATGTATTATTTATTCAAAGACTCACCAGCTCGCCGGGCCCAGTTCACTGCAGTGACTGGTAGTACAGTGTTCCCACTGAAGTATTGTACAGTACGATGGCTTGAAAATGTTCATTGTCTGGAACGAGCCTTAGAAGTATTTCACCATATCAAGGCATATGTTGCAAATGCTAAGTTGCCAGAAAGTAAGTCCTGTAAAAATATTAAAGAACAAATCCAAGACCCTTTAATAAAATGCAAACTAGCATTTTTCAAAACCATTTCTTTGGAATGTGAGCCTTTTCTCAGGCGATTTCAAAGTGACAAACCGCTTGCTCCATTTTTGTACTCCCATCTGAATGAACTATTAAGAAGTTTGATGAATCGCTTTGTCAAGCGTAGTAAAATGGCAAATGCCATTGATATTAGGAGTGTGATTTTGCTTGATCTACAGGACCCAACAAACTTAATTGAGGTAGGTAAAGTTGATGTTGGATTTAGTACGAAAAAGGTACTTAAATAACTAAAATTGTCAGAGAGAGAAATTCTTGGTTTTAAACACGAATGTCAGAAAATATTAGTGGCAGTTGTGACAAAACTGTTGGATAAGAGTCCTTTAAAGTATAGGTTAGTGAAAGGTCTTACGAGTTTGAACCCACATATAATATATCAGCAACCAAGTCGTGGTCAGACCCGAATGGAATATGTCTTGGAAGCGTTGCATGAAGCTAACAGAATAACTGAAAATGTGGCCGATAGGGCTAAAGCACAATACATTTCTCTGTGTTGTGAATCAAAGGAAGCTTTGGAAACTAAATTCAAAGAATATATCTCAATATCTGATGATAGTATGGGTTTAGACATTTTCTTTGCTGACATTTTAGCAGAAAACAAACAGTATAGTGAACTTCGGCAAGTAATAAAGCTTTGTCTTATACTGTCTCATGGAAATGCTGCAGTGGAGAGTGGCTTTTCTATAAATAAATCAATGTTGGTAGAAAACATGCATGAGGAGTCAATTATTGCACAAAGACAAGTGTATGATTCCATTTTGTACTATGCAGGTGTCAGATGCGTACCAATTAATCATAGAATGTTGTTATCGGTGAGATGTGCTCATAAGAAATACCAGGATTACTTGGAGAAGACATGCCTGAAGGTCAAAGAAGAGGACAGAAAAAAAGCTGAGAAACGAAGAATAAGTGATGAAATAAGAAAGTTGGAAGACGAAAAAAAAGTTAAAAGAATGCAATCACAAGAATGTGAAGCCAGAATTGAAGATAAAATACGCCTACTTGAAACCAGAAAAAATTGTGTGTAATTTTGTTGTTGTGCTGCATTTATTTTTTTTTACATTATTACCAACATTGTGTGTTCATTAGTAATTTTAATAGTAATACTTTCATTATTTATGTATAAATAAAATGTATTAACATTTATTATTATCTGGCAGATCATTATTAAATTGTATGTACTTTACTGTTCAAAATGTTGTATTTCCTATTTGAGTAATAAATATTGTGTACAGGTGTGTGTTGGACAGCTAATAGGGGTGGAGGAGGCTGTTAAAAATTGCGCAAATGCCAACTTTTTGTCAGGGAAATACAATATTTTGGTCAGGGAAATGTCAGGGAAATTAGTTTGACTTTCTGGCTGGGAACCCTGTATAAGCAAATTATCTGAATTAGAAAACATTTGATCATTTTGTGTAAAAATTATAAGCTATGTCTAACAATGGGCACAAAATTTCTCAACCAATGAGAAGGGTAGGCTTGAAGCCTAGAACCAAAAAACCGTCACAAATATTTTAACAGTTCATTATTAGCTTCAGAAGAGAGCAGATGAAAAATAATTGCAGCTCCAATTAATTCAACAAAAGTATAACTTAAATGGACTAACAACATTATGAAGGATTAAAATGAACACCAAGATTGGCCGAACATATTAACCAGATCAAATTAAACAAAATTTATGAAATACAGAAGAAAAAAAAAATTAAACTAATAAATTAAAGAAAAAAGAAAGAAAAGAAGGAAGACACAACCATAAACCCTACATGAAAATAAAATATCAGATGAACAGGAAAGCGTAAAGTATAAACTGAGTTAATTAACAAAAAATCGAAAAAACTTTTCACTACACTGTGACGCTGTTGCACTAAATATTAAACTTGGTTCAGACACTCATCCACTGAATAACATTTAATAAGTAATTTATATTTTTAAAACTGTTCAATTAGGATAATAACAGATAATAACACTATTTGGAAATAGAAAACATTATTTCGAAAGATAAAAACTTAACCTCTATTCACGAGTTGAACTAACACTTACTTTAGATACTAAGAGTATATTTATAAAGAAAATATCTAACATTTAATTGAGTTTTATGTGAAGGTTTGTACTTTATATTTTATAATAATTTCTTGTATTAAAAGATAAAAAGGCAGAACCGCTATCCAATAAACCAGTACTGAGAATTAATACCTGTTTATTGTTTCATTTGATAATATTGATGTATTGATCTCTTTAATATAGCACAGGTGGAAATTTTTTTACCAAAAATAAAGGTTGGTAACACTGCCGCCCAAGAGCGAATTTCGAATTCACCATCACGGTAAGTTATACTGTTTCCTTAAAGAAGAAAGAAATTGTGAAGAGAAACTTTTAATTGTTTTTAGTATAAACAATTTGGGGTCTAAATCGGGAAAACAAAGCTTAATTTATATCAGGTAAGAAGGAAGAAGACGGTGTTGAGGCGGGTACTGGTAAGTTCATGAGAGCGAAGGTTAGCAGGAAAATATACGAAATTTTTGACATTAGAAAATAACGCAGGCGGAGTCGAATTAATAGAGTACGACTCGAGAAGTCGTAAAATATATATATATATATATATATATATATATATATATATAAATGAAAGGGAAAATATATTAAAGAAGAATCTGCATACCCTACTAATGCAGATAAAAAATGTAATCGAAATTAATTAATACATAATGATATAATTTGTGATGTTTTCAATTTGTTTCTTCTGCAAGTAGATAATATTGTATATACTTTTTATAATAATGATATAAATATACTACAAGAATATCATACAGAAAAACATTTATTTCATACAGAATATCATACCTGTAGAACATTGTACAAAACAGTATCCTGTTAATCACTTTAAAAAGTATAATCATAAACTGTTCTAAAAATAAAAATTACAATGTAGTAAGTATTAAAAAATACAAATATGACTGTATTAATAAAGTACAGTATAGCGCCGATTTTCCATGGGCCCGTTACCCGTGGTGTGGATTAACCATGGTCTTAAAATTATATAATTAATGTATACTCTACCTAATGTAGTTGAAAGTTTAGAAAATTTGCTTTATTAGAAACTTTAATATCTTATTACGCGCGTCAGTAAGGAGATTCAAAAAACACGTGAATGCTGTACAATGCATGTTTTAATGAAAGGATGTCACAGTACCGTATATTTAAAAGTTTGTAAAATTAAGCTGTTACTCGTTACCGTTGTTTAATAATTAAACCTCACGTCATTAACATAAATATGCTGATATTAGATTTCATGCCCTATTGCACCGGAAGAGAAACATTCCACTATGTATCACTCCTAACCGTAGTGAGCACTCAAGAAGCGGAAGTGGACGACGACGACGAACTACAACCAAAGTCGAATGTACTGTGTTCCCAAAGATCAGACATCTGCAGAAACTTTACTAAAATTTATGGAAAATGAAGATGATGTTGACTTCGTTAATGTCTTGCAAGTCCGTAGTGTATAATAAAAAAAAATTGCACAAACAAATTTACCGACTTTTTTTAAAGAAATTACTAACTTATTTATATTATTTTACAATTATTTTATACGCACAATTATTTCATTGAAATAGCCCATTCGGTCTTTTTCTGTGTAACAAGTTTTGTTATTTTCCTTTTTAATTAATACCTAACGTATACCTATTATCCGTGATCATCCTTTCCCCAGTTACCACGGACAATTGGCACTACACTGTACATATTAATGTACTTTATTCGACACCATATAATGAAAATGAAATTAAAGATATCGATACAAATATACTAGAAAACTGTCCTACAGAATAACATTCTGTTACATCGTTTTTAAAAAGCTTATATACTATCCTAAAAATGAAAATGAAAACAAAGCACAAGTTAAAAGAACATACAGGGTCCGGCATAAAGACCTACCCTATTGAAATAGGTAATTACAAACAAACGGAGAAAGATACAGAAAAAATATTTTTATTTATGAATAACACACTATGCCATTTTACATTAATGTTTTTTAAAAATTATGTCCATTAAATGGCGGCCTCCATTATTGACACACTGACGAAGCCGTTCCCGAAAGTTTTCCATAGTTCTTCATGTCATTTCTGGCGGAATGTTAGCAACTTCCTGGGTGATTACCTCCTTAAGAGCTTCCATGGTCCTAGGGCGATGTTTGTACACTTGTGCCTTTAAATATCCCCAAAGGAAATAATAACAAGGCGTCAAATCTGGCAACCTTGGGGGTTAGGCAATGTCACCGTCCAAGGAGAGCAGACGCCCAGGAAACAATTCTCTCAGAATTTCTCGAGAACGCCGAGCAGTGTGGGCTGTAGCTTCGTCTTGTTGGAACCAGACTTCTCCTTCATGGTTCTCAATGAATTGGTTAAACTTGGGCCGGAGGAAAGTTTCTAACATGTGACAGTAGCGATTGGAAGTAACCGTTACTGCCTGGCCATCTTCTTGAAAAAAGTACGGACCCCACACACCAAATTCGGCAATGTCATACCAAACAGTAACATGAGGGCTGTGAAGTGGTCGCTGGTGAAGTTCTTGAGGGTTACCTTCAGCCCAGTACCGAAAATTTTGCTTATTTACAGTGCCTGCCAAGTGGAAGTGAGCCTCATCAGAAAAAATCACAACAGCTGTAGGGGGAATGTTCTGAAGAATGTCTTCACACAAAGCTCTGCGAGTTTCAAAATCTCTTATGCTTAGTTCTTGTGTAACCATCATTTTGTAGGGATGCATGTTGAGATTGCTGTGCAGGATTCTTCTTACACTCCGATCAGACAGGCCTAGGGAAGCTGCGTGTTTCACTGCTGAACGCTTTGGAAATTGCAGGACGGAAGCTCTCACACGTGCCACATTGTCCGGCGTTGTTACGGTCCGAGGTCGGCCAGGAGATTTTCTTTTTAATGCTGAACCTGTTACTCTAAAGTTCGATACCCAAACATGAATTGATTTTCTATCTGGAAGAGACTCATGTCTCCCAAGTGCGAACCGAATACGAAATGCACGCTGTGAAGTAATCACAGAACCACCATTACGAATAAATTCCTCCACAACAAAAGTGCAATGCTTATCAAGCCAAGCCATTGCGCTCACTGAAAATGGCACGTACACCACTAGTGATTGATACCCCCTCCACAGCCGTACCCCCACCACCGCTCGTCCAGTGGCCTCTCCAAATGGGGGAGGTCTTTATGCCGGACCCTGTATTATTAATAAAGTAGTGCCTACGTACTGAGTTAGACACGAAATAATAAAAATTAAATAATACATAGCGATACAATACTAGGAAACTGTAATAGAGAAGAATAACATTCTGTTTAATCATTTTTGATAAATACAGTATACCTTCTGCTAAGGGGCTTCTCTTAATAAGGGACACTTCTGTAATCCCGGCGATTTTACCATAAGACACAATGCTCACATATTTCCAAATAACGGTAAAAAACAAAAATGTCTATTTGTTGGTACTATTTTCTCCGTCTAGCGGAAACCTTAGGACAGAAAAATACTTTTTACTAGACAGTATTTTACTTTTTATAACAGGAAAATACAAGTATAAATAAAAATCGTGAATATCGAGCCTAAAACGTACCATGAAAGAATTTAAATATTCCATCACTAGCCTATTAGTCAACTTGTATATTACGGCATAAACAGTAAAGGTTTTCATTAAAACACAAGTTATCAAGTTTTAAGGATACAATTATCGATGTTCAGTGCACCCACACGCATGCAGTTCATTTTGTTATAATTGATACATTTTTTGCTGCATTACAGAGTACTGTCGTACATGACACAATGGGATGTCGTTATAATTCTACAACATTAGAACTGTGCTGATAGATGTAATGGTATTGCCATACATTTTTAGTTTTGTTTTCACCATTCGTCCCCATTTTTGGTTTTCATGAGTCATTCTATTTTACTTTTTTAATAGCCTACTAGATGTCCAGTAATAAAATATTATTTGTCTACATCAACAGGTTAATAATTGTCTTTTTTAGTGCTATATGTGATATTTTTCCGTAATTAGTTACATGAAGTAGGCCTAGTGAATTTCTAGCTCTGTTTTATTAAAACACACAACATTTAACAAACGACTAACAGTTTTCTTTATACCCGACACCTCTTTACAGCAGACAAATGTTTTGTCCACGTGACTGGACGGTATTCAGAAGTTTCACTGTATGTAAACTTATGCTAATAGTAAATAATTTTAGTAGTAGACCTAACAACAGTTGTAACAATGAAGTAATTAATTACACTAGTAACAATAATAATAATAATAATAACAGCATTATACTATGTTAATAATACAATTATGAAAACTATAATCAAACAAATTATTTATAGCAACATGTTTCCCTTTTTTATGATTCATGTTATCCGGGCTGTTTGGCTGTGGTCCGTGGCTTATTACAAAACCAAACGTTTCAGCAGCTCCAATGGCTGCCATCATCAGTGGTATAAAAATCCTGAACGTTGGGTGTTTACGTACAGGCCCACAGTACTGTGGTATAGGCTGATACCACAGTACTGTGGGCCTGTACGTAAACACCCGACGTTCAGGATTTTCATACCACTGATGATGGCAGCCATTGGAGCTGCTGAAACGTTTGGTTTTGTAATAAGCCATGGACCACGGCCAAACAGCCCGGATAACATGAATCATACATCTGACACCGGCCGTGAAAGCCTGAGGAATAATTTATGTTTCCCTTTGTTTAAGTAGCAAGTGTAGGCCTATTATTTAAGAGACTTTTCCTAGCTACATCAGTTTTCTTTGTGTAAACATTTTGCACAAATACATTTATTGAGCTCCATTTTTCTGGTAAGTTTAGTTGTGGATATAATTCATATAGATGTTCTACTTCATGTCTCTTTGGAGGAATTTTTTTCTTTAATGTGAGTTTTAAAAAACCCCAACTACATTGCGTTGTTTGTTCGTCCATTTGTGAACATCTCTTTTAGTTACCTTGTTTTTGGTACCACTTTTTTGTCTTTACATGGCTGCAGTACATCCTCAATGAGTTCTGGCATCATAATTACGTTGTCCTCTCTGCCGTCTGCATTTCTTGAAGTACCTGATAAAATGTCATGAAGTGGAATATCTTCCGGATATTCATTTTCGCCATCTGAACCATCACTGAAGTTTGTTGTATTTCTACAGTTTGTAATGAGGTTATCTTGCAGAGGAATATCTATTTCATCCAGCGGCCTACCCTTGTATTGTACCGTTCTCCATCATTAGAAATAGCTTTGTAATTTTTGACGTTTGGAATATGTCATCAGGTAATCTGTAGTTGCTTTGGAGTATCGATGAAGTCCCATGAAAGTCACGAGTTGTTTAATGTCTTCGTTGGACATGTGGACAAGTTGACAGATAGTAGCAAGGTGCTTCCTAAGTGTCCTTGTCGAAACGGCGTCAGGATTTCTGGGTCGGGTCATGATAACAGATCTAGATATATGAATAACTCACCTTTGGTTTTACTGTAATCCGGTGTGAAGAATTCATTATATCGTAGTCGGGATCCCACGTGTAGTCTGGAAGAACTCTTGCGTCAGCATTCAATGTAACCTCGATGATAACACAAACAAACAGAACTGAAAATATGTGCATACAGACATTCGAATGCCACAGCGTTGCCATTTTTTTAGCAGCAAAATGTCGTAAAACATGCCGTAACATATACATGTCATGATATACAAAGGTGACTGTCTCACTGCCAACGGTTATACCGTGAACTTAAAAAAATATACAAATTACAAGTTCTACATAAAATTTGGCGGCCAACATTTTTTCGAAAAATTAATTTTTTTGGGTTCTTGGGAGGTTAAGAAAACGAAATAACTAGACATGATCATTCAGCTGCCATATATGGCTGCCAAATACACCCGGCCGCCGAATGTTATGCAATCAGTGCAATGTACGGCCGCCAATAACTGCAAAAATATGCATATATATATATATATATATATTGTAATAAATTGTTAATTTCAAGATCAATAAGATTTATTTTAGGTTTCGGGGTTTAATCAAGCTCCACGTTGATTTGCGCCAATTTGCAATAAATAATTAAATTATGTTGTTACTGGGTTTAATTATATTCGAGTATGTTTGAAAGCCCCACTGTTGGGTTCACCAATTTGTAACAAATAGCTGGTTTTGTTACTTTTAAATTGTAAAGAACTCTGTTTATAAGGAAATGTTTATTATGTAGTCTTATAGGTGACCTCCTGTAACTCAATTTTAATAGACAAATATATTTATTATTGTGTTATTATAACTTTTATGTATACTATAACACGGTTTTACCTAATTACTCAATGTTTACTCAAGGTCAATGCTATAATTCATGTATTTAATTAATAAATTAAGAATTCTCTCCAACCCTAGTCAGTCCGTATTGTGTAAATCAACTCAAAAATTGTGCAGGAAACACGCTAGTTCGGTAATCTCACGTTCTACCAGCTGTTGACTATGAGCGCTGTTATTCGTAATTGGCTTGCTTCTAGGTTAACTTGTTCGCCAGATTTTAATCACCCTTTTTACCTGTAAATTACTCCACCCACAACATATAATACCTATTCTACAATAATATAAAACATCATCATATACAAGAAGGATTCTTTATTTATATTGTACTTTAATTCAACTTCTAACAGTGCTCTTCATGATTATAATAGAAGGATATCGATTGTACAATGATGAATCGATTGTTTAGTTGACTATGCTCCTTTTATTTTATACAAATTAAATATAATGTTAACTATCTCTTATCCCAGGGTACGTGTGATTCTTTTAACGATTAGTAAGGCCAGGTAATGCAAAATTAAGGTTACTTAGTATTACGAAATGTTATTAGTTCTTACTATATTAAAATTAAATATAAGCTGATGTTACCGTGTTTGACGATTCTCAAGGCGGCATTGTTTGTCTGCAAACGGTTGAAGATTTACAATTGAGGTTACACCAATCCAGAAAAAGTGTTCCGATTATTAATAAAATTGACAATTAGTCAACCAAACGGGAATCTCCTCCTGGACGATGACTTAAAAGCGGAAGCCTTCAGCAAATTCCTCTCGGATAGGTCGGGTCGCAAGATTTCATGGCCAAAACAGTTAAGCCGAGATGAGCAATTCCTGTCTTGCCGAATGGAACATCTCTATAGGTGCGCGGACCCCGATGACGTCCCTTTCACACTGGCGGAGCTAACAGATAGTGTGGGAAAGCTTAAACGCTCAGCTCCAGGTTCGGACAACATCCACAACGAAATGTTGAGTAACTGTTCCCCCAAAATGTTGACGAAGATCTTGGACCTATTTAACGATATCTGGAAGACAGGCGAAATCCCTCAAAAATGGAAAACGGCCAGTGTTATTCCCTTATTAAAACCTGGAAAGGACGAATCGAAATTGGCCTCCTACAGACCCATCTCATTAACTTCTTGTTTTGGGAAATTAATGGAGTGCCTAGTCAACAAAAGGTTGACTTGGAGGTTGGAGTCTCAAAACCTTTTGGACAAATATCAGTTTGGATTTCGGCCTCAACGAAGTACCACGGACGCCCTGCTATACTTCACAAATAAAGTTTACGAAGGCTTTGAATGCAAGAAGTCCACGGTTGCGGTCATGATTGACTTTGAAGCCGCGTTCGACAAAATACCACATGCCACAGTCATCCTACAGTGTATGAAAATTGGGATTAGGGGAAGATTATTGCAGTTCATAGTAAAATTTCTTGAAAACCGCCAAATAGAAACTGTAGTAAATGACACAAACTCTTCGAGCCACAGAATAGAGAATGGAATACCACAGGGCGGAATAATCTGTCCGTCGCTTTTCAACATTGCCTTACAAGATATCTCAAATGAACTTCCACCTGATGTACACAGTGTTACTTTTGCGGATGATAAAACCATTTGGGCGACGGATACAAACCACGAGAAAGCAACGGAATCCATTCAGCTAGCCCTCAATGTTATAAGCAGGTGGTGTCAAAAATGGTCTTTAAAGATTTCAACCCAGAAAACTGAATGCGCATTTTTCACCAGGCGTAATAAGCTCGCAAACTATGTGCCTCTCCTTACCCTTCAAGACGAAATACTTCAGCATAACAGAAATCCAAAACTGTTGGGGTTGGTTCTTGATCCAAAACTTCGGTGGTCAGCACACGTGGAATATGTAATAAAGGCATGTACCCCAAGATTGAACGCATTGAAAGCGGTAGCCAGTCGCAACTGGGGCGCTGACACTTCAACGCTGAAAATGTTTTATCTTGCATTCGTGAGGTCGAAGGCTGTTTACTGTTGTGAAGTTTGGGGTTCAGCTGCAAAAACCCACATAAACAAAATTCAGGCGATCCAATCAGCGGCACTACGTCTTTGCCTGGGTTGTACAAAAACCACCGCGATAGCTGCTATGCAAGTTGACTTAGGTGTTGAGCCGATCGAAATGTACATTAGAAGACAAATGTGGACAAAACTTTTGAAAGTCAATACATTACCAATAACTCACCCATTGTACAACTTGTGTGCCAATCAGATAAGCATTAAAAATTCGTTCAACTATCAAATGAACATACTGTCGACAACGTTATCGTATAATGTGCCGGAGCAAATTCCACCTGTGTATGATGAAACGCCACGTAGCTGGCCGGGAATAAAAGCGATCGTGGATCTTCCACACAAATTCGGCAAAATGAGTCATCCAGATATACTTAGAGCAGAAACACTAGAGATGATTGACGAGCAGTATAAAAATCATACGAAGATCTTCACAGATGGATCGGTGGACATCGAAAGCGGGAAGTCAGGTGCAGGGTATTTTAACCAGAGTAATGGCGAACGGTACTATATTCCAGCTAACGCACAGTCCAGTATGGACGCCGAATTATTGGCTATAAACGCGGCATTAACCTGCTGTCTTTCCATTGAGCAAAAGCTCATCTGTATCTTGACTGACTCCAAATCATCATTAGAAGCACTATCAAAATCTGGCACGAGTGCGTACTTCTTTCGTATTAATGAAATAAGGAAACTATTCCTCCAGCTACACAACGAAGGAAAAATGATCACCCTTCAATGGGTTCCATCCCACTGTGGAGTCCCCGGAAATGAAATAGCAGATGGGATCGCAAGGGAAGCGTGCACAATGTATCCAACTAACCTAAAGAAGTTCTCCCTGCTGCAGTGCAGAAGCTCGGGTGACCGACACTTCAGGAGCTCTTGGGAGGACAGTTGGAAATCAGCAACCACAGGTCGCAGCTTATACCAAATACAACCTGTGCCGGCCAAGGAAGACATCTACAAGGGAGTAGCGCGTCCGATAGCTGCTTTTGCTGCGAGGGCACGTACCGGCCATATCGTTACCCAAGAATATCTCTTTAGGTTCAATCTCACGGATACGCCACAATGCTTATTGTGTGAAGACGGAGAGGAGAACCTTGAACATATACTTATAAAATGTCATTACCCGATTGCCGCAAGGGATATCTTAAGGATGCAAGTGTCGGGATGGCAAGAAATCATGAACAATAAGAAGTACTGGGCTATCGCTTCTATGATCTACCATGGACATCGGGCTATCGGCTACAGTTGAAGCTGGACGCCTGCAGGAAGAAGTAAGAAGTAAGTAAGTAAGTAATAAAATTGACGGTGTGATGTCCTGGAAGACCACGGGAACTCTTCTAATCTTCGTTCTTCTCTGGTCCTTGTGGTTGTCGGTCCCGGTGGAATTGGTGTCGTATTATAATTTCCTTCTTGAAAGTGAGGTTTATTTCTTCAGAAACAAAGGTCCTTGAGTATATTTGTCTATAATTCCATTAATTTAGGCTTTTTTCTTCCATCAATTAGTCTCCTGGTTAGATGGGAAATCGGGTTCAATACTAAATCCAAGGGAATTATCTTGACGAGTGAAATAAGAATTCCTCGACCTTTTGGAGGTATATGGTTATATTTTTGAAATCTAATTTATTTTATTATTCATCGGTTTGTTTTATAGGAATAGGTTTTGACTTTAATTTATTAATTTTGGTTCATTTTTCGTTAATTTGTGTCCTCCTTTTTAAATTTGTCTACTCATCTGAACTCGATAGCATATAACTATCGAATAATGTTTTTATATAAATTCTTTGCTGGATTCGTCTTATTTCAACTTAACCCATGAGCATATAACAATTGAATAATGAAAACCAACAAGATTTTTTACATTTTAGTTACCCTAACAACCACTACTTTCTGTCATTGGATGATATTTGATATCCTAGAGCCAGAATTATAAAACATTACTACTCTTTTTCAATAAAATACTCCATGCTTGGAATTATACCAAATTACCTAAAACTCTCACCCAATCTACCTTATTAAACCGTATATATTTTACTATAGTTTCATTTGACTGGACTTATTAAAAAGGGTATTAATTTCCTTTTACAAATATTAAATTTAGGCCTATAAGTTTTCTTACAACTGTTATAATAATTTTGATTTTAACTTAATTTTCTTTACCTGACCTACTGTACAAATAGTCACTGGTTTATGGCTACTTACATTAATTTATATTTCCGGGTTTTAATTCATTATATTAATTAGTTCATTCTTGAACCTTTCATTATTTTATAACATAACTATAAGAACTACTTGTCCACTTTTTAACCCTTATTGCCATCCTGGCCAAGTTTACAAACATTAATTCAAAACACCTTCATTAATCAATTTCAGTCAATACATTTAACATAATATAATACCTAACACATGTATTTATACTTAATTGTCTAAAGACAATTTTAACATAAATGAAGGGAGTACCACTGACTAAGTACTTCTTTAAAGCAACAACTCCGCTCTTACTATCCACAAAACATAAGATAAATATTCTGTAAACACTATATCATGTTACAGCATAACAACAAGTACAATTTGCAACACATTAAATATTAATTTGAATAGTATTTTATACTTCATTACTACATATTAAACTCCTCCCATTAGATACAATGTTTATGTTTTACATCCCATATTATTTACTACATCTTTTATATTTAGGTACACTTCAGATGTCTTAATTACTTAGTAACCTTAATATTTTGGGTATTGTTCTAAACCATATTTACTTCGTTTTTTATGTAACGTTGGGGACCTCACATCTGTTATGTTACATAACACTCCCCCTTCGAAAGAAGTTTATTTTGGCTCAACTAAGTTTAGTAAAATAAACTTATAGCTCTTGTATGATAAGGTTATCTTCTCTTTCTATCCTTCAAACTTTTAATTGCACCGGAAAACTGTGTTGATACTCCTTGTATATCTGGTCATTAATTCACTACTGGTACCTCCCTCAGTTGTAGACCTGTCATTTTCTCTGGAACTCATAACTTCTTCTAGCTTTTTACGCTATTATTACTTATTATTATTTTTATATTTATTACCTCTCTTGGTGCATAATCCCTAAAATACTATATTTCCCTAACATTTTTCGCTAATATCATAGCTGGTACGGAATCAGAGGGGCACTATTGGCTTCCATTACTCTGCCGTTTTCCTAACTATATCTTCTGAGATCAGAGGAACTTCATCTCTGTCCAGAAACAAAAATAAACGTTGCACTATCACAACACAATACATATAATAAAATTATTACCTATAAGGTAGCTCCTTCGCTACAAACTTATACTCAAGGGATGATTACTATTATTTCTGAGGTATCCTAATACTTTTCTTAAATTATTTATCTCGTTGTTCTGTAGTTCCATTTATCACATTATTCACCAGTATATTAGTTAAAGCTGTTCAATATTCATTTTAAATTCTTCTTAGTTACGTGCTGTCAATTAATTATTCTTTAGCATATGTATTTCACTATTTTTAATTCACTCCCATTTACTTCTGCAATTAAACACTGAATCTCCTCCTTATCATAAATTGTATGGCATATTCTTCCTTCATTTAACTCATTTCTAACTCTTCTTTCTATTCTTTCATTTTTATTAGTTTAAAATAATTTATTCTGAATTATATAGTAAGGTGTTCTTACTCATTTTTTGAATTTTGGGGTTTTTTAAAAATTGATTCCACATAATTTCTCTGAAGTGTTGCGTAATTAGTTTATTTCATTTAATAGTTGGTTTAATATATTTTAATTAGTTTCTCATTATTTTCCTTGGATTTGCTTGATCCTGTATCCATAAAATCCGTCCCTTTTCTCCAATGGTTGGTTTGGACTCTGTTTAACCGTGGTCCATTATTTCTTCTGCACTGGTTGTTCGGATCTCTCTAGTGTATAGAGTTATTTCTGTCCTGGTGACATATCTCACTATCATGTAGTTCTTCCATCTTGTCGCTATAAATTTTTCATTTATGTTCAAGTTTACCATCGTCTTTCGAACTGATTCTTCCGTATTGTTACTTAACTGTTCAAATGGTTCATACATAATCTCCAGAAGTCCTCCATGCTCCTCGGTTAGTTTTGGCCTTTTCGGTCCTTCTAATCTATCTGGGAATTCAAGTGTGGTTCGTTGAAAGTTTCTAACTTGCCTTACTTCTCTGTGTTCCGTAATTGGTATATTATGTATCTTAATTAATCCCCTTTTAATCATCTCCGATCCTTCCCGTGTATTTATTAATTTCCTTTTACGTGTTTGCCTTATTTTCTTGATATTCTCTTTCCTGGTTTGGGTATTCTCTTTGTTCTTTCTATTTTTATTTTCAGATAGCAGCGTCTTTTGGTCTTCTCTAATTTCTGTTTCCTTGCTACTCTCTTCTGTTTTCGGATTTATTATAATACCTTCGGAAGTGCTGTTTAGTGTTTCATTCATTTTCTTGAAACGTTCTGTCCACTGTCCAAGTTGTTGTCGCTCCTTATTACTCATTTTCCTATCATATTCTTCGATTACCTTACCGAATTTTTTAAAAAACTTGTCCCTCCATTCCTCGAAGCTTTCCTCCTTCTTTTGTTCTGGTATTTTCTTCTGTTGCTTCACTTTGACTATTTCTACTTCTTGTTGCTTATTTGATTGTTCTAAGTTTTTATGATTTGGCATTCCTATAAATTCTTTTGTTTGATTATGTTCTTTCCTCCAGTTACACATATCTTCTCTGGATAGTTCAAACATCAGCCTTATCCATTCCCTTAATTCTGTGTTTTCTGTTTGTATTGGGTTTTCAGGTTGTCTTATTACTCGTCTCCATTGTTCATATTCTTCCTGAGTATATTGTTCTGTCACCTGGGCGTATACTCCTGTTCTTTCGTTTTTCATTTGTTCTTCATTATCGTCCCATCTTTCCCAATCTTCTTTAGTCATCCTTTCCACCTTGTTATCGTCTTTTTCGTGGGCTGTCCCAATAGTCTTTTCTTTATTACACCTGGCATCTAACTCCCACATTTCATCATAAATGTCTCTCAAAGTCATTTTGTTGTTTGGTGTTCCCATTGCATTCGCGCGACTCATTTGCGCTCTTTCGTGATCGGTGGCGTTCTTCTTAATATACTCCATATCCTTGCTGAATTTTTTAAATAGCGCCGTCATCCATTCCACGTAACTTAGTCGTCTTTCTTGTTCAGGCATTTTCGTTTCCTGGTCCTTCGCAATCCTTTTAGATACACCTGTCGTATGCATTCCTTTGCCTCTAATGGTTGCCTGCTCAAGTTAAGTAATAATTAAGACGATTTTTTACTTAACTAAAGCCCCACGTTGGGCGCCAATTTGTAATAAATTGTTAATTTCAAGATCAATAAGATTTATTTTAGGTTTCGGGATTTAATCAAGCTCCACGTTGGTTTGCGCCAATTTGTAATAAATAATTAAATTATGTTGTTACTGGGTTTAATTATATTCGAGTATGTTTGAAAGCCCCACTGTTGGGTTCACCAATTTGTAACAAATAGCTGGTTTTGTTACTTTTAAATTGTAAAGAACTCTGTTTATAAGGAAATGTTTATTATGTAGTCTTATAGGTGACCTCCTGTAACTCAATTTTAATAGACAAATATATTATTGTGTTATTATAACTTTTATGTATACTATAACACGGTTTTACCTAATTACTCAATGTTTACTCAAGGTCAATGCTATAATTCATGTATTTAATTAATAAATTAAGAATTCTCTCCAACCCTAGTCAGTCCGTATTGTGTAAATCAACTCAAAAATTGTGCAGGAAACACGCTAGTTCGGTAATCTCATGTTCTACCAGCTGTTGACTATGAGCGCTGTTATTCGTAATTGGCTTGCTTCTAGGTTAACTTGTTCGCCAGATTTTAATCACCCTTTTTACCTGTAAATTACTCCACCCACAACATATAATACCTATTCTACAATAATATAAAACATCATCATATACAAGAAGGATTCTTTATTTATATTGTACTTTAATTCAACTTCTAACAGTGCTCTTCATGATTATAATAGAAGGATATCGATTGTACAATGATGAATCGATTGTTTAGTTGACTATGCTCCTTTTATTTTATACAAATTAAATATAATGTTAACTATCTCTTATCCCAGGGTACGTGTGATTCTTTTAACGATTAGTAAGGCCAGGTAATGCAAAATTAAGGTTACTTAGTATTACGAAATGTTATTAGTTCTTACTATATTAAAATTAAATATAAGCTGATGTTACCGTGTTTGACGATTCTCAAGGCGGCATTGTTCGTCTGCAAACGGTTGAAGATTTACAATTGAGGTTACACCAATCCAGAAAAAGTGTTCCGATTATTAATAAAATTGACGGTGTGATGTCCTGGAAGACCACGGGAACTCTTCTAATCTTCGTTCTTCTCTGGTCCTTGTGGTTGTCGGTCCCGGTGGAATTGGTGTCGTATTATAATTTCCTTCTTGAAAGTGAGGTTTATTTCTTCAGAAACAAATGTCCTTGAGTATATTTTTCTATAATTCCATTAATTTAGGCTTTTTTCTTCCATCAATTAGTCTCCTGGTTAGATGGGAAATCGGGTTCAATACTAAATCCAAGGGAATTATCTTGACGAGTGAAATAAGAATTCCTCGACCTTTTGGAGGTATATGGTTATATTTTTGAAATCTAATTTATTTTATTATTCATCGGTTTGTTTTATAGGAATAGGTTTTGACTTTAATTTATTAATTTTGGTTCATTTTTCGTTAATTTGTGTCCTCCTTTTTAAATTTGTCTACTCATCTGAACTCGATAGCATATAACTATCGAATAATGTTTTTATATAAATTCTTTGCTGGATTCGTCTTATTTCAACTTAACCCATGAGCATATAACAATTGAATAATGAAAATCAACAAGATTTTTTACATTTTAGTTACCCTAACAACCACTACTTTCTGTCATTGGATGATATTTGATATCCTAGAGCCAGAATTATAAAACATTACTACTCTTTTTCAATAAAATACTCCATGCTTGGAATTATACCAAATTACCTAAAACTCTCACCCAATCTACCTTATTAAACCGTATATATTTTACTATAGTTTCATTTGACTGGACTTATTAAAAAGGTATTAATTTCCTTTTACAAATATTAAATTTAGGCCTATAAGTTTTCTTACAACTGTTATAATAATTTTGATTTTAACTTAATTTTCTTTACCTGACCTACTGTACAAATAGTCACTGGTTTATGGCTACTTACATTAATTTATATTTCCGGGTTTTAATTCATTATATTAATTAGTTCATCCTTGAACCTTTCATTATTTTATAACATAACTATAAGAACTACTTGTCCACTTTTTAACCCTTATTGCCATCCTGGCCAAGTTTACAAACATTAATTCAAAACACCTTCATTAATCAATTTCAGTCAATACATTTAACATAATATAATACCTAACACATGTATTTATACTTAATTGTCTTAAAGACAATTTTAACATAAATGAAGGGAGTACCACTGACTAAGTACTTCTTTAAAGCAACAACTCCGCTCTTACTATCCACAAAACATAAGATAAATATTCTGTAAACACTATATCATGTTACAGCATAACAACAAGTACAATTTGCAACACATTAAATATTAATTTGAATAGTATTTTATACTTCATTACTACATATTAAACTCCTCCCATTAGATACAATGTTTATGTTTTACATCCCATATTATTTACTACATCTTTTATATTTAGGTACACTTCAGATGTCTTAATTACTTAGTAACCTTAATATTTTGGGTATTGTTCTAAACCATATTTACTTCGTTTTTTATGTAACGTTGGGGACCTCACATCTGTTACGTTACAATATATATATGTATATGTGTATATATATATATATATATATAAGGTCATAAATTAATTATTTAACGGTATAACAAAATAATTAAAAACATAAAAATATGGAGTTTGTAATAATACAAAAACTCTAAAAATATACTGCAGTCAAAACAGTATACGAATTAAATCATGGGCCAGCAGTGGGCAGAAGCATTATGTTGTAACAGTCGTTAGTCATTTGCAAACGACATACTGAAAGCGAACTACCTACTACAGCTGAACGTCCTACTGCAAGAGAACAACCTACTGCACGCGAACGACCTAATGGAAACGAACTAACAACGAACTACCTCCGTAGTTAGTTTGTTGTTAGTTCAGTCGTTTGCTTGGAATCCGGTAGTAGGTTCTAGCTTAGTAGCGTGGCTAACATGAACGAAGTACTGCGTTCCGGTGGTCTCGAAATTAATAATTTTTTATAATTTGGTATTTATGCAGGTCAGAATTCTTGTATTTATTTTTTATATTTATTATTTTAGTTTTATCATTTCATATGTTAAAACTATAACCTTGTTCTAACTAAATTATTGACGTTAACAAAATACCAGCTGCAAATATCCATAAGTTTAGGTTAACCCATGAAAGTTAGGCTATACTTGAGAATTTTTTTTAATGTTACTTTATACAGTCTAAAATTATCAGTTTTTCAAAGTTATACTCATTTGTTTGACTTTATTAGTGGATAATAACTCGCTACTAACCTGTGGTGAACATTAAAATTATAAATTTATTACAATATTGTTATCTGTGTATAGGTTTTTGTTTTAAAAAACAGTCATACTTATAATTGATTATATACTGATAAGTGTAAGTAACAAGAATTAAGAGCCAGTAAAATTAAAGTAAATAAAAATACTTAATCAGACTCTATAAATTAAAATTTATTTACTAAATAAACAAATTTAAAAGTAATGTAAGTTAATAACTGAAGGATTTTAGCCTTTTATGATAGTTGGTTACTGACAGTCTACACAGTCACCTTACTAAGAACAATAAAAATTCTGTGTTGGGTTTACTGTAGCTTAGCTGCTTAGCTGGTTTGTTCCACTTACTAGTAGGCACTGGAAACTCGTCCTTCACCCCCTCTCATTCGTTACATAATGGACAATCACTGTACATCATGGATCCAGGGGTCACCTGACTGTATTTTAGTCTTTATGGGTGTGAGAGTAAGATTAGTTGGCAGAGCTGAGTATGATTTCTCGAACTCCTGACTTATTTGTCAGAAAGCAGTGTTTTCTCAAGAGTTTTATTACTATCTGGGCACCAGCAACCCAGATCACCTCTGAGACCTTTTTTCAACCTTAAACCCCCTTCAGTACAAACTAGTACTGAATATAGTGAAGTGACTTATTAACAAAAGAATTTATAACAATTCACAAAAACAGTTGCACCTATTTAAAAAAAATTATAAGTTTTGATTTAAAAAGATCACCGTTGGAAGACTTCATGTGCGATCTTCTCTCATTCATAATATAGCCTGCTTTAGAAAACACTCTTTCACAGGGGACATGTACATGGTGATACAGGCACACAAAGTCTTCTTAACAAGAGTTCATACAGAAGTGGATATACTGTTCTCCACCCATTCCACTATATTAAAGGGTCCATGTATCTTGGAGTGAAGGGTTCTCCCTTATACTTACCAGTCTCAACTGATAAGTATATTGCAGTCTGTGGATTTGATTCACCAGTTAGCTAGAAACAGAAAGACAAATAAAAGTGAACAAAAACTTGTAACTTTGTGTAAACTACGTATTGGAGGGATAAGTAAAACTGGTGATACTTACCTTTTTAACAGACTTGTCAAATTCAGCCCACAGATTTGAAAATGGTGCAACAGCAGGTGTGACTTCCAGATCAGAAGAAGGGGCTACCGGTACTGGGAGTTGGTGCCAGGGACCTCAGTTTTTCTTTTACAGCATTCTCACCATCCCTAAATCTGTGGTCACTGGAACCTCGTACTTCTTAAAATGACGATCCAGGAATACTTCCTGGCCTACTACTGGGTGGGTGCTTTTCTAGATCATCGGTGCCTAGTCTAGCATTTAATCCCTCCGGTAAGATTTGCCTCATTTTTGACAACCTCAGGTGGGAGATTTGTCATGGTCAGTAATTTTTTTGTAATTACCCTTGAAACAGTAGGTATCTTTGACATTGTTACTACCTTTTTTTTTCTATAAAAAAAACATCAATTTTTTCTAGAAACTAATGTTATTTTCTTTTTTCACGTAATATTCCTTATAATTTGGTACCCTGTATTTTCATGTCAGGGTACTTTATTACGATTTTTGTATATTTCAACCCTCAGAATATTTTATGAACACATTGATCAGTGGTAAAACAGTGCACTTTCATATTAAATTTCATTACAATCGTCCAGATGTTCGCCCGAAAATGCGTTACAAATAGACAGAGGAACAGCTGGACGATATAATGGAACCACTACTTCATTTCGACAGGTCATTAATCTAAAAGTTTCACACATACAATGACTAACAACAGGGAATTTACTTCAGTGTGATTAATCTCGAACAAATACAAGCACAAAAAATTATTCTTGTAATTTAATCACTTAAGTTTGAAGTAAAAATTAATTATTAACGTGTGGGGGGGGGTGCGTCCGCCTGTTCTGAATGTATTATTTATTTATTATCAGCAAATGATTTACATATGTTTACTCTGCCTACAAAATGGTCAGTTTTTATTATATTTTACCCAAATGCCTCGCCTTTAAAATAATCGTAAAATTACCATTTAATAATTATAAATTATAAAGTAACACGCAAAATACAAATCTTTACAGGTAAATTGACAGTGACATGCTTATTTTGCTATGCATGCATGCACTCCCAATATTTTTTGGTGTTTCAACATAAAGAAAATTATGAAAATAAAATCATTCATGTCGCCTTCGGCCAGAAACTGCGATACCTATCTCTCATTTAAGAATCGTAATAAATAATATAACAAATCTGAAGCACAATAATTATTATTTTCAGTTATTTAATAATTTGTAAATCGACTACTCCCAATCCCAGAATGCGATATTCTCTGATATTTTACTTTTATCACATTTATGCCAAAATTTGTTGAAAGAACAAAAATCAGACAATAAAACAAAATTTTCAAATAGTCTATTCTCTCATTCCCTTCCGATTCATCGGAACTGATAGACTTTTACACATACTTGTGTTAAATTTAAAAAAATATGTGTCTGTATGTATATGAATTATTTAACAGTATAATAAAATAATGGAGTTTGTAATACTATAAAAACTCCAAAAATTACTGCAGTCAAAACAGTATACGAATTAAATCATGGGCCAGCAGCAGGCAGAAGCATTATGTTGTAACAGTCGTTAGTCATTTAACATATTAAACAAATTAAACAATGGGCCAACAGCGGGCAGAAACATTCTGTTCTTACAGTTGTTACTCATTTACGAATGACCTACTGGGAACGACAGGCGCCTGCCTACTGGGCCGGGCGCGTGCCGCATCTGCCGTTTGCCCCGTCACCGGTGGCAGTGTTACCATGACCCGGAACCTATATAAAATAAAGATGTTTTAAAAATTTGTGCCGCCTTCTCAGTTAACTGGTTGGCGTGTCCCTCCTGGTTTTTAGGCCACCTGTCTTGTGAAAGTCCAGCTCTGTTTTCATCTGACAGCCATCGGGCACGTCCCGGAAGCTGTAATTCAGCCATGAGTGCAAAGACGCCCCACTACATAATCCAATGCAATGACAGGCGAACGTCCTACTGCAAGTGAACGACCTACTGCAAACGAATTACTAAACTAACAACGAACTACCGCTGTTTCGTTTTATAAGTGGTCGATAGGAGTGTGGCTAACGCGAACTACTGTCCAGCGGCGCAAACGACTGTAGTCAGTAGTTCAGTTGACAGAGTAGTTCTTCTTGGCTAGGTCGTTCCTAAACGACCCACCACTAGGAAATAGTAATATGCTCTCCGTTATATCATCTGGACCCCACTTACGAATTTGTACACCAAACTATCGAACTTAGCTGCCTTATTGATTTAGCTGGCATGCATACCTGTTTTACTTAAAATATGTTAATGGTTTTATCGTAAAATTTATCTTCAACTAATGGGTAAGCATACACAGCCAATTTCATGTTGATTGGTGGATCTAGCAATAACTTATAAGTGACCTGCTCTTGAACTCCCAATATGAGACTATACAATGAAACTTTGATTTTAATGTTTAAACTGCCTCTCAAAACTGTTTGTTAAATAGTCCCAAAACATAATTTCTTATGTTTGTTAACTTTCTGAATAAAATTAGTCTAGTATTACATATGCTTACTTTTTGTCATATTATTATATTCTCTATTAGCTTCTAGGAAGAAGTGTCTAACAAACATATTAGTGTTTTTCCTGTATAACCATATCATTTTGAAAGTATTCTGTCTACCCATCTCTCATTCTCTATCAAACTATATGGATTTTAGACAAAAACCTTGCATGTTTCCCCACAAACTGCTGATTGCCATGTTGTGCCACCCTCCTCACACAATTCAATTTTTCTATTAAAAACTCTATGTATTGTCATTATCAACCTCTCTAACAAGTTAAGACAGTTCATAAAACTATCTTAAATTTGAAATAGCTACTGTCTAAACCAGTTTGGGCAGGAAATATTCTGGATCTTGTTTATTCTTCCCAACTGCCATAAATCTAATTCTACGAGAACGATCTGGCCCTATATAATCTTTAACATAGAAATCTTTTATGTAACATAGACACCTTTTTGCTGAAACTCCTCCAAAAACGTATGATTCCATGCTGCTAGAAGCAGCAGTTTTATCTATAATGCAGCAATAATAATTATGTTCTTCAACATAAACACAGAGATTCTGATAATAAATCGAAAGGTCAGAAATTTAAAATTGAGAGCCAGTGAATTGTATGATTCAGAAATAGCTGTTCTGATATTCACTAATAGGTGAAAACAACTTAAAACTTCATTCGTCGTCTGTCTGTGTGTGATGAAGTAGATACTTAATTATAGACAAAGTACATCAAATCATGAACTTCATTGAGAATACACTGGAGGAAAAAGGAAATATGAACAAGTATATTTTAGGATGTAGTTGAGGTGTTAGACAAAGTGTGTATTAATGAATAATTGAATTAATATAGTTTATAATTTTTTAACCATGGAACACTTTAATTAAATCCATCAAAAATAAATGCGTGTATTTAGATGAATGTAATGATAACAATCTGTCATTAATGCAAATGAGATTATAAAGTTTTTCAATTTAAAAATGGTAATCTGTTTTTTTGTTTTAAGGTTCAAATACAGAAATATTTGAGGTGTGATAATGTCGCACAGAGATTGGGATTTATCATGTAAAGTATATGTTGGAAATCTAGGAAGTAATGCATCAAAACATGAGCTAGAGTCAGCGTTTACAAAGTATGGTCCTTTAAGGAATGTTTGGGTTGCACGAAATCCTCCAGGTTTTGCTTTTATTGAATTCGAAGATCCTCGAGATGCAGAAGACGCTGTTCGAGGACTTGACGGAACGTACGTATTTGTTTAAATAAGTTATTGTATGTGGTAAATAAGTTAGAAGTATAGTGTATTAATATATTGACTATTTAGTAACTGTATATCAGACTGTTTGCTACTTAATTATTCTGTTACATATTTTAGTTTTTGATTCTGAGGGCATACAGTTAGTAGTGAGTCAATGGATGGCAACTACAAGGTCCAATAACATACTGTTACGACGGTCTACTTGATCATCGTAGGTACAGTGGAAAACAGAATACAAGACACTAATTAAGTCACTAATCACCAGCTTTAATTTTCACAGTTAAACAGTTCGTAATTAACAACACAATCTCTTACAACAAATCAAATAAATATTGTTTACACGCAATAAAATGTCAACTAATATAAAACACAATTGTATTACAATTATACCGCCCGATTATAAAACACAACACTTCACTAATAACCACTTGAACGCACACAGTATCGACCGACAATAAACTAAACCGCACTGTAATATATCGCAACTATAACTGAAACAGAACGTCGTTGAGTACTGGTATTTATACCCCCCTCGAAATACTAGATTATTCCATACTGCGTGTTAGCTCTAACTACGATGTAATTAATTGCGGCCTTGACACAGTCGGGGCGGCTGGCGGCTTCCAGAAAAGTCTCGCGAGCGCATGTTGAAATCACGTACGCCACAACATTTAGCCGCATTCCACTGGATCGTTTGAGAAACACATAGATTGTTCTGTGATGTCAGACTCCTTCCTGTCTGGCCTCCCTTCGACAACTCTTGTTTTCTTATAACCTTGTAGCTTGTAGGATTTCCAAAGGGTAAAATATCTAGAGAGATGAAAATTTTTAAGATTCAAGCAAAAACTGATGAATTTATTGCCAACCAATACACAGCTTAAAAAAGGCAAGTAGAGTCTCTTTGGATTTCTATTTATATGGAAAAACTTTGTTAATTTGAGGTGTTAAAAAATGGTGTAAAGATTTAAGTATCCCAAAAGGTAAAGAGTAATGTGAAGCAGGCTTTGAACTCTATACTCAACTGTAAAGCCAGTGTACTGGCCAGTAGATTTAAGAAAGATGTCTATATCGTACTGACATTTTTATGAAAGTTAGTGACCATAGTATGTATGCATTTGAGATGCAAGAATTGGTAATTAAAAAATGTGTAAGGCCCCTAAAAAATTTCAACTAACTTGTACATTAAAGATTAAAGAAATTAAATTAACTGAGCAATCGACTTAAGGATTTGACTAAAGAAAATTAATAAGTATGAAACTATCAGGATGTATATTAAAACCTTTTTAGTTGGAAAGATGCTAAGCACTTGATGTAGAAGGCAATTGAAAAGATTAAATGGCCAAAAGCTTTTCAGGAAAGAAGATGGCACATCGGTTAGTACGTAAGGACAGTACTGGTTTGCATCTAGAGAAACTTTCCAGCTATGTTCCAGAGAGAATTAGATGGAAACATCATAGTTTATGAGTTTGCATGAAAGGAGATCTAATTTAATTTCATTAGATTAAAAATGAAATTTAAGTAATTAGAATCCTAAAAGAGCTCATGGGTAAACTTTGAAACAGAAAAAGTACATAAAACATTGCTAGTCACAGCTTATGATCAGTGCTTAGGCTTAATTTGTTCAGAGTCAATGGAAAACCATGGAGGAAAATGGTCCCCAAGTAAGGCAAAGCTCAGTTTCTGAAATACCTCTAGTCACTAGTATCTTACAAAAATTTGTTTTCTTTGTATCAGTTTGTATAGTGAAGTACTTAAGTATAGACCAAGTTTGCCAACTCATGAATTTCATTGCATTGTGGAGGAAAAGGAAATATGAGTGATTTTTAGAACCTGGTCGAGGTATTTGTCAAAGTCTGGCGTAAGGGATTGATCTTCGAATTGTTGGAAACTTCAAATCATTAATCTGTAAAAATTCATATTGTTATGTTTAACAGTTAATAAATAAAATTCTCCAGAGTACGAAATTTTCTCTGAATAAACATTTAAGGGATCTAGTTATGTAATTTTACATCTAGTTTATGTAAATAAATTGAACAAAACAAGCGTACATGATTTGTAAATGACTTCTGTAGCTTGTGCAATGATTTTTGTCAGTGGCAAGACATGGGTCTAAAACTATGGAAGAACTATGTGACCTCTTGTATTATACGTTGTCATATATGTTTTACACAAGTTTCTACCAAACAATACTTAATTTAAAAAAATAAGTTTATGCATTATATATTTAACCTTAAACAGATGCTGATAGTAAGTAAAGCTTTTATCTTATTATTTGTAGTTATCTGAATCTGTCAGCTTCTACTTGCGAAGATGTGGATCATATCATTGTAAAAATATGGTTTCCATCGCAGTTATGTGAGTAGTGCTTCTCAGCTGAAAAGAGCAAGTGAGGATACCCTCTTCTGCCTATTATGTTTGTGTATACTTTATTTTGTGTGCTTTAATGCAGAGAATGATCTCTCAGCTGAAAGTCTGGGCACAGGGATGGTCATTGCCAACTGAGCTAGTCTGCACACAAGCAGAAGAACTTTGATAAGATTGGATTCTGTTAGATGTCTGTGAGGATCATCAGTTAGTTAAATCTTTGTTTAATGTTTTGTTGCTAAATAGTACTGAGTTCTAATGCTGACTTCTAAGTGTAGTAATGTAAATCAAATTACTGTAATTCTCTTTCAGATTTACAATTGCTTCTTCAGGGAATTTATTTTTAAAACTTGTAATTGCTTTAAATCTAAAAGACAAAATTTATAAGTTAGTGATGTCACTTAATCTGTGGGTTAAACATATTTCAGTAACATTAGCTACTTCATAAAACAGTCATCTGTACAAAGATTTTCTATCTTTACTGCAAATGATATCTTTTATTCTTTTTCTAGGTTAGTTAGAAATGTACTTCAATGAGATATTCTTTCTTCAGTTTTACTCCAAAACCAGTCAAAATCTTTCATAAGCTTTTTAAGATGAGCTGAAACCCTTTAATTTTGTGTGTACAAAAACTGATAGCAAAAAAGAGTCTGAAATAAAACATTGATGTAAGGGAAAATTGAGGAGAATATGACAAGAAGAAAGTTGAAATTGAAATCCTATAACTTACGAAATCAATCCAGAAGCAGTAATTACAGTTTCAGTATCCCAACTCTTGGTGTTTTCCGTCATGGATGTCAGAAAATTAATAATGAAATTGTTGTTCCACCTAGTAGGTACTAATCTGAGGAATTGTTTTTTTTTTCTGTATGCAGTGTTAAAGTTCTCTTGAGCGATTTTGAAAAGAAAGTTTCAAAACTTGAAGTAATAAACAAATTTTATACTCTTCAATACAACTAACTGACTGTGAGAGAATCAAATTTAGCTTATGAGCATAGCAGTGGACAAACATCACTTGCGGATATTGTTCATGTACCTGAGATTGAAGATCACTGTTCCCCTACCATGACAGCGCCTCTGTCTGTCATAATGACTCATTCTCATACAGAAGTTGTAACGGTACAAACACATGAGATTTTGCAATTTTAATATTTTCAATTTTTATTCAACAAAGAATATATGGTAAATGGAGTATAGCATTGAGACTGGTACGGCTTGTTACAGGAATGTAAAAGTTATCAGTGAGGGGGCATATTCACGCGTACGCACGCATGGGTGTGACGCTGTGAACAGCATGAGAGACACGTACGAAACATTCCAGAGCCGAACATGTGATGGAAACAAAGAACTCAGCGCAGTACGATCTGCCCCAGTTGAAATTACACTTTTAAACCGGACGGTTGTAAAGAAAAGTTCCGGAACGAAAATGCGGGCCTGTATAAATAAAATGTGATTTTAATTCTAATTAATAAATTTTCCAGTCATGACATGATATGAAGTGAAATAAAGTGACAGTTTCGAGTTATCCGGCGAGAATTACGACAAAAGAACGAAATGTGCAGCGTGATGAAAGAAATAGAAAACGTACGGAGGCTGGACTGACTTTTAGGGACGCAGTTGCAGATAAGAGAACAAATTCTATTACATTCAATTATACTCATAAATTATGAAAAGAAGAAATTTGAAACAAAAAATTATAACCATTCAAAATTGAAACCTTTTAAAAAATTAAATGAGCTCATAGGGGAAATTTAAATATGTATGAATGCGAGCGTGAATAAAAATAATAAAATGATAAATATGAAGTGCTGGTTTGGGTTAATTAAATTTTGATGGTAGTTGTTGTTATTTTACATATAAATTTATATATAAGAAAAATTAAGTTGTTGTCTGAATAATTTTCATTTTGATATATAAAAAATTGAAAGGGATATAAAAACAAGAAATGATCAATAAAAATTTTAATTGCTTAGTAAACTAAGAAATAATCGTTATTATTCAAATAGCCAGTTCTGATTTACCCATTCGCTGATTTGAACCCTGGCGAGTAAACTTTTAAGTTGATAGATAACAACACGGCGGCTACAAGGGCCTGCAGATGCATAATAAGCAAATAAAATCTATTTATTAATTTATAAAAAGGTAAGTACTAGTACAATTGACGTCCGAACTAGGGACAAATTTATAATTTAAATAAGCTGTACTATCACAATTGGCGCTTGAACAGGTGGATGTTTATATAAATAAATTTTATATAAATATAAGCCTACTTGGGAGAACAGAATGGCTGTTTGAAATAACAAAATAATGTATAAATAAATGTACGCATGATGTTGTTGGAGTAACGTAAAATGTTGGGGAGGTTAATATTTTGTTATGTGTGAGTAATAAAACAGGTTAAATGGAATACCTTGTTTAGAGAATAAGTATATGTTATATACTGTATAATAATATTTTGAAAAAAAAAGAAATGAAATATATATAAAATTTCGAGATGGCAGATAAAAAAGTAGATGTCAGCGTACGTAACTGACGAAACATTTACGAGCGAGATGGGAGTTCATTCAACCCCAGTGAGTCAGATCGGCGAGTCTAGTGCCACTGAATCTGTTGAGTTAAATACAATACAGGTAACACCCATCTCAACTCGTCATGAAAACAAAAAAGACGATATTATGAAATGTTCAGAATGCTACAAACAATGTTAGATGTGAAATTCAATGAACAAAATGTAAAGTTTGATGAACAAAAAAGAGATTCCAATATTAAATACGATAAAATAAATGCCAGATTTGATGAAGTGAATTCTAAAATGAATGACCAAATTAACAAAATCAGAAATGAAATAAAACAACAAAAATTTAGTATTAACCAGCATATTCATGAAACAAATGCACGTTGTAATAATATGCAAGAACAAATAATAGAAGTAGTCAGTGAGAAGTTTGATACTCAAATAAACAGTTAGAAAACAAAATAAGTAAAGTAGATGAAATAATAGTTGAGAAAGTTCTCAAAGTCAAATTGTAATGCAAAGTAAAGAAATAGAGAGTAAATGTTTAGATGCAGTTGATAAACAAATAGAAACTAAAACAAAACTTGAAGTTGATAAGCAAATAGACATTAAGACAGAGATTTTACAAAATCAAATAGAGAAATGTGAATCTAATGTAACAAATATGACAAAGAATATTGAAACAATCGATAAAGCTATTTCAGAACATGAAATTAATACTAGCCATGAGATAAGTACTATACGTAATAAAATTAAAGAAATAAATGATTTCAATGTTCAAACTAACAGTGACATATATAATAAGTGTACTTCAATTGAAGGTAATTTAAGTTGTGTGAAAGATGAATTACGGGGGGAGATTAATAAAAAACTAACCGGGGTAACAGAAAGGGTAGTAATCACCCGCGACTTACATAATGAAATAGAATTAGAAACATTTTGTTGCGAAAACAGGGCGGTACACCCGATGCGATTTATTAATCAAACGAGAGAATATCATCGTTTTAGCAACAGTAGTTGGGAAGTGCAGTTGATGAAAATTGTTAAATGTTTTTAAAGGGAGTTCCACTATATGGGCCGAAGCACATCGCACAGAATGGGGCTGTTATGACGAGTTTGATAGGATGTTTAAGGGGAAATATTGGGCGGAGGACAACCAAGAGATTTTACGTAGCCGTATAATGGGAACAGGCAATTTTGTAGGGAACCAAAACAATAATATCACCATATATGTCACCAAATTGTATAATGAGGCCAAGTATTTAGAGCCACCGATACCGTTTAAATCATTTGTAAGACACGTGAGTAAACATCTGCCGTGTGAAGTTCAAATAACATTAATGACTAAAGAGATAAATGATATGAATGAATTGGAAAGAATTTTAGACGTCTTACAGAGTATTCGAGATAGAGAAGTGGGTAGGCGACCCCAACCACCAAACAATAATAATTATGAATATAATAACAATAGAGGTAATCCCAGCGGATATGGCGGGACATGGATAAATCATTCCAACAACCAAGAGGATTGGACATGTTCCAGATGTAGGCGCGAAAATTATGCAAGCAGACAGAAATGTTACAAATGCAGCCAGGTGAGAGACGATCCAAGGAGGAGAGGAGGACCAACACAGCATGTCCAGCAGCAGAGAGGAATACCAAGCACCAGGGGAACAACTGGGAATAACCATGGGCCACCAAGGGGTCACAATGGAACAACTACCAGTACTAATAGAAACCAAGCGGAAAACTAGAGTCGACGGGTAGCAAGGACCAGACCACTGTCCAGGGAAGCGAATGAGGTCCAAGCAAAGGAGGATTTTCAGAGCAATGTAATCAAAACAGACATCGGGACGGATTTATTGGAGGAGGAGAATAATACAACAATCAGAATGAGAACCGGATTAATGGAAGTACAGGTAACTATAGCAGGTAAGAGTTTTAGATCACTTATAGATACAGGGAGTGAGATTTCGGTAATTGCTGAAAATATTTTGGGAGAATTAAGGGAGACTAATAAAAATATTCCGATTTTACCAGTATCAGGGGTTACAGTAGTGGGAGTTACAGGAGTACGTAGCAAGAGAGTAACCAAACAAATACATTTAAATTTTCTGATAAATAATACAGAATTTGAAAATACATTTTTAGTGGTAAAAGGGCTAAGTCTAGATATAATTTTAGGTAATGATTTTCTACAGAGAAATAAAGCCGTCATAAATTTTAAAGAGAAAGTAGTAGAGTTAGATGGGGGTGATCGGTCTATCAGGGTTAATTTTGAACAGGTGTTAGATAAGGTTAGAGTAACGGGGGTAAAAATACTACAGAAACGGGTAGGCGAGAGTGACACTGAAGCGAGAGTAAATTCCTGTAGAGAGGGAGAGTATATCGAGAGTTTTGAAGGAGAGTTGGGTGAAAGTAGTGACAATATGTGGGAAGAAAGGGCGGATAAATTTTGTAGTGAGGGTGAGGTGGTAAGGAGTGATCAACGTGCGTCGTCGTGGCAGGTGATTGAGCAGTTTCGAAGAGTGTTTGCCGAGATTCCGGTAAGGGCAAAAGGATATGAATGTGTATTGCAGGTACGGGAACACACACCTTTCATGCAGCGGAGTTATCCAGTGCCTTATTCCAAAAGAAGAGGGGTGCAAGAAGAGTTAGACAGAATGATGGAGGGAGGCATTATAGAAAGGTCAGTGTCACATTACTCAAATCCATTAGTAGTTGTCATAAAGAAGGATGGTAGGGTTAGATTATGTCTAGATGCTAGAAGGATTAACCAAATAATAATACCCGACCGTGAATCACCAGACTATATAAATGAGATTTTCCAAAAGTTTAGTGGGGTGCGATACATGACTTCGCTAGATCTAACAGCAGGGTATTGGCAGGTGCCATTAGCAGAAGTAAGTAGAAAATATACAGCGTGGAAAAAATTACCAGTTTAAACGCTTACCATTTGGGTTAAATACTAGTGTAGCTAGTTTTATTAAATGTTTAGATCAAATTTTGAAACCGAAGGACTAAGACTTTTTAACAGTATATGTGGATGATATTTTAATTGCTTCTAGAACTTTTCAGGAACACTTGGAACATTTGGAATATGTTTTAACCAAATTAGAAGAAGGAGGACTCACAGTAAATTGGGAAAAATCTAAATTTTTACAAACTGAGATAAATTTTTTAGGCTTCATTATCACACAAGAGGGAATCTCCACAAATCCGGATAAGGTTGACTCCATTATGCGCTTCCCTGAACCAAGAAATATCAAACAACTACAGAGCTTTTTAGGACTTTGTAATTTCTACCGTAAGTTCCAGAAGAATTATGCACACACGACATCGAAACTAAGTGCAGTACTCCAGAAACACAAGCAGTGGAAATGGGGAGAAATGGAACGCGACGCATTTAACGAAATTAAGAGAAAATTTAGCCATATGATTATGATGAATCATCCTGATTTTAATAAAACCTTCTATTTATAGACAGATGCAAGCAACGTAGCTTTAGGGGCAGAGCTCTACCAGGAGGACTGCGATAAGGAACATCTTACCATCGACTTCGCCAGTAGGTCGCTTCTGTCTGCGGAGAAAAATTACACAACCACAGAGAAAGAACTTTTAAGCATTGTGTTCGCCGTGGGAAAGTTCCGGACATACATCATGGGGAACAAAACTGTAATACGAACGGACCACGAGGCATTATCCTTTTTAAACACATGTAAGCTTGCTCACAGCCGTCTAACCAGGTGGGTACTTGTATTACAAGAGTACAATTTTGCATGGATATATATTAAGGGAACAGATAACAAAATACCTGACACTCTTTCCAGGGTAGATATGTCAAATAACAAAATGGGTAGAGATTTAAAGGTAATTGAGATTTTTCAAATAAGCCGTGAAGATAGAATTTTTGGGGAAGAGTTGCGAGACATCAGAACCATGCAAAGAGCAGATGGTAAGTCAAGTAAAATCATAAGTAGTTTAGAGACTGAATTAGCAGGGTCAGAGTACAATCAACATTTTCAAATATATCAAGGGTTGCTATTTAAGAAAGTAGAAGGGGGTGAGTGTGATTGGAGGTTAGTTGTGCCAGATGGGTTAGCAGATAGAATCATTTGGGATTGTCATTTGAGATATGGTCATTTTGGGGCGAAAAAGTGTGTTAACGTTTTGAAAGAGTCTTGTGTTTTTAAGAATATGGAGAGGCGAGTACGAAGGTTGTTAAGGGGTTGTGATTTGTGTCAGAAGTCTAAAGTAGTGAACTATAGGGTTGAAGGGGAGATTAACTTTATAAAAGTAGAAAGGCCATTTGATTTAGTTGCGGTAGATTTGTACGGACTGTTGCCAAAGGGTAGAGGCGGAGTTATGTATATTTTTGTGATGTTAGATACTTTTTCTAAATATGTAAAATTATATAGTGTGAAGAGAGCTACCAGTCATGTGCTGAGTGAGAAGGTGACGAAGGATTATATGATCAATGTAGGTAAGCCAAAGGTGATTTTATCGGACCATGGGCCACAATTCATCAGTGGAAGATGGTGCCAGACCCTCGGATGGGAAGGAATCATCCCGAAGCATACGGCAGTCTACCATCCTCAGTCCAACCAGGCGGAGCATGTCATGAGAGAGATAGGCAGGATTTTTAGAGCCTATTGTCACGCCAAACACAGCAAGTGGCCGTTATACGTCAAAAGGGTAGAAAATTGGCTGAACAGTACCACCCATAAGTCCACAGGATATACACCTCACGAATTGATTAAGGGAACACGCCCCCCGAGGATTTTAGAACAGTTATTTGACTACCCACCTGAGAGCGAGCAAACGGATGTGAGTATTAAAATCAGGTTTGCTAATGAAAATTTATTAAGTAAAGGTGAACGACGCAAACGTAGACATGATGCAAAAGGTAAATGGATGAAGTATGAAGTAGGACAGTTGGTATTGGTGAGGAGACACGACTTGTCAAGTGCTCAGGAAAAGGAGATCAAGAAGTTTTTCTTACTTTACGAAGGACCTTATGAGGTAATAGAAGTTAAGATGAAGAATTCATATGTATTACAGAACAGAGAAACAAGGGAGATAGTAGGGACACACAATGCAACAAATTTGAAATTGTATTGGTCATCATAGGAGTTTTAACAATGTTTGTTATTGATATTAATGTATGGATGAAATTTAATTTGATTTCAAGGATGTTTCCAGAAGGGACTCTCCCCCATTTTCGGGCGATCACAGACTCACCACCTCTGATCATGGATTTTGGCAATCTGGAGGCGGACCATGGTTGGCGGTAGCCTCAACAAGGGGGTGAAAGCAACGATGGTCTGAATCCACAAATCGGTGTCAGTAGAAATTCTTTGCTTACAAGAACGGGGAGGGGGACCCCTAGTTTCGTGGAAAGGTAAGGTAAAAAACTAGTGATTGGCAGTATTTTCCACGAACAGTAGTTTTATTTTATGAATTATGGAATAAAACACCCAAAATTTGTGTAACGTAAATCATTAACTCAGTAAGGAGTTATTTTTTTTTCTTTATAAAATAGAAATGTAATTTAGAAAGGTAAGATGAACCATTGTTGTACTTATTATCTTGTCATGAGAAGGTATTGTGGAGAAGTGAAAGCTGGAACTTACAAAAAATGTCTATATTAAAATTTTATTATGTGAAATTCATAAAAAAATCAACCGTTTCTTGGAGAAAATTTAAAAATTTTGAAAAATTGTATTAAAGTGAAACCTTCAGTGGTTGTGAATTGAAGAAGAACATAGTGAAACTATGGTGATGCCTTAAGACTGCTTTATGAACAGTGATAATATGATTATTAATGTTTGTAATGTATATTATTTTTAAATAAGGAGGATTTTATATGTATTTGTAAATATGTATAAGTTAATGATTTTGGGGGCAGTTATGACACTAGGTGTCAAACCATTGCGATTCCCTACATTTCGGGCGATCTCGGCCATACCAACCCAGATCGTGGTTTTGGATGACAATCAGCTGTGGGCAGCATTACTGTAAAACTGACCATAGTTGGTTGCCTTTGAAATTGGTTCAACATAGAAATTTAATGGGGTTTAATAAGGGAATCTAAGATTATTTTGAACACAGGCTATTTTCACCCAAATAGGGGTGGTAGACCTTAGGGGGATATGTTAAGATAATGAGTAGGGGTACTTACACTGAAGTTTCTTGTAACGCTGAAGCAAGGATGGGAGTGAGAGAAAAGAAAAAAGTGCTCACTCCTTCCGCCTCAGTCCTTGTGGAGGCAACTGGACGCAACAGTCCAGGGGGGGGGCAATAGTGTGTGTGGAGGAGAAAAGGTGATGATTATTATTAACAGCGCCGGATAAATAGAATTTCTGTTAATAATAATATTTTATAAAATGTTAAATAATTTTGAATTGTTTTAGATACAAAAGGGAAAATGGTTAAGAATTGTAGAAGAAGGGAGATATAGATGAATTGTATTTGATTACATATATACATACATCCTCGGCGCTACAGCCCAGTCCGGGCCCTGGCCTCCAAAAGAAATCTTCCCCACTGGTCTCTACTCCCGGCCAATGTCCACCAGTTTGCTGCACCCAGCCTCACTGCCTCCTTACCAACCTGGTCCAGCCATCTTGTACGCGGTCTTCCCTTCCTTCTCCTTCCCATCGGCAAATAATTCATAACTCTTTTTGGGATTCTATCCTCCGCCATTCTCTGCACATGACCAGCCCAAAGCAATGTGTTAATTTGTATGAGTTGCACGATCGGAAGATCTTTAAACCTTTCGTACAACTCTCGATTATGCAGTCGCCTCCAAATGTTGTTTTCCCTCATAGCGCCATAGATTCTCCTCAGTACCCTCCTCTCAAAAACGGATAGTCTCTGCTCATCTAGTTTTTTTAACACCCAGCATTCCGAGCCATACATCAGGACTGGTCTAATCAAGGTCTTGTATAGGGAGGCTTTTGTATCTTTAGTTATTAATTTTGATTTAAAATGTTTCACCAGTCCGTAGTAACACCTATTAGCAGATAATATTCGTTTTTCAATATCTCTAGAGGAGTAATTTCCAGAGTCCACATATGACCCGAGATATGGAAAACCCTGAACCTTTTCAAATTCATAATCGTTAATGCGCAGGGACAGGGCACGAGTGGTGGCACCTACAACCATATATTTGGTTTTGCTTTGGTTTATAACCAAGCCCATAGCCTTAGCGGACAACTCCAGTTCCTGAAAGGCTTCCTTTAAGCCAGATTCAGACCTACTTATGACGTCAATGTCATCGGCATAGGCCAGAAGCTCTACCTCCTTGTGAAATATGTGTCCGCTAGTTTGAATTCCTGAATCCCTGATGACCTTTTCTAGAGCTATGTTGAACAACAGACACGCTAAGGCATCTCCTTGTTTCAACCCATTCAATGTTTTTAAGGAGTTAGATAGATTTGATTGTATTCTGATTTGGCACTTAGAATTGGACATAACTACTCCAACCATACGCACCAACTTAGATGGTATATTCAACTCCTTCATAACTCTATATAGCATTTTCCGGTTGATTGAATCATATGCCGACTGGAAATCCACAAAGAGATGGTGAGTGGGCACTCCATATTCCAACGTTTTTTCCAGGATTTGCCTTAGTGTAAATATTTGGTCTGTTGTTGACCTATTCCTAGTGAATCCACACTGATATTCTTTTATGTTTTCCTCAGCGTAGGGAAGCAGCCTAGAAAATATGATGTTGGACAATACCTTATATGCTGTATTAAGTAGAGAGATGCCCCTATAATTTTTACATATGAGCGGATCACCCTTTTTATGTATTAAACACACCACCCCATTGTTCCACTCATCAGGCATTACCTCCTCCAGCCATATTTGCTCTATAAGATGGGCAAATTCCTTTATGAAATCTCCTGCGCTCTTTAATAGTTCCCCTGGTAAACCATCGGAACCTGCTGCCTTGTTATTTTTAAGCTTTTCTAGAGCTTCATACACCTCGTCATAGGATGGCACCAACTCCTCTCTATCATCCTCGAATTCTCCTACTTCCTCTTCATTCTCAGATGCCTCCATCGAATTGTATTTGATTAATTTTGATAATGTGTTTAAGAGAATTTTAATAATGAATTTAAATATTTTTAGATGTAATTTGGGTGATGAGAGATATTTGTAATGATGTAATGGGAGGTAGTTGTTTAAATTCTGATTGGAATCAGGGAAATATCTTGAATTCGGAAGAAGAGTTAACAAGAGAGGTGCATACAGAATGTTGATAGTAAAATGTGAATGTTTCATATATGTTATAAAAGTATAAATATAAAAGTAAGGAAATATTTTATATTACATTACAGGGCCCTCCGACGGTCAAATGCAACACTGTTTTTGAAGTTGTCAATTACATCACATGTTCTTGCGTTAGCAGCCAGTTCTTGTTCCACAAACGGAATCATCAAGTTTTCCAAACGATCTTGACACATCGTAGATCTGAGCTTGGATTTTATGATACTCAGCTTTGAGATGGGTCTTTCACTTGTACAGCTAGTTACAGGCATCGTGGAAAATTTTAACAGCACTAAAGTTTTCAAAGGTTGAACTTCGCTGGAACTTCGATAACCAGTTAATCCACTTTTAGGCGGAAAGTTTGAATCAGTTTCTCCATGCTTCTTTGATTTCAACAGCTTAAATTCTGCCTCTAGTCTCTGCAGCATTGACATTGAATCATTTTGCGAGAATTTTGAAGTCCTTATTTTCACACTTGTAACAATCATTAAGATTCAATCCCATCAGTTTCCCTGTGGCAGAGATAACGTATTTTGTTTCTTGAGCAAATCGAGAATTTAGATTTTCCACAAGGCGGTCCAAAACAGGATTGTAAGTGAACAGTTTCAATTCCTCTTTTTTGTGTCTGCGTAGCAAGCAGAAGAAGGGCAACTAGTGTCTTCTAAGAGGACTGATACTTTCCTTTTCCGAACATTACGGATTTGAACATCTAATGTACTACACATTTCCTTTGTTTTGATAAAAATATCCTCAAACTCTTCTTCACTATTTCTCATTTCTACCAAAGCAAGAGCTAGGCTTTCAACATCTTCAACTGCTTGGCAAAGGTCTATTTTAGGACTTTGCAGAGCTTTGCTCACTTTCACCACAAGCTGAAGTACGGGATGCATAATTTGCAAAGACGCAATAAAATTAAAAGATTTTACTTGTAGCAAAATACCTATACCTTGGGCCCGAACTTTTGAATCGGAAGTAGATTCCGTACACTCCTCAATGGCTTTTACAGTTTCGTTTAATTGAACATAAATAACAGACACCGCTTCTGAACAGCAGGCCCATCTAGTGTCTGAAAGGGATTTTAGAGTCTTTAGTTTCATTGTAGTTTGTTTGACAATATCCTCAAAGACTGCGTGCCTCTTTGGACTACCTTCGATTAAGTTAAAAACTAGCTGGACTATTCCAAAGAAGTCGAAAATAATTGGATTTTCCTTGCGACTTGTGCAGGCAACGACGGCAACTACACTATTCATGCAGCCTCTTCCCGACGCGACGGCCGACGCCAGATTATGTGACAAAAGCTATACGAAATTAAAGTTGATTAGCTTCATATATTTATCGGTTTAATAGGAGTGCTGTCACGGAAATTATGCAGTTTCTACGTAAAAACATATTCTGCACGTAAAAAAAAAAACAAAAAACAAAAATTCTCAATCTAGTGGTGGTGCCACGGCACCGGTGGCACCTTCGTTGGACACGCCTATGCGCGCGCATGGGTGTGACGCTGTGAACAGCGTGAGAGACACGTACGAAACATTCCAGAGCCGAACATGTAATGGAAACAAAGAACTCAGCGCAGTACGATCTGTCCCAGTTGAAATTACACTTTTAAACCGGACGGTTGTAAAGAAAATTTCCGGAACGAAAATGCGGGCCCGTATAAATAAAATGTGATTTTAATTCAAATTAATAAATTTTCCAGTCATGACGTGATATGAAGTGAAATAAAGTGACAGTTTCGAGTTATCCGGCGAGAATTACGACAAAAGAACGAAATGTGCAGCGTGATGAAAAAAATAGAAAACGTACGGAGGCTGGACTGACTTTTAGGGACACAATTGCAGATAAGAGAACAAAATTCTATTACATTCAATTATACTCATAAATTATGAAAAGAAGAAATTTAAAACAAAAAATTATAACCATTCAAAATTGAAACATTTAAAAAAATTAAATGAGCTCATAGGGGAAATTTAAATATGTATGAATGCGAGCGTGAATAAAAATAATAAAAATGATAAATATGAAGCGCTGATTTGGGTTAATTAAATTTTGATGGTAGTTGTTGTTATTTTACATATAAATTTATATATAAGAAAACTTAAGTTGTTGTCTGAATAATTTTCATTTTGATATGTAAAAAATTGTTAAGAATTATTGGAATTGAAAGGGATATAAAAACAAGAAATGATCAATAAAAATTTTAATTGCTTAGTAAACTAAGAAATGATCGTTATTATTCAAATAGCCAGTTCTGATTTTCCCATTCGCTGATTCGAACCCTGGCGAGTAAACTTTTAAGTTGATAGATAACAACATGGTGGCTACAAGGGCCTGCAGATGCATAATAAGCAAATAAAATCTATTTATTAATTTATAAAAAGGTAAGTACTAGTACAATTATTGACATCCGAACTAGGGAAAAATTTATAATTTAAATAAGCTGTACTATCACAAAGTGAAGGATGTAGAAGTTACACTAGTATTATACAACACTGCATATGGGACGTGGAAGTTATTCCAGAAAAAGTTAACATTGGAATGTTAAAAATATGTGTTAATAACCTGTTTATGAAAAATATTTAATTATTAATGTAAATATGAAAAATATTTATTTACCTAAAAATCCGTTCACTAATGATGATAAACTAAAATATTATCATTCTATGCCACTTGCACTTGTCGTAAGAGAGTTTAAAGGGTAAATGTATAAATTTAATGTTTTTCAAAAACATTGAAAAATGTTTTTAATTCATTAATGCTGTTTAATCCGCCTTTGCTCTTTCACGTCGTTCCAGTTCATTGTTGCTGTATGCCTATTGCTGCTGTACACCTGTGTGTGTGTGTGTGTGTGTGTGTGTGTGTGTGTGTGTGTGTGTGTGTGTGTGTGTGTGTGTGTGTGTGTGTGTGTGTGTGTGTGTGTGTGTGTGTGTTAAAATTGTAAAAGTATCCTGGGTGAAGAGGGGCCCAAATGCCCCTTAATCACGGATTCCGAAATAAACTATATAATATTGTTTCTTGAGCCTAAAAAAGGTACATGCCCCCCCCCCCACTGGTATACAAAAACATTTTTCACATTTTATTTTTTTTCTCCCATTCTAGTCCATGAAAAATTTTGAAAAAAAATCGTGTATATACTTGATTAGAAGACCTTTTATGTGAAATTTTTACAGGTTCAGGGCCCTTTATTTAGGCCCTTAAAAATTTGAGAATCTTTAAAAGAAAAATCTCTGAAAATGACCCAATGTAACAAAGGCTTTCTTTTTGTGATTTAGTGAAACTTTCAATATATCAACTCCATTGATTTTGCAGATTTTTTGGAGTGGTAGTTCCTGGTCAGAAACATGATTTTTCACATTTTCAGTTATTCTTTGCAAATTTCTTATGATTACCTTGACACAGACCCTTTTTTTAATTGAATATCGGTTAAAAGTTACTTAACAGTATCATAAACTACCAATATTTTAGTTGAAAAACAAACAGTTAAGAAAAAATTGATTTTTTTTTGCTGTCAACATATCATTAAATTATAGTTTGTGCAAAAATTATAATTATTAGTAAACAACTTCTAAAGCCCTTACCATGATCCACATGCTTCTCCTATTATTAACCCCCAACCGTTGAGTTGTGTTCTTACTTGAAATTGTTTGTGTTATTAAGGGGACGGTACCAGTACCCGAACAAGACCCTATACCCGAACACAATTTAAAATGCTAGTATTTACTATAAATATTTATAAAAATGAATTTATGCTAATTCGTTTACAACTGACTATACAAAGACTATGTCTGTATATGATACAAAGGCCTCATCCAAGTGTATAATCTTTTAAATATAACTGTAAGGGCATAATTTTAAAAGTGTTTGGGCACTGGGACAAATGAGTTTATCAACTTTTTCAATAAATTTTACAAAATTATTAACAAAAACAAACTTTTGGCATTTTTAGTTTGTAAAAAGCAATATTCTGTTCCGAATAAAAGAAAGGAATCTTTTCTATGTTAAACAAACTCATTAAATCCTTGATACTTTACAACTTTTCCTCACATATTTAGGTACTGGTACCGTCCCATTATTGTTTAATATTCTATTCATAGGTACTCAAACATTTAATATTGTAGATAAAATCCGCTTATGACCAGAAACACTTTTGGAGGTTAAAGTAGAAATAAACTGCTTATATATTCTTAAATAATACTCGACTAAAAAAATTTGAGTCTGCCAAATTTCGGCATGATAGTATTAAACAGAATGAAGATGGAAAAAGTATTTTTTTTTTTTAGGAAAACAAATGCATTTACTTTAATAATTATAAAATTCAAATTACATAATGATTCTGGAATATACAGGCAAGCTTATCTTTATAAATGATATAAGATAACAATTATAGTTATTATACAAGCTATACATGTTTCTGCTGTTTGAAAGATTTGAAAGATAACTAAATTTTCTTTGTTTTTAACTTCATCAATAACTGGACATATGTTTTCAATTTCAAACATTTTGTTAGTATTTCTGCTGGATGAGTTATTTGAGAGAGGTATCTGCCATATGATAGATAATAATCAATGCTTTAATGTTAGAAAAACGCCCAATTGTTCTAAAGCACAATTGAAAAATAACCTTTGTTCGCATCCATCCCAGCATCTTCTGTATGTAACATTTGTAAGTTTTACTATTAACATGTCTTGACCCTACTTCGAATCTAATTATGTCTGGCTCTTCTTTTAGATAATTTAGTTGTAATGTATTATCTTCTTTATCAAGTATTCCAGCTAAATATGATATAGCTTGTGACAGTTGATAGGAACCAGTAAAAAAAATTTCCAGTTCTTCCAATGTCATTTCAGGGAAATCGATAAGCTCATTAGACGATACTTCATTGAAAGGAACTTTTTTCTATTATAATTGGCCTGTGCTACTTTTTGAGCTAAGATATGATTATTATTTTTTGTTAACTTTATTCTGTAAATAATTATATGCAGTTTATTATCATCGGAATTGAGTCTTTTCCCAAATAAATTATGTAGTAAACATGCTATTTGACAATACGTTCCTGCATCAGACAAAGCTCTAATGTGGAACTGATTATGCAGAAGTTTGCACTTCTGTGCCATTTGCCCATGCACAACTTCAACCACCCACCTTATTTTAGTTACAAATCGGGAGTCGTTGGATTCTTTCGTGGTCAACTGGTCACGTTTTCCTTTTAGCGTAGGCATAAGTACTTTATATCCCTTAGCTTCTAAGAAATTTTTTACATCTCTATACCCTCTGTCTAGAATAAAATAATCTCCAGGTCTTAGAATACTAGAAATATCTTGCGGACCTTTCATTATATGCTCTAAAATAGTAACATCATTTAGAGTTCCTTCAAATGATCCTGCTAAATCTACAACATATCCAATTTTTGTACAAATTGTAAAAGTTTACAAAGAGACTTTTTCTACCAGAATACAATTTTCTTTGATAAGCATTGTTTGCATATAAGCTTTTACACACTAAAAATGCCAAAAAGTTCATGTTTTTGTGAATAATTTTGTAAAATTTATTGAAAAAGTTGATAAACTCATTTGTCCCAGTACCCAAATTATGCGCCGACAGTTATATTTAAAAGATTGTATACTTGGACTAGGCCTGGTACTTCATAGAAAAGTTGGTTGTCAATGAAATAGAATAAATTCATTTTTTATAAAAATTGTTAGTAAATACAAGCATTTTAATTTATGTTTGGGTATTGGGTCTTGTTTGGGTACTGGTACCTTCCCCTTACTACATAGGAGAAGCATGTGGATCATGATAAGGGCTTTACTAATGGTAGAAGTCGTTTACTAATTAGAAATTTTGCACAAAGTGTAGTTTATTGATATGTTGACGGCAAAAAATCAATTTTTTCTTAACTTATGTTGTGTTTCAACTAAAATATTGATATTTTATGACACTTCAAGTAACGTTTAACTGATAGTCAATAAAAAAAGGGTTAATGTCAAGGTGATTGTAAGAAATTTGCAAAAAATGGGTAAAAATAGCCGAAAATATTAAAAACGCATGTTTTTGACCAGGAACCACCACTTCAAAAATCAGAAAAAATCCATGGAGTTAATATACTGGAAGTTTCACAAAATCTCAAAAAGAAAACCTTTCTAATGTGGGCCATTTTCAGAGATTTTTTTCATTTTAAAGATTCTCCAAATTTTTTAAGAGTAAATAAGGGTCCTGGACCTGTAAAAAATCCACATAAAAGGTCTTCTAATCAAGTATATACCTGATTTTTTCAAACTTTTTCATGTAATAGAACAGGAGAAAACAAAATGTGAAAAAATTATGTTTTTATACCTGGGGGGGGGGGATCCGAGGTATGGACTGCAGGTTGCCTTTTTTTAGGCTCAAGAAACAATATTATATAGTTTGTTTTGGAATCCGTGATTAAGGGCTTTGGAACCCTCTTAACCTGGGGTACCCTTTATTATTAATTTAAATATAGTGTTGTGTTTACTGTTCATTTGTATCTGTATTTGTTTTTGAATTTATTTAGAACTAATGTATTGTTTTTGTGATTTTATGTTTATAAATAGAATTAAAGGAAGTCCTTTGGTAAAGTGGTATTAAATTGATACAATTTACATCATATTAATTGGTCTGTAAAACACTTTTTTTAATAATGAAAGAAGTGTAGTGAAAATATGTGAAACTATATACACGAACATTACTATGTAGTGTGTGGTTTAATTCGCTGTTATTTTTTCTTCATGTTTATAGGAGGATGTGTGGTACAAGAGTGCGGGTAGAAATGTCATCAGGTCGTAGTAGGCGACAGGCAGGTGGAGGGGGTGGAAGACGTCCACCTCAAAAATCCAGGTACCAGTAGTATTATAGCTGATATAATTTATTTAACACAAAATGGAAAAATAATAAGCTCCATTTATTATTGGAGACATTTACTGTGATAACACAGATATTTTGATTTTACATAAAGTAATGCCTGTGAAATAGTACAGATTTTTGTCAGTTACTGATTTGTAAATATTAACTTTTATGTTGTCTGTGAGTGAAGGTATTCATAAGTTTTTAAAAAATGCAGTTGAGAAATCATATTTAATATTTATTTATTAGTAATACCGGGTGGCCCATAAGTCAGTTGGCACTAGCAGTATGTAGACGCTCGATTGACTAGCATAGTAGTTAATTGACTTGACTAGAGCAGTAGTTCCCATAATTCAGTTGAGATTTGAGGTTATGAGATTAGGTTGATGTTGATGTGTATGCTGTTGTTAGCGCTTGTTTGTTGTTCGTGTTGTTTGTGAGACAATGAATAGAAAACTATCTACAGAGCAGCGTGTTTTTGTACTGCAGATGTGGTGGAAACAGGACCATAATTATAGTGGTGTTGTTGAGTTATTTGCACAACATTTTCCAAACATCGCACCTCCATCTAGAGAAGGTATTCGAAAAACTGAATAAGAGATTTGAACAGACTGGAATGGTAGCGGAACTTCCTCGATCACGTAGGCCAAAAACAGTTACAACAGAAGAGAATTTAAATATCGTTGTGCAATCTTTTGTGGAGTCACCAAAGAAATCAACACGAAAAGCATCCAATGAGTATGGAATACCTCGAACAAGCCTGCAAAGGATGCAGAAAACATTGAAGTTGAGACCATATAAGCCCACTTTACTCCAAGGCGTAAATGAAGATGATCCTAATAGGAGTACAGAATTCTGCGAATGGTACACAATACGACAAGAAGCCTATCCACAATTTTACAAAACCATTCTTTGGAGTGACGAGGCTACTTTTAAGCTGAATGGTACAGTGAATAGGCACAACTGTGTTTACTGGGATACTGTGAATCCACACGTGGTGATAGAGACAGAGTTAAACACTCTGGGGGTTACAGTTTAGGCAGAGATCTTTGCCGGTGTGATCATCGGACCCTACTTTTTTAATGGTACAGTGAATGCTGAAAGTTATCTAAAAATGCTTTACGAAGTGTTGATGGAACTAGAAAACAGTCCATTTTTTGAACACCTGCAGCCAATTCGAGAAAAGTTAATATGGCAACAAGATGATGCACCCCCTCACTATGGACTGATTGTGAGAGACTTTTTGAATGCAACATTCGATGAATGGATTGGCAGACGGGGTCGTGTTGAATGGCCTCCACATTCTCCTGATCTTACCCCGATGGACTTCTCGGTCTGGGGTATACTAAAAAATGCAGACCGATTTGCATTTTTTCACGAAAAAATGAAGATTCGTGATGTGGAACAATTGAAGGAAGGCATTCAATCTGAATTTGAACACCTACAGTCCCTAAATATTTCGGACGTAATTTGTGCTTCAGTGCTTCGAAGATTTTTAATTAGCACAGAAAAGGATGGAGGCCACTTTGAGCATTTCTTGTAGCTCATGAGAACTATGCTATTAACTATCTGTGTGCGTTATCTGTATCTGTATCCCTGCTGCACCTGTACAATAAAAGTGCTATTTGCAATTTTGCCAACTGACTTATGGGCCATCCTGTATATTAAATATTATTTTTTACTGTGTTGGTACAGACATACACAATATTCATATATTTTTCAGAATTATAATTCTAAAACACTTAGATCAGTTTGCAGACGATACTTTTGTATATCTAAGGTTAAGTAAAACTAGTAGGTAAGGAAGATCAAATAACAATCTTCTTAATTGATAAAACAAATTTTAATGTCTTTGGATTTGTAAATAATTGTTTCATAAATTCGCATAATATTATTGTACAAAAAAGTTTATTAAATTATATGCAAATTGCGTTGTTATAAGTCCAAAATATTATTATTGTATACACAGTAAAAATATAAGATGACTTTTTAGTTTTTGTTTAGTGTTGTGGATTCAGTCATATATTTTTTTAAATTTACTTAATTATGATTTGCACAAATTGCAGCTTAAAATCATGGCATCAGTATTTTAAAAATCTTCAGTTGCTTTTCCTGATATATGTTATATATTTCAATTAGGTACAATAAAATTGGATGTTCTTCTTTGAAGTTTATATTATTATTATTATTGTTATTATTATTCTATGACTATAGACTCAAGTAATAATCATGCAGGTTTTTAAAGTTATATTGGTTATAATGTTTTATCTTGGAAAACTTAAAAATGTTTAATGAAGATAATTTAACTCTTAAAGTAATTCATAAATTTATAAACATATTCCTGATGAAGTTGTGGTAGTTTTCAAAATGTAATAAATATAAACACTTTGAGATACATAAAATTGTAATTAGTATTTTCATATTTTAAACTTTACCAAATTCTTATTCTATTTTTTAACATTTTAATTTTTACCACCTTATATATAAGATGTCACACTTTTACTTTCCAGAAGTAAAAAATTGAAGTGAACAGATTATTTTTACTTGGGTAGGTTCTGATATTTATACTGGTTTGTGGGGCAATTTGCAGGAAACATAGCTACAATAGCATCGCCTCTTACACCTGTACCTTGAGTCACCCTGATGTTTTGGCAAACTTGAAGGGCTAGCCACCTGATTCTCTGGTGATGGCTCTTCAAGTGAACGCCTCTTCCATTCCACCAGGACTCAGCTAACTGCTGCCTGCCATTCACCTCCCGCTTGGTTACATCCACTTCAACATGCTATAAAAAACTATTCCACGTAGCGGACACCTAACGTCAATCCAACTTGTGCGTGCAGGAAACACTAATCAGCCCTATCGTTAAATAAATCGTCTCAGCGGATTTGCATATGTGGTCTAATAGGATAAATCTGCAGCCAGATGTAATTTGAAAACAAAAAGTCTGTAGGGAAATGGTCATGAATCTTAATGGTGGTTAAATTTAAAAAAGTTGATTTTACATCAGTAATTTGTTGAATTTTTATTTACTTACAAACCATTTATAAAACGTTTTAGAAATTTGGAATAATCTTATAGTTAACTATTCTTCACAGTTCCACTTTTAGAAAATATGTGTAAATTACCTAGTGTTATTGCAAAAAGCAAAATAGAACAATGATGTAAGTTTGTCTACACAGATTATTTTTATTTACCTAACTGAGAAGGAAGCTGTATCTATATAGAAGAAAACCCAACTACTGTATGGTTTGTCTTTTGAATTTGAGTAAAGTTCCTTTCTAAAAGCCAATTACGAAAATCTATTATCAAACTTAGTTGTATGTAGACTTGTCTTAATACTTTTAGAAATAAAATTTAATTGGGTTTTTCATAACAGACTATTAATGTCAGCAGTTGTTAACTTTATAACTTTTTTAGATACTGGCTTTAGTATTTTTTGTATTTTGCTCATTGTGTTGTTAGGGTGATTACTGTAGATTAGAAAAAGGATATTTTTTAAACATATTATGTTTAACACCAAATTAACAGACATTTAAATATTTTAAACATTAGCTAAATTACACATTGTCGGTGTGAAGCAGGTGTGTGTGTATGTGTGCGCGCACGCGCGCGTGCAGACAGACAGGCAGAATCAGACTTTTAAGTTAAATTTAGTTAGTTGTAATCAGGATGAGAGTGGCTGCAGTCCTTTTTGAAATTTTATCATCTATTGGATCATATATGCATGTTAACATCAATCAGTGTTAATTTCTCAGTACGTTAATTTGTACGTATTGTGCGGGTTAGGAAGTGCTAACTGACTTTTCAATTCAGAAGAATAATCACTTCGTCTCCACAATATTTTGTCTTGGTAAGTGTGCTACTGTCAATTGAATTTTTCTTTACTTTAATGGTATGTCATTTTATATATAAAATAATCCCTGTAGATTCTTAACATGATGCAAATTATAGTGTCATTAAAATAACCAAGTAAATTATACTTTCTTTTACTTAAACATAAGAAACCTTCGAAATTCATTACTTCAATTAAGGAGCAGATCAGTTGAGGGGTATGTTCTCACTTTATTAGTGAAATATGTACATTTTAAAATGTCCAGGAATGTAAAGGTATTGTAAGTTACTGATATGTTAAGCTTTCTCCTGGACCCATAATTCCTTGAACCTTTATAGTCATGGACATTTTGTTAGTTCATATATTTCTAAATAATAAAACTTTACTATTTAATAATGGTAAGTTAGAAATACGTAAGTTATTAAAATAAGCTTTTGATATTCAGATGTATTAACATCATTGTTTTGTGAGATGTTTTGATGTATTAATATTTGCATGTATTTTAGGACAAAAGTATGAAGTGTGTGTGTGTGCGCGTGCATACGTGCGTGCACGCGCGCACGCGCGTGTGTGTGTAGTTTAGGATTCAGATGTGTACAAAATTTTAAACACTAACAAATCCATTTATTTCCAACAAACGTAACATATTTTGTAAATAAAAACTTGGAGAGCAAACAAGTATGTCAAATATGTATATCTCATTTTGTATCTTTTAAAAATTACTAAATTTAGTAGGGAAAAACTGCAGTATAATTAGTTAAATTGCACTAATAATTATAAAGAGTTTATAATTAAATTTAAGATGTAATATTTGTTTGAGTTTAAAGAAGGTAAGGTATGGTTGAGTTTAAAAGTTAGTGGAACTTTGTTGATACACAAGTAAATGAATAGAAGGAAATAACTTTTTTTTAATTGTATTTTACTATTGAGATGATTAATTATTCACAACCTGAGGTTTTTTAAAGCTATAAAACTGTTAAATTATAAATTGTATGTGTTATACTTTTACACACGGTAAAGTTGGTGTTATAGGTCTCGGTCACGGACCCCAAGGCGCCGGTCCGTGTCTCGTTCACGATCACGATCAGGATCACGTAATTATTCAAGAAAATCACGCTCGGTGTCAAGAGAGAGAAGGTATATAATAGATTTCAAATAAGTGTATGTAATGTATCTTTGTTACAAGTTATAAGAAACTTATACAGGTTAAAATCATATGCCAAAATGATAGTTATACTTATATAACTGACTGTAGAAGTTTTATATAAAATCTATGACAAGTTGCCTTTGACTACCAAAATGTTCTCTGTTACACTTTACAGACCCTTTCACTTGATGTGTATTCATCTTTGGAGTATTATCAGGGTAATTGTGCCATATGTAATAATTCTTGGATTTCGTTGTCCATGACGTGTCCATTACTTAACTAAATATCACTATAATATTGACGACTCGGAACACTAAGTTTTTTATAAGTAAAAACGTAAAGTTTTACCTTACAGCCTAAACCGGCTTTCACTTATAGAAGGCTTCATCAGAGGCTGTCGTTAGTAGCGCTGTTCGTCTTGTTGGTGACGAGATAGTTTTTCGAAAGATCGAAGCTGTGTGTGTGTGTGTGTGTGGTGAGATGTGTTCGAATAATGCGTGCGATTTGAATTGTGTCTGTTCATTTAGGATGTCGTTTTTATTTGTTTTTGTGTGTTTGTATATTTCTAATTGTTCTAGAGTGTCTAGTTTTCGGCCTTTTGTGTGTACGTGTAGTATGTTCATGTTATTGTCGATGTTTTTATATGTGTGGTTTGCTTCAGTGAGGTGGTTTGCGAAGGTAGATTCTGTAGTGGTGTGGAGTGCTTTTGTGTGTTCAATGTATCTCTGTTTGAAGCTACGTCCTGTCTGGCCATATTCTACATAGGCCAGACAGGACGTAGCTTCAAACAGAGATACATTGAACACACAAAAGCACTCCACACCACTACAGAATCTACCTTCGCAAACCACCTCATTGAAGCAAACCACACATATAAAAACATCGACAATAACATGAACATACTACACGTACACACAAAAGGCCGAAAACTAGACACTCTAGAACAATTAGAAATATACAAACACACAAAAACAAATAAAAACGACATCCTAAACGAACAGACACAATTCAAATCGCACGCATTATTCGAACACATCTCACCACACACACACAGCTTCGATCTTTTGAAAAACTATCTCGTCACCAACAACAAGACGAACAGCGCTACTAACGACAGCCTCTGATGAAGCCTTCTATAGGTGAAAGCCGGTTTAGGCTGTAAGGTAAAACTTTACGTTTTTACTTATAAAAAACTTAGTGTTCCGAGTCGTCAATATTATAGTGATATTTAGATATGTAATAATGTTCAATCACCTTAGTTTTTCATTCCTTAGTCTTTGAGTAGTGGTTTTTCATGAATAAAGTACGTAAAGTTGTGTAAATAATTATTATTTTAGTTGTGTAAAACGTAATAAAATTTTGGCAATTATTATGCTAATAGTAACACATCCATTCCTTGTTGGATAAGTTTTGGTTACCAACAGGTTCTTTGTTTGCAAGAGAGAAACTCAGTAGCATATGTATTGCATAATTACTCACTACAACAGTTATTAAATTATACAGACTGCAGTAGTCTACTACATTCATATTAGATTTTCACTTCTGGGAATGAACAAATCGATAACATGAAGTAGCAGTGAGTTGACCTACAATCCAACAACCAAATTAGCCCAACAGTGACATGTACACATGTTCTGTACTCTTAAACTGTGATATAACACTACTACATTTGAGATAGAGTCAGAAAACTTTATCCATGATAAGTCAAGACTGTGTTTATTGAAATTCCTCATATGGTCACATCATATTAATCCATCCAGATTGAATAAATTCATGCATGACTATTCATGGAGACCTTCTTTTCTTCCACAACGTAGAATTTCTGACAGTAAAATGTTCGGTGAGTGATACAGGACCTTTGCTATAATTTGGTGAAAGGAATATTCATCCATAGCAAAATATTATCTGTTTCATATTGCAAAGGAAACTTTGATGTCCCAAACAAATTAAAGACTGAAAATAGTTTGCAGTGTATTTTAGTTTTTGTTAGGTTTAGGCTAAAAGTTTTAAGAAGTAATTTATAATATAATTATTCAATTTTAAAGACTTTTGGATATGAAAATATTACTTTATATGTTCAAAATTTTACTATAATAGAGTGCTAATTAAATTTTACTGAAGTTCTGAGTTTCATTTCTATAAAGGTTCCAACCTTCAGCTAGTTTCACCCCTCAGGACCAAGTTGTAGTTATGCCACCGTCCCCCCTCATTCTTTCTATTATACAACAACTTAGCATGAAGTTTTAGTACTTACTTACTTAGCACTTGACTAGCTTTGCATAACATCTAATTCTTTGTTACTCTCCATTCGCAATTTCGAAGTGGGCTCATCTATGTGTAAACTGATTTCTGTGGACATGCATTTAACTTTCAATATTAGTATACTACACTTGAGTAAAATTGATTTTCAGATTGGTCTTTTTCCTGAGTTCAACTGAAACATTATTGTAGAATAAGTGAAGTTCCTACCAGTATACACGTTGGACTTAGTGCATGCAGAATTGGTCCACACCAGTGGCGGACTAAGCCCGTTGGAGGCCCGGGGCGGCGAAACTAAATGAGGCCCCTGGTCTGCTTAGAAATTGATGTATTTGTAGTGTACATTTTGTAAAAAATGAATAATATAGATGTAATGGCTGACAAAAAAAAAATCAAGTATTTATAATGTGTGTACTCTACGCTCTAGTAATTGTAATATACGAGGGCTATCCAGAAAGTAACAGACGTTTTGACCGACCGCGGCGGTGGGCGGGGATAGAGCCGCCATCTTGGTGTCGGAACGTTCCTACACTCAGTACGCAACCAGCTGTGGTAGCGAGCGGTCTGTGCCCCTCTTACTTTGCTCTCTGTGACGTGTTAAAATGTGCGCTGCAATAGAAAATCCCGCCACTTGTGAGGTGCGTTCTGTGATTAGGTTTTTGTTGGCAAAAAATCACAAACCAATTGAAATTTATCGCCAACTTTGTGATGTGTACGGAAAAGGAATAATGAGTGAAAGCCGAGTGAGGCAATGGTGCATTTATTTTAAAAATGGCTGTACCAATGTTCACGATGAGGACCGCAGTGGTAGACCTAGCCATGTGACTGATGAACTGGTGATGAAAATCAACGACAAAATTCGTGAAGATCGTCGTTTCACGATTACGGAACTTTCGAAACAATTTCCCCAAATTTCACGGAGTTTGGTGCATGAAATTGTGGCGGAAAAGCTTGGTTACCACAAATTTTGTGCTAGGTGGATTCCGAAAATCCTAACGGAAGACCACAAAAAACAGAGACTGGCTGCAGCACTAACTTTCCTCGAAGATTACGACAAAAATGGTAAAGTTATCGATCGTATCGTAACTGGGGACGAGACTTGGGTGAAGCATGTCAATAGTGAAACAAAAAGGCAGTCGATGGAATGGGGACAGACAAATTCTCCCAAGAAACCAAGGAAGTGTTTGCAAACGCTGTCAGCAAGAAAGATCATGGCTACTGTGTTTTGGGACTCTGAAGGAGTGATTCTCGTTGATTTTCTTGAACGTGACACAACAATTAACTCAGAGAGGTATTGTGAAACACTGAGAAAGTTAAGGCGCGCGATACAAAACAAGCGTCGGGGAAAACTTAGTGCGAAGGTTTTGTTTTTTCACGACAACGCACGTCCACACACGGCTAATCGTACCCGAGAGCTCTTCGATAGTTTTGGATGGGAGGTGTTCGATCATCCACCATACAGCCCGGATTTGGCGCCGAGCAACTATCACCTCTTCCCAGCGATGAAGACATGGCTCGCTACACAACGCTTTGATACTGACGCCGAACTGCATGCCGGTGTAAACCAGTGGTTGAAATCGCAGGCGGCAGATTTCTACAGAGACGGTATTGAAAAACTTGTGCCACGGTATGATAAGTGCCTTAATTTGAATGGCGATTATGTAGAAAAATAGCTTAAGAGTGTACCTTTCAAATGTATATAATAAAATTTTGTTTTTTCATTTTGTAAATTTTTTATTTTAAAACGTCTGTTACTTGCTGGATAGCCCTCGTACATACTTAAAGATATAGGTGAGAAACTTAGAATACGAATCAGCATTTAGCACAGCAACCATCAGGTAGAGTGCAAAGAAATAATAAAGAATAGAATAAGAAAATTACCTTTTATTTTATATGTCTGGAAACAAAGCTTGTACAATTATACTATCAGTTAGTTTCGTAACCTTAGTACGAGATGGTAGTTATTATTGATATTATTATAGTACATGTTTTCGTGCCTTTATTTTACTGAAATTCTCAATAACGTCGTTGAAATCTATTTCATTTGAAACTTTTCTTTCAATTGATAAAATGGACAGATTGGCTAGTCGTTCTTGATTCATCGTAGAGCGAAGATAATTTTTTATTAGTTTCAGTTTAGAAAAACTTCTCTCGCATGATGCGACTGAGACACAAATGGTCAAGAAATATTGGATTATAAGTGATGTACAGGGTAATGATTCACTGAAGTCCCATTTAATTATAAATTGAAGGATTTCTTGGGCTGTCCATCTAGCAGCAACGTCCACACTCGTATCGGTTGCATGTAGATGCCTACGATACCTTTTTATTTCTTGCAGCACCTGCTCCTTATCAAACTCATCGTAAATTTCTACCAGATTCTCCAGTGCTACAGCCAGAGCGTCATCGGAAGCTTCAAGCATAAATTTTGTTTCAACAATTTGGAAAATTTTGGTGATTTCCTTCATGGCCGTGTATCGTTGTGACAATTCTTGTATAAATCGGTCTATGCATTCAAACATTGATCGACGAACTTCTTCTTGAATCGATAATCCAGCGTCATGAGCTAGTTCACCCGGCATTGTTTTAATTACCCTCCTTCTTCCTCGTCGGTCAATGTTAATGTCCATATCATTGCATTTTTTAGTGCCTAAAGTAACAGCATTGTCTATAATTGTAGTTCGTTCCGTCACTAAAAACTCATTCAAGGTTTTTAATTTGGCGAGTCCTTTATCCAAAGTCATTTTTGGAGACTGTAGATATTGTTGGACTAAATTTCAGTATCGTGTGCCAAAAGTTGATATAGGTCAAAAAGGTAAAATCACATATAGCTGAAAGGAGCAAGCTTGCTGCAGATCTAGTATCAAGGTTTGCCTTGGATGGATCTTGCATATCTTCCAAAGTGCTCACAATTGTTTCCACGTTTTCTTTTATGACTTTTTAACTGAATTGTAATGAGCACTCCAGCGAGTATCAGACAATCGTTTCAAACTTTTTCCTGTTTTTTCTACAAGTAATTCCCATCTATATGTAGAAGACGAAAAGAATGAATATAACTTCTCTACAGTTCCAAAACAGGTGACGCTAGAGGGAACACATGAGAATGCATTAACTCCACAAAGATTTAAGGAATGATTAGCACAGGGACTGAACAGAGCTTTTGGATTGACTTCTCGAATTTTTCGTTGTACTCCTCCATGTACACCTGACATTGACGTGGCATTTTCATAACCTTGAGCCCTGCACAACGCAATATCCAGCCCATCTTTTTCCAGCTGCTGTTAAATATCTTTTGACATATCCTCTGCAGTCTTTCCCGGAAAAAAAAAAAAAATAACCCACAATGTTGTCTTCTATATGGACGTATCTAATTATTTGACTCATTTGGTCAGTTCTGCTTTCATCGGGAGTGCTATCAAAAATTATTCCGTAATATTTAGCCTTTTTTATATCTGCAATAATTTTTTCCGTAACATGTTCACCCAAAATAAAAATAAATTCATTTTGTATCCCTTTTGACAAATAAGAAGGTACTCTCTTTGACCCACCAGCGGACTCTTCAAGTTTTAAACAATGCTCTTTCAATACTGGATCATATTTTGCCATCAATTGCACCAATTCTAAGAAATTTCCTCTGTTTTCCGATGAAACGTCTTCACGATGACCGCGGAAAGCAAGGTTTTGCTGGGCTAAAAATAGTGTAATATCTAAAAGGCGATGTAAAATGTTTCTCCATTTCTTGGTCTCATCATTAACAATCTGATTATCTTTGTCAATGGTTTTATTAAGTTTCAAGCCCATAGAGAGTGTTTTCCATTTTTCTAAATTTGATAGATGTTCAGGCGATGATTCATGCTGTGATATCTTTGGATTCAATTTCCACCAGTGACAGAAGCCAGAAATAAATTTATTTTTGTTGGTATCGCCCTCAGAGGCAAATAATCGGCACCAAAAACAGTACAGTTTCTTTGTTGATGGTGAGTATAGCATCCATTACCTTAAATATTTAGTCTCGTTCAAATGTGAGTAAAACCACGACGAAGTTAAACAACGATGTGTTCCTCTAGTGTGTTCACCTGGTTTTTTTATAGATTCAAAAGGTCCCTCCTTGTTTTGATATACTTCACTACCCTTTTCAATAATCACAATTCTGATATGCTCTGGAACAGGTATTGGCCAATGTGCAGTATCATTGGATGAAGAGGAGTTGAAGTTAGATGCATCAGAAATATGTTCATTCTCAGTAATTTTCTCATCATTACTATCTTTATCATCTTTTTTCAGTGTCACTTACGTCAAAGTCTTCATTAAAATCACATACAGTAGGCTTTTCACCTGTGTTTGTAGTCTCAACATCAATAATTATCTCTACGCCGGAGCCAGATTCAACAGTTTGATTACTCTTTCCTTCGCCATCTTTATTTTCTCCACAAGTGGAAAGGTATTTGCATAAAGATCCAGCGAGTGATTTAGCCTCTTCAGTCTTTGCTTTTCTTAGCTTTCTTTTCTGAGAGCCAGATGGGTGAATTCTTTTCACTAAAAAAAAGATTCGCAAGATTATTTCAGTGACAGTAATTTCAGCCTACACGTCCATTAACAGTAATTTTTTCTCTCCGTGCAGCCTGTAGGCTCGTAGTAGAGAGTAGATAGGTAGAGTGGTTGACAAATGAGAAAGGAACGCAGCGTCATTGAAAGATACCGGACTATTCCATTTTGGGGGAAGTACGTGCATGTTGGAACAGTCTATTGGCACGGAAGGGGGTGGTAACATTGAAGAGCAACTTTGAAACACCTAATAAAAAAAGAGAAAAGAAAAATACAAAATGTTCCCTGGACGATTTCGATCACGGTTGTATAAGGCGAATTGTATACAACTTTTATTTAACCGATAAAGAAGTGCCTACAGTTAAAAAAGTTAATTTAAAATTAAAAGAAGCCGGAGTTAGCTTTTGTGGCAGTGACAGAACTTTACATAGAGTCCTGAAGAAACTTGGGTTCAAATGGCGCAAAACTCAAGACAACAGAATGATTTTGTTGGAGAAAAATAATATCAGACAAGCACATATTTCATATCTGTGTTCCATTTCACTGTACAGATCACAGAGTAGGCCTATCATATACGTAGACGAAACATATATCCATGCGACTCATACCACACCTTACAGCTGGACAGACGATTCACCACAAGGATTGAGGGCTCCGGTTTCAAAAGGGAAGCGACTAATTACAGTACATGCAGGCTGGGAATGCGGGTTTATCGATAACGCACTTCTTATCTTTCCATCAGGCACTAAATCGGGGGACTATCATTCAGAAATGAATTATATGAATTTTTGTAGATGGATGAAAGAAAAGCTATTACCGAATATACCACCAAATTCAGTAATAGTTCTTGATAATGCCTCCTACCATAATGTCCTCGCAGTTAATAATCCAACCAGCAATACAAAAAAACAAGATATGCTTGAGTGATTAACAGAAAAGGGTGTTCCCTGTGACAGCTCAATGACCAAGCTTGAACTATACAATTTAATAAAACAAAATAAGCCAGTTGATAGTGCTTACAAAATAGACAAAATTGTAAGGCAACACGGTCATACGGTTTTGCGACTCCCTCCGTATCATCCCGAACTTAACCCAATTGAAAAAATATGGGCAATCGTAAAAAACTGGGTTGCTACTAAAAATGTTACGTTTAAGATGTCCGACGTTAAAAAACTTTGAGAAGAAAAGTTCAGCAATGTTAGCAGTGAAGAATGGAGTAATGTATGCAATCATGTAAAAAAATATGAAGAAGATTTATTACGTAAGGAACACTTAATAGATGAGTGGACGGAGCGCTTCATAATTACATGTAATGACAGTGACACAGACGACGATGATGACGACTATCTAACGCATCAAAGTGATGATAACCGGTCCTATATCTCCGGAATTCATCGCCTGCCGTCAGATGAAGACGAATAAAAGGATGTATTCATGGTGATAATGCTACATAGTCGCTTACAAACTAAGCATAATACACATATTTAAGATAACAAAGTAGCATAAAAAACATAACTTACAATAAGATAAAAACATAATATATTAATAAGCTACATGTTTACAGACGTGCGTTGTAAATTTAGGTGACATTACTAACATTAAAACGTATGAACAACTACGGGAATTCTTGTTTCAGGCTTACAACATAGTTTTTGCATTCTGTCAGCGTTAATTCAAAATTAATTGTAAGTACATACATCTTGTTTTAAACATATGAAAATATACGAATTTGCCATATTTCAATGGATACTTTGAATACGGTAATGAATACTAATGTTTTTACGGTAGCTAGTAGCAGTGTGCACGTGTGTTGTTATGCTGAGTAGCTAATAGCGCACACTCCGCATGACGTCACAGTCTGTCCTTTCTCATTTGTCAATCATTCTACCATCATGATCATAAATGCATGGTCATTTTCAAATGAATGTTGTGTATAGCGTTTATATTGCGGCTGACAATAAAGCCAATTTTTTCAGTGGATAAAAAGATTATTTTTAAAGCGAAGCTTTTTATGGCGGGGGTCGGGGGTCTGCACGGAGAGGAGTGAACAGAAAAATTTCGTCACGCGAGAAGCATTACGCGCGTTCGGGGATCCCCGCTCTCGTGGCCGCATCATCGTATATACAGTACCACTCTCTCTCTCATCCCCTCTCCGAGAGCCCGATCTCAATGGTTCTGTAAATCCCTACTACATTTCTCTGTCTCTCTCTCTCTCTCTCTCTCTCTCTCTCTCTCTCTCTCTCTCTCTCTCTCTCTCTCTCTCTCTCTCTCTCTCTCTCTCTCTCTCACGTGACTAAAACGCGCCAGGGCCTGTATTTCTCGTAGGCCTCGGTGTATTTAATACAACGTGGCCAACTTGCTTCTATGTGGATTTCATACTGTGAGTGTTTGTTACAAAGTGTATCTTAACCTATAAACAACAAGTCTGAATTTTTAGAAACATTTAATATAAAACTGTATGATAACTACTGTGTATCATAGTTCCAAATTACAACAATGATATTTATTTTACTATTTGATAAACCATTATTTGTTTGTTAAACATCATGATTCTACAATTTGTAACACATTTCGATATTACAACAAAGTGTTATTTGCTGTAAAACAGTGTAAAGAAAGAATCTAATGTTTTCAAAGGATTATAGAACTTTAAGTGTCCATGCATTTCTGATCCTGATAGTATGTACTAGAAAATTTCGAGATAATAATAACCTAATTAGAAATGTAGGTACTTACTTTTTGGGCTCTTCTTAGATACATGATAATACAATCACTGTTTAAACTCACTTAACACGCCACAACAAAAATCAAAGAAAACATTATATTAATTACGCAGTATTTCTAATCGAGCTTTATGAAGAATGAAATGAAATGAAGTTAACACGGAACTCAAGGTATTCTAGAGCGCATGCGCGAGCGGACTGTTTGGCTTTTCCCCGTTCTGACGGGTATTCCCCGAGAGTTTCAAATGGAAGTCGAAGGGAAGTCCCGCAGCAGCTACTATCTTCATTTGGTCTCCTAACAAGTTACAAGTTATAACGTAATTTTACGACAATAAGGTTCAAATTGATTGCCCTCGTTGCTATTCTTTAATAGGTATGTTGTTCCTTTGACGAAAGAAATCATCACATAATTTCTCTGTTGTTCGGATCTATTATTTATGTTTCGCACCGAAACCGCCATAGAGCGAGCGGAGTGCACCCCTTTAAGGCGCTGACTATAACTAGATAAAGATTTATGCGATATTGGGTGTGTTCAGCAGAAAAAAAGTTACAAAACGTTTTTCTACGGTTAGTTCCGGCGTATAAAGTCCAGATGACTCTAGTGTTGATCTTGATGTCTACAGTTGGTAAAAACCGTTGCTTAAATCTAGATGACTCTACTCTAGTTCATCTAGTTGGATTTTCATATTCATAAAATAAACTATATAATAATTATGTATAACCTTTGAAAAAGTAATTTTTAGAATGTAATACTTTAGTTAAAAAATTAATAAATCACTGGTAAGCTCTTCACTGCACTTATGCGCGTATTTTTAAACTACTTATAGTACACCTGTGTAGATGGCATAGGTATCAAAAAACTTTCATGTAGAATAATTGCGTCTAGCAGACAATTGGATGTCATTCTACAGTTTTTAAGTTTCATGCAACGTTTTACAATAATTCTGAACACACCCATTGACAATTTCCATGTCCTGAAAATAGGTAAGTAGGTACCTATGTTTATATTTTGCATACGTATGGGGCCTCGAACTCCAAACTGCCTCTTATTTACTGAACATATTTTCGCCTTGTTTGGGATTTGATTAAAAATGGTCTGGTCCTGGGGGCCCGGGCCCCCCCTTAGTCCTCCACTGGTCCACACACACCATCTTTTAACATTTCGTCAGAGGTAGAACACATTAGAAGTAGCTTGTATCAGTAACCTGTGGAAATCCAAAAAAAAATAAAATTCATTATTTGATATCCATCAGTTTTCTTCCAAAAAGAGAAAACTAAAATGATTAGGATTGTTGAAAAGTAAGATTATAGACTGTAGGTTGATATGCTTAAAAATCCTAACCCAAACAAATATGTCGTACTGCTAGTTTTCAATACATAGACTATATATAAAATGCTATGACTATTCCATTTGCAGTAAACTTCGTTATGCTATATCTCCACTATTACTTAAGTCTACAACTCCAAATTTTAGACAATGTAGACAATAGGCTTTAAATTATGTGTAACATATGAAAATCAGCTAATTAAGCAAATAAATAGAAAAAAAACTATGTGCATCTCAAGTCTGTGCAGGACCGAGTTTCTATAGAGGTTTTAAAATAAAAAATTGACAAAACCATCTTATTTTGCCCCTCTTGTAAACAAATCTTCTAAAAATGTACTTTGAAAAATGTTCATTCCCAAGTAAGAGGACAAATGTCAATCCTTAGGTTAATTTTAGGAAAATAAAACTCTGAAGCAAACTTATATATTTTCTTTGCTGAAAACATTGGTACATTAAATTCTCTATTATCTGTGGCAACCCACGTTTATATATATTAATAATAACAACACTTTTTACAAGAATATATTTTTATTATTTTGTGAATTACAATGTTTCAATAGTATTCAACTATCATCATCAGATGTATTACATTTTAAATATATATAGGCAGAAATAAACTTCACTTGAAAAATTTAGCTTCTTTTCCATGAACATAATGCACTATTTTATTCACTACCGAACGCAATAATGTTTTAAATCTATCTTGATAGTATTTTTTTGAAATTTTTTTAATTCATACATTTGCAGCAATTCATGAATCTAATCCCTGTTGTGCATGAAAATGTAGGAGACGTTCATATGGATTTTTGTATGTCGGTAGCAACTTCAGAAATACTCACTGTAGTTGATAAACCGATGATATACATAAGACAATTTGTAATTATCTAATTAATTACTAATACAAATAAACAAATAAAATTATTACACTTTTTCACTTACCTTAAAAATCTTTTTTTCTGCCCAGAGTTACGTCATACGAACGTCTAGGATGCAAACATGATTTAAGGTTGTGTGAATAACTTACGCAACTCACATTTTTTGAATAGATTAAAAAAACATTTTTTTTAATATATAATTATTTCTTGCCAATTATCTCAAACAATTTTCTCCAAAAGTAAAATAAAAAATATATGCATCACACTTTGCGACATGATTAAGTTACCTGTATAATTACACTAAACATCTTACCGTATTTATACCAGACAGCCCAGTCTGCTCGCACACACACACATTCAATTTTAAAACCACATTTTAATTAACATTGATATATGTATACCCCTGCAGGCCACGTGGAGTCACCCCGACTTTGCATTGCATCACTCACAGTATTGGCTGGTATGTCCGAAAAAATGATTTATTAGTTCATTTTTCGAAAACTGTACTCACTTCCATATTTTGACACAGCGACATACACTTTTATTTGATGTTTAATAATGTTATTTTTTTGAGCCCTGGTTGACGGGCAGCCTGCGCAGGCGAGAGCCGGTAAGGAACTGGTAGCATCTATATGTTCCCTCTCTACTAGATTTTCTGGTGGTAGAAGACGGAAAGCAATGCCTTGTACTTTTTAGTCATTGCGGTGACACATTCAACACATGTGTTTTTTGTGTTTTCGACGTCGACGATATTCAGTGAGCACTGGTCGACATCACAAAAGTAGGCTGGACTGAATTTTTCGTTTCCGTCAACTCGGACCATGTGGCAAAAGAATATTGTCTCAAAGCCATATTGTGTTTGCTTCTTGGCGTGGGTCTGCGCACATGCTGGTGTAGTGCGTTTGGGCGCAGGTGTCACACAGCCGCAAAGTTCTAAGAATTTTGTCACTCGCACATTCCTTTACAATTGTTTCAACACAGTTCCTTTGTTAGAAACTACGCTTTAGATTCAACCGGGGACTGGCCACACAGATGGAAATGAATTGTTGATATTCAATAAAATAAAACCCCATTTTTAATAAAAATAAAAAACCCCTCATATTTACCCCGTTACAATACTCCCCCAATGAGAGGTCTTCTGTCGAAACAGAAGAAATCTCATTGCTAACCTCCTAAGAGGATCGGTGAGGATATGGTGCCAACAAACCCCCACTAGTTCGTATACATCATGGGTAAACTACCCCCCTGGCTCGGCGACTATGGCCGCATCTGAACGAGATTACTGGACTTCTCTATACGAGATCCCAACACCATAAAATCGAACAGACACGCACCACAGCGCACCTAACCGTTTAACATGCCACCCCAAAATCCAAACCCCTCGTCTTATACCATGCCAGATCCTCAACCGATATGTTCCCCCTTACCATGCACACTGGGCTGCCTTTAGCAGTTACTGGGCTCGTACCTACTCTTATAATATCTTATAAACAAACTCATCATTTAAAAGTCGCAAAATATTTTTCTTTAAATTCACCATTCTTTTAAGCTCAAAATCAGATGGTTATATTATTATCATTTTCAACGAAACCAAAAGAAATTTTTTATTTACCTTTATCAATTTTCTTCATTCCTATTCATACTCAGAAAAACAAACAAATTGAACATTTAATTAGAACATGAACTCACTTATCCTAACATGTGATTATATATACATTCTAAACAATATAATTCAATAAAACCCTAGTAATACATATAAGCAACACTACAATCAAAATTCAAAACATTAATTAGATGGCAGTCACAAAAAATCAATTTTTTTTTTAAATTCCAATTTATTAAAATGTACTTTTCTCAATATTAAGAATATTTGAAATTATTTATTAATTAAATAACAAAATTGGCATTATTTCATTGCCAAAACTGGTTTAGTTTACAACATCACCCATCAGCTGATCAAACTGGGTCAAGTCAGCAACCTTGACCTACACAGGTTATACAGAGGCTACATCATAAAATACATTAATCATCTTTAAAATTTTTACCTTCAAACATAATAAAACATAATAAAATAAGACATTTAAAATTACCAAAGTATTAATACAATTAACAATAAAATTGACATTTAAATTACTCAAAATTACACATTTTGCAATCTTACTTTATTCTCAGATTCTATTCAAGTTTGTCACTTGTTTCAATGAAAATTCTATATTTTTACTATGACTCTCTTTCTTTAATATTCTTATTCTCCATTAGTTTGGGTGTTTAAGTATTCATAATGACTTGATTTGCTACTTGGCATTTGTACGTTTATAATCTTTACCCCTCTGACTCTAATACCACTAACAGCTTTAACTAACATGACACCCATCTCTATCAGAAACATCTACCAAACAATCTCTAAACCCACTTAATAATCAATTCAATTTGCCTCATTCTACTCTTAAAAAAAAATATACTCTCTACCCCTTTGTAGTCAGTATGTGTGTTCCCTCCCAAAAGCTCATTCCCTTATTTGGCCCCTGGATTCTAGCTAGGCGGCCCTTTCCGGCGCCAAACGGTCCCTTCCCGTCCCAACCCTTTTTGTTGCGGACTCCTATATCACCCCCTCTTACAAAACTCCCATCAACTAATTACCATTCTCATTACATCACTTCAACTACAACAAAATACCTCAATTTACTTATTACATCAATATATCAATCAATACTCTACATATATTCCCCATATCTACTGTGTCACCATTACATCTCAAATTTGACATTACATTAATTCACAACAATATTACTCTCTCTATTATCACTTGAAACTCCACATGGACTGATTTAAATGCCCTAGCTCAATATTAATCACCCAAAATCTACCTTTTACTATCTTTCACAAATCATTTAAAATTCTCAACTATATCCAATTATTTTCATCATTTAAATCAAACTCTTTTAACACATTAACAACATTATATTCAAACATTAGTTACATTGGAAATTAGCAAACAATTTATAAGTGACATTCTACAGTGGATCAGCTGATTTTCTTAGCAAGGTGAATGACCTTACTACAAACACATTTCAACATTATACAAATTATACATTTTATCAATCCTTATCTCTAATACGATAAAATAATACATTTATAAGACAGAATAAACAGTATAATAAACATGCGAACACCTATTTATCAAATCATAATACAATTGTTTAATTAGTGCAAGAGCGAGTTATCATCTTTAAGATACAAAATTTTAATTCGTTGCTCCCCTGAGCAACCCCCCAGCCACACACACTATTGTTTTTTTCTGTTGGACTGTGGCGCCCATTTGCCTCCACAAGGACGGCATAGGTGGAGGAATTTTACATCTCCGTGTCCTTGCTTCAGCGTTACATTTGAAAGATTTAGACATCAACATATCTTTGTTACATAATTACACACCCTTAATGCGGGTCTACCACCTGGCCTCGCTGTTCCTCCTCGAACAGAGTGGCAGCCGCTGTTCCATAGTTTCTGGGATTTCCCCTAGTGTCACCCCCCCATCAATTTCTAATATAAACCAATTTCAAGCCAGCTATGGTCAAGGTTCTTAATTTATGGCCATAGCTGACCGCTAGCCAAAACCACGATTAGTGCTGGTAAGGCAGTAATCGCCCGAAAAGTCGGGAAAATCAACTCTACTTTCAGGCATGTTATCATCATCATTTTTCTGCACGGCACGGCAGTTTATCAGTATACAATATAAAATTGTAAAAAAGGGTGTGCCGTGCATTTTACGCCATGTTGGCCTCCGATGGAGGTAACACTCTCTGTTACCCCCAACACTTATCGCTATCTACTGTGGCACATGCCATCACAGCAATAGCACACTAATAGCTAAATTAAAACTTTCTACAATAGCAGTCCCTACATTCCATTATTATATCACTTCTATAAACACCACTCTACCCCCCAAAATTACCCACATCTCTCGTATGACAACAAGTTCTAATTTATTTTACACACTTCTTCCTGTCCCAATTTTCACTGGTACTACAAACTTTACCATTATACTTGGTCATTTCTTTACATTAAATAAAATACAGCTACTGATATAAATTTAACTGCATAAATAATCTGAACTATACAACAGTAAAAAATTTTTACACTTAGGAGGCTAATTCTACTTATCATTAATGTTGAGTCTGTGATCGCCGAAAATGGGGTTCTGCAGTGCATGGACTTGGAACCAGGCAGACGCACTACGTGAATTCACGTCCCCTTTTTAATTCCTTTATCATCAGATATATTCCTCTTATTCTCCCATTTATTCCAACCTGCCGTCTGCCTCACTCCAACCCCATGAGCCACAGAACTCAAGTTTCAGATTACACTGGAACTGAAGTCAGTAGCTAAATTTGGTTCACCACTGATACTAGGATTTTAATTTGTATGCACTGCCTCGCATATATATATACATGGCCTCCATTATTTACAGACACTCTGAGACAGTGCAGGTACATGACAGGTACACCTGACCGCTGCACCATGAGTATATAAAAAAAAATAATTTGTCACGTACCTTTAGGGGTCCCCCTCCCCGTTCAAGTGTGGTGTTAATTTTCAAATTTCTACCAATTTTGGTGGAGCCAGACCATCGTTGTTTCACCACCCGAAGGAAGATCTGCCAACCATGGCCCGCCTCCAATTTCCGAAAACCACGGCCAGGATTGGTAAGGTCGTGACCGCCCGAAAATGGGGGAGGATCCCTTCTGTAAACATAGAATCAAATTAAATTTCATCCACACATTAATATTAATAATAAGCATTGTTAAAATTCCTATGATGACCAATACAATTTCAAATTTGTAGCATTGTGCGTTCCCACTATCTCCCTCGTCTCTCTGTTCTGTAATACATATGAATTCTTCATTTTAACCTCTATTACCTCGTACGGCCCCTCGTAGAGTAAGAAAAATTTCTTGATCTCCTTATCCTGAGCACTCGATAAATCATGTCGCCGTACTAATACCAGCTGTCCAACCTCGTACTGCATCCACTTACCTTTCATATCATGCCTCCGTTTTCGCTTCTCCCCCTTCATTAATAAATTCTCATTCGCCAGCCTAAGTTTTACATCACGATCAATAATATTGGTTTCTGGTGGATACTCAAATAGTTGCTCCAAAATCCTCTGTGGGCGCGTCCCGCGTATTAACTCATAAGGTGTGAACCCCGTCGACTCGTGGGTGGTGCAGTTTAGCCAGTCTTCAATCTTCTGAACATATAGTGGCCACTCGCTGTATTTGGTGTGGCAGTATGCTCGGAAAATTCTGCCCAATTCCCTCATGACCCGCTTCGCCTGGTTGGACTGCGGATGATATACTGCGGTGTGTTTTGGGATGATACCTTCCCATCCGAGAGTCTGGCACCATTTTCCACTGATGAACTGTGGTCCGTGGCCTGACAGGATTACCTTTGGCTTCCCAACATCGATCATGTAGTCTCGTGTTATCTTCTCACTCAACACCTTACTCGTCGCTCTCTTCACACTATACAATCTGACATATTTTGAGAAAGTATCAAGTACAACGAAAATATACATAACACCACCCCTACCCTTTGGCAATGGGCCGTACAAATCCACCGCTACTAAATCAAATGGTTTCTCTACCTTAATGTAATTTAATTCCCCTTCTACCCTATAATTCACAACTTTGGATTTCTGACATAGTTCGCAAACTCTAAGTATTTTTCGGACACGCTTTTCCATATTTCTAAATAGACAAGATTCCCTTAATACACTCACACACTTCTTTGCCCCAAAATGTCCGTATCTATAATGACAGTCCCACACTATTTTTTCTATCAATCCTTCAGGTATAACTAACCTCCAATCCCTTTCTCTCCCCTCTACTTTTTTAAACAAACTCCCCTTAAACACTTGAAAATATTGTTTATACCCGAATTCATCTAACTCTGATTCTACACTAGTTATTATCTTATTTAATTTAGTATCGGCTCTCTGCATTATATTTATATCTTTCAACTCTTCCCCAGAAAGTTTATCTTCCCTGGACAGTCTATAAATTTCTATTTCTTTAATATCTCTACCCGTTCTATTTCTATCTGTGTCTACCCGTGATAGTGTATCTGGCACCCTGTTCTCTGCCCCCTTTATGTATTTCCAAGAAAAATTGTACTCTTGGAGAGCTAACACCCACCTGGTTATCCGGCTGTGTGTGAGCTTGCAAGTGTTCAGGAACGACAGCGCTTTATGGTCCGTCCTGATGATAGTTTTACTGCCCAGCAGATATGACCGGAACTTTTTTATGGCAAATACTATACTGAGGAGCTCCTTCTCTGTAGTTGTATAGTTACGTTCTGATGCTAACAACGTCCGGCTGGCGAAAGCAATTGTATGGTGTTCTCTCGCCTCGTCCTCTTGATACAGTTCGGCTCCGAGTGCTATATTGCTAGCGTCTGTCTGTAAATAAAAATTATCATTGAAATTTGGGTGGTTCATTAAAATCATATCGGCGAACTTATTCTTAATTTCGCAAAACGCTTCTCTTTAATTTTCCCCCCATTTCCATTGTTTGTTCTTCTGTAGCACGGCGCTAAGTCTTGCCGTCGTCTGAGCGTAGTTTTGCTGGAACTTCCTGTAAAAATTACACAGACCAAGAAAACTTTGTAATTGCTTTATGTTCTTTGGCTCCAGGAACGTCAGGATGGATTCTACTTTGTCCGGATTAGCCCATATTCCTGTAGGCGTTATGATGAAGCCTAGAAAATGTATTTCTGTCTGTAAAAATTTTGATTTGTCCCAATTCACAGTTAAACCTCCCTGGTATAATTTCTCCAACACATACTCCAAATGTTCTATATGCTCCTCAAATGTTCTGGAAGCTGTCAGAATGTCATCCACATATATAGTCAAAAAATCTAAATTATGAGGCTGCAAAATTTCATCAAGACACTTAATAAAACTAGCTACACTGGTGTTCAATCCAAACGGCAAGCGAGTAAACTGATAATTTTTTCCGTTAAATAAAAATGCAGTATACTTGCGACTATTTTGGGCTAGCGGTACCTGCCAGTAACCTGCCGTCAGGTCTAACGACGTCATATATTTCACCCCACTAAACTTCTGAAAAATTTCCTCAATCGCCTCAGGGGACTCTCTATCAGGAATAATAATTTGGTTTATTTTTCTCGCATCAAGGCATAATCTAACTCTCCCGTCTTTCTTTATAACTACCACCAGAGGGTTGGAATAAGTTGATACTGACCTCTCTATAATACCACCCGCTAACATTCTATCCAATTCTAACTGTACTGCCCCTCTTTTAGAATATGGTACCGGATAACTACGTTGTACATATGGCGCATGCTCCCTCACCTTTAGTTCACACTCATAACCTTTTGCCCTTCCTGGTTCCCCGGCAAACACTCCCCTATAATCCTCAACTACCCACCACAACGCTTTACGTTTAGAACTCCCCATTACGCCACCCTCACCACAAAATTTAACCGCTCTATCCGCCCATATTCTCTCCTCACTCTCTTCACTCACTCTCTCTCTACATATATTCATACTAAATTCCCTGTCCCTATCTATGGCCTTATCTGGTATAACCCTTATACCCGAAATCTTTACTGTATCTAATACCCGTTCAAAATTAACTATTATTTGTTTACCCTCATTGTTCAATTCTAAAATTCTCTTTCTGAAATTGATGACCGCATTATTCCTGATTAGAAAATCATTACACAAAATTACTTCTAAATTTAAGCCCCTTACAACTAAAAATGTATTCTCATAACTTTCCCCATTTATTAACATATTCAACTGGACTTGTGTTGTAACTCGTTTACTTCTAACACCCATAACGCCTACAATGGTAACCCCCGCTACTGGCAAAGATGGAATATTTTTGTTAATCTCTTTTAATTTATTTAGTACATGTTCCGCTATTACGGATATTTCACTACCTGTGTCTATAAGTGTCAAGACTGGCTTACCTTCTATTTCCAGTTTTACCTCAGTCAACCACGCTTCTGGTCTCATTGTCCCCGCCTCCTCTTCTTCCATCAGTTCAGTAGCCATGTCCGTGTGAATTGTGAGATTCCTGTATTTACTTTCATGGACCCCACAGTTATCACTCGACAATGGCCGGGCCTCCTCATCCATTGTCCTCATTAGTTTCCCGTCCTGTATTTCTGGGCATGTACACTCTTCCGGTGTGCTGATTTCCTCCTTCGTTTCTTGTATTCTCTGCTCGTCCTTCCCCGTTTCTCTGCTGTGTGTTGTTGAATCTTTGCTGCATCCTCGGCTGATGACCGGGCCTCGCCTTCCTGCATCTATAACAAAATTACGGTCAGCATAATTTTCCACCAGACACCCATCACATTTCCACATCGGATATCGTCTGTTTGGTTCTCGACCATTATGTGTGGTTCCCCCGTTTGGTCCTCCTCTTGGTGTATAATTCCCTCCATTGTGCACATTAGGTTGTATACGTCTGCTGTCTTCCTGGTCCTTAATATTCTGAAAAACATCCAATATTTTTTCTAACTCATTTATGTCACTTACCTCTCTCGTCATTTGTACCTCTCTCGGTAGATGTTTGCTGATGTGGCGTACAAACGACTGGAATGGCAATGGTGGTTCCAAGTACTTTGCTTCATTAAACAGCCTCATCGTATAGACGGTAATATTACGGTTGTTTTCCCAAAGCTCCCTGTTCCCATTATTTGACTTTGCAGTATCTCCTGCTCCTCTTCCGACCAGTATTTATTCCGAAAGGCTGTTTCAAAATTTTCATACCTCTCCCATTCATTTCTATGTGTCTCCGCCCATATCTACGAATTACCCTTAAAGCATTTCAAAATTTTTATAAGCTTAACCTCCCAACTACTACCATTAAATCTGTCAAATTCCCGTACTCGATTCAAAAATTGTATTGGATGCACTTTACGGTTCTCACTACAAAAAGTTTCGAGTTCAATTTCATTATTGACATCTTTTGTAATTAATATACATTCAGTAACATTGCTTAATTTTTGGTTTATTACTAAATTTAACTCATCTTTCACACTACTAATGCTCTGTTCAATTGAATATAATTTTTTATCATTACTACATTCAGACTGTATGCTATTTTTTGATATTACATTAATTGATTCATTTAATGCTTGTATTTCTGTTTTACAGGTATTCTCAATTTCATTTATTTTGACATTAGTACTAGTTTCATATATCTCAATCTTATCAACTACACAATTAAACTTGTACTCACTAACAGCATTGCATTCATTTATCTTACATTCAAAAATTTTGGTTATCTCCTGTATTTGTTTATCGGTTTTTTCTACCATACTACTCTCTATTTCGTCAATTCTATGATTCATACTATTTAATGAATGACTCAACTTTTCGTTGAATTCAAATTTCAATTCGTTAAAGTTACTCTCACATTTAATTTTAACCTCATTAATATCAACTTTAAGTTCGTCAAATTTGGTATTGAAATTGCTATTCACTTTACTGAAATTATTTTTCATAAAATCAAATATGTCTTCTAATGACAATTCTTTTTCTTTTATATTTGTTTTACTTATTACAGGAGTGGAATATGCTCCTACCTCACTAATTTTGATAGATTCGTCTACGTTAGTGTCACTTATTGATAGTGACTCTGGATACCTGAATCGCTTTCATCAGCCGATTCAGTTGACATATTTTCATTACTTTCGTTCATTACTTTACATTCGGCTTTATCGCCTACAATTACATCAACTTCATTTTCGTTAGTGGCCATCTCTTATTCTTTATAATTTATATTTGTTAATTTACTTTAATTAATTTAATTTATCATAATACAATTTCAATCTTATATAGACAATGCGTATATTACGTACTTCTACGTGCTTTTTGTGTATTCCTAACTCAACCTCCAAATCACGCTTGCATCTGTTTGTAGGTATGGAATTTTAATTATTTAATTAATCAAATTCGTCCCTGTCGTAGCGCCAATTGTAATTATCTAATTAATTACTAATACAAATAAACAAATAAAATTATTACACTTTTTCACTTACCTTAAAATTCTTTTCTCTGCCCAGAGTTACGTCATACGAACGTCTAGGATGCAAGCATGATTTAAGGTTGTGTGAATAACTTACGCAACTCGCATTTTTTGAATAGATTAAAAAACATTTTTTTTAATATATAATTATTTCTTGCCAATTATCTCAAACAATTTTCTCCAAAAGTAAAATAAAAAATATATGCATCACACTTTGCGACATGATTAAGTTACCTGTATAATTACACTAAACATCTTACCTTATTTATACCAGACAGCCCAGTCTGCTCGTACACACACACATTCAATTTTAAAACCACATTTTAATTAACATTGATATATGTATACCCCTGCAGGCCACGTGGAGTCACCCCGACTTTGCGTTGCATCACTCACAGTATTGGCTGGTATGTCCGAAAAAATGATTTATTAGTTCATTTTTCGAAAACTGTACTCACTTCCGTATTTTGACACAGCGACATACACTTTTATTTGATGTTTAATAATGTTATTTTTTTTGAGCCCTGGTTGACGGGCAGCCTGCGCAGGCGAGAGCCGGTAAGGAACTGGTAGCGTCTATATGTTTCCTCTCTACTAGATTTTCTGGTGGTAGAAGACGGAAAGCAATGCCTTGTACTTTTTAGTCATTGCGGTGACACATTCAACACATGTATTTTTTGTGTTTTCGACGTCGACGATATTCAGTGAGCACTGGTCGACGTCACAAAAGTAGGCTGGACTGAATTTTTCGTTTCCGTCAACTCGGACCATGTGGCAAAAGAATATTGTCTCAAAGCCATATTATGTTTGCTTCTTGGCGTGGGTCTGCGCACATGCTGGTGTAGTGCGTTTGGGCGCAGGTGTCACACAGCCGCAAAGTTCTAAGAATTTTGTCACTCGCACATTCCTTTACAATTGTTTCAACACAGTTCCTTTGTTAGAAACTACGCTTTAGATTCAACCGGGGACTGGCCACACAGATGGAAATGAATTGTTGATATTCAATAAAATAAAACCCCATTTTTAATAAAAATAAAAAACCCCTCATATTTACCCCGTTACAAATTTATCAGTACAGCTTCTGACAAAATGTTAGTTCAAGTGAATTAGTATTAAATTGCATAAAAATGTGATTATTAGTTACACAGTTTCAGTATGTAGGCCTATATATTGCTACTAGGTAATAATATCCCCTCTTACTACTTAAATTATAGTAAAAAATAAAACCATAAAATAGTTTTTGTGATTTCCACTTGTCAATTTATTAAAATTATAAAACCATGACAGCTGTTTCGGCAACACAGTGCCTTCATCAGATGGTATAAGCTGACTAATTTTCGTACAAACAATACAGAATATAAAATATAATACAAGTGCTGTTGTATAGAGAGTGATAGTAATCTCGTGTCAATAAGATTTATACACATTACACAAATATATAACATAACATATACCAAGTCTATTTATACAAATTAAGCAGAGTCTTACTACTTGGTTGTCACAGTTCCCTTGATGAGCATCTTAACAGGGGTTTACTATATTTCTGTACTTTAAATAAACCAAGTATTGTATTGTTTATTGCAATAAACAATTTTCATTACTTTCGGCCCTTTTTTGTACATATTCCGGATTATCTGCAGAATTTGGTTATCCGCTGTGATTGCACCACCCAGTTCCATGGAATTGGGAGTTTACTGTATTTGTTTGGATGTTGTAGTATGATAAATAGAACTGAATATAAACTAATTATGTGAATGTCTAAAATCACTAACATTACTGTTTGCGTGAATCAGAAATGGCCAACAAAGGTGGACAGAACATTTAAAAATTGAATAAAGCCATTGTTGCAAATTAAAATTTTTTTAAATGGTCATGCAGAATAGCCTGGACAAATGCATATGGATTACCACAGGTGACGAAGTTGTTTTATGTGTAATGTATAATCTGTTTCCACTTGTAGTTTCAGTATATTGCCAAATGAATGTTAATAGTAGTTTAACAGGAAACTATGTAAATTTAATGATTTTAGTTTTTTCTTTTACAGTGTGAAGAAAACTGATGATTACTAAGAGATCTGTCAGGTGATAATTATTGTCTCCCAGAACAGACTTGTCTAAGGTAAATTACAGATGTATGTATTACATATTTTAACACAACAAATTACATAAATTTAATATAATGTAATTTATGTGGCCCCACGTTCTTTGGGGCGCCAAAATTTATACAACGGTACAAATTATTTGATATAATTTATTTTGTGCTATGTATACATTCATACAACATTACTGATACCATGTATGTATAAATTGGGGTTCAGGTGTAATCATAATAAGAGTAGTCCTTTTAGGAATCGTAATATGTTTTTCTTTATTTATTCAACAAACAAAATAACAAAAATAATATAATAATAATATTTACTTCGCCATAAAGTATTCATTATCTATTGTTTCAATGTTTCTTTGCTGCCGTACACTCATCATAAAAATAGATTTTATATCTTGTATCTTATATTAGCAATTCTATGTAAAACATTTCTTCGGTATACTATAAATTCTCGACTACTCAGTCTGAATGTGTGCTTTATAAATTTGTTAATATTTCCATTCTTATTCTATACTTGACATACCTTTTACAGCTTTATAATCATTTTAACGAAACTAATTGAATATTTCCAATTACTTTACTTTATATGCTTTATATGAAAAATTTAAAGTATTAAATCAATTGTTAATTCTCCAAGCAAGGATTTAAATTATCTTTAAATTGACTGTTCGTCATTAAAGAAAATATTATTAAAGAAAATTCTTATTACAAGTACATTACATTCTCTTATCTCTATCTACATAATTTTTCTTTAATTTAAAATATTTTTTTATTAATGTCTTTCAGTGTCTTTCTTCTTTTATAATTATAAATTGGTTTTTTGTCACCTCAATTCTGCAGATTGTCCATGTCCTTCACTGATCCGTCGGTCCTCTCCTACTGGATGTCCTCTTGCGTTTTCTGGTTCCACTGGTCGTCGTATCGTCTCTCGTCCTTCATGGTCCCATCGGCTGGCTGTAGAATGGAATGACGTGTTGCTCTGGATCGGCTGCTGTTGTTATATAAACCGCCTTTATTGCTTTGTGTATCGTTTCTCTGCTGGATGTTCTCTCACCAACTGTCTAGAGTGTAGATGTTTGTCGTTGTAGACTGTTTGTAGACGGCTGATAATTGTAGTTACAGTTCTTTTTTTATTATTTGAACTAACATGTTGTCCGTAATATTTTATAGTTTATAAATAAAAGATACAGTCGATATTGGACATAGCGTCTAACTCTATCTGAAATAATTAAAATTTCGCGTGTCTGACGGACATAGCGTACCGCTGCAATTGAAAACTGATTGAAGAGTATTAAAAAGTCGCGTCGCTGACGGACATAGCGTACCGCAGCGACTGAAGACTGTTTGAAGAGTAATTTTGGCTCTCCTGGGCTCCTATTTATATAGTAATGAATAGATTCTGTCGTGTCTGTAAAAGACGTATATATTTGTTGTACGTGTGAGTGTGTTTGTCTCGCACTGGGGTCGTTACATCTATTCTTGCGCTAACGATGTCCGTAGCGATGTTGTAATTACCAGTACAACGTGGTAGTAACCATACCTGTTTTTAAATAGGGGTGTATGAATCCCGGGTGGTGCCAAATTGTTTATTAAAACAATTAAACTTATTAACTAATATCTTAATAGTGTGTTCTCAGCGATGACGGCCGGGGCGTTCAAATAATTCCCGCTCGTTCAGCCTCCTGAATCGAGTAGGTAGTTGTTCGAATTGCAACGTGAGCGCTGGTCGTCAAATCTAGCTTTCGTTAACAAACACAAGTAATACAATACACTCCCTATGAAATGAAAACAATAGTTACTCTTTGTACTAGTTATTTTAATAGTTGATTTGTAATATTTCAATTTGACAATTAATATTATTCTGGTTGATTAATAATTTTGCACCGACATTTTACATGAAACACTTTCTCTCAGGCTGACAAAATCGATTCCGAAATGAGGTATTTACTCCAGCATGGCTGCAGTTTTGGTTAAGTTACAATATACTCATTCAAAATCGGGATTCTTTTGATTACAAGACAAATAATTCCTATGATTACAATAAAAAGTACATTACCTTACTTTATGTGTACTTAAATAATAAGGGGTGTGGTTATAATCTGTTCTGTAGTGTCGTTAAATGTGTTTATAAAGTTCGTATTCACCCAACAGGTTATGTGTTATGTTAACAAATTTTCAGTGTGTTATTTTTCTTAATTAATCTTTGAAAGAGAATATTCGGTTGACAGTGAGAGTTTCAATTATTTTTAGAAATATTTAAAGTGAGTTTATTTTTTGGAAATAGGGTAATTAAAGATACTTAACACATCAGATGACTTGGTGTTATCAAACATTGAGTTGGAAGAGGATTGGGCTGCAACGTTTTCTGTTTTCGTTAATCTTTGGGCTTAAGTAGGTCTGGCATCCTTTTCATATTAGATGTGGTCATATTTTCATTTAATTTCCTGGTTATATGGTCCTTGGCATCAGTTAACAGTTCCAGTTGTTCGTCTGCTTCTTATTCGATCATTGTTTTGAATTTTGTTTACTATTTTTACACTTTTTGATTAAAAATTGGTCTTTCAAAATTCGGCTTCTGTTCTGCAAGAGTGACGCTTTTCGAGTAACGATATTCAACCGTAATTCCGTCCCTAACGGCAGTTGCTATGGTTACCAATTAAATTTGATTGGCTTAGATTGACATAATCCATTGTTATCAAAATTTGAATTCTTTTCAAAATCCTTGTATATCTTCTGATTGCTTTTATTCCTCTATCTTCCCTCCTAAGTATTAACTATTATCACTGTGATTTGTATTTCCTTTCATAGATTAATTTGATACCCCACAAGTTTGGGTTATTTTATGTTTTATGATTTTACAATTATTTTAATACTTGTTAATTACATTTCTTTTTTAATTTATATCTTTATCATAATATTTTGCTTTAAAAATGATTTACAATTTATCCTTGGTTAGTTATTCGCCTCGGATTTGCTAATTTCTTTGTTAATTTATTACAATTTGTAGTTGTTTGTTCTTGACAGTTAGGCATTTTCCTAGGCCTAAGTAGCCATTATTTGTATTTACTTATTTCGTACAAAATATGTCTTTTTAGCCTAATGAGCTTAGCTTTGTTATTATAATTGGTTGTGTTATTTATTGATGTGTTTTGGCTCTGTTGTAGTGTTATTATTATGTTACTATTATTTTATACATCATGAATTGGTAATTATTTACTATCTGGTTTTCTCGTTTACATTTCTTTACTTTCTTATTTATTTAAGCTGCCAATAAAAACAATGTGGCTATTATTTACTACTTTTGTTCACATAAAATACAACATCTAGGTCTATGGTCTGTATAATTCTTCCAGCCATATCCTATTCATAAACTTGTTTAAACAATTATTTAATAATTATTTGACAATATTTGTTTACAGTTCATTTCACTTTATATCATTTTTTGGGTGATAAACAACATCACATTTTTTGAACTTACTTTAATAATGATCCCTGGTAACATGGGGTGTTTATTGATTTGTTTTAACTTCTTAATTTTTTAAATACTCTTTACTTTCACTCCATGCTAACACTATCTGTTTTCTCTTTCATGGGATTCTCCCTTTTAATTATTATAACTGCATTCAATTAAACATAACAAGTAATGTTCTTTCTTAATTAATACTGTCTTCATCACCTTTCAGTGTTCATTATATCTTAATTAACTGTTTACACTTAATACTATTCTTAACAACTTTCTTAATTACTAATATTTTTCACTGTTAACCTTTTAGTGTTTCTTATTGATTTACTATGTGTTTATGCTTTTATCCTTCACTATTTTTCACTATACAAACATTCTTTGTTATACATTATTCTCATTTAATTATCACCTTCTCTTTTAAATTATTTATTGTTTATTATAATTTATTTAGTGTTTTTTCTTTATCACTTTATTTTGGGATTTTTACATTTCCACTTTGGCACTTCTAAAATGTTTTCCAGGCCGTCACGATATTTTATGGTTCAATATCGAAACCCTTACACTCTTGCCCTTATAAAAATCCCGCTATATAACTACCCTTATATATCAGAAAAATCCCAAAAAACGTTAGGCGAGGTTTTCAGCACAGCAATAGGAAATGGTTCACGGCGAAATAACTACACTAACACATGTTTATAGAAGAATGAACCTTTATTCTATCATTGATTATTATTGTTCTTTATATTTATAACTTTTTACTAATTCTATTCCAATAATTTTGTTTAGACTACTACTAAATATTTCTAAGTGAGCCAGTACTTTTTATAACACACACACACACTCACTCAATTTACATTTATCTTTGATAACTTCGTATTTACTTAACGAGCTCATTATGAATTAAAATGTTTTGGCCAAATGAAACTGTCTTTACACTTGTTACCTATTTGCGTAATATCCAAATGTTGTACACGATATTGTCCGGAACTGTTTCCACTAATCACTCTCCACTCCGAACACAGTTTATTGTTACCTTACGTCATTTGCTCATCACTTTATTATTTAATACTGTTTGTACATTTTATGATACTTGGTAGGCCTACTTTTATATTTTTCGGCCTACCAAGAACTCGTCCGAGGCTACCGTTTTTTGTTAACTTGTAACTGTATGCTGATTGTCTGGCCTCTCGGCCGTGAGTTGCAATGGAACTCAACTCAGTACTGCGCTAAGGCAGAACTACCGGAGTTTTTTATGGTCACGTGATCGTCAGTCTGCGCTTCTATTGGTGCTTTTAAAAGAGTGCTATAACACAGGCATGGCGTTTAGCAACGTGTTGTCGCCTGGTGCAATTCATAACTTGGCGCTATTTTCTTCCGTGATTCACGGCTGACGCAAAAATGTATGTTGTTTCATCATCTGGCTGGACTGTTTGAGTGCGGAGACAAAACACAGACGTGTTGTTTTGTAATAAACACTGCATACGTGGTTGACTAAGTTGAGGTTCCAAAAAGGTGAACAATGACTGTGTGGGGATTATGATTTTTAAAATGTTACCTTGGCCCTACAATTCCGTACCGTTACAATCCCTCTAATTACTTTCTCACTACCGTACTATCTCTTTCATTACAAATATCATTAACAATAATAACAATTTTATGTCTCTATTGATTTTAACATTACTTCTAACTCTAATATGTGGGTTAGTTTGTTTTTATATTTATCATTCTTTAATTGGGTTTCTTTCAATTGTCATTTACTTTATTATCCATTTAATTGATAATAATATTTATTTATTACTTAAGTTATTTATTGGTTTCTGTTTCAACCTTACATTGGGTGTATCATTTCTCCTGCTTTTCTTCTTTATTACTTGTTTGTGTCTTATCATTGGGTTTCCTTTTTATTTATTTCCCTTTATCTTAGGTTTGTTTCTTTTTTATTTCCTCCTTCTTCATTTTCAGTGTACTTCCTTTATATCTTGTTTTTCCATCTTCTCCTTTGGGTTCATTTTAATGAGTGGCATTGAGTCATTCAGTTCCTTCAATTGGTTTCATTTTGCTTGGTTTCGGTTTTTTCCCTTCTTCATTTGGTTTGGTTAATCACTTTCTTCTTCATTTGGTTTTATTCTTGTTTGTTTTTTGTTGTTCCCTTCTTCTTTTGTTTTCTCTTGTTGGGTCAGTCACTTGGGTTAGGTCAAGTCATCGTTTGTCGTGTCATTGTCTTTTTATTTTCTTTATATTAAACATTTTATTTTATATGAATTATTGTTTTATATTCAGAATCATCTTTTTTATCCCTGGTATTGGGGGTGGCTTATTTGTGTTGTAACATAATGCCTCTCCTTCAAAATTAATCATTTTGATAAAACACTAGCATAGTTTTTTATGAAATTATCAGTTATATATAATCTTTTTCCTTTTCTTTCTTGTTTGTTTCTTCATTCTTATTTCTCTCCTTACTTGATTCATTCCATTCGATTTGATTTATTTCCATTAGTGTGTTCTCCCTTTTATATAATTTTTTCCCTAACTTTTAGTAGCTGGTTTCGTCCATTACTACTCATTTTTCTGAGACCAGAGGAACATCATCTCTGCTCAGTTTATTTTGATTGCTGGACTTATTCAACAGTCAATCTTAAATACCTTTTTTGTCATCTCGTGACTTAAATTAATAATAATAATATATTTTGGGATTGTCCACTTTGTGGTTTGTTTTTAGATCACGTTGGCCTTTTACTCATTCTTCCTTCCGCTGTACCTTTGCTATATACTGTCATCCACTCATACAGTTGATTGTTTTATATTTATTCATATGTTAATTTCATCATATCTAACTTTTCGTTAGTTTGTTTTCCTTCTCTTTTTATTTTCATTTTAATTATCTTAGATATCTTTTTTCTTTTTCTTGGTTGTTTACCAATATTCTGCTTTAGCCATTTTCTGTATATTTGTTTTATACATAACTTCTCTTTTTTCCTCGTACCGGTTTTTTTTTTCAGGTATTTATCTTAGCAGTTTTTGCTTGATCTTATTTTTGTTTATTTTATTTTGTTTTAAATATTATACCTAATAATTTTTGTAAGTTAGTTTTTCTTACTTTATAGGAATTTTTGTGACTTATTCCTTTCTTGGTACTTTTGTTTAAATATTATCGTAAGTTTGTGGTTCTTACTTTTTTATAGGAACTAGTGGTCGCCCAGTGGTTGAAATTCGACCGTAATTCATTAAATTTGTAAGTTTGAACGTTATTGAGGTTCTTTTGTCAAAGAGTATACCTCTATAATCATTGCATATAATTTTTTTGAATTTTGTTCTATTACGTCAGCTGCAAGCGTGTACAAATACGTCATTAGCGTGTATTGTTTGCCTTAATTCCCTACAATACCTATGAAATTTAAAATTTAATGTTAGTAACAGTTGAAAAAAAAAACACAATTACAGCTTGTATTCGTATTTATTTTTTGATATAATTCATTGTCAGTTTTAATTTTTTCATGTTATTATTGAATCAAATAAACGCTAATAAAAATGAGACTTGACATTCATAGAAGTATAAGATACAGTAGACTCTCAACTATCCGACCTAATGTGGCGGTCGGCCGGGTCGGATAGCAAAAAAGTCGGATACACCGGAGCCGTAGGCATACCAGCCTCTGTAAGGTCAATGACCGCCACCCTATTACGTTGAATGTACTTGTTGCTATTTGGATGCGTACGTCATATCAGTTTGTCCTTATAAATGACGTACAGTAATAAATGAATTAGAAAGAAATGAAATAAGAATTCGCAACTACAGTATCTTTCACAAAACCTTTATTTGAAGGACGAAACAAAATGTGTAGTTAACAATAAATTGAATGAGTTTTACTATGAGTTTTAATTTATACGAAAGCTTTCAACCAAATTAGTTGTTAATATAAATCAACTTATAATAACCTAAAACTACGTACTGTATAATGAAAGAACAAGTGAAACTTACATTGTCTAAGGTTTGAAAAAGTCTGTAATTGAGACCTGCTTCTTTCCTCGCATTAATTTCCTCGCCGCTATATCCTTCCACTTACGTAAACATACTGCTACGACAGCACAGAACAATGTACGCGTTTATCGAATATGCCAGAAGGATCTCGATATAAGCGTGTGGTGTACGTGCTACTAGACGCATTTTGCGAGAATTTTCTCGACTGTGCCGGGCTTCGCTCGGGCGCTCGGACTGTGTCAAGGGCGTAGTAATTACGTAGTTCACGAGAGATAAGACGCAGTTTGGAAGCTTCTGGTGTGTGAGCGTGACTATAAATACATCGGGTAGCAGCCTTAGTTTTTCAGTTCAATGCGAGATATTTGATAGTGCAGTTCGAGAGTATTAGTGCGATATATTTCCAGAGCAGTTCGAGTTATTACTGTGTACGTTCAAGTAGTTATTATTGAAGTGTTGCGTTTTATAATCGACGGTATAATTGTAATAAAATTGAGTTTTAATATTTGTGGACATTTTATTGCGTGTGTACAATTTTCATTTGATTTACTGTAGACTGTGTTGTTAATTACGAACTGTTTTACTGTAACAATTAAAGCTGGTGATTAGTGACTTAATTGGTGTCTTGTACTTATTTTGTTTCCACTGTACCTACGACGATCGAGTAGACCGTCGTAACAATATGATGTCTGCTGGTGTTGCTTCTTCTTGCTGGCCAATGTATTCCACTGCCGTCTCGATCGCCTTCAGGCCTTCGGAGTGGGTTATACGATCGGAGGGTTCATCACCTTGTTCCTCTTCAATCGGCTGTTCATTTAATACCATCGCTACAATATCTTCATCTGCAATTTCTTCGATTTCGTCCTTTGCCAACCATTCTGTGATGTCTTCCAATGAAGCTTCCTCAGATCCGGGAACTTTTTTTAACAGCGATACAAGCGCAGTGTTATCAGTTGCATTTTCCACATCACATTGCTGTTCTACCTCTTCCCACTTATCACTGGCTCTGTGATCCAGAAAAATTTTCCACGATCGCACAAGTGTTAAAGATGGAATTTCATCCCATGCCTCGGACACCCATCTGATGACGTCAAGCATGTCTACTGACTGTAGTGACGTCGCAACTTCTGTATTATCAATTGTCGCGATGATATAGCTTAGTAGCCTACGTTGATATTTCTTTTTCAAAGCTTGGAGCACTCCCTGATCCATTGGCTGACATATAGATGTAACATTTGCAGGCAAGAACAAAGCTTTTATGTCTCCATCTTTTAATTGGTCATTTGCTGGATGTGAAGGAGCGTTATCCAAAACTAGGATTGCTTTCCTTGTTAAATTGTTTTCAGCTAAATGTTTTTCAACTTGTGGCACAAATTCCTGTTCAACCCAATTTTTGAAAATTTCTCCATTCATCCACGCCTTTTTTTTTTATGGGTATAAAGATTTTTAAAAGCCCTAGGTTTGCGAGATTTTCCAATAAAGGTCAGTCTCAACTTGTGGTTTCTGGTTGCGTTACTACAAGCTAAAACTGTAACGCGGTCCTTACTCTTCTTGAAACCTGGTGTGGCCTTTTCCTGTTTAGACGCTAGTGTTTTAGACTGTAACATACGGTAATTCAAACCTGTCTCATCACAGTTGTACACTTGTTCTCTGGAAATACCTTCCTTATCAAGCAGGTCAAAAAAGTGTTTTTTAAAGTCAGGGACAGCGTCCTTATTAGCAGACAATGCTTCACCACTAATCGTCATCTGACAAACACCAAAACGTTTCTTCCAGTGATCAAGCCACCCGTCACTGGCAGTAAACTCACCATCGTCTCCTTTGATCTGTTTTTTAAACTGAATTGCTTTTTCTTGGAGCAAGGGGCCTGAAACCGTCAATCCTTTCCCCCTCACATTTTCATACCACAGATATAAAGCCTCTTCAACTTCCACATGTTTTCCTTTTTGCATAGTTTTTCTAACTTTCACGCCACTGCCACTTGCTTGCTTAGAACACCATTTTTCAATCTCTGCGCGATTTCTTCGCCAATCACCCACAGTAGTTTTTCCAACTCGTAACTCCAGTGCAATTTTGTTTACCGACTCACCAGAATCCATTCTTTTTATTACTTGCAGTTTTTCTTCCAAAGTTACTACCACTTTCTTTCATTTGTCACCCATATTGCACTTAAAAATAAAAGCCACCAACAATACTGTATACACACTTAACAAATTAACAATCCACGAATGACTGAACCGCATGGACTGACTTCTGGATACAGACTGACTGATGCACCTGTTACACACTCAAGTAGGAACACGAAACTTTCCTGTCACAACATGAATCAATTGGCGTACTGTATTGGTAACTGGTGATTCACACGTACGCGCCTTCACCCGCGTGGCGGGATTGCTCACATGACGTTTGAAGGTGCTAGTAATCGGATTGGAAATACTGCATATGTACCGTACTCAAAATACTTCTTTTTTAAGTAGCGGGTCGGATAGGCTGGAGGTCGAATAGGCGGGAGTCGGATAGCCGAGAGTCTACTGTACATTGTTTTCAATTCCAGTGGATTGCATTTCATTTTTGGTAAGGTACAAAATTCGAAAACAGTTTGAAGATTATCTGCTACAAAGCTTATATAATTTTTTAATTTTTTTTCTATGCATTAATTTTCGAGTTATTTGAAAAATATGAAAGATAGGAAAAATGAGGTTTAGCTTGGCTAAGCCATATTTAAAAAGCAATAACGCGTTTTTTGACATTTCCTTGGGTTTTTTTTATTGCCATACTGACCAGGTTTCGCCAAGGCTACACAGTTATTTTGCCAATCTTTTTCGAATTATATAAAATTTAAATAAAAAATTAATACAAAATAAAAAATATGTGCCTCGTATTTTTTCATATATTTTTCATTAAATCAAAAAAACCGGGCGGTTAAAAAAATAAATGTTGTCCATTGAACTTAAAATAGTTTGAAAGTGAATTTAATGATTCAGAACTTCTGTGTAAACGATGTTTTTTGTAAAAACTCTTTCATCATTTGCTAAATGCCCTTGGCCATTATATTCGGAAATATAAAATCTCAAACCATCGAATGATCGAACTCTACTTGCTGCGACGTACAATTGACCATGTGTAAAAACTGGCTGCCTCAATAAAATTCCAATTTTTTCGGATGTTTGTCCTTGAGACTTATTTATTGTTATCGCAAATGCAGGTATAATTGGAAATTGAGTTCTTTGAAAGTTAAATGGTAAAACAGTACCGGAATATGTTAAATTTATACGTGGAATCAAAATTCTCTTACTGCGTGCAGTTCCAGTTAAAACTTCGCAATCAATAGCATTACGATGTATACACTTGATGCGCATTCTTGTTCCATTGACTAATGCTTCCTTTGTATTTAAGTTTCTGATCAGTAAAACGATGCAATTAACTTTCAATACTAACTTATGTGGTGGCAAACCACTAATAGTCAAAGAATTCAAAAACTCTACTGGATAGTTATTGATTTCATTGTCATCATCACAAATTATTTTATCGTAGCTATGATATGTTTTCTGTTCACCTGGTATTCGATTAAGTATATCAGTATTAATAAAAGTACAATCATCATTTTTAGGTGCTAAAATAACTGACTTCAATATGTTATCTGAGAGTATGTTTTCGGAAATATTTCCATACACCTCATTAATAATATTATTTTCACCTCCTATTAATTGCTGAGGTATTTCAATAATATTTTCACCAAACTGAGGGAATTGTGGGGCTTCATCATTACCAATTTTTTTCAAGAATTCGACAAATTCTATTTCACTTGGTAAGGCTCTCATATTTTGAGTAAACGTTACTTTATGAAAATAAACAAATTTATGCCAACTCTTGACACAATTTTCAATTAAAGTTGCACGTGATCCATATGGGACAACTGGTAAGATTTGCCGAAAATCACCGCACAGAAGTATCGTTTTCACTCCAAATGGTTTATGTTTATCATTTTCATCGCATAGATTCTGCAATAATCTATCTATGATTTTCAACACTTGCAGTGGGCACATAGAAATTTCATCAATAATTATCAATGTAACGTCCATAGCTACTGTTTGCGGTAATATTCGCTACAGAATTTTCTAAAATGGGTATAGGCAATTTAAATACATTGTGTAAAGTTCTACCTCCAAGTAATAGAGTTGAAGCTATGCCACTGAACGCTGTTGCAATGCAACTAAGATTAAGCAAATTTAATTTGTGAATGATTACTGTTTGTGTGAATGTTTTTGTACAACCTGCATGAGCGGTTAAACAAAAAACATTAGATCCAGTATCATGGTGCAAAACTTCACGAATCACACGATCAATTAGATTACGCTGTTCAATATTTGCAGTTTCATAATGCTCACAAAACAGAAACTCTTGTTCTATTGGATCAATAGCATTTGCTTCGTCTGTTCTCTGCGAATACGTGGGAACTGGTAAACCAAGTTCTTGACATGACAAATTATGAACATTCAAAATATCTTCAATTTCTAATAGAGCTGTGTTAAAGGATACTCTTCGTTGTAATCTCTCAAAAAATCTTCACTAAGATATACTTTAAATTCATTCCATAACGCCAATGCATTGGCTGGCACATTTATTGCACAAATGTAACCAAATAAATTTCGCATTTGTTTTGGTGAATGTAATTCTTTTGCTTCATTTAAACATTCGCGCCATTCATTATCATTTGAAGCAATGCCGCGAGCATGGCACGCTTCAACAAAAGAAGTGTGTATAATTCCATTGTATGTTCTAACATCCTCAAATGATTTTGGACCACAGACATGTAATAAAAGCAATCGTAAATGGAAAAGTTCGATGTCTTTTGGTGATACTACATATATGCGTGTAATGATTTTATCACCTCCACGCCTTCTCTTCTTCCAATTTTTTTCGGGAATCTTCCCACACATAATGCAAAGGAATTTCAATATACTTATATTCATGCGCTGATGGATCTGATCGATTCAATTCAAAAAATGCTAATAATTTTGTTTGTCTTGCATTTTCAATTGCTTGACGTTCTTGCCCTTCTCGAAAGTAAACATTCTGTCTACGCGGTAAATGAATGTCAAGTCTAACGATGACATGTGATTGAAAATGCATTGGTAATTCATAGATGCGCCATACAGCTTCAGTTGATCTGACATAACGGCCATTTAAAAATTTTTTAACTTCATCAATTTGTATTTCTTGACCTGGTTCATTTCTCTCTGAACCTAATTCAACAGATGCACTGTCATAGCCTTTATACATGTATTTATAAATGTATTTAACACTTTTAACTGTAGTGCATACTTCAACATTTATATGGCAATTAAATTTGGCAAGTAAATACGGATTGTATGGTACAACATAACGATTGTCGAGGCAACTACCGCGAACTTCAGCATTAATACCATTATCACGCCTTCTGTATAATGGATATCCATTTAAAGATTCACATGTAAATTCATTAAATGGTTTTGGCTAATCTTTTGTGCATTTTCCATCTCTCATACATACAGAATTTTGATTAAGTACACCGCATGGACCATGCATCATGTGTTTTACAACATATTCATGTAATGTAGGATGTGTTTGAATGTTAGGAATCTCCGCAGATACAACTTTATCAATATCGGTAGCGTTAACAATTTTATCTTGCTCATTTAAAGAGAGTAAAATGTGAGCATGAGGCAATCCTCTCTTTTGAAACTCAATTGTATAAATGAGTGCTTCAACTTTACAGAAGATTTTTTTTAGTGTAAGGCCCTCAATTAATGCTTTCAGTTTGGACTTGAATACACGCACAACAATATCAGGTCGAAAATTAGCTGCTCACCTATACCAATATTGCTAACTATTTCAGGCCAACTTGGATTGCAAGTCATTGTAATAAACAAAGAAGGCTTTCAGAAATGTTGTACAATTGACATTGCATCTAAATAATTCTGATACATATTTCTTGGAGATCCATTGAATGAAGATGGTAAAATTACTCTACGGCCAACATTATTGGCATTGGGGTTCAATTCTAAATAATCTGTTAAATTGTTGTAAACTTCAGACCTAAGACTTGTTTGATTTTGTCGAATGAAATGTAACCTTGTGCCCTCTATTCTCACATACATATCAACTATCCACTGCAGAAATAATTTTTGTGAATGGTGCAACATGCTAAAATCTTCTCTAATTGCAAGTCGATAGGCTGCATACTGAAGCATGGTTAATTTATTTCTGGGTGCTCTTGAATTAGATGTAGTTGGTACATTATGAGAAATATTGATATGCCACCCAGTATTACCATTTGGAAAAAGTAATGGATACGCTAAAGGGTCCAATGATGAATCCAAAACAGATATTTTTAATGGTACCATTCACTTTTGAAAACGAAACCATATTTCGTTCAAAGGGTGGCTCACCATCAACTGTACTAAATATTACTGCTACATCAGTTTGAACTGCATCATTATAATGGCGTAGATCTAAATCACGATTTACTTTAATGAGCATACAAATTTCTTTATTTTGATTTTCAACTCTCTGACAATGATCTTTCATTGCAATGAATGACCGAACGAAAGGATTAATGCGTTCCAATTCAAGAGAGATTTCGCGCATTATATTGTTATTGCATGTTTGATTATAGTGTTCACGTAATCTATAATTGACAGCAGTGTCAACATCATAAAAATATAATTGCGCATAACATGGTGAGCGACCATATCCAGCAGTCATTGGACCTGATCTGTGATAAAAAACATCATGTATTTTAAAATGATACACTCCACACGTAACTGTATCCGAAATTTTAGCTTCTGAGCTAACCATAGCAAATGATGAATTGTATTTACGAATGTTTTCAAAATAATTTTTTGACTTTCTTTTTATTGAAGGTTCATTTGAAGTAAGTCCATCATACAATGATTTAAAGTATTCATTTTGACTTAAGGCCGGTAATATTGCTTTACCCTTATGACAACATGAAGTGAATGCAGTCCTTTCACCTAAAGTGACCTCAGATTCGAAATGTTTTGCATTGTAAATGCATTAATCCACAATCAAAAGTATTAAAATTTCTTGGAATGACATTCAGTGCGCATTTAAATGTATCCCTCAAAATAATTTTATCATTTTGTATACTATTTACACTATTTAAATTTGCATTTGGTCTATTATCATTTTGACTTTCACGCGAATATATATTCCTTCTTCTTTGTCTCTCACTCCGACCCGTCAGTGTTCTATGTCGAGGCATAATGGAAGTAGGTGCGAATATCTGAATGTAAAAAAAAACATGTAATGAAATTACTGAAACTAAGATTAGACAGGGTTTAATTTAAAAATAATAAAATGTACTCACTTTTTTGAAACCACCAATAATAATTAGGCGAGAGTAAGTCAATTCAAATTGCTGCTACAAAATTTTCCTTTTGCAACAGGTGTATATTAAGCAAGCTGTATTTCACTTTCAACTGCACATTAATATATAAAACACAGATATCTAATATACAAAATATAAAATAAACGCTTTTTTGCCTTGACATACACTCCACAGACTATTGAAAAAGGAACATTTGAAATCACACAAAATTCAAAGCTCATGCAGTCAATCTGTCAGTAATTATTTGTTGGCAACATTTTAATATTCTTTGGCGACAATCTCTACTCTGTGCGACTGTTTGACCACAGACTATTATGTGTTTGACATTGGCAGTATGAACGTAAACAAACGACAGACTATTATGTGTTTGACATTGGCAGTATGAACGTACACTAAAATGAAAAAATTATAATTTTATTGCCTGGCAACAAAATTATTTTATTTTTAACAATTACCATTGTTTGAAAAAGTTTAAATGAATTTTCAAGTGCAAATGGTTTTATTTAATTTAATTTAATGTATTTGTAACACATATTATATATAAATTTTAGCTTTCTGCACTCCTTCTCCATATAAACTTTAACTATGCCAAATCTCACACTCCTCCGTGCGCGCAATATGCTTAAAAAGGGGTACAAAGTTTTCTCTTCACGTATTAATTTATAGGAATTTTTGTAACTTATTCCTTATTATAATTTTTTATATTAGGCCTCATAAGTCATCGAAATATTGTTGTAAGTTATGCTCACATAATTTTTGAATTTTGGCATTTGTTTATTATTATAAGTTATTTTTCTTCATAAAACTTTTTTATAGAAGCTTGATTGTAAACTCCTTTTATCTTTTTGGTGGTTATGTTACTTATTTCATAAGTATTGTTTCCATTGTCTTTGGTGATGACATAAGGTCCTATGTACAATAATAGCAGTTTTTTTGGCTATCCCTTCAAGTGTACTGGGTAGTTCACGGTTTTCTATTAATACCCTTTCTCCTTCGTTATATTTTATTATTTTAGGTTGGTTTTGTGAATACCTTGCCTTTTGCTTCTCAATTTTCTCCATAATATGGCTATAACATTTGTTTTCATCATACGGGTCTTCTGGGTTGACTGGGAAGTCTATTAATTCTTGTATCTCTCTATGGGCTTTTCTTCCAAACATCATTAAATATGGGGTGTTCTCAATAAAATGGTGGTAACTTATATTTAGAAATACTTCAGTTGAAGCTAAATATTTCTTCCATTCCTTTTGGTTATCATAACAATAAGTTCTTAGTATACGTCCCACCTCTCTTAACACTCTTTCTGCGGGATTACTACTAGGGTGGTATTTGGATGTTTTATAGGTTTTTATGTTCTCTTTTAATAATTCATCTCGCCACTTCTTTCCTTTGAATTGTGTCCCATGGTCTGTTATTATCATGTATGGTTTTCCAACTTCTGTGATGTATTTATTTTTTATTATGTCTAATATTTTCTTCGTAGTAGCTCGGTTTATTGCGTATAATTTTGTGTACTTTGTGTAATGGTCTAATATTATTACTATAAAGTTATATTTATGTCTCCCTCCGATACGTGGGAATGGTCCACATATGTCGAGAAATACTTTTTCTAACTTGGTGTTTGAAGTGATGGGTATCATTGTTCCCTCTTTTTTCTCGTTATTTGTTTTGACCATTTGACATATTGTGCAGGTTTTAATATTCTGGTTTACTTTTCTTGTTATATTTTTGATAAAGATTTCCTCCTCCAATGCTTTTACAATTTTTAAGGTTCCCATATGTCCGTATCGAACATGATAATCTTTAATTATCTTGGTTTCTAATGAATTTGGAACTACAAGTTTCCACGTTCTTTGATTCTTTTTGGTTCTAATAAAGAGTATGTCTTGGTGGATGCAATAATATTTATGTATAATTTCTTCATCTTCTAATAGTCTTCTTCTTATGTTTAGTAATTTTGAATCTTGTTTCTGCTGTACCACTATTTCGCTTAGAATATCTTCCAGGTTCTTCCTATCCTTTATTATGTAAAACACTTTGGCGATCTTCTCCTTTTCTCCTTCAAATGTTTGGTTTTCTACATTTAATTCGTCTTAGTCGTTTAGTAATTTCTTGTCAATTCTTGTTTTGGTTATTATTAACCAAACCAAACCTAAATTCTTGTTTTGGTTTAATTTAATTTAATACTCCTTCCTTTCCATTGGTTTGCTTGGTCATTACCCTGAAAATCAGTCCCATTTCTCGGCGTGGTCATCTTCATTTAGTTTATCCATGGTCCATCATTTCCTCTGCGCTTGTGGTTCGGATAACCTCGGGTGTGTAGAACTATTTTCGTTCTTGTGAAATAGGTATCTTCTATATTGTACCACAATTCTTCTAATACCATATGTTCCTTTGTCTCCATGCCTATGTCATTCACTACATTTTGATTAATCAAAGAAGTTGTTAATTGTACCTCCTTCGTTAATGTTATTATTGATTTTTTATTTTGCATTTCCCATTCTGGTGTGCTCCAGTGTTTTAGAGACCTTCGTAATTTGTGACACACTATTTTGTTGTGGGTCCTTTCTATTTCTTGTATCTTCCATTTACATATCGATTTGCTGAAGTTTTCCTCCGCTAGTTTGTTGTGAATTCCCTCTATAATTGCTTTCGAGGTCCTCCTACAATCTTTATATTTCATGTATTTGCTTTGGTCAGTAATGGGTAAATTAAACACATCAATTAATCCATGCTTCATCATCTCCACTTCTTCTTGTGTTTGTATTAGTTTATTTTTATATATTTTTCCTCTTTCCTTTGTTTTCTTGATCTTCTTAATTATTCGATTCTTCTTTACTCTTCTCCGGTTGGTTTTTATGTGCTTAATTTTCTCATTGTTTTTGTTATTTTTATTTTCAGAAAACAATACACTTTTGTCTTCTTCTACAATTTCCATCTCCTTACTACCTTCAGAAGTGGTGTCTGGTGTTTCATTTAATTGTGAGAAACCACTGTGTAATGTTTCATGACGTTGATCTGCTGGATAATTTGTTTCTTCCCATTTCTTGTTCATCCCCGTTTTTGTCGCTTGATTTCTTCACGATATCCTATTAGTATGAACCTTAATTCTTCTCTGTTCTTCTCACTATCTTCCTTCATTTGTCGTAGGAGTGTTTCACTGTTGTTCTCGATCTTGTTGTTTAATATCTCAAGATCTCTCTTTATTTGCCTCTTCAGCTCCTCACTCTTCTTTTCTAACGTTTCTTGGTTTCTTTTTAGGTCTTCATGGTTGCTTTCCATCTTATTATTTAGAAGTTCTATGTTCTCCTTTAAGAATTCCCTGTCTTCCTTTCTTTGTTCTTTTGCTTGTCCAAATTGCTCCATCATCATCCTCATCATGTTATCCCATTTCGTCTCTTCGGTTGGTTTGTCTGGTTGGTCGCCGACTATTCCTTCTACTTCCGGTTCTGGTTGGGTTGGATTTTCTGGTTGGTCCTCCTGGGGATCCTCTTCGAACAATTCCCCGACCATTTCTTCAATTTCTTCCATCTCTTCTTGGTCGGTACCTTCAGTTCCTTTCCTTGTTTGGTATCTTGTAACCATGGAATGTATCCTCATAATTGCCGCTAGTCTCCTTTTCTAGCCTCACCGGTTGGTCGCCAATCTGTAACGAATAGATTCTGTCGTCTGTAAAAGACGTGTATATTTGTTGTACGTGTGAGTGCGTTCGTCTCGCACTGGGATCGTTACATCTATTCTTGCGCTAACGATGTCCGTAGCGATGATGTAATTACCAGTACAACGCGGTAGTAACCATACCTGTTTTTAAATAGGGGTGTGTGAATCCCGGGTGGTGCCAAATTGTTTATTAAAACAATTAAACTTATTAACTAATATCTTGATAGTGTGTTCTCAGCGATGACGGCCGGAGCGTTCAAATAATTCCCGCTCGTTCAGCCTCCTGAATCGAGTAGGTAGTTGTTCGAATTGCAACGTGAGCGCTGGTCGTCAAATCTAGCTTTCGTTAACAAACACAAGTAATACAATACACTCTCTATGAAATGAAAACAATAGTTACTCTTTGTACTAGTTATTTTAATAGTTGATTTGTAATATTTCAATTTGACAATTAATATTATTCTGGTTGATTAATAATTTTGCACCGACATTTTACATGAAACACTTTCTCTCAGGCTGACGAAATCGATTCCGAAATGAGGTATTTACTCCAGCATGGCTGCAGTTTTGGTTAAGTTACAATATACTCGTTCAAAATCGGGATTCTTTTGATTACAAGACAAATAATTCCTATGATTACAATAAAAAGTACATTACCTTACTTTATGTGTACTTAAATAATAAGGGGTGTGGTTATAATCTGTTCTGTAGTGTCGTTAAATGTGTTTATAAAGTTCGTATTCACCCAACAGGTTATGTGTTATGTTAACAAATTTTCAGTGTGTTATTTTTCTTAATTAATCTTTGAAAGAGAATATTCGGTTGACAGTGAGAGTTTCAATTATTTTTAGAAATATTTAAAGTGAGTTTATTTTTTGGAAGTAGGGTAATTAAAGATACTTAACACATCAGATGACTTGGTGTTATCAAACATTGAGTTGGAAGAGGATTGGGCTGCAATCGTTTTCTGTTTTCGTTAATCTTGGGGCTTAAGTAGGTCTGGCGTCCTTTTCATATTAGATGTGGTCATATTTTCATTTAATTTCCTGGTTATATGGTCCTTGGCATCAGTTAACAGTTCCAGTTGTTCGTCTGCTTCTTATTCGATCATTGTTTTGAATTTTGTTTACTATTTTTACACTTCTTGATTAAAAATTGGTCTTTCAAAATTCGGCTTCTGTTCTGCAAGAGTGACGCTTTTCGAGTAACGATATTCAACCGTAATTCCGTCCCTAACGGCAGTTGCTATGGTTACCAATTAAATTTGATTGGCTTAGATTGACATAATCCATTGTTATCAAAATATGAATTCTTTTCAAAATCCTTATATATCTTCTGATTGTTTTTATTCCTCTATCTTCCCTCCTAAGTATTAACTATTATCACTGTGATTTGTATTTCCTTTCATAGATTAATTTGATACCCCACAAGTTTGGGTTATTTTATGTTTTATGATTTTACAATTATTTTAATACATGTTAATTACATTTCTTTTTTAATTTATATCCTTATCATAATATTTTGCTTTAAAAATGATTTACAATTTATCCTTGGTTAGTTATTCGCCTCGGATTTGCTAATTTCTTTGTTAATTTATTACAATTTGTAGTTGTTTGTTCTTGACAGTTAGGCATTTTCCTAGGCCTAAGTAGCCATTATTTGTATTTACTTATTTCGTATATTACAAAATATGTCTCTTTTTAGCCTAATGAGCTTAGCTTTGTTATTATAATTGGTTGTGTTATTTATTGATGTGTTTTGGCTCTGTTGTAGTGTTATTATTATGTTACTATTATTTTATACATCATGAATTGGTAATTATTTACTATCTGGTTTTCTCGTTTACATTTCTTTACTTTCTTATTTATTTAAGCTGCCAATAAAAACAATGTGGCTATTATTTACTACTTTTGTTCACATAAAATACAACATCTAGGTCTATGGTCTGTATAATTCTTCCAGCAATATCCTATTCATAAACTTGCTTAAACAATTATTTAATAATTATTTGACAATATTTGTTTACAGTTCATTTCACTTTATATCATTTTTTGGGTGATAAACAACATCACATTTTTTGAACTTACTTTAATAATGATCCCTGGTGACATGGGGTGTTTATTGATTTGTTTTAACTTCTTAATTTTTTAAATACTCTTTACTTTCACTCCATGCTAACACTATCTGTTTTCTCTTTCATGGGATTCTCCCTTTTAATTATTATAACTGCATTCAATTAAACTTAGCAATAATGTTCTTTCTTAATTAATACTGTCTTCATCACCTTTCAGTGTTCATTATATCTTAATTAACTGTTTACACTTAATACTATTCTTAACAACTTTCTTAATTACTAATATTTTTCACTGTTAACCTTTTAGTGTTTCTTATTGATTTACTATGTGTTTATGCTTTTATCCTTCACTATTTTTCACTATACAAACATTCTTTGTTATACATTATTCTCATTTAATTATCACCTTCTCTTTTAAATTATTTATTGTTTATTATAATTTATTTAGTGTTTTTTCTTTATCACTTTATTTTGGGATTTTTATACTTCCACTTTGGCACTTCTAAAATGTTTTTGGTTTTAAGTGTTTCTAAATGGGTAATCCCTCTAATTACTTTCTCACTACCGTACTATCTCTTTCATTACAAATATCATTAACAATAATAACAATTTTATGTCTCTATTGATTTTAACATTACTTCTAACTCTAATATGTGGGTTAGTTTGTTTTTATATTTAACATTCTTTAATTGGGTTTCTTTCAATTGTCATTTACTTTATTATCCATTTAATTGATAATAAATATTTATTTATTACTTAAGTTAGTTATTGGTTTCTGTTTCAACCTTACATTGGTGTATCATTTCTCCTGCTTTTCTTCTTTATTACTTGTTTGTGTCTTATCATTGGGTTTCCTTTTTATTTATTTCCCTTTATCTTAGGTTTGTTTCTTTTTCATTTTCCTCCTTCTTCATTTTCAGTGTACTTCCTTTATATCTTGTTTTTCCATCTTCTCCTTTGGGTTCATTTTAATAAGTGGCATTGAGTCATTCAATTCCTTCAATTGGTTTCATTTTGCTTGGTTTCAGTTTTTTCCCCTCTTCATTTGGTTTGGGTAATCACTTTCTTCTTCATTTGGTTTTATTCTTGTTTGTTTTTTGTTGTTCCCTTCTTCTTTTGTTTTCTCTTGTTGGGTCAATCACTTGGGTTAGGTCAAGTCGTTGTTTGTCGTGTCATTGTCTTTTTATTTTCTTTATATTAAACATTTTATTTTATATGAATTATTGTTTTATATTCAGAACCATCTTTTGTATCCCTGGTATTGGGGTGGCTTATTTGTGTTGTAACAATATTCACCAAAAAAACCACACCTGTCGCTACAGAATTCTGCAGGTCTGAAGCTGTCCATGGCGTCTGTTCCCCCACTCTCGTCTAATTTCACATATTCGCACTTTTTTGCCAATTCAAGGTCTAATGCGGATTTCAAGGTGATCTAACATTGTCTAATTTAATTATACACATTATATGTAATTATCATAATGATCGCATCATTAGTGTAATTACTATGCTTTAAAAATCGCACAGAATTCGCACTGAACGTCATAATTGCATAGAATTCGCACTGCACACGTGTCTGATTTTTATGCATTTTTAGAAGTCATTACACTCTTTCTACTATTTATGGTTTGTTTATAATTAAATAAAACTTTAATTTATCATCTATTTGGGGTGAGATTGCAAACTTTCAGGCTTCACGCACACACACTATTTACTTGCGTACACGCTTTCAGCAGCAATCGCGTGATATTCCTGTTGATTCATGTTTATAAGCCAGCTTCCAATTTCACACCTGCTTGTCTATTACATATTACTAAAATTAATTTAAATATTTATTTTATTTCATATATGCGCATTACAGCATATGCTTGTGTTGTCGCAATATACTATTTTAGTTTATTTGATTGTTAAGTGAAGTATGCAGTCAAAGGTTTATTTTTAGAAAGTATGCTCAATTTGGTTACTTTAGTTGGGTTAATTTATTGGAAACTGTGTAATTCTATTGTGCTATGCAATTAAAAAAATATTTATCTTTGTGTGTGTTGGATTTATGGGTGTATAATAAAAATATATTTTTGTTAACAATTTATTATTAAATTTAACAATTTTCATTCGCACATCTTGCATTTTATTGAATTAGATGTTTATTTGTAGAAATATTAAGATATTTTTTGTTTGTTTGTAAGTGTGAGTTTGTAGTTTTTCTGTTTGAGAATATTGCACTTAACATAATTAACTGTCACTGATGTTAAGTGTACCAATATAAATGCCAAATAATATTTATATATGGTAATATGTATGTATTATTTCATAATAGCATCAAGATTGTCATTGGGGTTTGCATATGATAACATGAGAATATAATACTTATGAAATAGAAGTTTGTATCAAAATGCAGTATGGTTTGTGACATGAAAAAATCTGATGTAATTAAAATAGTTTAATTTTTTTTTATTTTTATGTGCAGGTTATCATATTGGAAGACAGCCCACTCATGTTGATTGACATTACATCATTCCGTTTCTACATTTATCATGTGTTTGTGAAAGGACTTGTGCTATCATTTTGGATGTCAAATTAAGTTTAATTTGGACTAAAAATGTCAAAACTAATTTCAATGCCTGCATAATATCGTATCAATGTTTAATCATCAAGTGACATGAGAACTTTTTATTAATTGATTTCCTTTGTCTTAAACAATAATTAAATTCAGAAATATGTCAGTTTTTTATAGACAAATTAGTGTTAAGGAAAAGTTGTTTGTAATTAGTGTATAAGTTAAATGTGTCTATGAAGAGAGATATTTACAATAGTAAAGAACATATGATGTATCTCACAATTTTGCACGCACACACACACACACACACACACACACACACACACACACACACACACACACAAAGGAGGTATTTTATGTAACATTTGTGTATCCATTTTATCCAGTGGAGTCATATTAATCCTAAGTTTTAATAATTGTAGTGACTTGTTTAGTTAAAAGTTCACGATAATATCCTTTAATTAATGTAAGTCTGTAATTATACATTGAAGTTTGGTTGCTATGGGAGTTGTGTCTACAAATAAATCCAGCTCATGTAATTTTTTGTAATATATCATAAATGACTCAGTTGAAAAAAGTTCTGCAGCAAAAAAATTGTAACATTGAGGGATAACACTCCCAGATTGGGAGTGAAAAGGTTGAACACCTGCTTTTTTTATATACAGTGTATTCTGGTTAATGGGGCCACCAGTTAGTAGGACCAGCTGCTTTATAGGGCCAATATTTAAAATACAAAAACAAAACAGGGTTCACATAGAAAGTTGCTCCATTTAATAGGTCTGGACCGCCATTTATATGGTAAAGTAATGGCTCATTTTTTCTCTTCTTAAACAGAAGTAATAAGCTTTTTTTCTGAGTACGTAATTCACACAAGTAGAGTAGTGAGGGCAACAAACCATAGCAATACAGTACATAGTTAACCCGAAGACATGTATTTGGATTCAGACTTCCTGTGTTTGTCCTTGGTCACATAGGAAAAACCAACTACAGGCACCACTAGGGCCTACAGGATGTCTGTTTAGTCTCTTTGTATCATTATCTTCGACTGTGTGATGTTCTCAACACAGGTCGTTTGACAACACATTTCTATATCGCTTATCATTTTAGGTAAACATGTGCTGTAACAGTTTGTTACTGTTACGTGTATCGGAGGGTAGTGACTTTTTTGTTTTTGTCATTGTGTGGTGACTATTTTTTATATTTTAATTATTATATAGTAACTTTCTTCATTTTAGTTGTCAGTTTGTCATGTAAATTTTCTGACCTACAATGTTTTTTAACTACAAATGCCGGGAATGACTTGATTTTGGCTGAAAGAATTAAGTTACTTATCATGATCAAAACTTACCTGCCTAACACTAGTCAACAAAAACTCACAGAACTAACTGGAGTATCAGAAACTACAATTTGTCGTGTCTTGCTACAGGAAGAAAAATTACGACAAAAGTGGCTTTTAAGAGACGGACTTCAAGGGGCTTCTCAAAAACAGAAACTAGACAGAAAAGATCCACTTGTTAAAGATGCTTTAAAATAATAGTTCTCCACTACCACTGCTCGAGTTTTGTCTGTTAGCAGTCCAATGCTTAAAATTAAAAAGAATTTTCCAAGGAATTAAACCATGATGGTTTTAAAGCCACATTGTAAAAGTAGATGGATGGATGGTTATCCCATTGCAAAAGTAGGAAGCAAATTCAGTTTAAGAAACCCCATGGACAAAAGCTAACGCTTATGTCAGAAGTGCTGAAAACTGTAAGAAATAATACACTACCGAAAATGTTACAGAAATTGCTATGAAGCTTGTCTGCAGTATTTTGTTATTACTATGGGTTTCCTGCCTGAATTCATATTACAGAACAATGGCTCTTGACGGTAATAGAAATCTGATGCACGACATGTGTTTACATGTATTCATACAATAATAAATAACAGAATAGTTGGAAGTGTTTAATTCAGAGTGAAGTTTTTTTAAATATTTTTAATTATCATTGGTCACATAGGTACTGTGTGATTAAGCTTATTGTGTTATCATAATATTTCAGCATTGTAACTGTGTAATTACACTTTAGAAGTGTTAAACATTTATCTAATAAAAAAATGGTAATCACTTTTTTTAATTCAGTTTACTCTGAAGAAGCAAAATTTTATTTTTTCATGAAAAAGTAGGCATATTATTTTGGTGGTTGTAGCTGTAACTTATAGTGTAAAGAGCAGTAGCGTGGTGTCAATTAAGCTGTTGTTGCCAGTGGTAACAGTACGAAAATGAAATTAAAGAGAATGGAAATTTATTTATATTAAATACAATACTACTATTATATTAATTATTAGTGAATTTCAAATCTAGTTGCTGATTGCCGATGTATTGCATTGCATTACTCAAATTTAAAACTGTTGTTCGTCTTCAAACGGATTGTTGCTGCCTGAGTTCAGTGGCACTAAAGTTAGGATATAGTTTGTTGACCTTCATGTCTAGCATTGGCTCAACCTGGATAGGGGATTGCAGTCATATGTCTCTGCTGTTGCCGTTCGTGGCCAGCAAAAACTGTTAGTTGTGTTGTTACTATGCAGCATAAACTCCATTAACAGTTCACATTTTCTTAACTACAGTTTAAAGAAATTTTTACTCAATAGTTTATTATTTCTGTTGTGATTTATTTAGTTTTTGTGATAAATGTCCTATGATTAACCAGTTTTTTAATGTTTTGTTTTATGTGTTATGGTGTGTGGTGTGATAGTGGTAAATATAATGGCATCTGTTTCCACCGAATCAGAAATTTCCCTTCCTGCCCCTAAATGGGAATGCAATTGCATTATAGAAAATTGATCGACAAAATTGTTTGGTTCGTGTACTTTTATGGAAAAGAGAGACTTTAATAAAGGCAGGCCTACTTCCGATTTGAAGTTAAAATCGGAATCATCTGGCAGCTCTAATCTCATTTTAATTTGCATTGTATACTGAATTCCCTCGAGTCTATGTGTGTACAAAATTGCTGAAACTATTCTGTCCCATCTCTTTTGTTTTAACAGAAAAAATTGCATGGAATAGTGATGTGTTGGAAACATCGATAATTTTTTAACTGTCCGTAGTCATCACGAGAATTCGAAAAAATATATCTTCAATTTGTGCTTTGGCAACAAAAGAATTTATTTTTCATTGAGTAATACATTTAAACAAGCAACAGTTAAATATAATGAAAATATCAAACATAATAGATATATTTTGTAACGTCTAATAAGTGCTACATGTTTTCTAGCACAAGAATTGCCATTTAGAGGTAATGATTGGAATCCGAAATTGTATGGAGTTATAAAATTTACTAACTGAAACTGACGATAAATTACATCATGTAACTATTGACTTTAATTACAATAATTAATTCACTGGTTATATTAATCTGATGTAATCTCTCTCTCTCTCTCTCTCTCTCTCTCTCTCTCTCTCGTCTCTCTCCTCTCTCTCTCTCTCTCTCTCTCTCCTCTCTCTCTCTCTCTCTCTCTCTCTCTCTCTCTCTCTCTCTCTCTGTCTCTCTCTCTCTCTCTCTCTCTTCTCTCCTCTCTCTCTCATCTCTCTCTCTCTCTCTCTCTCTCTCTCTCTCTCTCTCTCTCTCTCGTTATTATGAGCTCATTATAAAAGTTAGTTTTGTTATTTTAATGAATTAAATGGTCATTTATAGATTGAAATTATATTATTTGTTGTAATGAAATATTAAAATTTGTTGTGGCCAACGGTACTTAGCTGCAACTTTTGTCGAACATCGTACACCTCGAATTCGTTGATTCTGGACTGTCACATATCGTCTTCGGGCACACGCTCTCTATCGTAGCATCTCCCCTGGATCAGACTTCTGCCAGATTTTTTGGCTGCACGTGAATTTCACTCTGCCGATGTTTGACTCAAAATTTAACTGTTACTGTCCCACAGTTATTAACCCACTTTTGGTGGTGTAAAATTTAAATAACTACACTTAGTGAATACGCCGGCCCGGCTCGGTTCACTGTCTGGACGAGAATGACACTGTTTCACCACTGCGTATTGCAGAGGTGGGGCAAAAAATACGTCACTGGTTCTTTGTTTGAACGGCCAAGCCCCGTTTGTTTACAAAAGTGTGTATTACGTCTTGCATTCTTTGGGCTGACGTAATCATGGGCTAGGCTTGTTTACTTGTTATTGTGACAAACAGGTTTTTGTCACATTTGTAATTTTCCACTGAATTCGACATAAATCCTGTTAACTTAATATTGCGGTGTTGACAATTCTCACCAAAACTTTTATAGGGAACACAAAATAAAATTATTATTATTGAAAATTGTTATAAAATAAAAATACAATAATTAGGTTTACAAATTTATTATGGT